>CM042018.1:10005000-15005000 GCA_023525975.1 Smallanthus sonchifolius | reverse complement strand
TTCTGTTACAACACTTAGTTTAGCATTTGGTTTAGTTGAAACGGCAAAACTAAAATTCTATTTATCTCCCTTTTATAGTTGAAACGCCAAAAGTTGCGGATAATTCAATTAGATTGATTGTATGTGTATATACGTATGCCTATATGTATGTGTACGTGTGTGTATATATGCATTTTTTGTATGCGGTTTCACTTGTTATGTCTATCCTTTTTATGTGTATTTTTATGTATGTTCACTAATTATATATTATTAGTTTACTAAATATTATATATGTTTTAGATGCAGGAATTGATGCAACAAGTGAAAGAAGAGGTAGAACGACAAAAAATAGAGTTGAAAAAAGAAATGATGGAGGAGATGCAACAACAAAAAGAAAGAATGGAGGAGATGCAACAACAAATGGCAGCGTATCTCAAGCAATTGGGCAATCCTTTCGGCAATCCTCCACCGTAGTTTAGTTTATTGTCTTTTTTGTTAAACTTCTAAACATATTTGGATGATTGTATGATATTTTAGTAATCGTAATGAGTTTTGGAAACATGTTTTTGTATTGGGTTTATTCTATATTTTAAACAGGAAAAAACTGGATTTTTTGGGTTTTTTTTTAAATAAAAAACTGTTTTGTAGGAAATCTGTGGGAAATTTATGTCTGATTTTATGGGAAATTGGTGGGAAAAATTTAGTCGGAAATTGGTGGGAAAATATTTGTTGGAAAGTGGTGGGAAATATTTGTCGGAAAATGGTGGGAAATATTGTGGGAAATGTTCTCGTGGGAAAATGGTGGGAAAATGTTTGTCGGAAAGTAGTGGGAAATATTTGTCGAAAATTGGTGGGAAATATTGTGGGAAATGCTTTCGTGGGAAAGTTGTCGGAAATCTGTTTTGGTGGGAAAATTGTTGGAAACTTTTGTCGGATTGTGGTGGGAAATATTTTCCCACGACCCTTTTTCCCACAAAGCGTTTTTGGTCGGAAGTTTGTGGGAAACGCCGTTTTCTGACGAATTTCCCACAAAAAACTTTGTGGGAAAACTGTTTAATTTCTAGTAGTGTACGCGAACAGAGTAATATATCTGTTCATAACAACATCAAGTTGTTTATTCAACATTTGTTTCTTTAAAACCAAAATTTTGTAACCATGCCACCACACGCAAGAGTAGCGGGACTATTTTAAATTGAAAAACCAAATGTTTTATTTGTTCAAAACATTCTTTAGTGTTGCAAAATGATTTTTAAAATAAAATATTTTTATTTTATGTATTAATTATAAAAATCAAGCCCCGTAAACTCTAAAATAGTTTTATAAAATAAAACTAACTTTCTAACACGAAAATAGTTTTATAAAATAAAACTACTTTCTAACACGCTCGTCAGAAATAAACGTTTACATAAATCATTTTAAAGGTTTTCGGTTTATACAAAATAAAAAGACTCCAACATACTCGTTATAGGAATAAACGATTACAAGATCATTTTAATTCGATTTATATAATATAAATTGTTTCTAATTCGCTCATAAGAAAGCTAAATGTTTACCAAACGTTTAAATTTTTTTTCGCTTATAACAACAAACCGTTTCTAACACGCTCGTTAGAAATAATAAACGATAATATACGGTTTTCGAACATATGGTTTATAACAATAAACCATTTCTAACACGATCATTAGAGAAATAGAACGATTACAAAAATCATTTTAAAACCTATGGTTTATAACAATAACCCATTTCTAACACCTCGTTAGAAGAATAGAAGGATTAAAAAAATCATTTTAAAACCATTGGTTTATACCAATAAACCATTTCTAACAAGCTCGTTAGAAGAATAAAACGATTACAAAAATCATTTTAGAACCAAAGGTTGAATCAACAAATCATTTTGTAACACGGTAGGATTTACGATTGTACTCCAATCGTTATAAAATCCACACCAAACATTGTACTACAACACTTTATTTCCAAAAAAAAAAGTTTGTAATACCAAAAATCTCAAAAAATTTATTGTAAACCATTTTATGAACCCAAAAATTCTTATAAATAAGATTGTACGATCAATCTCACGAAATTCTGTTTTAAGTTTCCACATCAATCTCACAAAATTCTGTTTTAACATTGTAGGAAAGTGCGTCACTTTTTATTAAAAATAACAATAACGATACTCTCGTGATCCATGGGAAATACACTAGAACAATGTCGTCTACAAAACCGAATGAAAAATACAAATTATATAACTAACTTAATTCGAACCGGTGTCTTTATCGGGTTCTTCAACCAAACTTCTTGAAGTATTCTTGACTCAAGTATTTAACAGGTTGAGTCTTCTATTTGTCATTGACTGCAACAATGAGCAAACCAAATTATTGATGGTTGCTGAGAATTCATGTTCAACACGGGTTCCTTAAAACAGATTTCGGTCACCCTTAAGAGAATTCGTCTATCTCCCTGGGTACAGTAACCGAAGCAGTGCGTACTGCCGGAGATTTCATGATTTGGAAAAGAAAAGATGAAGTTGGTGATGAGTTGAAAGAAATTTGTGAGATTTCTCACCTCTAATGGGTTGTATGACTCTCTCATTTTCTATGTAGGTTTTTTTATCTTTTTAAAAAATAAATAATAAGGGTCATTTTATACTCATACCAAAACTCCATATTTAATTTTTTTTATTTAAACACAATTATGGCAATTTTATGAGTTAAATAAAACATTCATTTTGAATCATAACATATTAATGTCAATTTAAATAAAATATAAGCCATTGTTAGGACATGTTTTATGACAATTGCTTTGTAATAGTAAGGTCTTTGTAATTGTCTTTAAAGTTGTAATCTTTTGGTATGTGTTAAGTTTTCAAGTTCGCCTAAGTGATCAATGTCGTTTGGTCGGTCAAAAACAATCCTTAAACACTTTAACTAGTAAAGGTAAGTAGAGTATCGTATCCACGAGTAGTTTGTGAAAAGTGTCACTTTGTTACAAATGTTGAAAAACAGAAAATAGTAAATACTAATTTGGATTGGGTTTTAAACAATAATTACAAAGGTAATCCTCTCCGGGGTTCAGGTTTGCAAACACAAGTTCTTCCTAGTCTACCTAGCAAGCAATCACATAAACATAATCGCACAAGGTTCAACTGAATTCAGTGAAAATATTAGAACGAGCTTTAAAGAAAGCCTATTCATGTATAATCAGTTTATATTAACTAATTCACACTCAAATCTCACGACGCCCCTGATGTAAATAAACCTAAGACTGATGAGACCTGAATTAACAATTCGAAATCAACACAAACATTTTAAAGCATTCAATCAACAAATATAAGCATATGGCTTAAGATGCCAGTCAAGATTACAAACCAAGACCAAGTATTTCAGAAACAACAAGTGAAAACGCAAAACCCTAAACCCGGAGAAGACCACCGGTGATTTAGCTACTCATACTCATCACAATAATCAAAACTAGTGTAATGGGACTTACTATAATCAAACTCTAGTAACAATCGACCTAGGAACAGTAGAAATCGCCTCTATGGAGCTCTGGAATGGCTAGAATCGAAGATAGAGGATAATGGGGGCTGAGAAAGATTAAAACCTAATTTAGGTTAATTTTCCCGTAAAAACAGTCTCTCGCGAACCACGAAGTGTCCTAGTCAAGTCCCTCGCGTACCGCGAGGGACAAAACAGTCGGGTGAGTTTCCTGGTCTCTCGTGTACTGCGAGGTTCTTCTCCCACTTCTTCGCGTACCGCAAGGGACAGAAATTCCTGGAATTTTAACTTTTTGACTTTGACTTTTCCATGCTTCGCATCTAACTGATTTGCTTCTGTTTCCCGCTCATTTGGCATATAAAGTGGGAGGCACACACATACCACAAACACACATAAAACCATACAAAGATACATGATAAAACAACAAAAACGAATACGATTAGACGCATTAACTGGGGTTATTAGACACTACATCACATCCGCACACTTACTCTTTTGCGTCCTGAAAAGGAATCATGTAATGGGATCATAATTAGAACCTGCCTTCACATTCTCAGTCATTTAACAGTTTAAATATACTAACGCGCTAACTGTAACAATCGGTATTTCGATCCGATTAAACCTAACCAGCGACCTAGCGAGCCCCCAATTCAGTGATCTAAAACTATCCTATCATTACCAAGCAATCAGTCTATCTATGGGTCTCACACTCAGAACGTTACAGTTTAGCTTAATCCCATCTCTAGGTCATATTTAGGCCCAGGCTAAACCTTATAGATTTTCCCACCACTATAAACAAAGATTTATGTGTTTTAAAAATTACTTAGATGAATTATGGATTGATGGATGAATGATGCGAGCTTTCATTAACGTTTATGAATAAACCTAACCCAGTGGTGTTTCAATCAAGCTGGAACTCAACGTGTGACACGTAGGCTGCGGTTTTTTTTAGCAATGAAGAACAAAACTCAACTTAGAGGCGTTTCAACCAGGTTGCCATCCTGGAGGGTAACACATAAGTCTCGCTTAGTCTTCTATAATTGATTACAAGAGTCTGTCCATGGGCGTTTCAACCAAGTTTGTAACCCGAAGGGTAACACGTAAGCAAACTCAAGCTTTCAACTTAATTAATTCAAGCTCATGCAATGGTGGATGTATGGAATGCGGGCGCCACCAACCTTGGAATTTACTCTTATAAAAAGAAAGTGGTGTGCCAAGTAATTTCAAAAACATAAAAATCTTAGTTTAATGTGGTACCTATCACCCTATATTGACAGTTTCGACCTTACCGACACCCCTAAGATGAGAACCCACAAGATATACTGAATTAATTATTCAATTAAACCTAGATACACTATCAGGATATTTAAGCTCTTTAAGTCGGTTGGGCCTACCAAAACGTTACAAATTCGACGTGCTTTCTATTATTTATTATTAAATTCAATTCCACAAGCACATTTCCAATTCTATCTATCATTTCCCATATAGTTGCAACACTCTGATCCAGGTACATTTTTGAATTTTTTTTTAATTTTTATGGATTTTTGATTTTATGACTATAAAGACTCAATCTACAGACTTAGACTACAGTCCCCCTCCCCACACTTAAACTCTACATTGCCCTCAATGTAGGAAGAGCGACATTAAGACAAAAAATAAATACAAAAATAAAGAAAACTTAGCTGAAAAGACAATCGTATAGCATTTCAGTCGCGATCGTATTCCACATGTGCAAGTAGCTGCCTTGTACAAAAGAACCAGCGAAAGTCGAAAATCACTACCCGAATGGAGATTGAGTACGGCCGGATCAATTTAAACCTGCAAAGATAAACTCAAGCACTCACAAGCATCATAACAACTCAATAGAACAACTCAAAAGAAATTAAAAGACCCGACGGACTGACACGACTCAAAAGAAAAAAATGTTTTTTTTTGCGTATCGCGAGACCTGCAGGGTACATCCTCGCGTACCGTGAGGAAGTAAAAAAAATGTGGACTGGTCAACTCCATCCCTCGCGTACCACGAGAGATGGAGCTGGGAACTTCGCGTACCGCGAGGGACTGGTGTTGACAGAAAGTTTTGGCCATTTTTGTACTTAGAAAATTTTTGGCCCTCTAAACTTGGTTTTCCCAACTTCTTCAAAAACCCATTCCCACCTCTAAAATAGATGCATACATACCTGGAACGTTATTTCTCACCATTTTTCTTGCTAAAATCGACACAAAAACCTGCAAAACTTTGAAAAACTACAAAAACATACCGAAAAACATAAAATTTACATAAGTTACAAACGGTGCCTTATGTAGTGCAAAGCACACATCTTTATTCCATTGTTTTAGTGCGTCTTTAATTAGTTTTGTGTTTGTTTTGAGTCGTTTTGATGTGTATTTGAGTCTATGTTGTGTTTTCAGAAGCTCGTAAGGATTACTGGTGAATACGTGAAGAAACCGAGCAAGAAAGAGAAGTCGGAGGATAAAAAGTGAAAAATGAAGAAAATAGGGTCTTCGCGGTACGCGAAGAATCAGAAGAAAGCTTTCGCGGTACGTGAAGACATTCAGAATCAGCCGCGACTATTTTGTTCCTCACGGTACGCGATGAACCTATCCATTTCTTTCGCGGTACGCGAGGGAATGAAAATCCGATAAAACCCTAAAATTCGATTTAAATAGATTTTGATTCTCATTCTTAGAGTAGTTCGATTTCCAGCCGTCTAGAGAGAGACCAGATGCGATTTTGGAGCTTAGGAAGTCGATTGAAGAGAAAATATTGAGACTTTTCTTTCGGGTTCGTTAGATTTAGCGTTTTTTATTGCAAGATTTGATTTTTATATTTGTTTGCTTTGTTTGATACCATGGTTTTGTGTTTCTACTTCTGTTTTGGTTGTTTAAGCATGATTCTAGGCTAGAACTTTGATATTGCCTAGGTCTCATGATGAATACTTGTTAATGTTTCAGTTTTTATTTGGTTTTTGGATTCAATTAATGGATTTATGATTTTGTAAAAGATCTTGAGTTGATTATTGTGATTTTATTGCATGTTTAGATCTGATCTTGTGTTTGATTTCAATTCCTTGCGTGGATTGTGGTTGTCTGCCAGTTTGATTAGCGTATCTTGGTCATAGATCTTAGGGTTTGTGATTAAGGTGGTTTTCTAGATGTATTAGCCATAGGAGTTGTCTTTTATTACTGATTAGAATTGAGTGTGTATTCTAGTTCAATACCCGAGATGTGAGAATTAGCCGTTTAGTCTTCGTCATTAGGAATCCGAGTGTTAGCTGTCTGAGAGGAAGCCGGTATTAGGTGTCTAGTGATTGTTGCTATTCGTGTCATAGTTGTTATCTTGAGATTACCCCGTGCATTCTTCGAATGTATTGGTGGACAGTGAGACTGAGAGGTAATCTGTCTTGTGGGTACTTTATCATTGTTGGAAATACCCGAGAGGTGATCTAACCATTTGGTGAGTTTAGTACACTTTAGGTAGCTTAGTTGGTGACACCCTGAGAGTGATTAGGGATCCACTAGGTAGTCTTTAATTGTCATCCTTAGAAACCCAGATCCATCATAGTTTCCATAACCGATAGAAGTTGTGCTTTGCAAGTAGGATTCCGACCTAGGTGGTATTCTTCCCATCTTCTGATTTCACCTTATTACTTGTCTTGATAGTTGAGTCGACATTAGTTTGTTGCATTCTTAGTTAACCTTTAGTGTAGTCAACCCCTCAAACCAAATCAATCTTTATTCTGATTCAGAGTCTAGTATTATTATCGTAGTGTCTCTAGGGTTCGATATTCCGGTTTACTGTTAAGCTGTGCTACACTCGATAGGTACACTTGCCTGTTAGTGCGGTTTAGTCGAAGGTACTCCATTTATTACTTAGGAGTCTAGGTTAGGTTTTGTTAGTTTTTATATAGACCATCTGGGCGACATCAAGTTTTTAGCGCCGTTGCCGGGGACACTTGGCAATAGCAATATTGACTTTGATTAGTTCTTTGTTTAATTTTTGGTTTATTTTATTTTCTTTTTCTTTTAAGTCTTGTGAGTTTGCTTGTCTTCTGTGCTTGTCCTACATGCTATCTAAGTGTCTAATATAGGATCGAGTCTTTCTGTCTTGAGTCTTTATTTCTTTTATTCTTTTATTCTTGTGTCATTTTATGCACCACACTCATTCACATGGATCACCACCATATTCTGCTTCATTAGAGCCTGAACGAGAGATGCACGAGCGCACCAGCGACTTTCGGGAGCGTTTGAAAGAGCTTTGCAAATCCCAGGTATGTTCTACCAGCCCAATTTCATTTCCTACCATGGGCGACGCTAACCCACCAGCGAGACATAACGTGCACCAGAGGGACAGTGGCGGGGTCGCTGGGGCTAGATCTTCGATCACACGCCCAGCCATTCCTAACACCAATACATGGCAGATCTCGTCACATGTCATGAGCACGATCACTCATGCCACCCAATTTCATGGCCTTGAGGATGAGGATGCACCGGGACATTTGTCCCGCTTCGCTCGGATATGTGATACATTAAATATCACGGGTGTGTCTAAGGACGTTATCTACTTGCGTCTCTTCCCATTCTCGCTCTCTGGTCGCGCATCTACTTGGCTTGACACCCTTCCCGACAATTCTATCACCACATGGGAGGATCTTCAAACCAAATTCTACAAGAAGTACTATCCACCTTCCAGGGTCGCTCGCCTTCGGGACCAAATCCATTCGTTCAGATGGACCCTGACGAGCCTTATCACATGGCCTGGGAGCGGTTCAACACGATGTTGAGCCGATGTCCTCAGCACGGTCTTTCCGACTGGGCGCTAGTGGAGAAGTTCTATAATGGCCTCACATTCGAGAAGCAGCAAATGTTCAACACAGCTGCGGGAGGCCATATCATGGAGAGACTCGAGCCTGATGAGTGCGAGGAAATGTTCGAGAGCTTCGCTCAAGCCGAACAGCAGCATCCACATTATGTTAGGAATTCCATTCCTACTGCTAGAGCACCCGCCTCTTCTCCTAGAGGTGTGCATCAGGTCACTCCTGAGACTAGCGTGGCTGCTGCACTCGCCTCAATGGCTAACGAGATTAAGGAGCTAAAGCTCAGTGCTCAACGGTGTCAAGTGTGTAGTGGAGGCCACGACACCCGAGATTGCCCCGTAAATATTAAGGAGCATGTGAGCTATGCTGGAAACCAGTACCAAAACCGATGGTATAATAACAACAATACTTATGGCTCGGGATGGAGATCTGGAAATAACCCGCCTGGGTTTAATGGTCGCCAGTAGCAATATGGAGGAGGAAAGGTTGGAGCGAGCTCGGGAAGTAAGGTCAATACAAGGAAGATCGAAGAGATGCTCGAGAATCAGACACAACTGCTTGCCCACTTAGTCTAGCAAGACAAGGACACGAGGCAAAGACTGGATAGCCATGACACCTTATTGAAGAATCAGCAGTCGGCATTCCAAGATTTACAATGCACGGTAGGAGACATCGCTCAGAGATTGAAAGATCGACATGGAGGTCATTCTTCAGGCTCCAACGCTTCAGTTATGGCCGTGTCAGTTAGGAGTGTGGAGAAGAAAGAGGTTGTAGAGGATGACTCCCACTCGAGTACGTATAATTCCGTCACCTGAGGAGGTCAAGAAGATTGACTGTAGAGCTCGATTTGCTGAGATCGATGCTAAGATGGCAGAGGAGCAGGTGGACGAGGAGGAAGTAGTTGAGATGCCTTGCAAGAAGGCAGAGGAGGAGAAGAAGGGGGCGGAGATGCAGACCCCCGGGATTGACCTGACTCGTGTTCCCTACCCAGCATGTTTGCTGCCATTCAAGAAAGCCAGGGAACACGGTCACTTCCTTGACATGTTCAAACAACTCAAGGTCAATCTTTCGCTGATTGAGACCCTCCAGCGCATGCCAAAGTATGGTATTCTTCCCATATTCTGATTTCACCTTATTACTTGTCTTGATAGTTGAGTCGACATTAGTTTGCTGCATTCTTAGTTAACCTTTAGTGTAGTCAACCCCTCAAACCAAATCAATCTTTAGTCCGAGTCAGAGTCTAGTATTATTATCGTAGTGTCTCTAGGGTTCGATATTCCGGTTTACCGTTAAGCTGTGCTACACTCGATAGATACACTTGCCTGTCAGTGCGGTTTAGTCGAAGGTACTCCTTTTATTACTTAGGAGTCTAGGTTAGGTTTTGTTAGTTTTTATATAGACGTACTGTTTTCTGCAAAATTTCCTTGATTTGCCTATTGGACACCTCCACTTGCCCACTTGTTTGTGGGTGATATAGAGTGGCAATCCGGTGGTCTACACCATAGCATTTCAGAAGTTTGCCAAAATAAAAATTCTTAAAGTGAGATCCCCCATCACTTATGATCACACGGGGAAGCCCAAATCTTGAGAAAATGTTAGATTGCACAAATTTGCAAACTACGCTATGGTCATTGGTTTTGGTGGCAATCGCTTCAACCCACTTTGAAACATAGTCAACTACCACCAAGATGTACAAATTGCCAAATGAGTTTGGGAATGGGCCCATAAAATCAATCCCCCAAACGTAAAAAATGTCAACAACAAGGATTGGTTGCATGGGCATCTCATTCCTCTTAGTGATATTGCCCATATTTTGGAAATTTGTACATGTCCTAGCAAACTCATATGCATCTTTAAAAATAGTAGGCCAAAACAGCCCGCAAGATAGTATCTGATGCCCTGTTTTCTTGCCAATAAAATGGCCACCACATGCAGATGCATGTGCAAGTTCCAATACTACTGGGATTTCTGATTCGGGGATGCAGCGTCTGATGAGTTGGTATGCTACCACCTTGAACAAGTCTGGTTCATCCCAGATGTATTGCTTGACCTTTGTCAAGAAATGGTTCCTCGTCTTCTTAGTCGAGTCTTCAGGAATAGTACTTGCAACTAAATAATTAGCAATACCAGCATACTAAGGATCTGAAGAAGTAATAGACATTAAGTACTCATCGGGGAATTGTTCATTTATTTCAGGAGTAACATCCTCCTCTTCCCTCTGAATTCGTGACATATGGTCAGCCACCGAGTTCTCACAACCTTTCTTGTCTCTGATTTCCAGATTGAATTCCTACAATAAAAGGACCCACCTGATTAACCTGGGCTTGGCATCCTTCTTTGCCATCAAATAACGAACAGCTGCATGATGAAAGTAAATAATCACTTTGCTACCCCAAATATAAGACCGAAATTTGTCTAAGGTATAGACAACTGCAAGCAACTCCTTCTCTGCTGTGGTGTAGTTCAACTGAGCACTAGAGAGGGTCTTGCTTGCATAGTAAATGACAACAGGTTTCTTGTCTACCCTTTGAGCCAACACAGCCCCGACTGCATAATCACTTGCATCACACATTATTTCAAAAGGAATGTTCCAGTCTGGTGATTGCAAAATCGGGGTTGTATCAATTGTTCCTTTAACACATTAAAAGCAGTCACACATTCTTTATATTAATTCAAATGGAACTTCTTTGAGAAAGTAAGTTACATAAATGTTTTATGATAACACTAAATCCCTTAATAAACCTACGGTAAAACCCGGCATGCCCTAGAAAAGAGCGCACACCCTTCAAATTTATCGGGGGAGGTAATGTTGAAATGACACTGATTTTAGCTCGGTCTACCTCAATCCCCCGACTTAACACCACATGACCCAAAACAATACCTTCTTGAACCATAAAATGGCTCTTCTCCCAGCTTAAGACCAAATTAGTTTTCACACATTGTTTCAAAACCTTAGATAATTCATTATACACAAATCAAACGATGAATCAAAAACTAAAAAATCATCCATAAAGATCTCAAGGGGCTCCCCGACCATGTCCGAGAATATATTCATCATACACCTTTAAAAGGTGACCGGGGCATTACACAACCCAAAGAGCATTCGTCAGAAGGCAAAAGTACCATTTGACATTCTTGTTATTATTCTTTGCTCGCTAACGAGTTTATTTAGTCTAAAATATATATTGACATAATAATAATAAATATATTATTATTGTACGAATTCGTGGTGTTACAGTTTTAGACATTCTTGACCAAGAAAGTCGTACCTGCTCCACATTATCCTCTCACCTCCGAAAATGAGCTAAAAACCCACTACTCTAGGTGTACTTATCTACAATAATAACTAGGGAAACCCAAAAATTATCTGCCTTATATTTCAACATGTAAATAATATGGAAAATGATTGCTTGTTTTTAATAAAATACATGTTTCAATAGTTGTACCTAGTAACTAATAACTTCTATTCAAACATCATAGAAACTTCAGAACAAATCGTTGAAAATTCGTCATTAGATATATAGTTTTGTTTTCAATACACGGAATGTACATGAATTATTAGTATATACATTTGAAACCGACGACTCTTTCAAAGTCATCAATAGAATATAAGTATTTACTATTTAGACGTCCCTCTTACCTCATCCAATTGACTTCTTCGATTGACCCAATCAGATTTTCCTTCGGTACATGCCATTACACTACTAAAAATCCAAGTAGTTTCGTCGAGACTGTTCCGACGACAAATGTCGCTGTAAGGACCCACCAATTTCGACGACTTATCGTCATAACTGGGTCTGACACACTTTTGGATTTTTTTTAACTTGTTTCGACGACTCACTAGTACAAAAATAACATTATTTATGGCGTTTTATAGATCGTCATAAATGAGAGTGCAATAAAAGGTAAATGATCGCCATAATAGTTTTCTGTGAATTTAATAAATTGTTTTAATTAAAACCTTTTATGGCGGTTCTTTAAAAATAAATATAAAATGATGACAGCCATAAATAGTTTTCTATGAATTTAATATATCATTTTAACTAAAACCTTTTATGACGGTTCTCTAAAATATAATAAATATATATTTATTTACTTTAATTTGTAATTTAATTTTCATTATATAGCTTTTATTTCCTGCTGGATAAACGGACCTGTATAACTATAAACATAAGAAATTGCATTTATACATAACTTACAAGCACTACTATCAATATAAAGAGATTGCATTTATAAAATAGATAGTATTTACAACAGAAATTTTTGCATCCTTTAATTTTCTGTTTCTTTTTAACAGAATCATGTACTCCTCACTTCCAGTAAACTTGATCTCTCACCACCAAACTTGAGTTCCATTAAGCTTCTGTCACCACCAAACTTGAGTTCATTAAGCTTCTGTCACCACCAATATACCTATGTAAAATGAACAATACAAATACTTAAAAAAAGCAACAAGTCACTGAAAAACAAGTCTAATATATATATATATATATATATATATATATATATATATATATATATATGAAAACAGAGATACCAAACTAAACTAAATAACTTGTTGACTGCTGTTTAAAACTTCAAAATCGTAACTGTAAAAATTTTAAATAAAATTCCAAATGAAGATATAGTATTACCCTTTTGAAATGTACACATTTTTATACAATCTAATCTAAGTTATATATCTTGTATATACTTACATTTATTCATCTTCATAGTCCACAAAAGTTGATACAAACACCTTCAATATACGTTCTACAAATTCGTCAATTTCCATTTGACGAACAAGGCTAGGATCAGGAAGAAACTAAAACAGTAAAATAGATCAAATTTAGATTACAATTCAATATAAATTTTAGTTAAACTTATATTAATGTAAGTATATAAAATATACTTACAATATGTTCTCTGTTAGTAATCACAAACTCATAAATAAGCATCATCACACAATAATCACATTCCCATGTGCTAGCTTGTTGAGGGCACTAAATAAAGTGAATTAACAGTTATTTAATCAAAATATAAAAATAAACACACAATAAGAAAACGAATAGAGAACTTACATCAACCATTTTCCATATTATTTTCTTTTTTGTGGCCTTGTGGAATAAGTCTGTAATCAAGTAATATTCAGAATTCCTTGTATCTTTCAGTGAATCAAATATGCGGCCCATCCAAGTTTTAGTTATTGGATTATGTTGAAGTAAAATTAATATCCAATGACCCCTACGTAAATGAATTTTTGAATAAAATAAATAAATATGTATATAATAAATAAAGCATAATAAGTATAAGAATCAAATATATATATATATATATATATATGATATGTAGTTTTTTATGTAGATAAAAATGTAAATATATATATATAACCCTGGTAACAACGCCAAAGACATGGTGGCGTGTTTTTAGTAGTAATAAATATATTCTATTTAGAGCTACACAAAATCAGGTTTTAAATTTATAAATTAAAATGATAATTACTTCAACTAAATACACACACAATAGACAAGTGTACCTATCGCAGCGTAGTAAAGTATGGGTAAGAACCAAGTATCGAACCATGGACACGGATCCCGTACTCAACCCTTTCTATTGTCTGACTAGGATAATAAGTTGGAAAATGGGTTTTGTTTTATAAGGAAAATAAACAGATAAGAAATGTAATTAGAAAGGTTACCTCGTTTAAGACGTTACTCTAGTTGTTATCCCTTGTTAATTAATGTTATATTTAAAGCAAGGTTGGTCATAGTTACTAGTATTAACCCTTTCGATATGGGAGTTAGTATTTCGTAACGGAACAGTGGATACGGTCGGCCAACTGTTCCTTAATGAATATAACGGACCCTAAACAGGGTCTCAAGTCTGTCGGTAACTCATAATTTATTATTCAAACTAAGATTATCCAGTGACTGACGTACGTCAAGTCTTGTAACTTCTTTTGGAAAGCCGAAATGCGCAACTCCCTCCAGAGCTACTTTATGAACGCTCGGACCAAACGAATTATGTTCTTAAATAGTTGTCTTTACTTATACTATTATTTTAAATAAATAAGACTTTAATTCTCAAGATCAAACCCCATGGCTCCCGCTAGAAGCCCTCTGTAAGCTGACACGAGAGAAGTAAAGAAATACCGACACAAACGCCTGGTCTGATTAGGGCTCAAACGACTTGCTAAATACCTAAACCTCCAATCAACCCATAATATTAAATCTATACTAACTGGCCGTGATAGCATCAAGATTTGTACAAATATCGTACAAACATCGAATAAGCTTCTCAAAGAAGAAGTCTTGCTTAAGTAACTCACAAGATTTAAGATTATTAGATTGGTTTAAAGATCACTTATTCTTGTCTTTTTAAGATAAATAATAGTAAAGACTTTAAAAACATAACATACTAAAAATACTTCATTAATTAATTAAAGTTCAACCAACTCGAGCAACCCAAGAGAACTAGCCATGAATGACCATACAAGTGACTCCACTAACCCTTAGATAATGTGTGAAAGTATTCCAACACCAAGGGAGAGCGGGTATAGGTTTTCTCTTGCTTGCTTGAACAAGAAGAACCGTTTCATATTACAAGACTTTAAAAAAGGAAAATAAACAAAGAAAAGCTAAACGGACCAAATCCGATAGAGTTCCGGCTCTTAGCAGAGCACTAAGGACTTCACACCTCTTGGTAATGGACACCTAAAACACTAGAATGAGCTTGCTGTTTATAGGCAAAGATTTTGGCAATGCACGGCCGTGCATTGGATTTCACGGGCGTGCAAAGTACCCATTTCTTTCACGTGCGGAATCTAGCAGTACATGGGATTATAGGGAGGCAGATATGGCTTTGCATGATCGTGCAACGCAATGCACGGCCGTGCATTGCCATATACTACTCCCTGTTGACTTTTTGATCTCTAAGTTTGACCTTCTGCGTCCGCTTTCGTTCAATTGGCCCCCGAATGCTTATTTCTCCTTGATTTTGAGTGTTTTCTTCATGTTTTTGCAAATCCGGGTCAATTATCCTATCGGAACACAAATGAGTGGATTAGGCATCAATTATTATCATATTGTCTCTAATTGTGATGATTTCGGGGATAATTATGCGTGAAAAACATGTATAAATTACATCATATCATAATACCCCACACTTAAATTTGTTTGTCCTCAAGCAAACTCATGCATGATTATACCCGTAGAAGTAAAGTTTTGATAAAAGGTTAATCCAAAGCTGTTGTCACAAATGGTTGAATAGCTTTCTTAAAAATAATTATTTGGTGGTTATACCTTTCGAGTGTTTCTCCACAATAGGGTAGCATTCCTAACATATTCGATGGAACTATGATTATGCACAAAATTACGGTCTCACAAATGTCCACTCAACACTCGGCTTAAATATATGGATATAGTATGTTAAGGAGAACACTCAATGTTATAATTAATGCTTGCATAATCATAGGCTTGTATAAAAATCAAATCTCCATCAATTGACATAAAATATGTGCATAAATCAAGAGGGCTTTATAAAGGGTTGTAATGATTGGCTTAGGGTTTGGGTAGGAAGTATTTGGGAATAGTGGCTAAATGTTGAAAATCTGACTTGGCTTGATGATTAAAAGGTGAATGATCTCCTATTCAACTTATATTAGACATTGTGACTAATCTAAGGACTCTTTTAAGGTCAGATCGTCAAGACCAAATCCCTTCCTTCAAGAATGTCAACTTCTTCTTATTGTCGAAATATTCATTGCTATCAATTCTTTATGAATTGTTCGGCTGTTTCTTCCTAATACATCCACTTTGATTATCTTTGCATACTCCAATTTTTCGAGTAAGTTTGATTCTCTTTTGATGAGATTTCTTCACTAGCTTGGGCGATTTAAAAATTTCTTTTTGGTTGCCCTTTTTCTTTTCAATAATTCTTCTTTTCATAATGAGTTTCTTCCTTTGAACATAAGATGGATCTATTTTCTTTCGGCGGATGATCATTCTTTAAATCATAGCCAAGTCGGTTTTCAACTAAAAGGGTTAAAAGATAAAAAGGCTAATTTTTCGGGTTTAATGGTTTTGAGATGTGGGTTTAGAAATGAAAAGGTTTATACTCTAAAGGGCTAACTAGGGGATAACGTTTAGGGTAGGTAAAGGAAAAGAAAAGGCTAAAGAAAATGGGTTAATCCTAATGCCTCAATCATTTTCATGCATTCTTTTAGTCCATGATCTTGAAATGTATATTTTACACAAGTTCTAACATGCAAAATAATAATTAGCAAAACACTCTAACAAACGAAATGAGCATGTGAAATATGTAATAATCAACGGCGTCAAAAACTTGATGTATTCGTGATAATGCTCGGATAGGTTCAAATCTCTCACATGGAAACGGAAGGTAAAGGGTAATAAAGTAAAAATGTGCATAAACTTATTTCTTTCTTTTTGTTGTGCTCCCTAATCTTCACTATTTGTTTCCTTGATTCACTTCAACGGTATTCCAAATTGCTGCTTTTATAAGCTCGTTTATGCCAAATGATTTTTAAGACTTTTGCTTTAAGATTATTTTTGAAAATGTTTTTATTACTTCTATATAACTTTTAATTCAATAGATTGGGTAGTTATTAGTCATGCACTCATAATACTTAGGACAAAATTTGGCAGCCAAAATATCAACGGGGTTCCACCCCACACTTAGTTTTTGACAATATGAATGTATGCAATATGATATGTGTCATGAATAATAAGAGTGTGGTGAAACTAATACTCCCCTGATGAGACGTAATTGTCGGGCGTGTAATCGATTCTCATCAATGCCTAGATCGTATTTTCAGGCACGAACCAAAATCTGTATCACCTGTAATGCTATGCAATGCTCAACAAATAAAGTAAGTACTAAAAGGAAAAATTAAACTAATATTCGCTTAACCAAGTTGCCGAATAAGGTTGGTGGCAGTGCAACCATGTCAATGGTTACTCCTGTAACCGGTAAAAATGGTATCGTGTCTAGTCAAACAAACCAACGTCAAAAGTCAAGAACCATAAACTACGTCAGAAAATAACCACAGGTACCAAAGATTAAAGGTGAACAGAGCTGCTACTGAAAAGGAGGATGATGCCATGGCTGGTGCAGGCCGGGAGGCTGCTGCTGATATTGTTGATGGGCATACGGATCATAAGTGTGATCGTAGAAGTCCTGTCGCATGCCATCCATCGTCTGACCCAGCTGACCCATATGGATCATTAAATCTAACATCGTGGGGTCAGCAGTAGTGTGGTACATATCTGGGCCTTGATGCCCCAGTTGTCCCATAGGTGCTCCCTCATCCTCTGATTCTTCAACTACACCGGTCCAAATATTCCCCGATGGCCTACTAATCGGTACACCCCATTGAACTTCTTCATCATATGCATGTTGATCAATACTTGGGTGTCAACAGGTAGAATGGGTGTGTCAATCTCTGTAAATATATCGAGGTGCACAGGAGACAAGACTCCTAGGTAGGAAAGGTGAGTAATGTATGGTCCACCAAATATGTGGTTGTTGGAATAGTAGCCATGAGCTCTTGTAAAGAACTTGGCCAAGCTGTAAGCCAAGTTACAAGGAATCCCATCAATCAAGCAGTGTAAGTGAAGGAGATCTCTAACGCTCACAACCCCCCGTGCTATCCTTTCTTCCCCCGATGGAAAGGACAATGCATCGGTGCAGGTAACGGTGGAGGGGATGTCTGATCTTGGTGCTCTTTTGACTGTGCGGGTCAAAAGGTCTAGATCCGATCCTATGCCAAAATGTTGATGCTTCTCCCTCGGCGAACTCCCCGTTACTGTCAGTAAATATCGGCTTTGTAATCTCCGTGTGCCTATATAATCCCATTTTTACCTCAAAATGTGCCAGTGACATTTCATACCAATGCCTAGCCATCCTGAAGCGCACATAATCATGCATTTCCATACTCACTACCGGCCTATCAAACTGGAAGGATGCTAGAAACTCAAGGGTGAGCTCGTAATAGGTTGCTTCCCTAATGGCAAAGAATCTTTGCCAAGGCTTTGTGATGAGGGGAACTGCGCTTTCCAAAAGATTAACATCTTCCAAGGTTCGGTAGCAAATTGTCTTGTGTGTTCCAAAGGTTTGTCTTAGCAATGTGGGTAGTGTTTGGTAGGCATGGACCTCGATGGCATCATCGGGGTCAAAGATAAGCCACAGGTGCAAATCCTGTGGTCCTTCTGGCATGGGTTGCGGGTGAAAAGGCGGTGGAGGAAATGGTGGAGTCTGCGGCGAGCCACTCATGTGGGCAGATGAGGATGAACTGGACCTAGAGCCTGATCGGGTGTTTCTTCTCTTTCGCCCCGCTTGTCGGGAAGACTCAGCCATGACCTACATAATCACCATTAAAAGGAGTTAGTATTATAAAATCAAGAGTGATTCAACATATATATTTTAACAACGCCAAAAACTTGATAGGATGTAAAGTACAATGCATATTGGTGCCAAAACTTGATAAGAATCATGTTTTTATAAAAATATATATGCATATAATTTTTGGACCACACAAGGGGAACACAATTTCGTACATGGTTATGGCACGGTTATGTTTCTCGAGTCCCAAAATGGTCAATTGCAATCAATCAAACAAGGCGCAAATTCAAATGGTGTAATATGACTACTAATATAGATGGTCAACATGTGACTTTTGAAAAGTCAAACCCATTAAAATCCTTGACCTAATTCAATTAATTAACAATTTCCCACCAACTATGTTAAAACCTAAACACATTCAAATAAGATTCATGCTTCAATTTGTAATTCTTAGTTCAAGAACTCTAAGTCAAAATTCATAAACCCATCCATACAAATCATACAAATCAAACAAATCCTACCCAAACAATACTAAAATGCATCTAGAAGCATTGGGTTCACATTCAAGCATATTTAAACCAAAGTTCAAAACGAAACCCTAGCCTCATTTGAACAAGATTAGCTCTAATTGGAGCATAAATCACACAAAAATGATAATGGACAAGTTTACATACATCGGGGAAGAGATTGAAAGCAAAAATCAAGAGAAAATGTGAGAAATCAGGGTTTTGGAGTGATTTTGGCTGAAATCGAGCGTTTTCGGAGTTGGGGGTTTAGAGAAAAATGAGTTTTTCTGCAATTTTAACACCAGATGCGCACGAAGCCCAATGCAGTGCATTGGGTTGTACGGTCGTGCATATGCACGACCGTGCAATGCCCCTTTTGACCAAGTTTGACTTTTTTTTGACAAATGGTACTTTTAAAATAAAATTAAAATAAATTTTTAATTAATAGATTAATCAAAAATAATTTAGATTTTATTAAAGTACAAATTTATTTAAAAATTATAAAATAAATTGGTCTAGGGAGATTGTCACCATCAAAATCCCGATTATATGTTAGAAAACTTACCTTAATTATCGGCATTCAATTTCAAAGTATTAAATTTGTCATCATCGAAAATAAAGAATAATGTAAAATCTAAACACATAAAACCGTTCGAAAGTGTTACGCCTATTCTTAAAATGCTTTCAAATGGCGGCACTTGTATTTGTTCATTTCTCTTAGGAATAATTCCTGGGTTGCGATCCTTGAAAGTTACTTAAAAGATAGATTAGCTAGAACAAGTACCAAAACAAAAATAATAGTAAAATAAAAATAAAAGGAAAATAAAGTAGAAATAAAACAAAAATAAAATAAAGATGAAGATAAAATCAAAATGAAAAATAAAGTAGAAATAAAACAAAAGTAAAATAGAAATAAATAATCAGTCCAACGACTTAGATCTTTCGCAGAATTACCGTGTCCCCGGCAACGGCACCAAAAACTTGATGTGTAGTTTTATATGTAGGTAAAAATGTAAATATATATATAACCCTTGCAACAATGCCAAAGACATAATGGCGTTTTTTAGTAGTAATAAATATATTCTATTTAGAGCTACACAAAATCAAGTTTTAAATTTATAAATTAAATTGATAATTACTTCAACTAAATACACATACAATAGTCAAGTGTACATATCGCAGCGTATTAAAGTATGGGTAAAAACCAAGTATCGAACCATGGACACGGATCCCGTACTCAACCCTTTCTATTGTCTGACTAGGATAATAAGTTGAAAAATGGGTTTTGTTTTACAAAGAAAATAAACAGATAAGAAATGTAATTAGAAAGGTTACCTAGTTTAAGACGTTACTCTAGTTGTTATCCCTTGTTAATTAATGTTATATTTAAAGCAAGGTTGGTCATAGTTACTAGTACTAACCCTTTCGATAGGGGAGTTAGTATTTCGTAACGGAACAGTGGATACGGTCGGCCAACTGTTCCTTAATGAATATAACGGACCCTAAATAGGGTCTCAAGTCCTTCGGTATCTCATAATTTATTATTCGGACTAAGATTATCCAGTGACTGACGTACGTCAAGTCTTGTAACTTCCTTTGGAAAGCCGGAATGCGCAACTCCCTCCAGAGCTACTTTATGAACGCTCGGACCAAACGAATTATGTTCTTAAATAGTTGTCTTTTCTTATAATATTATTTTAAATAAATAAGACTTTCATTCTCAAGATCAAACCTCATGGCTCCCGCTAGAAGTCCTCTGTAAGCCGACACGAGAGAAGTAAAGAAATACCGACACAAACCGCCTGGTCTAATTAGGGCTCAAACGACTTGCTGAATACCCAAACCTCCAATCAACCCATAACATTAAATCTATACGAACTGGTCGTGATATCATCAAGATTTGTATACATAACGTACAAACATCGAATAAGCTTCCCAAAGAAGAAGTCTTGCTTAAGTAACTCACAAGATTTAAGATTATTAGATTGGTTTAAAGATCCCTTATTCTTGTCTTTTTAAGATAAATCATAGTAAAGACTTTAAAAACATAACATACTAAAAATACTTCATTAATTAATTAAAGTTCAACCAACTCGAGCAACCCAAGAGAACTAGCCATGAATGACCATACAAGTGACTCCACTAACCCTTAGATAATGTGTGGAAGTATTCCAACACAAAGGGAGAGTGGGTATAGGTTGTCTCTTGCTTGCTTGAACAAGAAGAACCGTTTCATATTACAAGACTTAAAAAAGGAAAATAAATAAAGAAAAGCTAAAAGGACCAAATCCGAGAGAGTTCCGGCTCTTAGCAGAGCACTAAGGACTTCACACCTTTTGGTAATGGACACCTAAAACACTAGAATGAGCTTGTTATTTATAGGCAAAGATTTTGGCAATGCACGGTCGTGCATTGGATTACAAGGGCGTGCAAAGTACCCATTTCTTTCACGTGAGGAATCTAGCAGTACATGGGATTACAGGGAGGCAGATATGGCTTTGCACGACCGTGAAAGGCAATGCACGGCTGTGCATTGCCATATACTGCTCCATGTTGACTTTTTGATCTCAAAGTTTGATCTTCTGCGTCCGGTTTCGTTCAATTGTCCCCTGAATGCTGATTTCACCTTGATTTTGAGTGTTTTCTTTATGTTTTTGCAAATCCGGGTCAATTATCCTATCAGAACACAAATGAGTGGATTAGGCATCAATTATTATCATAATGTCTCTAATTGTGATGATTTCGAGGATAATTATGCGTGCAAAACATGTATAATTTACGTCATATCAATATACCTAAAATAATATAAAAAATTATGATAAAGTTAGTAACACTCGGTTATATTTCCAAAAATAATAGAATGAAACATTTAAACAAAAACTAGTGGAACTTACATTATAAACCAATGCACAATGTAGACATCCAGCAAACCGTTGACACATAGTTGTATAGCCGTCTCTATTTCAACAATCTCATTAAGAGGTTCGTCATACATCCCAGGCGGAGAAGGAACAACTATAGGGTAGGTTTCGTTAGTTTTATGCCCCAATTGTTGTGCTAATGTATATATGTTATATATACTTTGAGGCCTTGACCTCGCATGTTCTAAAAGTTCTGCTATCTTTTTTTTTCTTTTGCTATATTTTCTTTTTCTTTTTCAGATTCAGAAGCAGGAACGGTCTCGGTATGTTGAGAAACATGAATGGACTCTGTTTGTTGATCATAAACATTAACGGGCTCGGTATGTTAATAAAACTGAAAAGGCTCGGTTCGATTCTGAGAAAAGTGATCATCAACAAGCTACATTAAACAATAAAGCTATTAGTAGTAAATACACACACACCTATATATATATATATATATATATATATATAATACACACACAACCATATATATATATATATATATATAGCAAGATTTCCAATTCATAAAAACCCTCATCGTCTCGTAATGCATACGAGTATCGTCGATACACGTCTATTTCATTTGGCATCGTTTGTTTATCAGATGTTGCCTCATACTACATTGTCAAAAAAAATTATTTCTTATACCAACTAAATATAAAAATAATAATGTATATTAAACAGTACCTCTGGCCTATAATCTGTACTCGAAGAATCGCGAGACGGTTCTACAGTTTTATGTGATCTGTAATCCGGCACAGAGACACTATGACGTAGGGATTCAGTGTTTAAAATCTGTACATTGTAAAAAAAATATTAGAATAACAATAATAAAATCAGTATACAATTACTCTTTATATTAAATATACCTTTATAGATTTCCTAGGCCACTGAATAAAATTTCCTTTTGCTTCCGACATATAATTTACTTCGCCAGGAATACATGACTCAGGCAAGAGAGGCATTTGTGTACAACCTTGTTCAACTCTATCTACTTAAACTTTAACGAACCCGTCTTTCATTGGGCATCCATGTAGAGTCCTCTCAGTAGTAAAATGAACAAGGCCCTTACCTAAAACCAGAGGAGCAGGGGGTCGTAAGGCCATAGAAGATCACATTTTTCAACAGACTGCAAACATGTAAGTGGTTTATAGTAAATATATGTAAAAATAAATAAATAAATAAATAAATAAACAAACTTTAACGATATATTACCTCGATATCGGTAAGATCATTGTACGAACTACCGGACGCACGACTCGAGCCACAAATACTTGGGCTCGTCGCAGCCGCGGACTCTCTAGCCTGACTCTGCTTCTTCTTTGTTTTGAATCCTGAACACAAACATTTGATTAATATAATTATATAAATACTTACCAGATCTTTAAGTGTTCCTATGAATTCACCTTTTGATTATGGGTTAGGTCCAAGTTCATATAAATTTGTTACGGGATTCAAGCAAGCTCTACTGACGAAATACATTTTCGAACCGTCATCTTGAACAACATCTAATGCTGGATAGCTTTTAACAAGTTGCTTCCATCTACTTTCAAATACGGTCTCCAATCCAGAATATCCCCAACGCCCTATACGAGTAGGGTCAATGTTTTTTGCTGCACTCATTCTTGCTTTTTGACTTTTTGCCTTCATAAAATATAATAAGTGTTAATAGTAATTACAAAATATAATAATATTAATAATGATAATAATAATAATAATAATAATAAATAATTCACAAATACCTTAAACTCTTCTTTTGAAACATTTGCAACAAAAGAATCCCATACTTGCCGGTCTATATTTTTGTAAACTTTAAAGGGTGTTTTATTTTTATTAACGTAGTTTACTACAAGATAGCTTCGAAAGTTTCTCATTATAACCTTCCCCTTTCTCAAAGTAGTGTGTTTTGCGTGGTCGTCGGGTATCTTCCACGTTTCCTGCAATTAATTGAATAAAGTTAAACATAAAAAATAAGAAATATAATTTATAAAATTGAAAAGAAAAAAATGCAATACCTTGGTATATTCCCAAATACGATTGTAGAGTTTACTGTCTACATCTTTGGCGACTTTATTAATCAGAATTCTGTTTTTGAACTCCGCCCCAACCCAAGACATAAAGTCCGCGGCTTTTTTGCCTATCGCTATGCCGTTCGCGTTAAACTCGATTTCAGATTGATCAGAAGACAAAAGTTTCTTTTTACATGTGGAAGCTCTCCTCTTTCTCTTTTCGGACATCTGCAAATCCATCCTTCTAAACCTAAATATAATCAAGAAATTTGAATGTTTGAACTAGTCCATGTAAATGAGGACTTGCTAGAAAAAAAAATATATGGAATGGGGATTATGTTCATGTCTAGTCTTAAGTTAAATGGAGAAATAGTTTGGTATATTAAAACACTAGGTTAGTACCCGTGTACTACACTTTGTGCCATAACACCATCTTCCTACACTACGTTAGCGCCCATCTTGTTTGGTTCCAAAGCATAAATTGGTTTAAACAGAAGAAAAGTGTAGTCAAATGGGCATTTATGTAGTATATGAACCACTATAAATTTCATTTGGAATAAGAAAAGTGCAGTCAATTGGTTTAATAGTCAAGACTACCACTGCAAAATTCATTTACATTTTATGCTAGTCAAATGGTTTAGTAGCCAAATGAACGTGTATAACGTTGATAAATTTGGTAAACTACATGAACCTTAATTGTCTTAATTGACTGCATAAAAACTAACTAATGGACTGAATAAAAATCACAATAATCAAATAATTAGTTTTAGAACAAAACAAAATACAGCCTAAAACATCAACTAATATTTGTTGCAGTTCATAAGGATTAACCAAGGCTGTGGTATACCATGATATAATCATAACCAAACAGAAATTGTACACCTATAAGATCAAGATATCAGATTAAACTAATACGTATTCGCAAATCGGGTCAAATTTAAATGATGCATGATGAAGCAAATAAACAAAAAAAATATACAAATGAGATACCATCAAAGGCAATGACATAATCAGCAAAGACAGGCTCTTGTTCGTTAAAACACAGAAAGAAAGTACAACTATAAGGTTTCAAAGACATTAAACAAAATAAAAAGAGATGATTAAGTTCTTATGCTTGTATCCCTATTACCATCAAATGTCTATATTTTTCATGTTAATCTGTTAATCACGTAAGTACATTCTACTTATCCCATACATGGTAAATTAATCACATGGCAACTAACCTAAACAACAAAGGAGTTTGCAGTAGTGATATAGATAATGTTCAACATAAACACAAACCCAATTCAAATGTTTACATATTCACCCCAAAAGAGATCAAAATTGCAAGAAATCAGTGACTACCAGTCATGTTGAAGTTGAGTTCAGTAAGAGTAGCAAGACCACAACCGCCGATGATCGTTACAAGCACCCAGATTAACCAGCATTATGTTTTCATCATAGAAGGGGGAACCATTTAGGGTTTTAGAAATTGAATCAAGGAGAAACAAAGAGCTTACAATGTTGTCTTTGAAGAATCCGAGTAACAGTCCTAATAAACAAAGCCCATTAATCTTCAACAAATCATCACACATACATTCAAATCAATAAACCCTAATTTTGGCCTGGAAGAGAGTAGGTTGAGAGCAAACTCGATCAAAAACAAACAGTAATTCTACCTCTTATGTGCTTCAACAGACGGCAGCGGCCATAGGCTTGAGAATGCAAGGTTAGAAGTGGACATTAGAGATCGAGTGATAGAGTTTGAGAGAAAATAGTACTTTTGTGAAAAAGTAATTTTTTGGTTGGATGGGGTTGGAGTAGAGACGGGAATATTCCCGGTAAAAACCACTTTACTGAAATTTTCAGATGCTTCATACATTGATTTTTTATTATATAATTTATTAATCGATTTGCATATATTAATCTATACTATATAATAAATAAATGTTTTTTCATGTTATGTGTCGTCTTCATATTCATCCTCACCATTTTTTTCAGCATCTCTCTCCTATTTAATGCAATTCATATTAAAAAAATATATTAATTATACTAATAAAAATATTTATTTTAAATTATCTCTTATTATAAGAACCTTTAAAATTTAATTATGTAGCTTTTATTCCCAATCAAATAATAAAGAAAGTCAAATTATAATAAATAGTAATTAACGTATTTTAGAAACCCAATTATATATAAATATTTATATATTTTGAATTTGTTTTCTATATTAAGTGTATGTAATATAATTTTACAGTTGTAAAATATATACATAAAGATTTAAAAAATTTATATATTGATATTTTTCATCCCGTGTGTAGACACGGAATCTAAACTAGTATTCTATTAAATAGTTCACAACCATTATGGCGGTTATTTAATTAATATTTATATTTATTTATATACGATCGCATGTGTTATTTAAAAAGAACGAGCAAATCTAACGATCTCATGGCGCAACTCAATTGGTTTGTGGCGCTTGTGAATGTATAGAAAGGTCGCTTGTTCGACCCCATCAAGAGCAGCTTTTTTATATTTCTTTTAGAAACAAGTTTTTAACCACTTTATACTTATATATAAGGGCAAATACTATAAAAAAAACTAATATATTTTCTGTTTTTCTCATAAAAGTCACTTAATAAATTTTTGAACATAAAAAACCAACCTACCCACTATTTTTTCTCACAAAAAACCTCAACAAATTTATTAAATGATACATCAATCATGAAAGTGTCTTAACACACGTCTTCAATTCATCATTGTTTTTCATGCATAAAATAAAATTTTATTAATAAGTTTACTTTAATTTAATTATTTATATAGAAAGAATATATATATAGATATATCATTATATCAAACCTGGATCATTTTGTATGGCCTCGTATATCGACAAATATCCCTTCGTCGTGGTCAGACCGTAAGTATGTGGTGCCAACGGTGGCACAGTCATTGCCCGGTTGAATACCGACAGAAAATGGTGGCAGTTCATCAAACTGGTTGTATTCTTCCTCGTCATCAACGTTATCAACACCAAGAATATGTCATTTTCCTTGCAATACTATATGGTATCTTAGTTTGCTCGGGTCATTGATAAAAAAACACTTGTGTAGCTTGAGTTGCGAGAATGAATGGTTCTGATGTATACCCATCCGTTGTAAGGTCAACAAGTGTAAAACCATGTTCGTCGACTTTAACACCCGCGCGATTATTGACCCACTTACATCTAAACAAAGGTATAGCGAATGAAGAATACGACAACTCCCAAATTTCTTGTATGACACTGTAGTATGATTCTTCGACGATTATTAATCTTGTATTATGATTCGTTATGTCGTTGTACTTGAGGCTGTTTGTGTAACTCCGCTATTTTGCGTTGCACTTTTATCATCTTGATTTTTAGTGTAAAATGTATAACCGTTAATATCATACCCTTGAAAAGATGTTACTCTAAAATCTGGCCCATTCCCCAACTTCTCCACTTCTGAATCAACATTTTCCTGACCGTAAGTTTCCTCCACCTTAGTCTTCAACCATTTAGAAAACCTCTCGTTATGTTTTTTTGTATACCATATATCTAACTTGTGTAAGTGTTTCGACCGTAATATTTCCATGTGTTCTTTAACATAGGGAGCAATACATGTCATGTGTTGTAGAACAGTAAAATGAGCAATTTATAACTCATCGGATGGCGGGGTAATTAACTTCATACCAACTACTCCCACACCTGCAAGTCGACCTGAATGACGAGATTTAGGAACACCAATGCTTTTGACACCTTCCAAATAACCTATAAATAAATCAATTATTACACTATAATTTATAATTAACATAACTAAATTATATTATATATTTTATGATATAAATACCTGTACAGAACTCGGTCACCTCTTCGAAAGTATATCCTTGAACAATACTACCCTCGGGTCCATAACGGATTCTCACATAACCTTTTAGCACACCCATATATCTTTCAAAGGGTTACATGTAACGTAGGAATACAGGACCACAAGCCTTTATCTCTTTAACGATATGAGATACTAGATGAACCATTATATCAAAAAAGGATGGTGGAAAGTACATCTCTAGTTCACAAAGGGTAATATAAATATCCTTCTCCTATTCATCCAAGACTTTGGGATCAATAACCTTTGAGTGAATCATGTTAAAAAACAAACAAAGTTTTGTGATTGTATGTCGGACTTCCCTTGGTAACAATCCACGAATTGCAATAGGAATCATATGTGTCATCAAAACATGACAATCATAAGACTTCATACCAAGCAACTTACAATCTTTCATCGACACCAGCCTTTTAATGTTTGCAGAATAGCTAGTTGGACTTTAATATCGTGCAAACATTGACAAAACTTTCTTTTTTCTTCTCTTGACATGGTGTGACACGCAGGTGGCAGAATAAAACCATTGGCCTTCTCAACAGGGGCAAGCTCTTTACGTATTCGTATTTCTTCCGTGTCTTTACGGGCATTAATTCCATCTTTAGTTTTTTCGGGGATGTTTAACAATAAACCCAATAAACTTTCACATACATTTTTTTTCAATGTGCATCACATCTAGACAATGTCGAACTTCCAGACTTTTCAGTAAGGTAAATCCCAAAAAAATTGACCTCTTTTTCCAATTGCATCCTTTCTCGGTACGAGTTCTTTTTCCCAACACGGTATTTAAATTTTTAACTCTTGAAAATGCATCAAAACCTTTCCTAGCCCTTCTGGTCTCGGTATTTCCATCGAATTCTTCTGTAAGTCTTCGATAATGGTGATTTGGAGGAACAAATTGTCATGTGCCATATACACAGTTTTTTTGCAATGATTTAACCTTATCGAGCTTGTTTCATCTTCACATACAGGACAAGCTTGCTTACCTTTCGTACTATATCCCGACAAATTGGCATAAGCTGGAAAATCATTTATAGTGCAAAAAATCATGGCTCACAACTTAAAGTTGTCCTTTTTATAAGCATCATACACGTCTACACCTAGGCTCCATAGAGTTTTTAGGTCATCAATTAAAGGAGGCAAATAAACATCAATGTCATTACCAGGTTGTTTTGGACCCTGAATTAACAACGACATCATTATGTATTTTCGTTTCATGCATAACCACAATGGAAAGTTGTAGATGCATAGAAGAACTCGCCAAGTGCTATGACGACTACTCATGTTTCCGAAAGGGTTAATACCGTCTGAACTAAGACCAAATCGTATATTTCTAATCTCGTTACCAAAATCGGGAAAATCATAATCAATATTTCTTCACTGAGGTGAATCCGCCACATGTCTTAACTTTCCATCATCTTTACGCTCATCAGAATGCCAACGCAACAACTTTGTTTCTTTAGGATTAGAAAATAAACGTTTTAGTCTCGGTATAATAGGGAAATACCACAATAATTTAGCCGGTGGTCCATTTTTCGTCACATCGTCATAATATTCACCAGATTCATTTTGACGCTTGTACCTTGACACACCACAGGTAACACATTTATGGGTTTTTTCAAACTGATTTCTATATAACATACAATCATTCGGACATGCATGTATTCTTTCAACTTCTAATTCCATTGGACACATCAATTTCTTAGCTTGGTATACGGATATGGGTAACTCGTTGTCTTTGGGAAGCATGACATGCAATAACTCCAATAGACTTGTAAAACTCTTATCGCTCCATCCGTAGTTCGACTTTAAGTTAAACAGTTTCAACACAGCACTAAGCTTAGAAAAAATTTCACAACCATCATATAACGGTTTTTTTGAATCGACAAATATATGTTGTAGTTTTTCTTGATCACCGTCGCCAGTATTAGTTTCCAAGTCATTGAACATGTCATTTAAATGATCATTGCCCTCATTTAAGTTATCATTATCATCACTAATATACTGGGCATTGTTCTCATCATTGTTACCATCTATTGTAGTCGACATTGTGCTACGATTATCAAGTGATTCTCCGTGTTTTGACCAACAAGTATAATTAAACATAAATCCATTCTTAAACAATGATACTTGATTTCTGATATTTCCTTAACTTCTGAAAAGTTTTTACATTCCATACAAGGACACAGAATGGATTCGTATCCTTTTTTCACACGATCCTCTTCAGCGGTCTTAAAAAAACTTTGCAAGCCCATAACAAATATTGGGTTAGTACGTCTAATTTCGTACATCCAGTGGTTACGATCCATCTGAAATAAATAAACAAACAAAAAACATGTATGACTGAATAAATTTGATATGAATGAATAAACCAAAATTAATCTAATGTAGTGAATCCTAACCCACTTTTTGATTGTTCCATCCCATATATACACGTTATAACGGGTTGATTATTTAAAAAAACTGACAACATTTCCCCTTAACTCCTCAAGTTTGCTTGTATATAGCGAGCTTGATGGAGTAAAGAGAAATTTGTCGGTTTTTTTAAATAATCAACTCGTTTAAACATATATATATATATATATATATATATATCCTAATGAGATACAACAATCAAAAAGCATAATCCGAAAGTAATCTCTAATAGATTAAGTTCAGACGGGTATAATCTAAAAGGTTTCTAGATCTAAATGAATATATGCAAATATATAACAAATAGTTTAAATTAAGTTGAAAAGAGATGATTATGATAAGTGTTACCATTGTTTTATTGGAGATCCAGATAAGAAATCAGGAGCAAACAGTTGAATGAATGAAAATTTAATAATCGAAACTCTGAATAAGACTTGAATCTTGATCAATCAAGAAACTATGGATGAGATCTGAATGAAACATGAAGAAATCCAATAAGTGACAAATATTTTTAAAAAAAATTGAAAATTTAACTTGATGAGAAAGAATAAGAATCACGGCAGGATAGGGTTTAGGGTTAAGAATTAACACACCATATATTTCTTATGATTATTATTTTCATTAATACTCTGCTAAAGAGATTGGGATGTACATCCTTTTAATTGGTTCTTTTTGGGCGGCAAGATAATTTCATTGGAGGGTTTTTTTTCTGCAAACAAAATTGTTTCACTTTAAAACAATAAATTTTCAAATTTAACATAAATGAGGCTTAGATGACTTGGTAATGAGCTCGTGCCTAACAACCCTCTTGTACCCATCAACATGGGTTCAATCCTGGGGAGGGAAATTTTTTTTAATATGAATATTGAATAAATCATATTGTTATTGGTGAGATAGAATTAATTTATTTTTTCTTAATATTCGAACATTATTTCATACACAAGCCTTAGCCTACTCTACCAATACACATTTTTTTTTACTTTTTCGTTTCGCATTTTTTTATTGTTCGTTTTAACGTTTTGTTTTGGTACCCTAATGCGTTGCGCGTAACTCTCTCTGAGTGGTTGATGTGGCTATTTTTTTTTATTTTCTAATCTCCTTTTTCACCCCTTCCGATCTATATAAATTTCGCTTTGAACCTGTTTTATTTTCTCTTAATATCGTTTTTCTATAATAGTTTTCGGTTATTAAACTAAAAAAAAGGAATGTGTGGCTTATTTTAGTTTTTTTTTTCAAACATAGTTTTTTTGTTTTTTTAGTCGTATTTAAAATTGATTATGTTTTTTTTCTATCATACGTTATAGCGAGCAACGTTAGTGTTGAGTAGCCGTGACCAACCCAAACGCTTATAAACTAACAATATTGTATTTCTACAGTAAAATAGGATTATTTTTTATTCTATATATAGCAAAGTAGTAACTCATTCTTTCATTTAGGTCACATGTTCTACTCTTGCTTGAATTTCTTCTACATATAGCAGTATCCAATATTTAAATTTCTTCCATAAGCCATTCTTCTACATATAGTGGTTAGATTAAATGAATTTAATATATATTTTATTCGTTAACGTTTTTCAAGAAAATGGAGTGCGTGGTTGTCTTATTTTTTTTTTAACTTTCCGATATAATTTTTTTGAAAACGAATTTGTATTCAAAATCGAGTACTTTTTGGGGATCATAGGCTATAACGAGTGTTATTACCGTTGCAATATCGTGGCCAATATTGGTATTATTGGAACCGGTATAGGTATTCGCTTTTATGATTTTCACCGAGCTGAATCGATAACGACCAAACTCCTGCCACGTGACGCGGGGAAAAATGACCGAACTCTCGCAACGAAGTGCGAGTGGAAAAACTAGTTTAAATTATTTTAGATAGAGTGGCGTAGGATTTAGATTATTTTACAATTTATGGAGGTTATTAAATTGAATTAAGCATTTGTGGCGGTTATATATACATTAATTTCCGTAATTAAATTGCTTTAAGCATTTATGGCGGTTGTATATAAATTAGTTATTATTACTTACAATTCTCAAAATGATTAGAAGCAATGCATAGGGTACAAGCAACCACTGCAGTTTTATACTTCAAAAGCCATCCAAAAATGATTTCTTAAAAAACTAAAAAACTACTTTCACCCACCCACTTTATCGACAACCCATCCAAAAAGGATAACATCAATAAACCAAATTCACCCACCCACCCACCCACTTACTTTACATTCTTGAGTTACAAAAATTTCTTATTTTTATATTCGGTTATTTTTATTTTTGAAATTTCTAGGTTGAGTTAAATAATCTTGAAATCGATAACGTTTGTTTAGAGACAGGCTTAATAAAATTTCAGAAATTTGAATATGGGTTTAATTTTATTCATCTTTTACGTTTTCTTGCTATTTGACTTTTTTTTATCTTATAAAAGTAATTAATTTGTTTTCATATTAGTATTAAAATAAAAATATTAAATTTCTTTTTTACCTACAAGAGCTTCACATGTGTCATACTCATAGGTTCTATATTTTTAAAAATCTGATGTTTTATAAAGTTTCGAATACACCGTTGTGACATGCTTATTTTTATCTATGTTTCGATTTAAGTTTCGTTCAAAACGAGGCTGATAGTGTTCAAGTTCCTTAAGCACTTACGTACAACGTCGTTACTAATTTTTTTTTAACTCTTTACTTTTTTTAAACTGTTTTGCTTTTGTTTTTTAATTTTTTTTTACGATTGACTTTTTTAACAGCTTTTTTATCATTCTGTTTTTTTTACATAAACTTTATGGAATGTTACTGACTATTATGTTGCAATGCTAGGGTTTGCATAAATGTTTTCTTTTCTTGATATAAAGTTTCCAATACGTTTATTTATATCATACACGATAATTTTGTTTTGGTTTCGTATTTCTATATAATATCTTTAATATTATCAACGCTCGATTAAATGTTTTGCTTTTTATGTATTGTGTGTTTTAACGTGCCGCTACGTACGAGTTAACACGCCGCAACACGAGTTGCTCTTGAAAGACTTTGATTTATTTAACGGTTTAGTTTTTTTTAAGTTTCTTTAACATCCCGAAATTTACGATAAAGAATAAACAACGTTACGGGATAATGAAATAAAGAAAGAATGAAATAATAGGTGGGCTCGAGCGGATCGTGCCTTGGGCCGAGAGTAAGTGGCGCAAAGAGGGGGAGGGGGTAAAACCCTAGCCACCCTCTCCACTCCCCACACTTCATCTTCACCATCTTGAACCTAGAGAGAGAGAGGCTAGAGAGAGAAAGCTCAAATAATCCACACCGAGGCCTTCGTGTTGTTATGGATCATTGATGGAACATCTTTGGAGGTTGGAGAAGGAGAAATCAAGCGAAAACATGTAACAAAACATTCTCAGATTCGAATTGAGAGTTGAAAGTGGGTTTTAGGGTTTCAAGTGGGGTTTCAATCAAATATGAGATTTTTACATATGGTTTGGCTTAAAAAGTATATATCTAGCTTCATGGAAACTAGATATAAGTTTTGAACGTAAAAAGATTGGAACTTGGATAAAAAACGAAGGATTTGATCAAGAACAGATGAATCGTCCGAAATCTCCATGAACGGTCCGAAATCTCGGATACGTCCGAAAAGTATTTCGGAACACCATATATCTCGGACAGAACTTTTCGATCGAAAAGTATCTCGGATAGGACATTTCGGTCGAAAAGTATTTTGGACAGAAAGAGATTTCGGACAGATATTTTCGAACAAAACAGTTCTCGGATAAAAGTTTTTGAACGAAAAGCCATTAATAGAAAATAGTTCTAAACACCAAAGTTTTCGGTCGAAATATATTTCGACCGAAAAAGATTTCGGACATAGGAGTTTTTGGATGAGATATGTAAGTTATAACATTGTTCCATTCGTGACACATGAAATAGATATAATAACATCCCACCTAGCTTGAAGTTTCAGTGCTAAGAGAGATAGACACAGTAGAAGTCTGGTGAGTTCTTATTGCCATTTTTTTTCATAATGATTTTAGGTTGGCATGCATACTGGTAGAAAGATTTTAAAGGCAAAGTATTTATTTTATAAAAGGTAATTTTTATAAGATGAAAGAGGAAAGCAATAGTTTGTAAAAATGTTATTTTTTATAAAATGAAAGAGAAAGACATAGCTTTTTATAAGAAGGTCATTTTTATAAAAAGGAAGGTAAAATGTTAAAGAGAATATTACTATCTTTGAAATATAATTTCAAGAAAGTAAAGAATGGTAAAGAAGCTGCATCTCGGTGCAGCTTGACAGTGACAGTGACAGATGCCATATTATATACTTATGTGTTATTTGTCTATGTGTTATGTGTTTGAATGACATTATATTATGTGACGTAGTATAAGTGCATAGTAGTTGCATTGTAGTTGCAAAGTAAAGAGTCTTGCAGGATAGCAAACCAGGCATAGGAGTCTTCACTTCGGTGTAAGCGAGAAAGTCTCACCCTGAGGTGTGAGCAGGCAAAGGAGTCTTCACTTCGGTGTAAGCGAAAAAGTCCCACCCTGAGGTGTGGGCACAATAAAGTAAAAGTCTTATCTTGAAGTGCAAGCGAGCAAAGGGATCTTGCCTTCTGTAAGGCCTCAAACCCGGGAGGCCTCACTTGTTGGATTTACTCATTCACAAACAGTTATTAAACTTGAATATCAAATAACGCAGCAGAATCATTCATTCATCATAATTAAAACTTGTTCAAACATGCGGAAGCGTAACATTGTCAAATACATAAACAACTCATAACGGGATGCCAATCTTCATATCATCCGGGTAACTCTTCTCTCTTGCCAAGCATCACCGTCAATCACCATAACCTGCCCTTAACCTGAATGTGCATACTAAAAAGTCAGCTACGCTGGTGAGTTCTAGCTTTACATAAAACCTTAACATAAATATTTTGCCAAAAACATAACATACATTTGTTTAACAAAAGCGTACGTAAAACATGCAATAACTTAACATCATCAAAACATCGTAACATAGCATCATAACATAAGTCAACATGAACCGAATCTGCGCCTTCTCGTAACCGTCAATTCCATACATCGCATATCGGTGGATGAACTTAAGGCTCGTTACCTCTAAGCCATCCGTCACACAGGTCCCCTAAGGCTCGTTACCTCTAGGTCGACCAAACATATGTCTCCTAAGGCTCGTTACCTCTAGGTAGACCGAACATACGTCTCCTAAGGCTCGTTACCTCTAGGTAGATGTGACACTTCTGATTTTCACTACTTATACTCATTCTAGACTTATCAATGAAAATCCGCATGACATTTCATTTTACTTGAAATCCTATTCATACGTTGTTACAATACTAGTTCACATGTGAAACATTACGTTTATGCTTGATTTCAAAGACTTATACTTATCTGTGATTAATTCATGGATCGTACGTAGACTTAATTGATCTTTATGACACATTAAATACACATTAACCACCCCATACATCTCAAACATGTTCTTACAACCCATTCAATGTGAATTGATGCTTAAAAGTACTAGTTAGTACTTTCGTGCGATCGTTCGTCTTTTAAACCGTCGTTAACTACGTACCGTCCACGACCGACAAATCGTTTAACATGACATTAATTTATGTTTTAAATGTTTAAAATATTCATTTCTTTAATTAAAACAAAGTTTGTTTGCAAAACTTTCCTTAAATAAATCCTGAAATTCGAAAAACGATCAAAAAGTCCGTTTTCTCGCCCACCGATCGCCAACTACTATACGCGAATAACGTAACTTTAACTTAAATGTTTTTAGCTAAACATACTCTTTTTGTTATGACAATCAACTTTAATGTTGAAAACATTTGCCAATTTCGCTTAGAAATGCTTAAAATCGCAATTTTCGAATGCGCGCACTCAACCGGATCAAGCTAGGACCCAACCCACCTACTCTTGGACCTAGCCCAAGCAAGAAATCACAAAAAACCCAGCCCCATTGAGGAAAATTTCGCAGATTTGAGGCTTAGGATCTTGTTTTCTTTGCTAATTCTCCCTCAAACACTCCCAACCCCTCCTAAGTTGTGAAATCCCTTCCCAACCTTGAAGATTTCGAAAATCCCTTAGAGGATTCCAAGTTTTTGAAGATCAAACAAGTAAGTAACCCTCCGAAGTTGAATACCGTCTTTTTATTTTGTTCTTTCTTCATCCCCTCAATCTTTTTCTATTTTCTATCCATGATCACTTGATCATGTGAAACCTCAGCCCTAAAAACCCTCTAATAATCTTAATCAAACTAATAAATCAAGCTAATATCACCAACTAACAAACAAAGGATCCCGTTTGCAATGGCGGCTATGCCGTCGCATTCTGCGAATCCTCAAGACAACTATTGCAAAAGTGGCTCTGCCGATGCTTTAGTATGTTCTTTCTAACTTAAAACATGTTATTTATTCTATATTATCACTTATATGAACTCACACGCTAATTAAATATAGAATCCGCTTGCTCGTGTCGGCTATGCCGATTGCATTCTGTGATTCTCCAAAACGCTTCTGTGAATATCATGGCTAGACCGGTGACACGGGACGTTTTGGCTAACCTAATCTGATTATATTATGTATTATAATAACATTCTTCTAATTTTTATTTGCGCGTTCGGTAATCTTAAAACCCTAAACGGACCACTTAAGTGCAACCATTGATTTTGGACAGAAACTGTGCTGAATTTAACTGAGCGTAACTTGACCATAATTAATCTAAACTGAGCAAACTCAATTTCCACGACGTATCTCGTCGAATTTCCTTTCCAACCATAATTGGATCGTTTTCTAATTCAAAAGTATGACTCCGTAGTAGCCAAAACGGGACAGAAACCTTTTTCAGTACCTTCTGTCTTGTTGGACTATTTTGGCTATGATCCGAGTCTCAAATGGAAAAACTTTCTAAATGAAACTTCTTCGGGACGACTTAAACTAATTCTATGTAAAATTTCATAATTTTTAGACGTCGTTTGATATTTTTAACAATCCCGTTTCTGTTCAGCTACTTTGCTGTCCAAATCTGAAAATCAACTAAAACTCTATTTTTGCAACTAATTCTTAATCTTATGACCCGAACCGCCTATCTAACACTCGTAACCATCGAACCTACCCTAAAACTGGTTTATTTATTTGTTTAGGGTCTGGTCCCTGATTCATCTCGTCTATTCGTTCAAGTTTCTTATCTCGTCTAGCTTTCAAGGTGAGACTTCATAGCCCCACTTTATTCAAATCGTTTTGGGGGAAACATGTACGCGTTGGCACGCATTAAAACACGTTTTCAAACAATTCTAAAACAAGCGAATCATATATGTATGTGAGTAAATGAACACAACATGATAAACGTTAAACTTGTAAATCCTTAACTTGAAACTTTCAAGCCAACGGTAGTACAGATATGGGCCATAGGATGGAAACCGCATATACTTTATGGACAACTTTTGGTTGGACATCTTATTCGTTATTAGTGCAACTTGCGAGTTGTACCACTTATTCGTTACTCATCATTTTAGGTTGAATTTGCTAATCATGTGTTTGTTTTATTACGTGCTATATGATGATCTTGGAATATGAATTGTCACCTTTGCCAAACTTATACTTTTATTAAACCTGTGATTTCTCACCAACTATTTTTAGTTGACACTTGTTTTTCGTACATGTTTCAGGTGATTAAGCTCATGATAGGTCAATTCAATATCACATAGGATTTGCCTAGATATCAATTGAAGAATCTTATTTTAAGTTGCTTGTCTTTTGAACATGTTATCTGTTTGGTTTAATTCGAAACTTATGTAATTGGGATTTTTTTAATATTATGAAACTTTAATAGTAAATGTCTTTATTCCATTGTGTTCTTTTGTCAATTTAGTCGCACCCGTGGTTAAGATGCACGGTTGGGGTGTGACAGTAGACCAAACATACGTCTCCTAAGGCTCGTTACCTCTAGGTAGACCAAACATACGTCTCCTAAGGCTCGTTACCTCTAGGTAGACAAAACATAACTTAGGCACTATTTCCCCGCAGGGAATAGTACCTTCCATCAAGATCCCGGTAATCCCATGGGTGACCGTCGACACCCCATCATCAACCAGTTGTACAACTGTTAGCCAGCCATAAAGGCCCCCCGTAAGGTGAGGCCAATACATACATACATACATACATACCTTAGCTCCCGTAGGAACTCGTGGCAGATTCGTTCATTCGTGACTTTCATAAAACCATTACCTCTTTTTAGTTAAAGCATTCATACGTTTTATTAAACAAAACATCATCTCTTTCGTAAACCTTTCGTAAACTTCATTTGGCAAAACATTTCATAAACATCATCCCGTAAACATCATTTCGTAAACATCGTTTCGTAAACCTCATTTCAAACATCATTTCGTATGTATGCACACCAGCCCAAAAACATTTATTTAAAACATTTAAAGGAGGGCTTCTAGAACTCACCTTATAAGCCAGTCTCGGTTGTCCTAAACAAAGGCCCAACAACGTCACTTCTGATCTGAATTGATTAGTTAAATACACATCAGACCCAATCCCGACTCTAACGGTTAAACCATTCTACACATACTGACTTTACTTAACCTGCCTGGTGCCTGCGCACTTAGCAAGTGCGCAGACCTTGCTGCCTGCGCACTTAGCAAGTGCGCAGACCCTGCTGCCTGCGCACTTAGCAAGTGCGCAGACCCCTCTTCCTGCGTACTTGATAAGTACGCACGACCTGCCCGTGCGCACGACCTGTTTCTTCGCAAAACCCTAACTTTCGCATTCAGGTCTGATCTCGTCAAGATCTCGACCCTGTTTGCATCCAAAACGTTTGTTTTCCATTAAGTAACTCAAATCTATGTTTATCTTTCAGTTTCATCCGTAAAAACGTTGCCTTTTCACCCAAAACCCGAAAAACCCAAAAACGAACTAAAACTCAGATTTAGGTCGGATCGTTACCTGAATCGAGCTTCTGATCCGGAGGTTCTTCTCACGAGTTATGGAGTAACACTTTGCTGAAATCTCGGGTTGATCCGCCAACTTTCTCTCTCTAGAACTTGCAAATGAGAGAAATGTTGATGACCTTGGCTATTTATAGGGGAGGCTCCCCTTCTAGCCCGCCGGCCCATCCGACCCGACATGCCTCGTTCGTTTATTTCGTCATTTTAACTGTCGTTTTATTTTTGGGATGTTACACCTCCGGGCGAAGATCAACATGTGATAGTTAAAATGTTATGGTCACTTGTCATGTACGAGTGAAACGTAAAGATGCAAAACGTAAAGAAGGACACCTTAACCGGTTGCCTCAAAGCCAAAGTTTTTAACGTAACAGTTTTATAATTGTAACGTAGAAAAGTTTTAAAGTAAAGTTAAACCCAAAAACGAACTAAAACTCAGATTTAGATCGGATCGTTACCTGAATCGAGCTTCTGATCCGGAGGTTCTTCTCACGAGTTATGGAGTAACACTTTGCTGAAATCTTGGGTCGATCCGCCAACTTTCTCTCTCTAGAACTTGCAAATGAGAGAAATGGTGATGACCTTGGCTATTTATAGGGGAGGCTCCCCTTCTAGCCCGCCGGCCCATCCGACCCGACATGCCTCGTTCGTTTATTTCGTCATTTTAACTGTCGTTTTATTTTTGGGATGTTACACCTTCGGGCGAAGATCAACATGTGATAGTTAAAATGTTATGGTCACTTGTCATGTACGAGTGAAACGTAAAGATGCAAAACGTAAAGAAGGACACATTAACCGGTTGCCTCAAAGCTAAAGTTTTTAACGTAACAGTTTTATAATAAGTTTTAAAGTAAAGTTAAAGTGTTTTAAAGATAGAGAAAGAAAAGATTATTTATTTTTATAAAGCTAAGCTACCTAAAAGAAAGTTTTCAGATTAAAGTAAAGATAGAACTTACCGGCGTTAGCTGACTTTTAGTATGCATGACAGGTAGTAAAGGTAAAGCAAAAGAAAAGTAAAGGAGCCGTGAGGGCTGGATAGCATGGACATCGGGTCGCCGCTCTGAAGACTGACATTTCCTATTCCGATAGTTTATTTTTAGACAATTAATTACATTATTGTTTGATTAATGTTTTAATTTAAAGACTTCCGCTGTAATAGATTCTGATTTCTGGTTTAAGAACTATGTTTGATTGTTTTGGTGCCAACTATGAGATGTACCCGGGATGGGGCGTTTCAAGTTGGTATGAGAGTCATAGTTTGAGAGATTAAGACATTTGCGATAATGTCTGAACTTAAACTGAGAATGGGACTAAGGAAAGAAAGGAAAGGAGTGTCAGTCAGAGCAGCCCATCCATGGAACAATAGTAGACAGAAGGTAGTCAATGTCCTTACATAGAACATAGACAATAATGCCTTAGTACAGATAGTAGAAGGTAAATGCTTTAGCATAAATAGTACATAGTACATGCCTTAGCACATACAATAGACAGTAGATAGTATGTGCCTTGTAGTAAAAACTCTGAACTTGAATGCAAATGTTACTCTGAAAGGAGATGTTCAGAACACGAGTAGTAACGTAAATTAGTAATTTCATACCAGTCTCTGTAATTAGTAATTTACATTACTCGAGGTGTTCTAAATTATTACCTATCAAGATAACACGAGCTATCTTTGTTCGCAGTAGACACTAATGGCTAGAGCAAAGAGAGGAGGTCGTACGGGTCGTCGAGGCCGACCTCCAGGTAACCAAAACCGTCATGAGGAAAGTGAACACTCCCGCAACGAGACTGAATCGGTGCACGTGGAGCATAATGACAGTGGGAACCATGAGTCGGTTCATGACGATGCCCATAACGAGGCGCTTGAGTTGGAACCGATTGTGAAGGAAGCTATCGCGGCAGAGGTTACTTCAATATTGAAGAAAGTTCTACCAGAAGCACTGGGCGAAAGAATTTGATATAGAGAAGAAAGAGGAAAGCAGCAAGAGAACTGAAGTCACTGATGGTGACGATTATGATTATGAAATGGCAACTTGGGGTTGCAACTATAAGTCTTTTCGGTGGTGTGACCCGCCGAAATATGATGGACGGAAAGATGTTGTTGCCACCTTCGAGTGGATAGAAAGGATGAATAGGGTGATCAAAATTAGTGAGTGCCATGTTGACCAAGCGGTCAAGTTTGCCGGTCACTCATTCACTAATGAGGCATTGAGTTGGTGGAGATCGATTGAAAGAATCAAGTCTTTTGTTGAAATGAAAAAGATGAAATGGGATGACATGAAAAAGCTATTGATCACTAAGTTCTGCCCGCAGAACGAGATTGACAGAGTTAAGAGGGAATTTCTAGGGCTCTGTGCTGGCAGTATGACTCATCACCAGTACACCTCCAAATACCAAGAGTTGGCTCAGTTGGTTCCACATCTGGTGGACACTAAGGAAAAGAGGATCAAGTATTACATCAAGGGACTACCACAAAGGGTCCGTGTGCACGTTAAATCAAATGCTCCTACAATCTTTGAATCTGTGGTGTCACTTGCTGGGATAGTTTATGATGACTTTGAATCCGTGGACCCACTGCCTACTGAGAAGAAAGGGACAAATGTCGTTAAGCGTCCAGCAAAAGAGTGGGCAGGCCCGTAGGCGAAGAAGCTGAGGATAGAGGATGGGAGTGATTGTGCAAAGTGTGGACGAAAGCACTCTGGGGAGTGCCTTATGGGTCTGAGCATTTTCTATCGATGCGGGAAGACAGGGCATTACTCTCGAGAGTGTCCTGGTGCACCGTCATGGTATAACTGTGGAATCCCTGGCCATCTGGCCAAGGACTGTCGTAAGCCTAAAGCTGCTGGCACAGAGAAAGGAAAATAGGCTGAGAAGTCAAAGGCAAGGACCCGAGCGTATGCACTGACACAAGAAGAAGCTAGGGGCGATCCAGATGTGATGTCAGGTACGTTCATCCTTGATCATACCTTTGTATCTGTACTATTTGATTCGGGTGCCAGTAGGAGTTTTATATCATCCTCTATGTGTAGAAGAATGAAATGCCAAGTTACTAAAGTAGAACAGGCCTTTAAGGTGGAAACTGTAGTTGGCAAGACCAGGGTAGTAAATGAATTGGTAGATAATTGCACGATAAAAATACATGGCCATAGATTCCCAGTTAGGTTATATGTTATGATCTTGGGAGGGTTTGATATAGTTTTGGGTATGGATTGGTTGGCTGCTAACAAAGCCCGGATTGTATGTTGACGAAAGATAGTTCAGCTCAAAGCTCCATACGGTAGAGAAGTTTTGGTTTACGGGGATCGTGACGATTCGTTAACGAACGTCATATCGATGATAAAGGCAGATAAGTATACAGGTTGCGGATGCGAGGCCTACCTGGCCTATCATTTAAAAGTGAAAGAGTTAAAAGACGTACCAGTGGTATGTAATTTTCCGGAGGTGTTTCCTGAGGAGTTACATGGGTTACCACCTGACCGGGAGACAGAGTTCCAGATAGACTTAGTGCCAGGTGCCAGCCCATGGCTAAAGCACCGTACCGACTTGCTCCTCTGGAGATAAAAGAGCTTATGATACAGTTGGAAGAACTTTTGGATAGGGGTTTTATCAGGCCGAGCATTTCTCCATGGGGTGCTCCAGTTCTGTTTGTAAAGAAGAAAGATGGTGCCATGAGAATGTGCATCGATTACAGAGAGTTGAACAAACGTACAGTAAAGAACAAATATCCGCTACCAAGGATCGATGATCTGTTTGACCAACTACAAGGCGCCAGATGGTTCTCCAAGATCGATCTGCGGTCGGGATATCATCAGTTAAAGGTAAGGGAAGAGGACATACCTAAGACAATGTTTCACACGCGGTATGGGAATTACGAATTCCGCTTAATGTCATTCGGTTTGACCAATGCTCTAGCAGCATTCATTAGTATGATGAACCAAGTGTCTAGACCGATGCTGGACAGGTCAGTGATAGTATTCATAGACGACATACTTGTTTATTCAAAGAGTGAAGGTGACCATGCTTGTCATCTTCGAGAAGTACTAGAGACGCTACAGAAAGAAAAGTTGTATGACATGTTCTCCAAATGCGCGTTCTGGATTAAGGAAGTCCAATTCTTAGGTCACGTTATTAACGCATACGGCATTATGGTTGACTCGTCTAAGATAGAGGTGGTACAAGAATAGGAAATCCCTAAGACACCAACCAAGATTCGGAGTTTTCTGGGATTGACAGGTTACTATCGAAGGTTCATTCATGAATTCTCGAGAATAGCCTCGCCACTGACAAGGTTGACACGTAAGGAAGTAAAGTACGAATGGGGTCAGGCCCAGTCTAAAGCATTTGAAGAGTTAAAGAGGAAGTTGACCCAAGCCCCAGTGTTAGCATTACCCGACGGTTACGAGGACCTTGTGGTATATTCTGACACTTCGGGACAGGGGTTAGGGTGTGTTTTGATACAGAGGGGAAAGGTGATCGCGTATGCGTCACGACAGCTAAAGATTCACGAAGTTAACTACCCGACTAACGATTTGGAGCTCGCGGCAGTTGTCTTCGCGCTAAAGATTTTGAGGCATTACCTTTACGGGGTAAAATGCATAATTTATTCGGATCACAAGAGCTTGAAGCATTTCTTTGAGCAGAAAGACCTGAATATGCGACAAAGGCGGTGGTTAGAATTGCTGAAAGACTATGATTGTGAGATCCTATACCACCCGGGAAAGGCGAATGTGGCCGTTGATGCCCTAAGTCGTAAGGAGACTCATTCTCCTATTAGGGTGAAAGCGTACCAGTTGGTGATAACCCCATATTTTATGGCAGAGCTAGAAAAAGCACAGACAGAATTTATAAAGGAAGAGAACCTAAAGAAAGAAAGAATGGTCGATCAACAGACGAAGTTACAAATAAACACTCATGGAGTGAGGACCAGATGTGCTCGCATGTGGGTACCGAAGGACGGAGAGATTAGGGCCAAAGTACTAGATGATGCCCATAAGTCTCGATATTCCATCCACCCAGGAACCACGAAAATGTACCAGGATTTGAAGAAAGAGTATTGGTGGCCTAACATGAAGAATGATGTGGCCGGATACGTAAGTGAGTGTCTGACTTGCGCACAAGTTAAAGCAGAGCATCAGAAACCATACGGGAAAATCCAGCCTCTAGAAATACCCGAATGGAAGTGGGAGCGTATCACCATGGACTTTATTACAAAGCTTCCCCACATAGCTAAAGGCCATGACACGATTTGGGTTATAGTGGATCGTCTGACAAAGAGTGAACACTTCTTACCGATCCATGAAACCTATTCATCGGAGAAGCTGGCAGAAGTATTTATCAATGAGATTGTGTCTCGTCATGGCGTGCCAATATCGATTGTATCTGACCGGGACACACGATTTACATCGAGATTCTGGAAAATATTTCATGAGTCAATGGGTACAAGGTTGAACATCAGCACGGCTTATCACCTACAGACGGATGGTCAATCGAAAAGGACCATCCAGACGTTGGAGGATATGCTCTCTCATGCATTATAGACTTCGGTGGCAGTTGGGATAGCCACCTACCGTTGGCAGAATTCTCCTACAACAACAGCTACCACACCACTATTGGTATGCCGCCTTACGAGATGTTGTATGGTAGGAAATGTCGAACCCCAGTCTGTTGGGGTGAGATAGGACAGAAAGAGCTAGGAAGTTTAGAGGTAGTCACAGCAACCTCTGAGAAGTTTGTCCAGAATGAAAGCAGCACAGGACCGTCAAAAGTCCTATGCGGATAAGAGGCGAAGACCTATCGAATTCAATGTCGGGGATCAAGTAATATTGAAGGTTTCCCCCTGGAAGGGGATTATACGATTCAGAAAGAGAGGGAAGTTAAGTCCAAGGTTCGTCGGACCTTTCAAGATAATGGGGCGGATTGGTGAAGTTGCTTACTAGTTAGAATTGCCTGATGAGTTGAGTGGAATTCACCCAACCTTCCACGTGTCGAACTTGCGCAAGTGCCTGGCTGACGAATCAGCACACGTGCCACTTAACGACATCGAGATAGATAATAGCCTTAATTACGTCGAGGAACCAATTGCCATACTAGACAGAAAGGAGAAGCAGTTACGAAACAAGGTGATTTAGTTAGTCAAGGTACAATAGAAGCATCGTAAAGGGTCAGAAGCTACTTGGGAAACCGAAGCAGAAATGAAAGGGTTATACCCGCACCTGTTTGACTCATAGCAGGTTTCGTGGAAGAAACCTTTCGTAAGAGGGGTAGACTTGTAACATCTCGAAATTTACGATAAAGAATAAACGACGTTACGAAATAATGAAATAAAGAAAGAATGAAATAATAGGTGGGCTCGAGTGGATCGGGCCTTGGGCCGAGAGTAAGTGGCGCAAAGAGGGGGAGTGGGTAAAACCCTAGCCACCCTCTCCACTCCCCACACTTCATCTTCACCATCTTGAACATAGAGAGAGAGGCTAGAGAGAGAAAGCTCAAAGAATCCACACCGAGGCCTTCGTGTTGTTGTGGATCATTGCTGGAACATCTTTGGAGGTTGGAGAAGGAGAAATCAAGCGGAAACAGGTAACAAAACATTCTCAGATTCGAAATGAGAGTTGAAAGTGGGTTTTAGGGTTTCAAGTGGGTTTTCAATCAAAGATGGGATTTTTACGTATGGTTTGGCTTAAAAAGTATATATCTAGCTTCATGGAAGCTAGATATAAGTTTTGGACGTAAAAAAATTGGAACTTGGATCAAAAATGAAGGATTTGATCAAGAACAGATGAATCGTCCGAAATCTCCATGAATGGTCAGAAATCTCAGATACGTCCGAAAAGTATTTCGGAACACCATAAATCTCAGATAGAACTTTTCGACCGAAAAGTATCTCGGATAGGACATTTCAGTCGAAAAGTATTTTGGACAGAAAGAGATTTCGGACAGATATTTTCGAAAAAAACCGTTGTCGGACAAAAGTTTTCGAACGAAAAGCCATTAATAGAAAATAGTTCTAAACACCAAAATTTTCGGTCGAAATAAAAAGATTTCGGACATAGGACTTTTCTATGTAGGTTATAACATTGTTCCATTCGTGACACATGAAACATATATAATAGCATACCACCTAGCTTGAAGTTTCAGTGCTAAGAGAGATAGACACAGTAGAAGTCTGGTGAGTTCTTATTGCCCTTTTTTCATAATGGTTTTGGGTTGGCATGCATACCGGTAGAAAGATTTTAAAGGCAAAGTATTTATTTTATAAAAGGTTATTTTTATAAGATGAAAGAGGAAAGCAGTAGTTTGTAAAAATGTTATTATTTATAAAATGAAAGAGAAAGACATAGCTTTTTATAAGAATGTCATTTTTATAAAAAGAAAGGTAAAGTGTTAAAGAGAATAGTACTATCTTTGAAATATAATTTCAAGAAAGTAAAGAATGGTAAAGAAGCTGCATCTCGGTGCAGCTTGACAGTGACAGTGACAGTGACAGATGTCATATTATATGCTTATGTGTTAATATGTGTTATTTGTCTATGTGTTATGTGTTTGAGTGGCATTATATTATGTGACGTAGTATAAGTGCAGAGTAGTTGCAAAGTAAAAAGTCCTGCTGGCAAGCAAAGTAGAAGTCTCACACTTCGGTGTGAGCACGCAAATGAGTCTTCACTTCGATGTAAGCGAGAAAGTCTCACCCTGAGGTGTGGGCACAACAAAGTAAAAGTCTTATCCTGAGGTGCAAGTGAGCAAAGGGATCTTACCTTCAGGCGAAGATCCACATGTGATAGTTAAAATGTTATGGTCACTTGTCATGTACGAGTGAAACGTAAAGATGCAAAGAGTAAAGGAAGACACCTTAACCGGTTGCCTCAAAGCTAAAGTTTTTAACGTAACAGTTTTATAATTGTAACGTAGAAAAGTTTTAAAGTAAAGTTAAAGTGTTTTAAAGACAGAGAAAGAAAAGCTTATTTATTTTTATAAAGCTAAGCTACCTAAAAGAAAGTTTTCAGATTAAAGTAAAGATAGAACTCACCAGCGTTAACTGACTTTTAGTATGCATGACAGGTAGTAAAGGTAACACAAAAGTAAAGTAAAAGAGCCGTGAGGGCTGGATAGCATGGACATCGGGTCGCCACTCTGAAGACTGACATTTTCTTTTCCGATAGTTTATGTTTTAGACAATGAATTACATTATTGTTTGATAAATGTTTTAATTTAAAGACTTCCGCTGTAATAGATTCTGATTTCTGGTTTAAGAACTATGTTTGAATGTTTTGGTACCAACTATGAGATGTACCCGGGATGGGGCGTTTCAGTTTCGAAGCGGTTTGGTGTCCCTTTTTAAGCTTTTTCAATGACTTTTATTTGTTACACGGTTTAGCATTTCTTTTTTTTTTATAAAGTTCGATGGCGTTTAGCATCCGTTGTTTAACGTGTCACGACGTGCGACGACCGCAACGCATCGGGGTAAAATACTAGTTATTTTACAATTTATGGCGGTTAGTAGAATTTATTACGGTGGTCCCAGAAATAAAATTAGTAAATAAATAATTTTGTTGCATTTATGGCGGTCATAGTGAAACGTCATAAAAGGGTTGTTTTTCACCGCCATAAATAGTGTTTTTTTTACTAGTGACTTGTCGTTTTTGGTGTAGCGGGAAAAACGACGCCCTAACCAATAACTGTTCCGACGACATGTCGTCGAGACTAACATTTTTTTTTCATTTTCTTTCATCCAAACGAGTTAATAATATTTTTTTATTTTTAATAATATCATCAATTTCGAAAACATGTCGTCGCGATTGAAGAATTAAATTAAATAATTAAATAAATGAATTATTTATGACAAACCTCAGACAGAAAGATAAGGTTTCTGCTTTTTCTTTTCTCTCACACACTCTCACATCTCACTCAACCCTTTTCTCTCCATCTTCTCCGATCTTTAGCGGCTGCCACCGGGTTTCACCACCATCAAACGTCGTGTTCCACCTCCACCAACACCACTAGTCATCTAGTTGCCCGGGTATGTAATTTTTCATTTTTTAAAGATTTTCTACCCTAATTAGATGCAAGAGGACCGCAATTGATCCGACAACCAAAATGACGACGATGAAAATGATTAAACTTTGTTGTAATATTTGAAACGATTTATAATAACTTACGCATGTTTATTTTTGTTGAATGATTTGTATAATATGTTTTAATTTATATATAACAGGTTCTGAATGTTTGCTTAGTTTAAAAATCTGGAAATTTATATAAATTGTAAAAAAATATTTCTCGACAACACGTCGTCAAGATTGGTGGTTAATATATTTAATTAAGATTAAAGATAAAATAAAAATTAAATACCCTATCTCGACGACATGTCGTCGAGATTGGTGTTTTTTAATTTTTATTTTATCTTTAATTTTAAATGGTGTAAAAGCTATCCCGACAAACCTTTTGCGACGACATATCGTCGTAAAAGGGCATTTTTCTCTCGACGGCTATTTCTCGACGACATTTTAAGCAGTCCCGACGAAGCTTTACCGACGGGGGCATTATCGACGACATGTCGTCGATAAAGTGTATCTCGACGACATGTCTTCGAGAAAGGTCGTTGAATCTGCCTAAAATTCTTGTAGTGTTATGCCATGAATACATTACTTGCTCACTTTTCACACTTCAATAAAATACTTAATACTGGTCCCAGATTGATTATAATATGAGAAGAAGCAACACAAACATATAAAAAAAATCGATTCAAAATTCCTATATAATAACTCTAATTACAAAGTTTGCTCAAGCAAATTATCTCTGAAGAACATACTTATATAGAGAGAAATAAATAGAAGAGTTCATAAATCTATATCAGGCATTTTTTTCACACCTAAAAAACTTAAGATATGATAAACTAACGGAGGGTATGGATACTTAAGATATTACGATTTAGTAGAAAGTAGAAAGTTATACAAGAAAGGATTTCTAAATTGCACAGTCTATTTGGAATGGTTATAAGTTGAAAATATGGATGCTTTAAATAAAATAATTTAAATTTTTAAATGAAACTGTTGGTGATCATGTAAAATGTCGTCCTTATTTTCATAACAATAAAAATATGAGAATGTGATAAAAAATGCTATGTATAATTACTTATATCTTCATATCATACATTCTCCGGCCACTGACGAGGATGTCCAAAAATTCAATAAATTGAAGAAATCAATCAAGAAATATTAGAGAGAAGCTTCGTGAGCGATACTACGGTCGAGTCATGCATTGTCCGTCCGAAATACATATAAAAACATGTCACGAGCTGAACAAATTTGCAATAATCAAGCGACAAAAGAACCACGGTCAATGGCACGGATCGACCATGGAAAATATGGCATATTAATCAAGTCAAAACTCAATTTGTCAAGTCAACAACTAGCAAGTTTTATAAAATCAAAAACAGGTTTTATAAAAATGACTTTTAAAACAAATCAAAATATTGATTTTTTTATAAAACTTAACAGAGTTTATAAATGATAATGATAACATCTTTTATAAATGAAAAAATGAAAGTATGATATCTTAATGTATATATATAAGAAGTTTCTAACATGTTTTCTAATCTTGAAATTACAATAATAGTCTTTAGTGCAAGAATTCACTATTTGGGTATTGACACAAGTTTTCCGATTAAAATCATACCAAAAAAGTTTGAAACCACATCCTAAAGGGTGGTCAATCAACATAAGTACTTTCTAAGATTCCAATCTTGAGTCAAATGATTTGGAAAGAAACTTGAAAAACTCAAAAAAAGAAGTAAAAAGAATTGCGAAAAGGGAAAGTGTTGTTAGGAGGCCACTGGTCGTCGGATCATGGATTGACCATGACAATGGTTGTGGAGCCTCTAAAACTTTTTGAAATTAATTTGTTTTTTCCCACTATTCATGAAGCAAGTATTCTTCTAGCATTTGGGTTACTCTTTAAACTCCGTACTTTAAGTCATTTTTAAGAGAGATCTAACTCTTTAAACACATTTCATATTAGAAGTGATATCATAGATTAGTAAAAGAAAATGTGTTTGTGAGACTCATTATAAAAATTAAATTCAAACACTTAGGTTGTATTTATGAGTGACGATCCCCAACAAGATTATGAAAAATTTCTAAATGTGGTTCTTTTTTTACCAGAGAGAACAAGTTAATCATCCCTACGAAAGAGTAACTAGGGAGTATTTATTTATGACCATTATCAAGCTTAGTAAGATGTTGTAAATGTGATCTCTATATACTTACAGATAAGTTCTTAGTGAAACTGGTGACGATTAAGAAGTAGAAATTAGGTGAATTTTTACACATTTTTTATTCGTTTGTTCATATCTCTTCTACTCTAAAATTTTTACACATTTTTTCCATGTATAAGTTTTAATACATTTTTACATATAAATTGTTTAGAATATAAATATTTATATTCGTTTGTTCATAAGAAATATTTAATTTACATGTAACGTGTTTTAAAAAGAGGTCTATAATTGCTTCACGGTATCTGATTTTGACAAATGTACCTGAATCTGTAGATAAAATTGTATTTGTGTTAGAAGTGACACAGAAACAACTAAGTTTGTTGAACCAACACATTTTAGAGACAATATTTGCTCCTTTCTCTAGTATATCTTATTATTCTACTAGCTTAGGGTTGACTACAACATGTATGATTGGAGATTGGGATACAAACCATTTACATGACTAGCCCAATAACATGTAATGTGAGGCCCCAAACCCAGAAGACCTCACTTGTTGGATTTACTCATTAACGAACAGTTCTTAAACTTAAGTATCAAATAACGCAGTGGAATCATTCATTTAACATAATTAAAACTTGTTCAAACATGCGAAAGCGTAACATTGTCAATTACATAAACATAACATAAACAACTCATAACGGGATGTCAGTCTTCATGATCAACCGGGTAACTCCTTTCGCCAGCCAAGCATCATTGTTCAACTTCCAAACCTGTCTTAACCTGAATGTGCATACTAAAAGTCAGTTACGCTGGTGAGTTCTAGCTTTACATAAAACCTTAACATAAACATTTTGCCAAAAACATAACATACATTTATTTAACAAAAGCGTACGTAAAACATGCAATAACCTAACATCATCATAACATCATAACATAACATCATAAATAAGTCAACATGAACCGAATCTGCGCCTTCTCGTAACCGCCAATTCCATAACTCATATTCTGACGGAAGAACCTAAGGCTCGTTACCTCTAGGCCATCCGTCAGCCAAGTCTCCTAAGGCTAGTTACCTCAAGGCAGACTGAACCTCGTTTTAGGCACTGTTCCCTCGCTGGGAATAGTGCCTCTCGTTAAGGGATCCCGGTAATCCCATGGGTGACCGTCGTCACCCCATCCTTAACCAGTTGTACAACTGTTAGCCAGCCACAAAGGCCCCCATAAGGGTAAGGCACATACATGCATACATACCTTAGTTCCCGAAGGAACTCGTGGTAGATTCGTTCATTTCGTGACTTTCATAAAAAACTTTACCTCATTTTAGTTAAAGCATTCGTACGTTTTATTAAACAATATTTCATTCGTAAACCTTTCATAAACTTCCATTTTGGCAACACATTTCATATTCACGTTTCATACTTCATTTTTAGAACACCTTTTGTGAAATTCAGTTTTTTTGTAAACCTTATTTCGTAAGTATGCACACCAGCCCAAAATATCATTAAAACATTTAAAAGAAGGGCTCTAGAACTCACCTGGTAAGCTAATCTTGGTCGTCCTAAACAAAGGTCCAACAAAGTCACTTCCGATCTGAATTGATTAGTTAAATACACATCAGACCTAATCCCGATTCTAACGGTTTACTCGTTCTGTTTTAGGCGAACTTAAGGCTAAGTTCGCCTCTTACCAACCTAGCGAACATACAGGTGAACATAGGCTAAGTTCTCCTGATCCATGCCTAGCGAACTTAGCAAGTTCGCCCCATAAGTTCGTTGGTTTCATCCCAGCGAAGCCACTAAGTTCGCTTACCTTTATGCCCCAGGCGAACTTGTCAAGCGAACTTGATAAGTTCGCCCCAATCCTTGTCAGGCAAACTTGATAAGTTCGCCTGTCGGGCAGTCTTCTTCCCCAAGACCCCTAAGTTTCATGCAAATGGCGGCCATATCTGATTACGTTCAAGTTATCGAATTTTTACGTTCAAAACTTGTGGTTTTCATTCCTATTTACATATCTATAACCCTTTTCCCGTGTGGTTCACAAAAACTTAACCTTTTTCACGAAAACACCTGAAAACCCAACATAAACCAAAAACTCATATTTGGAACGGGTTGTTACCTGTTTCGAGATTCTGAATCGGAGAACCCCCTCACGAACAGTAGAGGAACACGATGCTAGCTCCTCGGGTCGATCCTTGCACTTTCTCTCTCTAGAATGTGTAAATGAGAGAATGAGGAGGGTTTAGGCTATATATAGGGAGACTCCTCCCCCTTTTGCGCCACCCTCAAGTTTGTCGGCCCATCTGGCCCGGCCCGTCACGCCGCGTTCATTTATTCTTTTTCGTCTCGTGTTTACCCATTATTATAACTCGTCGTTTTATTTTTGGGATGTTACAAGTCCACCCCTTTACAATAGGTTTCGTCCCCGAAACCTATCATAAGTCAAATAGTTAAGGGTGCAACTCCCTCATTTCCGTTTCTGTTTCCCAAGTAGCTTCGGATCCCTTTCGGTGCTTCCATTGGACTTTAACCAATTGGATAACTTTATTACGTAAACGTTTCTACTTCCTGTCTAGGATGGCCACGAGTTCTTCGATGTAATTAAGGTTGTTGTCGACCTCGATGTCAGTAAGTGGTACGTGAGCCGATTCATCCGCCAAACACTTTCGCAAGTGTGATACATGGAAGGTAGGAAACTCCAACCGATAAGAGACTTCCCCAACCCGTGCCATTATCCTGAATGGTCTGACAAACCTCGGACTTAACTTTCCTCTCTTTCTGAATCGTATGAATCCCTTCCAAGGCGACACTTTCAACATTACTCTGTCCCCAACATCAAACTCAATAGGCCTTTGTCGTTTATCCGCATAGGATTTCTGACGATCTCGTGCGGCCTTCATTCGTGCTTTGATTTGATCAAACCTTTCCGACGTTTCTCGTACGACTTCAAGGCTTCCTAATCCTTCTGTCCAATCTCACCCCAACAAACCGGGGTCCTGCACCTTCTCCCATACAACATTTCATAAGGCAGCATGCCTATCGTCGTGTGATGACTGTTGTTGTTGGAGAATTCGGCTAACGGAAGATGACTGTCCCAACTTCCACCGAAGTCGATAATACAAGCACGAAGCATATCCTCCAATGTTTGAATGGTCCTTTTGGACTGACCATCCATTTGCGGGTGGTATGCCGTGCTGATATTAAGCCTCATGCACATCGCCTCGTGAAATCTTTTCCACAACCTCGATGTGAATAGTGTGTCCCGGTCAGATACAATCGTCAAAGGCATCCCATGTCGTGCTACTACTTCATTAATAAATACTTCTGCTAACCTTTTCGACGAGAACGTCTCGCGAATAGGTAGGAAATGAGCACTCTTCGTTAAACGGTCCACGATTACCCAAATGATGTCATGACCTTTAGTTGTGTGAGGTAGCTTGGTTATGAAGTCCATGGTAATGTGTTCCCACTTCCATTCTGGTATATCGAGTGGTTAAATCTTTCCATACGGTTTCTGGTGTTCAGCCTTTACTTGTGAGCAAGTCAAGCACTTGCTTACGTACTTTGTCACTTCGTGTTTCATTCCAGGCCACCAGTATTCCTTCCTAAGATCTTGGTACATTTTGTTGGTACCGGGATGGATAGAGTAACGAGACTTATGAGCCTCATCCAAGATTTTGGTCCTAAGCTAGCCACCCATAGGTATCCATACCCACCAAAAACGTGTCCTAACACCAAGGGTGTTATATTCCAACTTGTCCTGTTAGCCAACCATTATTTCCTTCTTTATGTTTTCTTCCTTAAGTGCTTCATCTTGAGCTCTTTCAATTTCCCTTATCACATCTGATGTTACCACCAACTGACAAGTTTTCACTCTAATAGGAGCATGCACATCCTTTCGGCTTAGAGCGTCAGCCACCACGTTTGCCTTTCCAGGATGGTATATGATTTTACAGTCATAGTCTTTCAAAAGTTTCAACAATCGTCTCTGCCTCATATTAAGTTCCTTTTGTTCGAATAAGTACTTCAAACTTTTGTAGTCGAAGTATATGGTAAACTTCACTCCATAAAGGTAGTGCCTCCAGATTTATCCTTCCAAAATCTTTGAGGACATCAAGGCTCTCTCATTCCTTTGAATAAAAAACAGGGCGGCAGATGTTCCTAATTAACATCTTGATTTAATTAATTTTATAGCACCCCTTCATTGGACAACTTTGTACATGTTCGAATTGACATACTTCGACAGACTCACACCCTCAGTGATATGTATCGTTCTTGATGGGGTGTTTTGTTTCTTTGCAAGCAAGTACACCAACACCAATGGACCAGAATTTTCCGGTTGATACCATAAGTCCTTGAGACGTACCTCTAACTAATTATGCTTCAAATTAATAAGACTTACAAAACCCTAAATCTAATAATAGTCATACCAATCGTGACTGCAACATATCAAGCCTTTCTTAATCCTCCCACAGGCGTTTCGCAAGATCAATCACACACCGTTCACATAGGAAAACATGCTTTCGATTTCCCTACCGTTTTGTTTTTTTTATGTGAATTTCATCCTAAATTACATAAATAATGTAATGTTCAACACATCTACAAGGTTAATGCGTCACATTGATTCTTATAAATGTGAAAATGAAAGTGAAAGAACAAAAAGTAAATGTACTTGTCTATATTAATTATAATATCACCTTCATAATGAATGATGGTTTTCTATGGACACAAGAAACCATATTTGCAAAGATAAAAATGGATTATAAGCTTTCAAAAAGGAAATCACAGATATGGAAATTCACTATATACAAAATTTTCAAACTGAAAGGTTTTAAATTCAATTCTTAAAAATAACCTAGACGTTATGAGTTTCAATTCGATCTATCATATATAAACTTCAATAATTACTAAATAAAAAGTTCTTAGTTTTCAACAAAATAAATTCAGTTTAGTTTTTCTTTTCATGAAAGGTAAGTAGCAATCAACCATTAAAATCGATGAAAAATAAATAAATAAATGTTATATTAATAGCCGATGTCCTCTCGATCTAGTGGCACGAAGTATTTTCACGCCCAAGTAGATTCAAATCCTACAATGAGTAATAGGTGAATTTTAAGAATAAAATTTAGAAGAGTGTTTGGCCTTAAAATAATATATATCATATTAATAATAATAATAATAATAATAATAATAATAATAATAAAACTTGGTTATATGATACTTTTTTTTAAAGAATCTTTGTTTGAACATGGCACATGGCCAACTTGAGTTGTGCTTGAAAGCACATGTTGAATGTTCCCCCTCCCATGGATCGATACAAATGTCAACTTGTCTTCACTTCCAACCACAGCCATATCTATCTGATTCGTGTTCTTGAGTTTTAGTTACAATAAATAAATACCAATGTTTTCTTTATTTTATTTTTAATTTGATAATTTAAATTTAAAAAACGTTATCAAGCTCACTTGGTTTTAAAAACTAATTAGTTCATTTAGGTAGTTTTGAGTAAAAGACATGAAACATGTTGACAAATATTAATAGCTTGGAGTTCTTTTTGAGAAGTCAGATGTTCAGATATGAATAGCTTGGAGTTCTTTATGACAAGGCATGTGTTTTTTTAAAAAGAATTTCATATATATCCCTATAAACTTATTAAATAACATATATATCCTAACCAATATTTAAATATCAAATATATCTCTCTCTAATACTTAAAATATCATATTTATCCATTTTCGTTTATTTTATTAAAAATATTTCCTAACATGACCATTGTACCCATAGGTATTTTAAATATTAAATATATCTCCCTCTAATACTTAAATATCCTAATGATTTTAATATATTTCATTAAATAGAATTCACACACACACATATATATATATATATATACTAGCTTAGAACCCGTGTAATACACACGGGGTGAAAAATATCAATATATAAAATTCTTCAATCTTTATGTATATATTTTAAAGGTGTAAAATGTCACACCCCCAATTTCAACTAACGGAGTTTTACCGTTTGGAAGGTGACACATCAGGATCTCAGTCATTAGTTACATCAAACGACACTATATGGTACTTGAAATGTCAAAACATAAAAGTTCAGAGTTAATGCGGAAGCGTAAACGTTAATATGAAATCAAAAGTAATACACGCAATAGGCGTCAATCAATGTAAGTAAGTAAACTGTTTCAAATGTTTGAAATGGATGATATGACAGTAGGACTCCATGCATGTCCTAAGTGTGCAACCTATGCCTTAGCGACCTGAGAAACATGTAAGAAAAAGTGTCAACACAAGGTTGGTGAGTTCACAGGTTTCAAGTTTGCAATAAGAGAGTGTTTTCCAGATTATGTACATTCAATATGCATATCTATAGGTAGCTAGCCTATGTTCATGTCTTACTAAAGCGCTCGTAACCGAAGCTGACTGTTTGTGTTTGTATGCCTCCTGCCAGGTCTATCAACTCTGGCAAATGTGAGTAGGCTAACATTTCACCTGTTCGACCTCCAATCGAGTTAGCGCGACTAACGCGGGTGGGGCTTGTCAAACCCAATAGTACTACTAAATATTACCTCGCTAAGATCCATATTAACGGTTCGATGTATGATGAGGACTTTCTGTGATAGTGTGTCACGCTTAACCTCAACAGTAATAACACATGAATTACAATAATCTAAAATAGTTGTGTCATGTTTTCTCCCCCAACGGGAAAAACATGTAACATAATGTTTGTCTGCGTACTTGTTTCTCCCCCACGGGGAAAACAAGTAAAATATGATAGTTGGTGTTCATGTTTGTTTCTCCTCAACAGGAAAACAAGTAAAATATGTTTGTGTGTAAGCATGTTTCTCCCCCAATAGTAAAACAAGTAAAAAGGGGCCGTGAAACTCACCTGCTTGGCGTTGAAGGTAGTTTCACACTAGAAGCAAGTTGGAACCACGAGTGTAAGTCTCAAAAGACCTACGAATGTCCTAAAATTATAGACACATAAATTAGGAATGATAATGGGGATTGTGACTGAGACACGTAAAGAAACGTCTTAAAGAACAGCTCTAGTAAGCAAGAGTGGACGAACGTGTCCACGAGTTTAGGAATTTCTTTACGCGACGGATGACATAAATAATAATATATATATACGAGTGGATAATATAATTAATTATATTATTATTTAGTCTCAATTGACTCACGGCGTTATAAAATGATTTGAAATAATATAAATATATATTATTTAATAATACGGGTCATAATTTGAGAATAATATAAACATATTATTTTACACGAGTTTACAGCTTAAAATAATATAAACATATTATTTTTACTTAATAATAATAAAAATGTATAAATTATAAAAGCGGGTATAATTTATAAAGATAAGCTAATAATTCAAACCCGAGCCTACGGGTTGTTTTTTCTGGACAAAAATACATTTATATAATAATATCATATTATAAGGTTGATTTATATTAATTTAATATTCCAGAAAAATTGTTTCAAAAATGAATGTGGGAGCCCGGTCTCGAACCCGGGTCCCTCCCACACGCACACACTGACCAAACCATCACGCCCGCTAGGGTCATCGCAAACAAACCCGAGACTCATTTCTTTTATCATCTAGATCATACGCGATTTCCTTCCCCATAAGTTCCCAGATCGAATCCCGCCCCAAACACCGAATCTGATCGCGAATATGGTTTGGATTCATAGGGGTTTTGTTGTTTAGAAAATTGCGAAACTGATGATGCAAACAAACGTAAAAATGGTTGAGATTTGAGTTGTTAGTTTCAGTTAAAAAGAGCCGAAAACCCTAGGTTAAGAACACAGATCAAATAGATTAAGTCCAATAATAAAACTTGTTGGAATTATGGGGTTTTTAACAAAGACTGAATTGCGAATCTAACCATACAACTTAATTTGATTGAGGTTAAGTCTAGATCAGGGTTCGATTAAACCCCATACGTGATGAACCCTAGAATCGGTTCATCACTGATTCGATGTTACATACTCGAATTAGCATAGGGCTTTCATAGGATTGATTATGGTGATTCTAACCATATAGTTTAATTGGATTAACATTGTGTCTAGGTTAGAGTTTGATTAAAACGTTTTCAAATGAACTCCAGAATCTGATTTTGTAAAATTGGATGTTGTTTAATTCAATTAACATGGGGTTATCATTAAACTGAATATTTCGAAACTAATGGTATGATTTAATTGCATTGAGAACAAGTCTAGAATCAAAAGCCCCAAATCCAATTTCTTATGAACCCTAGAATCGGATTATGATTAAATCGATGATGTAAGCCCTGATTAGGATAGGGCTTTCATTCTACAGCATAAAACGAATCAAACGAATGTTTCAATTACCCGGTTGGATGTCGAATTGACAGTGTACGACTAAAACGAGGTTCGACGGCAGTGGGTTGATCTTCGGCGCTCCTGGTTGCTTCTTCGGCGTGGCTGGTGTATGGAATTTCTTCTGAGAGACTCGAACAAGATTCGCAGGTGTATAATTTGTGAGGGGAATACAAGAATTAGACGAATTCGATGATCGCTTGGAATAATGTCGACGGTTATGAACTTAATTACTATTATCTGAGTTTAATTCGATTAATGTCCACGATTAAAGTTCAATGATGAACGATTAAGGCATTTAGATGTTAATCAATTACAGAATTCGATTCATTTTCGTTATCAGTCACGAATTTGAAATCAAAGAGCCTCGATTTTGACTTCTAAAAGTCAACAGAAGATAAAATTGTCAATTTTGACTTTGGGGAGTCAAATTATTCAATTTGGCATATTTACACAACTAGTCCCTGCAGTTTTGAGTTGGATTTGTGACAGAATCAGTCCCTGGGGTTAGATTTAGTTAATGAGGTTAAGTTTTTAATAGAAAACTTAACGGAATAGATAACGGAGTTAACCTTAAAAAGTCGAATTGTCACATTAAAATGTATTATATATACTAAGGATTGAAAACAAAAATTAAAATATGTAAAAATTAATATATAATTGGGTTTAAAAAATATGTTAATTATTATTTAATTTAATTTGACTTTTATTTACTATTTGATTGAAAATAAAAGTTACATAATTAAATTTCAAAGTTTTGTATAATAAGAGATAATTTAAAATAAATGTGTTTTATTAGTATAATTAGTATTTTCTTTAAAAATATATTATTATTAAAATATAGAAAGTGTATTTAATAAGAGAGAGATGCGAGAAAAAAATGATAAGAATAAATATGAAGACGACACGTGTGTCATTAAAAAATATTTATTTATTATATAGTACAGATATAGATTTATGAAGTTTTTAAAGTGATATATGAAATTGCCCCTATTTTATAACTCTTACTAGCTTAGAACTCGTATAATACACACGGGATGAAAAATATCAATACATAAATTTTTTTAATCTTTATATATATATTTTACAGGTGTAAAAATGTATTACATATACTAAGGATTGAAAACAAAATTCAAAATATATAAAAATTAATATATAATTGGGTTTCGAAAATATGTTAATTACTATTTAATTTAATTTGACTTTCATTTACTATTTGATTGGAAAAAAAAGTTATATAATTAGATTTCAAAGTTTTGTATAATAAAAGATAATTTAAAATAAATGTGTTTTATTAGTATAATTAGTATTTTCTTTAAAAATATATTATTATTAAAATATAGAAAACATATTTAATAAGAGATAGAGACGGGAAAAAATGATAAGAATTAATATGGAGACGACACGTATCATTAAAAAACCTTTATTTATTATATATTATAGATATAATAGTTGCAGCAACTTTGCATTATATATAATAACTAGGTTAGTTACCCGTATACTACACGGGTTGCATAAGAAATACAATGTCAAGTTAAAAATGATTTTCATAATATGATCTAATAGACAGGTTGAGTAAAGAATAGTCATGTGAAGTATAAAAAAAAGATGTTCTAGGCTACTTAGGAAGAAATATGCTACAGAATGCATATATGCGATAAAAATTAGAGTTGCAAGTATCAAGTAATAATTTATTCACTCACTTTAATGAAAATTGCAACTGCTAATCCACTCTTCATTAGAGCTACAACAGCATGAGCCTCAACATCTTCATCATCTGATTTTCAGCACTCTATCCGATGAACTTCTTACTCGGGTTCTTGATAATGACATCACTGCCAGGGCTGCATGGGTGAAGATTGAGCAGATTTTCTTGGGCAACAAAGGATCACGGGCAACGGCGCTTGAAGGTGAATTTTGTAATCTCACATTGGGCACTTGTTCCTCCATGGACGACTATTGTCAGCGGCTTAAGGAGATCGCTAACCAACTTGGTGACGTGGGAAATCCCGTTTCCGAGTCTCGTCTCGTCCTACAAATCGTCCGAGGCCTTCCCATTGAGTTTGATCCCGTTGCCACATTCATCAATCAAAGCAACCCTTCATGGGACACGGCATGGAGCATGCTCCAGCTGGAAGTGCAACGCTTATCGGCTAGGAAAAAGGTTTCCACATCGGTCTTAGCTGCCCCTACTGCTCCTGAACACCACCCACACCCCAACCTCAACCCCAACCCCAACCAATTTCACAACCGTGGTCGGGAATGGGGAAGGGGCCAGTCTCGCAACTACAGGGGTGGTCGGGGACGTGGCAGATATCAACAACAAGGTAGTTTGAGTGGTCCAGGCATGCAGTCACCATATCCGCAATGGGCCTGGTGGAACACCCCACCCTGCCCATACCCGACGCAACCCTCCTTATGGAGGCCCAATCTGCCATACACTCAGTCTACTGCGGGCCAGCAGCCTGCTCAGGCCAACTATCAACCAGGCCCAACCCAATATCAGCCTAACGAAGCTCCTGCTCAGGCCCACGCCGCACCATCTTCTCCATCCAACTTTGGGCATGATGCTTTGAGCCTGTCTGATTTGCAGCATGCCTTCACCAATATGCAACTTCAGCAGTCCGACTCCTCTTGGTACATGGATACAGGGGCATCATCGCATGTCACAGCCGACCCAGGTATGATTCAAAACCCAACTCCATCTACTGTTCGCAATATTTTAGTGGGTAATGGTCATTGTATACCAATAAAACAGTCTGGCAATGGCTTTCACACCAACCCGAACCAAACATATATATTACCCAACATCCTTTACAGCCCTCAAATAATTAAAAATCTCTTATATGTCCGTCGTTTCACACGTGCTAATAATATGTCTGTCGAATTTGACCCATTTGGTTTTTATTTGAAGGATCTCATCACTGGGAGGATTCTTTCCCGCCACAATAGCTTTGGGGATCTTAATCCATTCACACCACCTCAGCTTCCAGCTTCCGCTTGCTTTCTGTTTTCTCCTTCATCTCAATGGCACAATCGAATTGGACATCCTGGTGGACAAATTTTAGAGATTTTAAATCGTCATATTCATTTTTCTTGTAATAAAGACAAAAGTTTACCAATTTGCAATTCTTGTCAACTTTCTAATAGCAAACGTTTACCTTTTCTAATTCGAATTCGTTTACTTTTGCACCATTTGATATAATACATTGTGATCTTTGGACATAACATGTTATGAGTAAAACCGGGTATAAATATTATATGGTCTTAATTGATAATTCCTCCCACTTTGTTTGGGTCTACCCACTCAAATATAAATCAGAAACCTTCACCAACTTTGTCAAATTTCATCGCCTAATCTCTACTCAATTTAATCATAAAATTATAACATTTCAATGCGACTTAGGCGGAGAATTTGATAATAAAGAATTTAAAACATTTGCTCACAATGAAGGTCTCCTCTTTCGGTTTTCATATCCTCAAACCTCCTCCCAAAACGGTAGGGCAGAACGAATGATTCGTCGCCTTAACGATATCATTCGCTCTCTCCTATTCCATGCCCACCTCCTACCTACCTTTTGGGTTGAAGCCCTTCACACAGCTACCTACCTTCACAACATCCTCCCTACCAAACGCCTCAATTTTTACACCCCCACCTTTGCCCTATACCTTTGCCACCCCACCTATGATCACTTACGAGTGTTCGGGTGTGCATGCTATCCAAACACATCAGCCACTCAACCCCACAAACTCCATACATGCTCTACAAAATGTGTGTTTCTCGGATACCCTCAAGACTCTCGCGGCTATAGGTGCTTAGACCCGTCCACAGGACGCGTCATCATTTCCCGACATGTCGTTTTTGATGAAAACCAATTTCCCTACACAAGCCCAGTGGATACTTCCACTTATCGGTTCCTTGATGACTCCTGCCCTCCTAGGTTTCACTTTCACCAACCCACTCCAAGCCACCAAACAGCCCCGGCTCCTCCCATTGGGCAACCCCCACCCGTAACCCCGTTACGCACCTACAGTCGCCGACCCCGGACCCACACCTCACCAGACCCTGCTGCCCCTACAGCCCCCACTCCGGCAGCTCAAGCTACGGCCCCTTCCAACACTCCACAAGCCCCCCACCCCCTCCGCCACAAGCAAAATGCCACCCTATGACAACCCGCTCTAAAGCATACGTCACCCAACCCCCAACCCAGATCCTTCTTAACAAAACTGTCTCCCCTGTTCCTAATTCTTATGCCAAAGCCTTTGTCGACTCTAATTGGTTACATTGTATGCAAACTGAGTATAATGCGTTACACGAAAATGAGACTTAGGATTTGGTTCCGCGCCCGGTTGATCGGCCTGTCATTTGGTGCATGTGGTTGTTTCGCCATAAGTTTAAGTCCGATGGCACCTTAGAAAGGTACAAAGCCCGCCTAGTGGTTAATGGTAAGTCACAGACCATCGGGGTCGATTGCGAGGAAACATTTAGTCTGGTTGTCAAACCGGCAACCATCCGTACCGTTTTATCTCTTGCGGTATCACGGTCTTGGCCTATCCACCAACTGGACGTCACGAACGCCTTTTTACACGGTCATTTACAGGAAATCTTGTTCATGCATCAACCACTAGGCTTTGTTGATCAACGGTACCCTAATATGGTTTGTCGATTGAAAAAAATCACTATATGGGCTAAAGCAAGCCCCGCGGGCCTGGTACACTCGGTTTGCCTCATACATTACGTCTCACGGGTTTAAAAGTAGTGCTTGTGATAACTCGTTGTTTATATTTAAACGAGGTGCGGATGTGGCATATTTACTTTTATATGTGGACGAAATCGTTCTGACTGCTTCATCCTATGTTCTGCTTCGATCCATAAATGATAAACTCTCATGAGAGTTTGCCATGACTGATTTGGGCCACCTTTATCATTTTTTGGGCATCAAAATTACTCGGAATACCACAGGGCTGTTTTTATCTCAACCGTAGTACACTAAAGAAATTATTGCACGGTCTTCCATGACTGCTTGCAAACCTTGCGTCACTCCCGTGGATTTATTTGCAAAACTCAGTGCCACTGATGGGCCTCTCTTCAAGGATCCAACTTTGTACCGAAGTTTAGCCGGGGCCCTTCAATATTTAACTTTATCTAGGCCCAACATTACTTACGCAGTTCAGCAGGTGTGTTTATTTATGCATGAGCCACGTGACCCTCACTATGCTTTTATGAATCGCATTATTCGGTACTTACAGGGCACCCCGGACTATGGAATTCGCATCAATAAGTCCTCTTCTTCTGACTTGGTTGCTTATTCTGATGCTGACTAGGGCGGGTGCTCGGACTCACGACGTTCCACAAGTGGTTATTGTGTTTTTCTTGGCGATAATCTAATTTCTTGGTTCTCCAAACGCCAACATACTGTTTCCAAGTCAAGTGCAGAAGCCGAATATCGGGGCGTGGCAAATGTTGTTGCTGAAGCAACCTAGACTCGTGATTTATTATTGGAATTGCATGCTCCTCTACGGCGGGCAACGATCGTTTATTGTGATAACGTCTCTGCAGTTTACTTATCAGATAATCCGGTTCAACACCAATGAACCAAGCACATTGAGATTGATATCCATTTTGTCCGAGAGAAGGTTCGCATTGGGCATATACGAGTCTTGCATGTCCCATCCACTATGCAATTTGCGGATATATTCACCAAGGGTATCCCGAGGCAACAGTTCCAGTCTTTTAGATCCAGTTTGAGCGTTTGTCCGCCGCCCGCTCAAACTGAGGGGGAATATTAGCGATATATATCATTAGAGGATTTTATTATGTAAATAATGTATTTAGATCCATATATATCGTTTCCTAGAATAGTGCTAGGGTTGTTATGTATTCTCTCCTATAAATAGGGATGTTGATGTATCAATAAGGATATACCATAGACCACTTTTAACAACTAACCACCAAGTTAATGATTTTGACAACAAATTAGGATAGAAGGCGGCTGTCTGATTCTTGAAATAACTAAAAGACAAACTCAGGATGTAATGCATTTGGTTACAAAAATATGAAGTGGAAACTTTTTGATTTTCATTTTGGTTGCATCACATATGAAAGAGTTGCAAGCTTTGAAATACAGAATCTGTATGCAACTGTCTGTTTATATTTATTCTTTTTTATTCAATTTAATTTCTATATATAGTCCTTTGAAATACAGTCCTGCACCATTGCAAATTTGCAGAATAATTATTCAATTTAATTTCTAAATAATTTGTCATTTTCACATTAAAAAATGTTAAATTTATAACTTGTTCACATCATACTAATGAAGGATGTTCAATGTAAATATACCTTAAACAATTGACCATTCGCCTTCACAAGTAACCGGAAAAGAATAAATCAAGACGAGTTGGATACCATAAGACCCGTCCGAATAAACTCCCATTGACAACCATGTTCTCTGACTCTCGAAACGGCAAAATAAAATCAAGAAAATTATAGACTCGGCTATAGACCCGTGTATTACACGGGGTTGTATATACAAGAAAATCATAATGGTGATATCTTTTACTGAACTTAAAAATGCAGCAACTTTGCATTATATATAATAATTCTAAATATGTATACTGAAGTTCTGATTTCGTTTAGTGTATATATTACTATATTTTTCATTTTTTTTTCTTTCTGCTCTTTCCTTTTTCTTATTTTATACTGTGACTATGAAATAATGGGATATTCAAACAATTAATCAAATAATGGATATTCAATATATATTAAATACAATGGTTTAAATATTATGAACGAAATAGAAATTAAAAACACATATTACAAGCATAAAAAGTCTTATGTCGCTTATACATACCCACAATTGCAATTGGATTGTAAGTAAATGGGTTAAGTCTTTTAAGCAAGTAAAAACAAAATTGATGATTATGATGATGATTGTTTCTCAAAGATGTGATTTTGTTTTTACTTGTATCAATCAATTTTCACTACTTTTTTTTTCTTTTTTATTAAGAATCACTGCTTAACTTTATATGAAATTGGATGAAACCACACAAATGTCTTTGACGAATTTAGGCAAATGAATTGGATGAAGCTACTGTAGCAAAAGAATTGGAGAGGAACGACGACTACCGTAGGGCTTATTTAGAGATTTACATAGATGTTTTTTTTTTTATTATTTTGAGACCTAAAAATATAGAAGACGGTTAAAATAATACGTTTGAGAAGTGTAAACTTGTCATTAAGTTAAAGTTTATTAGAGAAAGATATATATTTGATATTTAAAGTTTGATTATGATATATATGATATTTAGCAAATTTGTATTGATATATACGAAATTCTCCCTTTTTAATAATGTTTTTAACATATTTATGTATAGAGTTAGGTTAAAATAAAAAGGCTTTTAAATCTAAAAAAGATGAGAAGGGTTTAGACCATTATATATATTTTTAGTAGTTGATATCAAATTATATAAGAAAAAGTTGTTGAAAGGGTATTTTAGTCATGACCACTTTTGTTGACTTTTTTATCAAGTCCCCCCTTTCTTAAACGTTCATAACTTTTACATACCACATTATTTAAAAAAAAAATTACACAATAAAAACGACAGTTTTTTGATCTTTAAAACAAGTATAATGTTGTTATATACAAAAACGAAAATAAAAGAATACGTTTTCCAGCTCATTGTGATTATTGCTCGTCATTATGTCTAATGTCAGGTCATATGTTGTGTCTAATGTCAAGCCATTGTATCAAATATTTTTCATCATTGTCTCTGACGTCAAATAATTTTTTAATGTCGGGTCATTATGTCAAATATTTGTCATCACTGTGTTATATATAATACGTAAAAAACAGTGACGAAAATAACACGAAATTATCTAAAACGTAAAACACAATGATAAATACATATAATACAATGATTAAAAATATTTGACACAATGACCAATATGTCATCCCTTCAAAAACAATTACAATTGAAGGATACATGTCACGTCCAGAATCATTCAAACCCTTTTTAGATTAAATACCATTTTTCTATAACTCAACCCTTTATTCTCAAACCCAACTTACCAAAGCGGCCGGCCAAGAAAGAAAGACAGAGAGAGCGGGAACTATGAGACTGTGAGAGCCAGAGACCGACCACTCGACCAGCCGCTCGACCTGAGCTGAGACCATAGCAGGGCGCCGCCTACGCCAAACCCCAGTCCTCCGCCTTAGCAGTCCGCCCCTCCGCGGCTCCGCTATCCGCCTCGCCAGTCGCATGTTACCGCAAAAAAAATTGTTTACATGAAAGTACGGTCAAAAAAATAATTTGATTTATTTACATGAAAGTACGGTAAAAAAATTGTTTATATGAAAGTACTGTCAAAAAAAAATTTTGTTTCATTTACATGAAAGTAAGGTGAAAAAAAAAAATTTCGTTACCCCTGAACTTTTATTCTAGATCCCCCACTTTAGATAGACAAAAACACAACATTTAATTAATTAAAAAGAATCTAAAATATTAATATGCACATATCGATCTAGTCAATTTACACGAAAAATCAAAACATTATATGCACATGTATATATAAAAACAATTTTAAATACAACTTCAGAAAATAAAATCCAAACCAATAATATGCACATGCACATGAAACACATAAATAATTTATTTACATAATATAAAAAAAATTATACTACATGAACACGTGCATTTTAAATCCGAACCCAAAAACTATTATATGGGCATTTGTATTATTTCACACAATTTGATATCCAAGGGCATATAATATCACACGAAGTACATGTTTCTTCCGTATAACAAGCATGATCACTACAAAAATCATGACGCTAGATTCTCAACAAATATCAACCTGATTTTAAAGGAATAGGGATTTACGAATATCATTATATTCACTAACTAGCTTTAAACCCGTGTGTTACACGGGGTAAATATTGAGATTATATTGATAAATATTTTAACTCATTTTTTATACAACACTTGATGTTTTATTGGTAATTTTTCTATCTTATTAAACGTTAAAATTATATTGATGAGAGTAATCAAAACATTAAAAAAAAATACATGACAATACATTTCATAAGTGGTGTTCCTTTTACAATACATTAAATTACATGTTAAATAAAACTTTAAAGTGATAATTTACAAATTAAAAAAATATTTTTTTATATGTAACATTTAACGTGGTAATAGTAAATTTTCATGTTTATCAAAGATTTTTGGCTTGAGTCAATCTCTAGGTTATAGAATATAGACCCATGTATTACATGGGTTAAATAATGAAAACCATATAATTCATAAATCTGTAAATATTTCTTATAAGTGAAATTAATTATTACATGTAATAATAAAAAATGAAAAGTTAGGCTTAAACATAAACTCCTCCACTTCTATCAATCCTACTCATTACTGAGTGCTCAAGATTCTGCTCGAGAAACATAAGATGTTAAATAACAATTGAAACGATAAACTTGGGTTGACCCAAAGGTGAGTTGTGGCATCATAACTGTATAAGAAAAAGAACTACAACACCATATTATTTATAAAAAGAAAAATCCCTATAAATTTAACTTGTTATTAGAAAAACTCACGGTGGATATAAATCAATTATTTAAGATAGAACTCGTGTATTACACGGATGAATCATTAAAAGATTGTTTATTTCAAACCTTGCATTTTTGTTGTATTCAATATTATGAATTTACCCTTAGCATGATATAACTTGTTTTCGATGAAAAAGTATTAGCTGTTTGAATATACAGAATCTTATATACATCCACAGTAAATCTTTTTAAATAATTAAAAGAAAGATTTTGATATAACATACTGGTGTGCGATCGAGGTTGGAATTGTTACAGCGATTTGGGGTAGAAGATCTTGAACTTGATCTCGAGTTTGTAGTGGTTGACCTTGAAAAAGATCCACGATTCAATAAAGGAAATTTACGTGGTGAAACGGGTCTCTTCTATGAATTGTCAAAAAAGTACAAATTAAAGTTAAAATTTATAAAAAAATAGGAAATATCAAGTTATAAAGTATTTACCTTAAATAAAGATAGACTTGAAAGCATGTCCATTTTACATGCAATTTGACTGATTAAAATATTCTTTTACCAAGTTGATCCCTGATGGGAACACTTTAAGCTTCTCTATGTTTAACCAATTTGACCCCTGCAAGTGCTTGGCGAGCAAATTCATCATCATGTAACCATGCTAATTTGTCATATGTAAATAAATAATTAAAAAAATTTAGTATTTCCGTTCGGTTGTTAAATACTCACAGGTGTCAGGAGGCAATTTCGACCCGTTTACTTTAAGAGTTTGTCGATTTGGTTTATGTATTATCTTTAACGGGCCAAACACGTAACTAAGAAGATATCTTCAAAGAAACATGCCAAGCATTTCAAAGTCAACCAAAAAGTATTTCTCATGCAAAAAACAACTTAAATAGTTTTTATTCAAAAAAATAGATTTTTTTATAATCATTAACTGTTTAAAAAAAAGGCTAATGTTATAAAATATCAACGTAGTTGGGTTGTCCTTTAGGTAATTATAATAATAACCCGATATAGCAATTACATATTTTTAAACAATGAAACTTTGTCAGGTAATTTCTCTTAAATAATTACCTTATAATCATTCGATCTGCAGAACCGGTGCAGAACCGCTCATTATTTAGACTAAATGCAATAGATCTCACCCATCCCAGATTGTATGCTAATTATCTACAAATATATTACCATCACCACTATCAAATAGAAATTGACATTATTAGTTTGGTTTACAAATTAAAAGATGTAGAAAAAAGATCAATGTAGCAACAAAGAAAAAAATTTGTTACAGATTCTTTACTTGATGAGTAATGGATAAATCACTTTGAGTACTGCTGCCGAAAATAATTTAATTCCTATGAAAATAATTTGAATAAAAGTCAAAACATGTTCTTCTCATCATATTAATGATCTGTGGAGTGATCTGTTTTAATTTCCATTGAAAATGCAAAATGAATGCTTTATTTTATTAGGGGAAGATGAGCGACATAATGGAAAATGAGTGAACATCATTGACATCTTGGTTTAATAGATTGAGAAGGGGACATAGATTTATGTTTGCAAAACATTTATCTTTTTAACCATACAAGATGAAAAGTAGGCATGGAATTTGCTTTAGTGTGTGTGTAATATGACATCTCTTTTGCTTAAATAGTTAAATGCTAAATATTACACTTATTAATGACTTGCAAATATGCATGTTACCCATTGTTCACAAAGGAGTTACCTAACAACTTACAAGGTTTCAGCCATCTCTAGTCTAGCAACTATAACCTAGGCATAATCCCAATCTATTACATTACAGGGAGACTAAAATTAACCAAAAAGAAATCATAATGCAGTAAAATCAAAAAGAAACCATGAAGAAGTGAATCTCTTGAAAAATCAGGTAACATTAACATGGATCATGGATGGAATCATTCCTCACACTGCGATCTGAGGCCAACTACATTGCAAATTTTAGTTACACCTAAGTGGGCAAAGACGCATCCATTATCGGGAGTTTACCAAACAATTGAAGTCTATATGAACTTCAAAGCAGAAAAAATACCCATGACTCTAACATCAAAGCTACAGTCAATATAATGGCACCCTAGTTGTTTACAATTTTAGTATCAAATCATCTTATTCCCCCAAAATTAACATTACAGTTAGCAATCAGTTGTGTATGTGCATAATTAAAATACCTAAAGAGGCGATTCAGTACCTTTAGAATTACAATATTGATTTTCAATGTCAACATCTTGCTCTTCAGGTTCCTCCTCGGAGTACTCGAATCCATAGTCCTCCATGTCTGCATCTAAATGAGATAAAGCAAATCCATGGATTAAAGATGAAACACACAAACAGAAATTGAAATCAGAAACATAAATCGAAATCAGAAACTTAAATCGAAATCCATACTCCCCTCGAAGTTGGACTTTCGATCAGGAAAACCTTGACGAAGAAGGTGGAGACCGATTACGGTTGGGGGTTGAGAAAATCTGAAGATTGAACGTACCTGTTGCGAGATGAGCAATAAACAATCGATTGAGAATGGGCGATTGATGAAGAAGGAAATCTTCAGAATTAGGGTTGCGTGATTTGTAAAATAGCTACGGGTATGGAAGCGGGTCAAGATCCGCGTGTAATAGTGATATGGGTCATAGTGAAAATAAGCGAAAAAACAAAGCTGATATCGAACCACAAGGTGTTAACTGGTAAAAAAATTTAGATTTTTTATTAAAATAGGGATTAAGAAAATATATAAAAATGAATTAGTGTTGAAACTTGTATATGTAACACCCGAAAACCAAGCGTATAAAAATAACAATAATATTAATAATAATGGAGAGACTTGGTTTGACATGTTGGAAAATGGAAACCCCCCCCCCCCCACCTAGCCGCCACCGACTCCTCTCCCATTCACTATCCTTCACTCCAAGGCAACCTAGACATAGTTCTCGAGAAAGAGAGAAACCGACCTTGATTGGGTTTTTTTTTCATCAACTAACTAGCTCAAGCAAAGGAGAAAGCATCATCATCATCTGGCCATGAGTTAAGATAAGATTAGCCCCTAACATCTTTGTTTTGAAGTTTTGAAAAAAATAAGGTTTTTAGGGTTTATTAGGTTTTTATAAAAAGGCCGTATCTTTACGTGTCAAATTGCCCAAAACCTTAGATCCGTAGGAGTTAAACAAATTGCCCAAAATTAGGGGTGTTCATCGGGTCGGGTTGCGGGTTTTCGGGTTACTCGGTTCGTGTTTTTCGGGTTGGTATTTTTTTGGTTGAAACCACAATACGAACCGAACCACATTGTAATTCAGTTAGGCATTCGGTTTGAACCTAGCAAACCGAATTAGCAAAAAAAAACTTTTTTTTTCTTTTAGGTAGTCATAACTTATTCGGTTTAAACAACACAACATTTTAGAAAAGTCTAAAAAAAAACACACCTTCATCAAATAATGATTTATAATTCATATATGGGTATTGGTTATTGATATAAATGAATTGTGTTAACTATAAAATATGGATTAAAATAGTGGTATAACCCAATTCGAGTTTTTCGGTTCAAACCGAATTCAAAATCTTGAAACCTAAACTAAATTACATATTCCACCAAATATGTAATTCGGTTTGGTTTTAAACGGTTTCGATTCGGTTATCAGTTTAATCGGTTTGAAACCAAATATTGATCACCCCTACCCAAAACCCTTAGATCTAGCCTCGTATGATTCAAATTGCCCAAAAACCCCAATAGATTCGTCAGCAGTGTAGGGTTTTGTTCTTGGCGAAACTATACTTTCGCCATAAGTTTTAGGGATTTTGTTCCCCTGTGCTTTCTTCTACTCCCCCATTGTGACTAGATCGATGCAGCCGTCACAAGAACAAGGACCGAAAGCTTTGTGGCTTTCGCGAGGTGCAAGTCGTCGGAAAAGTAAACGGCCACTCTTGTATGGTGGTAGCGACAACGTCTAGGGTCATAAAGGCAGGTCATATATGCTAACCCTAGACGCATGGAGCAGCTGCGGTGGCTTACCTGTGGTGTAGCAACAGCTTGAATGCAGAGTTAGGGTTTCATGAGTGCATGCGGCTGGAGGCGGCATATCTAGGGTTTGCGACAACGACCGGATCTGGAGTTTTGTGGGGGCTGCGGCGTGGTAGGGTTTTGGTTTAAGACATCAAACGATGGCGATAGAGTAGGTTGTGATGTTGGTTGTGGTTAACGGCGGCGTGGTGATGTGGTGTGGTGGTTGTTGTCGGCAGAGATACAAGGAGATGAAGAGAAAGACATCAGCGGTTGCTTGTGATGGTAGTGGGTAGGGCGGCGGCCGACCGTCCCTCCGACGAGTTATCCGGTGGGTTATTATATGGCTCTTGATACCAAATTGAAGACCAGAATGTGTGTTGTATTAGAATGGGTTGATTAGAGTTTACATATTGAGGTGTTATATAGAACACCAAGTTACATGTATAGTCCCTATACTATCACTATTGTAACTAATGGTCTAATACCACCAATAAGAGGAATTCCATATTCTTTCATCCTGTGGCTCGTAATCACCAATATAGAAGCGAACCAATCTACTATCAAACAAAAATACAAACACCAAACTGAATAATTTGTATAAATTGAATCAGCCTGCGAGGAAGATAATAGAAACACGAGAAAGAGTAACAAATTATGCAATCACGAGGAAGATTAACATAAACAGTACAAACTTGCGAGGAATATTAATAGAAACTAGGAAAATTAACAAAAACATAACCACCTGCGATCGTACCTGCCTAGTCTGCAATCACGAGGAAGATTAGCAGATAAAAATTCTAGGGTTGCGACCATGAAGACCATTCTTGGTTGTGGCGATGAAGATGATCCTAGTCCTAGATCTGAATCCCTGATTCTAGGTTACTAGGTTACGACCATGTACGAAGACGATTCTAGGTTGTGATGATGTATGAAGATGAAGACAAAAAAGAAATCCATAATTACATGTTCAACGATTGTTCAGCAGAAGACAATAAACACAATTCTAGGAGTCTTGATGGTACTATGGTTATTTTTTATTCAAATTTTTACGTCTAAATTCCATCTAAGTTTGCACTTGTAACTATTTGAAACCACATTATTTTTATGGGGGGAAATACCATACCATTATACTATGGTGGTTATTTTTTAGAGTGAATTACAAATTACGTACTTTAAGTATTACCCAAATTTCAGAATACGTCCTTTAACTAAGTAAATTACAGAAAACGTTATTTATGTTTAAAAAACCTTGCACATTACGTCCTTTAGACTAACGGACGTTAAATTTCACCGTTAAATCCAGTCAATGTGAGGGTATTTTCGTCCATTAACCATTTTAATTAGTGCGAATTACAAGTTACGTCCTTTAAGTATTACCCAAATTTCAGAATATGTCCTTTAACTAAGGAAATTACAGAAAACATCCTTTATGTTTAAAAAACCTTGCACGTTACGTCTTTTAGACTAACGGGCGTTAAATTTCACCGTTAAATCCAGTCATGGTGAGGGTATTTTCATCCATTTACCATTTTATTTAAAAAAAATTAAAATAGCCCCCTCTCTATCTCACAACCTCTGTTTTCCATTGAAGCTAGCTTAGATCTGTTAGTGATTTTTCAGATCTGAAATTCGAATAGGGGTGGAGACGAGAACTTGCATGACCTGCAATTCCGATGAAGGGGACTAAACCAACCTGCACGACCTGCAATTCCGATCAAGGGGACCAAACCTACACGACCTGCAATTCCGAATTAGGGTTCGGCAACCATTGTGTTAGGGCAGAAGATGAAGACAATGAGTTTGGTTGGATGGAGACAGTGGTGTTGGAGGCATCAGGGAAGGCGGCGGTGGATGGTGATGGTGATGATGATGGTGGATCGGCGGAAGCCGGAGGGTGTTGAAGATGGCGGAAGCCGAACGTTGTTGAAGATGGCGGAAGCCGAAAGTTCTTATGGTGGCACTACAACACTATCTCCCTATCCCGACGATTTTTTTTACCCTATGCGACGACTTGTCGTCGGGATAGGTTATACCGACGACATGTCGTCGGTATAGATATCGTCGGTATTGCCTCGTCCCAATAGGTCAAAGGTGTCGTCGGTATAGGTGTCGTCGGTATAGGTTGACCTATGCCGACGACATGTCGTCGGCATAGGGTTTAATTAAATAATTCAAAAAGAAATTCTATACCGACGACATGTCGTCGGTATAGCTTCTGGACTTATCCGGACGACAAGTCGTCGGGAAAGACCCAACCTATACCGATGACATGTCGTCGGTAAAGGTTATTTCCAATTTAATAAAAATTTTTTGAAAAAGACCTATACCGACGACATGTCGTCGGCATAGGTTTTTCTGTATTTTTTTAATTTTTATTAAATTTGCAAAATTTTCCAGAAATATTTAATTTCTAATTACCAAAACCTGCAAATCAGATAATTCAAACCATTCAAAAATTGAAATCCGAAACATATTGTTCGATACAAAAACCTGTTCGACACACAAATCAAATATTCAAACATAAAGTTGTCCGACACACAAACATAAAAATTGTTCAAACATTCAACAAATAACACCGACAACCAAGGCAAAGGCGCAGCAACTTCAAGCTAATTATCGTCGCTGCTAGTTCGGCGTTCCCACATTCGACGCATTTCATCCATTTGTCGTTGCATTTCAAGCATTTGTTGATTATGCACACGACGTTCTTCATTTCGTTGGGCTTCACGTTGTTGTTGATCTTGGACTTGTTGTTGAAGTTGAGTTACACGCTTATCCACTTCTTGCCAATGTGGTTGTGGAGGGGGGTACTGAACAAATCTGGTGTGGGATTACTCACCACACGACCGACACCCCGGATATGGCCACGCCGATGACCCAATGCACGCTCCATGCATGCAATCTCATCGACAGCAGACGAGTCACCACCAGACTCAGCAGAGGATCTTGTATACTCCTCTTGGATTCGGTCCTGCATTAAACAATGTAATAAACAATCACTTGACTATTTTACTAAAATTCGACATCATAACTGCTGTAAAATGGATGACCAACCTGTTAAACTATAAGTTATAAATGACCCAAATTCACAAATTCCAATCAACCAACACTAATAACAACAAATACTAATAATACTAGCAAAAATATTCAACAATTGGGCTCGAGTTGGATGTTCTAAGTCTATTAAAGCGTGTTTGAGTCATTTTGACCCGTTTAAAGTTACAGTTGTATGTTCTAAGTTTATTAAAGTGTGTTTGGGTCATTTTGACCCGTTTAAAGTTAAAGCTGGATATTTTAAGTCTCTAAAAGTGTGTTTGAGTCATTTTGACCCGTTTTAAGTTACAGTTGGATGTTCTAAGTCTAGTAAGTCTAACAACAAAATCATTTGACTTACATAATCTGATGATGCATTCGTGTTGCCCCAACCGGTCCCTTCTTTATAATGGGTCGATTTAAACACATCAATTGGGCCGGTACCCTGTGAAAAATAAAAAGAATACCACTAAGAATTAATAAGCATGTTTATATAATACTAACAATTGTATTTTCATACCTCCATGTGTTGGCGCTGGGCGTATGATTTGATGCCATGGTAACTTGGGTAACGTTGTTTTGATCGGTTTTGTTTGTTTTTCGTTGAGCGGTTTTTATAGCTCGCATCTAAAAACAGCTCATTAATCAAAGTCTCTCAAGTTTCTTGATCAACATCTTCTGGTGGATTATTCATCGCCGCCTCCACATCATCGTATCCCCCATTCTCCACGAAGTGAACTTTCAACACGTTTTTTTGAACTTTATACGCCCTCTGACACTCGGCGGTGATTCCAAGTTCAACGCCTCGCCACTTATCAGTGTTTATAAAACATCTATACTTACTATAAGAGTGGAAAGTAATTATAAATGTAATAGTTATGAAATTGTAAGTAATTATAAAACATCTATACTTACTATAAGAGTGGGATATACGGCCCGTTTCTTCTCAATTGGAACCTTAGCCAAATTAGGATAATATGGCGGAACAACCTTTTCAACCTCCAACGAGATAGCACGGATAAAATCCGTAGCGTTGGGACCCACAAACTTGTACCCCCCGGCATGAAGTTCTACATCAATGGGAAGAGGCTTCCTCCCATTTTGCTCAAATTTCTTATACAATTTTAGGTTTTTGCCTTTAGATCGTCTTTTTTGGGAGGAACTACCTACATTGACACATGACATTCAAAAGTTAAGCAATTATAAAGACATCTATTAAACTATAACAAGTAACTTACCACCAGATCCAGTCGCACAACCCGAGTCGAAGTGATACGGACCACCGTCTCCACCATCTCCACCGTGTGATTGCGCTATTGTTTCCATTTTTCCTACAACAAAATTTATTAGTAAGCACAAATAATTATTAATTAACAAAGACAAATAGTACATTTTTAACATACATTCAATCAGAATCATCACTAAAATAACGTGTGTCAACAACATCATCATCTTCTTCATCGTCTTCATTTAGTTCGTCTTCATCATCTGAATTGTATGCATCTTCTTCATCTTCTTCATCATCATTAATAAAACTTTCATCGAGATCAATCGAGGCAACATGACTTGGGTCACCACCCTCATTTAAAGTTGTACGCATAGACAAGTAGCCTAAGTCGACAACCAAGTTACCAAAAAATGATTGAGTTTCCCGTGTAATAGATTGACTATCAACATGGGGAATTGGAGTTTGGTCACCACCTACGTGACTTGATTCACCACCTACGTAACTTGATTCACCACCTTCGCATCCGGTGTCGACAACCAAAGTATAATCATTTGATTGAGTGTCGTGCAATATATCTATCTCATTAACAACAGTAGGATGATCCCAAAGCTTCCGATGGTGAACGTCCTCAACAACCCTCCATTGGCCAGTGGTTCAAGAAGGATCTCGAAGATAGAACACTTGTTTAGCCTGTGTGGCTAATATATATTGGACATCATCATACCATTCTTTGCCAACATACCAATCACGGCTAATGTCAATTATAGTAGTATTGTTTTGCTTAATTAATCTTTTACCTCTCGTGTCGAACCATTTACAACGAAATAGTACAACCGAGTAACCATCTATGTAGTTCAACTCTATGATCTCTTCTAGTTGACCATAAAATGGAGTATCGTCTTCTCCTATTGTAACCACACCACTGTTTTGAGTAGTGCGTCAGGAATCACGATTTTGTACCACAAATCTAACACCACTGACTATGCAAGCAGTGTAAGAAGATGCGTACAAGGGACCATGTGCCAATGCCCTTAATTCTTTGTTATCGGGTGTAGAAGATGAAGATGAAGATGAAGATGAAAATACATTTGCTTCATATTTTAACCATGAAGAAAAATCGGTTTGCATATTGCGTTCAGGAAATTTAGATTCAAATTCACTGGTAGATGGACAAAACAAAACTTAAATTAGTAGAATTGAATGAAAATATAATAATAGTTTATCACGGGTAGATGGACAAAAACACTTACGATTTGTAGGCTTTGATTTCATTGCAGTTTTTCAACACAAACCATTGTAATGATTTGTTGGCATGTTCAGAGAGCGCCTTGATTTTCTTTGCGGGCTTTGTGTGTGTCTTTTGATTTATCGTTCATAAACAAAGTACCTAATAAACTTCCACACACATTTTTATCCACGTGCATAACATCAAGATTGTGTTTTAAAAGCAGAGAAGACCAATAATCGAGCTCAAAAAAGATACTTCGTTTAGTCCAATTCAACTCTGATGTTAGGCGCTTTCTTTTTACCCCTCCATACATTGGATGTTTCCTCGGAACACGATCTGGGAGATTTTTTAGTTGTTCTAATATTTGAGCATTAGTCAATCGTCAGGGAGGATGTTTTGTCTCTTTCTTGCCATCAAACGACAGATCGTTCCTCCATTTATGCTTTCTAGGCAAAAATCTTCTGTGTCCAACAAAAGCTATCTTATTCGTTATAGCGCACGAAGGTGTGTCAACGTTACACGTAGGGTATGCTTTATAACCTTGACCACTCCATCCAGACAAGCTACTACGAGCAGGATAATTGTTGATAGTCCATAACAGTGCAGCATGCATCCTAAATATAGTTTTGGTTGATGCATCTATCACCTGGACTCCTTCAGCCCACAACATTTTCAACTCATCAACCAACGGCCTTAAGTATACATCAATGTCCTTACTAGGTGATTTAGGCCCGGGAATTAGCAAGGTTAACATGAAAGAAGACTCTTTCATACATAACCACGGTGGTGTATTATATGTTGTTAACACTACCGGCCACATACTGTAAGTCTGACTCATGTTACCGAACGGATTAAAACCATCGGCACCCAAACCTAAGCGGACATTCCTTGGTTCTTTAGCAAAATCCGGATATCTCTCATCAAAATCTTGCCATGCCTTCCCATCAACTGGATGTCGCATCATACCATTTGTTGAGCGTCCAGTATTATGCTAGATCATTTCTTTTACCGTTAATCTTGAACTATACCTTCGTCGAAGCCGTGAAGTTAAAGGAAAGTAGCGCAACACTTTATGTGGTACTTTCTTCCCCTTTGTGTTTTTATCAACCCATCTACTCTCATCACAAACCAGACAGTTTTGCATTGATTCATTCTCCTTCCAAAACAGTGCACAATCATTAATACAAGCATGGATAGACTGATATCCTAACACAATCTTACGCAGTTTCTTCTTAGCTTCATAGTGTGACCCTGGAACGTGATTTTCCTTCGGTATTGCAATTTGTAGAAGCTCTAACAGTTGGTCAAACGAACTATTCGTCCATTTGTTGATAACTTTGATATGCATCAATTTGGCTATGAAGTTTAGGGAAGACATTTGACTACAACCGGGGTATAACTCCTTATTTAGCTCCTTAAACAACGCATCAAACTCTGGGTCTAAACCAGTTCCATCTTCATCTATATTATCCTCGTTTGTATTTTGCTCAGCCATCACATCATCTATGGCATCAAACATCTCATTATTTGTTGTTGTAGTTATTGGAGGAGTTGGTGTTGTTCTTGGGGTAAAAAGTGATGCTATCTCCGCCACACGAGGATGTTGTTCACCGTGATAAATCCAATTCTGATATGATTGTAGAAACCCACGGTCATGTATGTGGCCATATATCGTGTTCAAATCCTGTTGACACGCATTACAACAACGTCTACACGGGCAAAACGCTCTACCTCGACCGTCGACATGGTTCTTGGCCGTCTCTATAAAGTTGCGAAGACCGCTTAAGAAAGCCGGAGAATTCCGATTTCCTAGTGTAACCCAGCTTTTATCAATGGCCATATCTAGTGTCATATCTATTGTGTTATAAGCATACACATATACTTGCATGTAATAAATGATATAAACGAATGTATGTGATTTGATCGATACTCTAAGGCGGTGGATCCTAACCCACTTTTTGAATATTTTATCTCATATGTATACATTTTAACGAGTTGACTATTTAAGAAAAAATCAGCAGCATTTCACCTTAACTCCCCAAGTATGCAGATAAACCGCAAACTCGAAGGAGTAAGGAGAAATATCTACCATTTTTTTCTTAAATGTCAACCCGTTAAAATACATACATATCCTAAATAAGATAGAATATTCAAAAAGCAGTCCCAAAGGGGACAATCCAAAATTTATCTCTATCAGATAAATTTTGGACGGGTATATTCTAAAGAGTTATCCTAAATAAACATACTAGTGTACACAACATGAGACGTACATAAAGGTATAAAAGTCGGGATGCGTACCTTAAAAAAATTCAATGAAACACAAATAAGATGTTATTCACACCTCTCCAACCGCAATGAGTTCCGAACTTGCAACAAAATTAAATAAAGTTACATATACATACATTCACAATTACATAAATACATACACAATTATATACATACAAATCATACAATTACATAATCATACATACGAACATACATACATATATACATACATATTATATACAAACACACATAAATAAATGTCCAAATTCTAAAATTACATATACAAACACAATTACATACATAAAAATACATACATACACGTATATACATACATAGTCTTTACAAACATATATAAACAAAATACTCAAATTCCCAAATTACATACATAAACACAATTCCATACATAAACATAAACATAATACAAATACATACAAACACACATACATACATGTATATACACACATAGCCTTTACAAACATACATAAACAAATACCCAAATTCCCAAATTACATACATAAACACAATTCCATACATAAACATAATACAAATACATACAAACACACATACACATATATACATACATATTATATACAAACATACATATATAAATGCCCAAATTCTTCTATAAATGCCCAAATTCTTTTATAAATGCCCAAATTCCCAAATTTCATCTAAACCTAATTTCATCATAAAATTACATAAATATTTATAAAGTCATACATCTAAACCATATATACATACATACAAATAAACACAAACATATACATACAAACATACATCTAAACATAATTTGTAGAAAAACATACATCTAAACCAAATTTGTAGAAAAATTACTAACCAAGTTTGCAAATTAGCTTCCTTTAAGCTTGAAATCCTTAAAAAATGGTTAAATCTTCAAACACCTAACAAAAACCAAAGAAATTAAGCAAAAAACACCAAAATGTTGATTTTCTTGTTAAGATTGAACAATATATGTTAACTCACCTCAAAACCGAAGAGATTGGTGAATATTGCTCCACAAAATACCCAAAAACACGAAAAATCGCCGGAGAGAGATGGAGGCGTTTTGGAGGGTTTTTGGGCGAAATGGGAAGCAGAGGGCTGTATTCTGTGTTAATTCGCGCTGAGACCTATACCGACGACATGTCGTCGGTATAGGCTATAATGTCGGCGCTGTAGGTTGCATGTACCGACGACATGTCGTCGGTATAGGCTTCGTAGGGTTTTGACCAGTCAATAAAGTAAAAAAGCCTATACCGACGACATGTCGTCGATATAGGACATTTTATAATTTTTTTAATTAAACAAAAAAAAAATTTGACCGACGAAAACATTATTATATTAAAAAAACAAAAATGAAATCAAAATAACCCTATACCGACGATAGGTTTTCCCCAATAATTCATTGGGCATCATTTTTTCCCCCCATCTGGTTCAACTATGTACCGACGACATGTCGTCAGTATAGGGTGTCCCTGTCAAAATTTTGGTTTTGACCTATACCGGCGACATGTCGTCGGTATAGGGTGAATGGCATGATGGACTAGGTGTAGCACGTATCACTATGTCACCCAAATAGGATTTATCATGATGGACCTTTCACCTGGATTCAAATCCTCCTTACAATTGAAACCATCGCTGCTAATGTTTACATATTCGTGTTTTATATTACCTAATGCATATTTACGTAAAATTAAATTACAGATTAGTGTTATCGAGTAAGAATGAAAGTTACAGAAAATATAGAAAGGAAATAAGATTTTATACTCTTAAACTAAAGAGAATGAAAAAAGTGAATAGTTTTATAATTATACCCTTATGATTTATTATTTAAAAGTTTTGAAGTTTAAAAAATTGAAGATATTTTGGTCCGTTACTATCTTGTATAAAAGTTTTCTTCCCTCTCCATTCATTTCCTTCCAAAAGTGGGAGAAAAGTTATAAAAGGTGAGACCATTATATAACATTATATTATTATAAGAATAAATTTTAAAACGTTTAATTTTTTTTTTATGAATGACTCATACTTTTTTAAACGTTGTATACCATACATACGTATGCTAGGTTATATACATAGAAATAATCAAACTAATTTGTTTATATATGTTTTAATTTGGTACCGCTTACCTATACATGTATAAATTATATAACCTACAAATATGTAGGTTATATTAGCCACACATGTATAGATGTTATGTTTGAACAATGTTATTTATTGTTTAAATATATAAACAAATTATGTTTGAACAATGTTATTTATTGGACTGACATCTCCTTATCCGGCAGTTTATGTTTGAACAATGTTATTTATTGTTTACAAATTTGAATGTTTGAGACAACACTTCCGCTGTAATAGATTCTGATTTTCAGTTTAAGAACTATGTTTATTATGTTTGTGTCAACTATGAGATGTACCCGGTTTGGGACGTTTCAAGTTGGTATCAGAGCCATAGTTTGAGAGATTCAGACATTTGCAATAATGTTTGAACTTAAACTGAGAATTGGACGAAGGAAAGGAATGTCAGTCAGAGCAGCCCGTCCATGGAAAGATAGTAGACAAAAGGTACTCAATGTCTTATCATAGAACATAGACAATATGCCTTAGTAACAGATAGTAAACAGTATATGCTTTAGCATAAATAGTACATTGTACATGCCTTAGCATAGATAGTAGACAATGTGTGCCTTAAAGTAGAGACTCCGAACTTGCATGCAAATGTTACTCCTAACAAGGAATGTTCAGAACACAAGTAGTAAAGTAAAATAGTAGCTGCATACCGGTCTCTGTAATTAGTAATTTACATTACTCGAGATGTTCTAAATTATTACCTATCATGATGACATGAGTATTCCTTGTTCGTAGTTGGTTACGAATGGCTAGAACACGGAGAGGCGGTCATACTGGTATTCGGGGCCGACCGCCAGGTAACCGAGCACGGGTAGAGGAAAGCGAACACTCCCGCAACGAGACTGAATTGGTGCATGTGTAGCATAGTGATAGTGGGAACCATGTGTCAGTTCATGATGATAGACATGAGGATGGATTGGATCTAGAACCAATTGTAAAAGAGGCTATCGCGGCAGATGTCTCTTCAGTTTTGAAAGACGTCTTATTGAAAGAACTGGTAGAGGCTCTTAAGGAGTTTGGGATAGAAAAGAAAGAGAAGAAGGAAGAAAGAAACAAGAAGACTTAAGTAACTGATAGTAACAACTCTAACTTTGAAGTGGCAGCCCGTGGCTGCAATTACAAGTCATTTCGGGGGTGTGATCCACCGAAGTTTGACGGGAGGAAAGATGTTGTTGCCACTTTCGAGTGGATAGAGAGGATAAATGGTGTGACTAACATTAGTGAGTGCCGTGATGCCCAAGCGATCAAGTTTTCCGCTCACTCGTTCACTAATGAGGCATTGAGCTGGTGGAGGTCTATTCAGCAGACCAAGTCCTCCACTGCTATGAAGAGGTTGAAATGGGATGACATGAAAAAGATGATAATCACAAAGTTCTGTCCGCAGAACGAGATTGACAGAGTTAAGAGAGAGTTCTTGGGGCTCTTTGCAGGTAGTTTGACACATCTCCAGTACACCTCAAAGTACAACAAGTTGGCTTAGTTGGTCCCACATCTGATGGACACTGAGGAGAAGAGGATCAAGTACTACATCAAGGGGTTGCCTCACAAAGTTCGAGTGCATATGAAACCTAATGCCCCATCACGATTTGAATCTATGGTGACACTAATGCCCCATCAAGTACTTGCTAGGATAGTTTATGATGACTTCGACTTCGCGGACCCACTACCTACAGAGAAGAAAATGACAAGTGTCGTTAAGCGGCCAGCAAAAGAGTGGGCAGGTCCGGAGGCGAAGAAGCTGAGAATTGTGGATGGGAATGATTGTGCTAAGTGTGGGAGGAAGCACTCTCGGGAGTGCCGTGTGGGTTTGAATATCTGTTATCATTGTGGAAAGACTAGGCACTACTCTCGTGAGTGCCCCAGTGCAGCGACGTGTTACAAATATGGAACTCCTGGTCACATGGCCAAGGACTGTCGGAAACCTAAAGTTGCTGGAACTGAGAAAGGGAAGGAAGCTGAAAAGCCAAAGGCAAGGACCCAAGCGTATGCATTGAAACATGAGGAAGCTAGAGGAGACCCCGATGTTATGTCAGGTACGTTCATCCTTGACCACACCTTTGTCTCAGTATTATTTGATTCTGGTGCCAGTAGGAGTTTCATATCATCATCTATGTGTAAAAGAATGAAATGCAAAGTTACTGGAGTAGAGCATGCCTTTAATGTAGAGACTGCTATGGGTAAAACCACGAGAGTAACTGAACTAGTGGACAATTGCACAATAAAGATACATGGCCATAGATTCCCAGTTAGGTTTCATGTTATGATATTGGGAGGATTTGATATATTCTTAGGTATGAATTGGTTAGCTACCAACGAAGCCCGGATAGTGTGTAGACGAAAGATAGTTCAGCTCAAAACTCCAGACGGTAGCGAGATTTTGGTTTATGGGGATCGCGACAGCTCGTTAACGAACGTCATATCAATGATAAAGACAGAGAAGTATATAGGGCACGGATGCGAGGCCTACCTGGCCTATGTGATAGACAACGACGTAAAAGTGAAAGAGTTGAAAGATGTACCCGTGGTGTGTAATTTTCCGTAGGTGTTCCCCCGAGGACTTGTTTGGATTACCGCCCGATCGGGAGATAGAGTTCTAGATAGACTTAGTGCCAGGTGCCCAGCCGTGGCTAAAGCATCGTACCGACTTGCGCCTCTGGAGATGAAAGAGCTAATGATACAGTTAGAAGAGCATTTGGATAGAGGTTTTATCAGACTAGGCATTTCTCCTTGGGGTGCTCCGGTTCTGTTTCTAAAGAAGAAAGATGGTGCCATGAGAATATGCATCGACTACAAAGTGTTGAATAAGCGTACAGTAAAGAACAAATACCCGCTACCAAGGATCGATGATCTATTCGACCAGCTGCAAGGTTCAAGATGGACCTGCGGTTGGGATATCATTAGATAAAGGTAAAAGAAGAGGACATACCGAAAACGGCGTTTCGCACGCGGTATGGGCATTATGAATTCCGCGTGATGTCTTTCGGATTGACGAATACTCCAGCAGCATTCATGAGTATGATGAACCAGGTGTGTAGGCCGATGCTGGGCAGATCGGTGATAGTATTCATAGATGATATATTCATTTATTCGAAGAGTGAAGGCGATCATGCATGTCATCTTCGAGAGGTACTAGTGACGCTACAGAAAGAAAAGTTGTATGCCAAGTTTTCCAAATGCGCGTTCTGGCTTAAGGAAGTCCAATTCTTAGGTCACGTTATCAACGCAGACGGTATTATGGTTGACCCGGCTAACATAGCGCTAGTAAAAGAATGGGAAATCCCGAAGACGCCGACTGAGATTCGAAATTTTATGGGATTGACATGGTACCATCAAAGGTTCATTTAGAACTTCTCGAAGCTAGCTTCGTTTCTGACAAAGTTGACACGCAAAGAAGTAAAGTACGAGTGGGGTCAGGCACAGTCTAAAGCATTTGAAGAGTTAAAGAAGAAGTTGACCCAAGCCCTAGTGTTGGCACTACCCGACGGTAACAAGGACCTGGTGGTATATTCCTACACTTCGGGTCAAGGGTTAGGGTGCGTATTGATGCAGAGGGGAAAGGTGTTCGCGTATGCGTCACGACAGTTAAAGGTTCACAGAGTCAACTACCCGACTCATGATTTAGAGCTCGCGGTAGTTGTCTTCGCGTTAAAGATTTGTAGGCACTACCTCTACGGGGTGAAATGCATAATTTATTCGGATCAGAAAAGCTAGAAGTATTTCTTCCAGCAGAAAGACTTGAATATGCATCAAAGACGGTGGTTCGAATTGCTAAAAGATTACGACTGTGAAATCCTATACCACCTGAAAAAGGCGAATGTGGTTGCCGACGCCCTAAGTTGTAAGGAGAATCAATCTCCAATTAGGGTGAAAGCGTACCAGTTGGTAATAACACTAGATTTTATGGTAGAGCTAGAGAAAGCATAGACAGAAGCGCTAAAGGAAGAGAACGTAAAGAATGAACGAATGGTTGGTCAGCAGGAAAAGCTGGAAACAAACACTTACGGAGTAAGGACCCGGTGCGGTCGTATGTGGGTACCGAAGGGCGGCGAGCTTAGGGCTAAAGTACTTGACGAGGCCCATAAGTCTCGATATTACATCCACCCGGGAACCACGAAAATGTATCATGATTTGAAGAAAGAGTATCGGTGGCCCAACATGAAGAATGATGTGACAGGATATGTGAGTAAGTGCCTAACTTGCTCACAAGTTAAGGCTGAAAATCAGAAACCATACTGGAAGATCCAACCCTTGGAAATACCCGAATGGAAGTGGGAACGTATCACCATAGACTTTATTACAAAGTTGCCTCGCACAGCTATGGGCCATGATACGATTTGGGTAATAGTGGATCATCTAACAAAGAGTGCACATTTCTTGCTGATTCGTGAAACGTATTCATCTGTGAAACTGGAAGAGGTATTTATCAATGAGATTATAGCTCGACACGGTGTGCCACTGTCAATTGTATCTGACCTGGACACACGATTCACATCGAGATTCTAGAAAAGATTTCATGAGGCAATGGGTATGAGGTTGAACATCAGCACGGCTTATCAGCCATAGACGGATGGTCAGTCGAAGATGACCATCCAAATGTTGGAGGATATGCTCCGCGCATGCATTATAGATTTTGGTGGCAGTTGGGATAGTCACCTACCTTTGGCGGAATTCTCCTACAAAAATAGTTACCACACCACCATTGGTATGCCACCTTATGAGATGTTGTACGGTAGAAGGTGTCGAACCTCGGTATGTTGGGGCGAGATAGGAAAGAAAGAGCTGGGAAGTTTAGAGGTAGTCACGACAACCTTTGAAAAGTTTGATCGGATTAAGGCTCGTATGAAAGCAGCACAAGATCGCAATAAATCTTACGCGGACAAGAGACGGAGACCTATAGAGTTCAATGTTGGGGATCCAGTACAGTTGAAGGTATCTCTCTGGAAAGGAATAATTCGGTAAAGGAAAAAGGGGTAATTAAGTTCGCGGTTTGTCGGACCTTTCAAGATACTAGCACGGGTGGGGGAAGTTGCATAACGGTTAGAATTACCTAATGAGTTGAGTGGAATCCACCCTACCTTCCACGTGTCACACTTGCGTAAGTGTCTAGCTGACGAATCAGCGCACGTGCCACTAGACGACATCGAGGTAGATAATAGCCTCAATTACATCGAAGAACCCGTTGCCATCATAGACAGAAAAGAGAAGCAGTTACGGAATAAAGAGATTCAGTTGATTAAGGTACAATGGAAACATCGTAGAGGATCAGAAGCGACTTGGGAAACTGAGGCGGAAATGAAGGAGTCGTATCCCCATCTGTTCGACTTATGAAAGGTTTCGAGGACAAAACCTTTCGTAAGGGGGGGGGTAGACTTGTAACATCCCGAAATCTACAATAAACATGCAAGGCAGGTTACGAATTAAGGGAAATAAAGATCGAATAAAACGATAGCGGGCTTGAGGAGGATCGGGCCTTAGGCCTGGCTTTGGAAACGCATGGGAGGGAGTAGGGTAAAACCCTAGTCACCTCTCCACTCTCTTCGTTCATTATCTTCATCTTGGTAAACTAGATAGAGAAACAAGAGAGAGAAAGCTCAAGATCATCATTTCTTGGCTTCATCTTGTTCCAAAAATAGTTGCTACACAGTGGAGGAAGATAAGAGAGGAAGAATCACGCGATTACATGTTAGAAACGTCCTCATATTTTAGTTTCTATTACAAAATGGGTGTTAGGGTTTTCATGGGTTTTTTTTAACACAAAGATCGGATTTTTACGTGTTAAAGGGTGAGTAAAGCATATATATATAGCTTCATGAAAGCGAGATAAAGGTTTTGAACGTAAAAGATTTGAGTTTTGGATAAAAAACAAGCCTGTACGAAGGTTGTGTTATTGAGCCGACCCTCAAGTGTCGGCACCTGCAATGTGCCGACACTCGACGAGGAAGATGAAGATGAGGGAGCTGACTCTCAGAGTGTCGACGAGTGTTTACCTTCCTAACACAAGTCCTAAACGCAAGTTCAGGCGACACTCAAGGTGTTCCTGCTGATACTCCGGGCCGATACTCTAATGTCGCCGACGATACTATCGGCCGACACTCAGAGTGTTCGGGCGATACTCCGGGCCGACACTCTAGTGTCCCTGGAAATTGACTTGGCCGACACTCTAGTGTCGCTAGCGATAGTCTTGGCCGACTCTCGCACAAAATAATAGAATCAACGTCTTGACTTATGTGCAGAGCGGGTTACGCGTTAGCGATAGATAAGGCGTCAAATACAAGTTGAATAGGAGTAGTCAGGTGAGTTCTTATCGCCCTTTCTCCCTAACGGTTTTGGGATGGCATGCATACTGTTAAAGAGATAGTTTGAAAGTTAAAGTATATTTTTATAAGAATTATATGCTTTTTTTATAAAAATGAAAGAGAAAGTGTGAAACACTAAAGTACTATCTTTGAAACGTGTTTTAAACAAAGTAAAGAGCTAAAGCAAAGAAGGTTAAAGGAGCTGTATCTCGGTACAGCTCGACATTGACAGTGACAGTGACAAATGCTATGTTATATGCTTACGTGTTAGTATATGTTATTTGTCTATGTGAAAGTTTATGTGATTGAATTCTATTTCGTGTAGTAGTGTAATTGCATTGCATAGTAGTTGCATAGTAGAAAGTCTTGCATGCATGCTAAAGTAGAAGTCTCACCCCAAGGTGTGAGTAAGCTAAAGTAGAAGTCTCACCCTAAGGTGTGAGCAACGCTAAAGGAGTCTTACCCTGATGTGTAAGCAATGCTAAAGGAGTCTTGCACTGAAGTGCATGCGAGAAAGAAAGTCCCACCCTGAGGTGTGGGCAACGCTAAAGTAAAAGTCTTACCCTGAGGTGTAAGTGAGAAAGGGATCTTGTCCTCAGACAATGATCCATATGTGATAGTTAAAGTAGGTGAAAGTCACATGTGCTGTACAAGTGAAACGATAAGCGGAAAGTGGTAAAGGAGGACACCTTAACGGGTTTCCTCAAAGTAAAGTTTTAATGAAAGATATTAACGTAACAGTTTTCTAAATGTAACGTTGAATGTTTTAAAAGTAAAGTTAAAGTGTTTAAAGATGGAGAAAGAAAAACTTATTTTATTTCTATTTAAAACTAAGCTACCAAATGAAAATTTTCAGTTTAAAGTAAAAATAGAACTCAACAGTGTTAGCTGACATTTAGTATGCATGACAGTAAGTAAAAGTAAAAGGAAAGATTGAGTTTAGAGGAGCCGGGAGGGCTGGATAGCATGGACTGCCGCGGGCTGCATATCTGAATACTGACATCTCCTTATCTGACAGTTTATGTTTGAACAATGTTATTTATTGTTTACAAATTTGAGTGTTTGAGACAAGACTTACGGTGTAATAGATTCTAATTTCCAGTTTTAGAACTATGTTTATTATGTTTTTAACAACCATGAGATGTACACAGTTTGAAAGTTTCAATGCAATTATATATATACGATGCATATATGTATATAGCGTTGATACATTGTTGATTATACAAATGCGTAATTACATATACATATTGTGTGTAATTGTGGTGGATACGTATGTTACCTAATTATAGATACATACCGTTTAAAAGGACGTGAACAGTCCTTTAGTCTAATTGGTTATTTTGAATGGTTGAAAAATGCTTATTGGTTGGCTTCTTTTCCATTACAATTGTTTTATTACTATTTAATTTGTTTTTTTGGAAATTGAACAAAGAGGTGCCATTGTCTTGGTGGTCATTGTGAGGTGGTAACTTGCAACAATCCCACTTTACCAGGTTTAAAACTTGGGAGGTGGGTTTTTTATTTAACCTTTTTTTTGTTATTTAATATTTTTTTTCTTTTAGTTTTTTTCAGTTTTTATTAACTTTATCTTTTTGTTGTTTATAGGTTTTATGATTTTACCCGCGTGCTGCGGCACGTGCGCGTAGCGCGGTTTGTCCCCCTAGTTATATACGTATCTCGCGTAGTTGTGATGTGTAATTATAAGAACCCATACCCTCCCCTAAAATACATTTGTCATTTCATTCTTACGCTTCACATTATATATATATATATATATAGGGAGACGTTCTTTTGAGAACCAACAATATGTTAAAAACCGTGAGAACCTCATAAACTCTTGCATTATTTATAATATAAATTGAGTAGAATTCACGTAGATTTTAATATGTTTAAGGTTTGGTTTTAAAAAACTTGAAATTTATAGTCGTTTTTTTAAATGCATATATGTACTCACACTATATGCACAAATGAATGTGCATATAGTTGATGTTAAGATCTAGTTGATGTTTTGTTGTTGTTGGATGCAAATTCAAGTAAGTTTTATTTAAACTGTGTTTAGATATTGTATAATTAAGATATATTTAATAATTTCTAAGGGTTTTATATGTCTCTATAGAAGAATCTTCAAGTTTTTATGAAAAAAGTGAGATTTCATCTGTGCTATTTTGCTGCTATGTTGGTTTTACTATGTTGGATTGCTAGTGTGCTTTGTTTTGTGCTGATTGACATGATGTTGTTTTGTGTTTATTGCTGTTTTGGTGTTGTTTGGTTGTTGTTTTGGGAAAATGTTTTGGTTCTGTTTGACTGTTGTTTTGATGCTATTTGGTTACTGTATTGCTGCTGTTTTTTATGTTTATATTTTGGTGTTGTTTCCTGTCGTTTGACTGTTGTTTTGGTGTTGTTTGTGCTGGTTTTGATGTACTATTTTGATGTTGTGCTTGTTTATAATAAAGTGTGTTGTTTTACTATAAAACAACATATGTTTATGATAAAACAGAAGAATTTCGTAGGTGTTTTTTTTAATATAACAAGACTATACTCAAATTAAAGATAAAAAATGCTTGATTTTATGATGTAATTTTAAAAAAATAATAATATCGTATGAAATAGAAAACTTAAAAAAAAGTCAACAATTATGGATAAATCAGAAATACCTTTCAACCCACCTTTTTTTCACACTTTAATCTCAACCCTTACATTTTTTAGGACTTCCTAGACAAAGGGTACCGCCCCCTATATATATATTAGTTTGATAATTTTACTTATAGCAAGGAGCAGATATAAAAGTAAATATTGATGGAACAAGCGATATTTACAAATAAGAGACTAATAATCATTCCAATTCACATAAACGATTTACATGACTAACCAACTATAATAAATTCTTTGTTCGTATTACATAACAAGGGAGTCGAATAACATCCACTCATGTCTTTCCTTTTCTTTCCAGATTGGATCTTACACAATGTCCCCTTTCTCAACTTTATGCATCCATGTCCTACCCAACCAAATGGACCACCATTAACAATCTTTTTATTTCCAATTTTACCCTTCACATTTTATCATGATTAACAAAAGTGTTTTCATGAACCATTTAAAGCGTTTTGTGACCACAAAACATCACATGTACAACTCCTCATGCATGCTTTACAACTCACAATCTTAAACATACCTTAAATTTTGAAACCTCAACTCTAGATAAAAGATTGCGAAAATTACTAAAATAGACATTTTGATCAATGATTTTATCAAAATAATCTTTAACGTTTAGTCTGCGAGATCATAGACACACCGTTACAAAAAGTTGCAGTCAATGATGATTTGCGATGTGTTAAAGCTAGGCTAAGCCTCAAAAAGTGGAGGCTTAGCCTACACTTTTGAAAGCTTACCATCACTTTAACACGTGACACTTTTAGATTTGTTAGAAGTTGGACCTAAATGTTTTTTTCATGGCCGGCTGGGTTAGCCAGTGGAGTCAGGGTAATTAGCCGGGGGACACATGACACGTGTTGGACAACGATTGACTGAAAGTGGTGTCGAGATATCTGTTATCTAGAATTATATGACGGCTAAACCAAGAAGGCTTACCCGCGGTTGTAAGTGATTTTCTATGTTTTCGTACGCTAAATATCAAAGTTTATTTTGGTAAGATATGTATTCAAGATTTCTAATTTGGGGATTTTACTTAAAAGATTTTACTCATTTGAAGTGTCATCAAAATTCCAGTCTGTAAAGTTCTAAAAAGGGCAAGCATATCTCACCAAAGATAGAAATTTTAGTAAATTTGAACTCCTAATCAATGTTTTCAGAACCGGACCGGACGTCGAACCGGTCTCCTTACCGGTCCACTAGTCGGACCGGTCTGACCGGATTTAAGAACCGGACGACGTCATAAATATTATAAAAATATATCAGTCTAAATAGCTTTTAATCCTTTCAAAAACCACCAACAAGTCAATTCCAATAATTTTAAACTAACAATTACTTACGAAATAAGAAGCCAAGAGACTTAAAAAAGATTAAAAAAAAAAAAATAGTCAAGCGGTTCAACCGGTCCGACCACCCGGTTTCCGGTCCGACCGCCGGTTCAACCGGTCCGACCACCGGTTCGCTGCAGAAACGGTTCAACATATGTAACCGGACCGGTCAGACCACCGGTTCCCGGTCCGACCGGCCGGTCCGGTCCGGGTTTCAAAACATTGGTCCTAATCATGGGGGGCGTAATATTTTTTAAGATCTAAAACCTACTTTAAAATTAATTGGATTTTTCATGTAATGTAAAAACTTGATTTATCATAAAGTTCATATGTTTTTTTAAATAAGAATAAAAATTAAAGAATAATAGTTTATTTATTAATTATTTAATTATAAATTTCTAAATATTTTTTTATATAATAATTTAATATTATATATTTACATTAAATCTCCACAAATCCAGAATGTAAAGTAAATAAATTACACCCCATCTGTCCATCTTTATATACAACCAATTGATTCAAGTCACATGCACCCTCAACAAGAAAATATAAAATTAAAAAAACCTTTTTCCAGAATAACATTTTCTAAATCCAGAGCATCACACTTTCATCAACATACACCTCTTGCAACAACAGTTATACCTTACTCTGGATTTATCAATTCTTGCTCTGGAAAAAAGCCCAACTCAAAAAGGTTTAACCTGCTAAACCCACATCAATGATCAACTACACTGCAGATCCACCTAAAATTCAGCATTCAAGCTTCATAATCAGCAGATTAATCAAACAGCTATCACTTCTTGTTGTTGCTGTTGATCATCTTCATAGTGCAGGAGCTTTGTTGACCTTGATTTGTATGAAGGCGATGATTCCTCTGTATTTAATGGTGGGGGAAGAAGAAACAGTTCATTTTGAAGATATGAACAGTAGTTATGGAATGTGGTTGGATTTACATTCAACTGGAACCCTAATCCAAACAAGAAATCAACTTCAAGAAAGTTCATCTCTGTTATGCTGATCCCTCCTACTTTCGCATAGTACGCGTTGTTATAGTACCTGGAATCAGGGTCGGTTCAACTTTTTTGAGAGCGTAAAACGAATTTTAAAATAGGGCCTTATAGTAAAATAAATGTTCTTTCGTTTATTATCATAAAACGATGAGAATATGATGATACACATTTTTATATGTATTTTTTAAATGACACACCTATTAGACTGTCACACCTATTAGACTTTTTACTGAAAATAAAACACTTCCAAAATATATTGGTTATATGCTTTACTTGTTAAATTCTGAAAATTAAATGAAAATAAACCCTAGAAATTACGGTCTCTTAAATATAGGCATAAAGCTTTAACTTTTATTTTTATTTTTACACTCGAGCCGCCTCTACAAACAATTACCGAATTCAATGGCTTGGATTTGAATTCTAGACGTCAAACAAGAAAACACTTTCAAATTCTGAAAATTAAACGAAGATAAACCCTAAAAATAAGGGTCTCTTAGATACTGGCCCAAGCTTCAACTTATTTTTTTTTACAGTCGAGCGCCCTGTATTCAATTACCGAATTCAACGGCTTGGATTTGGAGTTTCGAATTCCAAATCCAGACCTTGAATTACGGTCAAACAAGTAAAAAACCTTACATGTCATCCATGAACTTGGCAGCGATCATGACACTGGTGATCAGCAACCGATGAACATTTAACGAGTTGATAGAAATTGCCGGTTGTTGCTGGGTGAATCGATCGAGATAAACATACGCAACAACGTAGCATGAGGGGCTGCAATTGGCGTACTTGAAGATCCTCTGTAAATAGCTCTGAATTGAGATGGTTGGTCTGGTGAGACCGTGAAACGCGGAGATCTTTTGCGGGTGGAATCCAGGGTTAAGATCGTTAGACTCCGCGACGCGTTGAAGGAGAGATGAGATGTAGGCGATCAGCTTGTTCATCACTGTTGGGCACTCCAGTTCCGCCATTGATGAACAGGGGAAGTTGAAGCTGAGGTTGAAGAAAGAATGATTGTTTTGTCTATATGACTACTACTTGTAGGGGTGACAATGGGTCATCAAGGTAGGTGTGTGTGAATTGACAATTTTGCCCTTGGATTGAATTTTTAAATGAATTCAAAATTTTAATTTTATGAAGGAGGAAAGTTTGATTAGTGTGGTTGATTATTATTAGAAGAAATCATTTGATTACATTTGAATGAACTATTATTTTATTCCACGTCGCTTTTTATAGTTTGTTTGAATAGTTAAATAATAATATGTATTTAATCCCCCTTAAAACACAAAACACATTGTCTGAGTCTAATTAGAATTTTCTTTTTCATACATTCCTTAATTATATATATTTTTAAATAATATCTTTCAACTTTTTAAAAATTTAAATATCTCTCAGGTTTATAAAGTATCCATCATATTTCTAAACTCTGTTTGCATCTATATTATATATATAATATACGATTTTAACTCATTATTCAAAATTTTAAACTCTCAACTTTACACGTGTAATACTAAACCCGCCGACGCGTATTCGAGTCTATGGTGTGACAAACCGGGTTTTTTTTATTTTTTTTACTTTTACTTTTTTTATATTCATTTGTAAAAATTATTATTTTTTTATTTCTATTTTGTTTTTTACCTTTTTACTAACTTGTTAATGAATTTGTCGTTTCAATGTTAACTCCTATTCACGTCGTAATTTATCTATTTCTCGATCTCAAGAACTGAGTCGCGACAACTTCATACGTTTCTTTTATGTACTTTGTCACGTTATTGTTACCGCCACAAGACACGTAACGAAGTTCGCAAACCCAGTGCATCGTACGGGCTTAATTTCTAGTTTTCACACAAATTATGTTTAGACCATTTAATGCATAAATTCACTAATATTCATAAACATGTTACTTGACTTAACCATTAGATTTTCACTCATACATTATAAATACTTATTTTGTCTTCAAACCTACATGCTTCAACCGACATCGAAGCATCATTGTTGAGGTCGAAACTGAGAGATCGTCTGAAGCACATGTGTGTAGTCACTTGAAGCAGATGTCTTCGTTCTTTTCGGGTGTTGGGTACTGAGATGCCGGTTGATTCTCCACTTCGGGTGAACTTTAAACAGTGGTGGATCTAGAAAAAAAATTCAGGGGTATCGGTCCAAATTTTTTTTTCCCGTACATTCAAGTAAATGAAACAATTATTTTGTATTAAAGTAAATGAAACAAAATTTTTTTTTCCGTACATTCACGTAAATGAAACATTTTTTTTATATTGAAGTAAATTCAAGGAAATTTTTTTTCCCGTACATGAAAGTAAATGAAACCCAATTATATATTAATTGATTAAGGTGATAGCTAGCAATATGTGACCTATCAACGGGATCCGAAGGAAGATCTTTCAAATCAATTCATCTTCCCCATAATCAATATATCAAATACACAATAACAACTTGTTATAACAACTAAAAAAAGCAACTAAAATCTAACCTAAAGTCCAATTTCACCAAATTGCACATTTACACACAAATCCTAAAATTGCATATAAACCCTAAATCAAAATTAGTAGAATACCTTAATGAGGATTGAGAAATTGATTGGAATAGCGGAAGCCGGACGGTTGTGCAATGGTGGTGCCTGTGGTGCAGTGGTGAGCGATGGTCGATGGCCCTTGGTGGTGTGCGCCTGCTGCTGCCTGTGCTCGTCCTCGTCTCAGCCTGAGAACAGGTCTGCGCCTTTTTTTTTTTTGGTCCATTGTGAGTAATGAAGATGGATTGGATTATGAGGAGTAATGAAGATGGATTGGATTATGAGTATTGGGCTTTTGGGGATTAAACTATAATTAAAATGTTTCTTGGGTTTTTATAAAATTTATATAATTAAAGCCCAAATTGCAAATTTAATTAGTAGAATACTTTTTTTAAAATTTCTTGGGTTTTTATAAAGTTTATGATTTTAATAAAATTTTAAGAGTGTTGGGATTTGTAAGAAAATTTTAGGGGTATCTAAAATTTCGTTCAGGGGTATCAGGAAACATAAAACGATAAAAAAAATAAAAATCCCACTACGCGTCCCCTCCCCTTAAATCCGCCCCTGACTTCAAAACATGCAACAGTTGTTCGTATAAGTATATTCCGCTGTTTTTCATATGTGTAGTACTGATCCTGAGCGCATGCCATAATTTGAATTTACGTTTTCACTATGTGGCACTGAGACCGTAAGTTGTTAGAGGATCTATCAACCTCAAGATGATCTCTGTGAATTAAAATAGTTATGGACCCTCCCTAGAAATCAGTTGTTGTTCCTTGTACTGAAATCAACGTATATGTATAAACGACATATATACCTAGTAGCTCGTTGATGTAACTACTTTCCCTTTCTTACTTTTTACTAGCAGTCTTGAAGTGTGAGGACGGATATTCATCCATTGAGTATTTTTTTTGTTTTTTGAATGTATGTTTTATAAGAATTGGAATTGAAGAACAAAATATGCAAAGAAACTTAGTCTACCATTGTTCTTAGTGTAATATTCCACCCGATAGTAACACAAAACATGTGATTACATATGTCAAAACTTGATCTATTGAAAAGGTTTGATTTATTTTAGATAAAATGGTTCTTTTTGTTATTTGTGTATTTAATAAGTGTGATAGGTTGAAATCGATGGGTAGGGTCTTCATTTTTTTTTAATTTACACATATGTGAACTTATAAATGTTCGGTTATATACAAGCATTGTACAAATATATGGTTGATGTATGTTGTTAGCATATATGTATCTCTGTTTACATATATGTAACTTTCTTAACATACATGTAGATCCCCTCTGAAACATATATGTAGCTATTGTATTTGTAACTTGTGTATGTTGATGTCTAAACTATCTTTTGACATATGTGTAGTTCGTGTACGTTGATAGTGTATCTTGCCAGGGGATCAATGCTAACGGTCATTGAGACCTATAACATTCTAGATTTTGTAGTATGAAGAAGGATGTTGAGATAAAATCAGAGGTTTTGAGTTGGGACAGTACATGGGTTGATTGTAGATGAGAAACAGTGTGATAGTGACACCGATGGTGACGAGGATGATGATATGTCACAAGACTTGATGATAAAATAATGGGTTATCTTATAGTATTACAATTAAGTTTTTTTTTAACGGCAGACAGTCAGAAACAAACAAAGATTACGTCATAAGGAGAGGGTTTATAAGCCATTCATCCCAACCAAAGTTAACTTTAGTATTCCTATTATTGAACCACGAATAGGAATAATTAATAATTAAATCAGAAATACCTACATCCTTTCACATCGTAGTGTAAAAAATGGTCTTGTTTCTCAATCTCCAAAGAGCCGACCATGTAATGAAGCACACCGCTTCAATCAAATATTTCTTCTGCCCTGAAAGACGAAGAGAATCAACCAAACTAACTGACATCTTCGGCCTATTAGAAAGCATCTGATCCAAATGAATCCATTTATAGACTGAGATCCACACCTTACAAGCCAAGAAACAATCTCCACAGGAATAATAGTATTACAATTGAGTTAGAACTTTAGTTGATTAAAATTTAGAAATAATCGTACTTTTTAACATATTATGTGTTTTTGGTTTCATGAACTATATATTGTTTATCAAACGGTTTCATGTTTTAGTGCAATGAAACTTATGCGTTTATTATTTTGAAGTGTTAATTAGTATACATATTTGTCAGAATGTCTCATTTTCATGTTTTAGTGCAATGACAAAGTCTAAAGTTCAACTATTGACTGCAGACCGGAAGAAGTTCTAAAGTTATTCTCTGTTCGTTCATGCGTTGGTTTAAACACACTACACACTATTTTACGTATAGAAGCTAATGTTACACAAAACACAAGTGAATCGAGTGAATAACCCAAACACAAACACACCGGTATGGGGAAACAACCCGCGACTCTTTCGTTTATTAGTAATTGACTCACAAGATTACATTTTAAATTAACCTACTACCAAACGGGTTTATATAATACCCACAAGCCTTGTTAAACAAGTAACTCTAATCCTAATCAAATACTGAAAACAAATTAATTCAAAATTTAAATCCTACTCTAATACTCAAACTTATTTCCGTAACCTTACTGCCGCCAATTTACTCCACCTACTCAGCCCAGTCCTCTTCAGCCCAATTTTCTTACTAGCTCAAGTGTTGCAATTGGCCCAGTAGCCCAGTTTCAATACTCCCTCTCAACACTTGCTTCTTTCATCCCCAAAGCTTCACAAAACTTCTCCAGTTTGCTTCTCGGTAAACTTTTGGTAAACATATCAGCAATCTGTTCCAAGGTATTTACATATTTGAAATCAATTTCACCCTTTAACACTTTCTCCCGTATGAAGTGATAGTGAACTTCTATGTGTTTTGTTCGAGCATGAAATGTCGGGTTCTCGGCTAATAATATTGAAGATATATTGTCTCCAAACATGGTCATCTTATCACTTACTTGTTGATTCAATTCTTTCAATAATTGCATTAACCAAACACACTCTTGAGCCGCCATTGCTGCTGCACGATACTCCGCTTTGGTTGTTGAGAGTGACACCGTGGGTTGTCTTTTACTACACCATGCAACCGCACTTGAACCAATCTTAAACACATAACCTGTTGTAGATCGCCTGGTAGTTAAGTCACGAGCATAGTCGGCATCACAGTAACCAACTAACTCTATCTTTGCCTCCCTCTTGAACTTAACACCATAACTAGGAGTTGACTTTATGTAACGTAGCACCATTCTCACTGCTTCGAGATGTGGTTTTCTTGGTTCTTGTACATACCTACTCAGAACACCTACCGCATATGCAATATCCGGCCTCGTGAGTGTAAGATATATGAGGCTTCCTACTATTCTTCGATACATTGTGACATCATTCAACTCGTTTCCTTCATCCGCTCGTAATGACAAGCTAGGCTCCATAGGAACCTTTGTTGGCTTGCAACTCTCCATCCCAAACTTGACCAACAAGTCTACTGCATATTTTCTCTGATGTAGCATTATTCCATCAGGCTCATATTCAAGTTCCATTCCTAAAAAATGTTTTAGTCTTCCCAAATCCTTCATGAAGAATCGTGTGCACAAATTTTCCTTTAGTTGATTTATCACATCGGTTAGGTCACCCGTTATGATCAAATCATCTACATAAACAAGCACTATTGCCGTTTTATCTCCTTCTTTACGAACAAACAGACTTGTGTCGGCATTGGTGGATATAAATTCATTTAGCTCCAAGAATTCTCCAATCTTACCGAACCAAGCTCTCGGAGATTGTTTCAACCCATAGAGAGCTTTTCTTAACTTGCACACGTGATTTGGAGCTTCACGATTAACAAAGCCATCCGGTTGATCCATATAGATGACTCGATCCAAATCACCATAGAGGAACGCGTTACTTACATCCATTTGCCATAAATCCCACTTTTTGATTGCGGCTACTGCTAGTATCACTCGTATGGATGTTAGTTTTGCTACGGGGCTGAATGTATCATCGTAGTCAATCCCGTATTGTTGTGAGAAACCTCGAGCGACTAAACGTGCCTTGAACCTTTCAATTGATCCGTCCGGTTTCCGCTTTATTTTAAACACCCATTTGCACGAGATGGGCTTCACGTCAACCGGTTTTGGAACCAAGTCCCATGTCTCGTTCTGAACTAACGCTTTTAATTCATCTTCCATAGCTATCTTCCACTTTGGATTAGACATGGCTTCTTTAACTGTTTCCGGTTCAGTTTCTTTATCTTCTAGTATGGCAACATTTGCATACTTTGGATTCGGTTTTCTCAATCTTTCTGATCGTCTCGATACTTGTTCTTCGATTTCACCTTCTCCCTGATCTGTTCGAGCAGTTTGATGGACTCTCGATGACCCAGTCTGCCATGGGCTTCTTCTTGGGGTTGACGTTCCAGGAGTATCAACCATCTCCTCATAATTTTCATTCCCGACAATGTCTTCATTTAGGCCGAGTGTAACATGCTCATTAAGTTCTTTCTTAAGTTCCTGCGTATCAGGTAGTACTTCATGGTTTAAAGACCACCATGATGAGTTTTCATCAAATATTACGTGCCTTGAGACATAGCACTTCCCGGTAATCGGCTCGCAGCAGCGCCATCCTTTCTTTTCATTATCATACCCGACGAAGATGCATCTTACGGCCTTTTTCTCCAACTTGTATCTTTGGTGCCCCGGGATGAATACATAACAGACGCATCCAAATACACGAAAGTGACTAACATTGGGTTTCATCTTGAACAATCGTTCGAATGGAGAAACATAACCCATTCCTTGTTGTGGTAAACGATTGCTTACGTACGTTGCCGTCTTCATTGCTTCGGCCCAAAACCTCCCTGGGACATTCTTGTCGTGGATCATACTTCCACATAGTTCGGTTAGATGTCGATTCTTTCGCTCGGAAACCCCATTTTGTTGAGGGGTATTAGCACACGTGAGTTGGCGTCTTATCCTATGTTCTTTTAGATAATCGGAAAACACTTTTGATATGTATTCGCCCCCGTTGTCGGACCTTAGGCATTCGATGCTTCGTTTGGTTTCTCTTTCGGCTTCTAGTTTGAACTCTTTAAATTTTTCAAATGCTTCCGACTTTTCCTTTAGAAAATATACCCACAAATATTTTGAGAAATCATCGATAAATGTTATTAAGTACCTCATACCTTTTATCGATGGTTGCTTTACCGGACCGAACACATCGGTGTGAACAAGTTCGAGGGGTTTTGATGCATGATGGCTTGATCCTTCGAACGGTAATTGGTGGGCTTTGCCATATTGGCACCCACTACAAATGACATCCGTTTGGACATCGATCTCGGGTAGTCCGGTTAACATCTTCTTCTTGACCATCATTTGTAACTTATCAAATCCCACGTGACTTAATCTTTGGTGCCATAATTCAGCGTTTTGATTTGCCTTTACCTTTTCGACATAAGCGGTACCGGCTGTCAAAACATAGATTGAATCTGTTTTCTTCCCTTGAACTAACGGTTTCGATTTGGTTTCGAACTTGTCAAAGATCATCACTTCCTTTGGCCCGAATAAAACGTAGCGGCCTGTGTCGGTGATTTGAGGGACGGACAGTAAGTTCTTTTTCATTCCCGGTACATGAAATACATTATCAAGAACAAGGTCTTGGCTGCTGTTCTCTGGACGGATGTTAATACTGCCGATATGTGCTATGCCATGTCGTGAGTTATCCGCAATCACCACGACTTGATTGCCTTCATACTTGACAGGATCTTTTAGACGTTTCTTCTCTCCTGTCATGTGGTTAGAACAACCCGAATCAACTATCCAATCATTGATTTTATTACCTGAGTGTTCGGTTGTTGCTGTTAGAGCGTGAACCGTCTCGGTTTGTGCAAAGAAGGCCTCCGCATCCCAGGTTTGTTCTGTTCTTGGCTGGGTAGTTGTTGTGTTGCCTTCTTCTGTTGGTTTTGATCGGCAATGTTTGGCTAGATGGCCACGACGACCACAGTTATAGCACTTGAAGTTGGGTCTTTTTCCTTGCGATTTTCCCGATCGTCGTTCATCATGCTCTTCCTTCTGATCTTTTTCATAGCTCCGATTTTGTCTTTGGTACTCTCCTTTTCTTGGTCGATCTCCTACGCTTCTTCTATTATAGCTATTGTATGCTCTGTATTTTCCTTTTTCTTTATCGGCATACAGCGCCTCGGACTCGTTTTTGGTTACTGTGGAGATTGACGCACTAGACATCTGTTTTGTGAGTGATTCTTGGCTTGCTAGGAGATTTTCAAATTCTGCCATCGTTGGTTGAGTTGGCCACCCTTGAATGGCAGCAACAAAACTTCGAAATTCCGGATTAAGACCGTGTATGATTATCCGTTTCATACGTGAATCACCGATCGGAGCTTGGGGATCTAGGTCACTAATCTCTCTACATAGGCTTTTTACTTTGTGAAAGTATTGAGGCACGGTGAGATCTTTTTGCACTATGGACAGAAGCTTGTTTTCGAGGATCTGGAGCTTGGTGTCGTTCTTTTTAGAGAAAAGAACTTGTAGCGCATCCCACGCCTCCTTAGGTGTTGTTCGATCTCGAATATGCTCGAGTAAATCTTCCTCAATCGTCGTCTTTATTATGAATAACGCCTTTCCTGTTTTGACTCTCCACTTGTGTATCGCCCCGTTGGTATCGTTCCTGGGTTCCCTGGTGCTATCTCCGCCGACCACATCCCACAAATCTTGCCCAAGAAGGTAGGAGCTCATACAAGTTGACCATATGTTATAGTTTGTGTGGTTTAGCTTCTTGACACCTCCTATAACCTGGAACTCAGACATCTTCTTCAACGGGTTAGGCTCTGATACCACTTGTTACACAAAACACAAGTGAATCGAGTGAATAACCCAAACACAAACACACCGGTATGGGGAAACAACCCGCGACTCTTTCATTTATTAGTAATTGACTCACAAGATTACATTTTAAATTAACCTACTACCAAACGGGTTTATATAATACCCACAAGCCTTGTTAAACAAGTAACTCTAATCCTAATCAAATACTGAAAACAAATTAATTCAAAATTTAAATCCTACTCTAATACTCAAACTTATTTCCGTAACCTTACTGCCGCCAATTTACTCCACCTACTCAACCTAGTCCTCTTCAGCCCAATTTTCTTACTAGCTCAAGTGTTGCAATTGGCCCAGTAGCCCAGTTTCAATAGCTAAAGACGGCTTTCAATAAGTTGCTGCTTTTCATTCAATACTGAATAGACGTACAAAGCCAACAATCACCCCCTTAGTCGTTTATTAACGTCTTTCACTCACAACAACATAATCACCTTCTTCTCAACCATCTCCACCTTTCCCGGACACCCGACCTCCACCTCGGTCACGTCCAAAGTCTTAATGCGTCGATTTTGTTGTAAAATTCGCTACCCCGGTGCACCCATTCCTTCCTGGTTGTAAGCCACCTGCTATCAACCGCCAACCAAAGAAAAACGAACTGAACCTTCTGCACCTAACGTTCCTTTCTTACCCCGGTGCACCCATTCCTTCCTGGTTGACGAATCCTTCCGGTCCACATCTTCCGCGTTTCTGGTCGGAATATTTCGGCCACAAGAACAAGCCGTCTTGCTCTTCTGTTCTTATCCTAGGCAAGGAAGAAAAACCCGGACGAATGAAATCAATTTATTGTTTCACTTTTCATAAACACCCAAATTATGGTGTTGATCTAAACTCACCCCTGCTTAATTGCAGTCAACCCGTGAGCACCACTAATAGCCACAACAATCTCTGGCCACCACCGTCCTCCCCAAATGTTACTTCCCCGCTACACGATTGACCCGAAACACCTTACCGTCTCCGTCTTTTGCTGTTATTTGTATTCTGGTTGCGACCCACACCACCGCGACAAGACCAGTTGTCGACCTACCTGCTGATCGAACCCTTCTACCGTTGCCGACTTGCTGGTGATGTTCAACCAGAATTGCGTTCCCCTTTTCCTCTTTCACGTCTGCCTTCCACCGACCGACACACTAGCCGGTGGAGGCTGCATCCGAGCTTCAAACCCGCCCTGATACCAAGTGTTGGTTCAGGCCTTGGTTTACACACACTACACACTATTTTACGTGCAGAAGGAAAAGATGGCTTTCAAAAGGTTGTTGCTTTTCATTCAATACTCGATAGACGTACAAAGCATGAAAATGTAAAAGTACCGTTGGTCATTTGATGCAATGGTAGCCCCAAGACTTCTCATAGTGGAGGTCTTTGGTTCGAATCCTAGCAACAACAAAAAAAGAGTCTGTGGCCAGGTTAGGGGGTTTACCCAGTTGGGGGTTCCTCCTGTGATGGGCTGCCCTGGATGTTCTAGGTGTTACCCCGAGGAAACCAATTACTCTAAAATATCTGGGTGTTGACTTTAAAAAAAAAATGAAAATGTAAAAGTTACAAAAAGTTGCATAAGAAAACCTACTACTTATACCCTATTTATTGAAACAAAATTAACACATGCAAAAAGAAATATTCAACGTATTCTATTCGTTATTATTCAGCAACTAATTCTAACGTGTATCCCAACGTCTATTTTCCAAATCTTCTTCAACAAACTCGATCAACCTTAGACCAATTCTATACTCGTGGCCCATTAGCTGTTCGGTGACCCATTTATACCCGACCCAGTTTAGATCCGACCCGTTACTTAGTGACCTGCTGACCCGTGAACATACAACAATTAACCCAACATTCTCATGCATATTAAATAATGACTAATTTGTAAATTAGTATTTGAAACATACAAAGCAACAATATTATATCTAAATATTGGTATATTGGGTATGGCCATATTCATTGATATTTTTTTTTTGTTCTATATTAGCATGTTTAACTCCATGAATAATTAACCAGGTTATTTCTTTGTTGTCGATTAAAATTGTCGGAATAACTTTTGATGTAAGACTATGTTCAATTTGTTGTTGATTTTCATAGAAATGAAAATAAGCAAAGAGTTGCAACCAAATTCATGGATATACATATGGAGTAAATATTGGACTGTACACCTACATTCAAAACTAATTCATGGATGTCATAAGTAGATTTTGAAAATAGTAGTTTCTTTATGTTATAAAAACCTATTGTTGGGTACAATGTGAGGTATAGTAAGAGCCGTATGTAGTCGAGTGAGATATGTTTCTTTACTCTAATAAGATGCTGACATATCTGAGCCACTCATTGATTCAAACTGATGAATATGCATGACAATGCTCAAATTGAGTTTATATTTTGAGTAAAGTATACGGATGGTCCCTGTGGTTTATCAAAATTTTGGATTTGGTCCCTAGCTTTTCAAAAGTACATGGATAGTCCATGTGATTTGCACTTTGTAATGCATTGATTGAGTAACATAACAATTTTTTTTGAAAAACAATTTGGATCACTGACGGCCCACTGGCTCACCCGATCATCTCCACCACCATCAGAAGGAAACTCACATAGACGAGAAAACCCCATGCCCCAACCTGGAACCTTTTTTTTTGTCACAAGTGGGACTTGAACCCAAGACCTCCCTATTTTAATGAAGTCTTGGGTACCTGAAGAAACATAGAACTAAGCGCCGGGCTTCGGATGTATGTTCCAACAGTCAAGAGAAAGACAACCTCATCTCGATTCTTCTATGGCTTCGGTTCGTTCTTCTCCGGTCGTCGAGTTAGCTGCAACCACACGGGAAACTACGTTAGAGGGGCCAAGGAGCCTTAGGCTCCAAGGACACTCCGACGCTCAAGTCAAATCGGGGCCTCAAAACAAGTGTGTGTAAATTGTGGTGTGAGCTAGAGAGAGAAAGAACTCCGTTCATTTGGTGGTGGCTTCTCTATTTATAGATGAGTGGGAGGTAAACCCAATTGGGCCTTCTCTTGGGCCAGATGAGGAATGGGCTTTTTAGGCTCTTTTGGACCCAACCTCTTCAAGTCCCCCGAGTCTGACATAAGGTGGTGCTAGCGACATTGTGTCGGACTTATACCGTTTGTAGCCCTTGAGCTATAATCCTGAAAAAAGTTGTCACGGACACTTTTACAAAATATAAGTGTTAATCACAAAAAAGGGTGTTTCGGTTTGCACATCAAAACATTTGATGATGTCGTCCGAAACAATAGGTGTGACTTAGATATCCGGAAAACGTTTGTCATGCTTGCCGGTCTGATGGGTTTGCTCGCGTGGATAGCTAGGCTTTTGGTTGGTGGCGCGTAGCCATGGTGTGGCGTAGCCTTGGTGGCGTGTAGCTTTATGTGGCGCGGCAATTAAAACATTTTCCAGGACAATCATGATTACACAAAGTGTTTAGGCTTAGTCATGAAAAGTCTTTACGCATAAACCAAACATAATCCGTAAGATATAATATGATAATAAAGTTGTTCATAAAATAAAAGTTGTACCAAACCAAGTATCCGACTTTTGTCATGACAAAGTCTTTGTATGTTTCGCGCGCTTTGCTTGTGTTGTACATCGTCTGATGTTGCGCGTTGTGTGGGCGTTGCGTCACCCATATATCTGAAGTTTTGTTTGGCATGCACGCGAAAGGTCGTACCGCTCGTGCGTCTTACGGTGCATGCGCACGAGGGCCATGTCGTTCGCGCGTCTTACCCGATTGGATCGCGCACGATGAGTCGGACTATTTGCGCGTCTTAAAGGGCATGCACGCGAGGGTCATGCTGCTCGCGCGTCTTACATGATAAGCTGCTTGTCATTGTTGGTCTGTGTGATGTTGATGCGACGCGTGGGGCGTTTAATGGTCATGATGAGGTGCGTGGCCGGTCCTACAAGTATCTCAATAATTTACGGGTGTATTATGAGGCCCCCAGCCTTGTGTTAGTATTTTTGAACTTGCTATATATTGACAAAATAAGTTGTAGTGAATAATCATGTATATCATGAATATTTTACCGAAACCTCTGGGATGATTATCCAAAAGTATGTAAGGTCCGTTTGATGTAGGCACATGTATTTGGCATGTAAGATTCTGCCAACTATAATCATGGCGCGTAGCCAAACAGCCGAGAAATTGCGCGGCTTATGTGTCTCACTACAAACGAGAATTGCCTCCTGGTGGACTATAATAAGTCATGACCAGGGAGTGTTGTCTGGCCGTTACAGTATGCGTAGGGAACAATCGGGTTTCGATGGGTTATAATAATATGTTAGCAAGGATTAACAAGCTATAATTATAATAACCAAACCATGACGAACTTGATTATGCCAGACACTACTAGAAAATATACCTTTAATGACACACATTGTGTCATAAAAGGGGGTAGATGACACGCTGAACCGTGTCAAGGAAGGCTCTGTCAAGAATGAAGATGACACACATTCTATGTGTCATCTGTTTATGACACGCATTTATGACATGCCAATGAAGAAACATAGAACTAAGCTTCGGGCTTCAGGTGTATGTTCCAACAGTCAAGAGAAAGACAACCTCATCTCGATTCTTCCACGGCTTCGGTTCGTTCTTCTCCAGTCGTTGGGTTAGCTGCAACCACACGGGAAACTACGTTAGAGGGCCCAATGAGCCTTAGGCTTCGAGGACACTCCGACGCTCAAGTCAAGTCCAAAACAAGTGTGTGTAAATTGTGGTGTGAGTTAGAGAGAGAAAGAACTCCCTTCATTTGGTGGTGGCTCCTCTATTTATAGATGAGTGGGAGGTAAACCTTACCGGGCCTTCTCTTGGGCCAGATGGGGATGGGCTCTTTTGGACCCAACCTCTTCAGTTCCTCACCTCAACCACTTGTGCCGAAGATCATAGGCCGGAAGGAGTAACAGAACAGTTGATACTTTTAGAGGTAAGTACCTAGTTTCTTCTACTACAAACTCCCGACTTCTATAAAGGTTCGATTTTTATAACCCCTATGCATGTTTCATGTTTCTTCTTTGTACTTACAAATGGAATCACGGTGAGAGATTTACAATAGGGTCTTATTATAACCTGTTGCATGCTTTTTTCTTCTGCTAAAATTTATAAAAATCCGGACGCTCAAATCCCAATACGATACATAAAACCTTTACACATATTTTTCTTGATTACCTAGTAAATTACCGGCTATTTTATCTCCATGGTTGACTGACTCAATTATCTTGGTCATAGCTCCTTTATTACGTTTTATTCCCTTCCATACATAGGGGTGATTTTGTGGAGAGATTATTGTATATTTCTTGTTTTTATTTGATGCATATCTCTCGTGAAGTGAATGAAGAAAACATTTGAAACCAAAATTATTATGGCATCAGAGCCAAGATCCTAAATCTCTTGAAAACCAAACCCTAAAGAAAAAACCTATCACTATACTCTGATCAGCAGCCATGGCTGATGGAAAGAAAAAAAAATGAAGAAACCCATGCCGACACCAACTCGCCATTCTATATTCACGCTTTCGAAGGCGATAGACCGATCCAATGATTACGGGTAACCGACTCCGACTCGAGCCCAATACCAGGCTTGAACACCGAACAATATCTTGCACTCTTGAACCACCTTGCAAGAAAGGGAGATGGGTCCAAGGACGAGCCGCTACCAGAAGCCAACATGGCAGGTAAAATTAATCAAAGTGACGATTGGATAATTGATTCGGGTTACACCGAACATATAACACACCAAGCCGAATGGCTAGAAGGTAAAACAATATCCATTCACGAGTCTCCTGTTAATGGTGATTCCATTCCCGTCGAGGGTAGGGGAAAGTGTCGTTTGCCAAATGGAACCACTATTAAAGGGGTCTTTCATGTACTGAAGTTTAAATGTAATCTTTTATCCGTAAGCCGTTTGTCAAGAGAGCAACAATGCTCCATAACTTTTTTCCCGGAGTTTTGTTACATGCAGGACTTGCGTTCGAGGGAATTGATTGAAGTGGGTAAATACAAACACGGGCTATATCAGATTGAGATGGTAGAGAATAAAAGGAAGGCAATGATGTCCACGACCGACCTATGGCACAAAAGACTAGGTCACACTTCTAGTAACAAACTCTCTCGTTTTGATTTTGTTAAGAATGTTTCCTTTAAAACTGTGGATTGTGACTCGTATGCTAAGGCTAAACATACCCGATCACCTTTTCAAATAAGCTCTATTAAAAGCATGGAATGCTTTGAATTGATTCATTGTGATATATGGGGGGGGGGGGGTATAGACATCCATCACTTATAGGGGCAAATTATTTTTTAACCATTGTGGACGACTATAGTCGATCCGTTTGGATTTTTCTTCTGAAACATAAGTTTGAAGCAGGTGACCGCATAATAAACTTTCAAAAATTGGTGAAGACCAATTTGGAAGGTTAATTAAAAGGATTCGTTGTGACAACGAAGGATAATTTATTTCAAATCGAATGAACAATTTTTATGCCGAGCAGGAATAATCGTTGAAACTACTTGCCCTCACACGCCACAACAAAATGGTGTCGTGGAACGCAAGCACAGGCACCTACTCGAGACCGCACGAGCCCTTAGATTTGAGGCAAATTAGCCCAAAAGATTTTGGGGTGAGTGTGTGATGACCGCGGCCTATATAATCAATCATCTTCCTTCGAAGATCATCGATAACAAAACCCCGTTTGAAATCATATTCGAACGAAAGCCCGATTATGAGCACATTAAGGTTTTTGGATGTCTCGCCTATTTTTGAAACACCGAAACCAAGGGAGACAAATTCGAATTAACGGGGAGACCCGGAGTATTTTTGGGCTACCCACTGGGAACAAAAGGGTACAAAATAGATGACACGGTCCATAATAAAATTATAGCGTCAAGGGATGTGAGTTTTGCTTAAAGCATATTTGACAACTCTAAACCCATTGACAAAGAAGAAAATAAGAGGATTTTTGATTTTCCACCGTATTATAGGACTGTTGATAGAACCACATAAGAAGTGGCAGGCCCAATCATCGATGAAGTAGAAGTTAATGGGCCTGATTTAATAGGAATTGATGGTAATACACAATCAGAAGGCGAAAATGAACCCAATGATAGCGGTCCGACTATTGGTAGTGAGGCCCACACATAACCAAATCTTGAAATTGTGGTAGTGAGGCCCACACTCAAAATGAACAAACTGAAAATCTCAACGAAGAGGAAATGGGCCTTGAATGGGTTGAAACCACCCGACAACAAAGGGTTAAAACACGACCCAAACGACTAAATGACTTCATCTTCAACTTACCACCATCCATTGAACACAACTTTCCCACTCCCGATCAAGAACCCTCGACAATGACGCTACACCCTTTGGCTAATTTTATTTCCTATAAAAAATTCACTAATACTCTTAAAGCTTTTTAAGCGGCCATCAGTTCAAATGATGAGCCAAAATTTTTTAACCAAGCCATGCAGAATGAGAACTATAGAAAATACATGGAAAAGGAAATACAAGCGTTAGAAGAAAACGAAACGTGAACCCTTGAAGAATTGTCGGAAGGAAAACGAGCTATAGATTCAAAATGGGTCTATAAGGTGAAGTACAAGCCTAATGGTGAAATTGAAAGGTATAAAGCGAGGCTTGTTGCAAAGGGATTCACACAATTGAAAGGGGTGGACTTTCACGACACGTTCGCTCCGGTTGCTAAGCTTGTCACGGTACGTACTCTCCTAGCCGTTGCCGTAAAAAGAGATTGGGTCATTCACCGGCATGCTTTCCTGCATGGGGATCTCGATGAAGAAGTGTATATGAAGATCCTACATGGCTTTGAGAAGGGAAAGGAGAACAAAGTTTGCAGGCTAAGGAAATCATTGTACGGCTTGAAAAAAGCCACACGAAATTGGTTCCAAAAGTTTACTTAGGCTCTCTTGGCACTTGGGTTTAAATAATCGCAGGCGGACTATTCCCTTTTTCATTTTCAAGGAAGGGTACACCTTTATACCCGCCTTGATATACATGGACGATGTTATCATCGTTGGAAACAATGCATAAAAAATCAACGAAATGAAAAATCACCTCAACGAGAGGTTTAGCATCAAAGACCTTGGAAACTTGAAATATTTCCTAGGGATTGAAGTGGCCCGAAAAAACGAAGGATTGGTCCTTAGTCAACGCAAGTACACTCTCGACATATTAAAGGACTGTGGGGTCCTTGGGTCTCAACCTAGTTCTTTTCCCATGGAGCAAAATGTGAAATTGGGAAAGGACGATGAAGAACCAAGGGTGGATGCAAACCAATATAGGCGTCTAGTTGGAAGATTGCTTTATTTACAAGCGACACGGCCATATATCGTCTACTCCATGAACTTTTTGAGCCAATTTGTGTCCGACCCACGCCAAAGTCACATGGAGACAGCCACAAGGGTTTTGAGATATTTAAAAACAACTCCGGGACAAGGAATCTTGTTACCTAGGGAAGGAGGAATGGAGCTTGTAGCATACAGTGATTCATATTGGCTCGGATGTCCCTTCACAAGGAGGTCAAGAACCGGTTACCTATTACTCTTGGGAGGGGCCCCAATCTCATGGAAATCCAAGAAACACATGTGGTTTCTCGCTCCTCGGTCGAAGCAGAATACCGAGCGATGGCATCCACGGTTAGTGAGGTTCTATGGATGCGTTGGCTATTAAACGAACTCGACATGCATCAAGATCAACCAACCCCACTCTTTTGCGACAATCAAGCAGCTAGACACATAGCTAATAACCCGGTTTATCATGAACGCATAAAGCACGTCGAGATGGATTGTTGCTTCGTTCGTGAACGGGTGGAGTCAAAAGAGATTCAACCAAAGGACATTACCACTAATGAACAAATCGTTGACTTGTTCACTAAGGCCTTGGGCTCACAACAACTGTTGTTTCTTCTTGGCAAGTTAGGCGTTCGTAACCTCCACGCTCCAACTTGAGAAGGAGGGTAAATGTAAGGCCCCAAACCCGGGAGGCCTCACTCGTTGGATTTACTCATTCACAAACAGTTCTTAAACATGAATATCAAATAACGCAGCGAAAAATTTCATTCAAACATAACGTCATCATTGTTCATACATGCGGAAGCGTAAACATTGTTTAAAACATAATTACATAAACTTAACATAAACAACTCATAACGGGATGCCAGTCTTCATGATCGACCGGGTAACTCTTCTATCTTGCCAAGCATCGCCGTCCATCGTCCATACCTGCCTTAACCTGAATGTGCATACTAAAAAGTCAGCTACGCTGGTGAGTTCTAGCATTTCATAAAAACTTTAACATCAACATTTGCCAAAAACATATCATTCATTTAGTAAAACCTTTCACAAAAGCATGTAATAATAACATCTTTAAAAAGGTTTCGCACCCATATCATCATCAACATCATAATCATAAACACCGTTAAACGGATCGTTCATTAAAACTTTTAACATTCATTTAAGTCATACCTTATTATCTAAATCTGTGTTACCCTTCGTTCCGTCATTCAGTATGGTATTGCCCCTAAGGCTAACTGCACGAAGACCGACAATACCATACCTTCCGTCAATTCCCTTTTTGGTATTGCCCCCAAGGCTAACTGCGCGAGGACCGACAATACCCATTCAGTTGCCCTTATGGCTCTCATGTCCATAAACCGACAACTTCCATCGACGGCCACGGCTCACGGCCAATGACACCGTCGGATCATAATTTAACCTTACATAGGGTCACGTTAACCCCTGAGTAACCGTCGTTACTCCCTTTACCAGTTGTACAACATCATAACCATTGACATGCCACAGAGACAATGCCCCTGTTGTTCTTGTGGCAACTATGGCTCGCTGTCTATAATCTACCACAAGGCTGGGAATCTCATTTCCCAGACTTCATACGTCAATTCCATTCATTCGACAGATTAGATTTGTAATGACTTCTTTAAAACCTTTACCTCTTTCTCTTCTCATTAAACATTTCCTCATTTAGACCATTCATAAAACATTCGTAACCCTTTTTGGCAAAATCACTTCAAAACCTTTCCTTTCGTAAACATCGTTTCGTTAAAACATCATTTCGTTAAACATCATTTCGTTAAACATCATTTCGTAAAACATCATTTCGTTAAACATCATTTCGTAAGTATGCACACCAGCCCAAAAACATTAACAAAACATTTAAAAGAGGGCTCTAGAACTCACCTGATACGCTAATATGGATTGTCCTAAACGAAGGTCCAACAACGTCACTTCCGATCTGAATTTATTAGTTAAATACACATCAGACCAATCCCGACTCTAACGGTTTAACCATTCTAACATACTGACTTCACTTATTCAGTTCTGATGTCTACGCACTTGCCAAGTGCGCAGACCCTGCTGCCTGCGCACTTAGCAAGTGCGCAGACCATGCTTCCTGCGCACTTAGCAAGTGCGCAGGTCCTTCCTCCTGCGCAGGTTCCTCCTCCTGCGCACTTAGCAAGTGCGCAGGACCTGCTCAATGCGCACTTAGCAAGTGCGCACGACCTGTTCTTCGCGAAAAACCCTAACTTTCGCATTCGGGTCTGATCGTGTCAAGATCCCGAACCTGTTGCATTCAAAACGTTCGTTTTCCATTAAGGAACTCAAATCCATGATTATCTTTCAGTTTCATCCGTTCAAACCTTACCTTTTCACCCAAAACCCGAAAAACCCAAAAACGAACTAAAACTCAGATTTAGGTCGGATCGTTACCTGAATCGAGTTTCTGATCCGGAGGTTCTTCTCACGAGTTATGGAGTAACACTTTGCTGAAGTCTCGGGTCGATCCGCCAACTTTCTCTCTCTACGGTTTCTCTCTCTAAAAGTTGCAAATGAGAGAAAGAGGGGTGGCATAGGCTATTTATAGCCCGCTGACCCATCCGATCCGACCCGCCATGTCTCGTTCGTTTATTCCGTTATTATAACTGTCGTTTTATTTTTGGGATGTTACAGTAAATTACCGGCTATTTTAGCTCCATGGTTGACTGACTCAATTATCATAGTCATAGCTCCTTTATTACGTTTTATTCCCTTCCATACATAGGGGTGATTTAGTGGAGAGATTATTGTATATTTCTTGTTTTTGTTTGCTGCATATCTCTCGTGAAGTAAATGAAGAAAACATTTGAAACCAAAATTATTGTTTGCTGCATATCTCACATCCCCATTTTTCAATCCTTTTAATTTGGTTTCTCTAATCTTGAGTTAAATATATAATCACAAGTTTGTTAATTAGAAATGACTGATGAATAACAAAAAGAGATATTAAAAATACACCAATTACAATATATATTTACACACATTATTTGAGCTCGAATCATTGGCTATTTAACTTGTTACTAAGACACCAAATATTACTCATTTTAGCAAATGAACATTAAGCACGTCAACATGAAATGTGAAACGGGCACGTACGAAACGGTTATAAGTATGTCTGGGTTAGGATTGATGGCTTTAACATAAATAAATATATGTGTCGTGTTCGGCTACCCAATTCAACCGGACACCCCGAAATCCTTCAACCTGCCAAACAGACACTACTAACACACAACAACACCCGAGTATTCTCATTTTTCTCTTTTGTTAAAATAAACACTAATGCCTTACACATACTTGATTTATTTATATATATATATGCAAACAACCAATAATAAAGTTAAGTATACGGTGCGTTTGACACTAGTTAACTTGGACAGGAAACAGTACGATACATAACTACATAGAGGCCACCTTCTTCTTCAACTACTTAGAAGCATATATCCAAGAGGCAACAACACCACATGCCAGCACAACTGCCATCAAATATATAAGGTTAAAATAAGAACCACTTAAATGACAAAAACTACAAACTTACATGTTAATTCCATGAGAATTAATTTCATGTGACTAAGTATAAATATTGGTAAGAATTAAGCGAGTACAAAATTATCATTTAATTTGTATGTACCACATGCATGTGAATTGAAAGATAATTTGATGGTTTTTTACTTTTTTTTTATTAATTCTCATTTCACTCTTTTGTTAATATATCATACATAATTACCTGTAAATTATCATGCATGTAGTTTTTTACTAACTTCTTTTTGTGTTTTATAGCTTCAACATCAAATTATCAAATTTTACCTCAAGACCAATAATAAATTTTAAAAAAAATGGCTCATATATATATATAATCTATATTTTTAGGACTAGGGAAAGAGAGTACCATCCTCTCCAGAATCCATCACCCCTGGACTGAGTTCCATGATGAGTATTTTGGTCACTTGATTCATAGCCATCTTTCACTGGTTGACCAACCACCGCTGGCGGTAGTGGTAGTGGTGTTGGAGCTACATAATCCTTACCAGGAACTTGTAAAACAAGATGAACAACATAGATTATTAATAAACAAGATTAGTGCGCAAGATATGCATGGAGATGAAGGGGGTATACCTTGAGGTGGTGGGTTTTGCGCATAGGTACTCATATTCGAAGAAAAGTTGGCTCTCAATTGAAATTATCTGCTACTTGAAATGTAGATAGAGGAGTGTGTGTGTGTGTATATCGTAGTCACAAAACAAGATTAGTCAACAGGATTAGATATAGTGGAGTAGTTAGAAAGTATCAGCAAAACTGATTTGATCAACAATTTTTTTGACGTGAATCGAACATCAAAATTGTGGCTTTTTGTAAAAGTTTTCTAAATATATAAAAATTACTAAAATTTAGTTTTATGGAGTGTGAAAACGTATAATGTTAACACAAAAGTTAATAGATTATCATTTCTTTCTAAAAACACAAAAGTTGATAAATTATCATATATATTTTACGTTAAATAAGATGGAAATAGTTTCTTCAATTTTTGGGGTCCTTAAAATTTGGGGGTTTAAAGCGGTTTAAGGGCCTAAAAATTTGAGGGCCATAAAATTTGGGGGACCTAAAAACACAAAAATTAATAAATTATCACATATCATTTCTCTTTAGTTGCTTGTGTTATGGAGACACCCATGCTTGACATTAGATCATATATTCCCTAATATGACCAATTATTCAAATGGTGATGCTATAATGAAAAAAGAAAAGGAGAACGAGTGTATTGTAAACTATTGTCCAATATCTCAATGAACAAACAGTGTTAATCACAACCTTAATATTTAATCACAAATGATCGTCACGAATTTACAGACTTTGACGTTGAGTAGTTATAACCCTAAATTGAATCCTCGTGACCCCTTTCTAAGCGACGCACCATTTTATCAAGTTCAGTTTCCATGTCTGGGGTTTGACACACATACTCCTTTGACTTCTAAATATTACATAATGACTCATAATATAACTTTTAAACTAATTACACAATGACCCTTTAACTTTACCCACTTGGATTAAGCAATTATAAATCAATATTCCGCCCTAAATATTTCTCAATCCATGCCTTCAATACTTTGACATCTTCATTCCACTCTATCACGTGCATGTTGTAAAATATCCATGTCTTTGAACTTTGATTTTTTGCCCGTCTCTTGCTTGATTCCTTGAACTTTATCTTCATGGGTTATAGCTTGAACTCTATCTTCTATGTCTTTAACTTTTTCTCGGGTATCAACTTGTACACTATCTTCTTTCACTTGTGATTCCATCCTTTTGAGTTTTGGCTGATTTGTATTGGACGGAATAACATGAACTTCTTCTGGCTTCATCTTCTTGTAACTTGAATCTGTATCTTTTTCATTCCTGCTTTCAACACATACAATAAGCTATTTATCTTCTTGGGTTTTCTGATTTGTAAGGACTTCATCTTTTTCTCTTTCAAACTGTACATCTTTTAACTTCAATTCTTCTATCGCTCTCTTTGCAATATCTCTCAAATTCTTTAAGTTCTCTAACTCGGGTATCTCTTTCCTTTATTATAATCATCATTCTTTCTGATGTCATCATGTGACATATCTCCTTCTATTCCTTCTTCACGGCCTCTGCCTCGTAACGAATTAAATCTTCCTTGTCTACGATTCTCAATGCTTTGTCTACGACTCGTGTTATTGCCATGATGTGTGAACAATAGTTTTTCATTATTATCAGCAATGTCACATTCCTTGAAATTTATCCTTTCTTCAAAGGTCTTTAAGTTTGCAATAGTTGCATCTAGCATGGTAGTGTTCAGTTCAACGAATTGTTCGGCGGATCGATGCTAATATATGAATGAACCTTCTTGGTACGGAGTTTAGAAGCTTTCGCATTAAGGTTGGTTGATCAAACGTTGATCCACATGTAGCAACTCTAGTGACAATGTTAGTCATTTCGTGGTAAAGGAGTCTATCCTATCATCTTCCCTCATTTAGAGCTTATCAAATATCAGATTTGATTGACTGTAGTCGTGCCTGCCACACTTCATCAACTCTAATGAATTTGGTCTTCAGCATATCCCAAACTTCTTTTGAATTTTTGCAACTTGTAACTTGCGAAGTAAGGTCTTCTGGCAGACCTTGATATAGATAAGCTAATGTAGCGTTATCCTTCTTGACATCTGTCACACCCTGGTTTTAGGACACCTTGGGCTTATGACAAGATTGGCACCTCCAATCAATTTTATCTTTCTCCTTTCGGATAAGCCAGAGTGTTCTACAGTGGAAAAAATTTCGGATCGGTCTTTTTATGTCACACCCTCAAAATCCACCTGTCGGGTTTTACCGCGAGGCACGTGACAAACCAAGATCTCGGTCATTAGTTACATTGAACGACTCTATATGAGTTTAAGAAAAACCATTACTGTTTAAATAAATGTGGAATGCGAAGCGAAAAGGTTTAAGAAATCCATGCGCAAAACAAAGGCTCCCAAAACCATGCAGTTCAAAGTAAGCAAAGTAAATCCAATGTTTGAAAACGGATGAGACTCCAATGCATGCCCGAATCTCGTGCTTGTACCTTAGCGACCTAAGAAAACATGCTAAAATGTGTCAACACTAGATTGGTGAGTTCACAGATTTCAATTGTAAAATAATGTTACCAGATAAAACAAATACAATTATATCAATAGGTAGTTGTCCTATAAACATGTTACTAAAGCGTTCGACGCCGAAGCTGACAATTTGTGTTTGATGCCTTCCACCATGTCTATCATGAAACAATGGTGAGATGTTAGGTCAATTTTACACCCGTTCAACCTCCAGTCGAGTTAGCGTGACTAACACGGGTGGGGCTTGTCAGAACCCAGTAGTACTACTCAAGATTACCTCACTATTCCCTTATATTAAACGGTTCGATATGTAAGGACTTTCATGATATGTTTGCGCTTAATACACAAGTGATATAAAAGAAATGTAGAATCTAACTATTTACGTTCATGTTTTCTCCCCCTAGTTTAAAACAGAAAAAGGGGCCATGAAAACTCATATTAGAATGCGTGCGAAAAATCAGCAAGTAAAGACCGGTAAATCTCTAACTGTCACCTATTAACATAGGTCAATGAGTGTGTGTGTTTGTGTAGTTTTATATAAACCCTTAGTATCCAAACAATCCCAATGTTTTAAGTGTTTTGAAAATAGTTGTTAGTTTAACCAAGATTGACCAAGTTTGACCCGACGACCCGTTGGTGACTCGTATAGTGACTTAATATTTGTTTAGTATAATAATACACATAATATACAAGTAGTTCATGTTCCACGATACATACACGATTCACAAAACTTCCTAACATGGCAAGCTATGAACATTCAATGTATCTTCATCAACAAAGTTACTATTTTTAGTAATGTATGAACACAAAGTTTGGTTTCCACAGATTGATCATCTATAACACGTTTCTGTGATCCTAACATGCTTATGTACACATGCTAATACATAATAGATCATCACATCATATAATTCAAGCCTAGAAATTAAGATCAAATTTACAAAACCTAAAAAGTTTCCACTTTTAGTAAGCTATGAACAATCTACGTGATTTCTACAAAACAACACTTCCCAACACGTTAATACATTCGTTTTAGCATATTAGCATCATCCTACATCATCATGCACGTATAAAACTCATATATAAATGAAAACCTTTTAATAAAGTTTCCTCTTTAGGAAACCCAACGATTTCTAGCTTCGTTAATGAGATTCAACGCATCACAACACTTCCATACAACCTAAATAGCATATTCACAATCATATTAATCATCAAATACGTCTAGCATGCAATCCTACAACATCACATAATCAATAAAGTTACCATTCTAGGCAAGTTATAAACAATAAGCAACTAGGGTTTTCCAAACTACAATAAAATCACCAAATAAAAGTAATAACATCAACACAATATCAAAGTCACGAACTTTATTACTAAAATTCTTGTTTGTATGAACTAGGGTTTCATCATAAAACTTGAAACCATCAAAGTAATAAAAATCGGATAGAAAAACTTACGTAGATGCGTTAGCAATGCCTAGAATTGATCGAATACAAGTTCAATTGCAAGAAAAAAAGCTTAATCGATGGTGGATTGAGGTGGTGATGATCGACGGGTTCAGGGGGTGGGGTTGGGGTCGCGACGGCAATGAGAGGAACAGGGGAGTAGGGTTTCAATTTTTTTATAAAGTTATATATATATGCATGGTTTAAATATGGATTATAGATAATCCATAGGTTATCTAGGGGATCCATGGGTTATCTAAAAATATGTTTCAATTATAACAACTAAAACCCTTAACTATTATTTTTATAAAATTCCATCTTCTATAAAAATAACTAACACAATTAATTCTAACTAAGCATACGTAATTTCACGAAAGTTTACATAATTCACATAAAAGTCACAAAACATGTAAATTCACATAATTTACATTAATTAAATTGTTCGTAATTATTTTTGTTAGTTTACCAGCATTCCAGGTTAGACTCGTGTGCGATTCGGTAATTCTCCGAATTACTGCTACGTGAGTGTTTGTGCGATAACTGACACATTTAATTTATCCTAAATAAATGTAATGTGCGTATGACTAATTGAGATAACAGAGTTTGTATAAACAAATGTTTGAGATAACGATGTTTGTGTTAACAGAGTTAACCCGAAATTGTCAGATGTCACGTTTTATAAATGCTTAACCCGAGGGTTGGTAATGAACATTTACAAATTCCTTTGGAATAAATAATCTTTTATATATAACTGGGATTTTAATACCCAACTGTTTACAAAAATGGGTAAAACCATTACATAATCTCCCTGCATTACAACATGTATTTCTGAGCCACAAGGTAGGTTTTTATATGCCTATGGAGTTTATACTTTCAATACCAAGTTTTGTCAGCAATGTATCTAGGGAGTTTATCCTTTCAGCACATATTCTTGCAAATCTCAGGGAGTATCCTGTGTCTAGGAAATCGTTATCCTAAGACACCTCTCTTGGTTTATATCCTATAGGGCTATCTTTTGTACCTAGGGAGTCGACATTATTTCAGCACATGACCCTGTCGAAAAAAATTATTTACATTTGTCCACGTGACTATCCCTTAGGACTAGCCTCGATAGGCAATCAATTTCACTGATTACCTGAAAGCATTTTTGAAAATAAAACGCCGCTGGTGATCACATTTATCATGACACGAAAATATTTTGGCATGAACAATATTAAAGCCTTTAATCATGTTATTGTGTGGACAAACTACACATTCAACAGACTATTTTATCTTAGAGTACAACCATAGTATAGCAGAAGTTGAAAGTTAAATCGAAGTGTTAAAAAATGCATCGCATGTTCGAATGCCAAAAAGTTTCAAAAGACAAAAGAGTTAAGATATTCGTACCTTAGCTGATAAGCATACACAAAAATAAATCGAAGTCACTCTCTGTCAAAAACTTATATCTTATCTCCTATTTCACTTAAAGATGATTACAACTCCAGAATTAATGTGAAATACAAATCTTTCAAAACTAAACACAATCGAACAAGAACAATTTAGATATAATACAGATTACCAGCGTGATAACCTCAGACTAAGAACTGCAATCATCCTCAAGAACAGAACGAATCAACTTGATTCTAAGAATTCCAAATCGAGAGAAATGAGATGATCGCATCAGAAAAAAATATGAATCGAGTGAGCGCTTTGATTTCTTCAGCAACCTCTTTTATATACTTCTAGGTCACATCCTGGTCTCCAATGGGTATTTAATCCAAAGCCTCTAATCCTAGCCCAACAACATAAGCCCAACAACACTGCCATAAGCCCAGTTGTTATAAGCCCTTTTTCATCTCCAATCCATCAAAGACCACCTCATAACCATAGAAGGAAAACATATCACAATTAGAAATAAATGGAATTAAAACTAAATGGAACTAATACTTTCAACACTCCCAAATAAAAGAACCTACACTTAATTATATTTGTAATTAAATTTACTAAACTAAAATAACGTCATCTAACTCATTGGTTCATCGAATTTCCGGCGACAGAGGATTTAACGTTCTTAATTAATTATTAAGACTTATTGTTGTATGTTGTGTAAAGATTTTATTAATTTACTTGGATGCAAATTATACACTTTATTTAGTTGCCTGCGTGAATGATACCTTTAAGTTAAATTCCATAGTAAATGCTGTAACGAAATTCATGAAACCCTTATAACAAAACTTCTTTTATAACTCCCTAAATATTTTGCAACTTAATCACACTAATATTTATAATTGTAATAATAACAAGGTTATGTGATGCGGATTTATATGCAATCAAATAACTCAAGAACACATTATTTATTTAAAGGCTTGGAACCGAATGGTTCCAGCCGAAAGTCGGCTATCTCAAGCCTCAAAGGTTTCGATTACAATATTTGATCAAAAAACAAGTCCAATAAATAATAACCCTAGATCCCTACTTATAGGTGGAGAATCATAGTTTAAATAGGAAACTAAATATTTAAAAACAAAATAAATATTAAAGAAAATATTTGAAATTCAAATTCCAAATATATCTCCAAAATATTAGAAATTCAAACGCTCCTGCATCATACACTCCGCCTTAAAAAAACTCGTCCTCAAGTTTTGCCTTTCGACCAAAACCACCTAGGTTGAAGGGAACAACAGGTCGCTTATTGTAGTGGCGGAGCTTGAAAAACTAAGTAGCAGGGGCCGAAAGTCACGAGACCAAATTTTTTTCCTATCGCTATGTTTCGGGTTATATGTTCGGGTCGGGCCAAACAAATCAATAATAAATAACTTAAAATATAAAATTATCTAATATAATGCGAGAGAAAAATAGTAAGTACCTCGAAGAAAATTACAACTTCATTAGTGTTTAACTGTGGTTGTGGAGCTTTAGAATTAACATGATTTTCTTGTTGATTTTCATGCTCATGTTGCGGCTCACTTGTTGAAACTTTGTGACGTTTGCTTACTTGTTCATCATTATTTCTTTTCTCTTGTTCATCATCAATTCTTTTGAAAAAAGAACTAATAGTTAAAGATTTCAACTTTCTCATAATATGCCTAACAAAAAAAAACAATAGGAAATTAGGGCTAGTATAAAAAAAAACAATAATCATCATCAATTCATCATCAATCTGTTGTTCATCATCATTAATCAATAATCTTTTCTAATCATAATCCATTAAGTTTTTAACCCTAATATTTAACAAGAATACAACTTACAAGAATTGAGTGGATATTAAGAATGCAAGAAATTAGAGCTGATATTCAGTAACAAACTAACAAGAATCAAGAATACAAGAAATCAAGAAATTAGGGCTAGTATTCAACACCTACTGAGACTTACAGCGTTGAGCAACTGGTGGCGAGAAGCGTAGTAGTGGATGGAGCAGGGACTGGTGGTGACCAGCAGAGCAGCGGCGGCGAGCGTGCAACGATTGATTTGGGGTCTGGTCTAGTTAGGTTTCAAGGTCTCAGGTCAGGTCTGTGTAATGGATGGATCGATTGATTTGGGGGTAAATTAGTTTTGAATTTTTCATCCCCCCCCTAACTTACACTTTTATTTTTTAAATGAACAATCTATTTTTTTATTTCGTACCCATAACTTATCGAATCAATCAAAACAGAGCATTTAACTTAAATTTTTAAGGATAAAAAATTAGATGTGGCCAAGAATTCTTTACGGAAAAAAATGAGTAGGGGCCGACTCTATACGTAAAAAAAATTTCGGACGAAAACGGAAAACTTTACACTACTAACGGAGAAAACGGCGGGGGCCGGGGCCACCCCTGGCCCCTTCAAACCTTCGCCCCTGGCTTATTGGTCACTGTCGACTTGACCCGCTTAAGCCCGCGAATCAGATCTTCAATCATCAATTTGCTCTTCCTAAATGATGTCACAATCCACTCAACACACATTCATATGGATGAATGATTCTGTCGGCCAAACTTCAAAAAACCAATACACCAGTTTTTTAATTCTTTTTTGATGGATAGATTGCATCCATTGAAAGGATACTCTTCTTCCCCAAAGCTTCGGTCCAGGACATGAAACTCTGGTTCAGTTTCCTTCAACGTTTGCATCCCGTAAGTCCAAACGGATTCCTTTTGTTGCCTCATCCGACGGATCTGCAAATAGAAAATCCATCTCTTCCTCGGGTCCCGTAAGTCGGGACATATTTCTTTGTATTCACCCTACCCCCATGATTAACCACCCTTCTCCAACTGTTGTCTAAGAGGAAGTCTCGATCAACACCGACAAACGATTTCATGCCCCATGTGTATCTCTTGATCTATGGACTCTCCTTCCTGACTCATGGTTCCTTGCGATGAATCACCACCGGATCCTGGCGAATCTACATCCTGGCGAATCTACAAACAGAAAATCTGTCTTTTCCCCCTGGCACGTGAATTACACTACTCCTGTCGTTGCCGCTCTCGGCGATTCTACGAGCAAGAAAATAGTCTCCTCCACGCAGAGCCATTTGAAAACCAAGGCTCTGATACCAAATGATGCGGATTGATATGCAATCAAATGACTCAAGAACACATGATTTTTTCAAATGCTTGGAACCAAATGGTTCCGGCCGAAAGTCGGCTATCTCAAGCCTCAAAGGTCTCGATTACAATATTTGATCAAAAAAACAAGTCCACTAAATAATAACTCTAGATCCCTACTTATAGGCGAGAAATCATAGTTTAAATAGGAAACTAAATATTTAAAACAAAATAAATATTAAAGAAAATATTTGAAATTCAAATTCCAAATACATCTACACAATATTTGAAATTCAAACGCTCCTGAATCATTATGTCTTTGGACCGATAATAATTCGAAGTTATTGTTGAATGGTTGCAAACTATCACTTATCTAATTCTCTTCTTAATTTATATACAATTAAAACAATAAGTTTGTTTGCATTTTGAATTATTATTAGAACTGTAATTCGTATATATCTTTTATCTTTTATTAACTAACTAGTTTGTTTCACCCGCGCTTTGCGGCGGGAGTCTGGACGTTTTTCCTCTGCGCAACGCTCCAGAAGTTTGGTCATTATCGGTTCGCCTCGTCGAAAACCATAAAAACGAATACCGATACCGGTTTCGACAATACCAATAATGCTCACGGTACCGTAACGGTAACGGCACGCGTTATTGCGTACAATTCCAAAAAAATACTCGATTTTGAATACAACTCCGTTTTCAAAAAACTTTATATCGGAACGCTGACAAAAAAAACTAAATACAGCCACGCACTCCCTTTTTTTTAAGTTAACGAATGAAAGTTATTACATAAAAACGAAATTATTAGAAAACTAAACGGGTTAAAAGCGTATATTATATATATATATATATATATATATATATTATGAGACGTGAAAATAAAAAAGAAAATAAAAATGTCATGTGCAACCATTCTAATGGAACAACAAAAATCAATTGGTGTGGGGTGGGTCTCGAACCTGGAACAGTTGAAAGAAGAAATAAAACTAGTAACCACCACACCAAATTAGTGTGTTTGGTTGTTTTAGAATAAGGTAATAGTAAACCACAAAATACAAATGAAAAAAAAATCGCCGTCCCTTGCTCGAACCAAAATATAAATATTAAAATTGATAACACGTAAAAGTAACAGTGCGACCCAAAATATAAGCGATAACACGTGAAAGTAGTAGAAAAATAAAATATTCTTTCATGTTGAAACAAAACCTACGAAAAAAAAGTCGAGAAAAAAACTGGAATAAAAAATAAAAATGGCACCTCCAAGACTCGAACCTAGGTGATGGGGAGCAGGAGGCGTAGCCTTGCCGCTGGGCCAAGAGGCCTTTTATGTTTAACCTCCTCCATTTAATCTTTTAAAGAGACGAAATAAAATATTCTTGGATACTGAAACAAAATATTAAAAACTATGAAAAAAAATTGAGAAAAAAAAACTTGATTAAAAATAAAAATAAAAAATTTAAAACATAAAAATGGCACCTCCAAGACTCAAACTCAGGTGGACGTGAAGCAGGAAGCGTAACCTTGCCACCGGGCCAAAAGGCCTTTTATGTTTAACCTCCTCCAAATCCTCTAAAGAGAGAAAATATTTGTTAAAAATAAAAAGAAAAAAGAACGCGGGATTCGAACGTGGGTTTGGGTGTGTGAAAGTGGCTTTCATGCCACTGGGCTAGACTATACCTTATTTTAACATATCTGAATGGAATATATTTATGTGAAAAGTGTATATTGAATAAAAAATGAATATATACACTGTACAAACCGACCTGCTGTTTTTAATAGTAGTAATAAAATAATATATGTACAACTCATCTCCCATTTAATAACGTATATGCGTTTGTTTTATTAAGAGTGGGCTCCAAAAGGCTTTACTGGGCTTCACCTAGTGTCCTGGACTAAAAATGGACTAAAAAACAAGGTCGTGACGTGAGTCGTGTCGTGACTGGTGAAGTCAAACTTGGCTCCAGATGAGGTCTGGCCCAACAACGAAGAAAACCAGCGGCCCGCATATGACTAAATAGTGGTGAACTCCCACTTAGAGGTGGGCAAAAAAGCCGGTTTGGGTCCGGTGTACTGGTTTCAAACCCGGCTCGATTTGAAAGTAAAACCGGCTTGAATCAAACCGGTTTGGAACCCGTTCCAACCCACCGGTTTAGGATATGTTTGGAGTTTTTTATTCTGGACCCCCCGGTTTCAAACACGACCCGAGTTGGTTCTATCGTCAAACTGGTGCATAACCTGACCCGAGTCGGTTCAGCAGGTCCAAACCGGTTTCGAACGTTTAAGAAAAAAACTAGCCGTTATTTGACCGTTAATATAGTCGTTAGAATGTTTTTTCACCGTTTTTTTAGAGTTTTTTTTACCATTCTGCCACCCTCCCCCCCTATGTTTAAATACTCTTTAAAATCTCAAATACATTCAAAATTCTAAAAAACATTAAAAAAACACTCTCAAAATTTCAAAATGACTTCAGAAAATACGTATTTTTCCAATTATCCGGCGGAAGGTATTGGAACTTGAGGCTCAGATGGAAGTAGAGAAGGAGCTCTCCACTGGGACAGCCGCCCTTGATAGTTGTATTTTATATAATTATATTGACCTTATGATACTTCCATTGACGACATGTGGTAAGATTGACCACTTTGTCCAACTACTTTATCAAATCTAGAGCATATTCATATTGTTTAAGGACATAGACACATACATAATCATCATTACTTTAAGTGTTATATTAAACATAGAAAGTATTCATTTTGTTTAAGTATGTAAGTTTCATACATCCGTCTACCGAAGTAGCCGTTTCGTCCGTCTACCGATGTAGCCGTTTCGTCCGTCTATTGAAGTAGCCGTTATAACTTCCGTCTATCGTCATAGATCGTTTCATCCGTCTATCGAAGTAGCCGTTACATCATCCGTTTACAGAAGTAACCGTTTCATCCGTCCTACCGTCGTAGATCCGTTTAACATACAAGCCTACCGTCGTAGCTGTCTAACATCCGTCTGGCACACACGGTGTAACAGTCCGTTCATCTGTCTACCATCGTAGCCGTTTCATCCGTCTACCGTAGTAGTCTGTTTTACATCCGTTAACCGAAGTAACCGTTTCCTCCGTCTTACCGTCGTAGTCTGTTTCACCCGTCTACTGAAGTAGCCGTTTTGTTACACGTAAGCCCTTTGTTTTCTATATCATTCAGGTTGGTACATTGGCACGTTAGGTCACATAATACATCATCATACATTTAGGCACGTAAATTGTACTTAGCCTACTTTTCATACTTTACTGTGTAGCACGTTTAGCCATAAAAATATTTACATCTTAAGAGTATGCACCCTAACCCAAAATCATAGACAAAGGGGGACTTAGAACTCACCTGGTAGTCGGTATACTATTTGCACCTACTAAACTTCGGCTAGACAAGTGATATGTCATTTGTACGAATTCAATACGTGAAATCGGTTAAACATTTATTAGTGTCGCCACAGGCAGTGTCGCCTGAGCATTAGCGTCGCCAGCACTAGAGTCGTCTGGCAAAGTCGCCTTGTGACAGTGTCGCAAGGGATCAGTGTCGTCTAATCAGTGTTGCCAGAACTTTCGTTCTTGACTTAATGTCGTCCATTAGTGTCGTGTACATGCATGGCAACATTCTTTAGTGTCGCCAAATAGAATGACACGTGTCACAATCATTGGCGAACCTCGTGAGACGTGTATCATCGTCCCCGATTATCGTCTCCCGATGAAGATGGTGTCGCCTCAAGAACAGAAAACCTTAATCGTTGATTTTCGATCCAAAATCTTAACTTTTTACGTTCAAATCGTTTATCTAGCTTCCATGAAGCTAGATCTGGGCTTTGTTCATGTTTTAACACATAAAAATCTAACATTTAAGGTGAAAACCCTAGTTTTACCCCAAAAACCTATTTTGATGAAAAACATAGATTTAGATTGGATCCATACCTTAAAAGACTACTATTGCTTCGTTATTCTTGATTCAAATCGATGGAGAAACCCTTTGGGACTGATCTTGAGCAATTTGGTGAATCTTTGAAGCTTTCTCTCTTTAGATTCCCACTTTGTCTCTCTACGGGTTTAGGGTGAAGATGATGGAAATGAGGTAAATAGAGGCTGCCAAATCATGTTGTTAGGGTTATTGTGAGAACCAGTTATTCGTAGCAAATCAAGCAATAGATATGGAGGATCTAGAAACGAGTAGAGTAATCAAGAAACGAGAATCATATAAAACATATAGTTAAAGGTGTAACTCTCCAATGTATATTGATATTGCAAAATGAAGTCCCACTCTACAAAGCTCAAATGTACAAGTATTTATACTAAGAAGACAAGAAACGGATTCATCCGAAATACATTTCGGTCGAAATGTATTTCGTTCGAAAACGATTTCGAATGAAAAAGATTTCGGACGAATTCTTTTAACTTCAAAAAATTCTTCCGTTTTCAGACTGTTTTATATGCAATAACATAAAAATAGTTTACGCTTAATGTTAAGACGTCCGCTTCAATGTTAATACTTCCGCTGTTATGTTTTGTATTTGAATGATACGCTTCCGCTACGATGAATGTATTTAATTAAAAAGTTCAGTATTGATGACTATGTTTATAAGTAAATCTAACAAGTGAGGCTTCCCGGGAAAGAGGCCTAACAGTATTCGGGGGGTAAAACAAGTTGGGGTTGCAAGCTAACGGGTGTGCAAAGCTAAAAGACATCCAGTTGATGTTTTGATGCAGGGGGCATACCATATGCCCACCCCGACGTTCCATACGTCCACCGGCGTATGGTACGCCCAAATCTTTCTGCCAACACTGCTCCATACGCTCAATCTTGCCGGTTTCTCGTTTGGGCTTGTCTAGTGTTGTAAGGGCTTGGAGCTTCTTCGGAGGGTGGTATATATCATTACTAATAGTGTTATTTGTTGTGTTTTCTATGTTGGTAAAGCTCCTGCATGATTCTCGAGTCCTGCTTCGTTTTGTATTGGCTCCTCCTCCTCTTCCACCGCCACCATAGTAATAATACTAACAACAATAATTATTATTAACCCTTTAAAGTACATGGTGGGTAATAGTAACCCCACCAATAGGGGGTCGCCCCGTCTCACTTCTAGATTCTTTTTTGTTTTTTTTTAATTTCATTTTTACCCCTCATACTATATATAATACACGCTTTTAACCCGTTTAGTTTTGTAATAATTTCATTTTTCTGTAAAGAAACTTTCGTTTGTTAACTTTTTTTTAAAATGGAATTCGCGGCCTTTTTTTGTCAATGTTCTGACATATAATTTTTATTGAAAACAGAGTTGTCTCAAAATCGAGTATTCTTTTTTAGTATCGTAGGCTATAGCGAGTTTACGTTTCGATATAAGTGTTATCCCCACAAACAACCGAACCGATAACAACTAAACTCTCGCGACTAAGCGCGAGGAAAAACTAGTTATTATTATTAGTATTACTTCTAATAATAATAATAATAATAAAAAATTAGGGATTACAAAGATAGTGGGTTGGAAGGGAGAAGACAACTAGTCAGACTCAATACTCTCAGCAATTAGGCATGCACCTTATCAATCAAGTGATGACAGCCTTTCTAGTTTCATTCATAACTATTAAATTATATAAAAAAATACCAGAAATTACTATTTATTATAGAAAATTAATATAAAACTTAAAATAAAAGACTTAAACTTCTTCATTTAGACTCTGGGAACTTGTTTTTAATGTGAACTCGATTTTATAGTTTTCCTATAAGTTTTTATTTGTCATCAATGAATCATAACCTGATAACGAAATAACGTGTTGTTTCAACGCTAATGATTATGTAGAAACAGTTATAGCACTTGTCTGACCTTACTGATTTTAAGTGGAAGGCTTCATTTGCATTTTTTTTGAACAAGGAATATTGAATATTGTGACGTCGCATCCCCCGGCTTCATTCGCATAACTTTGATTGTTGTTCTCTTTTGTTCTTTTGCGTTATCTCTTTGTTTTTTAAATCAAATTTTATTGAATTTTCTTTTTGTCAAATATATTAAATTCTTGGAAAAAAGAGTTTGTTTCAAAAAGAATATATATTATTTGATAAACTAATTTATAACCAACTAGGTTAAAACCCATGTATTACATGAGTTGAATAAAGATAAATTATTGTAAACTTGTAGTTTCTATAAATGTTTGTATGCTAGATGTTATTGGTGAAATAATTATTTTTTAAAAAGAAATGAAAAAATGTTCAATCTATAAAAATAGTTTATGAACATGCATATTTTTTTAAATAAAAAACGTTCTATAAATATCATTATTATTTAATAGGAGAAATACGCGAGAAACAAAAAAATTTAAAGAAACTTGTGTAATTAATAAGAGAGAAAGGCGGGAAAAAAATGGTGAGGGTAAACATGGGAGTGACAAGTGTCACTAAAAAACCTTTATTTATTATATAGTATAGATATAGATATATATAGTAAAAATAAATACTCATAAGAAATTTGCAATCTATTTTCTTTGTGTAAACTTTTTTTTAGCAACATAATGCATTAAACGATACACTGGCAAACTATTAAACTTTACAAAGGAGTTATAGTTTTAGGCTTTTAGGGTACTAATTCCTGCAAGCCGATCAACCTTTAAAATTACCTAGTACACAAATAACTCAATCTTTAAACCAAAGAAGATGAAGATTGATGCATAAGTAACTTGTACATAAACACGGAGTACTTACTTCAAAGATCAATGTCTTGAGTGGAACACAGAGTTCAGCTTATATATTAAAAAGAAGTAAAACATTCATGTTCTGATGAATTTGAGTCGTCACAAGGAGAGTGGTTGTGTCGACCTTCATATGTTGTGATTACCATTCTACAGTCCTCGGATAATCTCTCTACCCTTTTCTTCACGCGGCAATTACTGTGTGTACAACGATAGTAACTCCTGCTAGTTGATAAAAGTAACAAGAAGAATCAAGAATAAATACACACATATATGTGTTTTTGAAATAATTACTTATGTAAGATAACCAAATTTTCTTAGTTTAAATCTTGTTTTTTGTTGTCTTCCTAGTAAATATTATTAGAGTTTTAAACTAAACTTGTTTATTATTATTAGTGTAGGGTCTTATAGTCATTATTGTAAATTAGGTTTATAGGTTAAAATGTTATACTGTAAATATGCAGGGTTAGTTTGTAAAGTGTCAGAAGTTATAACTGGTTGTTTTACTAATCGTTGTGTCGATTATGTCGGTTCGTGTCCAATAAGAACCCTAGGGAAAGTCATTGTAAGGGTTGAACAAAATAAAAAATTATCAATCAAAATTCACGTTTATCAATATTCATTCAATCTTTTGTCTTTGATTACCAACAATTGGTATCAGAGCGGTTATCATTCTTGGAAAGAAGAACATCATTGATTGTTAAATATCAGAGGCAACATACACACCAGTAATCGACATTACGCAAATCGATTTACTACATAACCGGTTCTTTCAAATCGATATGGGAAGTAGTCTATCACCATCGACTGTTCAAGAGGCAATCATACAAGAACAACAATCGATCGGAGTGAAGCATCTGTATCAACGACTTTTTCAAATTGATTGGAATTGAAGTCTACCAATTAATCATTCTGTTTTGCGATTTTGCGTCTCACAACAATCAATTAAGTTGTTCAATCAACTCTCTCCAAATCGCCATCATCAATTTTTTTCAGAGGTGTAGCGACCAAACCAAAAGGAATGAACCGACTGAATGTTTGGTTGTTTGGATTCTAAAACATGAATTCAAGAGAAGTAAGAAGCATCTGAAACCATCGAAGAACATTCAGATAAGTATCTTTTTTTATTTTTACAACATAGAATTTGATTAGAAAGTATCAATTTAGAAACCAGAATCGGTTAAAGAGAATGGAGTATATATTAGATCAGTTTTATTTATTGTATGTTTTTATAAAGAGGGACAAAAGGGTATATGTTTTAGAAACATACAAAAACAAGTAGGAATTTGACTGTTAGAAAAGGAAAAACAACGATTTAAAATTTTGGTCAAGAGATTAAGATCATTAGCGATAAAGCGGATTTGATTATCATTAGCGGTAAAGCGGGTTTTATTATCATTATCCAAAAGGCGGGATTGATTTTGAACAGAGAAGCGGGATTGATTATCAACAGCGAACCGGTATTGATTATCAACAGCGAAGCGGGATTAATCGAGATCAACATCGGATAAGCGGGCTTGATTGTCAACATCGAAGAAGCAAGACTTATTTGATCACCCCTAGGAGATTAAAGAAACTAGGTTTGTTTTCTTGAAATCTTGTACAAGTATAATCAGTATGCTTACTTTTATTTTCGGTTTAGAGGCATAAATAAAAGTCGGATCAGATTAGTACTTGTGAGAAGAGGAAGTTCATTAGAATAAGGAAGGAAAAGACACAGTCAATGGTAGAGGATTCATCCAAGAACATGAATAAAGAATCTGTAACAGTAATGGAAGGAGTGACATCAATGACCTTCTAATGCCCGGTTCTCAACTCTACAAATTACACAATCTGGGCTGAAAAGATTAGAGCAGTCTTTAACGTCCATGGGATCTGGGAAGTAGTGGAACCAACCAAAGGAATTGAAGTCGATCAAAAGAAGAACCAAGTAATTGCACTACTGTACCAAGCAGTTCCAGAAAAATGGCCTTGCAAATTGCTAATCTAACTTCAGCCAATGATATGAGGGAGACATTAAAGGTTCGACATGTTGGAGTTAACATGATTAAAGATGCACGGTTACAAACACTTGAGTAAGATTGTGAATCTCTAAAGATGGATGTTACTAAGTCACTTGATGTCTATGTGGGGTAACTTATTGAGATTGCATAACAAGCGAGAAGTCTTGGGCATACATTGGGCGAAAAAAGGCTGGTTTAGAAACTACTCGGTGTTGTACCAGCAAAATCCATTCACATGGTTGCTGCAATTGAACAGTTTGCCGATCTTAATACAATACCGTTTCAAGAAGTTGTGGGAAGATTAAAGGCTTTTGAAGAACGTACCAAGAAGCCAACTTTGGAGGAAGACGTGTCTGGTAGACTTCGATCACCAAAGAAGACAAAAAAGAGAAGAACAAAACCATAAATGTGAGCATTGCGGTTGTGGAAACTCAAATCGAGAGGACTTTGGACGTAGCCGAGGAAAAGGTCGGTGGTCCGTTAAAGGTCGGGGCGATGGTCGAGTACAATGAGACAAGAGCCACGTAAGGTGTCATAAGTGTAACAAACTTAGACATTATAGGAATGAATGTCTAAATTGGGAAAAGAAGGAGGCAAACCTGATCTCGGATGGGGACGATGAACCAACACTACTGTGATGGCAAACCGGATCTCAAAGAAAGTTGAAGAACTCACTTAAACTAAGTTTAGCTTAAGAGGGAGTATTGGAGTTTAAACTAAACTTATTTATTATTATTAGTGTATGGATCTTAGAGTCATTATTGTAAATTAGGTTTATAGGTCAAAGTGTCATATTGTAAATATGTAGGATTAGTTTGGAAAGTGTCAAAAGTTATAACTTGTTGTTTTACTAATCGTTGTGTCAATTATGCTGGCATCGGTTCGTGTCCAGTAAGAACCCTAGGGACGGTCATTTGTAAGGTTGAACAAAATCAAGAAATAATCAATAAATTTACGTTTATCAATCTTCATTCAATATTTTGTTTTTGATTACCAACAAATATCTGAAGAATTAGGTGAGATCTATTCGATCGTGAAAATGTGTTCTCTTATATACATGAATGTATTTTTTGTAACTATTGTATATTGCAATTTTGATATCAAATCAATGTGTTTAAATTTTTTTAGTAGGAAAACCCTATAAATGGAACTGGGAAACCTAAATATTCTGCACATATATTCCCATGTATGTATCAAAAGTTTTTATTTGTATCTGAAAGTTAATATTATATGTGATTGTAATTTGTAATAAATGTTTATGTTTTGATATATATTAATTAATTTTTTTCTAGAAGGTAATATTATATGTGATTATTTGCACAATCCAAACAAAATATCAAAACAGTTATCATCCTTGTATATCCATATAAAGAACACTAAAGTAACTTTTTTTTTGTAGCAAACATGACGCCCAAGCGATCCGGGTTCAATCTCTGTCACCATTATTAAATTCTGAGGATGGAAATGAGGCTTAGTTCTTAGGCTGATGCACCAGGATTTTACCCACGACGATCCAGGGTACGAGCCTCGGCTCTCCCTCAAGCTCGGAAGGAGCCGTATTGGGTGTGATTTTTCCTTGAATGTTCTCCAACTCTGACGCCAAGTCGGCCCGGTTAAGACAACATATTGGCCAGAGTTGGGCGAGTCTCTCCCATATGACGGGGGTGCGACGTCACAACATTCAATGTTCGCCGTTAAAAAAAAAAAAACTTCTAAAGGAAGTGAATAAAGATGCAATCATGATATTGTTATTGAAGCAAAAGAGGGTTAGATGAAGAACCTTTTTCATGTCCCAAAAAGTAACCTTTTAGCTTTTAATTCATACCAACATACAAAGGCATATCATTAGATTTTTACAACCGAAGATATCTTGGAATTGCCACATTTATAAGTTATACTTATCAACTAAAATGATTTGTTTGGATTGCGCAAATAAATCAAGGTTTAATGAGTACCGCAAAGAAAATGATTTTCAATCAAGGCATCTAACTTTAGGTAAACCACATGCAATACCGTTTAGGGCAAGACTGAATATCAGCTCGAGAAAGTGAAAACTAGTTAAAACAAATAATTTGCCTACATTGGACTAGGAAAATCATTGAAGAAATAAAAACGGTGGGGTTACTTTGGCTAAAAAACCGAGCTAAGTTGCCTACATTGGACTGAGAAAATTGATGTTCTTTTAATTTTTAGTTTGTTAGGTTGTATGGGCGGTAATTAATTCGCTCTATTACTTGGTGATTTTCTTTTTTGGTTGTATTTTATTTCCTTGTTTCTGTACGGTTTTGCCAGTCGCTGGCTATCTGTTTCTATTGGATTTCTGTCTTTCAAAAAAAGGTTAAAACAAATAATTAAAACCCTATATGTACTTAATTAGCATATCCTATTCTCGTTCCATCTTTATCGATCTCAAATCAGCATAAGAGGGCACATATAGCTTGTAGTTAATATAGTGGGTAATTGTCTGGGGTTATGATCTTTCTGATGATAATTTAGAAAGCCAAGAACGAGTATGTATGTTTTTATTAAAAAATCGTACCAAAAATATAACAAAGTTTTCCGTTTTATAGGTTGTAAACAATCATAATATTTTGTTGAAACGACACAATACTTCATGAAAGATTGTGTTATTTTGACGGTTAAAATGGTTGATGATTAATTCTGTAATGAGTTACTGTGGATAGTAACTTAGTGCTAATATTTGGCTTCTATCGATAGTAAGTAGTAACTTGGTTACTTCTTATGATCCGCTTCTATCGATACTAATTAACTAGGCTACAGCTGATAATTCACTAGTTACTAATGATAGTTGGTCGTCCGTACTAACACCAACTAAGGGCTAAGCCCCTAGGACCCCACCAAAGGTGTTGCCCCTTGAACCACGGAGGTTCGTCGGTGTCAGAAATCAGATTATCGTCAAACAAGTGTTGCAATTCACACATTTTAACTCGTATTCATGTTTATTCTAATTTCACTGTTTCCAGTTAACTAAAAATGATGTGATGACGCTACCATCAGAAACACAACTTAAATAAACTTCATTTGGTTTTGTGGTGTTGTGTTAGTTTAGGTGTTTTTTTGGGGTAAACTCATTGATAACCAATGTCCTTGGTCATGGTACAAATAATACAAAAAATCATTATCACTGCTCATTAGGTGTGATTGTTCCTCATTTTGAGCCAACTTATAACCAAAATTGAAAATGCAAGTTGCCAATTGAAGATTGAGAATTGTTAGGGAAAGTAATAAATAAAAAATTCACCAAAAAACTATAAATATAAATAGGATGATCAAAATCTATATGGTCCCAATGTAGATCTTGGTCATAAGACATGTTAATGATAAATAAATAAAACATTGTTGTCATGAATTTAATTTATATGGTCCTAGGTTATGATTGATGTTGTTTTTGTTTGTTATTGTAGTCGGCGGTATGTAATTTTTGGAGAGTGGCGTTTTACACTTAATTGGTGGTCCTGTCTTAATTTTCTTTGTGCTTTCTGAATCTAGTTTCTCGCTGAAATTTCATTGACTTACATTGTCGTTCAAGAAGGAATAATAACTTCTTTTCTTATTTTCATAAGAAATTCTTTCAAGACTATGACATTTGCAAGGCGAATTTCTATCATTTTTGGAGCGAATTTCCATCCGTGATTTTGCTCACATTGTTCAATTGAACATCGTGCTATGGTTACTCACGAATTACCTTGGAAAATATAATTACATAACATATGTAGACATAATTATCAACACCGCACGATGTGGTGAAAAACAGAATGTACTAATTACTCAGTCATCAAGAATTTTTTAAAACTAAAGTCATGTTGTTATAAGAACATGTTTATTTAGTAAAGTGTTATAAGAAACAACAGATTTTCAGGTGTTTCAACTTGCCAAAAATGCATATAGGTAATTAGTGACTGTACAAATAGTCACTAGCGCGCAATGGTGCCTCCTAAAACGCTACTAAAGCTGTTAACGAGCATTAAAACACTCGCCAAATAAATCTGTCGCTTACATATGTTTCTGAACAGAGAAGGCTAAAACAACTAGTGCGGGCGGGCGTGCAACTTAACATGATAAAGTGCAGGTAGGTTATCAAAATGTCACATAACGCCCATAATTCCTAAGGCTCAACCAAATTTAATGCTGTTTTACCAACACAAACTCTGGGTTATTTTACAGAAGTTTCAACAATGAATAAGCTTAACGAGGTTGTGCTCTCAAGCACTTTTTATAAAGAAGTTCTTAACAAAAACTAGAGATCGATGCATCGATGCAGTAGTTATTAAAGCAATCTGCGGTGGGCTAAAGATAAGGAACCAAACGAAGGAAAAACATAACTAAGCGCCTTAAAAGCTTGTAACACACGACGCAGTTCATCGGATGGTGGACACATACACACACAGAATGCAATATTTAACCTAACTCATGGAACTAAATGGAGTTTTGATGATGTGGATGATGATACTGATATCTGGTATATCCATATTTGAGGGAACCGAGATGGATAAATTAATGAATAAATGTAGAGAAAAAATTTATCCACATTAATTGGCTTATAATTTAGATAGAAACAAGCATACTATATGTAGAGAAAAAATTGAATATAAGAGGGATTAAAGAGAGAATGGGACATCCGTGGAGCAAAGAGAGATGGAACTCATCTTAATGTGGCTCCGGTGTGAACTCATCCATTGTGTAAGGGTGCAACAAGTGATTCTCCTCTTTATGATTAAATATATCGTTATGATTAAATATATCGTTATGGCTGATATATTTTTTTATGTCGGTTTGTTTTTTATATTCTTTTTACTGTTGTACTATATATCATACAGTTAATAATGAGAGAACCCGAAATTTGACCTTGAAGTGATGCCATCATTAATTGGCTATCACTTTGTTCTCTTGTACGTTTGTTTCTTCCATACATGTAAAAGGACAAGTATAACCTTGCTTCCCAGTTTATATCTAACTGATTTTGGTCTTTTAGTTACATTAAAATAAACAATATGTGTTGTTAATATATTGAAATATCACATCCTAGGATTATGATTATAACATTAATGTGTAATTTTATGGATTTTTGGTTAATAATACATATTTACTTTCTAATTAATAATTGATATCATCCATGTTGATATTAATCAATCAACCTATCAATAAATCTAGTAACTCATTTTATTTAAAAAAATGATTTTGGTAAAAATGATTTCGGTATTGTGTTCCGAACACAAAATCGATATCATTTGTGTCGAATCGATCAATCTTAGAAAGCTACTTTAAAGAACTACAAAAGTAGCATGGAGGTCAAGTTAGTACCTGGGATGAAGGCTATTTTTGACAACTTTCTGACCATATTTCCTCCATTTGTAACCATCATCAAGAACATCAACATCACTCCTTGTCTGAAAGCAGAATCTTGGTTCTCTCAGCTTTCTTCTCATTTTCATCCTCCCCTTTTCAGGGTTTGATGAACTCCTCCACCTTCCAATGGAAAGTATTAGTAAAAAAGTTTAACATTTGCACTGATAGGATCAAGCTCTATATTGGATAGTTTGGTGGGAACAATTCATTAGTATAGAGATGGATTTATGTTATCATTAGGTCTAAAGATTCCTGTTCTTCCCCATATCTCACATACTGACAATTTACAATGAGATTGAGAGATGCTTTAAAGTTTGCTTTATGTAGAAATCTATTCCAAAATATATATAGCTAGATCTTGTTAGAATCTGACTGGGGGAGCACAAACAGAAGCTTCTCTCTCTACCATAGTCTCTCTTTCTCTCTCACACACAAAACACCTAGTACAGTTAAAAACAAAAAACTTCTGTCTCTCATCATTTCTTTACAGAAATACCTACTGGAATCCACCACCAAGCCATATCTAGATGTTGATCCAAACTCACAAGATCTAGGTGTTTATATGACTATGAAATCTCACACGGTCACACCTACTTTTTTAAAGCAACTCATATGATCTTCTAAACTTGCCTATGAACCCTAAACTTGTTGATCTAGGTTGAACCCTAATTATACAATATATCATAAAACAAAGAGTTAAAAAGCAAGAAAAGTAGACAAGATTAGGTATGATCAAAACCATGAATTATGATCATCTGTGCATTTTTCTTCACTAACAGCTTTTGGATCCATGCTTCCAACCTATATTAATTAAAAAAGTGTTTATCTTTGTACATATAGTTGAGGATATATACCAAGAATATTATAGGTTACAAGAAGGGGATCATGAGATGATGAAACAGTCTGGTGAAGATGGGACTCTACCTGTTCTTTTTGCCAAGAATCTTTATGAACGGTGGATGTTTCGGTGGTGAAATTACCAGAAGCCCCGGCTGAGGTGGTGGTGGTGGTGGTGGTGTTGAGAGGTGGTTGAGATAAGTGGGGAAGAGATAGGGTTGGAGGTAGAAACCTCAAAAACTGGCTATGGTGATGATCATGGTGATGGTGGTGGTGATCTTGGAAATGGGCAAAGCCCATATGATCATGGATGGGGTTTGAAAAGGAAGAAACTTGAATATCAAAGTTGGCAGCTAACCCTCTTTCAGATCCGTCCATAATTCTTGATTCCAAAATTGTACAACTTTTCCTGTTCTTCTACTACTATACCACTACGAACATGAACTTGTTTTTCTTATTGGTTAGTGGGGTGTGTATATGTAGTGCATGTGTCCGTACAATTGTTTGTGAAAGTGTGTGTTGGGGGGTTGGGGTGAGGGTGGGGTGGGGCGCTGGTGAAGGTGTTAGTGCTATATTTCTAGTTGTCTACGCATATGGGGTTTGGGCCATCGGGAAACAGTCAACATGTAAACACTAGATGGAATAGAACGGAATGTTTTAGAAAGAAATTATTATTCCTTTCTTCTATTCTCATCATCTTTTGCTTTGTGTCGACATTTTCATTTTGACTTCTTGTAACCAAAAATATTCGAACTTAAATAATGGTATTACTTCATTTTATGGAGTCAGATTTGTGATTCTTTAGAAAATATCGAGCCAATACTCTATGCATCTAAAAGGTGCAACTTAATTGGTGTTTTAGGAGAGTGATGGATTTAAAGACAATGTTTGGATTCACTACAAGGAGACGGAGCAATAGGGGCGATAATTATCGCCCCTAAAGCCCGCCAAAATCGCCCCTATTGCTAATAGCGGCGATATATCGCCGCTAAAGGATCGCCCCTATTGCTACGTCGCTAATGCTTATTTATCGCCCCTAAAGCCCTCCAAAATCGCCCCTATTGCTAATAGGTCCAAAAAGAGTCAAACGGGTCTAAAGACGACCAAATGTATTTTTGATTCTTAAAATCTACTAAATCATTTTATTTAAAAAAACGGACTGTTACTAAAATAATGTATTTTTTTATCATATTTGAGGTAGATAAAACTAAAACAGGAAAACCTTACCTCCAAGCATTACAATTGCAAAGATAACCTTTGCAAATTCAGTCAGAAAATTAACACTGGTGGCTAAATTTGAACTTCCCATCAACCTTGGACATGTACACCAAAATTGGCTGTAAAAGAAAATGAAAATACTAAGCCATTAATAACTTATCCAGTGTGAACATAGTGCACAACTTATTATACCTAAAATTTTTCCAACCAATAACAAATTAGGATTTTAAAAACCACTCCTTATGAAAAATATTAAATACTACAAACAGAAAAACAAAACACATTCCTTATCCTGTCTTGAAATCATACCAGGAGAAGGATGTTACGCAACAAACCTCACCACAATTTGATGTATAAAACGATTTAGTGGGTTGTTTTGATGAAAATGCAGGTTTATCCTTATGAATTCTAATAGTCTTTAAGCAAAGAATGGTAATGTAATAACAAAATACTGAGAGTTTAACACTTGAGATAGCCAATTTGAATATGTACTCAGGTAGATTTTCAAATAACTTTTTTTTTTACTTTCGAGATCAAGAGTCTGTTTTCCACCGTTATAAATTGGTGAATAAAACAATAAGATATAAATGCAGGACTTAAAATAGGTGACAAAAGTTACTTTTGAATCTAACTACAGTGCAATGCCATAACCTGCAAAACTTTGATTTAGAATAAAAAGAAAAAAACAAAGATGGAAGCCGGATCACATGTCACTTGTAGAATTAAGGTCGGTTACCATTGTCTATAACTTTAATGTAGTTTATGCCAACACCTACAGCCACGATCACCAGAGAGTACCAATATTAACTTCAAAAGTTTGCGATTGTAGAACATGAAAGTATGAAATTTGATTTAGCAAAAATACACATGGCACACCGGTCCAATTATGTGATCCTAAACAAAAAAAAATGTGAAATAAAATCTCACTTATACACAGTAAGCATGAAGGAAATCATAATAACTCTCACCAGAAAAGCATTTTTCATATGTTAGCTATAAACAAATTCTTAATTCTTTTAAATTTTTAATTCTTTTTTCCTTCTGTTTGGATAGAATTAACCAACTGTATCAAAACCTAAATGCGTAAATGCCAAAATTGAAGAAAAAATCAACCCTACCTTAACATCTGGAACGAGCTGCAAGATGCTATTATTTGCACGCACGCCAGATAAACTCTTCCAGCTTGTTTCATCAATCCCGTTTAAGAACAACGGGTTGAGTATGTCAACATTCTGCAAATCAAATTCATTTAAACGTGTGTATTCCAACCATTTCAAGTAAACTAATTAGAAGAAGAAAAAGAAAACTTAAAGTTACCTCAGGAACAGTTGTTACTTGAAGTTGAGCATAAGGCAAGTCGACAGAAATTCCTTCAAATTTAAACATCATTAAAGGAACCTTTGCATCTTTAACACAATGGATATCCGACACTTCTACCCTTTTTGCAAAAATTTCATGTAGAACTATGAAAAAGTCCTGCACAACATTAAATAACACAAGTTTGATTAAATGTTGTGCTCACAAATTAAATGAAGAAACTGCAAGATGACTCGCTGTCAAAGAGGCAAACCAAGGGCCGACACACAGAGCATCAATATCAGATTCTGCATTATACACCTAAACAACATTTTAAAACAAATTAGAGTCCAACATATTTTGCTACAAAGAGAAATCAAACAACCAATAAATAAATAAATAAAACAGAAACTCACACCAAGACCATATGATCCATATGTTAATATAGTCGTGGAGGCAACTCTAAATGACTTTGTAGCAGCCTGTGTAGGTAAGCAACTCTCTTAATCCACTTTACCAAGACCTTGACATACTTTACCACTAAACCGAAGCCACTATGAACTTATTCTTAATTTCACATTTCAAACAACCAATTGTAGAATGATTATAGCTTTCTCCTCTTGTGACCCACACACTAACTCAGAGGAAATGCCTATGCTAAACATGCAGTACTCAAACTCAGTTTTTTTAAACAGTCTACCCTTCGAGCTAGAAGGACATGTTCAAATTGACATCAATTAAAACCCTAAAACCTTATTCAAGGCCAGCAAAGTTGACATTGATTTAAACCATAACACCTGCAAACGATTCAAAACACATACCAGTTTCGTTCAATCATTAATCTACTCAAAACCCACATTACATATCAAATGCATAAATACAATAGGGCTAAATCCTTCTCACACTATGCTCATATCATTAAATCTAAGCAATGTGAATTAAAAACTCAAATTGATAATAACAGTGGTAATGTGTGAGATGAAGAAGAAGAAATTGACCTAAATATTTGTTATAGAGAAGCAGCAACAGATTTTGAAGCAAGGAATAGTTCCTCGAAGTGGTGGTGGTGGTTGCAGGCGGTGGTCCGGCGAGGGGTTGCAGGCGGTGGTGCGACGTGGTGATGGTGGTTGCAGGTGGTAACACGACATGGTGGTGGTGGTGGTTGCAGGCGATAACGCGACGTGGTGGTGGTGGTTGCAGGTGGTGGTCCAGCGAGGGGTTGCAGGCGATGGTGCGACGTGGTGGTGGTGGTGGTTGCAGGTGGTGAGGGCGGTAAAAGATGGAGAGCAATAGAGCAGATGGGGAGAGCAATGGAGCAGATCTGACTTCTTGGAGGGAAATACCCTGCCACAAGTACTTAGGGTTTTAGGGGCGATTTATCGCCCCTAATGGTCTCGCCCCTAATGCTCTTTCTTCCCTAACCATTAGATCAATTTCAGATCAGCGGATGGTTTAACTAGTGGATTTTTTCACGCGGATTAAAGTAGGTATCGCCCCTAAAGGTTAAAATCGCCCCTAAAGCCCTCGCCCCTAATGCTTACATTTCTTGTAGTGATTAAACATGTCAAGAAATATGATATCATGAATACGAGATATAGCTTGATCCTGCATATTCATGCTTTAGCGCAATGAACAAAATCTAAATAACTAGAAATGCTTAAGAGGAGAATTTTATGATTTAGTGATGTTGGTTGACTAATGCTTGGTTGACTAATGCTTGGTTGACTCTTGTGTTGAAATAGTGAAAAAGTCAATATAAAGTCAAGGGTATAAAGTTCAAGGTTACTACTAGTGAATCAGTGGGCTATCGCTGTAGGAACGGGTACATAAGTACTACTAATGCAGGAGTTACTACTGATAGTGATAAAGACGTCAGCAGTGTGCGTAGTTACTACTAAAGTACATTGTTGCTGATGTTAAATACAAGTCTTAGATGGTTGATAGTTTTAACCGAAGTATGACTAAATAGAATAAGGGATTCGGTAGCAACTTTAGTTAATAATTAATACCGAAGCATAACTAAAAGATTCTTTTTCCCTTTTCTATTGTAACGATTTAGTTTGTTAAACAATAGTATGTAAGCGAAGAAGGGTGATCTTTAGGAGTGGAGACATACGATGGTATGTTCATTCTTGTTTTCTCTAATTCCTCTGAAACAATTGAGGATATTTAACAAAGTCGTGATCGTTGGTGATTTATTTCCATCCCGGTTCTTTAATCTATTGTTCTTTGGTGTTCAAAGTTAGTTAATTCGTTATTTCACTTCCAATAATTGATATCAGAGCCTGGTATCGGCTCAATTCAAAGAATGTGATTTAAATTGATGGGTCAAGATTGAAGAATGGTGTTGACGAAATTCAATTTGAAGAAATTCGATGAAAAAATGACTTTGGATTATGGAGGTTGAAAATGAGGGCACTACTTGTGCATCACTGATTGGTGGATGCTCTCGATAGTGAAGCAAACTTACATGTGACTATCACAGATAAGAAAAAGAAGGATATGATAAAGAAAGCACATAGTGCGATCATTCTTAGCCTTAGGGATAAAGTGCGGAGGGAGGTTCAAAAAGAAACAACAACAGTAGGGGGCTGTTTGGTTTACAAAATATTTTTAAAGCAATTGGAATGTATTAGTGGAATTGGAATTTGATGGAATTAGAATTATTTTCAATGAAAATTGATGTAATGTTTAGTTTGTCATGTTAGGAATTAAAATAGAATGTTAAAAATAATAAAATGACAAAACAACCCATCCCAAACCACCTCCTCCATTTCCAATTTCAAGTCATCACTTTAACCCTATCCTTCATCTTTGATCCATAAAACTCGTACGAAACTGCCCCATCTCCTCGGTTTTCATCCTAGTCTTAATTTGTTAATTTTTTTTCGTTGGAACTGGTCATCGCTTATTCATTTGAATTTCACTCGTCACCTGTCCAATCGAATTGGATGGAAACAACAAACAAAAATATGAAGATGACTAATGTTAACGATGATTTTGGAGAGGTATTTTTTGTAAAGGGAATATCAGAACAAAGATCTTATAAATCAAAGACTCATTCCCGGTCAAAGTCAAAGTTTAATAGAACTTTGACTTCATATGTCACTTTGAAAACCACTTTAAAAGGATTACCTTAAAAGAAGGAAGAGGAAGATGGAGTCTAGTGCACTAAAAATTCACGACAATCATTCATTATATAGATCATCTGATGGTTATGAAAGTGATGATGCATTAGTGGTTTGAAGAGGAGGGGTAAGTGATAAATGAATTATAGATTCAGGTTGTTCTTACCACATGATACCCAATAAGAAAATTTCAAGGATTTGAAGCACAAAGAACTTGGTATAATGATAGTAGGAGTTGATAGACACTGCAAGATTCTATGGTGTGGGATTGTCACGTTTAAACTAGAAAGTGGGTTTGAATTTGATCTTCAAAATGTGAGGTATGTTCTTGATAATAAAATGAATTTAATATCACCGAGTACTTTTGAAGAAGTTAGATATCATGTGAAGTTAGGGAATGGTATGGCTAGGCTAGTCACGGGGTTAATGATTGTGTTGCCCATTACAAGGAGGATAAACAACATATACTTGTTAGATGGTATAGGGATCCCTGGTTTAGTCTATAATGAATAGGAGAATGGTGATACTGATGTAGTGTTATAGCACAAGAAAATAGGGTGTATATAGGCAATCAAAGGCCGGTGGATTTGAATAAACATTAGGTGACTGGGGATCTTGAAGAATGTGATGTTGGTTTTTGTGAACATAATAGGAAATCCACACATGGTCAATTTTAGTAAGGGAAGTCATAACACTAACGGAGTGTTGGATTACGTGCATAAAGATTTATAGTGACGTGCTAGAACACCTTCTCTAGGTTAAGCTAGGTTCTTTCTTTCTCTTATTAATGACTACTCAATGAGGGTTATGGTTTATGTGTTAAAACACAAGGATGAATCCTTTTAAAAGTTCAAAGAATGGAAGGCTTTGGCAGAGACTCAAACATAAACAAAGGTCAAGAAACTTAGGACTGATAATGGTCTGGAGTTTTGTTGTGGAAAGTTCAACCAATTTTGAAAGAGTCATTGTATTGCTAGACATTTGACAGTGGTGGGTACTCTATAGCAAAATGGTTTGGTTGAAAGGATGAACAGAAACATTGTTGAACAAGGTATGTGTCTATTATCTAGTTCTGGGTTGCCGAAGATGTTATGGGTTAATGTTGTGTCTACCTTAAATGAGGATGAAGACACCAACGAAGTTATTGTCTCAGAAAAAGGCATATTATGGTAACTTGAAGGTGTTTAGAGTAGTAGCTTATGCTCATTTTAACCAAGGGCACATAAGTGTATATTTCTGGGATATCCTGAAGGTGTTAAAAGCTATAGGTTTTGAAGATAGAAGCTGTAAGTCCTAAAGTCATAGTGAGTAGGGATGTGGTGTTCAAGGAAGACACATTATAAAAGGTGTGATCGGTAACAAAAGTGGTGAAACTTTTAGAGAAGACCATAATAACCATGGAGTTAAAATTGAGGTAGACCTCAATTGAAATGTGAGTGGCGATGTAAATGAAACTCCTCAACAAGCATGGAGTTCTAGTGGCGGTACAAGTGGGTATAGCTTGGCTAGGGATAGACCAAGAAGAAAAATTGTTCTTCTTACAAGGTTTAGGAGTAGTGAAGACATTTATGATTTTGTGTTTACTGTTGTAGAGCGGGAAGATTATCTTGAGCCTTTATCATTCAATGAGGTTGTTAGTTCTATTGATAAAGAGACGTGGGTCAAAGCTATAAAGGAAGAGATTGATTCCTTGTACAAGAATAAAACTCTGGTCCTTGTTGAGAAACCTAAGGATCAAAAGCGGGTTAATTGTAAATGGATTTACAATGTAAAGAAAGGTATTCAAGGGGTTGAAGCACCAAGGTTCAAAGCTAGGTTGGTAGTTAAGGGGTTACACAGAGATCAGGGTGGATTATAATTAAATTTTCTCACCTAGGGATTTTGAACTAGAACAATTGGATGTTAAACTGCATGTCTGCATGGGAACTTTGAAGAGCATATTTACATGATAACCAACCACAAGTGTTTGAGTTTGAGGGCCAGGAAGACAAGGTTTATTTGTTAAATAAGTCCTTGTATGGTCTAAAACAGTCACCAAGGCAATGGTACAAAAATTTGATACATACATGGTCACTTATGGGTTTACGAGAAGGAACTATGATAGTTATGTCTACTTCAGGGAATACACAAATAAGGGAGTTTGTATACTTGTTGTTATATATGAATGATATGCTAGTAGCTTGCAAGGATAAACAAGATATTGTAGCTACTAAGCAGTTACTGATGAACGAGTTTGATATAAAAGGGTTTGACGAAGCCATGGCATTAGGGATGGAAATTCACAGGGAAAGAGAGCTTAGGAAGCTTAAGTTGACTCAAGGTGCTCATGTGAAGAAGGTCTTGTATAATTTTTTTCATAGGTAAGACCAAAAAAGCTATGACAACTCTAATGGCTCAACACTTTAAGTTGTCAAGAAGGATTCTACACAAACAAGTGATGAAGTAGGTGATATGGCGGATATACCATATACTAACGCAGTTGGAAGTTTCATGTATCTAATCGTGTCTACAAAACTAGATATTTGCTATATTATTAGTGCGGTGAGTATGTTTTTGGCTAATCCAAGGCAACTGCATTGGGAAGCTAAATGGATATTCCGGTAGTTGAATGGTACCGGGGATGTTGTGCTTGAATTTGGTAATGGTCATGATGAAAAGAGTATGGTTCTTGGTTATGTAGATGTAGATTTTGCAAAGTATCCTAATAAAAGGGTGATCTGTTACTGGTTATTCATTTAAAGTCCTTGGAAGTCTGGTCAGTTGGACAACATCATTGCAGCATTTCTACAATTTAGGCAGAGTATATAGTTTTGAGTGAAGTTGTGAAATAAGTTATATTGTTGAAGGGCTTTGTGTCTGAAATTGGGGCCAAGATCATGAGTACAGTGGTCTTGTGTGATAACTTGGGTGCAATCCATCTATTAAGATTTGGATGCATCATGACAGGAACATACATTTCAATGTAATGTTACATTTCCTTAAGGATATCATAAACTCAAAGGAGGTGAAGGTTAACAAGGTAAATGAAGGTAAGATGCTCATGAAAATGTTGTTGATATGTTTACAAAGACATTACCACGTCTAATGTTTCTACAATGTTTGAATGTGTTGCACATTTGCTTAACTTTTTGGGTTTGACTTTGCATTAAGGTGGATATTGTTGGAATATAGTGTTAAAGTCAACGGTATAAAGTTCAAGGTTAGTACTAGCGGGTCGATAGTAATGGGCTATTGATAGAAAGGTAGAGTGGTAAGAACTGGTAAATAAATTACAACTGATAGTGAATAAAAACGTCAACAGTGTGGGCAATTACTACTGAAGTTCATTGCTGCTAATGTTAAATACAAGTTTCAGTAGTCGATAGTTTCTATCGAAGTGTGACTAAAGAGAATAAGGAGCTTTGGTAGCAACTTTAGTTAATAGTTAACACTTACGCATAATTAAAAGATTTTTTTTTCACTTTTTTGTTGTATCGATTTAGTTTGTTAGACGGTAGTATATAAACGGTGAAGGGTGATCTTTTCGAAGAGAGACATACGGTTGTATTTTCATTCTTGTTTACTCTAATCCTATGTAACAGTTGAGGATATTCAATAAAGTCGTAAACGTTGCTGATTGATTTTCATCTCAATTCTTTAATTTGTTGTTCTTTGGTTTTTGAAGTGAGTTAATTCCGTATTTCCCTTTTAACATTATGCTTCGTGTAAGATCCCTATCTTTTTTACAATATATAAAACTTATAATATAGAAATTCATAATTAAGTAACAAATCATTTCCATACATTAGAAGAGTGTACGTAACACATCACTACTTTCTCCTTTTCAAATTTCAAGGGCCTACAATTCGGCCCCAAAGGAAAAGCAAAGCAAAGAAGAAAAACCGTTTCAAAAGTATGTCACGTATATTTGATCCAAAGTTTTGTGCTAGGAGGAATGACATATATACTAAACAATAGAATAGATAAAACCTTAATTGTGTAATAAAAATGCAACCTCTTCCAATATATAAATCTATTTTATACATTTGTATTCTTGCAACTATTTTATACAGGGAATACGTCTTTATACAAATTATGCATATCATATATAATTAAAATAATTTATCATATTAACTAGGTTAGAAAACTCGTATATTACACAACCTGAATAAAAAAAATTAAATAGTAATTAGTAATGATAATTTTGAAATTATAAAACGATTAAACAATTTAATTGATGATGAACAAAATTTTGCATTAAAAAATGTATAGATAAAAATTAAAATGAACTATTAATGTAGATGTATAAAATAATAAAATTGATTAAAATGTAAAAACAATTTTAATGATATAATAACTATTCATAATACAAATTTATTTTTCGAAATTGATAAGTAACGTCAGAAATTATAACCATCAATGATTAATTTCATATTAAATTTATATAGTTAGTGATATAATAACCACACATAATTAAATTTATATTAAATATCTAAAATTATATTTCTTTTAATATCAATATTATTTAATATCATTATTTAATAGAAGAGAGAAACGAAAAATAAGGGTGAGAAGACACCAGCGAGTGAAAGTGTGACATGTGTCCTCCTTGTTATTTATTTATAATCTATATCTATATCTACACTATATAATAAATAAAGGTTTTTCATTACACGTGTCGTCTCCATATTCATTCTTATCATTTTTTCCCCGTCCCTCTCTCTTATTAAATACACGTCTATCTTTTAATAATAATATATTTTTAAAGAAAATACTAATCTTTATATTAATAAATCTCCTGCATATTTTGACGAGTGTATGTGTTAACAGATTATATTGTATTCAACGAGTTTATTCTAACCCGTGTAAAACACGAGTTTTTTAAAAAATAACTTTTTTATTACTTAATATATAATATTAAATTTATTCAACCCGTGTAATATACGAGATTTTTACCTAGTAATAAGGATAAACACATGATTATATATATTAAAAATGAATGATAGTGAAAAGTAATTTCCATAAGGAGCTGTCATGTGATAGCTTCTAATTTTATTTTATTTTTTAATTTTTTTCTCTTTTTTTTTTTTGAGTGTATATAAATGAACTGATGGGAAGCATTAACACCAGCATGAACTATCAGTACATATCATAGAAAAAGATTGACGAACTCAAAGCAAAGAAGAAAAGTTTCAAAAGTATGTCACGTATATTTGATCCAAAGTATAGTACTTGAAGGAATGACATATATACTATATACTAAACAATAGACAAGATAAAACCTTAATTGTTTAATCCAAATATATAAATATATTTTATACATTTGTATTCTTGCAACTATTTTATAAAGGGAATACCTCTTTAAACAAATTATGTATATCATATAAATTAAAATAATTTATTATATTAATAAATACATTATTATCTATATTAAAAATGAATGATAGTGAACATTAATTTTCCCGGGTTGTCGCGTGACAGCTTTTTATTACTTTTTTTTCTCCCTTTTTTTGTTTTACGTGTATATATGAGTTGATGCAAACCATTAAAAATGAATGACAGTTAACATTAATTTTTCTCCCTTTTTATACACCATGGGCATAAACTATCACGCATATCATAGAAAAAGATTGAGGAAGTCGTCTTTTATAAATACTTTATCTTCAAACTCTTAATTTCTTGAAAATAGTTTATTATGAGGGCTGTTTGATAGCCTGTTAATGATTCTATTAAGATTCTACCTCTGAATCAATCAAAGATAGAGGTGTTTGTTTCAGATTTTGTCAGATCATGAATAATAACACAGTAACACCATGTATCATGCAAAGTAACGATTTATAAATAATACATATGAACATATTTTCTTTTCAAAAGTAGGCCCATTGTATTTGATTCCTCGTTTACTTTCTTGGAACTCTATTAAAAATTATAGAAAAGGAAAGCGTGTTTGAGTGAAGGTGTACAGAGATACAATAGCTTGTGTGACGGTGAATGATAATTTAAATATTCAAACCATTTTGTTCGTTGATAATTGTGGAAATATATCATCATGATGGAAACAAGGTGAACAAGATAAACTATATTAATCCATGTACCCAAGTTTATAACATTCACAAGTCAAGGTCTATGAAATCATTCAACTCTTTATCACTTTTTAATTGCATTCACCGGCATTGTACCCATTTGAAATCTTTTATGTAATGAATAATCGTCAACGAATATGAACTTACGTGAAAAACATCATTAAGCCATTGTAAACAGTCACCAAGTGTTTAATTAATAGCTTCTTAGAAAGAGAATATTTTTTGTAATTTCAAAACATAAACATTATTATTAAAATGTTAAACCTATATAATCATTTTCATATGAAAAGTATTAGTTACTGTAAAAATAGAAATTCCTTACTCGATATCATATTGTCATCGTTACACATTATTTGAACAACGGATACTTGTATTTCCATTATAAGGTAATAATAAATCAATATTTGAAAAATTATATTCACTACTAAACACTATTACCGACATAATATTAACGGCTGGTGATTACCGATAGAATTCCGACGGTTTTGCTTTCATTTAATAAAATAAAAACAAAATGTGAATTAACTAATTCGGTCGGTAATCCGATGGAAAGTACCTATGGATTTCCGACGAATTAACTGACCGTGGTCAAAATGAAAAATACCGACAAATCTCCAACAAAAATTGTGGAAGGAACTTTACTATTTCATCGTTTTTGGAGGGAATCAAATGCCAACGAAATAGCTGTTGGTAATCCATCACTAATTTTGAGGATAAGATTTTAGATGGATTCCTGCCAGACTTTTGAGTCGTTTATGGGTGTGCACCCATTAGCGACAGAATCATTAGGTAAACCTCGAGTATTTCAAATATTTCAAATTTGGGATTAATTTGAGGGTTTAAGGGGTTGATTTGATGGTTTTTGGAAGTTTTGGTGTGTTTCCGGGTTCAAACAGCATGAATCGTCCGAAAAGTGCTTGAGGGGTCCGAAATCTTTTTCGTCCGAAAAGTTTGTCCAAAATCTTTTTCGGTCGAAAACTCTGTCCGAAATAGTTTTTGGTCGAAAACTCTGTCCGAAAACTTTTGGCTTAGACGATTTTCACCACCAAAAAAATAAAAAATAAAAATAAAATTGGAGGATGTTTAAACCTATGTTTCGGGCTGATTATGAAAAAATGAGGTAGTTTAAAAAAATTCTCGTTGGCTAACGAAGGTTGTGTACATAAGGTCTTTGTAAATGGACTGGGGTATGTTCATCCAGATCTTGTTAAATCATTATGTGTAAATAAGCAAGAAAAGAAAGACAAGACACATTAAATGAAAGATATCAAGTGTTTGCACGCGCTGAAGGAGAATCTTTCACTGACCAATATCACAGATATGTGAGACTGATAAATGATCTAAAGGATGTTGATATTGAATATGACAAATCAGAAGTCATTGATAATTTTCTCAATGCTCAACCAGAGGAATGGATAATGTATACATTGTACATTAGAAATAGAGGACTAAAATATAACACATTAGAGGATTTGTGAGCAAAGTTACAGTTTGATGCACTCAAAGCAGATAAGGATAGATTAATGATCAAAGGAGGATACAGTTATGATTTTCAAGGAAATTGTAAACGAATAGAATCTCATTTGGTTACTGAAGCAGTGAAAGAATCACAGGAACTTAAAACTTATTCTGAACTGCTTAATGAAAATATGTGTTCTGTGGAGTGTTTTGAGAAAATTATTGAATACAAGAAACAAAATCAACTTCAGATGGATGCATTGAATCATGCACAAACTACGAACAAGATTCTAAAAGATCGTGAGAAAGAATATAAAAGAAAGATTGATGACTGTGTCAAAGAGAATTCTCATTTGAAGCTTTAGTTAAAGAGAAAGAATTATGAAATTCAACTATTGATTGCTAAAAGTGAAACATAAAAGAAATTGTTGACAGAGAAGGTGTAGAAAGTTGAAAATACAACAATTAATGTTAATAAAATAAATATATCACGAAAAGTTGCTAGTGGGATCATTGAAGCTCAAATACATGAAAAAGTAAAGTCTGGGCTTGGATATAAAAACACTAGTGAAAACATTGAACCTCAAGTTAATGATAAAGCGAATAGTGAGCTTGGATACAAAAGTGTTTCTCCTTCATTTACTACAAATGGATTTTATTCACAGATGCCTCAACCATACATTCAAGAGCCATTTGTGCCAAACATTTATCCTTCGTTAGAGCCAAAGAGAAGTTCTGAAGTAAAGGAAGTCGAATCGAAGATTTCAAGTGATCTTGCTTCTGATGATGATTGTGTTAGTGAATAATCTGAAGACAGTCAAGAATGTGTGGATTATTTTGATGATAAGAATGGCTTAGGGTTCAAGAAAGATAGTTCACTCAATGCTAATGCTATCCCATTCATTTTGAATAAATTTGTTGCGCTCATGTTTGTTAAAGAGGGAGTAAAGACAACGTCAAAATTCGAAGAACAGAAGTTTAAAGACAAGTCAGCATCTCGAAAGCTGCCTTATCAAAGAACATGTCCTACTTTGAAGAAATGTTTTAGCTGTGGAAAGCAGGGTCATTTAGTAAGAGATTGTTGTATAAAGAAACAAAAGTCTCCTAAAAAGAAGGTCGTTTCTCCACCTCAGAGAAAGTTTCAAGAAAAGATTGTTAAAGCCTTTAATAGGTTGAAGACGTTTTGGACATACAATATGTCGAAACGAAAACGAGATTGGCAAGTCAAAGCATAACCAAGACAAGTTTGGAGAGTTAAAGATTCAAGTCCAAGATCCAACTTTGATGATGCAAAGTGTATGGGGGAGCTTGGCAGAATTCCCGTGTTTTGATATGCAATGACCTAGGGGGAGATTGGTGGAACCAAATGTAGGTCATCGCATATAAAAGAAGCTGAAGACGGAATATTTCTTTGTATATAGAAGATTTCGAACCAAATATTTGTCCGAAATCGTTTTAGGACGAAATACATTTCGACCCAAATGTATTTTGGATGAAATCAAACTTTGTCTTCTTAGTATAAATACGTGTACATTTGAATGTTTTGTAAGAGAGAATTCATTTGATATATCAATAAAGACTTGAGATTTACACCTTTAACTATGTGTTTTTTATTCTATCTCGTTTCATGATTCTTGTTTCGGTGTATTGAATCTGCTACGAATAACCAGTTTCAACAAGTTTTTTTTAATTAACAAAATGTTTCTCACGGTCCCCTTTTCATTTCTATCCACCATAATTTGTGATTCCTCCCTATAGCCACCTCCAACTGACCCTCCACCAACATAGCCGCCACCATCGCACACCGCCACTCTCGCACCAACCGACGAATACCATTGCCACCCTCACTCGATCGCCACCACCACCATCCACTAATACTCTACATCCAACTGACCTCCCACAATCACCATCATAGCCGCCAACCACCATACATGGAGTATAATACCACCTTTGTTCTAAGTTGAGAAAAAAATATATTTTTATGTGAAGTTATCATTGTTTTGATTGATTATATATGTGTGTACATTATGTGTACACCTGTTTTGATTGATTATGTGTATGCATATTATTTTTGTGTATGTAACTTGGTATACTAAATTTGAAGAACCAAGGTTGAATTGCTATTTAAAATTGTTATGTATATTTAGGGATTGGGTTTGATTATGTGATGATCTGCGTAATTGAATTTGATTATGTGATTGTAAATATAGTCTTGTGTGGTAGTATTTATAATATGTATAGTTATTAGGCATTGTGGTCTATGTGTATTGGGTTTGATTATGTATACTAGTAGAATTGTATAAGATAATATTGGTTTTGTGATTGTGTGTATGGTTTTGGGAATGTGTATTAGTTTCGTCTATTGTTTCTAATATGATAGACATACGCATAATGATGGACATTAGTTCTAGTTATTTTTGTTTAATTTGTCAGGAAAATATGGCAGCCTCCATGTATTACAAATATGGATGATTTTTGTTTAAGTGTGGTTCGTGGGAAAAGTTGACAAATCATTGTTTGCGTGTTTCTTGGAATTGGTGGACTCGAAAATTAGAACTTATGTAACATCCCGAAAATAACGACAAAATACTTAACAGGTTTCAAAAAAATTAAACGAATAAAGATGGTGGGCTCATTGGGCCCGAGACTTGGGACGAAAAAGGGGAAGAGAGGAGGGTTTAAACCCTAGCCCTTTGCCATTTTCAGCCTCATTTCACAAAAAGAGCTCCAACACCAAGTCCAGAGAGAAACCGTAGAGAGAGAAAGTGTCGGTTTGGGCCAAAGATCAATCCTCCATCTTTCTCCACTGCTCGTGAGAAGATTTGCTGAAGAAGGGAGTCGTTTTGAGGTAAGAATCACTCCTAGATCGAAGTTTTTATTAAAAATGGGTTTTTGAGTTTTAACACAAAAGGATGGGATTTTTACGTGATAAACAAGAAACAAACGTTAGATCTAGACTCCCAATGACTAAACACAAGTTTTAGACGTAAAAAGTTGGTACCTTGGTGAGTTTGAGCTTGAGCCGCCATCTTCATGCAGAAACTAGGGTTTCTGCTGGAGAAGACGATCAGGCAAAACTACCAGGAGAAATTAGCTGGAAAGCGAAACTAATCTACTTTTGCTTAGATCTAGTTTCGCTGGGGCTTAGAGAGAGAAACTAATCTACTTTTACTTAGGCATGGAAAGCGAAACTACCCTAGTTTCGCTGTGGTATCGCTTACTTGAAGAAAGCGAAACTAACCTAGTTTCTCTAAGCTTAGTGTAAAGTATAGACCTGATGTAATTCTGACTATCAATCCAAATCGGTGAGTGACATCAGTGGACCGTTGATAGTATCTTTGAACTAGCTTGATAGGTGAGTTCTAGAACCCCTTTTGTAAGGCCCCAAACCCGGGAGGCCTCACTTATTGGATTTACTTATCAACATATAGCTCATAAACATAAGACATACAACACATCACAACGGAAACGATTTAAAACTTTAACATAACAGCGGAAGCATAACATGTCTAAACATAACTTGTCAAATACAATATTAAACTTGTCTTGAAATAACATCAACTTAAACATAACGGGATGCCAGACATTGATCCTTGGGTAACTCACTTCGCCCGGCCACGCATCCAGATCCATCAGCAGCCGTCTGCCCTAAAATGATATGCATACTAAAAATCAGCAACGCTGAGTGAGTCCTAGCGTTTACTTTAAATCAGTCATATAAAAGATGTACTAATACATACATACATACTGCCCTTAAGACAAAACTTTACATACTTTACTTTTCAAAAACAGTTTAAAACATGTGATAACCATCAATTCCTTTACATTGTACTGCCCTCATGGCTCACGTCCATGAACCGACGAGTACCTTGTCAATGCCCCCATGGCCAACAGCCATTGTAACCTTTCTGATTTTCATGTTTTTCATATTTATTTTATGCCGTGCAATAAAAGACGATTCCGATTCCAACCTTACATTCATTGTTCATGTGCAATAACAAGCATACACGCGTCTATTATATTACAATATTAACTAAAACCATCTTACAAACCTCGAGGACCAAACTTGACCAAAAAACTCAAAACAACATCAATATTACAAAACTGCAAGGTTTAGTCTTGAAACTTCCAGAAACCTACACAAGCACGGTCGTGCTTAGTCCTAAGCACGGTTGCGCTTGTGCCACGACCACGGTCGTGCTTATCATTAAGCACGGTCGCGCCTCTTTTACAGTTTGACTCTGAAAAGGTCAAACCGACTCAAATCTAGTCCAAAAATAGAATTCAAACGAGTTTTAGAAACCGCGGGACTTGTAGAAGAAGTTATTCGACCAGTTGCGACGTATACCCGACCAAATACACATGCAATCGTCCGAATACTCGCAAATTCTAAACCGACTTCCTTTTTAAACCGAATCAAGTAATTGGGGCAAGAAATCAAACGAATTAAGTAATCCAATACCTAACCGTGACCTATATAGGCTTCCTTAAACCCTAAATCCATCATTACAGCATCTCTAATTCTCTGTCGATCAAGAAAAAGCCACGATTCTTTTCCGTAGCCGTCTGCAATTGTTGCCCAATCAAACCAAGGTAAGTAATAGTCCAATAGATTCGTTTCTTCATTCCAGACGAAAACCCTAATCTAATTTGAGTTAATAATACGCAATTTTACCAATTTGAATCTAAGTTTTTAGTGTTAAAAAGGTTTTAATCAAACTACAAGTTAAACAGGATATAAATCCAACTAAATGGTATGGTTGAGTTCGTGAACAGATTCCTAATGAAAACCCTATAAACGTTTTTAATACAAGAATCAGGCGAATTGTGTCTGAAAAGGACCAGACACGGTCGCGCTCGTCAAAAGACCGCGGTCGTGCCTGACCAAGCACAGTCGTGCCCGAGAAAGGCCCGGTCGTGTTTATCGAGCAAACCAAGTCCTGACCTAGTCGAACCCTAGACGCGGTCGTGCCGGGTACGAGCACGGTCGTGTCTTATGAACAGACTCTTGTTGTGACTTCTGACCAACCACGGGCGCGTTACCGACCAAGGGCGGTCGCGTACGAGCTGAGCACGGTCGTGCCGTATACGAGCACGGTCGTGTTCATCCTTTAACAGAGTCTTTTATTTAATATATTTTATATTTTAATCAGTTTTAATGTTATAAAAATTATTTTATAAAATATCCAGAACCAAGTATTATTTATTAAAGATCGATTACTTAATCCTTCTTTAAATTAAAATCAATAAAATACTACAAGTTTATATAATTATTTTTATAAACAACAATATATTCCATACGTTTTGTCTTTAACAAATATTATTTACTTTAAATAAATGTATATTCTAATACTATTGATTAAATAAATAGTATATTTAAACAAACCTTAAACTTAAACAAATCCGCTTCCGACATCGAATAACGCAACTCAATAATACGTAATCATATATTGTTCAATAGGTCGAACCTAGCAATCCACAACACACCGCCGTTTTCCATTTGCTTGTGCAATCTATACGCTACATAACACGTGAGTTACATAGCCCCTCTTTTACTCTATTTTACAAACTTTTGGGGTGGAACATGCGTTCTATTTACATGTTTTCAATTATACACATATACTGTTCCGTCCTATGCATGTATACAATTTTGCGCTTTGTGCTTGAGTACTAGGTGTAGGCCAATTATTATGCTCTTCATGTACAATCATTAACTATCAGCCGACAGTAAACAGTGGTAGATCTATTGAGTCTGACAAACCCACCCAGGTAGGGTGACTGTTACTGACAACACAATTTTGAGTGCAAGTTACAAAGGTTTGATTGTATAGGTCACACGATGGTTTCTCTCCATAATTGCTTTAATTGTCATGTTGTATTGAACTGTATGCACACAACACGTATTTTGCTATCACACAATAAAACCTATGTATTCTCACCAACTTTTTAGTTGACTCTGTTTTAACCATGTTTCAGGTACCAATGTTTGAAGTAATCAAGATATGCTACACATAGGATTTTTGGACCTAGAATTCAATTAAACCAGTTTATTCTATGTAATTTACATTTTTGTTTTATGGATTGGTTGTGTTTTGATTGAACTTATTGATTGCAATGAAAACAATTATTAAATATTCAAACTTTAACAAACCATGAGCAATGAACAGTCTGCACGCTTCACGCCCCGACGTTTCCGCCGTCGGTTGGGGTGTGACAACCATGAACCGACAATACCGCTTAACCGTTAATTCCTTTGTCACTACTGTACCACTCTCATGGCTAACGTCTATGAACCGATGAGTACCTGGTCAATGCCCTCATGGCTAACGATCATGAACCGACAATACCGCTTAACGCTAAGGGGAGGTTGCATGGACCTCCCGAGCAACCGCCGTCACCCATCCCAGTTGTACAACCGTTAGCGAACCCAAAGGTCCTTACTAATGGGCTTAAACCATATCTGACATCTTGTACAAGTAACATTTGTCCCTAAAGGATCTTAACAAGCTGGTACATATTCCCGTAGGAAAAGCTGTTCACTTTCCTTTCATAAAAACTTTCCATTACTTGTTCAAATCTTAACATATAATATGCCTTTGTTTGTGTATATAAAATATAATAAACGCTTGCAGTAAAATATCTTTTTTGTACTGTAATATAACTTAACACGTATCACATGCCTTTGTTTACGCCTTCATCTTCCCCATACAAACCGTAATCTGCAAGCTATGGCGGCTAAGGCTCAAACCTATCAAGACTCGAACTTTTTACGTCCAAAACTTGTGTTTTATACTCGTGATGTTAGATCTAAGGTTTACTTCGGGTTACAAACGTAAAACTTTAACCTTTTGATTCGAAACTATAAAATCCCATAACTTTCTAAAAACTCAGATTTAGGAGAGATCGTTACCTGTAGGTGGCTCCTTTCAGTTGCTAAGCGACCCTGAGACGTATACCAACGATATTATAAGATCAAATCTGAAAAACGAGACTTTCTCTCTCTAGGCTCTCTCTTCTTTCTCTTTCTAGAAATGCTTGGAATGAGAAATGCTTGGGAGGGGGCTGAGTTTGTGGTCCTTAAAGGGCCCAAACTCCCCCTTTTCTCGGCCCATGCGCCCTAAGCCCAAGGCCCGCTCCTCTTTTCTTGTTTAGTCTAATTCTCGCGAACGTCTTTATGATTTTCAAAACTCAGGATGTTACAAGTCTACCCTCCTTATTACAGGTTTCGTCCTCGAAACCTGCCATAAGCTATACTGATAGCAAATCACAGAATGGGTGGCATAAACCGTAGCTATGCGGGGCAGCTTAGTCATGAAAGCCATTGTGATTAACTACCACTGAGAGTCTAAATGGGGCAAATCTCTAATTCTAAGGCATCTAAACTAAGGGGGTTAACTACTAGGTAACGAACAATAACTTGAACTTGCCATAACATAAATTAAAGCTGGTAACGTACCTCATTACGTCATCTGGTATACTCTTTCCTTAGCCTTGTTGATGTAAGGTGCTTTATCTGTACCCTTTCCTTTTCCAGGTCCCCCTGCTTTCGGCTCTTTCGGCTCTCTATAATCTCAACTTAAGTGTCCTTGCTTTCCACAGTTGTGGCACCTAGGCCTGTGCGGGCAGTCATGAGATTGGTGTTCGAACTTTCCACATCTAAAACATCCCACATGTTAAATCCTACATTCACCTCCATGTCTCTTTCCACATTTTCCATACAAACCCTCAGCTTCTACCCTTGCTCTCTTGTCGTTAGGACCCTGGAGGTCCTCAACAGTGCGCTTAGCTGCCTGTTTCTTTGGCACCTTAGGAACGACTTTAGAGGCGATGTTGTCATACACAACACCGTTCAGGATGACCACTGTCACACCCCCAAATTTCAACTAACGGAGTTTTACCGTTTGGAAGGTGACACACCAGGATCTCAGACATTAGTTACATTGAACGACTCTACATGGGACTCAAATGAAAATATCCTTTTAAATCAGAGTATCAATGCGGAAGCGTAAAGAAAGTAAATGCGCAAAATACACGCGCCCAAAACCAAAGTTCAAAAGTCCAAACGTTCAACCAAACAAAGTACATTAAAATAATTCAATCAACATAAATAGACACAAAGCAAAGCAGTTGAATCCCATGCATGCCCTAACGTGCACCTGTGTCTTAGCTTAGCGTCCTGAGAAAACATGTAAGAAAAAGTGTCAACACGCGGTTGGTGAGTTCACAGGTTTCAATATATAAATAAACGTTTACCAGATTTATTGTACAATCAACATAAATACCAAATGAGTAGCTAACCCATGTTCATTGTTTGCTATTACGCTCGCAACCGTAAACTGACTGTTTGTATTGCCTCCCACCAGGTCTATCAACCACGGTGCACGTTTAGGTCAATATTGCACCCGTTCGATATCCAATCGTGTTAGCGCGACTAACGCGGGTGAGGTTTGTCAAACCCAGTAGTACTACCCAACATACCTCGCTATATTCATATTTAAACGGTTCGATGTGAGGACTTTCATGATAGAGTTTACGCAAAGTCATAACAATTGATATAAAATGCAGTACAAAAATCAAAAGAGTTGTATCATGTTTTCTCCCCCAGTTTAAAAGCAGTAAAAAGGGGCCGTGAAAACTCACCTGAGCTTGAGTAAGGATTTGAATCACACAAGGGAAAAGTTGAAACCAAGTGTGTAAGTCTCAAAAGACGTACGAATGCCCTAAAATTATAAACACATAAAATTAGGGATAAAGGCAAATGGGAAATGTGACAATGACACGGATTGAGAAGCGTTCTAAAGAAACGCTCTAATATTCAAGAGTGGACGAAAGTGTCCACGGAGTTAGGAATTACTTTACGCGACGAATGACACGAATAATAATAATTATAACCGAGTGTTTTGTCATTCACAAAAATTAATAAAATAATAATATATGTATACGAGTAACTAGTATAACCAACTATATTATTATTTAGTCTCAATCGACACACGATGTTACAAAATGATTTGAAATAATATAAATATATATTATTTAATAATACGGGTCACGGTTTGAAAATAATATAAACATATTATTTTTATATGAATTTATGGTTTAAAAATAATATAAACACATTATTTTCACTTGATAATAATAACAATATATTAATTATAAAAGTGGGTTTAATATATAAAAATATGTTAATAATTCAAACCCGAGCCTACGGGTTGTTTTCCGGGTAAAAACACAATTGTATAACCTTATAATATTATAGGGTTTGATTTTTATTAATTAAATATTAACAGAAAAATGTTTTAAAAATGAATGTGGGAGCCCGGCCTCGAACCCGGGTCTCTCCCACACAGACACATCGCTTTAACCAGTCCGGCCGCTAGGCTATCGCAACAAAACTCAGATCGAAACCATTTTGATAAGCAATTCTCGAGAGTCCTTCCCCCTACCCAGTCGCGACTGGTTCCAGTTCAATACCCGTGAATTTGATCGCGATTTAACAATGAAGCTTAGGGGTTTTGTTTATTTGCATTAAGCGAATCTGGTGTGAAGTTTAATTGAGAAAACATCGGGTTTAAGTTCGTTAATTATCCAGTTTAGAAACCGAAACCCTAGATTAGAATCCTAGATCGATTTCCTCAATTCTTGTAATAGCAGTTGTTGGATTCATGGGGCTATTGATCAGTGGAAGATTGCGATTCTAACCACCCAATTTAATTTGATTAAGATCGCGTCTAGGTTAGGGTTCGATTAAACCCGAATAGATATGAACCCTAGAACCCGATCGTGATCAATTCAGTGTTGTAAGTCGCGATTATGATAGGGCTTTCAATATGTACATTGAGACGAAGCTAAGGGTGTGCTCGTTTTCAATCTTTGATATCGAATTGTTAGGGTTCGATTAAAACGTAATAATATGAACCCTAGCTATTCGATCGAGTTAAATCCGATAACGTGAACCCTAATTAGGTTAGGGCTTTTGATTATCAGGTTAATACGAAACTAATTATGGGATAAATTACCAGAACAGGTGTCGGATTGATGGTGAACGACTACACCGAGTGTCGACGGCGGCGGGTTGATCCTCGTCGCTTCTGGTTGATTCTCCGGCTAATCTGGTTTGTGTAAAAGCTTCGCAGTGCCTTGTTTGTTGTGTGCAGGAGTTCAATTTGTGAACATGATATGTGATTTTGATCAATTTGATGATTGGAGGTGATAGAGGCGACGGTTACATAATTAATTTTCATAATTCGTTTTAATTCGTGCAATGATGATGAGAGTCTGTTCATAATCGATCGTTCCAAGCATTAATGTGTAATTCGGTTATGGATTGGCATAGGATACGGCTCAAGGAGTTTGAATTTGGAATCAAAGGCACGATTTTGACTTTTAAAAGTCAACCGAAGACAAATTGATCAATTTTGACTTTGGGGAGTCAATTTATTCAGTTTGGTATAATTACACAATTAGTCCTTGCAGTTTTGAGTTGATATTGTGGCTGAATTAGTCCTTGGGGTTAGATTTGATTAACGGGGTTAAGTTTTTAATAAGAAACTTAACGGAATAGTTAACGGAATTAACTGAAAAGTCCGGATTGTCACATCATCCCCTAGTTGAAAGAATTTTTCTCCCGAAAATTAAAAAAATAAAATAAAAAAAAATTTCTGGGGTTTCACATCATCCCCTAGTTGAAAGAATTTTCGTCCCGAAAATTAAATAATACCTTAAGAATTTGACGCGGAGTGCTTGAACAGATTAGGATATTTGCGCATCATCTGATCCTCGCGCTCCCACGTGAATTCCGGTTCGCGTTTCGAGTTCCAACGGACTCGAACAATAGGGATATTACTGTGCTTTAACGTTTTAACTTCCCTATCCATAATTTCCACAGGTTCTTCGATGAAACGTAACTGTTCATCAACATGTAGTTCCTCCAGAGGAACTGCGAGTGATTCATCTGCCAGGCATTTCTTTAAATTTGAGACGTGAAAGACGTTGTGTACACCACTAAGTCTTTCAGGTAGGTCCAGTTGATACGCGACTGGTCCGATTCTCTTCAATATTTTGAAAGGTCCAACATAACGAGGATTCAGTTTTCCTCGTTTCCCGAAACGAATGACACCTTTCCAAGGTGAGACTTTGAGTAAAACCATGTCACCTATTTGAAATTCCAAAGGTTTACGACGCTTGTCGGCATAGCTCTTTTGACGATCACGAGCTGCCGCCATACGATTTCTAATTTGAACGATCTTTTCGAAAGTTTCAAATATAAGTTTAGGACCTGTGAGTTGGCTATCCCCAACCTCGGTCCAACAAATGGGGGAACGGCATTTCCGCCCATAAAGTGCTTCAAATGGAGCTGCCTTGATGCTAGTGTGATAACTGTTGTTGTAGGAGAACTCCACCAATGGTAGGTGAGACTCCCAAGTGTTACCGAAATCGATCACACAAGCTCGTAGCATGTCCTCCAGAGTTTGGATAGTACGTTCAGTTTGGCCATCAGTTTGAGGATGGTATGTTGTGCTCATATCTAGACGCGTGCCTAATGCTTTATGCAATGATTGCCAGAAACGGGAAGTGAATCGTGCATCACGATCCGAAATAATAGAGATTGGCACTCCGTGCCGAGAGACCACTTCTTTCAAGTATACTCGAGTGAGTTTATCCATTTTGTCAGTTTCTTTGATGGCTAGGAAGTGGGCAGATTTTGTTAGGCGATCAACAATTACCCATATAGTATCACATCCGGTAGGGGTTCGGGGTAATTTGGTAATGAAGTCCATGGATATTTGTTCCCATTTCCACATGGGAATTTCAGGTTGTTGCAGTAGACCGGACGGTTTTTGGTATTCGACTTTGACCTTCGCGCAGGTCAGACACTTACTAACATAAGTGGCTATATCGGCCTTCATCTTTGGCCACCAATACAATACTTTTAGATCATGGTACATTTTATCGGAACCCGGATGAATGGTGTAACGAGATTTATGAGCTTCATCCATGATTAGTTCCCTCAAGTTTCCGAATACTGGAACCCATATTCGTTCGACAAAGTAACGAATTCCGTCAGATTTTACTTCAAGTTGTACTTCCATGCCACGTGTACTTTCTAACGGTAGGTTATCTTCTTTCAAGGCTTCAAGTTGAGCACTACGGATTCTGTCAGGCAATCCAGGGTGAATAGTGAGTTGTAACGCTCGAACTCGTTTGGGTTTCGTTTCTTTTCGGCTTAGTGCATCAGCTACGACGTTAGCTTTACCCGGATGATACCGGATCGCACAGTCGTAATCATTTAAAAGTTCAACCCAACGACGTTGTCGCATGTTCAACTCCTTCTGCTCGAAGATATGCTGGAGGCTCTTGTGGTCGGTGTAGATGGTGCATTTGGTACCGTACAAGTAATGTCTCCATATCTTAAGTGCAAAAACTACTGCTCCCAACTCTAGGTCATGAGTGGTGTACTTTTTCTCGTGAACCTTTAATTGACGTGAAGCGTATGCGATTACCTTTTCGCGTTGCATTAAGACACAACCCAGACCTTGAATAGATGCATCACAATACACCACAAAGTCATCGGTTCCTTCCGGAAGAGCTAAAATAGGTGCACTGCAAAGTTTCTGTTTGAGATGTTGGAAAGCTGATTCTTGATTGTCGCCCCAATTATAAGCTTTTCCTTTTTGAGTTAGGGCGGTGAGAGGTTGCGCAATCTTTGAAAATCCTTCGATAAAACGACGGTAATATCCAGCCAATCCCAGAAATTGTCGCACTTCAGTCGGAGTCGTCGGTGCTGCCCAATTCTTGATGGCTTCTATTTTGGATGGGTCGACATGTATCCCTTTTTCATTTACCACATGCCCTAGAAATTGAACCTCTCATATCCAAAATTCACATTTGGAAAACTTAGCATAAAGTTGCTCTTACTTAAGTAGTTCCAAAATTAGACGCATATGTTCTTCATGTTCTTCCTTGTTCTTGGAATAAATAAGAATGTCGTCGATGAAAACGATAACAAACTGGTCAAGGTAAGGCTTACACAAACGGTTCATGAGATCCATGAATACCGCGGGTGCGTTGGTTAAACCGAAAGGCATGACCATAAATTCATAATGGCCGTACCTTGTCCTGAATGCAGTTTTTGAGATATCTTCTTCTCGGACTCTTAATTGATGATAGCCGGACCTAAGATCTATTTTGGAATAGAAACTTGATCCTTGGAGTTGATCAAAAAGGTCATCAATACGAGGTAAAGGGTAGCGGTTCTTTATTGTAACTTTGTTCAACTCCCGGTAATCAATACACATACGGAACGTACCAACCTTCTTCTTGACAAATAATACTGGAGCTCCCCACGGTGATGAACTAGGTCGGATGAAGCCTTTATCCAATAAGTCTTGCAACTGAGTGGACAGTTCCTGCAATTCACTGGGTGCTAATCGATAAGGTGCCCGAGCAATCGGTGCTGCTCCGGGTGCTAGGTCAATTTGGAATTCAACCTGACGGTGTGGTGGCAGACCGGGCAGATCCTCGGGAAACACTTCCAAAAATTCACGCACAATGGGAATATCTTCGATCTTCTTCTCTTCTGACGGCTGTTCAGCAACAAGGGCCAAAATAGCCGTATGCCCCTTTCGAAGACATTTTTGTGCTTTCATGAAGGATATAATGCCCATGACAGCACCAACTCTTTCGCCCTGAACTAAAAGAATTTCTCCACTCGGGAGGGGTATGCGAACGATTTTCTCATGACAAATGATTTCCGCTTGGTTTCTAGACAACCAATCTATGCCAACGATTACATCAAAACTACCAAGTGTGACCGGCATAAGGTCGATATCTAGAATATGGCTAGCTAGATCAAGCTTACAACCCTTAAGAATTTGGGTTGCTTCAATTATTTGGCCGTCAGCTATCTCTATTACATACTTAGCTTCTAGCAGAGTTGGAGTTCCTTTTATCATATCACTAAGTTTCTTAGATATAAAACTCCTATCAGCACCAGTGTCAAAAAGGACAGAAGCAAAGTAATTATTTAAGAGAAATTTACCGGTGACCACATTATGATCGTAGCGAGCCTCTCCGGATCCCAGTACAAAAGCTCTTCCTTTCGCCCCATTTCCTCCATTACCACCGTTATTACCGTTATTCCCACCATTGTTGTTTTGATTGGGGTTGTTACCATTGTTGCCCTAGTTATTACCGTTACCACTACCACTGCCATTACCATTTCCACCCTTTTTCAACTGAGGACAGTTCCTTTGAATGTGCCCCTCTTTACCGCACTGAAAACATCCCCTCGTGAATCCCTGTGATTGAAATGGTTGTTTGTTCGGGAGTGCAACTCTACAGTCCTTTGCAGCGTGGCCCATTTTACCACAACGCTGGCAACGTTGTCGGTCACAAGTGCCCGTGTGGTGATAGCCGTATTTGTTGCACTTGGGGTACCTCCCAGCATATTCCCCTTGATTCGGACCTGATGAGGTCGTTTGATTAAAGTTCCTAGCATGCTCAAACTTTCGCTGTTGTTGGTGCTGAGGTTGATTGGATTGGGATCCTTTAGAATTTGAGTGGTTGTGTGAGTGGGAGTGATGGTCGAACTTGCGCTTATTTTTGTCGGTGGGTTTAGAAACCGAACCCCTTGGAGGTAAAGTTCCCTGTGTCACTGCCTGATCGGTCAATTTGTGAGCAAGTCTGATGGTCTGTTGGATGGTGGTAGGGTTGGATGAGGTAACCATGCTTTGAATCTGAGGTACCAAACCTCCAATGTATAGTTCAATCCGTTTGTAATCCGGAGTCACCATATGTGGGCACATGGTGGCAAGTTCGTGCGAACGGGTGGTGTAGAGTTCAATTTCTAAACCCTCCATCTTAAGGTTCCAGAACTCTCCTTCTAGCTTTTGAATTTCATCTCGTGGACAGTATTCTTCTTTCATCATGGTTTTAAATTCCTCCCACGGGAGTCCATTTGCCATTGCTAGTCCCAACATTTGAACTTGGGCATTCCACCATGTTAGGGCCGGGCCTTCCAGAGTTCCAGCAGCAAATTTCACTTGGTTAGCCACGGGGCAGTTGCACATGGCTATTACTGATTCAACCTTCTCAAACCAGCGAAGTAATCCAATCGCTCCTTCAGCTCCACTAAAGGTGTGGGGCTTGCAGTCCATGAATGCCTTAAAAGTGTAGGCTGGCTGTTGATTTTGTTGATTTTGCTGGCCTGGATTTAGAAATATGAATTGAATTGGAATTATAGAGTTTAGGAAGATATTCTTAGGAAAAGGGATTGACCCTACTAGTCAATAGTTGAAAGCATTTACCTGCAGCATTCTGTGCTGCTAGGGCCTCTGCCACACTATTGTTTATCAAGGCTGCTAGTTCTGCTGCCGTCATGTTGATGGTACCACGACCACCTGTACGGCCTCCTCGTCCTCTTCCAGACATATTTCTTCACAATCACAAATGAAAACAATGAGAAATATATCGCATATTAAACATTATTCAGGTACGGGTAAGGAAATACAACATCTAATATTTTGAAAATTAAATAAATTGTAAGGCTACAAAATAAATAACTCAAATATTAAACTTCTCATGCTTTTATTGGATGGGAACAACCTTACCCATCTAGGTTTGAAAAGGGAAATAACATAAGCAAAAACAAACATGAAAAGGAAGATAGAATAGGAAGATCCTCAAATATCCTCGTCATCAGAAGAGACATATGACTGTGCATCATCAATCTCCATTGGCTCTTCTTCAGCTGGTTCCCCCTCTAAGGGTTCCTCCTCGAAGAGCTCTTCCTCAAAGGGTTCCTCCTCATCGTCAGATACTGGAATGTCTTCCGAGTGTAGGGCCGCTTGCAGTTGGGCTTCCAAGTGAGTCACCCTCTCTTGAAGGCCTTCAGCAGTGTGGTTAGCCACATGTAGCTGAGCTTCCATAGCAGCTAGTCTCTCAAGAACTCCTTGCATATCATCATCCATAATTTCAGCCCTCGTCTCTAGGTGTGCTACACGATTCACTAAAAGGTTGTGGACATGATCTGTTACAGCTAGTTCGGTAGTCAAATCTTCTATTCCTACCATATTCTTTTCCACTTGTTTTCCATTCTCTAGGAGTTTAGGTATCTCCTCGGTAGTATCTTGTACAAAACTTAATTCCTTTAACATATAGGACACAAATGATGCGAAGGCTTGTTCCATGGTACATGGTAAGCTAGGCAGTGTAGGCGATGAAGATGTGGATGCAAAGTACGGTGATGGAACATCTCCCATCTCGATCCACCTTTGGATCATATGTGGGTACATATCCCAATTGAGAGCATACTCCAATGCCCGTGCGTTGCTTAGTTCGCCTTGCTCAATTGAGGTAGTCCGGCGCCTTTTGGGCTCCGGGGATGAGGGTACAGGTGCCTTATGCCCTGATGCGTTAGGTGATGGAGGTGGTGTTGACGACATGATCCTGCAACAATTTGTATAAGTGCCAAACATCCAAATGACATGTACCTAATGTGTGAGGCTATAGTCTAGTATGCAATCCTAGTTTGCTATAACCAATGGCTCTGATACCAATCTGTCACACCCCCAAATTTCAACTAACGGAGTTTTACCGTTTGGAAGGTGACACACCAGGATCTCAGACATTAGTTACATTGAACGACTCTACATGGGACTCAAATGAAAATATCCTTTTAAATCAGAGTATCAATGCGGAAGCGTAAAGAAAGTAAATGCGCAAAATACACGCGCCCGAAACCAAAGTTCAAAAGTCCAAACGTTCAACCAAACAAAGTACATTAAAATAATTCAATCAACATAAATAGACACAAAGCAAAGCAGTTGAATCCCATGCATGCCCTAACGTGCACCTGTGTCTTAGCTTAGCGTCCTGAGAAAACATGTAAGAAAAAGTGTCAACACGCGGTTGGTGAGTTCACAGGTTTCAATATATAAATAAACGTTTACCAGATTTATTGTACAATCAACATAAATACCAAATGAGTAGCTAACCCATGTTCATTGTTTGCTATTACGCTCGCAACCGTAAACTGACTGTTTGTATTGCCTCCCACCAGGTCTATCAACCACGGTGCACGTTTAGGTCAATATTGCACCCGTTCGATATCCAATCGTGTTAGCGCGACTAACGCGGGTGAGGTTTGTCAAACCCAGTAGTACTACCCAACATACCTCGCTATATTCATATTTAAACGGTTCGATGTGAGGACTTTCATGATAGAGTTTACGCAAAGTCATAACAATTGATATAAAATGCAGTACAAAAATCAAAAGAGTTGTATCATGTTTTCTCCCCCAGTTTAAAAGCAGTAAAAAGGGGCCGTGAAAACTCACCTGAGCTTGAGTAAGGATTTGAATCACACAAGGGAAAAGTTGAAACCAAGTGTGTAAGTCTCAAAAGACTTACGAATGCCCTAAAATTATAAACACATAAAATTAGGGATAAAGGCAAATGGGAAATGTGACAATGACACGGATTGAGAAGCGTTCTAAAGAAACGCTCTAATATTCAAGAGTGGACGAAAGTGTCCACGGAGTTAGGAATTACTTTACGCGACGAATGACACGAATAATAATAATTATAACCGGGTGTTTTGTCATTCACAAAAATTAATAAAATAATAATATATGTATACGAGTAACTAGTATAACCAACTATATCATTATTTAGTCTCAATCGACACACGATGTTACAAAATGATTTGAAATAATATAAATATATATTATTTAATAATACGGGTCACGGTTTGAAAATAATATAAACATATTATTTTTATATGAATTTATGGTTTAAAAATAATATAAACACATTATTTTCACTTGATAATAATAACAATATAGTAATTATAAAAGTGGGTTTAATATATAAAAATATGTTAATAATTCAAACCCGAGCCTACGGGTTGTTTTCCGGGTAAAAACACAATTGTATAACCTTATAATATTATAGGGTTTGATTTTTATTAATTAAATATTAACAGAAAAATGTTTTAAAAATGAATGTGGGAGCCCGGCCTCGAACCCGGGTCTCTCCCACACAGACACATCGCTTTAACCAGTCCGGCCGCTAGGCTATCGCAACAAAACTCAGATCGAAACCATTTTGATAAGCAATTCTCGAGAGTCCTTCCCCCTACCCAGTCGCGACTGGTTCCAGTTCAATACCCGTGAATTTGATCGCGATTTAACAATGAAGCTTAGGGGTTTTGTTTATTTGCATTAGGCGAATCTGGTGTGAAGTTTAATTGAGAAAACATCGGGTTTAAGTTCGTTAATTATCCAGTTTAGAAACCGAAACCCTAGATTAGAATCCTAGATCGATTTCCTCAATTCTTGTAATAGCAGTTGTTGGATTCATGGGGCTATTGATCAGTGGAAGATTGCGATTCTAACCACCCAATTTAATTTGATTAAGATCGCGTCTAGGTTAGGGTTCGATTAAACCCGAATAGATATGAACCCTAGAACCCGATCGTGATCAATTCAGTGTTGTAAGTCGCGATTATGATAGGGCTTTCAATATGTACATTGAGACGAAGCTAAGGGTGTGCTCGTTTTCAATCTTTGATATCGAATTGTTAGGGTTCGATTAAAACGTAATAATATGAACCCTAGCTATTCGATCGAGTTAAATCCGATAACGTGAACCCTAATTAGGTTAGGGCTTTTGATTATCAGGTTAATACGAAACTAATTATGGGATAAATTACCAGAACAGGTGTCGGATTGATGGTGAACGACTACACCGAGTGTCGACGGCGGCGGGTTGATCCTCGTCGCTTCTGGTTGATTCTCCGGCTAATCTGGTTTGTGTAAAAGCTTCGCAGTGCCTTGTTTGTTGTGTGCAGGAGTTCAATTTGTGAACATGATACGTGATTTTGATCAATTTGATGATTGGAGGTGATAGAGGCGACGGTTACATAATTAATTTTCATAATTCGTTTTAATTCGTGCAATGATGATGAGAGTCTGTTCATAATCGATCGTTCCAAGCATTAATGTGTAATTCGGTTATGGATTGGCATAGGATACGGCTCAAGGAGTTTGAATTTGGAATCAAAGGCACGATTTTGACTTTTAAAAGTCAACCGAAGACAAATTGATCAATTTTGACTTTGGGGAGTCAATTTATTCAGTTTGGTATAATTACACAATTAGTCCTTGCAGTTTTGAGTTGATATTGTGGCTGAATTAGTCCTTGGGGTTAGATTTGATTAACGGGGTTAAGTTTTTAATAAGAAACTTAACGGAATAGTTAACGGAATTAACTGAAAAGTCTGGATTGTCACAACCACCGACTCAAAGGTACTCGGTGTGTTGGTCTTGACAAAAGTACGGATCTTCGGAGGCAACCCTTGGACATAGTAGTGGATTCTCCTCTCCTCGGTTGTGTAACGAACCAAAATCCGGGTCTCGTTATAAATAATTAAATAATTCTAATAAATATTATGGTGAAAATAATATTTTAGAAATAAGTTGAAACAAGCGGGTTTCAAGTTAGTAACGGGGATATACTAGTTTTAACTAGTTATGGAAGGAAATGGAAAAGATTGAAAGTAGAGGGGCTAAAGGTGAAACATGGCAAATCTGCCATATTTGACCTTTAGAAGTCAAAATTGACTTCATTTTTGGAGTTGGGTCGTTCAAGAGAAGAGGAAGAGAGGAGAAATCGGGTTGAAGCCAAAATTCGTGTGTTTGAAGCTTGTAACTTGAAGGTGTTGGCTCACACATCACCTTTCTAACATCAAGTAAGTGATTTCTTCCTCTTTGATCCACCATTTATGGTTTTCTTGTTGGGTTTTGTTGAAAACCCGAAATTATGGTTGCATGTGGTAAATGGTGTTAGATTATTGATAATCTAGCTAAACTAAAGGTGTAGGAAGGTGAACAACACCATGGAACCCTTTGATTTTGATTTTTGAAAGTTAGGGTTCATATGGAGGAAATTGGGGGTTTTGGGGTTTTGATGAAAAATTGATGATGATTAAGTGTTATAGAGGTGTTAGACACTTAAACAAACCCCAAATTAACTTAAAGAAACTAGTTTGATAAAAATTAGTGTCAAGGTATTGGAAAGAGAATTCTAGTGGTTGAGTTGAGTTCTTGATTAAAGGGGGTGTTTGGATATGGAAATAACCCAAACGGGTCAATTTGGGTTGAAAATGGAAATTTGGGTGGTAAACTCAATTGTATGTGTTTTGAATGAATGATTAGATTACTAAACTAGGTGTGTATGTTTAGGCAATCAAATTGTGGGTCTAGAAGGCGGAGCGGAGTCGTCTAACCCAAAAGGTAAGTGCCTATGCACTTACTTAGTATTGATGATAAATGGTGAATTTTATGGATTATGTGTTATGTGATTGTGTGCATACTTGTGATATGATAAATTGTGAATGATTTAGTATGTGCAATGAATGAATGTAGTTATAGTGTTAACCTATAATGGTAATGGATCATGTGTGGATCATAAATGAAAAGGAGTTATGGCCTTGTGCTATAATGGTAATGGATCATGTGTTGATCATAAATGAAACGGAGATATGGCCTTGTGCCATATTGGAAATGGATCATGTGTTGATCATAAATGAAAAGGAGTTATGGCCTTTGTGCCATAATGGAAATGGATCATGTGTTGATCATAATTGAAACTTGTAGTAAGGGTGCAAGAATATGTAGCCTAAATGACAATTTGGGTGGAAACGGGTCAAATGGGTGAATGGGTGAAACAAGTAGGAATTTACTTGTTTGTTATGAATTTATCTTCATTACTAATGGTGATATGTGTGGTGAATGTAGGAAAAGCTCCGAGGTAGTCAAAGTCAAGTCCAAGGCGTTGGCGGATCCTCGTATGCATATTTTCATGTTTTGATGAGTTGGTGGAATTCCCCTTTTTGATTGTAATTTGATAAACAAAACATGTTTTTGGGTTGTGATCATGTTGTTGAAGGGGTTTTTGGTTAAAACCCATGTGTTGGGCAAATTTGTTTTCTTGTATTTTGGAAAAAGTTGGAAAAATGGCTAAGTGTGAAAACTGATGAAAAACTGGAAACTTTCTGTGAAAACAGGTCCCTCGCGCTACGCGAGGGAGGTGACCAATAACTCTCGCGCTACGCGAGAGGTAAAAAAAAAAAATTCTGGGATTAAGACTTCCGCGCGTTAAAGTATAGTTTTTAAAAGTGGTGTGTTTCAACTTGGTATCAGAGCAATGGTTTGAGGGATTTGGTGTGCGAGACACTAAACTCAAACCGGATGCTCTTGATATGGGGGAAATGATACGAGAATCCACGAAGGACTTGACTAAGACTCGGAGCTTTCGGAAATGAAAGGTTAGTAATGATTTAATAAGTGATTATGTATATATGTTGTAAATGCATATGATTGATTGAATGACAAAGTGTTATGTGTGCCGAAACTTGTCTTGTGAATTGTTATATGCATATGATAATTACACTTGGGCATAACGTATTATTAAACATGTCTGGCCAATATGATTAATAAGACGAGATGTGCAAGAGCTTTTATGATAACCATATGACAATGAACATTTGCAAGGATTAGGTGAAGGTGATCGTATATGTATGTGTATAAGTAGGTAAATATATATATATATACCCTAGGTGATTTGAAGGTATAGGAATGATAAGGTGTTTTTGGTACTATTTCTCAGTTAAGAGATGACGGACGAGGACCACCACGAAAATGTTGATGTGAACGAAGAACCGTTGGATCCAAGGATCCAAGATATGATAAAGGAAGAAGTGGCCAAGGCGTTTGAGCAAGCCACAAATCTCTTGATGGAGGAAATGAGGGGAACTATTAAGATCTCTCTTGAAGAGGTCATGAAAGAGAAAGATAAGGAACCTCGAGGTTGTACTCTCAAGGATTTCATGGTGATTAAACCGAAAGAATACGACGGTCAGGTGGACCCGATACTTAGGCACCGGTGGGTGGTGGATATGGAGTCGAATTTCGAAACGACTAGATGCAGGCCCGAGGATAGGGTAATGTTCAGTGTGCCTCTGTTGACTGGGAGGGCAAAGGAATGGCTGTTGAATCTCCGTAGAGAGAGAGGTGTTTCTGGGGTGACCTCTATGTCTTGGGAGGAATTTAAAGCGGCTTTTCTGAAATACCACTGCCCGCAAGCCGCGGTGGACAGGATGACTGAGGAGTTTCTCCTCATGAGACAGACGACTGAGTCAATTGACGAATTGGCCGGGGCCTTCTTTGATCGGGCCAAGTTTTGTCCGGATGTGGTATCGACCGAAAAGGGCAAGATTGATAGGTTCTATGCTATGCTAACAGTGGAATTCAGAGATAGCATATCTCCATCCTCATTTACCACGCTTGTTGATTTAATAAACAGGTGTCGGGAAAGGGAGGTGGAGTTAAAGAGGCAAGAGGCTAGGGGTGAGAAGAGAAAAAGGGAAATTGTGGAACAGGTGGTGAAGAAGATAAAGGGCGAGAGCCCTAGTAAGAAGCCATTTGTTAAACCTTCTTCGCAAGATTGTAAGTTATGTGGAAAAGTGCATTTTGGGGAATGTAGAAAGGGTTCTTCAAGATGCTATAAATGCGGAAAGCCGGGGCATATGGCTAATCAATGCCCAAGCCAAGTCCGTATATGCTACAACTGTTACAAGCCCGGGCACAATAGGGTGGATTGTCCCGAGTTAAAGCAGCAAGGTGGAAGCGGGGTGAAGGTTGAGACGCCAAAGCCTAAGGGAAGAGCCTTCCACATTTCGGCGGAAGAGGCAAAGAACAACGCGGATGTAGTGTCAGGTACATTCAAGATTAACTCATTACCTGCACTAGTTCTTTTTGATTCGGGGGCTAGCCGTTCTTTTGTTTCCTTAAAAATTGTTAAGCATTCCTCTTTTGTAAGTAGAAAGTTAGATGAACCCTTAGAAATCGAAGCGGCTAATGATAAGAGTTTCCTTGTCTTTGACATTTTTAGAGATTGTAAGTTGAGAGCGGGGGGCGAAACTTTCTTTATTGATTTGATTCCTTTGGCTATGGGAGATTTTGATGTTATTGTGGGGATGGATTGGTTGTCAAAGAATAAGGCGAGTATTTTATGTGGACCGAAGGCGATCCAACTTGTTTCCCCGTCGGGAGAGTCCATCTACATAGAAGGTGATAAAAAGGGTAAAGTAAGGTTGTGCACTTATGTGAAGGCGACCAAGTACATGGCGCGTGGGTGCAAGGCGTTCATGGCTTGTGTCGCGGATGTGAATGAAAGAGTAAAGGAGATTCACGATGTACCGGTCGTGAACCAATTCGTAGATGTGTTTCCTGATGAGTTACCGGGAATTCCGCCGGATAGGGAGATAGAGTTTGGAATTGACTTGATGCCGAGTGCTAAACCGGTAGCTAAAGCGCCTTATAGATTGGCACCGCCAGAAATGAAAGAACTCATGGAGCAATTACAAGAGTTTCTTGACAAGGGTTTCATACGCCCAAGTGTTTCACCTTGGGGTGCGCCCGTTCTCTTCGTCAAAAAGAAGGATGGGAGCATGAGAATGTGTATGGATTACCGGGAGTTGAACAAGTTGACAGTGAAGAATAGGTACCCATTGCCTAGGATTGACGATCTTTTCGACCAATTGCAAGGGGCGTCATGGTTTTCTAAGATTGACTTGAAGTCCGGGTATCATCAGTTGAAAGTGAAGGAAGAGGATGTTCATAAGACAGCTTTTCGCACTCGTTACGGTCACTATGAGTTTACGGTTATGCCTTTCGGTTTGACCAAAGCACCTGCGGTTTTCATGGATCTCATGAACCGGGTGTGTAGACCGTTCCTTGATCGTTCGGTCATTGTGTTTATTGACGATCTTCTCATCTATTCAAGGAGCGAGGGTGATCACGCTTGTCATTTGCGTGAGGTTCTTGAAGTCTTGCAAAAGGAGAAACTTTATGCTAAATTCTCCAAGTGCGCATTTTGGATGCGCGAGATCCAATTCTTGGGTCATGTGATTAATGAAAGAGGAATTACCGTTGACCCATCCAAGATTATGGCGGTTAAAGAATGGTCATCACCGAAGACGCCTTCGGAGATTAGAAGTTTCTTGGGGTTAGCGGGTTATTATCGGAGGTTCATCGAAAACTTCTCTCAGATTGCTTTGCCGATGACGAAGTTGACTCGTAAGGAGACAAAGTTTGTTTGGAGTCCCGAGCAAGAATCTGCCTTTCAACTCTTGAAAGAAAAGTTGACTAAGGCGCCTGTTTTATCCTTGCCGGACGGGACCGAGGATTTTGTTGTTTATTCGGATGCCTCGCATTCGGGGTTGGGGTGTGTTTTGATGCAAAGGGGGAAAGTGATTGCCTATGCATCTAGGCAATTAAAGACTCACGAGGTGAATTACCCAACCCATGATTTAGAGCTTGCAGCCGTGGTTTTCGCGCTCAAGATTTGGAGGCATTATTTGTATGGTGCTAAGTGTACGATCTACACGGATCACAAAAGTCTCAAATATTTCTTTGACCAAAAGGACCTCAATATGAGGCAAAGACGGTGGCTTGAATTGGTCAAGGATTATGATTGTGAGATACTTTATCATCCGGGTAAAGCGAATGTTGTGGCGGATGCGCTTAGTAGAAAGTCAAGTCATTCACCTATCAAGGTGAAGTCATTTAAGATGACAATTTCATCATCTCTTATTGATGAAATCCGGGAGGCCCAAGTGTTAGCACTTGGTGGCGACTTGAAGAAAGAACGGATGATTTCTTATGTTGATAAGCTTGGTGAAAATAGCATGGGTTTGAAGACATGCTTTGATAGAATTTGGATACCTAGGTTGTCAAGTGTCTTGACAACTATTCTTGACGAGGCGCATAAATCCAAATATTCTATCCATCCGGGGGCCACAAAGATGTTTTATGATTTGAGGTGTCATTTTTGGTGGCCGGGTATGAGGCGTGATATTGTTAAGTATGTGGAGAGGTGTCTCACATGTTTAAGGGTTAAGGCGGAGCATCAAAAGCCGTATGGAAAGCTTCAACCGCTTGAAATACCGCTTTGGAAATGGGAAAATATAACCATGGATTTGATCACTAAACTACCAAAGACTCGAAAGGGTTATGATGCGATATGGGTAGTAGTGGATCGGTTGACGAAGAGTGCACATTTCCTTCCTATAAAGGAAACGTATTCTTCGGATAGATTGGCGGAAATGTATGTGAAGGAAATTGTGTCACGTCAGGGTGTGCCGGTGTCGATTATATCGGATCGTGATACGAGATTTACTTCTCGTTTTTGGAAGAAATTCCATGAGGATATGGGGACTAGATTGAATCTTAGCACCGCTTATCATCCACAAACGGATGGTCAAAGTGAGCGAACGATTCAAACGCTCGAGGATATGTTGCGAGCGTGTGCCTTGGATTTTGGTGGTAGTTGGGACGACCATTTACCGTTGACGGAATTCTCTTACAACAATAGTTACCATTCTAGTATTGGTATGCCGCCTTTTGAGGCATTGTATGGGAGAAAGTGTCGAACACCCGTGTGTTGGGGTGAGATTGGTCAACGGGAGCTTGGTAGTGTCGAAGTGGTCAAGGAAACTAATGATAGTATTGACCAAATTAGAGCACGCTTGAAGGCGGCTCAAGATCGCCAAAAGTCTTATGCGGATAATAGGAAGCGGGCGATTGAGTTTCAAGTGGGGGACTTTGTGCTTTTGAAAGTCTCTCCTTGGAAAGGGGTGATACGGTTTAGAAAACGGGGGAAGTTAAGTCCTCGTTTCATCGGGCCGTTTAAGGTGATAGCAAAGGTGGGTACGGTAGCTTATCGATTGGAGTTACCGGAGGGACTAAGTAGACTTCATAACACGTTCCATGTGTCTCATTTGCGGAAGTGTTTGGCGGATGAATCTACTTTTGTCTCTTTGGACGATATCGAATTGGATGAAAAGTTGAATTATGTTGAAGAACCGGTGGCAATCTTGGATAGGAAGGTGAAGAAGTTACGTAATAAAGAGATTAGCCAAGTATTGGTTAGATGGAAGCATAGAAAGGGGGCGGAAATGACTTGAGAAACCGAGGAAGAGATGCTCAAATGCTATCCGAACCTTTTTATGTGAAGTCGGGTTTCGGGGACGAAACCCAAATAAGGGGAGGAGATTTGTAACGAACCAAAATCCGGGTCTCGTTATAAATAATTAAATAATTCTAATAAATATTATGGTGAAAATAATATTTTAGAAATAAGTTGAAACAAGCGGGTTTCAAGTTAGTAACGGGGATATACTAGTTTTAACTAGTTATGGAAGGAAATGGAAAAGATTGAAAGTAGAGGGGCTAAAGGTGAAACATGACAAATCTGCCATATTTGACCTTTAGAAGTCAAAATTGACTTCATTTTTGGAGTTGGGTCGTTCAAGAGAAGAGGAAGAGAGGAGAAATCGGGTTGAAGCCAAAATTCGTGTGTTTGAAGCTTGTAACTTGAAGGTGTTGGCTCACACATCACCTTTCTAACATCAAGTAAGTGATTTCTTCCTCTTTGATCCACCATTTATGGTGTTCTTGTTGGGTTTTGTTGAAAACCCGAAATTATGGTTGCATGTGGTAAATGGTGTTAGATTATTGATAATCTAGCTAAACTAAAGGTGTAGGAAGGTGAACAACACCATGGAACCCTTTGATTTTGATTTTTGAAAGTTAGGGTTCATATGGAGGAAATTGGGGGTTTTGGGGTTTTGATGAAAAATTGATAAATTGATGATGATTAAGTGTTATAGAGGTGTTAGACACTTAAACAAACCCGAAATTAACTTAAAGAAACTAGTTTGATAAAAATTAGTGTCAAGGTATTGGAAAGAGAATTCTAGTGGTTGAGTTGAGTTCTTGATTAAAGGGGGTGTTTGGATATGGAAATAACCCAAACGGGTCAATTTGGGTTGAAAATGGAAATTTGGGTGGTAAACTCAATTGTATGTGTTTTGAATGAATGATTAGATTACTAAACTAGGTGTGTATGTTTAGGCAATCAAATTGTGTGTCTAGAAGGCGGAGCGGAGTCGTCTAACCCAAAAGGTAAGTGCCTATGCACTTACTTAGTATTGATGATAAATGGTGAATTTTATGGATTATGTGTTATGTGATTGTGTGCATACTTGTGATATGATAAATTGTGAATGATTTAGTATGTGTAATGAATGAATGTAGTTATAGTGTTAACCTATAATGGTAATGGATCATGTGTTGATCATAAATGAAAAGGAGTTATGGCCTTGTGCTATAATGGTAATGGATCATGTGTTGATCATAAATGAAACGGAGATATGGCCTTGTGCCATATTGGAAATGGATCATGTGTTGATCATAAATGAAAAGGAGTTATGGCCTTTGTGCCATAATGGAAATGGATCATGTGTTGATCATAATTGAAACTTGTAGTAAGGGTGCAAGAATATGTAGCCTAAATGACAATTTGGGTGGAAACGGGTCAAATGGGTGAATGGGTGAAACAAGTAGGAATTTACTTGTTTGTTATGAATTTATCTTCATTACTAATGGTGATATGTGTGGTGAATGTAGGAAAAGCTCCGAGGTAGTCAAAGTCAAGTCCAAGGCGTTGGCGGATCCTCGTATGCATATTTTCATGTTTTGATGAGTTGGTGGAATTCCCCTTTTTGATTGTAATTTGATAAACAAAACATGTTTTTGGGTTGTGATCATGTTGTTGAAGGGGTTTTTGGTTAAAACCCATGTGTTGGGCAAATTTGTTGTCTTGTATTTTGGAAAAAGTTGGAAAAATAGCTAAGTGTGAAAACTGATGAAAAACTGGAAACTTTCTGTGAAAACAGGTCCCTCGCGCTACGCGAGGGAGGTGACCAATAACTCTCGCGCTACGCGAGAGGTAAAAAAAAAAAAAAATTCTGGGATTAAGACTTCCGCGCGTTAAAGTATAGTTTTTAAAAGTGGTGTGTTTCAGGTTGTCACAAGATGCGGCACCAGACGTGCCTACTCATTGTACTTGGAGGTGTATTGCCGATGAGTCATGAGTCCGACTTGCAGAGTCAGGAATTATCTTTCCACCTTCTAGACCTCGTTTTTAGGGCAGAACTTTTCAATTACTAACGCCTACAGGTCATTCCGCCTCACCAGTTCGACCACTTGGGAACCATTAGCCTATTTCACGGTCTCCCACCAATGTGCCGCTTCTCCCTACATTGAATTTGCGGTGAACACGACTGCTTGGTCTGGTCGACATTCACTTAGGCGGATGGTAGACTCCATGCCATGGATCCAATCCAAAGTATCGGTTGCCTCTTTCTCCCCAGTAAGCATGGGTGGATCACAACCCCGAAATGCTTTGTAGTCGCACCCACGAGCAGGCGGTGCAACATCCTCGACATGATTTGGCCCTCCTATTTATAGAAGTACCACGGGTCCTTCAATGACCAGGGTCGTACTAGGGCCCTCATTAGCTTTCCTCAATGCCTCGGCCAGCACGACCAGTGGGGTTTCGTTCAGCATACGGGTGAATTCTCGGTCGAGAGCTGCCTGCACAGCCGGTTAGAACTCAAATATCTGGTCAGCTTCTGATGCATGCTCAGCATTGGGCTGACTGATGGTCGTATCGGTATGGGTAGTGTGGGCACTTCCCTCAATCTCACGCTCGTTGTTTGCTTGTGCCCCACCGCCGCGGCCAGTTCGCCCACCACTTATTCCTCCTCCACCTCGTCTATCTCCTCCACGCCTAGCCATTTATCACTGAAAGATAAGGAACCAAGTGATTTAATTCCATTATGCTAGGGAATAGGTAGAATACAATAAGTAAGTTAAGATTTTAATATACAATGGCTATCTGCAATTAATTATTACACCACTTCTCATTTTCTAATTATTTACTTTTATGATTCCACTAAAGCCTCTATTCTTATCTTGACACTCTAAAAAAACTTTACTTACTATACGCTTCTAATGCTTTGGCTCCGAGTTACCCATTACTGGCGTCCGCTATATGGTCCCATTCTCAGTTTAAGTCTGGACATCGGGGATGTCCAAATCTCTCAAACTATGTCTCTGATACCAACTTGTAAGGCCCCAAACCCAGGAAGCCTCACTTATTGGATTTACTCATCAACACATAGCTCATAAACATAATACACACAACAAATCGCAACGGAAATGATTTAAAACTTTAACATAACAGTGGAAACATAACATGTCTAAACATAAGTTGTTAAATACAATATAAAACTTGTCTTGAAATAACATCAACTTAAACATAACGGGATGCCAGACATTAGTCCTTGGGTAATTCACTTCGCCCAGCCAAGCGTCCAGATCCATCAGCAGCCATCTGCACTAAACTGATATGCATATTAAAAATCAGCAACACTGAGTGAATCCTAACATTTAATTTAAATCAATCATACAAAAGATGTACTAATACATACATACATACTGCCCTTAAGGCAAAACTTTTAATACTTTACTTTTCAAAAACAGTTTAAAACATGTTGTCACACCCCCAAATTCCACTAACAGAGTTTTACCGTTTGGGATGTGATACACCAGGATCTCAGTCATTAGTTACATCAAACGAAACTATATGGGACGTGAAATGTCATAACATAAAAGTTCAGAGTTAATGTGCAGAAGCGTTACAAAAGTAAATGCGCAAAACAAATGCGTCCAAGTCTAAATAAAGACATATGTTATAATAAGTGTTTAAGGTTGAAATGCAATGATAACAATCATTAAGACACCATGCATGCCTTAACGTGCACCTGCTTATCGTCCTGAGAAAACATGTAAGAAAAAGTGTTAACACTAGGTTGGTGAGTTCACAGGTTTCAGTTTGTTAGTAACGTTTAACAGATAGCTAACCCATGTTCATGTATACTAATGCGCTCGCAACTGTAAACTGACAGTTTATGTTTGAATGCCTCCCACCAGGCCTTTCAACCATGATGCATGCTTAGGTCAATATTACACCCGTTACACCTCCAATCGAGTTAGCGCGACTAACGTGGGTGGGGTTTGTCAAACCCAGTAGTACTACTCAACATACCTCGCTATACTCATATTTAAACGGTTCGATATGAGGACTTTCATGATAGAGTTTACGCATAGTCATAACAAGAGATAACATATATGAATTAAAAAAATCAAAAGTGTTTGCGTCATGTTTTCTCCCCCAACGGGAAAAACACGTAAAATAATGTTTGTTTGCGTACCTGTTTCGCCCCCGCGGGAAAACAAGTAAACGTATGATGGTTTGTGTACATGTTTCTCCCCCAACAGGAAAACGAGTAAAAAGGGGCCGTGAAACTCACATGCATTGCGTAGTAGGTAGTATCACACACAATATGAGATTGAAACCACAAGTGTTAGTCTTAAACGACTCACGCATGCCCTAGAATTATAAACATAACAATTAGGGACACATTGGGATTTGTGACAAAGATTAGAACGTCTTAAAACATTCTAAGAATGAATGAGTAGGCGAACGTGTCTACGGGAATATATGATTTCTTAATTAATAATTATTAAGATAAATACGCTTCGCGTCGAACGAATAATACTTCATATATATATATATATATATATATATACATATATATATATATATATATATATATTCATGGGTTCGTACCATCAAAATGGTTTAAGAAAATAATATATATTAAATATATTACTTTTAAGTTCGTAGGATAATAATATAATCATTTACATGAAAAATAATAAATATATTTTTTATTCGAGGGTAAACCGAGGGTAAATAATATAATAACTATATTATCTAATAGTTTGAAACGTTACACCAAGTTTATAATCGTGACAAAAATAATATGAAAATATATTATTTTTATTTGAGATCACGAGATTTAAATAATATAAATATCTCATTCCATTTGAAGTGTTGGTTTGAAAATAATATAAATATATTATTTTAAAAGTGGAATTATTATTTAAAATGAGTTATAAATTCAAACCCGAGCTTACGGGTGATTTACGGAGTTAAAACACTTTAATATATTGTTATAATAATATTGGAATTGATTTTATATTAAAAATAATAACAGAAAAATAACTTAAAAAGAAAAGGGTGTGGAGAGACTCGAACCCGGGTCTCTCCCACACCAGCACACAGTCTTAACCAGCTCCGCCCGCTAGGGTATCACACAATGATCCGGTTCCGAATTCTTTTATCATTTCAGTCTCTGTGGTTCCTTCCCCCCCATCGAAACCCGGTTCCAAACAAGTCCCACATCCACCAATTTTGACCACAATTAAGCAAGAAAGATTAGGGGTTTTGTTCGTCTAAGATTTGTGAGTCTGTAGATGGTTTTAATTTGAAAACTATCAAGTTTTTCATCGTTTAATTGCAGAAATAGAGGCCGAAACCCTAGATCAAGAACAAGGGATCGATTTGATCAAATTCGGTGATAAAACTGATTGTAATTAGAGGGCTTTCAACAATTTGGTCTTAGCGAAACTGTTGGTGATGTTTAATTTCATTTAAAACAAGTGTAGATAGGAATTCGATTAAACAAGAACACTTATGAACCCTAGATACGATCTGGATTCAATTTGATGATATAAGCTCTAGATTTCATAGGGATTTCAATGTAGACATCAAGGCTAGTCTACTGATGTGTTCAATTTCTATAATCCGTATCGAATTGATAGGGTTCGACTAAACCGAAGTCGTATGAACCCTAGGATCTGTTCATGGTCAATTCGGTGCTGTAAGCCACAATAATCATAGGGTTTTCACTCTAGACGTTGAAGCGAAGCTAAAGGTATGATTAATTACCAGAACGAATGTCGAATTGATGGTGTTCGAGTAAAACACAGTTTCGCCTTGAGTGTGTTGGTCCCCGACGATTCTAGTTCCTTCTCCGACCGAATTCGAGTGTGCAACAGCTTCAGAGAGAGTCGTCTAACGTGTGTAGAGAGGTGATTTCAAGTGTGAGGATCGAATTGACACAGATTTGCGAGTAAAAGAGTTGGAGTCGACGGTTATGAGTTTAATCCTCATTATTGGGTTTAATTCGCGAATTAATGATGTTTTAACACCTTAATTGTGTCGTTAAATGTTGCTAATCATGAATGACAGTTACCAATCAACCGATTTTGTGAATTCAGGCTCAAGAACACTCTGTTTGACTTATGAAAGTCAACAGAAATCGAAATTGGCTTAATTACAGGATTAGTCCCTCTAGTTTCAGGTAAATATGAGTTTAGAGTTTTGATAGAATTAGTCCCTAAGTTTTGATCTAGTTAATTGAGTTAGGAACTTGTTAGTTTGACTAGCAAAAGTCAACAGGAATAAATCTCATTAAATTTTGACTTTGTAGAGTCAACCGAATGGTTTAGGGATATTACACAACTAGCCCGTGGAGTTTAAGTTAAGCAACTAGGTTAGGATTAAACTAAAACTGGTTAACGGAGTTAACCCTAAATAGCCGGATGTCACATCATCCCCTAGTTGAAAGAATTTTCGTCCCGAAAATTAGAATAATACCTTAAGTTTTTGACGTAGAGTGCTTGAACAGATGAGGATACTTGCGCATCATTTGATCCTCGCGCTCCCAAGTGAATTCCGGTCCGCATTTCGAGTTCCAGCGAACTCTGACGATAGGGATCTTTTTGTGTTTAAGCGTTTTGACTTCCCTATCCATGATTTCTACCGGTTCTTCAATGAACCGCAATTTTTTATCGATTTGTAATTCCTCAAGTGGAACCGCGAGTGTCTCGTCTGCTATACATTTCTTCAAGTTCGAGACATGAAAGACATCGTGTACACCACTCGGTCCTTCAGGTAGTTCCAGTTGGTACGCTAGTGGGCCAGTTCTCTTCACTATCTTGAACGGTCCAACATAACGAGGATTCAGTTTGCCTCGTTTCCTGAAGCGGATTACACCTTTCCAAGGTGAGACTTTCAATAGAACCATATTACCTACTTGAAACTCTAACGGTTTATGATGTTTTTCGGCATAGCTCTTTTGACGATCATGAACTGCGTCATACGGTTTCAGATTTGAACGATATTTTCAGAAGTTTCGAATACAAGCTCAGGACCTGTAAGTTGGATATCCCCAACTTCATCCCAATAGATAGGAGATCGGCATTTACGTCCGTACAATACCTCGAATGGTGTTGCCTTGATACTAGTGTGATAACTGTTATTGTAGGAGAACTCCACTAAGGGCAAGTGAGTTTCCCAACTGTTACCGAAATCTATCACACAAGCTCGTAGCATGTCTTCTAGGTTTGGATGGTACGTTCCGTTTGACCATCGGTTTGTAGATGATATGCTGTACTCATGTCTAAACGTGTGCCTAGAGCTTTTTGTAGAGATTGCCAAAACCGAGAGGTGAATCGAGCATCTTGATCCGAAATGATAGAAATTAGCACTCCGTGTCGAGAGACTACTTCCTTCAAGTATATACGAGTGAGCTTTTCCATCTTATCAGTCTCTTTGATTGTAAGGAAGTGTGCAGACTTTGTTAAGCGATCTACGATCACCCAAATGGTATCGCATCCGATAGGAGTTCGAGGTAGTATAGTGATAAAATCCATAGAAATTTGCTCCCATTTCCATATTGGAATCTCTGGTTGTTGAAGTAAGCCAGAAGGCTTTTGGTATTCCACTTTGACCTTTGCGCAAGTCAGGCACTTGCTCACATAGGTGGCTATATCAGTCTTCATCTTTGGCCACCAATATAGCACCTTTAGGTCATGGTACATCTTGTTAGAACCTAGATGAATAAAGTATCAAGATTTGTGAGCTTCATCCATAACCAGTTCCCATGCACCGGAACCCATATTCGCTTCGAGAAGTAGCGAATGTCGTTTGATTTAACATCAAGTTGTTCTTCCATACCGCGTGTGGCTTCCAACGGTAGGTTTTTCCTCTTTAAGGGCTTCGAGTTGAGCACTACGGATTTTGTCAGGTAATCCGGTGTGAATAGTAAGCTGTAATGTTCGAACTCGTTTGGTTTCTTTATGGCTTAGGGCATCGACTACCACCTTTGCCTTGCCCGGATGGTACTTGATCGCACAGTCATAGCCGTTCAAGAGTTCGACCCAATGACGCTGTCGCATGTTCAACTCTTTCTGTTCGAAGATATGCTGAAGACTCTTGTGATCGGTGTAGATAGTGCATTTGGTACCGTACAGGTAATGTCCATATCTTTAGTGCAAATACTACAGCTCCCAACTCTAAGTCATGGGTCGTGTAGTTTTTCTCAAGTATTTTCAGTTGACAAGAAGCGTAAGCGGTGACCTTCTCGCGTTGCATCAGCACACAACCGAGACCTTGGATAGATGCATCACAGTACACCACAAAATCATCCGTTCCCTCTAGAAGAGATAGGATGGGTGCACTGCATAGTTTCTGCTTTAGAAGTTGGAATGTTGATTCCTGGGTATCACCCAAGTTATAAGGTTTACTCTTTTGAGTTAGGGCAGTGAGAGGTTGAGCGATCTTCGAGAATCTCTTGAAGAATAGGCGGTAGTAGCCAGCCAATCCTAGAAATTGTCGCACCTCTGTCAGAGTCGTTGGTGCCGCCCAATTTTTAGTGGCTTCTACTTTAGCTTGATCGACATGTATTCCCTTCTCGTTGACTACATGCCCTAGGAATTGAACTTCGCGAAACTAAAATTCTCATATTGAAAATTTGGCATACAATTGCTCTTTCTTTATCAATTCAAGGATTAAACGCAGATGCTCCTCATGTTCTTCCTTGTTCTTAGAATAGATGAGGATGTCATCAATGAAAACGATAACGAATTAATCAAGGTAAGGTTTACGCACACGGTTCATGAGGTCCATGAACACCGCGGGTGCGTTGGTCAATCCGAATGGCATGACCATGAATTCGTAGTGACCATACCTAGTCCTGAATGCCGTCTTTGAGATTTCCTCCTCTCAGACTCTCAACTGATGGTAATAGGATCTAAGATCTATCTTGGAATAGAAGTTTGATCCTTGTAGTTGATCAAACAGATTATCTATGCGAGGTAGTGGTTAACGATTCTTGATCGTCACTTTGATCAGCTCACGGTAATTGATGCGCATACTGAAAGTTCCATCTTTCTTCTTGACGAATAAGACTGGAGCTCCCCATGGCGATGAGCTAGGTCTGCTAAATCTCTTATCTAACAACTCTGGTAGTCGTGTAGATAACTGTTGTAACTCGCTAGGTGCAAGTCTGTACGGTGCCCAAGTAATAGGCGCTGCTCCGGGTGCTAGGTCAATTTGAAATTTAACTCGACGATACGGTAGAAGACCAGGCAAGTCTTTGGGAAATACTTCCGGATAGTCACGTACGATAGGGATGTCATCAATCTTCTTCTCCTCAGATGGATGTTCGGCGACGAGAGCCAGAATGGCAGTATGACCTTTACGTAGACACGTTTGTGCTTTCATGAAGGATATGATGCCAATGACTGCACCACTCCTTTCGCCTTGGACATGAATGGTTTCTCCACTAGGGAGAGGAAGGCGAACAATTTTCTCACGACAGATAATCTCGGCTTGGTTCTTAGACAACCAATCCATTCCGACGATTACGTCAAAACTACTGAGTATGACTAACATTAGGTCAATGGCAAACTTATTACCAGCTAGTTCAAGTTTACAACCATTAAGTATGTGAGTTGCTTCAACTATCTGTCCATCAGCTATTTCTATGGTGTACTTAGCTTCTAGTAGGGTTGGAGTACGACCGCACCAACATGAAATTTGTGAGGTCACTGAAATAACTGGATGTGCTGGGGTATAAAACAAATTAGACGAAGGACTAGTCACAGGATAAGGTAATATGGTCAAATGAAATTTATTGCTAGAGTTTAAGGAATAACGTGTTAGCAGGAAAGAATTTCTCAAATTCTGCTTAAATAGTTGGAGTCGGTGGTTTACCATGAGGTTTTACCAGAGTTTCAATCGAGTTGGTTTCATTGATCAAGCCTGGATGGGAGTCTTAAGTTCACTAAGACTCTTACATGAGTGAGATAAAATGATGGATCCTATGGATGATAGTTTAGTGTGTTCGTAAATACCTTCAACATGATATTCGCGTCTATCAATTGTTAAACAGGTTTAATGATACCAACTAGTCGTTTGAGCGGGTCACGAGAATTTCTAATGTCAATGGAAATATAAGTATGTAGATCACAGATTAGGACCATTTATCAACACACTAGGTTTCCCAAGGACTTACATGCATCTCAAATTACTATTACGTGTGCACCCGTAAGGATAATTTGCTTTGCATGCTCACCCTAGTTCTCCCCCGTCCTGTGTCATAATGTCCTTTAGTTTGTATTGTTGAGTACAAAGTGTTATCAGATATGATAAGTCATCGAGAAGCTTAGTCATCAACCATAAGTTGATCAACTAGGTCTTATATCAGGAAGATTACTCGGGAATCGTTTGATCCGAGTATTCACTCGAGTTAAAACACAATACGAGGGTCCAATCCAGTGGATTGTAGATGGGAACATGCACATGGAATAATCATCCACAAGAAAGGTGGTTTCGAGAAATGAAACTAGTTCAGGGATATGTGTCACCGGAAGAAGCAAAGTAGCCGTTCTTCCAACTGAGTCAGGATAGGGTTTGAGTATGCAATAAGCAAGGGGTTCTCAACCTTGTGGTCAATCTATTCTCAACAGAATGTCGTCCAAAGACGCGAGCTCATGGCTCGGGAAAGTGATGATATCTATGTGTCAATGGATTCTACAATGATGCATGCAGCAGTCTGCCTTCACACGGCGTATTGTTGCTAGTGTGTACAGTAGGGACTCGCCTTCGACGATCCCAACTCCCAAAGAGACATGTGCTACTGCTGAGTGTCATCTATAACATGGACCTGAGAAAGCCCACCATACCCGACAGATGATGGTGGTGTGAGAGACTCCTCCGAAGGCTCCGTCTTAATGCCCTCGGACAAGAGTGAGTGTTGTTTTAGCAGTTCCACGAGTGTCACTACTGGAATTGATGATTAAATGTGAATGACGTGTTCCTCGTCAGCAAAGGGTGATATGAATGATGTCAACATGCCTGCAATGCAACGCATGTGTAGATGCTACGTGTAGCATGTATGAGTGTCTGTGTCGTGTAACTAATGTGTGTGGGTTATAGTCTAGTACGCAGTCCTAGTTCTCTATAACCAAAGGCTCTGATACCAATCTGTCACACGCCCAAATTCCACTAACGGAGTTTTATTGTTAGGGATGTGACACACCAGAATCTCAGTCATTAGTTACATCAAAAAACACTATATGGGATGTGAAATGTCATAACATAAAAGTTCAGAGTTAATGTGCAGAAGCGTTACAAAAGTAAATGCGCACAACAAACGCGCCCAAGTCTAAATAAAGACAGAGGTTATAATAAGTGTTTAAGGTTGAAATGCAATGATAACAATCATTAAGACACCATTCATGCCTTAACGTGCACCTGCTTAGCGTCCTGAGAAAACATGTAAGAAAAAGTGTCAACACTAAGTTGGTAAGTTCATAGGTTTCAGTTTGTTAGTAACGTTTAACAGATTAATGTACATTCAATATATATATCAACAGGTAGCTAACCCATGTTCATGTATACTAATGCGCTCGCGACCGTAAACTGACAGTTTATGTTTGAATGCCTCCCACCAGTCCTATCAACCATGGTGCATGTTTAGGTCAATATTACACCCGTTAGACCTCCAATCGAGTTAGAGCAACTAACGTGGGTGGGGTTTGTCAAACCCAGTAGTACTACTCAACATACCTCGCTATACTCATATTTAAACGGTTCGATGTGAGGACTTTCATGATAGAGTTTACGCATAGTCATAACAAGAGATAACATATATGAATTAAAAAAATCAAAAGTGTTTGTGTCATGTTTTCTCCCCCAACGGGAAAAACACGTAAAATAATGTTTGTTTGCGTACCTGTTTCTCCCCCGCGGGAAAACAAGTAAACGTATGATGGTTTGTGTACATGTTTCTCCCCCAACAGGAAAACGAGTAAAAAGGGGCCGTGAAACTCATATGCGTTGCGTAGCAGGTAGTATCACACACAATATGAGATTGGAACCACAAGTGTTAGTCTGAAACGACTCACGCATGCCCTAGAATTATGAACATAACAATTAGGGACACATTGAGATTTGTGACAAAGATTAGAACGTCTTAAAACATTCTAAGAACGAATGAGTAGGCGAACGTGTCTACGGGAATATAGGATTTCTTAATTAATAATTATTAAGATAAATACGCTTCGCGTCGAACGAATAATACTTCATATATATATATATATATATATATATATATATATACATATATTCATGGGTTCTTACCATCAAAATGGTTTATGAAAATAATATATATTAAATATATTACTTTTAAGTTCGTAGGATAATAATATAATTATTTGCGTGAAAAATAATAAATATATTATTTTTATTCGAGTGTAAAACCGATGGTAAATAATATAATAACTATATTATCTAATAGTTTGACACGTTACACCAATTTTAAAATCATGGAAAAAATAATATTAAAATATATTATTTTTATTTGAGGTCATGGGATTTAAATAATATAATTATATCATTCCATTTGAAGTGTTGGTTTGAAAATTATATAAATATATTTATTTTAAAAGTGGAATTATTATTTAAAATGAGTTAAAAATTCAAACCCGAGCTTACGGGTGATTTACGAAGTTAAAACACTTTAATATATTATTATAATAATATTGGAATTGATTTTATATTAAAAATAATAACAGAAAAATAATTTAAAAAGAAAAGGGTGTGGAGAGACTCGAACCCGGGTCTCTCCCACACCAGCACACAGTGTTAACCAGCTCCGCCCGCTTGGTATCGCACAATGATCCGGTTCCGAATTCTTTTATCATTTCAGTCTCTTTGGTTCCTTCCCCCCCCATCGAAACCCGGTTCCAAACCAGTCCCACATCCACCAATTTTGACCACAATTAAGCAAGAAAGATTAGGGGTTTTGTTTGTCAAAGATTTGTGAGTCTGTAGTTGGTTTTAATTTGAAAAGTATCAAGTTTTTCATCGTTTTATTACATAAATAGAGGCCGAAACCCTAGATCAAGAACAAGGGATCGATTTGATCAAATTCGGTGATAAAACTGATTGTAATTAGAGGGCTTTCAACAATTTGGTCTTAGCGAAACTGTTGGTGATGTTTAATTTCATTTAAAACAAGTGTAGATAGGAATTCGATTAAACAAGAACACTTATGAACCCTAGATACGATCTTGATTCAATTTGATGATATAAGCTCTAGATTTCATAGGGCTTTCGATGTAGACATCAAGGCGAGTCTACTGATGTGTTCAATTTCTATAATCCGTATCGAATTGATAGGGTTCGACTAAACCGAAGTCGTATGAACCCTAGGATCTGTTCATGGTCAATTCGGTGCTGTAAGCCACAATAATCATAGGGTTTCACTCTAGACGTTGAAACGAAGCTAAAGGTATGATTAATTACCAGAACGAATGTCGAATTGATGGTGTTCGAGTAAAACACAGTTTCGGCTTGAGTGTGTTGGTCCTCGACGATTCTAGTTCCTTCTCCGACCGAATTCGAGTGTGCAACAGCTTCAGAGAGAGTCGTCTAACGTGTGTAGAGAGGTGATTTCAAGTGTGAGGATCGAATTGACACAGATTTGCGAGTAAAAGAGTTGGAGTCGACGGTTATGAGTTTAATCCTCATTATTGGGTTTAATTCGCGAATTAATGATGTTTTAACACCTTAATTGTGTCGTTAAATGTTGCTAATCGTGAATGACGGTTACCAATCAACCGATTTTGTGAATTCAGGCTCAAGAACACTCTGTTTGACTTATGAAAGTCAACAGAAATCGAAATTGGCTTAATTACAGGATTAGTCCCTCTAGTTTCAGGTAAATATGAGTTTAGAGTTTTGACAGAATTAGTCCCTAAGGTTTTGATCTAGTTAATTGAGTTAGGAACTTGTTTGTTTGACTAGCAAAAGTCAACAGGAATAAATCTCATTAAATTTTGACTTTGTAGAGTCAACCGAATGGTTTAGGGATATTACACAACTAGTCCGTCGAGTTTAAGTTAAGCAACTAGGTTAGGATTTAACTGAAACTGGTTAACGGAGTTAACCCTAAATAGCCGGATGTCACATCATCCCCTAGTTGAAAGAATTTTCGTCCCGAAAATTAGAATAATATATTAAGTTTTTGACGTAGAGTGTTTGAAGAGATGAGTTTACTTGTATTTGATGAATTTAACTCATTGTAATAAGAATTTTAGTTAGTTTATTTGGTTCACGGTAGATTTCTTTAATTAACTGTACAATTTAATTTTCGTAATTTATTATTATTTTTCAAGAAATTTTATAAGAATAAGAATTATACTTTTTTTAAATCTATCGGTAAACCGTCCATGAAAGTGTGCCCTGTTGATCTCTCAGTTGATATCCTTGCAATACATAATTGTCACGTTGGATGACCCAACATAACTTGTCATTGATCTGTTAGTAAAACTGTCGGTTGGTGATCTTTCGGTGATTGACGTCGGTAATCTTTAACAAATTAAATTAGCACGTCTGTTTCTCCGACGGTTGATTGCCGACTAAATTTTATTGGTAATTACACTTGCCGACGGAATTGGCCGTAGATGATACATAATTGTTTACCAGTAGATTTGTTATATTTGTTGAAGGACCACTAATCGTTTTAAAAGAAATATAACAAATGATTTTCAAGAATTATGAAAATGTAAACACGAAAATCATCATAAATGAAAATTTTAGTTAATATAATGTATGGTTATAATATTCTTTTGATCTATTATATAAATTTTAGATTTAAAAAAAACTGTAAAAAAAATATAAATTTACATTATCAAGACAACAAATTTACTCAGTACTGACGATCGACGGATTAGTGATGCCTAGGTCAAATTTCAAAAAAAATATATAATAAATTAATCATCTATTATTGTTATATCAGTAATCATCGACGAATTTATGAGAAATTAGCAGAAAAAATATAGAGTAAAGTGCCATTTTCGTCCCTGTGGTTTGGCCATTTTAGCCACTTTCATCCAAAAACTTTTTTTTTAGCATTTTCGTCCCTGACGTTTCTAAATCTAGCCATTTTCATCCAACTGACTAACTCCGTTAAAAATTTAACGTTAAATCAGGGGCATTTTAGTCTTTTTCAAAAATTCTTCTTTTTAACTCTTTTTTTAATCCCTTTTGTTTCCCCTCCTTTTCAAAGCTTAAAAAAAATAAAAAATTCTCGAAGTTTTTTTTTAAGATGACGATGACTAGGGGTTTTTAGCGAGCCGATCTCGAGTAGCTCGCGAGCGGCTTGGCTCGTTTACACCCCTAGTCATCGTCATCTTCAAAAAAAACTTCGAGAATTTTTTATTTTTTTTAAGCTTTGAAAAGGAGGGGAAATAAAAGGGATTAAAAAAAGAGTTAAAAAGAAGAATTTTTGAAAAAGACTAAAATGCCCCTGATTTAACGTTAAAATTTTAACGGAGTTAGTCAGTTGGATGAAAATGGCTAGATTTAGAAACGTCAGGGACGAAAATGCTAAAAAAAAAGTTTTTGGATGAAAGTGGCTAAAATGGCCAAACCACAGGGACGAAAATGGCACTTTACTCAAAAATATAAGTAACTTTTATAATACTCGTCGGCAATCACTGACGGGTTATTGACGGATTAAAGAATAAAGATTTCGGATATATAAGATTGCGTCCCGAATTTTTTCAGTCGTTGTTGGTAAATTGATGTTTGCGACGGGCATTCTATTTGAGATCGATCTTGAGGATAAGATTTTTAGGATTTACAATCATTGTCAGTTGAACGTCATGTCGCTAATCTGATGGTGATATGGTGGCGGTGATCCGAACATGACAATTATTGGTAATTGGTAGTTCCATCGATGATCCCTTGGTAAAATCTGTGAGTGAGCTGTCAGTGAAATCTATAGCCACGCACCATTTTCATACAGACGTTCACCGTGGGAGTAACGACAGCATCATTGACGATTATCTGTTGCAAAGACCCTTTGATTTGTGGTGAATATGACCTAGGTTGGTCTATAAAACATGGGTCTAACTATATACAACAAAAAATATAATCAACTTTAATTACACCATTATAAATGATTTTTTAATGTTTAATTTGATTTTTAAACTTATAATATATAACTAAACTAAAAATTAGATGAAAGGTGACGGGGGGAAGGTCATAGGTGCAATGAGTGAGTGTAGGGGTCCATAAAATATGTTGTCTAAGCCAAAGGAGCAGTTGGGACTTGATATGAAATGATGATCTCAATATACATCCCGATTTCTCTATCAACTTCTGCAAAAAGATACAAAACACCCATCATACCCTCCGCCACCACCACTCACATGTTCTCTCATCAACAGTCACCCCCATCTCCTTTATATTCCTCCACAAACTTCTAGCATACAAAAATTTAAAAGTTTTTCAGATTCAAGTGTTGCAATTAGCTAAATTTATAAAAACATATCAATATATATTGCTTTTGATGCATCCTTTATTATGATAACATTCAAGTTCATGTATTGTCGTTTAATACGATATGGGCGATAGGTTTGTAAGGGAGGGTTCATGAGAAAACCACATAGTTGGGCGAAAATCAAGAAAACCACTAAAAAATCAATTTTAACCAATCATATAGTAATAATTAGTTTTTATTTTATTTATTTATAACAGTATCAATGTAATATTACACATTTTTATAAAAAAAATCATTTTAAGTATTAGCTCACGTATACGTATCACTATGTCAGAAAACGAAAAAATTGTTGTTACGTATACGCAAAACACAATACGTAAAATGATTTTTTGGTAAATTGTGTAATATTATTTTAATACACTTAGAAATAAATTAAAAAAACTATAAATTATTTGATTAACTCTTAACGGTTTTCTCGGTTTTCGCCTAAGTAGATGGATTTCTGATGAAACTCAAAGTCATGTTTTCTTTGTTTGTGAACGGTGAAAATGACGTTCCAACACACACCAAAAATACAGCATCAAGCAAACATTGTCATCAACCATCTTGTTCAACCCCAACAAACAACAACGTTAACGTATTAGATAGACATGTACCTAAAACCATCTTTCCATTAGTTTGTGCAAAAATTGTCAAATGGAATGTGACTTTTTATCTTCTTTAATACAACTTACATAAAAAATATCTACTAAACTTAAATTTTGATATCTATGTTTATTTTCTTTTAAATAACAAAAATACACTTTTCTCTTTCCTCTTATAATAGTTATCTATAATTCTACACAACATCATATTTCTCTCTCTCTCTCAATAGTGATATGAAACTTTTCCAATAATGATTCATTAGTTTGATATGTAGTGGTGATCTTCTATATATTTGACGATGTAACCAATTTGTTTCCAGCATAGCTAACGATGGTTCTCGATATGAGTTCAAAATATACTCATATATAGACTTTGAGATACTAGTTGAGCTACAATTTTTTTGAGAGATGGATATGAGAGAAACATAGGGGTGTAAGGGAATCTAAGAAGAAAGAGAAGAGTGGTGGGGGGGGGGGGGTGGTTGCAAATATAGATTTTGAGAGAGGAGTTGAGCTACAATTTTTTTTTTTTTTAACGGCATGGTGATTTTATTAAACTTAGCTAGTTGCAAGGCGTTAGAGCCCAAAGTACACCAAACGTACATCAACAATTCAAAACATAATAGTATACGGGAAACTAAAAAAAGACCAAGATGCCAATTCTAGATAATGGAGTTTCGCACTATTTTTTATCCAAAGAAACGAGTTGGATTTAATCTCCTCTATGATCTTTGAGGCGGACAATTGTGTGCCATTGAAAATTTTATTGTTACTACATTTCCAAAAACACCATAGCGTGGACAACATAATACTTAGCATTATTTTCTTGTGTTTCGGTGACTTAGATGAACTCCCATGGAGATCTAGAACCTCTTCAACCGATCTACAACATGAAATTTGCAGTTTAAACCACCTGCTTATTTGAAGCCACATATCTATGAGAATTTGCAGAAAACAACCAAATTATTAGCAGTCTCTAACTCTTCCTCACAAAATGTACAATATATTGGTGTGTTGATTAATCCCCTTTTTGCAAGCGCTTCCAACGTAGGAATTCGAGTGATGGCTACTCTTCATCCAAAAACTTTGATAAGCGGTTCTCTTAACTAGGGGAGACTGTAACATCTCATATTTCTACACATATGTTCATAAATCGCTTGTTTGAATGCAAATCAAGTTACTTGTTCACTTAGTTGACGTTTTGTTTGATCATGCATTTATTGATATACACAACGTTTTTACACATGATATTAAGGGTTATTACACTATAACAACAAACAAGTACATAACTCTCATGAATTCACACTCTTGAATGAGTTATACCGTGAACCGGGTTGCCTAAAAGTCCTTTCATTTCGCAAAAACATCAAAATTCTACAAGGTTCACATGTGAAACATTGGATAACTTGGAGAACAAGCAACCTAAACCCTCTCCCAATAAAAATTTGTAAGGCCCTAAATCGGGCACCCTATAGTTGGGTCACATCACTGGGTATTCTCTTTAAAACACACTTAACTTTCATTTAAAATATACAGCGGTAGTCTTCCTCGTAATAGTAATTATCTTTTAAGTTCATTAACATTCTTAACTTTACCTTACGAATGTAATAGTAATTATCTTTTAAGTTCATTAACGTTCTTAACTCATCACTGCCCCTAAAGGCATCGTCACTCTTGGTGACTTCCCGAATAACCTTGTCTTTCACATCAGTACCCGTCGTGTCACAAGGACAACGACAACGACACAATCACACGCAACATCAAACATATAATGCATAACAACCTACTAACATTTACATGACTTGTTAACTAAGCATGCACCCCGCACATATCCTCATGATAACACATCCCAGATGTACTCATAAAACGCCTAAACACATTTCCCAATTATCCCGAATAACTCATGGCACGACACACCCAAATCATCCAAATTCCTATATCACACAACCTAAGGACACCACCTCGACCCTTAGTTTCATTATTACTTGATTATCTCATAATACACTTCAGGTTTAATCATAACTCGTAATACGTTTGATTAATGGAATAAAACACGTCAGTATGTACGATAGTCCCAAAACAGTAAACTAGTAAAAAGGGGATTATAAACTCACCAGCTATGCTGAGTCCAATTTCCTGCTCTGCACCTCGACCACCCTCTCAATTCCCGAACCTGTCAAGCGTACGATTACATGATCAAGTTTCGTACTAAGCTCACGTCAGATAGCGTAAATAAGTAAAGCCCCGACCCTCTTCTTAATAGCTCGACAACTCTTTTCCACGAATCCTAGTCTCACGGATTCACGTATAGTATAGTTCCTAACCCATTTAGGACTCGTGCATCCGAACCCAAGCTTCCATGCATGCATGTATACGTAACCATGCAACACCTTAGCCTCACGGAGCACGCGTACTAAAACCGGTTTCCAACCCCGCATACAGCCATGCAAGCCCTAACCGGCCCCGTTGCCCAACTCCGTCTATTTCCACCGTGTACCACCATGCACGCCGCCTTCGTCGTGTTCACCATTGTCGTCGTTCGAGTCCACCATCGTGCACCACCAATTCCTACCGCCTTCACCCGAGTTCTCCTGCCTACTGGATATGCCACCATCATCGTTCTCCGCCGCGTGTCATCGTGGTAGTGGTGTACTACCACAGCAGCCACCATCATTGCCGTCGCCTACGGTCGACCCCGGGCACCCCATTTCCCTCTCCTGTCGGCTGCTGCCGTCACCCACCACCTCCACGTCTTCGTCGGCCATCACCCTGTACTCGTAGCCACTACCGTGACCACCCCTGCTGTAGCCACCATCAGCCTCCTCCCTTGTCTACTTCTCCAATCACCAAGAACAAGAATCAAGACCAAAACCCTAATCGAGTTTCCAAACCAAAAGCACAAACGAAACACGTAGGATGTTTAAACGAAGCTTACCTTGGCTAATCGCGAAGTCCTCCGCTTGAAACTGCCCGAAAACCACCACTGCTGGCCTCCCTTTTTTCGGTGTCTCCTCCCCTCTCTCTCGATACTGCCTTTGCGAGCTCCTTAGGCCGAATGGCCTAAGGTTTTCCTTCTTCTTGTTATTTAAACCTCAAGGGTTTACACTCGAGTCCCTGCGTTTCCCATGACTTGCGTTTAAATCCGAATCGTTTCGTTTTTAGATAACTGGGCCCCCCTTGAACGACTAACCGTCTCTTTTCGGTAGTTACACGTACCTCGGGTGACAACTCGCACTAATCCTCTTATTTTATAGGGAGTCAGGTCACCCGTCAACTCGAACCATTAACAAAAAGATTTTTGGGATGTTACAAAATTGCGGCAAAAAATATACTCCCTTTTTGATGAACTTCGGCCTCCACTCCAAACCAACTAACTCTCCACAAAACTTGGTCTTATCCCCTCCTTAAACCCTAGAATTTCAACTATAAATAGGGGTCTAGAATTCATTGTTTTTCACACCTCAAACAACAACTATCAATCCTAAGGAGTCTAGGATCAAACTAGAGTTGTAGCTAATTAGCTTCAACATTCAAGTAAGTTTCCTACTTTGTTCTTCATTGTTCTTACTTTATTCTTACTTTTCTAGCTTTTAATCTTTCAGTTCATCATCTACTCACCTATTTAGATGTTATCATCTACTATCCCTAATGTTTATCCATGATCATACATCCTTAATGTAGTAAAAATGGATCAAACAAAGGAATTATACCCAAGATGATCATGTTCTTACCATAGCATTTATCATCTTGTTCTTCATCTTTAATGAACTTTTTAATTCATGTTTTTTTAACTAATCTAAGATGATTCATGAGTCTATATCATCCATATACATTTTTATGGATCAAAACTTGGATCAACATCTAAAAAGCTTCAAACTTTGTCATCAATAAAATTGAACAAACTTACTTTCGTATTCTACTAGAAACTTCAGGTCAACTTGATTCGATCATAACTTTCTCAATTTTTATCCAAATTAAGTGATGTTTATATCAAAATTTAGCTTATCGAGTTAGCTTTCAAACTCCACCGATCTCATCTCTTAATTCGAAGTTTTTGACCTCCAAACGGTTGACACAAGATCAGTGCGCAAATAGCTCAATTATGTCAAAACCCTAATTTATAAGAATATTTTTAAAGGTTTAAATTATGTAACAATAAGTAATATTTTATAACTAAATAACTAAGATAATCATCTAAACCTGGGTTTAATCCCTTGATTTTAAGACCTCATAATCCTTAATAATTCTTACTTAGAGTTTAGGGTTTGTCTTCTAAGCATCCTTGGAATTTTCCATCTTTCGATCTTTAAAACTCGATTCGCTTGACTATTTTGTGTACGATAGAATTATATGCAAGACGAGAGTATGTATATGTCCATGAAAGGTTCTGGCTAAGGAAAGACTTGGTATAATAAGTCATTCCTTGTTATTGTATTTTACATAAACCATCACTCATATCAATACAACTTTAATTTCATAAACTCACTTGAATATTAACACTTTAGGGCATCCATAACCGGTTAAGCTTCAAGAACGCATTCAAAAATGCAAGTTAAGATTCATAGCCCTTTATTTACAATTTACATCATTTGGGGTGGAAAACATGCTCACATACACAAGAATGTTTTCATACAAATCAATAACACTTTTCATATACTTGTAAAGATTAAATAGCTTTTACATGTTTCACTCATTCATTTGACACCTACACAAAGGTCCCTCTCACTACAACACTTACATTACATTAACTTTACGAAGCTAATGGTAGTATGTTAATAGATATATTGGTTTGACAAACCCATCTAATACACGAGTTGGTGCATGCCACCCAACGTCGGGGTTCCCAGGTAGGGAGTTGGATGTACAAAATCTGGTACAAGTAACAACACAGTTTGACGTCCCCGTGACAAGGAGTCAGACACCAGATCATATACAGTCACTCTGGTTGGTTGTGGATGACATGTATCTGCATTTAATTACTTGTATATTATGAACTTGTTTATGATTTGTGCAACGCTATGATCATTGCTATTTATCAAACCTATGATCCCACCAACTTTTTAGTTGACCCATTTTAGCATGTTTTTCAGGTAATGGAAACAAGAGATATGACTACTCAGGCTAGGATCAGGAAGGAGACCTAGTTAATAAAACTTTGGATATGTTTATGTTTATGTATTTGTGGAACAAGTTTGTGAAACAATTTAATAATGCTTTGGTATTTCTTTATTCCAAATGTATGTTTCAATTTCGTCGCATCCTCGTGTTTCCACTTTAACGAATGTTTGACATATAAGTAATAAATATAAATAATCATCTATTCCTACCTTTAAACACTTTAAAAATACAAGTCAAAGGCAAACATCAACGATTAATAGAATCCCAAATAGGAAATGAAAGTATAAAAGTTTGAATGAAAGTTTGGTCAAACAAGAAATATGTTGGCATAAATATGATAACTTGATTTAATATAATAAGTATATAATGATATAAAAATATTATTATATATGTTTTTAGGTAAACAATTAAACGATATATGAAATAACGTATTATATAATCATAATTATAAAATATTTGTATGCAACTAAAATAATTTAATAATTAATAAATAATAAATGAGTTAGACCTCTGGTTGAACTTGACATTTAAACATAAAACTTAAAACGTTTTTTTTGTTTGACTCACCTTGTCTACATTTTTAAGGAGTAAATGTAAGACGAATTAATTAACTTTTGCTTAGACAAATACAAAATTGATGTCATCTTACTTTTTAAAATTCTAAAATTCTGTTAAATTAAAAGTTAATCTCTTCATCTCTCGAGTAATGTTATGTGTTATGCTTTATAAAATAAGCAGCATGTATGATAAGTTCCTACGTAAAGCTAAGGAACTTTATTCCATAGAATTATTTTAGTTACCAATAATACCATATGTACCAGGTTGATGTACATGTGCACACTCGTATAAGACTTAAAAGAGTTCATGATTAGTATGCACTAACATATTCTGAACCCCCTTTTCTGGGTATAAGACGATGGGATTTTATAGCTATCTAGTTTTCTTGTTTTGTAATAATGATACTTATTAAGCTTGGAATCTTTTGATTTCACACTGATAAATATATATATATATATATATGAGACGGTTTCACTAACAAGTGGTTTTTCGTTAAGAAAATACTAAGAAATTGGTCAAACGAACTCCGATAGAGCTTATTCCAGCGGCGTTGGAACCGTCTCATCGAACACTAACCCGTACCCAAAATCCTAAACCCCCTCCACCCGCACTTCCAAAAACCTAAACCCCCTTCCAACCCTACCTCGTAAAGCCTAAAACCACCACCCCCACCCCCCAAATACCTAAACCCTCCCACCCCACCCCCACAAAAACTTAAACCCACCCCAAAAACCTAAACCCCCTACCCCAAAAAAAAGGTAAACCATAAAATCTAAACCCTAAGGTTAAACCATAAGGCTAAAACCCTAAAATTCAAACGTAAAATCTAAACCTTAAAAGCTAAACCCTAAAAGCTAAGATGGTAGAGTTCAACGAGACGGTTCCAACGCCGCTGAAATTAGCTCAATCGGAATATGTTTGATATCGTTTCTTAAGGTTTTTATAATTTCTTAGATTTCTTAGCGAAAAACTACTTGTTATTTGATCCTCTCCCGATATATATATATATATATATATATATATATATATATATATATATATATATATATATATATATATATATATAAATTTTTTAATATAAAGTCTGTTTTTCGTGCGAATGTACGAAGGGCATGTGTGATTATTACATTACACTTGTGTGCGTGATAATTATTTCAAATTGTGATAATTATTACGCAAGTGCAAATGATAATCACGTATTCCCTTCGTACCTTCGCACGGAAAAAAGTGTTTGTATAGGAACCTGCCCTGAGAGAGAGAAAGATAGAGAGAGAGAGAGAGAGGCGGGCGGGGGGGGGGATGTTTAATGGGGAACCGGTGAACCATATAAAAAACTCAATTTCACATATGAAAAACTTATTTTTACATATTTTTTTTCAGAGCTTTTGTTTATAAACACATTTAAAAGTCGTTCTAACAAAAAAAAACTTAGTTTCTATAAAAAAAATATATTTTTTTATATTTTTTTAACTTTTTTTATTTTTTTATATTTTAAATTTTTTTTGTTAGAATGGCTTCTAAATGTGTTTATATGCAAAAGCTCCAAAAAATGTATATAAAAATGAGTTTTTTATATGTGAAATTGTGTTTTTTACGTGTGAAACACATGGTTTCCCGGTTCCCTGTTTTGTTTTTGGGTTCCCAAAAGAACCCTCCTATATCTATACTATATAATAAATAAAGGTTTTTTTATGACACGTGTCGCCTCCATATTTATTCTCAACATTTTTTTTCGCATCTCTCTCTCTCTTATTAAATACACCTCTATATTTTAATAATAATATATTTTTAAAGAAAATACTAATAATATTAATAAAACACATTTATTTTAAATTATTCCTTATTATAAGAAACTTTGAAATCTAATTATGTAACTTTTATTTTCAATCAAAGAGTAATGAAAGTCAAATTATATTAAATAGTATTAACGTATTTTTGAAACTCAATTATATAATAATTTTTACATATTTTGAATTTTTTTTCTATCATTAGTATATGTAATACATTTTTACACTTGTAAAAAATATATACATAAAAGTTTAATAATTTTATATATTGATATTTTTCACCCTGTGTGTAGACACACACACACACATATCTATATATATACATATATATATATATATACATATATATATATATACATGTATGTATATATATAGGAAAATGATCAAATGTGAAATATATATATATATATATGTATGTATGTATGTATGTATGTATATATATATACATATATAGTGTATGGTTTCATTGATAACCCACTGTTATTGTGTTAACTAAATTAACTCTGCCAAAATCGATCCAAATAAAAAAAATTAAATAACATTATTATTACAATACAACGTTATGTTTTTTTTACATTTTTATAAATTCGCAAGTGTAAGTGATTTTACACCTGTAACATCCTAAAAATAACGACAATAATAATAAACATGTTTCGAAACGCGACAAACGAAACGAACAAGCCTCGCAGGCCGGGACGGGATGAATGGACCGGGCGAACTTAAGGGGAATTCCCTCCTTTAAATAGCCCCAAACACTCCATTATACTAATTTCACCCAAATCTAAAGAGAGAAACCGTAGAGAGAGAAAGTGATGGTTTGCTTCAAGATCGCACCCACTTGTGTCTCCATTGTTCGTGAAGAGGTTCTCCGAATCAGAAACTCAATACAGGTAACAACCCGAACCAAAGCTAATTTTTTTATTCATTTTGGGATTTTCGGGTATTTTCGCAAAAAGATCGGGTTTTTTATGAGTCAAATGAGAAAAAGATTATAGATCGGTAATCCGGGAAGATAACTACAAGTTTTGAACGTAAAAAGTTTGCATCTTGAGCGTAATCAGATCGAGTTGCCATTAACATGCAAACTTAGGGTTTTGGGGGAAGATGATAGCCCCCGCATGCGAACTTGTCAAATTCTCCTGGGGTATTACAGCGAACTTGCTATGTTCACTGGCAGCCTATGGATAGCGAACTTGATAAATTCGCTAGGATGATGCGGCGAACTTATGATGGCGAATTTGCTAAGTTCGATGGGCATGTTCGCTAGGTTTAGTTCAGACGAACTTAGCCTAAGTTCGCCTGTATGTTCGCTAGGGCTCTGTGGGGCGAACCTGGCCTTAAGTTCGCTTATGTTAGAATAAGTAAACCGTTCGGGTCAGGATTGGTCTGATGTGTGTTTGACTAATCAATTCAGATCGTGTGTGACTCATGTTTGACCTTTGTTAGGACAACCCGAGGCTAGCTTATCAGGTGAGTTTTAGAGCCCTATTTTAAATGTTTTAAATAATGTTGTTGGGCTGGTATGCATATGTAACGATGTGAAGTTTTATGAAACAAGGTTTATGAATGATGTTTAGGAAGTAAAGTTATGAAATGTGTTTACGAAATGTTTTGCCAAAAAAGTTTACGAAGTGTTTATAAATGAATGATTTTTAATAAAGCGCACGAATGCTTAAACTGAAGTTTTGAAGTAAAAGAAGTAAATGTTTATGAAACTCACAAATGAACGAATCTGCCATGATTCCTTCGGGAATCGAAGTTATGTGTGTTACGTATGGTATGTATATATGGGCATTACCTTTATAGGGGTCTTTGTGGTTGGCCAACTGTTGTACACCTGGGGTGATGACGGTCATCAAGGGGATTATCGTGATCCTTGAAGTTTGGTACGACTTACTCCATGGAGTATCGTGCTTGAAGTTTGGTACGTGCTATCCTTTGGGACGCCGTACTTGAAGTTTGTCATGTTTAGGTGTTGAATGGCCTCGAGGTATCGGGCTATAGGTTTCTCCACCAACATGTAATGCATGGTGTTGAAGGGCCTAGTGGTGGTGAGCCTCAGGTTTCTCCGGCGACATGGAATGTATGGAATTGACGGTTACGAGAAGGCGCATATTCGTTATACATTTTTTACTTATGTTTATGTTTTGTTATTGCATGCTTACGTACGTTTTTATTAAATGAAGTTGAATGTTATGTTTTGGCAAATTTTGAAGTTAACGTTTTATGTAAATCTAGAACTCACCATCGTAGCTGACTTTTAGTATGCACATTCAGGTTAAGGACAGGTATGGATAAGGACCGGTGATGCTGGGTAAGCGGGGAAAGTTACCCGGCTGATCATGAAGACTGGTTAAATGGGTTAACTCAATAACATATGGTTATTAAAAGATCTCTTATATATATATATATACTAGGTTAGAATCCCGTGTATTACATGGGTGTATATTAAAAACGATATAACTTATAAATTTGTAAATGTGTCCTAACTTGTCAGACTGTTATGATCATCTCGAGATATATCAAGTGAAAATGTGTGTATATAACAAATTAGTATTTTTCTTTAATTAGTTATATTTTGATTTCCTATTATATATTCTTATTTAATATAATTAGTATTTTTTTAATAATATATTTATAATATCATTATTATTTAATAAGATATAGGGGTATTTATTAGGAGAGAGAGGCGAGAAAACCAATGTGAGGAAGTGAAGAGTGTCCAAGTTAAACACACACACACACACACACATATATATATATATAGGATTAGGTTCAAATGAGAACTCATAAATACTTTAGAACTCGCGAGAACTCGTCAAAAAACTAATTAAAACCATTTTTTTGTTTTCACTATCTTTATTATTAAAATATAACATAAAAAATAATTTATCTTTTCAATTAATTCACTCCTTCTCTCTAATTATCCTAAAAAAAATTTATATACATGTGTAAATTAGAAACACTTACACATGTGTGAGTGGTAAACTAACACAAGTGTATATTTTTTTTAATATATGAAGACATGTAAATATACATATATAAATTCATTTTTTTATGTTGTATTCTAACAATAAAAATAGTAAAAACAAAAAAATGGTTTTGATTGGATTTTTGACGAGTTCTCGCGAGTTCTCAAAATATTTATGACTTATTAAATGTTCCATTCCATATATATATATATATATATATATATATATAGGGTAAATATATGGAGAAAACTTATTGAGTTGAGAAAACTATGAAAACTCTCTATTAACATATGTAACAGTTAAAAACTGGTGAAAATTTTTTAATTTTTTTTAGATAGATTCTATATCTAATTTTATAACTTTTGGCAAAAAAAATAAAATAAAAAAAGCAACTTAATTTTATATCTATTTTTTTATTCTTGAAGTTTGGGGGGGGGGGGTTAGGTTTTTGGGAGTGGGGATTAGGTTTTTGAAGGGAGGTTGGGTTAAAGGTTTAGGCTTTTGGGGGGTGGTGGTGGTGTTTTTAGATGACTTTTTTGGCTTTTTAGAGTTTTTTTTGTTAGGATTTAGGTTTTTGGGGGTGGGGGTGGGGGGTTTTAGGTTTTTCAGGGTGGGTGGGGGTTAGGTTTTTTTTGGGGGGAGGGGGGGGTAGGTGGGGGGTTTTAGGCTTTTGAGGTGTGGTGGTGAGGTTTTTAAAAGACTTTTTACACTTTTTACAGTTTTTAGACTTTGTAGAATAACCCCCCGATATGATTATTAAACTATTGTTAAATAAAGATTTAAACAAATATAAAAAGGATTATAAATTCCTTCACATAGGGCTTGTACAAATTGCATTGGTCTTTATTTCGTAAATGTTTTTAATCTTATACTATAATTATTTTCTAGATTCTGTAAATGATGGTATCAGAGTCATGTGCTCATATAATAAAAGCTTGTTCAAAGTTTGATTCATGCAGATCAACACTTATTCATATTCATTCAAAATGAATATTCTGAAGAGTAATGATGCTGTTAAAAACAGTATTGAAGAGGAATATGAAATTCCTCATAATCTTGATTTATTAAATAAATGGACTATTCCAAAAATGGAACACAAACTAATTTATAAATTAGGAACTTTTGAAAAGTTAGGATTAAAACAAGTTGTCAAAACAACTGAAGAAACATTTTCTTTAAACAAAGAAGATATGGTTATTAAACTATTGTTAAATAAAGATTTAAACAAATATAAAAAGGATTATAAATTCCTTCACATAGGGCTTGTACAAATTGCATTCAAACCCTTAACCTTATAAGGTCTTTCAGAAAGTTTTGTAGCAGCTCTAAGAGATGCTAGAAACCTAAACTGGAAACAATCTCTTATAGGGATTGTCCAAACTAGTCTGGCACATGGACCAATTTATTTTAATGTTTATCCAAATTTACAATTATCTTTATCTGATGTAAATATATCAGATGCTTTAACTTTAAATGTTAAAACACATGGTTATAACTATGCTCCAGCTTCAGAAGTTATCTGTATCTGTTATAGAAATTATTATAAACCTTTATACACTTTAAATCCTTAGTGTAGAATGGTCGACAAACCATTAAATGAAACCATAGTTATAGTAACTAATTTTGGTAAGTCTAATATAACTACCAGAAGAAAGATTAAATGGGAAAAAATTAACTTTCCAGAAAACTGGGTCCTAGATAAGGCCACTACATCTCAACAATATGTTGATAATAATCCTTTAGAAATAATACAATCTGAAGAAGGGACTTTCCAAATCCAATTTGAACAGCCTAGAAATACTTCTTATATACCTAGATCATTATCTTCTAGGTCTTTATCCTCTCATCAGCATATATCTCCTTTGGAGTATACCGTTAGAAGCCCTTCTAGAGCATCTACTTCGAGAGTTAGGGAAATTTTCCCTACAACAGAAGCATTTAATAGATTAAGAATAAATCCTGACAATATAGTCACAGGAGTCCAAGGAGTCCAAGTAGATCCAGAATTAACCGAATCAGAAGTTAATTTTGTTTAATGGATTTTAAAGAAAAAATAGATTTTAATCCAGGATCTCCGGTAAGAAAAGAGATCAATAAAGAATTCCAATTACCCAAATGGGAATTATTTAGAAATTGGTTTTTTAATAATTTTAAAGAAACTGCTATAAACTTCTTTAAAAATGAATTTTATAAAGATTTAATCATAAAAAATGAAATTATACCTTTCATTCCCTGGTTTATAGAAAGTTACATGGGAAGTATCATTTCAGTTATTGAACGAAACTTCATTGTTAAAGGAGAATTAATCTCTAAGGTTTTTCCTCCTACTCAACCTTTTAAAATTGAAAAGGATAACAAATTAAGGTATTATCAAACCTTTCAAAAATTGTTAGAAAATGACACTCTTAATGTAACAATTTTCCATATAAATGGGTTAATTAAACAACAGAATTATACAAATATATATTTAATAATTCTGGGAGAACAATTCCAAGATTTATCTGCTAAAATGGATAGGATAATATCATACTTAAAAGAGAAAAGTATATCTGCTAAACCTGTGCTTCAAGAAAAAATTGCTACTCCAAGTATCCAACTTCCTTCGGAAGTTACTGGTTTTAAATTAAAATCTAAAGATAGTTTAGTAGCAACTTTAAATGATACAATGAATGCTCTTAAGAATCTTAAGATAAACACTTTAACATAATTCTCTGAAGAAAATTATCAAGAGGAGATAAAAGATCAAATCTCCAAACTTTCTAAGTGGGCAGATAAGCTTATTCAAAGAAAGTATTATTATCCTAGACCAACCTCACAGGATGTCCTTATAGAAGAACAAGAGTATATTGTTAATAACTCTTATAGTGGGAAAATGATATATGAATGGAACATAGATGGTCAGTCAGAAGGACAAATTTATAATACTGTCCATAGGATTCTTATGTATAGCACGATTTGTAAGAATAATAGCAACTCTGTCTAGACCATAGCAAATATGATTATATCAGGATTCACATGTCAATTAAAAGGATGGTGGGATAATTATTTATCTCAAGAAGATAAAAATAAGATTTTAAATAGTGTCAAACAAGAAGAAGGCACTAGTGGTACTGAAAATAATGCAGTCTACACCCTAATTGTTAACATTATAGAACATTTTACAGGTAGATGGTCTGAAGATTCTGAAAATATTAGAACTTTTCTGCAAAACCTAAGATGTAGGACTCTAACATCTTTTAGATGGTATAAAGATATCTTCTTGTGTAGATTCATGGAACTCCCCGAGGCTAATAGTTCTCATTGGAAGTCAAAATTCATAGATGGTCTTCCCCATTTATTTGCTGAAAGAATAAAAAGCAAGTTAAGAATAGATGGGGTCATAAATTATGACAATTATACTTATGGTAAACTTATAGGCACCTGTGTTTAGGAAGGAATAAGCCTATGTAATGAGATAAAACTTAATCAACATATTAAGAAGCATTCATTAAATGAAAGAAAACAATTAGGAGATTTCTGTGGCTAATTTGGCATAGAAAATAAACCTGATAGGTCTATAGAAACCAGGAAAGAAAATTCTTCTCCTAAGAAACATCATAAAAGAAAGAAAATTAGGAAAGAAGAAAATAATTATAATAATAATTATAAAAGGAAAAAGTATAATGAAAAATTTCCTAATGATTTTAAAAAATTAATAAAATGCAGAAAATGTGGTAAATTAGGCCACAAGGCAAAAACTTGTTGGGTTCGTAAGAAGCTCAACAAAATTGAGGATAGATATTTAAGAGATAAGATATATGAAGTCTTATTTAATGAAAGTTTTGAAAAAACTGAGTCTGAGAAATCTTTCTCAGAAAAAGAAAATCTAAATGTTTTAGATTATGAAAGTTTTAATTCCTCAGAAACAGAGAAAGATAACTGTCCAGCAAATTGCATAAAGGACTGTTGTAAAAACCCTTCTGAGATATCAGAAGAAGGTCTTTATCAAATTATTTCTCAGTTTCAAAACATGGAAATCAATGTTTTAAGTAATGAGATTTTAGATCTCTTAAAAGTTATAAATGATCCTCAAATAAAAGAAAAATTAATTTCTGAATATCTAAATCAGCAGAAAACTGAGGAAGCATCTTCTTCAAGCAATCCACAACAGGATTTAAAACCTTTTTCTCTAGCTGAACTAAAAAGACAGCTAGCTCAAAGAAATAGAATTTCCAGACCTGTTAATATCCAGGATTTAAAATTTTAGATTGATAATCTAAAATTAGATATTAAAATCCTTCAAAAAGATAATAGAAATCTAAAAGAAATGATTATGAGGCTTGAAATTCCTCAGAAAGGAAATACTGAAGAAATTCCTTAGAATAATCAAGGAGTATTCTTAGAAAGTATAATAGATATTATAACCACACAAAAGTGGAATATCAAAATAAAACTTCTTATTGAAGATAACTTTTTTATAACTGTTATAACACTAGTTGATAGTGGTGCGGATCTAAACTGTATCCAAGAAGGAATTATTCCTACTAGATACTTTCATAAAATCTCACATAACTTAAGTTTTGCGGGAGGAGAAAAATAAAAAATTGAATATAAAATTCCTCAGGCTCGTATTTGTCATGATGAGACCTGCATTCCAACTAGTTTTATTATAGTTAAAAACCTTACTAGCCAAGTTATACTTGGAACCCCTTTTTTGAATAAAATTTTCCCTTTAAGACATATTGATAATAAAGGGATAACTGGAAATATATTTTCCATTTATTACAAATCATTTTTCCAGGACTTTAAACAATGTAAAAGAATACCTTTTACAAGCAAAGATAAATCAAATTGATTTTTTACAAAAAGAAATATTTTCTTTAAATATCCAGGACAGGATAAATAATCCAAAATTACAGGATAAGATCAAGATGATTAATAATAAGTTTACGTTACAAATATGTAATGATCATCCAAATGCTTTCTGGGATAGAAAGAAACATATTGTTTCTCTTCCTTATGAAAATGATTTTAATGATAGTAAAATTACTACTAAGGCTAGACCTTGTCAGATGAATTCCAATTATATGGAATTATGTAAACAAGAGATTAAATCTCTTCTGGATAAGAACTTAATCAGAAGGTCAAAATCCTCGTGGTCTTGTACTGCTTTCTATGTTAATAAACATTCTGAGAAAGAAAGAGGTATTCCTAGACTAGTTATAAACTACAAACCTCTTAATAAGAATTTAAAATGGATTAGGTATCCTATACCTAATAAAAAAGATTTATTAGATAAATTATATAATGTCATAATATTTTCAAAATTTGACTTAAAATCTGGATACTGGCAAATCCAGATAGATGAAAAAGATAGGTACAAAACCGCTTTTGCAGTACCTACTGGTCATTACGAATGGAACGTGATGCCTTTTGGGTTAAAAAATGCCCCATCAGAATTTTAAAATATTATGAATGATATTTTTATCCCATATAGTGACTTCATAATAGTTTATATTGATGATATCCTTGTATTTTCTAAGGATATTAAAACTCATTTTAAGCATCTTGAAATATTCAAGGATATAATAATAAAAAATGGTTTAGTCATCTCTAGACAAAAAATGATGCTTTTCCAAACCAAAAAAAGATTTTTGGTTCATAATGTTGAAACAGGAAATATTATTCCTATCAATAGAAGTATTGAATTTGTGTCGAAATTTCCAGATGAAATTTATGATAAGACTCAGCTTCAAAGGTTCTTAGGGAGCTTAAATTATATTCTTCCCTACTATAAAAATCTAGCAGAAGATACTGTCATTTTATATGACAGATTAAAAAAGAATCTTCAGCCATGGTCAGAGAACCATACTAATACTATTCAAAAGATTAAGCAAAAAGTTCAAAATCTTCCTTGCTTAATGATAACCAACCCAGATTGGGAAAAAATTATTGAAACAGATGCCTCTGATATAGGCTATGGGGGAATCTTAAAACAAATTTCTCCAATAAATAAACAAGAAAGTCTGGTAAGATTCCATTCAGGAAAATGGAATAACAACCAGAAAAACTATGCTACTATTGCAAAAGAAATTCTAACAATAGTAAAATGTGTCATAAAATTTCAAGATGATTTATATAATCAAAAGTTTATTATAAAAATTGATTGCCAAGCAGCTAAATTTATGTTCTCTAAAGACTTCAAACATGATGTTTCAAAACAAATGTTTGCAAGATGGCAGTCTCATTTAACCCCTTTTGATTTTGAAATTATTTATAAAAAGGGTAGTGACAATAGTCTCCCTGATTTTCTTACCAGTGAATACTTAAATTAATGGCTCACTCAAAGGGACCAGTTAACAAGGCCCTCCTGGAGATTCAGGAGATGATAGAATACCACACTCTTCAGATAATCTATGAAGAAGTAACAAAAGAGGAAATCGAAGAAAATAATTTTCTAGATTCAGAACAAAAGAAAACATTATTAATAATATTAATCTTCGCATTTCTTTTTACAAAGAAAAGATTCGTTTATTACGAAAACAAAAAATAATTATTACATGTGGATAAATTTTTCAGATATGATTCCTTGGGAGCAAAGAAGAAGGGGAAGAGGAAGATCTTCCTCTTATAGAGGAAGAGGTAACCAAAATCCGAGGGTCATATCCCAGATCGGAAATCGTAAGCTTATAGCTGAGAATATCGCATCATCATCTGGTTCTTCTTCACAACCGGATAATATCCTTTATAAGGAATTTTTGGCATATAAAGCCTCAAAAGAAGAGTCTAATAAAGACCCTGAATCATCAGCATCATATGCCAGAACTGTTTCTAACGAAGCAGAAGATGATATCACAAATTGGGCTCAAAGCCCATATAAAGAAGTTATACTTCTTTTAGAAAACAAAGACATCAAATGGAGAGATAATCCATGGATGTTAATAAACAGGTATATGGATACAGGATTCAATCCTACAGAGGCTTATAAGCCCAGGCATTACTATGAGCACATTCTTAAAAAAGAAAATTGCGAAATAGAACACTATCATGCCGGTCAACCTGAGGTTTATAACTTCTGTAAGATAGTGATAAAACAAATCATTTTTGTAGAAACATGGGGAACTTCTCCATTAAAAGAAAAGGAGCTTATACATCCCCAAACCAAAGCTTATACATCCCTAAACCAAAGCCCCAATTCGTTACAATTATTGAGATTACAAAAGTGCTTTTTATAAAACATTTTTATATGAGAACCCGAAGCAAAAACATTCGTGGTTCATAAAAATATGTTATCATATTTACGGACAGAAAATTCCAGTCTAGTTTTATAAATGGTGGCAATCTTTTGGCCCTTCAGTGAATATTCTTCCTGAATTATACAAAACCCTTTATACTCAATGGGTAGAAGTCTCTACAGTTCTATTAGACGCTCAGCAGGATGATAATTTCATAAAAAATATGCATGCTTCACATTTTTATATACAATTCAGTATCCCATGGATCTGGAAATGGTCTCCAGAGGTTGATTATGATGACCAAAATATTCTTTGCTTTCAAAGAACCTTCTTCACCAAATTCTGGAAGAAGATGACCCTCAAAAACATTGATGGAGTCATAGAAAGCTATGATAATATAGTGAAAATAAAAAAGACAATTGTTGATTATACGAATCGGAAGAACAACCATCCTCATAAGGAAACTCTCAGTCCTTTCAGACATATTGTTCGAAAAATTCAAACACTTAAAGGAACTGATAATATCAGTAACAAAGAAATCATGGATTTCTATCTGTCAGAAATGAAGAAAGACATGATGAAAAATTTGAGAAAAGAAGGAGCATCTCCTTCAACAATGTCTACATCTTCCCAGGTTGAAGAAGACGAAGACTCAATTTTCCAAGAAGTACAAGATACTGATCCTATAGATGAAGATTATATCAACAATGTTCTTGCAGAATACAAGCAGTCGTTCATCCCAGAAGAATCTTCAGGCAAGCTCAAAGACAAAAAACCACAATAGGCCCTATAAACAGCTTTATCAAAAGTCGGCTCCAATAATAGGTGGAGTGGACAACAGAATTATGCATTCTGGCACAATAATGGCCAGTCACTATTCCCTTTTGAAAAAGTTAGCAAAATAATTGCTAATTACTGTTTTCTTTTTTGACAAATGTATCTAGTAGGTCCCATGAAGGGATCATTGTATGTTTGGCTTTTTTCCTTTTTCCCCGCCTATATAAGAGGACTTTTATTTCTTGTAAAAGGCATCCGGAGAACTATTCCACTACTCTCTCTCTCTTGTATACAACTCTTAATAATATTTGAAGTTTTGAAGTTTGAAGATTGGTGTTCAGAAAACGCAAGTCTGGTAAAAAATTTATAGTTTATTTTAATAATTTTTATTTAAATGATTGCCTCCTTCAGAGGCTAAGTCTTTTAAGTGTTGATATGCGATGATAACTAGAACAATCATATAAAAAAAGTATAAAATTGAAAATATTTTCTGAAAAGAATATAGACATGTTAAGAACAGAATAGAATAATAAGGTGGTGGTTGAATTCTTGGGGACCTTGCAGCCGCTAAAACTAGGATGGACGCAAAGACTTTTTATGGTCTGACCTTTATTAACTCCATCTTAAAATTTCATACTGTTTTTGTAATAATTCCCTTTGGTCTATATTTCGTAAATGTTTTTAATCTTATGCTATAATTATTTTCTAGATTCTGTAAATGATGACTAATCATTGCGAGAACACGCAAAACAAAACGAATCATTTACTTTTTCAATGTTAAAAAGTTTTAAAATATAAGAAAATTATATAAATATAATGTTTATTCGTTTTTAATGAAATTCAAACAAAAAAATACGAATAAATTTTGTTTTTATACATACCTACACATGTGTAATTCATGTGTAGGTTTTTTACCTACACATAATCTATACATGTGTAGGACACTTTTAAATATATAAAAATATAAGAAAAAAGTAGTTTAATGGTTTTTTATATACATAAATATACATATTTGTATGTAAGAAGTATAAAATTTTAAAAAAAATTATCATAGATAAAAAAAATAAAGATTTAAGTTTGTTCCCTATGTTTTTGCAGAATTTCCTTGTTCTGAAATGAACTTCCTTATATATATATATATAGGGGAGGGATAAAATAAAAATCCATTTGAGTTGAAAAAACCCATGAAAACCTATGTAACTTTAATTTTTTTTTTTTGCTGTTTTTATACACTTTTTCGTCACAAAAAAAACGCCGAGTACTTTATTTAAAAAAAATCATGAAAAAATAACTAACAATCATGTTTTTGTATCATATGTTAGCATTACGTCAGCATGTTATATACGTAACACAAGATTTTATATACGTAAACAGGTTCAGCGGTTTTATAAAAAAATTATAAAAATAACCACTCGGCGCTTTTTTGATTTTTTTGTCAAAAGTTATAAAATTAGAGATAGAATCGATCTAAAAAAATTCATCTTTTTTTAATTGTTACATATGTTAATAGAGAGTTTACATAGTTTTTTTTTAACTTAAAGGGTTTTTCTCCATATAATTCCCATATATATATATATATACATATATATAGAGTCCGGTTCCGGTAGAAATAGATTTTTGCATGAGAAACATATAAATCAATAAGAAGGGAACACGTGTATAAGTGTAAGTCCTTGCCATTATTAACTTTAAATTAATTCCAAAACTGATAAACATTAATCTTAACCATTAAATTAGTTCCAAAATTGACACTCATTAATCAATATACCATTTTTAGACCTGAGCAAATATTAACACTGCGTGTATTCAATATCCATATAACAACACCATTATAATTTGATAACAACACCCTACTTTTATTGGTTGATCATATATGTCGTAATAATGTATAATGTCCCAAACATGTCTTAATAAGCCGTATTGGTCCTGCAGTTAGGGTAGCTCTTTATAAGGTTTGATTAGCCTTATTTGGTAGTATTAAGTTTCAGTGTGCCGACATTTGATGAACTTTAAACTTGGTTTGGGTAAACATGTATGAACGTATTGGGTAATCGGGCCAGGTATCACCTAATACGATACTTGTTTCGTACACACGAAATTTTTAGAACTAATCCCATACACGGTCGCATACCTAAATACGCGTCATGAATGTTTCTGATTTCGGATTTATTCAATGTGCTCAAAAGTTTATTACATTATTTCTAACTATCTTTTAATATTTATTTTCTTGATTTTGTTACGGATCTTTCTAAACTACATTTTTTTTTCTCAATTTTGCTACGGGTTTTGCTTCGGAATTTATTAAATTATTTTATAAATATTTATTTTCTTGATTTTGCTATGTAATTCGCTAAAGATCTTATTACCTTACTTCTAATTATTTAAAATATATTTATTTTATTGATTTTGCTAGGGATTTTGCTATCGGATTTTATTAAATTATTTTTTTAATACTTATTATTTCAACTTTGCTACGAGTTTTGGTACAGGCTTTTTTGCAACGGAATATCCATATGTAAAATGTAGCAAAATGTGTTCGTAGCAAATCGATCCATAGCTAATCTGTAGCACAATTTGCGATTGATTTTTTCCGTAGCTAATACCTGTTTGTGTAGTAGTGTGTCAAATGGGGAGCTAACTAAACATTTCAAATTGGACACCCCAGCTGGTAATCACATATGCATTATATAAAGTCTAGGCATCTCATTTCTAAATACCTAAATCTCTTAAACTAATGCTCTGAAACCTTCTTGCAAAACCCACATTTTGTAAACCATTTTTATATTAATATCCATTTGTTTTATCGCCCGTATTTTTTCTAAATCAAACCCATAGCGAAAAAGTTTGTGTATTTATCCACCTAAATGTTGGAATACAAAACCACATATCCACCTAAGTCATAAGTACAGGGTGTGTAAGTTAAAATCAAAAGACAGTTCAAAAGAGAGCTCATTAAAGTAATACATATACACTAGCTAGTCATTCCTTGACCCGACCCATCCGGAGGCTCGAACATTCATCTTTCATACTTTGAGATGTTCTACCTAAAAGCGTATATCACAAACACTTATTAGCAATACTAAATGAGTACATAAGTATCTATCTCAAACTCCAATGAAAAAACTAAACTCGTATTTAAGCATGCCTCAAAAATTTTCAATAGAAGATTAGACCACTAGGTAAATGCATTTACATTTTTTTCTGAACGGGAATTTGGATCACTGACGGGTCATTGGCCCACCCCCGATCATCTCCACCACCTTCAGGAGGAAACCCACTATAGGTGAGAAAACCCACTAGCCCTAAATGGAACCTCTTTCGTCACAAGTAAGACTTGAACCCAAGATCTCCACATTTTAATGAAGTCTTGGATATCTCACCTCAACCACTTGGGCTGAAGATCATTTGCAAATGCATTTACATAGCCATGTCTTTTCCTTCAACAGTCGCATGCCTATGTAAATTGGTTTACACATTCCTATTTATTTCAACATTTTTACCTAAAACACTAAATTCTTTCCCAAGTAATTCCAAATGAAAATCTTACTCTTCAAACACTAACTTGTTTTACCTCAATTGTTAAGGTCAAAGCCTTCAACACACTTGTGAGATTTATCTATCTCAATTATGAAATTCGAAGCTTTCAATACCTTTGTGAGATTCATAGATCTCACTTCTGAAAGTATAAAATTTCAGTTATCCTTAATTCAACATAACCAGTACGTATACTAACTAGCCTATCTAATTCAAATAAATATTCCAAGCACATCTAAATAGGCATGCAAGTCAATTCTCCATCTAGATCCTCCCCCTAAATGTTCTCCCTAAGCCCAAAATTTCTGACGTAAAAATTCCTACAAGCTCAAAACAATGTCACGATCCTAGCATGATCGAGTTTTCGGCGTTGATATTTCCTCCCTATGTCGATCACCACCTTCCATCTACTATACATTAACCTCCATCTATCCATGTGAACGCTAGTAACAAAATTCATGCTAGTTTTATGTTTAATGAAATACTTACCACCATATCATAAAGCATCAATATAAATGTGTAACCTAAAATTGTTTTATTGTTTTTTGCATTATTTCACATGTGAGTTTACACCGTAAAATATTTAAACCAATGTTAATTTACTGTGTAAGTTCATATATGAATTGACATTAGTATAGATGTTATATAGTGTAAATACACATGTGAATTCATAGTATAATTTTGCATTATGAATTCACATCTAAATTCAAATATAAATAATATTAACTAATGTTTACTTTGTGAAATAATATTCAAACTAATGTTCATTTACAATGGAACAACATGTGAAGTAATGTTAAGTCTATATGAATTTACACTTTACTAATTATTAACCCATACATTTGAAAGTGACTAAGACTCACATGTGAACCGTACTTGGTGTTGTTGATTGGTTGTTTTGGGCGGTTATGACACTTGTCACGTTTTTATTGGTTGGTATTTTTCCTTTACTCAATATTTATTTGCATTAAACATTATTCGTTGGAAATAAAGCACAAATGGGGCCCTGGCCTGGTGGTAGACGCAGCCTTTACACTTCCTTACATCCCACCCATCCATCCGGGTTCAAACCACGTCGGTGGGTTTTTTTCCCTTTTTTTGTTAATTTTAAATGGACTTTCCGTTTGTTTTTTTTTTCCAATTTTTAGCATGTTATTTTTATGTTACAAATCTTAACGCTCCAGTTTTCTCAACATTACCGCGAGTTAGCTAGGGAACCGCCGCGGAGCACGGGGTGTCCTCCTAGTTTAAAACATCTGATAAAATATATCAAGTTGCCTGCCTACTTAAGTGGTTAAAGATGTCTATTTGTATGATGTAATATGTTTGATTTAATTATTAACTATGTTTATAATATTTAGTTGATGTAACTTTATATAAAAGAAATCAAGTTTTTTTTAAGTGTTTCATTAAAATCACTCGGTTTTTTTTTCTTTCAAATTCATTCAAACTTCATTAGGTTTTCAATCTTGTGTAACTTTTTTTACAAATATTAATTAAGTGATCTAAATGAAACATATATGAATCTTAGTTTCTATTTAGTGATATTTTTTTAGTTTGACTTAAATTGAACAATTATGAAACTTGGTTATTATTTAGTGAAACTTTTTCATTGTTGCCTTCTTCAAGTTATTTAAAAAATAATAATTATTAGATAGCAAACAAAATTCATATATGTTTCATTTAGACCACATAATTTAAAAAAAAAATAACATTTATAATTTTTTTTTACATGATTAAAACATCTAATGGAAGTTGGGTGACTTTTGAGGAAAAAATAACTCAATGAAACACTTAAGAAAATTTGATTACTATTGTGTGATGTTTTTTTCTTTGTAATTTTATATTTGTGTTGATATTTATAAGGATGTGAGTGTAAAATAAGAAGAAACAAATACAACTTCACTAAAATTGTATAATTTTAGTGTTAAGAAACTGTTTTTACTCATTTAATTAATTAGAGTTTTTTTTTTAATTAAAATCAATGAAGGTTTAATTGTTTCTTCGATTAGCCAATTAATCCATATATTCTAAAATAATTTGAACATATTAAATGAACTTTTTTTGTTTTTTACAATAATTAAACGTGTAATGATTAAAAGAAAAAAAAAAGAAGTCTAAAATAGATATGATTACAGAAAGTTATTATATAATCGTAAATTCTAACATTCTTGTAAATACAATCAGTTTACAACCCCTTGATTAGTCAGGTTGCAAGCCGTTTCACACCTAAATATTTCGGTTATTATATTATTTGTCTAGCATAATGATGCTTGTTGACAAAGCGAACAATTATTGACGGAAACAAGTTACTAGTGATTATCGTAACATAAGTCCTAGATTTTGTTTGTACATACTTTCAAAGAGAGAATTATGAAAAAGATAGTTGTGTGTGTACGTATACATGGGAATGATGATGAAAAAAATCACATAGTTATAAAAAACCATAAAAATCACGAAACCACCACTAACTGCTCATATAGTTTATAATTTTTTTTATTTTTGTTTTATTTCTAAGGGTATCAATATAATATTACATATTTTACCAAAAATCATTTGATGTATTGTGTTACACATACGTAACACTGTGTCAATAGAAAACAATGTTACATATTGAAAGGACCCAACCGGATATCTCTCATAGTTGGCAAACATAACATAAACATAGTTCTTAAATCAAACATTAAACTAACAGCGAAAGTTTTATAAAAAATTTAGAGTTAATTAAAACTTTTAATTCAACATTGTTCAATATTAATAAAACTAGCAAATGGGGATGTCAGTTTTCATCAGCAGCGGCCACCCAATCATCTCCTTCTAAGTCCTCGCGACTTCATATCTTTCTCTTTCCGTTGTTACCTGGTGTGCATACTAAAATAGTCAGCTAACGCTGTTGAGTTCAAGTTTACAAAACTTTTCGCATAAAACATCTCTTCCTCATGTTATATAAAACACATTTAATGAAAAACATTCTTTGTTCTACTAACTATATAAATAATAATAATAATACAACATATAGATGGATACTTAGTTATTCTGTGCTCTTTTCTGTTAAGTCATATATTATTGGTCTACAATCTGTATCTTTCTTTTTTTCATCTGTCTTGAAAGGACTTCTTTCTTTATCAGCGAGTATGGTTCCCTGAGGCTCAACGTCCAAAGACCAATACTCACAACTTGTGTCACAAGGGACTTCTCAGATAACCGTCGTCACCAGAGTAAACGTCTTTACTCATTTCTCTAGTTGTACAACATCCTCGTTACAGTGCCCTGCCGAGCATTGTCCCGATTTTTCTAATGGTACGTCATGGTCTCGGTCCATGACGCAACATCGGCTTCGGGTAACACTAGTCTCAGTGTAACATCCTGAGTTTTTTAACACGGAATATATGCAAAAAATTAAAACTTAGCAAGGATGTGAGGTGTGGGCTTGGGCTTGGGTGTATGGGCCAAAAAGGGCAAGGGTTGGGCCCCTTATAAGCCTCAAGACCAGCCCCAAACCTCTATTTCATCACCATTTTTTTCGTTTCTAGAGAGAGAAATATTTTAGAGAGAGTGAGTCGGTTTTGCCCAAGATCTATCCAACTATCTTCTCCAGTGTTGACACGAAGATTAGCTGAAGAAACGAGTCGATTAGAGGTACGAATCACGTCCAAAATCTGAGTTTTTATGTAAAGTGGGTTTTTAGGGTTTCAACAAGATTTCTTCAAAAAGATTAGATTTTTACGTGTGTTTTTAAATAAAAACTATAGATTTAGCTTCATGGTTAAGATTAGAACAGTTTGGACGTAAAAAGTTGGGATTTTGGATCAAAAACGAAGAATCTAGCCAAGAACAGATGAGTCGTCCGAAAAGTCGTTGAATGGTCCGAAAACTTCGAAGCGTCCTAAAAGTATTTTGGACGAAGAGAGATTTCGGACGAACTCGTTTTCGAACGGAATTGTTTTCGGACGAATAAGTCTTCGCATGAAAGACATTTCAGGCGAATTAGTTTTCGGGCGAAATGGTTTTCAGGCAAGACATTTCGACCGAAATTGATTTCGATCGAAAGGAGATTCGGACAGTAGAGTTTTTGATCTAGTAGATTTCGGATGAATAGTTTTGTCATGACTCGGAGCTAACACGTTTCGTTTATGACCACTCGAACAGATCGTTGAGCCTTAAAGAAAACTTAACTAAGAAAGTCAAGTGAGTTCTAATCCTCTTTTTGCCTGCTTTAGGGGTGGTGTGTATACTTAGTGTAAAAAGGTTTATTACATATTTTATATTAATAAACAAAGTGAAAAGCTATGTTCTAGTGTAAAGTTTAAAAGAGTCAAATGTACGTTTTGAGCAAAGTATACCAATATTATTGGCAAGCGTTTACTATATTTCCATATACATAAACAAATGCATAATATATGTGTTAGTATTTTCAAGTAAAGCAAGATATATCTTATGGCAAGCGTTTACTATATTTTCGTATACATAAACAAAGACATGATATATGTGTTAAGCTATATTTCAGTAAAATCAAAGGTATTTATGGCAAACGTTTACTATATTTTTATATACATAAGCAAAGGTATAATACATATTAAAGTTATGATCAAGTTAAAGAAAGTATATGAACAGAAAGTAAATAGATTTCCTACGAGAATGTGTACCAGCTGTAATGGTCCTTGGGACAGTTGTTACTTGTACAAAATGTCAGATATAGGTTCTACCCATTAGTAAAAACCTTTGGGTTCGTTAGCGGTTGTACAACTGGGATGAGCGACGATGGTTGCTCGGGACGTCCACGCAACCTCCCCTTAGCGTTAAGCGGTATTTTCGGTTCATGGACGTGAGCCATGGGGGCAATGACCAGGTACTTATCGGTTCATGGACGTGAGACATGGGGGCGGTATAATATGTGACAAGTGAATTGACGGTTAAGCGGTAGTGTCGGTTCATGGCCATTGGCCATGGTGGCATTGACCAGGTACTTGTCGGTTCATGGCCGAGAGCCATGAGGGCAGTATAGTGTAAAGGAGTTGACGGTTTATTATATGTTTTAAATTGATTTGAAAAGTAAAGTATGTAAAGTTTTGCCTAAAGGGCAGTATGTATGTATTAGTAAATCTTTTATATAATTGATTTAAAGTAAACGTTAGAACTCACTCAGCATTGATGATTTTTAGTATGTATATCAGTTAAGTGTAAGTGGCCTTGGATGGATGTGGATGCTTGGCTTGGCGAGACGAGTTACCCGAAGATCAGCATCTGGCATCCTGTTTATGTTATGTTTATGTTTTAGTTGTTTAGGGCAAGTTTCCTTTCGTATCAGACAATTTATATTTAGACATGTTATGTATTTCCGCTACGAATGTTAATGATTAAGTCGTTTCCGCTGCTAAGTAATGAATGTCTTATGTTTATGAGCTATGTGTTGTTGAGTAAATCCAATACGTGAGGCCTCCCGGGTTTGGGGACTTACTAGTTGGTATCAGAGCCATAGTTTGAGAGATTTGGACATCCCCGATGTCCAGACTTAAACGGAGAATGGGACCATGTAGCGGATGCCAGTAACGGGTAACCCAAGCCAAAGCATCAGAAGTATATAGTAAGTAAAGTTTCTTTCCCTGTTTAGAGTGTCATGCTAAGAATAGAGGCTTTAGTGGAATCATGAAAGTGAATAATTAGAAAACAAGAAGTGATGTAATGGTTAATTGCAGATGGCCAGTGTATATTAACATTTTACCTTACTTATTGCGTTCTAAATATTCCATAGCATGATGAAGTTAAATCCATTTGTTCTCTATCTTTCAGTTAGAAATAGCGAGATGTGGATGAGCGAGAAGAGGTGGAGGAGGAAGACATGGTAGGCGGATTGGCCGCCGCGGTGGAGCTAGTACAAACCAAGAGATTGAGGGGAGTGTCCACACTACCCATACTGAGACGGAGGTTAGCCAGCACAATGTTGAACATGTGGAAGGAGATGACCAGCCATTTGAGTTTAAACCATCCGTACAGGCAGCTCTCGACCGGGAATTCACCCGACTACTGAAGGAAACCTTACCGGTCATACTAGACAAAGCCTTGAGGAAGGCCAAGGAGAACCCTAACACAACCCTAGTCACTGAAGGGCCCGTGGTGCTTCCAGCTATGGGAAGACCAGTTCTGGTTGAGAACGTTGCACCGCCAGCTCGCGGCTGCGACTACAAAGCATTTCGAGGTTGTGATCCACATGTGCTTACTAGGGAGAAAGAAGCAGCAGATACTTTAGACTGGATTAACGGCATGGAGTCGACCATTCGTCTTAGTGAATGCCGACCGGAACAAGCAGTCATGTTCGCTGCAAAGTCATTAAAAGGAGAAGCAGCACATTGGTGGGAAACTATGAAACAAGCTAAAAGTGACTGATGTAATGTGAAGCACACATCTTATTTCCTTTGTTTTCGTGCGTTTTTAGATAGTTTTATATTTGTTTTGAGTCATTTTTGGTTCGTATTGAGTCTTTATTATGTTATCAGGTACTCTTATGGTATAGGAAGCTATATTGTGAAGAAACCTAGCACGAGAGAAATCCCAAAGAAAATAATTTAAAAAGTTGGAAATTCATGCTCTCGCGATATGCGAGGAGACAGAAAAAGTGTCTCGCGGTACGCAAGGGAAACCAAAACCGGGCGTGACTAATTTGTCCCTCGCGGTATGCGAGGGGCTGGACACAATCTCTCGCGGTACGCGAGAGGCCCTAAAATCCGCAAAAAGCCCTAAATCGAGATTAAATAGAATTCTAAGGCTATTGTGAGAAAAGTTCGAGTTTTAGCCATCTGGAGAGAGCTAGGAGGCGATTCTGGGAGTTAGAGAAGCAATCGGATCAAAATATTGGAGCTTTATACTTCGTATTGGTTAGATATCGATTATCCGATTGTTGAGATTGATGATTGATTGTTTGATTGATTTGATTTCTGCTATGTTCTTAGTTTTTACTTCTGATTTGTTGTGTTGGACCATGTTTCTTGGCTAAACACTTGATACTACCTAGGTCTATGATGAATACTTAGTAAAGTTCTTATTTTTATTGGTTTTTGGATTCATATGTTGGTTTAATGGTTTTGTAACAATCTTGGTTTAATATTTATGATGATTATGCATGCTTTGAACCTGATTTGCAATTGATTATAGTTCCATATGCTGCTTGTGAATGTATTTCAGTTTGAGTAGTATATCTAGATCATACACTGTGTGTTTGTGGTTGTTTGATGGTTTGCTAGACGTAGTATTCCATAGGAACTGTGATTGAGAGTAGGTTAGATCTGAGTGTTCTTCTTATCTCAATACCTGAAAAGTGAGAGGTAATCGGTTAGTCTTCGTATTAGGATTTCGAGTGTTAACTGTCTGAGAGGAAGTTGCCATAGGGTTTCTAGTATCCGTTGCTATTCCGAGTCATAGTTGTTATCCTGAGATTACCCCATGCATCTTCGATGTATTGTGGACAGTGATACTGAGTGGTGATCTGTCTTTTGGGTACTTTATCATTGTTGGAGAGACTGAAAAGTAATCCGACTATCTAGTGAGTTTCACTGCATCTATAGGTTTCTTAGTTGGTGACACCCTGAGAATTATTAGGGATCCACTAGGTTATCTAGAGTTGTTATCCTTAGATACCCAGATCCATCATAGTTTCCATAACGGGTAGAAGTCTGTGCTTTGCAAGTAGGATTCCGACCTAGGTAGTGTTCTTCATATTCCTGGTATTTCCCTGAGTTCTTTGTCCTGATAGTTAAATTCGTTCTTTAGTTCTGCATTATTAGTTTAATCAGTACTGTAGAAAACCCCCAACCAAATCAACTTTAGTCCGAGTCAGAGTTTAGTGTAGTTATTCAGTGTCTCTAGGGTTCGATAATCCGGTTTACCATTAAGCTGTGCTACACTCGATAGGTACACTTGCCTGTCGGTGCGGTTTAGTTCATATGTACTCCATTTATTACGTAGGAGTCTAGCTTAGGTTTATTTGTTAGTTTTTATAGACCGTTTGGGCGACATCAGTGACCAAGCGGTCGAGTTGATGAGGTGGAATGATCTGAAAGCAATGGTAATTGAAAAGTTTTGTCCTAAGAATGAGGTCTACAAGGTGGAAAGGGAGTTCTTGACTCTACAAGTCAGACTCATGACTCACCGGCAGTATACTTCAAAGTACAATGAGTTGGCACGTCTGGTGCCCCATCTTGTGACAACTGAAGAGAGGAGAATTCATTATTATGTTCAGGGGTTGCCTCCGAAGATCCGTACATTTGTCAAAGCTAACACACCGAGTACCTTTGAGTCGGTGGTTGTTCTGAACGGCGTTGTGTATGATGACATCGCTTCTACTGACGTCATCCCTGAGGTGCACAAGAAACAAATGATAAAGCGTGCTGGTGAGGACCTCCAGGGTCCTGGTGAGAAGAGAGCAAGTGTAGAAGCCGAGGGTCTATGTGGCAAGTGTAGGAAGAGGCACGGAGGTGAATGTAGAGCTGGTCAGGAAGGATGCTCTAGGTGTGGCAAGTTCTGACACCAGTCACGCGATTGTCCAGATAAGCCTAGATGCCACAACTGTGCGTAGCAGGGACATCTAAGCCGGGATTGTAAAAAGCCCAAGGAACCGAAAACTGGGGTATCCGGAAAGGGAAAGGGTGCAGAGAAAGAACCCTACAACAACAAGGCCAAAGCAAGGGCCTACTAGATAACTCATTAGGTACGTTGCAAGCTCTAATTTTATGCTATGGCAAGTTCATGATGTTGATTCCCTATATGCTTAGTTAACCCCATTAGCTTTGATGCCTTAGAATTAGAAATCTGTCATGGTTAGACTCTCAGTGCTAGTTACTCACAATGGCTTTCATGACCAAGCTGCCTCACATAGCTATGGTTTATGCCACCCATTCTATGATTTGCTATCAGTATAGCTTATAGCAGCTTTCGAGGACGAAACATGTTGTAAGGAGGGTAGACTTGTAACATCCCAAGTATTTTAACACGGAATACTTAGTAAAAATTTAAAACTTAGCAAGGATGTGAGGTGCGGGCATGGGCTTGGGTGTATGGGCCAAAAAGGGCTAGGGTTGGGCCCCTTATAAGCCTCAAGACCAGCGCCAAACCTCCATTTCATCACCATTTTTTTCATTTCTAGAGAGAGAAATATTTTAGAGAGAGAATGAGTCGGTTTTGCCTAAGATCGATCCAACCTTCTTCTCCAGTGTTGACACGAAGATTAGCTGAAGAAACGAGTCGATTAGAGGTATGAATCACGTTCAAAATCTGAGTTTTTATGTAAAGTGGGTTTTTAGGGTTTCAACAAGTTTCCTTCAAAAATATTAGATTTTTACGTGTGTTTTTGAATAAAAACTATAGATTTGGCTTCATGGTTAAGATTAGAACAGTTTAGACGTAAAAAGTTGGGATTTTGGATCAAAAACGAAGAATCTAGCTAAGAACAGATGAGTCATTCGAAAAGTCATTGAATGGTCCGAAAACTTCGAAGCGTCCGAAAAGTATTTTGGACGAAGAGAGAATTCGGACGAAATCGTTTTCGGACGAATAAGTCTTCGGATGAAAGACATTTCGTGTGAATTAGTTTTCGGGCGAAATGGTTTTCAGACAAGACATTTCGACCGAAATTGATTTCGATCGAAAGGAGATTCAGACAGTAGAGTTTTTGATCTAGTAGATTTCAGACGAATAGTTTTGTCATGACTTGGAGCTAACACGTTTCGTTTATAACCACTCGAACAGATCGTTGAGCCTTAAAAAAAAGTTAACTAAGAGAGTCAGGTGAGTTCTAATCCCCTTTTTCCTGCTTTAAGGGTGGTGTGCATACTTAGTGTAAAAAGGTTTATTATATATTTTATATTAATAAACAAAGTGAAAAGCTATGTTCTAGTATAAAGTTTAAAAGAGGAAAATCTACGTTTTGAGCGAAGTATACCAATATTATTGGCAAGCGTTTACTATATTTCCATATACATAAACAAAAGCATAATATATGTGTTAGTATTTTTAAGTAATGCAAGATATATCTTATGACAAGCTTTTACTATATTTTCATATACATAAACAAAGACATGATATATGTGTTAAGCTATATTTCAGTAAAAGGAAAGGTATTTATGGCAAGGGTTTACTATATTTTCATATACATAAGAAAAGGCATAATACATGTTAAAGAATAGATTTCCTACACCTGTAAAGGTCCTTGGGACAAATATTACTTGTATAAAATGTCAGATATGGGTTCTACCCATTAGTAAGAACCTTTGGGTTCGTTAACGGTTGTACAACTAGGATGAGTGACGGCGGTTGCTCGGGAGGTCCACGCAACCTCCCCTTAGCGTTAAGCGGTATCGTCGGTTCATGGACGTGAGCCATGGGGGCATTGACCAGGTACTCGTCGGTTCATGGACGTGAGCCATGGGTGGTACAGTATGTGACAAGTGAATTGACGGTTAAGAAGTAGTGTCGGTTCATGGCCGTTGGCCATGGGGGCATTGACCAGGTACTTGCCAGTTCATGGCTGAGGGCCATTAGGCCAGTACAGTGTAAAGGAATTGACGTTTATTATATGTTTTAAACTGATTTGAAAAGTAAAGTATATAAAGTTTTGCCTAAAGGGCAGTATGCATGTATTAGTAAATCTTTTATATAATTGATTTAAAGTAAACGTTAGAACTCACTTAGCGTTGCTGATTTTTAGTATGCATATCAGTTAAGTGTAGGTGGCCTTGGATGGATGTGGATGCTTGGCTTGGCGAGACGAGTTACCCGAAGATCAACATTTGACATCCTTTTTTCTGTTATTTTTATGTTTCAGTTGTTTAGGGCAAGTTTCCTTTCGTATCAGACAATTTGTGTTTAGACATGTTATGCATTTCCGCTGCGAATATTAATGATTATGTCATTTCCGCTGCTAAGTAATGAATGTCTTATGTTTATGAGCTATGTGTTGATGAGTAAATCCAATACGTGAGGCCTCCCGGGTTCGGGGCCTTACACTCAGTGATTATACTACTAACTCAAGACTTGCTACTATGCTTAGGGTAGCACTAGCCTCTAGAAATATGCTACTACCCCAAGTCTTTTCTTGTCTGGGTCATACTCTGACAGATTAGACAATGTATTTGACTTATTCTTCTTTTCTTTGTTTATAAAAGATATAGTTAAATAAACCATTATTTTCTCTTTGTTTACAGAACATGTAGTTAAATAATTTGTTCTCTTTTCTTTGTTTATAAAATGTATAGTTAAATAAACCGTTCTTTTCTTCTTATATTTAGTTTATAAAACATTTCGTTAAATAAACCGTTCACTTGTCTTATCTTTCATTTATAAAATATTTAGCTAAATAAACCGTTCTTCTCTTCTTATCTTTTGTTTATAAAACATTTAGTTAAATAAACCGTTCTTTTCTTTTTATCTTTTGTTTATAAAATATTTAGTTAAATAAACAATTCTTTCCTATATTTCTGTTTATAAAACATTTAGTTAAATAAACCATTCTTTCTTATCTTTCTTTGCAAACGTTTAAGTAATAAAATACATTTATTATAAACGTATAATTTTTAAGTATGCACACCACCCTAAAACAATAAAATAGGGATTCTTGAACTCACCCGACTATCGGTATTCAACTTGAAGTTGACGTCTTATCTATTGCTAACGCGTAGACTGATCCGGACATAAGTTAAGACACGAATTCTATTATTTTGTGCTAGTGTCGGCTGAGAGTGTCGGCTGAGAGTGTCGGATGAGAGTGTCGGCTGAGAGTGTCGGCTGAGAGCGTTAGCCTACACATTAGAGTGTCGTCTGATAGTGTCACCAGGCACACTAGAGTGTCGCCTGATAGTGTCACCAGGCACACTTAAGTATCGCCTGAACTTGCATTCGTGAATTTTTGTCATGCCCTGAGGGTCGACACTCTTAGTGTCTTCGTCCTCGTCGAGTGTCGCCACTTTGCAGGTGGTCGACACTCGAGTGTCGGGTCAAGAACCAAAATTTCATACAGGCTCGTTTTTGGTCCAAAATCATAATTTTTTACATCCAAATCCTTTCTCCAACTTCCATGAAGCTATATCTAATCTTTTTAGGTGTTTTTATACGTAAAAATCCGATTTTTATGTGATTAAACCGAAGAAACCCTAAAACCCATTTCTATCAAAAACAGCAAATCTGAGGTCAATCCTTACCCCAAAACACGTTGCTCTTCGTGTAGAATCAATCTATGATGATGGAGAATGAAGATAAAAGCAAGATCAAAGGTTTTGATGGTTTTTCTTGAGCTTTCTCTCTCTAGATTTCTCTCTTTCTCTCTCCAGGGTTTTGGTTGAAGTTGGTGAAATGAGGGGTTTATGGAGGAAGACAAGGGTTTATCATGCCCTCCCTTGCACCCCATCAGCCAGGCCCGATGCCCAAGTCTTCGAGCCCGTTGGTTTTCTTTTATTATTCCTTTCTTTTATCGTTTCTCTCCCGAGACCTGTCGTATTTCGTTTTATTCTTTATGTTATTTTCGGGATGTTACAAGTCTACGCCTCTTATTAGAGGTTTCTTACTCGAAACCTTTTATAGGTCAAAATAACCGAGGTTACAATTCCCTCATTTCCGAGTCAGTCTCCCACGTGGCTTCTAATCCTTTCCGATGTTTCCATTGAACTTTTACCAGTGGAATAACTTTGTTTCGTAGTTGTTTATCTTTCCTATACAAAATTTCTATGGGCTCCTCAATATAGTTAAGGTTGTTGTCTACTTCGATGTCATCGAGTGGAACATGTGCCGATTCGTCCGGTAAGCACTTCCGCAAGTGCGACACGTGGAAAGTAGGATGGATTCCACTCAATTCTTCTGGCAGTTATAATCGATAAGCTACTTCTCCAACTCGTGCTAAAACTTTGAACGGTCCGACAAACCTCGGACTTAGCTTTCCTCTTTTCCATAATCGGATTATTCCTTTCCAAGGAGACACTTTCAACAGTACCTTGTCCCCAACCTGAAATTCAAGATCTCTCCTCCTCTTATCTGTGTAAGATTTATGCCTGTCCTTAGCGGCTCTCATTCGGGCTTTGATTTGGTCAAACTTCTCGGAAGTTGTTTTGACTACATCAAGACTTGCGAAGTCTTTCTGCCCAATTTTGCCCCAACAGACGGATGTCCTACACTTCCTATCGTACAACATTTCAAAAGGTGGCATGCCAATAGTTGCATGCCAATAGTTGCATGATAGTTGTTGTTGTAGGAGAACTCCGCTAGTGGTAAGTGGTTGTCCCAGCTACCACCGAAGTCAATGATACATGCCCGGAGCATGTCCTCGAGAGTTTGAATGGTCCTTTCGGACTGACCATCGGTTTGTGGGTGGTAAGCTGTGCTGATGTTAAGTCTAGTGCCTATTGTCTTATGGAATCTTTTCCAAAACCTCGACGTGCACTGTGTGTCCCGATCCGACACAATCTACAAGGGCATACCGTGTCTGGTTAATGAACAACTCTTTGTCAATCGGTCCACAATTACCCATATGATATCATGACCTTTAGCTGTACGCGGTAGCTTGGTTATGAAAGCCATGGTAATGTGTTCCCATTTTCATTCGGGAATGAATAATGGTTGCATCGTTCCACATGGTATCTGGTGCTCGTCCTTTACCTGAGAACAAGTTAGGCACTTGCTTCACATATTCAGTTACGTCGTTCTTCATGTCGGGTACTTTTTCTTTATATCATTGTACATCTTGTTGATTCCAGGATGGATAGATTAGCGAGACTTATAAGCATCGTCAAGGATTTTGACCCTAAGTTCACCACCCTTGGGTATCCACATCCTCCTAAATCGTGTTCGTACTCCACAGGTGTTGGTTTCTAACTTTTCCTGATGGCCCACTATTCTTTCTCGTTTAACATTTTCTTCTTTCAAAGCTTCATTCTGGGCATGTTCTATTTCGGTCATGAGATCTGAAGTCACGACCAACAGTTATGCCTTCACCTTGATAGGAGTAGTCGGCTCCTTTCGACTCAAGGCGTCGGCCACCACGTTTGCTTTCCTGCGTGTGGTATAGGACCTTACAATCAACATACTTTAATAGTTCTAATAACCGTCCCTGTCTCATGCCCGACTCTTTCTACACGAAGTAATGCTTCCAAATTCTTGTGATCATATCCTGTGGTGCACTCAACTCTACAGCTAAAACGTCACCATATCTTTAGCGTAATTTTTTGTTAAATTAGGGGCAATTTGGTTAGATTTTAACCTATGAATTTCAAACTTACTGTTGATTTAACATTAAAATGTAGACGGAGTTAGTTATTTGGATGAAAATGATTTTGAAAAGTGAGGGACGAAAAAACTAAAAAAACAGATTTTGTATGAAAGTAGCTAAAATGGTCAAATCACAGTGACGAAAATGAAACTTTACTATATATATATATATTATCTAATAAATTTTTTCATGTCACATGTCGCCTCCATATTTATTATCTAGTAATGAAAGTCAAATTAATTACATTAAATAGTAATTAATGTATTTTCGAAACCCAGTTATATATTAATTTTTATATATTTTGAATTTTGTTTTCTATCCTTAGTATGTGTAATACATTTTTACACCTGTAAATATATAAATAAAGATTTATGAATTTTATGTATTGATATTTTTCACCTCATGTGTAGTATACGTGTTCTAAGCTAGTATATATCTATATCTATATCTATATAATAAATAAAGATTTTAGTTGGACACTTATTACTCTCTTGTGTATTCTAAACCTTTTTCCCCGCATCTCTCTCCTTTTAATTATATAAATTTCTTTAACTGTTTTATAATTTTTTGTTTTCTCGCTTCTCTCTCTTCTATTAAATGATAATGATTTCTATAATTTTTTTTATAAAACATTTTTTATTTAAAAAAAATATGTTTGTTCGTTAAAACATTTTTATAAATTGAACATTTATTTTATTCTTTTTATAAAATATTTTTAAAAAATAACTATATAATGTTTCTAAAATTTATATTAAAAAACTATGTAATATGTTATAAATATGTAATATGTAAATCTTTATTACTAAGTATATATATAACATTACATTTATTCAACCCGAATAATACAGTTAGTTATATATATATATATATATATATATATATATAATACTTTCTTTCATGATTAATATTTGTAAAGGTTAAAGCATACCCACGGACCCGGCACCCTCATGGTTATTCATTTGATATTCAAAGTTGTAATGAGTAGAGAATTTTAACAACTTGAACCAAACACGTCTCTGCACCAGTTTCCAAAGAGAGGGAGGGAGGGAGGGAGGGAGGGAAGAGAGAGAGACTGTATCCAATGTTTTAAAAGAGAAAAATAGGGTTTGTAGAGAGAGAAAGACAGAGGAGTTTGTGTGAGAAAAACGATTCTTGAAGAGAGATAAGGTTTTGGGCGAGATGGTATAGAGAGAGAAAGAGTAGAAGAGAGTTGGGATGAATTCCATGCAGTAATCATGAAAGATGGTCATCTCAATCCATGTCAAAAGTCCACAAACAAATTTAATCCTAATGATGAGAGAGAGAGAGAGAGAGAGAGAGAGAGAGAGAGAGAGAGAGTGGGGGGCATATGGAGCCTGGATGAAAGAGTTCCATGTATAGTTGTTTTAGGACCTTAATTGGGTGCAATGCACATTAGACCTTTCTTAAACTAATAACTCTCGTTAATCTTTCAAAGAATTACACGGATGGTCTTGTGTTTTATGAATTTCAATCTTCGTGTAAGAGAAATTAAAGTTTTGGCCGCTACTCTTCATTGACTAGTAAAACAAATGGTTGTTGATAATATTAATTTTTTTTTGAAGAACAATTTACCTAAATATCATTTAATCTTTCACTTATAAAGATTTAAACTCATACCACTTTTATGAGAAGCAAACATCATACGACTGATACTAATTGTCATCAAATTTTATATTAAATTTTAATAAAATTACTTTTATACCCTCTTATTAGAAAACGAAAAAATAAAATAAAATACATAAAAACCTTTACAAACCCTTCTTGTTTAATTTGTCAATGGTAGATACGTTTTTCCGGCAACCCAAGTACAACTCTTATGACCTCCCAAATGCGTTCTTCATGTTCGTCGTCTTCCCCCAACAACTTTAGCCATCACAATCCCCACCAAACCGCAATGCTTGTTGATTGAACATACCGTAATCCAACAAATATTATTGTGGTACATAACTACATAAAGTACATAATCAAGATTTATTTGAAATTGAAACAATAATCAAGAAACCTTTGAAATTGAAACAATAATCAAGAATCATTTGAAATAAAAACCGTAATTGAAACAATACTACAAATCAGTCAAGAATCCTTGCAATTGAAACAAAATTGCAAACCATCATCGTGTCTTCAACTGATTTCACTTATTCTTGATCGTGGTTTACGATTAATGTGACAACAAGTAACACTGCAATTCAGAACACATCCAGATATTTGGAAAGGCACGAAGAAAGAGATGAAAAAAGTAGGGCTGACAATTTTTGACATGACTTGTTAACTTGACATGACACGGAGTTAAACAGGTTTGTGTTTGAGTTAACACGTATTAGGTCATAAACATGTTGACACGTTTATGACACGATTAAAATCGTGTAAACGGGTTCAACCCGTCTAACCCATTTATGACACAATTAAACTCATTTAACTATGTAATTTTATATTTTTTTAATATAATTAAATTTATTTATATACCAAAAAACCCTAGCCGCATCTTGCTTCTATCTGACTCTCATCCTCGTCTCTCGTCAACATTCAGTCTCTCTCATCCTCGTCGGTTTGCTTCATAAACACCTCCTTGATTTGCTACACCTAGTAGCAATCTATAGCAGCACCTCGTCGATTTGCACATCGGTTCATCAACAGTAGCAACCCATCACATCAGTTCATCACCAGTAGTAACCCATCGACTCTCGACCTCGTTCTTGAAACCCTAGTCGGGTATCTCGTCAATTTCGTTTATGTATATGGATTCTCCTGCTTATGTATATAGATTCTGATTTCGATTTGCTTATGTATATGGATTCTGATTTTGATTTGCTTCATTATGTATATGTTTATGAGAAAACGAAGCTGATTGTCTATGGATATGTTTCTTATTGCTAAGTGTGTTGTATATCAACCATGTTAAACGTGTCGGGTCGGGTCATGTCATTCGTGTTATTAAATAGATGATATTTAATCGTGTTAAACGGGCCATATCGTGTAACCTGTTTACTAATCGTGTTGTGTTCGTGTTTGAGTGTTTGACATGATTAGTTAATCGTGTCCTGTCCGTGTTTGGAGTTAGTCAAATGGAAGAAAATGACTGGATTTTGAAAAGTCTGGGACGAAAAAGCTAAAAAAAAAAGTTTTTTGATGAAAGTGGATAAAATGGTTAAACCATATAAACGAAAATGACACTTTACTCTTTTTTTTTAAGTTAAAGCCAAAAAATAGATGGCCATTCAATCCTAGAACTTTCGGTGTAACTCGTGAGTAAACAGTAAGGACTAAAGCTGTAACTTGTCATACTTATGGAGTATGGACTAAATTCATGAAACATGTATACCATATGACCATCCATGTAATTCTTTCTTAATCTTTTGGTGAAACATAACATTCCCTCACCAACTAACCAACTCACCACAATAAACCAAGAACTATTAATTATTAATCCTTCTTGTATTAAAACTTTAAAATACGTTTTTAGATCTTTACAGAAATAATTATTTTATTTAATTTAAGTTTTTACTTAAAAATTAAGTACGTAGATGAAATACCCGCCAATTTAGAAGGCAAACCAAGAAAACTTACAAGTAAATTAATATGTGTATTGGAATAGAATTATTCAAAATATAAACGTTTTATATGTTTGAACAAGGAACTATTCTCTTGACTTGTATTACCAATATTTATTTATTTGAATGGGAACATGATTAAATATTGTGGTTCCATTTTATTCCATTTTTTGAAGTGGAACCATATATCATTTTCACTTGGACACTTTTTACTATTGACGAGAGAGGTTAGAAATTCTTTTAAGTAACCTCACTTTTTCTTCCAACATATCACAACGTTTGAGATATTCCACGATTTATAACACCGACACCAAAATCATTTAGTTTGAATTATATTTTACTTTTAAGAGGCTGAATAGGTATTTCTTTATGTAGATTTACGATTTTATGATAAAAATTCAAATTCAACTCAATCAAGATGAGTGAAAATCATCTATTTTCTTTTATAAATTAAATAAAGATTAATGTTCTACCAATTAACTCAAAATGAATCATACTAAAAATGGTTTATTTCAGCTTGAACTTATTTAGATTCTTTTAACAACCCGCATGAATTGTTCATCTTGTCACCTTTAACTACTATATCAAAGAGGCTTTTTTTAGTCTAATTATTGTTGGAAAAATCCTTAGAAAACTAAATTTCACTATCTTTTATCATAAATAATTATACATAATTTAACGGTTTCAAAAAATATTTTTTATAAGGTTTCAAAATTTAACGGTTTCCACATTAAATGGAGGGGCCTTTGTTATAAGGTTTCAATATTTAACGGTTTCCACATTAAACACTATAGCAACCGTCGTTGCGGTTCAAAGGACTAAGATGTTTATCTTAATGCATGTCAAGAATATAAAATCGATATGACTATGGTGTTTAGTTCTGAAAAAGCATGGAAGATTTTGAGAAAATGTACAAAGTGTGCGCAATCCCCGTTGTTGGGGCAATCGTTAAACAAACAAAAACATCATCATCAAACGAGTATACTTTGTCTCAAGGAGCATCAGATGCGCGTCTCCAGATTAATCTAAATGACACGGATGACGAGATTGATATACCTAATGAACCGGTTTGTCCGCCTGAGAGAAATAACAAAGGAAAACGGGGAACATCTTCAAACTCCTGGAGTACAAAAAATATTTTTTATAAGTTAGACTCGAAACTTGATAAATTACTTAGTTTTAAAGAAGAAAAACAAAAAAAACTCTTGATATGATATACCTCAACATCGACCATTTGACGGAGATAGATCGTAAACTCGCGGAAAAGAGGAGAGAAGAATTCAGGAACAAATATCGATAGTCAAATTTTTAGATTTTTTGTTATTATTTCATGAAAGTAATGTTTTTTTAGGTTCTATTATTTTTATTTTTATGAAAATTACAGTTTAATTTTATGTTCTATTATTTTTATTTTATTAAATAATGATTAGTTAATTATTAAAAATTTAATGTTGATAGTGAAACCATTACACACCTTAGTGATTCTGTTTAATGAGTGCCCTCCTGTTGACGTGGCGGGACGTTTTTCACTTTTTAGTGAAACCATTACACGTAGCCTTAAGATAAATAAATAAATAAACAAATGTTGTTAATTTCCCACGAAACACGACAGTTCTTTCGGTACCCTTCCGTTCAGCATTTAGGCTCGCATGGAGTACTTCTTAGAAATTCTTCCGCTCAACCTCCAGTTTTGCATGCATCGCCGCATCCCGTGTTGCATCGCCATCTTTTCTTCTAAGGTGGTAATGTACAAACATAAAAAAAAAGATTAATAGTTTGTTGACAATAAAAAATAATTACATATGTCTCTCAAAGGACTAGGAACGAAAGATTTCCCGGTGTTAGAACCATCAGGATCACAGGTAACGGCATAGTAGAGATCAGTGGCGGATGTACCATATAGCCAGGGGTAGCCCGCGCAACTCCTCAACTTTTTACGCGCAGTGTAAAAATAAAAAAAAATTACGGTTCTATGTATCCGGTTACCTCTGAGCAAAAATTATGTTACCACTGAGCAAAAATTACATTACCCCTTAAATTTTTTTAAAAGCTCAACACTTCATAAAAAGTCTAAAATTTTATAAAAAAACTCAATACTTTATAAAAAGTCCCCACATTTTATTAAATGTTTTGATGTATTGGGTTTTAATAAAACATTTGAGCTTTAGCCAGCCCAAAAGCCCAAATGTTTTATTAAAACCAATACCTCAAAGTCTCAATTATCAAACCCAACTTAGCCAAACGGCTGGCCAAGAAGAAAGACATAGAGAGCGGGAACTGTGAGAGCCAGAGACCGATCACTCGACCAACCACTCGACCTGAGCTGAGACCACCGCCCGGCGCCGCCTCCGCCAAACCCCAGTCCTCCGCCTCCGCGGCTCCGCTGTTCGCCTCGCAAGTCGCATGTTACCGTAAAAAAAAATTTTGTTTACATGAAAGTACGGTAAAAAAAATTTTTGTTTCATTTACAAAAAAGTACGGTTAAAAAAAAAATTTTACATGAAAGTACAGTAAAAAAAACAATTTTGTTTCATTTGCATGAAAGCACATTATAGATCCGCCACTGGTAGAGATCGTGAAAGAATGGTCCCAAAGCCGAAAAGACGGTCCTTCTTCCGGCCTCAGCATCCTACTCAACCCTAATTGTGGGTCATTAGCAGGTCTAGCGTTGGGCTCAACCTCAACATATTTTCATTATATAGTCGAGTGTAGAACTCCTAGAGTACCACTAGAAAAAAGAAATTGATTAGTTTATGGAAATTTACATAAAATAACTAGTATAAACGAACATATCCATTGCATTTATTAAACGTATATTTGTACGTCTTCCCAAGAGTGGCAGCACCATAAGTAATAAGATAAAATTTTATTAAGATAGAAAAAAAAATTACCACCCCTTTAACTGTCTTTAGAGCAACGTGCATCCTCCTGTTTTACAGTGCGTCCTCGCATAGACCTCGACACCAGTAGGTGGGTATCCCAAAAACATAGTCCACAATGAAAGGTTTACTTGTTTTTTTTTATCAGCAAATGCATAGATTTTCTAGGATAAATACACCACAATCTTCACTCTACAGAATTTGAATCCTCAACCTTTTGGTTATGGGGTTCACCACTTAATCATCAGGATGTCCCCTTGAGGCGAAAGGTTAACTTCTTAGTTATTAAAACAAATACAAATGTAAGAACAAGTTAAAAAAATACTTTCCAACTTCTGTTGATGATATGTGTAACATCTACGAAATTCCGATCTCAATTTCTGACCGGAATAGTTTACAAACTCGTCAAGAATTATTGGAAACCCAAGACTTAGAAAATTTTGTAAGAATTCTAGAAGTTAAGGGATATCGGACCGACATATGCCCAGATATCGGTCCGATATGGATAGGACATTGGATGCCGGACCGACATGAGCTCAGCCAACGGTCTGATACGCGTTTCCGTAGGAACCCTCTGCACCAGACACGCGTCGTGACACGTATAGGGCATGCGTCAGCATGTCGGACACGTGATCGGATGTCAGACCGGTATGGGATACCCACTCAGTCCGCTATGGATAGGTGGCACACCCGCATTGCATGGCCGCCACGTGGCGCGCATGCGGATGAGGGGGTGCATATCGGACCGACATGCACCAGCATAGCGGTCCGATATGGGCAGACATCAGGCCTATAAATAGAGGAGCTTGGTCTCTCATTTTCTCACACCAACACAAACACACACTCGAGCTTCCTCAGCTCCTGAGACTTTCCTGAGTCCTCCATCCGTCCCAACTCCCGAGCCGCTCTTTCCGGTTCGACTGACTTTCGTTTAATTACCGGACTCAAGCGTTTAAGAGCAAAGGAAACATGAGGAGCGCATAGAAGTGCAAATTGAGGTACTAAAGCCCTAGGAGTCTACTCTAAGAACTACCTAGCACTAAGATTAATATCTTTCGACCACCGACTTCAAAACCAAGGTGAATACTCGTTCACACTGAACAAGGGTCTGTCAAAACGATTTATAAGACATGATGGTGCTATAGGCACCTTCATGCAAGAGATCAAACGATTTACATTTACGAAAAGGGCAAAACACGATAATTAAATATTTACTCATACTAATCCCAAAATTAGGGGTTCTACCCCTGGGGATGTTGATACCCAAGAAGTGTACATAAAGTTTGATTAAATATTTATACTCGTTTCGGATCCGGTTGGGCCGGGCGGGGTTGGCTTGTATGTCGGATGATTGCGTAAAACGCGGGAGTGCCAGTTAGGCGGTGTAGCCCCCGAGTACTTGTCCAATATATACAAATGGATGAAAAGGAAGAAAGTGATATGATTACTAGAATCCACCGACGATGAAATGTTTAATTATTTAATTAAATTGTTTTGCCATATTTATGAAAATGATTTGAGATCATAAAGTATTCACCAGCATGTAGCTGACGTTCATTTTCAAATGTTTTCAGGAAAAGAATGAAATGAACTCATCATACCGGGACCAGCTACTGCCTAAGTCCCAATGAGAGTTTTGTTGCACAGCCGGGTCAGGCCACACATCTTGACCCGGTGCAACCGAATATATGTTATTACAGGACGTGCATTGCACAGAAAGACCCTGAAGAATAAACAAGGTTAAGGTGACCGAAGGACTACGTTTTCCTTAGGCAGATTACCTCCTTGTAAACCTACTGACTATACGTCAGAGTTTTGATTTGAAATCAAATGTACAAACGATCGGGTTTTCATTACCCAAGTTATTTAAATAAAGATGATCTTTTGTCTACACGACGAGATTTCTATATTTACAAAACCAACCTTTGAGGTTGAGATGAAACGATCCATTTTTAAAATGTTATTCCGCTGCATAAAAACAAACTCTGAAATCAAAACAGGTACCGAAGGTGTTAACTGACGCCGCAGCCCGTTAACGTCTCGGGGGTGTCTAGGACGGGTTATGACAATATGCGACGGTACTGTTTGACCCCTCCGATGTGTCGGGACGAAACCCCCTCAAAGGTGGTCGCATAATTGGTTTTACAGGCCATGGACTAGCTAGGACTTCGAGGCGTCCTGTTCCACACCTTCACAAAAATGACTTATAAATAGTACATTACAAAATTGCAGTATATATTAGTATGGGTGTTAGGGGTGTTCAGGGTTCGGTTTAAAACAGTGAAACCGCTAAACCGGTCATCGGTTTGGTTTTATGGTTGGTTTTTAATTAACTTTCAGTCGGTAGGTTTCAAAATTTTCAAACCGTAACGAACGGTTTAATCTACGGTTTATGTTAAAAACCGGTCGTAAAAATTCGTACCGGACCGTAAGATTGGTATATGTTTTATTTTTTTAGATATCTCATATATTAGGTATCATTAATTAAAATTTGCTGCCCAAATATGAAACAGATTGCTCATGCTCATGGGGAAATTCCCAAATCAATCTTCTAACTAATAAAGAAATGTGGACGAGTCTTCCTACAACACTCCTTGCATCAATCGGAAGGACACACTGCATAAAAAAAAGGTTTGTGTTAGCTTGGTTAATAAAATTTCTTATGATTGACTATATCTAAAAAAACATATTGTTAAAGGGGACTACTAATGGCATACGAGAATTGCTATTTGGACTTGGCCATATACGCATCGTATAGGGCAATACGATGCGTATAGCCCTTCACAATTTCCCATACCGGACATTCTCTTACAACATGGTCATTCCAATCCTATACGCATCGTATAGGACAATACGAGGACGTATAGCGTACGAGGTACTTTCTGCAACTAGTCATCCATCACCTCGCTATACGCCTCGTATTGACCTATACGCGGCGTATAGAGATATGATGGATGACTAGTTGCAGAAAGTACCTTGTACCCTATACGCACCGTATTGGCCTATACGATGCGTATAGGGCCCAAATTTTGTGTATTTAATGACACGATATTCTCATTCGAACGTATACTTTCAAAAGAAAATTCCAAACAATCTCACAAAAATTATAAACATGTCTTGGTGGTGGGATGGTAACTACGGTTTTCAGGTATATTCTAACGAGTCGGTGGAAAACAACCCGTAAAGTTCTGGCGTTCAAGAGGTGAACCGAGAGGAGGTCTCGTCCGACGTTTATTCTCATCAACGGGTAAGGCTTCCAGATTTGAACGAGCCACTGAGCAATCCCGAGTTCGTATACGGTGAACCGTCTTACCTTACACAGCCCACGAACGACTACGTATACGGTGAAGTCTCATACCCGACACAACAAACCGACGACTACGAATACGGTGAAGTCTCATACCCGACACAACAAACCGACGACTTCGTGTCCGAAGACGAGGAACACAACCATCAAAACGTGTCGTATAAAACTGACCAAAATTTTCAGTCTCGTGAACAGTTGGTGGATTGGGCGGTCAGGATAGGACGTGAGAATGGTTACGTCCTTGTCACCCGACGATCGAGGAGAAAAGGCGACGATCCGACAGAACCGTTTATCAAGGTGTGGCTTGTGTGTGACCGTCACGACGAACGTGCGTCTACTGCCACGGTTAGACGTGCCAGTAGCAAGAAAATAGGTTGTCCCTTTAAATTAGAAGGAGAGTACCAAGAAAATACTGGTGATTGGAAATTAACGGTGAAGGATGACAGTCATAACCACGATCCTAGTCAACATCTTGAGGCGCACTCCTTTGCGAGGAGACTGTCTCAGTCGGAACAACTTTTGGTGGCGAAGTTGTATTCGCAAAACATGTTGCCACGAAACATTCTGGCAACTATAAGGGAACAAAACCCAGAGAGTAGTTGCATTAAAAAGGACATTTATAATGCGATACAAAAGATAAAAAACGAAACGAGAGTCGGTGAAACTCCAATGCAGATTCTGGAAAACCTGCTTTCTTCTAAAAAATACATCTACTACACTCGGGAAGATCCTGCCACAAATATTGTGGATGAGATATTCTTTGTTCTTCCGAAATCGTTTGAGATGTGGCGTGCGTTCCCGCACGTGTTGATGATCGACGCGACTTACAAAACAAACATGTATAGACTTCCATATGTCCAAGTGGTCGGTGTGACCTCCACACACCAGTCGTTTTGCGTCGCTCATGCATTTATATAAAAAGAACGAGAGGAAAACTTCATCTGGGTGCTACTGCAAATAAAAGCAATGATGCAAAAGTGTATGGAGCCGCGTTTGATAGTAACAGACAGGGACAAAACTCTTATGAACGCATGTGATAAAATATTTCCGGATTGTTCGAAGAACCTATGTCGGTGGCACATACACGAGAATATCGCAAAACATTGCAGGGCATCATTTACAGACGAAGACTGGGCAAATTTCAAGTATTCATGGTCGGTATTATGTGAGTCTCCCACACCAGATATATACCAGTACAACTTCAACCGGCTTTACGAACGACTGTATGCTGCCAAACGAGGAAGTAAGTTTTGAATAAAAATATTTCCGGATTGTTTTCCAAACCACCGCCCAATGGGCCTGAAATACAGGTATCGAAACTAGTAGTTTCGATTGAACAAAAGTTCAACCGAAACTAGTAGTCTCGATACTGTAATTTCGATTGACAGCACCAGTCTCAAAATTATACCCAACATTGAATAATTATTAAATATTTATTCAATATTTTTCCAGGAGTTATACATTATGTGACTAAAAATTGGTTGGACCCGTATAAAGAAAAGTTTGTATCCGCCTAGTCCAACAAAAACCTCATATTTGGTCAACAAACAACGAACCGATTCGAGAGCCAGCATTCGCTTTTAAAGAGTTATCTTAGAAATGCTAACAGCTCCCTAGATAGACTCGTTGGGTTTGTTGATGAAATTGTAACAGATCAATATTTTCAATTACAGTTTGTGTTTGGAACAAGCCTCATAAGAAAAATGGATAGCCACATAGCTATTGAATTGTTTGATAACCTGCACGGTAAGGTTTCACATAAAGCTCTAAATTTGTTAGAAAACGAGTGGTACAAGTTATCACATATATGGAAACAAAATGCAACGTGTGGTTGCCAACTTTTCAGTAGTTGTGGGTTGCCGTGTGCTTGTCATCTGGCAAGTATCGAAGCTACATGTGGCAGAATCCCGCTAGATGCGTTGGACGTCTTCTGGAGGAAACTTGATTTAAAACCGTCGTTTGTCGATGATGAAAATGTAGACGTGGATAAAGTACTTGGTCAAGTGAGAAACAAAATTATTTCAGAACCTGATCAGGTCAAAAGAAGTATGCTGTCGAGAATCGCAGGGGTGGTCTTTCCGAGCAAAAGTAACAAGAAAGCGCCTGTGGTACAAGAAGATACTCGCGGTCGTCCAACTTTGAAAAAGCAACAACAAAGGAAACAGGATGTCGCGAGAAATAGCTCATTCACAGGATCCCAACAAAGCAAATGTGACCCTGCGAGACACAGCTCGTACATTGCGTCACAAGACTCGATACAAGCGAGTTCGGTCATTCAACACCGTCGTCCAACGAAGGGTAAAGGAAAGCAACCACAAGATGATAACGCCTATCTTGGTTTTCCATTGATTATGGGGAAAGATGCGGTTAACAATATAAATTGTTTTAAGGATTCGATACCGTCTGTCTTTCATCCGTACATTTCACATATACAGGATGTAAATCTCGACGGTAACTGTGGTTTTCGATCGGTAGCTTTGGGCTTAGGGTTAAATGAAAACCGGTGGCTTTTTATCAGACAACAACTTTTACAGGAGATGGACAATAAAGAGGAATGGTGGAGAACTGTTTTTAACATAGTCGCCTTTCAAGAGTATGATATGCTACGTCACACAATAGATTGGCAGGATGTGAAAGCCGCACCAGTTAGTCGTTGGATGTCGATGCCATACACAGGACTCCTAATTGCTCAAAGATTTGGGGTGATTGTTCATCTTTTAAGCATCGCCGGTAATCAAACATTTTTTCCATTGTGGTTTGGTCCAAACGTTCATGCTCAACATCAAACTGTATCATTAGTTCACGTCAACAGGGCTCATTTCATCCACGTCAAGTTAGACGGAGATTTTCCGATTCCCACGCCGAATGCACTTTGGAATTTGCACCGAAATGATGATGCAGCAAAATGGGAAAATATATACAGTGATCGTATTGAACGATTTAAGAAAATAATGGCTACTAATGGATCTACATTTCCACAATACTTCACGACTCACGGATGATGCTTTATTAGTTTTTTATTAATTTTAAGTATAGGGTCAATTTAATTATTTTAATTTTTAATTATTTGTAATTTTAATTATTTTAAATTAATTTTAAGTTAATTATAATTAATATTTTATTATTATTTGATTAATTTTAATTAAATATAACTAATTTTAATTTAATATAGTTAATTATTTTAAATTTTATTAATTTTAAGTATAGGTTATACGCCACGTATAGGTCAATACGTGGCGTATAGAATACCAAAGGTTGGTAGCTATACGCTACGTATTGATCTATACGCGGCGTATAGCCACTTGATATACCAGGAAAACGCAGCGTACAGACCCAAACGACACAAAACAAACAAACACAAACCCATACGTGACCGGCAAAAAAGCTCGTTGATTACGATTGTCGTCTCAAAAAAACTTCGAAAAGGTATGTCTCTACACCCACGATCATTAATGTTAGGTTTATATTGAATATTAGCGGGTAAAACTGGGTAGATTAGAGATTTTTGGATTGAAACTTAAGAACTATACGCCATGTATAGGGCCATACGTGGCGTATAGTTCGTCTGAGGAAGACGATGAAGCCATACGCCACGTATAGATATATACGCTGCGTATGGCTCATGTTCTCGGCAACTTGGCCCGCGTATGGCCTGATTGCCCGCGTTTGGCTAAGTTTGCCCGGTAACTGGCCTGCGTATGGCTTGGTTGCCCTGCGTATAGCTTGGTTTACCCGGTAACAGACTATACGCCACGTATATGGCTATATGTGGCGTATAGGTTTAAAATAAAAAAAATTAATTATTATTATTATTTATTATTAAAAATAAAAAAACAATATATTATTATTATTTAAAATTAAAAACAATATATTATTATTATTTATTTTTTATTATTTAAAATTAAAAACAATATATTATTATTATTTATCAGATATGGCGGATCATGATGATGAAATTCATATGGAGGTACTAGACGATCTTGCGCACTACCCTTTTTTGGGTTTTCCGGCTGGCTCGGAGGTGTATGCCCGGTGCCAGAAGCACCGGGAGGTGAGGTTGGGTCCAGGGACTGCAATTGATTGGGCGCTACTCGAGGAGGTACAGGAGGCCGAGCGGGCTAGGGCCATCATCGGCCAGGACACGCCATGGTCGCGTCTTTTTGATCTATCGTTCACGGAGACCTACCGAGAGGTGGTCGTCGAGTTTCTTTCGACGTTCATCTTCTCAGAGGCTTGGCTAGAGCCTCTTCCCGGGGAGGCGCCGGATATGGATCCGGATCATATTTCCTTTTCGATCTTTGGGATCGTTTACCGTCAGACCCTCCGTCAGTGGGCCGTCACGACGGGTTTCTACCACGAGCCTGAGACGGTCACGCCACTTTTTGAAAAGGCGGTGACGGAGGTGGACAAGGAGGAACTCCTTATTTTTTGGGGCTTGATTTCAGATAGTCCTTGGTTGGTTACCAAGGGGAGGGTCTCGGGTATTAGAGACCCTTTGTATAGATATCTGCAACGGCTTATTTCGACGTCGATCGCACCGCGTCTGAAAAGCCGTGAGTGGTGCACCGATAGAGACCTCTTCTTTCTCTATTGTCTGCTTACTGGCAGGCGGTGCGACCTATCGACGTGCCTTGCACTTTATTTTGCATCTGCCTATATGCGGCAGAAGCGCGGGCTTTTGTATGGCGGTGCTTTCATCACGCAGATCATGCGCTCGGTTACACCATTTGACGTGCATGAGCCTGCGATGTCACCGGCCATTCTCCCTGTCCGATTAGACCGTCGCACGGCGAGCGGCATGCGCATCACGCACCGATTCCCGTAGGGCCTTCGGTTCGTAGGGGCCGTCTAGGACCAGGTTTGGGTCCCGGTGCCGTTTCCGTTGCCGCAGATGCCTGGACAGGGGGACCTGCCTATGCCTCAGCCGCTACATGGTGTGGCGATGGAGGACGGGCCGCCGCACGTCGAGGCCATCCACGACCATCCGCCACAGCATCCCCGACACGTACGTCGGTCTGTTAGGCTGGAGAGGGCTACCCAGGAGTTGCTTGATGGCCTTGTTGCCGACTCACGGCGACAGGGTCGTCAACTCGATCGCATGGAGGACCTGATGATGTGGGCGGTTGGACAGATCGTTGATCTGTCACGAGCCGCCGGCATCGAGCCACGCCCACTACCACCGCGACGTTATTATCCGGACGACCCCGTTCAGGATGAGGGCGTGGCTGGTCAGGATGAGGGCGGAGGCGGTCAGGGTGACGGCGGACCCGCTTAGCTTTAGTTATTTTATTTGTATTTTGTTTCTTTCGTTGTTATGTATGTAAAACATTTTGATGTATATATATTTAATTTTTTGATGTAATGTATATAATGTTTAGTTAATTTGTTTGGTTGTAATGTTTAATATTTTGTTTGGTTTGTAATGTTTAATACTTTGCTTGTTTATACTGTAAAAATATAACAAATGTTTAAATATATATATATATATATATATAAAATTTATAAATAGATAACAAACTTATATTAACAAAATTATATAAATTAAAATAAAAATAAACAAAATATAAATAAAATAAAAAAATTATAATTAAATAAAAAATACCTATACGGGGCGTATAGGTCAATACGCCACGTATAGGATTCATAAACGAACAACTCTTCCAACTTTTGAAGCAAAAATATAACCCGTGCCTCATACGCTGCGTATAGGTCAATACGCTACGTATTGGACCAGCCGCCAGACAGAGAATGACACGTGACATTCTGTTGGCAGTGACTGAATTCTATACGTCCTCGTATTGCCCTATATGAGGGCGTATAGGGCGGCGGCGGGTCCAATTAGCAATATTCCGTGTGTGGTTAGAATCACCCTTGTTAAATTTAGGAGAGTAGAAATAGATATCCTCAAGTAAGATTTCCTGGTCTCTTGTTTATATGTCTCTATTGTAACTAACAGTTGATATTTTAATGTTTGTTCCTTTATTTTTATTGGCTCCAGTTTCTAATAGTAGTAATTAATCAATCAACGTCTATACTTAAAATGAAATTAGGAATGAATGAAATCAGAAGGTAAAGTAAAACTCTGAAAGTGTAATCAACAAAAAGTATGCTAGCTTTAATGGTACTAGTGGATGATTGAAAATGTGTACCGTAAGTACTAGTATAATCATCTAAAAATGTGTACCCTATGCAAAATGTGTGTTGTAAAATTGAAAAACATTAACATAAGAAAGAACCATGGCAAATTGATTTTCCATCTTCATTTATCAACCCACAAGCTCCACCTTGATAACGCCACAACTTGAAGGCATGTTTCAAGGTAAAACAACGCCACAACTCGGAGGCATGTTTCAAGGTAAAAACAATCCAATAGGAACATCGATCATCAAGTAATTTTTGCTTTTGACCTAAACCATTAGTAACGGTTTGGTTTGGTTCTGTTTTAAATGTCAACGGTTCGGTATCGATTTTTGATAATCAAAAACCATTACAAATGGTTTGACTTACGGTTTAATCTAAAAACCGTCAAAACCGGGCCGTGAACACTCCTAGTGGAACGTATGGTTGGAAAAAAGAAGTTAATCATCAGAGGAGAAGATGGGATCCTAAGATTTAATCAAAGGATTTGGATTCCAGAATTTGGAAACATCCAAGAGAAAGTAATGGACGAATCACACAAATCGAAGTATACAATGCATCCCGAAACAAATAAAATGTATAAGGGCTTAAGAGATCACTTCTGGTAGCCTAATATGAAGAGATTTATAGCTCAATACATAGATAGATGTTTAACTTGCCTTTAGATTAAGATTGAGCATCAAAAGCCAGCAGGTCAACTACAATAGTTGGAAACACCTGTCTGGAAATGGGATCGCATTACAATGGACTTTTCACAAAGTTACCAAGAACTCAAAAAGGACATAATGCTATATGGGTAGTGGTAGATAGACTGACCAAGTCAACCCATTTCATACCCATTAACGAAAGTTACTCGATGGATAAGTTAGCCATAATCTATATCAATGAAATTGTGAGCCGACATGGTATACCATTATCTATTATCTCTGATAGAGACAGTCGGTTTGCATCTAGATTCTGGAATAGTTTCCAAAAGGAGTTGGGAACACGAATTAACATGAGTACAACATATAATCCACAGACGGATGGACATAGTGATAGAACTATTCAAACTCTGGAATATATGCTAAGAGCTTGTGTTCAGATGTAATTGGGATAATCACCTGTCGTTAATCGAATTCTCTTACAACACTATTTTTTACTCAAGTATCAAAGTCGCACCGTTTGAAGCATTATACGATAGGATGTGCAGAACTCTAGTTTTTTGGACTGAAGTATGAGATAGTCAATTATCTGGACCCGAAGTTATACAGGAAACAACGGATAAAATAGTCCGGATAAAACAACGACTAAAAGCGGCCTAGGATCGGCAGAAAAGTTATGCCGATAAATGGAAAAGACCTTTAGAATTTCAGGTTGGTGACTATGTTATGTTAAAGGTCTCACCTTGGAAAGGTATTGTAAGGTTTAGAAAACGTTGAAAGTTAGGACCAAGGTACATTGGACCTTACAAAATCAATGCACGAGTTGGAGCAGTGGCATATAAATTAGAATTGCCTAAAGCATTACAAGGAATTCATGATACATTCCACGTATCTTGCTTACGCAAGTGTTTAGCAGACCCAACTCAAGCTATTACATTAGACGATGTATAAGTAGACGACAAGCCCTACTTTACTGAAAAGCCAATCAAGATTCTGGACACACAAGAAAGGAAATTAAGAAAGAAAGTCATACCAATGGTATTAGTTTAGTGGCAAGGTCGGATAGGACCCGACAAGACTTGGGAATTAACATACCAGATAAAAGCTAAGTATGCTTATATGTTTACATCCTAATTTTGAGGATGAAATTTCCTAAAGGAGGGGAGATTTGTAACACCTAAAAAAATTCAAAGAAACGAAAGTATAGGGGGTAGAATGATATTAGTTTTAAATTCCAAGGACTAAAAATGAAAATTTTGAAAATTTGATCGATAGCGGACCACTACCAAGATCTTCGGGGTCCGCTACTTGGTCAGGAAGGCTGGAATGATGACACGCCACGTGTCGGGTGACTAGCAGATGAAAAGTGACGCATGTAAACCCTATCGCGGACCGTCAACATAACATTATCGGTCCGCTAAGACAAAAAGGCGCTAGCAGTCCGCTAACCCAAAGACTAGCGATCCGCTACGTGGCGAGGAAGAAAACGGTTGGCGGCTAGGGGCGGTAGCGGTCCACTACCCTTCCTTTTAGCGGTCCACTAAGGGTCCACTTTTAGTCTATAAATTGAGAATCTTTGCAGCCGTTTAACACATCCCAAACACACATTACACTTTGAAAAACACACACATACTCAACATTTCCAATCCAATCATCCGGTGCTCCTCCACGAGTGAGATTAGTCAAGAATTTGACAACAAAAGCAGTACATAGTCTTGATGTAATGTTCCACCCAAACATTTAAGATTCGGTTATTTACCTTTGAGCTAGGTATGCTTAATTAAGGAATGCTAATATGATTTAGGATATTGTGCAAAGTATTTATGCTATCTCAGTTAAACTAAGCCGGGGTATTGTCAAGGTGAGTTCCTGTAAACTTAAATGTGTACTCCGTTTTATTTACGACATTTGGATATCTTGAAACATTGTGGCCCTTCTTACTCAATTGGATGTAATTCACTATTCCATGTGTATATAACGCGTAATAAACGCTTAATATGTTCCGTGTGAGATGGGACCTCGAAAGGGTTACTCATATGTGTTCTATGAGTGAGAATTGGGAAATTACATTGTACTCCATGTGGGTTTTTAAAATGTTTTATTTATGAACTCACCAACTTATATGACTCATTTTCTTTAAATGTTTTTAGTACACATCTCAGGTGATCTATTGTAGAATAGTTGGCATTCTAAGTCTGAGGCGGACATGTGCAAGCAAAGGCTTATGCTTGATGACACAAAGGAGGTAGTTGTAGTATAAGTTCCTGCTTAGGAACTCAAAACATGTTTTTTTTCGTTTAGTTGTAAAACATTTTGTTATTAATAAAAAGGTTTATGGTTTTAGTTTTCACTATGTGTTTTTATATCATTCATCACAACTAACCAGTACCTGAGACTGGGGTGTGAAGTTCAAACTAAGAATCCAACAAACTGGCATGAGGGAGGACAAGTATAGGTGGCATTTCAAATTATTTTATGTTAATGACATTTGGTTCGGTAAATTCGATTATTACTAACATCATATCCGAAACTGACCTACAAATATTGAATTTTAGAAAATGGTTAACGTACTGAACCATCAGTTTTGAGTTCGGTTTGGTTTTGTTAGTTAATTCGGTACCCTATATATTCAGCTAAAATAAATACCCATTCAATCATCGGTGCCAAATAAAAGTAATTGCTCAACCCTATATAATGCTAAAATAAATTGCTTTGGGATCCAGCTAGGATGGTTTGCCCTAGTGATTCTAAAGTCTTCACCATCAAGTAAGCCCCAAACCAAAGGTTTTCAATATGGTGGTCATTTGGCGGACAACTAAAGAATCATCAAATTTACAAAAGTCAAACAAATACAATAAATGTTATATTAATAATACAATAAAAATATGTAAATACATTCTTTCAAACTAAACTTACGAGCCTCCTGTGATCCTAAACTCAATCCTATTCTTAGGATGTTGAGGCACACGCATCTTAGTTTTGGGGCTAGGTCTGACATCAAAGCAATGTGCTCATAGTCAATACCATATGTAACGTGTCCCATACCAACATCTCGCTTGGGCTAGCTCACATCCACGTGCTCATCAGCTATTGCCCCATGATGCGTGTAGGATAAGCGAGTCCTACCGCTAGTGCTACCTCTACAGCTACCTCATCTAAAATCACGTCCATTACCTCTAATAACGATTAAAAAGTTAACATCACAGCTTATGTCAAACTTGGTCACGTTAGGTCAAACATGGTCACAAAGATGGTCATATCATAATCACACATTAGAATACCTTTTAGCCACTACCAACCCATATCACATTAAAGTCAAGTTACCCACATACATGTTATCAAAGCAGGAGACTTAAAGTAGCATCAACAACTCAATAACTGAAATGTATCCATAGATTAACTCAATAACTTCTATGTAGCATCCTAACTCAAATAACGAGTGAAAATCAATAGTGTATGTAACTGAAAATCATGAAAACATTAGCAACCTAAATTCGCAAAACACGACATCGATTACAGTTGTTACACACAATGTCTGTTAGGTTAACACAAAATCGTAAATGCAAAACATTAAGAAACAAGCTAACATAGATATATAATCAAATGCAAACATTAAGAAACAAGTTTAACATACATACACTAATTTAGGTATTCAAAAGTAAGTGGAACTCATAGTGCTGGAGGGTGGTATGGATCGATTAAATGCATCCCAGAGACTAGCAAAGTAGTTGTGGTGTTCAAGTAGTAGTGACGAGCGGCTATGGTGTTTAGTTCAACGGATGGGGGAGAGAGGAATGGTTTTGATTTAGGGAACATGCCAAGTCACCCTTAATTCACAATAAAGGGAAATATCCCCGCACCTTTTGTTTTCGGAAATTCAAATCACTAACCGCTTTCCAATGGCATATATGTCGGTAATAACCATGTCACACAAAATGGCCCCCACTAAGCCATGTAATGTGTTAGTGAGTTATTTTAGGTTACTGATGTGTCCTAAATTATACATGTTTTGCATGCATAATAATCCTCATATTATGGTACTAATTGAACAATAGCCTTGCAATTGATACTTAAAACGTTAATATTTTATAATTGCAGGTTATTCGATGTCCTGATATAAACAAAGCAAAAACCAATCAAACCACCAAGAAATCAAGCTTCTAAAATGATCATTCCCGAGCTTTGACTCCTAAGAAGTCAACCAAGGTCAACAAAAGTCAAACAAGTAGCAAAAATACAAAAATGGGAAGCAGGGAGGGGATGCACGGGCGTGCATCCCAATGCACGGGTGTGCATTGCCCCAACTTGCTCCCCACGGCTCCCAGTACGCTGCTATTTGTACCCTTTGATTCCCGAGTGTTTGCACGCCCGTGCAAACCAATGCATGGCCGTGCCTTGCTAATCTTGAGGCCTATAAATAGATGGCTTGAGCTCTTCATTCCACACACCTTACCACACCACAAGATAGAGAGAATAGTTTGTTTCAGTAGCTTTAGAGTAGTAGTAGAGAGGCTCCTCCTCTTTGTCCGCAATAAGGGAGCCTTCGAAACACAACGTTACGCTAGTTAGTATGACCATTCGTGGCTAAACTCTTTGTATTGGTAGGTTGAAGATGAAGTTTGGTGTATGTTAATGTTTAACGTATTAATCTAGTGGTATATTTATGTCTTTAATTATTCGTTCTTAAAACCACCTTCTAGGTGGGCTTTTTTTTATTGTTATCTAAACTTGTCTTTACACTTGTGAGTGTTCTTGATTTTAAAGCATAAGACCGTAAAACCTTTTTAATCAAACTTCTCTTGAAACTTGTACGTCTTTATACAAGTAGATTTTGATAAGTCAAGGCTTGGTTAATATTAATAAGATCGTACGTCTTTATACAAACTTGTTATGAGACCAAGAATTGGTGAACTCACGTTGGGAACAATACGTTTTTATACATGGTTCCATTGTTGCACCGCCTCCCGGTGAACAAAGTCCAATCACTCTTTTAATAAAAATAAATAAGCATTTAATTTTGATGTCTTAAACCAACTTGGAGATAGAATTCAAAGAGTTGAGGTAACGATGTCCCTAGCTGGGAATATTACAATTTTATTATTAAAGAACATAATTCGTGAACCAAATGTTGTGAGAATGAGCCTCTAGCGGTGTACCATTCACACATTTGTATTAGTCGTACCACCGGATTAATCAACAAAACATTATCATATACCAAGCGGATTCGAAGACCAAAGCAATACTCTTCATGACCTGATCATACTCAAGATATTTACTTCCTTTTTATTTACTATTCTCCTATTTACATTTCTGTTACACACTTCATGCACGTTTTTACTTTTCTGTTATTTACTTTACCGGCATTTACTTTTCTGTCATTTACTTTTCTGCTTCTCAAGCACACAAAATCCACTCACTAATTAATCCAGCTAAACGATAACAAAAGTTGAGTATTGGAACTCGACCATGTCCATTGATTCGATACTTGGTTCTTACCTGAACTATATTACGTTGCGATTGGTACACTTGTTTATTGTGTGTGTTTTAGGTTTGAGTATTTATCATTTTATAAATTGAAAAGCTGATCTCGTGAAACCATTCTAAAATATATATTTATCGAATTAAAAAAAACGCTATCAAGTTTTTGGCGCCGTTATCGGGGACACGGTGTGCTTTCAAGAAAAATTCAAGTTAACGAATTTGCCTTTTTAACCTTAACATTTTCCATTTGTTTTTCTATTACGTCTTGTTTCACATAGTATATGATCTATAGCTCCTCTACTGGTTTATATCAACCTTTAGCAGAGCCCAAAAGATTCTTTCACAGCCGATTACGAGAAAACTGTACTAGAATAATGGCCGTAGAAAACCGCATTATTATCGACTTTGCAAGACCGTCACTTGAAGCTTTGGGGTCTAGCATCACAAGGCCGGCGGTTGACGCTAACAACTTTGAGATCAAATCACATGTCATTCACATGATACAACCATCATGCACTTTCCATGGTTTACCCGATGATGATCCACATGCCCATATTGCAAATTTCCTTGAAATTTTTGACACTTTCAAACTTAACGGAGTTTCGAATGACGCTATTCGACTCCGAATGTTTCCTTTCTCTTTAAGGGAACGAGCTAAGACATGGATAAACTCTCTTCTTATCGGGTCAATCACTGCATGGATGATCTAGCTCAAAAATTCCTTTCAAAATACTTCCCGCCAGCAAAAACTGCAAAATTGAGAAATGATATCACCCAGGAAGATGGTGAATCACTATATGAGGCATGGGAACATTTTAAGGACATGTTGAGGAAATGCCCTCATCATGGGCTAGAAGTTTGGTTAGATGTATCATCATTTAACAATGGGTTGCACAATCAAGCTCGTCAGACACTCGACGCTACTGCAGGTGGTGTTTTTGGAAACAAAAAGCCACATGAAGTTTACAACCTGATTGAGGAAATATCTATGAACAACTATCAATGGTACAATCCGAGAAGTAATAAGGGAGCCCGGCAAGGTGTTCACTCTGTCGATACTGTCACTTCACTTTCTGCTCAAGTAGACGCCCTCACCACTCGACTCAACCAGATCAGCAAGGACAAGGTAAAAGCTAAAACTGCTGGAGAAACAAAAAGCACCACTGTCGATGCTGAGCAAGTTAACTTTATAGGAAAAAATCGCCCTCAAAACAATCCCTACAGTAACACTTACAATCCTGGATGGAGGAACCATCCTAACTTTAGCCGGAAGGATAACAATAATCAAGGACCATCTGGTTTTGGACAACAACAACAGTTTCAACAAAGACAACCTCAAAACTTTCAGCTTCATAAACAATTTCAAGGTGTGACAATCCGACTTTTCAAGTTAATCCTGTTAGTGATTCCGTTAAATATTCTGTTAAATCCTAACCAAGTTAACCCAATTCTAAATCCAAGGGATCATTTCTGTCAAAGCTGAAGTTGCAAGGGTTGGTTTTGTAAATAACCAGAAACCCTAGTAGGCACGATCGTGACTTGTTTTGGCAAGGTCGCGCCAAGTGCCTTGGTACGGTCGCGCCAAGTGCCTTGGCACGGTCGCGCCCCTTATTGGCACAGCCGTGCCTCTTGTCAGTTGAAACGTAAAAAAAGTCTTTAATCGCAAGTTCGTTCGATTTCGTAACCGTTATACACGTCTCATCTATTAACGACCATCATTAAAACTTTAATCATCGCTATTACTCTGAATTAAACCCAATTATGGGAAATCAAGCCGTAACCGTCGACCATGATTTCATTGTTATCAAATTCGTGCGGTTCTGTTTTTATTCTTGCAAATCGATCCCCTACTCACACTCGACGAACGTCTCAGAAGGTTTTGCACTCAACAATTTGATCGGAATCGCACCAGAAGTCGCCGGAGACCAACCCATTCTCAGTCGGCAATTGCTTTCACTTGTTCCCCATCAATTCGTCAACTATTTTGGTAAATTCTTACACCCTTAGTTTCCATTTCACTTGTTGGTTGAAAGCCCTATCATCTTCAGGGTTTACAACATTGAATTGATACAGACCCGTAATCTAGGGTTTGTTCTTCAAGCAAATTGGAGGTTTTTGATCTTAAACCTGTTATCCATCAAATTAATCCACATCATCGTTTTCGCAAGGTTCAGATCAGTAAAAGCCCCATGATTCCACTGAGTATTAACACTAGATTTTATCAAATTGATTTGGTGTTCTTCACCTAAGGTTTCGTTTTCTTAAATCTGGAATTAAACAAACTTAAACGTGATGTTTTCCAAATTAAACTCGTTCACAGAATTGCCTATACCTGTTAAACAGAACCCTCGTGTCCTTTTGGTCAATCGCAATCGAAATCAAACGGATTTGGACTTGTTTGCTTATTCTGTTAAACTCTGTCTGTAAATCCAGGAAACACGGTCGTGCCAAGTTTTAGCACGGTCGTGCCTCACCCTCTGACCCGGTCGTGCCTCTTGGCTAGACCTGGTCGTGCCTCAGAACCCTAGACATGGTCATGCCTCTTTCAGACGCGGTCGTGCCTAGTGATCAGCTTTGTTGTGTCTTCTTTTTGATCAACACGGTCGCGCCCCTTACCAGCACGGTCGCGCACGTAACCTCAACAGTCGTGCCTTGCTTTAGGCGCGGTCGTGTGTGAGTAAACCCTTTTGACAGAATGTTTGATTTATTTATTATATTTTTAAAATAATAATTATTATATATTATTTTTCATTTATCGCGAAACGCATTTATACTAATTTAAAAATCCGTATTTTCGTAAACTCGTTCGTTTACCCATTAATCTTTAGAATGTTTAAAGACGTTCTAATCCTCCGTGTGTCGTCACAAATCTCATTGAGTCCCTAATTGTTTATGTTGTAATTCTAGATCATCTGTGAGCCGTGTCAGGCTAGCACTTGAAATTCCAACCTCGTTCTTGTGTGATTACTACCTACGCCGTTCAGGTGAGTTTTCACGGCCCCTTTTTACTGTTTTTAAACTGGGGGAGAAAACATGTCGTAAATGCTTTTGATTTTTGTAATTCATATATGATATCACTTGTATGACTATGCGTACACATTATCCTTTAAGTCCTCACATCGGACCGTTAATATGAACATAGCGAGGTAATTTGAGTAGTACTACTGGGTTTGACAAACCTCACCCGCGTTAGTCGCGCTAACTCGATTGGAGGTCGAACGGGTGCAATATTGACCTAATCATGCACCATGATGGTGGGAGGCATATAAACAGTCAGCTGTCGGCTGCGAGCGCATTAGTTAACATGCTTATGGGTTAGCTACCTATTGAGTTATATATTTAATGTACATTAATCTGTTAAACGCTTCTATAAACTAAAACCTGTGAACTCACCAACCTCGTGTTGACATCGTTTTCTTACATGTTTTCTCAGGTCGCTTAAGATAAGGCACAGGTGCACGTATAGGGCATGCATGAAGTCTTATGATTTATTTATAAATTAATATTGTTGAATTGCTTGTACTTTGTTTTTGGACTTCGTTTGGACCGGAAACTTTGGGACTTTTTTGGGCGCGCTTGTTTTGAGCATTTACTTTCATTTTATGCTTCCGCGCTTACTTTGATCATTTATAATATATTTTCATTTTAGTCCTATATAGTGTCGTTCAATGTAACTAATGATTGCGATCCTGGTTTGTCACTTCCCAAACGGTAAAACTCCGTTAGTTGAAATTGGGGGTATGACAGATTGGTTTCAGAGCCATTGGTTATAGAGAACTAGGATTGCATACTAGACTATAATCTCACACATTAGTTACATGTCATAAACATTAGATGTTTGGCACTTATGTATTACGTTACAGGATCATGTCGTCAACCCCACCACCATCACCTAAGGTATCTACCTTATCATCCCCGGAGCCCAAAAGGCGCCAGACTAGTTTTAGTGACAACTCGGTGGAACAGGGTGAACCTTGTAACGCACGAGCAAGGAACACGACACTTAATTGGAGTGCATATCCGAAGATGATCCAATGGTGGATCGAGATGGGAAATGTTCCATCACCCTATTTTTGTTCAACTTCCTTATCCTCTACTTTGCCAAGCTTGCCATGCACCACGGAACAAGATTTTGCAACTTTTGTGTTTATCATAGCTAAGGAGTTAAAAGCAATGAAGGAAGCCACTGATGAGATACCCGACATTCTGCTGTGAGAGTCACAAATAGAGGATAAAAAGGTAGGGTTAGAGCTTTTGACCGCTGAGCTAGCTTTGACGGACCAAGTCCATAACCATTTGGTGGATCGGGTTACACATTTGGAGACGAGGGTGGACACCTCGAACCATGATGTAGGTGGGATTCTGGAGAGAGTGACTCATCTGGAAGCCCAACTACAAGTAGCAGACCATGCTGCTGAAGGACTTCGGGAGAGAGTGACCCACTTAGAAGCTCAACTACAAGCAGCCCTATTTCCAGAAGATGTTCCACTTTTAGACGACGAGGAGGAGCCCTTCGAGGATGAGCCCTTGGAGGAGGAGCCACCCAAGGAAGAACCGGTGGAGATCGACGATGCACAATCAAACGTTTCTTCCGATGACGAGGATGTTTGATGATCTTTCTATTCTATCTTTCCTTTTCATTCATGTTTCGCTTATGTTATTTCTCTTTTCAACCTAGAGGGGTAAGGTTGTTCCCATTCAATAAAAGCACGAGAAGTTTAATTTTTGAGTTATTTATTTTGTATCTTTACAATTTATTTAATTTCAAAAATGTTAGATGTTGTATTTCCTTACCTGTACATAAATAATGTTTAATATGCGATATATTTCTCATTTTTCTGTATTTGTGAATGTGAAGAATCATGTCGGGAAGAGGACGTGGAGGTCGTGCTGGTGTCGAGGTACCATCAACATGACAACAGCTGAACTGGCGGCACTAATCAACGATAGTGTGGCTGAGGCTCTAGCAGCACAGAATGCTGCAGGTAAATGCTATAACCATTTACTAGGGAGATTAATTCATCTCTCAAATCGCCTTTCCTAAGCTTTATAACCTCGAACCTATATTATGTTTCTAAATCTAGGCCAGCAGAATCAGCAACCAGCATGCACGTTCAAGACATTCATGGACTGCAAGCCCCACACCTTTAGTGGAGCTGAAGGAGCTGTCGGACTACTCCGGTGGTTCGAGAAAGTAGAGTCAGTTTTCGCTATGTGCAACTGCTCATTGGCCAATAAGGTCAAGTTCGCTTCTGGAACTTTGGAGGGCCCGGCTCTCACATGGTGGAACGCTCAGGTTCAAATGTTGGGTCTAGCCATGGCCAATGCACTGTCGTGGGAGGAGTTTAAGACGATGATGAAGGAGGAGTACTGTCCTCGGGATGAAACTCAAAAGTTGGAAGGAGAATTCTGGAATCTTAAGATGGAAGGTTCAGAAATCAAACTTTATACCACTCGTTCCCATGAGCTTGCTACCATATGCCCGCATATGGTGACTCCGGATTACAAAAGGATTGAACTATACATTGGAGGTTTAGTGCCTCAGATTCAGAGTATGGTTATTTCATCCAACCCCACTAACATCCAACAGACTATCAGACTTGCCCACAAGTTAACTGATCAGGCGGTAACTCAAGGGACTCTACCCCCGAGGGGTTCGGTCTCTAAATCCACCGACAATCATAAGCGTAAGTTTGATCACAACTCTAACTCTCACTCCAAGGGACCCCAGTTCAATCAACCCCAGCAGCAGCAGCAGCGAAAGTTTGAGCCTGCTAAGGACTTCAATCAGACGACCTCTTCAGGTCAAAATCAAGGTAGTTATGTGGGAAGATCCACCAAGTGCAACAAGTGCAATTACCACCATGTCGGTGCTTGTAACCGTTATCAACGGTGTTGCAAGATGGGTCACGCTGCAAAAGATTGTAGAGTTGATCTGCAGAACAAGCAACCATTCCGACCGTAATGGTCCACAAGATGATGTTTTCAGTGCGGTAAGGAGGGACATATTCAGAGGGATTGTCCTTAGCCGAAGAGGGGTGGTAATGGAAATGGTAATGGCAATGGTAACAACAACAATCAAGGCAACAACAGTGGTGGCAACAATGCCAATAATGGAGGGAATGGTGTGAAAGGACGAGCTTTCGTACTAGGATCTGGTGAAGCTCATTATGATCATAATGTGGTCACCAGTAAGTTTCTCTTAAACAATTACTTCGCTTCTGTTCTATTTGATACTGGTGCTGATAGGAGTTTTATATCTAAGAAGCTTAGTGATATGATAAAAGGAACCCCAACCCTGTTAGAAACTAAGTATATAATGATGGCCAAATAATTGAAGCAACCCACACTCTTAAGGGTTGTAAGCTTGAACTGGCTAGTCATATACTTGATATCGACCTTATGCTAGTCACACTTGATAGTTTTGATGTAATTATTGGTATGGATTGGTTATCTAAAAACCATGAAATTGTCTGTCGTGAGAAAATTGTTCGCATTCCTCTCCCTTGTGGAGAAATCCTTCCCGTTCAAGGCGAAAAGAGTGGTGCAGTGGTAGGCATCATATCATTCATGAAAGCGCAGAAGTGCCTACGTAAAGGTCATACTGCTATTCTTGCTCTGGTCGCCGAGCAGCCATCCGAGGAGAAGAAAATTGATGATATTCTCATTGTTCGTGATTTTCTGGAAGTGTTTCCTGAAGACTTTCCTGGTCTGCCACCACACCATCAAGTTGAATTCTAAATCGACCTAGCACCCGGAGTGGCACCGATCGCTCGGGCACCTTATAGACTAGCACTTAGTGAATTGCAAGAACTATCTACTCAGTTACAAGAATTGTTGGATAAAGGTTTCATTCGACCTAGCTCATCGCCATGGGGAGCTCCAGTTCGGTTTGTCAAGAAGAAGGACGGGACTTTCCGTATGTGTATCGACTATCGTGAACTAAATAAAGTGACAATTAAGAATCGTTATCCTCTGCCTCGTATAGATGATCTCTTTGACCAACTCAAGGATCAAGCTTCATTTCTAAGATAGACCTTAGGTCCGGTTACCATCAATTGAGAGTCCGAGATGAGGATATCTCTAAGACTACTTTCAGGACAAGGTACAGACACTATGAGTTTATGGTCATGCCTTTCGGATTAACCAACGCACTCGCGGTGTTCATGGACCTCATGAACCGTGTGTGTAAGCCATACCTTGATCAATTTATCATCGCTTTCATCGACGACATCCTCATTTATTCCTAGAAAAAGGAGGAACATTTGGAACATCTACGCTTAATTCTGGAATTACTTAAGCAGGAGCAGTTGTATACTAAGTTTTCCAAGTGTGAATTCTGGATTCGAGAAGTTCAATTCATAGGACATGTGGTTAACTATAAGGGAATACATGTCGATCCATCAAAGATAGAAGCCATCAAGAATTGGGAAGCACCGACGACTCCTACTGAGGTGCGACAATTTCTGGGATTGGCTGGTTATTACCGTCGATTCATCGAGGGATTTTCTAAAACTGCACAACCTCTCACTGCCTTAACTCAGAAGGGTAAAGCCTATAACTGGGGCGATAACCAGGAGTCAGCATTCCAACTCCTTAAACAGAAACTTTGCAGTGCACCTATTCTAGCTCTTTCGGAGGGAACATATAATTTTGTGGTGTATTATGATGCATCCATTTAGGGTTTGGGTTGTGTGTTAATGCAACGAGAAAAGGTAATCGCATATGCTTCGCGTCAACTAAAGATTCATGAGAAAAACTACACCACTCATGACCTAGAGTTGGGAGCTGTGGTTTACGCACTTAAGATATGGAGAAACTACTTGTACGGTACCAAGTGCACCATCTACACCAATCACAAGAGTCTTCAACATATCTTCGAGCAGAAAGCGCTGAACATGAGACAGCGTCGTTGGGTCGAGCTCTTGAATGATTATGACTGTGCGATCCGGTATCATCCGGGTAAGGCTAATATTGTAGCTGATGCCCTAAGTCGAAAGGAAACCAAGCCTAAATGAGTTCGAGCGCTACAGCTTACTATTCACCCCGGATTACCTGACAAAATCTGAAGTGCTCAACTTGAAGCCCTGAAAGAGGAAAACCTATTGCTGGAAGGTACACGCGGTATGGAAGCACATCTTGAGGTCAAATCGGACGGTATTCGCTACTTCGTCGAACGAATATGGGTACCAGTTTTCGGAAACTTAAGAGAACTAGTCATGGACGAAGCTCATAAATCTCGTTACTCTATTCATCCAGGTTCTGACAAGATGTATCATGATCTAAAGGTGCTGTATTGGTGGCCAAAGATGAAGGCCGATATAGCCACCTATGTGTTCAAGTGTCTGACTTGCGCGAAGGTCAAAGTTGAATATCAAAAGCCTTCTGGTCTTCTCCAACAACCAGAGATTCCCATGTGGAAATGGGAGCAGATATCACAGGACTTTATCACAAAATTGCCATGAACTCCTACCGGATGTGATACCGTTTGGGTAATCGTTGATCGTTTAACAAAGTCCGCTCACTTCTTAGCAATCAAGGAAACAGACAAGATGGAAAAACTTACTCGCATCTACTTGAAAGAAGTAGTATCTCGGCACGGGGTACCAATCTCGATCATTTCGGATCGTGATGCACGATTCACCTCTCGTTTCTGGCAATCGTTACATAAAGCTTTAGGCACGCGTCTAGATATGAGCATAGCATACCATCCTCAAACTGATGGCTAGACAGAACGTACTATTCAAACTCTAGAGGCAAGCTACGAGCTTGTGTGATTGATTTCGGTAACACTTGGGAGTCTCACCTACCGTTGGTGGAGTTCTCCTACAACAACAGTTATCACACTAGCATCAAGGCAACTTCATTTGAAGCACTATATGGATGAAAATGTCGTTCTCCTATTTGTTGGGCTGAAGTTGGGGATAGTCAACTTACAGGTCCTGAACTCGTACTTGAAACTTTGGAGAAAATCATTCAAATTATAAACTGTATGGCAGCAGCTCGTGATCGTCAAAAGAGCTATGCCGATAAGTGTCGTAAACCGTTAGAATTTCAAGTAGGGGATATGGTCTTGTTAAAAGTCTCACCTTGGAAGGGTGTCATTCATTTTGGGAAACGAGGCAAACTAAATCCTCGTTATGTTGGACCATTCAAGATAGTGAAGAGGATTGGTCCAGTAGCGTATCAACTGGACCTACCTGAAGGACTTAGTGGTGTACACAACGTCTTTCACGTCTCAAACTTGAAGAAATGTCTAGCAGACGAGTCACTCTCGGTTCCTCTTGAGGAACTACAAATTGATGAACAATTGCGTTTCATCGAAGAACCTGTAGAAATCATGGATAGGGAAGTCAAAACGCTTAAGCGTAGTAAAATCCCTATTGTTAGAGTCCGTTAGAACTCGAATCGCGGACCGGAATTCACGTGGGAGCATGAGGATCAGATGATTCGCAAGTATCATAATCTGTTCAAGCAATCCACGTCAAGTTATTAAGGTACTATTTTAATTTTCGGGACGAAAATTCTTTCAACTACGGGTTGATGTGATAATCAGACTTTTCAAGTTAATCCCGTTAGTGATTCCGTTAAATATTCTGTTAAATCCTAACCAAGTTAACCCAATTCTAAATCCAAGGGATCATTTCTGTCAAAGTTGAAGTTGCAAGGGCTGGTTTTGTAAATAACCAGAAACCCTAGTAGGCACGGTCGCGCCCTGTATTGGCACGGTCGCGCCTCTTGTCAATTGAAACGTAAAAACAGTCTGTAGTCGCAAGTTCGTTCGATTTCATAACCGTTATGCACGTCTCATCTATTAACGACCATCATGAAAACGTTAATCATCATTATTACTCTGAATTAAACCCAATTATGGGAAATCAAACCGTAACCGTCGACCATGATTTCATTGTTATCAAATTCGTGCAGTTCTGTTTTTATCCTTGCAAATCGATCCCCTACTCACACTCGACGAACGTCTCAGAAGGTTTTGCACTCAACAATTTGATCGGAATCACACCAGAAGTCACCGGAGACCAACCCATTCTCAGTCGGCAATTGCTTTCACTTGTTCCCCATCAATTCGTCAACGATTTTGGTAAATTCTTACACCCTTAGTTTTGGTTTCTCTTGTTGGTTGAAAGCCCTATCATCTTCAGGGTTTACAACATCGAATTGATACAGACCCGTAATCTAGGGTTTGTTCTTCAAGCAAATTGGAGGTTTTTTATCTTAAACATGTTATCCATCAAATTAATCCACACCATCGTTTTCGCAAGGTTCAAATCAGTAAAAGCCCCTCGATTCCACGGAGTATTAACATCAGATTTTATCAAATTGATTTGGTGTTCTTCACCCAAGGTTTCGTTTTCTTAAATCTGGAATTAAACGAACTTAAACGTGATGTTTTTCAAATTAAACTCGTTCACAGAATTGCCTATACCTGTTAAACAGAACCCCCATGTCCTTTTGGTCAATCAAATTCGAAATCAAACGGATTTGGACTTGTTTGCTTATTCTGTTAAACTCTGTCTGTAAATCCAGGAAACACGGTCGTGCCAGGTTTTAGCACGGTCGTGCCTCACCCTCTGACCCGGTGGTGCCTCTTGGCTAGACCTGGTCGTGCCTCAGAACCCTAGACACGGTCGTGCCTGGTTCAGACACGGTCGTGTCTAGTGATCAGCTTTGTTGTGTCTTCTGTTTTGATCAACACGGTCGCGCCCCTTACCAGCACGGTCGCGCACGTAACCTCTACACGGTCGTGCCTTGCCTTAGGCGCGGTCATGTGTGAGTAAACCCTTTTGTCAGAATGTTTGATTTATTTATTATATTTTTAAAACAATAATTATTATATATTATTTTTCATTTATCGCGAAACGCATTTATACTAATTTAAAAATCCGTATTTCCGTAAACTCGTTCGTTTACCCATTAATCTTTAGAATGTTTAAAGACGTTCTAATCCTCCGTGTGTCGTCAAAAATCCCATTGAGTCCCTAATTGTTTATGTTGTAATTCTAGGACATCTGTGAGCCGTGTCAGGCTAGCACTTGAAATTCCAACCTCGTTCTTGTGTGATTACTACGTACGCCGTTTAGTTGAGTTTTCACGGCCCCTTTTTACTGTTTTTAAACTGGGGGAGAAAACATGTCGTAAATGCTTTTGATTTTTGTAATTCATATATGATATCACTTGTATGACTATGCGTACACATTATCCTTTAAGTCCTCACATCGGACAGTTAATATGAACATAGCGAGGTAATTTGAGTAGTACTACTGGGTTTGACAAACCTCACCCGCGTTAGTCGCGCTAACTCGATTGGAGGTCGAACGGGTGCAATATTGACCTAATCATGCACCATGATGGTGGGAGGCATATAAACAGTCAGCTGTCGGTTGCGAGCGCATTAGTTAACATGATTATGGGTTAGCTACCTATTGATTTATATATTGAATGTACATTAACCTGTTAAACGCTTCTATAAACTAAAACCTGTGAACTCACCAACCTCGTGTTGACATCGTTTTCTTACATGTTTTCTCATGTCGCTTAAGATAAGGCATAGGTGCACGCATAGGGCATGCATGGAGTCTTATGATTTATTTATAAATTAATTTTGTTGAATTTCTTGTACTTTGTTTTTGGACTTCGTTTGGACTGGATACTTTGGGACTTTTCTTGGGCGCGTTTGTTTTGCGCATTTACTTTCATTTTACGCTTCCGCACTTACTTTGATCATTTATAATATATTTTCATTTTAGTCCCATATAGTGTCGTTCAATGTAACCAATAACTGCGATCCTGATTTGTCACTTCCCGAACGATAAAACTCCATTAGTTGAAATTGGGGGTGTGACACAAGGAACTAATAAGCCAAGTAATGGGTTGAGCTTGGAGGACGCGGTAACTAAGTTGATATCTACAACTGAAAGTCAAGCCCTCTTAGCGGATGCTCGTCACAAACAATATGAGGAAAAGTTTAGTCTTCACGAAGCTGAGTTTATGACACAAAAAGCAACTCTTCAGTCCATCGAGGTATAACTAGGACAGATTGCAAAACTTCTATCCGAAAGACAACCAGGATGTCTTCCAAGAAACATTGAACCTAATTCAAAAGCGAATGTTAGTGCTATCACTCTCAGAAATAGCAAGGTTTATCCAAAACCTCAATTACCAGAAGAAGAAGAAATTCAAACACCACTAAGGGAAAGATTCACCGGAGTACCACTTCAGCCACCTGTCATAGACTCAACCGCCCAAGAATCACCATCGAAGGAGAATCCACAACCTGCTCCAGTGAACACTCCGTCTAACGTTTCAAAGAGAGCTTACAAATCTCACATACCTTACCCAGGAAGACTAGTAAAGCAAAGGACTGACGAACAATATGAGAAATTCATCGAGCTTTTAAGAAAAATTCATGTCAATCTTCCTTTCCTGGATATAATACAACAAATGCCTAAATATGGACGTTTCTTGAAGAATTTCTTCACTAACAAAAGAAACATGGAAAAAGCAGTTAAAAGGACTAACCAATGCGTCGCTCTCATCGAACGATGTCTTCCAAAGAAACTATCAGATCCCGGAAAGTTTTCTTTACCATATTCTATCGGACCACTTCCTTTGACCTTCGCACTCGCTGATCTAGGAGCAGGTGTGAATGTAAAGCCATATAACATGTTCAAAAGGTTAAAGATTGGAAATCCGCAACCTGTCAATGCAACAATCGAACTTGCGGATGGCACTATCAATTCTCCTATGGGAGTCATTGAGAATTTACTGGTAAAAGTCGACAAGTTTGTATTCCCTGCCGACTTCATGGTCTTAGAAATGGGGCCCGGCTATTTTGTGCCTTTGATTTTGGGTCGCCCATTCTTAGCCACTGCTAAAGCAGTAATTGATATTAACGAAGGTATTCTAACGCTTCGTGTTGGAAATAATCGGTCACTTATTACATCGGAGGAAATGAATGTTTATCAAATGACCCTTTTGAAATTGCACACTTCATTGACACCAATCTGGACTACCAACTGAAGAAAGCTAAGGAAATCAACAAAGGAAAGAAATCATATCTAGGCAAGGATCTCAACAACACTAACTCGATTGACAACTACTGGGACCAGCAGCCGAAATTAACTAAGAAAAGGGACTTGAAGGAAGGAATGGGATATACGGGGGAGATCCAAAGCCCCCACCCGAAGAAAGACTGATGAAGAACGTACGGGTCCAGCCCACGACCCTTAAATAAACGGGGCACTTCCGGGAGACAACCCGATGATCATGAATAAATTGAGAAGTTGGTGCATACGGCAGAACACATGGACCTTAGGTTTGGTTTTCCAAGTTTAAGTTTTTTGTACTTCAGCCTTCAGGTATGTCTTCTCGATACTAGGACCTTAGTAGCTTAACTAATACCTTTTATTTTACGTTTTTGTTTTTATGTTTTCTTTATGTGTCAAGTAGCATAGCATCACCAAGCAGTTTCTCTACTTCTTTGAGGAGTTCCACTCCACCTCTACAAGCTTGGGCGTCTGCAAACACATCAAATTTATGAGAAATTCGATGAAGTATTTGGCGTAATATTGACTACAGTCACAAGCATGGGTCATAGGTTATACACCGAATTGACCGGGGGAGTACCAGTTTCTTCTCCCTTAAAACTTCATGCATTTAAATTCCTGCATAGCATTTCATTATATGCATTTGTACATTGAGGGACAGTTTTAAGTGTGGGGTAGGGAATTGAGATTCAGGACAAACTTGTTTCCTCAAAGCAGTAAAACTAAACTCGTGATTTTCTACTCATTTGACTAAAACCTTACTTTGACCGAAAACTTATTTTCCTAAAAACCCTAAGAATTTTGAAAATTTTAAAATCCTAAAAATCTAAACCTCTTTGAATTCGCGCTTAAATAAACTAAAAATGTATAAATGGAAACATGGCAAGTAGAAACAAATAGATATTATGCATAACGAATTACTAAACCCTATCCCATCCGTTTTTCATGTGAGAACAATCTGAGCCTTTCATGAGCATTATTATTATATTTTCGCATGCTCTTTCGTTTGGTATACTGAGTGTTTTTTGATCGAATTTTATTCATAATTAGAACTTGTATAACTTATACATATCAAGACCATGAACTAGTAGTTGTATGAAAATGATTGAGGCGCATATGACTTTATTACCCTTATATATTATCCTTAAACCCAAAATACCAAAAACAATATCCGCCTAAATAGCCTTTTGAGCCTTAACCTTTTCGTTTCTACTACCTACATTTATCACCAAACCAGCTTTTCGTAAATACCGGTTATTGGCTAACTTTATTCAAGATAGAGAATCATTAGTTTATCTTATGTCGTTATTTCAAGTATGCAACCATTAAGACAATTTGGAAAGGATCTGATTCACCCAAGGATTTGAAATACACAAAAGGAAGTGGATGTATTAAGAATAAACAGCCGAACAATCTACAAGGAAGATATGGAAAAATTATTTCAAGGAAATTGAGGAAAAGGATTTATTGACAAAGCATTCTTGATGTCCTTAAAAAAAGTTGGTCTTTTACCGGTTAGAAATTAAAGAGCTGGATATGCATTCTTTCAATTTTAATTTGCTTTCTTGTATTCATTTCGCAAAACCTGAATTACCGCCCGAACTCCGAGAGTTTTCAAAGCAACAAGTGATGTAAGAAAATGGTGGCACAAGCAAGAACAACTACCACCATTATGCGGCTTGTCAAAAAGCGCCGCCAAAAGAAGTGCCAAAAGATATGGCAAATGTGTGAAATGTGGCAACTGGAGCCCCGATGGAAAATGCAGCAAGAATCAAAATTATTCCCAACATGAGTATACGCATCTGATCAAAGTAGGTGCTATTAGATTACATGCTGAAAGAACCATACGGAAAGGCAGTAATGTGTACAACGCAGTGAGGAAAGAGTTGAACATGATAAGAAGTATTGGTCTTGGCAATCTGACCATAAACAAGCCCTCAGATTAGTTACACCCTCGTTATCTGAGTACAGTAGAGGGACCCACTAGTATTTTCCATCTTAAGCCAAGAAGCCTTAGCCGTGTATTCCACATTAGCTGCAGCCCTTAAAAACCCTTTAAATCCCTAAAAACCCAAAAAGATTTTCATTTTCACCCTTTATTTTCTTTTTAGCCACATTACAACCCTTTTAAGTTCTCTTGATTCATGCATATTTCTTAGTTAGTTGGTGGAGACTTGATTTGCATACAAGCTTATGACCATTGCGTAATTCGATTCGAACTTGAGTGTTCTTCTTGACTTACATTATCCACATATATATAACCCTAGAGTTGAGTGAGCATTGTGAGAAGTGATAGATTATGCATAATTGAAGTTTTATTAGGCTTGTCATGGATTCCATCATCCAAAAATAGAAAAGCACAAAAATGAGAATAAGCGACTCATGGGTTATCCCAGAGTCTCCAACTACTTGAAACTCCCTTTCTTTTGTAATGTTTTTTAGTTATGGGTCTTATCATGCATGAGTTTGCTTGAGGACAATCAAAGTTTAAGTGTGGGGTGTTATGATATGCCCTAAATTATACATGTTTTGCATGCATAATAATCCCCGTATTATGGTACAAATTGAACAATAGCCTTGCAATTGATACTTAAAATGTTAATATTTCATAATTGCAGGTTATTTGGTGTAAACAAAGCAAAAACCAATCAAAACCACCAAGAAATCAAGCTTCTAGAAGGATCATTCCCGAGCTTTGACCCCCAAGAAGTCAACCAAGGTCAACAAAAGTCAAACAAGCAGCAAAAATACAAAAATGGGAAGCAAGGAGGGGATGCACGGCCGTGCATCCCAATGCACGGGCGTGCATTGCCCCAACTTGCTCCCCACGGCTCCCAGTACGCTGCCATTTGTACCTTTTGATTCCCGAGGTGTTTGCACGCCCGTGCAAACCAATGCACGGTCGTGCCTTGCTCATCTTGAGGCCTATAAATAGATGGCTTGCGCTCTTCATTCCACACACCTTACCACACCACAAGATAGAGAGAATAGTTTGTTTCAGTAGCTTTAGAGTAGTAGTAGAGAGTAGAGAGGCTCTTCCTCTTTGTCCGCAATAGGGGAGCCTACGAAACACAACGTTACGCTAGTTAGTATGGCCATTCGTGGCTAAACTCTTTGTATTGCTGGGGTGAAGATGAAGTTTGGTGTATGTTAATGTTTAACGTATTAATCTAGTGGTATGTTTATGTCTTTAATTATTCGTTCTTAAAACCACCTTCTAGGTGGGCTTTTTATTATTATCTAAACTCGTCTTTACACTTGTGATTGTTCTTGATTTTAAAACGTAAGACCGTAAGACCGTAAAACCTTTTTAATCAAACTTCTCTTGAAACTTGTACAGCTTTATACAAGTAGATTTTGATAATTGAAGGCTTGGTTAATATTAATAAGATTGTACGTCTTTATACGAACTTGTTATGAAACCAAGAATTGGTGAACTCACGTTGGGAACGATACGTCTTTATACATGGTCCCATTGTTGCACCGCCTCTTGGTGAACAAGGTTCAATCACTCTTTTAATAAAAATAAATAAGCATTTAAGTTTGATGTCTTAAACCAACTTGGAGATAGCATTCAAAGAGTTGAGGGTAACGATGTCCCTAGTTGGGAATCTTACCATTTTATTATTAAAGAACACAATTCGTGAACCAAATGTTGTGAGAATGAAGCTTTAGCGGCGTACCGTTCACACATTTGTATTAGTCATACCACCAGATTAGTCAACAAAACATTATCATATACCAAACGGATTCGAAGCCCAAAGCAATACTCTTCGTGACCTGATCATCCTCAAGATATTTACTCTCTTGCTATTTACTATTTTGCTATTTACATTTCTGTTACACACTTCACGCACGTTTTTACTTTTCTGTTATTTACTTTACCGTCATTTACTTTTCTGCTTCACAAGAACACAAACCCACTCATTAAGTAAACCGGCTAAATGAAAACAACAGTTGAGTATTGGAACTCGACCGTGTCCATTGGTTCGATATTTGATTCTTACCTGAACTATATTACGCTGCGATAGGTACACTTGTCTATTGTGTGTGTTTTAAGTTTGAGTATTTATCATTTTATAAATTTAAAACCTAATCTCGTGAAACTATTCAAAAATATATATTTATATATATTTATCAAATTAAAACAAATGCTATCAGTTACCTAAAGTTACATTAGGTCATAATAAGTCATTTTGATGTTAATGACATGTGTATAATGATAGGTTTACTAATGGGCCAATGTTGGGCCTTGTCACATGTAATTGAGTTTTTTTCGGTTACACAAAACTACATTAGTGATGTGTTGCAAAATATCCTGTGTATTAGAGTCTAATTCGTGTAGTTTTAAGCATTTAGCTTTGTATATCGAGTCTGTTTTATGTGTATTTAGTGTTTGTGAGTCTTACAGGTTAAGCATGCTACTTGAGCGGGAAATATGAAGCTTAAATCAAGAGGATAGCAGCATACACGGGTCCAAGAGAAGTCAAAAGATCAAAAAGTCAAAATTCATGGAAATTAGGATCTTCGCGGTACGCGAAGAACAGGGAGAAGAAGTTCGCGGTACGCGAGGGAAAGAAGAATGGGCCGCGACTATTTTGGCCTTCGCGCCACGCGAATGATGGGATGGTTTGCTTCGCGACATGCGAAGAGTTGTATTTTCGGCAAATTAAACCTAAAAAAATTTATATGCCATGGAGGAGTCTATTGTCGAATTACCTTGCATCCAACCGTCCCAGAGCTTCCCTAAGGCGATTTCCAGAGTAAAAGTTCAAGTCTTTCCAAGTTTTTGATGCTAGATCACGTTACACCAACTGTTGAAGAATTGATGATGATGTCGATGAGCGGTAATCATTCCGTGGTTGTTTCCGGGTGTAGGATTTGCTTGTAAGTGATATTATATGATTCATACTTGGTTTGGTATAGTCTTCTTGTAATCATTCGGTTATTTGAATTCTATAGTTGTTTTGTTTGATTAAAACAGTTTTGGTTTATTGAATTATCGCATGCATCAGTTTTTCGGTTTTAAATCTTGAACCATTGTTTGCTTATGTTTAGTATTCTGAGTTGGTAATTGACTATTGGGTAATTAACTTGTGTCAAGCATTCTGTTTTACAATCGTTGCTCAGTGCAGTCACTATCTTGGTTGTTGATTATTTATCATACTGAATAAATGAGTCATGTATATGGGATTTCCAATTAGTACAAATCATTAATCACCGAACTTGTCTTCAAAGTTTTTAAAGTTTGTTGCTTTCGAATATGAATTTAACAGTTTTCTTAATTAAACACTTTCCACCAATTCCCTATGGATACGACACCCTACTTCATTATACTATAGTTTAAGGTAGTTAGTGATTAGATTTAATATTGTTTTTATTGACCTTGACAACGTGATCATAATGGCGTCGCTGTCGAGGAATACATGCGCTTAGTGTTTTTAGTTTAATTTGTTTTGTTCGGAGCTACTAATCGTGTGTTTACTTGTGCATTCCACAGGTTTATGCATACTTGCAACTCAGGAAGAAAGTCACCACTTTTATTTGATCCGGAAATAGAAATGCTGCTAGAGCCAACAGGAAGCTGCAAACTACAGTCCAAACAATCCTTGAAAAACCTAGCAGTCCGAGGATGTCACAAACTCAACTAGCCAATCCAGATCCTAATCAAGGTGGGGAACCAAACCCTCCACGTCCAGATCTTCTGTTTCCAAACCATCCGCAAAACCAACAAAATCAACCACAAGACCAACCTCCTTTACCACAAAATCAACCACCACAACCTTAATACCAACAAAACCCACCACCACCACTATTTCAGGACCGCCATTTTCAACCCTACAACAGTTACCCGGGCTACTCAGATGTTGGAGATAATGAGCACTTGTCACTGGGATAAAGTTACATGCCACGGCATGGTTCTCAACATGAAAATTGGGATGAAGGAGAAGAGTGGTATGATATGAACCACTAGGAGGCATTCCCTCCCAGGAATCAAAGAGTTAATGGGGTGGATGATTAGGTGCAACCACCACGAAGGGATGAATATGGGTATCAACCGAGAAATCCGGCAACCTCGAGAACAGGTATAGGCAGCCTCAAGTGAACAGATCGAACTATCGAGAGGACCGGCCTAGAAACAGAAATCCTCCCAGGAATGAACAAGGGATGGATAGCCCTGAATGAACAAGGGATGGAACGCATTTGAGATTAGACCGGGATGTTTAGAGATCCTCCCACACTTCTTTGGGAGAGCTACCGAGGAGTCCTACAAACATTTATCAGAGTATGAGGCTACTTGTGGGACCATAGGTGGTCAGGGATTCACTATGGACGAGGTGAAACTGGTGCTCTTCCATTTTTCACTAAAGGACCGTGCAAAACAATGGTTCCTTTCTCTGTCGTCTGCTAGTATTGTCACCTGGGCAGAGTTACAACAACAGTTCTTGGATGAATACTTCCCGCCTCACAAGACTAATGAGGCCAGAGCTGCAATTAGAGACTTTAGGCAACAGTCGGGGGAGCCTTTTTATGAGGCATTTAAGAGGTTTAAAGAGCTTCTGAGAAATTGCCCACATCATGGTATAGAAAAGTGGAAATTGATTCAGGCGTTTTATGATGGTCTGCTGCCTGAAGATGTAAGGGATATGAATTCAAACATTAATGGTACTTTCTTTTCTAACCATGTGGATGATGATTGGGATATACTAGAGAGGATGAGTGTGACATCGAAGAGGCAGGCTCATGCGAGTAGGAGGGCAAAGACGGGTGCTTCTACAAAATCAGTGGATTATGAGACACAGAAGAGGTTGGATGCCATGGAGATCCAAATGGCACGTCTTGGTAGGCCTAGTGGTAAGGATGTGGCAAATGTGTCACAACTATATCCGGTTTGTGACGGGTGTGATAAGTTGAGCCATGTTCTGGCAAATTTCCCAAGGGAGCAAGGGAAGTCTAAAGAAGTGAACCAGCTTGGGGGGCAAGAGAAGACAACAAGATATGAGTGCTACCCACTACCATCCTGGACTCAGAAACCACCCAAACCTCAGGTATGGCAATGCTTCTAGTCAATTGAATCCTAACTTTCAGGGTTCTAATGTGCAGGGTGGAGGACAACCACAGCAGCAGCAGTACCAGAACCGCCAACAAGGTTACAATCAAGGTGGATATCCAACGAACTAAGGTAATTAAGGTGGGTATCAACAAGGATATCAAGGGAACTATCAATAGCAAAGTCAGCAGAGTGGAGCAGCAGGTGGTGATGAGTTGGGGGGCAATCAGTTCACTGCCTTGATGGATGCGATAAAGGGGTTGAAGAAGGAAAATGAAGATGCATTCAAGGAGTTAAGGAAGGATAACGAGGTCCGGGATAAGAAGGTGAATGCATTATCTAAGCAAGTAGGGCAGCTAGTAGAAGAGGTGTCTAGGCGTGACCCAGACAAACTACCAATTAACACTCAGACCAACCCACAACATCAAGGGTCGAGCTTAAACAATGCATATGTTGGCGCAGTAAGTATCTGCAATGACAGTGAAGAGAGTGACTTAGAAGACGATAGTGAGCAAGGAGCACCTTTTATTCCGGTTGAAGTTGGGGGAACAAAGTTAAATCAGGCACTCCTGGATTATGGAGCAACTCTCAGCATCCTCCCAGGGAGTCTATATGATCATTCAGATCTAGGTCCTCTATAGCAAGTTGACACCATCATGGTGTTAGCTGATTTGACACGAAAAAGTGCACGGGGGATGTTGAGGGGAGTGGATGTGAAGGTCGGGGATTTCTACTACCCTGAGGATTTCTTGGTGCTTGATTATGCACCTAGTCAGAAGAAAGAACAATAAAGAGTCTTGCTCGGAAGACCATTCTTGGCGACTGCCAATGCTTAGATCAATTGTAGAAACAACACAGTGAGCATGAAATTCGGAAACCGTGAGTTTAACTTAGACATGCTTACAAATTCATTTACATAATTTTCTAACGTTAAATGTTCAAAAGCAGGTAAGACTAACAAGTGTCCGCCTCGGTCCAAATTGGATGAGAGTGGCACAAATGAGAATGGTTTGATTGTTGACACGTTTGAATTGAAGAATGAGGTGACTGAGGTTGTGGATGCAGCAACCCACCGCATGGGGATGATGGAATCCAAATGGGAAAACCGCCATGGAAACATCAGGCAGAAAGTGTAAGTAATCATAGCAACTTTGAGGCAGGACCATCAGGGTCACAGGCAAGATCAAAGAAACCTCCAAAGTTTATGAGGCAATCATATGAAACCGGTGAATCTTGGGTGATGCAAGATGAAGAAGAATTCATTGCTGTGGAACAGACATGGAACCCAAAATTGAATGGGGATGATTATCACCGAGCATGTTCAGCATTTGGTAAGGAGTTTGTGTTTCAACCACCGTAACGAAAGTCAGGTACATTGTGTCTGGCTGAAGACATTAAACTTAGCGCTCATGAGAGGCAACCTAAGGTTAGTTAGATTTAATTTCTTGTCTAGATTAAATGAACGTTGTGGGTGTGTTCTCTAGAAACCCTCACGAGACTAAACTCAACCACTCGGGCTACTGAGGGGTTTAAAAGGTATGATGCATGCGCTAAATGCATCCGTGATTCCTACGAAAGTGAGTTAGGTCTTTATTTCATTTTTGTGTTGTTATCTGGGAAAAGCCCAAGTGTGGGGACGTTCTGGGAACGCTGAGGCGTGTACTAATGCAATGGGGACCATGCATCATTCTCTAGGGGGTAGGATACCGTGTGTAGAGTTTGTAGAGTCGTGAGTCTTAGTTCGTAGTGTTTTCGATATGTTTTTGCGTCTTTTTTAAGCTTTCTCAGAGATTTGGGGACGTACGGGCATGAAAAACCATCACAAATCACGTTCCAGGTATGTATGAACACCATTGGGGTGTTGGAACAAAATATTGAAAAAGTTGAAAATTTTGATTTTTGGACCAAAAATTGTTCTAAGTATAAAAATCGTCAAAACATTCTGTTAAGGTAGGGTCCTTGCGGTACGCGAAAGTCAGTGGACAGATCTTCGTAGTACGCAAAGACTTGAAATTAGGGTTTGGCTGATTTTTAACTCCTCGCGGTACGCGAAGAGTTGGAAGGGGTTCTTCGCGATACGGGAGGGACCCAAATTATGGTCCTTTTTCCTATTTTTCATTTTTTGTAATTTTTGAGTCATGTCGAGTCTGTAGAGTCGTTTAATTGTTATTGTGTCATTATATTGAGATGGTATGATGCTTGTGGGTTTGTTTCGAGCTTACTTTTACAGGTTTGGATTAAAATTACCCGTACTCAATCTCCATTCGGGTGATGAAAGTCCGAGTTTGACGATTCGTCTGTACAAGGCAGCCCATTAGTATCTGTGGAGCACGATCGCGAATGAAATGCTATACGATCGCATGTACAACTAAGTTTTCTCTTATTTTTGTATATTTCTTTTAGTGTCACTCTTCTTACATTGAGGGCAATGTAAAGTTCAAGTGTGGGGAGGGGAAACCTTAGTGTCCAGGTTTGTATTTGAGTCTGTGTTTGAGTCATAAAAATTTTAAAAATAAAAAATAAATTCAAAAATGTCCCTGGATCAGAATTTTTGCAGCTAAATGGAAAATGATAGTAGAATCGGGAACTTTGCGTGTTGAATTGAATTGAATAATAAAAATAACAAATGCATCTAATTTGTAACGTTTTGGTAGGCCCAATAGGCCCAACCGACTTTAAAGGCTTAAACACCCACGATGTCTTGTGGGTTCTCATCCTATGGGTCGGTAAGGTCGAAACTGTCAACATAGGGTGATAGGTACCTTTATAAGCAAGAATTTATAAGTTTTTAAAATCTTTGGCACATCGCTTTCCTTTATGAGAATAAAGTCGAAAGTTGGTGGCGCCCGCATTCCATAATCCATCATTACTGAGCTTAATTAATTAGATTGGAAGCTTGAGATCTGCCTACGTGTTACCCTCCGGGTTACAAGCTTGGTTGAAACGCTCATGGGCAGATTCTTAAGTGATCAATCATAGATGACTAAGTTTGATTTATGTGTTACCTTCCAGGATAGCAACCTGGTTGAAACGCCTCTAAGTTGAGTTTATGTTCTTCATTAATAAAAACTGAAGCCTGTGTGTTACCATCCGGGATAGTGACTTGGTTGAAACACTAATGGTTAAGGTTTAATCATAATGTTAATAAAAGCTCATATCATTCATCCATCATTCCATTATTCATATTGATTTTTAAAACTTGTAAATTAGTGTTAATAGTGGTGAGAAATATATAAGGTTTAACTCGTGCCTAAACATGACCGTGAGATGGGATTAGGCTGAGTCGTAGCTTCTGAGTGTGAGGCCCATAGATAGCCTGTTGTTTGGTAATGAATAGGATAGTAGATCTCAGAATTGGGGGCTCGAGAGTCGGTGGTTGGGTTTAATCGGAAAGAAATACCGATTGTTACAATTAACGTGTGAGTATGTTTTGAGTTATAAAGTGTGAAGCAAGTTTTCTGATTGTGATTCCATTGCATTAATTCTTTTTCGGGACGAAAAAGGTCAAGTATGGGGATGTGATATGTTGCTAAATATCCCGTGTATTAGAGTCTAATTCGTGTAGTTTTAAGCGTTTAGCTTTGTATATCGAGTCTGTTTTATGTGCATTTGGTGTTTGTGAGTCTTACAGGTTAAGCATGCTACTTGAGCGGGAAATATGAAGCTTAAATCAAGAGGATAGCAGCATACACGGGTCCCATAGAAGTCAAAAGATCAAAAAGTCAAAATTCATGGAAATTAGGATCTTCGCGGTACCCGAAGAACAGTGAGAAGAAGTATGCGGTACGCGAGGGAAAGAAGAATGGGCCGTGACTATTTTGGCCTTCGTGCCACGCGAAGGATGGGATGGTTTGCTTCACGACACGCGAAGAGTTGTAGTTTCGGAAAATTAAACCTAAAAACAATTATAAGCTATAGAGGAGTCTGTTGTCGAATTACCTTGCATCCAGCCGTCCCAGAGCTTCCCTAAGGCGATTTCCAGAGTAAAAGTTCAAGTCTTTCCAAGTTTTTGATACTAGATCACGTTACACCAACTGTTGAAGAATTGATGATGATGTCGATGAACGGCTAATCATTCCGTGGTTGTTTCCGGATGTAGGATTGATGATGATGTCAATTTTCTAGTAGTGTCTAACATGTGAACTAAACTATTCTTCTTCTCCTTTTCTTTCGATCTCTTTTGTATTATTTATCCAAATCTGTTTCCATTTTGTATTGTGTTATATCATATATAAATTATTCTTCAACAAACATAATACAGTTTCATAGTTATAAAAACAACTAATGTGATTCAAACCAATTTTGTGTTGAAACATTTCTTTTGGAATTAATTTCCTTTGTTACGTTACGTTTGTGGTTGAATAATACCTTTCTTTTAAGTTTATACTAGGTTAAAATCTCGTGTGTTACACGGTTTGAATAAATATAATATTATATATTAAGTAATAATTTTTTTTAAAACATGTGTTTTACACGGGTTGAACAAACCCGTGAAATACAATATAATCTGTTAAAACATACACTCGTCAAAATCCGTGAGAAGATTTATTCATTAATATAGTATATAGATTACTATTTCTTTAAAAATATATCATTATTAAAAATAGAAATGTATTTAATAAGAGAGAGAGGCGAAAAAAAAATGATGAGAATGAATGTAGAAGTGACACGTGGTATGAAAAACCTTTATTTATTATATAGTATAGATTTTGATAAATAAGATTTGTTTTATTAGTGTTAACTGTTACAGTTTGAAACTGAACATATATCATCATGACACAACAACGTCAACCTCAAATGTAACTCCATCGATTGTCACTGTTCTACCTATAACATTAATCAATTCGCAACTAATACCATTGCAAACCATGACAAAAAAAACTTCTGGAAAAATTGCAGGTTTGTACTTCAAACGCTCACAACTAATGTTTTTAAAACCGAAAATGACAGCGAACTTGTCGTCTTATCGGTCCACTGGTCAGACCGAATTTAAGAAACCGGATGACGTCATATATATAATAAAAAAAATTAAAATTATTTACATATATCTAATTTAAAACAAAATATGAAAAATACTATATGTTTTGGTGTGAATTTATAATTTTAATAAAATATGAAGACCTAAATAACTAAAAAAGAGATCGTGGAATACTAAATTAATCAGAAAATAAGATTTTAAAGGAATTTATTATTTTTTTTAAATAAAAAAATTTGAAGTTAGGTCCGACCACCCGGTCGGGTTCACACGTCCGACCGGTTTAAATAGAAACGGTCCAAATAGAGATAACCGAACCGGTTCCCTGTCCAACTAGCCGGGCCTGGCCGGCCGGTTCTAAAAACACTGCTCACAACTAAAACGTTTATCTATCTTATGACACTAAACCTTGCTGGATTCTTAAGAGACTTGACTCCCCAACTTAGTGAGATGATCTTTGATTTATGAATTTATTATCAATGACAATAGATAGGGTATGTAACATGTTTTTCACAAAGGCTGACTGGATTCTTGTATACTTTAAGGATACTCCCATGTGTTACTAAATCAACCATGTTAATTACGGGTGCATAAAGAATCGGTTTTTGAACCAAAACCGAAATCATTTTGAAAACCGGTTAACTAAACCGAACCGTATATTTGAAATCAGTTTGTAAACCCTTCCTTTGGAACCGGTTTGAAACTAAACCGAACCGGAAAAAACCGGTTTCACCAAGAACCAGTTTTGACTTATGTTGACCGAAACCGATTTTGTTTTTTTTTTCTTTTTTGGAACGGCGGCCACCTGCACCAATTTGATGGGAATAAACACCATATGCCACTAAGTCAAGACGCCATCTGAAAAAATAAAAACAAAAACCAGTTTTGTACACCTCTAAATCTTTAACAAACACAAAAAGAATAGCAAGCCCACTTTAGGAGTCCAGCCCAATAGTATATATGTATAATCTTTACACAATAAATTAGTTCTCTTTTTTATGGGCCGGACTTGTGTGCTCTAACCCAAACCCAACTCAAATCCTCAATAACTCGAATAATAATAAACGTGTAGACGGTTTACTTCAAGAATATTCCGGGTATTTAGGGTTTGACCCATCGTTGACCACTGGGGTATAAATCCTCTCTTTCTCGGCACACCACCGTATAACCCGTGATTCTGTCGATCTGCAAAATCCCCTAAACCACAACTCAAAGATGGAGCAGACCTTTATCATGATCAAGCCTGATGGCGTTCAAAGAGGCCTCGTAAGTCTTCGTTCTTCACTTTCATCTTGTTTTTACGTCCAATTTCGACCTCTTAAATCTAAAAATTGAATTAGGGTTTTGATTACTCTGTTTTAGGTTTCTTGATTCTGTTTCGGTTTGATCTGAAAGTTGTTTTATATGATTTATGATTAATTTGATTTATAATTCTTGTTGAGATTTGATTGATTTATGGACAAATTAAGTTTTGCCCTTTTGAAAAACCTGAACTGGGAAGGATTATTATTGTACAAGTTTCAGTGCGTGATGTACAAGTTACTTAAGTTTGAAACCGCTTTGATTTTGTTTAGGTTGGTGAAATCATTGGTAGATTTGAGAAGAAAGGATTCTCTTTGAAAGGTACAACTTTTACTTGATTACATGGTCAAACTTGTTAGTTACACGCACACCCAAAGATTAAAGAAAATTAGGGACTAATGGGTCCTCATAATTATGATTCTAGGGTATGATTGTGTTCATTACATGTTTTTACCATTTGATTAGCTTTTACTTGATCATTGCAAATTGAAAATATATATGTAATTGGGTGATTAAAAACAGGGTGTTTGGATTTTAAAGTTATAATTGTGACATTAGTATTCAGAAATTTGATAAATTGGTTACATTTATTAAAGTTAGGATGGTTACATTAAGCTTGTCACAGAATTTTTTTTTCCTCCAATTTTGCAAAGTTTCCTTATTTATGGGATAATTTCTGTATAATATCATGTTTACCCAACAAAAATTAATAATATCAAATATACTCATTTTTAAATCTATGACATTTATACCCTTCCCTTAAAACTTGCAATAGGATATGGGAGTTTTAGAGTAAGAAGAAAGATAAGGGTATAATCGTCTTACGATAAATTGCATTTAATGAAATGGGTAAAGATGAAAATTTCTTCTATTTATTTATAAACAAGTTAGTCTTCTCAATCAGAAGTCAAAACTGATACGGAACCGGATGACCGTCAAGACCGTGACAAACTGGGTTCGATGCAAAGTGGCTAAAGGGCGCGTCCGAGTTCGTTTTAACTTCCAGCCAAGTTCTAGTATTTGTTTTATTTATTTTATCTATTTGTTGATTTGTTTTTAAACATTTGAATTTCTTAGGTGGATAAGTTTTATCCATTAGTTAGTTATCTTTCTTTTATTTATATTGTAATTATGGCTGGAAGGGATTGATCATTTTTATTGGAAAATTTATCTTCTCTGCAACAAGGTTCTTTTGTTGTTCTTGTGAATTCCGGTCGGCCGGATCACGACCGTCGTTGCTATCTTGGTTGGCCAAGGGTAACGCCGCTAGGGTAAGCCTAGGTTATCTACTCACGTTTGTATCAAGTGGTATCCGAGACCAGGAGACTCTCAGCATGTCGGCAGCAGGAAATCAACATCCACGTAGGGCTGTTCGTGATGATCGCGACCCTCGTGATGCTGAGATCGACCAGCTTCGTCGCCGTGTTCGTGAGTTGGAGCTTCGTTCTTTCGAAAGGTTGGGTTCTAATGATTCCGATGCTACGTATACCGATTATGAGGACGATTTTGATAATGTTTTTGCTAACCAACATGATGATCAAGGTGCACGTTCACCTCCAAGACACAGACACCGTACTCCACCCCCTCCACCGGTAGACCCTTTACGCGCTTTAGGGTTTCGTCTTGAAATCCCAGAGTTCGAAGGTCGTCTTCAACCGGATGATTTTCTCGATTGGTTGCACACAATCGAGCGGGTTTTCGACATCCGCCACGTTCCTGATGATTTAAAGGTAAAGCTGGTTGTTTTGAAGTTTAAGAAACATGCGTCTCTTTGGTGGGAACACGTTCAATCTCAACGGCGCCGGGAGGGTAAACGTCGGATCGCTACGTGGGACAAGTTAAAGCGATTGTTAAAGAAAAAGTTTTTACCCGCTACGCATAAACAGGATACGTATTTGGAATACCACAACTTAAAGCAACAATCACTGTCCGTCGAGGAGTTTATTTCGACGTTTGAACGCATGCGTATGCGCTGTGGTATGGAGGAAGAAGAGGAACAGATTATAGCCAGATTTTTGGGGTGTTTACGAACCGAGATAGCGGAGGTTGTTTATCTCCAACAGTATTATACATTTGATGATGTTTGTCGGCTCGCGCTAAGGGTGGAAAAACAGCTCGCCTCTAGATCCAAAACAACGATCCGTGCACCGCCGCCTACTCGTTCCACACCGGCCGCTTCTTCTGCTACACGGGCCGGCCCGATCAAACCCGACCCAACGGGTCCTCAACCCACACCGGAAGTAGGTAGTAACCCGTCCCCTAATCTTCGTTGTTTCAAATGTCAAGGTTTTGGCCACCTTAAACGGGATTGTCCGAATAAACAGTTACTTACTTTGGTTGATCCGGATTCCGGTTCGGATGGTGATGACGACCAACCGGAACTTGTTTACCCAGATAAGGGCGAGCTTCTCGTTACTCGTCGTCTTCTTAATGCTTCGGTGCACCCTTCCACCGATGACACTTTATGGTTACGTAACAACATTTTTAAACCTCAATGCACGGCCAAAGGGAAAGTTTGCACAATTATCATTGATGGGGGTAGTTGCGAGAATATGGTATCCACCACCATGGTCGAGAAGTTGGCATTGGACACCCAAGACCATCCCGACCCATACCAATTGTCGTGGTTACGTAAGGGTAATATTGTGCGGGTCACAAAAAAATGTTTGGTGAATTTTTCTATCGGCTCTAAATATGCGGATGAGTTATGGTGCGAGGTTATCCCGATGGATGCATGTCATTTGCTTTTGGGTCGTCCTTGGCTTTACAATAGACGTGTTAAACACGATGGCTTTCGCAATACTTATACGTTCAAAAAAGACGGCGTACACATAACATTAGCTCCTTTGAACCCGAAGGATGATCCGCCACCTTCACCGTTAGTTTCCAAGTCGGAATTTGCCGGTCTCGTTCGCATGCATCCAACACCTCTTGTTTTTGGTTTATTTCTGGCCGAAGAGAATCCCCCGATTCACGACCCACCCGCAGACGTTGAGCCTCTTCTCCGTGAATTCAGTGATGTTTTTCCCAAAGAAATCCCACCCGGTCTACCTATGTTGCGTGACATTCAACATTGTATCGATTTTTTTCCCGGTTCAACCATTCCAAACAAAGCCGCATACCGTATGAACCCGAAAGAGTTTGAAGAACTACAACGCCAAGTCGGGGATTTATTAAAAAAAGGTCTCATACGCGAAAGCATGAGTCCTTGCGCTGTTCCCGCCTTATTGGTTCCTAAACCGGGGGGCGCGTTTCGCATGTGCATTGACAGTCGGGCGGTAAATAAAATCACGATTAAATACAGGTTCCCGATCCCACGTTTTGATGATTTATTGGATCATTTGGCTGGTTCAACGGTTTTTTCTAAATTGGATTTGCGTAGTGGTTATCACCAAATTCGGATGCGTGAAGGTGATGAATGGAAAACCGCTTTCAAGACTCGGGATGGCCTCTACGAATGGCTTGTTATGCCTTTCGGTTTGTCTAACGCTCCGAGTACTTTTATGCGTCTCATGAATCAGGTTTTCAAGTCTTTTATCGGCCGTTGTGTCGTCGTTTATTTCGACGATATTCTCGTTTTTAGCAAAACCGTTCAATTACATTTACAACAGTTGCGTGAAATCTTTCAAGTTCTCCGGGATCAAAAGCTATATGCTAATCCGAAGAAGTGCCATTTCTTGACATCCGAGGTCTTGTTTTTGGGGTATTTAGTTTCTGACAAGGGTATTCGCATGGACCCGTCAAAAACAGCCACTATCACTTCTTGGCCGCCACCCTCTTCGTTCCACGAGGTACGTAGCTTCCATGGCCTCGCATCTTTTTATAGGCGGTTCATACGGGATTTTAGTTCCATTGTTGCACCAATTACGGACTGTTTAAAGCGGTCCAAATTCATTTGGACAAAGGCCGTACAACAAGCTTTTGACTCGTTGAAGGAGGCGGTCACAAAGGCTCCGGTTTTAGCTATGCCGTCTTTCGACAAAGTTTTTACCGTTGAATGCGATGCTTCCGGCTTAGGCATCGGTGGGGTTTTGAGTCAAAATAACCGCCCTATTGCTTTTTTCAGTGAGAAGTTTAATGACACTCGGAAGCGGTATAGTACATATGATAAGGAGTTTTACGCCATTATCCGAAGTCTCGAATATTGGCGCCATTACCTTCTTCCGAATGAGTTCATACTTTACTCTGATCATCAAGCCCTCAGGTTTATTCACGGCCAAACACATTTGAACCCCCGTCATGCAAAGTGGGTTGAGCTACTCCAAGATTTCACGTTCGTAATTCGTCATAAACCGGGTACCGCTAATCCCGTGGCCGATGCACTTAGCCGCCATCCCGTTTTATTCACTTCTTCGAATTTTGAGGTAACCGGCGTGGCTTCTTTTTCATACCTCTATTGTGATGATCCAGATTTTCGTGATATTTGGTCGCAATGTGCTCTTGGCCCGTTTAAAGATTTTTATCGACAAGGGGAACTCCTTTATAAAGGGCGCCGATTGTGTGTTCCGCTTTCGTCGTTTCGGGAGGCCCTTATTATCGAAAGTCATGCAGGTGCTTTGGCAGGTCATTTTGGACGAGCAAAGACGGTCGCTTCAGTCGCCGAGCGGTTTTATTGGCCGAGTATCACTAAGGATGTTATCAAAGTTCTGGCAAGGTGTCGTGTATGTCACGTGGCGAAAACACACAGTACTAATCAGGGGTTATACACACCGTTGCCTACACCGTCCGCCCCGTGGGAGGACGTTTCTTTGGATTTTGTTCTCGGCTTACCAGTCACCCAACGGAAGAAGGACTCCATTATGGTCGTAGTTGACAGATTTTCTAAAATGGCACATTTCCTTCCGTGTAATAAAACGTTTGATGCTTCCCAAGTCGCCCGCTTGTATTTCACCGAGATCGTACGTTTACATGGTATTCCAAAGACTATAACATCGGATCGTGATGTTAAGTTCGTTAGTCATTTTTGGCGAACCCTTTGGAAGCGACTGGGTGCTAAATTGCAGTTTAGTTCGTCACACCATCCACAAACGGATGGTCAAACTGAGGTTACAAACCGAAGTCTTGGGAATTTACTTCGAAGTTTAGTGGGAGAGCATCCAAAACAGTGGGATTTAGTCCTTCCTCAAGCCGAATTTGCATATAATCGGTCCACTCATAGTGCCACGGGCCGTAGCCCCTTTTTGGTTGTTTACGGCCGAAATCCTTTCACGCCTTTAGACTTGTCGCCAGTCGTGGATACCGAGCGATTGTCTACAGATGCCGAGGAACAGGTTTTGCAAATCAAGGAAATCCATGAACGTGTTAAGGAGCAAATCACGAAGCATAATCTACAGTACCAAAACCGGGCTAATAAACATCGACGCCGTGTTGTTTTTGAGGTGGGTGACCTCGTGTGGGTGTATTTGAGGAAAGAAAGATTCCCGCAGGGACGTTTCGGGAAACTCCAGCCGAGAGCCGATGGGCCATTCTGTATTCTTCAGCGCATCAACGATAATGCTTACAAAGTCGAGTTACCAGGCCACTACAATGTTTCGGCTACATTTAATGTTGCTGATCTTGCCCCTTATACGGCTGATGTTGATTTAGAGGGTGACTCGGGGACGAGTCGTTTTTTAGGGGGGGAGAATGATACGGAACCGGATGACCGTCAAGACCGTGACAAACTGGGTTCGATGCAAAGTGGCTAAAGGGCGCTTCCGAGTTCGTTTTAACTTCCAGCCAAGTTCTAGTATTTGTTTTATTTATTTTATCAATTTGTTGATTTGTTTTTAAACATTTGAATTTCTTAGGTGGATAAGTTTTATCCATTAGTTAGTTATCTTTCTTTTATTTATATTGTAATTATGGCTGGAAGGGATTGATCATTTTTATTGGAAAATTTATCTTCTCTGCAACAAGGTTCTTTTGTTGTTCTTGTGAATTCCGGTCGGCCGGATCACGACCGTCGTTGCTATCTTGGTTGGCCAAGGGTAACGCCGCTAGGGTAAGCCTAGGTTATCTACTCACGTTTGTATCAAAAACGCTAGCAACATGCCCAAAAAATTGACTGTTGACTTTATATTGTGAAATTAGGATTGAAGCTTTTGACCGTTGACCAAGCTTTTGCTGAGAAACATTATGCTGATTTGTCCTCAAAGCCTTTCTTTAACGGGCTAGTTGAGTACATCATCTCTGGGCCAGTTGTTGCCATGGTTTGGGAAGGCAAGAACGTGGTTACCACCGGTCGCAAGATCATTGGTGCTACAAACCCTGCTGAGTCAGCTCCTGGCACCATCCGTGGTGATTTTGCAATCGACATTGGCAGGTATTATTAGTGGTTCAAGTTGAAGCCCATATCGTGTATGGTCAACCGTTGACTATTGACCATTGTGTTCAATGACTTGCAAGTAAGTAATTTGTTTGACTGTTGTTGATTTAAACATGTTGTGTGTTTGGCTGTGCAGAAATGTGATTCATGGTAGTGATGCTGTTGAAAGTGCAAAAAAGGAGATTGGTCTGTGGTTCCCTGAGGGTGTTGCTAATTGGTCAAGCAGCCTTCATCCATGGATCTATGAATGAGTGTGTTATTTATAAGCTTTATGTTATGAACACCCTTTATCTGTCTAGTATAGTATATGAGGGTGTGGTCTATTTTGAACTTGTCTTTGTTTATGCATGAGGAACATCGTCTCCTGTTATATCCGGTTTATTATCGTATTTGTTTAGTAATCCTATTCGGTTTTTGTTGTTTTTGGCTTGATTTTATATACCTTTTTTAGGCAAAGTGACCAAAAATGATCCTCTACCTCGCGGGTTCAGATTTTAATTCTATTGATTTCTATGCCATCAAACGTAAATAACAGAATTATATTTTAATTCTTTGAGTTTTAACAAAACAAACGCAAAATAAGTGTTTCTATCTTAGCCTATGTTTTTGGGGTGTTTTTAAAAAAATTGTTTTTGAAGCCGGGGTCTCATTATTAGAGAAACCAGACTTTATAAATAACTTTGCTATAAGTTTACCGGGTATTTGATTATGTTTTATTTGAATATCATGTAGTCAAATACAAATCAAATCTATCTAAAACTATATACATTTCAATAAGACGTGAATAGTACTTTCTTGTTATTGATCCTTTTGGGAGGTTTTGACACCTGACGCATTATGGTTGGTGGTTGTTTTAGTTGAAACAAAAATTTGTTTATATTTAAGTTTTTTGAATGGGAGTTTTACACTTATAGGGTGTAAACCAAGTTGTTATTTTTTATTTGGTTTTTTTTTGTAGTTTTTTTCCTCTTTCTCGGTTTTGTTTCCCTTTTTTCTTCCGTTTTTGGCAACTGTTTCACATTTTTTCCATTTTTTTTTCTTAGATTTTTTTTTTCAATTTGTTTATAGGTTTATTTTCTTTGTTTTTTTAGTATGCGAGAACACTTTATATTATTCTTTTTTTAGCCGCATAATGAAAATATTCCAAAAGAAGTCTAGCCAGATACCAGACAAACAAAGAAAATTACAATATTAGGAGAGGGTTTTTAGCCACTCATCCCAAGCAAGTTTATTTTTACGATTCCTATTCTTGTACCATAAAAACGAAAAATAAACAATAGAATCAAATACATTGGCGGACCTACCTTGTAAAAGGCGGGTCGGCCGACACCCATAAAAAAATTTTTTTATTATATATGGTATTTTTCGACCGATCGACCCTCATAAAATTTTGACACCACCCAAAGAAAAAAATATTTTTAAAATTTTTAGATTTTATAGATAATACAATTGACCTATAAGTCTTTAACCCAATAACCAACTAACAATTTGAAAAAAAAAATTTAAGTACAATAAACAATTTAAATCCATCAAAACAAACCCAACCCAATACCCATTTTAAACTTTTAAACCTAATAAACTTTAAAAAAAAGGTAACTTTACACAATAGTAATCAAGTTGCTCAAGTGTTCCATTAAAGTCAACCAAAGGTTTTTTATTCTTTTAAATTCACTCAACTTTCACTAGGTGTTCCAATTCTTTGTAATATCTTAATAAATGTTTAAATTTTTTAAAATTAAGGCAAATGAAACAATATATGAATCTTGACTATTATTTAGCAGTCATTTTTTTTTTCAATTCGACTTAAATATAACAATTTTGAAATTTGTTTATTATTAGATTATTATTTTTTCATTATTACCTTCTACTTTAAGTTTATTATTTCGGTTAATTTTTCAATTATAGCAATATGAATATTGAAAGATTTGTCAAAAGAAAAGATGGATCTTCATCTTCTAAGACTCCCCCTTTCATTGATTTGGATAATCTTTCATGGGATCCCGCTGAACGACCACCAATTTCATCTTATCACTCTAACCGACGAGACGAAATTAGAAGGGCTTACCTAACTAAAGGACCAACCAAAAGGTCATGATTTTCAAAAAAAAAAGGTTGGTGACAAGGCAAGACGTTTTAATAGTGACTGGTCTAAAACTTATGCAAATTGGTTAGAGTATAGTATTAAAGCCCATCGAGTATTTTGTTTGTATTGTTTCTTTTTAAGGACCTATTTGGTAATCACAAAGATGCGTTTGTTACCGGTGGCTTTAATGGTTGAAATAAAAAAACATATTAGTTCATCATGTGGAGGATGTTAATAGTATTGGAAAAATACCAAAATGGTCATTTTGTCCAGCTAAATTAAAAAGGCGTCGGCTAAGCCGGCTAAATTTAAAGGCTTAGCCGGTTTAGTTCCGGCTAAATGTCCATTTTGGTATTTTTTTAGGGAAGTATGTTCATTTTGGTATTTTTCCCTAATAGCAGGCACAAGAATGCATAAAAAAATGTGAAGATTATGTAATGGTTCGGTTTCAAAAAATAAAAACCCGTAGAGAACTATTGTAGGGATATTGTATTTTGATTATTCATTTCTAACGACGAACATCGTATTATTATTGTTCATTTATAATTTTGTTTGTTTTTATCGTTTTATCATGTGACCCGACCCGACCCGGACTAAAAAAAAGTTAATATTTAACTAGTACAATCGACCATAAAAAAATATCCGACCCCCATGAAAAAAAAATTTAGGTCCGTCACTGAGACGAGACGAAATTAGAAGGGCTTACCTAACTAAAGGACCAACCAAAAGGTCATGATTTTCAAAAAAAAAAAAGGTTGGTGACAAGGCAAGACGTTTTAATAGTGACTGGTCTAAAACTTATGCAAATTGGTTAGAGTATAGTATTAAAGCCCATCGAGTATTTTGTTTGTATTGTTTCTTTTTTAAGGACCTATTTGGTAATCACAAAGATGCGTTTGTTACCGGTGGCTTTAATGGTTGAAATAAAAAAAACAGATTAGTTCATCATGTGGAGGATGTTAATAGTATTGGAAAAATACCAAAATGGACATTTTGTCCAGCTAAATTAAAAAGGCGCCGGCTAAGCCGGCTAAATTTAAAGGCTTAGCCGGTTTAGTTCCGGCTAAATGTCCATTTTGGTATTTTTTTAGGGAAGTATGTTCATTTTGGTATTTTTCCCTAATAGCAGGCACAAGAATGCATAAAAAAATGTGAAGATTATGTAATGGTTCGGTTTCAAAAAATAAAAACCCGTAGAGAACTATTGTAGGGATATTGTATTTTGATTATTCATTTCTAACGACGAAAATCGTATTATTATTGTTCATTTATAATTTTGTTTGTTTTTATCGTTTTATCATGTGACCCGACCCGACCCGGACTAAAAAAAAGTTAATATTTAACTAGTACAATCGACCATAAAAAAATATCCGACCCCCATGAAAAAAAAATTTAGGTCCGTCACTGATGAAATATATCACGCTTGTCTCGTTTGGTTCAACCTTTAGAATAGAATCAAATATTTTAGAACCTTTATAAATGATCAATTTTACTAATAAAATGATAATAACAAATAAGATGACCATGAAAACTGTAAAAAAAATTATAGATAATTCATGTGATTATATTTTTTTCTTATGTGAATGTTTGGTGATTGTTACAACTCACAGCTTTAATTTTAAATTCACATGTGATCTAATTCGCATGTATGTACCATCATCATGTTGATGTGTGTGACCAATTTACATATGAATGAATCAAATCACATATAAATTAAAAGGTATCTTTGTGGTATCTAATTTTGTTGTTTATGATTTGTCACTTCAGTAATGTTTTTATTCTCGTCTAATTAAACGATTCCAAATTAAGTAAATATATTTCAATAATTGTGACATGCATCTATTTCTTAAATGTAAAAATTATTTATTTATTCACAATTAAATAACTTTACCAGTTTAGACACGAATCTAATCAACTTTCTAGTACTTCAAGTTTATGACGAATCTAATCAACTTTCTAATACTTCAAGTTTATGACGAATCTAATTAACTTTCTAATACTTCAAGTACGTTTATGTTTCTTGGTACAATCTAAAATGATTTTACATATGGACATATGGTGTTGATCTCATCATCACTTGAGCATGAGCATGATCACTCATTTCTTTAGGTATAGTAATTAGTAGACTCAAAGATGTCTCTCTTACTAACAAATCTCATCTTAACTACTTACATCTCAATACATGTATTCCATGATATCTAATAATAACATTTATAGTTATTTAGTTATGAAATGATGTTTGATTATTTCTAAACATAATGTCTTTATGATGAGAACCATAAGCATCTTATGATAAAAGATGCAATAGTACAGTCGATTGTGAATCACTTACGAAAACGCTTCATAAAGTAATCTAAATAACGAGTCTATTTAAATTTGATTGGAGAAAAACATGTAACTTTGGTTGCGAAACCATATGTTTTGTATCATAGATAAATATCAACTAATCTTCTGGGAATCGGGATCCTGCGATCTTTGATCTTGTTCTTAAAGAAAAATGAAGATGGCGGTATTTTAATGATCCAAAAGCGTTATGGGTAAAAACGGTGAACTCGATCCATGGGTTCAATCATGATGTATTTGATAAAGGGAGAGTTGTCAAAGGTAATGATACGTTGAATAAGATTGTCAAAAGTGTTATTGATCTCTATGATAAAAACATTATTCCTCTTTCTTCAATCAAGAAGAAGGTGGGTGTGGGATTCTACCCTTTTTCTGGTGAGACATTTGGGTGGGAGATGAACCTTTAATGAAGAGTTTCCCTAGACTTTACAGGTTGGAAACAAATAAGGATTGTCTCATTTTTTATAGAAAAAGATATCAGTCGTGGAGTTGGAGTTGGCGTCGTCAGTTGAGAGGGGGTGTAGAAGTTTGTCAATATGATGATCTCATGAAACGTTTATTGGCGTTCTCATGGTCCAAGCAGAAAGATAAATGAATTTGGGATCTTGAAGTTGAGGAAGATTTTCAGGTGAAACAGGTTAGACAACTAATAGATTTTTGTTTGCCTCCAAATATATCTACTCCAACGAAATGGAATAGATGTGTCCCGAAAAAAGTATATATCATCGTTTGGAGGTTGTTTATGGATCGTCTTCCAACGAGAGTAAACTTATGCAACAAAGGTTTAGATATTCCTAATATCTTGTGTGTTTTTTGTTCGTCTCATATAGAATCCATAAATCACGTGGTCGGAGATTGTCATGTGGCTAGGGCGGTGTGGAGGAAGATAGTTGTTTGGCTTGAGGTGTCTTTTCCTTCGTCATACATGCCAACACAATTGTGTTCTTGGTTGGAATCTACTTCTTTATCGAAGCCTAAGAAACAAGTCATTGAAGCTATCTTCATGGTTACATGGTGGTATATTTGGAAGGCGAGGAATGAAGCCGCTTTTCAAGCAAATGATGGTAAAAAAGACTTGATTTTTATTCGGTTGTTCGTTTTTCGTACTTGTGGTTCATTAGTAGGAGTAGGAAGGTTAAGATGAGTTGGATAGGGTGGATGAAAAACCCTTTATTATCTATGTAACTCGTTTTTTCCTGTCCCTGATTAGGTAATTCTAATCAGGTGTTTATTTTATATAATCTTTGTTGTTCAAAAAAAATAACCATTGTTAATTATGATTCATGTAAATATTCGTTACGAAAACTTAGAACAATCTTTATTAGTCAAAGATTCATACAATGCAAACAAAGAACAATAAAGATTTAAATAACAAATCAAAATCATACGATAAAGTTTGTTCAATTCAACGAATCGAATTTCGAATATTCAAATTAGTCGAATCAAATTATTCGAATTCTAAAATTTTAAAGCTAGATTCGAATTCGATTCGAAATTCAATTACTGAATCCGAATGGAATTCGAATTTTGAGTTTTTCGAATCCGATTTGAATATTGAACACATATAAAACATCAAAACTACATCCAAATATTCAAAGTGCTAAAATCCAAATTACAAGTTTATAAGAAGTGACAAAAAGATTATAAATTAACAAGCAAAATGATAAACATCCAAGCTTCACGGCTACAAAATTCCAAACTTCATTAAAGTAAACATAATCTTTTATCGCCAACCTATCAAATGCTCTTTCGTTCAAATTGGCAACACTCAACATCAAATAAGTTGAATTCCAACAAGTTGGAACATCTAAACATAATGATTTATTCGATTCAATTTTTTCCTACTTTGCATACTCCATTAACTTTCTCAACCTAGCAAGTGATTGTCTAATATAACTCACGACCGATGGAGATGCGATGAGTAGTAGATGGAAATGTGATGAGAAACTGATGGAGAAGCGTGCCGTTTGGAATGTCTAATTGAGAAGCGATGTCGTCTGATCGAGAAGCAATGTCGTCTACGGTTATATGTTAGAACTTAGAAGTCTCAAGTCTGATGAAGTCATAAAGATGGGCTACCAATTTACTTCACATAATAAAGATGTGATGTCTGATTAGCCGATTACATTAGGATTTAGAAAAAGTCCAATTTTATGACTACCAATTTACTTCACTTGGGCTCCCAATTCCACTAAATTAGAAAAGCCCAATTATTAATAACTTGACAGATATTATATAATATAAAGTAAATTACCGTTTGCGTCCCTGTGCTTTACACGATTTAACACAATGCGTCTCTAACACGAATTTTTAATGTTTTGAGTACCTGTGGTATATAATCTGTAACACTCTGAGTCCCTGGACCTAACTTCATTAAAAAATTCCATTTAAATTCAGGTGAAATGTCCGTTGTACCCTTTTACTGTATAACAGTGTGCGTCCCTAGAAACATGTAATATCTGTTTGCGTCCCTGTCTGAGTCCCTGGACCTAACGCACCCGAAACTACTACATTCGCCCGAAACTACTAGTAACGCATTGTGTTAAATCGTGTAATGTGACACCTCAGAAATTTTTTATTATTATTTTAATTTTCGGGACGAAAATTTTTTCAACTAGGGGATGATGTGACAATCCGGACTTTTTAGTCTAACTCCGTTATTTAAATCCAGTTAAAGTTAACATATTTAACTTATCTCAAACCCTAGGGACTAATTCTGTCAATATTCAAACTCAAACTCCAAGGACTGGTTGTGTAATATCCTTAAACCATTATGTTGACTTTTCAAAGTCAAAATTGTACTCCTGTTGACTTGTGCTAGTCAAACTAACCATGTTCTAACCTCAATTCAAACCACAAGGGTTATTTCTGCCAAGTTCTAAACTCCAACACAGAAAACAGAAGGACCAATTTTGTAATTAACCCTACATTGATTTCTGTTTGACTTTCTCAAGTCAAACTCACTGTATTCAATCCAAATCAATCCCACGATCGTTTCTACGTAAATATTGAAACTGATTACACATTTCTAAGGCATTAACGGTCATAACTAACGGATTAATCATCATCATTTATTCGAATTAACTCTAATTATGAGGATTAAACAAGAAACCGTCGACTTCATGAACTTATACTATCTAATTCTTCGAATTAGGACGATCCCCATTGAAGCTTCTGCAAGCATCATTTTGATCGGAATCGCAACAGAGGACACCAGAAATCAATCCAGACACCATCGGCATCAGTTTTAGCCGACCTCACTCAAGTCGACATCATTTCGGGTAATCAATCATACCCTCAGTTTCGTTTCCATGTCTACAATGAAAGCCCATTATCAATTCGGTCTTACATCATCGAATTGATCATGAACCCGATTCTAGGGTTCATACAAAACCAGTTTAATCAAACCCTATTCTAGACCTGTTTTAAATCCAATTAACAGGTATCACTAGACTCGTAATCACCTATTTGATGAAAGCCCTATGTTAATTTAAACAAATAACATCGAATTTTGTAAAATCCAATAACTAGGGTTGTTCTTAGTCGGATTTAGGGATTTTGATACAAACAACTTTTTCAACGGAACTAAACTGTTCCAGCGGATTCGCATGGTCCAAATCTATGATAGCCCTCTGGTTTTAACCGTTTTCATTATCAAATTTGGTCGATTCAATCTAGTGTTCTTAATTTAGGGGTTCGAGATTACTATCTGCGAATTAACGATCCTAGACTCGATACTTTTGCAATTAATCACGCATACAGAGTCGCAATCATCCAATTTACAAAACCCCCATGTTTTGATTTCAAATCTTAATCTAATTCTATGAGTTTGGGACTGGTTTCGATCGCGAATGGGTTAGGGAAGGAACTCACTGGAGTTCTTTGATAAAAACCATCTGATCCGGGTTCTAACGCGATGACCCTAGCGGGCGTGGTGGTAGAACATATGACTCGTAAGCAGGAGACCCGGGTTCGAGTCCGGTCTCCTGCATTATTCTTTTTTGGGCCTTTTTCCACTATATTAATTTTATAAATATAACCCCTATAATATTATATTAATATATTAACGTGTTTTTGCAACGAAAAACACTCGTAGGCTCGGGTTTAATTTTATAATCTATTTTCTTTTTGAATAATATAATCTCATTATTTTGAAGTCGTGACTCCAATTGGAATGATATATTTATATTATTTAAATCTAGTGATCTCAAATAAAAATAATATATTTTCATATTATTTTTGTAATGAATATAAACTTGGTGTAACGTTTCAAACTATTAGATAATATAGTTATTATATTATTTACCCTCGGTTTTACCCTCGAATAAAAATAATATATTTATTATTTTTCACGCAAATGATTTTATTATTCTACGAACTTAAAAGTAATATATTTAATATATATTATTTTTTCTTAAACCATTTTGATGGTACGAACATATGAATATATATATATATATATATATATATATATGAAGTATTATTCGTTCGATGCGAAACGTATTTATCTTCATAATTATTAATTAAGAAACCTATATTACCGTAGACACGCTCGTCTACTCGTAAATCCTTAGAATGTTCTAAGACGTTCTAATCTTCCGTGTCATCGTCACAAATCCCATGTGTCCCTAATTGTTATGTTTATAATTCTAGGGCATACGTGAGCCGTTACAGGCTGACACTTGTGTACCGAATCTCGTACTTGTGTGATACTACCTCCTACGCAACGCAGGTGAGTTTCACGGTCCCTTTTTACTTGTTTTCCTATTGGGGGAGAAACATGCATATACACAAACATCATTTTACATGTTATCCCGTTGGGGAGAAACATGCATACAAACAAACAGTATTTTTACTTGTTTTCCTATTAGGGAAGAAACAATCATATACACAAACATCATTTTACATGTTATCCCGTTGGGGAGAAACATGCATACAAACAAACAGTATTTTACTTGTTTTCCCGTTGGGGGAGAAACATGCATATACACAAGCATCATCTTACTTTTTTTCCCGTTGGGGAGAAACATGCATACAAACGAGCATCATTTTACTTGTTTTTTCATTAGGAAGAAACATGCACACGAACAGACATCCGTTACTTGTCTTCCCGCCGGGGAGAGACATACACACAAACGGACATAGATCACATAGTATTTCACTACCACTTGTGTACTTAAGCGTAAACACTATCATGAAAGTCCTCACATCGAACCATTAATAAGGACTTAGCGAGGTAATTTGAGTAGTACAACTGGGTTTGACAAACCCCACCCGGGCTAGTCGCGCTAGCACGATTGGAGGTCGAACGGGTGTAGATTGGCCTAAACATATTACTGTACCCACTAGCAACAATACGCCGTGTGAAGGCAGACTGTTGCACGCATCATTGTAGAATCCATTGACACGTAGATGTCATCACTTTCCTGAACCGTGGGCTCGCGCTTTGGTCGATATTCTGTTGAAGAAAGATTGACCACAAGGTTGAGAACGCATTGCTCATTGCATACCCAAACCCTATCCTGACTCAGTTGGAAGGACGGCTACTTTGCCTCTTCCAGTAACATGTTCATGAACTAGTTTCGCTCATCGAAGCCACATTTCATGTACATATTTGTTTCATGTGCATGTTCCCATCTACAATCCACTGGATTGGACTCTCGTATTATGTTCCAACTCGAGTGAATACTCGGATCAAACGATTCCCGACTACTCATCCTGATATGAGTTCTAGTTGATCAATTTATGGTTGATGACTAAGCTTCTCGATGACTTATCATATCTGACAACACACTGTACTCGATCATAAACTAAAGGACATTTTGACACAGGACAGGGAGAACTAGGGTGAGCATGCAAAGCAAATTATCATTGCGGGTGCACACGTAATAGTAATTTGAGGTGCATGTAAGTCCTGGTGAAACCTAGTGCGTGGATAAATGGTCCTAATATGTGATCTACATACTTATATTTCCATTGACGGTAGAAATTCACGTAACCCGCTCAACGACTAGTTGATATCGTTAAACCTGTTCAACAGTTGATAGACGCGACTATCAGGTTGAAGATGTTACAATGAACTATCATCAATAGGATCCATCAATTTATTTCACTCATGTAAGAGTCATAGTGAACTTAAGACTCTCATCAAAACTTGATCAAGGAAACCACCTAGATTGAAACCCTAATAGAACCTCATGGTAAACCCACCGACTCCAGCTATGTAAGTGGAAATTGGGAATTCTTCCTAAACTAAGACGTTATTCCTTAAACTCCAACAATAGATTCCATTTGACATTGTTACCTCATCCTGTAACTAATCCGTCGTCTAATTTGATTTTTACCCCAGCATATCCAGTTATTTCAGTGACCTCACAAATTTCTTACTAGTGCGGTCGTACTCCAACCCTACTAGAAGCTAAGTACACCATAGAAATAGCTGATAGGCAGATAATTGAAGCAACTCACAGGGTTGTAAAGTTGAATTGGCTGGTCATGAACTTGACATTGGCCTTATGCAAGTCACACTCGGCAGCTTCGATGTAATTGTCGGTATGGATTAGTTATCTAAGAACCAAGCCGAAATTATTTATCGTGAACAACTTTGTTCGCCTTCCTCTCCCAAGTGGAGAAACCATTTATGTCCAAGGCGAAAAGAATGGTGCTGTCGTGGGCATCATATCTTTCGTGAAAACACAAAAGCGCCTACGTAAAGGTCATACTACCATTTTGGCTCTCGTCGCTGAGCAGCCATCTGAGGAGAAGAAGATTGACGACATCCCGATCATTCGTGATTATCCGGAGGTATTTCCCGAAGATCTACCAGGTCTTCCACCGCATCATCAAGTTGAATTCCAAATTGATCTAGCACCCAGAGCAGCTCCTATTGCTCGGCACCCTGTATACTTGCACCTAGTGAATTGCAAGAGCTATCCACACAACTGCAAGAGTTGTTGGATAAAGGTTTCATTAGACCTAGCTCATCGCCATGGGGAGCTCCAGCCCTATTTGTCAAGAAGAAGGACGGGACCATCCGCATGTGCATCGACTACCGTGAACTTAATAAAGTAACCAACAAGGACCGTTATCCTTTACCCCGCATCGATGATTTGTTTGATCAACTCCAGGGATCAAGCTTCTATTCCAAGATATATCTTAGATCCGGTTATCATCAACTGAGACTCCAAGACGAGGGCATCTCAAAGACGGCATTCAGAACTAGGTATGGTCACTACGAATTCATGGTCATGCCCTTCGGATTGACCAATGCACCCGCGGTATTCATGGACCTCATGAACCGTGTGTGTAAACCGTACCTTGATCAGTTCATTATCGTCTTCATCGATGACATCCCCATCTACTCCAAGAATAGGGATGAACATGAGGAACACCTGCGTTTGATTTCGGAATTGCTAAAACAAGAGCAATTATATGCAAAACTTTCCAAGTGCGAATTCTGAATTCGTGAAGTGCAATTCTTAGGACATGTAGTCAACGAGAGTGGAATACATGTCAATCCATCTAAGATAGAATCCATCAATAATTGGGCGGCACCGACAACTCCAACTAAGGTGCGACAATTTCTGGGATTGGCTGGCTATTACCGTCGTTTCATCGAAGGATTTTCCAAGATTGCCAAACCCCTCACCGCTCTAACTCAAAAGGGTAAACCCTATAACTGGGGTGACATCTAGGAGTCAGCGTTCTAACTCCCCAAACATAAACTCTGCAGTGCACCCATCCTATCTCTTCCAGAGGGAACGGATGATTTTGTGGTGTACTGTGATGCATCCATTCAAGGTCTTGGTTGTGTGTTGATGCAACGCGAGAAAGTGATCGCATACGCTTCTCGTCAACTGAAAATCCATGAGAAAAACTACACGACTCATGACTTAGAGTTGGGATCCGTGGTATTTGCACTAAATATCTGGAGACATTACTTGTACGGTACCAAATGCACTATCTACACCGATCACAAGAGTATTCAGCATATCTTTGAACAGAAAGAGTTGAACACACGACATCGTCGTTGAATCGAACTCTTGAAAGACTATGATTATGCTATCAAGTATAACCTGGGCAAGGCTAACGTAGTAGCCGATGCCCTAAGCCCGAAAGAAACTAAACCCAGACGAGTCCGAGCATTACAGCTCACTATCCACCCTGGACTACCTGATCAGATCCGTAGTGCTCAACTCGAATCCCTGAAGGAGGAAATCCTACCGTTGTAGTCCATGCGTGGTATGGAAGAACAACTTAGGGTTAAATCAGACGGCATTCGCTACTACGCAGAGCGAATATGGGTTCTAGTGTACGGGAACTTAAGGGAATGGGTTATGGATGAAGCTCATAAATCTCGATACTCTATTCATCCTGGTTCCGACAAGATGTACCATGACCTAAAAGGTGTTATATTGGGGGCCGAAGATGAAAGCTGATATAGCCACCTATATGAGCAAGTGCCTCACCTGCTCAAAGGTCAAGGTGGAACACCAAAAGCCTTTTGGTCTACTTCAACAACCAGAGATTCCTATGTGAAAATGGGAGCAAATCTCTATAGATTTTATCAACAAATTTCCCCGAACTCCTAGCGGATGCGACACCAACTGGGTGATCGTCGATCGTCTAACTAAATCCGCTCACTTCTTAGCAATCAGAGAGACTGACAAAATGGAAAAACTTACTCGTATTTACTTAAAGGAAGTAGTCTCTCGGCACGGAGTGCCAATTTCTATCATTTTGGATCGAGACGCTCGATTCACATCACGTTTCTGGCAATCTTTACAAAAAGCTTTAGGCACGCGTCTAGATATGAGCACGGCGTACCATCCTCAAACAGATGGCTAAACGGAACGTACCATTAAAACCTTTGAGGACATGATATGAGCTTGTGTGATTGATTTCGGTAACAGTTGGGAAACTCACTTGCCTTTAGTGGAGTTCTCCTATAATAACAGTTATCACACTAGTATCAAGGCAGCACCATTCGAGGCATTGTACGGACGTAAATGCCGATCTCCTATCTGTTGGGCTGAAGTTGGTGATAGCCAACTTACAGGTCCCGAACTTGTATTCGAAACCTCTGAAAAGATCGTTCAAATTCGAAACCGTATGGAGGCAACTCGTGGTCGTCAAAAGAGCTATGCCGATAAGTGTCGCAAACCGTTAGAGTTTAAAGTAGGGGACATGGTTCTTCTGAAAGTCTCACCTTGGAAAGGTGTAATTCGTTTCGGGAAACGAGGCAAACTGAATCATCGTTATGTTAGACCATTCAAAATAGTAAAGGGAGTTGGCCGAGTAGCGTATCAACTGGACCTACCTGAAGGACTCAGTGGTGTACACGATGTCTTTCATGTCTCAAACTTGAAGAAATGTCTAGCAGACGAGACACTCGCGGTTCCTCTCGAGGAACTACAGATCGATGAACAACTGTGTTTCATTGAAGAACTGGTAGAAATCATGGATAGGGAAGTCAAAACGCTCAAACGCAGTAAAATCCCTATTGTCAGAGTTCGTTGGAACTCAAAACGTGGACCGGAATTCACTTGAGAGCGCGAGGATCAGATGATGTGCAACTATCCTCATTTGTTCAAGCAATCCACGTCAAACTCTTAAGGTACTATTCTAATTTTCAGGACGAAAATTCTTTCAACTAGGAGATGATGTGACACCTCAGAATTTTTTTATTATTTTAATTTTCGGGACGAAAATTCTTTCAACTAAGGGTTGATGTGACAACCCGGACTTTTTAGTCTAACTCCGTTATTTAAATACAGTTAAAGTTAACCTATTTAACTTATCTCAAACCCTAAGGATTAATTCTGTCAATACTCAAACTCAAACTCCAAGGACTAGTTGTGTAATATCCTTAAACCATTCTGTTGACTTTTCAAAGTCAAAATAAACCCCTGTTGACTTGTGCTAGTCAAACTAACCATGTTCTAACCTCAATTCAAACCATAAGGGTTATTTCTGCCAAGTTCTAAACTCCAACACAGAAAACAGAGGGACCAATTCTGTAATTAACCCTAAGTTGATTTTTGTTTGACTTTCTAAAGTCAAACTCACCGTATTCAATCCAAATCAATCCCACGATCGTTTCTACGTAAATATTGAAACCGATTACACACGTCTAAGGCATTAACAGTCATAACTAACGGAATAATCATCATCATTTATTCGAATTAACTCTAATTATGAGGATTAAACAAGAAACAGTCGACTTCATGAACTTATACTATCGAATTCTTCGAATTAGGATACCAATTCACGAATTGAACCCCTGCGCACCTTAAACGATCCCCATTGAAGCTTCTGCACGCATCATTTTGATCGGAATCGCAACAGAGGATACAATAAATCAATCCAGACACCATCGGCATCAGTTTTAGCCGACCTCACTCAATTCGACATCATTTCTGGTAATCAATCATACCCTCAGTTTCGTTTCCATGTCTACAATAAAAGCCCCTTATCAATTCGGGCTTATATCATCGAATTGATCATGAACCCGATTCTAGGGTTCATACGAAACCAATTTGATCGAACCCTATTCTAAACTTGTTTTAAATCCAATTAACCGGTATCACTAGACTCGTAATCACCTATTAGATGAAAGCCCTATGTTAATTTAAACAAATAACATCGAATTTTGTACAATCCAATAACTAGGGTTTTTCTTAGTCGGATTTAGGGATTTTGATACAAACAGCTTTTTCAACGGAATTAAACTGTTCTAGTGGATTCGCATGGTCCAAATCTATGATAGCCCTCTGGTTTCAACCGTTTTCATTATCAAATTTGGTCGATTCAATGTAGTGTTCTTAATTTAGGGGTTCGGGATTACTATCTGCGAATTAACGATCCTAGACTCGATACTTTTGCAATTAATCACGCATACAGAGTCGCAATCATCCAATTTACAAAACCCCCATGTTTTGATTTCAAATCGTAATCTAATTCTATGAGTTTGGGACTGGTTTCGGTCGTGAATGGGTTTGGGGAAGGAACTCACTGGAGTTCTTTGATAAAAACCATCTGATCCTGGTTCTAACACGATGACCCTAGCGGGCGTGGTGGTAGAACATATAACTCGTAAGCAGGAGACCCGGGTTCGAGTCCAGTCTCCTGCATTATTCTTTTTTGGGCCTTTTTCCACTATATTAATTTTATAAATACAACCCCTATAATATTATATTAATATATTAACGTGTTTTTGTGTCGAAAAACACCCGTAGGCTCGGGTTTAATTTTATAATCTATTTTCTTTTTGAATAATATAATCCCATTATTTTGAAGTCGTGACTCCAATTGGAATGATATATTTATATTATTTAAATCCAGTGATCTCAAATAAAAATAATATATTTTCATATTATTTTTGCCACAAATATAAACTTGGTGTAACGTTTCAAATTATTAGATAATATAGTTATTATATTATTTACCCTCGGTTTTACACTCGAATAAAAATAATATATTTATTATTTTTCACGCAAATGATTTTATTATTCTACGAACTTAAAAGTAATGTATTTAATATATATTATTTTCTTAAACCATTTTGATGGTACGAACATATGAATATATATATATATATATATATATATATATATATATATATGAAGTATTATTCGTTCGATGCGAAACGTATTTATCTTAATAATTATTAATAAAGAAACCTATATTCTCGTAGACACGCTCGTCTACTCGTAAATCCTTAGAATGTTCTAAGACGTTCTAATCTTTCGTGTCGTCGTCACAGATCCCATGTGTCCCTAATTGTTATGTTTATAATTATAGGGCATACGTGAGTCTTTGCAGGCTGACACTTGTGTACCGAATCTCTTACTTGTGTGATAATACCTCCTATGCAACGCAGGTGAGTTTCACGGCCCTTTTTACTTATTTTCCTATTGGGGGAGAAACATGCATATAAACAAACATCATTTTACATGTTATCCCGTTGGGGAGAAACATGCATACAAACAAACAGTATTTTACTTGTTTTCCCATTGAGGGAGTAACATGCATACACAAGCATCATCTTACTTGTTTTCCCGTTGGGGAGAAACATGCATACAAACGAGCATCATTTTATTTGTTTTCCCGTTGGGGAGAAACATGCACACGAACAGACTTCCGTTACTTGTCTTCCCGCCGGGGAGAGACATACACACAAACGGACATGGGTCACATAGTATTTCACTACCACTTGTGTACTTAAGCGTAAACACTATCATGAAAGTCCTCACATCGAACCGTTAATATGGACTTAGCGAGGTAGTTTGAGTAGTACTACTGGGTTTGACAAACCCCACCCAGGCTAGTCGCGCTAGCACGATTGGAGGTTGAACGGGTGTAGATTTGCCTAAAAATATTAGTCAGAGTTGATAGACATGGCTTGAGGCAAACAAACAAACAGTCAGCTTCGGTTGCGATCGCTTAGAGTAACTTGTACATTGTCTAGCTAGCAATAGGTGTGACTTACGTATGTGGATCTTGCAAACACACATACAGTTTATTTACTTACAAACCTGTGAACTCACAAAACTCATGTTGACACTTTTTCTTACATGTTTCTTAGGTCGCTCTGGCACAGATTGCACACTTAGGACATGCATGGAGTCCTGCTGTCATGTCATTCATTTCTAACGTTTTAAACAATTCACTTGCCTTTATTAAGCTAAACTTTGGTGCGTTGTTTTGCGCATTTACTTTTGTTTAAACGTTTCCGCATTAACTCTAAACTTTTATGTTATGACATTTCAAGTCCCATATAGTGTCGTTTGATGTAACTAATGACTGAGATCCTGGTGTGTCACCTCCCAAACTACAAACTCCGTTAGTGGAATTTGGGGGTGTGACATGTAAACCACAGGGACGCATTGTGTTAAATCATGTAAGTCATAGGGACGCATTGTGTTAAATTATTGGAAATTGAAGTTTGATATTTTAGTTGTTTTTGTAGTATGATTTGTTGTTACTTTCTTAGTTTTATAACGCACATCCAAAAAAATTTATTGCACCCAAAATTGTTGCGACATGTAAGAGATGGTATTTGGATATGCGTTATAAAACTAAGAAAGTAACAACAAATCACACTACAAAAACCACAAAAATATCAAACTTCAATTTCCAATAATTTAACACAATGCGTCTCTATGGTTTACACGATTTAACACAACACGTCCCTGTAGTTTACACGATTTAACACAATGCGTCCCTAGTAGTTTCAGGCGAATGTAGTAGTTTCGGGTGAGTTAGGTCCAGGGACGCAAACAGATATTACATTTTCTAGGGACGCATACTGTTATACAGTAAAAGGGTACAACAGGCATTTCACCTGAATTTAAACAGAATTTTTTAACGAAGTTAGGTACATGGACTCAGAGTGTTACAGATTATATACCACAGGTACTCAAAGCGTTAAAAATTCGTGTTAGGAATGCATTATATTAAATCGTGTAAATCATAAGGACGCAAACGGTAATTTTATCTATAATATAAATAGTTAAATATATACTACGCGTGTAATATTACATTTTTTCAATATAACATTACATAAATAGATAAATATTATATATCATAAACTTTTTTATTATTAAGTATATAATATAACATTTATTCAACTCGTGTAATTAGGGGTGCAAACGAGCCGAGCCGAGCCCGAGCTTGACTAGGCTCGAGCTCGGCTCGTTTAACTTACTGTGAGCTCGAGCTCGAGCTCGAGCTCGGCTCGATTCGAGCTCTAATTTTGAAGCTCGGGCTCGGTTCGTTGGTAGCTTTACAAGCTCGAGCTCGGCTCGGGCTCGGCTCGTTTATTATATATTAATTAATTTATATATATTTATAATTATTTTTATATAAATTTTATTATAGTTTTTATATATAACATAATACATATTATTTAATTATATTTATCTTAATTTTATATATACTAATTATTATTATTATTTTATAAATATATATTAAATATATTAAAAACATTATATAAATAAAAGGCTCGTTAAGGCTCGCGAGCCGGCTCGAGCTCGATAAGTGAAGCTCGGGCTCGGGGTCGTTTAATAAACAAGCTTATTCTTAGGCTCTCGAGCTCGTTTAAGCTCGGCTCGTTTCGAGCTTTTTAACGAGCCGATCTCGAGTAGCTCGCGAGCAGCTCGGCTCGTTTGCACCCCTACGTGTAATACACGGGATTCTAACCTATATATACACACACACACAGAGGGGTGAGTTATAATATAAAGGAGATTTTTTTCTAAAAAATGTAAAAAAGACATGGTGTTTTAAATTTAGGCATGGTGTTCTTTTATTTTAGGTATGGTGTCTATGTTTTAATTTTTTAAACATATCTCAAAATTAAAAAACACCAAGCCTAAAATTTAAAATACTATGTACTTTTTACACTTTTTGACAAAATCCCCTTTTTAGTATAACTCAACTCTATACACACATATATAATAAAAAAATCACATAGTTAGGCGAAAACTGAGAAAACCATTAAAAAAATCAACTTTAACCAATCATATAATAATATTTATTTTTTATTTTATTTTATTTTTATTTATTTATAAGAGTATCAATGTAATATTACACATTTTTACCAAAACATTATTTAAGTATTGGTTTACGTATACGTAAAGAGAAAAAAAACATTGCGGTTACGTATACGTAAAACACAATACGTAAAATGATTTTTTGGTAAATTGTGTAATATATTAATGCACTTAGAAATAAATTAAAAAAATAAAAAATCTATAAATTATTTGATTGGCTTTTACTGGTTTTCTCGGTTTTCGCCTAACTTTGTGGTTTTCTCTTGATCCTTCCCCTATATATATATAATTCGAGTTCGAATTTCGAATCCAAAATGACAAATTCGTATTCAATTCGAAATTCATTACTAAATTCGAATTCGAATTTTCAAAAACCAAATACGAATCTGAAACTTGAATCCGATTTGAATCGAATGTCGAGTTTTCCAAGTCCTATTCGATAACTGAACGCCCCTACGATAAACAAATATTTTATGTTATTGTTCTTCATCACATCAAAATACAAAGTACTAAAATTAATGCCATTCACTAAGAATATCATTTTACAAAACATCACTCATGAATTCATCAGTAATCTGTCGATGATATTATCACAGTAATCTGTCGATATTTTTTCAGAGGTACGTGTGAGTATTTGACCAGTGATCCGTTGGCAATATCAATCGTTGATCAGTAGCTAATGTCTTTACCCATATCTGGTTTTTTCATTGAATTTCTCGGACGGATTGCTAATGACTTTCACCTTTTTCGTGGGATTATTGATGGATCTGCCTGCTGGTGAAAATATCTAAATAGTGGTGTGGTGGTATGTCCCATCAACCAAGATGGAGAAATTTTATATTAACAAGGTTTTATATGCCCATAAGTTTACACAAGATGAATATAAGATTATTTTAACCAATTATCAAAATGATCGACAGATATGTATACTTGTTAATTACAAGATAAGTTGATTGCTTTAAATTACGTACGACTATAACAAAAATAGTAAAGAACCGTTCATTTATTGTGCAAGAGACTTTAACCTTAGCTTACTTTCCACCACTTGTATCACGTCAACATTACATTACTCTCCATTTCACTCCACTTCCCTTTGTTGAAGGTTTAGTTTGTAATTCCTAGATTCTACAGGGACTAGTTTTGTAATTTTTCAATTCTTGTTATAAGCCTGTATATAAAGGATGTTGTTTCTGTTGATTAGAGTTAACACCTCACAATTACTTCTAATAAAAGTTTGTTAATTATGTTGTTAAGTTCTTGTTAATCATGTGGCTTGTATCAAATTGGTATCAGAGCTTAAGGATAGCTCATTGATTTGATCCAAAGGACTTGATTCGCCATCTCGATTCAATCGAATGTACGAATGCAGGGGAAGAAGGATGGGCGATGTAGTGGGCGCTCCGGCGGTGATGATAAGGGATAATTACACCACTATTCCTCTGCAGTGTCCAATTTTAACGACGGCCAATTACACCATATGGGCAGTGAAATTGAAGGCAATTTTCAATGTTCACGGGCTATGGGAAGTAATTGAACTAGCGGAGGGTGTTCTTGTTAATGCTAAGAAGAAAAATGTTGCGATTGCATACCTGTTTCAGGCGATGCCGGAGGAACTTGTACTTCAGGTGGCGAATCTTCCAACTGCAAAGGAAATTTGGAATTCGCTTAAAACAAGGTTTGTTGGTGTGGATAGAGTGAAGAAAGCCAGGTTGCAGACCTTGAAGAATGAATTTGAAGCCCTTAAGATGAAGGAGAAAATATTGATGACTTTGCTAGCAAGATTAGTGCCATTTCATCAAGGGCAAGTGACCTTGGTGAACCATTCCAGGAAGCAGTTCTGGTAAGAAAATTCTTGGATTCTGTCCCAGAAAGGTTTATTCACATTGTAGCCTCCATAGAACAATTTGTAGACCTAGAAACAATGATTCTCCAAGAAGTAATAGGGAGGTTAAAGGCATTTGAAGAGAGGAAAGGGATGAAGAATAAGGGGTCAAGTGCAAAGGATGACCAATTGTTACTCACTTATTCTGAATGGCAATCCAAGAAAGATTCTGAGTCTAAGAATTGGAAGTGGAGCAAGTCTGAGAATAGAGAGAGAAATCCAACCAAGTTCAATCAGAAAAGAAAAGATGGAGACCAGTTTAAAACTCAAAAGAAAGGAGAGTTCAAAAGAAAAGATAAGTCAAAGATCAAATGCTTTAAATGTGATCTATATGGACATTACTCAACTAAGTGTCCAGGGCTTAAGGCTAAAGAAAATGAAGCCAATCTGACTCAAACAATGGAAGAAGAACCTGTCTTACTTATGACAGTCAGGATAGAGGACCAGAAGGAAGAGGTATTCTTGAATAAACATAAGGTAATCCCTGCTAAATTTGAGTCTGAACCTAATGAAGACTGTGAATGGTACTTAAATAATGGTGCTTCCAACCACATGACTGGTAATCAGTCAGTTTTCTCAAAATTAGACAAAAATGTAGGTGGAAAGGTTAGATTTGGAAATGGATCTTGTGTTATGATTGAGGGCAGAGGATCAGTCATTCTTGAAGGCAAGAACATGGAACGAAGATTAATGATTGATGTCTATTATATTCCACATTTGAAGTCAAACATCTTAAGTATTGGGCAGGCAATAGAGGGAGGATGTGAAATAAAAAAGAAGAATGAATTTCTCTGGATGTATGATCAGAAAGGAAGCTTGTTAATGAAGGTAACAAGGTCTCCAAACAGGCTCTATAAGATAAAACTGAGCATTGGATCTCCAATGTGTTTTCAGGCCAAAGTTGAAAGCATACCATGGATGTGGCATGGCAGACTAGGACATGTCAACTTTGAGTCATTAAGAGTAATGACCACCAAACATATGGTAACTGGAGTTCCATGCATTAAACACCCATCACAAGTGTGTGAAGCATGTCTAGCTGGGAAACACTCAAGGGCACCTTTTCCAGTACAGTCTACATACAGGGCAGATAGGCCATTGGAGTTGGTTTCAATTGACTTATGTGTCCTATTCTACCTACTACACAAGCAGGTAGTAGATATTTCATGGTTATTGTAGATGATTGTACAAGATATATGTGGATCTATATGATTAAGTCTAAGGACTTAGCATTTGAAACTTTCAAATCATTTAAGTTGAGAGTTGAGAATGAAAATGGTCTGAAGGTGAAGGCATTGAAATCTGACAGAGGAGGGGAGTTTGTATCTGATGAATTTAATCAATTTTGTGGGAAGGAAGGGGTCACAAGATTGTTGACAGCCCCTTACTCACCTCAGCTGAATGGAACAATGGAAAGAAGGAATAGGTCCATTCTGAATATGACCAGAAGTGTTCTAAAGGCAATGGATTTGCCACAAGACTTTTGTGCAGAAGGTACAAGGCATTTTGTATACTTGCTTAACAGATTACCTACTAAATCCATAAAGGATAAGACTCCCAATGAAGCATTGAAGGGAAAGAGGCCAGATCTTAAGCATTTTACGGTATTTGGGTGTATTAGACATGTGAAGGTGATCAAACCTGGGTTGAAAAAGCTGGATGATAGAAGTCAACTAATGGTTTACCTAGGTGTTAAAGCAGGAACAAAAGCACATAGGATGTATGATTAAGGGGCTGTCAACAATCTTGTTAATCAATAGAAGAATAGTTGTAAGCAGAGATGTGCAATTTGAGGAAAACAGGAAGTATAACTGGTCTGGATACTTGAATGAGCTAAAAGATAGTAGTTCAAGTTGGACAAAAATTTTTTGTACATGATGAAGTTATGCAACACCCTGCTCTAGTTAATCAACAGTAGAATGAAGATCTTAGTCAGAATGAAGAGTCTAGTCAACATGAAGATTCTAATCAAGGTTCTAGTCAATATGAACAGGAACAAACCAGTGTGAGAAGATCTAATAGAGTTTCTGTTAAACCATCTAAGTACAATGATTTTGTGTTAGATGGAAGAGTGAGATATGGTGCTGATAAACAAGAAGAACGTGATCAGATTGAGCTTCTTCTAGCACAGGAAGGAGAACCTATGAATTTTCAGGAAGCTAGTAAAGAAAGGGTTTGGGAAAAGGAAATGGATGAAGAGATTCAAGCCATTGAGAAGAATAAGACATGGGTCCTAACTGATCCACCACTGAAGTGTAATCCAATAGGCTTGAAATGGGTATTTAAAGTGAAGAGAGATGTTGATGGGAAAGTAGCTAAGTATAAGGCCAGATTAGTAGCAAAAGGCTATGTTCAACAGTTGGGAATTGACTTTGAAGAAGCCTTTGCACATGTAGCCAGAATAGAAACCATTAGATTGATCTTAGCTCTCTCATCTATGATGGGTTGGAGGGTGTATCATTTAGATGTAAAAGAAGCTTTTCTTCGTGGTGAATTAAAGGAAAGTGTATATGTAAAACAACCAGAAGGGTATGAACAACCAGGAGTTGAATCAAAAGTCTATAAACTGTCTAAAGCATTGTATGGCCTTAGACAAGCACCAAGGGCCTGGAATCTCAAGTTGGATGGAGTATTGAAAGAATTGGGGTTTAAAAGATGTATGCATGAGCAGGCAGTGTATGTGAAGGTCAAAGAGACTGAGATACTACTAGTGGGAGTTTATGTAGATGACTTGCTTGTAGCAGGAAGTAATCAGCAGGAGGTTGAGAGCTTTAAACTCCAAATGCAAGCTAAGTTTGAAATGACAGACCTTGGTTTACTATGCTATTATCTTGGCATAGAGGTGGCACAAAGAAAAGAGGGAATTTTGATTAAGCAATCAGCTTATGCAAAGAAATTAATTTAGTTGGCTGGCCTAGAAGAATGTAATGAAACCAAAGTTCCTATGGAGCCTGGTTTAAAGATGTTCAAAAATGAAGGAGGAGAGGATGTTGATCCAACTGAATTCAGAAAGCTGGTTGGTTCATTGAGATACCTGACTCAGACTAGACCTGATATGAGTTATGCAGTAGGATATGTAAGCAGGTTCATGCAAGCTCCTAAGGAAGCACATATGAAGGCAGTTAAGCATTTGATCAGGTATATTAAGGGAACAATTCATTTTGGGATTAGATTCAAGAAAATAGTGGGTGGAGGTCTTGAAGGTTATAGTGACAGCAACCATCTGGTAGACAGTGATAATGGGAGAAGTACTTCAGGAAATGTTTTTTTTTACTATAATGGGTCTTTAATTTCATGGCAGTCTCAAAAGCAGAAAATTGTTGCATTGTCCAGCTGTGAAGCAGAGTTTATGGCTGCAACCTCTGCAGCTTGCCAAGCAGTTTGGCTACATGGACTGTTGGAAGAGATTACAAATAAGAAGCAGGAAGTTGGGGTCTTGTATGTGGATAACAAATCAACTATATCTTTGATGAAAAACCCAGTTTTTCATGGAAGGTCTAAACATATTAATACTAGATACCACTATATAAGGGAATGTATTGAAAGAAATCAAATTCGGGTTGATTTCATAAGTGGCGATATGCAAAAAGCTGATATCTTGACAAAGGCTTTGGCAAGAGTCAAGTTTCTAGAAATGAGATTCTTACTTGGAATTGAAGAGTTAAAGGAGAATGCTTGGAATTAGAGGGGAGCATGTTAGAGGTTTAGTTTGTAATTCCTAGATTCTAAGGGAATAGTTTTGTAATTTTTCAATTCTTGTTATAAGCCTGTATATAAAGGCTGTTGTTTCTGTTGATTAGAGTTAACACCTCACAATTACTTCTAATAAAAGTTTGTTAATTATGTTGTTAAGTTCTTGTTAATCATGTGGCTTGTATCACCCTTCACTCCACCAACAAAATACTCATCTCCCTACTTCTCTACTTTTTTAAATAAAATAATAATTTTATATTATGTTAAAAAGATAAATATTAAAAAATATATAAATATATAAACTAAAACTAATACTACTAAAAGATTACCAACTAAAATTAATTAAAAACATCCATTAATAAATAAATAAAAATATAGACGTAAACTAAAAAGATATTAAATTTCGAGTATTCATTGTTGTCGAGCAGTCGAAACACGTAAATATTTCATCAAATTTACCGTTCAAGTACGTGTCAAAGTCGTTTACTAGACCAATTTTTTTTTTTCAAAAACAACTCCGTTTTCATTAAACTTTATACCGGGATGTTCAGAAAATAAAAAGTATATAAACCTGTGTATTTAGATTTTTTTGAAAAAGTTAACAAATACAAATTATTACCCAAAAATCAATTAAAGTGCTTAATTAACTAACCTAATTGAATGACAGGTAGAGTGGGTTTGAGTTGTGGATTCTCAAAGCCATCAACCTTTCTAGCGGCCCCTCTATAAGGGGGTGGTGTTCCCGGCGGCACATCCGGCCATGTAGACCTCTCCGCGGTGAAACGGTGACCACAATCGGATTGTTCTATATAAATACGACAACTAAAAATCAAAACATGCGTGCGTATCTTCATTATCTGGACATTACAGTCGGATTTTTCTATATAAATACGACACTAAAATTTAATAACTTTATTTGATTGTTCTTATCTATTTTACAAATTTATTATCAAATGTTTTAAAATCCAAACCGACTAATAAATAGATTTGTTCATGGAAGTTTAAACCATCTCCTAAAACATTGCTCAAATAAAAATAAAAAATATCCTTTTCTCCTCTTTGAAAATACTGACCCAACCCGACCCGACTCACTTGGAATCTTAATGATTTTAAATATTCTAATTTTCAAAACCGAAAAAAAATGTTATCACACACGTAAGAAAAAGTAGGCACCCTCATCATGTAATCGCCCTAATTTCCCAACATCATCATGTGACTAGTTTCGTATATGTTTCTGCTTTATCAATGTCGGTAAATTATGTTTCCACGAACTCAAAATATTTTTATATAATTAAAAAAGAATTTACACTTGCTATTTTATTCCAATCAAACGTATGCATAGTGGTGTTTAGGAATCTTTGTTTGTATGTGTATAAAACGGGTCGGGTCATTTAAATAAAATTAAAAAAAAATTAATACCCTGATAAAAATATATAAATCTATAACATTTACTCTCTTATTTTGCAATGTCGGCGTCCAATTAGGTTTTTTTTTTCTTTTTTCATATGCATCCCTCAATTTTCACATTTTCAAATAATACCCCTTATTTTTCTAAAAATTCAAATATATTTCTAAAAAAAATTAATTTGTTATTGTGTTTAACATTTTTTTGGCGTCCTAGCATAAATTTTGTTATACTCATTTACATGTGTTTATCATAACTCCCCCCCAACTTTGTAAAATGTCAAAGTTATGTGTTTTTTCTCACCGCCACGCCACATGTTACCTATCTGTTGGTCCATAATTTTTTTTGGGTTGTTTACATTTCTTTTTATTGGGCTAACCGCTTCCCGTCGCAGAGTGCGTGGTGCTTATGTCACCGTACTTAATGACGTTAATGTCACAACCGCAACACGTGTAGCGAGATTCACAAACACACGGACTTAATTATGTACTTAACCACGTTAATACTACTGTACGACCCCGCCGCAACACGCGGGTCATAATTTATTGTATTATTTAAAAATGAACTTTTGTCAACAGTTGTTTATTAATACACTCATTACCAAAATTAATAAAATATACGACGGGGAACATAACACTAACACAGACACTCGTAAAACTCTTGATAAAATAGTGACATGGCTTTTTTATTTAAAAGAAATCAAATGTTTTTTTATATTTTAAACTTAGAGAACAGTTAAATATAATTAGACTATTTGTAGTGGGAGGGTGGTGGTGGGGGCGTGGTGCCACCTCACCCACCACGGGCGTGAAAAACCGCGCTGGAGCCGGGTGAGCGTGGACGTGAGAGGGTGAGTGTGGTGGTGTTCACGGGCGTTGGGGAGGTGGAGAAGCCAAGAAAGAGTCGTGGGGGGGGTGGAGAAGCCAAGAAAAAGCCGTTGGGCTCTTTAAATTTAAAAAAAAAAGATTTTTTTTACCTATAAATACTATATATTACAACATTATTTTTACACAAAAATACAAACATATATCTACAATCTTTCTTCTCCTCTCTAATTTTTTTAAAAAAAATTCCAAAGATGCTTCCATGTCAATTTGTAAACCACCCGAACAATCCGAACCGCCCGAACAACCCGATAGGGGGGTACGTTCCACAACCCTCTGATCCGAACCTGATGATGACGTTTGCAAATTGGAGTCATTACCCGACTTCAAATCCTTCTACACCCAACTTTTTGTCCGACTAAATACATGAGTTTGTAACCGAGACACATCCGTCACCCGACTTTGTACCCGAGACACAATCACCACCACAAACAAAAATAGAACTCATAAAAAGAAAACCACACAACCCACTACTTTTAATGTTATGTTGTTTTTATTATTAAATGTTTTTAGTATTAGTTTATTAAATTAATTAAATAAAAAACAATAACTGTGTAATTATTACAAAACTGGCCACCCTTACCCCACTATTACGTGCCTAGATGAGGGTGAGTGTTAGGGAAGTCAGTGTCTACGTGGCACAGAAAATCTGTCACCCTCACCCGGGTATCACGGATAGTCTTTAACAACAGTTAAAAAATGACATATGGATTTAGGCTTTATCAAATAATTAAAAAGAATATAATGGATTTTTTTAAAGGCTATAGGCCCACGTGTAATGAACAAACTTTCGGGTTTGCCCTATAATATATTAGTTATATTATAGGGAGTGTTTTTAAATAAGAGAAAGTTGGGAGTGCCTTTAAAAGGTGGAATAACTAGTTTTTGGAGAGAATGAGTCTTTTATGGAAGTTCAGGGACTGAACTCGTAAAGTTTACAAATCAGATTTTATATGTGTGTGGAGGCACACACACCCCTTAGTGTGTGTGTTGGGTTCATGAAAAGCAAGAGAGGAGAGGGGGAAGAACCGGGTGCTTGAAATTCTGGAAATTTGGTGAGAAAGATTGAAGTTTTGAAGGTGTTGATGGTTCAAGCAACGATCATGTAAGCATATCTTCTCCATCTTCATCTCTTATATCTCCATTAATGGATTTTTGGTGGGTTTTAGTAGAAAACGAAAATTGGGTATGATGGTGTGTAAATTGTTGTTTAGAAGTGTTAGTCTAGCTTATCTAAAGCTAAAGGATTAATCAATTTACGTTAATTTCATCTAATTTGATGATTCAATAATTAGGGTTCTTGAGAATCCAAATTGGGGGTTTTGGAATTGGAGTGTTTAAATGATGAATTGATTGTTGTTAACTGTTTATGGTGTTGTATAAACACATTTTCAAGTTGAAAACCTAATTGAATTGGTGAAGTATTAATTGGATGAAATTGTAAAAATTTGGGTGAAAACCTTAACGGGTAAAAATGAGTGAATGATTGTATAGGGAGGTTAAAACTTTCTTAATGTGTAATTAATCAAGTTTAGAATGGGTGTAATCCATAAAGTATAGTGTGGATGTTAGACTTCAATTGGAAATGGTGAATTGATGGATTGGAAGTTTGACTATAATGGGCCAAACGGGTCATTTGGGTTGAAAGGTGGTATTTGGGTGTTAGGAGTTTGATTAAGGTCATGTTAATCAAACTAAGTTAGTTTTGATCTTTAGATCATAGAGGTGCGTTTGGTGTCAATTGGTGATCATTGGATTACTAATTGTAATTGGGTTGTATAGGTGATCAAATTTTAGGAAGCTAGCTTGGAGGATCAAGCGGGGTCATCTTTGGCAAAGGTAAGTGCTTTGCACTTACTTAGTATTAGCTAAGTAGTTTTGTGTAAATAGTATGTGTGATATGCTATTTACATGTTATTGTTGTGTTTGACTTGTGTGGTATATAATCAAAATATAATGGTTATGGTAGAACTTGTGTGTTTGACTCAATGTGGATATTTAGTCAAACTAAACCATTGATGTGTGGTAATGTGTGTAAAATCGGCTTAAGTAGTATTTAGCCAAACTATATTAACTAATGTGGTTAATTGGAATAAAAGACTCAATGTGGTCAAAAATCAACTTGAATGTAGTATGTGGTGGAATTGGGTTAAATTAACTTAATGGGGTATAAGTCAAACCATTGTAGATGATGGTGAAATTGGTGTAATTTGACTTTAGTGGTATAAGGTCAAACTAATATGGTGAAATTGGTGTAATTTGACTTTAGTGGTATAAGGTCAAACTAATATGGTGAGATTGGTGTAATTTGACTTTAGTGGTATAAGGTCAAACTAATATGTTGAAATTGGTGTAATTAGACTATGTGTTAAATAGTCAAAGTAATATGTAAATGTGGTGTAATTTGACTTGCGTGGTAAAAGTCAAACTTGTATGCATAATGTGGTTTAAATTGATGTAGTTGACTATGTGGTGTAATGTCAACAAAATGTGATAATTTGGTAAAATGGTGTATAGAAGTGTTGAATGCTTCAAAAGGGTGACTTGGAGTCAAAAGCACCAAGTATGGGTAAGACGAGTTGTGGTACTCGCACCGAGGGGATGTAAACCCAATAAGAAGTGTGGAATACTTCAAAGGGTGGACTTGGAGTCAAATACTCCAAGTACGGGTAAGAAGAGTTGTGTTTCTCGCACTGAGGAATTGTAAGGCAACTAAAAGATGATAAATGGGTAGGAGTAAACATGTTTGTGTTGTTGTTATACATGTTATATTGATGTCGTTTTGGCACAAATATGCAAACGGGTCGGAATGGAAAACGAGTAGTGGTGCTCGTATTGGGGGTGGATAAACTAACAAATAAATGTTAGTTAATGTGGTAGTTATTGTGTGGTCGAAAAACAAGTAAATACACGATAGATACTTGTTTTATACAAAAAATTGTAAAAAATGGTAAGAATGGAAGGTGTTGTCAGGGAACAGCCATGACAGCAACCTTGTTCTTTTCTAGAGCTGAATATGAACACGGTTGTGTTCATCTGAACACAGTTGTGTTCAGGCATCAGGGGAACATGGTAGCGTTCATCTGAACACTACCATGACAGAAATTTGCATTTTTAAAAATGACTTTTTTGGGTTTTACCCATGAGGGGGGGAGTCTACGGACTTATTAGTCAATATGGGGACTTGTGGAGAGGTCCCTAAGGCTACTTATCTTTACTAACCATATTCAAATTGTTGTTTTGAATGTAGGAAAAGCTCCGTGGTGGTCTCGGGTCTCGCCTAAGGTGGTTATTGGATTCTCAAAGTGGTTTTTGAGGTTTTACAAATTAACAAGTTGTGGATAACTTGTGGGTGTTAACTTTTGATTAAACTACCATTGTGGAGAATTATGTAGTTAAATTATTCTTTGTAAAACTAAAATGTGTGATACGTTAAATGTTGTAATTGGGACCGCTTTCGAGTCGTATTTAAAAAGTTTAAATCGGTATGAATTTTTGGGTGTAACAACTTGGTATCAGAGCAATGGTTTGATGGATTTGGTGTGCGAGACACCAAAATCAAATCTATAATGCTCTTGATATGGTTGGAGAAATGAAAATCCAATGATGGCGTGACCGAGACACGTAGCTTAAGGGGCAAGGTTAGTATTGATTATAATGTTGTATGTTTTAATTGGTGTCCAATGTGAACTAATTGTGTCAAAAATTGTTAAAGGATTCGTTATATGGAGATAGTGAATGTAATTAGGCATAGTACATTATCAATCATGCCTGACCAGTGTGATTCGTAATGTAACATGTGCGAATACCTTCATCATAACCATATGATGATAAACACCGACAATAAGTAAGTGAGGGTGGTTATATATGTATATGTATAAATTATGTGTTTGAGCATAGATGATTATGCGGGGGTAATTAATATACACATAGAAAGAAGTAGAGCCTTATAGAGTAAGAATAGAGGCCTATAAGTAGGTAGAACACCTATAAACTTGTTACTTCACGGTCAGGGATGACTGGGGGGAATCATAACTTAGTGGGCGAAATTTGTAGATAGAAGTTGATTTAAAGACTCATAATTGAAGGAGTCTAAGTGGGTATTACCTCGAGGAAGGGGATGAACCTTGATTAGTTGGGAGAAATGGAAAGCAACAAAATAGTGGAGGATGGATAAAGCTTTCTATGATGTCATGTCAATTTTTCCTTCAAGGAAGATAGGAGCTCATTGAGGCGGTACTTTGAAGAACTGCATGAAGCCTTAAGGGCGGGATGATCAAACGTAGTCGAATACGCGGAGGAAGGGAACTTTGTCTTCACAAGGGGTTCATGGTCGAGCCAACGGAGTTAATAGTACGGAGTTTGTTCATTGGTTAACAAACAATACATCACTAATGGTATTGGCTTGAAGCAATCCATTGTGATAGGTGGATGGAGTACTACTCGCGGAGAGTCGACTCCGGAAAATGGCAAAAAATTCTCCGTAGGGAGAAAGGCTTAAAGGCGTGAAGATAATGCAACGAGGTGAATTCAAGAGACGTTCTTGAACTAGCCTTTCCACAAGCCATTGTGGATCTTGCAAATTGGGTGTTTTCTTCACATACATTAGACCTGTGGATTAATCAAACGATTATGGGCATGTCGTATGACTATGTGTGGTCTTGCCCAAATCTTGGAGTATCGGAATGAAGATAGATCGACTTTCTCGATGCTATCGGTTGACTTCTAGAGTGGTTTCTCCTTCATGGTGTACAGCTCGGATGGAGTTGATTATTATGTGATGCAAGGAGATCAAACTCGGGAAGGTAGTGGGGTGTGAAGAGGAATTAGTGGTGGCTTCAAGCAAGCCAAATTTTCTAGCCGAGCTAGAAATCCCTTTGGGGAGGCAATACTTGTTGCCATATATGTGGGAATGATGGGACACACTACGCCATAGTGTTCTAGTCTTAAAAATATGTGCTATGGTGGTTACAAATCGGGACACATTCGACTTGAATGTCCCGAGTTAAAGCACATGGGTGAAAGGGAGAAAATATAAATTTTAAGGCTGTCGAGCCGAACATTTCTAACTACCAAAGACGGGACTGAAGTCTTTTGGTGTATTGTTGAATGAGAATTTATGTGAATCGGTGGATTCGGAGGCGATCAACATTGCAGATTCATAATGTTGACAATTCCATAATCGAAGGACGTGGGTGAAACAATCATGGAATGGAGTTCTACGATTGTAGTGGAAATTGTGTGGTTACTTAGTAACCGCATCAATGTCGTAAGACTAAAGGGTGATGTGTCGACCCGTTCTCATCTAGAGACGGTAAAACACATGGCGCGTGAATTGGTGTATGCCTGGCTTATGCCATTGACACCAACCGGGGTAATGGAATACTTGATGTTCCAACTGTAAAGAAGTTCATAAGGGTTCAATACTCGAATGTCTCTTCTTGGGGTGTAACCGTTCTCTTGGGGAAAGAAGAATGGAAGAATGTATACGTACATTTGTCGGATTTGAACAGGTGTTTAAGTCCTAGTTCAACAATAAAGGTAGAGGTGGACATTATCCCATGAATGGTATCATTTCCGTTATAAATACTATGGGATTGCGGGTGTAACTTTCTAACTTATTAGAAGTTGTGCGGGTTATGTTGATCAATGTGAAAGGTGTGTAGACCCATGCATGCTCATACTGTGGTCATTATTCGATGATAGTCGTTTTTATCTTCGAAGCAAGTCGTTCAAACTCATAATCTTCGTGAGTTTTCTAAAATTCCCTGAAAGGAGAGGCCTTTTTTCGGAATGATTTGGTGTGCCATTTTGGCAAAGGGTGGGAATCCATTTTTGGATAAGGCGGTGAATTCTAAAAAACTTATATGTTGACCAGGCAATGATGGATGTAATCAAGGGGTATATGGTGTTGGAGTCCTAGAACTTCATAGTGGTGTTTGAATTCTTAAAACTTCACAACCGGTGATTGAAAATGAAGTTTTCGAAACATCAAAGGGGAAAATTTGGAGAAGGAAGTGATGAATCTATACGCGGGCGAGCGTTAGAAGTTTGAGTTGAAGTCCTCGAACTTCATCAGTGATCTTGAAGTCCTTGTACTTCATGGGTGATGACTAAGAATTAAAAGTCTCGTGGGTTATTGTATGATTATTTTGGAGTTTAACTTTTGGTGGCTGCGGATGAAAAGAGGCACAATCTAGTGTGTGGTTATGAGTGTCTCACTTGCCTACGGGTAAGGTCGAGTACCGAAAGTGAACCACTCTTCCGAGTGGTAGGAGAACTTTGTTTCAAGAAGTGTGTGGTACGACATGGTACATTTGTACATGTTGAGTCGGATTGAGGTGCTAGTTTCTTCTTCGATTTGGAGGAAATCGGGCGATTACTTACCATTGGTTGAAAGATGGTGTCATCTTATCTACCATTTGAGTATTCATATTCGATCGAATGAATTACTAAATGGTGAAAGGTGTCGAATACCTTTTGGTCAGGTGCTATCGGTGGTCCTGAACTAATACTCATGGTATGATTCGAGTCTTAGCGTGAAGGATCTTGTTTATTGAGCGTCATTGGAAAATACACTCAAGGTAGATGGAAACCCTAAGTGGATTTAGGGAGGAGGTGTCTTGAAATTCAAATGGGAAATTTGTCAATGTAAAAGTTCCCTTAATAAGGAGGTGTATCGGATTCAAAAACGTGGGAGGCTAAGTCCTCATTTAGTGGGACCGTTCAGACTTCACTTTAGTTTGTTAAGTGGTATGTCGTTAGGAGTTACTCGGGGGAGCGTGTAGACTCCATGAAACATTCCTCGTGGTTCATCCACGGGAATGTGTGGCAAGAGAAGTGGATTTTGCTTCTCATAGCGGTATTGAGGCAATAGATGAAAGATGTTTCATCTAGAGGAACCGGTGTCTATCTTATAAAGAAAGGTGAAACGCTTGTGGTATAAGCGGATTAACCAAGTGTTGGTTCAGCATGATCATTAGATAAGGGGCGTTAAACTATTCGGGAATCTGATGATATATACCCGAGTGTTACCCTAATCTTTTGATGGATCGGGTTTTGGGGACGAAACCCAAAATTAGGGGGAGTGATTTGTAACGAAGCAACTTTCGGGTTTGCTCTATAATATATTAATTATATTATAGGGAGTGTTTTTAAATAAGAGAAAGTTGGGAATGCCTTTAAAAGGTAGAATAACTAGTTTTTGGAAAGAATGAGTCTTTTATGGAAGTTCAGGGACTGAACTTGTAAAGTTTACAAATCAGATTTTATATGTGTGTGGTGGCACACACACACACTCTAGGGTGTGTGTTAGGTTCGTGAAAAGCAAGAGAGGAGAGGGGGAAGAACCAAGTGCTTGAAATTCTAGAAATTTGGTGAGAAAGATTGAAGTTTTGAAGGTGTTGATGGTTCAAGCAACGATCATGTAAGCATATTTTCTCCATCTTCATCTCTTACATCTCCATTAATGGAGTTTTGGTGGGTTTTAGTAGAAAACAAAAATTGGGTATGATGGTGTGTAAATTGTTGTTTAGAAGTGTTAGTCTAGCTTATCTAAAGCTAAAGGATTAATTAATTCACGTTAATTTCATCTAATTTGATGATTCAATAATTAGGGTTCTTGAGAATCCAAATTGGGGGTTTTGGAATTGGAGTGTTTAAATGGTGAATTAATTGTTGTTAACTGTTTATGGGGTTTTATAAACACATTTTCAAGTTGAAAACCCAATTGAATTGGTGAAGTATTAATTGGATGAAATTATGAAAATTTGGGTGAAAACCTTAACGGGTCAAAATGAGTGAATGATTGTATAGGGAGGTTAAAACTTGCTTAATGTGTAATTAATCAAGTTTAGAATAGGTGTAATCCATAAGGTCTAGGGTGGATGTTATACCTCAATTGAAAATGGTGGATTGGAAGTTTGACTATAATGGGTTAAACTGGTCATTTGGGTTGAAAGGTGGTATTTGGGTGTTGGGAGTTTGATTAAGGTCATGTTAATCAAACTAAGTTAGTTTTGATCTTTAGATCATAGAGGTGCGTTTGGTGTCAATTGGTGATCATTGGATTACTAATTGTAATTGGGTTGTATTGGTGATCAAATTGTAGGAAGCTAGCTTGGAGGATCAAGCGGGGTCATCTTTGGCAAAGGTAAGTGCTTTGCACTTACTTAGTATTAGCTAAGTAGTTTTGTGTAAATAGTATGCGTGATATGCTATTTACATGTTATTGTTGTGTTTGACTTGTGTGGTATATAATCAAAATATAATGGTTATGGTAGAACTTGTGTGTTTGACTCAATGTGGATATTTAGTCAAACTAAGCCATTGATGTGTGGTAATGTGTGTAAAATCGGCTTAAGTACTATTTAGCCAAACTATATTAACTAATGTGGTTAATTTGAATAAAAGACTCAATGTGGTCAATAGTCAACTTGAATGTAGTATGTGGTGGAATTGGGTTAAATTGACTTAATGGGGTATAAGTCAAATCATTGTAGATAATGGTGAAATAGGTGTAATTTGACTTTAGTGGTATAAGGTCAAACTAATATGGTGAAATTGGTGTAATTTGACTTTAGTCGTATAAGGTTAAACTAATATGGTGAGATTGGTGTAATTTGACTTTAGTGGTATAAGGTCAAACTAATATGTTAAAATTGGTGTAATTAGACTATGTGGTAAATAGTCAAACTAATATGTAAATGTGGTGTAATTTGACTTGCGTGGTAAAAGTCAAACTTGTATGCATAATGTGGTTTAAATTGATGTAGTTGACTATGTGGTGTAAAGTCAACAAAATGTGATAATTTGGTAAAATGGTGTATAGAAGTGTTGAATACTTCAAAAAGGGGACTTGGAGTCAAAAAATCCAAGTACGGGTAAGACGAGTTGTGGTACTCGCACCGAGGGGTTGTAAACCCAATAAGAAGTGTGGAATACTTCAAAGGGTGGACTTGGAGTCAAATATTCCAAGTACGGGTAAGACGAGTTGTGGTACTCGCATCGAGGAGTCGTAAACCCAATAAGAAGTGTGGAATACTTCAAAGGGTGGACTTGGAGTCAAATACTCTAAGTACGGGTATGAAGAGTTGTGGTTCTCGTGCCGAGGCATTGTAAGCCAACTAAAATATGATAAATGGGTGGGAGTAAACATGTGTGTGTTGTTGTTATACATGTTATATTGATGTCGTTTTGGCACAAATATGCAAACGGGTCAGAATGGAAAACGAGTAGTGGTGCTCGTATTGGGGGTGGATAAACTAACAAATAAATGTTAGTTAATGTGGTAGTTATTGTGTGGTCGAAAAAAAGTAAATACACGATAGATACTTGTTATATACAAAAAAATGTAAAAAATGGTGAGAATGGAAGGTGTTGTCAGGGAACATGCCATGACAGCAACCTTGTTCTTCTCTAGAGCTGAATCTGAACACGGTTGTGTTCAGGCTTCAGGGGAACATGGTAGCGTTCATCTGAACACTACCATGACAGAAATTTGCATTTTTAAAAATGACTTTTTTGGGTTTTACCCATGAGGGGGGAGTCTACGGACTTATTAGTCAATATGGGGACTTGTGAAGAGGTCCCTAAGGCTACTTATCTTTACTAACCATATTCAAATTGTTGTTTTGAATGAAGGAAAAGCTCTGTGGTGGTCTCGGGTCTCTCCTAAGGTGGATATTGGATTCTCAAAGTGGTTTTTGAGGTTTTACAAATTAACAAGTTGTGGATAACTTGTGGGTGTTAACTTTTGATTAAACTACCATTGTGGAGAATTATGTAGTTAAATTATTTTTTGTATAACTAAAATGTGTGATACGTTAAATGTTGTAATTGGAACCGCTTCCGCGTCGTATTTAAAAAGTTTAAATCGGTATGAATTTTTGGGTGTAACACTGCGTTGGCTAGGAGATGAAAGTCCGTATAAAGGCTTCAATTAAATAAGAGTTAATTGTATAAATGGCCCCTGTGGTTTGATCAAATTGCATGTTTAGCCCAAGGTTTTAAAAATTACAAAATTTGCCCAAACATTTGAAACTTGTTGCGTCTTTAGCCCCGCGTGTTAACACCAGTTAGTTTTTAATGGAAACTTAACCCATGTGCTATCCACGTAACTTACGATTGCAAACTTAATATTAAAAATGAGTTAAATTAAGTAAAAATTATTTAAAAATAATTTTTTTTTGTAAAAATTCATAAAAATCAGTAAAAGTTCATAAAAAATCAGTAAAAATCACTAATTTTTTATTGATTTTTACTAATTTTTACTGATATTACTCATTTTTAAGATTAAGTTTGCAATCGTAAGTCACGTGGATAGCACATGGGTTAATTTTCCGTTAAAAACTAACTGGTGTTAACACCAGGGGTTAAAGACGCAACATGTTTCAAATGTTTGGGCTAAGTTTGCAATTTTTAAAACTTGGGGGCCAAACATGTAATTTGATCAAACCATAGGGGCAATTTATGCAACTAACTCATTAAATATTGATAGAAATTGAATAGTCTCCAATGTGTTTCTAGAACAATGACGATGGAATGAGAACAACAAAAAGAAATCGCCAGAATCGTCTAACGATTGAATAGTCTTTGAAAATTGTCTAACGATTGAATCATCTCCAAAAATTGTCTTACTCGACTCCAAAAGCATCTAAAGATTGCATCTTTCAAGTCAACTTAAATAAGGTTGAATTGACCTAATCATCTTAACGATTGAATCATGTCAAAAAATCGTCTCGCTCGTCTCCAAAATCGTTTAACGATTGAATTTTAGAGAGTTTGAGAATCGATGTTGATAAAGGTTGTGGTTAGAATTGGCCCATGGTGAGAATCGATGTTAATGGAGTTGTGATTTGAGAATCGAGGTTTCCTTTTAAAGTCATGTAAGCATTGGGAAAATCATGACCTGACACGTCATCAAGTTACCTTGGTAACCTTGATAATCACACAAAATTGGAACACTAAATCAAACTTTAGTGGATTTAGAGTGATAAAAAAGAAATTTGAGTGACTTTGGTGAAACATAAAAGAAACTTGGTTATTATTCTATAAAGTTTTTCGTATTAGAAAAGATAATGTTTAAATGAGTAAAAGTATAGAATTGAATCAAATTTTATCAAAGAGAAAAATAAATTTATAAACCAAAAAATATTTAGGAGAAATATTATAGAAAAGGGAATAGAATTTTCTTTCTTGATTTGTTGTGTATAGACACTCCCCATCAAATGTGTATATATATATTTTTAACAACCTTTTTTACACGTAAACCCACATCACTTTAGAAAAGAATAAGCACTATATCATTATACCATTAAATATTTATATATACAGTTGTACATTTGGTTTGATTTCACAACTAATACCATGTTTGATTAATTGATCTAAGATTATAATTGTTTTATAGTGAAAAAAATCTCAATTGATTAACTTAAGAACACAAGTTTGATCAAGAACAAAAACAAAGAACACACAAATCTCAGGATCACCTCAATTCAATTGATCACAGAAAGAATGTTGTATTTTTATCTTCTGGGACAAAGGTAATGTGTGTCATCATCTCACCCTTTTCAGGCCCTACTGTATGTGAGATTTTACTGGATATATTTGTTTGTTTGTACAGAAAGAATGTTGTACACGATTAGGGTTACAATTACACTGAATAATATACATATATATATATATATTATTCTCCACCGATATGGGATAAGTACATATGTTATGTGCTTTGTGTTACTATACAGGCCAATAGGCTGATTAAGCAACAAAAATAAGTTAACTGAAAGCCAAATGTGTGTTATCCTTTTATAACCACATTTTCTTTGCATATTTTCTTCACCATGCGATGTGGGATATAAAAATAATAGGTTTATGAACTTTCTTAGAGTTCAAACTCGGTCAAACTTGTTCAACTCGGCCTACTCGGTGAACCCGTCTTGTAGCTTTCTCCACCAATTGATGAAAAAAAAGCAAAGATTTGCCTTACTATACGGGCCAATGGATCGATTAAGCAATAAAAATAAGTTAATTGAAAGTCTAATGGGTGTTATCCTTTTATAACCACATTTCCCTTGCAAATTTTCACCAGACAATGTGGAATACTATGAATTTTATTAGAGGGACAAAATTGTAATTTGCAAGGTGTAGGTCCTGAGCAGACCTGAGAACACAGATCTGCGGAGAAATTCTTCAAACAGTCCGAATTAAAAGACGGAATCCCTTGATCCGGTATCACTCTCGAATCAGAAAAAGGTAGAGACGGGTGCGGGAATCACATACAAGAACAGAAATATATAAAAGTGAAAAAGAACAGCTAATTGGAGCATAAAACGATGATTCTTTGATTGATATAAAAATAAAAGCTCCTCACACGCTCAACAATTAGTCTCACCCCAGGGTGAGCTCCCCCTAGGGTGGTGATTCCTTCTACAGACACACACTCCTCTTATGAGATATTCTACTATATATAGAAGACCAAGCACATGTGCCTTGTTTTCCAAGCCACCGCCAACAGGCCTGAAAAACAGGTATCGAAACTAGCTAGTTTCGATTGAACAAATGTTCAACCGAAACTAGTAGTTTCGATTGAACAAATGTTCATACGAAACTAGTAGTTTCGATACAGTAGTTTCGATTGACAGCATCAGTCTTAATATTATACCCAACAATCTCCCCCTAGACTGATGCTATCAATTCTTGTTTGACTCTGTCTTTCGTCTTCATAGATTGAATGATGATCCAATGCCTTTCGTTGTGATTCTCCCACTCAAGTGTAGCCCCTCCTACTCATCTTGTAGGCACCTCTCACACTCAATCTCAAGGTCTGAATCCCAAGTATTTATCAGTAAATAACCATCTTTATACAAAGATTCTTGATATTCACGAACACTTGATCAACTTGTGCCTTCTCTCCCCCTAAAAAAATGTCAATTTTAAGCGGAGGCTCACTTTGTTTTGCATCTTCATAACTCTGCTGATAATCCAAAGCCTTTCGTAGTGATTCTCCCCCTTAAGTGTAGAACCTCCTATTTCTAGACAAAAGATAAGGGATCGAATCACCATGTAATTAACAACCAATGATCCGGTTCGTCACAAATATGCTTGACTTTGCTATCCACTGCTCAAACTTGAACTTTAAATAAAGAAATTACGGCTGGCTCAGGCAGAACATCATGTATATTGCCAAAGAAACAAAATTTTCAAAAACTAGAAAAAGTTGTTTTGAAGTTTTTAGCCAAAACTCCCCTCCTTCAATGCAATATCCTGTAAAAAAATCTATCCAAGAAATTCTCCAAAATACCTTTTTTTTAATATCCTGGAGAGTACTTGGGCAGTTCTGCCTGTAGTTTCGATAGGCTATACTTCAGTCGAAACAAGGCTAGTTTTGGTAGAGATAGTACCGAAACAAGAAGTTTCGATAGGGAGATTCTTCAACCGAAACTAGTATTCGATAGGAGATTCTTCAACCAAAACTAGTAGTTTCGATACCCTCTAGTTTTGATAGCCTAGTTTCGACAGCCTAGTTTCGATGTTTTCTACTTCTGATTTAGGGCTTCAACAGTAGTTTCGATAGAACATGTTCAGCCGCCACCTACTTTCGACCAACATCTTTAGCGTCTAAATAGTTTCGATAGAACATCTTCAGCCTTCAGCTACTTCGATACCCCCAATCCAGGTCTGAAAAATGCTTCACAAGCCTTACATCTTCATATTTTGACAGTGAGAATGTAGAACGGCAGTCACGAACCTGCTACACATCGATTTCTTCATGTTTAACGTCTCAATGGCGGGTTTTCTCTGATTTTGGAGCAGTATCGAGAGCAATAAAGAGCCACCATGGCTCTGATACCACTTGTAGGTCCTGAGCAGACCTGAGAACACAGATCCACGGAGAAATTCTTCAAACAGTCTGAATCAAGAGGCGAAATCCCTTGATTCGGTATCACTCTCGAATCAGAAAAAGGTAGAGACGGGTGCGGGAATCACATACACGAACAGAAATATATAAAAGTAAAAAGAAACAGATAATTGGAGCATAAAACGTATGATTCTTTGATTGATATAAAAATAAAAGCTTCTCACACACTCAACAATTAGTCTCACCCTAGGGTGAGCTCCCCCTGGGGTGGTGATTCCCTATACAGACACACTCCTCCTATGAGATATTCTACTATATATAGGAGGCCAAACACACGTGCCTTGTTTTCCAAGCCACCGCCAACAGGCTTGAAAACACAGGTATCAAAACTAGCTAGTTTCGATTGAACAAATGTTCAACCGAAACTAGTAATTTCGATACAGTAGTTTCGATTGACAGCATCAGTCTCAATATTATACCCAACACGAGGTGGCCCATGCATCAACACTTGTACCAAATGCAACAACTCTTTTCCTAAGTGTCTTAAAATTTTAATGAAGTTATAACTTTGCCCACTCTATATGCTTTATATAGTAGTATAGATTATATATATATACATATATATGCGATTCCTATGCTATTTTCTAGCTAATATTTGCTAAAAATCTATAAGATAATTACAAAAGATTACATAGAGATACAATTAAGTAAAGATAATATTCATCGATATTTGCACATGTTTCTCTAACGGCACAAACTTCCTTACCGGTACGACCTTCTTCATCGGCATCGAGTTGCTCAACGGTAGCAACTTGATCTTCATTGGTAGTGAAGTCTTCTTCAATTGTAATTGTATTGACCTCAACACTAACTTTCTATCAGTTGCAAGTTCTTTGTTTTAAGTACGAGCTTGCCATCAGTAGCAAGTTAGTTCTTCTTCAATAGTACAAACCCATCAATAGTAATATTGACAACTTGCCATAAGTAGCAAGTTGTTCTTTAGTGGTTCAATACTTTCCTATTCATCAACTATAAATCCATGTTGTTAGAACCTAGAAGGGGGTGTGAATAGGTTATTTTAAAAAGTATTGGCCACTTTGAAAGATATTTGCTTGATTGAATATGTTCTTATAAAAGTCTTTTGATAGTTAAAGATCGAGTTTACGTAAGTTCAAAAAGAAATGGTATTCAACATAAAAGATAACGATTTATAATGGTTGACAAAGATGTTAACAAACCCTCATTACTTCCACTCCTTGGTATTCACCAAGAGTTTATCTTCACTATTCTAACTTCTCACTAAGTAAGGTAGTGAAATCCTTTATATATTCTCACTAGTCGGGTAGTGATTACCATTTCATCTTCTCGTTAAGCGGGTAGTAATCACCATTTAACTTCTCACCAATAGGGCAGTAATCATCCCTACTACGTCTCACTAATTGGGTAATGATCACCCTTGCATTCATCTCACTAAGTCATGGTAGTGATCACTGTTTCACTCTCAGTCATCTTTGTAGGGATTGCATCTCTAGAATCTCTCTAATCTTTGCAAGGATTTCATCTATAAAATATACTTAGTTGTTGAGTATAAATATCTTGCACACACCTCATTTATTTGCACCTCTTATGATCTCTCTTTGTATAGAAAAACAATATTTGGGCTTGAGATCATTAGGATATAAGGATATGTAATTGCAATATAGAGCTTTCATTTTTTTTCAAGAGGCTCAACACTAAAGTGTGTGAAGGACTTGCTTTAGAAGTCAAGAAGATAGAGAAAGGCAAGACTTGTTAAGTAGCCAGACGGTCGATACACGCTCTTTACTCCTTCTGCTCCTAATTTGTCTCTCAAATTTAATTTGCTGCAATGTGTTTAGAGTTGAATCTTGTCATACTTTAGAGCTTACGCATTGAGAAATTAGGTTCATTTGATGTGTCGTTGTCTAGTTTAACGAGGATAGCAACTAATGCTCCAAATGGCTAGCTTCTGTGACACCCAAAAATTCAAACCGATTTAAACTTTTTAAATACGACGCAAAAGCGGTCCCAAATACCACATTTAATGTATCCACACGTTTTAGTTTTACAAACATGAATTAAACTACAATATTTTCCACAAAAGTAGTTTAAACAAAAGTTAACAACAACAAGTTATTCACAACTTGTAACGACCCCAAATAGTTTGTAAAACATCCAAAACCAACTTTGAGAATCCAATATCCACCTTAGGCTAGACCCGAGATTACTTCGGAGCTTTACCTACATTTAAAACATCAAATTGAATATGGTTAGTAAAGATAAATAGCCCTAGGGACCTCTCCACAAGTCCCCACAACGATGACAGGCCAACGCCCTCTAAAGACCCCCCATGGGTAAAACGGGTAAAACCCAAGAAAAATGGTCATTCTTAAGAACAAAAGTTTCTGACATGGTTGTGTTCAGAATGACCACAACCATGTTCACTGCAAACGGTTGTGTTCGGAATGAACACGGCCGTATTCCCTCTCAGCACCAGAAGAAACAAGTTACTGACATGGTCGTGTTCAAAATGAACACAACCATGTTCCCTGACATCATCTTCCATTCTCACCATTTCTACTCATTCTTGCATTTAGCAAGTATCTAACACATACTTACTTGTTTTCCGACCACACAATATCTACCACATTAACTACCATTAATTTGTTAGTTTATCCTCCCCCATTACGAGCACCACTACTCTTTTTTCACTCATGAAGTGTTTAACTTCAATTTCTACCAATTCTTTATTTAAACATACAACGACCTACAACTTAGACATGTATTAATCTCATACAAGTCCTAAAGATTTACCATTAATTAACTAGACATCTCCACACGTCTAATGCGAGAACAACCACTCGGTTTCCCACATGGAGTATTTGACTCCATGCCGACCCCTGAAGTATTTGACTTCATGTCACCCGTGAAGTTTTTGACTTTACTACCACCCGTGAGGTATTTGACTTTACTACCTGTAACACCTGCCACAAAAATGTCCAAGATTTGACTAAGGTACAAACCACAAGGACTATAAGTGAAAATAACCTATAGATGAAGGTTTAAATTGTAGAAATCTTGAAAATTCAACGGCAAAGGACTGTCACGGACCGCCACGGATCGTCACGGACGGTAACGGTCCGTTACTGGCCGAGCACGCAAACCCTTTTGATGCACCAGGTGTCCGGTGACTAAGGATCGAATTCTGAAGCGTGGAAACCCTATAACAGACCGTCACGCCTGGTAATGGTCCGTCACAGCCCCAGATTCACCCTGGTGCGCCATGTATCAACTCTGTAACGGATCGTCATACCTGGTAACGGTCCATTACGACACAAATTGACCAAACGGTGACACGTGTATGATGAATCGCGAACCCTATTCTGGTGACGGATCGTCACCACCCAATAACGGTATGTCACGGGTCCAGAAGTTGCCCTATAAATAGATGGTCGGACTCATTTGTTTTTCTCACATTCAAACCGATCTTCACACACAAAAATCATTCCAGAGACCCCTTAGCTCATTCCCGACGATCCCGGTTCTACTCCCGCTCGTTATAGTGTCCGGTGTAGGAAGAAACTCTCGAAGAAGTGCCGATGTGCTAGAAAAATCAAGTTAAGAAGATAGTGTATAAGCTTTCAACTTAAAGGCTCATTCCTATAAACCAAGGTGAATACTTTATCTCTCTGAAAACTTGTGTCAAACATTTTATTTACGAAAATGGCCAAATAAAGGTTAAGGGAATAATGTTCAACGTTCTTCTATGAACAAAGCATTCAGGTCATAGGTATGCGTAAAACTTGCAAGGGATACACAGGTCTTGGGTGAAATTCCCGGATTGCGGCTAGAATTCCACCTGGAAAGAAGATCGAAGATGTGCCGGTTGTAGCTAAGTTTCCTGAAGTTTTTCCCGATGAACTGCCTGGAATTCCACCTGAAAGAGAAGTGGAATTCAGAATTAATCTAGTACCCGGTACGACACCAATTGCCAAAGCCCCGCACAGATTAGCTCCAACGGAGATGGCAGAATTAAAGAAACAGTTGGATGAATTACTTGAAAAAGGATTCATAAGACCAAGCTCGTCGCCTTGGGGAGCTCCGGTCTTGTTCGTTAAGAAGAAAGACAGTTCGATGTGCATGTGATCAACTATCGTGAACCGAATAAAGTCACGATTAAGAACCGTTATCCACTCCCCAGAATCGATGATCTCTTTGATCAACTCAAGGGAGCTCGATGCTTTTCAAAAATCGATCTTCGTTCTGGCTATTATTAATTGAAAGTCCAGGAAGAAGATATTCCCAAAACTGCCTTCAGAACTCGGTATGGTCATTATGAGTTCACGGTAATGCCGTTTGGACTTACTAATGCTCCAGCAGCTTTCATGGATATGATGAATCGAGTTTGCAAACCTTACTTAGACAAATTCATTATTGTATTTATTGACGATATCCTTATCTACTCCAAAAGTAATGAAAATCATGCTAATCATTTGAAAATCTTGCTTGAACTCTTGAGAAACAAAAAGCTTTATGCTAAATTCTCAAAATGCGAATTCTGGTTATCAGAAGTTCAGTTTCTTGGACATGTCATTAACGCTGATGGTATCCAAGTTGACCCAGTCAAAATTGAGGCTATATCCAAATGGGAAATCCCAAAGTCTCCAATCGAAGTCCGTAGTTTCCTCGGATTAGCTGGTTACTATCGGAGATTTATCCAAGATTTCTCCCGATTTGTTGTACCATTAACTTCTCTGACTCGCAATTCAGTTAAGTATGAATGGGGTCCTAAACAATCTGAAGCTTTTGAAACTGTGAAACAGAAACTGACACAAGCACCCATACTGGCCTTGCTAGATGGAAATGAAGGCTTTTCAGTATACTGTGATGCTTCACACACCGGCTTTGGTTGTGTGTTAATGCAAGGAAGCAAAGTTATTGCTTATGCTTCTCGTCAATTGAAAACTCATGAAAAGAATTATACGACTCATGATTTAGAATTAGGCGCCATAATCTTCGCACTAAAATTATGGAGTCACTATCTATATGGAGTCAAATTCACCATATTCACTGATCATAAAATCCTAAAGTATATATTTAGTCTGAAAGAACTGAATATGAGGCAAAGGCGTTGGATGGAAGTCCTGAATGATTATGATTGCGAAATATGTTATCATAAAAGAAAAGCTAATGTTGTAGTTGACACATTGAGTAGAAAGGAACATGAGAAACCTAAACGAGTTCGTGCTTTAAGACTCGATCTTCAAATCAATCTTATCACTCGTATTAAGGAATCTCAGAAACTTGCTTTACAAGAACCCAACCTTGAGAAGGAAGGATTGGGAGGTATGATCAACCAATTAGTCAAAGGAATTGATGGAATTCTTAGAATGAATAAAAGAATTTGGGTTCCTATCTATGGAAACGTACGTGAAGAAATTCTTGAAGCCCACAAATCCAAATACACCATGCATCCTCGAAGCGATAAAATATACAAAAACCTAATCCAATTATTAGTGGATAGGAATGAAGAAACATATCTCTATCAATGTTGAAAAATGTTTAACTTGTTCTCAAGTAAAAGCTGAACACCAAAAGCCTTCTGGCTTGTTACAGCAACTTGAAATTCCTGTCTGGAAATGGGAAATGATAACCATGGATTTCATTATTAAACTTTCCCGAACCAGTCATGGAAATGATACAATCTGGGTTATTGTTGATAGACTTACTAAGTCTGCTCATTTTCTTCCCATGAAAGAAATATTCAGCATGGATAAGCTAGCACAATTGTACGTTAATGAAATCGTATCATTCCATGGTGTGCCACTATCTATTATGTCAGATAGAGATAGATTTACTTCTCGATTCTGGCAAAGTTTCTAAAAAGTTCTAGGTACAAAATTGAATCTTAGCACTGCCTACCATCCTTAAACGGACGGGCATAGTGAAAGAACCATTCAAACTCTTGAAGACATGTTAAGGTCTTGTGTTATTGATCTTGGAGGAAGCTGGGATGACCACTTACCTCTAATGGAATTCTCCTACAATAATAGCTATCATACGAGTATACAGGCCGCTCCTTTTGAAGCCTTATATGGTCGTAAATGTCGAACTACAATCTGTTGGTCCGAAATAGGAGAAAATCAGTTATCCGGACCTGAAATAGTCGTGGAAACGACAGAGAAAGATACTCAAATAAAAGATAGATTGAAAGCGGCTCGTGATCGTCAAAAGAGTTATGATGATAAGAGACGAAAGCCGTTAGAATTCAACGTCAGTGATAACGTTTTGTTAAAAGTTTCACCATGGAAAGGCGTTGTAAGATTTAGAAAGAAAGGAAAATTAAGTCCTAGATTCGTAGGACCATTCAAAATCTTGAAAAGAGTTGGGCTGGTGGCCTATCAACTCGAATTACCAGAAGAAATGAATGGAGTACACGATGTATTCCATGTGTCAAATCTACGCAAGTGTTTGGCAGATGAATCTCTGGTAATGCCCCTACAAGATGTAGAGGTAGATGAAAAATTAAGATTCATGGAGCAACCTTTGCAAATCGAGGACAGGCAGGAAAAGAAATTGAAAAGAAAGAAATTGATGATCGTGAAAGTGAAATGGAACTCCAGACGTGGCCCTGAGTACACGTGGGAACTGGAGTCTGAAATGATAAAGAAATATCCTCACTTGTTCGAATGATCTCGAGGACGAGATTAAAACAAGTTGGGGAGGATGTAACACCTGCCACAAAAATGTCTAAGATTTGACTAAGGTACAAACCACAAGGACTATAAGTGAAAATAACCTATAGATGAAGGTTCAAAAAGTAGAAATCTTGAAAATTCAACAGTAACGGACCATCACGGACGGTAACGGATTGCCACAGACGGTAACGGACCGCCACGGACGGTAACGGTCCGTTACAGGCTGGGCACGCAAACCTTTATGACGTGCCACGTGTCCGGTGACTAAGGATCGAATTTTGGCAAATGGAAACCCTATAACGGACCGTCACGCCTGGTAACGGTCCGTCACAGCCCCAGATTCACCCTGGTGCGCCACGTATCAACTCTGTAACGGACCGTCATGCCTGTTAATGGTCCGTCACGACACAAATTGACCAGAAGGTGACACGTCGCGAACCCTAATCTGGTGACGGACCGTCACCACCCGTAACGGTCCGTCACGGGTCCAGAAGTTGCCCTATAAATAGATGGTCAAACTCATTCATTTTTCTCACATTCAAACCGATCTTCACACACAAAAATCATTCCAGAGACCCCTTAGCTCATTCCCGATGATCCCGGTTCTACTCCCGCTCGTTGTAGTGCCCGGTGTAGGAAGAAACTCTCGAAGAAGTGTCGATACGCTAGAAAAATCAAGTTAAGAAGATAGTGTATAAGCTTTCAACTTAGAGGCTCATTCCTATAAACCAAGGTGAATACTTTATCTCTCTGAAAACTTGCGTCAAACATTTTATTTACGAAAATGGCCAAATAAATATTAAGGGAATAATACTCAACGTTCTTCTATGAACAAAGCATTCAGGCCATAGGTATGTGTAAAACTTGTAAGGGATACACGAGTCACGGGTGAAATTCCCGGATTGCGGCCGGTGCTTGTCTTATAACAACTTCGGAGGCAAACCTGTCCATTATTATAAGACATGACGCCAGTGTATACTGTGGTGCGATTGAACAGGACGGGCCTGCTGAATGTGTGGATTGAACATAAAGTTATGATTATGAAATTAATACTTGTTTGTGCCAAATGATTTTATCGTCAAGATAATTGTATTCACCGGTGTTCGCGCTGACGTTTTATTTTCAAAATATTTTCAGGAAATGAATAAATTGAAATACGAATGGGGTATGGGCAGACATCAGATCTGACCCAAGATTGGAAAATGTGAGAGGCAGACATCAGATCTGACCTATAAAAAGGGATAATTTGCACGTTGGATTCTCAGACCTCGTGTATAGAAAATCCTAAACAAAAGAAAAGGAGATAGAACCAGGGGATTGATCATCCTTGATAGTACTATTTCCAGTGGCTATAGATGTATTTGATTTCAAACTCTGTTTTACAATCAAAATGAAAAGGGTATTTAAATCCCTATGTTTATATAGTAAATATAAAACTTTTGTCTTCCAACTGAGTTTTGATATTTACAAATACAACCCTTGAGGTTGAATGAATGTTGAAACGATCCTTTTGAAAAAGACTTCCGTTGTATTTATAAAAACTCTGAAATCAAAGTTCAAAAATGATACCAATCGGGCTCGCACACGTCCAGGGGGTGCCTGGGGCGGGGTGTGACACTACCACCCGTGAAGTATTTGACTTCACGTCACCTCCATGAAGTATCCTCACTTCATGAAATCAATCAATTTACCTTTTTACCACCAACGGTTGACTTTTACCACATAAAGTCAATTTTAGTCTATTATTACCACACTAGCTTAGAACCCGTGTACTACACATGGGGTGAAAAATATCAATACATAAAATTCTTAAATCTTTATGTATATATTTTACATGTATAAAAATGCATTACATATACTAAGGATAGAAAACAAAATTCAAAATATGTAAAAATTAATATATAATTGGGTTTAAAAAATACATTAATTACTATTTAATGTAATTTGACTTTCATTTACTATTTGATTGAAAATAAAAGTTACATAATTAGATAAAGTTTCTTATAATAAGGAATAATTTAAAATAAATGTGTTTTAGTAGTATAATTAGTTTTTTTAATATATTATTATTAAAAAGTAGATGTGTATTTAATAAGAGGGAGACAGGAAAAAATGATGAGAATGAAAATGGAGGCGACACGTGGCATGAAAAAACCCTTTATTTATTAGATAGTATAGATTCTATATTTTAGTTGACTCTTGACCACATTGAGTCATTTACATCATCTAACCACATATCACCCGCTAGTTTTACTATTTGCCACATTAATCAACTATATTAATTATATCACATACCACATTCAAGTTTGACTAATACCCACATAAGTCAACTTACACCTATTTACCACATTTGCACATTCAAGTTTGACTATTAACCACATAGTCAAATTACACCTATTTACCACAATTGCACATTCAAGTTTGACTATTAACCACATAGTAATTACACTTATTTACCACATTTGCACATTCAAGTTTGACTATTAACCACATAGTCAAATTACACCTATTTACCACATTTGCACATTTAAGTTTGACCATTAACCATATAGTCAAATTACACCTATTTACCACATTTGCACATTCAAGTTTGATTATTAACCACATAGTCTAATTACACCTATTTACCACATTTGCACATTCAAGTTTGACTATTAACCACATAGTCAAATTACACCTATTTACCACGTTTAGTTTGACTATATCCCACATAGTTCAACTACACCACTTTTACCAAGTGTTATTCATTAGTTTGACTAATTTCCCCATTAAGTCAACTACAACAATCCTACCACATTCACACTTTACTTTGACCATATACCACATAGTCTAAAACAACATACAACATGTAAATAGAATTTACCACATAATCTACTTACATGTAAACTACTTATATACTACTAAGTAAGTGCAAAACACTTACATTGGCTAATGAAGATTCCAGTCGGTCTTCAAAGATAACACCTTTATCGCCTTGATCACCTAAACATTCCACATGTTTTTAGTAATATAGATTACTCCAACACATTCATCAATTGAAATTTAACGCCCACCCAAGATCTTATGATCCTCACCCATCATCTAATCTTGGTTTATTAAGCTCCACATAAGTAAACTTAACTAATACCCACATAAGTCAAATCCACCCATTTGACCCATTAAGGTTTTCACCAAGTTCCATAATTTTATTCAATTCATAATTCACCAAATCAATTTGAGTTTTATACTTGAAAATGTGTTTATATAACACCATAAATACTTATCCACACTTAATTCACCATTTAAACACCTCCATTGCAAACCCCCAATTTGGGTCCCAAGAACCCTAATTTTCAAAACCTTCAATTAGGTGAAATTAACATGAACTGATTACTTCTCTAGCTTTAGTAATGCTAGATTATCAATCCTACCCAACAATAACTCCACTATAACCCCCAGTTTTCATCCATTAAGGTTCATCCACTCAAAGCCATCAAGAACAAGAATTTTATGGATGAAATGAGAAAAGAGTTGATACTTACTTGATATGATGAAGGTATTGTGCAATCCAACCCTTCAATCCAGGCATGCAAGCTTCAAATATGAATTTCCTGATCAAGATCCTCTTTCTCTTCTCTTTTCCTTTAAAAAAAACTCACGACACACACACAATCTGATGTGTGTGTGTCCCATCCCCCATAGAAACCAAAATTATTTTGTTAAAATTGCAATTCCAATCCCTCCATTTAGCAATTTGACTCCTACAACCAAAACAAGGTAGTTTCACATCTAACTTTTGTTTATTTAAAAATACCCCTATAATATAATTAATATATTATAGGGCAAACCAAAAGTTCGTTACAACATCTTTCCTTACACACTTGATTTGACTTTTGTCTCTTTTTCTTTTGGAATGACTGATACCTTAAATCTGAAGACCGTATTGTCTTGATTTTGAATTTAAAATCATTCCCTTTTGATAAGATTCTTCTATATTAATATTTTTCTTGATTCTTGATAAGTTTTTATACAACCCATTTTATAAGATCTCTTAAGGTTTTATAAAAAAACTATTTATCAAATCATGACCTTTTTGTTTTGTTCGTTCGTGCTTATGAACAAATCACATTTCTATTTTTATTTTGCACCGTATAGTTGTCACCTTTTTGTTTTATAAAAACTATTGATCAATATGGTACGAATTTGGCAAAATGGGAGGCGTATTTTATATTCATATAGATATCTTATAATGAGATTTTACCTACATGTTTGGATTTTTAACATCATCAAAATAAATATTTTGTAATGTACATGTATGCAACAACAATCCCCCCCCCCCATTTTTGATGATGTCAAAAATCCATAAACATGTAAGAGATTTACTAATAATAGGACGTATACTTTAACATATTCGTAAAATGGCTTATTATACTTTATGAGCCCATTACCCATTCACATAAAACTACTATCTTTCTTGATGTACCACCATGGAATCCACATTTTTCTTTTCTCCGTTAGATGTTCATTCATTTTCCTTTCTCCTTTTGTGACGAGTCAAAAAGGTGATCTTCTTTGAACAAAGCATCCGGGCTCAAATAAAAAAGGTGTGCATTAATCTTCCATTTCTACCCCTTTATTAACTTATGCACTCGCTTAAATGACACACTCCCCCTTTTGAAGCATGTTTCCTTTAGTATTGCATGGTAGTATGTTTTTGTTCATTTTCTCCCATTTTCTTAAACCGTATAGGTTGATGGTTCTCTTAACCAAAACTACCACTTGATTAGAGCTCCTTCTTGAATTAAGCTTCCCTTTAGTTTGGGCTCCCCCTTGATTTTGGTACCCTCAAGTGGAGCATGCTTCATTCTTTATGTTTTGCAAATGTGGGAAATTTAAAAAGACACATGGAACGCATATCCGAGTGTAGGGGAGATGGTAGATATAAAGCACATTCCATACCCCTAACAAGAGATATATTAGATGCAAGTGCAATATAATCATATAAAACAATAAGGTAATTTTGATTTGATCAATTGACTATAACACATGATGCATCATCAATGTAGTTATAGTTTTACTTCTTTAAAGTTTGACGATATAAGGGATATGAAGCAAAGAATGATTTCTAGTTTTTTATTAAAGCCCTAGTCGTAAGCTCCGCTCAAAACAAGCACTTGTGATCAAATGAATGCCAAGTATAAGTATATATATAAGGATAGATATTCTATATGCATATACCAAACAAGGATTTAAACTTCATAAATCTATTTAATTGTGTGCATGTTTACTTGTTTGGTAGACTGGTTTAGCATAGCCATGTAAGTTTTGTCATATAAGTGCTATTCTTTAAATAGTGACTCCTCAAAATGTACATCTATGTGAAAACCAAGAGGGAGACCACTTGTCAGTTACTTCTTTTTACTGTGCTTCTGATCAAATTTAAGTATCAAGGAAGAATATGTGTTTCAAGCATTTAAAGAATCAATTTGTTCAATTTCATTATAGTTCTATTTTATGCATGTGAAGAATTCACTAATTTTTAATCATGCATTCATGGTACACAAAAGCTTCATATGTCATAAATCAATGAGCATAGTGCATATGCTAATTTATATTGTAAGCACATGGTGATCAAGAATTCATTTAAGATGAAATATAGGGCAATTTGAATAATTAGGGCATAATGTTATCAACCTTGATTGTCTAGAAGTTTCAAATCAAGATTTAAAAGTTTCCATTAAGATACTTAGCATCTTCAAATCGATTTTCTTAATAGTATATATCATATAGCATGTAAGATATTAGATGTTAAATGCTCTCATTTAGTTAAGAACCACCTGAAACACTACAATCTTTGTGTTTCGTGTGTATTGGTAATCTCTATACCATTCTTAGAGAGAAGTTTGTAAAATGACCTCTACCATGATGTAACACCCAAGAAATTTTGACTCAAATTTTTAACTTTCAAAACACGCAGAAGTAGGTCCCATAAAATGCCCTTGAATAATCAACACATGATAAAAGCAACATCACGACCAATAATATAATCTTGTTTTAGAAGTATTAACCGACACTTCAAAAATGACAACTAGTTTAAACTCCCAAAAGATAATTTAAACAAGTTTAATGAACCCATACAAGAAGTTCAAATTCCAAACATTAACAACCACCTAAAGAACCGAGAATCCAATCCAATACGAAGCTTGACCTGAGACATCAAACAGGAGCTTTACCTGCAAGGGAACACCACAAAAACATGTTAGTAATTATATATACAAATTCTCATAGCCTCCCATGGGTTAAACATAAGAAAAACCCAAAAAAAAAATGGGATTCAGCGTAGGGAGAGGGCATAGGGGGCGTAGGACAGTGCCCAGGGCGTAGGCAAAACCATCCCAGCGTAGGCTACGCCGGGAAGGGCGTAGCTTACGCCCCCACCTGCACAACAAACTTCATTTTTGAATTCCTCACGTCGAGGCACCCCAAATTCATATATTACGGCTGTAACACCCCAACTCGATCTAGGGCTAACGTGTCACTTATACAGTAATCAGAATTCAATACATCAATCCATTAATAAAAATAAATTACATTATACTTGAAAACAGAAACAAAACTTTACAATTTCTTTAAAGAAAACCATTGGTCTTTAATCTCTCGCCCTTTTATCCAAGTCTTCCTGGATAGCCCTGTAACCTAATGCACATAACAGGGAAAATGTACGCCTAAGTAAACTTGGCTTTACTCAGTGGGACAACAACTATATACAATAAACAAAACTCAACAATAAATCTATATGTATATATCAAACAATATTTATACGTAATCTATAAGTCATATTCTATGAGTCACGTACTATGAGTCACATACTATGAGTAATATACTATAAGTCACATACTATGAGTCACATAACACATTCTATGAGTCACATAATATATTCAACTGTTCAGTGCGTTTGAGGCGTCATTTTCAATATGTATATAATAATAATAACTATATAATATACTATGTATCTATAACTAATAAAATCTTAATTTAACAATTAGCATGTAACATATCAAAACGACTTTAGATTCCCAATCACGGGAGTAGAGGAAACCCAAAACCGTACACATAAGTTGTTTGGATGTTCGTATCTTAAATGCGTTAATTCAAACTCGATAACAAGCTCTAACGTCTCACTCAATCATTTGACAAATTGGACATACCGAGCCAACACTCAAATCCGGTTGTACGTAGTTGTTTTATCCATGGTTTCTCCACCAGATTGAGACAACACCGAGTCGTCGAGAAACAAGTTTTAAACTAGAACAAGGTGTTTTGGGGTCGCCGGAGTACGGTGAAGAATTGTATTTGAAGAGGGAAACCGCTTGTTTATTTCCGGTTATCTTAGGTTCGCATTTAAAGGGCTGAAAAGGGGAGTAGTCTCGCATGATTCGCGGGCTAAAATCACGAAATCACCGTCGTTACCGATGATGAAGGGATGATGAGCTTTCAAATGTGTTTTAGGAGGAGGGAATTAATGACTCAATAAAAGAAAATATTTATTTACTTGATTGGAACCCTTTCTTAAATAAGTTTTAAACTATTTAATTCAAATTTCCATATTCAAAATTTATTTAGATAATCTCACGAGAATTTTGTTTTCAACAAAATTAAACTTCTTTTTTTCAAAATTTGATAATTTATGCCTTTAATCTAATTAGAACTATATAACATATAATTTGAATAATTACTATCCAGAAAATCATTAACTCTAATTAATATATTATTATTACTTAAACTCCATAAAATTCGGGATATTACAATATACTCCCCTTAAAAACAATTTCGTCCTCGAAATTGCACAATAAAAACATTTCTCAAAAATTAGGGGTATGACAACGGCTTCCGTAACTCATTTTCTAGCTCAAGATATGCTTACTTCAAGTTTGGCATTCCTCAATTATCCGAATTACACCAACTTAGTGGGATTCTAATGATCTCAATCCCTCCCCTTTACCTCCTTAATGAAGTTCATGGACTTCAATCAGCCCATTATCCAACCCGTACTCGTTAGCACCCAAAGACTCCAACTAACATATATAACTCCTTACATACATTACACCTATGTGTGTATACACTAGTTAGTTACTCCCCCACTAACCCGACCATATTTTTTGTGAGGTTCTAAAGACCTCAAACACCACAAAACAACTTTGTGAAGTTCATAACCTCAATCAACTCCGTGTGAGGTTCTTAGACTTCAAACATCACGCCACAACACAACCTTGTGAAGTTCATGACCTCAAATTACTTTCGTGTAAGGTTCTTAGACTTCAAGCAACAACGACGTTAGTGAAGTTCCTAGACTTCAAGCTACAACGACACAAGTGAAGTTCAATGACTTCAAAAGACAACGACATAGGTGAGGTTCATGACCTCAATTCCACCAAATTACATTTTACTTTGACTCTTACCACATATTAGTTAAATTACACCAAATCACCACATTTTACATATTAGTTTGACTCATACCATACTAAGTCAAATTACACCAATACACCACATCCACATTTTAGTTTGACTCTTTACCACATAAGTCAAATTACAACAAATCAACATATTTCACACATTAGTTGACTCTTTACCACACTAAGTCAACTTATACCAATACACCACATCCCACATTTTAGTTTGACTTTTTACCATATAAGTCAAATTACAACAAATCAACATATTTCACACATTAGTTGACTCTTTACCACACTAAGTCAACTTACACAAAATCACCACACATAAATAGAATTAAACTACACAAATCTATTTACATGTTACTAACACCATATCTATTACTAAGTAAGTGCAAAGCACTTACCTTTTGCTAATAAGGACCCCACTTGATCTTCAAGCTAGCTCATTTAACGCCTTGATCACCTAGCAATTAACTTGCATCTAGAAATCTTATGATCTCAATTCATTCACCAAATTGAGATTCACGACACACGTATGATCTAAAGATCAACACCTTAACTTAGTTTGGTTAACACAACCTTAACCAAACCCTTAACACCCAATAACCACCTTTCAACCTAAATGACCCATTTGACCTATTAAAGTCAAACTCCCAATCCACCAATTCACCATTTACCAATTGAGGTCTAACACCCACCCTAGACCTTATGGATTTCTCCAATTCTAAACTTGATTGATCACACCTTAATCAAGTTTCAAACTTCCCTAAACAACATTCACCCATTTTGACCCATTTGGGTTTTCACCCAATTTCTCCCATTTGAAATTCACCAATTTTATTAGGTTTTCTACTTGTTATTGTGTTTATATAACACCATAAACACTTATTAACACTTAATTCGACATTCAAATACCCAATTTCCAAAACCCCCAATTTTTACCTCAAGAACCCTAATTTTCAAATCATCAAATTAGGTGTTTAAATCATGTAATTCATGATTCTCCATCATCATTAGAACTAGATTAAAAATTATAAACAACATTTAACCAAAATCACCACACTAATTAACCCAATTTGGGTCTTCTATCAAAACCCACCAAGAACACCAACAATAGTGTTTTAGAAGATGATAAAGCTACTTACTTGATGTTTGGAAGAAGATGAACACCTTAAATCACTCAGATTCTCCATGCAAATCATCAGTTCCAGATTTTGGCCTCTCCTCCTTGTCTCCTGGGGTTAAAATCGCAAGAACATCTGCGCTACTTTCTCCATAAGACAAATCAATTTTGTCTGAATTATAAATTGGCCCCTAGACTTTTAGTTTTGTCTCTTTTTCCTAGAAAGTCAAGTTTGCTCAATTGCAACTAACACCTCCACTTTTATTTTGGTTTATTTACACCCTTATAATAAGTTTTTCACATATTATTTATTTAAACCGAAAAATGGTTAGTTACACATGATCAATGAGAAGTTAAAAGGTGACAACTACCATATTAGTGAGAAACCTGTAAAGCTGATCACTACCTTGATACTGAGATTTTTTAATAAAGCAAACCAAGAAGTGGATGTAAGGTGAGGTAGTTAACAACCACACAAAAACTATATATATATGGTGAAGTTCAAATGCTAACCAATATTTATGTGATAACCATGATAACCACTCTCAAACATAGTGTTACGTATATGTAACAATTATCATTATGTTAATGTTACATATATGTAAACACTATGTGTCACGTATATGTAACATTATTTGGTACGTATACGTAAGACTCATCATTTCCGTATTTACGTTCAAAATATTTATTCAAGATACTTAAATACTATTTTAACAATTAAAAGAAAAAAATAATTTATAAATTATGTGATTGTTTTATAGTGGTTAACACGGTTATCACATAAAAAGTTGGTTAGTATTTGAACCCTTCCCTATATATATATATATATATATATATAAATTGGAGGCATCAGAGTTTTTTGACAATTGTAATAGAACATAAAACTTACAGTGTATTTGCAGTAAAGAGCAGCGGAGGAGATGGATATTTGCAGAGTTTTTTTTATTTTTTTTTTATCTGGGATATAGTATGAAGAACTTAGAGAAAATTATAAGAGAGTAAGGGTTTGTAAGAAGAAATCAGAAAGGGAGTTTAAGCGTTCATAGCAAAGAGATTCTTAATATTTCTGAATGTTTTTTCGGTGTGTTTACAAATGAATACATCATGCCTTTAAATAGGCAGAGGGCTAAGCTATCAAACATATATATATATATATATATATAGGATTAGGTTCAGGTAAAAAAGATTCTAATTCTAAGAAGGGCGAGAAGGATTTAGAGACATTAGATCAAATTGTAGAAAATATTTAGTGGTTAAGATTAAATTGTAGAGGAAAGAGTTGTTGGAAGGGTATTTTAGTTTTGGCCACTTTTGTTGACTTTTTATCAAGTTCCCCCCTCATTTTTAAACGTTCATAACTTTTACATACGACATTATTTTTTCAAAAAAATTACACCATAAAAACGAGCGTTTTTTTATCTTTAAAACGAGTATAGTGTCGTTATAAACAAAAAAGAAAAAAAATTTACGTTTTCCACCTCATTGTGTAATACAAGTTCATTGTGTAATACAAGTTCATTGTGTAATACAAGTTCAATGTGTAATACAAGTTCATTGTGTAATACAAGCTCATTGTGTAATACAAGTTCATCGTGTAATACAAGTTCATTGTGTATTACAAGTTCATTGTGTAGTACAAGTTTATAGTGTAATACAAGTTCAATGTGTAATACAAGTTCAATGTGTAATACAAGTTCATTGTGTTATATGTATTTATCATTGTGTTTTACGTTTTTCAGCTCATTGTGTAATTAGTCAGGTCATTATGTAATACAAGTTTATCGTGTAATACAAGTTCATTGTGTAATACAAGTTCATTGTGTAATACAAGTACAATGTGTAATACAAGTTCATTGTGTAATACACGTTCAATGTGTAATACAAGTCATTGTGTTTTACGTTTTTCAGCTCATTGTGTAATTAGTCAGGTCATTGTGTAATACAAGTTCATCGTGTAATACAAGTTCATTGTGTAATACCACGTCTGGTCATTGTGTAATATATGGTCATTGTATAATTAGTCAGGTCATTGTGTAATTAGTCAGGTCATTGTATAATACAAGTTCATTGTGTAATACAAGTTCATTGTGTAATACAAGTTCATTGTGTAATACAAGTTCATTGTGTAATACAAGTTCAATGTGTAATACAAGTTCATTATGTTATACGTATTTATCATTGTGTTTTACGTTTTCAGCTCATTGTGTAATTAGTCAGGTCATTGTGTAATACAAGTTTATCGTGTAATACAAGTTCATTGTGTAATACAAGTTCAATGTGTAATACAAGTTCATTGTGTTTTACGTTTTTTAGCTCATTGTGTAATTAGTCAGGTCATTGTGTAATACAAGTTCATTGTGTAATTAGTCAGGTCATTGTGTAATTAGTCAGGTCATTGTGTAATACAAGTTCACTGTGTTATACAAGTTCACTGTGTAATACAAGCTCACTGTGTAATACAAGTTCACTGTGTAATAGAAGTTCATTGTGTTATATGTATTTATCATTGTGTTTTACGTTTTTCAGCTCATTGCGTAATTAGTCAGGTCATCGTGTGATACAAGTTCATTGTGTAATACAAGTTCATTGTGTAATACCACGTCTGGTCATTGTGTAATTAGTCAGGTCATTGTGTAATACAATTTCATTGTGTAATACAAGTTCAATGTGTAATACAAGTTTATTGTGTTATATGTATTTATTATTGTGTTTTACGTTTTTCAGCTCATTGTGTAATACAAGTTCATTGTGTAATACACATTGACCTGGTGTATTACACATTGACCTGGTATATTACACATTGACCATTATGCCCTCCCTTTAAAAATAATAAAATGACACATGTCAAGTTTAAAATCCTTCTTACCCTTCTTATTTTTAAAACTCTTTTTACTATAACCTAACCCTATATATATATATATATATATATATATATATATATATATATATATATATATATATATATATATATATATATATATATATGGGATGGTTCAATTCAGAACAAGATTTTTTGCAAGAACATAGATAACTAATCTGAGCCACTCATTTTTATTCAATCTTAACAAATTTTAATTAAATCAAAAGGGTATTATGGTAAAGATAAAAAACTTTATCTCTCCAATTAATTACTTTCTATTTCTATTCTCTAATCTCTAATTAAATTGTTTTTCTTTATTATTTTTTAATTAGTGAGTTGAAATTAATCCTACACATAACACTTAGCTTACACAACACGAAAATTTTCTTACGAATAACGAAATTTATCCTACACGTAACAAAACTTAACCTACACAAAAAGAAACTTTTTATACACATAACAAAATTTATCCTACACACAAATAATGTATCCCGTAAATAACGAAACTTATCCTACACACAAAGAACTTATCCTACACTTAACGAAACTTATCAAGCACACAAAGAAACTTATCCCTACACATAACGAAACGTATCCTACGCATATTAACATTTATCCTAAACATTTCAAAACAGTTAACAAACTCATTCATTAAAAACACATGAGCTAGTATACGAAAAAAAGTTAATTTTAATCTATTGGAGTTATCATTTCCGAATTAAAACTTGAGTGTTCGATTATTGAATACAAACTAGATCAAAATCTAAACTAAACTAAAAAATAAAACAAAATTAATTAAAAACTTCAATTAAAAAATGACTACGATTAATAAAAACCAAAAATTAAGTTATAGGAATTGAAATATAATATGAATATTTTATATTTAATATAAGTGGCTACTTGAATTGAAATACAAGGGAGGTTGAACTTCATTGATTCAAAAAATCCGAAATTTGAGTTGAGATTTAATATATTAATTATAGGTTTCATTTTAGAGAGAAAACAAGGGGATATAAATTAGGAATTGAATTGGAAAAATGTTGTAAATCTCAATACTATCCTTAGATAATTAATTAATACCATTAATGTTTTAATTAATTATTAAAATATCATTATTGATTTTTAGCCATTATTGATTAAATAATCTAAGGCCCCGTTTGGTTCATGGAATTTTCTGGAATTAGAATTGGAATTGAAAAACATTCAATCTCAAATTGTGTTTGGTTGGTAAACTAAGAAAATGGAATTGTAAAACTTTCATTCAATCATTGGAATTTAACTCTCCTTCACTAGGGTGAAGGAATTATAAACATTCAACCGGAATGTTGAAGGATTACCAAAAAGCCCATTCATATGATTTCTGTCCGGATTAACCCAGTCGAGAAAACACAAAAATCATGCGATCGTTGATGGATTAGCGATACTAAAGACAAAGCCCTAGATCGGTGATGGAGGGTTGTTGAAGACGATGTAGATTAGGAGGAGGTGGTACCGGGAAAGGAGACACTGATAAGAATGGGCAATTTGGTCAATTTATATTTTTAATATTCCAATTTCATCCCTAAATTTATAAACCAAACACCATGTAAACTTGTATTAGAATTAATTCTAATTCCATAAAATTCAAATTCCTTTAAAGATTTCAATTCCTTTCGATAAAATTCTACGAACCAAACGGCCCCTAATGGTCAAGATGAGTTCTTTTTTGTTTTTGCATTTATTTAGTGTTCTGAAATGAACCTTCCTCTCTCTCTCTCTCTCTATATATATATATATATCTATCTTTGTGTTTCGTGTGTATTGGTAATTAGGGATGAGCATTTGGTACAGAGTACCGGTTCCATACTGATACTGTACTAATAGATTCGGTCCTCACTTTTCCAGAAATTCGGTATCGGTATTACCATCTACAGATGAGCATTTTGTAACGAGTACTAGTACCATACCGATGGATTCGATACGATATTCGATACCAACTTCTCCAGAAATTCGGTATCGGTATTTTCGGTACCGGTTCGGTACCGATCTCATCCCTATTGGTAATCTCCATACCATTCTTAGAGAGATGTTTATAAAGATGACCACTACAATGATTAGTAGGGGTGCATGGGTCGGTTTGGTTCGGTTTTTTGATAAAACCGAACCCAAAACCGAAAGTTTGGTTTTTGGTTTTGGTTTTTTTCGGTTTTTAGAATGAGTTCGGTTCAGTTTCGGGTTTTACCGATTGGACTTTAATTTTTTGGAACAAATTTTTTTTGTAAATTTGTGATTAATTGATTATTACGCATTTAGACCTAAAATGTGTTACCTACATAATTTATTAGTTTCTTATAAAATACTTAACATTCAAAAATAAACATTATATTAAAAAAAACCATTAATGTAAATGCGTGCAACACATATACGCATGCACACAATATATTAAAAAAAACTTATATGTACACGTTCGGTTCGGTTTTTTCGGTTTTCAAAAAATAAAAAACCGAAACCAAACCGTAATTTTCGGTTTTCAAAAAATACAAAACCAAACCGTCGGTTTTTTTTATACGGTTTTTTCGGTTAATTTGGTTTTCTGCTCACCGCTAAATTGATTAGTGAGAAGTAGTTAAGAGGTTTCAACTACCTTATTAGTGAAAAGCTTATAAAGGAGATCGCAACCTTAATTAGTGAATCAAACTCTTGGTGAACATGTAAAAGAATAAAAATAAAAGGATACATTATATCTCAGAAAAATATTATGCTTTAATTGAAGTTTTTCTTATTTTTTGAAGTTTTTCTTATATAAATAAATCAAAAGAAATAAATATTTCCATAACAACATAAAGAGTCAAAACTGTTGACACGCATCGGGTCAAAATTAAGTTGACCTCTCGCTATCTCCATCTCAAATTAAGGCTGTGTTTGGGATTACTTATTTGAAACTCCTTATGATTTATTCAAAAAGGTAATAAGTCATAAGTCATAAGTCACAATTTGTAACTTCTCAAAAACTTTGGGATTTTCTTTGAAAACTACTTATTGACTTATGCTATAAGTTAATAAGTTATAAGTAATAAGTAAGGATGGACTTACTTCTTGAAAAATGGTATAAGTAGGCTAAATAAGTAGCTTTCCCAAACACCTTATTAACTTATATAAGTTAATAAGTTAATAAGTAGAGTAAATAAGTAATCCCAAACACCCCCTAACTTCATCGTCATATAAATGCGTCGTTACTGATTTCAATCGTTGATTCCGTATTTTATTCCCAAATTGAAGATGTGCTTCGCCGGTATTTCAGCTTCATAATGGTGGAACCGAGCCTCGATTAGTCTCTGTGTGTTTTTATGGGAATGGATGATAGAGGAGACGACGGCGGATCGTTCGTCGCAGTTCGGAGGATTTCTCAAGGTCTCGATAGAACCAATACTTGTCACGCACCTTCAGGTATACAAAATCTCCTTCTATTAACTTCGTTATGATTTTGATAAACTACATTCGTATGTTTATGATTTTGTTGAAGATTGGATCTGTATTGGTTTGATTGATTCATATGATGAGTTGAGCGTGCTTAGAACTGTAAATTTGATCGATTGAATTCAAGTTCTGAACAATATTCTGTAAGATTGATGTTCGTTTCGATGAATTGAAACGTTTTAGCAGTCGCTTTTGCCTAAATTCGAATTACTTGAGTATGAAGATGTGTTTGTGAAAGCTTCATTGTTTTAAAGCTGATAATTTTTTTAGAGGTGATAATTGATGTGCTTGTCTGGTTATACTGTTAGAGTGGTACTGGAAGTCTGGAATCACCTTTACATCTGTTTACTATTTGAATAAATATGATTTTATTCATGTTTATTTGGAGCATAAGGTATTTCTATATCTTGTTTAAATTTTGTGAGGTGATTGAAGGTTTTTATTTCCTCTTTGTTCTGAATACTATATCTGATAATGTGCTATGTGATTTTTAGCTGTGTGGGCTCACTAGATCTTGTTCTGTTATTTCTAGCATAATGTAATGATATACATGTTTGTCTACTTGTGGACACCGTTCGTTGGTGATTGTTTAGACTGTGAAAAGGTTTGATGTTATTTTATTAGTTCAGTTCAGTTAATAATTCAGTCTGGTTGGTTATTTAATTTTTGCTACTTGGCAGTTAATGTCTGATAGTGTGTTATATTTAGGGAGTTTTACCTTGATTTATAGTTTCTCTCACTTAGCCATGATTGATACTATGAATATGAATAAAACTAAACTAAAAGGTGTTTTTCATATCTTCAGGGAGCCAATATGTTTTAGTTGCTTGCTGTTTAATTGATTGATGATATGTGTTTTGAAAGTTTTGTATAGCGACTTTGGGGAAAACTTTAACTCACTTGCTCTAGTCACCATCTTTTTTGTTATAGATGAGGTTGTTGCAGGCTCAACAGCATGGCTTGGCAGAAGTCTTTCATGTGTTTGTGTTCAGAGAAAAGCAGGCGACTCTCGCCCTTCATTTGATTTGACTCCAGTCCAGGTATTAGTTAAACTGCTAAACCCGTTTTTTTAATATTTTTTTTCTGTTTGTAGGAGACTATAGTGGTTGTTCTTGGAAATTCTATTGTTTAGTTGTTTTATAATAATGAATTACGGCTTACAATATTGTACTTTTAGTTGCTCTTGACTTGATTTGTTTTGTTTTTCCGCCAGCTGCGCTTGTTCTTTGTAATGTAGTTCCAATAGAATATTAATAATTAATAAGCATCCCAAAAGTTGTTGAGTTGGGTTATAAACTTATATTGTACTCTATATATGTAATTCCATTTCTCATCATCCTAGTGGCTTTCCTCTTTTCCCTCGTTTGTGTTTCAAGATATTGCATCTATTGTAGGTCATTAGTATGTGCCCATCTATATTAAAATATTCATGTTCTAATATAGAGAAGAATATTTATTTTGCCAGTTTGCAGTATTTCAGCAAGTCATGGGTATTTCCCCTTAGGATTCATACACTTTCTCTATTATTTTAGCCATGTTTAGGGAGGTAATGTGAGAATTGATGTTTAAAAGTTATGTAGACAGATATACTTATCCATATATGAACAAGCATAGTAGTCAAAAGCGCAAAAGGCGCTCGGGAGAGGCGAGGTGCAGTCACGCCGTCTTGCGTCCATTAAGGCGCTCAGGCGAGCATTCCGGCCAAAACTGGTCTGAAACATCTAAAAATGGCATGGAACATGTCTAAACTAGCCTAAACCAACCTAAAACATGTCTAAAACCTCTAAAAATAGCTTGTTTATGATGTGCGCATTGCTTAAAAAAGCCCTCGCTTTTTAAGCGCCTCGCGCCCTTTGTGCCTTGAGTGCGACTTGAATCTTTGACTACTAAGTGAACAGGGTCCATGCATAATAGAGGCATGCCTACTATCAATTAATTGTGGAAGTAAACATTTGCATTTACTATTGTGATCTCTCCGGCTTTCCTTTTAACTATAATGTGTACAAATATCTTTAACACATAAGAGTTAGACTGATGCTTTCTTTTTCTATGATGCTGTCAGGAGGATTGCCTACAAAGGCTGCAAAACCGTTTAGACATCGCCTATGATGGCTCAATTCCAGAACATCAGGTACATATGTTGGTTAATGCTTCTGTATCTATGTATGCACAAGTATATCTTTTTGTCTAAAACATGTAGGAATTATATTTCATTATTTCCTATTTTGTTGTTGTAGGAAGCATTATGGGCATTGTGGAAAGCTGCATTTCCTGAAGAGGAACTTCGTGATCTAATTTCGGAGCAGTGGAAGGAAATGGGCTGGCAAGGGAAAGATCCTTCCACAGATTTTAGGTAAAATAATTTCCTGTTTATCCTTGAAATCTGACATTATTTAACCTATTCATGAACCCTAATGTTCTATGATAGGGGTGGTGGGTTCATATCACTGGAGAACTTGCTGTATTTAGCCAGGAATTTCCCGGTATGCCCCTTATCTATCATGCATCTGCATTATTTTAACTATTTATGAACCCTAAGATCTTTAATTGCTGTAAATGTAAAAATCTGGACATGTGTTTCCTGATATTTGGTTTTATATCATCTGTTTTGGCAGTTGCCAGTTACTTATTTGATACGTGATTGGCACTAATCTTTTGCAGAAATCATTTCAAGATCTTCTTCAGAAGCAGGAAGGTGAGAGGGCCATGTGGGAATATCCTTTTGCTGTAGCTGGTGTCAACATCACATTCATGCTTATTCAGATGCTTGATCTTGAAGCAGGTTCAATAAACTTGGATATTAGATACTAAATTAATTTCTGCTTTCCAAGGTTTTTTTTTTATTTTGTTCTATGTAGCATTTGTTGAGTAAATAGTAGAGGTGGCGCAATGGGCATTGGGCTGGATGGGTAACAAAACAAAACGGGCTGTTTTTAGCATCAGTAGAGTCGGGTCTGGTCGACCCATAAACAATTTTTTGTATATTTATATATGCGTTTAACTGGATCAAAAAAGCTATTTCGTTGCAATAATTTGTTTTTTAAAAATAAAACAATTTACAAGACTGTAAGCATAAAGATACTCTTTTTGCTACTTTCAACCTGTTTGACGTAGTTCCTCGTATAGCTAAAAACGTTTGACTCATTTGAGCCGGTTTGCATATAGCTAAAATAGTTCACTGACCCATTTGACCCTTGGGGATAAACCATAACTCAAAATCGATCCATTCATAAGTACATGGTCAAAACAGCCACATCTAGAAATAAATTGGTGGGTTTTAGTTAGAGCTGGAATGTCATTGTTTATTCCGTATAGGACGTCGGATGAACTATATATTTGTACCGTTTCTCCTTTGTGTATTCTCTTTTGATGAAAAAAGAAATAGGTAAATTAATAAATTACATTTATTATTCCATCATCCTTTTGAGTAAAGTTCCATTAGACACATAAATTGGATTCTTGCAAAGATTTTTAAAATTTAATCCTTGTACATACTAATTGTGTTCAACCGTGCAGTAAAACCACGAACTTTTGTCGGAGCAACCTTCCTGAAATTTCTTTCCGGTATATATGGCCCCTCACTTTAATTGTCACATAATAAATATTAGGAGTTGATGCCATATTAATTCCTCTATCCTACGATTAGGGCTGTTAAACGGGTCGTGTTGCCGGGTTGAACCCGAAACGAACCCAGGAATTTTACACGAAGTCACGAACCCGAAAATCGTGTCACACACACGAACTTGAAAACGGCATGTGTATTTGTAAGTTGACAGTGACACGAACATGACCCGTTTAACCCGAATTTTTTTTTTAATTTCTTTTTGCATATCAATACTTTATAATTCTGAATTTACATGTTATTTTATTGAAGCAGTTATGTTTAAACTATGCCAATTTATTTTTAAACTAATAAATTTTGGCCTAAAAATACCCAAATAGTTAGTTATTACATAAGCCACATTTAAAAAAAATAAATAAACGGGTTAAACGGGTCAACCTGTGAACCTGCCCGGTTGACACGAACACGACCCGTTTAGATAAACGTATTTGCAGGTTTGGCCCAAGATTGGACATAACCAGTTTAGACTAAACTCAAACCTATGAATTCCGTTTTAGGCTCGTGTCGTGCTTTCGTGCCATGTCAGAAATTCACACCCCTATTATGCTCCTTTAATTTTGAATAATTAACTTGATATTTTTAGTCTCCAATTATATCCTACATCTTGTTGTTGGAAAATCTGTAGCCTTTATTTATTTTATTTTAGTTATATAATTATTTTTACAGATTTTTATATTTTTCTTTCCCATACAGAAAATGAATCAGCATTTGACCTTCTGTATTGCATCACATTCAAGCTAATGGATCATAAATGGCTTGCCATGCACGCTTCTTACATGGATTTCAATGTATGTGTAAAATGGGTTGAAAGTCATCCAAAGATTATTTTTAAGGGCAATTTCATATGTCCTCCTACGAACTTCATAAATTACATATATACCCAACCCAACATATAAATTATATAATCTCCTTCCTTAAAGCTAAAAATATCAAATATCCCAATTTTGATTTATTTTATTAAAATAAATTATAAAATGACTATTTTAACCTTTTCTTTTTACTAAATCTTAAAATTTCAAATTTACCCTTTTAGCTTTTTTTTTTACCTTTTTCGGTTTTTACTTCTTTTTTAAGTCTTTTCTCTTTTTTTGCCTTTTTTTCCGTTTTTACTTCTTTTTTTCTTTTAGTTTTTTTGCCTTTTTTTATCGGTTGTACTTTTTTTTCGACAATCACCAAAATATACAAAACAAAGCGACAAAGTTTTAACCATTATGGTACCAAAAAAATGCCAAAAAACAATCTATGGAGTTTTGAGTTAGGTATATTTGTAATTAGGCTTTAAAATAAGGGGATATATGTAATTTAAGCTTTGGGTTGAGTATATATGTAATTAGGTTTTAAAATAAGAGGATATATGTAATTTTCTCTATTTTTAAATGCATACAACCTTCTAAATCAGTTTTATTCAAAGATTTTTTAATCATTATTGTAATTAGTTTGCTTCTGTAATCATAATTATCATTCCATGATACAGGCTGTGATGAAATCCGCACGTTGCCAGCTAGAAAAAGAGCTTTTACAAGATAATGTGACTCGGCTCGAGGACTTACCTTCCTACAGTCTTCTTACTCGATAGCGTTAGTTTTCAAAGTTTTATTTCGTCCAATTTGATTTGATAAACGAGTTTTCGGTTTTTTCGTAATTAGTTCATAGTTTCTTGTGAGGTAGAGGTGAGGATGATAAGGGGATGGGTTACCTGCCTTTGTTTTTCATTGGTTCATGTTTCCTCCTAGATGTTACAGTTGGTGTCAATGGACTGCTGTTCATACTTTTCAAACTCAAACCCTATAGTTTCCACTTTGTTCACTTGCATTATTAAAACAATTCTACAAATTTTCCCTCTTTTTTATTTTAAAAAATGTTGTAATCCCGGCCTCCCAGGTCACTTGTACAGATTACGTCTTGGTTGACTTGCGTGAACAATCAGAAGACCATGAATACCAAGATTTTTGATCCAACAAAAACAATTGGGCTTTTATATATATATATATTTATATATATATATATATATATATTTAAAACAAAAACACACATATAATATAAAAAAAATTAAAAACTCCGGGCCCGGGACCGTCGCCCTCCCTCTGGGCCGGGTCTAATACTAAACAATAACTTGAACGTAAAGCAAACACAAAAACAAACTAAATCGAAAAGCTAAGAAATTGACCTATCCTACAACTATAAACCCGATTCATATTTGTCTCCAAACATATCAACCTTTATCTCTTCCTTTTAATATTAAGTATTATCTTTAACATTCACTCCTAATCCTTAATCGGTCCTCCCAGATTTACCATCCCAGATAATTTTCTCATTTCTTTAAACTTGATCCGAGGCAATGCCTTAGTTAATAAGTCTGCCTTTTGTTCTTCTCCTCTACATATTCCACACACTTCTCCTCTTTCAATGCATTCACGTATGAAGTAAAATCTTATATTAATATGCTTGCTATGACCGTGAAAGACCAGATTCTTCATTAGGACTATCGGCGATACGTTATGAACTCGAAGCCCAACCACTTTCTCTTCACAACCCATTAGCTCATTAAGGAGTCCTCTTAACTAGAGGTGCACAAATCGGTTTTTTAACCCAAACCGGTTCAACCCGACCCGAACCGGTTTGGTCAACGAAAAGTCAAAACCGGTTTGGCCCTAAACCGGTTCGGGTTAAACCGGTTTCGGAGGTGAAAAATGTCTAACTGGTCAAACCGGTTAGGGTTGGTTACAAACCGGTTTGCCCTATAAACCGGTTTAAACTGGTTTTTATTAAAAAAAAAAATTAAATAAATTTTATTTCCAATTTCCTCACCAAAAATCCCTCAATCTGATCCCTTTCTTCATCGAATTCACTTCCGGCCATGGTGTCGTCATTACCGTTTCAGACGAACAAAATAAACTCAAACGAAGAAGCTATTTGATTTTTGAAGTACCGTACCAGGTAATCTTCTTCAACCATGAATCGTTCTTCCTTTACTTTGATATGGCTATGAGGAAAAAACACAGATGCAGATGAAGATTAAAACAAGTTTGATTCTTGACGGCGATAGGGTTTGAAATAACATAGGAGAAGATGATGGACCACGATCGTTGATGGAGACGTTATTTATATATAGATCCCCAAATGCATCCTCTTCTCTCTTCTTCTCCAACCATCGTCTCTCTCGCAAAGTAGCAACCATCGTCTCTGAAATTGTTAAACTTTACTTGAAGGTGTCCACTGAGATGAAATCGTCCATTGAAGGCAAACTATGGTTTCTCGTTTTTTTCAAGTTGGTTTAAACCGGTTCTCCAACCCGGTTCATACAAACCGGTCCCTAACCCGGTATACTCCTAAATGCTTCAAACCGGTTTCAACCCGGCGGTTTTAGCCTAACCCGAACCGGTTTGGTCCAAACCGGTTTATCCCAAACCGGTTTGCCGGTTTGGACCGGGTTAATAAAAAACCGGTTTTTTTGTGCACCTCTACTCTTAACCATAACACTTAACACTTGACAAGTTGCAGTAGCTGCTGCTATGAATTCGGACTCGCACGACGATATCCTATCAACTTGTAATCGTCTTCTGGTGTGTACAAGAGCCCATAATCGATCGTTGCTTGTATGTACCCCAATATCATTTTAATAATAATAATAATAAATAAAAGACAAAACTAAAGAAAAAAAACATTGTCGGCTGGTGTTATTTTCCCTATTTTAACAAATAAAATATATTAATAAAAGGGACGTGGATAAAGCGTGTGAATTGGACGGTGGACCAACGTATTTAATTCCAAGGCGGGATGATATTGATCAAACACACACACCACACACACTTGAGATCTTCAGACGGCAACAGGTGCCCCCTCTCTCTCCTCCTCACGTTCTTTAACAATCATACTTCTTTAGATCTATAAAAATTGATCCGATCCAGATCTTTTCTTACTTGTTTTAATCTCATCTCTTCCGATCCTTGCAGATTCAAATTTGACGATTTACAAACAATTTGCAGGTACCGATTCTTTTGATTCATCGTCTGTTAGTTATTATGAGCAATCTCCGGTAGTTTTGAGTTCAACGTAACTTGATAATGTTAAATCGAAGATAATTACTTGTTTTTTGATTAACTGAATCGAAATTCATGGACTGTGGTGAAGTCAATTCATTAGGACTAGAGTCAAAGGCTCCGTGTTGTGCTTTGAATCTGATTAGATCGATTTCTCTGTATATCAGTTTTAGCATAGCGGAAATAGTGAAATTAACTTGATAATTAGAGGTAAGTTGAAAACGAGTAAGGTCGGGTGAACGTTCCTTTTTTTTTCTTTTAGAAAAAAATCCATGGTTGATACTGGTGGGCGTTTGGTTCGTTCGTGGAATGTTTTGGAATTGGAATTTAAAGGATTCATTTGCAAAGCCATATGTGTTTGGTTGATACGTTTATTAATGGAATTGGAATGTACAAATACGTAAAATGATAAAATTACCCCTTAAAATTAACAAAATATAAAACAAAGATTCAAACTCAAATATCTTTAAAAAAATGTTTTAAAAAAGACAAAAAAACGGCTAGGGTTATTACGTAAATTATAAACATTTCTGGGGTTTCCTTTGAAATGTTAAGTGATTCTTAATTCCATCAACTGAAGAATTTGGTTGGAATTAATTCTAATTCCAATTCCTTTTCTTAGCCAACTAAACATGCAAAGCAATGGAATTTAAATTTCAATTCCATTGTTTCCATGAATTCCTGCCAACCAAGCAACCCTTAAATGATCGCCTAAGAGACCATGGATGTTCAACTTGTTTACTGATGTTTATGTTTTTTTAAATTGTATAAAAATACCAAGTAGATTGGAGTCTTGATGCATATGTTGTCAACAGCTTGGTTCAATTTCTTTAGACAAATACTAATACAAAAGGATGTAAGAAAGTTGATCTACATGCTGAAACTATTCGTGTTATAATACTTGAAATTTGGTCTCTTTTTTCTGTCAAGATGTAGAAGTTTAGAACTCTTCTAAATTTTTGAATCTCAAATCAAGAGACACTTGTGTTGATTTAATTAGGATTTTACATGAATTTACTAAATTGTTTGTTAGAAAACCAAATTGATGAACAAAAACTAGGACTAAAAGCTTTGTAGGACTGAGCGATCAAGCATTTACCCCACTTATCTGCGCTTAGTATTGTGTGTGTTAAATATAGTTATTAATATTGTATTTTCATGGTTTTCTTTGTGTTTAGCCCATGGCCCAAGTTAGGTTTCTGTAGGGTTTCTGGTTTCTTTCCTGTATATATTGACGGATACCCCTCCATTGTAACAGTTTCAGTTAAAATATCAATCACTTTTACATTGTGCAACTGATTCTGTAGAGTAATTTCCTCTGAAAGCTAATGATGTAACACCGATATGTTTGTTATTTTCAAGTTATGTCTTCATGCGATAAACCTGAAATAGTGGAACGAGGTGCTAAGGACAAAGAACAAGAAGAAGGCGAAGATAGTGGATTTTTAGGGAAGGTAAAGGGTTTTATTCAAGATATTGGTGAAAAGATTGAAGAGACAATAGGATTTGGAAAGCCTACTGCTGATGTCACTGCAATTCACATCCCAAAAATTAACCTCAAGCAGGCTGATCTTATTGTAGATGTGCTTGTCACAAACCCGAATCCCATTCCCATCCCTCTTATTGACATTAATTACTTGATCGAAAGTGATGGAAGGAAACTAATTTCCGGATTGATCCCTGATGCCGGGACAATCCATGCACATGGTTCAGAAACTGTGCAAATACCACTTTGTCTAATATATGATGACATAAAAAGCACATATGCTGATATCCAGCCTGGCAGCATCATACCATACAAAGTCAAAGTTGACTTAATTGTTGATGTGCCTGTTTTCGGGAGGCTAACTCTGCCCCTTGAGAAAAACGGAGAGATCCCGATACCTTACAAGCCTGATGTTGACATTGAGAAGATAAAGTTTCAAAAGTTTTCGTTTGAAGAAACCGTTGCAACTCTTCATTTGAAGTTGGAAAACAAGAATGACTTTGATTTGGGACTCAATGCACTTGACTATGAGGTTTGGTTGTGTGATGTCAGCATTGGAGGTGCAGAGCTTGCTAAAACTGAGAATATTAAAAGAAATGGTATTACTTACCTTGATATTCCAATCACTTTTAGGCCTAAGGATTGTGGGTCTGCTTTATGGGACATGATTAGAGGGAAAGGCACTGGTTATTCCATGAAAGGGAATATTGATGTGGATACACCCTTTGGAGGGATGAAGCTGCCTCTTGATAGGGAAGGTGGTACCACCCGCCTTAAGAAGGAGGAGGATGATGACGATGACGATGACGACGAGGTATGTGAATTATTTTTTATATAGTTATTTATCTTTTTATTGTATTGTATGTTTGCATGAGCAATGTGTTTAACGTCACTCAGTCATTTACACATCAAATTCCTAATTACTTCCAAGACATATTTTGTATATACAATATATTAGATGTGGCAAGGTTGGCGGGTCAGTTGGGTTGGGTAACTGTTTGAAACTGGCCATTTTCTAGTGTGTTGAAATAGGACGGGTTTTGAGTTGCCAGTCTAACACTTTTTTTTCCCCTACCAATTTTGTCAAAAAAATTTATAAATAGTTAATGCGAATGTTATAGTTGAATAATCATTTTAAGAAAGTAATCCTCTCTTTTTTTGCTTTCAACATTATGTGTGCGGGTCTGATTTGGGGGTTGAAATGAGGATCTTCGCGCATTTTAGTTGTCTTAAAGTAAATGTAGTAGTATCTTTGTGAATTTGCATTTTGTATTGAATTCAAGTCCTAATTATGCAGGAGTAGATAAAGGGAGTTGGTGTTATGTTTATGAGTTGAGGTTTGTCTTTTATCCCTTCCTGAAGGTGTTGTGTTGATGGATGAGAACTTGATATCTGAAATCCATGTATTATTTGTGGTTGCTTCATCAGATGTTCACTTATTATATTAATGCACTTACTGGTAAATGTCAATTATGCCCAACTGACCCAAATAAAAGTGTTATATTTAAAAAAATCTTTGAAAAAAAAATGATTTTTTTTTAAATGTCCTATTTTTCAGTCTTATAAAATGCCTAAGGCATCTAATGCCTTTAATGACTGGGAAAGAGATGTCAATACAAATGTGTAGGATCTAGAACACCATCAAAAACCAAGGGCGTGAATTTCTGATATGACATGAGTCTATCGTGAAATTTATGGGTTTGCGTTTAGCATAAGTGGGTTCGGGTTAAACGGGGTGGGTTTGGGTTAGCTTAGCGGCAGGGCCGGCCCTGGGGTAGGCCGAGCCGGGCCGCCGGCCAGGGCCCGTTTTTTTCGGGGGGCCTAAAATTTTTACGGGGCCTGTATATATATATGTTTTTTATAAAATTTTAAATACCGGTTTTATATATTGGGTCCTTTTTATAAAACTTAAAAAATTATTGGGCCCTTTTTACACTGGTTGGGCCCTTTTAATCTTTATACTAGTTGGACCCTCTTTTATAATGGTTGGGCCCTTTTGTTTATTCCATGACCATTGAGTCATTTAAAAAAAAAAATTATATGTTTATTGGTTGGGCCCTCTTTAAACTTATAATAGATTTTTTATTGTTTTTGTTTATTACATACTATATTTTTTCTATGTTTATTGTTATAACGTTAATCGTCGCTTAAAAAAAATGTAGTTTATATATTTTGTTCGTAGGGGCCTTTTTTTTCGGCTCGGCCGAGGCACTTAAATCCTCAGGACCGGCCCTGCTTAGCGGGTCACACTCAAGTGGGTTTCTATTAGTTTTTGACATGTGAACACATTTAGTTAATTGGGGTGGGTTTGGGCTAACCTACTAGGGGTTGACCTGTTCGTTTTTATAAAGGTATTTTGTGTCATAACTTAAAATGTTTGGGTAATCTTCTGTCAAAGTTAGAAGTTGAATGAGAAATTGTGGTCATGCTCTGTAGTTTAAACGCAAACGCAATTGTTCTATAGACATTATGTTTTTTATTGTAAATTTATAAATTTAGTATAATATGTAAAAGGTAAAATAAAAAAGCCAGCCTAAATTGGGTTGCGTTTGCATTACACGTTAAGTGTTCATGATTTTTCGTGAAAAAATTTTAATTTCTTATCGGATCTAAATTCAAAGACTCACAATTACACAACCACCTAGAGATGCATAAAAAAAACCGGTTCCGGAACCGGAACCGCCCAACTGGACCAAGAATCCGGTTCTGGTTCTGATTGTCAAATTCTTCGTTTTTTATCCAAGTTTTAATCTTTTTACGTCCAAAACTTTGGTATGACATCCATGAAGCTAGATCCACTCTTTTTAAACCGATTTATACGTAAAAATCCTGACTTTTATGAAAACCCACTTTTCAAACTAAAACTCAAATATGTGAGAGTTTGTTACATGTGTCTCGCGTGATTCTCCTTCTCCAATCGTTAGCAATGCTCCAACAATGATCTCGGGTCAATATGGAGGTCTAGGGTGGAACTTTTAAACTTTCCCTCTCTAGTTTTTTCCTCTCTCTCTCTCTCTCTCTCTAACAGCAAAGATGGTGAAGAAGATGAAGTGAGGAAGGGGGTGTGGCGGCTATGGCTTGTAGCCCTCCCCTTGCCTTCCGGCTTCGGCCCATGGTCCGAACCCACGATACCACGAGCCCATTTTGTTTATTTCGTTTCTTTTATTTCATTCCGACCCATTATTTTATGTTATTATTTTCCGGATATTATAAGTCTACCCTTCTTGAGGACGAAACCTGTCATAAATCAAACAGTCGAGGGTACAACATTCTCATTTTAGATTTGGTCTCCCACGTGACTAGTGGAATAACTTTATTCCGTAAACTTTTTTTTCGATCTAGAATGGCCACAGGCTCCTTAATGTAGTTGAGGTGGTTATCTACCTAGATGTCATCGAGTAGTACATGCGCCGACTCGTCCGCTAAACACTTTCGCAAGTGCGACAAGTAGAAAGTAGGATGAATCCCACTCAATTCGTCAGTTAACGCTAATTGATATGCTACTTTTAAATGAGAAACTTTCTCAAACGGTGTAAACGAGTTAAGCCACTTGTAAGTTATTTGAGATTAGTTTGCTAAAAATTCTAATCGAGTTAAGCTTATTGGGGCTCATTTAAATTGAGCTCGAGCCCGAGCTTCACATATCAAGCCGAGCAGGCCTGCGAGCCTGAACAACCCTTTTATTTATATAATGTATTAAAATATAATAATAATAATAATTAATGTTATTATTATATATAAAATTATGATAAAAATAATTAAATAATACTTTTCATATAAAAAATTATAATTACACACACATATATATATATACTAGCGGGTTGGCCCGCGCAAAGCATCGGGGCTCACCGAGGCTTTTTTGGGAGCACAATCTAACCCGAACTGTATTAAACACTGATTATATCTAGGTATTATTATTATTATAACTATGTAAATATTTAGTAATTATATACTTAAGCATTTAAATAATTATAAATAATTAACATCCAATATTTTTGTTTCATTTCATTTCTGCAATAATTGAAAATTCACAGTTTCAATTTCAGTTCGTGGCTTGATTTAAGCCGTAAAAGCTTAACCGTTATTTCTCGTTTGGTCGGTCGGTCGTTTCGACCAACCTGGCGGGTTTGGTGTGAAGATTTTTAAAACGGTAGTCAACGATTTAATTCTAAAATTTTACATTTTTAATTATTATACACTATATTAAAAATGGATGACAATAAACAGTAACCCCAACCAATGGGGTGTTGCCATGTGAAAACTTTTATCTATGTATGTACGTGTGTGTGTATATATATGAAATTGATTGAGAGCAAGAATGAGCGCTAGCGAAGTTGGTTCCCGTGCAACACTCACACGTAGGTGGCGATGGTTCGAGCCCAAACCCCAACCCCACCCTCCGCGCGAGGCAAGTTTTTCCCTTTTCCAAGCTGCTTTATTTATTTATATTTGTTATATACATATACAAGCGGAAGCAGATGTAGAACAGAAATGAGCTTCGACCCACGTGGTTCGCGCGCCACACCTACATGCACATACACACGGCGCAGGTTCAAGGACCCCCGTGCCTGTTCTTCCCTTTTGCAATTATTATTATTTTTTTTATTATTATTTATTTATTATTTTACTAAAAATACAATTATAGTTTTTCATAGTTGTCAAAGGCGCAAGGCGCACTCAAGGCGCAAAGGCCCAAGACGCTTAAAAAGCGAGGGCCCGAGATAAGGAAGGCGCATAGTACAAATATACAATTTTTGGGGTTTTAGATATGGTTTAGGTTTGTTTAGGGATAATTTAGGCTAGTTCCGGGCTATTTTTGGATTGTTAAGACCGGTTTACCCGGAATTTGTAGAATTTTGCAAAAAATTTAAGAATTTGGTCGGAATCTCACTGGAATCCAACCGGAAACTCGTAGAAGGTCACCGGAGGGCATGGGTTGCAGCAAGTGGCTTTTCCTGCGCCATGCCTCGCGTAAGTGCGCCATGCCTCGCGTAAGGGCCTAGGCGCATGCCCGAAGGGCTTTTCACAACATAGTAGTTTTTGAAATGCTAAAGTAACTTAATTAATCACTTATTATTTTTATAAAAAAAATTACAGTTTTAGTTTTTAAATTATCTAAATCTTTATAGTTAATTTTGAGAATATTTTGTTTTCTCTTATAACTTGTAAAATAAGAAATTTTACAAAACTTAATACTTAATTTAAATAGTATTTAGTTATAAAAATATAAATAGTAAATGTAAATTTAAATTTAAATTTTAAGTATTATAAATAAAATAATACTTAATGTAGTGAATTAAATAATCTTATGTGCATTAAATAATGGTAATTATTGAGTGTTGTACTTTAATTGTGGGGTTAAATAGTAATTAACACATTTTATGCATTGGTAAGGTGTACCTTATGCACAACAATTTGTGTTAAGTGTCTTAAAATTTTTGGTAAATTACAATCATGTTCTTTCAATATGTTTTATATAGTACTATAGATATAGATAGAGATATATATAAATTATTTAAATAAAAAATTAAATAATTAATAAATATTAAACGAACCAGACTTGAGCTTGAAAAAGGGCCACGAGCTGAGATCGAGCTTTATAAAATAAACTTTAAACAAGTCGTGCTCGATATCAAGCTCTCATAAGTTAAACGAGTTGAGCTTAGACAAGTTCAAGCTCGAGCTTTATAAAATAAACTTCAAGACCGTTTCATGGTTGAGGAAGTGCATACAAAGGTCCTTAACACACCGCGAGTGGTGGTCTTTGATGGGACTTGGTCTTAAAAACAATGTTCGTATTTGAAAACAATGTTCGTATTTGAAAACAATGTAATGTTCCCCAAGGAGTATTTGCCACCTATGAATCAAGTTGTGTGATGGAGGGCGGACCTACCCATGGGGTAGGGGTAGCGCCCGCTACCCCTAAATTTTTACGCGCAGTGTAATTTTTTATTCTTTTTACGGTTTTATGTATCCGGTTACACATTACGTTACCCCTCAAATTTTTTTAAAAGCTAAACACTTCATAAAATGTCCAAAATTTTATAAAAAACCTAATACTTTATAAAAAGTCCCCACATTTTATTAAAATCTTCCCTAACATTTTTTAAAACCTTTTTTTTAACCAGATTTCGTATGGGCCTTCAGTAGCTTCTGGGCCTTTTAATAACTAATATTTGGATATAAAATGATGGGTCTTTAGCAACTTCTTGTTTTGTTGGGCTAATAACACTATAACAGGTATAACAAAGAAAAAAACACAATTATTGAATTAGAGAAAGAAGCAAAGCAACAGGTCACAGCCGGCAGCCTCCTCCAACTCTGCTTTCTGCCACTTCTCAGCGTTGCTCCCTTGCCGCCACCGCACCGTTGCGCTGCCGCCAGTCTCTCCACCACAAGCCACATGTTATTTTACTTTTTATTCCCTCTTGTTTATTTGTTTGAAAAAGAAAATCGAGGGTTAATTTAAATATTAATTTAGAATTTTAGATGTTGATTTAGATTTTAGATGTTAATTTGAATTTGATTCCTAGGTACTATTATGGATGTTAATTTCTAATGATGATTTTTTTTAGGGAAAAATATCAAAATTGACATAGTTCTGTTAAAAATACCAAAATGGACATTTAGTCTGTTCAAAGCAGGCTAAGCATTAAGGTTTTGCCGGCTAAGCCTTTGAATTCAAAAGGCTTAGCCTTCGAGTTTTTTTTAGATGGACAAAATGTCCATTTTGTTATTTTTCCCTTTTTTTATTATGTTATCGTATTTTTGTTATATAATGAACTTTACCCAACATGAACCATCGAACCGACCCGGATTTTTTATGTTCGGCCCTATGATATTTGAGCATATAAAAACAGTGAACCACTTGAAAACAATTCCTGGACCCGCCACTGGTTTCATTTACGTGAAAGTACGGCTAAAAAAAATTCGCTATCCCTGAACTTTTGTTCTAGATCCACCATACATCTCACTCATCTTATGCACATAATAATACACCATGATCATTTCTATCAACCGGATTGTTAAGGTGATATAAATAACAAGGGAAATGTTATAACATAATAATATAGTTTTGATGGTATTCCGTTTTAGTATTTATCATTTATCTCAGTCTATTTTAATAATTACAACTTTTTAAAAGAACACTTTGGTAATTATAATATAGGGTTAGGTTATAGTAAAAAGGGTTTTAAAAATAAAAAGGGTAAGAACGATTCTAAGCTTGACATGTGTCATTTATTGTTTTTAAAGGGAGGGCATAATGGTCAATGTGTAATATACCAGGTCAATGTATAATACACCAGGTCAATGTGTAATACATCAGGTCAATGTGTAATACACCTGGTCAATGTGTAATACAAGGTCTGATATTACACAATGATCAGACCTGATATTACATAATGAACTGATATTACACAATGAGCATATTACACAATAACCTGACATATTTGAGCGAATTACACAACGAGCTGAAAAACATAAAACACAATGATGAAAACATATAACACAATGATGAAAAATATTTGACATAATGAACTTGTATTACACAATGACCTGACTAATTACACAATGAACTTGTATTACACAATGACTTGACTAATTACACAATGAACTTGTATTACACAATAAACTTGTATTACACAATGACCAGACGTGGTATTACACAATGAACTTGTATTACACAATGAACTTGTATTACATGATGAACTTGTATTACACATTGAACTTGTCTTATACAATGAACTTGTATTACAAAATTAACTTGTATTACACAATGACCATATATTACACAATGACCAGACGTGGTATTACACAATGAACTTGTATTACACGATGAACTTGTATTACACAATGAGCCAAAAAACGTAAAACACAATGATAAATACATATAACACAATGATCTTGTATTACACATTAAACTTGTATTACACAATGAACTTGTATTACCCAATGACCTGACTAATTACACAATGACCAGACGTGGTATTACACAATAAACTTGTATTACACAATGAACTTGTATTACACGATGACCTGACAAATTACACAATGAGCTGAAAAACGTAAAACACAATGATAAATACATATAACACAATGAACTTGTATTACATATTGAACTTGTATTACACAGTGAACTTGTATTACACAATTAACTTGTATTACACAGGGAACTTGTATTACACAATGACCTGACTAATTACACAATGACCAGACGTGGTATTACACAATGAACTTGTATTACATGATGAACTTGTATTACACAATGACCTGACTAATTACACAATGAGCTGAAAAACATAAAACACAATGATAAATACATATAACACAATGAACTTGTATTACACATTGAACTTTTATTACACAATGAACTTATATTACACAATGATCTTGTATTACACGATGAACTTGTATTACACAATGACCTGACTAATTACACAATGAGCTGAAAAACGTAAAACACAACGATAAATACATATAACACAATGAACTTGTATTACACGATGAACTTGTATTACACGATGAACTTGTATTACACAATAACCTGACTAATTAAACAATGAGCTGAAAAACGTAAAACACAATGATAAATACATTTAACACAATGAACTTGTATTACACATTAAACTTGTATTACACATTAAACTTGTATTACACAATGAACTTGTATTACACAATGAGCTGGAAAACGTATTTTTTTTTCTTTTTTGTTTGTAACGACACTATACTAGTTTTAAAGATAAAAAAAACGCTCGTTTTTATGGTGTAATTTTTTTGAAAAAATAATGTCGTATGTAAAAGTTATGAACGTTTAAAAATGAGAGGGGAACTTGATAAAAGGTCAACAAAAGTGGCGAAGACTAAAATACCCTTCCAACAACTTTTTCTCCGACAATTTAATCTCAAACATTAAATCTTTTCTACAATTTGATCTAATGGCTCTAAATCCTTCTCACCTTTCTTAGAATTAGAATTCTTTTTACCTGAACCTAATCCTTATAATATAAAGGTTCTAGAAATAGTAACTACGAGTAAAAAAAACATATTTACTTAATGATATAAAGAAAACAGCTTTAAGTACTTGAATAAACCATTAAAGTACTTATAGTTATAAACTTATAACAAAAATCAGAAGTAATTATCATTATTAAAATAGACATCAATAAAAGTATACTATTATATAAAAATAATAAAAAAGTTGGTCGACTTAAATATGAGTTTTTGATTTGTAATAAATTGGAAGGCGGAGAGACTAGAGAGGCCCACAGCAAATCACGGACGTTGAACCGTGGCCACAAATTATTATTATATTTTTTTTATTATATCTTGTGTGTTAAAAGGTGAAAAGTATTTATATTACTTAATTTTCCTTGATGAGAGCCAAATGTTTTACAAGTGATTCTTACTATTCCTATAAAAAAAAAACTAATCTTTACTCGAAATACACATAAACTAGTAGTTACTAAATTTTAAAAAATGTACAATTTAAAATATTAAAAATTCAATCTAATTAAACTCATTCAGCTTTAACTGTTACCAGGTTAGTCGACCACTAATATTAAAAAGATGATTTTCTCGTCCTCAAAAAAATTGTCTGCATGGATATGTAGTGGCAGTACTTGTTTACCAAAATATATAATTAATATTATATTAAATATAATAAAATATGATTTACAAGGAAAATAGGGTTCAAGTAATTTCCAGCCACATATCTAAAGAGCCATGTGACCTCAACTCACGGGTTTTCTCAATCACTCATGCCTTCAAAATTCTTTGCTAATGAAGACAAATTTACTTTATTATTATATTTAATTTAATCTAATTTTAAATAATTTGAATCTTCTCAATACCTTATCAATTAGGTATAGACTATCTTTAATTATTTTCTCAGAAATTTATTCGTATTTTTTCTGTACAGGACAAGTCTGATATATATGATTAATCCTGGCTCTGATTTTTTGCATTGTATAATCATACTCATACATAACTGTATTTTTTTAAAATCTTTTTATGAGTTGTAGTCGAAGATATTTTCACAAGGAACCTTGTTTAATTGGAACTTATTGAAAAGATAATATAAAATTAGCTCCTTCTACTCCGAGTTTATTTGCCATAATTCTGATAGTTAAGTGATATATCTTATAACCAAAAGTTGTGATGTATTTATCTTATAAATTCTAGAAATTGTTGTTTAAAATAATCTGCCGGAGCGAACTTGTTAAAGTGCCCGGGGTCGCACGCTTTTAATCTTGCTAGTACAATGTAAATTCTTTTAAAAGAAAATTAAAGTGTCGATGCTACTAGTCATATAGATAGAGCATTATGCAGTGTCACCTAGATAATTAGTTAAATTAAACATAGAGGTATTTATATCAAAGAAGTTAAGCACAATTTAATAAATCACAATTTATAAAAACTACGAATCACATAGATACTTTATAGGCAAAATTAGGATCACTAAATTCCTTTAATATATGAGGCCCATCAAATAAGCAGTTTTGTGTGAAAAGTATGTGAAGTAAATATAAAATCTTAATTGATTTAAATCAATGAGTAAGATAGAGCCGGTGGTAATTACCCTAGGGTATGAGGTTAACCCTCACGAGAGGGCACCCGTGAAGCCTCTCACGCCGTGAGAGGGTATGGAACACCGCCCCCCCCCCTCTTGCCTGAAGGGGGCGTGAGGGAGTACCCGTGAAGGGTTTCATGTGAGAATGGGTTTGGAAGTAGCCGTTAGGGCTGTGTCCTCTTTTTGATCCTTGAAGAAATTTTTAGGTTTTTGTTATTTGATGTTGCAGGTTTAAACGAAGAAGAGATTGACGAATCTGAGACTCAGAAATTAGGGTTCGTTTTGTCGAAGGAGGGAGACGACTGATGGGAAATTGGAAACTGATAGCATACTAGGTATTTAGAATTAGAAGTAGTGCCTTCTTGGGCTTATGACTTTGTGGGCTCTAATAAATAAAACCGTTTAAACCGAATAAAAAAATTTAATCTACATAATGTAAAAAAATAAAAAGAAATTATTATTTTTATTCACGTATAAGAAATTTATGTCGTTTTTGTTTTATGTTTTTTTTTAATTTATATTTTTAATGAAATTTGAATTTATGTTTTATTTAAAAAAAATTAATATTAAAATAATTGTTGCATGTAATGCTTAGTTAGTTTCACTCACTTAGGTATTTCCTTTACCAAGTGAGACCCAAGTGAAGAACCAACCAAGCTTACGTGACGTCCACGTGATAGAAAATGTACTCTCACTTGGAAGAACCAAATGAGAGTATACCTCATACTCTAACAAAGAAAACACACTATTAATGACTTTTATTTAATTCTATCTTTTGTTTAAACACAAACTTTTATATATTTTATTGTTGTTTAAAACAATAATATTATAAACTCAAACATTTATTTTTTTTTTAATTTAAGATAGTTTGTAACATTTATAAAAAAATAAACGACCTATTTGAAATGTTATTTACTAACTCTTAAAATCAAATGTCTGCGTCCAATAGAATTTTTTTTCTTTTTATATACACCCGTCAAATTTCTATATTTTCAAATAATACCCCTAAACATTCTAAAAATTCAAATATACCTCTTAAGTTTCTTAAGTGCCCTTTAAATTTCTAAATTCTCAACTTTAAACATCTAATATGTATAATATATACGCTTTTAACTCATTATTGTTTTACAAATTTTATTTTTCTACAACAACCTTGCTACGCGTGTTCGAGTCTAGGGTGTGACAAAGGGTTTTTTAGTTTTTTTACTTTTACTTTTTTTTATATTCATTTGTAAAAATTTCTGTTTTATATTTCTATTTTCTTTTTAGTTTGTTACTAAGTTTTTAACGAATTTGTTGTTTCAATGTTAACTCATATTCGCGCCGCAATTTATTTATTTCTCGATCTCCAGAACCAAGTCACGACAACTTCATATGTTTTTTTTATGTACTAGTCACGTTAGTGTTACCGTCGCAACACATGTAACGAAGTTTGCAAACCCGTCACTTCACGCGGCTTAATTTCTAGTTATGATTGATTATATATATGTGATGCGCAATTTCATACTCATCTCCTATCCCTCACGCTATTTTTACTTTACATTTCCTGAGAACCACCCTCTGTATATACCAAACCAAACCAAACGTACCCAGTATAATCCCACACATAGCTAACGCTATTAGTAGGGTCTGGGGAGGGTGTGATGAGGGCAAACCTTACCCCTATCCCAAGGGATAGAGAGGCTGCTCCCGTTTAGACCCCCGGCTCCATGGGAAAGAAAAAGATAAAAATATAAATAAAATTAATGAGTAATAAAGTAAAATAAATCTAACAGTAATATAACAATTAGCAGTGTATGACTAGAGTATATTAGTCACAAGAAACACAACACACCTACAAGAAACAAGACATACGCAAAATCTTTGCTAAACAACTCTACTCTCCCACACAACGGGTCACTCATCCTAAAACCCTAATACGACGTCTCCATGAAATCCTATCATTGATCATGTCCTCTGAGAGGTGTAAATCTAGCAAATCAAGCCTAATCCTCTAATCCCACGTATATATATATATATATTCGTACTATATACCTTATTTGAAAGAATTCGAAAAAAATAGAGATTTAAGCATATAGAATCATGTGGAGAGATCGAAGGTTACAATTTACAAGCCAAGAGATTATAATGTATATTCACGTGAAGGCTTTTGTTTTTTGCATGGCCTGAAACCTCGAAACTAAGTTGCTGGTTTACATGTGAACGATGCATAACCTCCAAGGACTGATCAATTGGTTGTCATTTCTACTTGGACCTACACAAATGTATTTTATTCATATATATATATTATATGCTAACAGGATTACGGACAAAGGAGTCCTTTGATGTGAAAGGCTCCAAACAAAGCTTACAAGTACTCATAAATCCACAAGCAAATACCACTTGAAAACCACACCATAAAACCATTTCACTCCCAAATGAATAGAAAGGGTTGTGACATACAAGCAACCGGCATCAACTACACCATCTACACTCAACCCTCTAATTTCAACATCTTCAACAACAAACAATTAATCCAACAACCAACGTCACGCAGGGTTCTCCGGGAAGTAAGCTGCCATGCAAAACCATGGGAGGTCCTCGCCATCGTGGGCCCCAGCGGCGCCGGAAAGTCATCCCTTCTCGAGATCCTTGCGGGGAAACTCACCCCGCAAACGGCGTCCATTTATGTTAACGGGACGCCGGTGGACAAGTCAAGATTCAAGAAGATTTCAGGGTATGTTACTCAGAAGGATACCCTTTTCCCTCTACTCACCGTAGAGGAAACCCTAGTTTTTACAGCTAAGCTCCGGCTGAATCTCTGTCAGTCGGAGCTGAGTTCCCGAGTTAAATCGTTGATTCAGGAACTCGGGTTGTCCCACGTGGCAAATACACGTGTTGGGGATGACCGGGTTCGTGGGATTTCCGGCGGAGAGCGGCGGAGGGTTTCCATCGGTGTGGCGGTGGTGCATGACCCGGAAGTGGTGATTCTGGACGAACCCACTTCCGGGTTGGATAGCAACTCTGCTTTCCAGATTATAGACATGGTCAAGACCATGGCTGAGACCCGAGGCAAGACCGTGGTCCTTAGCATCCACCAGCCAGGGTTCAGAATAATTAAACTTTTTAACTCCGTACTCCTCTTAGCAAACGGCTCAGTGTTGCACCAAGGATCTGTTGATGAACTCAACGGATCCCTACGGCTCATCGGGCTCGAGCCGCCTCTCCATGTTAACATCGTTGAGTTCGCAATTGACTCGATCGATTCCATACAACAACAAAAGAACGAAAAGACTTCAAATCTTGAAGAAATAAGAACTCCTTCGTCAACCAAAATGATCCAAGGTAAGTTCACTTTACAACAACTCTTTCAACAATCGAAAGTGATCGATCTCGACCACGATCATGAAGAACAAGAAGTGATCTTTACAAATGGTTTCGCGAATTCCAGAATTCGTGAAACCGTCATCTTGACTCATCGGTTCTGGAAGAACATTTCCAGAACAAAAGAGCTTTTCGCTTGTCGAACACTCCAAATGCTCGTATCGGGTTTGATTCTAGGGTCCATCTTTTACAATCTAGACATGGACTTGATTGGAGCTCAAGAAAGGGTAGGTTTGTTTGCATTCATTTTAACATTTTTACTATCAACCACCGTGGAAGCCCTACCGGTTTTCTTGCAAGAAAGGCAAATCCTAATGAAGGAAACTTCATGCGGAAGTTATCGAGTTTCGTCGTACGCTATAGCAAACGGGCTCGTATACTTACCATTCTTGCTCATTCTAGCAATCCTATTCGCCACCCCATTATACTGGTTAGTCGGGTTAAACCCTAATTTCTTCGCATTTTCGCAATTTCTACTATTGATATGGTTAATTCTCTACACCGCGAACTCAGTCGTGGTGTGTTTTAGCGCGTTGGTACCGAATTTCATCGTGGGAAATTCGGTTATATCGGGTGTGATGGGATCTTTCTTCTTGTTTTCGGGTTACTTCGTGTCGAAACAAGGCATGCCAAAGTATTGGATTTTCATGCATTATATCTCATTGTTCAAGTATCCATTTGAAGGTTTGTTGATGAATGAGTTCTCTAGTGGTGAAGATAAGTGTTTGGAGTATTTGTTTGGAAAGTGTTTAGTGAGTGGTGAAGATGTTCTAAGGGAACAAGGAGGGTATGTTGAGGAAGGTAAGTGGAAGAATATTGTGATTATGGTGTGTTTTATTTTGGTTTATAGGTTTATTTCATATGTGATTCTTAGGGTTAGATGCTCCCAAAAGTGACTTAAAGTCGTCCTTTGATTATTCAAAATAATTGTTGGATGGTTATATTTCTTGAACATTTTGAGTGTTATATAATATATATATGTGTTGGTTTATATCATTTTATTTAAAGTTCTTTTAAATATAAAGTTTGTGGGTATTGATTACTAGAACGATATTGATCCAAAATGAGAATAAATATTAGTCGGTTTTCATTTTATAAATAAAAAATCAATAAAAAAACAATTTTTATTTTGTTGTTTTGACATGCATAGGATTATTGTACTAAATAATTGGTGGTACCGAGGAGAGGGTCACGGGTGTCGAATAATTCCAAAGCTTCATAAATGTGTTTTTTTTAGGCTTCATAAATGTGTTATGTATATTAAAATTTAAATATCATATTGTCGAATGTTTTTTTTAGGCTTCATAAATGTGTTATGTATATTAAAATTTAAATATCATATTGTCGAACAAGTTAAAATTTATTTTTTAATAAATTTTTAACCATTATTTAGCATTGGTACAATTTATTTCATTTATGAGTTTCCTTTTCTTTGATTTATTAAAATCATTTTGAATATTTATAGACAATGGAGCATTCTTAATAATGACTAATTTTAAGTTTTTGATCACATACCATCAAAAATAAAATCATATATATGAATAATATAATTTTTTTTCTCCTATAAAAAATCAGTGATGGACTTGTAAACAAAAAATGATCGGTTGTACCTAGCAAAAAAAAATAAAAATAAATAAGAGGGTAACTTTTGTGAAGAAATTACTGAGTATCTATACTATGTTTATACTAATAAAATAAAATTTATGGGGAACACGTGTCATTTTTTTGTGCATCCTTATCATTATTTTCACTTCTGTCTTTCCTATTAAATAATGATATTAAAAATATATATTTTTAAATATTTAATATAATTTTAATTATGGATACTTATTATTTAATTGTAGATAGTTATAATATCATTAACCAAATAAATTTAACATGAATTAAACATGAATTAAACATTTATCAATAAAATAACATTTATCAGTTAAAATATATAATATAACTTGAAAAAATTAACTCAGTGGATTATATTTTAGAAAATCGTAAAAAAAAATTTCAAAGGCAAATTTCTGTAATTCTGTGACAGTGGGACATGAGCCCATGACCTTCTCAAACCCTAGTGTTCCAAGTGGATTTTCTTCCACCACCGGGTTTAATTGACACATTTAGAAAATCTTAAATAACTCAATTGTGCAATTGGCCCATGACTAATATAACTCCGTTATTAGGACGTAACAGATCATTATTACACTTAGAGAGGGTGTTTGGGATTTAACTCTAAAAGTGATTTTTGTTAAAAGTGTTTATTGACTTATGACTTTTTCAAAAAGAGTTTGGATTAACTTTTGTGGTGGGAAAAGCCCATAAGTCAATAAGTTGTTTTTTTTAAAAATGTTTGGCTTAGCTTATATTTATTGTAGTATAAAGGGTGAGTAGATTGGTAATTTTATGTTCAAAAAGTCATAAGGAGTTTTAAAAAGGCAAAATTTGTGACTTTTGGAAAACAACTTTTTAATACTTATCAAAAAGTCAAAATATAAAAAACTTTTATCCATGTCAAACACTTTTTTGACTTATTAGTTTTTTGAAAAAACCAATAAATTAATAAGTCATTTTTAAACTCAATAGACGGATCGAAATAGACATTATAATAACCCATTTTTGAAGAATAACCTTGTTCGAGCTATTTGATATTTTTTTATAGTTATTTGAAAAGATTTTTATTTTCCAAAATAACAAAACTTGTATGTTATTTGAAAACATTTTTAATTTCTTAATTTAACAAGTTTATATGCATTTATTAAGCAAAAAAACTAATTTTTTAATTAAAAGCTGGCCTCATGCTTTTCTTTTTACTTATAAGAGACATGCAGAAAATCAGGTGTACAAAGGTTTTTGTTTTTAAAGAATTTGATCATATTTAAGAACCTGGCTAGTTAAAGGAGAAACATATATCTTACAAAGATTTTTACGATTGTGTAATAAAGTTGTAACAAATGATGATAAATTTAATTCTTCACATGGTTTCGGCTTCATTCTGAGCCCTTTGATATTTTCAATGCTCCTATTTAGTAATATCAAAATAGGAGATAGATTTGTAAATGAAAAAAGAGTCTACGAAGAGAAACATGATTGGACCTATCAAATGTTAAACCACATTTTGTCACTTGGTGTCGTTCTCCTTTATTTTTTGTGTGCGCGCGTGCGTGCGTGCGTGCTGTATAAAGATTACCCTTTCTTATTATAAAAACAAGCATTGTCAAATACGGGAGGGGTCATCTAACACCTCGAAAATTCCTAAAAAAATACAAAGCATAATAAGTACCTAAGGTACAAACAAATTAAACTACAAGGGCCAAAAATGAATTTTTTTTTAAATTGGCCTGTAACGGACCGTCACAGGAGATAACGGTCCGTTACGGACGGTGACAGACCGTCACAGGTCATAACGGTCCGTTACGGCTTGACCAAGGAAATCATTACAGAAATGACACGTGTCTGCTGACTAGCGGTCCAATTTTGACGTGTGGAAACCCTATGACGGACCATCATGGTGGGTAACGGTCTGTAACGCTGCAAAATTTAGCCGCTCAACCTGAGGCCAACGCGTGGCAGCTGACAAAGACCCGTGACGGTCCGTTACGTGGTCAGCAAGTGCGTAGCCGCTAATGAATTGGGTGACGGACCGTCAGCCCCGTTAACGGTCCGTCACGGCATGGAAAATTGCCCTATAAATAGATGGTCGAGCTTAATCCATTTCAAGTTACGAGGACCGAGATTACAATTCCCGGTTGATACATCCATTGCTAAAAAAGGTAATTGATGGACACAAACGAATATAAAATTATATTTTGACCCTCTTGTTCAAATCTTCTGGTTCCGCCACTGACATTAAGGATTAATATGGGTTTAACCCGGTTGTTTTACATAGGAAATTGCTTCTTGATGCTAGTACAAATTCTATCAATTTCTAAGGAAAAATAGAATCAATTAAACTTACAGTAATGCCTAATGCTATTAAGAAACAAGCACAACTTGTTATTTATCATTTTAGTTAGACTCATGCTCAACTTCTCCCTACATTCTTTGCATATCAGCAAAGAGGAGAATTGCAAGTTTCAGAAAGTTTAAAAAAGAAGATAAAGTGGGAAATTATGTCATGCATTTTATTACAATTTAAAACACTATTTATTAAAAAGAGATTAAGTGAGAACAAGATCCGACAATATATATGATACCAAGATATATAAGTTATAAAAAATGAAACCAAAAGTCTATAAAATACTTCTTTTATTTGTATCCCAACAAAAAAACATATCTTTTATGTATATATTTAAATCAAAGTGTTTATACGAGTAACTTGTAGTTAATTGTTCATTTTCAATTCTATAAAATAAATATTCTTTTATCGACATTGTAGTAAAAATAAATTACTTCATAACATCAAAAGCCCGAAGGGGGAACATACGACTGGACGATGAAGAACGATGAAACAAGTATACGATTAAATAGACAACAAATTGTTTTGTATATATGCCGTGGGAATTAAAGAACACAAATATTACAAATTTCTTCATAATCACATTTAATAACATATATATCGAGGGACGGCTCAAGGGTAAAGAAAGTGAAGTTAGGGCTTTAGGCCACCACATGAATAGGGCCTCTAGTTTTTATTTATTTTTATATATGTGATTTGGCTGGCCTGTTGGCCCATGTAATATGTTGTTAAGTGGAACAGCCGTGTGCTTCGAGGGATTAGAGAAGGCCGAAGGGGAACATACGACTGGACGAAATCCAAAAGAAAAGCGACTCTAAATAAACCGGCGATGAAGAACGCAACGCACCGAAATCCAATCGACTCTTTCGGTGATGCTCAGAAAATGTGCTATGTAGAAGGCATTACAAGTGAAAGATATAATTATAGCCTCTCCTCTTATGGCACCAGGAAGATGAACATAATATTTCTTGTCTGTCTCTATAGTCTATACTTGTTTAATATATGCATTATTTGAATGTACATTTTGAAAGTAATTACTTGGACAAAAGAACCAGAACCAAAATTAAAATAAACATAAATAGACAATTAGTTAAGTAAAACCAATAATAGGTAGGTAATATTATGTGTAAAGGGTTTATAATAATGACACTTAGAAAAGGCCCCAAAATTTCATCTTGTTTTAGACCTTCAAAAAGGTTGAGCCGACCTTGTATATATCAAGCATGGTTAGCAATGAATAAAAGGAGAAGAAAGAGCATACCTTAGTAATGGAAAGAAGAAGCAACAGAGGAGTATTTAAAGTAGAAGGAAACTGTTTGGGAGCCTGAGGCGAATTAAAAACTCGGGAGCCCTTTTTCAAACGTCATTGTTGTAAACCCTTATCATTTATCCGGGCTTGCGACCGACAATAACAAACTATGTAATTGTATACTATGTAGTTGTAAAATATTAAATATGTAGATAGAGGTGGAAAAAAATCGGTTCGGGAACCAGAACCGGTTTTGAGCCGAACCTGAACCTGACACGATTTTGAAAAAGATATGGCAAGAACCGGTTAGGAACCGACTCTAACCATAGGGTTGAAATCGATTTGTAACCATGTACGTTGAAACCGGTTTGAACTCGATCAAAACCGAACTGAAGCGGTTAAAACCCGGTTTCCAACCCGATTTTCAAACCAATCAAACCCCCTCAAAAACGATTTCAAACCCAAACCGGTTTAACTAAAAACTGGTTTTGACTTTTCTTGACTAAACCTGAACCGGTTTTGGCCAAAAGACAAAAACCCAATTTTTTTTCCTGTAATTTGAGACATTCTTATCCTTGTATATAATTTGGGCTTGAAGAGCCCCCCGATGATGATATCTTCAACTTATCTGGGCCTGAAAATGGATTGTTAGAATTGGGCTATAACTTGCAAGAGTTGAGTCGTTTTTGTCCAATCTTCTAATTTGTGACTATGAGAGACCTGTGAAAGCAACCTCGGGTCATCTCTGTAAAAATTGTTCACAGTTAATCAGTTAGGAATGTTCATGGTCAGGTCCAGCTTGTCGGGTTGGTTGGGTCGGTCAAAAAGTCGGTTTTCACAGTTTAACGGTTCAGTTTCGAGCATTTATCGGTTTTGAACAAAAGAAAATATATATTTTTTTTCAAAAGCGTAATACTGGTATTTTTTAAATGATAAGGATGGTTCATGAATATATATATATATAGAGAGAGAGAGAGAAAGAGAGAGAGAGGGAGAGAGAGAGAAAGAGAGTTGGGTTAATCTAAGAATGATATTTTTCCTAAAAAGTCTAAAAAGTACATATTTAGGCATGGTTTTCATTCATTTTAGGCATGATGTTTTTTAATTTTTAAAAATGTTCACAAAAATAAGACATAAACACCATGCCTAAAATGAATAACAACATGCCTAAACATGTACTTTTTAGACTTTTTAAACAAAATCTCATTTTTAGTATAACTCACCCCTATATATATATATATATATATGGTGCGGTTCAAATGATAATCAATATTTATGTGATAACCGTGATAACCACTGTCAAACATAGTGTTACACTGTTACGTATATGTAACAATTATCATTCTGTTAGTGTTACATATATGTAACAATATGTGTCACGTATATGTAACATTATGTTGTACGTATATGTAAGACTTCTCATTTCCATATTTATGTTTAAGATATATGTTCAATACTCTTTTAACAATTAAAAAAATAATAATTTATAAATTATGTAATTGTTTGAGAGTAGTAATCACGGTTATCACATAAAAACTGATTAACATTTGAACCCTTCCCTATATAGGGGACGGTTCAATTCAGAACACTAAATATTTTGAGAACACAAAGAACAAAACCAATAATTCACTTTTTCAATCATAAAAAGTTTTAAAAATACAAGAAAATAATATAAATGTAATTTTTATTCGTTTTTAATGAAATTGAAACAAAAAATACAAACAAATTTCGTTTATCCTACACATGTGTAATTCATAAAACATATGAAAAAACTAGTTTAATCGTTTTTTATTTACATAAACATACATATTTGTATGTAAGAAGTATAAAATTTTAAATTTTTTTCACCATGTATAAAAAAATTAAACGATTTATGTTTGTTCCTCTGTTCTCGCAGAATTTCCTTGTTCTGAAATGAAATTCCCTCTCCCTATATATATGTGTATGTATGTATGTATGTATATATATAAGTATATATATATATATGTATATATATATATATGGGGAGTTTCAAATAAAAAAGTCTAATTTGCCTACGAAGTAATTAGGTAGTGACATGTGGTCTACCTAAATTCTAAAGGTTTTGGAGAATGATTTAGTGTCTTCTACTTTTATTTTTTCAATGAAACAACTAAAATAAAATTGATAATTATGAAAAAAATAAAAATAAATAAAATAAAAGAAAAAAGCGGCAGCTCTACACCAAAACCAGAGGCTCCTCCATTTTTGTTTCTTTCATCGCTCATCGATTTGAGCTAACCGAAGATCATCAAAAATTTGGCACGATCCAACCACAAGCATCAGCAAATTTAACCAATTTTGTTCATAGATCGGGAACTGAGCTGCCGAAATTTTATTTCCTTTTGCTGCAATTTTAATTGCTTCGTTTCGTTTTTATTTGGCGAAAATCGTCGTTGTTTCCGATCTTGACGTTTCCTGCAATTTTATGTTGATTGACGTTCTGGTTTGTTTTGTGTTGTTTTGATATTTTTGTTGTGTTGTTTTCTGTTTGTTCTTTTCAGTTGTGCTGGTTTGTTGTTTTTGTGCGGGTTTGCTGTTTTTGTGCTTGTTTGATATTTTTGTTATGCTGCTTTATGTTGTGTTGGTTTGCTTTTTTGTGTTGGTTTGTTATTTTTGTGATGGTTTGAATTTCTAGAAAAACAACACAATTTATGTAAAGTAGCACAATTTTGTATAGTGTCATTTGTTTTTACAAAAAATATAGCGATACTATACTCGAATTAAAGGTAAAAAATGCTCGATTTTATGGTGCAATTTTTAAAAAAAAATAAGGTCGTATTAAAAAGTTATGTACGTTTAAAAAAAGTGAGGAAATTTGAAAAAAGTCAACAATTGTGGTTTTTTCAAAAATGTCCCTCCACCATTTATTTTTCCTACAATTAAATCTTAACTCTTGATCATCCAAGTGGATGGGTAAGATTGTTTTTTAGGCTTCTTAGGCAAATTGCACTTCTTAGAGGAACTTTCCCCTATATAATTTTAACCAATTATATAATAATATTTATTTTTTATTTTATTTTTATTTATTTATAAGAATGTCAATGTAATATTACACATTTTTACCAAAAAATCATTTAAGTATTGGCTTACGTATACGTAACACTAACTTGCGGTTACGTATACGTAAAACACAATACATAAAATGATTTTTGGTAAATTGTGTAATATTATATTAATACATTTAGAAATGGATAAAAATAATAAAAAGTTGTATAAATTATTTTATTGGCTTATAGTGGTTTTCTCGGTTTTCACCTAACTTTATCGCTTTCTCTTGATCCTTCCCCTATATATATATAGGGAATGAATCATTTGAGAACTCCTAAATATTTTGAGAACTCGCGATAACTCGTCAAAAAACCAATAAAAACCATTTTTTTATTACCTTTATTAATAGAATGCAACGTAAAAAAATAAATTTATATATATAAATTTACATGTATTCATGTATTAAAAAAATATATACACATGTGTAAGTTCACAACTTACACATGTGTAAGTGTTTACCATTTATACATATGTATAAATTTTTTTAAGAATAATTTAGAGATAAAAGATGTATTAATTGAAGAGATAAATCATATTTTATGTTGTATTTTAATAATAAAGTTAGTGAAAACAAAAAAATAGTGGTTTTAATTTGTTTTTTGACGAGTTCTCAAAGTATTTATAGTTCTCATTTGAAACATATATATATATATATATACTAGGTTAGAGACCCGTGTTGTCACACCCTGAAATTCCACAGCGGGTTACCCGCGGGTTGTGACTGTCAAGGATCATCAGTCCCGGTCATTTCAAACGACCTCTAACTGGTTTTCGAAAAGACATTCCGTTTGAACATCATACAAAATTAAATAGTAATACAGAGTTTGAAAATGCGGAATGTAAAGTGCGGAAGCAAAAGTAATGTTGCAAAATACAGAAGCATGACAAATTAGGTTCCCGTAAACCTAAGCTTCTAAATGAAAACATGCTGTGGGACTCTTGGAGTGCAATCCTAGTCCGTACATGAATGCTTAGCGACCTGAGATAAACATGCTTAAAGTGTCAACACAGGGTTGGTGAGTTCACAGGTTTAAGTAACAGAAACAGAAATGAAAACAGTGTAACAGTACGCATGTATACCATTGATTCGATTGTTGATCAGACAATAAACATTAATTATATAAGCAACACCGAAACCGAAGCTCAACGAAGGAATGCAGAAACTAGCATTTTGCCTCTTACGTGCCCAGCACGCAATGGATTAGGTCAATTATGCACCCGTTTGACTCCCAGTCAGAGTTAGCGCGACTAACCCGGGTGGGGGTTGTTAAACCCAATAGTACTATTCATGAATCACCTCGCTTTGTGTAGTAATTAACGGTTCGAGTATGAGAGGACTTTATGTGCGGGAAATGCACCCACTTATATAAATTAAAGCGAAATCAAAGTAATTGTCATACGACTAAGTAAGAAAATGGTTTAGCATGTATCTCCCCCAAATGGAAAAGTAAGTAAAATGGGGCCGTGATAACTCACCTGGAATGCGGTGAATGAGAAATGAAAGCAACAAGAGAAATCGAGTAACTCCGGGTAACCGACCTAACCGAGCCCTAAGAATTAATAAGGCTATAAGGTCTATGAAAGTAAACATGGTTTATGTAACCACATTCATCCAAACGACTCAACGTTGAAAGGTTACATTGACGTTTTGAAAAGGTTTGACCAAAGTTGACCGAGGTTTGACCGAGGTTTGACCAACTTTGACCAAGTTTGACTAATGTTGACTAATGTTGACTAGTGTTGACCAATGTTGACCAATGTTGACCAAGTTTGACCAATGTTGACTAATGTTGACCAATGCTGACTAGTGTTGACCAATGTTGACTAGTGTTGACCAATGTTGACTAGTGTTGACCAATGTTGACTCATATTGAAGTCATGTATAAACAACACACAAGTAACATATAAGTTGTAAATATGTAACACATAAGCATCATACAAGTTATACATGTGTAGCACAAGTAGCATATAAGTTGTACATGTGTGACACGTAAGGAACATATAAGTTGTACCTAAGTAATGTATAAGTAACACCTTGTGACATAACATACATGCTTCAACTAGTTGCATAAGAAATTAACATGTTATAAGTGACATAGCATTTGCACCTCTTAATGGCATATTTCATACACATAACTCATGTCATCATATTAATAACCTATTAGTACCATTTCAATTCTTTTAAACAAGTAGCATAACATGTCATTACAATTTCATATTTCTTAACATAACAAAGTTTCCATTTTTGATAATTAGGGTTTTAGTGCATCTAAGGTGTCATAGCTCAAACAAACAAGTTATACATGAATTTATACTATTAACATACTAGTAACATGATCCTATGCATTTACTTTCTATTTCAAGCAATTATGAAGCTTTCTCAACAAATAAAGTTTCCTTATTTAGCAAGGTTCACCAAAACATGTCATAACACAACTTCAAATTACATATTCTTGCATAAGTCATCTATTCATATGATAATGAAGCTATATAATCCATTTTAAACATTTATAACCTACACATGCCAAATATGAACAATTAAAGTTTCCTTTTTAGGAAAGTGGTCCAAACGACCCTATTGCACATGTGTAACCTCAAATAACTCTTTTTACTACTTTAATATATATTATAAAACCATAATATCAAGTTTTCATCCAATAGAAACTCATAACACAAAATATGCAAAATTAAAGTTTCCTTAAATAGTAAGTTGTCCATAACCGAGTGTAAAACAACATTTTAACCAAAAAAATTTATATTTCCTATCTATTCCACTATTATGTGTACTATTTAAACCAGCAAACATATCACACATCAAGTTTTGCAAAAATGCATCCAACAAAGTTTCTATAAATAGAAACGAGCAAATAATGACCTAAACAAATATTTCGAAACATAAAATGTGCATATGTGCATCAACAACTCATTATTATGAAATCTTTTAGTTAAAACAAGCATTATAACACTTTGAACCAACAAAACTCGTTTGGATGATGGTAGCACTACACATGGCCGAAAATGATGAAAAAGAATGGGTAGATTCTTACCAAAAGCAAGTATGATGTTAGAAATGATGTGTTCTTGTCTTGTTTCACTTTGAATCACCCTTGAATGGCTTTAGAATCACTTGAAATGGATGAGAAAGCTTGAGAGAGGTGGTGGCTAGGTGGTGATGGTGGCGGCCGAATGGAGGGAGGGGGGGCTAGGGTTTGTGAAATGTGATTAGGGTAAAAGTGAGGGTGTGTGGGGTTTAAGGGATTTTTAATGGTAATGGGTTTGGGCTTTTCTATCTTGCAAGGCTTTTTATTAAGTAAATGGGCTACTAATATGGATTACTAACACTAATTTGCTGAATTATTTAGCCCAAGTAAAGAACCCATCATTTTTATAAAAATCTAATTTAGTGTTGATGGCACATATCGCGTATTTGCTTAAAAACGTTAAAATAAAAGTTGTTCTAAAAATTCCGAAAAAATTCACATAAGCATGAAATATTAAATCACAGTATTACATATAATTTTTACACACCAAATATATGTCTAAATATTATTTCTAATATTCGTTAACGTTCGTGTGACAGGACGCGTGTGTGACCCGGTAATCCGTCCGATTACCGATGCATGTAATGAAATGAAACGAATGAACTTGTTATATGAAATGTGTACTTAATTAACCTATAATTAAGTATGATGCAAGTGTAATCACGTGAATATTAACTTGAATTTGCCGGGTGTCACACGTGTACTACACAGGTTGAATAAAAATAATAAAATAAAGAGTATGTTTTAAATTACGTATAACTAAAAAATTACATATTAAACGATATAAGGTGAAAAGGGTAGAAATAATAAAATAAAGAGTGTTTACCATTTATACATATGTTTAAATTTTATATTGATTCATTTTCACTTCGCATCACCTCAAATAGGGCTGTAAACGAACTGAAAAAACGGTTCACCGAACCATTCGGCGTGAAGTTCGTTTATGTTCGTTTGTTTAATAAATTAACAAACACGAACAAAGAAATTCCATTCGATTAGTTAAATGAACCAACATGAACAAAAGCCGTGTTCGTTCAACAGTAATCTGTTAGTTCGTTTGTTACAAGATTTTAGTATTTTTTAAATTTTTTACCGTCAAAATTAAACTATTATATGTACGTTTGTTTTCATCTATGTTTGTTTATTTTCTTTTGTGTTTGTTCATAATATTAACAAATTGACACTTACAAATTCATTTTCTTAACAAACGAACACAAACACATGAACTGTTTGTTTATCCGATAAAAGTTTAACAAACAAACATGAACGTCTCGTTCGATTCGGTTCATTTACAACCTTAATCTCAAACATCAAATATGCAAGAAGTAAGTCAATTTTGACTTTTTTGAGGTCAATGTTATGACTATCTAGATTCAAAATTAACACGATCAATATAATTTCTAGATACTTCATGTACCCCTTAAATTATATTAAAATAAAAATACCTTAAAAATCCACACAGCGTCAATAAAGCTCTCAAGAATGTCGAGCCATTGATTTGAATCAACACCATCATCATCTTCAAAATCATCATCGTTGTCTGTGGAGTCAAAGTCAAAGTTTCGTGCTCAAAAAGTGTCTGCATTGGAGTCCCACCGGCGATTACCGGCGTGCATCCGGAGAGGAAGAAGATGGGAGGGGTTTACGGAGAAAGAGGTCGCCGGATATATCTTCGATGACTATGGAAACTGAGAGATGAGCTAGAAACATTTGAGACCGGCTACACTTTGCATATCATTGGAGCTTTGAAGTAAAACCGAAAACACACAAGCCATGAAGAAAGAAGAAGGTTGAAATCAAAATTTTAGGGTTAGAATAAAGATGCTATCAATGGAGTGGTATGGGAGAGAAGGCGGGGGGGGGGGGGGGGGGGTTGGGGGATGGAGTGTGAGGCAGAATAGGGTTACTTCAAAAATAGAAAACGGGTTATAAATGTAATCCCTAGGAAATTCCGACCTTTATTTTAACTATTCCGGCAAATTGTAATTTCATTATTTTATGATTCGCATTTTCGAAAGTATTCTATTTATTCATTATAATTCATGAGTGTGAATACATACTTATATGATTGTTATGAAATAAATATATATACCTTGTTATAATAACCAAATCTAAATTTACAAGCTTTGATTATGAATTGATATTCTTTATGTGTCTACTTATAAATATATATATGTAACTATATATATATATATATATATAGTTATATATATATATACACATGATAAATAAACCATTTAAATAATTTATTATGAAAATATAACATTGTTAATTAACATTACTAGTGTTTTAAATTACTAAAGATAAATAAAACAAATAAATATATAATTATATTTATGATGAAATGGAGTCATAAACATAAAATTTATGAGCACTTAAGTTAGTAAATGTATGAAATTAAAAACTATTATTCATCTTTTGCAATCTAGTCCTTACAACAAATTAAATTTCGTGAATAAGCCTCTGATCCTACCCTATAAATAGAGCCCTTATTCTCATGTTTATTCGCACCTCAACGATCCTCTAGGGTTCTCTAGCTACTAAAGGTCGTTCTTCTCATCTTTTGGAAGATTCTAGCTTAAATCCTTCCATTCTAAGTAAGTTCTTCTTATGTTCTTGCTTGTTCATACTTTTCATTTAAAAAATCTCTCGCAACTAGCTAGATCTATGATCCCTAACATGTTTATGTTATAATCATAGACCTATCCAATATCAAAAGCCCTATTTTAATTAAACTTGTTCAAAACTTTTATTTAAAAGCTTGGTTTGATCTTTCTTGTTACTTTCAATTTCAAAAATCATGTTTTTACTAAAACCCCTTATTTTCAAATTAAATTATTTAATATTCAATTTTTATCTTTACTAAACTCATATTTCCACTTTAGCCCATATGCTTTCCAAACACACCCTAAACTTTATTAAGTATACAAATGAAATAAATTTCAAACCAGTATGTAGTTATCTGACAAACATTAAAGTTCTGGCTAGAAAAGACGGGGTTCTGATCCGGCCAACTCTTTCCTGAGAACTTTTCTGTTGGAGGTACTACTCTGGAATGATAACCATTCTAGTGTACAACAACCACTTTCAACTAATTATGATTATGATTAATTAAACCCTTTTAAAGCCTATAAATAATTATTTAGTAAAAATAATTATTTAAAACACTTTTAAATTTATAAATACCCAAATGATTATTTTAAATAATTATTTTATACAAAGTTCAATAAGTGCTACTTAAAACCTATTTATTCCTTTATAAATTTATTTAAATGAATTCATTTAAATGATTATGTAACCATTTTTGCAATTATTACTAGATTAATCAACAAAATTTAATTACATTAACCAATAGTGTAATTAACTATTTTATTTACATAAAATAAATTGATTAAACATTTACCATTTCAAGATTTATTTATAAACTATCTTAGAATAGTTATTTAAATAAATTTAAACGAATTATTATTTAAATCTCTTTCCTATATTATTTAATTAGAACAATTATATAAATTCAAACCTGTCATTATTCTAATTGATATTCACTTATCATTATAAACATATATATTTCCTACAAAGCTTGTACAAATTCCATGGAAACCCTAAATGTCTCAATATCTCCTAAATAGCATTTAGACATATATTGAACTTAGGTTACCATTACACGTGTATGTTTGTTGTGAGAGTTCCTCACGAGGCCTAACAATCCTTACTAGTTCATACATTTCTAGCTTTGATTCAAGTGAGTTTACATATCCCCTTTTTACTATTTTTACTTTTAGGGTGAAACATGTTTACAAACGCTTTACTTACACAATTCAATACCTATATTCTTATGCTTTGATCTTTATGCTTTATGTCTTGAACTACCTGGTGACCATTACATGCGTTCATGTCAGTACATTCATTAACTTGCAGCTCAAGCCTAAGGTAGTACCTAACATGATCATTTATACGGGAATCCGAAACTATAACTTACCACAAAACCTTGGCGGGTTTTTGTTAGGTATCAACTTACAACTTGGGTATCCTCTTGCCCTTTTTTTCAAAATGGCAATCAGTGGGATTGTGTATCTAGTTTTCCATTACCATGATTGAATTGTACGCTTGGAACCTTGTATGTTTTCACATATATGCTTTAGACATGCTTTGAACATATTGAATTATAAACTACACTTAACTTTTGTTTGGTGTCAAAACCTATGTTACTCACCAACTACTTGTAGTTGACATTTACTCACATGTTTCAGGTGCACCAATTTGATGACACTACATGATCACATAGGACTATGGACCTAGTTAAATTTAATCCAAATTATTGATTATGATATGTTTCTTTTGTACAATGTGTATCTTACTTCCTTGTAATAAATACTTAATATGATAGAATAAATATTGAAACTTATTAAATAGTTGATCATGTGCTTTTAAACAACCGTGTCAGCCCCGGCGTATAATCCGCCGCCGGCCAGGGTGTGACAATAAAGACCCCGTCATAAGATCCGTGTGTGTTTGTTATGGGTATAATGAGTTTTGGCGGGAAAAATTTTGTGAGAAGGAATGTGGTGCTGCCACGTGTCCCTAAAGATATTCATATATATATATATATATATATATGTATATATATATAGGATTAGGTTCATGAGAGAACTCATTTTAATAAAAGAACTAGATAACCACTAAAAGAAGAAGGGTGGAATTTTAAAGAGCAAGGATAAAATTGAAACTTAAAATATATAAATCTTTAAGCATTTCTATCTTTAGCATACTTTATTATTTTAAAAAAAAAATTGAACCACTAAATCAAGAATTTCTTTATCTTTCATTTGACTATAAATAACGTTATAAAAAATAAGAATTAACTTGTTTTTTTTCTTTTTATTTTCAATACTGCATATGTGTAGTATCACCCCAAAAAACTTAACCCACCCCCAAAAACCTAACCCCCCACCCCACCCCCACCCCAAAATCTAAACCCCCCACCCTACCCCGCCCAAAAACCTAACCCCACCCCACCACCAAAAAACCTAAACACCCACCACCCAAAAACCTAACCCCCCACCCACCCCCACCCAAAAACCTAAACCCACCCCACCCACCCATACCCTTAAAAACCTAACCCTAAAAGCTAAATCCAAAAACCTAACCATAAAAGCTAAACTAAACCCTAAAGCTAAACCGGACATTTTTTACGTTTTTTTTAACGAGAACGACGTGGGAAACGTGGTCACCGAACCACTTTTTTAGTTTTTTATTTATATTTTGAGTTATGATTTTTTTTTTGAATTTTTTTTCCCCTTTAATGAGAAGTTCTCTAGTTCTCTCACTAAGGAAAAGTTTTCTCATAAACTTCTCCATATATACATATATATACACACACACACACATATATATATATATATATATATATGTGTGTGTGTGTGTGTAGGGGGTGGTTCTATTAAAAAAACTCCCTTGAGTTAAAGAAACCCACTAAACCCTATTTACATATATATATATATATATATATATATATAACTTTTTATTTTTGGGATGGATTCTACATTCAATTTTAACACTTTTGGTGAAAATTTATAAAAAAACGCAGAGCGGTTTTTAAATGTTTTAAATCTGACGTTTTTTACATATGTAAATGCTGTTTTTTACATATGTAAGTGCTGACGTAAGCATACGTAATAAAAAAACGCTGATTTTTGTTTTTTTACATTTTTTTATTTTTATATTTATTCGACGTTTTTTTAATTTTTTTTTGCGAACCTACTTTTTTTGGGTAAATAATCAATCCAAAATTTTATAAAAAAAATTTTGACTTTTTTTCAAAGGGTTTTTTGGGTTTTTTTAACTCAAGAGAGTTTTTATTTTACACTTCCCCTGTGTGTATATATGTATATATATGTGTGTATATATATGTATATATATGTATATAGAGAGGTTCCCCTACAAAGTGGGTTTTCCCTAAAAAGCGTAGGAAGTAATCTAGGGCCTCCATTTTGTAAATCAACGGATGAGCTTTTTTTTAAAGTTGAATACTGATTTAATACCACTCTTGGGGCAAATTAGTCCATTGTTTTTTAATACAAATAAACTGATCTATTCCTTCTTTCTCGCAAACACCCTCCTTTCCATAAAAAACCCAATATTTTTCATCATTCTATTTTAATCTTCTATTTTTTTTAATTATTAGTTGTTAATTATATTTCATAGATTGTCAGTTTTTTTTATTTCACCAAAACGAATATGAATAATATATGTGCTGGTTTTTTAGTTACTTTGTACGGTTTTATCAATAACAAATTTGATAAGTTAGTATGTACTGACATAAATTATGTTTTATATGTGCTGTTATTATCAATGTCCTTGCTATGTGCTAATAACCCTTTTCGTAAGTTAGTATTTGAATGTACTGTTCTGTTTTGTGAGTTGTTAGATAAGTTCATATGTGGGGTTTGCGTTTGAGACGTACTGTGTTGTTTAATAACATAGGCCGATATACGCTCAATCCCAACTTCAAAAGAACTTTGAATTTTGCGACCATCATCTGTAAAAAAAAGATAGTACATTATGAATTGAAACCAGCACAGTTTAATTTGTAAACAGTACATTATTAACTAAAAACAACATCAGTAATTATGTAGTCTAAAAATGACGTGTTAATTTGAAATAACACCATTCAAATAAACTCCAATGTAATATAATGTACTGTTATATAATAATTGTGTTGGTTATGTTAATTCAGTTATTCTGGTTCGTCCTCATGAGTTTATAAACAGCATAGTCAAACTCAAACACACGCATAAGATATGTATAAACAACACACTGAATATTCATAACAAATACATTAACAGCATCAAAGTTCTTTTTCGTGACAAAACAATACAATAAACCATTTAAAACAGCACATCGTGTTAACCAAACCCGTAACTAGAACAAACATCATATTACATTGGAGTTTCACTGTGTTGTTTTATAAACTCATGAAAATAGTGAATTCAGATAATTGTGGAGTTTTAACAGATTTTCTATTAAAAAATCTCTAAACAAGAGGATTTACGATGGAACTGAAAACATAATTCTCCCATGATTATAGGCAATTACCATAACTAAAAATGTGTTAATATACTAAATTGCCCTTTGTTCAAAATTCATTCCATTGTCATGTGTCACTCCCACAATATTTCCTACGCTTTTTAGGGAAAAAACACTTTGTAGTTGAACTCCCCTCTATGTATATATATATATGTGTGTGTGTGTGTATAGAGGGTATATATAACTTCATATTCATAAAATAAAAATAAATAAATAAATAATAAATGTTAAACAATCAGTTTGGTTTATACAACCAGTTCCAAGTTTCAAACCATTAAACCGTCAAAGCCGAACCGTTAACCGAGCCATATATTTTAAACCGACCAAATCAACCAGCTCTCTTTGGTTTGGATGGTTGAATCGATTTCAACGATTTATTGGTAGACACCCCTAGTGATAGCAACATCCTCAATGTTGACAATGTATAGGTTAGATGAACAATCTCCTTCCTACCAAAATTAATATCAATTCATGGTGAGTTTATAATGGATGGTTGCCCATGAGAGTTAAGCTTTACCAAAGATGAATAGACTTTAATTCAACAATATGTCTGGTTTGGGTTACTGTGTAATTCCTATAATTTTTAACCTTGTTTTAAATAAGATTTTAAATGTTGGTAGGCACATATAGCTTGGTCAAATGTAAGAATAAAAGTTCTTAATACACTTCTAGTGAGAATCTAGCCCTCAAGGCTAATACATTTGCATGTTTGGCCATAAGTTAACACATACAAAGTAGAAGTAACAAGTCCCTTAACATGTATTAGGCACATATAGCTTGGCCCCACAATAAAATCTATAAAATTGTTCACATTGCACACAATTGATTTTAAAAATATCAAAACACCATAAGTATGCAATGAAGATCATAATATGCATAATGTGACCCTATAACCAAATTCATCACCAATTTAACTCTAAATACTCAAAATCTCCTATTGACATACATTTGGTTATAAATTAACATCGTAGAGTGGGCTTGAGCTTCAGTTACTCATATTTATAAAATCCCAATCCTAAACGACTCGTTTGTTATAAAAATAACCAAATTGAGTTTGATATCTTTCAAAACAATTTAAATGTTGGAAAACACTTGTGAGATTATTTTTTTAATCATTTCAAACTATTTTTGCTCAACCAATTTATCAAATTTCACCATTTGGGCAGATTCAATATAAAATCATATTTTTGTCAAAAATATCAAAATTCTTACAATTCCATCCAAAACAATTCAAGTGGTGACTATAATCAGTTTTAGTCAATAATTAGTGTTTGTAACATAATCTTTCATAAAATCTCACGATCCCGATTAAAATTGGCCAGATTATCTTAACACTAACATGTTGCATGCAAATGAAGTGATTAAGCTATATATTAAAATTAAACCTAACCAAAATGTTATAATCACTAAGGAGTGTTTCTAAGCTATTGGATTCCATAAACATGCATAGTACTATAAAATCACTACTTAGGTTTATAAACCCACTAAAATCTAACTAAACTGAACTAGGAATAGAATTTTACTTAATTAGTGAATGGTTAAATCACCACTCTAATCACTTGAATGTACTTAATGAATTGTTAAATCGCCATTTCATTTTATATAGTTGTATGATTTGAATAGTTGTTATTAATGTATATGTACATTTCCATAACATGCTTATATTTTTATTTTTATCAAAAAGAGAATAAAAATATGTATTAAAAATGTGACTATGAAAGAACACACTTCTAGTTCAACGAATATAACCTCTTGAATGACATATATATACCTAGTCCACACTAAACAAACTTTGCTTAATATATTTATATGTATCAAAGAAGAAAGAAACCGATAATCATCAAACTAATTTAGATCGTAAACAAGTGAAAGTAGTTACCACATATACAAAGATACACAAAATTACCTTACGATAGCTTTAGAGCTTCCGGAATGGGAGTCAGTCCGTTTTATGATATGACGTTGAGCTGTAGGAGAACGATAACAAGTTTCACGTTTCTTGATATGAAAGTCTGTCTACACGAACGATGAAGGACATACAAGGGTGTTTGTGAGGGAGATGAGATAGGAGAGAGCGTCCGTGAAGTCTAGTTCCCGCCTTCTTCCCGTGTCTGACGTGGAGGTCCGTTAGCATGCATCGATTGCACATGCCCTTAAGGCTAAGTGTTATAGGTGTGGAAGGGGGATGGCGTGATCCACCTTGCCTGTGAATGAAGGAGGCGTGATTCCAATCACGGGCATGGGGCAGGTGTTTGTGTGTGTGGTATGTATATGTATATATATATATATATATATATATATATATATATATGGATAGTAAAATCATTACACACTGTGTTTAGTGATTGCTCTCCTGCTAACGTGACGATAACGTGGCTGTACGTTTTTCAGTTTTTAGTGAAACTATTACGAATTTCCTAATAATAATGTGGTCTTTCAAACCCAAGGTTTGTAAGAAAACACTAAACCCCATGGAATTAGGAAGCCAAAATATAGAAACTTCACTTGAGGATTAAACGACCTAAAAGAAGAAAAAAAAAGAGAATAAAGTCAACCAATACATCCAAAATATCCTTTGGTGGTAACTACCAATAAAATGTTTTCCCGCCGTCCCCCGGCGGCGTAATAAACAACCAACTCCATTTGACATTTTACGCTTTTCTTGAAACTGTTGAGCCGTTCCATATTGACTTGATTCCGCGTATCGTACATACAATCCACGCGACAATCAATCCAATAAAATACATCAAAACCCACAAACATTATTTAAATTCACAGCGAAATCAACATCAAGAAATAGAGTTGACTACTTCCGATTCAACCGTAGCAGGTGAAAGAGGAGCACATAGTTTCACCTAATCCGGTTTCTTTTTGATTTAGTTTTGATGGGTAGTAGCAGTAAGGAGGTGGCGCTGCGGCTGAAGGAGGCGGCGGAGGCGGCGATTGGGTCAATTGGGCTGGGGTATGATCTGACAGAGGATGTGAGGTTGAAATATTGTAAAGGGAAGTCGCCGGAGTCCAGATTGATCGGAATAGATGATGAACAAGTTAGGGATATATCGATTCCCGGTGGGATCTTGATTCAAAACGTATCGAAATCGATTAATTGTGATAAAGGTGAAAGGATGCATTTCAGCTCAGATATTCTATCTTTCCAGCAGGTATATAAATATATTTGTTTTATGATTTTAGTTTAGTTTTGATCATGCAGAATCACCATATGATTTAACTGAAAAGATGTTTGGTTTTTAAGGTGACATGTTTTTTTTTTTTGGTAGATGTCTGAGCAGTTTAACCAGGATGTTTCACTGTCTGGAAGAATCCCAACAGGTCAGTTTAATGCTGCATTTGAGTTCACTGGATCTTGGCAAAAAGATGCGGTGAACACGAAAGCACTCGCGCTAGATGGGGTGTTCATAACGCTTTACAATATCACGCTTGAAAAGTCACAAATTGCGTTATGTGATCATGTCAAGAATGATGTTCCGTCGTCATGGGAGCCTGCAGCATTAGCCAAGTAAGTAAAACCTGCATTTTCTTGTTTTTAATTGTGTTTACTGATTTTAAGGTTTTGTTGTTGTTTGGATTGTTTATGACTTTATGTGATTTTAGGTTTATTGAAAAGTTTGGGACACATGTAATTGCGGGTATCAAAATGGGAGGAAAAGATGTTGTGTATATGAAGCAACAACATTCATCAACTCTTCCACCCGACGAGGTGCTAAAAAAGCTCAAGGATGTAGCGGAGAAGAGGTTTAGTGGACAACCCGGCAATAGCCCAAGAAAAAACCATGATTTGAATCCGGTTGTGACATCTTTGCCTATTCTTTGTGAACACTATATGTTTTACTTGCTCCATGTTCATAGTAAAATTGTTTGTTTCTAAATTTTGATCCCGTTAGATAAAATGTAGCATCCAATTTAGGGATGACACTACCTGAACACGACACAAGAATAGTCGTGTTTTTAAGTGTGTTTGTTTTAGGGTTAGACTAGCTTATGACCATTTAGGTTTTAAGTGTGCCCGTGTTGGAATTTATATATGTCATGTTTGACTTGTTTAGATGAAATGTAGCATCGAATTTAGGGGTGGCGATTCCTAACACAACACAAAAATAGTCAGGTTTTAAGTGTGTCTGTGTTAGGTTTAATTGTGTCTTGTTTGACTCGTTTAGATAAATGAGTTAAATGGGTCGTGTCCATGCTATACGATTTTAAGTGTCTCTAGGTTAGGGTTGATGTCTTTGACACGAATAAATATACTGGTCGCGTTCAGGTACAAGGATTCAACCCGCCAACCTGATACAACTGACAACCCTAAACCAGTTGATTAGCTTATGATCACGAAAATGTAAAATGACAAGATAAACAATAACATTTATGAAATTTCTAAGCTTATATTAATCTTTTTCGTTTCAGCTTGAAAGGAATGACTACGGCTTGATAAACTTGGAACCTGCAGTCGAGGTTAGAGCTTTGATACTGTCTCGTGATTAGTATTTTGCGTACACGTTTCCGATATTGCCCTTGGGATGCAATGATCAAACTAACACTGAGATTCTACCCTGTGTCACTTTTTAATTTTATTATTGCAGGATATAACTGTTTTCTGGAGGAGGAGAGGAGGAAGTTATGCCAAAAACCTTGACCATCCTTCATGGTGCAAATCGGTTCAAACTGAACCACAAGCGATTTCAATGTCGTTTATTCCAATAACGTCTTTATTAAGTGGAATTGATGGCAACGGGTTCTTGACTCATGCCATCAATCTTTATATACGCTGTGAGCAAATACATATGTATCTTTCCGTTTATTGACCCGTTGTCAAAATGTCCAAAATTACCCTTTAGTACAAAACGGGCTAAACAGGCTATGTATGTTATGCAGATAAACCACCAATCGAAGAGCTTCAGCAATTTTTAGAGTTTCAGCTTCCGACCCGATGGGCACCAGAGTTCGGTGAGCTTGCTGTCGGTCCCGAGGGGAAACAGCATCACAGTGCATCGTTACAGTTCAGATTTATGGGTCCAAAGCTCTATGTTAACACAAATCAGGTAATGATTTCTATGTGTCATTGTTTATTGTTTATTTGGTTAATGGATTTAATGGAATGATTCGGGTTATGTTTTATCTTCAACGGATAAAATTATATAAAAAATATATGTATAAAGGAAGCGGGTCAAATGGGTCAAACGGGTCGAAAGTCCTCTAAAGGCATAAATTGTATTTTTAATCCATATAACCTTCTAAATTGTCAACCCAACCTGACCCGTAACAAAATTGTCCATTTTAGGCCTTTAGAGGACTTTCGACCCGTTTGAAGATTATATGGTCAAACGGGTCGAAAGTCCTCTAAAGGCCTAAATTGTATTTTTAATCCATATAACCTTCTAAATTGTCAACCCAACCTGACCCGTAACAAAATTGTCCATTTTAGGCCTTTAGAGGACATTTGACCCGTTTGAAGGTTATATGGTCAAACGGGTCGAAAGTCCTCTAAAGGCCTAAATTGTCAACCCAACCTGACCCGTAACAAAATTGTCCATTTTGACCGACCCATCATCTCTAGTTGTTATATAATACAGAATAGCTTTACCGTTGATAAATCTGCAGGTTGATGTCGGTAACACACCAGTAACGGGCCTCCGGCTTTATTTAGAAGGAAAAAAGAACGACTGCTTAGCGATCCATTTGCAGCATCTTTCATCCATGCCCAAAAGCTTTAAACTCATAGCCGAACCCAACACGAACTCCTCGGGCCCAAATTCTCAAGACCGAAGGTACCATGAGAAGGTTCAATGGAAAAGCTTTTCACACATATGCACAGCCCCAGTGGAGTCCGATGACGAACTCTCGATCGTCACCGGAGCCGAGTTCGAAGTAAGTGACTCTGGTCTAAAACGAGTTCTGTTCCTACGACTACAGTTCTCAAAAGTTGTGGGGGCCACGGTGGTGAGAAAGCCCGAATGGGACGGGTCACCTGCTCTTCTAACTCAAAAATCAGGGATCGTTTCAGCCCTGATCTCTACTCGGTTTTCAAGTGCTCAAAAACCGCTACCACAACCTAAAGATATCATCTTGAACTCGGCTTTACCTATCGGGCCACCCGTGTCGCCTCACGGGAAGAAGCTTTTGAAGTTTGTTGATACAACAGAATTGGTCAGAGGGCCTCAGGATATGCCTGGTTATTGGGTCGTGTCTGGGGCTCGGCTCATGGTCGATAAGAGTAAGATATCGCTGCGGGCAAAGTTTTCTCTTTTAGCTGTGATTTCTAGTGATGAAGAAACCTTGGTGGATTGATATTTGAACTAGCTGCTGTTGTTCATGTGGACATGGTAATGTGTTCAAAATTGTGTTCTGATATGTTCAAAAATGTTTTATGATTTTTGTACATTTTGGTGCAGTGGTGAATGATGTATAAATTTTATATACAGTTGTTTGCTGTAAATGGTAAAATAATGCAGCATTGTTTTATTTTACCATCTTTATTACTGGTTTATAATCTTTTAGCGTTGTTATATAAAATTAGTTAGATAAATGTCTATATGTTATTACACACGAACCACAAGTAGAAATCGGAACTAGTGACTTAAACCAAAGAACCACCAATTGGCGAAGAGGAAAAGGAGAGGATAGTAATGTTTTCATGACCGGGCTGATCAGGAACCTGGTGTTTAACCGGTCTGGTTATGCCTCTTTGAACTGTTCGGACCAGTGGATCAGACCGGATTTTAACTTGTTTTTTTTTCTTCTTTGGTGATTAGTTTAATACTTCATACTCTATATTTTATATATTTAAGTTTTTAAATTGTAAATTCATACTAAAACATAAAGTATTATCATATTTTGTAATAAATTATATATATATATATAATTTTAATTTTATAATATTTATGACATCAACAGGTTTTTATATCCCGTGCGACCAGTAGACCGATAACACAACGGGTTTCATGTTTGATTTGGTTATGAAAACATTGGTTACGTGATGAATTTCAATATATGCGTTACGGAATATGTGAAGAAATTTCATGTTACATCATTATATTGACCACCGTTACGTTAAACGATACAACATTTAGTATATTTTTTATTTATTTATCTTTTTCACACCTAGGGATAGGCCGAGCCGAACCTCCGGCCATGGCCCATCTTTTTAGGGGGCCTAAAATTTTATATATATGTTATATATATATAGGGGGGATCAAATAAGAAATAGTTTTTCGCTAATAAATCTAAGAAATGACAAAAACCTTAAGAAACGATACCAAACGAACTCCGATTGAGCTAATTTCAGCGGCGTTGGAACCGTCTCGTCGAACTCTACCATCTTAGCTTTTAAGGTTTAGATTTTACGTTTGAATTTTAGAGTTTTAGCCTTATGGTTTAGCTTTTAGGGTTTAGATTTTATCGTTTAGGTTTCTTTTTTGGGGTGGGGGGTTTAGGTTTTTGGGGGTGGGTGGTGGTGGGTTTAGGTTTTTTGGGGGGTGGGGGTGGGGGGTTTAGGTTTTTGGGGGGTGGGGGTTGGGTTTTAGGCTTTTCGGGGTAGGGTTGGAGGGGGGGTTTAGGTTTTTGGGGGTGCGAGTAGGGGGGGTTTAGGTTTTTGGGTCCGAGTTAGGGTTTGATGAGACGGTTCCAACGCCGCCTATATGTATATTATATATATATATATATATATATATATATATATATATATATATATATATATGGTTGAATTCAAATGCTAACCACTAATTTATGTGATAACCATGATAACCACCATCCAACCAATCAAATAATTGCATTAAATATAACTATTTTTAATTTAAAAGGGTGTTTTGGTAATTGGCTATCCATTTTATATTTGGTATTTATTTGTATTAACAAAAAATCCCTAAATTACCTCCATCATTCAACATTAAAGTCAAAATATATTCTTAACCTTCATTCATAATTAGTTTGATCATTTTTCCATTGCCATTCTTAAAATGTTCGTTGATCATTTTTCCATTGCCATTCTTAAAATGTCCATTGCCATTCTTAAAAGGGTGTTTTCGTTTTAAGGTATTCATCTCAACAAAAATCACAATTTAATTTAATTTTAATTTTTTATTATTTTTTCAGAATTGATATAAAAATCTCCCTATTTTTTCAGTTGCTTCATATATGTAAAACATGTCTGACAATGCTTTTGTACCAAATCAAATGTATATAAAATATGACCAACAAAAATAACAATCACTTTTACCTTACTTATCAAACCAAATAGTTCCATAAGTCAGCAAAAATACAATTTCAGTTCATAATCCAACCTAAAAGAACAAAATTAGTTCATAATACAACATTGACGTTGAAATACAATGGCCTTGTTGGTATACCATCGACCTTAAAATACAATAGCCGCTTGATGAGTTTAGAGACAGCAACAAAAAATTGGTGAGACGATGAACGGGTCCTAATCCCAAACCATTGTTTGAGTCTGCAAACCTTCTTTCTTTGCATTTTTCACTCCTCGTTTTACTTGTCATCCTCATCATCACTCTTCTTTTTCTTCTTGTCTTTTCTGTTATTAAATGTAACCAAGGTAGTTTAACACAACTAATCATATTTTTAGTTATGTACTAATAAAAAAGTTTCATAACATATTTACAAAATATTACGTATCAGGGGGTGTATACATACATAAAACAAAATCAGTACCAACATTGTTTATTAATTCATAAATACATATATGTATTCGTCTTGTACTAATATTTATATCCAACTCAATAGCAAAACAATATTTTATTTGTTATATTCATATTTCTATCATGGTTGTATGAATATACAGAACCTTTTGGTTCTGTAGAACCAATCAAAAGGGTGAAAGGAGCGTGAAAGGAGACAAGCTGATCGAATTTCTGTTCAACCTTCAGTTCCTCAATCTATTCATTCATGTCAAACCCGAACAGTAACTCAATCAAAACCTAGTACTACAGAACCAAAAGGGTCTACTTCTCATAAAATCACTTTATACATATATGTATCAATAGTGAATGCACCTGGTTGCTTTTGTGAATGAGCAGCAAGTTTATATCTATATTTTGAACCCACCCACCTTAGTAACAAAATTTGATTTTATACCTACATATACGTATCACAATAACTAACAACTTAGTACTGTTTAAGAATGATGCGGAATAAAGCTAACGTCAAAAATACATATACATACCAATGATTATAATTTACGAGAAAAAAATAAGATGTAAATGAAACTCATTATAAACTACTTACTTTTCCACAACAGAACCTGTAAATATATATATATATATATATATATATATATATATATATATATATATATATATATATATATATATGTGTGTGTGTGTGTGTGTGTGTGTGTTTATAAAATTTTATATACCGGTTTTATATATTGGGACCTTTGTATAAAAACTTAAAAACATATTGTGCCCTTTTTATAATGGTTGGGCGCTCTTTAATCTTTATAATGGTTGGGTCATCTTTAATCTTTATAATGTAATGGTTGGTCCCTAATCCATTTAATCTTTATAATGTAAATATGTAATTGTTGATTGGTTAGACCCTAATCCATTTAATCTTTACTATGTAAATATGTAATGATAGCTATCGAGAACGAAATTTTAGAGAGCATAAACTGCGAAGGGGTGATCAAAGAGTTTGCTAGCAAGAATGCTAGGAGAGCTTCGCGAATCATCGGTTAGCTATTACGGTATGTCATGTATCATGCTATATTTTTTCTATGTTTATTGCTATAACGTTAATCCTCAGGACCGGCCCTGTTCACACCTACTTTCAAATGTATAATATCTATGGATTCACTTTATTTAACGTATTTGTTTTACTTTTCTTAAAAAAATATGTTAGTTTTATAAAATTTTAAACATCTGAAATAATAATTATACGTGTGTTATGACTATGCCTGGCAAATCAAAACCAGACATCTGTTTTTGGGTCATTATGGGAGTTTTTTCCGACTTGATGGGTTATGTTAGGTTGAGTGGTATTTGTACGAGGTGAGAGTGGGTAACTTTAAAAGTAGGAAAAGAAAAAGAAATAGATCAGGATGGACCACAACAAATACAAAACAGGTCTCCTCGACCCAACATATACTAGCAAATACACGGTGATCCTTGATTTCTCTTTAAGTCTCTCGACATTCGACACCTTTGAAACCTAAAAAAAGACCCGCAATTCAGCATCCCATATTCAAATTTGAAGCCCAAGACTCAAATGTAAGGAGGATTGACGGGATCGATACTAGAAATTCTTCATTTTGGGTTTTCTTTTCTTGTCCATTTCTTACTCTATATTTGATTCTATTACAGGAATCGGTTATGAAGTAGTGATTTCCCTGTTGTATTTTGATATCGATTGTTTAGGTTTTAAGCAAAATTGCTATTAATGAAGGAGTTGACGGAGTGGCAGATCAGTCCTCCCTTAGGATTTACACATAACGTGACCAAATAATCTTCAACGGTTTATTAATCAATTAATTTTTTTTCCTGAATCATGAATGTCATCTTCTTTTAGGGTTTACATCATTCTATCTATTCCAATTGCCCTATTTTTTCGCTTTACATGTCCTCAAATAAAAGGGGATGTTCATGTAAACCGTGTGAATTCCGGGCTTATAATTTTACAAATTTCCGTAACATTTGAACTTTTTCATATGGTTCCATGCTTTTATATGAATCTAGCCAAGCAGGATGCAAGTTGCCCTTTTTGATAAACATACTCTTGTTGTGATTGTTGGTAACAATTGCAAGATCTGATTTAAATTTTCAGCCAAAAAAGGTGTAGATCTAGGATGAGATACCGGTGGAACGAGATACCGAGTCCCAAAAATTCATCAAAATTATAGTGATGATAGGTCCAATATAGAAAGCTAACGATTCAAAGGTCTTTTCGAGTTGATAAATTTCAGGTGTTGCATAGTAGAATTCTAGCAATTTTTTACATCGACCCGTTCTATCTCACCTGCCTGACTCGACCCGTCCGTTTTGTCAGGTATGGACGTATGGTTATGACTCCAGGGGCCACAAACGTCATTAGTAAATGACTGAGGACCGTTTTTGTATAACTACCGAACTACCTACATCAACGGATCAATAGGTCAGCTGGCACCCCTTTTCTTCCTCCCGTCGCTTTACAAACCCTAATTTAGAAACCATCACCCTCTCAACAAAACAATGGCGCAGAACGATTTGAAACCTAATTATTCATCTTCAGACGACGAAGAGGAAGAGGAAGAAGAAGCTTCCGGTTCCGAAGATGAACAAACATCCAATTCAGAATCAGAAGCCTCTGATTCAGCTTCGGAAGAGAAACCACAACCGGCTCCAAAAAAACACCTAATCACACCTCCTAAATCCGCCATCAAACCCCAAGCTTCATCAGAAACGGAAGAATCAGGTTCCGATACCCATTCCGACTCCGATTTACCGCCAAAAAAATCCACCGTTGTTTACCCTAACGTCAAACCTATCTCGTCGATTCCAATGGAACGAGAAGTACCAAATCCAGGATCCAAAACCAGCTCAACACCGAGTAAGCGCCCGCCGTTGCATGCTCCGGCGGCGAGTGAAAAGGACCGGAAGAAAGCAAAGAGTAACACACCGACAGATGACGACTCGAAGAAGCAGCTGTTTCAGAGACTGTGGAGTGAGGATGATGAGATTGTGATACTGAAAGGTATGATTGATTACAAAACTGAGAGCGGTGAGAATCTGATTGCAGATATGGGAGCATTTCATGAATTTATTAAGAAATCATTGCATGTTGATGTTAGTAGGGCACAATTGGTGGATAAAATCAGGAGGTTGAAGAAGAAGTTTGTGAATAATGTTAGTAGGGAGAAGAATGGTAAGGATAGAAGCTTTTCAAAAAAGCATGAACAGAAAGGGTATGAATTGTCAAAATTGATATGGGGAAGTGGTGCTAGTACTAGCGGGGGGAGTTTGGTGAAATTGAATGGGGTGGAGGATAAGGAAGTGGGAGGGGTGGAGATTGAGAAGAAAATAGATGTATCGCGGTTTGTTCGGTATGCTGGGAGGGATGAGAGTCCGGTTCTGCCGGAGGAGATTGTGAAGGCTGGGATGGAGTTGGTTGAGGGTTCAAAGAGGGTGGAGTTGGAGGAGAGGTGGAGGAGTTTGAAGAAGGAGGAGCTTGAGCTTTATTTGAAGAAAATGGAGTTGGTTAAAGAGCAAGCATTAGTTGTTCTTGAGGCTGTTAATTCATCTGGAAATTGAGGTAATTTATGGCTTTCTGTTGATGAATGAATAATGATATTAGGCTGGAGTATAAAATATGGTTTTCAATAAGATCTTGTAATAGGTAAGTTAGAAATATATGGTTTTTAATTCTTTTCTATTTATTTCTTGAAATTGTGAACTTGATTTTAGTCATCTGAAGTTTGAAAAATAACATGTTTGATGAATGATCTTGATTCAGTTTAACAGTAATGATAATTTGTAAGTTATGTATCTTGTTTCATGTATGATGTTGGATATTGTAAATCTTGATGAATGATGATATATGCTTGATAAGTTGGTGGCATTTTGTAGAATTTTACAACATTTGGGGCAAATACCAACTTCTATTTTTTTTCTAAAACTATTGTCTTTAAAAAGTATTATTAAAACTTAAGTTTTTTTTTTAAAAAAAATTTATAAGTATTGTAACCGGGGTTGCTAACCACGGATTCATTATGGTGTTGGAATAGGTTAAAAACCAGGGGGATTAAACCTGGATTCATCTAAATTCCGTAACCTGAAGTTGTCAAATCGATTTTTTTTCCTTCTAAACATCTATAACTTTTTATTCTTTTTTGAATTGTATGTGTTCGTCCACGAGATGAGTTTGAGCTGATCTAGACTCAACTTGGGCCCAAGCTCGAAAGTATACGAGTCAGCTTGGCTTGGCTTGTATACTACTCGAGGTAACTCATGGCTGCCAGAAATTGTGTAGAGAGAGGACGGAGATTGAGAGACAGCAAGTTTTATTCATGGTGGTTTGCAGCAGCAAAGACAGATGGCCGACTAACTGAACAACGAAGGTGGTTTGCGGCAGCAAAGACAGATGGCCGACTAACTGAACAACGAAGATCCTCGACGTGGTGGTGGAAGAGATGCGTTTTTAATATTTTATGTGAGCTTATATTAAATTGGTTTTTTATACAAACAAGTTTACGTCAGCTTAAACTCGGTTCAAGAATTATACGAGTTAGTTGGCGGTTTCAAGAGAAGCCTATAAAATATTACAAAAGGATCCTGGTTAGATTATAATCCTTTTTACACATAAAAACTGGAATATCTTATTGTAAGTCAGATATATTTGTAATTCATGAGGGTTGAATAAATTTCGAATCCACTAAAGCGAAGGGATTCCTTTGGGTGAAAAATAGATCGAATGTAATATTCATTTTTAGATTCGTTTTGTATCTGAATGTTATGTACTGTATTTTTTTTCTAGCTACTGACTTGATGTTGTCTGATAAAATCTCTGCTGCTAAAAAAAGCAGAGAGATTGGTCCATTTTCAGTTTGCAGAATCTTCTTTGTTAATGTATCATTATTTTATAAGTAAATTTTGAATAAGGGCGTTTAGCGTCCTTGTTGCGCCTTGGTTTTCAGAATCTTAAGCGTCTCAGAGAGCTCCTCGCTCCTTCAAAATCAAGAACAGGCTAACAATCTTAAAAAAAATACACTGATAGTACAACACCTGTTTTGCGTTGAATCCACAATACCATAACTTAAAAACATATTAGAGATACATAAACAATGAAGATTGCTTTACAGCGGAACATCAGAAGGATAATCTTGTCTATGTTTCTTGACGGTTTTTCGTACAAAAACCTCCTGCTCGTTAAGGTTTCTAGGGGGAGCATCATATACATCACTGAACATGTCTGCAACCGGAGGTTTTTCTATCCGCTCTGCAACCTGAATCGCTTGTGCAACCTATCAAACTCATAATTTAAGAATATCAAAAACTACATAAAGGCGGTTAGCCGTTAAGAGGGGGGGGGGGTTGTTATAAAGAAAAGTCAAACACAAAGTCAAAGATTTGACCTGCTTTCTTACGCTGCCACGGTATTCAGATTCAGCCACAGCATTCCACCATCCTCTGCTTTCAATCCATTTTCTAAATCTTTTTATTGGGTTTTGATCACCTCGCCATTTTTCTATTTCATCGATTGAACGATACCTGGTTGAATCATCTGATGTGGTATGGTGTCCTGCTCTATACGTGAGCGCCTATAATTAAAATATACAAAAGAAAATTCCAAATCAAATTTATAAACGAATCTAAAGTGGTGTTAACGAGCCGGGCAGTTCGTGAGCTACTCGAGATAAGCTCGCATCAAGCCGACCTAAACAAGCTCGTGAATAAAAATAAGCTCATTTGTGAAACAAGCCCGAACCAGAGTTTCATATACCAAGCTTGTCTAGGCTTGTGGGCCTAAACAAACATATTATTCATATAAATATAATACTTCTATTTAATATAAAAATTACATAACAGACATAATTATATATGTGATTATGATAAAAATAACTAAATTATAATCATATATATATATATATATATATATATACTAGTTTAGATCCCGTGTATACAAACGGGTGAAAAATATCAATAAATAAAATTTTTAAATCTTTATTTGTATATTTTACACGTGTTAAAATGTATCATATACTAAGGATAGATAACAAAAGTCAAAATATGCAAAAACAAATATATAATTGAGTTTTGAAAATAAATTAAATACTATTTAATGTAATTTGTTTTTCATTTATTATTTGATTGAAAATAAAAGTTAAATAATTAGAATTTCAAAGTTTCATAAGAGATAATTTAAAATAAATGTGTTTTATTAGTATAATTAATATTTTATTTAAATATATATTGTTGTCAAAAATAGAAGATGCAATTAATAAGAGAAAGAAGCGGGAAAAAAATGACGAGAATGAATGTGGAGGTGACACGTGGCATGAAAAAACTTTTATTTATTATATAGTATAGATATATATATAAGGGAAGGATCATAAGAAAACTCATTGTTCATGAGAAAACCAAAAAACTATTTATTAAAGGTAAAAAAAATAATAAAAAAACCATAACTCAAAATATAAATAAAAAACTAAAAAACCGCTTCGGAGACCTTGTTCCACACGTCGTCCTCTTTCCAAAAAAAAAAAAAAATCAGCGCCCTGCTACATATGTGTAGTAGGGTTAGCTTTTGGGTTTAGTTTTTTTGGTTTAGTTTAGCTTTTAAGTTAAGTTTTTTTTGGGGGTGGGGGGTGGGGGTGGGTGGGGTATGCTTAGGTTTTTGGGTGGGGGTTAGGTTTTTTGATGTACTACACATATGCAGCACCTTTAATGAGAAGTTTTTTGGTTTTCTCATGAAAATGAGTTTTCTAGTGAACTCACCCCTATATATATATATATATATATATATATAAATGAAATAATTATTAAATAATAAACAAGCCTAGGTCGAGCTTGAAAAAATTTTCACGAGCCGAGCCAGGCTCAAGCTCGACTTGGCTCATTTACATCCCTAATCTAAAGTATGTAATAAGTTTGACCGAAAAGTCAAAGCGTACACAAACCTCGATTAAAACAGGTGTTTGTTCTTTAATAGCCATTTTCCGTGCCTCATGAACAGCATTATAGATAGCAAGAGCATCATTACCATCTATTCTGATGCTTGGAACACCATAGGCCTTCCCTTTAACAACAACACCATCACCTACAGTTGACCATTTGACCCAAAAAATCAATAATTTAAGTAGAAGTGAGAAAAATGAATATCAAAAGGAAAGATATATAAATACTCCGAAATTGTTCATGGACCGGTGTACTAATGGCCCATCCATTGTTTCGACAGAAGAAAATTACTGGGACCTCCATAACCGCAGCAAAGTTCATTGCAGCATGGAAATCTGCCTGTGATTAATTGGTGTAACAAAATTTAGATAATCAAAATGCCAATTATAGTAAATGTAATACTTAAATGGCCCGTTTTCAAAATGCAGTGATAAAAGGATTAAATATTGTGAATTTACCGTACTAGTGCCTCCATCACCAAAATAAGTGATCACACATGAATCTTGTTTTTCCATCTTGAGAGAATATGCAGCACCAACTGCATGTGGGATTTGTGTTCTAGAATATATAAAACTAGTTAGTGTCATAAACTTTACAAAACTTGTATTATTTCAGTAATAATCCAATATTTTAAATAAAATTATCTTGGAGGTTTTATGCACTATTAAGTCAAAGGGTACTATTTTTTTAAATTTGTACCATTTGACTTGTTAGAGACAAAACATGACCCGTATCGACCCATTCATAAGTAAACGGGTCAAATTGCCACTTCATACGGAAAGCAAAGTTGATATCTTACGCAACTGTTGATGCCACTGTAATATAATTGTGCTTTCTAGACCCGTAATGGACAGGCATTTGTCTTCCTTTTCCATACTCATATTTGTTTCCAAATAACTGATTTGCAAACTCTTGTAAACTAAACCCTCTCCACAGTAGAACTCCAGGTTCCCTGTACTGCATTAACATAAGATTTTGCACATCGTCATCACCTCCAACTTTGAATTTAAAAAAATTAAGTTTTTAAGTAACCTGAGGGAACACAAAATCATTATCATTAAGAGCTGCTGCTGATGCAATGTTGATTGCTTCCTCCCCTGTCGTGGTTGCATAAAAGGATATTCTTCCTTGTCTTTGTGATTCATAGAAAATAGTATCCATAAGTTCAAGTGTTACCATGTTGGTATACATCTTGACAGCAAGTTCTTTGCTGATCTGTATATTCAAAAACCACAAAATCATTTCATGATCTCTTTAGAAAAAAGGTAAGAAAATTTTGGGGTCACCTCAAGTGATTCAGCATCGGTGAATGGTTGACCGTTGTCATCAAGCACGCGGTAACAATGGACCCTTTCCTCTGTAGAATTGGATGTGAATATCAGTTTTTGGGTAAATTTGACTTTTCCACCTGGAAAATCCAGGACTTGTTGGGAAGGTGGTTCAACAGGCAACTGCATCAAAATAGATATATTTACAAGGATTAGTAAGTATTTCAAAATCAAAGATTAGTGCCCAAAAGAATATAAAGTTATGATTAAATGCTTAAATGCCCTTGAAATTAGCCATAACTTATGTGTAAACAAATATTCTTGGAAAATAGTGACTGACCAAAATCTTCATATTGTAAACTGATTATTTGACCCTAAATAACCACGTATAAAGACTAGAAAATGATTATCTACAGATCAGAAAATGGACATCCAAACACCCTTAGTAGAATAGACTTTTTAATTGTGTAAATCTTGGTTTTAAAAAATGGTTCCGGAGGCGCAAGGCGAGCTGGAAAACGCCTCATGTACTTCTAGGTCAAAATTAAGGTTTGTAGGACTTCGATATGTAAAAAGAAGCAAACGGGTGAAGAAATTATGAAAGGTGTACTAGATAAAAAGATTGATATATAAAACATATGAAAGAGACGCAACTTCTGGTTGTAAATAAAGCTTTTATATAGAGCAACGCCTCGCGCACATGATACACGCACATCGCACATCGGCTTTTGGACCTAAATGCCTCGGAGTGCCTCGCGCTTTTTTTAACCAAGGTGTAAAGTTGATTTAGTTACTGCCAATGAGGTTAGGTTTGACTTTGATGGTCCAACAATTAGTTATAGCATTCAAATCTAAAGTAGACATAATTAATTGTAGAGGAAAACAACAGTGGCTTACCAAGTTGAAAATAAAAAAGGGCTTTCAAGTTTTAATTTTTTTTAAACGGCGGCGAAGTTTTATAAAAATAAAAAAAGGAGCTAGCCAGGGTCTAGGCAGTACAAAGAAAAAAACAACAAAAAAATACTCCCAAAGGAAACAGGTTACAATTATGTGAAATTGAAAGCTCGCCACTGATCCCAGTCCAAATCCTTCACGTTTGACAGATTTTTGATCCATAGGAAGCCGATCGCCATGATAACAAAGGTTTTAATCTTAAAAAAAAAAACAATAAATACCATACTTGTTCCCAAGTCAAATATGGTCAAACTTTCTTGTAAAAAGTCAACATTTAACATATTTCCTTTAAAAAGAGGTGTTTTCACTTTTCAGCTTTTTTTTGAAAGGCGACTTTCTTAAACCCCTACTCCCTTAAGGAGCAGCCCGGGTGTTCCTGTGAGTCATGCATGTCTTTACCAATGGGTTGTAACCGCAGCGGACTCGAACCCGGGACCCACCTAAGAGGAAACCCACAACTGGAAAACCCCTGGCTCAACCTGGAACAATTTGTCCCAGGCGAGACTCAAACCCATGACCTTTCGTTTGGAAAGTCATGGGGCTACCACTCCATCAAAAGGCTTTGTGGTGATTCACTTTTCAGCTTGATATACCAAAAATACAAACAATATCAAATTCAATCTTGATCCTGTACTAGTATGACCTCAAAAGTCAAATGTGTACCTTTTCTTCACAATCTAAACAGAACAAAAAATGATGACATGGTGAACAACAATCAAGTGAAATCATTACCAATTGCTCATTATCATTCTTACAGCTAAAGTGATAATATTGATTTTTACTTTCTATTTGACCAATAATTGCCTAATAAAAAGTTGTAAAAATAAAATAAAATTGGGAATAAATAGCTGCAAAATCCGCACCAAATAAATCAAATTAAACTGAAATCAAACAACAACAACAAAGACACACAAATTGCTAATTTATACACTAGTTACAATGCGAATGACGAAGATGATCCAAACCTGACTGACGTCACTGCTGACACTGGTAGTAGAATGCGATCGTCTCCCAACGAACGCCGGTTCGAACCACCGATCAAAACCATTAACTCTTGAATAACTTGCATGTTTCCGAACGGGTGATGATGATGGAGATGAGATTGTGTGACGAAGATGAGGATGAAACAGCGGATTAGTAACGGCAGATGTGCGATTTAAGAGATATAATTTAAATTTGAGATTGTAGATGAAATTTTTGGATTTTGATAAGCAGGAGGAAGCCATGGGAGGTATCGGAGAAATGAGTTGAAGATGCGAGAAATGCAGAATTGGTGCAGTTTATCGTTTTCATCACTGTCGTTTAGCTAAATTTGTTGTTTACTTTTACGTTTATTTTTTATATATACTTTATACTAAATTACAATTATTGTCTTTTAGTTTGTTCAAATTACGGAATGAGTCATTAAAATTTTGACTTTCACTTATTATCCTTTATTTGAAAATTTCTCTTATTTATTGTCCTTTACTTTAACGGACGTTAATTTTTCAGTTAAGTCCCCTCATGTGCACTGCATAAGAGGGCGTTTTAGTCTTTTTACTCCAAAAGGACAATTATTGTAATTTAATTAGATTTTAATAAATTTAATAAACAATTATATTTATTAAATTTTGTTACAAATGATAATATATATATATATATATATATATATATATATATATATATCTAGGGGAGGGATATTCTAAGAAGTGAAAAAAATATAGAAAGTGTAGAAAGCCACCATGAAGTGACATGTGTCCAAGGAGGGGACCAAGGGAGAAGGGCAAAATCGTGAGAAAACATGCGCTTAATTTTTCAAATACACAAAATATGCACATGCAAGTCACATGCATATTCTCCCATATTTTTTAAACGTTCATAACTTTTTAATGCGTTATTATTTTTTTAAAAAAATTACACCATAATAACGAGCGTTTTTTTATCTTTAATATGAGTACACTATTGTTATATAAAATTAAAAAAAAATTACGTGTTAAGTGGGGTTTTTATTCATGGTGTTTTTGCACTAGATTGTACAAACTCTATAAAAACATCATAAAAAACGACGTACAAATACCATAAAAACGTCATAAATTAAAAAAAAACATTTAAACTGGATATTTTATTGTGTTTTTGAAGTGAACGTGTTATGTTGTTTTTAGAACTGGGCAAGTTTTTGGTGTTTTTGAACCGAAGGAATTTATAATATTTTTAAAAGAGCTTGTTTCATCTGGAAAAGAAAAACACCATAAATAAAACACCTAAAACCATTATGGTAATGAGGTCCAGAAATGCGTTTTCTGTTTTATGCTTGATCGCGTACGAGCTCCTGCAACTCTCGCATTCATAGAGCCGAGCACCAAAGATAACAATTCCTTGGAGGTATTGGAGAATCTGAAAAACGCATTTTCTGTTTTCTTCACAATCACAGTTCAAAACACACCATAAAATTGCACAGTTTAAAAACATCATAATACATCCAGTTCAAAAACACAATAAAAGAAGACACCATAAAGAAAACACTTAAAACCATAATGGTAATTGCATAAAAAAAAACACCATAAAACGCATTTTCTGTTTTCTGCACAATCACAGTTCAAAACACACCATAAAGTTGCCTAGTTTATAAACACCATAACACGCCCTGTTTCACATACGTTTTTTCTGTTTTTCTACACAATCGGTGATAAAAAAACACCAGAAAACTCCATGAAAAAGAGCTTGCACAGTTCAAAACACACCATAAAGTTACCCAGTTTAAAAACAGCATAACAGGCCCAGTTTCACATGCGTTTTTCTGTTTTCTGCACGATCGGTTATCAAAAACAACAGAAAACTATATGAAAAAGACACCGTGAAAAAAACGTCATGAAAAAACACAGTGAAAAACGTCCATGAAAAACGCAGTGAAAAAAGTCATAAAAAAAGCTATGAAAAAACGCAGTAAAAAAAACATCATAAAAAATTCTCGAAAAAACGCCATGAAAAAACGCAGTGAAAAAGTCATAAAAAAACGCCAAGAAAAAACGCAGTGAAAAAACATCATAAAAAAACGTTATGAAAAAGTCTAAAAAAACGCCATGAAAAAAACATCATGAAAAAACAGTGAAAAAAGTCTTGAAAAAATGTCATAAAAAAACGCCATGAAAAACGTCTTGAAAAAACGCCATGAAAACGCTGTTAAAAACGTAAATACCCAGTTCAACGATTTTTTATTTTTTTTAAATATAGCAAGATTATACTCGTTTTAAAAATAAAAAAACGCTTGATTTTATGGTATATTTTAAAAAAAATATAATGACGTATAAAAAAGATACAAACGTTTAAAAAATGAGGGTGAAAAATGCATGTGACTTACATGTGTATGTTATTTCTCTCTCTTGTTAGCAATTACTATTATACCCTTCAAGACTTAAAATCATTTCCTTTTTACGTGGCCTTCTTAAAAACCCTCCATCTCCAAGATTAAGGGCTCAAAATCCTTCCTACACTTTCTACACTTTTTTCCCTTCCTAGTGGAACACTATACTTTATATATATATATATATATATAATTTAGATCACGCGCCGCCGAGCACCACCACTGTGGTCTATCTCTCCTACCGATCTCGTCACAAATCCGGTCACCGACCACCACCTAGCTTCTCCCACGACCAACAAAACCGTCGTGAACATCATGATTCGAACAAGTCAGAGGAATAAATGGATGCCAGTCGACTGAATATGGATGTCAGAGAGAGGGCTGATCAAAGACGGGTTTGAGGCATGGAGAAAGGGAAGACATGGACCAGCATTCAGAACACCCCAGATCTATTCAACCACACTCTGTTCCTCACCCTTTGAAGATTTGTCGATTACTGCTCAATAACCCACAAGTTTGTGTGGTGGTTATTGGAAATGGTGTGAATCGTAGGCGGTGGCGGATGAAGAAGATAAAGATGCATCGCAACCACCACTCCCGTTGTTACCCGATCTCCCCCTATTCGAACGATATGATATGTTCAAACCAAAGATTTTAGGGGGTTTTGGGTACTTGTCTTCGACAACCCCATATACCACTGAGATAGTCGCTGGTTTCGTGAGTGAAGTTGATGGCAACGATGGTCAATGAAGAAGATGAAGATGGCTGGTTCTTTTTAAAATAGCTGAAGATGAAAAGAGAGGGTAGAGAGAGAGAAGGGAGAGAGATAGAGTGTGTTTGTGTAGAGAGAGAAGGGGGAGAGATAGAGTGTGTTTGTGTAGAGAGAGAGAGGGGTTTAAAAGTTATAGATTATATAATATAATTTGTAACAAATTTTAATGAATAAAATAATTTATTAAATTTATAAAATCTAAATAAATTACAATAATCGTCCTTTAAGGATAAAAAAGACTAAAATGCCCTCATGTGCAATGCACATGAGGTGACTTAACTTAGAAATTTAACGTCCGTTAGAGTAAAGGACAATAAATGAGGGAACTTTTTAAATAAAGGACAATAAGTAAAAGTCAAATTTTTAAAGGACCCATTATATAATTTAGACAAACATAAAGGACAAAAATTGTAATCAACTAGTGAAACATGGACGAAACTTTATGTGGGCCAGAGGGGGCCTAAACCCCCTCCCCCCACTTTTTTGTTTATAAGTATTGATTCCGGCCCACTAAGTTTTAATAATTTAATCAAGGGTTAATAGACGTTTTAGGTACACTTAGCGTTTTGCTAATTGCTCGTGCTCTTGATCAAATGAAAAGGTAAAATTGGCCATTACCTTACTTTAAATAAAATAGAAGGCTATTTGAAATATAGATTAAACTAATAATTTATATTATTTTATTTTAGAACGTAATGTAATTATTATAAAAAAAAATTTGTAAGATTGTTTGAAAAATGGATTTAACTATTCTATTTAAGAAAATGAAGTATAAATTTGAGATGAAAGTGTGTATGGATTCTTGTTTACGTAAATATTAAGATTTAAGTTTATATCAAAAGTCCTTTACTCTTCACATACCATACTCTTCATTTTTAAGTTTAAATAACATCCCTCCACCAAAACTCATTAGCCTCTTAAATCTCTACTTTCTTTCTTTTTGAAATAAAACATCTCCAATAAACTCTCAAAATCTTTCGTGAAGCTTCGGAGACATTCGAAAAACCGACAATGACCGTGACCAATTAAGGTAAATTTCAATCCCAGTATTTTATTGTTACAAGCCATAATAATAATAATGATAGTAATATTAATATTAGTAATAATGATAATAGCAATAATAACTATTGTTAAAAATAATAATAAAAATAAATTCTGGCAACTCCAGAACCGGTTTTGGTCAACTATGATAGACTTCAGAACCAGTTTAAACTCGTCCGAAGTGTCTGAAGTAGTTCGGAACTCTAATGAAATCTCTACAACTAGTTTAATCTCTTCTGAACTAGTTCTGAACTTTCTAAAGTGTTTGAACTAGTTTTCTAACTCTCCTAAAGTGTTTGGAACTAGTTTCAAACTCTTCTAAAGTATCTGGAACCGGTTTTCAACTCTCCTAAATTGTCTGGAACTAGTTCCGAACTCTTCTAAAGTGTCTAGAATTAGTTTCGAACTTTTCTAAACTGTTTGGAACTAGTTTTGAACTCTTCTAAAGTATTTGAAACTAGTTTCGAACTCTCCTAAAGTGTCCGAAACTAGTTTCGAACTCTTTTAAAGTGTCCAGAACTAGTTTCGAACTCTTTTAAAGTGCCTGGAACCAATTTCGAACTCTTCTGAAGTCTTTGACAAGTTGCTGGTCAAATCTGGTGAGTTGCCTAGTCAACTCAGTTGAGTTCTACTTAACTCTAATGAGTTGCTGGTCAAATCTGGTGAGTTGCTGGTCAAATCTGGTTAGTTGTTGGTTAAATTAGTTGAGTTTTAGGCAAATCTGGTGAGATGCTGGTCAACTACTTTAAACGCTGGTCAACTGTTTTAACTGGAGCGGGTAAACAGATGGTCAACTACCTTAAATGCTGGTCAACAGCCGGTTAACTTTTTTTATAACGACGAATTTCTTTACTCTTGTTGGACTTCAACCCAAGACCTCAAGAGGCTTTGCCTCTGCCACTAGGCCACCAACCCCACAACAACTAGTTAACTAAAACTACTTTTGAACTAAAATAAACTCTTTGTAACTACTTTCAAACTAATGTAAGCTCTCTGGAACTGTAAAACCCCAAACCCGGGAGGCCTCACTTATTGGATTTACTCATCAACACATAGCTCATAAACATAAGACATTCAACACAATCGCAGCAGAAACGATTAAAACTTTAACATAATAGTGGAAGCATAACATGTCTAAACATAACTTGACTAGTACAAAATAAAACTTGTCTCAAACAACGTAAACTTAAACATAAACGGGATGCCAGACTCTGGTCTTCGGGTAACTCTTCTCGCCAAGCCAAGCATCCATATCCATCTTCAGCCACCTACACTTAAACTGATGTGCATACTAATAATCAGCAACGCTGAGTGAGTTCTAACGCTTACCTTAATCAATCATACAAAAGATTTAATAATACATACATACTGTCATTAAGACAAAACTTTACATACTTTACTTTTAAAAACATTTAAAGATAAGATAGTCGTCAATTCCTGGTCACTGTTGGTACTGTCCTCGTGATCAATACCGCTTAACCATCAATTCCTTGTCACAACCGGTATTGTCCTCGTGATCAGTACCGCTTAACCGTCAATTCCTTGACACAACTGGTATTGTCCTCGTGACCAATACATGGTATTGTCCTCGTGATCAATACCGCTTAACATGGTATGGTCCTTGTGATCCACACCGCTTGACATGGTATTGTCCTCGTGATCAATACCGCTTAACAGGTACATGGAGGTTGCGTAAACCCTTGAGCAACCGCCGTCATTCATCCCAATTGTACAACCGTTAGCGAACCACAAAAGGTTCTTACAAAAAGGGCATAACCTATAACTGACATCTTGTACAAGTAACGTCTGTCCCCGATGGAACCTTAACAAGCTGGTACACATTCCCGTAGGAAAGATGTTCACTTTCTTATCATAAAACGTTCTTTAACTTATTCAAAACTTATCATATAATATGCCTTTGTTTATGTATATAAATATAATAAACGTTTGCCATAAACTATCTTTGCTTTACTAAAACATAGCTTAACACGTATGATATGCCTTTGTTTATGTACATGAAAATATAGTAAACGCTTACCATATTTATACCTTATTTTACTTAAAACATACTTTACACATGTGTCATGTCTTTGTTTATGTATATGAAAATATAGTAAACGTTTGCCAATAATACAACTATATTTTACATAAATCGTACATTTGCCTCTTTTAAACATTTCTCTAAAACATAACATTCGCTTTTGTTTATTAATATAAATATGTAATAAACACTTGTTCACTAAGTATGCACACCACCCCTAAAGAAGGCAAAAAGGGGATTAGAACTCACCTGGTATAAGGTCTACTGCGAAAACTAGAAAGCTTTGGGCTACACAAGTGCTACGTAATCTGTACGAATACAATACATGAAATCGGTTAAACTTTGATAGTGTCGGCTGACACTCTAGAGTGTCACCTGATAGTGTCGACCAGGCACTCAGGGTGTCACCTGATAGTGTCGACCAGGCACTCAGGGTGTCACCTGATAGTGTCGACCAGGCACTTAGAGTGTCGCCTGAACTTGCGTTCAGGACTTTGTGACGTGATATAGGAGAGTCGACACTCAGAGTGTCGCCCGAACTTGCGTTCAGGACTTTGTGACGTGATATAGGAGATTCGACACTCTAAGTGTCTTCGTCCCCATCGAGTGTCGCTATTTTGCAGGTGGCGACGCTCGAGTGTCGGCCGAAGAACATCAATCCTGTACAGGCCTGGTTTTGATCCAAAAATCACAACTTTTATGTTCAAAATGTTCATCTAGTCTCCATGAATCTAGATCCAAGTTTAAAACCTCTTCTCATACGTAAAAATCTGACCTTTAAGTTAAAAACTCCATGAAAACCCTAAAACCCATTTTCAACAAAGTCTCAGATCTGGACAAGTTTCTTACCTCTAATCAGATCGTTTCTTCAGTAAAGTTTCATGTAATCACTGGAGAAGAAGAATGGATCGATCTTGGGGTAAAACCGACACTTTCTCTCTCTAAATGGGAAGAATATGAAGTTTGAAGAATGGGGTGTGGGGAGGAGAGTTGAAGTCTTGAAGGCTCCTCCTCCACCTCAGGCCCGCTAGGCCCGATCTCGGCCCACGAGGGTTTTTATCTACTCCACCATTCTCTAAAGCTAAAACCCGCACCCGACATGATAAAATTCCGGATGTTAACTATTTTCAAACTATTGTGAACTCTATGGAACTACTGTGAGCTGTACTAAAGATTTTGCATGAAAATGATTAAGGCACTTAGGATAAATGCTTTTGAACTGTTGTGAACTACTTCTAAACTCTTTTGAAATCTTTAAACTACTTCTAAACTTTTCTGAACTCTTTAAACTAAATTTGAACAGTTCGAAAGTAAGTCTTTTTAAACTAAGTTTGAACTCTGTAAACTCTTTTAAACTCTTCTAGGACCAGCTAGTCAACTGCTTTAACAACTTGTCAACTACTTTAATTGTTGGTCAACTACTTAACTGCAGGTCCAAGTCTAACTCCTTCTGAACTATTTGGAACTGCTTTTAAACTAATTAGAACTCTCTAGAGCTACTTTTGAACTAACGTAAACTCTGTGGAAGTACTGTAAAATGTCTGGAACTGCTTTTAAACTCTTCTAGACTCTTTAAACTACTTCTAAATTCTTCTGAACTCTTTAAACTAAATCTGAACTCTTCTGAACTGAGTCTAAAATCTTTAAAACTAAGTCTGGAACTCTCTGAACTCTTTTAAACTCAATTTGAACTCTTTAGAAACACTTTAAACTAAATTTGAACCCTTCTAAACTAAGTTTGAACCATACTGAACTAAATTTGAGAAATAAACAACTATTTAAACCTTCTAAAAATGAATATATCATAATATATGTATTTGAAAGTACTTAATTTCAATAAGTAATTAACAAAACCATCAATCCAAATATAGGTTTAACTGAAGAACGATCAAAAGATAAGGTGTAGGTCCCGGGAGCCTCGTCGCGCAGCGGATAATAACACGATCTGTTCTGTGATTTGTGTGGGAACAAAGAAACGAGACAGAGAACATGAACACAGATAAAAGACGATGAAACGAAACGTAATCCATAACAAAGAAGTCATCCCGTATTACAGACTACATACCGAAGGAACACACATCTCTCATCTAAGCTCACGGTCCAGGGGTCGGGAGAGCTCTTCCCGACCCGGACAACCTGTTCCAGAGTTCCACCTACAAATGAAGACAAGTCTTCTATTTATAGGGGCAGGAACACTTCCTGCGTACTTGACAAGTACGCAAGGCAAAAGCCTTGCGCACTTACTAAGTACGCATGGTTTGGTCATGCGTACTTGACAAGTACGCAAGGCAAAAGCCTTGCGTACTTACTAAGTACGCAGGACCAAACTGGTGTGCGGGCTAAGTACTCAGGAACACCCTCCCGCGTACTAGCCACGTACACCGATACATAAAATTTAATCTATAGTTACAAAACATGCTTCTACAAACTCCCTCTTAACTATAGCATCAAATTCTATCTATCACTAACACTGATAATCATCAGTTTACAAAGAATGTCCTAACAGACTCCCTCTAAACTAATGACATCGCGTGTCTTCTGGCGAGACTTGATCTTCTGGCATTCCACTTGAGATCTTCAAATCTTCAAACTTCAGTCTTCAGTTGTCGAGTGATGACAAACCTGACTTCCTCTAACTGTAGCTTTCATTGTAGACCAAACCAAGTGCTTCAATAAGAACCAACTAACCCAACACAACTCAATGTAGTTCATCCTCTTAGCAGTAGCAACCTCCACCCTGACTTAGACTTCTGAGTCTACAATGTCTTCCTAAACAGGTAACAATAGTAGACTAAGACAGCTCCGAATCAGCTGGCATATGATAGAGAGTTTGAGTTTCCAATAACCTGCATCAAACTAATCAGCTCCCATAGGAATTCCAGTAAGATAAACTTAAGTCTTCAACCAGATGTGTCCAACTCTATCTTGTATCTTCACGAGTCAACCAAATTCCCGAAGATGTTCATTTCCAATATCCCCTTTCAGGTTTAGCTCCATCTGAATAGACTAGAAACAAGGGTATGTTTCCTATCCCATCAGCCAATGATAAAAGGTTCCATCTTCAACTAATAATCCAACGAATATCCAGCTTCATCTTGAAGACACATGATAGAATCAAACACGATAAATATAGTTTACACGAGAAATCACGGTTAAGATCCACGTTACGTCAAAGAGGTATAAATATAGGAAGTACCAACGGCTTTTCCACCACCTCTTTAATGTCTCATGAATACAGATATTATCCCCCTCATTTCTCTGTAAACTATGACCAGCTTCATCACCACTTCACTCAAATCCTCAAAAAGCACAACTAGCCAACTCCAGAATTTTATTCTTTATTCCTTTGCAAAGATCCAAAACAGCAAATCCTTGGGTTCAAGTTGTTCCAGTATTCATCCCCTATTAAAGAAGTATCCGAGGACACTCGTAGCCTACATATTCAGGTTTGAATACCTAAACAAGATGATTCTTTTTCCGAAAGACCCAAAGCAGCCACATCTTCACAAATAGAACGAGACCTTTAGCCGATGACGACCCAATTGCTCCCATTAGTTCAGCATTCATACCCTATTAAATAAGTATCCCGGATACTCGTAGCCTACATTTTCAGGTATGGACCCTTAAACAATGTATGACAAGTGGTATCATCCAACAAAAATCTCGTTCGTGTTTCGCCAAGCCACATCGTATACAAATTCTGGTCCGGAAAAACCAAAATTACTATCTTCTTAAGAATGGGCCGAAACACATGTACAAATGATCACACAAAATTTTGGACAAGGAAGGTTTTCCCGCCAATTTTTTTTTTTTTTTTTTTTTTTTTTTTTTTTTTTTTGAATCTCAGAGGGTAGTCAATGCGTACTTAGTAAATACGCATATGTAGGGTGCTGCTGCGTATTTAGTAAGTTCGCAAAGCCAAGTACTCATGCGTACTTGCTAAGTGCGCAGAGAAATGCTCTTGCGTACTTAGCTAAGTACGCAGGTCACTTCTCATGCGTACTTACTAAGTACCCAGGGCTAACCCATGCGTACTTAGCAAATACGCAGAAAAGGTGATTCTGCGTACTTGTTCAGTACAGCAGTGTTCTTGACGGATCTTGAGGAGAATGCTCGAAAAGTGACGGATCTGAGAAATTAATGCTTCCAAAAGCTTCGAAAACATCATCTAACAAACCCTTAGCCTTCCAAACACCAAATGAAGTGATAACAAACTCGATTTTAAGGATTTTATGTTACGAACCGTTATTGCTCAAAACCCTAAAAAATCGAAACTGGAACACAAATCAGCGAACACCGAGGCTCTGATACCACTTGTAGGTCCCGGGAGCCTCGTCGCGCAGCGGATAATAACACGATCTGTTCTGTGATTTGTGTGGGAACAAAGAAACGAGGCAGAGAACATGAACACAGATAAAAGACGATGAAACGAAACGTAATCCATAACAAAGAAGTCATCCCGTATTACAGACTACATACCGAAGGAACACACATCTCTCATCTAAGCTCACGGTCCAGGGGTCGGGAGAGCTCTTCCCGACCCGGACAACCTGTTCCAGAGTTCCACCTACAAATGAAGACAAGTCTTCTATTTATAGGGGCAGGAACACTTCCTGCGTACTTGACAAGTACGCAAGGCAAAATCCTTGCGCACTTACTAAGTACGCATGGTTTGGTCATGCGTACTTGACAAGTACGCAAGGTAAAAGCTTTACGTACTTACTAAGTACGCAGGACCAAACTGGTGTGCGGGCTAAGTACTCAGGAACACCCTCCCGCGTACTACCGATACATAGAATTTAATCTATAGTTACAAAACATGCTTCTACATAAGGTTATTTTTACATCTTGATCAATATCTAACATACAGATGCTTGGTCCTTTCCTCTTAGGGTAAACGTTTTATCATTTGCCACTAAGCTGTCACTGACCTTGTAAGCCGTCCCGAAACATTTATTCTTTTAACCATATATTTTTTACCACCATTCAAAATATTTTTTACCACCATTTGTGTTGATATACATGTGACAGATTACCCATTTTGAAATCATTATCGCATGTTCCAAATTTTGAAGGTAACCATTGAACATTAATTGGCACTTATTGAGAATTTGTACATTTTATTGCTTAAACTTGATTGCCACTTCATTGACCTCAATACCCGAGCATATCCACTTATGGGGACATAGGGTGTCACTATGGCACCAATGACGTGCACCCGTGGTTGTGCGATTAGCTCACATCGTCTTTATTATGTGCGATGTGAGTACACTTATTGTTTAAAGGCGTATGGATCGATCTAAGGAAATCATTGTTATTGTTATTTGTGAGATGGTTAGGTGTGTGTGCCCACATTCCTATCTATTGTTGCATTAGGTCTACAGGCCTGTGTACATATTGTTTATTGTTACCGGTTCACATGGGTATTTCCGCATGATGTTCATTAGCCTTGTTTCCTTCGTTGTTTATTAAGTATTGTATTGATAGCCGATTGTTCCACCATTACTTCCACTAGCCCATTGTTATGTTATTGCTATTGTGACTTCGTTACTGAGCATTGTTGGCTCAACCGTATTTTGTAACATCCTAATTTTTATATATTGTATTTATGTAAGTATGTAATTCTCAAAGGTTTTAAGGAAAAGCTATGTTGGATACTAGAGGGTGTGTTTTGAAACCTTGGTTTTAACCCTATAGTGAGAGGGAGACCCCTTTGGCCGCCATTCACATTCAACATCTCTAGTGTGCGTGTGTATGTTTCGGCAGAGATGAAAAAGAGAGAAAAGATAGAGTTTTCGTAAAGATGTTTACGGTTTTAAGTTTATCCCATCAGCAGTGATAGAAAGAGAGTGTTCATGCTATCTCTAGCCGGATTAGAGGAGGTGTATTCACGGTTCGTTACGGTTTCGTTTCAAGCTTGTTTAAGGTAAGAACTCCACATTCTTAATCACATGTTACGAATGGATTGTGTTGTAGTGATGGTGTTCTATGGTTTTAGCCGATAAAGTAAAGATCTTGACGTGTTCTAAGGTTTGTGAAGGTTCAGTCGCCGTTATATGCAAATTAGAGTTTGGGCTGAGGAAGAAGGTATGTTTCGATGCTATATTTCGATGAAAGTTTTCCATTAAAAAGTTGATGTTTGGATGGGTGTTTCCATCGAAAACTTTATGTTTTGATGGAACAGATGTTTCGATGGGCGATGAGGGTTCCCATTGAAACATCAATATTTCGATGGTAATGATGTTTCGATTAAGATTTGTACTTAATGATGACCAATGTTTCACATGTGAACTTTGGCCCGATTGATAGAGTGTTCTAGTACTTGTGAGAGTCAAGACTTTCCAGCTTAGAGCAGATAGAGTTACGTCCTACAGGTGAGTTCTATAGTCCCCTTTTTACCTACTTTTGGGGTGATGTGCTTACCTGTCATAGTGTGTTAAAGAAGTGAATAAGTGAGTGTTTTATAAGTAACTAGTCATATTAAATAAATGACGTATTGCTAGTGTGTAATGTGATAAAGTAAAGTGATTGATAAAGTACTGCGATAAAGTAAAGTATGTGATAGATTATTATGATAAAGTAAAGTATGTGATAGCATATATGTAAATTAATGTATATGATAAAGTAATAGATAAAGGAGCCTTGCAATCAAATGATAAAGGAGTCTTGCATACGTTGCAAGCATGATAAAGGAAGTCCTACCATAGTTAGGTATGATACAAGAGTTTTGCCTTTGTGCAAGCAGGTAAAGGATTCGTGCTTATGTGCAAGCAGATAAAAGGAGTCTTTCCTATGTGCATAGTTAGAGGAACCTTGTATTTGTTACAAGCATTATTATATTTTTAAAGTAAAGTAAAGATTTATATGCAAAGTAATGCTGTTATAAAATAATTATTTTTATAACTCTGATATGATAAAGTTTAAAGCCTTAATGATTTACGTAAATTAGAACTCACTCAACGAAGCTGACTTTTAGTATGCATGTTAGGTTAATGTTTAGACTGGTTATAGAAGTCTGAAGGACCGGAAGGCATGGATGGATTGGCTACCCTGCCCGAAGACTGACGTCCCGATATTTATGATTTGTTTCTAGACATTTATGTTTTGTTTATGGATTATGTATTGACTTGAAATATGTTATGTTACAATTGAATATTTTCCCTTGCTTATGAATGAATGTTTACAGTTTAAGAACTATGTTGTAAATGAGTAAATCCAACCGCTGAGACCTCCCGAGTTTGGGGTGTTTCAAGTTGGTATCAGAGCAATAGTTTGAGAGATTCAGACATTCTTTGATGTCTGGACTTAAACTGAGAATGAGACCAAGCCAAGGATGTCAGTACGGGTAGCCCAATGCCACGAAGAGTATAGTTATAGTAGAACATAGAAAGTAAATGCTTAGAGCATAGGATAGAGACATGGATGCCGACGTTACTCTTGGAACCCGAAAAGTAAAGCAAATCGTTAATTACAAACCCGTCACTGTTATTAATTATTTACCTTGCTCGTAGTGTTTTAGATTGTTACCTATCATGATAATGTTAGTGTCCTGTTTATTTACAGGTAGTTATAGAAATGGCTGGAAGTAAGAAAGGAGCTGGTGTCGATCGTAGAGGTAGGCCCCCTGGTTAACAAAAGGCAGGCAGAGAAGGATGAGTTCGCCCATGTTGAAACTGAAACCAATGAGGTTGAGAGCAATAAGAACGAGTTCAATGGAGCTCATCATGACGACGAGTACGAGGAACGACCAACCTTGGAACCTGTGGTTTGGGAAGCTATTTGCTCTGGCCTTGCAGGCCACTTTACCTGCGGCCCTAACTGAGGCTTTGAAAGAAGCAAGCGAGCGTTGGTACCAAAAATAAGCTAAGAGACGATGAGAAGGTACGAGGAGGGAACTGATAGCGATGACTCTGGTACTAAGGTTGCACGTGGATGCTCTTATAAAATTCTTTTCATGATTTCCTTAAATTTAACTGACTTCTTGACCTAATAAACCAACAACAGAACTGGATTTGGTAAATATAAAAAAACATGGAAATAAATAATAATAAGAATTTATAATGTTGGAGAATCTCATCACATGCAGAGTTTATGATGTTTAGACTCTTTCTTAAATTCTGCAAGCTGAAAGAATAGCCAAAGTGAGATCATAAATTTAATAAAAATCAAAACATGTACTCAAATCATAACCACTAACCTTAGAATTATTTTGAATTTAACACAGAAAAGCATTTAATTTCGACTCCATACGTGGAACCTTCATTAGCTCTAGAAAATACTGCAAGATAAATTAACTTAAAATAAAATGAATACTTTGAGCCTTAATCTTCTTCAGCCTCTCATTCTCCTTTATCTAATTTTCACAGTTAGCCTGTAGTAGGGTTACAAGTTTCTGCATCAAAAAGATTATTAAATTGCATATGTTTTTATGGCTATATTAAAATGATATCAATCACAGTAAAGGCATTAACAAAACTAAAACCTTTTACAACTAATGTAACTATGCTCGATTCGAAACTCATCCAACAATCGTAAACTTTTAATGCATTGAACAATCAACAAAGAAAAGGATGATTTACAAACACGCAGTCAACGATCATAACTTTTTTATACGATATTATTATTTTTTTAAATTACGCCATAAAATCGAGCATTTTTTTCTCTTCAATTTGAATATAATATTGATATATACAAAATGACGATTTAAAAGAAAAAACATGAAAACTATGCTGTATTTTTTGTATTGTACTGTTGTGCTGAATTTCTATGCTACATATTATGTGATAGTATTTTCTGTTCTGAATTTCTGTGTTGTTTAACATAAAATGTTGATCAACTGAATCTTCAAGAATGTCATCTAGCATGCTTTTATTGAATAAATAGGGAGTATACTTTAACATAAAAAATTAATCTCATTAACTATTTGGACCAGGATTGAAAAAGAAGAAGGACGTTGGGGACTATATATGTAAATTTTAGACTTGAAGGACTAAATCCAAACTTTGGGCCAAACCACAGGGACCATCCGTGTAATTTACTCAATAAAGAAAGATTCAAAGCGCGAAAATTCTTCCGGTTACGAAAGCAAAGCAAGACTCGTTGTAACAAGCATGGGCCGCTACATGCTGAGTTGATATTCAAGTGACACCATATTCTTCAGACAATGACGTATATTTTCGGATGATGACACAATAAGCTTAAAAGAAGGCGAAGCTGAGGGTCTGAAGTTGTTTGTTGTTTCTACCTTTTAGCATGAGTTGAATCGAGACATTATTTATGTCACATTACATTGTGTGCACTTCTTATTCTAAAGTGTACTAAAGTTTACGTTATTATTGAAATTTTGGTTAATTTCATAAACCCTGTAAAAATTTCCATGGGCATCCAAAGACCAAAGCATGGTGGCAACGGTAAGAAAAAATCCTGATCCAACACTGTTACAAGTACAATTTGTGGAGGCCATAAACCCGTACTACTGCCTCCATCACCAAAATTCACACATACTTCTATGTCGACGGTGGAGATTACATGGGTATATATAAGAAAAATTAATATTACACTTGCGTACTCTATACTATAAATGTATATTGAGTAAATACGTAGTCGAATACCATGTATTGTACTATATGATTCTAACATATGCTAATCATGGTTTGAGATTCAAGTTATTGATGAGTTCAAAATATGTAAAATGTTATTGATTTAGAACTTTCATGGGATCATAAATTAGTGACATGCATACATTATGATGATTGATTTACATAGGAACATTGGAAGGATATTCCTGCGCGTGTTTCTTGATGTTTTCTCTTAAAAAAACCTCCTGCTCGTTAAGGTTTTTAGGCAGGACATCATATACGTCATTGAACATGTCTGCAACTGGAGGTTTTTCTACCCGTTCTGCAGCTTGAATCGCTTGTGATAGCTAAGAGCATAAGAAGTTACACAAGTTAGGCAGATGAGTGCAAGTCAAATCTATTTGTCTAAGAGAAGTCAATGTTTGACTTTTGAGCATATAAAAGTGTTAAGAATACATGATAGTTGGAGATGATACAAAAGAAAACTGAGGTCAAACATAAAGTCAACGGTTTTACCTGCTTCCTTACGCTGCTACGATGTTCTGATTCCGCCTGATCGCTCCACCAGCCTTTGTTTTCGATCCATGTCCTGAACCTCTTAACAGGGTTTTGATCATCTCTCCACCATTCAATTTCATCAACCGGACGATACTTGGTTGAGTCATCTGATGTGGAATGGTGTCCTGCTCTGTATGTGAGTGCCTGTTATTAGGAAAAATCAAAATTCAAAAGTCAAAGTCAACTATGATAAGAGAAGCAAAAACAAAACTATAACATCAAACCTCAATCAAAACAGGTGTTTGTTTCTCAATAGCCATTTTGCGCGCCTCATAAACAGCAGAATAGATGGCAAGCGCATCATTACCATCTACTCGGATGCTAGGAACTCCATACGCTTTCCCTCTTACAACAATACCATCACCTACAGTTGACCAAATGCACCAAAAGTCAAATAATATAGGTATGCATGTATAGCTAGAAAACGGGCCGAAAGGGCAGTTAAGGAAAGACATAAATACTTCTAAACTGATCACTGATTGGAGTACTAATGGCCCATCCATTATTTCTGCAGAAAAATATTACTGGGACCTCCATAACCGCAGAAAAGTTCAAACCGGCATGAAAATCTCCCTGTGGTTAATTAGTGTTATAAAATTAAAAAAAAAATCATATTACAACTGTAACAGTTATATAATGAAGTGTGCATATTTACCGTGCTACTGCCTCCATCACCAAAATAAGTGATTGTGCATGAATCTTGCTTTTGCATCTTCATGGAATATGCGGCACCAACTGCCTGTGGTATTTGTGTTCTGGTGCACATCAAGATTGGAAAATGAAGAAATCAGAGATCATATGTGAAAATTGTCACTAGGAAAATGAAGTTAGTTAATATCTTACGCGACAGTTGATGACACTGTAACGTAATTGTGTTTTTTAGACCCGTAATGAATAGGCATTTGTCTTCCTTTTCCATAATCATATTTATTTCCAAATAACTGATTTGCAAATTCTTGTAAAGTAAACCCTCTCCACAGTAGAACTCCAGGCTCCCTATACTGAATTACCATAAAATTTTGCATATCAAATATCACCTCCAACTTTAATTTTCATTTTCAATAGGAAAAAAGAGTTCATGTGTAACATCCAGCCTCTCATGCCAACCAATATTGTCTGTTTTGCTCAGAGGGAGCTCGCGACTTTGTTTTTAGTTGCATGAGTGGAAACTTTTCAGGAGGTCACCTATCCTGAGTTGTTCCCACCCAAGCAAGCTTAATTGTGGAATTCTCATCTCATCAACAGTCAATGCGCCCAAAGCGCGTTGGTGGTATCTCAGGTCGGGCATTCCTTATGTCCTAGTATCGGGCCTATGAAAACGGGTGATATGGGATTTGCCTAAGGTGTTACATCATGTGCTTTGAAAAGTAAAGTAACCTGAGGGAAGACAAAATCATTATTATCAAGTGCTGCTGCTGATGCTATATTAATTGCCTCTTCTCCAATTGTGGTCAGATAGAATGATACTCTTCCCTGTCTTTGTGCTTCATAGAAAATAGTATCCATAACTTGCAGTGTTACCATGTCTTTATACATCTTGACACCAAGTTCTTTGCTGATCTTTATGTTCAAAGTCCACAACATCATTTCTCAGTTATTTCCAAAAAAAAAATCTAACTAATTATATAAAGGAATCACTCTGTGGTTTACCTTAAGTGAATCACTATCAACGATCAGCTCGCCGTTTTCATTAAGAACCCGATAACAATTAGTCCTTTCCTCGTTAGAACCGGATGTGAATATCCTTTTCGGGGTAAACTTTAACTTTTCCACCTGGAAAATTTAGTTCTTGTTGTAAAGGAGCTTCAGTAGGCAACTGTATCAAGATAGAGATATCAGTAAGGACTAATATGTACATTAAAATTGGAATTTCAAAAGAACTGGATTTGGAATTGAAATTTGTCAAAAGAATTGAATTTTAAATTTTAAAGAATTGGAAACTGTCAAAAGGAACTGAAATTTGTGACTGATTTGGTTGATAAAATAATCATGTTTGCTTTGTAAATTTATTAAAGCAGTTGGGATGTGGCGGTGACATAGACACGCAGCAACCACCCAGGGCCCACACTCCCAGTGCCCCCGGCATTTTTAGCTTTTTTATATTATATATATATATATTTTTTAAAATTCTGTATATTTTGTTAAACATTTAAACCCATTAACATTTTATTGGCCCAATACCCATTAGTAAAGTTTAAACCCATTTTAATTGGCCCAATATATATATATATATATATATATATATATATATTTAAAATATGTATAGGGGCCCATTTTTTTCTACTCGCCCGGGCCCACGAATTTTCGGGGATTCTCTTGGATACGGCCCTGTCGACACGGGTATGTAACATAGTGTATTAAAGAGGGATAGGCTAACAAGAAAATGTTTTTAAATGTCTAAAGTTGGTGTGATGAATTCAAAGTAGGTAAGAATCCATGTTAGCCACAGGAGGTTAAGTTTGACTTTCATGAGATTAGTTAATCACAAGATTCACATATGATATTAGATTTAATCAGATCTAAAGGATAACAATAGTGACTTGTTAAGCAGAGTTGACAAATGGTTGACAATAGCAAGGTTATAATAGTCAAAAGGAAAATATCATATTGGTTCTTAAGTCAAAAATTTGTTCCATTTGCTGTAAAAGTCAACATATAAATTCTTTCAAGTATCTTTACATCAAAAGTCAAATCTTTACTTTTATTTAGAATTTGGAATTATGAGAGCAATTTAGTTCAGATTTAAACCTTGTGTTCTAAGCAAATACAAGTTGAAGTTAATCAAAGCTCATGAACTACTCGATATTGGTTTGTTAAAAGTTTCGAATCTAGCCAACCTCAAACCTAAACTATAACTTATTTATTAAACTCCATTGAGCCTGAACTTTATGATTCGAGTTTGATTAGACTCGTGAGTCTAAACATGCATATAATTATATAAATGTGATAATATTTCTATAAATATTATATATTTAATGATAAAAAAGTGAAATCATATATGTTATATTATATGTATAGCTAAATTACAAAATATATAAAATAATAATTACACGTATAAATAAAAAAACAATTATGTAACAAATAAATGATACACCAATCGATCACAAACTTCTAGCCAAACTCAGACATAAATTGAAACTCGACAATAAACTAGCGTGAGTTTCATAAATCGAGTTTAGTTATGTAAGACACGATTTAATATGTGACTCTTATAATCATTTATCTAATTATTAAATGATCAAATATAATTTTTTATTTATTTATTTAATAACCTATGACTAGTAATTAGTTGATGGACCTAATTACTCTTAATGGGCCATTAATGGGTTCCACCTTGGGTGTACATATAAATAGAGAGTTAATTAAAGGGAATTGACTAATGATCATTCAATCTCTATCACCACTAAATCGTCCATCTCTCTCCAAAACGTGAGCTCTCACGATCTCACCTAATACCATCCTAATCGTATACCCTAAACGGGAACCCAGTCCAGATCAGAGATAATGATGTCTTCCCTATTATCGGTGAACTTAACAGGTATGATTTATATATTGTTTTCCATTATTTAGTCACAAAAACTGATCAACAAATTAGGCTTGCAAACCATTACATACGTATAATTTATATAAATATAATAAAATATAAATATTATCACATATATATTCATTGATAATAAAAAAGTTAAATGGTATATGTTATACTATATGAAGTACACGGATTGTGGTTTACTAAAATTTTGGTTTTGGTCCCTAGTTTTTCAAAAGTACACTGACGGTTTATGGGGTTTGCACTTTGTAAAGCATTTAGTCCCCAAACTTTGCCAAAAGTACATACATGGTCCCTGTGGTTTGCACTTTGTAACACATTTAGTCTTTAACTTGGACCTTCTCAAACTTTTAGATTTGTTGGTTGGGGACTAAATGCGTTACAAAGCGTAAACTACAGGGACCATCCATGTACTTTTGAAAAGTTAGGGACCAAATCCAAAATTTTGATAAACCACGTGGACCAACTTTACTCTATAAATAAACTAAAAAGTTATATAAAATACTAAAAAAAAAACAATTAAATAATATATAAATGATAAACGAGTTAAGCTCAAATTTTTAACATTACTCTTGATCCGAGCTTAAAACACTCGAGCTCAAGCTCAATTTCTCCGAGTTAAACAAACTAAGATCAGCTTGACTCATTTACACCCGATCCTAAAACTACCACTCGGCCGTTATGATCCGTACAACTAATTAACGGTATAAATATTTTGATTATATTCCAGGAAACATCACAATCAAAAATCCCAATTGTGAGTAAAATACTACCCCTGGTAAGACTCATAACGTCATCACAAAGTCGCACCAACCAAATCAAAATAATATAAAAAACTGTATTGCAAATTTGCAGAGTACCAACCTGATCGACGTCGTTGCTAAAGCTGGTAGCAGTATGCGATCGTCTTCCACCGACAAAAGGTTTAATTCCTGCGTGGTCCGGTAATGGTGGATGAAGAAGATGGCGGGAAAACAGGGAATTAGTAACGGAAGAGGTGTGATTGATGAGAAACTTGCTTGATTTGAGATTATGCATAATGAATTTGTTGGATTTCAAGAAGTAGGAGGCGGCCATGGAGATGAGCAAAAACAGAGGATTTTGAAATTGAGTGGGGAAGAAAGGTTGTTTATTTAGGATTGGTGCCCATCAAACTGATGGATATATACGAAAAACGAACAGACATGGCTGTCTTATCAATTATATTGGTCATGTGACAATTATTAAATTAATTTTTAAATTAGACAAATAAAAAAAGTATAACTTTTAAGAATTTCACCACTTACGTGACGATGTATCTAGCCACGTGTTGTAGCAAATTACAACTATATAAAAATCATAATGATTTTTTTTTTTATCTTTTTTTTAAAGGTAAATTTCTTTTATTCTTAAGGGAGTGAGACTTGAACCAATGACCTTCTCAATTAATTCTTTATCTTTTCAGTAAACTAAAACTGTTATCACTTTCATTCAAAAAGTTTATTTTTTTATGTATACTTATGGTTATAAAAGTTATTATTTTCATCAAATCACTTAACTTCATCCATATTTTAACGTTGAATAAGGGGTAATTGTGTCCAATCCCTTAACTCCATCAATATATTTCTTTTTATGTATTTTAAAGAAATATATAAAAAGACACAAATACCCCTCATTAACGTTAAAATATGTTGGATGAAAATTTGTAAACCATGAGGATACATAGAAAAAAAATAAATTTTTTGAATAAAACTGTAAACAAATACCAAACCACATGAAAGAAAATGAGAGTTTATCTTTTTTATTCACTTTAAAATTGTTTGTATTAAAAAACTTTGACATATTATGGTACAGAAGATTTGATATAAACTAAACTTATATAAATTTTGATGGCTTGACAAGCATGGAGTCTGAAATTGGTTCACCGACGGCCAAGAGAGAATCGAACTTCTGATTGTTCATGACTAGGTGGGATTTGAACTACCAAATTCACATAAAAAATCTCTCAATTAAGGTATGTTACTTGCATCAAACTTCAGTTATATAAGAGTGATTCAAGATTTGCAAAGAACTTTAGATCAAAGTGGCTAAACCATTATTCTTGGTGAAAAATGTGACCGGGGACTGCAATATTTGCGTGATTTCAGGAACGTTTTCTAGCAATTGCTACTTGGGCAATCTAAACATTCAAGAACTGGTTGCGCTTGGTATTTTAGACTAGGCGGGAAGCACACTACCGGCAACCGTCAAGATTCCGAACAAGTATGTGCCCATTATCTTCCGTTTCCACCGCCACTCTGATTTGCTTCTTAATGGTTTCGATTGTTGTGTTTTCCTAATTAGGGTTTACAATTGCAGACGGACACGAGCAGCAATCCGTTCAGTTTGTCGTGTAAACGCTAAAATCACGCCATCCTCTGCCGTTTCCCGAACCCGCCTTCGAGAATCCAGGTCCGATTTTGCTTTATTTGTGGCGTTTGACTACCGATTTTTATTGTGTTACTCTACCTTAGTGTTGTTTTTGGCTCATTTAAAGGTTATATAATTTTGGATTTGAAACAGGTTGCAATTGGGGGTATTTTGTAAAAGATAGACAGAGATGAGTGAAGTATACGAGAGACAGTATTGTGACCTATCTGCAAATTTGTCCAAAATATGTATCCCATCTGGTTTAATTCTTGATGAAGGTATTGAATATTTTGGAAAGCAAATTTCTATCTTTTTAACTCTTTTAATCTGTTTGGTTTATATTCTTCATTGTCTTACCTTTCTCAGATTTTGGTTTGTTCATAAATGCTACTTGTAAAAATATCTGCAAAATTGATATCTGAGAATTTGTTGTCTATTTGGAATATTCTGTTAATATTCATCCTTAATACCGTCGTGGAATACGAAGGCAGAGAAAGATCTATGAAGAAGAAAAGTAAGAAAGAAGAGATAAGAGAGAGCAGATACATGAAAAAAGCAACATTCAACCTTCTTATTTTGATTTCAATTGCTTTTAGCAATTCAAATGCTTATAGCAATTTAATTTTCGTTAATTTTCTAGAAATCAGAAGGATGTTGAAATGAAATTGCTACTTGGGCAAATTTACGTTCATGATTCGTTGAAATTAGATACTGTTTTATGAAGAGTTGGATTTTGAGCAACAAGATCATATAAATTTTGATTTCAATTGCTTTTAGCAATTTAAATGCTTATAGCATTTGGCATTGTAGTATATCTCTACTAATCTATGGATTTGCATCTGTTTTATGTAGTTAAAGAACCTTCACATAATTGAACCTGCATCTCTCCTTGGTTTTATTTTAATATTGGGCTGTATATTGTTCGATATTTTGGACCCTCAAGTTTTTGGTATACGCAGGCGCTTGCAGAATTGTGGCTACATTGCAAATCTATATAAGAAATATGATTACAGATTACTAGGTAAATCTATTCGTTTGATTTACCATTTTATTTTTTTTGGGTCTGTTTAACATAGTGTAATTTGTCTGTGTTTAGGTTCCTTTTACTTCATCCTAATTTTGTGTGATGGCAATTTATAAGTAAATTACTATTAATTGCTGGTAATCATTCTAGAAATTGAACTTAAATTGATTGCATGGGTTGCTGTTTACAGGTGACCATTACGTATCAATGGAGGCTGCAAAAGATTTTTTAATCACAAAATCAGATGTGTAGGTGGTTTTGGCGACCTAAAATAGAAGCAACAAAGGACAGGCAGTAACAAATTTCAATCACTCATCCTTTGGTAAGTTAATTTAGTCCTAAAAGTTTTATATTATTAAGATTCTTAAGTAATATGAGAAGTTTTTAACGTTGAATCAGGCGACTGTTGTTTATTAGGTTGAAAGAGCAGAAGCTTGAGGTAACTTTTGCTGTTATATATAGCCCAAAATATGTAAGCATACATAAGTCTATGGAGACATCCAAGTTAATATAAGTGAACTTATCAAGAAGTCATCAATTTGGTAACTTTTGCTATTATAGATAGCCCAAAATATGTGAACAACAAAAAAGTGATATAGTGACATTTTATCCGTGATCTAAGGTATTGATCAATAGTGTTATCCAAGCTGAGTATATAGTGCTAAAAGAAAAGTATACATCAAATTGCTTTCAAAATCATGTATTCAGCAATTTTAATATTATCTTCTCTATTTTTCCAACATAATTAATTTTTATTAAGTACAGTGGCTAGATATTAAGCATGTTTGAGTGGTTGGATGAATATAATTCTATTTTTTTTTGTTATGTATTAGCACAGCTATGATTTAGGCATTTAGCCATCTTATGAATCACTCATGTTTTGAAATAAAGGATTTTTATATATAAGCTAGGTAGATTGCATTATCTAAAATGTTAAATATGTGCTTAATTATGTCACAACCATGCTAATGTAGTAACTTATATATAATTTTTCTATGTTTATATGTTCTATACTAAGTTCAACGCCTTAGAACTATAGTTGAACGAGTTTGGAGTTAATTATTGCTAATGGCCGGTGTATCCGGTAACTAGACAAAAAAAAAACTATTTAAGATTTGGAATTGGGATGGATTTCCGTATCCACCTTTTATGGTATCTACCCATGTTTGGGAGCTGGTCATTGAGGCTTAACTTGGATCCAAGACAGTCTTGGTGTTTTTATGCTTCTATAGTTATACACCATTTAACTTTTGTTCGAAACTGCTAAATAGCAAGTTGGATAAAGAAGGTGGTGTCGTCTTTGAGAAAGATGGGATCTTGCACAACTGTGCATTTTCTCTTAGTCACAAAAGCCGAAAAGTCAACGAGTAATCTTTAATGAATTAATGTAATGGGTCGCAGCAATGAAAGTTGATCTACAAGCATTGGAGAATCATAACACATGGTCTTTAACTGCGCTACCTGCTAACAAAAAGGCCATTGGCCTTAAGTGGGTTTACAAACTAAGTCTACAACCGATGGGAGTATTCAGATATACAAGGCGCTACATGGAGAAGGAAAAGTTTTGGGTTAGTTATCGCAGATGGTATATAAACACTATACATGTACTTTTTATTTTATTTTATTTATTTTTTTGCTTCTTTTTTAATAAATAGTTTTGGTTTGGGTTGTAATATTTGTAGTGCCCGGTAATTTAGGGTAAGGCTTTCAATTCTTGCTATCCAAAACGGGATAGCAAGACCTTTTTTCTCTTTATACAAGTAAATCTATTGATGAATGTCTAGCATCATCTCTTATTTTCAAAATTATAGTTACTTCTACACATAACAAGTACTTATTTAGGCTTGGGCGGTCAAGATCATCTCCAAGCAAAGCAAAGGACAAAGGCAATGAGGTTGGTCTGTAGATTTCCCGCCGAAACGCGCGGGCGGGAAATTCACTAGTATTCTTATAATTTAGTAAGTTTTAACAAAATATTAGAATAAATTTTAGATATTTAATTGTTTAAAAGTATTATTATTTAATAGTAGAGAGAGTTATTTAATATGAGAGAGATGCGGGAAATAAAAATCTAGACTTCGTACCTAGATTTACCTTCAAGTTCTTAGTGCAAGGACTCAGGTCATAATGTTGAGGTAATGAGTGTTGAATATCAAATTTTTTGTACTTTTCCTGAGCTTGTGTTAAGAAGTCATTTCTTAACAATAGATGCCTTAGAGCTCCTTAATTCTAGAAAACTGGGAGTGGAAGATATGATTAGCCTCTCTTCTAGGCTGAAAGCTGGGATCCATTCAACAAGATGATCTTTGGGAAAGTGTGGTTACAAAGGGTATAAAACTACCCTTCTTGAATCCTTGTGGACAGTGGTCAGTTGTTTAAAAATATTTTTCGAAAATGCCGGCCGTTGTTACATGTTCGGCCGCCTTAAACCCAACGATTAATGTAACCGGTGTTGAAACATTAATTGGATCAATATCGGAAGATTTAAATATGTTCGAGGAAGACCCAAATTTTGAATCAAATGCAATAAGGGACTTCAATTCGGCTTTTAATAATATGTTTGATTATTATTTACGCAAATATGGTGGAAGTTGTGATCCATCAAACATACGTGAATCAATGGGTTCGGGTTCAAGTTCTAGTAGTTCAAGGAACCCGATGCTAAATTTATTTAACACTTTAAGAAACGAAAATACTAAACGAGCTCGTGGAAGCACACCAAGTAGCGAGCTTGGAAGATATCAAGCAACCGACTTTATTTCAACTTTAAGATCCGAAGAGTTTGAAAACTTTGATATCTTAAGTTGGTGGCAAGGAAGGGAATGCCAATATCCCATTCTAGCCGCAATGGCCCGTGACCTACTAACCATCCAAGCTTCCACGGTAGCTTTGGAATCTGTTTTTCTCTTAGTGGCAGGGTTTTATCTATTCGAAGAACGAGGCTTACACCGGAATCTATGGAGATGTGTATTTGCTTGAAGGACCATTTGGATGCCGCCGAACGTGTACAACATGTTGCAAAACTAGAAGGCGAGCTTGACATTGAACAAGAAATACACGAATTCGAAGTAAAACAAGGGGCGGCGAATCCACTTTCTGACGAAGAACAAGCTTATGATGAAGCTCAACGTATCTCAAGCAAAGAAGATTGAAAACCGATGTTACGAAGACTAAGACGAGTAGACGACGAATAACGAGTCATAATAAATAATATATATTTTGTGATTCAATTATGCTTTTTGTAATTTTTTTTGCACGAACTATTGTTAAATCACTTAAAAAATATAAAAAATAAATAAAACATGTATTTTATAGTATATCTTTGTTAATTTTTTTAAAAAAAGTTTTTTTTTTAAAAAAAAATCCGGGGGAACCGGTTTTTTTGTCCGATCCGGTTCCCTATATCTGGTCCGGTCCCAAAAGGTTCCAAGTCTCCACTCCCTTAACCGGATCCGATCCGGAACCGGTTCCATTGGATCCGGTCGTTGACCACCGTTGACCGAGGGATCCGGACCTGAAAAAAAACCGGTTTGTGCACCTCTACCTAGGGGTGGGGATGGCACCCCCTCAAAAACAAAAATTCAGTATGAAATTGGGTTATAAAAAATTTGGGCCCCTGTATAATTTTTCAAAAGCCTCGCACCCAATGATCCAAAAGTAAATTAAAAAAAAATGAAAGTCGAGTAAAAATCCGAACTCTCATGTGCTCTATAATTTCTTATGTAAAATTTCAATGACCCAATTTCTCATTGCATGTCGCCAGGTCCTATCTCTTTGAAATTGATATATTTATTGCATGTCAATTTTAAAATCTGCTTGAAATTTGAAAACGATTATTGCAAATCAATTTTGAAATATGCTTGAAATTTAAATCTTTATTAAAAAAAATAGAGCTTAAAGGTTTGAAATCTAATTTGCAGACCCTTGGTCCTATCTAATCTCTTTCCAAGGTAGAAGACTCTTTCAAAGGCGGAAGACCTGTACATAACTCATATTCTTTTCAAATTTAATAAAAGGTTTGAAATTATTCTCCATTATATTTTTTTTATTACTGATCTGCTTGAATTTTATATTTTTTAATTGTTATTGATTTTTATTTTATTGTTTCGAATTATTCCCTATTGAAATTTGAACCATTTGTTATCGACCGTTTCCGAAAGATGAAATTATGTAGAGAACAGTAGTAATATGTACTTTGTTTTATTATATTTTACAAAGTTTTATTGTTTAAAATTTTAATGAAGTTTATTTTTACCTTTTTTTTTCACCCGCTGAGTAAAAATCTTGAATCCGCCACTGTAGATGACTCCGCCACTTTCTTCCTTTTACATCTCGGCCCGGTCAGTTTTGAGTCTTTGTTTAGGTCGGAGAGCTTGCTTGTGATAGGGGCATTTGAGCTTTCGGCCTAAATTTTTTTGCGGGATTTGTGTTTTGCCTTCGATCCATTTGGAGTAGATTTTGGATTTTAGATTTGGAGTAGATTTTGGATTTTGGTTTAAATTTTTGTATTTATAGTGATTTTTTTTTATTCCAAAATAGCCGTTACCAACGGTTACATTTTTAACGTTCACATTTTGCACAGTACAATGGGAAGGCTTGAAACCAAGCCCTGCATCGTCGTAGTGGGGGGTAGTGGCGGTGTTGCCATGGGAGCCGCACGGCGCCGCAGTGCCAAGCCGTGGGCGCCCCCACCACCCTAATCAACTCAATTAAAATTCTTATCTTTCTCTATTCCACCTCTTATCGAATCTCTCTCTACAACCCATGTAAACCGTCGGTTGAAGAGATAAGAAATTAAGAACTGAACTTAAGTCATCGCCGGTTCTGATCAAAGTTTGAACGTCGTCGAAATATAGTCACACAGTCGAAAAGTGAGGATAGCCCGATCGTTCTCAACGGCTAACCGGTCCGACTGCTCTAACCATCCGGCCAATTCAAGAGCGGCTCAACAACCCATAACCGGACCGTTAGGATACCGAGTCACGGTCGAACCGGTCCGGTCCGGGTTTCAAAACATTGGTCATAGTGGTCTTTCTATTGTATTTGTTTTTTGAAAAGCAAACGAACCTTATTTACCAAAACAAACCACCCCCAAGCGAGTGGCTAAGGGGAGGCCAAGATTACAAACTCAGCCACAAAATGGCAAAACAAAAATTACAAAAACCCCTCATCATGGTACGTTAAATTGAAACAAACTCCATTCCTCACAACTTATATTCCGAAGCTTTACTCTACATGTTATCCATGTATACGATAGTTACAATTGTGATCCGTCGTGGCCTTGTCGTAAAAAATTTTCTTGTTTCGAGCGAGCCATAAACACCACATAGTCGTTAATGATATGGCATGTACTAATTTATTTTTTTCCTTTGTTAGTTGTAGTCCCTCCACGTGAATGAACACCTCCTTGATTGAGTTAAGAGTAGGCGGCCTTGGTTGACTGCACCACCTCCAAATTTGCCACCAAATTGATCTTGCGAATAAACACGGGACCAATATATGATTTGCACTTTCTTGGCAAATTCCACAATTAAGACATGTCGTATCTATTGCAGGCGCTCCTCTAATGGCAAGAGCATCCCTAGTTGCTATTATTCCGTCCAATGCTCTCCAAGTGAATATTATGTATTTTAGAAGAACCCATGAGTTCCACCTGAACTCCGAGCTTGAAATGTTTGCTCCCCGTGCTTCCTCTAGCTTCTTTCTGACCGTGCTCACTACAAACTCTTCATCGGCATCTTTCAACCAACCCCAAACGTCCTTCTTCTGTGTTAATCTAACATGTGACATCAAAGCAATCAAATGGTTAAGATGAGATTGATATAAGCCCTGTGTTGGAACCCCCTTCCACGTCCAGCTCCAGTTGTTGATTTCTTCCAAGAAGCAACCTGCAACAAGAATTTTTTTATCTGTGGCCAAAGAAAATAAGTTAGGAAAAACATTTTTTAGAATACCGCTCTCATGCCAGTTATCCAACCAAAACCTCGTGTTGTTGCCTGAGCCCACTTTACTTTTAATCTTATGTTGGATGTCAATATTGTAAATCAAATATTCTTTATCAATTGTTATTATATTCTTCCAAACCCTAGTCACCGACTTCTTTATCAGATACGTATTCAAAGATCTCTGTCCTCCATGTATCGCTTCAATTATCCTTTTTCCAAATATGTGTTTTGTCATATTTCAGTCTCCACCACCACTTTACGAGCAGTGCCAAATTCAAATCCCTGATACTTCCCACTCCAAGCCCACCTTTACCTTTAGATGTAACAATTTTTTTCCCATGCTACCCACCTTATTTTTTTACCCATGGAACCGTCACCCCATAGGAATTTTCTTCGAATTCCTTCTAGTGTATTTATAACTCCTTTCGGGGCTTTGAAGAGGGATAAATAATAATTTAGAATGCTTCCCAAAACTGCCATGACGAGGGTGATTCTTCTTGCAAAAGATTAAGTTTTCGCCTTCCAACTTGAAAGTTTTTTGTTGAATTTGTCTATAACCGGATTCCAAGCGTTGACTCATGTTATCACCTACCGGCATCCCCAGATAAGTGAACGGCTTGCTGCCTTTGCATGATATGCTAAGCGCCAATTGATTTACCGAGTCTTGATCCAGCCCCACCCCAAACAGACTACTTTTACCTAGATTTACCTTCAAGCCGGAGCACATATTGAACACTCTTACAATTATGTTTAGTTTTTATGCTAACCATACTCCATACCTCGCAGAAAATTGCGTCGTTTGCGAATAGATATGACAAAGTAACTCCAGAACCATCAAAAGAGACACCTTCATAGACCACTATCCGTTGCCTTCTTATGTTTTATGTATGCTTCAGAGATTTAGATTTAGGGACATTTATGTCTGCTGCTCTTTCTGTTAGCTTATGGTAAGAACTTCTATCATAAAAGTTCTATATCTTGTTATGATATACACTTTTGAAACTAGATATTTGTTATTTGTGTGTATATTACATGCATTTTTGTATGTTTTCTGAGCCGATGGTCTATCTGGGCCTCTCTACCTTTCAAAGAGGTAAGGTTTGTCCTCAAAGTGGGATTTTACTATATATGTTTGTTTGAGATAGCCAAAATGAGACCAGGGTTTCCTGTTTTGATCAAAGATTATAAACCTGATGCATTTCAATTAACAAAAGAAGGTTTGTCAAATCAAATGGAAATTCAACATAACTATGATTATGTGCAGTTTAGCTGTTTAACTTTGGCATTGTGCGCCTGAATTTCAAAATTAAATATTGAAGAAAAGTAACTAAAATTACACCCACATTTCACGCAATTTTACAATAAAACCGATGAAAAAATAAAACTGATATAGCTGTGATGTTATCGGAATTAGTCAAACATCAAAATTGTTAATTTCATTCAACTACTCTCTCAAACATCTTATAAAAAAATAAAATAAATAATAAATCTAAGTCCTGAAAACTACAGCTTCAGGATGAAGGTGTAAAAATATGATTATGAAGATGCATTCAGTCATTTGTTTATCTTTACAAAACCATCACAAAATTGTCATAATTTGGCATATGATTATCTGCAGTCTGCACCAACCGCTTCATAAACCGACTTGAAACCGTCCCTTTCCAAGCATTCTGCAAGTTCCGCCTGCAAAGCAAAAAATACAGATCTTAAGGTTTAGGGTTCAAGGTTTAAGCGATCAATACCTTTTTTTAGCCTCTTTTCACTTTATTACATTCAATATCATTTAGTTCCTTATAAGTGAAATCTAAATCAATATACAACTTCCATTGCACAATATACATGTGACCAGAACATCAATTATTTATTATACAGATTGAGGACCCTCTTTGCTCTTAAAATGTTCCTCTTACATCTTTTTTTCATTGTTAAAAAGGCCTTTACTATTTCAAAAAGACAAATTTGTACAAATTTACTGACTCCCTTTTCTTTTATAACCGTGAGAACCCGTCACCACCCTGCTAACCAATAGGATGAGGTGCGACAAGCTTTCGTTAGGCAGGTGGCCTTCAAAGACAAACTAATGGAAGCCAGATTAAAACCTGAGACCTATGCTAGAAGGAATCAGGCATTTACCACTTTTTTTTTACATTTACGACCTTGATTAAACTGAGATCTTTATCTTTCTACAAATATAAATAAACAAAGCCATAAGCTTGAGATTTTTTTTCGGTTTTACGGCAAACAAGTGCAGCCCATGCACATAAGCAATATGATCAATATATATTGTCCATATATTTAGCATTCATGATTTGGTGCCAACAAAATACCTTTATTTGAGGTATAAGGGCAGGTCCGCCATAAGCAAATGCTGTATAAAGCTGAACAAGAGTTGCTCCTGCTCTTATTTTTTTGTAAGCATCCTCACCACTAGATCAAGTAAACATTTAGTGAAGTGATTCATCTAGTAAGTATATAATTATAATAAGGGGGTAACTTTGTAGAATAGTAACCAAGTTTCAAAAGTATTTCAATTAGGTCACTCAATACGTATTTTACGGGTATACTGTGGTGAATGACCTAATTGGAACACTTTTGAAACTTTGTTACTATTTTGTGGTGTTTTCCCTTATAATAAATACTCATTTACAAAAAACAAGATTTAAGACGAACCTGCTCACGCCTCCACATCCAATCAAAGGAATCTTTCCCTAATAACAAGAAAAATGAATGTTTCAGATAATGAGACCGGAACAAAATGTTGTGAACAATCATCACATTCAATTAGTCCCCCTCCCGAAGCAGATTATGAAACTAACATAAACTCATCATGGAATTTACAAATACTTACAAAAAAATTGCAAATGTCCATAAATACTTGAGTGGTTATGATACGAACCCAAATGCACATCAGAATCGGACCCCACCCTTGATCCATTACCAAGTCAATCCATTTCCAGATTAGTGGCTGAGTGGGGGGAGGAAGTTGGGAAACTGTCGTGAAGATTAAGTCTTTATATATCCAAGTCTTGTTTAGGTTTAGGGGTCTTTTGATAACTATACTTGGAGACTAGCCCCTCTCGAATCGGGCCGATTATCTTGTTATTCCTTGTTTTAATCTAATCAAAATTCGCAGTTCCTATCAGGTTAAACCTCTTAAGAAAGGTTTGTGTGACCAACTAAGATTAATCAAGAAACTTAACCAACTAAGATAAATTAAGAACCTTAACCACCTAAGATAACTAGGCATCTATACCTAATATATCATTTTTAAGAAGTAGCCAAATTAGGCCATCATCTCATGATAGTCATTGGGATTAAATTAAGAAAGCTATGTGTATATATACTGCACCTTGTAAAATTTGAACATACAGTAAAATATTATTTCACAACTTTTCGTTTCATTTTCTCAAAGAAAAAACAAAATACTCTGAGTATTCTTAAGCATCATGTTGCAGACAACTTCACTAAGGACTGCTGAAAATATGAAAAAACAAATCATAATATGATCACAAAACAAAGAAACAAAAGATACGACTTCTATATTATCGAAAAGAGTAGAAAATGGAACTCTCAAAGACTTGAACTATATTATCGAAAAGAGTACAACCTTAAAATAAACTAATGCTATCCTATTTATATTACTAAACTAATACTATCCTATTTATCACCCCCTTAATCGGTTGTTCACACCGTTCATCACAGCAACGTTCCCGTTCGGCCGTTCACCACTTCACAGCCCGCTTTGCTGCTGTTCGCACCGGCAATCGCCGCCCAAAATCCTTCACATCCGGATTTGGTTTGTCACCACACAGCCATCATTGACCAACGTCGATCACAACACGCGTCTTTCCTCTACGAACCGATCACTTTACCCATCTTAAAGATGCATTCAACAGCTTCAAACCCTCATCTTTTCGCTACACGTCTTCTCTCGGTCACACAGATTTGGGTCACACAAACCCAACTCGGATCATCAACACGGATCCGTCGGTTCTTTCTCTAAACCGCACCACAACTTCTTTTCTTCGGTCTATCTTTCTTTCCCAGGCAAACCGCCGGTAACGGTTGTCTCATTCGGTCTCGGTCTAAACATTCTTCCTTAGGTGAGCATTCGGTCTCCAGTCACCACTTTCGGTCTTCGGTCTACAATTTTTCAAGCCGCCGGTCTTTGTGGCAGCTTAACGGTCTCGGTCTAATTGCCGCCGGTCTTTTGCGGCTCGTCGGTCTTCTCGGTCTCATGCCAGAAACTCATTCCGGCCACGGTCTTCTATTCTTCTCCCACCGGAATTCACTTTCCTTCCGGCAGCGGCCTTTCGCCGGTTCTTCTCCGACGTCGGTCTCTTTCTTCGGTCTTTGCTGCTGTAGCAACCGGTCTTCACGTTTCTTTCGCGATTCACATGGAACGCCTCCTTTTCTTTCTTCTTTCTTGCTGAACTCGATCAGCCTTTTTCTGCTTTCTTTCTGCTGATCGATGGCTCCCTGATCAGCCCTTTCTTCTTCCTTTTCAGCCTTTCTTATTCAACGGTCTCACGGCTTCTGCTTCTTCCTCAGCCCCGCAGCCAAGGGCCGCTCTCTTAGTCGAAACCGACTCTCAAAACGGCTCTCTTCAACCTCCGCTCTGATACCAAATGTTGGTTCAGGCCCCACTTTTATCACACACACTCACGTATGAAAGTAATTTGCTGAGAAGAAAAATAGATGCAGAGAAGAAAATGGAACTCTAACACTTGAACTATATTATCGAAAAGAGTACAACCTTAAAATAAACTAATGCAATCCTATTTATAATACTAAACAAATAAAACCATGCATCCATGATAGACCACGTGCTCCTGCTTTCAAGGAACAAACCTCAACGTTCACTTTTGTTCAACTCCACCTCCAGCAAACTCGGTCAACACTCGAGCCACTTCTTCATCAACCCGTTTGCTAATTAAAAACCCATTTACCCAATCTGCTGTTGACCCGGTAACTTTTAACCCATGACCCGTGTGACCCGCAAACAACCGATTAACCCAACGGCAAATGTACCTTTGTTAGAATATACATGTTCTTTAGGATGTCGGTTGACAAACTGAAAAGAGGCTTCCCACTAAGTCCACCAGTTTCTTTTGACGTGGGATTGCTCTGCACTGATTCAGGCCTTGAAATAGTTGTATTTGATATAATCTACAAACAAGAAAAATTAAACATATATATAAAGATGCATCATTGTTGTTTCAATCCTTGGAGAGATTAAACCAAAAACATACCAAACCATCCAAGCGGAGAGCAAGAGCAACCTACAGTATCAAAATGGAACACATAAGAACCCTAAATTTTAAAAGAAAAAGTACTATGTAGAAAATATAAATACCGCTGCAATATCTTCAAGATCTTGCTTAGACAAGTCTGGAGCAATTTTGACTAGCAATGGAGGTGGGCCCTCTTCACCCCATTGCATTTCATCCCGAGCTGCTTGAACCTTTAATAATAGCCAAAAAAGGTGGTGATTTATACCCTACTTCCAATTAATCAATATACAATTAGATCAGAATCAGATATTATTGACTTAATTTCAAACCTTCTTAACAAGGTCCTTTAACTGTTTTCTCCCTTGAAGCTGGCGAAGTCCAGGTGTATTGGGCGATGAAATATTAATTACCTGCAAAATGAAAATATTATCTATAAAAGTTGCCTTTTAAGTAGGGTTGTAGGAGTAATTATTAAAGATCAAATATAAATAAAACAAGTGAAAAAGGGAAAGGTACCAAGTAGTCAGCATACTGCGATAATGTATGTACGCCTTGTACGTAATCTGCTGCAGCATCTTCACTGGTTTTGTTTTTTCCAATATTGACCCCAAGAATACCGGGACCCGCTTTCCCTCCATGTTTGACATCATCATTTGAAGATATTGCAGTGCTTGATGTTTCATCTAGCTTTCTCTTACCATGTTGAGCACCCAATCGTTTTGCAACTGCCACTATTCCTTCACTATTAAACCCACACCTGTTTATTATCGCACTGCCCACCAAAACAAAAATATTAATAAACAATGATTTGGTTTGTAATTGTTAATAAGAATAACATTTGATTAATACCCTTGGTCCCGCAATCTGAAAATACGAGGTTTTGGATTGCCCTCTTGTGGAACAGGAGTTACTGATCCAACTTCTACAAAACCAAAACCTAATCCAAGTAAACCTTCAACAGCCTCTGCGTTTTTATCAAATCCAGCAGAAAGTCCTATTGGATTAGAAAACCTCCTTCCCCAAACTTCAAGCCCTAGTATTTGCTGATCTGGCCTTTTTTCTCTAGGGACCCACCCACGAGCTGCAGCAGAGACAGCTAGACGGTGAGCTACCTCTGGATCGAGCAACGCAAATAATGGATTTACAACTTTTGTTGCATTAAACAGCCAGCCACTGCAAAAATATCTTACTCTCAATCAATAAACATAAGCGACCACGAAAGCTAATAAAATTGGAAAAGCATATTTTTCTCCACTAAACTAATCTTTATCCTCTTTATACTTTGCCTTAAAAGCTGAAACTTTTGCGACACTGGTAAAAAAACTGATAGCATAATATAATCTGCTGCTATTTTGCTTTCTCTTTTGTCTTTGGTAGATGCCAATCAGAAAAAGGGCATCGCTAAAAGATTCTTGCATTCTTGTTTAACAAAAGGAATCCCTTGCCACTACATCTAACTTATTACCAGAACGATGAAGAACTAGAGCTAAGAAGACCATAGACAATTAGTTTTTTTTTTCAATTCAAAAAAACAATATCCCACCTAAACCATTTGGAAACATGATAACACTCACCCTACATATACAAAGTTGTGATAAGTTAGTAGGTGACACATGTGTCAAAGACTTCACCCAAGCAAGGTATCTTACTTGTAGATTTCGACAGTTTATCTCAAAAGAAAAACTTCCTGGTAGAACCTCCATACGTACAGAATAACTTTGGCAAGAAAATTATTTACCCTTCGTAGTGATAAAGCAAATGAGCAACTCCCAAGGGATTTTTGTAACCTTATGAACATGTTTGGAACGTTACATGAAGCTTAATGTGTATATACAGTTATACACCACAACAAAAATAAACATTTATTAATCAAATACAATTTGCTGTTTTACAATGTCAGATTCCTCGTCCATTTTCCCTGGCACCTTACTTTTTATTGCGCCAGCTAAAAAATTGTGTTCTATATGTTGTGTATATTTTAAACATACTACCACTAAGCCTGATACGCGAGCAATAAAATTAATTTTCTACAGATATTTCTGTTCCAAAAAGGGATTATAAACCCAAGATCTAGGATACCTCAAGTGCCTCTTAGATATTAAGTTGTTCAACTGCGCAAAGAGGACAAAAACAAAATTATGCAATTCTCACCAAAAAGAGCATGCTTTATGGTTGTGATGCTCAAAGTAAAACCAAAGAAGAGAGTTCTTAGAAGATGTGAGAAGGTACAAAAATCTAGTAGGAAAGTTAAACCATATCATCATGACAAGACCATATAATACATTCTTAGTAAGAGTGGGTAGTCAAACTTATGTCTTCCTCTCACACTCTTCACAAGATGCAATTTTACATATCTTAAGGAACTCAAAGGTACTCTTCGGGAAAGACATTTGTATCTAATAAGGTTCTCATATGTCAATCATTTTGCTTTCCATCTAGTTGAAAATGTAGTACATAAAATTGTTTCTTCGGAAAATATGTATAACCGTGGAAAAGCAAGAAACAAGATATAGTTTTTATATCTAGTGTGGAAATTTAGTATTGAGTCATGGCTAAAACTACATGTAAATTAACATGCGTCTCCAAATCAGCTAAAGAGTTCAATGACCACAAGTGAGGTTGCGTCTCACATTTCTATTAACCATAGTTTCCATTAACTCGTAGAACATACTGAAGTTGATTGTGCTTTGTACAAGAAAAGGTAGTTAGCATTGCTCATGAATCTCCAACCATTAATCTAGCATAAATTTACTAGGGAGAACTTATTGATCTAAACAAAATCACTTTGGGGTTCCAAAACTACCCATATATGTGAGAGGTTGGACATGTTTCATGTGTGTGCTCAATTTGAGGAGTATTAAAATAGGGATCAATAATAATATATTAATATGTAATCTAAGGTTTGACGATAACAAGGTTTTGAACTACATCAACCCATGTCCCAGTGTCCCACCATTCAATCATTGTACTCTATATATTCTCCTTAGCAATGATCTTCAAATAAATAAGGCTGGGTTTTTCTTTTTGCAAGAAGAATAAGTAGGTTTTGTTTGCAAATTTCTTCTTTCAAAAGTAAACATCAAGTATAAAACATTTTTACAACATTGTGAAGCTTTTTGATGTTCATAATTTCATATATACTTGTCTTTTATCTTTTTGATGACATAATTTCAATTGGAATTTATAGAGGTAACTCAGCATTTTGTAACTTTATTTGCTTTTATGTGATAGATATATTTGTGTTAAAATGTTGATCTTTGCAATAGAACGGAATGAGAAAAACTTAACAAAGGAAGGAGAAATGGGTGTGAGAGTCTAATGGGTCAACCTAACATGACACAACCCTTTTGACTATCCTAAACAAACACTCCTTTTGTTTGCCTAATTAACCAATTACTCATTTCAATCCATTATTCAATCAATCTAATCCTAAACAAACACTCCTTTTGTACATCATGTCATCATCCCATATTCATGACCTTAACAGTGCATGGAAAGAGATTTTATATTTTCTTATAATCTGTATAAACAACAAACTCAAAGAGGCTAAATAAAACGTAAGCTATTGTATGTTAAGTATGCTATTGACATGTCAAAAACTCGTCCTTTCTAATTGGTCTATGTAGACGTGAAGGCACTAACGTTGAAGAGATTTTAACCGTAATATTCATATTATGAGGTACGGTGGCAGAAAAGTAATTAATATTCACCATCAAACTCAGTAAATAATTGTTGGATTGTGAAGGCTTATTGGGCTTCGGCATTTGAGCCGATTGGAGGAACAAAGGGGGCGGCTGGCCCTAGTGGCCTTGGTCTGTTTATTGTTTCATGTTGCTTAAGTTATTAACTCTAGTTTATATCTTATATATACCCATGCATGTAATTGTAATCTTTGAGAACCTAATAAAGATGAACCCTAGTTGCACCGTGGACGTAGGTTTCACACCGAAACCGAACCACGTTGCTTCTTGTGTCTTTTACTACTTTCTACTTTAATCGTTTGTGTGTGCGTGTGTTTGTTTCCGTTGCGTACCTACTCTAAACAAAAACATCCTTATATTTACCATCTCTAAAATATATTCTCCAAGCACTACTTCATAGCTAAAACAACATTTCATATATATGATTCTTGAATTTGTTTGTTTCAAATTGATCCGAAAATAAGTGATATTCGTTAGTTTTAAAAGGTCTTTTATACAAATATACAAACAAATATAATGTACTAAACGGCAAAACTTGCTCTTCCCTACACCTGCTTGCAGTGTTGTAAAAATCGCTAGGCGCTAGTCGGGCGGTGAGGTAGGGCCTAGGCCTAGGCGGGATTAATCGGGGCCTAGGCGGGATTAATCGGATTATAATTTTTATATGTAATTTTCAGTTTTTTTATATATATACACACATTTTTATATGTAATTTTTATAAAAATGTTCATTTTTAAACCACACCAAAGGTTTTAGCCGGAATTTGGCCGGAAAGTTCAGGTTTTCGCCGGAAATTTCAGGTTTTCGCCGGAATGTTCGCCGGAATGTTCACCGGAATCTGCCCGCCTAGGACCGCCTAGGCCCAAAATTCCTCCTTAGCCGAGCGCCTAGCGATTAATCGGCGCCTTGGCGCCGCCTAGGCGCGATTTTTACAACACTGCCTGCTTGCAAACACTATGATAGACATACGAACCCTAATTCGAATCTGCTAACCATTGGGAAAGACCTGCGTCCGGGTGGGCAACCCGATCTAGCTTCCATGGGTTAATTTGACCCAGTTGGGTCAATCCACTACATCCTAAACTGCCATGCATACATGAATTGTCTCATTCGCCACTACATGTTCCATGACTCCATGTTTTCATTATTTTATTTTCTTTATTATTTTTATTTCTTTACAATTCAGTTTTTTTTCAGTTTCCTAAATTGTAGCTTAGTGGTGTAGTGTTCATTTGAATTACTTATGTAAGGCCAATCGAATGAAATGGAAGGCAGAGAATTAGAGAGAACATACGTGAGTTTTAGTTTGCTTTCGGTGAACTAACCATATTTGTTAAAAGCCCTCGCCTGGGGCGCCTAGGCGTAGTTTTGAGGCGAGGCGAGGCGCAGGTAATGGGCTTTTCTGTTGAGGCGCAGTTTGAGGATAAGAGGCGCATGTTTTTTTTTGTTTTTTTATATTTTTTTTATGCTTTATTATCATTTCTAGGTTATGGTTGAGCTTATAAAAGCTTCCACAATACCGATTGAAGCTCATTTCCTAGGTATTTGATCATTTTGGTATATGAATTCGAACATTTTGGTACTAATTAGATGATATTAAATGTTATATAATAGCTTTTCTTTATTTTATTTGAAAAATAATACTATTTTTCAATACATAATACATTTTAAATATTTTTTTAAGTGCGCTTTTTTATTCTCAGGCCCTCGCTTTTTTTGCGCCTAGGCCGTGGGCGAGGCCTATGAGCCTAGCGCCTCTGACAACTATGGAACTAACTTTCCATTGCTAATCTCTCTTTGGCAAGATAGGTGGTGTTCTTTGGATCCTAATTTTGGATTTAGGTGGTGTTTTTGTATCCTAGATTCAATTTAGGTTGGCCCAATGGAATTGATCGAGTGGTGTTTCTGTATCTTGATCGACCAGTTATTCATTTCATTTGAAATTTCAAAAATCCTATCTTTTGATACTCTGATATATAACACTAGCATGAGTCTTGGTTTTAAAAAGCGAGAAGCGCACTGAAGCGACAAGGTCTAAATCCGAAGCGCAAAGCGCAAATCGCAAAAGCGGACCGATTTTCGTACGCGAAGCGCAAGGTGCTTATATAAATTTTTTTATATATCACATTGGTTTTTAGCATCCCCTACCCAAAATATAGCCATAAATAAGGTTTATATATGATTTAATGTATAAATTACTTACATGTACAACCTTTTTAGCTAAATGTATAACACTTTGAAGCACAAAAACAGCCCCTGTACAAGAATCTAGCCTTTAAGTGCGATTTTTTTTCAAAAAAATGCGAGTTTTGTACGTTGCTCGAGTTGGGTTACATGACTCGCTAGAGTCTGCGCCCTAGGTCGAGTCACGAGTTAAGCGCTAAGCGCGGTTTTTAAAACCAAGGCATGAGTTAACTTGTATCCTTTATTATACATCATGTCATCATCCCATACCCTACCATTGTTTATAACACATAGAATACATCATACCATAGTATCTAACAATCAACTCGTTCCATGCAATATTTTACGTATTCAGAAAAAATTCAGCGCCAGTCATAAAAAGAAGAAAAACCTAAATGGACAAAGGCCTAGTGGTTTAGTTGTTCAAAAGAACTACCACCATTCACATGGATTAATTTACCATTCCGGATTACTTTAACAAGAGCTAAGACGCAGTAAAATATGCACCAAATGACCAAGTGTGAACGATAACTAACATTTAGTACAACAATACTACAAGACCCCATCCCCTAAAGTCTTCCAGATCACATACCCGAATGTCGCTTCATCCACAGTGCTGGCATAAGCCCCTCCAGCTATAACCAGTCCAATCGTCGATCCTGTAAGTAATCTCCCCTGCAGTTTCAAATAACTGCCATTCAGAACCCTATATCCATACAAACTTACATAACTTCCCTGATCCATAACTCCTATATGTACCACAATACTATCCTCATAAATTCCAAAAACTTGCAAAAATAAAAAAAAAATGGTAAAAGTTTAAAACTTCATCATTTACCTCTCAAAACATAAAACAAGAACTCATTTTTATCAAATTAATCATCTTCCAAAACATTAATTTCAATGTTACTCATCAATTTCTTTGAAACGCGAAATTATTCATTTCATTTTTAGGGTTTAAATCACACTGAAAAGTCAAAAGTATTCATATTTTAACGGAGGTGGTGCATACACGTAGTGTGTGTGTTCTAAAGAAAGAAAAGTCTGACCTTTCTGGAAGAATGGGGAATATTGGGTTTAGCAGCAGAAGTTGAAGAAGAAGAAGAAGAAGTATAATGTCTGGGTGTGGCAGCAGCCATTGATTTCAGCTTCTGAGTCAAACATTCTTTCACGAATCTGAATGCAATTCTTCCCGTCATCTTTCAAAAACTCCGAACACGATGATTATGTTCTTCAGGGTCACGATTCTCGTTGGTTATGAGTGTAAAACGATCAAATTCATTTGGTATTTAGGGGAATCACTGCATTTGTTTGTGGGGGGAGAAATTGAAGAATTTGTACGCGATTATTAAACGTGGAAATTTGATTGTCGGCTTCCCTGGAAACCCTTGTTCCTTCAAACTAAACTTTTCGGCTATATTTCACCTTTATGCACCCTAGTTTTTGTTTTTGATAATTTTGGTCCTTCAAACTTTTTATTCTAACAGAATCTGAAGTTCTGGTTTTGAAAATTTATAATTTCGGGCCCCATTTGAAAGATGGTTAAAACATTTGTCAAAGAAAATAGAAATTAAACCAAAAAAGAATACTAATATTGATAATGTATGTTGAAAAGTTGATTACAAGTTAAAACATATTAGTTAAAGGTTCAAGGTGTGCTGAATGCGCAAAGGGTGAGGTTGTCGACTAGCCGCAAAGCGCACGCCCGAGACAAAACATAGCGAACGTCCAGTCCATGCCAGTTTTAGCTGTTTTAGACTGGTTTATACTAGTTTAACCTGTTTTAGACTGACTTTTGATTGTTTAGACTAGTTTTTGGCTGGTTAGAACCTTTTGAAACTACTTTTGGCCGGTTCAAACATGATTTTTTCTCGTTTCAGGTGTTTTTTTTTTCCGGTTTAGTGCGCCTTTGTGGCTTGTTGCACTCAAGCTGGTTTTGTTGCACCTCGCATGGGCTTCTAGACGCGCGCTTTTGAATACTATGAGTTAAAATCTTATTATGATTTCATAATTGTTCACTAAAACCCATTTTTTGAAACTTAATTGCATAATTGTTCCCCACATAATGGACCTAGTTTCGGTCAAGAGTCCAAGTACATAAAATGTTTGGCATCCCAATAGTTCCATATGTGCCTAGCCATTTCCCCAACAAGTCAAATTGCCAATTTCTGTTCTTACAAGCAAGATTTTTACAAGATTAAATCAAGATTTAAACTTGTATTTCAAGAGTCATTAACTTTTAAATTTAATGGTGTTTTATAGAATCCATGTTGCCGATAACTTGTGTTTTATTTTGTAAGGTGTACATTTCACACCCTATTTTTAATCACCAGAAAGGATAACTCGAACCAAATCGGTTTAGCCGGTTCAGCCTAATTTAATACGGTTTGGTTTATAAAAATGTCAATCTTGGTTACTGTTTGACCGAAATCGCGCATGCCTCAAATCAGCCGAACTAGACATCGGAACAACCCTAGCTCTTTAATATGGTATGAGATCATACAAATAGTCTGTTTTTAAGTAATAAATATAAATGCTAAATAACAGGAAATACATGAAAAAGAACTTGAGTTATTAACCATGTTGCCCATAGTAACATTCTCAAATAATTATTCCAGTTGGTTAAAAACCTATAAATCTAACACAATGTTTTGAAATGAAGCATTAATGCAATCGTTATTCTCAAACTAAAACTCTAAAAGCCTCATGAAGATTACCGGCAATCTGCACCAACTGCTTCATAAATTGACTTGAAACCATCCCTTTTTAAGCAATGTGCAAGTTCATCCTGAAAAATGAAAATATAGACTTAATTTATCCCATTTATTTATATTATTTACTTCGTTGCCCCTGAGCAAGCGCGCAGGCCGGGGGGGGGGGGGAGGGGGGAATTTGGTTTCATTGCATTAGGTCTTCAAAATAGTCATCTTTGTTAATTAGGTCTTTATTGGGTTCTTGGTTCAGTGTTACGTTACTTTTAATTATTATTATTATTATTAAGCTAGGGATTAATATGTTTATTTTGGTTTAGTTGGGGGTGCTCATTGTAAGATCAAAGTTTATTTATATGATAATTTCCTTCCTTTTGTATAGTTTTCTCTGTTCTTTTGGGTTCTAACTCTATCAAGGGTCTCAGAGCCGTTCTTTCCTTGGAACGGACTCAATTTCTATCGACAATTTACTGTGATTCACGGTGATCAACAAGCAAGAATCAAGCAACAATGGCGATATCAGCAGAAGTGGAATTGGTAAGAGAATTAGAGGAAAGAAGCCGATCTTTGGAAGAACTGAAAGCAATGGCGTACAGATTCATGATGCGACAAGAGCATATGATGAAGATAATGGATTCGTTCTGGTTGAATCAGAACCAAATAGCAAACACTGTAGCAGTAATGGCCCAGATAGGATCAAATCAGACTACAAATCAAACGGCGGCATTAGACTTGGAGGTGAGTACTTATGTTCCCCAACCAGAATTTAGTTCCATGAGTGATGTTGAAGGGCAGTTTGGATCACTTTCTCCTTCTAGATCCATGAAAATTGAGTGTGTCCCTAAGGTGTTCAATGAAATGCCTGAAGGATTTGAAGGTGAAACAAATGCGAGTATGGCTGTTGATTCAAAGGATGGTGGAAAAAAAAATGTTGAAACAAATCAGGAAGGAACACTTTTAAATGGTGATGATAAAATTGTGGATTCATCATTTGTTGTTGAGCTTAAAGGTACACAAGGTTCACAAATTGAAGTCAGGGATGATTTGAACAGGGTGGAAACTCAAGATATCACAAAAGGTAGTACACAAGTTATGACATCTTCTGCGCTTCTTGCCACATTGCATATTTCATATCTATACTATATACTATATAATAAATAAAGGTTTTGGTGGACACTTGTCATTTCCATGTTCATTCTCAACATTTTTTTCCCGCCTCCCTCTCCTATTAATTATACAAATTTCTTTAAATTAATTTTTTTTATAATTTTTGTTTCCCGTCTCTCTCTTCTATTAAATAACAATGATTTCTATAATTATTTTTATAAAACGTTTTTTATTAAAAAAAATAGGTTTGTTCATAAAACATTTTTATAATTTGAACATTTCTTTCATTCTTTATATAAAACATTTTTTTAAAAATAACTATATAACGTGTCTAAAATTTGTATTAAAAAACTGTGTAATATGTCATAAATATGTAATATGTAAATCTTTATCATTAAGTATATATAATACTGCATTTATTCACCATGTGTAATATACCAGGTTTCTAACCTATATTATAATAAATGAATAACTATACTTGCTACGTGTCGACTTCTGCTGAAGTCTAGATTTTTCTTTTCCGTCTCTCTCCTATCAAATAATGATGATGTTAAATAATTCTAAAATTTATTCTAATATTTTATTAAAAGTTACTAAATCATAAGAATTACTAAATCATAAGAAAAATTCACTTATATCTTATTTTAAAATACAATTTTATAATTCTTAAATCTTCATTATTTGTTATTTATAATTCTTAAATCTTCATTATTTGTTATTTATAATTCTTAAATCTTCATTATTTCTTATTTCACCGATTACTGATAACATTCAACATACAAATCTCCGTAGAAATTGTTGTTTTATAACAAGTTTTATTTATTCAACCCATGTAATAAATGGGTTTTAACCTAGTATAGAATTAAGAGATGTTGCAAATGAGGATTTGGAAGAATCATTGAAAGATATGACCATCGATGAGGCTACTCATCATATTCTAGTTAAAGAAAACAATATTATCTTCAAAATGATGGCATTGATGCATTTATGGCATAGATGGAAAGCTAAACTGTTGTGGCAGTTGTTTAGAACAAGAGAATCAAAAACAACAAGCTTTCCTTGTGCTCGATTAGAAAGGTTGATGCTACACCGCACAAACAAGTAAGAGGGAGTTTTGGATGAGATGAAGTTAAGGGTTCCTGAGTTTACTAAACTCTCTTCTTGAGGACAAAAAGTGGGCTAAGGGGGGAGTATTGTTACGTTACTTTTAATTATTATTATTATTATTATTAAGCTAGGAATTAGTATGTATATTTTGGTTTAGTTGGGGGTGCTCATTGTAAGATCAAAGTTTATTTATATCATTAGGGATCATATGAATGAAATATGAGATTTGAGATAATTTCCTTCCTTCTTTATAGTTTTCTCTGTTCTTTTGGGTTCTAACTCTATCATTCAGTTAGAAGTAAACAGCTTGATATACCTTTATCTGAGGTATAAGGGCAGGTCCACCATATGCAAATGCTGAATACAGCTGAACAAGAGTTGCCCCTGCTCTTATCTTCTTGTAAGCATCCTCACCACTAAATCAAGTACAAATTTGGTAAGTAATCCATCTAGTAATGTTACAGTTATAACCTGTAATCATTGACGAAAACTCTAGATGAAAATGAGACACAAACCTGCTCACACCTCCACAGCCAACCAAAGGAATTTTCCCCTACAAAAACAAAATACATAATATACTTTCAGAAAACCTTTAGAAAAGAATAAAGAATAAACGACCAATCAAAATACCGAGATGTTTAAGTTTGTAAAAAAAGAACAATTTTTTATAACATACAAGCACATATGTCATATAAAGTCTGTACCTTTGTTAGGATATACATGTCCTTGAGAATGTCATTTGACAAATTGAAAAGAGGCTTCCCGCTCAGTCCACCACTTTCCTTTGACACGGGGTTTATCTGTACTACTTCTGGCCTTGAAATTGTTGTATTTGAAATAATCTACAAGAAAAATTCTGAATCATCAGTGAGATTGAACCAATGTGAAGTAGATTAATGAGCTTTCTAGAACCAAAAAGTGAGAAATGCCTGTTTCTTGAATAAGCATGCAGCAATGTTTAAGCAACAGCATTTTATAACTATTTTTTCCTCTATTTAACATATAAATGTAAGTGAATATTACTTAAATTTATGCATTTGCACGGAGAAGCATACCAAACCATCCAAGCTGAGATCAAGAGCAACCTACAATATCAAAACGGGACAAGTAAGAACCCTAGATTTTGAGAAAAAAGAATTATGTTGCAGATATAAATACCGCTGCAATATCTTCAAGATCTTGCTTAGACAAATCTGGAGCAATTTTGACTAGTAGTGGAGGGGGGCCTTCTTTACCCCATTGCATTTCATCACGAGCTGCTTTAACCTTTAATTATAGCAAAATTATGTGATGGATTTATAACTTTTTATCTCTAAATTAGCGGACAGTTTGATTGAAGTAAGATATTTAACTGAATCTCAAACCTTCTTAACAAGATCCTTTAACTGATTTCTTCCTTGAAGCTGGCGGAGTCCAGGGGTATTGGGCGATGACACGTTAATTACCTATAACATGATTAAACAAATGCCAACACAAATCAGTTACAGTAAAGAAGCCTATAACTTAAAATCTTAAAAGGCTTAAGAAAACATTCAATAACCCAATATATAAAGATGCAACTTAACCAGAAAACGAATAAAAATCAAGTTGAAAAAGGGAAGCTACCAAGTAGTCAGCATACTGGGATAGTGAACGAATGCCTTGTACATAATCTGCAGCAGCATCCTCACTGGTTTTATTCTTTCCAATGTTGACTCCAAGAATTCCCGGGCCCGTTTTCCCTCCCTGTTTGACTTCATGTTGGGCCTCCAACCTTTTTGCAACAGCAGCTATTCCATCACCATTAAAACCACACCTGTTTATAATGGCACTGCCCACAAATAAAGCATGATGACAGGTTAAAAACCAGAAACATAATCCTCAAGAATGCAATCTTTATAGAAAATATTATCAATCGCGATTGTAAACATCAATAGGAAAGCCATTTGATTCTTACCCTTGGTCTCGCAATCTGAACATACGAGGCTTTGGATTACCTTCTTGTGGAAGAGGAGTTACTGATCCAACTTCTATGAAACCAAAACCTAACCCAAGTAAACCTTTAACGGCTTCTGCATTCTTATCAAATCCAGCAGAGAGACCTATTGGATTAGCAAACTTCCTTCCCCAAACTTCAAGCCCTAGTATTTGCTGATCTGGCCTCTTTTCTTTAGGGACCCACCCATGAGTTGCAGCAGAGATAGCCAGACGGTGAGCAACCTCGGGATCCAGCAATGCAAACAACGGATTTGCAGCTTTGCTTGCTGAGAATAACCAGCCACTGCAGAATTGTCCATCAAGAAGGGTAACAACCAAAACTAACGAAATTAAACAAGAATAAATAACGGTCAATGTAAACCGATATCATGATTAGTATATAATTGATTACAACGTGAAGTACAACAAAAACATTATGTACCAACAATAAATGTATGCAAGGCGGCTGACTGTACAAAAAAATAAGCTGAAGCTTGAGGGCCCGTATATAAGGTTCCCCTAATTTCTATGGTTTAAATTCGTTTAATTTTCTGGTTTTGACAAACAGAGCAAAGAATCAGTATACTTCGAAGGGCTCTCTTTTCACTAAAACTCACTATAAATCTAATACGTGATTGTGTATCTTTTGGAAATAATATACAAAAAACGTGTATCATCATATTCCCACGTGTTAGGATCCTAATCAAAACTTTACTTTTTTTTTACGAAAAGGGCCCTGTTTTAGAATCTGTGTTAGGTCCAAAAAGGTTGAGCCAACCCTGAATATAGGTTATTTCATATTGGTATAGTAATAGTGGCACATGAAATGCAATGAAACATGAACCATACGACAAACTGTGAGTTAGACATATTCAGGATTAAGTACCTGAATGTTGCTTCATCCAAAGTGCTGGCATAAGCTCCTCCAACCAGGCCGATAACGACTCCACTGAGTAATCTTCCCTACAATTTAAGATGCCTACTTTTCAGATTTCAAAAGCCCTTACGGTTTGTTTGGTTGGCGGGAAGTCATGGGATTTTAATGGAATTGGAATTAATTCCAACCAAATCCCTCAACTAATGGAATTCAAAATCCCTCCCCATTTCAAAGGAATTCAGAATCCCTCGCCATTTTAAGGAGTAATTTTGTCTTTTAGTTATTTTTACATTACAATTCCATTAACAAATATGCCACCAAACACATTATGAATTTCAAAGGAATCCTTTAAATTCCAAATCCAACTCCAACTAATTCCGCGAACCAAACGCCCAGGGCCTGTTTGGTTGGCATGAAATCATGGGAATTGAATGGAATTGGAATTTAAATTCCATTCTTTTGCATGTTTAATTGGCTAAAGGAAGGAATTAGAATTGGAACTAATTCCAACCAAATCCTTCAAAGAATTCAAAATCCCTCCACATTTCAAAAGAAACCTCAAGAATGTTTATAATTTACATGATAACCCTAGCCGCTTTTCGTTCCATCTTCGTATCTTTAAACATTTTTTAAATATATTTGAATTTGGATTTTTATTTTATATTTTGTTTGTAAGACACGATTTAATATGTGGCTCTTATAATCATTTATCTAATTATTAAATGATCAAATATAATTATTTATTTATTTAATAACCTATGGCTAGTAATTAGTTGAAGGGTCTAATTACTCTTAATGGGCCACTAATGGGTTTCCCCTTGGGTGTACATATAAATAGAGAGTTAATTAGAGGAAATAGACTAATGATTCTATTCTATCACCACTAACCAAATCGTCACTCTCTCTCTCCAAACCGTGAACTCTCACGAACTCACCTAATACCATCCTAATCGTACACCCTAAACGGAAACCCAATCCAGATCAGAGATCATGATGTTTTCCCTATCATCGGTGAACTTAGCAGGTATGATTTATATATTGTTTTCCATTACTTAGTCACAAGAACTGATCAACATTGTTAATTTAAAAAATTTCTCTTTAGACATTTTTATATTCCAATTCCATTAATAAACGTATCAACCACGAATTTTCAAATGAATCCTTTAAATTCCAACGCAAATTCCTTTTCAAAATTTAATTCGAAAACATTCCGCGAACCAAAGAAAAGTTACCATTCTGGAAGAACGAGGAAGATCCGGTTTGGCAGTAGCAGAAGAAGAAGAACAATAATGGCTGCGATTGGCAATTGGAACCGCCATTGATTTCAGCTTATGTGTCAAAGATCCTTTCATGAATCCGAATGCAATTCTTCCCGACATCTTTCAAAAATTTCAGATACAGCAGCACCCGTCGATTAGGTTCTTCAAGTTCACGATTCAACGGCTCAGGAGTTTTTGGTACGAATTTGTAGGGGAGGTGTTGAATGTGTTTTGACGCTAAAGTGGAATATTGTCGGCTTAATGGAAGTTCTTAGGGGGTGTTTGGGATTACTTATTTACTCTGCTTATTAACTTATTAACTTATATAAGTTAATAAGGTGTTTAGGAAAGCTACTTATTTAGCCTACTTATACCATTTTTCAAGAAGTAATTCCATCCTTACTTATTACTTATAACTTATTAACTTATAGCATAAGTCAATAAGTAGTTTTCAAAGAAAATCCCAAAGTTTTTAAGAAGTTACAAATTGTGACTTATGACTTATTACCTTTTTGAATAAGTCATAAGGAGTTTCAAATAAGTAATCCCAAACACAGCCTTAGTTTAAAGTTTAAACCCTTGGTCCATGTCCATCTACTTCTCCGCTAAACTTCAACCTTTTTGTTCTTGCAATTTTAGTCCTTATACTCTTTTTATTTTACCAAAATCTCATGTTACTTTTGAAGTTTGTGATTACAAGTAAACTAGTTAACGTCACCTAGCGCGTTGCGGTGGGACAATATTAGAAACTTGGTTAAGCACGTAAAAAGAATTTACGTCGAAACATAGACCAACTTGGCTCTAGATAATTTTTTATCGAAAAGTATAAGCATGTTACAACCGTATATCCAAAGTGTATGAAAACATAATATTTTTACTACGAAAACATAATATTTTTAAAGCTATAAGAGGGAAAAAGAATGTGTAAATTATATATAAATATTAAGATGATTAAAAAATGAAATACTTAAAATACTTGTTCTGTAAATAAAAATAATAATAACATAAATAAAAAATTAAATAATTAAAACACTTGCTCCGTGAGCAACAAAGGTGTGGATTGGGTTGACCTGAAACACCTTTTATCCAAATGTTATAACCTTCATGGAAACAACATACATAGATGCAGTCTCATAAGCACCTATAGATAACACCACTAATTCTTTAATTCATAATCTTGGTTTAAAAAGCGTGAGGCGCTCCAAGGCACGCGTCTATGTATAACCAAATAAGCTTTATTTACAACCAAAAACTGCATCTCTCATATGTTTTACATATAAACCTATTTATCAACCTTATGTTGTTTTTATATATAAACCTCCTACAAACACTAACTTTAACCAATTTTGACCCAATGTGTTTTCCACAGCGCCTCGCGCATTATGCAAACGTGCCTTTTTAAACCAAGTTCATAATTACATACTAAACTATTACAGTAGTGTCACACCTCGCCAAGGCGGAAACAAACGGGAGCGACGAAATTGAATCATTACACCTTATCAAAAAAAATTTATATTAATTGAATAATTGATTACAAAAAAAAAATCAAACAAAAAAGTTAGAACAATTAAGTCTTCTTTCGTTAATATCTATCTAAGTCCACTAAGGCATGAATCCTTGAATTCCTAGTGTGATCAAGCAGCAACCTAGTTTCCAAAACCTGAAAAACATGCTAAAATAGGTCAACTAAAAAGTTGGTGAAAACATAGGTTTAGATAGATACATAGTAATAGATAACACAGTGCAAGTCATAAACAAGTTTCACAATTCCAAGTAATTAAACTTTTACATATGAGTCCACAACCAACCCTAGTGATCGATAGCTCTCCCGTCCAACACCTTGTCAGGGTGTTAGACTAAGTATGAATGTCTAGTATGCACTTTCTGGACAACCAGCTCCTTCTAAGTTGATCAAAATCCACAACTTGAAGGAAGCTCGGAATTGATTGGCATGCATCAACCCCGAGGACCGGGTGGGCTAGTCAGGCCAAAAGATCTATTTATGTACTCTCGTGGCTTCCTCGGAGTTAATGGTTGTGTAAGTTTTAGAAAATAAGAGAGATTTTGTAATAGAAAATGACATAGCAACATGTATAAACTAGTTTAGTGTTACTAGAATTAGAAAGTATGTTATTGACTGCAAAAGAATAGTTTTGACTCTATAATATGGTTTTCAATTTTGATATATGAGCATATTTTCCACCCCAAAGTAGAAAGTGAAGAGGGGCTATGAACTCACCTTGCAAGTTTGAGGGTTGAACTTGTACTTGATGTAACTTGGATTTGAATGCCTTATGGATTCCCTAAGTAAGTTTGTTAAGTTAATTAGAAACAAGTTTAGAATAGTAGAGGGGTTGTTATTGTAATTAGTAGAAAGTGGTTGTAGTACATTAGAGTGGTTATCATTCCAGAGTACTACCTCCAACATAAAATTTTCCATGAAAGAGTTGGTCGGATCGTAACCCCGTCTTTTCCTAGCCAGAACTTTAATGTTTGTCAGATAACTACATACCGGTTTTAAAGTTACTCTTTTTATATACTTTAACTAAGTTTAAGGTGTGTTTGGCAAGTTTGGAAAGTATATGGGCTAAAGTAAAAATATAATTTTTTTATAGATAGAAATAAAATAAGTTGGATATTAGAGGGTTTAATTGAAAATAAGGAGTTTTAGTAGAAACATAATTTAAAAGTTGAAAGGAAACAAGAAAGATCAAAATCAAGTTTTTAAATAAAAGTTTGAACAAGTTTGAATAAAATAAGGCTTTTGATCTTGGATTAGATGTATGATTATTAAATAAACATGTTTGGGAAACATAGATCTAAGCTAGTTATGAAGGATTTTGAAAGAAAAAGTATGAACAAGCAAGAACATATGAAGAACTTACTTAGAATGGAAGGATTTAAGTTATAATCTTCCAAGAGATGAGAGGAACGACCTTTAGTTGCTAGAGAGCCCTAGAGGATCGTTGAGGTGCAAATAATGAATGTGGAATAAGGGCTCTATTTATAGGGTGGGTTTAAGGCTTATTAGCAAAAAATTAATTAGTGAAAAGGACTAGAATTGCAGATAATTTGTTGTATTTTAATAAAAAAATTCAAATAATAATAGAGGGTGGTAGTTCACGAAAATTAGAGGGGGATAGGGATAGGTTGAGTTCAAAATTAGTTAGTTAATGGATGGAATGTATTAGGATAGGATTAATAATAAAAATAATGATTTTTAATTCATTTAAGATAAGTTTAAAGGAATTAATTGATTTTATTAATTTAAATAATAATAATATATATTAATAAAAATTTCTAAAACTTTAATAATAATAATAATAATATATAACTGAAATTAGAAAAATTAACCAGATTTTGAAAATGTTACAAAAGAAACCCTGAAATTTACGTATGCGTAACTTTTACCCTTGAAATTTTATTTTAGTCAAACGAAGTTACAAACTTCAATTGTTTTGATTAGGTTAGATTCTAAGGCATCTAGAGTTACTATAAGTAGCAAGTTAAAGAATGTACATAAGAATCAGATAGAATTAAAATAGAATAAGCAAGTCGTTCTAAAGCGAAATAGAATACTCGCTTTAGGCCAGACTCAGAAGTTTGAAATGAAATGATATCACAATTGAAATGAGGCATCAAATGGTTCACAGTATTAGAATTCTTAATAGGTTAAAAGGTAGAATCATAGGGCTAGGCATAGAAATGAGGGATGTCACAAGTAGCATATATACAAGCATCATTACCATTAGGATATGAAGTTATTGCAAACATTTTCATCATTTCCTCCTGGGCACTCACTAAACTGGTCAAAACTACAAAATTAAGTTCAAACTACTCTAAACTCTCAAGTTCAACTTTTCCAAATACAAACCATAAATTTTAGAGATCAAATTGTATAAACATGCTCCTGTATTTTGGTACTCAAAGATGCATAAAACAGAGCTTATACTTTACTACTTCAATTTAGAATTTCTTCTAGTAAAACTGAAACTCAATATATCTTATAAACATGCACAAATTTAACCCCAAATCAATTTGGTGGAGCAATTATGAACCCTAAATCAACAATTTGGAACCCAAGCCAACACATTTAACATAAAGTAACCAAATAGAGATCGAACTAGAGCAGTTAATCTCCCTTAAATTATCCAAGTACGATTTGCGATACATGAATCTACAAAGCACATATATCTAATTTATGACTTTTTAAACTAAACTTTTAGGCAATTCAAGCACATATACTCAACGATTCAAAAAAAATGTCAAAATTCATGAAAAAGAAAATGAGATTTGATAGGATTAGTGGAATTAAATGAAGCATACGAAGGGATTTGATGATGCATAAAAAGAACAAACCCTAGAATGTCTGAGATGAAACATCACAGGGGCGTCTATAGAGATGAAACATCACACGGGCGTCTATAGAGTCAACGGCAACCTCGAGGTCGGTGAACTCCATCTCTGATCTTCCTCCTCCTTTCATGGTTTTTCAATCAATCGGCGTTCTGAAATTGAAACTTTTGTGCTCTGCTCACAAATTTGAAAATTAAGGTGGAAGGGGTGATGGTGACGGGGAAAATATTAGGGTTTGAGGTAAGGTTACGATTATGAAGACGGGTGGGTCTAGGATCCGCGCTTTTTACCGGATGAGGACCCATGGGTTTATGGGGGAAGCAAAGTTGAGGTTGAACTACAAGCTACTAGTGTCAAAATTATACTCTTTTATTTTTATTATAAAGTATAAACTATTACTATTATTATTACTATTACTATTAATATTATTATCATTATCATTAATATTGTCATTTAATCACCCTAGTGTCAGGACTCGCCCAAAATATTCAAAATTTTGCCTAAAATTCAGCTCATCGTTGTTGCGTTTCCGGAGTCTTCTAGAACAATCATGGTGCTTCAAGACTTGTGAAAATTCTAGAAAGCTATGAAGACTTCAAGCATAATATTTCCATGGAAACAACAGAAAAGTTGTCAAAGAGTGATCTAGAATCACCATGTAAATTACTAAAACTTGTATAGAAATTTCTAGAATGCACTAGGACTTGTAGTTAGAAATTATAAATAGGAGGAAGGTTGCCATTTGCACCTCACCTCCCAAATCATATTATTTACCTTATTTAAAGGCTTTCAAGCTCCCGTACTTCTTATCGTAATTAATAAAGAGTTAGTTGATTACGATCTTACTTTTCTGTGTCTTATCACTTCTGAATCGCTACAACGTTGGTACAATGGCTAATCTTAGTTGATGACTTAGAGTCGCACGCGAGTCAACCTAAAAAAGCCCTTGCTTTTTTGTGCTTTGTGACTAGGCTCCGGGTGAGCCCTCTGTGCCTTGAGTGCGCCTTGACAACTATGTATTTAATACGGAGAAAACTAACAAGGCTTGGCTCTCGACTTCTTTATGTGATTTCAATATCGTTACTTTCTATGATTTGCAACCTTGCGCCGACGTAGGAAGCAACCCACTTGTTGTGGATGCATTTGCTTCCAATTTCTTCATGTTGTTTCCGTCGTGGATAGATAATTATGTCATCTCATTTCCTTTCTTAATTAGTGTTTCATTTGCTCTCATAATGGGAAATAAGAAGTTACATCCAACACATATTTTTTCTTTTTTTGTTGTGTTTGAAAGAAAAAAATTCCACATATGCAAAACTAAACCGGCTATGCATGTTTCAAGTTATTTTCTTCTAAAATTTTGCAGGTTTATTCAAATTTAATAACTATGGGGACTTTAATATGTAAAAGTCATGTTGAGTGATTTTTGTGAGAAAAAAAAGAAAATATGTTGGGTTTTTATAATATTTGCCCATTTTCTTACTACACAGGGGTGTGCAAAGCCGGTTATAGCCTCTTCCATAATCATAACCGCTTGGTCGGTTATGGCCTCTTCCATAACCATAACCATAACCGCTTGGTCGATTATGGTAGGCTCAGTTAAGCGTCGGTTATGGGCCGATTTCGGTTAATTGTCTAATGTATTTTTTATTTTTTATTTTGCTTTGCTCCGGTTATGGTGTTCCAAGCTCGGTTATGCAGGTTCCAAGCTTGGTTATAGTGCTTTGAAGCTGTATATATATATACACACATACACACATATATATACACATATATATACACTATGCAAATGTTTCAAGTTCAGTTCGGTTTTGGTTATATAGGTTAACCAAAGCTTCATAAATATAACCATAATCGATTGGTTGGTTAACCAAAGCTTCATAATCATAACCATCGGTTATGTCAGTTATCAGATAAAATCGGTTTTGTTATGCTGGTTACAGTTCGGTTATCGGTTAGGGCGGTTAATTTGCTCACCCCTATTACACATCAATCTTTCATGGTTCAAAACATAAGACCAATTCGGTTATTTCAGTTTTCTGGATGTTTAAACTCGAAATTGAACCGTATATTTGATTTTTAAGAAACTGTAAAACCAAACCGGAAGTTTGGTTTTTAAGAAACCGTTTTAGTAATCACTGTTGATTTTCTTCAATAAGGAAATTGAAGGATTGGATTTCTCCTCCCCCTCATCCAAAACCCTTTGGAGTCCTCATCATTGAGTGAGTGTTTCTATTTTCTATATTGGTTTAACCTTTTGCCTTTTAATAATCCTTTTATTTTTATTTGAGAAGGAAGTTGAAGAGGTTTACTTCTCCTCCTCCAAAACCGTATTCGGTAAGTTAGTTTACACATTCATTGAGTAACCGCATTTTCCTTATAACATGATGGTTTTCACAGCTTTAAATCTTTTTTTAGGTTTGGGATTTCTTTGGCGATCCGATGGCTAAAGAAATGTATGGGAGTCTTTTCATAACACATGTGAGCACACTTATCAAAGTGACCCATGGGTTTATCATCTTCCAGACTGTGAACCGATTTCCTATAGCTGTTGAGATGATGAAGGAGTGAACCGATTTCCTATAGTTGTTGAGATGATGAAGGAGTATGACATATCCATAACTGCTTTATCTTTGTGTTTGTGATTACAAGAAAAAAACATAGCTCTAGACTACTTAATAAACTTGAGAGTGAAGAAACTATAGTGTAAAGCTATTTTTCTTACATTCCCTCAGTGGTTTTGGTTGTGTTAGTGATTACAAGAAAAGCATGCAGCTCTAGATTACTTAATGTACCTGAAAGTAAAGAAACTATATTGTAAAGCTATTTTTCATTGAGAAATGACAAATGTAATGATAAGTTATCAACGTTCTTTTACATAAATAATGTCAAATAGTAATTTGTTTATTATTTTAATTAAAAATATATTTTTCTTAATCACTTTTTAATAACAATTTTTTACTTTTAAATATCATCTAAACTTGTACTTACAGAATTTAAACTCACACTCCTTTTGTAAAGACAACCACCAATGCAATAAGACCAAAAGTCCATGGAATCTTAATCACTTAGGGGGTATTCGGGATTAAGTTTGAAAATGACTTATTGAGTTATTGGTTTTTTTCAAAAAGCCAATAAGTCAAAAAAGTGTTTGACATGGATAAAAATGCTTTTTATTTTGGCTTTTTGATAAGTCTTAAAACGTTGTTTTCCAAAAGTCACAAATCTTGGCTTTCTAAAACTTCTTATGACTTTTTGAACATAAAATTAACAATCTATCTACCATTTACCCTACAATAAATATAAAACTCCTTTGTTGTGGAAATCCGCATTTGTATTTTTTTTTAAATTATAATTTTTGTCTAAAAAAATTGTAAGTAAATAATAGTATATGTAAATAAGCAATCCCAAACACCCTCAAAGTATAACATGGTTTTAAATATAAAAGAATGTCCTTTTTTGTTATTTTACATGAATAAGTTAATCCAAACACTTTTTAAAAAATAACTTATTGACTTATTGGCTTTTCCCACCACAAAAGCTAATCCAAACACTTTTTAAAAACTCATTTTGAAAAATTCATAAGTCAATAATCACTTTTGACAAAAAGCACTTTTGGAGTTGAATAACCAATCCCAAACACCCTATTAGCATCTATAATGGCAATGTCCCTCCGGTGGAATTTGTTTCTAGACCTAGTTCTGCATGAGTATAGGTTTTTAAATTTATTAATAATAGATACATAAATAAGTGTCATTCAAATAAAAAGTACACAAATAAGAAATATTAATAATCGTGTCGGTATAACGATTTAATTGATGAACTTGAACATAATTCATATATTTGTTCATGTCAAGATATCAATCCTAACCCAGACACACTTAAAATCTGTATAACCTGAACCCGACACATGTAATTCATTTATCTGAACGTGTTAAAAGAAATAGTGGGTTGTAATAAATGGGTAAAACGTGTTGTGATGTGTTGCAAAGCACACCTCGTTTTTCCTTGTATTTCGTAGCGTTTTTCGTATAGTTTTAGAGTCATTTTGAGTCATTTATAGCTTGTACTTAGTAATGTTGTATGTGGTAGGTGTTCGTGAGTAATTGGAGCTTAAACGATCAAGAACTGTGAAGAAACGAGCACACAAGAACACGGGCTAGAAAATTAGTTACGGGACCCATAATATATGGGTTTGGCGTATTTCAACGCGAGGAGTTCAAAATTCAGGTTATGTTCTCGCGGTACGCGAGGGTTGTGGCCCAACTTCTCGCGGTACGCGAGGGACTAGGAAATTCACGTGACCTTTTTCTCTAGAGGTACGCGAGGGGATGGTTCTTTGGGCCTCGCGATACGCGAGAGACCCCAGATACGCAGATTTTAACCTAATTTCATGGTTTAATAGATTAGGACTCTCCCATTAGAATAAGAATCGATTACCAGCCGTCTTGAGAGCTAAAAGGGGCGATTTTGAGAGGATAGGAAGCAACGAGAGTAAAATTACTTCGTAAGGGCATATCTCGGGCTAGAAAATTAGTTACGGGACCCATAATATATGGATTTGGCGTATTTCGACGCGAGGAGTTCAAAATTCAGGTTATGTTCTCGCGGTACGCGAGGGTTGTGGCCCAACTTCTCGCGGTACGCGAGGGACTAGGAAATTCACGTGACCTTTTTCTCTAGAGGTACGCGAGGGGATGGTTCTTTGGGCCTCGCGATACGCGAGAGACCCAGATACGCAGATTTTAACCTAATTTCATGGTTTAATAGATTAGGACTCTCCCATTAGAATAAGAATCGATTACCAGCCGTCTTGAGAGCTAAAAGGGGCGATTTTGAGAGGATAGGAAGCAACGAGAGTAAAAGATTGGAGCTTTATCAACCGGGTTGGTTAATTCTTGCTCGTAGGGTTTCGATCTTTGGTTTTTTGTTTACTTTGTTTTGTGTTGGATTATGTTTGAGACTTTTGAGATGTGTTTTCTGAGTTTAAACATGTATCTTGGCTAGACTATAGTAGCTATCTAGGTTTTCGATGATTGTTTAATTGATTCGTAGATTTCCTTCAGTTTATGTTGGATTGTGATGGATTGGTGATAAAGTAAAGAATTTGGATTCAATTAGTATGATGTTTTTGCATGTTTAATTCTGATTTGCAATTGGTTTGTGTTTCACATGCGTTTTGTTGAATGTATTTCAAATAATAGATACATGTTAGGTTGCTTACTTTGTATTTGTAACTAGTTTGTGGATAATTGATATCATCTTCCATAGAAACGCAAGTTGAGAGTGTCTTAGGATTAAATGTTCTTCCTACTTCAATAGCTGAAAGGTGCGAAGTTGTCGGGTATTCCTTGGTGTTAGGGTTCTTAGGTAGATTGCTTTGAAAGGAGGGTTTCTTAGCATTATTGATATTCCATGTCATACCGAGAGTTTCCAGGTTACCCCGTATGTCTTAGGGCGTATTGAGATATTGAGACTGAGAAGTAATATATATGTAGGGTACTTTAGCATTGTTGGAAATAACTGAGAGGTGATCCAACCAACCGGTGAGTTTACACGTTCTTTAAGGTTTCCTGTTAGGTCACACCCGGAGAATGATCTGGGATCCTTAGGTTGTCTTAGGGTTTCGTATTCAAAGATCCCGGTTCCATCATAACTGTCATAGCCGAGAGAAGTTCATGTTTGTCAAACATGATTCATTACCTAGATAGTGTTTTATCCTTTATTGATCTCATCCGTTTTTTCTGTTTGATAGTTGGTGTCGTTAGTTAGAGAGTTCCATTAGTTATAGTTTCACAAACCCCCCCAATTTAATTCAGTTTAGTTAGTTGAATCAGAGTCTGGGTAGAGTTATCACTGGTGTGTCGTGGGTTTGATATCCGGACTTACAGTAGACTTTACTGCAATTGATCGGTAAACTTGTCGGTTGTGTGGTCTAGTATTAGGTTGAGTCTAGATTTATAAATTTAAAGCTAGAGTGTCTAGGTTAGGTTTTTATATTAGTTTGTATAGACCGTCCAACACACATCACGTTGATAGTTTGACCTTATAAAACATATTTTTTATTTTGTTTTTAAAAGGACTGAGTAGTCAACTTGCTTAATTAGACACACGCATGACCCATGTAATTAAACTAGGGTTGTAAACGAGCCAAGCGAGGTTGGGCTCTGGCTCATCTCGTTTCAAAACCGAGCCAAGGCGGCTCGCGTCGTTTATCTTAACGAGCTGAAATATTGAGCTCGGGCTCGACTCGTAAAAAGCTCGAGCCAACTCGTGGCTCGTTTGTTTTTTAATATTTTTTTTATATTTTATACTTTTTACACATATTAATATATAAAAAAAGTAAGATTTTGAACATACTCAAAATTTATAATATAAGTTCAATGCATAAACAAGTTCTAATAAGTGGTAGTTCATCGTTACCACTGCTGGGAGTCTGGAGCTTTCGAGTTCTATTTATGGGAATAAATAAATATTAGATAATCGCTATTTGTTCCTTTCCGGCTTTATACTTTTTGGTTGGGGCTAGAGGTGTATAAACCGGGTTCAAAAGCCAAACCGGTTCGGGTTTAAAACCGGATCGGGTTTTACGAAGCCTGGCTAGACCGGGTTCGAGGCCAGACCGGACCGGGTTTCAAATCGGTTTATCTACACCTCGAACCCTACCCGATGGAATCGGTTAGGACCGGGTCGTCTCCCCAAACCGGTTCAGGCTGGGTCGGGTAAACCCAGTTTTTTTTAAATAGCCGTTAAGTTTTTAAAAAAATAGCCGTTTGGGCTTTTTTTTTACCTTTTTTTAGCTTTGTTTGGTTTTTTTGACCCGATAACTTAGTATAAATATTTGTTGGTTGTGTGGGTTGAACCACACAAGTTTCTACTCTCAAACGATATAGAAAAAACTTCTTTTTCTAATTTAAAAGTTCTTATAACTTTGTCTAAAATACAAAATAAATTGTCACCGGAGTGGGGGTATCCAAACATTTCGAACACAATAGTATGTTTCATCATTTGCCAACTTTCCGGATTTACCCAATGAGCGGTAACACAAAGGTAAGAATCCGACAAGTTGTGGGGAGCCGACCAAACATCACAAGTTAAATTAATACCAGTTTTTAAACTTTCAAATTCATTTACTAATTCTAATTTAGCTTTTTTCCACATATTTATACAATCTCATCTAAGAGTAGCACAACTTACGTGAGTGTAGCGAGGTTGAAGCATTTGTTGAATAAGTCGAGTGAAATGCTCGTTGTCAAAGTGTTTGAAAGGCAAACTCTCTTGAATCACAAAATGCGACATCCTCTCCCGAACCGCATCAACATTATATGCAAAAATATTACCGTCCTTCGTCATACTTGCTTGACCTTGCGAAGTTTGAGCCTTCAACACCGAATAATAGTTTTTTAATGTGATTATTCAAAGTCGTGTTTGCATCTTTTCCAAAAAAATGCCCGCACAACTTGCACCGAGCCTTAGTAACACCTTTCGACATTTCGCATAAATCGAAATGTTGCCAAACATTGGGGTTCCTAGTAGTAGGAATAATCCGAACAATCGAGGGAGTACTAGCAGTAGAAGCACCAACATTAACATTAGATTGTGCACTTTCGTTAGCCATTTTGAGAGATTTGAGTGTGAGCGTTTTTGAGAAATTTTGAAAGATGCTTGACTAGGGGTGTAAACGAGTCAAGCCGGCTCGAGAGCTACTCAAGATCGGATCGGTAAAAAGCTCGAACGAGCCGAGCCTTAAAGAGCCCGAGCCCGGTCTCGGGCCTAAAATATGGCTCGTTTAGTTATCGAGCCCGAGCTCGAGCTTTGCATTCTAAGATCGTTTAGGCTCGCGAGCCTTAACGAGCCTAGTAAAGTTTTATTTTATTTTTTTTTTATATTTAATATATTCTTCAATTTAACCCTTCAAATCGAGCTCGAGGTAATCGAGCTCGAGGTAATCGAGCTCGAGCCGAGCTTTTGCTCGTTTAATAGTCTTGAATGAAATCGAGCCTTGTCGAGCCGAGTTCGATCCAAAAATTATAGGCTCGAACCGAGCCGAGCTCGAGCTCGAGCTTCAGGATAATCCCACGAGCCAAGCTCGATTAGTGTCAGGCTCGGGCTTGGCTCGACTCGTTTACACCCCTACCCAAGACCTCCACTATGGGAAGTCTTGTGGCTTTCATTGCACAAAATGGCCAACGGTCTTTACCATTAGTTACAACCATCATAACACAACACATTTTTTTTAAGAGCAAAGGCCCGGACACCTGAGATCACCCTGACAAACAGATCATCCTTTCGTCCGAAGAACAGAAGCATGGTGACCCCGCCCCACACCACCCAGGAGGAAATCAGAAAACCCCCTGGGTCAACCTAAAACATTTTTGTCTTAAGCGAGACTCGAACCCATAACCTCTTGTTTGAAAAATCATGAGGCTATCACTCAACTAGAAGGCTCGATGGTTATAATACTAACACAGTTGATGAGTTAAACTTGAAATCTGAACCCACCATCATTTTCTTGGTTATTATTTGTTTCAAGTAGTTGTTTAATGAATTCAGAATCAGAAGCCAATGTGGATATTTACATACTTAAGGGTGGTTATTTTTGGGTTTTAACGTCAAATCGTTAGTAACAATTTTAAAATCTATAAAGAAAGATTAAACCTTTGAAAATTAAAAGCAAACCGTAACAATCGCTAGAGTTGGTTTCAATATGGTTTCATCGTGTGGGGAACTTTTTATGAGTTTGATTGGGCTAAAACCAAACCGAAAACCGAAAGTTAGGTTTTTGGGTTTTTTAAATCGTTCGGTTTCAGTTTTTGGTTTTCAAAGTGGGTTCGATTCGGTTTCAGTTTTTTCGGTTTTTGCCATTTGGGGTTGAAGTTTTTGGGCCAAAAAAAAGTTGCCCAAAATGATGAGTTTGAGTTTGAAACACATTCGAATCTAAAAATTTTGGGCTACACAATTTTTTAATTTCTTATAAATTACTTAACATTCAAAAATAAAATTTATAATCCACAAATTCGATAACAAACATAAATCTTAACATATTATTAATACAAATATGCGTAACACAAATACGCGCGCATAACACTTAAAAGTTTACATATACGGGAAACATAGAAGTACACAACACAATATAATGTATATTATGGAACATGCATACACACAATATAATGTATATTATGGAACATGCATACACACAATATATTATAAAAGTTTACATGTATATATTCGGTTTGGTTCGGTTTCGGTTTTCAGAAAATACATAACCACCGTCGGATTTTAGATTGGCTCGGTTTTTTTGATGTGGTTTTTTCGATTAATTCGGTTTTTTCTCACCCATACATACAAACATAAAGAAAACACACAGAAACCAATAACACACTCAAATATAGTATTATCTTGTGTATGTCACTGTTTATTTATCAAAATTATTCATAACTATGTCATCTAGTTTTAATAAAAAAATTACAATTTTTACATAAAAATATAAATAATAATGTATTACATAAAAATATAAATAATAATGTATTACATAAAAATATAAATAATAGTGTATTACATAAAATATTAATTTAGTAAAATTTTATTATATTTTAACTCAATTTGTGCTATTCTATTAAAAGGCATGGATCACATTACATCTATACTATATAATAAATAAAAGTGTTTCAATTACACGTGTCGCTTCTACATTAATTCTTAGAAAAAAAAATTCGCCTCTCTCTTTTAATAAATACACTTCCATATTTTCAATAATAATATATTTTTAAACAAATTATTAATTATACTAATAAAACACATTTATTTTAAATTATCTCATATTATAAGAAATTTTGAAATGTAACTACATACCTTATGTTTTCAATCAAATAGTAAATAAAAGTCAAATTACATTGAATAATATTTAATGTATTTTTGAAACTCGATTATATATTTATTTTTATATATTTTTTTATTTTGTTTTCTATTTTACTATATGTATTATATTTTTTCACCTATAAGATATATATATATATATAGGATTAGGTTCAAGTAAAAAAAGTTTTAATTGTAAGAAGGGTGGGAAGTATTTAGGACCATTAGATCAAATTATACAAATATTTAGTGGTTGAGATTAAATTGTAGAAGAAAAAGTTGTTGAAAGAGTATTTTAGTCTTGGCCACTTTTGTTGACTTTTATCAAGTTCCCCCCTCATTTTTAAAGGTTCAAAACTTTTACATACGACATTATTTTTTCAAAAAAATTACACCATAAAAACGAACGTTTTTTTTATCTTTAAAACAAGTATAGTGTCGTTATAAACAAAAACGAATTTTTTTTTACGTTTTTCAGCTCATTGTGTAATTAGTCAGATCAATGTGTAATACAAGTTCATTGTGTAATACAAGTTCATTTTGTAATACAAGTTCAATGTGTAATACAAGTTCAATGTGTAATACAAGTTCATTGTGTAATACAAGTTCATTGTGTAATACCACGTCTGGTTATTGTGTAATACAAGTTCATTGTATTATATGTATTTATCATTGTGTTTTACGTTTTCCAACTCATTGTGTAGTTAGTCAGGTCATTGTGTAATACAAGTTCATCGTATAATACAAATTCATTCTGTAATACAAGTTCATTGTGTAATACCACGTCTGGTCATTGTGTAATAAAAGTTCATTGTTAGTCAGGTCATTGTGTAATTAGTTAGGTCACTGTGTAATACAAGTTCATTGTGTTATATAAGTTCAATGTGTAATACAAGTTCATTGTTTTATATGTATTTATTATTGTGTTTTACGTTTTCCAGCTCATTGTGTATTACAAGTTCATTGTGTATTACATGATCATTGTGTAATACGAGTTCATTGTGTAATACAAGTTCATTGTGTAATACCACATCTGGTCATTGTGTAATACAAGTTCATTGTGTAATTAGTCAAGTCATTGTGTAATACAAGTTCATTGTGTAATACAAGTTCATTGTGTAATACCACGTCTGGTCATTGTGTAATACAAGTTCATTGTGTTATATGTATTTATCATTGTGTTTTACGTTTTTCAGCTCATTGTGTAGTTAGTCAGGTCATTGTGTAATACAAGTTCATCGTGTAATACAAGTTCATTGTGTAATACCACGTCTGGTCATTGTGTAATACAAGTTCATTGTTAGTCAGGTCATTGTGTAATTAGTCAGGTCACTGTGTAATACAAGTTCATTGTGTTATACAACTTCAATGTGTAATACAAGTTCATTGTGTTATATGTATTTATCATTGTGTTTTACGTTTTTCAGCTCATTGTGTAGTTAGTCATGTCATTATGTATTACAAGTTCATTGTGTAATACGAGTTCATTGTGTAATACAAGTTCATTGTGTAATACCACGTCTAGTTATTGTGTAATACAAGTTCATTGTGTAATTAGTCAAGTCATTGTGTAATACAAGTTCATTGTGTAATTAGTCAGGTCATTGTGTAATACAAGTTCATTGTGTTATACAAGTTCAATGTGTAATACAAGTTCATTGTGTTATATGTATTTATCATTGTGTTTTACGTTTTCCAGCTCATTGTGTAGTTAGTCAGGTCATTGTGTAATACAAGTTAATCGTGTAATACAAGTTCATTGTGTAATACCACATCTGGTCATTGTGTAATACCACATCTGGTCATTGTGTAATACAAGTTCATTATGTAATTAGTCAAGTCATTGTGTAATACAGGTTCATTGTGTAATTAGTCAGGTCATTGTGTAATACAAGTTCATTGTGTCAAATATTTTTCATCATTGTTTTATATGTTTTCATCATTGTGTTTTACGTTTTCCAACTCATTGTGTAATTCGCTCAAATATGTCAGGTCATTGTTTGTGTAATATCAGGTCTGATCATTGTGTAATATCAGACCTTGTATTACACATTGACCTGGTGTATTACACATTGACCTGGTGTATTACACATTTACTTGGTGTATTACACATTGACCTGGTATATTACACATTGACCTGATATATTACACATTGACCATTATGCCCTCCCTTTAAAAACAATAAAATGACACATGTCAAGCTTAGAATCCTTCTTACCCTTCTTATTTTTAAAACCCTTTTTACTATAACCTAAGGGTAAGAAGGATTCTAAGCTTGACATGTGTAATTTTATTGTTTTTAAAGGGAGGGCATAATGGTCAATGTGTAATATACCAGGTCAATGTGTAATACAAGGTCTGATATTACACAATGATCAGACATGATATTACACAATGAAGTGATATTACACAATGAGCATATTACACAATGACCTGACATATTTTAGCAAATTACACAATCATGAGCGAATTACACAATGAGCTGGAAAACGTAAAACACAATGATGAAAACATATAACACAATGATGGAAATTATTTGACACAATTAACTTGTATTACACAATAACCTGACTAATTACACAATGAACTTATATTACACATTGACTTGACTAATTACACAATAAACTTGCATTACACAATGAACTTGTATTACACAATGACCAGACGTGGTATTACACAATGAACTTGTATTACACAATGAACTTGTATTACACGATTAACTTGTATTACACAATGACCTGACTAACTACACAATGAGCTGGAAAACGTAAAACACAATGATAAATACATATAACACAACGAACTTGTATTACACATTGAACTTGTATAACACAATGAACCTGTATTACAAAATGAACTTGTATTACACAATGACTTGACTAATTACACAATGAACTTGTATTACACAATGACCAGATATTACACAATGACCAGACGTGCTATTACTCAATGAACTTGTATTACACAATACACTTGTATTACACGATGAACTTGTAATACACAGTGACCTGACTAACTACACAATGAGCTGGAAAACGTAAAACACAATGATAAATACATATAACACAATGAACTTGTATTACACATTGAACTTGTATAACACAATGAACTTGTATTACACAATGAACGTGTATTACACAGTGACCTGACTAATTACACAATAAACTTGTATTACACAATGACCAGACATGGTATTACACAATGAACTTGTATTACACAATGACCTGACTAACTACACAATGAGCTGGAAAACGTAAAACACAATGATAAATACATATAACACAATGAACTTGTATTATACAATGACCAGACGTGGTATTACACAATGAACTTGTATTACAAAATGAACTTGTATTACACAATGACCAGACGTGGTATTATACAATGAACTTGTATTACACAATGAACTTGTATTAAACAATGAACTTGTATTACACGATGAACTTGTATTACACAATGACCTGACTAACTACACAATGAGCTGGAAAACGTAAAACACAATGATAAATACATATAACACAATGAACTTGTATTACACAATGACCAGACGTGGTATTACACAATGAACTTGTATTACAAAATGAACTTGTATTACACATTGAACTTGTATTACACAATGAACTTGTATTACACAATGAACTTGTATTACACATTGAACTTGTATTACACAATGAACTTGTATTACACATTAACCTGACTAACTACACAATGAGCTGAAAAACGTAAAAAAAATTTGTTTTTGTTTATAACGATATTATACTCGTTTTAAAGATAAAAAACGCTCGTTTTTATGGTGTAATTTTTTTTAAAAAATAATGTCGTATGTAAAAGTTATGAACGTTTAAAAATGAGAGGGGAACTTGATAAAAAGTCAACAAAAGTGGCCAAGACTAAAATACCCTTCCAACAACTTTTTCTCCTACAATTTAATCTCAACCAATAAATCTTTTCTATAATTTAATCTAATGGCCCTAAATCCTTCTCACCCTTCTTACAATTAAAATCATTTTTATATGAACCTAATCCTATATCTATATATATATATATATATAAAGATTTAATAAATTTATGTATTAATATTTTTTTAATATGTGTAGTACACAGGTTCTAAACTAGTATTATAATCAATAAATGTTGGTCTAGAAAATAGGTTTCCTAGACACATCTCACCCAACGAACAACTAACTTAACCTTAATCACAAGATAATGTAAACATCGATTGTTTTTCTTGCAATTGTCAAACCCAACTTAAATAAAAACTTAAAGAAAAGAAAGTGGAGTCGCTCATATTTAAGAAGCAAAGAATCTACTTATAATTTTTTATGTCACAATCTTTTACCGTATAAAAAAATGTGATTTTTTTTTTAATTTTGTGTTAATTTAGCAAAAATACAATATTTTCTAAAGCTCTATGTTTATAAAAGTATAGTGTTTAGGTCCAAAATGTTAAAGAGTTTCATTTCAAAAAAATATTTTTTTATTATTATATTATATATGAGAAAATGAGAAAAGTGAATATGGTGGTGTTAGTCATGTAATCATGTATGAGAAACTCATCAAAACTACGTCGTTTTAATTAAATCCAACTAAAGTCGGTTGATTTTTTTTAATTTCATGTTTAGCTTCACAAGTAATCCAATTCTCCGTTAATATCTCACTTACTTTACCAATTCTCCATTAATTAAATCTATAAATCAACGCAATCCCACAAACTACAGCAAAAAACTATTTTCATTTTTGTTAATTTAGGAACCTTCTGATCAAAACTGCATTTTCATACGGAGTTGCCATCACGTAATTACAATTTAGAATGAAGAAGAACCTTTCAAAATAATTGTGTTGACTACGAACATAAGAAAAATGATGAACGCATATAGATCATCTGTTTGGATCTTTTTAATATCATTATTTAATATATACTTGGTTATAATACTGTGTATTACACTGATTGAATAAATGTAACGTTATATATTTAGTAATAAAAAAATTATGTTTTTAAAAACTCGTGTATTATACAAGTTGAATAAAATTAAATGTAATAGGTTAACACATACACTCGTCAAAATATGTCTTTAAAATGTACTAATCCACTAACTTTTAGCTTTTATATTTTTAATTTCCTTGGGTAATAAAATTATTTAAAAAATAAAATAGTAAGAAATGTATTTGGAAATTTCAACGGGAACTAATGAGCAACACAATACTCACTGGGTAATTACCCTACAAATTCCTGACGGATATGAGACATGGTTTTAAAATCATGTATGAATTTAAGATTACCAATATTCGTCCCATTGCCCTATTCCCTAAATCATATGCATCAAATAAGCTTGAATGGCTTGGAAAAATTAAACTTGTGTTTCATCCCTTTTTTTGGTAGTTTTGATTTTTGCTATACAAATGTACTTGTTGATTCATTTTTACACACATGTTAAGCAAGACATAAAAAAATAAAAGAAATATTTTAGAAAATGGAGAGAAGAACTCTTTCCACTTCATTCCATTTCACAAAAGAACATGTTCTCGTGTTCGTTAACAAACACATACCATATCTTGTTCTATTACATGAAAGATATTCCATTTAACAAAACCAAAAGACAAAGTTTTCTGCGAAAGATGAAGGCATTTTTTATTTAATTGTCAGTTATTCGTTTTTATGGCTCGCTGATAGAAACAATAATTAATCTTTGCTGTGATAAGTGGATTAAAAACCCTCTTCTTTTGATGTAATTTTGGCGATTCTCGGCTTATCTAGTCAGTTTCGCGTTTGATATATATCTGCAGCGGTTAAAAAAAAAGAGACCAAGTTCTCGGTGTTCGTTAGCAAACACATATCACATCTTGTTCTATTCCATGAAAGATTAAACACAAAAAAACTAGATGCTATATCAAACTGGTGAGTTCATCTCGAGTAGTGACTATTGTACCCTATGAGACATATACAAATATTCGTTGAATCTGATTTTAGGAAACCTTGTTCATCAAGTAACTTTAACCAAATCTGATTCTTCTTATTCCTGTTTTATTCTTGTAGTTGTACAAATGAATTTGAATTATGATATGCTTATGCGCAATGCGTATTGTATATATTTCTTGTAATCTATTTTATACAAACGATATTGTATTGTTTCATACAAAATAAAAAAAATACTTTTATTTACTATACAAAATAATAAAAAATTAACCACTTATTATATTTTTAAAAGGAAATTCAACAAATCAAAAAAATAAAGTATATAACCAACACATATATAAATATATTTAAATATGAAAATATCATATTCATTAATCGTTTGTATGTGGTCCCTTAAGTTGAATCCAATTTTAACCATTTGCTTTGTTATCTAGTTAAAGCCCAAATGTATTTTGTTGTAATCTCTTACCAATCATTTTCGAAGGTCCTAACCAAATCTAAAAAACCCTGCAAATTTATAAAATAACTAAATTTATGAAGTAAATTTAAGAAATATAATTATATTGTCGTACTTAATTTTTATAATTTACGTAACATAACTATGAAATTAAATATTCTGACTAAGTTGTTCACAAAAGTAGTTTTCAAAAGTGCCCATGTGATATCGAAGTTAAATTAATTAGTTTAGTACTTATTTTATAATCCGAAGTACACCTCTTTTATTTGATTTTAAAAATTGTCTTGTATAGCTGGTTACAAATTATGATTCTTAATTTAATTATAAGTTTTGAAAATATACCTTTTAAAGTCGTGAGGATTTCTCTTTTATTGTTGGTGTGCATATTCTAAAGTGGTTGAAGATAACTTTATATTTAGAATCATTAGAGTTTGGAGCGGCTTAACATATTTTGGGGTCTAAAGCGAACTTTGAAATTAAGACATTTTTGTGAAAGTTTTCTAAATATATAAAAGTTTTTAAAATGTAATTTATAGAGCAGCAAAACGTATAATATTAATGTTTAAACCTAATGTTATTATTATAGTATCCCCATAAATAAATTCTATTTAAAAACATAAAATTGATGGATTATCACATATATTTTCAGCTTTGAATATAAATTAAAGTAGGTTTTTTAACTTTTGAAGGCCTTTAAAATTTGGGGGCCTAAACGGCTGCTTTAGTTACTTGTACTATAAAGACGCCCCTGATTAGAGCCCCGACATCATGACTATTAACCATCGGGTTTCCAGAGGGGTATCAAGCATCGGGGTTTCCAGAGAGGGTATCAAGAACGAATTCCTGTTGATAGAGGAAGGTGCTTTAGTGAGAGCGAGTACCCTCAATACGTTAAAAGCACATTTGGTTCTCAAGATTATTAATATGATACCACTTTTAAATAAGAAGGTTTTGAGAACATGAATTTCATCGTCATAATCATCATTATTTTTATCATCGTTGTCGCAGATGATAAGATTGTGACAAATATAAAATAAAAATACAATTAATTTATCATATCCATGTTGAAATAACATAGAATAATCACAATCCCTCCTAGTCATTCCAAAAGTATCCAAAGCCTTGTGAAAATTGAGAAAAGCAAAGCTTGTTTACCACAACTTATAATATGTCCCCAAGTTAAAAACAAAATGAAGACAGCACATTGATTATGATCTTAGCAAGTGTTATGCTTTTAAATACGAAAATATAAACTTATTTGTTTATATAATTATTTATACATTTTATATAAACTATATTATATATATATATATATATATATCTCGTAATTGTAAGTAAGAAATATGCACACGTTTGTGGTGTGAATTTTCGATGGACTTAGAACAAGGGGTATACCCTCATCATCCTCTCCCGTGATCCTAGGTGGCACTAATGTGGCACCATCACTTGAGTGATACACCACCCTCTTGTGGTGTGGTAGTTGGTGTGAAAAAAATAACGGGAGATCACACAAGAGATGAGGTAATGGGTGGTGAGGTGGCATTGAGTGATTGAGTGTGATTATTTTCACTTTATTGATACACCACCCCCTTGACCAAGTGATTATTTTCACTTGAGGGGATCACTTGGAGTATACCAGATGCTCTTAAAGTTGCTAATTATATTATTTATATCAGAGTTAATTACACAAATAGTCCGTGTGGTTTACGAAAAGTAACACGTATGAGTACTAAGGGTTTAAAGTAACAAGTTTGAGTTTTATGCTTTCAATTTTGTAACGCGTTTGGTTATTAAGGCTAACTTCCATTAACTTTTCTGTTAACTTAGGTGAAATGACCAAAATACCCTTTTACTTTAAACACTCAGTACCCAAACATGTTACTTTCCGCAAATGCTATTTTAGTCATTTTACCCAGACTTCACAGAAAAATTAACAGAAATTAGCATTAATACCCAAACTTGTTACAAAACTAAAAGCATAAAACTTAAACCTGTTAAACTAAACATTTAATCCAAACATGTTACTTTTCCCACACCACATGAACTCTTTGTGTAAGTAACTCTTTATATTATTGTGAATCCAAAAACTAAAACATATTTAAAAACTAGTTCGCAAATTTTAAGAATACAAAAATAATTTACATATTTAAAAATTTTAAAAATACAAAGTAAATTTACAAATTTATATTTTTTCCCTACTACATCTATACTATATAATAAATAAAAGTTTTGGTATGACACATGTCACTCTTTTATGCATCAACATCCTTTTTTCCTCGCCTCTCTCTCCTATTAATTATACAAGTTTCCATTTAATTGTTTTTTATATTTTTTTCCCGCCTCTCTCATATTAAATAATAATGATTTATATAATTCTTTTTTATAAAACACTTTTTATTTAAAAAAAATAGTTTTGTTCATAAAACATTTTTATAAATTGAACATTTCTTTCATTCTTTTTTATAAAATATTTTTAAAAAAAATAACTATATAACGTTTCTACAATTTTCAGTATTATGGAAACATTATTTTGAATCCTTAACTTTCAAATTATGAAAATTTATGAATTATAATTATATTTTTTCATTTTCAGTATTATTGATTTATTACTTAAAGTCGTTACTTATACGTAATTTCATTCTTGAGAAATTATTATAATTTTATGAATTTTGTTATTTTTATTGTTCAACTTGTGTAGTACACGGGAATCTAACCTAGTTACAATATATATCGAGCTTGAGGTTACAATGGTTTAAATGTTCTCTCGATATTATCTTATTAAAAAATATTTTAGATATTTAACAATTAATTAAAAAATACATATACCAAATAAGATATTATGCTTTATAATCTAATATAATATGATTATATATTATATACTCCGTATATGTGAGTGTGTGTATATTAGTGGACTTTTGTCACACACAAACACTCACACCGCTACTATAAATACAGCAGCTAGTTAGTTGAATTATCACGTTACTTAATTTTTCCGTTCGCTCTCTCCCCCACCCCAGACTAACCTCCCGCACGAAAACCACAGAATGGGGCTTATCAAGGACAACGGCGTCGTTTACAAATCCGTCAACGACGTTGATCTCGGTCCTAACACCGATCAAACCTACCTCCATGCCGACGTCAAAGGTCTTTTCACCTTCAATTTATTAATTTCCGATCATCTCCATCTTCACATCGCCTTCTCTATTTCAATCTATACATACGATCAATTTCTGTATCTATGTGCGTGTATTGAGATCAATTCGATCATAAAACCTAAATATGTGTATGTATGTATGTGTTAATTTGTGATATGTGTATACAGCTCCTCGAATGGCTGGACTGATTGCGAAGGTATTCGTGTGGTTTCTGGAGATGAAGCTGATCGGCAACATTTTGCTGTATTTTCTCAAGAAGAATAATCGAATTCAGCAGGTATTAATTTTTATTATTTTATTAAATATATATTTTTTTATTAATTTAAACAGGAAGGAATTATTAAATAGTTAGTAGTGAAGATTTAAAAGTTATAAAATGATATTTTGAGATAAGATATGATTGAAATTACTTTAAATAGTTACTAATTATATATGCGGTAATTAAGGTGTATTTATAATACCGGGATTGAGAAAAAATAAGTTGGAAAAATAATATTAAGGTTCAGAGAATTATGATATGTGGCGCAACTAACTACTTATTTATTGGGTGTATAGATTTGTTTTCATCATCGCGGTTACGTAGAGTTTGATAATTAATCAACAAAATTAAGTTACGGAATTTCTAATTTTAATTAAGTGTTACTTTCACTAATCCTTTTCTTAATGTGGATATTAATTACATTCTGGGGGACTAATTTTGTAAATCTTAAATACTTTTTGTTTTGGGTTAAAACGTATAGCTTTATAACGTATTTATTTATTATATATTTCTTTAGTTTTATGTATTTTAATTTGAGTTTTATGAGCATTTATTGTTTACAGGTTTCTCATACAATATTAAAGCAGTTTTAATATATTCATGCAAAATATAATATAAAATAATAATAATGTATAATATAAAATAATAATAATGTTTATTATATTAAGAACTGAAACGTGCTACTTACGTGAATGATATGTTGTTGCGAGTTGGTTCAATTACTAATTTACTAAATTCAAACAAGATAAGTCACTGCAAATAGGTGAAATTGTTAAGCGCATAAAAACGTAAGGTATTAAACGGGTCGCGTATCGTTGGTCATTTGGTGCAATGGTAGCCCCAATACTTCCTATAATGGAGGTCTTGGGTTCGAATCCTGGCAACAACAAAAAAGAGGGTTTGTGGCCAGGTCAGGGGGTTTACCCAGTTGGGGGGTTCCTCCTGTGGTGGGCTGCCCTGGATGTTGTAGGTGTTGCCCCGGGAAAACCCAATTATCCTAGAATATCTAGGTGTTGACGTTAAAAAAAAATTAAACGGGTCGCGTTTGTGGATTGTGGGTTAAACTTGACTCGAACCCAAACACGAACACGACATGAATATTTACGGGTTGACCCGAACACGCAATGACGGATGCATCAATGGCTTAGGGGGGGCAAAGGCACCCCCTCAAGTTTTTTTATTAAGTGTTAATTAGGTTAAAAAAAAAAATTGGACACCTTCAAGTTTTGTCAAAAGCCGCTTAAGAGGCACCCAAAGTAATTTAAAAAAAATTGAAGCTCATTGAAACTAAATTTTTTTAGGCATCTTTAAGTTTTGTCAAACTAATTCTCTTTGAAGAAGATGTGTTTACATTAAAAGATAAAAGAACAAAGATGAAAAAGATGCAGATGACGGGTTTGCAAACATGCCATGTGGTGTAAGAGTCAACCATTAAGAACTTATACTATATGCTTTAGCACCTGTAACTAGTGAACAATGTTTCACCTCTTCAAAGTGTACTGATTTTTACCGTTTATACTGTTTATTTTTACTATTTTTTACTATATGAAATTTATTTTTACCGTTATTTTTTGCACCCGATGAGTAAAAATTCTGTATCCGCCACTGCGAACACGAACCGTTTAACCTGAATTTTATTTAATTAAATTTTTTTTTTGGCATATTAATCCTTTCAATTTACAACAAAATTATAAAAGTATATAAAACATTTACATTTTAATTATAAAATCATATGTAAACTTCTCTTTTAAGGTTTAAATTTAAGCATAAAATAGACAACTAATTTTATTTATGACATAAAACTCACTTAAAATAATTAAATAGAAAATAAATGGATTGAATGGGTCCACCCACGAACCTATCGGGTTGACCCGAACACAACCTGTTTAATTAAACGGGTTCACGGGTTCGACCCGAAACTGACCAAACTTGTTTATACTAAACCCAAACCTACGAATTTTGTGTTAGGTTCGTGTCATGTTTTAAGGTCATGACAGAAATTCACACCCTCTATTAATAAAACGTGAATGGTTTATGAACGGATCTATTTGTTTCTTAGTACTACAAATAGAAAAGAATTCACAAATAGTTTTGTATTCATTAGAAGTATACTTTATATAGTAAATATTTAAAATACATGTATTTAAATATTATATTTTTTTGAAAGAGTAAAAAATTTTATAAAAATAAAATGTGATACTATGTTAAAACAGGGCGAGTTCTTTTCGAAACCAATATTATATTAAAAATAAAAAAAAATGTTTAAATATGTTATACAAAATAGTTAAAACAAAACATATCATACGTTTCTTAGAGTTTTCATCACTATTGATAATCATGCGACTAAAGCAAAACCCCTTAAACTTGAGAGGTTCATTAACAACTTAATTGACAAACGTCGATGATAATTATCAAACCATGTATATTTATTATTATTGGTGGACATTAATGAACTAAATGTATAAATAAAAAAAACATAGATTTTTTTTGAACGACAATTTGGATCACTGATAGGTCACTAGCTCACCCGATCATCTGCACCACCCTCAGGAGGAAACCCACTATAGGTGAGAAAAGCCACTGACCCAACCTGAAACCTTTTTTTTATCACAAGTGATACTTGAACCCAAGATTTTCTCATTTTATTTAATGAAGTCTAGGCTACTATAAAAATATATATATATATCCCACTTGTGGGTTCAAGTCCCACTTATGGGTTCAAGTCCCCTTGTGACAAAAAAGGGTTCAGATTATCTATTTAAGCATTCTATTTGAGGTGACGTTTGATTATCAGGTGATCGAGGTGTCACAATAGCATACTGATATCAGCATACCAAAGTCATTGGATTTAATTTCTTAATACATTTAAGTTGGTTATGGACAATTATATGGATTAGGAATTTGAACATTCATCATGTGCAATGTATTAGGAATATGTAGACGAAAGTATTATAATGAAATTAAGAAGTATTGTGCAACAAGATATAATAATAGAGTAGTTTTCTCCCCCGCGCTACGCGGCGGGAGTTTGCAAGTTATCGGTTCGGCTCGTCGACGGTGATAAAAATTACGTCTAAACACAGACTCGGTATAGCGTACGATACAAAAAAATACTCGGATCGATGACAAAAAAAAAACAAAAAAACAAACCTATGTATCCCGTTTAAAAAAATGTTAACGAACGAAAGTTATTACAAAAAAAAAATAACTCAGCGAACTCTTTTTGCAATTTTATAAAAACTTTTACTCTATTGAAGTTTTGTGACAAATCTCTAAAAAACAAAACTTTGAGTCAAAATATAAAATTGTGACAAATCTAAAAAAAGCAAAATTTTTGTGTCAAAAGAAAAATTAAAGTTGTGCAAATCTATAAAAAAAAAACTTTTATGTAAAAAACAAAAAGGGTGAAAGTTTCCTATTCAATTGTGCAAATCTAAAAAAAAAAATTTGTGTAAAAAATAAAAAGGTTGAAAGTTTCTTATTCAACCTCACAGCCAATTATAGTTATATAATTAGCTGACCTTAAATAAAAAAAAATGTAAGTCCTTAAAATAAAATAAAATAAAGTAAAATGTGCACGTAAATAAATGGTCAATTATATGTGGATAAATGCATACATAATTATTTATATATATATATATATATATATATATATATATATATATATAGGGGACGTATCAAATAAAAACTCTGTTTTATTGTGTAAACCCTTAAACCCTACCTAAGCCACACAATCTTTTTTATATATTATAATTTGTGGTTCTCATTAAATCTGGTTTTTTTCTTTTTAAAATCTGTTAAACAACCCAAAAAGGGCAAAAGAGTAAAGTTACATAGTTGATTTAACAAGTATGCACCCTCCCTCTCTCTCTATCTCCAGATCCTTCAAATTTAGGTTCTTTTTTACACAAATCTGTAAATTCTGTTCTTTTTTACACAACTCAGCAAATACACAAATTAGAGAAAATGAGGGGGAAAAACATCTTTACAAACAAATACACAAATCAGAAAAAAAAACTTTAGATCCAAATTCACAAATGTCTTTACAAATACACAAGTGTAAAATCAAAATAAACAAGTGTAAAAACAAAATACACAAGTGTAAAAACAAAATACACATATAACTTCCAGACATGTTTCGTCTTACACTACTTTTTTCCATATTTGATAGTTGATCAGCAAATCAAGAAACCAATTCAGTGTACATACTTTTATTTTTCCTTCTGCCAGCCCTGTTCGGTGTACAAAAACCAATTTAGTTTTAATGTTCATATAAGCTTGTAGATATTAGTAGATAAATACAACCTAGAAAAAAAAATTATATCCTATTAAAATAAATCACAACCTAAAAAAAATGTTGATAAAAGCTTCAAAGTGCAAGTGCAAGAAAAAAAAACAAAAAAAAGGATCTCGATCAGATCTCATATCTATACTTGTCACCAAAAAAAGACCTCATATCGCAGATCTGGGTTTACACAAAAAAAACTTTAGATCCAAATTCACAAATGTTTTTACAAATACACAAGTGTAAAATCAAAATAAACAAGTGTAAAATAAAAATACACAAGTGTAAAAACAAAATACACATATAACTTCCAGACATGTTTCCTCTTAGCCTACTTTTTCCATATTTGATAGTTGATCAGTAAATCAAGAAACCAATTCAGTGTACATACTTTTATTTTTCCTTCTGCCAGCCCTGTTCGGTGTACAAAAACCAATTTAGTTTTAATGTTCATATAAGCTTGTAGATATTAGTAGATAAATACAACCCAGAAAAAAAAAACTTATATCCTATTAAAATAAATCACAACCTAAAAAAATGTTGATAAAAGCTTCAAAGTGCAAGTGCAAGAAAAAAAACAAAAAAAAGGATCTCGATCAGATCTCATATCTATACCTGTCACCAAAAAAAGAACTCATATCGCAGATCTGGGTTCGGAGATGACGACAATAGTGGCTCAAAATCTGGGTCCGAAGATGACGACAAACAGTGAGTTTGGGAATGGTGACAACCGTGGTTCTCAGCAGAAAAAGGATGAAGAAAGGTTGGTGTACAAAATTTAGTCGAAAGAAGTCGGAATTCTCTGGAAAATCGTGAGAGGTGGGGGTGAACCATAAGGAAAAAGGTGGTCTCTGTCTCTTCCACCCAAAATAAAAATTATTTGTTGCACAAATTTACCGATCTGGGTTTTAAGAGAAGGGGATTGAAGATGAAGACAAGATAATGTGATATGATGTTTAAGGGGATATAAAAAGTGAGTATAAACAGATGGAATTATTTGGGGGAAGAAGAGAGAGAGTAGAGGGAAAATTACACCAATACCCCTCTAGACTAAAAAATCTTAAAAAGGTTTAAGAAATGAATGAGTGGTTGTGGTAGGGTTTAAGAGTTTACATAATAAAACAGAGTTTTCATTTGATACGTCCCCTATATATATATATATATATATATTTATATATGAATACATATATATTAGGGATTTACCAAAATAACCATTTGACCATGTTAATGAGCTAAAACAGCCATTGACTTTTTTTTTTACCAAAATAGCCAAAATGGCGAAATTTTGCCATAAATTTTCGTCATTTTTTTTTTCCGCAAAAATTTGAAAAAGTGGCGAAAAATTGAAAAAAATGGCGAAAATTTGAAAAAAATGGCGAAATTTTCAGATAAAGTGGCGAAAATTTGAAATTTTAAATATTAAAAAAAGGTGAAAATTAAAAAATTTAAAAAATATAATTTAAAAATAAATGGTGAAAATATCCCATATTTTTTCGCCATTTTTCAAAATGGCGAAAATTCTATATATTATGATTTTTTTTTGGCGAAAAATCAGATGTTTTTTAGCGAAAAATCAAATTTTTAGCAAAAATTTGGCTCAAATTTTCGCTGTTGGCGAAAATTTGGCCCAAATTTTCGCCATTTTGACAAATGGCACGACCTGATTGGTTGGCTATTTTGGTAAAAAAAAAAGTCAATGGCTATTTTGGCTTATGAACATGGTCAAATGGCTATTTTGGTAAATCTCCCTATATATTAACATGTAATTATTTAAATCTCAACTTTCTATTAATTTATAAATTTTACCGGTTATATCTTATCACAAGGACTATAGGAACATCTTATTGAATTATGTACTTTTAGATATAATTTAGTTCACATAACTTTTTACCAGCAAAAAATAGGCACACATAATTCTATACTTGTCAATGTCCTCTTGGCATAGTAGCACCCGTCGTTTATCCCCATCAAAGTGATGTGGTTTCAATGATCACAAAGTAATCAATAGGTTAATTTTAGTGGTAGATTTTAGGAGGGTGTGTGTTCACCGTTCAAAACAAATCTATTTTTGCTAAACCATTAAAAAAAATATTTCAATAAACTCGAGGTTAACATATATTTGACCTAGAATATTAAATGCAAGTATGTAACCGATGATGATATCAAACCTCCTTTTTACCTAGAACATTAAATGGAACTTGAATTAAGCATGTTAGGTACTTTAAAATTTTCAAAATTACATGATATGTTTTATGTTACAATTTTATATTAATATTGTACTATCTGCATAATAATAAAGTTGTATATCGTATAGGGGTGTCAACGAGCCTGCTGCTTATAAGCTACTTGAGATCGACTCGTTTAAAACTCGAATCAAGTCGAGGTTAAACAAGGTCAAACCTATAATAGAGTTCGTTTAATAAATGACCTCGTGCTCAACCTTCATATATCGAGCTTCATTAGGCTTGCGAACTTAAACTAGCCTTCTATTTGTATAAATATAATTACAAAAATACATATTTAATTACAATAAAACTTGGTAATAATTATAACTAGTTTTTCTCCCCGCGTTTCGTGGCGGAAGTTTGGTCGATTTTTTCCCGCTACACGGTAGTAGTTTGGTCGTTATCGGTTCGGCTCACCGAAAACCATAAAAGCCGCGCGTTGCGGTGAAGCCGTACGATGACATTAACGTGTCTAATGGCGCGTTTGCGAACTTCTTTACACGCGTTATGGCGGTGACATTCACGTCGTTAAGTACATAAAAGAAACGTATGAAGCTGAGACGGATCGGTTTTGGAGATAGTTTGGTTGTTATCGGTTCGGCTTGTCGAAAACCATAAAAGCCGCAAGTTGCGGCGGAACGGTACGATAACATTAACGTGGCTAAGGGCGCGTTTGCGAACTTTGTTACACGCATTTGTGGTGGTGACTTTCACGTGGTTAAGTAAATAAAAGAAACATATGAAGTTGAGATGGAACGGTTTTGGAGATTGAAACATAGATAGAAAAAAATTATTATGTCTCGCACATTGGGGCATAATAATTTTGAAAAGTAATCTAAACTAAAATAAAATAAAATAAGAAAACTAAAAGAAAAAAAAGCCAAAAACCAAAAAAAAAATAAAAAATTAGGCGGAGAGTTCGAACCTGCGTCTGCGTCATGATACCCAAGTTATGTTCCAAGACTTGAGCTTTTAACCAACTCAGCCAAGGAAAGGTTTGATATTAATTTGGAAAATTAGATATATAATATAAAAGATAGGCTAATAAAAAATTAATAAAAACACCCACCGACATTGCTATTTAAGAGTAAGTGAATATTATATATACATATATATAAAATAATCATGTGTACAGTGGCGAAGGTTGAAAAAAAACACAGGGGGCGGGATTTTTTTTCCTATCAGAGGGGCCGGAACTATAAAATTTTTGACATAATACATATAAATTAATATTACTGAGCGAAAAATCGGCCGAATACTTATAAATTAACACTATTGAGCCAAAAATCAGGGGGCCCCGGGGTCCTCACTAAACTTCGCCCATGCATGTGTACATATAAAAGTTGGTTGATAATAATTAAATAATAAATTAGCCGAGCGGAACTCTAGGTTGTCATACTATTAATGAGCTCGAAGTGAGCGAAACTCGTGCTGGAGCTCTCTTTAATTAGACGAGCCAAACTCGAGCTTAATCGGGTTCAGATAGACTAATGTACACCCCTAAAAAGGATATGATATTCTTTTATCTGTTTCTAATTTTAAACAACTTGCTAATTTATATCTAACTATGACGCATACAGCGAAATAATTTTCAAAGAATTTTTATTAGAAGAAAATTGAATGAGAAAGCTCTTACATGAGGTGCCCTTAAATTGGAGAATTCTAAATTTGACAACTTTACCAAATTTTTAAAATTACAAATCACCAATTTAAAATTGAAATTAAAACAAAAAACTAACGCGTAAATTACATCAACCAAAGATTCACGCGTTTTGAACTAAAAAGGAAAGCATCGTAATTGGAGGAAATTGGGGAAAACTACTTATTAGCGAAATCGGAGCCCTTAATGCTGAAATTCAGGTAAGACAGCTAGGCCAAACCGGTAAAGTTTGCGTCAAGTAATGCCCGTTTGATGGAATTAAGGTTTACCACATGATTTGGCTCGACCTTTCCGTCCACTTGGTTATGGGCCCCGTAATTCCACTCATGGCCCTTTCTACCAACTTGGATCAGCTCCACATCAAATTACCATTGTTTTAGCACATGAGTGACAAAATTGTTGAGTTGCTACCAGTCCTTTCCTTGCTACTAATGTGGTAGCAAAATCACTAACTTATTTAATTATTTATGTAGGTACATTTAATTACTCCACTATTTACTTCTTTTTGGCAAGTTTCTAAAGATGTATGAACATGATATGCATATATATTTTTTTGAACGGCGAACATTGAATGTTGTGACGTCGCACCCTCCCGTCACATGGGAGAACCTCGTCCAACTCCGGCCAATATGTTGTCTTAACCGGGCCCCTTGATGTCAGAGTTGGAGAGCATCCAAGGAAAAATCCCACCCAATACTGCCCCTTCCGGGCTTGAGGGAGAGCCAAGGCTCGAACCCTGGATCGGCGTCGGTAAAACCCTGGGGCATCAGCCTAAGAACTAGGCCTCATTTGCATGCCTCAGAAATTAATGATGGTGATAGGGATTGAACCCGGGTCCCTTAAGACTTCAAGTCTCACCTCAACCACTACACCACAACCTCTTTGACATATATAGCATATATAGCAATCAATTAATCACATGACTAGTACATTTGAAAGACAACAGGAAAATCAATTACTTTTGTTATAATTTATTATTCTTCTTGTATACGTAAAAACAAATAATTCATTTTGCTATTTGTTAATCGTTATTTTTTATATTGACATCACTTGTTAAGAGAGACATAAAAGACATTTGATTAGACAAATATTACATTTTTTTGTGTTATTTACGAATCCTTTCGAAGAGTGACACAATTAAAAAAATTATAGATTCGCCCTTGCTTATGTTTGATTATTATTAGATATTACATTATTAGTATTAAGGTTTACTTATGTTTAGCCCATGGGCCCGAGTTAGGTTAGTTTAGGGTTGGTTTCTGATTTCTTGTTTCTATACATTGAGGGTTCTCACTCCAGTTTAAATACACAATTTAATTCCAATGTTGTTCATTATCTTTTACATGGTATAGAGCTAACGCTCTCGGTACAAACCCTAGCCGTTGTTGTTTCCTTGAATCCTGTTTTCAAGTTTCCAGATCTCCCGTTTCTGTTTCGGTCTCGCTTATTCTCGAAATATTTTTTCGAGACACACGTCTCGCCGCCGCCGCCATCACCACCAGCAACCACCAATTTGAAAACCCTGCGAAATGGCCGCTGATCCGCCGTTTGACACGCCGTCATGATCCGTTGGAACCCCGCCATTGACGCCCGACGCGTGGGAGCGCGTGACTGGTCAGTTTCCTGCCAGATTTTAACCGTGAAATCGGCGTTGGATTCCGATTTAATCCCTGCTATCTCTGCCGCCCACCACCGTTAGCCACCGCCTACAGCCGCCGAATCTTGCCGGAATTTGTCGTCGGAACCCTAGTTTCAGTCCGGTTATTCTGTTTGTGATCGTGTTCCGGTTCCAGCCCGGTTCCTGCTGCTCATGAATCCTGTTCTTGTTCCTGAAGCCGCTGTTCGAGATTCCGGTCAGGGCTTATCTGTTCCTGTCCCAGAAGCCAATGTTCACCGTTCAGGGCTTACCTGTTCCAGTCTTGTTCTTGTTCTGACAAGAATCCTGTTCCTGCTGTTCTGTTGTCTTGTTCTTTCAAAAATCTTGTTCATGTTGTCTTGTTCTTACAAGAATCCTGTTCGTGCTGTTCTGCTGTCATGTTCTTACAAGGATCATGCTGCTGATCCTGATCCTGCTGTTCCAGTCTAGTTTTTCCGGTTATGTTTTTAGGTTTTATTTGTAACAAGTTGGGCATGATTAACCTCTATGCTCCAACTTGAGAAGGGGTGTTAGATATTACATTATTAGTATTAGGGTTACTTATGTTTAGCCCACGGGCCTGAGTTAGGTTATTGATAGCGGTAAGAACCCGGTAAAACGCCACAACTAAATTCATTAACTGTCGGAAATGGAGACGGGTCGACGGGTTGAAAGTGGGTTATCCATGATGACCCATGGGTATAGTTTGCTCCAGTTGAAAACTTTGGTTGCCATCAGTGGCGGAGCTTGAAAAGTTTCGCAGGGGGGGCCGGGCATTTTTTTCCATATAGGGGGGCCGGAACTATAAAACTCCGCCCCTGGTTGCCATGCACCACGTTCCAATTCTTATGCATCTTAATTTCTACAATTTAAATTTTCCCACTTGTTTATTTTCTTTTAGTCTTTATTAATTTTCCCTCCAAATGTTGGTTTTTTCATTTTAAGCAGTTTTTAGTTTTTCCCAAAAGAATAGGACGTGGGATTAATCTCTCTTATGTAAATCAATTGTGAGAGTGAAAAAGGGCAGAGAGTTTATGATTGAAAAATTTTGTGTGTTGATTTTATCTCAATGGATTTTTGAGTTAAGGTTGATTCGTCTATGTTAGCTCAGTCGTGGGGCGTTGGGTGGTGTTCTTAGACACGATTTTCTATCCGGAGTGGTGAGTCTGTATCTTCGGTTAAAGATCGCAGCCCGACTGTTTGTGTCGGTGGTGAATCTATATTCGAAACGAGCCGCTGATCTATCTGTTTCTGTTTGAATTCAATTTTTACCCGTTATCCTATTCTGATTACCTATCAGTTAGTTTATGATTTGTTTCTGATTTATTGTTCCTATATATTTAGGGTTCTCCCACGGCTAAATACATAATTTAGTTCAAATGTAATCCATTATCTTTTACAATTATAAAGTTGAATTCCCTCTTATGCAGCTAGTTTCATATGGAGTGATGGAAGATTCACCTCTTTATGTTCCTTTGCATCCTTATGAAGGTTGTTTTCATGACTGTTACTTGAAAGACAAATTGATATTACCAAAAAAGCCTCACAATTACATTAATTTAGAATCTCCATGAATCCACATTTACAATTTATTTAAAACTATGAGCACTGTAGACTTTGAAGAAGAAGAAGTTAAAAGCCTATCTCATGGTCTGTCACCAGCAGAACAAGTTCAACATGCCATGGATTGTTTACCGTTTTCAGACACGAAACTTCAAGATTCATACTTCAGTTTTCGCAGATGGAAAATCTTAGATTACTCTAGAGCTTATGCATCAAGACATATAACTCCTCTTGTGGTATGTTGCTATTTTTGTTTGCTATTGCTAGTTGATTGTTTACTGCTAGAGGTTTTTGACCCGTTCACCTGTAAACGGGTCAATTTGGGTTATGTTTTATCATATCGGGTTCAACGGGTCAAATGAGCTACTAAAAGATTTAAATTAAAAGGAAAACGTGTCTAATAGGTTGAAAGTCATCCAAATTGTATTCAAATGTATGAAAACTTGATAATTATTTACAAACTAAGAAATGGATAAAAGTGCTTGTGGGTAAACTCAACCTGGTTCAAACCTGTTTTGATCTGCACTAAAGAATTACCTGTTTTGACTTTTACTCGTTACCCAACCCACCCGATTCGCCCATTTTGTCACGTCTCTTTACAGCTGAATTTATCCTTGTGTGCTTCTTAATCTGTTGATTTTATCATCTTTTTTCAGGTTGCAGAACGATTAATATCAGCGATTGAGCAATCTTCTGGTCCAGGAATGGATATGTCATTCTTCATTAGTTATGAAGCTCGCGATATTCTAAGGCAAGCTACTGAGTCAACTCTAAGATACCAGAGAGGTAACTATCAGCATTTTCTATTGAAACTTGTTTTCAAATCACTTTTAATTTATTAGGTTGGACCCTATGGTTCATGACACTTTCTTAGTTGAAACATTAGTGTGAATCATCAACTTTAAACATATTAAGTTTTGAGCACATGGGAATTTTGATATTTCTATTGATGTATGCAGGTGAACCGATTTCAGTTTTAGATGGTGTTCCCATTGCTATCAAGGATGAAATAGATTGCATGCCATATCCAACTACTGGTAATTTCATGTTCTGATGTACCATCTCATCCAGAACTATATTTCTTATATTCATTTTGGGCTAGTAAATTTCATTTTCATAGATATATTAACGCCACGAAAAGATTGATGCTCCTTTTAACGATTCAAGATGACTTATGGTGTTAATTATATTGATCAAGCACTAAACCATCCGTAGAACTGTCTTTAGATTTCTTTCAAATTGTAAATTACTTTTGAATGGGAGGGAATAACATTCTTAAGTGGCATTACTGATCATTGTTATAGGAGGTTCAAAGTGGTTGCATAAATTAAGACCTTGCAAAGAAGATGCCTGTTGTGTTAAACGCCTGAGATCATGTGGTGCCATACTTGTGGGAAAAACAAATATGCATGAGCTCGGTGCAGGAACCAGTGGGATAAATCCTCATTATGGGTAAACAAAACCATCCTGGAAATGATTTCAAAACACTTGGAACAAACTCATGTGCGGTAGCGGTATTCTTAATTTGTTGTGGTTTTTGATTAATCAGGACGTCACGAAATCCATATAATCCTAAACGGATATCTGGTGGTTCATCTAGTGGATCAGCCGCTGTTGTGTGTGCAGGATTGTGCCCAGTTGCCCTTGGTGTTGATGGGGGAGGTAAATAGAACTCATACTGTAGTACCCTCAAGTTAAACCATATGTTATACAGTAGAGGTGTCAAAATGGGCGGGTTAAAACTGGTCATTAGGTCGAAATGGCAGAGTCAAGTCGGGTCAGGTTGACCCCAAACAGTTTTTGCCCATATATTCTTTTCATAAACATGCAGTGGGTCAGATACAATTAAAAATGTTTTTGCCCATACCTGCTATCCTTATGTAATTTGCCTTGTTGAATTAAAAATGTTTATTTCAAAAATACTATGATTTCTGAATAAAAAGATTTTGGTGCTTTTATGAATTAAAAATAAACTTTGGGATACTTTTACCTGTCCCAATCATTTGACCTGTTCGGTTTAAACTAAACTTTTTTTATTTTATTTTACGGGTCTAGCCCGTTAGAGATGAAACATAACCTGCTTTTACCATTAACAAGTAAACAGGTTGAAATTGCTACTTTAGCTGCAAGTAACCAAGATTTGGTTTTTATCAACATTAATTGTGTAGGATCCGTGAGAATGCCTGCTGCTCTATGTGGTGTCGTTGGTTTTAAGCCATCCTTTGGGCGTATACCGCACTCTGGGTTAGTAAAATTTTAAGGCAAACTTAAATTTTGACACAAAAACCATTTATAGTTGATCTTCATCAGTAATCCCAAACTATTGTCTTTTTTTTTTCTTAATTTTTTCATCTATCCTTTTTCCAGTGTTCTTCCCTTGAACTGGACAGTTGGAATGGTTGGAGTACTAGCCGGCACAGTTGAGGATTCTCTAATTGTGTTAGTGTTCTTGATGCAAACGCCCCTCATTTTATCTTTCTTTTATAATCTTGTAGACATATTATGTGTATGTTTTCATAATGTCCCACTTTGTTATTTTCAGTTATGCAGCTATGAGTGGTCAACCTGAACCACACCAATCAACTATGGTACCTGCCTACATAGTATAAAAAATTAAAACCCGCCCATTTTAGACATTGTGTACTAATGATCTTATTCTTTTTCTTTATAATCTACATGTGCAGCCTAGACTAAAATTGCCAATGCTGAAGCATTCTAACATGTCTAGTATCAGGCTGGCTAAATCTGACGAGGTTCTTACTCGGGCCATTAAACATTTAGTTTTTATAGAAAAATTCCTGATGCTTGTTTTGATCTTTCTGTTTTATATCCATGATCCATCAGTGGTTCAACGATTGCTCTGATGATATTAGAGCTTGCTGTTTAAGAGCATTAGCTAGTCTTCGTAAGTTGTACGGATGGGAGGTACTCGAACTTAATCTTTTTTGGTCCAAATTGATTGGTTATATTATTTTTTAAAGAAATGTAATAGTTCATTTATATTTTAATGTATGGTTCTTTGGCACATGTTTGAAGACTGTGGAGGTGACCATACCAGATATAGAAGTAATGCGTTTGGCGCATTATGTCACCATTGGTTCAGAATGTACTGCATCTATTGCTCATCATTTGGAAAATAAGTAAGTAAATTCTTAAAAATCTTACCAAGATCAAATTCCATTCTCAAAAGATTTATAAATTAACATGATGCTGACTTTTGAAATTGAAATGAATCAGAGGCAGGTCAGAATCAGGGTGGGATGTAAGAGTTGCACTTTCTATATATGGTTCTTTTGACAGTAGGGATTACTTGAATGCACAGCGGATCAGGTATCCGCTCTTGGCAATTTCACCAGCTTAAATTCTCCCAAAATTCCATTTTGGTTTTAAAGTTTTCATCTATATGTCTACGTAGAAACCGCCAAATGAAGTTCCATGAAAAGATTTTCAGCATGGCTGATGTCATTGTTTCACCTATGGTCGGGTATGATCTTGCACCTTAACTATACATACACTTGGGGCGATACCGCCTCTTTGAGATAAAACACCACCCGGATCAGCCCATTCGTAAGTAAACGGGCTGAAACTGCAACTTCTTTTTATTTGACCCGTTGGAGATAAAACACCACCCGGATCAGCCCATTCATAAGTAAAAGGGATGAAACAGAAACTTCTTTTTCCATGACCCGTTTGATATAAACATCTCCCGGATCAGCCCATTCATAAGTAAATGGCTAAAACTGCAACTTCTTTTTATTTGACCCGTTTGAGATAAAATGACTGCTTGGTAGGGTAACAGCATATGAAATAAAGGATGATGCTCAGGAGACCGGCGAATTGGACTATGTTAATGGAGGTATGTATTTATACTTCACCATCTATGCTTTCTTTTTTCCTACTTAGTTTTTAACTTCAATCTTTTTTTTTTCTCTCAGCTGCACTCGTGCGATATTCAATAGCTGGAAATTTTCTTGGATTGCCTGCTGTGACTGTTCCGGTACACTCTAATAACTCAACGTCTATCTTTAACCGGTTCTTGTAGTTGTGCACACGTGGTGTCGAAATGGGTGGGTTGTGCAACGAGTGAAGATGGTATGTATCTAAATGAGTTATATTTGAATCGGGTCGGGTTAGGTCTACTTGGAACACTTTTTGTCCAATTACCTATAATATTTACTAGTTATCCTGAATATGATTACATAAACTAAATTACTACAATATTAATCTATTATTTTAAATAAAACAACAAAAAATACATTTTGGTGACTTTCAACCTGCTATACACGCGTACCTTGTTGACATGTTAAAGTAAAACATAAGCCTAATCCTTACATTTTCTGAACTAAGAGGTTTAATGGTTAACTACTTTTGGTAGGTCGGGTATGATAGACTCGGGTTACCCATCGGGATTCAGTTTATCGGGAAACCATGGTCTGAAGCTAAGTTGATCCAGATAGCTTACGCGATGGAGGTGGGTCCCCAAACTCTAATTAGTTACACTCTCCTTGTGCTTCGGCTATTTTTCCTAGATAACATATATGGTTTGTTTTAGGCATTGTGTGAGGCCGAATACAAGAAGCCACAAGTTTTCTATGATCTACTAGGAGAGTGCTAATGGAGTTTGCAATCATGAAGATGCAATAACTTTTTTATGTTAAATCAAGAAAAGGTAACTTATTTTGTTTAATTGGACTCGACACATAAAAGTATGTAATAGGCTATATATAGTATACATATAGTTTTTTTTTTTTTTGTATATAGTTTATTGGTGTTGGTTGTGATCCTACCAATATCAAGCTGTGATTTTTACTTGCTTACAGAAAAGTTTGAAAACTCTCTATTGAAGTAATATAGGAGTGAATGTAAGAAGAATTATTTAATATTTACCTAAACAAGTATATAACATACTACTTGTGTGACAATCTCTTTTTTTGTCAATTTCTCTCATGTTACAATCTCATTACTTATTGCTTTAAAACCTATATATTTTTCAAACTAACATCTTGCTAATAAAATCTGATTTGAGACTTTAACTCCTTCTTGGCGAGATTGAATTGCAATGATGAATACATAATCTGATTTGAAAACGACTTGCACACTAAACAACACATGTTTAATAAGTCTTAAGTTGATTATATCTAATCAATTTTACATTTGCATGCTAAGAGCCAATGAGCCCCAGATCAATTGGTTTGGGAGGAGGCACCCGCATGGCCTTCCAATGTGAAGGTAATGGGTTTGAGACTCACTTGGTGCAATATACTCATGTGGGCCAAAGTTTTTTCACAGTGGCCTTCGGGTGGTGGGTTTCCCCCGGAATGATGGGCGGGCAGAGTCACCAGCGCTGTCTGCGTTCGCGGGAGTGGATGGCCTTTGACCAATGGGTTTACCGGGGGTAGTCAGGCTTATAGTATTTGTTGGCCGTTCAGAAATTTTTTTTGCATGCTAAGACTTGATTTCTAAATTAAAAGTATTCATATTTCAATAATCCTTGAATCTACAATGATTAAACTAAGATATAACATGAATCTACAATGATTAAACTAAGATATAACATGAACCTATTCACCTTCATATGGTTTCTTATGACTACCACGACCCCTAAGATTGTTGGCGAAACTAATTTGTTTCGCTTGATTGATTAGTTTAATTTCGCTTGTTCATGTTTTCATTAGTTTTGCTCAGTTTTTGTTACATTAGTTTCGCCTGCTATGAGTTAGTTAGGTTTCAGTTTCAATCTTCTATTTATATTTCGGTTTGTAATTCATTTTACTTTGAATGAGAATCACATATTGAAAATTAACATGGTATCAGAGCAAAAGGCTCTCGATCATCATCGTCATCTTCGTCGTTCCGCTTCAGCATTCCATATTCATCTCCATGATTCTCATTCCATTTAATTGCAGAAAATGATATCATACATCGACTCCATGGCTCTGCAATTATCTTATCATTTTGTTCATCTTTTTCATCAAATGTTTATTGCAATTGATTTCATTCGATTCACTTGTATCGAATTTCACCTCATTCAATTCTAATTGGATTGAATTTCACCTTATTTATTCCTAATCAGTTTTTATTTCACTTCATTCGATTCTCTTTGGATCGAATTTCATCTCACTATACCTGCTTTCGATCAGTTTCCAATTGTTTCACTTCATAACTCAGTTCAAGCGAACATGTGCTTGAACCTATCAAGCGAAACTGGTGGTGTTCAGTTTCGATTCCCTGTTGCAATGCGAATTTGCTTCTGTACATTATTGTTTTCGCTCATTTTCACTCTGTTCACATCACAAGATTGTTTCTTCATGGATTTTCATCATCCTTTGTTAATTCTTCATAAACTGCTTCAAATTTGTTTCGCTTGATTGATTAGTTTAATTTCGCTTGTTCATGTTTTCATTAGTTTCGCTCAGTTCTTGTTATCATTAGTTTCGCTCAGTTCTTGTTACATTAGTTTCGCCTGCTACGAGTTAGTTAGGTTTCAGTTTCAATCTTCTATTTATATCTCAGTTTGTAATTCATTTCACTTTGAATGAGAATCACATATTGAAAATTAACATAGATCGTCAACCTATCTTAGCCTATACTACTTCCGGTACCGCTACCCCAGCCACTACTACCTCACCCTCGCCAAAGTTATAAATAAAAAGTAGAGTAAATTACCTTTTGCGTCCCTGTGGTTTACACGATTTTACACAATGCGTCCCTAACATGAATTTTTAACGCTTTGAGTACCAGTGGTATACAACCTGTAACACTCTGAGCCCCTGGGCCTAACTTCGTTAAAAAATTCCATTAAGTTTAGTTTCGACATGCTGCGGATAGTTAAGTTTTGCTGCTGATCTAGTTTCGGCACGGGTATCTGCGGATAGCCTTAACTAGATCAGCAACAAAACTTAGTAGTTTCGGGTGAACTTAGTAGTTTCGGGTGAATATCAGCAACCATCTTACCCCCTATCGAAACTAAACTTAACGGAATTTTTTAACGAAGTTAGGCCCAGGGGCTCAGAGTGTTACAGATTGTATACCACAGGTACTCAAAGCGTTAAAAATTCGTGTTAGAGACGCATTGTGTTAAATCGTGTAAACCACAGGGACGCAAACAGTAATTTACTCTAAAAAGTAAATAAGTTCAAACCATCTTCTGGTAATTGAAAGTAAATAATCTCAAATCATTTGACAAACATGTAACTTATAACATTGTACATTCACAACCATTTTCTCGTGAACAAATTTCTAAGCTTACGTCCTGACTATAGGTCCCTCGACTCCATAGAGGCCAACGATGGACAATAACCCTGTCTCCCCGAACACACCTATGATTAGCTTTTTAGGAAAATTTTAAATTAACAATTTCAACAAATGCATATACGTCACATCAAATCCCAAATCGGTAAAACACATGTTAATTTGGCTAACTCCCAAACACGTTTATTAATATAAAAAATCTATCTCTAAAACTTGATTACAATTAACAAACCATAACTCGATTTATATAGGCTAACCTAGACTCGTTAGACTACAATACTAATTGTATATTTAGTATTAAAATATAAATAACCTAAACCTACTCGAACATGATTGATTAAATCAAATACAAATAACGGCTTCCTAATCCTACTCGATTAGCAATCCAAATACCGCCCCAACTCAAGCCCAAATTTCTTAAGGGTGTGAATTTCTCACATGACATAAACTTAACACGCAAATTCACAGGTTTGGTTTAGCCTAAACGGGTACATGTCACCGATTTTGCATATCATATTGTGATCTAGTAGCATTACGAAAATGTAAATTTAGATGGTATTTAAAGTAAAAAGTTTCAGTTAAAAAAATATAGTCAGTGATAGGAATTGTCTAAAAACTAACATTTAGGCTCTGTTTGATATGAGGTAATGGAATGAACAAATAAATGAAATGAACTAGTGAATGGAATGGACAATGAAAAGAAATGGACCATTACTATTCCCTTATCATGTTTGGTTACCATATGGTTATGAAATAAATTATTACTTCATGCTGTTTGGTAGCCATGAAAATATTTTATGAAAAATAAACTATTTGTAATTAATAATTTTATACTATGGGTTGGGTCATGGGACGTGTCATAGTTCGGGTCATGGGTTAGGGCATAAGTTGGGTCCGGATGATGGTTCGAGGCATGGGACGGGTCATGGTTCATGTCATGGGTACGAGCATGGGTCGGGTTATGGGTCGGGTCATGGGTCGGTCCATGGTTCGGGTCATGGTTCGAGTCATGGGTCGGTCCTTGATTCAAGTTATGGGTCGGGTCATGGTTCTAGTCATGGTACAGTTATTAATTAAACAAGATAATTTCATTCCTTGAAGGAATAAAAAAAACACCCATCCCCCCAAGGAATGAAAATCATTAGAAATTGAAGAATCACATTCCTTATGTAATGGTCCATTCCATTCCTATGTGATACTTGCTTTATTCTAACGTAATGACTCATTCCATTCCACCATCCATTCATACATACAAAACACTACCTTAAAAAGAGTGCACTCACTTGCTAAATGCAAACTAGCATATCAAAATACCTTCAGTTACATGGATTTATCTTGTTCTTATTTAAACAGGGCTCACATAATATTTAGAGTAAAGTACACAGATTGTCCATGTGGTTTACCAAAATTTTGGATTTGGTCCCTAGCTTTTCAAAAGTGCATGGATGGTCCCGATGGTTTGCACTTTGTAACACATTTAGTCCCTAACCAACAAATCTAAAAGTTTTAGAATGTCCACGTTATAAACTAAATGCGTTACAAAGTGCAAACCACATGGACCACACATGTACTTTTGGCAAAGCTTGGGGACTAGTTGCGTTACAAAGTGCAAACCTCATGTATCATCCTTGTACTTTTAGAAAGCTAGAGACCAAATCCAAAATTTTGATAAACCACGAGTAGAGGTGCACATATCGGATTTTTTTTGGAACCGGATCCGGATCGGATAAGTCAACGTTGGTCAAGGACCGGATCCGGTGGAACCGGTTCCGGATCGGATCCGGTTTTGGGGTGTGAGGTTTGGAACCTATTGGAACCTTTTATCCGGTTTTATCCGATTTTGTCCGGATTTTTTGTGTCCGATTTTTGTCCGGTTCCAAATTTGTCCGATTTTGTCCGGTTTTTATCCGGTCCCTTGGAAAACCATATAACCGGTTCCAGATCCGGCGGTTCCAAAAAATCCGGTTCCAAAAAAATCCGATTTCGGATAATCCATCGGATCCGGATCCGGTTATAATGCCCACCTCTAACCACGAGTGACAAACTTTAAGAAGACTTTTGACCAAGTCAACTTCTTCTCCGATCATCTATTAAGTTTAAGTCTGTAACAAACCTGTGACGAATTTGCTTCACACTCCAATTTCAATGGTTCTTCTTACTGAAATTTCAGAACAATCTTCTTCTTCTTCATCCACTTACGATTATGATGTATTTTTAAGCTTTAGAGGTGAGGATACTCGCTATAATTTCACCGATCATCTCCTCAAAGCATTGCAGGAAGCCACCATCGAAACGTTCTTCGATGATACAGAGATTCAGATCGGAGAGTTTTTAAAACCGGAATTGGAGAGTGCGATTAAATCATCTAGGGCTTCTATTATAGTGCTGTCCAAGGATTACGCCTCTTCCACATGGTGCCTTGATGAACTGGCACTGATCATGGAGCAACGAAGGACCTCCAACCATATTGTTTTCCCCATCTTCTATCATGTCAAGCTTTCGGATGTCAGGAAGCAACGAAACAGCTTCGGAGAGGCAATGGCAGAACATAAACAGAGGATGAAGGCTGAAACAAATTAAGAGAAAAGAAGTGAATGGGGTCAGAAGATGGAGAAATGGGAGAAAGCCCTAACTAAAGTTGCTGATATGAAAGGGGAGGAAGCTAATGGCAGATACTTAAAACACTTTCTTCCAGCTCAATTTTGCCTCATATATTCGATTGATTTTGAGTTGGAACCCTAGATATTTAGAGCATAATTTTGAAGGGTGTTTTTTCCCTCATATTTCTTTAAACCTAGAGATTTTATCATATTTATCTAATTAATTGGGTGATATTTCTTGTTGGCGATGGAATTGGTTTTAGGAGAGAGACCATACTCATCGAAGGAATTGTTAAAGAGATAAGTAGTAGATTAGATCTACACAAAAGGAGTGAAATTCCAAAACTAATTGGGATGGAGTCTTCAGTTAGGATCATCACTTCATTCTTGAATAATGCATCCACACTTACCGCTGAATTTCTCACAATATGGGGAATGGTTGGGATCGGAAAAACATATTTGGCCGACTATATTTTCAAATCCCACTATCTTGAGTTTGATAGCAGCTGCTTTCTTGAAGATATCGAAAGGAGGTGTACACCACCAAACGGTTTGCTTGATTTGCAGAAACAACTCCTTAAAGATATTCGAGCGAGAAATTGGATGGACATAAGCGATGTTAATGCAGGCACCTTGAAGATTGAGAAATCACTTTTTAGGAAAAGAACTCTTCTTGTTCTGATGGAATAAATAAGTTTGAGCAGTTGGATGTGTTAATTGGGACAAAAGATCTTCATCCCGGAAGCAAAATCATAATAACGTCAAAAAATGGTTCGTTAACAGAAAAATGTAGGTTGTTTGAAACACAAGTTCCACCAAAGCATACGAAGCACTTGCTTCAAGGCTTAAATGATAAGGAATCTCTTCAGCTTTTAAGTTGGCATGCCTTTGGACGCAATGAACCCGGTGAAGGTAACAAAGAGGAGTCAATGAAGGTCATAAGATATTGCAAAGGACATCCCTTGGCTCTTAAAGTTTTGGGCAGTTCTTTACGTAGTGAAGACGCTGCATGGGATGATATCTTAGAATCACTAGGGAAAGAAACTAATCCAGATATTACAAAAGTCTTGAAAATAAGTTTTGACACTTTGCCCTCTGAAAAAGACAAGGAGCTGTTTAAACACATTGCTTGTTTATTCATTGGAGAAGATAGAAAGTTCACCGAGGACATATTAAAAGCGTGTGGTATATGCAAATCATCTGGGATCAAGATTCTCATCAATAGATGCCTTGTCACTGTAGGATCATCAGATAAATTGATGATGCATCAACTTCTTCAAGACATGGGGAGAGATATAGTCCGTCAAGAATCACCTAAGAAGCCATGGAAGCGTGGCATCATGAGGAGTGTTTGGACTTGTTGCAAAATAGTCAGGTAATCAAGTATAACTATTATGTGTACTTTGTTTAATTTGTATTATGTATATACACATAACTTCTTTAATAATTTGTTATTTCTTTTATTCATAGGGAACGACAATAATTCAAGGACTTGTTCTTGACATGAGAACATTTGAGAATGAAACATCGAAAGAATCAAGTAGTGCCGGTTAATCTTGGTATAATTGTATTGTGTATTGTATATCATAATGAGAGATTACAATGAGCATAAATAGAGAACATAATTACACATTAATCCCTTCTAGTATACTAATATACAAAGTATTATCTAACTGTCTAATAGTCCCCCTCAAGCTAAGCCCGAGAAACGAGTTGTAGCTTGTCCCGTAGAATCACGAATCTTTCTGATGGTAAAGGCTTGGTAAAGATATCAGCGATTTGATCGTGTGTAGAGATAAATTGAACAGAGAGTTTTCCTTGAGCGACCTTTTCTCGGACAAAATGAAAGTCGACTTCTACATGCTTTGTGCGAGCTCGGAAAACGGGATTAGCTGATAAGTATGTGGCACCAAGATTATCACACCATAAGACTGGAGCAGACTTGACTGGAATGCTGAGTTCACGCAGAAGTGCTTCAAGCCAAGTAAGCTCGGCGACTGTATCGGCTAAGGCTTTGTATTCAGATTTGGTTGAAGACCGAGATACGGTTCGTTGTTCTCTCGCTGACCAAGAGACAAGATTATTCCCAAGATAAATGGCAAAACCCCCAGTGGATCGACGGTCATCTGGACAACCAGCCCAGTGATAGGTCGATAATGAGCATCTGTATAAGCATGTAACGTAGAACCAGAAGCTCGTTTGAAGAAAAGACCATGATCTAACGTGCCCTGAAGATATCTGAGAATGCGTTTGACCGCAGACCAATGATTGTCGGTGGGCGAATGCATAAACCGACATACTTTGTTAACAGCAAAAGCGATGTCCTGCCGTGTGAGAGTGAGGTATTGTAGAGCCCTGACAATTTGTCGATATCGAACCGGGTTGTCAAAAAGTTGACTGTCGCCAAGGGCCAAATTGGCTGAAGTGGAGCACGGCGATGAAACGGGTTTGGATTGCGAGAGACTTGCCTTGCTTAAAATTTCCAATATGTACTTTTTCTGAGAAAGCAGTAAATTCGACTCTTTTGAGGTAACTTCAATTCCCAAGAAGTAAGTGAGCGGGCCCAGATCTTGCAATACAAAAGTCTTACTCAAGTGTTTAACCACTGTGTCTATAGCAGCCTGATTGTTGCCTGTTAAAATAATGTCATCAACATACATGAGCATATATAAAAGAGTACATGCAGAGGAGTAAATAAAGAGTGACGGGTCAGTATTGGACCCCTTGAACCCCAGATTCTGAACCCCAGATAATCGTTGGAACCATGCTCGAGGTGCTTGTTTTAAGCCATATAAGGATTTGTGTAACAAGCATAAATGGTTCGGTTTGGCATGAAGGGGTTGTCGTAGATAAACGGTCTCATGTAAATCCCCATTTAAAAAGGCATTCTGAACATCCAACTGCCTTAGAGACCATCCCCAGGTAACGGCCAAGGAAAGAACCACTCGAATTGTGGTGGCTTTTACAACGGGACTGAAGGTTTCATGATAATCAACGCCAGCTTGTTGGTTAAAACCTTTAGCAACGAGACGAGCCTTGTATCTCGTGATAGCACCATTTTGATCCCGTTTAATCATGTAAACCCATTTGCAATCAACTATATTAGCATTTGAAACCGATGGAACTAAGGTCCATGTACCATTTTTCATGAGAGCATTGTATTCTGCAGTCATGGCGTCCCGCCATTGAGGACTCTTGTTAGCAACAATGAAGGTTGTGGGCTCGGTATGACTGGATTGGGTAGTGGTAGTGTAGGCTGATGGTTTATAGGGTTTGGTTTGGGGAGGATTTTGACGAAGGTTGGCCGGACGGTTGCGGGTAGGAGGTGGTGGAGTGGATGGTTGAGTGTAGGTTGTTTGAGTGGGAATAGGCTGTTGGGGGCTGGTTTGGGTAGGAATGGGCTGTTGGGGGCTGGTTTCAGTGAAAATTGGTTGTTTGTGGCGGCGATGATAGGTTTGAAAAGGAGAGGTAGGCTGTTGAGTGATAGGGGTGAGGTTCGGATGCGAAGTGGCAGGTGGAGTGGCTGGTTGCGGTTGTGGAGGGACAGGTGGTGGGGCTGAGATGGATGTGGATGATGGTTCGGAGGTGGGAGGTGTATGGGAAGGATTTTGGGAAGGGGGTGGTTGATTTGGAGGTATAGGAAATGTTGAAACATAAGGATCAGGTGTAGAGAAGAGAGGTGTGAGAGGAGGTGGTTGAGAGAATGGGAAAAGATGTTCGTTGAAACGCACATGTCGTGCAATGTAAAGACGATTTGTTTTGGGATCAAAACAACGGTAACCATGATGAGAGGTACTATACCCAAGGAAGACACATAGGAAAGAACGAAAATCTATTTTGTGTTTGTTGTAAGGACGCCAGTGAGGATAGCATTGGCATCCAAACACACGTAAGAAGGAGAGATCAGGTGAATGGTGAAAGATGTGTTCAAAAGGAGAGATTTTTGAGGCGGTACGAGAAGGCATCCGATTAATGAGATATACCGTCGTGTCAAAGGCAAAATGCCAAAAACGTTGAGGTACACCGGATTAAGCGAGAAGGGTGAGGCCAGTTTCCACAACATGTCTATGGCGTCTCTCAACAAACCCATTGTGTTCACTGGTGTGAGGACATGAGAGACGATGAATGATGCCGAGTGAAGAGAAGAATGAGGAGAGAGGTCGAAATTCCCCACCCCAATCTGTCTGGACAGATTTTAATTTTGTTTGAAATTGTCTCTCAACCATAGCATGAAAGTGTTTAAAAATAATACATACATCAGATTTGTGTTTTAATGGGTAAATCCACATACAACGAGTAAAATGATCGACACAAAGTAAACAATAAGTATCACCATTAAAAGATTTAACATGTGCTGGCCCCAAAACATCACAAAATATTAAATCCAAAACATTTTGACTTTTAAAAGTTGAAGAAAACAAATGAAGTTTTGAGGATTTCCCCATGTGACAAGAAGTACAAGAGGTACTCAAACTTTTGTTACTAACAGGAAGTGAAAATTTTAAAAACATTGACTTCCAAAGATTAGGATGTGGATGCCCGAGACTTCGATGCCATGTATCAGCGGATGCACGAACAGCAGAAAAAGCAACTTTGCGAAGTGGACGAAGTGATGGAAGATGGATGGAGTAGAGCTCGTTGTCACTTGGACCTGTGAGGAGGGTATTGCGTGTAAACGTGTCCTTCACAGCAAAAAAGGTGGAGTGAAATTCAAAGAAAACATTGTTATCAAGACAAAATTTTTGAACAGAAAGAAGGTTTCTTTTAATTTGTGGAACATGAAGTATATTGGATATTGAAAAGGTTTTTGTGGGAGAGTGAAGTGTAGTGGAATCGATGTGTAAAATAGGTAAACCCTCACCGTTGCCAACATGAAGAGAGTCCTCATCGTAATAGGGTTCTGAATTATCAAAACTGTGGAGATCTGAAGCAACATGGCTGTTGGAGCCAGTGTCGGGCAGCCATGTGGTTGAAGATTGCGAGCGATGATCAGCATAGTCATGGTTGTAAAAATCGCTAGGCGCTAGTCGGGCGGTGAGGTGGGGCCTAGGCCTAGGCGGGATTAATCGGGGCCTAGGCGGGATTAATCGGATTGGAATTTTTATATGTAATTTTCAGTTTTTTATATATATACACACATTTTTATATGTAATTTTCAAAATTAGATATATACACACACACATTTTTTAAAGAAGCTGGAAATTACAAGAACTAAACTGAAAATTGCCGGAAATTTGCCTGAAAGTCGCCGGAATCTCGCCGGAACCTGCCTGAATCTCGCCGGAACCTGCCTGAATCTCGCCGGAACCCTACCGGAAAAACGGGAAGTGGCCGATTTTTGGCCGACTAGGTCCGATTAGGCCCGCCTAGGACCGCCTAGCGATTAATGAAGCGATTTGGCCAAAATTAGTCCCCGACCGGGCGCCTAGCGACTTATCAGCGCCTAGGCGCGATTTTTACAACCATGAGCATAGTTAGCAGTGGGCTGCCTTGACCTCAATGTGTTGGGATCACGGTTGGGGCAATGAGACGGTATGTGCGCGATTCCACACCTGTTACATGTACCATGATTCATATGCTGATTAGTTGCCCAACTAAATTGACCTCGGTTGCCTCCATTGTTGGTATTGAAAGAACGAAAATTGCTTTGGCCACCACGACCACGGGTGGAATAGCTACGACCGCGACCACGAGAGGCATACATGGCTTGCGGTTGTGGAGGTTGTGGCTGGACATTAAGACCCACTGAAGACGGCAGCTGTTGAAGTGCATTAAGGGTCTCATTAGGTATTGAAGAAGTGGCAGCATGTGGCGGTCCACTGGTGGTGGCGGTGAAGGCTTGAGGAGAAGTCGTTGCGGGTTTCTTAACCATGTAATCATGATCCGAGATAAGACCATTTAATTCAGCAAATGCAGTAGGAAATTGACGGGCCAAGATGGTGGATTTCAAACTGTTGTACTCTTCACGAAGACCGGTTAACACATGCATGACAAGATCTTTTTCCTTAATAGGTTCTCCAATGTTTGCTAAAGAATCAGCATACTCTTGTGCACGTGTGAGATAGGTGGTGACAGTTTCATCATCTGCCATCTGGATGCGTTGCAACTGCTGTTTTAGGGTGTATTCTCGAGAAGATGTATTGGGAGCAAAGGCTCTTTCCAAGGCTAGCCATAATTCACGAGAAGTAGTGCCTTGAACATGTTGAAAAGCACCTTCAGAGATTGTAGAAAGAAGCAGCATACGCACATGAGCATCGTTGGAAACCCAAGTTTCATGATTGGGATTCGGCTGGATGGTGGGATCGTTGCTTTTGTCAGCAGAGGGAATTGTGATAGTGGGATTGGGACAAGGGATAGATCTATCAATATAACCAAATAGTCTATTGGTTACAAGAAAAGGCTGCATCATAGTCTTCCAATAGCCATAGTTGGTGGAAGAAAGGGTAAAACCAAACTTGTGAGAGTTGTGATTGGTTTTCTCGGCTGTGGTGAATGAGGCAAGCAACGCCATTGGTTTTGTGGTTGATAAGTGTGATCGGTTGTTTTGGTGATGGCTGATCGGAAAAAGAAAAGGAGGGTGTCGGCTGATTAGGGTTAGAAAAAAAAGAAAGGTGGCGATTTAGGGTTGCAGAGAACTAGCTCTGATACCAAGTTAATCTTGGTATACTTGTATTTTGTATTGTATATCATAATGAGAGATTACAATGAGTATAAATAGAGAACATAATTACACATTAATCCCTTCTAGTATACTAATATACAAAGTATTATCTAACTGTCTAATAGTGCCAATATGCAAAACTTTGGATCTAGATCATTTCCATTATTCAATTGGGTTCATATACTACTCTCAGTTATTTGGTGGTTATTTGGTTGGGTTTCGGGAATGCATTCCTCATTTCTTAAAACAAAAGGTCACTTTCAGACACCTGCTTTAAGTGAGATGCGCAACTTAAAACTACTCCAACTTAACTATGTACAACTCAGTGGATCCTACAAGAATTTTCCTCAAGGTTTAAGATGGTTATGCATGCAAGGATTCCCTTTGATTTATATACCTTCAGACTTACAAATGGAGAATATGGTAGCTCTTGACATGTCTAATAGCAAACTGCAACAGCTTTGGAGGAAGCCCAAGGTACTAAAATCTCAAGCTTCTACTGTGTTTGATAACTCATGGTTAAGTATCTTTGCAACACTAACATGCATCTTAATTTTATTTATTTCTTAATTTAACAGCTGCTCAGGTCACTGAAGTTTCTTAATCTCAGTAGTTGTCATGAGCTTGTTAGAGTGGGTCACTTCTCTGGGCTCCCCCTACTGGAAAGGTTGAGACTCGCAAGATGTACAAGTCTAGCTGAGGTCTGTGAATCAATTGGTGCTTCTTGTCCTAAACTTGAAGTCCTTGATCTCACTAAATGCAATAAATTGAAGGAACTTCCAAGAAGCATAGGAAAGTTAAAGAACCTTACTCAGCTTTTGATAGATGGTTGTTCAAATCTTGGTGAATTTCCAGTCGAAATGAAAGATATGGAAGCACTTAAAGTTCTAACTGCTGACAATGTTAACATAAAGTCCCATGTGTCTTCTTCTTCTGCCATTGTGGAGGCTATACCAAGAAATTCCATGTCCTTTGTGATTTCTTTACCAAGATCATTAGTAAGGTTGTCACTTAGAAATAATAATTTGTCTGATGAATCTTTTCCCATTGATTTTAGTGGCCTATCAATGCTGAAGGAGTTGTATTTGGATGAAAATCCAATTAATTCTATGCCTGATTGTGTGAGAAGCCTTAGTAGGCTGGAGACTCTCTCTTTTGATGGGTGTCGTAGCCTGAAAACAGTCTTGTGTGCTCCAGACGTATTAAAGTATTTGAGAATTTACAATTGCTACTCATTAGAGAAAGTAACATTTCATCCAGAAAAGTCGGCACCACCAGAAGTCACATATTTTGATGCTTCTACCATGACTGAGATTCAGGACAGGTTCAAAATGCAAGCTTTATCAGAAATTGATGAAGAGGTCCTATGCAGTTTGGGTTGGGTTAATATAGAATATTTGAACTATTTCCTGTTATCGATGGCCGATTGTGACGGATGTTACCATTACGCAGAAAAAACAATTCCAACGCAGGTGGATGTATCTTCATATATACTTGATTTCCATCTTTTAATATGCATTTATGTGATTCAAGCTAATAAAACTTTCATGTGACATATGCTTTATGAACATGGAATATTCAGCACATATCTTCAAGGGCAAGAGGTTCCAAAGTGGTTTACTCATAGAAGCAGTGGGTCATTGTTTACCTTGCAAACATCTCCTAAAAAAGGTAAGATCCAAGGGCTAAATGTGTGCATTGTGAGTACAGTTTCAAGCATGATGGAAGTTGGTCCCTCAAGAATTGAAATAAGGAATTTGACAAAGAACTCTTCTTGGACATACCAACCTATAATGTATTCTCTTCCAGAAGATGATGAGTTTGAATATGGTGATGAAGCGGTAGTATGGTTAAGCCATTGGATGTTTGGGAAAAATGAGTTTGAAGATGGTGATGAAGTTAACATTCACTTTAGTGTAAAATATTGTTATCTTCATGATAGTGAACTTTTTATCCGCTATGATAGCGAAGGACCAGATTATGCAAATGTAAGGGAGTATGGTATCAGCCTTGTGTATGATGATGATGGTGGAAACCAGAAAGAAGATCCTTTGGGTTATTATAAGTCATGGAAGCACATCATTGGTGGGGATCTCTCTGCTGCTCAAGTATCCTCAAGTCATTACCTTCTAAAACCCTGGCCAAATGAAGAGCCTTTTTAACTGACACTACCATATTGTTCGAGTTGCCTTGAATTTCATTCTCAGAACAGGACACCCTTATGCACTGCACTCATATGTTGCATGTAACTCTATTCTTTATGTGGAGTTTTGCATAATAGATCTTAATCATTGATTGAATGAGTTAAAATCACTAATAAATTTGGGTTGGATGGGAATACAATGTGAAGTTGTGAATTTTGATGAAAATGTGATTTTAACTCAATTTGATCCGAAATGACAATTTTATGAAATAGGTGACCAAGTTGGTCAAAGCTAGTTTTAGATGATCAAATATAGGGGTGGGGTGGGGTGGGGTGGGGCAAGTGGTAATTGGTAAAACAACCAAGGGATTATGAGTTCTAACCTTGTACATGGAAAAAAAATCGCCATTTAAAAAAAAGATGATCAAATATAGGAGATGGTATCAGCCTTGTGTACGATGATGACGGAACTTTTCCACCAAATGGGTTTACTGGGCTTGATGAATGGTAGATTGATTGCCATGGCTTTTTGGTTACAACCAGAGACGATGAGGCGGCATATACGAATTGCCGGAACGTTCCACTCCGTTTTAAATTCCTCACGCTATTTCTATCTGCAAATATGAAATTGTAATCGGGATTCCAGACGGTTTGGGATTTGGGAATAGGATTTTCTTTCCTTGTTTTTATTATTTGGACTGCAGAAAACAATTATATATGTATATACATAATACATATATGTGTATGTATGTATTGTATATGCTCTAGTAATGTTTTTTTTTCTTTTTTCTTAATTTTGTTAATGGTATTGATACAAGAAAATAAAAAGGTTTCGATTTTAAGAAAATAAAAAGGTAATATTCTTTGTTTTCTTTAAAGTGGTCCGTTTTGACCTGCACCTAATTTTGTTACAACTCGTTCTGACCCGAACCATTGTCATGGATTTTCAGGTTGCATTTCAACAGGCAGGTTTTGCTGGTTGGAACATTTGGGCTGCTATTAACAACCGTCCGCTGTTGCCATTTAGGTTCTATGCTAATTGCTAAAATAGGCTTTCCCCATAAAATTTCAACCTTTGACTTCATACATATTCTAAAAGAAAATATTTGCCTATTTCTAAAATAACTAAAAAAGCCTATAGTAAAGACAAAGATGAACCGAGTTGAATCAATCCATTTATTCATAATGTGATTGTCAACACAAAATATTTCATATCCCAATCCAGACACGGGTTAGACGTGATAAATGGTACAGAAACACACAGCGAAAGTTAGAACAACAAGGTCTTTCTTATTGATAAAATAACACTTTACAAACTCTTACGAAAGACTATTACATCGAACAACTAGTTCCTTAAAACAACATGACAAATAAGCCCTCAACCGTATTTCTTGCTCCAAATGCTCAACCTGGAATGCCAAACCTACAAGTCGGCACACATTCCGTTTTATAAATGTTCAGAGGAACTAACCTTGATCAGTTACAATTTCCTATCATGTTGTCTGCTATCTGATGTTATCATATGGACAAGATAATACTATTTACTCTATATCTTAGATGGTATTACCCCCTTAGGGATAATTCGTCATCCTTGTCCTAATCTATCTTTGTTGGCATTATCCGAGTATTTTCCCATGTCCACGCCAACCCTCCGGGTATAGCTTTTACTAGTTGGTACTTCCCGAGCATTTTCTTATGCTCGTGCCAACCCTCGTGGCTACTCGATCCTAACTAAGGGAGATGACTTACCAAAAGACTATCTACGGCACATTGATGTAGAGTTTCCTTATCTCTTGCTCCTAAAATGATTTGCTTGTAACACTTAAAGGGGTATTTCAAGCTCGAGATCTGAAGAAACTGATTGAAATACCAAATGAAATCCTTAAAGCTCTATTTATAGGCTGATTCTGGGCCCTTAGTGGACCGCTAAACCATTCGGTATTGGACTGTTACCGACCTGGCTCGCGCGAGTCAGCTTGCCACACGTCAATTTCTCAGTTCAGCCTTCCTGAGCATGTAGCGGACCACTAAGCTTAGGGTAGCGGTCCGCTAACCCCCCCTTTTCAGCTTTTTCTCGCCGGGACCCAGATTTCATATATTATGGCTTCCGTAACTCATTTCCTATCCTGAGATATGCTTATTTGAAGTTTTGGGCTCTTTTCGATCAAACCGTTTTTTTGTTCCATGTCCAATTACATTCTAGTGTCGCGTTTCTTAACCCACACCCGTTCTAACATGTTGTTTGGTGTCTTTCCAACCCCTAAACGTTTATGGTTTGAAATTTCGGGATGTTATAAATGTTGGGTTTTGTACAAGGGTTTCAAAACAATTTTGATATAAACGCAGCGGAATAAATATGTACGAACCAGTCTAGGTCAAAACCCTAGACTGCCCACCAGGAGTCCAGATGCAACCATATTAGAACAAAATCAACCATAGGTAGGTTTAGAGTTATACCTTCCAAGAAACAAACAGCAAACCAAATTGTAACACCACGCAACAACGACACCTGTCGCTAGATCTGGTAACACGAACACCCCAGGACAACCAAACTCCTCTGGTTTCCTCTAAGATCGACCCTCCACGTAAATGCGGTCATGAAAAATGGTTTGCAAAACACCCGAACGGTGGCGGCCTTCGGACGGTGGTGAACAATGACGGCGGCCTGCAGAAGCCGGTCAGCAACGGCGGCGGTGCAAGGGGAAGGAGCAGTGGTCGGCACAAGAGGGAGGGGAGGGAAGTGATTAGGGTTTTTGATTATTCTCTTGTATACTCTCTCTTAACGCTAATACCCTATTTATGGTGTTTTCAAAACTTAGGGATTAAGTTAAGTAAATAATAATTTCTTTTACTATTAATTATTAATCCAATTAATAATCAATCTAGTAAAAGACTAATCATTAATTATCAAACTGTTTGATAATCATTAAATTAACTCTTAATTATCAACTCTTGATAATTAATTAGTTTAACCCTTTAATTATTTGTAATCCAATTACAAACAACTACGTCCTTCTCTGAGTCGCTCGCTATCGTGTTTAGATTATTTAACTCTTTAAACAATCTTATCATTCGTTGCTCATGGTGCAATCTTTTTTATCCTACCTTAGTAACCGCACTATCAGATGTCGTTACTTGAGTATATTGTTCCCAACAATAAATCTAAATATATCATACTTTATAACTTATAAGTATTTAGAATACATGACATATAAAAAAATATTTTATAAAATAGAGTAAATTACACAGATTGTCCTTTAATTATATATGAAATTACTCTCTATGTACTTTGACTTCAATAAGTACAAATATTGTCCTTATTTAGAAATTTTTTCATGCTCTATGTTCTTTACACTAACTGGTGTTAAGTTTTTCTGTTAAGTTTTGGCATGTGCCTTGCACATGAGGGTATAATGGTCTTTTTACCCATTAAAGGACAATTTATGTAATTTCTCAAAACCCTACTCTCTATACCCATCCACCACACCCCATCTTCTTCCCCAAACCTTCCCCCCATCCCCTTCTTCTCTCCCATCGCATCCGGCCACCATCACCACCATTGTAGAGACTCCGGTGACCAAATCACACTCAAACGAGCCTTGGCCGCGGGAGGACTAGAGATGAAATTTTAAGGTAAGACAATAGTCAAGGGACCATTTATGTACTTCACTATAAAAGCAGTGACTACATATTTTACCCATCTTTTCACTCTATAGAAATACACCAATCTCCAGCAAGATTCTATAAAAAAAAAACAACCACAACCATCTATAAAAAGCATGGTACAAAAAATGCAGCCGATAGTACAACATCTTGATGAAATCCTACACTTGTCATGCCCGTAACACAGGACAGTCATCTACCCAGAGTAGTACCTCCAACAGAGATGTTCCCCTGAAAGAACGACGGGTCTAGGAGAGATTTATACACCGTCCTTTCCTAGACAGAACATTTCATTTGTCAGATAACTACATACCGGTCAGAACTGTGACATTGATATCAAGAACACACAGCGGAAGACTAAATCACAACTTCTATTGATATCAAAACATTATTACATTATGTTTAACAAAAGTTACATCATTCGTTCCTAACAAGGAACGTGTCATTCGAGACTTATAGTCTCAGGCATGCCCATCATCTGGATCGTTCATCTTTTCATTCTAGTCCTAGAAATGCCTTGTCTAATGACTACCTGTGATGCGTTCAAAAACATTTGATAAAACATGGGTCAGCACAAAGCTGGTGAATTCATAAACTAAAATAGTTTATTAAAATGACCGGCCAAAGTATCTTGAACACATCCATGGGCTTCAACACCCAATGGGCTTCAACACCCAATTTCATAGATAACTATGAACAATCATTCGGTCTATATATAACCAAGAACCGTTCCACGGGTCCTGTCCAACATGTCGTTCCACGGGCAAGTGAAATACAATAAGCGCTTAGAATACGTTATATATAAACAGTCGGTACAATCGTTTCAAGATACTAAAAATGTTTTCATAAATCAATTATGCCAGAAAAGGTTATGATTGAGTTCATACATCACAGTTTAAGAACTCACCTAGACAGTATTTCGGCTTATTAATCAGAAATATGGCAAACACCTCAGGCAGAGTTCCTAGATAATTATAACATTACTTAATTATATAATTCTAGCTTAATGATTTATAACCAAAGCTTAATGGGAGGTCGGAACCTTACCTCAGTACTATCTACGACGAATTTGGAGTCGAAACGCCGAAAACCAGACTCTCATACGCGAACCGAGGCTAGGGATTTGAATACCAGATAGAGTGTGTGTGTAAATGGAGGTGTGGAGTGTGTGTAATGGGCTGAGATCGATCATCTATTTATAGGGGTAAATGGGCACCCATAGCGGACCGTTATCTAAGGGGATGTCGGTCCGCTATAGCTCTTAGCCGCCTCATTACCTTCGGGCCTACATGTTCTAAATGTCGTTCCGCTATCGGATCATGAGTCCGGATGAGTCACAGGACACGTGTCGCCACCCGGTTCTTTGCTTCCTCTACACATAGCGGACCGTTATACTATGGATAGCGGTCCGCTATCCCTCTGATTTTTAGATTTTACATTTTTAGTCCTTGAACTTTTGTTTATTCACACATCCATCCTTCAACTTTAAATTTTGGCAAGTTTAACCCTTTAACTTTTAGGGAATTTTCGAGGTGTTACAACACTTCAAACCAAATCCAGTAACAGAGGATCACCTGATGCCATTACTCTAATAAGCTCTATAAACACCTGCTCATTCGAAACCTACAACGGGTGAATAGCAGACACTTCAAGCGAATAAAAACCCGTGGTAATATTCAAAACGGGTTTTTGCTTATAAACCATTTTGTTAAAAACAGGATCGAAATTCTGAGGGGAATCCATTGCTATAAAGAACATGGGAATAGCAACTTTCTGGTGGATTTCAAGATCGTCCACAAGGTTCCAAGTCCATGAAGTCAACCATGAGTCTTTGAGGGATATAGAACACATCTAAAGTGCTGGAGTCTGAGGTCAAATCTCTTCTATACCCGTGGTCTTCGTCCTCCGGCCGCTACCGGCGAGCCTTGGCCGCAGAGGCGAAGCATAGAAGGGGCCAGGGGTGCCCCCCCCCCCCCCCCCCCGTTTTTTCCGTTAGTAGTATAAATTTTCACGTTTTCGTCCGAAAATTTTTATACGTATTGAGCCGCCCCCCGATTTTTTCCCTAAAAAATTCTTGGCCCCCTCTAATTTTTTATCCCTAAAAATTTCAGTTCAATGCTTTATTCAGATTGATTCTATAAGTTATCAGTACAAAATTAAAAAAAGAAGAAGAAAGTTTGTGCATTTAAAAAATAAAAGTGTAATTTTAGAGGGGGAAATGAAAAGTTGAAATCATTCACCCTAAAATTGAAATCCCCCTTTTATGCCTTTCGTCGATCCAGTCCCGCCTCCCCCAAAACTGAAATCCCCTTCACTCCTTCACTGCTTCACTCCTTCATTAATCAACTATTCCACTTCCAGGAACAAACAAATCCACGGATATAACATTCTTCCACTTCAATTTTCAATTTCTAGGGTTCCGCTTCGCAGATTTTGGAGCTTCTTGCGGTGATCTTCAACCTACGTTTTCGACGCTGCAGATCTGAATTCAAACGATTCAGATTCAATTACAAGATGTTCTGGCGTATGACCGGATTGTCCACCACGTCTCCGGTAAATCCTAGATTTATATTTGCTTATTAATTTTCAAGAGTTGGTTAGGTGATTTAAGATGTTGTTAGATTCTGGATTTGGTTAGTTACTTGTAAGTTAATCATAAGTTTGTTGCTAGATTGGTACGTTTGAAGGAAGATGATCGCTCGCCGCCGCTTCACTCCTTCACACACCCAATTCTTGGTAAGGTACTAACTTAGAATTGTTAAGTATTAGGGTTAGAAACTTATGGATTATGATTCATTGATTTGATAATTTGATTTATGATTTATGGAGTGTTTGGATGAAAAAAACTGCTTATGCTTAATTGCTTATCTTAGGGTAAAATTGTGTTTAAATAAACAAATCCCAAACACCTAGAAATTGTGTTTTCTTGGTTATTGTTGTCCTAATTGAGGTTTCTTAATGTTTTCTTTTTGTGGGTGTTATTTTTTAGGTGTTTCAAGTTTGAGTTAATTTTGAGAAGGATGAGTAGAAGGCAGAAGCAATGTGGGTAAGTTTTTAGGAAACCTAACTAATTTTAAATTTTGACCGTGTTAGTCCCTCTACATATTGGAATAATTTAGTAATTTATTATTGATTTGTTTGACCCGACCCGAATTGAATCGCCAACCCGAACATGTAACCCGAAACATAGCGATAGGAAAAAAAATTTTGGGTCTCGTGACTTTCGGCCCCCGCTACTTATTTTTTCAAGCTCCGTCACTGCTTGGCCGCTGGTTTCCTTTCTGTCCGGCTCAATTCTGACCTGAACAACCCTTTTCTGAGGTCGGCTCCTACTCGTAATAGCAAGTCCACCCTCTAATCAGCCTTGCTCGGTCTATAACCCGTCGAATTTTCATGTCTCACGCGATTTCGACCGGACCCGTGACCATCCCTGAGGTCGTCTTTAGCGTTAGGAACTAGAACTCGTCGTCGTATTCATGGAAACCGAGCAACAATCACATGCCGGTGATCAATTAGGTTTTACTGTAGGTGATGGTGGTGTTCTTGGGTTGAAGCCGACGGAGGGGGAGGGGTAGGGAAGGTGACGGAGGTAGATGGGTTATATGGTATCATGTTAAATCAAATTTTTTTCCTTTCCCCCCTCTAATGTGTAGCAATGACACTTTTGTCCTTTAATGGGTAAAAAAAATATTATACCCTCATGTGTGCAAGGCACATGCCAAAACTTAATAAAAAAAACTTAACGACAGTTAGTGTAAAAGACATAGAGAATGCAAAAATTTATAAATAATGACAATATCTGTACTTATTGAAGTCAAATGACATAGGGTGTAATTTCATATATAATTAAAGGACAATCTATGTAATTTACTCTATAAAATAATATAAATATAAAGGAGATATTAAATGATTAAAAATAGTAGATAAGAGTCTAAGGAATTGTATAAAAGGGTAAATTATAGTTTTCATCATTTATTTAGGTTTATCAGGTTTCATTCTTAAGCTTCAAAAATTAAACTGGTCATCCTTTATATTAAGGGTTTGTCATACTTTACGTTAAGGGTTTGTCATACTTTACGTCCTTTAGTCAAACAGACGTTAGAGTTTTTTTTTCTTTTTCTTTTGTTAAATGACCAAATAATTGAAAGAATATTACACCCTTTTAATAACAAAAATAATTAAAAAAAAATACAAATTTCTAAACTGATTCACCCTACAATCCATGGTAAATCAACAACATTTAATTCGAGGAAATCATATCGTAAACCCCCACTCCAAAATCATGTATTTCTAGGGTTGGGGATGATGGTCTTTTAATTTGGTAGTCAAGGTTACACCCCCACTTCACCCATTTCTTTATCCTTGATCGTCAAAATTGCAAAAGCATAAAGTCGGATATCTATTGCAATGTGTTTTGGATGGGAGAACCAAAAATTGAGAAAGATATGAGAAAGGAGATAAATGGCTTGGGGTTTTGGTGCTATAAGAATATTCGATTCTTTAAAAACTAATGAAGATCGATGGCAGTTGCGATGAAGATGGTGAGTGACGGTTTCTTCTTTAATTTTTTTAAGCAAGGGTAAAATGATCATTTTTTGAAAAATAATTGTTTTAACTCCGGGTTCCTGGAAATGACGTAAAATGTTACGAACCCTTTATAAGTTTATATAAAGAATGATCCATGTAACTTTTAAAGTTTAAGGACGAAACCTAAAAGTTAGTATAAAATAAAGGATCAAAACTGTAATTTAGCCTAAATAAAATGTTAATAACACAGTCTATTATAAATTAAAGGTAAGTAGTAAGATCTATGTGAGTTTAGCCGTACGAAGAGAAGAAATAGCACTTCAACGTGGAAGTGAAATCACCACATCTACAGACCATACTCTTCTCCTTCTTCATCTTCTTCGTCTTGTCTGTAATCCACGGTGTATTGCAATGGCACATCTCAGTGCGGCAGCCTCAGCCCTATGTGCTTCAGCAGTCCTCCCTCGTCTCAATCGTAAGATCTGTTTCTACACAAATTTTATAAACATCGAATATCAGATTAGTTGCTTTCAGTTTCAAGTTATCTAATTACAGGTTTTCGTGTAGTTTTCTAGAATAATGAAATCAATTCTGAATGTTGAAATTAGATTCGATTAAATTTCAAACTCGCCGTGAAAAAAGGAATTCACTAGAGATTAACGTTAATCTATAATTTGGAATGCAACCGAGATAAGGGTTTGGGACAGAATGGAGATTTCACATGTAATTATCGAGTTCTTATGGAATATTTTGATCAATTTTGAAAAATGAATTTAGAATCAATAGTTAATTTTAATTACTCCTGGTGGGAAAAGATAAAAAAAAATGAAATCTTTAGGGAGTACCCTTAATTCTAAGCAAAGGCGATTAGGGTTTAAGACCGAATGATTAAAGAAAACTGAATCATAGAGCATTAATGATTTGAGTTCCTCATAGAGATGAAATTTTGATGAAGTATAAAGAATTTTGTATCATCTGAATTTCAGGTGGAGTTGTTCATTGGGGAAAATTGTTCCACTGTTCTTCTTTGGCAAAATTTCATTCTAATTCGTTGTTATTTGGGAGTTCTTCAAGGAGTGGACTATCGAGTCTTGCTAGTTCTGCTTCAGTGGGGAAAAATGTGGGGAGCACAGAAGTTTCTCAGGAGGACACTATGAGTCCTTACTCCTGGCCAGATAAAAAGGTTGGATTCTCTGCTGGCTTCACTTGCTCTTATATCTTAGATGCATATTGTGCTTCCTTGTCTCACTAAATTCACATGTTTAATATATAGTCATAATGTTATCTTTTTGGACGCGCTAAACTCGTTAATTCTAGTTATTAGTACTTTATTATTAGGAGCACCCAATTGACTATTGGAGGCCAAACGGTTACGCAAAAAACTAAGTTTAAGTATTTAGGCTCGTTCGTCCAGAGCATAGTTGTCAATAGCGCTTGTAGCGCGCGCTATAGCGCGCTACATAGCGAATCGATCAAACGTCGCTATTTGCATTTCTCGACTAAATAGCGACCATATAGCGAATTTTGTTTTTTTTTTAATTTTTTTTTTATGTTTTTAACCAGTTTTTTACTTGATTAATATAAATAGGGTTGCTAATAACCCTAATATATGAAGATTTAGATGATTATTGATTATAATTGCTACAAATCCTACAATAGTTTAATATAAAATATTTCTAAAACTTTCTACTAGTGTATCGCTAAACGTGAAATAGCGCCCGCTATTTACCGCTATTCGCTACGTAGCGTATAGGTGGCTTGTCGCTATTTACCGCTATTCGCTATTGACAACTATGGTCCAGAGTGACAGGGAGATTGAGATGGTTCGGGCATGTGCGGAGGAGACAGATGACGGCAAAAGTAAGGAGCATGAAGACTCTCACTGTGGAGGGGAAGAGGAGCAGAGGGCAGAGGCAGACCAAAACTGACTTGGGATAAGAAGATTCAGCAAGATTTGATAGACTTGCACCTCTCCGAGGACATGATTAGTGATAGGAGTTTGTGGAGACACGGGATAAAGGTTTGGGATTTTTAGGGGTGAGTATAGGCTTGGCCTTTGGTAAGGATTCGTGGCTTCACTGGTAGTTCACTTAGGTTACCTTTAGGTTGCCTTTAGTCGTAGGTGTTGATGCTTGCTTCGTTCTTGTTTTCACCTTAGTTGCAGGTGGCCCCCAAGTCTTACGATGCCTTTAGTCTTATATACGTTAGCCTTAGGGCTTGTATGTGATAGTGGTCTTTCTATATGGTTATAACACAATTTTGTATGCCTTATTGTTCATGTATCTGATATGGCTACCTGTTTCTTGTTCCATGTAGTTCTTGTGTGTTTTTTGTACGCTTCCTTTTAGATTTAGGGACTATTATGCCTACTCTTCTTTCAGTCTGCTTACAGTACGAACTTCTATGTCTTGTTTTTATATATGTTTTTCATATTGGATATTTGTTACTTGTTGTTTATTGCATGGCGGTTTTGTATGTTTTCCGAGTTGGGGGTCTCTCTGGATGCAGCCTCTCTATCCTATAGGGATTCCCTTTCATTTGTTAAACCCACTCTCTATCCTATGGGATAGTGGTAAGGTTTGCCCTCATCCCACTCTCCCCAGACCCTACTCTTTGATTGGGATTTTGCTGGGTATGTTTGTTTGTTTGTTTGTTAGTACTTAATTATTAGGGCTTAGTTGTATATAGCCCATGGCCCAATATAGGTTTCTCTAGGGTTTCTTACTTGTATGAGGGTTCCCCTCCATTGTAATTCATTCAAATATCAATAACATTTACAAAATTATATTGGTAATTTCTGCTTGTTACCAAATATATACAAAAGATAGAAGATCAAAAAAACCTCAAAAAAGTGAAGTAGGTTTAGGCAAGTCTTTATTTTTGTTTCTGAAAGAAAAATAAGCCTTCGATTCCAGACTTCCAATGTGATTGTATACAGGTTTATCAATCTTCATCATTTTAAAAACACTTGATTCTTATTTGTTATAGAGTCCAAGGGTGTGCATACTTGGTGGTGGTTTTGGAGGATTATATACGGCTTTAAGATTAGAATCACTCACATGGCCTGAAGATAAGAAACCTCAGGTAACCATGGTGAAATTCAACATGTTACTTCATTCAAGATTCTTCTTTCTTTCTCACATCACCACTAGATTGGTGGATCATATCATCATACATATTTTAAATTGCTGCAGGTGATCCTTGTCGATCAATCTGAACGCTTTGTCTTTAAGCCCATGTTATATGAGCTTCTAACAGGAGGTACTTGCTTTCATTCATGATTTGATGTTATTTTGATCATCGTATACTGATAACCGATTGCTCTAAATATAATTTTGAATAATTTTAGAAGTAGATGCATGGGAGATTGCTCCTCGGTTTTCAGAGTTGCTTGTAAACACTGGAGTGCAGTTTCTAAAAGACAGGGTGAAAGTCCTCAGTCCATGTGATCATATAGGAATTAATGGGCCTAATGTATCTGGCTGTGGAGGAACTGTTCAACTTGAAAGTGGACTTGTTATCGAATATGATTGGTATAAAACCGTACAAATTTATTTATAGTTTTTATTTAACTTTTTTTTAAAAAAAAAGAGTACTTTGAGCTCATGTCAAATTGCTAATTTTTATGTTTGTATGTGGGCAGCCAGGTTGGTACTTTCTTTAGGAGCTGAACCTAAGCTTAATATCATACCAGGTGCTGTTGAATTTGCACTACCGTTCTCGACCCTGGATGATGCTTTTGTAAGTTTTTAGAGATGGTAAATTAGTGGTTTATACGCATGTTATCTTTATCATCTACACTTTTTCAACTTGCTGCTGAAATTGCTAGTCTATACTCTATACATTATGATGCAGAAAGTAAATAACAAACTAACAAAATTGGAGCGTGAGAATTTTGGTAAGGCAAAGCCAATTCGTGTGGTGGTGGTAGGACTTGGTTACTCGGGTGTTGAGCTGGCTGCTACAGTGTCAGAAAGACTAGAAGGTAAAGGAGTTGTGCAAGCCATCAGTGTTGACTCTTCAATCTTACCAACTGCACCTCCTGGAAATAAAGAAGTTGCTTTGAAGGTAATAAAGAGACTTTTTTTTTATTACTAATCAATTCATATGGTGGTTTAAAATTGTTGAATTTTTAATTGGCTATTATATGACTTACCTGTAAAGATTTCCTTATGCATTTACTATAGAGGTGGCAAAATGGGTGGTAGGGTTGGGACGTTGGGTAAAGAGTCAATAGCACAAGTGTTTATTATGATTTTAATTGGAGAGGTTGGGTTCAAAACACTTTTTTGACAATTAAATATTAATTAATGTGTTAAATATTATTAGAAAGTTAAAATTATTACAATAATAATTTGAATTTTTGAACAAAGCGATTTATTAGTTTGTACAAGTTAAAAAATATGCTTAGCGATTCTGTGGGATTCCGAAGCAGGAGCATGTGATTTTTTAGTATGAAGTATACGTTGTAGCTAGAGGTGGCAATTTCAACCTGTTTATATAAAAACAGGTCAATTCAGGTTGTATTTTGTTGATAAGGGGTGGAAATTAGCTAAAAATGAAACGGGTCAAAACTGGTTGAACAGGTTAAACAGCTCATAAGTTGCCTAGCATGTATTCAAATGCTTACAATGTTCCAAAACATTTTGTTCAGTTTATTTTAATTATATAATTTTTTCTAATCATATTTGATACATTTATTCTTTACAGGATACAAAAAGATTTTGGTGGACCCAACCCAAACTGTTTTGACATGCACATAAAATTACCTTTTTTTGACCCGTTTTGCTCCCCCACCCATTTTCCACCTCTAGTTATTGCCTAATGCGTTAAGATTTGTAAAAGGTATAAAACTGATATATTACTGAATGATTTACAAGTACAAAAGGGGACCTCTATATATAGGGGGGAAAACCCTAGAAACAGGCCCATGGGCTAACTAACTAAACAGATAATAAAAGGGCCTAGATATATACAACTAACACTCCTCCTCAAGTTGGAACATAGATGTTAAACATGCCCAACTTGTTACAAATAAAATCGATTTGAGCTTTCCGGAGCGGTTTGGTGAGAATGTCTGCAAGCTGAGAATCTGTCTTGACATGAATTGGTTGAATGGATGGAGGATCCTTTTTTGTACCAACTATCCGATCTCTGATAAGATGACAATCAACTTCAATATGCTTCGTTCTTTCATGAAAAACTTGATTCTTGGCTATGTGTATAGCCGATTGACTATCACAGTATAATCGCATCAAGTCATTAGAGATAACCCCGAGTTCTTTAAGAAGTCGCCTGACCCATATCATCTCTGATGTAACATCAGCCATGGCTCTATATTCAGATTCGGCACTTGACCTAGATACCGTGTGTTGCTTCTTACTTTTCCATGACACAAGATTACCTCCAACAAATACACAGTATCCAGTGGTGGATCGTCGTGAGATAGGGCAACCAGCCCAATCTGCATCTGAGAACCCAGACACACGTCCATCTCCTTCTTCTGTAAAGGCGCCTACACGACAATGGCCCTGATCAGAATACAAGATCCCTAAACCAGGTGTGGCTTTGAGATACCTCAAAACGCGAAGGGCAGCATCCCAGTGTCCGGTGTATGGAGTGGCCATGAACTGACTTAAGACACTCACTGAGAAAGAAATGTCGGGTCGTGTAACTGTCAAGTAATTAAGCTTACCAACCAGACGTCTGTAACGTTCAGGATCCTTTATTGGACTCCCGTCCTCAGGAAGCAGCTTCCCCATAGGAAGCATTGGGCTATCAACTGGCTTGCAACCCAGTAAGCCACATTCAGTCAGCATATCAAGGACATACATCCGCTGAGAGAGAAGAATTCCTTGTGGAGAACGAGATACCTCTATGCCAAGAAAGTATCGAAGTCGGCCAAGGTCACTAATCTGAAACTGGGACTGAAGAAACTGTTTGAGCTCGGTAATCCCAATCTCATCATCCCCTGTAATTATGATGTCATCAACATACACAACTGCAATGATGCGTCGACCCAGGTGGTGCCTGAAGAATACAGAGTGATCATAAGCACTACGTACCATCCCAAATTCTCCCATAACATTCGAGAACCGACCAAACCATGCCCTAGGAGACTGCTTAAGACCATATAATGACCGACGGAGTCTACACACCTTAGAGGCCTCCTCCTTGACAATAAAACCAGGTGGTTGCTCCATATAAACCTCCTCCTCAAGAACACCATTGAGAAAGGCGTTCTTGACGTCAAGCTGATGGAGCGGCCAATGATTAATGGCAGCAAGAGCAATAGAAATGCGTACTGATGGCATTTTAGCAACCGGGGAGAAAGTCTCGTCATAGTCAATACCATACGCCTGCGAATAACCCTTAGCAACTAAACGAGCTTTCAGACGATGCAAAGAACCATCGGGGTGGAGTTTAACTGTGAAAACCCACCGACAGCCAACAATATGTTTACCTGGAGGAAGCGTAACAAGATCCCATGTATGATTAGCTCCGAGAGCCCCAATCTCTTCTTCCATGGCATGTCTCCATCCTGGGTGAGCAAGAGCTGTCATCACATTCTTGGGAATCGGGTAGGAATCTATGGCAGTGGTATAGGCATGGGATTCAGGTGAGAGGTGGGAATAAGCAACATAATCCTGAATAGGATAACGGGTGGGATGTCGGGGTTCTTTGCGAAAGGCAATTGGTATATCAGGAAAGGGTGCACCAGGAGGGTCATAAACATGTGTGGCTGGTGTAATAGGGGTAGTATCAGATGTATCAGGATCAGGTGTGTCTGGTGTAACAGGGGTAGTATCAGATGTATCAGGATCAGGTGTGTCTGTTGGAACAGAGAACGTACCAGGAGCATGGTCCGGTTGTGAATCAGGTGTCTCTGATGTCTTATCCTTATGTCGTCGGGCATATGTGAAAATCAAGGGTGGAGGGTTGCTCGGCAAGCCTGAGGCATGAAGATCTGGAGCAGTGATGTCTGAGACCGGAGGGTCGGAAGAGGCGCTGGACATAGGAAAAGGACGAATGGTGGGAGACCCGGGTATGTCAGATTCAGGAAATGGATCAGAAGTAGGATTGGGAGACTCGGGAAAGAAGGGACACTCCTGATTAAAGGTGACATCAGCGCTGGTAAAATACTGGCGGAGAGAAGGACTATAACAACGATAACCCTTCTGAACACGTGAGTAGCCAAGAAAGACACAACGAAGCGCTCGGGGTCCTAGTTTCGAGCCCTCTGGACGGTAATCATGAACGTATGCAACACACCCGAAAATTTTGGGTGCTAAGGGGAACATGGTGCCGTTTGGGAAAAGAATAGAGAATGGGGTTTTGCCATGAATAACTGGTGAAGGCATACGGTTAATGAGATAAGTAGCAGTAAGGACCGCATCCCCCCAAAAACGATGAGGAACTCGAGAGTGAAGCATGATGGTGCGAGTGACATCCAACAAATGGCGATTCTTACGTTCAGAAACGCCATTTTGTTGAGGTGTGTATACGCAAGATGACTCGTGAATAATGCCATGGGTTTTTAGAAAATCTGAAAAATCCTTTGAGAGATATTCTTTCGCATTATCAGTGCGTAAAGTTTTAATTGAGGTGTTGAATTGATTTTGCACATACGCATGAAATTCACTAAAAATTGAAAATACTTCAGCACGTGATTTCATTAAATAAACCCAAGTGGCACGAGAATAGTCATCAATAAAGGTAACAAAATACGAAAAACCCAATGTTGATTTTGTGGGACAAGGACCCCACACATCCGAATGCAAAAGTTCAAACAAAGTACTGACACGATTAGACACTCTAGGGGGATAGGGACGCCTGGTGTGTTTACCAAGCTGACACGACTCACAATGAAAATTAAAAGAAGGAAAATCCGGTCTCATTTGCCTCAGAACTGCTGCAGAGGGATGACCAAGCTGGCAGTGAACCTCCCTGATACTTGAATCACATATGTTTGCTTTAGGAGGTGACGATAAGGACAGACGATAAAGACCTCTTGATTCAAAACCGGTGCCAATCAACCGGTTCGTCCCCAGTTCCTGAAAAATACAATGAGAAGGGTAAAATGTTACTGAGCAATTGTTCTGTTTTGTAATTTGACTCACCGAACACAGACTAGTAGGAAATTTAGGAACCAACAAAACAGAGGAAAGGTTTAAGTGTTCCGGGTTACTGAGGGAACCAATGCCACGAACTGGGCATGAAGATCCATCAGCGAGCCAAACAGGTGGGTAAGAAATAGTATGAAGGCTAGAGAGGATACCTTGATTCCCAGTCATATGATGAGTAGCTCCTGAATCAATAATCCAAGATGAGTCACAGTTAGAGAAATTACCTGAATTGGCTGAGTTGGCACGTGGACCTGGAGCAATCGAGTGAGAGGCCAATAACTGTTGTAGCCGACCATAATCTTCCTCGCTTACTGTGTAGGTAGGAGGTTGATTAGTAGTCTGATCAGAAAACTCTTCAGCAGTAGCTATTCGAGCTGTAGGACGAGTGGGAGGCTTAGAGCCAGGGGCTCGGTTCGGGCAGTTATACTTGGTGTGTCCATCCTCGTGACAGTAATGACAAACGAAATTGCTTCCTCGGCCAATTCCCTTTCGCTGAGACACGAAAGGGGCTCGACCTCTACCTCTACCAGTAGATGTATGCAAAGCAGATGCGTCACCTGGGTGGATGGTAGTGACTGAGTCCGGACCATACATTTCTCGTAGCAGATGATATGTGGATGCCACAGAGGAGATAGCAGTAGAGTTGCTCAACAGCAAAGGTCGAGCACTCGAATATTTAGGGGATATACCCGCAATGAACATCATGACATCCATCTTGTTATTACGCTCCTCCTGAGCTTTCAAATCAGTAGTAGGTGGAAACATGGCACGCAATTCATCTTGAAGTTTCGAGAATCTGGTAAAATAGTCGGTAAAGGTAGAGTCACCTTGCTCAAGTCTACTGTATGCTTGAACCACAGAATATGCATGAGATAGGGATTCCTTTGCTGAAAAGGATGAAGACAGATGGTCCCACATGCTCTTGACAGTGGGGAAATTCTGGGCAATTGTGAGTACTTGTGGCTCCATAGCGTTCCAAAGAGCCATTTGTATCCCACTATCATCAATACGCCATTCCCGGGTATTCGGAGTAGGAGGTGGCTCAGTTAAATGGTTTTCTTTATCAACACTTGCAAGTCCCTTTTGAACAAAGAGACTCCATGAACTCCAATTAGCAGAGTCAAGTTTCACGGGGATGCGTAAAACTGAGGCATAGTTGATTATTCCAGGAGCAACATGGTTTTCAGGGGTTTTTGTGTTTACCATTGAACTGATAAACGGGTACAATAAACGGGTCAGAAAACTAACCGTACACAACAGATCGGTGGCGGCTTTTCAGATCTGGGACAGGAACGATGAACAGTACTCGGCGGTGAACAGTAATCGCGTGAACAGTACCACGACGTGAACAGTGCTTGCGTGAACAGTACCGGTGGCGGCTTTTCAGATCTGGGACTGGAACGATGAACAGTACTCGCGGTGAACAGTAATCGCGTGAACAGTACCACGACGTGAACAGTGCTTGCGTGAACAGTGCTTGCGTGAACAGTACCGGTGGCGGCTTTTCAGATCTGGGACAGGAACGATGAACAGTACTCGGGGGTGAACAGTAATCGCGTGAACAGTACCGCGGCGTGAACAGTACTTTCTTGAACAGTGGAGAACGGATTTGAGACTGGATTCAGTTTTGTACCGAGAGCCGTAGCTCTGATACCATGTAAAAGGTATAAAACTGATATATTACTGAATGATTTACAAGTACAAAAGGGGACCTCTATATATAGGGGGAAAACCCTAGAAACAGGCCCATGGGCTAACTAACTAAACAGATAATAAAAGGGCCTAGATATATACAACTAACAAGATTAAATTGAGTCTTCCATTGCATGCTGAAGCCTTAATGATTCTTATATTAGTTCCTGTTAACCTCTCAAAGTAAAAGCTATTTCACAGATTCTCAAATCGAGGAAAGTTGAACTTCTACTAGGATATTTTGTGCGCCGTATAGGAAAGTCAGGTGATTTCACAAGTTCTGTCGACCAATCAGATGTTGCAGCAAAGGACAGTAATCCTGAACAAGTAGTTCTGGAGGTACAGCCTACTGAAAAGGGTGCAAAAACACAGCTTCTAGAAGCTGATTTGGTTCTATGGACTGTTGGAAATAAACCATTACTTCCAGAAGTGGAACCAAATGGTTGGCCTTTTGAGCTTCCTGTTACGGGTAGAGGACAAGCAGAAACAGATGAAACTCTTCAAGTGAAGGGTCACCCACGCATATTTGCTGTTGGTGATTCTTCTGCTTTAAGAGACCCCAAAGGAAAAGTGCTTCCAGCCACTGCACAGGTAGTATATATAAGAATATGTTAGTAGTAGAGGTGGCAAATGGGCGGGTTGGGTGCATTCGGTAACAGGTCAAAACGGATGGGTTGTGTTGACCCGGATCACTTTTTGTTCTAAAGTTGTAATTTTTTTAGATAATTTGGGAGTATTTTGACTCATTTCACCATTTTGTTAGATGATTAGGGCGCATTTTGGCTCATTTCCATCAATTTATATGCAATGATGACAATAAGCAACTAGATAGGTTTAACTTGGAATCTTTTTAAGGAAGAACATGCTGCAATTTTCTTTCAACATCCTATATAATGTGATGGAAGGAGTATGATCTTATGTTCTCTTCATCCCATAATAGAATGCAACCTTTGACTGGTCATAGTTTGATGAATTGTGTCAAGTACACCAAAATCTTGTGGTCAATAAATCAGTTTTATGTAATGATTCCTAATGTGCAAAGAGGTAATCTTGGATTAAAATCTTGCCAATTCAGATAGAGGCAGTATTTAATTTTGTCATTATTTTGTGTTTGGTGATGCATTGTCATGATTTTTCAGGTTGCATTTCAACAGGCAGATTTTGCTGGTTGGAACATTTGGGCTGCTATTAACAACCGTCCACTGTTACCATTTAGGTTTAATGCTAAAATGGCACTTCTTTTTCCCCATAAAATTTAATATTTGACTTGATACATATTTTAAAAGAAAATGTTTGCTTATTTTTGTAATAAATAAAAAATCCTTCAGTAAAGACAGATGGACCAAGTTGAATCAATCCATTTATTTATAATGTAATAATGATAGTTGTGACCACATATTATTTTTATTTTACAACTATAAAGGTTGCAATTTTAATGAGACTCGCAACTACTTTGACTCGATTTTAATTTTACTTCAATATCTTATACATATGTTACTCTTGTTTTGTGTACAGATTTCAGAATTTGGGTGAGATGATGGTCCTAGGGAGAAATGATGCTGCCATTACACCAAGTTTTATCGAGGGCCTAACATTGGAGGGCCCCATCGGCCATGCTGGTAATTGTTCTTCACTTTGTGCATTTTACCTTTTGGTGGAGGTAGCAATTTTGACCCATTTACCATCTTATGGTCAAACTAGTAAAACCAACAACTATTAGCTTAAAAGGTAACGGGTCAATAGGGTCAAGACTCAAAAGTTGCCAAAACTACGTTTTTTTATTCAAAAGATTAGATTATTAATTAAATAATATAGTTTCTGTAATCATACTTAGACTTACTAGTTATATATTAGGTTTTGGACAAAAGATGTTTTTGGTCCAACCCTACTAATCCGCTTTCGATCTACACCAAAAATTACTTGTTTTGACCCGTTATGCGTCGACCCGTTACTCAACCCGCTCATTTTGTCACCACTACGGTTTGCCATTAAACCTCATAGATCGGATCATGGTGGTTTTTTGTTTCAAAATGAAGCTAGGAAACTAGCCTACTTGATCAGGTTACCAACCGATGAGCACAGAGTTAAAGTTGGGATAAGTTGGCTTGCAAAATCTGCAGTGGATTCCATTGCAACAGTGCAGAGTAACATCACCAAAGTTCTTTCAAATTCTTAATCTTTCTTTGCAACAAAAATGAAATTTGAGTTCTGTTCATAAAATCACAGTGATATAATTCATATAACACATGTTTGTAAATCCTGAGGTCAAACAATGGTATTAGCCTCCTTTATACCTTCACATCATGATCATGATAATAACACTGCTATGTGGTTTCTCTGGCTCTAACTCTTTCTTCTGTACATTTTCTTCCATTTGTAATATTGTGAGTTCTTGTATAAGTAGACATGAATTTTCTTCAAGAAATATTATTTTTAAGGAATAAGGAAACCTATAACTATAGTGATAGTAAAAAAAAAATAATAAAATACTTGAATGAAACCATATTAAAATGTAAAGAGAATTTTATCCAAAATATTCAAAATTGTTAGATATTGAAAACTATTATATAGAACTAATACTGTAATATGATTAATCATATAGAAAATCACATTTGTGATAGTTAACTCACAAAAATTCAATATCTATGTGACCATGACTCGCACATCGTCCATTTACCTTGTGTATCCATATTGGTGATGACAACCCTATATGGATATTAAACATATTTATGTGATACTCGAATGTAAGTCACGTATCACAAAACCTTTGGGTTATTGAGTCGTATGCTTTCGCATGGGAGTGTCAAAGTTCCCATATCGTGTGATATGTTGACTTTTCTAATTCCAGAGGGTAGCATGTCTTTACTATTTAGCGTCATGCCTTTCTAATTCCAAAGGGTATCTACTCGTCAATTCGTCATGCTTAATGCATACAAAACATTCGGCCTAGTGCATAACATAGCATACATAATCGATCCTATAGCAGAGGCATATGGAACCCTTTCCATCTTCTCCTCATCATCCATATTGGGACATTGAGACTTGTTTAAGATCGTTCCATGTGCCATGGGCAAGAATCCTCGCTTGGAGTCTTGCATTATGAAGCATCGAATGACCTTATCAATATATACTATTTGGCTTAAACTATAAGCCGCTTTGATCTATCTCTATAAATCTTTATTCCTAGAACATATGTAGCTTTGCCAAGATCTTTTGTCGTGAAACACCTTCCAAGCCAGGATTTAACATCTGCAATGTTGGAATGTCATTTCCAATAAGCAGTATGTCATCTACATACAGAATTAGGAATACAACTGCGCTCCCACTTGCCTTCTTGTAAGCACATGACTCATCTTCGTTCTTCATAAAAGCGACCTCTTTTATTCTCATCAAACAGAAGATTCCAACTTCGAGATGCTTGCTTTAATCCATAAATGGATTTATTGAATTTGCGTACTTTGTCAGGATTCTTTGGATCAACAAAACCTTCCGAATGAGCCATATAGACATCTTTAGTAAGGTGTCCATTTAGGAAAGCCGTTTTGACATCAAATTTTTCATATTTCATAGTCATAATACACTTCTGCGGCAATTAGAATTCTCATAGATTTAAGCATGGCGACCAACGAGAAGGTATTCTCATAATCAATACATTGAGTCTGAGTGAATCCTTTCGCAACAAGTCTTGCTTTAAAAGTATGCACATTTTCATTCATGTATGTTTTCTTCTTGAAAACCCACTTACTTCCTAAGGCTGGTTGTTAGGAGACTTGATTGTCATGCATGGATTGTTGCTCAACGCCGATGGCTTCAAGCCATTTCTGAATCCAAAATTAAAGTCGGGTAGTTAGTAGGTTCAAGTTGATCCACTAAATAGATAACGTTATCTTGCATGAGAAAACCGGATCTCTCAGGCTCTTAACATATCCTACTAGACCTACGGACACTTGTTACAATCGATTCCTGAACTGTCTTTGGTTCAAGTTCAACTTCTTGTTCAATAGTTTCAACCTCAAGTGAGGTGAATTGTGTTTCTTGAACTTCTTCTGGATGTTTAATTAAGTACGTATTTAATACTTTGAATACATAATCTTAATCATTTGATCAAACCTGGATCCACAACTGATTGTACCCATTTTATATGTACTAAAATGTAATTTAAGAAAATATAATATTTTTCTTAGAACGGTCACCTAAAATCAACCTAAATACCCAAATAGGTTTGAACCCTCACCACTTGGTTAAAGGAAATTCACCGATGTCATTGGACCAAAGACCTCTCGACAAGAAAATATAATAACTAGGCATACGGAAAGAGAAATAAAATAAATATAGAAACCTCTATTAAAATATAAATCTCCGTTACATTAAGATCAAATTACATAATCAGTCCTCGAACTATACAACCACTTCAATTAATTACATAATCAGTCCTCGAACTATACAACCACTTCAATTAACAGTCGAGAGATTCATATTTCTTCACTCATTTCCAAATGAATCAGATTGTCTGGAAGCTTAAGTTGTGGTGAAGGAAGCAACCTGCCTGCATATAAGCTGTTTATGATCCAACTAAAAGGCATCATAGGAACCTTTTGCTCTAATGCACATTGTTTCAACTGGCGTGAAATACCGTTTTCGTCCTCCACAACGATAACCCCAACTGAAACCTTTTTAGAATCAAGGCTCTTCATCAACCAACGGAATGTTTTGAAAACCGACCCGCCTCCATGCTTGATAACTTTTGCCATTTTGCTGCAGAAATCGGGTTTTCCATGAAACATGATGGCAACATCGTAAAAAATACAACGCACTGGCGTGTCACTTACTTGGTGATCGTTTAGAACCTTGTATTTCTGATGCGGTAAGATTAGACCTTTATCAATTGAATCAAAAAGCCATGTCACTTTAAGAATACCTGCATTTACTGCACATCCATACAAGAACTTGGTGGTCAGTTGCTTTTTGGGACACAAAATAAGAGGTGGAAGCTTTGAGGATCTGGATGTTGGAGGAGAAGGAATATCATCAAAAACTACGCCACCATTTTTCTGAATTAAAATCTTGATTTGCTTATGCTTCTTGACAGAAAATCCAGTAAGTAAGAACTTCAAATCTTGGAATAGCGTCTTGTCACGAGGTCTAGCAACTGAAGGAACTTTGAGTCTGGTTTTTGGAGTTTTTTGAAACTTTTTTGCCTGTGGAAAACTAATTGCGGTTTCTGAAAAACGGATATGTTTTCTTCTCGGAACTATAGAATCTACCTTCTCCCTTTGACTAGTCAGCCCAGCATCTACTTTTGCAGTTTGATTATGTAGAAAGGATGATGATTTGCCACGAGTGTCCAAATATGGAGTAGGATAAAGCATGCTGTAAGTTTTAAGGGACACCACTGCCTGCCTATACTCTCACCGTTAACTTGTAAATTAGGTTGAACCAAATGTTTGGATACGACACAATCTGAAGTAAAGCTGCAAGGAACAACAGAACACAAAGGGTCCATGTCCACATCATCAGTCCCATTATCATCATATGCACATTGAGGTTGAGGAGCTACACTTGATTGAGATTGAGAAACAGTTTTGTCCTTGTCTTGTCTCTGCATGCAGGAACTCATGTCTGGAGCAGATTCTGAGAGATAACTCGTTTCATTAGCAAGTAGATCAGGAACACATTTATTGGCTGGAACTGCAGGAATGCTTACTTCATTCTGAAGCAAAAATGACCTCAGTTAGTTCGGTTTTGTGTTGAAACTGAGATATGATTTCCAAAACAATCATTCAAAATATGTTAGGCCTAAACAGGGGCGTCCTTTGGGTAAAGCAAGTAAAGCCCTATCTTTAGGCCACCAAATTTTAAGGGCCTCAAAAAAAAAATTATATATATACACTCAAAAAAAAATTTATATATACACTAAAAAAAAATTATATATATACATATATGTGGTTTTGGGCCTCAAGTTTTTTTAGATACATACTTGTCCTAGGTTTGGGCTGGGCTTAAAGCTTAATAGATAAATGAAACAATTAAATAAGATGGGCCTGCAATGTCTTAATGAAGGGATAAATTTGCTGAAGCAGGAACGGGATTACGGGAATTAGGAAACGTTGAAACCATATGAAAGGAAATTAGGGCTTAGGGCAAGACTGCAAGAGACGATTAGGCGAACTGTCGCCTTGGAAATCAACATCAACGGCTCCCTGACAACAGCGGGCAGCAGCGATGATGAAGAACATCTCTCTAACCATCCAACGTCTCTATTTCTTGAAGCATAAAAGGTTTGTTTTCCATCTCTCTGAAGTCTTCACTTTATCGCCTGTTTTCCTTGAAATTAAAAATCTACTCTCTAATCTTCTATTAAGATTTAAGAATCGATTGGAGTTGGATCGAATTTATAAGGAAGATTCAAGATTGGCAGAACCATAGAACTTGAATTTTCTGCAGACTGCAAATTGCAATTCTACTTGTATGCTGTCAGTTTCACAGTTCCCAGGTACAATTCATTATTCAACTGGATTGTTTGCTTAATTTTTTGATTAATTGATTACTTGAATTTGTAAGTTGGCCCTAATCTGTGATAAATCTTGCTCTAATTATGTCAAATCGAATTAGGAAGCATGCATCCGGTCATTCTAAAAGAAAAAAGAAACAGAGACTAGAAGCTGAAATGGAATCACAAAAAGGTTCTTTACTAAAATTTGTAACAGCCCTAAAAGATAAGGCACCTCTAGATGTAGACGAACCTCTAGGCGTAGACGAACCTCTAGACGTAGATGAACCTATAAACGTAAATGAAATTAATAATAATACCTCTAAATGTAGACGAACCTATAAACGTAGATGAAAATAATAATAGTGATGGACCTTCCAGGGGCGTCTCAACCATTTTGGTGGCCTAAAGCTAACAAAAAATTTGAGGCCCATTTCAATAAAGGTCGTGTCATAAACCCTCCTCCTTTATCCGGGCTTGGGACCGGCAATAATAAACTTAAAAGTTTATATTTTGGCGGAGTTAAAAATTTTTTTTCCTTTTTTAATAATTTTGTACTTGTATAAAATGTTTAGATAAAGTTTATTTTTCTAGCTTTTTTAGAAGCAAACTCTTTAATAAAATTTTTCAAATCAATTTCTTCTAACAATTCCTTTTCAATTGACAAAATAGCTAACCCATTTAATCGTTCTTGTGACATAGTAGATCTTAAATAATTTTTTATCAATTTTAATTTAGAAAAGCTTCTTTCTGCGGAAGCAACTGTTACAAGAATATACGAAAGGAGGGCATGATGTTTTTGATGCTATAGAATATACCAACCATTTCCTTTCGTATGTTTCTCCATTTGCCATCTTTTGCTTATAAAGAGAAGATGTGAAGTTCCTTGAATACTCATCTTTTGGAAATTCAAAATCATAAATCTTAAATGATTTCCGCAATTGCTTCCGCAGAAAGAAGCTTTTCTAAATTAAAATTGATAAAAAATTATTTAAGATCTACTATATCACAAGAACGATTAAATGGGTTAGCTATTTTGTCAATTGAAAAGGAATTGTTAGAAGAAATTGATTTGGAAAATTTTATTAAAGAGTTTGCTTCTAAAAAAGCTAGAAAAATAAACTTTATCTAAACTATTTATACAAGTACAAAATTATTAAAAAAAGGAAGAAAAAAAATTAACTCCGCCAAAATATAAACTTTTAAGTTTATTATTGCCAGTCCCAAGCCCGGATAAAGGAGGAGGGTTTATGACACGACCTTTATTGAAATGGGCCTCAAATTTTTGGTTAGCTTTAGGCCACCAAAATGGTTGAGACGCCCCTGGGCCTAAATTAGCAAGTAGAGAAGAGGGCAATTTCCGTACTTCTATGAACCATGAAAATGGGTCGGCAGGGCCGGCCCAAAGGGAGGGCGAGGAGGGCGATGGTCCCAGGCCCGGTCTCCCCTAGGGCCCGAAGTTTTTATATTATATATATATATGTTTTTTTTTTTAAATCTATATATATATATAAGCACAATTGTTTATAAATCTGAACCCAAAACCAATGAAGTAAAAAAAATCTATGTATATAAGCCCAATTTTTAAAAAAAATCTATATATATAAGCCCGTATTGTGGTTTTTTTATATATGATTATTGAGTTTATATTATAGGGCCCGGTTTTGTTTTACATGTCCGGGCCCAAAACGTTTTTGGGGATTCTTGGGATCGGCCCTGATGGGTCCTATCTCTCAAGTATTTATTGTTTTTTCAACTTTCTTTCATCATCAACATATTTCTATAAGCATACCTAAAATACTATGAAAAAAAAATGCTCTCTAAAACTGACACGTCTCCAATCTGATGCCCTCTTTTACATTCATGACTTGTAAAACTTTCATATTTCTCCACGATCATGGGCTTCTTTAACTAGACATGTTTGAGATCTTAGTGTAATATGGTGATTCAACCATTCCCTTCATTCAAAGTGCCAATACACCAAACATACTACTTATTAACAGCAATATCAGTTGAGCCTTTACCAAGAACAACTACACTAAGAGTATAATTTGTTATTTTAATACTCTGACGGGACGGTAAAGGAAGCAAAAAGAAAAAAAGTTAGAATGAATACATTTTTAATACTTAAAAGGACCGATCCAGATGGGTCATGGATTATTGGCCCAGCCAATCTATTGGATCGGTTATAAGAATCAAGACACAACCAATACACAGGCCTAATAGTAGTGCACACACATGTTGAAGAGACTTACCTTCCATGTCCAACCACCAAACCAGCGGCTTTGAAATCTATCTGGAACCAAATTTGTCATCTTATCTTCTCTTTCTATAAAATAACAGAAATAAAATTAAAATACTACGCAAATGCCTAGATGGTCATGAAAAGAAAATTTAGAGAGTAAGCATCATTAATCCAGAAATGGAAGAAAATGCAGGAAGGCAAAATACTACCATTAGATCTTAAAATGGTTCGAGATGATGTCACATCCCCAATTGAAAAGCCCTCTCTCTGCAAGCCAACCTGCTAACCATCATGAATTGTTTTTTTCTTTTCTTTTTCTTAATTAACAGCTAAGTTAATACAATGTACTAAATATGCTTGATAATCGTAACTCACCTCTGTTGCACGAAAATCAGTTTGATCAACCGAACAACTAAAAACAGGATCAACGTCACATGCTAGATTAGCGTTCTCTGATTCATAATCAACATGTTCCTTGTGTGTAACACATTCAAAAGATTCCAATCCAGAACCCTTCAATAATATTTTGGCATTGTTAATCTGTTTGTCTTTTTGGGGGGAAATAGAATCAGACTCAACTTCTAGGTCGCCACGCTCATTGCACTTGTGTTTGGCATTAGACATATAATTTTCAGATGCAAAACTATCATTAACATGAGATATGGATCCATAACCACTCAGATTACCATGGCTTGTAACAGTTAACCCCACATCTTCATATGCATCTGCCATGGTCAAGTAATCCAAATCTGAAAGAAAGTCAAAGTCAAAGTCAATCTCATTGCTTTCCTCAACTGAGCAGCTACTGAGATTCTCCAAGCGTGCCTGTTTTACTCGTATTGCAGCTTCAAGTACAGATGAAGCGGTAAGTTCATCTTTTAATACCTTGTATATTATTAATGCTTCTGATGCTGCAACAGCTAGTTCAATTGCGTCACTGATATCAGCTTTTCGACATCTGGCATCTACTTTAGGGTTTACCTCCTTTTGCTCCTTGAAGCTGGGAGATTTGGGGCCTGTAATTCCTAAATTGCCCTTTTGTTGACTTGGAACGATAGAAGCTTCACCCTCCTCTGGGATAACCTTAGCCTCTGCCTCCTGCGCCAGGAGAGCTTGATTGAATTCAGATTTATCTGCTTGCGATCTACTCAAAGTTGGATTAAGTGAATACTGAGATTCTTCATTTGATGATAGATGAAGATGATATTGAACTTCATGCTGAGAAGTGAAACCAAAACTCTTAGAAAGTAGTTGTGAGTAAAACACAAATGAAAAATGACGATCAGACAAGTTGGTAGCATAAAACATTAATTGCATATGGTGTTTATGAATCTAGAGTAGGCATATAATGTGATCAAAGATTTGTATGTCAAGTTGGCAACAAATGTGAAACCATTCACCACTGATGGTTTTTTCTAACAATTATCAAGCCTTTCAAGTAAGACCATGCATGCATGTATTGCAACTTTTATGAACAATATCAAACGCATAAATTCAAGAATAGAATTGATAGATAAAACACAAGCACACACAATTTAGACGAACTCTCATATTGTTATATCCAAGAAACTGACTCAAAACCTAGATACAATAATCCCTCATACAATAACCCTAAACATGGTTATGTATTTATAAGGTAGCCCAAGCTTGGTCAACAAGAAAATAATTAAAAAACCCTAATACACCCCTTAAAACCATTAACAACTCTTAATTAAACTACACGGGTCCATATGGGTCGGCCCCCCTCACCTACTAGTGATGGGCCCGTTTAGAGCAGTAAATTACCAACATTAATATGGAAAATCATGCTGAAAAAACTAATCTCCAAGAAACGATGCTGATATACAACAGTTGCCACCTTATATGTTCGATGAGCATATTTATGTGCAGTTAGTATGGTTGAAAACGTACATTGCTAGAACATTTAGGAAAATTCTTCGGCGAATTGTCTTCCTCAGATAAGAATAAATGGAGGCTCTTGCATGTGCCATCATCAAACAAATTCCCATTTTCTCCGGTATTGATGCTCTGTTGATGGCGCCCGATGTCCTAATTATAGTAATAAGAAAAATCCATTTAGACAGGTGCATCTAATTAAAGCATCCAAAGAGGAAAACAAATAACTATGTAATAAAAAAAAATGCAAAGTAATCCTTCTAGTGTTCGGAAGTGTTTTTCTTCTTGCCAAAATCCATTTAGAAAGTGCTTATAAGTGTTCAACTAATTGTGTCAAATTACAAGGGGGGCAACCCTGGATATGCATTACGCCATATGGCCCCTTGCACTTAGATAGATGACCTATTAAACCTACCTAAGCCCTAGATTATAATATGGTTTGGACTTTCAAAAAGAAGACGCTGGTTATGTGAAAATAAAATATGTGCCTTAATTTTTGCAATAGAAAAAGAACCCATGAACTTTCTACATTTTAAGAAAACCCCATGAACTTTCTACATTTTAAGAAAACCCCATGAACTTTCTACATTTTAAGAAAGCCCCATGAAATTTCTAATATATTCAAAATGCCCATGAACTGTCAAGTCCAGCAAAACAAACACTAAACTTTCTTAAGCATGCAATTGCAAAACCAGTCACTTTAGTTCCAAAGAATAACAAGCTACATTAATGCAAAGTAGAATACACATAGCATGAATTTTAATATCATGATAACACCAAAATCTCACAAATGCTCACAAACTTAGAAGAAAACATAAAATGTACATGCCTGCCAGTAGTCAATGAGTGATTTTACCAAATCTTAATCTAAAGGCTGAGATACCATGCAAATGTTTAGCCGTTTAGGGCTAAACTAATGAGATAACCAGAATACCATAAAAATGAAGTACACAAGTTGGATCAGCTTCCTATGTAGATAAAAACATGAACTATTTAAGCCCTAATTATAATTCTATATTCAGCATAAGTAACTTTTATTTTCCATGTGTCTATACATTTGTAAGTGTAATCATTCCACATTTGGTGGTATATCAAATAAAGCCTCAAATACCTAAATAATCTTCTTGAGAAGGATTACTAGGGGATGAGATGCAAACATGTAGCCTTAATCACAGAAGTAAATGGCTGTTACACTCAGCTATATTTTTGCTTGTTATGACCCTTGATGATGATGGTGGTTAGGATATATTAGGATTAGGCGCATCTACGTATAATAGGCCCATTAGGGTTTAGACCGCCTGTCTATATATAATTGTATCTTGTAAAAGTTCTATTCACTCAATACAAGTAATCATTTCCGTTCACATCGTATGAGAGCTTGAACAGGCTTCGGAAGCATGGGCATCCCAAGTAGAAGCTCTAGTGGGAGGTATTACAGGTCAACCATGTTTCCCAGCAATGAAACCAATGATAGGAACAAGTTGTTAGTGGGAACAGATTTGCAGTAGAATTAAAGTAACAGCCCTATTCAAGAAGGACTAAGTCTCCAAATACAACTGAAATAATACTAATGGCACCCCTCAAGTTGGAAAAATCGCTAGGCGCTAGGCGGGCGGTGGGGTGGGGCCTAGGCCTAGGCGGGATTAATCGGGGCCTAGGCCTAGGCGGGATTAATCGGGGCCTAGGCGGGATTAATTGGATTGGAATTTTTATATGTAATTTTCAGTTTTTTTATATATACACACATTTTTATATGTAATTTTTATAAAAATGTTCATTTTTAAATACTTATACACATATTTGGCTGGAATTTGAAGGGTTTGGCTGGAAAATCCAAGGTTTTCGCCGGAATTTGGCCGAAAATTTCAGGTTTTTGCCGGAATTTTGGCCTGAATCTGGCCGCCTAGGACCGATTCCGATTAATGGTCCGCCTAGCTCAAAATTACAAGTTAAGTGGCCGCCTAGGCCCGATTTTTACAACACTGGCACCCCTAACATAACTCCTAACACACCTATTTATAATATAACTAGTAGCAATTTATTAACACCAAAGACATGTACCACTTAGCCACATGGTGCGCATAGTGGGATGTACTCCTAGGAAAGTGGGTCTTATGGGAGACCAAGCATGTAACTGAATTGGTCCATCATCACCTTTGACTTCCCTGTTTTTTCCTTCTAGAATAGACTTCCAAAGAAGATGCATCCAAGGAATAACTCTACACGAGCGTGTGGGACCTATAAAGCCTACGATGATGATAATGGAAGTATCAAGATAAACCTCGTAAAAAAGAGTAATAAATTTGAAAAAAAAAGTGTGAAAATCAAGATCGCTGCACTAGTTTGCAAACTCCAAAAGCAGTCTCTCATGGTTGACTTGGTAGATTTAGTACGGTGATTAAAGAGTTCAAGATGACACATAGGGAGGTGGATCATCCAGTCTTCTATATGCATTAAAAGTTATATCACACCTATTTAATACTCTATCTTCATGATATAGTAATCATCGAGAATGATTTCATTGTTATCCGACAGCTAAAAGATTATTTCTTCAAACATTTTCATGCTTAAGATATTGGAAGACTAAGATGCTTCCTAGGCACTGAAGTTGAATAATCAAAGGATAGATTTCAATATCTCAACCGATGTGTGCCCTATATATCCTAGAGAAAGTCGGTCTAGTAGACTAGTAGAATGCAGCACAATGTTAAAATCCTACTACGACAGGGGGCAAAATCAAAAGGACATAAATATGCCACACTTAACTACCTCATAGTAATTAGGCTAAATATCTCATATGTTAGTGAGTGTAGCTAGTCAGTTCTTGAATTCTCCTTGTGACTCGCATTCAGAAGCAACACTACAAATTCTAAAGTACAACAAAGAATCTCCTAGAAAAGGAATGTTGTACAAGAATAAAGGTCATATGGAGTTTCAATGTTATTCTGGTCCAGATTATGATGGATGTTCTTTTGGTCAAATGTCAATCTCCATATTATGTCTTATTTCGATTTTCAAGGCAATATGGTTTCTTGGAAAAGCAAGAAACAAAATGCGGTAGCAAGGTCAAGTATCAATAAATTGCAAACGCAACATATGAGCTAGTATATGTCAAGCAACTTCGAAGAATTAAAGTTATGCAAGGTTTCCCCAAAGAAGCTCATATATGACCATGAAGTTCCCCTACACATTGCCTCTAACCCAGATTTCATAAACAGAGAAAAGTTTCTTGATGGTATCATTGTGACTGAACTTGTCAACTCTAATTATTAAAAAGAAGATATGTTTACAAAGTCTCTTAGAGGTCCTCCGGTAAATATTTATGTAACAAGCTTGGAGCATATGATATATACGCTCACACTTAGGTGTAGTTAGAATATATTAGGGTTAGGCACGTCTCTGTATAATAGGGCCATTAGGGTTTAATCCACTTGTGTATATATACTTGTATAACAGTTTTATTCATTCAATACAATTACTCTTTTACCTTCACAATGGTTATATAATAGTTAAAAACAGTTCATAGAAAGGTAAAATATAAAGAATTAAAGATACATAAGAACAATTGCTAAAGAATTCTAAAGAATAGGTAATAGCAATGAGGGAAAGCTACAAAAAAACAATTATCTAACAATTACACTGTATTGGAAGTGAAATTGTGAAGAGAATACAAGAAAGAAAGCATCCTACCTCCAACGAAGGACATTCAACTGCTTGATTGCTTATCGTGGAAGGCTGAAGCCAGGCAGGAAGCCACGCCTCTTCCTGTAATAAGAAAGTATGCATTATAAACTATCTCAGATGAGTACCGGAATCATAAATCGTAGATGAATGACAATTTCTTGACACATTTATGTAATTGTGGTGAGAGATTACAAAGAAGGAAGAGCACATACCTCAGAGAAGCGAGGAGGATGAAACCCTAATAAGCTCCCCATTGGTACAGGAGACCTTCGCGCCAGTGGAGGTGGGATTTTAGAAACAAGTTTTGGGTGAGGGTAGCAACGTCATCCTAAATTGGGTAAATTGATGAAAGGAATCAGAGTTAGCTAGTATTTACTCACGCGCGTTACGGCGTGTTAACTCGCGCGTTGCTGCAGAGTAAACGGCGACAACGATTAAAAGAATTCGAAACTTTACATAAGGGAGAAAAATATTTACATGTTATGGCTCGTTAAACAACGAAATAAACTGAGGTCTTCGAAACTTTATAAAAAAACAAAATTTTACTTATACTGTTTAAACACATACGACATGATTTTAGATTTTATAAAATAACTTTAATTGATAAAGAGTTATAAATATTGTATTATGTGGAAAATATCAACTTTAATTTTTCTGTTAAAAAAATAGCGAATTAACTTTAACATTTTAAATACAAATATATATTTAAAGATAGTTTTTAGTTATGCGGAATTTAAAAAGAAAAGTGACATCATAATTTCTTGCATGTAGATTTTTGAGAATTAAGGCTGACCCTTTTGAAGTCAGTTCTAGAATGTCTCCCGAGTTATTATTTCTCCCTTTATAGACCTCCCGCAAAGGTTATTGAGTTGTTGGAAGCTAAGAGGCGTCGTTTTCTTTGGGGCGAAAGTAATGGTATTAGAAAAATCTCATGGGTTGCTTGGAATCGTATCACCGCGAAGAAGAAAGATGGTGTGTTTGGTGTAACACTCGGATTTTCAAACCAATTTAAACTTTTTTAAAACACGCGGAAGTTAGGTCCCAAAAGCAAATGCCATTTACGACATGGTTTTATAATTACAAACAACATGTTAGATTTGAACAAATTACAAAATAAAGTATGGCAAAACATGTTTAACAACCCACAAGTTAAAAGACATTTAACAATGTCTATATTTCTCACAACGAGATCAGTTTTCGACAAAACAAACACCCGACATTGGCTTGAGAATCCAAATCCACGTGAAGCAAGACCCGAGGCTTAGACCGGAGCTTTACCTACACCTAAAACACCACAAATTTCACCATTAGTAATGATATACAACCATTTGGGACAACCCCCAAGTTAACACCCCAAAAATTGGCTAAAAACCCCATTTTGGCGTTTTTCCGGCGCATGATAGTAGGCTTTGGGCTTACGATACGCTGCCAGCGTATGGTACTCCCAACCAACGTATGGTACTCCCAACCAACGTATGGCCCAGCATACGGTATGCTCACCCAGCGTATCGTATGCTCACTGCAGGTCATACACACCAAAAATCCGGTTTTTTTTCCTTATTTATCTGACCCATTTACATCTTTGTGCAAATAAATGACATTAAAACTTGTTATGACACCACACAAGTTTTCCCCCACCTATGTATCATCTCTTGGTTGGTTTACGACACCTCGGTACGAGTTCCACAACTCATTTTACCCGAACTTCATTTTTGACCTGTTTGCATATTCATGCAAATAACGACATAAAAACTTGTCAGGACACCAAACAAGTTTACCCCCCACCCATTTATCACCTCTTTGTTAGTTTACGACACCTCGGTATGAGAACCACAACTCGGTTTACCCGTTTCGACCCATTCCGACCCGTTTGCATTTTTGTGCAATATGACACCATTAAGACTTGTATAACCACACGCACAAGTTTACCCCACCCAATTATCACCTCTTAATTGGCTTACGACGCCTCGGTGTGAGAACCACAACTCGCCTTACCCGTACTTGGAATGTTTGACTCCAAGTCCACCCTTTGAAGTATTTCACACTTCTAACACCTTTTATCACCCCTTGGTTGGCTTACGACGCCTCGGTGCGAGAACCACAACTCGTCTTACCCGTACTTGGAGTATTTGACTCCAAGTCCACCATTTGAAGTAATCCACACTTTTACACCTCTTTACAATTTATATTACATAACACCGCTATGCATACCAATTACTATGTAACCACACACTACATATTCACCGTTAGCACATAATTATATATTTACCACATATACATACTATTATGTACTAACCACACCCTGCCATTACTAAGTAAGTGCAAGGCACTTACCTTTAACCAAAGAGGATCCCACTTGGCCTTCAATGCTAGCTTCCTTAACACCTTGACCACCTAGTCAATTCATTTGCAATTAGCAATCATATGATCTCAATTCATTCACCAAATTGAGATTCACGACACGCCTATGATATAAAGATCAACACCTTAACTTAGTTTGGTTAACAAAACCTTAACCAAACCCTCAACACCCAATAACCACCTTTCAACCCAAATGACCCATTTGACCCATTAAAGTCAAACTCCCAATTCACCATTTACCAATTAAGGTCTAACACCCACCCTAGACCTTATGAATTTCTCCCGTTATAAACTTGATTAATCACACCTTAATCAAGTTTCAAACCTCCCTAAACAGCATTCACCCATTTTGACCCATTTGGGTTTTCACCCAATTTCTACCATTTGAAATTCACCAATTTTATTAGGTTTTCTACTTGTTATTATGTTTATTTGACACCATAAACACTTGTCAACACTTAATTCATCATTTAGACATCATTAGATTGAAAACCCCCAATTCACTCTCAAGAACCCTAATTCTTGAATTATCAAATTGGATGTTAAAATGTTATCTACCATCCTTCACCTTTAATCAAGCTATATTATAACTTTTATCAAATTATTAATCATTTAAACCACCCATTTCAACCCCTGGCTTGACTTCCCCCAAAACCCACCATGAACACCATAAATGGTGATTCAAGTAATGAAAGGGACATTTACTTGATGTTTGGAAGAAGACGATTGCACCAATTCCTTCCAATTTCATCTGCATTTTCTTGATTTGTGAGTTCAGCCCTTCTCCCCTCCTTCCCCTTGCTTTTCACGACACACACTCAAATGAGTGTGTGTTGCACCACCTACACCATTATATAATCAGCTTTAATGATTTTACACTTTTACCCCCGGACTTCCCATTTTGACTCATTTTGTTCCAAAATTACGAAATGCACCATTACTAACTAAAACATTTCAGCAGGCGATGTACAGTTGTTATTCTTGATTGGTGGATTTTGTCGGTTGTGCCAAGCGGCATGGAGTGATCGGGCCTTCTTCTTCTTTTTTTAAGATAGGGTACAAATAACAAAGCTGATGGTACTGGCGATTTTGGTTATCGTTCTTGGGCCGGAAAAACTTCTTCTCTTTGGCCAGAAAACCATTAAATGGACGCAGGCAGGTTTCGTTCTGTGGCCAGAAAACCGATAAACGTGTACAAAACAACGTCACAGAGAATCGGAGAGGGTGATGACGGATCTGAACGACAGCCGTGACGACGACTGATCTGAAAGAAATATGCAAAAATGGCGGTAGGCAGTTGTGAATCTAGTAAGAGTAAGGTTTTTTTAGAGACAAAGAAAATGTAACATGATGTGGCCCAGGCGGTCTATAAAAACTATAATAAAAACCTAATCTAGACACCTAAGTATTATTATAGAATACCTATGAACTAAACCGCACTGACAGACAAGTGAACCTATCGAGTGTAGCACGGCTTAATGGTAAACCGGATTATCGAACCCTAGAGACACTGTATAACTAAACTAGACACTGACTAGGACTAAGAATATTGGTTTTGGGGGTTTTCTATAACTACTGATTAAAAGTAAAGAAGACAAGGACTCGGGAAAATCAGGAATGAGAAGAACACTACCTAGGTCATGAATCCTGATTGTAACACTCGGACTTCTATTGGATATGGAATATGTGCTGGAACCGGGATCCTAAGATATGACACCTTCAGACTACTTAGTGGATTCCTAATCACTCTCAGGATGTGACGAGAAGACAACCTAAAGGATACTAAGCTCACCAGTTGGTCGGATTACCTCTCGGTCTCACCAACTATACTAAAGTACTCAATAGACAACTCACATTTCAGTCTTGATGTCTCAATACATCGAAGATGCATGGAAACCTGTTTGATACGAATTAACAACGAAGCTAGAAACCCTAAGGAAACTTCCTTTTAGACAGTTCACACTCAGAAACTCTAACACCAAAGACTACCAGATTATCTATCACCCTTCATATATCTAAATAAGAAGAACACTCAATTCCATATATTACTAATCACTATTCCTATGTTACTGATATCTAGCAAACCACAAACTAGTCACAGACACGAAGTAAGCGACCTAATACGCACCCATACATGAAAGACATTCATAAAGACGCGTATGGAACAATCAAATAGTAAAGAATCAAAACTAAGCATGCATATTCATCAAACCATTGAAATCATATCTGTTACAATAACATAAAACCAACACACGATCCACAAACCGATAAAAATCTAAACTTTAACAATCATTTATCTAAAACCTATGCAGTATCAATTGTTTAGCCTAGAATCATACTTAAAACATCCAGACAGAAGTAATAAAGCAGAAACATGGTTTCAACAAAACAATCAAAGACAAAGGATCTAAACTCGCGAACCGAATACGTTAAACTAACAACCCCGGGATCCAAAGCCTCCAACTTTACACTTCAATCGCCTTCTCTAGCCCCAAAATCGCCCAAAGATCTTCTAGAGACGGCTATCAATCGAACTCTCCCACATAATGGCATTCAAATCCTATTTAATTCGATTTTAGGGTTTTTCTCGAAAATTATGGCCCTCGCGTACCACGAGAGAGTTGCATGGGTTCTTCGCGTACCGCGAGGAAAAAATTAGCCAGGCCCGGTTCTAGAGCTCCTCACGTACTGCGAGGCATTGGCCTTCCCTCTTCGTGTACCGCGAGAGAGTAAAATTCCAACTTTTTAAGTTCTTTTCTCCGGGACTTCTTCTCGTGCTCGATCTCTCCATGATATGACTTCGTAATTCATACAAGCACCTGAAAACACAACAAATACTCAATATGAACTAAAGAATGACTCAAAACGAATACGAAACTATATAAAAACGCACGAATACAATGGAATAAAGATGTGTGCTTTGCACTACATCAAACATCCCCACACTTAACCTTTTTTCGTCCCCAAAAAAGTCTGCAATGGAATCATAACTAGAAAACAAGCCTAACAATCTCATATATCTTATTAGCATAAATATACTCACGCGTTAAAAAGCAATAATCGATATTTATGTCCGATTGAACCCAACCACCAACTTTCAAGCCACCGTTCATGTTTTATTTATTACATTACATAGCATATCAATCAATCAATCTATGGGACTCACACTCAAAAGCTATAGCTCTACCTAATCCTATCTCAAGGTCATGTTTAGGCCCGGGTTAAACCGTATAGATTTCCCACCACGATAAACTAAAATTTGCATGTTTTAGAAATTAAGGTAATGAATGGATGAAAATGATCATTAAATTAAGCAAATGAACCTTGTCTAGAGGCGTTTTAATCAAGTCGCTATCCCGGAGAGTAACACATAGACTGCAATTCTAATTAATGAGGCACTTAAGAATTGCTTAGTGGTGTTTCAACCAAGTTGCCATTGATCACGTTGTCAAGTTCAATAAAAAACACTTATAAAAATTACTAATTAGCTACCTTAGACTGTAGACAGGAAAGTAGGGTTGTCGAATCCACAGTGGAAAGATTGAATTGCCTAGTTTAGTAAATTATTCTGATTAAAACTCAAATTAATTAAAGATGCAACTTCCTCCAAACTTCATATTCTAGGTTTATGCAAAATTCAGTCGTTCAATTGGACACCACATAGACATAGTATTGAAAAATCAGTTAAAACAGTAATTAAAGACAGACTATTGTCAGCAACCTATACAACCAGTTTCATCACAAACCGGTATAATTCAACTACCCAATTTATAAGTGTCAAGTTAACCCCCTTTAGTCACCCAACCCGCTCTAGGTTTTATTATCAACCAAACAAGATTGTAAAGTAAGAAACTCAAAACACATAAATAAACTGTTTAAATTAACCAATACATCAATCTACTCAGTTATTGTCAGAAACTAAATAGATCCAAAACATAAACAAACTGTATCAAAACATAAAACTTATACAAACCATCTGCCAAAAAAAACCCACAAATAGTTTAGCCAATCATAATAATAAAGAAATCAAACAGTGTCACCACAAAACTATCCATTTAAAATTATAACTCAAATTCACAGGTTCGAGTCCGAGCCACCCCGGGTTTTAGTCCGGAGCGCGTTACGCTAGCGGGGTTTGGCCCGAGTAGCGGCGCAACTGTTGTCAAGTGGCAGCAGGCTCCATGGTTTCCCGGTGATAGCCTATGCCCCTCGTACTGAACACGCGGGCCCAGTTCAGACAATGTAGTGGTCAGATTGTGGGGTACGGTTCTCCGATTTAAAGATGTAACTGCCATGTAAAAAATAAAAATTACCTATGAAAAAAAAAAAAATTGACGAATGACCCCTGACTTTATTCGTGTGATGTGTGCAAGACCAAACACAAAGGCGGCTGGCCTTTTTCTTCCTTCTGTACCAGTCGACACACTCCTCTTCTCGTGAATAGTGCCCTATTTCTTTTTAATTCCAATCTGCAACGAAACTTTCTGTGGGCCTTTGCTCCAAACTAATATCAAGCCCAGTTAACTTGTAACTTTATTATTCATCTCAATTTTGATTTAGTTGAAGCCACAAGTCAGCATGATTATCTCGATGGCCAATCTTTCAATTCTTTCTCCATTTGCAAAATAGAATTCATGTTCTGATTGATGACACTTTTTTGTAGTTTTCTCCTTTGGTTCCTGTACCAATTAAATCAATGACATATTAATTCAATTCTCAAGATTTTGTTTTAATAATACAAGTCCAACGAAAACATGGCAATTATCTCTTTTTGATTCTTTTCTCTGTCTAATCCAAGTAACTATTTTGCTTTAGATTAATTAAAACTATCACTAACAAAAGTGGCATGAGAGTGGACTTTAACCATTAACATATATTTTTCAGTTTCTTTTACTAATTAAATACACCATTTGAACTCGTTTTCTCTTTAACGTACAAAAATATAAAAAAACAAGTCAAACTAACTTATTTCACACATTATTTGGGTTAAAAACATATGATTATATATAATTAGTACAGGTAAATCAACCACTCATCAGCCATCCTGGAGGGTAACACAAAAACAAAACTTAAACATCTAGTTAATTAAGCTCATGACTAATGGAATTATGGATTGATGACGCCACCGAAGCTCGGATTTATTCTTATAAAAAGAGAGTGGTGTGCCAAAAATTTCAAAAACCTTTAAATTTTAGCTTAACGTGGTACGTATCACCCTATGTTGACAGTTTCAGTTTAACCAAATCCCTAAGATGAGTACCCACAAGATATCATGATTTAAATCAATTACTTTTCCTAAACCACACGCACAAGATATTTAAGCTTTCAAATAAGCTGGATCTACCAAAACATCACAATTCAGACGCGTTTTTAATTATTTATTTATTAAAACTCAACAGCAGTTTTCAGTTCTACTATCATTTTCCATTTGTTATGCAAAAACTTTTACTTTCAAAGAACATTTTTTTTCAAATTTTTCATTTTTTTGTATTTTTGTATTTTTATAAAAGAAAGAAAATAAACTAAACAGACTCACTAAGACGTAGTCTCCCATCCCCACACTTGAAACAAACATTGTCCCCAATGTGAACCGAGAAACAACAGAAAAATAAACTGGGAAGACTTGGTGTCCAGCTTCACTCTTCCAAGTGTGCAACCGTATAGCATTTCATTCGCGGCTTCACAACACCCGTCGGGTTGCCTTTACATAAATATAAGGTTTTCATCGACCCCGCCCGAATGGAGATTGAGTACGGGCAGAGCGATCAATACCTGCAACGATAAACCTCAAACCAACCCACAACATTAAACTAACACAAATTACAGACTCAAATTAAAATCAAAAGACTATACTCACTCGACTCAAGATAAAACAGGGATACGTACCCGATGGTTGACAAACACATAGACATGAATATCAACAGCAAAGAAACATCGATCACGAACGATCTTCAGGTTTCCCATGGTGGTGATGGTAGTACGTGGGTATGGTGGATGAATTTGAATGATGGTGATGGATGGTGAGTGTAGGAATGATGGAGGGTGAATGGTGGTGGGAAACCATGGGAAACAAAAGAACAAAGGAGGAGTCAGGGTTCTTCCGCATACTGCGAGGAGGCAAAATTTTGCCCGGCCCTTTTCTTTGTCCTTCGCGTACCGCGAGGGATGCCCCCTTGGCTTTCGCGTACCGCGAGGAGGCTATATTCACAGAAAGTTAAAGGGTTTTTTTATACTTCGTTCACACTAAGCCTAAGCCTTTCGGACAGTTCACACTCCATGGTTTGATATGAATTAACAACGAAGCGAGAAACCCTAAGCCTTTCGGACAGTTCACACTCAGAAACTTTAACACCGAAGACTACCCGGTTATCTATCACCCTTTGTATATATAGATAAGAAGAACACTCAATTCAATAGATTACTAATCACTATTCCTATGTTTACTTGTATCTAGCAAACCACAAACTAGTCACATACACGAAGTAAGCGACCTAATACGCACCCATACATGAAAGACATTCACAAAGACGCGTATGGAACAATCAAATAGTAAAGAATCAAAACTAAGCATTCATATTCATCAAACCCTTTGAAATCATATATGTTACAATAACATAAAACCAACACACGATCCACAAACCGATAAAATTCTAAACTTTAACAATCATTCATCTAAAACCTAGGCAGTATCAATTGTTTAGCCTAGAATCATACTTAAAACATCTAGACAGAAGTAATAAAGCAGAAACATGGTTTCAACAAAACAATCAAAGACAAAGGATCTAAACTTGCGAACCGAATATGTTAAACTAACAAACCCGGGATCCAAAGCCTCCAACTTTGCACTTCAATCGCCTTCTCTAGCCCCAAAATCGCCCTAAGATCTTCTCGAGACGTCTATCAATCGAACTCTCCCACATAATGGCATTCAAATCCTATTTAATTCGATTTTAGGGTTTTTCTTCGAAAATTATGGCCCTCGCGTACCGCGAGAGAGTTGCATGGGTTCCTCGCGTACCGCGAGGAACAAATTAGTCGGGCCTGGTTCTGAAGCTCCTTTGTACCGTGAGGCATTGGCCTTCCCTCTTCGCGTACCACGAGAGAGTAAAATTCCAACTTTTTAAGTTCTTTTCTCCGGCTTCTTCTCGTGCTCGATATCTTCATGATATGACTTCGTAATTCATACGGGCACCTGAAAACACAACAAAGACTCAATATGAACTAAAAAATGACTCAAACGAATACGAAACTATATAAAAATGCACGAATACAATGGAATAAAGATGTGTGCTTTGCACTACATCATAACACCTAGAGAGAGAGAGAGAAACGGGCTGGCTAAGTGGTTGCAGAGGCAGTTTTGTGGTGGTGGTGTTGTGCTCGGAGACGACGACTGTTAGGTGGTGGTGCTGTCGTGGCGACGGTTAGGTGGTGGTGCTGTCGTGGTGACGATGTCGTGGTGGTGCTGTTGCGGTGGTTGTCTTGTGCTGCCGGTCGCAGTGGTGGTTTCTAGTGCTTGTGTGGTGTTAGGGGTTGGGGTAGGAAGAAAATAAAATAAAGGTTTGCTTTTTTATTTTTGTCTGTTTGGACATGTGTGTTTAATGTTTATCTTTGTAATGTTTCAATTCCATATATTTTTATTTATTCACTTTGAAAGGATTAGGCAAGTTATTATTTTGTTTTCTTTTTTCTTTTTGAGTAATTAAGTTATGGGCCTTGGATTTGATCCAAGTAAGAAACAATTTCTTCCATGCCACACAAGGTAATTTCTTTTCTTTTAACGTTTTGATTCTTTTTTACTTATTTAAATTTTTGATGATTTTTTACTTTTTAATTTTACTTGTTATTTTTTTTACTTAAACGAATCTTAACAACTTATCATTTAAATCTATACTAATAAATAAAGGTTTAAGATGGACACTTGTCGATTTTTTTTTTCTGAAATGGTGTTATTTCACCATTTTCTTTCACAAATGGTGTCAAAATTAATGGGGCATCACAAATGATGTTTACCCACTCCACAACCACGGTTTGTGGTGATTCCCCACTTCCCAACCATGGTTTTGTGGGATTGGTTATTTCTTTAATGAAACCATGGTTACCAACCACGGTTTGACTATTTCCCATGTTCACAACCACGGTTTCAATGAAACTGTGGTTACCACACAAAGTTTGGCTCATACACGTTGGTCATAAGCACGGTTTGACTCAATTATTGCTTCATGACCACGGTTTGTGTTCACAAACATGGTTTAGTGTTATTTCCCATGTTCACAGTCATGATTTGAATGAAACCGTGGTTACCACACAAAGTTTGGCTCATACACGTGGTCACAAGCATAGCTTGATGTTAACCCTAATATTTCAGGCAAACCTTTATGATAAATATAAATATTACAATATAAAAATATAAATATACCGTACACCAAACATTTTTCATGTAAACAACGAGTGTAGTCACATGTTGTTTATGATAATTCACAAACCAGGTTTGAATGAAACAGTGGCATGTTTGTTGTTTATGATACTGTATGGTAGTCACATGTTTGTATAATCACGTGTAGTTGTTGCTGTGTAGTCTTTCATATGGTAGTCACATGTTTGTTGTTTCATATCCCAAGATATATGTATGTCTGTTAATCACGGGTTGGGGAAGACATGATTAAAATACAACATGGCTCGGTTCATGTCACCATTACAAATACCAATCTTGATTCAAAAGAAATCACAAGTGTTTCTTTATTTACTTTCCCATTCTAAAGAAATCACAAGTGTTTCTTTCTAACCATTCAATTTCACACATGGAACCAAAAGTGTTTCCCGGTTCTAGCTGTTCAGATTTATTATTCCTAGAAAGAAATCACAGAGCTTATCATCTGTTTCATTCATCAACGTATAGTCATGAACCACTTATTCTCAGACATGCTGATCGGAGATTCTGGAATAGCATAAAAAACATTGGTGTTCGAGAAAATGTAATGCTACATATACGAGAATCTGGTTTAGGCAGTGTTTTTGACTGTGGTTAGCGAAAGGTGTGGTGTCCAGAAACCCACACTTTTCATTTCAAATTTGGAGAAGCCACTATATCATTGCAAGATGTACAAGTTTTTTGGGGTTTACCGATCACCAACCACGTAGTTTATGGAGAGGACATAAAATACTCGAAAACTCAGTTGAAAAGCAGGTGTTATGAAATGTTGGGTTTGGATCTTGTGGTCCGGGGGTTTTTCTATTAAGGTTATCTTGTATAATGGATGAACTAGAGAAGCCACTTTCTGATTCCACTGTATCGCCTATACAACAAGCAAGGTTATATATCCTACATTTATTGGGAGGAACCATATTTCCTGATTCTACGAGTAACTCTGTATCTTTGCATCTTTTATATCATCTTGAAGATTTAAAAGAATGTGGCCGGCTTAGTTAGGGGAGCGATGTTCTTGCTAGCCTTTATAGAAACCTCTGCAAAGCAACATCCCATGAGGCCATAAAAGTTTATGGACCAATGGTATTGTTGCAGTTATGGGTTTGGGAGAGAATACCATCAATTTCTCCGATAATAACCGAAGATGATGCTAGAGAAAAACCGTATGGTGCACGGTAAGTTAAAAACAACGTATATTATATCTGTTTATTTTAAGTTAGTTATAACAAAATTTTATACATATTTAGGTGGAGTGTTCATTTAAGCATCCGAGAAGCAACAAGTCATGTTCTTATGATGTTTCATTCACAATTTACATCTATACAAGTGGATGAGGTAATTAAAATTATATACATTGCTTTTTCGACATTAAAATATTTTTTTAAGAATGTAATTTAGTTTCAATTTTTATTTCATATGGACGCCCTATTATGGGATTTTGATGGATCTACCATAGATGTGTAGAAATGACCACGAAAGTTGGAGGTGTGATACCACTCTCATATTTTGGGACGTTGTTGAGGTGCATCTGCCTAGTAGGGTAATGCGACAGTATGGTTTGTCTCAACCGATCCCTTATAATGTAATGTTCGACAAGAGTGAACATGAGAATTTGCATAAATCTAACCGTAAAGGCAAAAGCAAATATTGGAGACAACAACATCATAAATACATTACAATTTGGGATTCTCAGTTTGAGCATACTATCAACGGTGTTTCTGCTGATTCGGTTTTTGGGAGCATATAGTATTTGAATTGGTATTTTCCTCGTACTGTTTTTTCATTACTAAACCTGATCGTCATCATTCGTCACAAAGGCATCAAGATCATGGTGAAAAATTTGAACTTCTGGTACGTATATTTTATTTTCATTTTTATATAAATTAAAATTTTAACATATATGGTTGCTTATTGCATGGAGATGGAATGAGTCAAATATATAGAGTTACAGGAGAATTAATGGGAATGGATCCACAAAATACACAATTTTTGCAGCCTTTACAAAATATGGCGAACCAATATATGGGGCTTGCAAAAGTGGGAGACCATATGCATTACCCAAGTTCACACGTGGCAACAAATAGCAGTCAACAAGCAACCATATATGTAATCCCACCCACTATAGGCAATCCCCACAAAATGTTAACATCTTGTAAAGTTACCATTGTTTCACCAAATAGCAGGTGAAACGTGTGTGGCTCTGGCCGCCACCTTTCGACCAACGCCTCGATTAATGCACGGTTAAGGCTCCTTGACCCACAGTTAAGCACTCCACTGGACCCCACAATTTCAACATATCCTCTAACGTTATGTGTAATTTGAAGATCCTTTTTAAGATCATGCCAAAAGGCTTCATTGCCACGTCTTAAATTTAGGGAGGGTTCATTCCCCATTTCTGGATGCTAAAGCAAAACCCTAGAATGATGTTCTTTTTCCAGATACAAAACATCATTGATCATTGGACCAGGGTTCAAGTTATAATTCATTTTGATACTTTGATTTGTTGAGAGAAAGAAGATTGAAAGATATTGTCTGGCAATTAAAACGTGAAGGTATTGTACAATGAAAAGTGTTTGACGGTAATTTTTGTAAAGCCCAAATTGTAAATTAATTGTATTGTCATTTAAATCTTGTATAATGTTGAAGATGTCATGTTATTTTTGCAGATTTCATGTGCTCTCTTCTTGTAGTGAAGGTTAGGACAAAAAAAAAGGGACCACCATCTTAAATGCCTAAAGACACCTAACACTTCCTTGAGCCCATTCCCATAACAATAAAGTTAGTTGTCCTCCCAATTGTACCACTCTTACCATGCATTTGACACATGGTCCATTCCATGAATGGGAATCCCATATCTATGATTAAAGTGACTTTGAGTTAACACCCTATAAATTCAAAGTTAATGGTGGGTCACTAGGGGTTCACGTGAATTCTGAGTACAATTCAAAGGACTTTTTGTGATATCAATTCAAACTTAATATTGGGGTAACAGGAGGCATTTACGTGATAAAGAACAGGGAATGGGTAAGGCATTCACGTGAATTGGTGGTTGATAGCACTTATGTGAATTGGTTGATTACATATCATACAATTAATATCGGGTCTTTGGCTTCTAATGGTGGGGTAACCCATTTTTTGCAATAAATTTAGGGAGCACTTATGTGAATCTCATTCACGTAAACAATAACATACGCATTGTATTTATTTGGTTATAAATATCAAACCCATTTCAATTCAATAAATTTACCACTAATATAACAGAACATGTCTTCTAGTGCACCCGACAGTGACATACCGGCACCGGTAGATAACCATTTTTGGCGGAATAGTGACAACCGGTCTCGAAATGTTTTTCAATTATTTTACAACGGAGATAGATATTGGTGTAGGGTTCATTGTATGGGCGAGGCGGAACTTGACTACGAATTTTGGGGTACCCTTTTAGGGCTTTGTGGAGACGCTTTTATACACGAGATTGGAAGTATAAAAAATATATACACGTCATATTAATGTATGGTAGTAATTGTTATTTTTTTGGTACAACATGTTCATGCTTGGATAAGAACTTTGATGTATTGGAGGTTATATTACATACTAATAAGCGATGAGTTGCCGATGGGAGATCGTTGGACTATTCTACCGCCTGAGTTTATGGACCTAATAACTGACGGACATCACGATTCCTTACAATATGGTGATGGGACGAACTAGTTATATCCTCCACTGTGGGAGGTTGAAACTGTAAAGTTGTTTCATTTTATTAATTTAATTTTTAAAAACAAATAATAACTATTTATATGTTTTCATAGGCACATTTACCTATATCTCTTGATGGTGAAAACCAGTACCTTTTCAAGATTTGTATGCATTCACTACAAGTTCATATAATTTATCCATATGATTGTGTTGCAAATACATGTGGTAATTCAGGGTGCATACATCGTGGTATTCACCAACTATTTTTGGAATTTGAGTTACCTAATGTATTTCATTTTTTCAACGCTCTGACCTACAAGAAGTAGAGACCTTGGAACAGTTCGGGGAAAGTGTGTGGCCTCCAAATGGTGGTCACATTGGTCGAGATGCAATGGTGGTAGCTTGTATGTTATTACATATGCTGGTACAAAAGAGATCATTAGCGTGGGAAGAAGTCAGTTTACAAGATGCTTGTCTAAATTACAGACGTTTTATGGTAGATGAATTCTATGGTACGCGTACAATGTAGTGATATGAACACCATCTATGTTTTTAAATGAAAACGTTTGAACTCATAAATTTAGTACTTGTTTGATATAGTTGTATTATCTATGTTTTTAAATTTAGAATTTGTTTGTTGTTGTAGTGTTTAAATTTACAACTCATTCTCTCTAATTTTGTAAAAATAAATGTAAAAACATAAATGTAAACTTGTTTGAGCTTCAATAAATGTAAAAAAATAGTTTTTAAAAAACTAATTTTCTCTAACTTTGGACCAACTTATTTTTATTTAACAGATAAAAATAATATATTTCGTTTGATGACAATAACATTACAAAACATAACTAAAACATTTTAAATAGTACGGTAATGAGCGGTTTGATGACGGGCTGTAATCTTATAGTACGGGGTAGGTGATCATACTCTTTCGGGGTGATCCACAACTTCCGGGGGTGATCCGCAGCTTCCTGGGGTGATCCGCAGCTTCCTCGGGGTGATCCGTAGCTTCCTCGGGGTGATCCTCAGCTTCCTCTGGGTGATCCTCAGCTTCCGGGGGTAATCCTCAGCTACCCGGGGTGATCCTCAGCTACCCGGGGTGATCCTCAGCTTCCTGGGGGTGAACCTCAGCTCCTTGGGATCCTTCCACCACCACCTTACGAGGGGAGAATCAAGAAATCAGACCATACACCAGCTTCAACTACCCAATACGACCTTGAGGGTTGTATTATATTTCTGAGTACACCAATTCCAACGTTTATACTAAAATGCAGTAGTAAATAAATGAGGATGTTTTTTAGTTGTATGTATGTGTTGTATTGGACCCAATAAAATAAGAATCATCGAAGAAAGTTTTATGTGTAATTCTTTGTGGAAGTTTGGCGTTATATGGATTGATTTTTTGTAGAGAAATGAAGACATTTGTCTCTTTATATCAATATTTAGATTTTGTTTTTTGATTATAATAATAAGAATAAATTAAAACATAACTAAAACATTTTAAATATATTATAACATAATTAAAACACCAACAATATTTTAAAACATAATTAAAACATCAAAAAACGATTAAAACATAATTAAAACATCAACAAACGATTAGTCCGAGTTAGTGGTACTTTTTCTTGTATTAAAATGAAAGTTGTCTTCGAAGACGAATCCGGATGTTAATTACTTCCAATGATAATCGTCATTTGACCGGTCTGAATCATGCTCGTCTTCTTATGGGTCGTGATACTCACCTTCATACTTGTCTTCAGATGTGTCTTCTGGATTGACAACCGGAGGGTGTTCCTGCTCAACCACCACAGGGTGTTTCGGTCGACCAGGTGTTCCGGGTCGACCACCGGAGGGTGTTCCGGGTCGACCACCCCCGGGTCAACCACCATAGGGCGTTCTGGTTTGACAATCAAAGGCTGTTTTGAAACCGAGAAGATATTATTGTGTTTGTTTGCCATTTTGTAAATTTTAGAAAGAAAAGAATGTGATGAAAATTATGAATGAGAAAAGATAAATGCTCATATTTATAAGGGGGTTTGATAAATTATATTTTTATTTATAATTATTATTATTATAAAAAAATAATTTTAAAAAAATAATTATTTCTGTAAAATCACGTGAGGTCTACGCAACGAACCAACCCGTCCTTCAAACGGAGAATATACTTTGGAGATATCCGCGCGTAAAGTTGATTGTTTGAACTTCAATTAATCTAAAAAATTAATTTTTAAAAAACTCATTTTTCTCTAACTTTGGACCAGGTTATTTATATTATACAAATAAAAATAATATTTTTCGTTTACTCATCCCCGTAATTTCACATGAGGTCTAAGCAACGAACCAACCCGTCCTCCAAACGAAGAATATACTTGGGAGATAGAGTTGGTTTTTGCATTATATGGAATGTGGAAGCTTATGTGTGTGTGTTTGCAAATAATACATTTGCCTCTTTATATATGCATCCAATATATTGAGTTGGGTTTTTTTAATTATTATAATAAGAATAAATTAAAACATATTTAAAACACCAACAATATATTAAAAAAATAATTAAAACATCAACAATAGATTAAAACATCAGAAAATAGATTAAAACATAATTAAAACATCAGAAAATAGATTAAAACATAAATAAAACATCAACAAAAGATTAGTCCGAGTTAGTGGAGTAATCGGAGCCATGTGAATAGGAGTAGTAGCCATAGCATTCACGACGTTGTTAACGTCGAAATTGCCTTAAACTTTGTTTAAACAACCGATCCTCATCAAAATCAGGTGAAGAGTTTGTTGTTTCTTGAAGTGGAGGGTTTACCTGTGCATGAACCATAGGGTTTACCGGAATTAGAATCGGAGGGTTTGTTCGTTGCACAACCTTGGGAGGGTTTGGTCGTTGCACAACCCGGGGAGGGTTATGTTATTGCACAATTGGACGAGGGTTATGTTGTTGCACAATCGGGCGAGAGTTATGTTCTTCTACATTTATGTTAACATGAAAGTGAATATAAATGTTGTTGCACTAACTTAAAATAATATAATAAATTATATAATTTTCGTAGGCCATTGTTAAATGGTACAAACGCATGAACATATTTTATTAACTAATATTATTCGTAATTAGAGATGTTCGGCACGTAACGTAATTATCTTAATAATTATATTAAGAAACCCTTATTCCCGTGGACACGTATCCTACGTATATTTTAGGATATTCAAATCTTCCGTGTTGTCGTCACAAAAATCCCTTATGTCCCTAACTTATGTGTTTATAATTCTAGGGCATACGTAAGCCGTTGCAGGCTAACACTTGTGTACCCAATCTCATTCTTGTGTGATTCTACCTACTACTCAACTCAGGTGAGTTTTCACGGACCCTTTTTACTTGTTTTCCTATTGGGGAGAAACATGCACACAGGCAAACATTATTTTACTTGTTTTCCTGTTGGGGAGAAACATGCATACAAACATCATTTTACTTGTTTTCCCGTTGTAATATCCGAGATATTCCGACCCATCTTTTGCACGTATTACTAAATTAAAACTCGATTTCGTGTTAAAACTATTACCTTAAAACGACAAATATTAAATTAATATATATATATATATGATAAATATATATGTATATATATAGAGATAGAATCTTAAAACTTTGTAAATTGATAAATAATATAAAAAAATAAATATAAACATATGAGACTTATTAGATTTTATAAAATAAATCTATCTTAATTATTTTATGAAAGTTCGGGGACTAAACTATCATTTCTGAAACTTAGTTTAACTCAAACCAAAGTTTTAACACTAAACGATAAAACTCCTAAACTTCGAGGACCTGTTCTGTAATAAACCCAAAGTCCCAGAACCGATTCGGTCCTGAGTTCGATCCCGACCACACCCGGTTTTCGTCCCTTTTTACTCAAAACCGCGAAAACGTCCACATTCAACGAACCTCGGGTCTCGCCTCCGGCGTGCGACCCTAACCTGAGGTATCCCAACGCTCGATTCCAGCTATGGTCACGCGGATTATCGAATTAAAGTCCAACCGAAATCCTCCCACCTAATTCGACATTTAATGGCGAAATCGACTATAAATAGCACCCATACTACCTCAACGAACTCACACACAAACTTCCTACACCCTCAATTCCATCGTATCATACCTGCATTCTTCGATTTGGAGCCACGACAGCCGACGCATAAATCGGACTCGTTCTCCCTCGTCTCTGTATCAATTCAGGTAATTTCAAAAGCCACAATCGTCGTTTTCATGATAGGAACGAAAGCCCTCTGTCAAATCGCCATGACAGAGGGTTAATCGATGTGTATTGGTCGGAATTCGATTCTAGGGTTCATTCGATTTGGGGGATCATTTGAACTTGTAATTAAAAACATTGTTTTTCGGTTCTAATCTCAGCGAGGCCCGTAGCCGGGTTGGTTGAGTCTTGTGCATACGAACTGGGCGACCCGGGTTCGAATCCGGGCGACCCCAGTTTTGATATTTTCATTTTCCTTGCCACTTGTGATCAAAGTTTATTTTTCTAAAAATTGTTATAAAATCTATTAAAACTTTATAAACTTAATTTCAATTTTTATTTTTTATTTTTGTTTCAGAAAACATTTAAACTAAATAAAAAATCAAATAAAAATTATGAAATAAGCATATTATTTGGTTTTTTTAAACATTAAATTAATTTATAAACTTTAGTTTAACATTTAATTCAAGATTTATTTATTTATTTAAATAAAACAATAAATAAAAACGTGTTTTATGCAAGATTAGAAAATCATAAAGATATAAACTTATAAACTTTATAAAAATGGAAAACTTTAAACAAATTTTAAACTTGTAAGCCTTATTTAAATACTTTAACTTTATTTAAAATATTTATAGACTTATAAACTTTAAAACTCATAGATTAAAATATAAATCTTTATGAGAAATGCTATTTGACACTTTATTAAACTATAACTGTATTTTATTTATTTAAACTTGTGAAAGCATTTTTAACATTATAATAAATACTAATTGCTTACATGCTTGAATAAATCATAAATGGTTTATATTTATTACTTTCGATTAGATAATTATCTATCCTTAATAATTATGCAAATCTTGAAATGATTATTAGATTACTGTTAGATTTATTTTACTTTATTACTCATTAATTTTATTTATATTTTTATCTTTTTCTTTCCCATGGAGCCGGGGGTCTAAACGGGAGCAGCCTCTCTATCCCTTGGGATAGGGGTAAGGTTTGCCCTCATCACACCCTCCCCAGACCCTACTAATAGCGTTAGCTATGTGTGGGATTATACTGGGTACGTTTGGTTTGGTTTGAAATGATTATTATAAAACCTTAATTATTATTCAAAATAATAATTATCATTATATATTCTTTAAATAATTATTATAAATCTTTAATAATTATTTATTTCTTGAATAATTATTGTTAAAACTTTAATTATTTAGTCTTTCATTTAACAATTATTTCAACTCCATTTACGAATACTGAGAAAACTATTTGGATTATTATTACCTAACTAGAGTAATTATAAAACTTATAAATAATTATTTTAATTAATGATTATTCTAATCTATAAACTTATGAAACTTTGATATTCAAGTCTTGTGACATTCATTCAAAACCTTTATTATAAACTTGAATTAAACTTCATAAACACAATCAATCACATCTCCCGTTTGGAACCCTAGACAATTCTAGTCAATCTTGAAATCATGGATCCTTGCCATAGACTTATAGGATCATACTTTAAACTTTAGACTGGCATTCTTAGGCTCGTTGTGAGGATATTCTCCCTCAAAGTCTTGCTACACTAAAATCTTGTTGGACACTTCCTCATCATCCAAGTGAGTATACTTAGCCCCTTTTTTTTCCTTTCTATGCTTTTGGGGTGAAACATGTTCAAAATTCTTAAACTTATACAATTCTTGTACAACTATGACTACGTGTTTATTCTTATGTTAAACTTGAGACTTGTATGCTTAGATTAGACTTAAAACTAGCATATTCATTAACTTTGATCAAGCCTATAGTAACAATGATAGATCTATTGTATTTGACCAATCCACCTTGATTGATTGACCCCTTCGGGGGGGAGTCCTTGGTGATTGTTACTGAATTAAACTTTAAACTTGAGACTTATAAGGGTAACCTGCGGGTTATGCCTAAACTTGGTTGGAGGGTTGATATGCACAATGTCTAACATGCTTGTTTTCTCATACTTACATTATAGAATGCATGAATCATAGTGAATTGTGATACTTTTCAAATACTTGTTAAACTGTGTCAAAACCTTTGTATCTTACCAACTATTTTGTAGTTGACAGATTCTTTCACATGTTTCAGGTACTACAACATGAGACTTATTTGTGATCACATAGGATGCTTTGGACCTAGAATACTTATCAAATAAACGTTGTATTCTTGTTATTTTCCTTTGTATTGAACTTTGAAATTATTTATTAATGAAATATTGAAACTCTAATAGTCAACCTTGTGCTATTGAACAACCGCGTCCGCCCCGACGTATAATTCGCCGTCGGTTGGGGTGTGACACCCGTTGGGGAGAAACATACATATAAACGAACATCATTTTTATTTGTTTTCCCGTTGGGGAGAAACATGCTGGCAGACAAGCATCCTTTTACTTGTTTTTTTGTTGGGGAGAAATATGCACACAGACAAACATGGATCACATAGTATTTCACTACCACTTGTGTACTTAAGTGTAAACTCTATCATGAAAGTCCTCACATTAGACCGTTAATATGGAATTAGCAAGGGAATGTTTGGTAGTACTACTGGGTTTGACAAACCCCACCCGCGTTAGTCGCGCTAACTCGATTGGAGGTCGAACGGGTGAAATATTGGCCTAAACACATTAGTCAGAGTTAATAGACCTGTCCGGAGGCAAACGAACAAACACAACGGTCAGCTTCGGTTGCGAGCGCTTAGAGTAACTTGTACATTGTCTAGCTAGCAATAGGTGTGACTTACGTATGTGGATCCTGCAAACACACAAACAGTTTATTTACTTACAAACCTGTGAACTCACCAATCTCGTGTTGACACTTTTTCTTACATGTTTCTCAAGTCGCTAAGGCACAGGTTGCGCATCTAGAGCATGCATGGAGTCCTACTGTCATTTCATTCATATGCAAACATTTGAGATAATTCACTTGCTTTTATTAAACTAAACTTGAGCGCATTTGTTTTGCACAGTAACTATTTGACATAAACCGCTTCCGGATCACCTAATGGTTTTGTTTAAACTCATATAGTGTCGTTTGATGTAACCGATGACTGAGATCCTGGTTTGTCACACGCCTAACGGTAAAACTCCGTTAGTGGAATCTGGGGATGCGACAATACACGAGGGGGTAACAATGCTTTGCAATGTCAGTATGGTTTCGAAATTGTTGCACGACTTTATTAAACGTGTAATCAATACACGCCTTTATTGGCAGCACCCTCGCTCCTCGTAATGCATTGTTTAAGCTCTCTGAAATATTTGTTGTTAGGTTACCCCAACGACTGTTTTTTTCATCGTGCATAAGTGTCCACTTATTGAAACCAATTTGTTTCAAATACTCCCAAGTGTCTTGATTGATCTTTTTCATTTGTTGTATACAGCTTCGATACTTTCAACGTTGTGTGGTGCTTCCAATACCAACATAGCCTTTTTAAACTAACATTCTTGAACTTCTTTATGAAGTTGCTTCTCACACGACGCAAACAAAAACGATGATAGGCAAGTGGCTCCTTCCACATATCAAGATTATTCATTGCATGAATAAGGCCTTTGTGTCTGTCTGAAATAACACATAACCTTCTCCTACTTAGGTTTGTAATATGTTTCCAAAACTGTATAATAACCAACTCCAGCTCTCATTTGTTTCCCCGTCAATGATTGCATAAGCTACTGGCAGTATATAGTTGTTTGCATCTTTTGTAACTACGATTAATAGCTTACCACGACCTCATCCTGTCAAATGTGTACCGTCTATGCATATAATAGGGCGGCAATGTTGAAATGCTTTTATGGCAGGCCCAAATGCCCAAAATACATATTTAAATGTAGCTTATTGACATAAACCGTCTATTTGATGATACCATTCCACAATAGTGCCAGTATTTGATGCCACCAAAGTTGTAATGTACTTAGGTAACTCCTTGAAATTAGACAAACCCACTTTATATCTTTAATCCAATTTCACCCCTCACGATATTATTTAGGCAAATAGTATCACAATTTGGATTTTTGGTTCGTGACATTGGGTCTGTGTCCTCTCAAAGTCTCCAATATCTCGCTTTTATCTGCATATATCCACTTATTTTAAAGAGAGAATTACATATATCCTCTTATTTTAAAACTTAATTAAATATAAGCCCAACATAAAACTTAAATTACATATCTCCCCTTATTTTATAAAATTATATATTATGAGAAAATAACATTTAAGCTTACAAGAAAAACACGACTCTTCTGATTCTCGAACCAGTGATACGACCTTCTAATTCAAACCTAGCCGGCGTTTCCCGTGATTTTGATTCCATCGATCCCTGTACAACGACTTATTCCAAGTCGGCTGATTCCAGCAAAACGACCTCCGATCCAAGTTGGCTGATTCCAAATGGTGTTTTTTTTGTGATTCCAACATCCAAACATATCGACTGATTCAGGTTATCGAGTTTATATTGTTTCGAATGTTTTGTGTTCCAATGTCCAGCATCAAAACTTTGTCACTTATTTTGTAAATTTCGATGATTGTAGGAAAAAAAGTAAAACCGATAGAAAAGGCAATAAATAAAAAACGAAAAAAAGAAGTAAAAACGAAAAAAGGCAAAAAAACAAAAACCGAAAGAATAAAGTAAAAACTGAAAAAATTGTAAAAAAAAACTAGTTAAAAGGGTAAATTTGATTTTAGTAAAAATAAAAGGGTAAATAGTCATTCTATAAATTTTATCCAGAACCGAGTTGGTATATATTTCGATGTTAATTTTATTTATAACCGAGCCGGTTAATATATAATATATTTTTACTTTTTTTAAATACGCTTTTATGTTTACCCTCATTATTTACAACGTCATTATTTCTTTATTGATTTTCAAAAATAACGTTACAACGTGGAATCGAACCGTCGCAACACGCGGATAAAATTACTAGTTTGCACACAAAAACATAAAAAAAAATTGTTAAGTGAAATGGTAATTTTGTAAAAGCTCTTTATCCCAAACATATAAAGCGCTGATACCTCCCAAACGCCAGTGGTACCTACACACTCCACGACATTCCCCTGTGTTCCCGGCATACATTCTTCCCCAAATTAAACCAATCGATAATCAATAAATCGTGTTATGATTGCAAATCGACCTGTTTCCGGCACATCATGTCGATTTCCACACGTTCTGTGTTGAAAATTTCTAGATCGGCTTATTCATCCAACGGAAAATTGGGTATAGGGTTTTGTCAAAAGAGGTTTATTAGGGTTTTGACGTGTGAAGAACATGAATCGATTACTGATATTGAAAATGTGAAGAAACGTAGGTTTGTTGCTCTATGGGGTAATGGTGATTACGGTCGACTGGGTTTGGGTAGCTTGGAATCGAAATGGAGACCTGCTTTCGTTTCGGCTTTTGGCGATGGAAGTCTCCGAGAGATTGCATGTGGTGGAGCTCATACCTTGTTTTTAACAGGTTAATTAAGTTATTTTTAAATCAAGATTAGGATTTTAATGTGAATGTGTTTTTGATGTGTTTTATTAGTATGACAACTTACAAGGTTTATTTTTTGCTTTTGGCTATAAAGGCATGGGTTTGATCTAGCATTAAGTTTGTAGGAATTTTAATTCGTTGGAATTGGAATTAGCATTTGAATTGGAACTGGATTTGAAATTTAAAGGATTCCTTTAAAATCCATAATGTGTTTGGTTAGAATATTTATTACTGGAATTGTAATGTAAAAATACCTAAAAGACATAATTACTTCTTAAAATGGTGAGGGATTCTGAATTCCATTGAAATGGGTAGGGATTTTGAATTCCATTAGTTAAAGGATTTGGTTGGAATTAATTTCAATTCCAATTTCTTCTCTTAGCCAACCAAACATGTCAAGGAATGGAATTTAAATTCCAATTCCATTAAAATCCCATGAATTCCTGCCAACCAAACATGCCCTTAGAATATATGTTGTATTGCCTTCATTGAGATATGTGTTAAAAGTTTAGGGACTGCTATTGTAATTCCAAGTAGTTAGAGGGTAGTATATAATCTGGTCTGTTTTGTTTGTTACAGTAATTGAATTCATTTTCTTTGATTAATAAAAAGATCATCTTCTTCCTTATTGATTCTCTTCTTGATTTGAGTTTGTATCTTGGTACCTGGTTCTCAGTTGGTATCAGAGCTCCGTTAAGAGCTCGTCTATATTTCAATTTCGTTCTGATCGGTTTAGTTAAAGATTCGAAGGACTGGATTCTGACAATTCCGATTCCGAAGTAGATCCCAAATTCGGAACACCATATCGACGAAGGAAGAAGGACGATATGGGAACACCAGAAGCTAATAATCAATTGATTACAATCAAGGAGAATTACACGATTCCTCTTCAATGTCCCGTATTAACAACTACGAATTACACGATTTGGGTGTTGAAATTGAAGGCCACCTTCAATGTTCATGGACTGTGGGAAGCGATTGAGCCAGCGGCAGGTGCTAATGTCGACGAGAAAAAGAACAATTCGGCAATAGCCTACTTGTATCAGGCATTGTCGGAAGACTTGATCCTCCAAGTAGCCAAGTTCGATTCGGCAAAGGATATTTGGGAGTTTATTAAGACCAGATTTGTGGGGGTAGACAGACTCAAGAAGGCTAGACTCCAAACCTTTAGGAATGAATTCGAAGGACTCAAGATGAGGGAGGACGAAACTCTTGATGGATTTGTCGGCAGAATGAGCGCAATCACTTCCAAAGTCAGTGACCTAGGGGATCCCTATGAAGAATCAATCATAGTTCGTAAGTTTCTTGGAGCAGTACCTGAAAGATTCATTCAGATTGTGGCTTCTATAGAGCAATTTGTGGATCTTGACTCTCTCTTCTTACAAGAAGCAATTGGGCGTCTGAAGGCATATGAAGAGAGAACATGTATGAAGTTCAAGTCCAATACTGGTAAATCCGATCAATTATTGCTTACATATTCAGAGTGGCAGAATCGTCAAAAGGATTCTGAACACTCTAGTAAAGAGTAAAGGAAAATTTGAAAGGAATAAAACCAATTGGGGAAAGGGTCGTGGTAAGATGAATGGTAAAGGAAGAGATAATGACTATGATCAGAACAAGTCTCAAAGGCAAAGTGATCGCCCAAGTAAAGATAAGTCCAAAATAAAGTGTTTTAAATGTGATGTTTATGGACACTATGCCGGTGAATGTCCAACAAAAGGCAGAGAATCTGAAGCTATCGTGACCCAAACAGTTGATGAAGAACCTGCACTTCTAATGACTGTCAAGATGGAGGAACAAAGGGAGTAGGTGTTCTTGAATGAACACAAGGTCCTACCAGCAAAATACAATTCTGAAAGTGACACAGAGTGTATTTGGTATTTGGATAATGGTGCCTCTAATCATATGACTGGAAATGAGTCTGCATTTTCAAGTCTTGACAGAAATGTGGTGGAAAAGTCAGGTTTGGTGATGGCTCCTGTGTGGTGATAGAAGGAAGAGGGTCAGTAGTGTTAGATTGCAAGAGTGGTGATCAAAGACCATTGACAGAGGTATATTTCATTCCACAGCTAAAGAGCAATATACTAAGCGTTGTGCAGGCTACAGAAGGAGGGTGTGAAATAAGAATGAAGGAAGAGTTTTTTTGGATGTATGGGAAGGATGGCAAGTTGCTGATGAAAGTTGCTAGATCCCCAAATAGGCTGTATAAGGTGAACATGAAAATAGGTTCACCTATGTGTTTTCAGTCAAAGATTGACAGTATACCATGGTTATGGTGGCGTGGCAGATTGGGTCATGTGAACTTTGAGGCACTTAGAGAAATGACAAGTAAAGAAATGGTTATTGGAGTTCCCAAAATAAGTCATCCTACTCAGGTGTGTGAAGCTTGCTTGGCTGGTAAACATGCAAGGCAGCCATTCCCAGTACAGTCAACCTATAAAGCTTCTAGACCACTTGAACTGGTTTCAATGGACTTGTGTGGTCCAATTTCTCCACCAACACCAGCAGGTAACAAGTTCTTTATGTTGCTTGTTGATGATTGCACTAGATTCATGTTGGTGTATATACTTAAAAGGAAGGACCAGGCCTTTGACACCTTCAAATCTTTTAAGTCAAAAGTTGAGAAAGAATATGGATGTGTTGTTAAGTCTTTGAGGTCTGACAGGGGGGAGAATTTACCTCACAGGAGTTCAATAGTTATTGTGATAAGGAGGGAATTAATAGGCTCCTCACAGCTCCCTACTCCCCTCAATAGAATGGCACAGTTGAAAGAAGAAATAGGACCATTCTAAACATGACCATAAGTGTTTTAAAACCTATGAGCATGCCACAAGACTTATGGGCAGAGGCAGTAAGACATTCTGTTTATATCCTCAATAGAATTCAGACCAAGGCAATTTGTTAAAGGGCAGAAAGCCAAATATAGCACACTTGAAAGTATTTGGGTGCATTGGTTATGTGAAGTTGAATCATCTAAACTTAAAGAAACTGGAGGATAGGAGTGCATATATGGTATACCTAGGAGTGGAACAAGGGACCAAAGCTCATAGTATGTATGACCCATCTACTAAAAGGATTGTAGTTAGTAGGGATGTAAAGTTTCAGGAAGATAAGCGTCATAACTGGGAGACTGACTTGTGTGAAGTAAGGAATGAAAGTGCAAGTTGGGTCAACTTCAATGTACATGGTGAAAGAGAAGGTATGGTTGAAGTAACACATGGGGATGTAGAGACAAATGTGCAGCCTGATATCCCAGAGCCTGAAAGTACTACAGATGAACAAAATACCACAGAAGGCATTCCTGAAACAGCAGTAAGAAGGTCAAGAAAGAATCCTTGTTTACCTACCAGGCTAAATGACTATGTGATGGAAGGGAATGTGCAATATGGGTCTAGTAGACAACAAGAATCGGATGATGTGGAGTTGTTACTTGCACAAGAGGGAGAGCCTTCTAGCTTTCAAGAGGCTGTAAAAGAAAAGGTGTGGCAGCAGGCTATGAATGAAGAAATACAAGCAATTGAAAGGAATAAAACTTGTTTTTTAACTGAAGCCCCACTGAAATGTAAGCCAATTGGTCTGAAATGGGTTTACAAGTTAAAGAGAGATGCTGCAGGGGTTGTTATAAAGCATAAAGCTAGACTTGTTGCTAAGGGTTATGTACAGCAACAAGGAATTGACTTTGAAGATGTCTTTGCACCTGTGGCAAGGATAGAGACAATCAAATTGATTTTTGCAGTTTCAGCAAGAATGGCATGGAAAGTATATCACTTGGATGTGAAGGCAGCTTTCCTGCATGGTGAATTGAAAGAAAATGTTTTTTGTACATCAACCTGAAGGATATGTGAAAAAGGGGTCTAAATTCAAAGTGTATAAGTTGTCTAAGGCATTGTATGGCCTAAGTCAGGCACCTAGAGCCTGGAACACAAAGCTAGATGAAGTGTTGAAGCAGTTGGATTTTAGGAGATGTCAACATGAGCAAGCAGTTTATCTGAAAGGGAAAGCTGAATCACTCTTGATAGTAGGGGTGTATGTTGATGATCTGTTGGTAACAGGAAGTAATGAGCAGGAAGTAAATGAATTTAAGCTACAGATGGGTTCCAGTTTTGAAATGACTGATCTAGGATCATTATGTTACTACTTGGGAATAGAGGTAGCTCAAGGGAAGGAGGGTATCTCAATAAAACAGTCAGCCTATGCTAAGAAGGTGGTACAAATGGCTGGGTTAACAGATTGTAATGAAACAAAAATTCCCATGGAGCCTGGTTTATAACTGTATAAGGATGAAGGGGGAGCAGAAGTGGATGCAACAGAATACAGAAAGCTTGTTGGTTCATTGAGATGTTTGACCCAAACAAGACCTGATATAAGTTTTGCTGTAGGTTATATCAGCAGGTTTATGCAGAACCCGAAAGAAGCTCATTTGAAAGCTGTGAAGCACTTAATCAGATACATAAAAGGAACTGTGCAGTATGGTATTAAGTATAGCAGGTCAGAAGGAGGTGGGCTTGTGGGATACAGTGATAGTAACCATTTAACAGATAATGATGATGGCAGGAGCACATCAGGAAATGTATTCTATTTCAATGGTTCATTAGTGTCTTGGAGCTCACAAAAACAGTCAACAGTTGCTTTGTCTTCATGTGAAGCAGAGTTTATGGCTGCTACTTCAGCAGCATGTCAAGCTATTTGGTTGCAAGGCTTGTTAGAAGAAATGTTGGGAAAGAAACAAGATGTGGTGGTATTGTATGTAGATGATAAATCAGCAATTCAATTGATGAAAAACCCTGTTTTTCATGGTAGAATCAAGCATATTAACACTTGTTATCACTTCATTCGTGAGTGTATTGAACGAAATCAAATTCATGTTGATTTTGTGAGTGGAGATATGCAAAGGACTGATGTATTAACTAAGGCATTGGCGAGAATAAAGTTTGGTGAGATGAGGTTTTTAGTTGGTTTGGAAAGTTTTGAAGGAGTTACTTGGAATTAAGGGGGAGTTTGTTAAAAGTTTAGGGACTGTTATTGTAATTCCAAGTAGTTAGAGGGTGTATTTTGTAATTACCAGATAGTATATAATCTGGTCTGTTTTGTTTTTTACAGTAATTGAATTCATTTTCTTTTATTAATAAAAAGATCATCTTCTTCCTTATTGATTTTCTTCTTGATTTGAGTTTGTATCTTGGTACCTGGTTCTCAATATGAATTTGATGAATTAGTATGTGTTTCACAGACACTGGAAATGTATACGCTGCTGGACTTAATGACTGCGGACAACTAGGCGTGGAAGATGGTAGAAGCTACACAATTGTACAGTAGCTTATGCTTCTTGGCTTCTTTTTGTTGAGTGTTACATATTTGTTATCTTGCTAGCCTTAATTTCATTGTATTTTGAGTTACAGCTAATTTTAATCGTGGGTTAATCATAATATTCTCCATTAGAATTTCTGGTAAATAAATTTAAAAAATTAATGTCTATTAGGAGTGTTATGTTGAAAAGAGCATGAATGATAGTTTGTTAGGAAGAAAACAACCAAACTAACATACCCAACAAAATTCCACACAAAGGTAGGGTCTAAGGAGGGTAGGATGAGGGCACACTTTACCTCTATCCCATTGGATAAAGAGGCTGCTCCCAGAGAGACCCCCCGGCTCCGTAACAACCCCCCCCCCGGCTCTTTTTTTGGCAATACAGAAAGCATACAAGAAATACATGCAAGGTACGCATACATGGTAAGGCATACAAGAACACAAGTGGCAAGTAAATAGGTATCACAAGCATATAAAAAAACATTAAGGCATCAAAGTCCCTACGGCTAAAGTAGATAAGACTAAAGCATACAAGAAATACACGAAACACATACAATACCAAAGCATACCTATGACTAAAGGCTCTCATACGGTTAAAAAAACAGCCTAGAAAGAAGCTATCCGCTACACCTACAACTACGTTCCCCTAGAAATCTCTAGTTGTATATTTCTTTGTGGTTGAATCTGATTGTTAGGAAGAATTTATCTACATTGTCTGTGAAACTACTTGGTAAAATATTTGTCTGGCGTGGATTGTCTTGCCATTGCAGGACCCGGTTGAAGTTTCTGGACTTCCCAAGGACATTATAAAAATCTCAGCTGGCTATTATCACTCTTCAGCTATTACAGGTCTGTACGCCCAATGAAGTAAAGGTTTCCATAGAATTAAAAATATATGAAACTTCAAACGGGCCTGTTACTTAGTTGCATCTGTATTCTCTGATAAATATGCTTTTCAATTGCAGAAAATGGAGAGCTATATATGTGGGGAAAAAATTCCAGTGGTCAACTTGGTCTTGGAAGGAGTAAGATGCTTATCTGTTGTTCTTCGATTATTTGCATTCTCTATTCATTGTTTGTAAGTGGAAATAAAGGGCTAAGTACACATCTTGAACTTCACAGAGGCATCAAAGGTGACCCCAGTCCCGAGTAAAGTGGATTTTTTGAATGGTGTTCCTATTAAGATGGCTGCTTTGGGTTCTGATCACTCTATTGCTGTTACAGGTTAGAAAAATATATGTAGAATTCTCCTTCTAACCAGTGTACCATAAAGATTTATGATTTCTCCGACTTCTATTCTGATTTTGGTTGGCTTGTGTTTCAGATAAAGGTGAGGTTTTAAGTTGGGGCGGAGGAGAATCAGGGAGGCTTGGTCATGGACACAAATCAAGCCTCTTGGGATTTTTGAGTTCTACCAGGTTTGTTTCGAGTATCTAAAATAATTTGCAATGCAATGGAGTAACACATTATATTACTGTAGCCCATCAAAAGTTAGTTTTATAGCCTAAAGATTCTTTATATCTTCTGCACCTTAGTATGTAGCACATCATTGTTTATATTTGTTTAGTATAAGAAGATAACGTTTCAGATCTCTTCTAGTGCAGTGAATATACACCAAGGCTTATTAAGGAACTTGAAGGAGTGAAGGTATTGACTATAAACATCTCTCATTTTTTATGGTATTCTTAGATACTCTCCACTCCAAAGTAAATGTGTGTTGTATTCAAAATGTAACAGATTAGTATGCCTTTTGTTGTTTGTTTAGCACACATTGATCTAAATTGATTTTGTCACAATATCTAATGAATAACTTTTTTGATATAGCAACAGAAATTAATATTTGCACATAATACAGATAAAGAGTGTCGCTGCTGGGATGCTGCATTCAGCATGCATTGATGGTACCTCATCTTCCTGGGATGCTGCATTCAGCATACTTTCTTATTTTACCTGTTACTCTTATATTATTTGAAGTCTATATGGTCAAACTTGCATGCCATAACCTTCAATTTTTGAATTTCAGAAAATGGCTCCGTGTATCTTTTTGGGGAAAAAACAGTACAGAAGTTAGTAAGTGCCAAAAACAGATGTGAATCATGATTGCATATCACATAAGAATTATATTTTAATATATAAAATTGCACTCTTTATCTGATTGATTATGACCTAGAAAACTCTATGCAGGCGTCCAGAGCAGAAAGTACTGTTTCCACTCCATCTAAGATGGGGGAATTACCATATTCTGTAGAAGTTGCATGCGGTGCTCATCACACATGTGTCATCACAAGTAATTTCTTCATCACTTTGATTATTTGAATTACGAGAGTTTCATATACCATCATGATTAAACATGCTTGTTGACGTGTCTTATTAACATCAAATCTTTCTTGTGCCTTGTTATCTTATGTGACATCTGTCTTTCTAACTTTGAATTCATTTGGCAATCTTTATCGCGAAGGTGGTGGAGAATTGTATACATGGGGCTCCAATGAAAATGGTTGTCTTGGTACTGGGTATGCGATTAACGCTCCACCTAAGATATTTATGGGCTAAACACACATATTAGATTAGTAGTTAATTGTTACGTTCTCTTATCTCAGCGATACACATGCCGTTCACGTGCCAGAAAGAGTACAAGGCCCATTCATGAGGCATTCTGTTAGCAAGGTCAGTTTCCTATAGAGTTGAACACCATAAAAGCTTTAGGCTTGACTTATAATTCCATTTAGTTAGGGGTGGAAAAATGAGCGGGCCGGTGGGTTGGGTAACAGGCTAAAATGGGCTATGTATTAGTATGGGTCAAAGCCGCCCGGGCCTCAAACACTGCTTTTATTTGAATTTATACAAGTAATTAACGTGTTACATATGATTACAAAACTTTGTTATTAGTTATTTCAATTTACAACAATAATTTTAACTTTTTTTTTATAATGAAAACTTTAGAAGGTTTTATGCATTTGAATACATTTTGGATGGCTTTCAACCTTCTTTACCCGCTTGACCAATTTGACTCGTTTCCTTTTACTTAAATCTTCTAGCTTAACCCATTTGACCCGTTAGATATACAACATAACCCAAATCGACCCATTAGTATATAATGTGGTCAAAATTGCCACCTATACCAACAGTACAAGTCCATATCCTTCCTAGTTAGTTGTCTTTGGCTTGTGCTGCAGTAGTGTGACACTTTGTCATTGGCAGGTATCATGTGGCTGGAAGCATACAGCTGCCATTTCTGGTAAGTTCCTTTATATTGCCAGTATTACAAATTATCTAGTACTTTTGTAGGTCAATTAAGCTTTTGTTTTTATATCACAGTATGCACATGATGTATTTTTTTCAGTTTAGGGAGAGTGATACTACCCGTGGACAGACCCGGTAGCTGAGATACGACCCACTCCTCCATGCACGTTGCCTTTTCATTTCTTTGCATGCATTTAGGAGAATAAGTAGCTTCCATTTAACCATTTCATTCCCACGTATCCTAGGTAGTTATTCATTTTTCTTTATTTAAAGGTATGTAATTTGTTTCATTTGGGAAATATAGAGAAAATTGCAGCAAAGTAGTCTTTCCTTCGTCTTGTGTTCTTGGAGTCTAACCCGCTCAAAGGGTCCCTATCTTAGGAGATTGGTTATCTCGAATCAACCTCTAACATTGGTGCTTTCATTGACTTACCCGATGCCTCCCCGACGCGAAACATCGTCACTCGAAGAATCACTCGCAGCCATGGTTGAAAGCTTGAACATCCAATCATCGGCTATGCGTGATTACGCAACCAAGCTTGATATTGTAGTCTCCCAACTCGCCGCTCACTTCGCTCAAACCCAAAACCTCATCGCCTCACTCATCAAAACCGTCTCCAAACCCTCATCCACGCCGCCGCCACAACCGCCTACAACAACCCTAGCGGCCTCACCAAAAGCTGCACCATTATTAGGTGCACACGTCTCTCCACCAACACTGGTCCTGACATCGCATGTAAGCTGCTCTCAACATGAGCCCTTAAAAGTTACGATATCATGGGCACCTTAATCAGGCAAAGGGACGATTATTGTTCCAAAAATTGGTCTAATGTCCATTTCCATGGGCTATCAACTCCTCTTCCTTGTTCCATATGAAGTCTCCAATTTGGTAATTGGGCAACTTTCACGTGAAGATGCAAAAGAAAAAGGATGGCTTTTAGATGGGTCCCCACACAATTTTTCTCATGCACAATCACAGCGATGAACCATCTACCGAATGTGCACGAGAGTGGCTACCACTGTGGCGTTACGTGGAAACGGCCCCGAACGCCGCTGGAAGATTCGAATGGAGACCACCGTGGTGTTCCATTCCGTCCTTGAGGACAAGGACGTTTTCAAGGGGAGGGTAATGATACGATCCGTGGACAGACCCGGTAGCTGAGATACGACCCACTCCTCCATGCACGTTGCCTTTTCATTTCTTTGCATGCATTTAGGAGAATAAGTAGCTTCCATTTAACCATTTCATTCCCACGTAGCCTAGGTGGTTATTCATTTTGTTTTTCTTTATTTAAAGGTATGTAATTTGTTTCATTTGGGAAATATAGAGAAAATTGCAGCAAAGTAGTCTTTCCTTCGTCTTGTGTTCTTGGAGTCTAACCCGCTCAAAGGGTCCCTATCTTAGGAGATTGGTTATCTCGAATCAACCTCTAACAGAGAGGATGGACTTTGATGTCGTATAGTTTGTTTATTACAGTTTTATATGTATATGTAATATTTAAGAATGAAATGAATGAGATGAGAGGCATGATATTTGATCTTAGGTGGTCTTGTTTTAATTTTGGTATGTAGTTATATATTATTGCTAAGTTTTTTGTAATGCTGTTTACATCCAGATGGCAATGTTTATACTTGGGGATGGGGTGGTGCCATGGGCACCTTTTTTGAAGCGGAGCATTCTTCTGGTGGACAGTTGGTTCGTTTCCACATTCACTGACATCCTTCTCTTGGTTTCCTTTTTTTTCATTGGGGGTAGGGATGGCGAAGAAAACAGAAACCCGAAATATTCGGGACGTGTATTTGGGTCTTGGTTTTAAAACGTGATCGGTTTTGTGTACATAAGGCGCGGGCTGTACGAAAAGCGCACACGCACAAAAAGCGCAGATGAGGCGCGCTCCTCATGTACGAAAAGCGTAGTTGTGCATAAGGATGTTGTACAACAAGCATTTTAGGTTGTACATGTAGGTAATTTATATATTAAATCATATATAAAGCTGATTTATAGCTAAATTTGGGGTAGGGGATGATAAAAACCTATGAGATATAATGATATATAAAAAAAATATATAAGCACCTTACGTTTCGCGTACGAAAATCGGTGCGCTTTTCCGCTTTGCGCCTCGGTTTTAGTGCGCTTCTTGCTTTTTAAAAACCAAGATTCGGGTATGGGATAAGCTTTATAAATTTTCGTGGGTTTGGGGCATGTATCATACATTTACCTGAACATATTAATATATGACGTTGAAGTTGTTCGAAGCTTGAAATTGTCAAAATTATATAATCGTTAGAAGTGTAGTTGAGTATTTGATATTTCAAGTCGGTTTTTGATGTGGGTTTAACATCGGGTTTCGGGTAATGGGCATCCCAATGGGTAAACTTTAACCACATAAGTTCATAAACGAGTATACCCACGAACCCTATAGTATTGAGTCACGGGTACCCGACGAGTATGGGACACGGTTTTATATTCAGGTATGGGACTGAGATTACCAAAACCCGTCTCATACCCGACCAATCGCCATCCCTACATTAGTACATTGTGGAGTATTTAATATACCCAAACATAATCCTCATTATAATCAAATTTTGTGGGTGCAGGGTTTAGGGGATGATGTGGATTATGTTGAACCTACAATGGTTAACTTTGGTGAGAGTGTGAAAGCACTGCAGGTCTCATGTGGGTTCAATCACACGGGGGCTGTACTCGAATACAACTGATTGCAAACAAAGAAACATGTCTCGTTTTTTTTCAAGCACAAGTTTTGAATGTGCATTCAAACAGGTGATTAGCCAAATAGTTGATCTACACAAGTACACATAACCGTCAAACAGCAAACAGAATAAGGGAGTATGCCGAGTAAGTCATACGACACCAGAATTGCATGTGAATAAGCAACTGTATGTAAATTTATTATTGTGCAAATATCTCAAGAGCGTAGTGTATATGACTATATGAGGTTCTTGTGTAAAAACAATCATGTTTATTTCAAAAACAAGCATGTGTGTGATCCTTATGTATCCTGATTTGTGAGTACCTTTTGGTCCATATGTAAACCTACTTTGCATTGAAATTGATCCCGACTTCGTACATCCTTTTGCGTGATACGTAACAAGGGTATAATTGCATCCGGTTGGATTTATGCCGGGTTATTGGTTGACAGGCTCTAATAAATAGGTTAGACGGGTCCTAAACGGGTTGGTGGGTTGATTTTATAAAAAACAACTTTTTGTTCTAATTTTAAACCGGTTGATAGGTCCACCACGTGTTTGATTTAGTACAGGTTAAATCAGGTCAACTCGAACATGACATGTTTGTTAAACGAGTAAAAAATGATAACCCAAAATGTGGTCACCCCTAATTGGATTCATCACACTTTTTTTTAAGGGAGAATTTTATATATATCTTACAAACTTGCTTAATTACATGTATACTCAACTCAAAATCAAAATTAAATATACCCCTCATATAAACTTGGTTAATTATATATACACCTAACTCAAAATCTAAATTACATATACCCCCTACAAACTTGGTTAGTTACATATATATACGAAAATATTAAATTTACCCATTTAATTTATTTTATTAAAAATAATCTTACCCTTATTTTTACTAAAAATTTAAAATTTCATATTTATGCAAGTTTTGTAACTTAGTTATTTTTGGCCCTTTTTACTTTTTTTTGGTTTTAATACAATTTTTAATAAATTCTCTATTGATTTTTTACATATCTTACTATTTTTCTTTCGGTTTTAACAAAATTTTCAATACGTTTTTACTGATTATTTTACGTCTTTTACTGTTTTTCTTTCGTTTTTACTTATTTGTTTCATCTATGTAAAATCTACTCTTCTTCATTGCAATATTGGAGTAACAATCACTAAAAATTACGAGTAACAGTCTCCAAAAATGCTAAACCAAATGTCACAGTTTTAGCCGATTATAGTACAAAAAATCATGTCAAAAAACAATCGGCTATCAACGGGAAAGTGACACGAGTGATAACGATATTTTGAAGGCATCTACTTCCCAATACCGTTTGCAAAATAACGGCTAGATGTTTAGCCAAATAGCGGGTTGGGATATTGTAAGGCGTTCTCCTAAGTAAGCCCCGGTTCCCGAAGGAAGTCAATCCTCGAAATGGACAAATACATCCGAGTCGAACGAAGTGCTGTGGATGCACGAGATGTCAACGAGGAGGATGATAAGAAGAGGCCGGAAGAACCGCCACGACCGCCCGGAAGAAATAAAGGAAAACACTTATTATCGTCAAATTTTCCGAAACCCAAAAGTACGGATTTTATATCAGGTAGGTTGGCTTAATTTAAAGAGAGAGAGTTAAAAAGACTTCGGTTAAAGCAAGAAGCAGAGGAAAGATTTTAATTTTAATTTTAATTTTTAAATGGTGGAAATTTGGCAACGTGGAAATATCATAGCAGCGACCAAACCACTTGAAAATGTCGACGACGACGGCGACAATGCGCCAAATTCCCCTGTTGTTCAATAAAATTCACTTTCAGAGCTCCCATGGCCATGGCGACACGTATTTCTTCCCAATTCATCTTTTCTGTAATCTACTTATCTCCTTTACTTTTGCTTTCATCCACTATTTTGTTCAATCACACTTTCAATTTTGAAATTTACAGTGAAATACCCTAGTTTTGTCTTTCTTTTTTGGGGGACTGAGTATGATTTCGAAATGCCTTTATTTGATTTGAATCTGTGCTAGTTTGATAGGAAGTTGTTACTGAAATTCAAAGTGCATAAACATTAATCGACACCTAGGGCAAGATACTGAATCGGTGTGTTAAAACTCTATTCTAGACTTTAAGTAAACAAATTTTCTTTCTGATGTTATGAAGGATTTCACCAGATATGAATACCGCTTCTCCAAATTGGCAAAACACGCATTTAGAATTCAAAATCTAATGAAACCTAGGTTGAATTATCTGAAGCTAAATCTAATGTTGCATTTGGAAACATGTAACTCAACATCAGGAATCCGAGTAGGTGCTTATGTATTTGAATAACTGAATTTGCTTCAATCTGAAATCCAAACCATGGAATTGCCAGTCTGTTATAAAACTGAATTAGTTGAGAGTTGAGACCAAAGATTTACACTTTTCTTGAAATTGTATGCGTCATATGACTCATATCATTTGACTTTATAACTGCCGGTGGCACTATTCTAATTTGTTCTAATTTGAATATGCAGTCTTTCAATAACGCAAGGGAAGTCCTTGCACATTTTATTACAGGCAAGTAATGCATGTCATTTTCAAATCATTAAAATGTTGCGCGTGTGTAACAAATTGTTATTATTTTCTATATATAACGACTTTGAAGGGAACAGATGCTGTCAACCCAGCTAGAAAATATTGTAAATTTCATGGGAAAGCAACTACACTATCCTTTCGAGGTTCTGTTAAGTATGTTCAGACAGTGTGCAGAATCTCAGCTCCTGGCACCACTTGGGAAGGTCCACCTTCAGATTCTTTAAAAGATAGGAAAGTGGTGCCCGATTCAGATCCACCAAGTACTAAAGATGTTAATCTTTTGTATGAATTTTTTGATAAAAGGTAAGATTCGACGCCATAAGATTTTGTATTGCAATTAAAGTTTCAAGCACCTCCATATACGGGTCAGTTGACCCGCTTTAGGAGCATAACGTTCCCAACTTTGTGCAGTACCAAACTTGTTGCTTTGACTGGAGCTGGGATAAGCACCGAGTGTGGAATTCCTGATTATAGAAGGTACACCCAATCCATATTTCCACATTATTTTGAATCAACAAAACGGTATACACCGAGTTTGTGTTTTAAAAAGAAGCTACTTCTAGAGGTGGCAAAATGGGTAACTTTTTGGTATGGGTTGAAATGGATCATGTCGGATTGGGTCTGAAATACTTGTTAATATTTTATATTTTTTTTGTTAATTAGCTTGTGTGTCAAATATGCTGACAATATTATTTTCAATAATAGTATAGTTTTTCAACAATGTTACACTTTGGGCGACTTTTGACCTCGGTACTTTTAATATAATTTATCTTATATTACCCCTTTTGACCCCTTAGAGATAAAATATAAGCCTAATTGACCCGTTCATGTATATGGGTTGACTTGCAAGTTGCAACCTCTACATACTTGTCATGTGATTAATCTTTGACCGTCGGCTTCTTAAGAGGCATACAAGGATTTTTCGGGTAACTTGTAATAGGAGGTTTAATGCATTCATGGGTTACACATGAGGGGAACACACCTTTTCACCTATTGATAGACTATGGATTAGTCACCCCAGTATTTTAGTATCATGGGACATAGATGAACCATGTGAAAGGTTAGTATTATATATCCAAACATTATACAAAATCAGACCGAGCTCTCGGTTTCTATACTTCTATAGTGTTCCCTCATGCAGAGTAAAATAGTGCTCATGTTAAATTCATTCATCTCCTAAGTAATAACATCATTCATTGTTTCTTCTTCTCTCCTTGTCTATAAGTGCAGCCCCAATGGAGCTTATAGTACTGGTTTCAAGCCAATTACTCATCAGGTAATATGAAGGCATCTGATTTCCAATGGTTGCGTTTTTCTAATTGTTGATTACTTGATTGTTCGCTTAACTTTTGATACTTTTACACTTTATATTTCATGGGGTGGGACGTTGCTTTGATGGGTAATAATGGAATGTTGCTTTGTACTTCTCTTGTATTTTCTTTATATGCACAGCAATTTACGCGGTCTAGCCGTGCACGAAGACGGTATTGGGCAAGGAGTTATGCAGGATGGAGGAAGTTCAATCAATCTAAGCCTAGTCCAGCTCATACTGCATTAGCATCTTTAGAAAAAGCCAACCGAATAAGCTTTATGATTACACAAAATGTTGACAGGTCAGCATTATCTCCGAAATTCACCAAATACTTTTAAAATCGTTTAATTTGAGATTATTATTATTGTTGTTATTTCTTTTACCAGGTTGCATCATCGTGCTGGTAGCAACCCACTTGAGTTACATGGGACCGTCTATATCGTTGCTTGTTTGGATTGTGGGTTTTATTTTCCACGTGAAATCTTTCAAGACCAATTGAAATCCCTAAATCCAAAGGTCAAACCTTCAAAGCATTAATTTCTAACTTTATAATATTTGCACAAAGCTTTATCACAGTTTTCCTCCCTTTTGTGTTTATGATTAATATGTAATGAGATATTAATTGTCTTTTAGTGCAGTGGGCAGCAGCTATAGAGAGTCTAGATTATGACAGCAAGTCAGATAAGAGTTTTGGGATGAAGCAGAGGCCTGATGGTGATATTGAAATTGATGAAAAATTCTGGGAAGAAGATTTCCACATACCAACTTGCTCTAAATGTAATGGAGTACTTAAACCCGATGTAAGGAAATTTCTTTAACTAGTGCCATCTCCATTTTAATGTCGTTTTAGTTTATACTCATTAGAATCTTAATGGTAGTAAGCAAGCATAGGTGCTCCATAATCAGTATTATCAATCCTAAGAAGACTACCTAAGTTTGTCACTCCCATTCATCAAGTTGGTAGTATAAATCGCAACATTTCTTTCCTTTTTTGAACATTTGTAGCTATTTGCCCATTGTAATAGATAAACTTGGTAAATTGTATCGTATATTGATTTGTATATTCTAGGATTACAATATGACATATATATATAGGGATCTACACAGGAACCTAGGGCCGGCTGACATAGCATAAATGGGCCGGCCCCTATACTAATAATATCGCCTAATAGTAATATATTTATTTTGGTCTACAGATTCCCCTGTTTTAGGGAGGGTATTTTAGATGTTTGACTAACAACCGAATACTCCTATTATTTTATGACTTTGTTTCCAGTAATGAACATCATTTAAGACTGGTAAATCTTAAAATTTTTCCTACTAGGGAGTTACATCCACAACTGTCGTCGTCTGTTAGGTTGTTGGTTGGTCTGTTGTAGTGATGGCAAAATGGGCAGGGTGGGTAACGGGTATCGGGTCAAAACAAGTAAATTTTTTATGTGTTGTCAGGTCAACCTTCACTTCTTTGTGTAAATCTTCTTTTTGTTGATAAGTGGTGTCTTATATGATTCTTATTAACATAGTATTACACAATAATAATCTAGTTCATTGAATAAAACTATTTAATAATTTAAGTTTCACGTATTTAAAATACACTTTGGGAGGTTTTCCCGGTTTCCTTTTTTAGCTATTTTTACTTTATCCATTTGATGTGTCAAGATATAACATAACACAAATCTAAATGGGTCAAACTTGCCACCTCTAGTCACTCCATTAACTTATCACATAACCTAATTGTGGTACTGTGTGTGAAGGTTGTATTTTTTGGTGATAATGTACCAAAGGATAGAGCTAATATAGCCATGGAAGCTGCTAAAGGGTGTGATGCTTTCCTCGTCCTCGGTTCATCAGTTATGACCATGTCTGCTTTCCGACTTGTCAGGTACAAATCTCAATTTCCATTTTCCTATAATCCTTCATGCAACTTTCTGTCATTTTTTCGTTTAATCTCGAGACGTTAATTAAATTTGTACAGAGCAGCTCATGAGGCTGGCGCTGCTACCGCAATTGTAAATATAGGCGAGACCCGAGCTGATGATTTTGCAGATTTGAAAATCAACGCACGACTTGGAGAGGTCTGCACTACTAAAACCATATATTATTTTAAGTTTTTTATTACATGAATCCTGAATTTTGTTCACTGTTGGTTGATGCAGATATTACCACGCCTGCTTAACACTGGCTCCCTCAGTGTTCCTGCTATCTGAGAACCTGAAAAAAGTCGATCCATGGTGTCAACTTGTCTTCACAAGCTACGTGGGACGATCAAGGGTCATGGGTTTCTGCAAAATTGAAATCCTACCGTTGGCTTCACCTGATGATACAAGATAACAAGGTATTTTTTCCTTTTATCATGTGCTTTGACCATATGTGAACCAAATTCAGTATTTTCTATGAATAAAACATGTGTTAAACTAGATGGTATACTCTCTGTATAAAAAAACGTGCTATTTTTTTTTTTATAATTTTTGTGGCTTTGCACCTTGTTGCCTCAAAACATACACCAATTTTCTACAGCCATGGTTATCACTTGGTACTAGTATACTACTTTTGATCAATGTTTTCAGAACCGGATCGGACAACGAACCGGACGTTTTAGTGGAACTATTTATTGACATATTATACTCGGGTAAAAGCATTTATAAGAAAACATAATTGAAAGCCTCCTTAAGAATAACTCACAAATCAAAGATTTAGTGGCAATGTTGTTTAGTAATAATGATCAAGGAAGCTAATTACAAAGTTGATAGTATGAAACAAGCTCTGATGAAAAATTATATACAAGACATGTACTTGGCCAAAGGGGAACAAATGATGGATCTTACATCTCATCAAGAAGAAGAAAACATAAACATGATTTGTGAGTACCTTTTGTTCTATATGTAAACCTACTTTGCATTGAAGCCGATCCTTGATTTCCTGGATCCTTTTGCTAGATATATATCATGGGTCAAATCGCATCCCGTTGGATTGGACTTGGGGTGTCAATCATGTCACGTTATCGAGCCGACGGGTTTCGGGTTGGTGGGTTGTAAATGAGTTGTAAATAGGTCATAACCTAATGGTTTGACATGTGATAAATGGATTGGTGGGTTGTAAATGAGTTGTAAATAGGTCGTGAATAAATGATTTGGTAGGTTGCACTAAATGGTTTAAACAGGTCACGAGTAAATGATTTGGCATGTTGCAGTAAATGGGTTAAACATGCTATAATTGTTGGGTTGACTTAATAAAATATTTTTATTATGTTTTATTCTAATTTTAAGCAGGTTTACTGGTCGACTTGTTTAATTAAACAGGTTAAACATGTTAACCCGAATACAAAACCGTTTAATTAACTGGATTAAACAAGTCAATTAGATCACAAAATGTTTATTAAAAGAGTTAGAATTTACAATCCAAAACCTGATATTTTTTTCCTTGTTTCACCCCATGTCAGGAATTGTGAATTATTATCTAACTTCTTAAAGGTTTGCAAAAGTTGTCTTTTATAGATTTTTCAGGGTTTAGTGGAAAGAGTTGTTAAAATAAAAAGAGAGTGAATTTGTGCATAACTAGCAAAAGCTACCCGTGCGTTGCGGCGGGTCGCGCATCGTTGCGGATGGGTTCTAACTTCTAAATAACGTAGAAAACTTTGTAAAGCTGGAGAAAAAAATCTGAACTTTTTTGAAATAAGAGAGAAATCACCAAGGACATATTTTTTATATTAAAAACAAATTTACAAAATTATAACCCAATATACAAATGAAAACTTTATATAAATAAAAAAACGAAACCGTTTAAATAACTAAAAAAATAACAAATTTGAAATTCTTAAAAAGTCATTCGTAATTTAAAACGTAAAATTTAAACCCGTATGTTATGACGCGTTAAACAACGGAAGAAGATGGCAAAATAATAGTATTTAACATCCTTTAAAAATATCATATTTTAAAAAATTTAAATTACTTTGAAAATAAAAAAAAAATTCTGTTTTACTTTTCACTTTCATACTTATTTGAATAAATTTTATGTTTAAACATCGTTAAAACGTGAAAAAAGTGAGTAATCATTCGGTTAATTGCGATTATGAAAACTTAAAAAGAGTATATTTAAAAGCATATAAGTACCCATTAAATTAATCGAATTATTGTCATGTAAAAGTGTTTAATTCACAAATAATTAGAATAGAAATATTTGGAAGAAATTGAGGTCATTGGTATAGGTGTAATGACCAAAATATCAAAAAGGACAACAAACTCTTGAAGGGCAATTTGATAGTTACACATCATATTCATGTATATTATTTATAATAAAAAGTTGCATTCATTGCTTGTACCATGTGCATTACTTGTAAGCTATTTGCTAATCGTAACTTTTAATAATAATAATAATATTTTTTTAAGCAATAGAAACACCAACAAATCAGAAAAAAATAAATATATTTTGTTTAAACAAACAATCACACGATTCTATAAATAAAGAATCATAATATTTCATACTATATGAGAAACGTAACATTATTATAAACATAGAAAGAATCACAAGATTCTATAAATAAACATATATGAGAAACATATTTCATTTGAGTTGCTTGTTCTTTAAACATCCTTGCTCAAGAAAGTAACGGTTTAGCCATGACTTGAAGCTTTTAAAAAGGAACCACTTCATGAAAATGACTTGGCCACATTCATTGAAAATGGCTCCCTTCCTGTCAGATATAAACCACGCTAGGCCGGGGTGTCAGAAGGTAATGAGTTGAGGATACTTCAGATCCCACCGATGATGTGCTTCCATGACTTGTAATAACTCAAAGGATCTTCTTTCTTGAAGCTTTGAATCCAGTTTCATCCAGGTAACAAAGGGATCGATTTCTGTTGCATTTGTATTGATGGGTTGCTTAGCATACATGTTTTGGATGCATTAGTTTTTATTGTTTTAGGTTGGGGTTAGTTTTAGCATGTTTAGTCGAATGAACTGCCATTATTTGACCCGTTTTGACCGGTCCATTTTTGACCACACGTTTTGACTGGTTTTTGCCTTTGCTGACGAAAAATCCTAGATCCGTCACTGCATAAAAAACTACTACTTAAAATATCTAGAATTTCTACAAACAATTTAATTGTAAGAAAATAATGTTGGTAAATCAGACACGAATTTGGATGAACAAAATCAAAGATTGATAAACTTGCTAATTGATTTCTTGAATTTTATTCATTAAATTGAGAATTCGTTCAACAACCATATACATACACGATGAGGGGTTCTTATAACCCTAATTTGAACCAACACGTCGTTTAGGATACGACACAACCGTTTGACTTTGACACAATTACATACCATCCCCTAGACTCTTTACAAATACACATTTGACTCTAAACGTGACTTTCTAATATATACAAACTTGACCTCTATACTTAATATTTAGTTTATACTTTTAATACTCCCCTTAAACTAAATATAGTTTAAAGACGGTCTTCTACTTGCTTGACATGCACTTATAATAGTGTTTGATCTTCTTCATAGATGAGAAGAGATTCTTGTTCCTTTTCTTTCACTTTATCATTCCATTTGATGCATTTGTTTGCAAAGTGACCAAGTCCACCATATTCATAACATCTAAATTTGCTTTTATTCCTAGGCCCATACCTCTTCCAAATTCTTTTTCTCCTTTGCTAAAACCTCTTCCTATCACAGTTTTGATTACCAAGTCCTTTTTTACAACCCTGATTACTTGAACTTTCCATCAGAAGTTTATTTTGACAATTTTCTTCTGGTTCATCCCGACTTTTGAGGTGTTCTTCAAATGTTATTCTACCCACTGCTTCTTCAATTCAAATGACATCGTGTCAACTTCTCGATATTATTCGATAGTTGCCACGATTAGTAGAAATTTCTTTGGAATTGAATTAAGCAACTTCCTAAAATTTGTCTTATCCTTTAGAGTACTACCAAGACTTTTAGATTGACTCTTTTTCTGCCCATTTTTGTCACAAAGTCACGTACTGATTCATTTGGTTTCATCCTCAAAGTCTGTAATTCACTTCTCAAAGGTGTGTAGATGTGCTTTCTGAACAAAATATGCTCCAAGATTTAGAACTTTAATCGAGCCCGATACTTTTTTTTGTAGTCGAGTGTAACTTGCATTAACACATCTTGTGGCAATGTTTGAAAGATTATTGCATTTGTTGTATTTTCCTTCTTCTCATCTAATGATGCTTCTATTTCTTTTTTAGCATCAATTATTTCCCAAAGACCACAAGCCTTCAATACTGTGTTTCCATCATCAATGCCCAAGTGGTGTATTGTTTGAGTTAACTTAGGACATTGAAGTGAAATATTTTCTTGCTCACGAATTGGTGCTGAATTGCCTAATATGTTTTCTTGCTTTTTATCTTCTGCCATGCCTCCTTGCTTTGTTCTTCTTGCCATCTTGGGATTCTTGCCAACTTCCTTGCTGATTTTCTTGCTCTTGCTGTTTGATCAAAAGATCAAAATTTCTTACTTGGACTTGCTTCTAGCCAACTTGCTAACGTGTTTTCCTTGCTCCTGACCAACTTGCTAATTAGGTTTTAAATGCTCCTGACGGACTTGCTAATAAGGTTTTACGTGCTAACTTGATAGACTTGCTTCTGACCGACTTGTTGATCAACCATTCTGACCTACATACTAATCAGATTCTTGCTTAACCGGAGTTGACTTGCTTGACCATAATTGACTTGCTTTGACCAAAGTTTGGTCTATACTTGTTATTTTGTTTTTGAACCACAATGATTCGAATTTGTTACTTGCTCTTGCTAATTGAATCACAATGATTCTACTTTCTCTTGAATCAATAGATTAATATCAATAGAAATGATTGTTGACTGATCTTCGAATTGGTTTCTTTCTTCAATAACAATATCCCAAAACAGACTTGTATACACAATTGCAAATTTCGATATATGAACAGGGAAACAATTTGATCACATGTGTCGTTTTATTGAACAGGTATTCAATTCGAATTCTGGTGACAAGGATGATAAGAATAAATTTTGAATTTTAACAACCGGATTTCAATTTAGAACGACCTGACATTTGCAAACCAATCACGACAGGGTGGAGCGAAATTGTTTCTTTAGGGAATAAATTCGCGAGAGAAACAGAGCCCTAGGTCGATTAACATGCTTCGATTTCTTGCCCTTCATTCCTTGCTTTCGAGCGAAAATAGCACACAATCGTTTCTTGCTTCAATCTCTTGCACTGCGATTTTCGTCAATCTCCCTCTTGGATTGATTAACGTGGTGCTTTAATACCAATTGTTAATAAATCATACACAATATTAGATGAACAAGATCAAAGATTGATAAACTTGCTAATTGATTTCTTGAACTTTGTTTATTAACTTGCGAATTTGTTTAACAAACTGATACATACACGATGAGGGGTTCTTATAACCATAATTTGAACCGACGCGTCATTTAGGATACGACACAATAGTTTGACTTTGACACAATCACATACCAACCCCTAGACTCTTTACAAATACACATTTGACTCTAAATATGACTTTCTAATATTTACAAACTTGACCCCTATACTTAATATTTAGTTTATACTTCTAATAAATAGAAAATAGAGAGTGTATTATATTGACAATAACATAACCATTTCCTCTCACAATTATGATTCACTAGAAATTCAAGGCAACCCAACATGAAGACTAGATTCACATGCAACAGATGAGTGCATAAGGAATATGCATCGTTATTACAAGGAAGGTCAAGCCAAGTCGATCAATATGGTACCGTTAGTCTGGGCTTTAGAAGGTAATCACTTGATGTATCTTCAATAGCGGAAAGATGTCCACCGATGATGTGCTTCCATGACTTGTAATAACCCAAAGGATCTTCTTTCTGGTTTCCTCCATCATCGTACACAAGGCTGATACCATATTCCCTTACATTTGCATGATCCTCTCCTTCAACATCATAGGAAAGACCAATTCCATCATAACCATCCTTAAATTTTACACCAAAGTGAATGCTAACATCATCACCATCTTCAAATTCATTCTTCTCAAACATCCAATGGCTTAACCACACTACAACTTCATTACCATATTTTAAATCATCATCTTTTGGGAGAACATACATAATAGGTTGGTATGTCCGGTACGAGTTCTTTGTCAAATTCGCTATCTCAATTCTTGAAGGACCAACATTCATCTTGCTTGAAATTGTACGCACAATGCACACATTTATCCCTTGAATCTTACCATTTTGAGGAGATGATTGCAAGGTAAACGATGACCCGTTGCTTCTATGAGTGAACCATTTTGGAACCTCTTGCCCTTTAAGATATGTGCTGAATATTCCATGTTCATAAAGCATCTGTCACATGAAAGTTTTATTAGTTTGAATCACATAAATGCATATTAAAATAGAGAAATTAATTATATATGAAGAGACATCCACCTGAGTTGGAAATATTCCTTCTGCTTTATGGTAACATCCGTCACAATCAGCCATCGATAACCGGCAATAGTTCAAATATTCTATATTAGCCCAGCCCAAGCTGCGCAGTACCTCTTCATCAATTTCTGATAAAGCTTGCATTATGAACTTATCCTGAATCTCAGTCATGGAAGAAGCATCAAAATATATGACTTCTAGTGGTTCTGAATTTTCTGGATGAAATGTTATTTTCTCCAGTGAGTAACAATTGTGTATAATCAATACCTTCAGTGTGCTTGGAGCACACAAGATTGTTTTCAGGTTACGACACCCATCAAAACAGAGCTTCTCCACACTACGAAGGCTTTTCACACAATCTGGCATGGAAATAATTGGATTTGCATCCAAATACAAGACCTTCAACATTGATAGACTACTAAAATCACTTGGAAAGGATTCATTAGACAATTTATTATTTTTTAGGGACAGAGTTACTAATGATCTTGGTAATGAAATCACAAAGGACTTGGAACTTCTGGGTATGGCCTCCACAATGGCAGAAGAAGACTCGAGGGACTTTATGTTTAAATTGTCAGCACTTAGAACTTTAAGTGCTTCCATATCCTTCATCTCAGTTGGAAATTCACCAAGATTTGAACAACCATCTATTAGAAGTTGTGTAAGGTTCTTTAACTTTCCTAGGCCTCTTGGAAGTTCCTTCAACTTATTGCATTTACTGAGATCAAGGACTTCAAGTTTTTCACAATAAGCCCCAATTGATTCACAGACCTCAACTAGACTTGTGCATCTTGCGAGTGTCAACCTTTCAAGTACAGGGAGATTAGAGAAGTGACCCACTCTAACAAGCTCATGACAACTACTGAGATTAAGAAACTTCAATGACCTGAGTATCTGTTAAAATAACAAATAAGTAATATTAAGATGCATGTTAGTATTTGCGGGTTGAATCATGATCCTGAACAAAATCCTTTTATATATCAATGTCAAAGACATCAACTTTAACCCGGACACACTTTAATCTTTGTAACCCTAACACGACCCTTATAACCCATTTATCTAAACGAGGCAAATAAGTTGTAAACGGTTAAAAACAAGTTGTAGTAGAGGATCATTAAAAGGGTTAAACATGTCAACCGAACAAGACTTGTTTATTAAATGGGTTAGATATGACGAATCAAAAACTTGATTTTCATGCTAGGAAATACCACTCTTAGAATTAGCAAACAAAATAAGTAGAAGCTTGAGATTTTAGTACCTTGGGCGTCTTCCAAAGTTGTGTTAATTTGCTATTGTAAAACTGAAGGTATATAGCTCAAAGGGAATCCATGCATACATAACCATCTTAAACCTTTAGGAAAATTCTTGTAGGATCCACTAAGTTGTACATAGTTTAGTTGTAGTAGTCTTAAGTTGCGCATCTCACTTAAAGCAAGGGTCTCAAAGCCCCCTTTTGTTTCACGAAATGAGGAGCGCATTCCCAAAACCCTACCAAATAACCACCAAATAACCGAGAGAAGTATGCAAACCCAATGGATTAATGGAAGTGATCTAAATCCAAACTTTCTCATAAGGGCACCATGTGATTCTTTTGAAGTTTCATCGTCAAATGTTTTTATGTCAAGGGTAAGTCCTTGAATTATTGGTGTTCCCTTAGAATAAAAGAAATTACAAATGATTAAAGAAGTTATGTGTAAATACATAATACAAGTTAATCAAAGCACACACACACCTGTCTGTTTTGCAAAACATCCAAGCACTCCTCATGATACCATAATATAGTACGTTTCCATGGCTTCTTAGGTGATTCTTGACGAACTATATCTCTCCCCATTTCTTGAAGAAGTTGATGCATCCTCAATTTATCAGATGAGTCTACTGTGAGAAGGCATCTATTGATGAGAATCTTGATCCCGGATGTTTTGCATACGCCACACGCTTTTAATATGTCCTCAGTGAACTTTCTATCTTCTCCAACAAATAAACAAGCAATATGTTTAAATAGTTCCTTGTCCTTTTCCGATGGCAAAGCATCAAAACTAACTTTCAGGACATTTTTAATATCTCGATTAATTTCTTTCCCTAGTGATTCTAAGATATCTTCCCATGTAGCGTCTTCACTACGTAAAGAACAGCCCAAAACTTTAAGAGCCGGTGGATGTCCGTTGCAGTATTTTACGACCTTCATTGACTCCTCTTCTTCACCTTCGTTGGGTTCATCTCGTCCAAAGGCATGCCAACTTAAAAGCTCAAGAGATTCCTTATTATTTAAGCCATGAAGCAGGTGCTCCATATGCTTTGGTTGAACTTGTGTTTTAAACAACCTACATCTTTCTGTTAATGAACCATTTTTAAACGTTATTATGATTTTACTTCGTGGATGAAGGCCTTTCGTCCCGATTAACACATCCAACTGCTCAAACTTATCTATACCATCAAGAACAAGAAGAGTTCTTTTCCTAAAAAGTGAATTCCCAATCTTAAAGGTGCCCGCATTAACATCGTTTATGTCCATCCAACTTCGTGCTCCAATATCTTTAAGCAGTTGTTTCTGTAAATCAAGCAATCCGTTTGGTGGTGTACACCTCCTTTCGATATCTTCAAGAAAGCAGCTGCCGTCAAACTCAAAATAGTGCGACTTGAAGATATAGTCCGCTAAATATGTCTTTCCAATCCCAGCCATTCCCCATATTGTGAGAAATTCTGTGGTATGGAGGATGCATTATCCAAGAATGAAGTGATGACGCTAACGGAAGACTCCATCCCAATTAGTTTCGGGATTTTACTCCTCTTGTGTAGATCTAATCGGCCACTTATCTCTTTAACAATTCCTTCAATAAGTATCGTCTCTCTCCTGAACCGATTCCATCGAGAAGAAGAAGAAGAAACAACTCAAGTAATTAGATAAATAAAGAGTCCATCAACAATCATGTGCATCACAACAAAACTTAACAAAACCAATTCCAGAATTGAATAAATAATAACCAATTCCAAACCCCACTCAACAAAACTTAAATAGTTTATCATCAACCATACAAACATGAGCATGCATAGGTATTTAGAAATATGAGGAAGAAAGTGTTTAATTACCTGCCATTCGCTTCCTCCCCTTTCATATCAGCAACTTCCGTTAGGGCTCTCTCCCATTTCTCAATCTTCTGAGCCCATTGACTTCTTTTCTCTTCATTTGTTTCGGCCTTCATCCTCTGTTTATGCTCTGCCATTGCGTCTCCGAAGCTGTTTCGTTGCTTCCTGACATCGGAAGGCTTGACATGATAGAAGATGGGGAAAACAATATGTTTGGAGGTCCTTCGTTGCTCCATGATCAGTGCCAGTTCATCAAGGCACCATGTGGAAGAAGCGTAATCCTTCGACAGCACGATAATAGAAGCCCTAGATGATTTAATTGCACTCTCCAACTCTGGTTTCAAAAACTCTCCGATCTGAATCTCTGTATCATCGAAGAACGTTTCGATGGTGGCTTCCTGCAGTGCTTTGAGGAGATGATCTTTGAAATTATAGCGAGTATCCTCACCTCTAAAGCTTAAAAACACATCATAATTGTAAGTTGATGAAGAAGAAGATTCCTCTGAAATTTCAGTAAGAACAACCATTGATATGGAGTTTGAATCAACGATATAAGATGATGTGATTAAAAAGATGGATTTCCATTAAACTCTTCCGTCTATAATATACTGGAGTTGGCAATCCTTCAACTTATATTATATAGTTCTTAAAGTTGTTAATACATCAATTTAGTGAATAAGCATCTGGCATCATCCAAGTTGCTTAGCTTAATATATTGTAGTTGACAATCCTTCAATTTTGCATTACATATTCACCTTAAAATTGTTAATAGATCAATTTTTGTAGTTGACAATCCTTGATTAGTTTATGGGGAAAATCTCTAAAATGTCCCTTTCACTAGAGTTTTGCTTTAAAATTTCTCTTTGACTTTTTGATTCAAAAAATGTCCACTAAACACCAACCACCGACGACCGACGATAAAATACCGGCGTCAGCGCACGTTTTGAAAAAACTGGCGTCGGACCTCCAACCAAAGTCGTCCGCACCTGTCTGCAAGTTCTCTTATGTTTTGTTTTGAATATTAAATTAATAAAATTAATTTAACTTTTATTTTGTTTTTCTTTTATTATAACTTGTAAAATATATAATTTTATAAAATTATGAATATACCGGTGCGACGTGCTTAATTTTATCTACTTGCCGACATAAATTTTGTTCAAAACCTAGCGGGGTCAAATTTAAACAGGTTGGCGGCATGTGATTGTTGGGTTGACTTGATAAAATATTTTTACTATGTATTATTCTAATTTTAAACATGTTGACGGGTAGACTTATTTAATTAAAAGGGTTAAACATGTCAACCCGAACACAAACCGTCTAATTAAATGGGTTAAACAAGTCAGTCTGAACACACAATGTTTATTAAAAGAGTTAGAATTGACAATCCAAAACCTGATTTTTTTTTCCAAAATGTCAGGAATTGTGAATTATGATCTAACTTCTTCTTAAAGGTTTGCAAAAGTTTTGCCTTTTATAGATTTTTCAGGGTTTGGTGGAATGAGTTGTTGAAATAAAAAGAGAGAGTGAATTTGTGCATAATTGTAGTTTGATAGGAAGTTCGTAATTGAAAAAAAAAAAAATTTCTTAAGCAATAGAAACACCAACAAATCAGAAAAAAAAATATTTTTGTTTAAACAAACATACGATTCTATAAATAAAGAATCACAATATTTGTACTATATGAGAAACATAACACTATTATAAACATAGAAAGAATCACAAGATTCTATAAATAAACATATATGAGAAATATATTTCATTTGAGTTGCTTGTTCTTTAAACATGCTCAAGAAAGTTTTTAAAACAATGATTTAGCCATGACTTGAAGCTTTTAAAAGAAACCACTTCCTGAAAATGACTTGGCCACATTCATTGAAAATGGCTCACTTCCTGTCAGATATAAACCACGCTAGGCCGGGGTGTTAGAAGGTAATGAGTTGACGATACTTCAAAAGCAGAAAGATCCCCACCGATGATGTGCTTCCATGACTTGTAATAACTCAAAGGATCGTCTTTCTGGTTTCCACCATCATCATCATACACAAGGCTGATCCCATACTCACTTACATTTGCATAATCTGGTTCTTCATCATCATAGCGTGTAAAATATATATTATTAATATATTTTACACTAAAGTGAATGCTAACTTCATCACCATCTTCAAACTCATTTCTCTCAAACATCCAATGGCTTAACCATACTACCACTTCATCACCATATTCAAAATCATCTTGTGGGAGAACATACATTATGGGTTGGTATGTCCAGGACGAGTTCTTTGTCAAATTCCTTATTTCAATTCTTGAAGGACCAACTTCCATCATGCTTGAAATCGTACGCACAATGCACACGTTCATCCCTCTAATCTTACCGTTTTGAGGAGATGATTGCAAGGTAAACGACGACCCATTGCTTCTATAAGTGAACCACTTTGGAACCTCTTGCCCTTTAAGATATGTGCTGAATATCCCATGTTCATAAAGCATCTGTCACATGAAGGTTTTATTAGCTTATATCACATAAATGCATATTAAAAGGTGGAAATTAAAGACAACCACCTGGGCTGGAAGTATTCTTCCTGGCAAATGGTACACTTCGTAAGAATCGGCCTTCGAAAACCGGCAATAGTTCAAATATTCTACATTAATCCAGCCCAAACTGCGTAGTTCCTCTTCATCGATTTCTAATAAAGCTTGGGTTTTGAACTTGTACTGAATCTCAGCCACACTAAAGCCATCTAAATAATAGACTTCAGGTAGAGCTAACTTTTTTGGATGAAATGTTATTTTCTCCAATGAGTAGCAATTGAAAATAGTCAAATGCTTTAATATGTCTGGAGCACCCAAGACTGTTTTCAGGTTACCACACCCGTCAAAACTGAGTCGCTCCAGCCTACTAAGGTTTCTCACACAATCGGGCATGGAATCAATTGGATTTCGATCCAAATACAACTCCTTCAACATTGAAAGGCTACTAAAATCTATTGGAAAGGATTCATTATACAAATTACTATCTCTAAGGGACAGCATTACTAGTGATCTTGGTAAAGAACTCAAAAAGAACTTGGAACTTCTTGGTACCATGGTAGAGGAAGAAGACCCATGAGACTTCATGTTAATCTTGTCAGCCATTAGAACTTTAAGTGATTCCATACCCTTCATTTCAACTGGAAATTCACCAAGATTTGAACAATCATGTATTAGAAGTTGAGTAAGGTTCTTTAACTTTCCTATGCTTCTTGGAAGTTCCTTCAACTTATTGCATTCACTCAGATCAAGGACTTCAAGTTTTTGACAATAAGCGCCAATTGATTCACAGACCTCAACCAGACTTGTACATCTTGCGAGTGTCAACCTTTCAAGTAGAGGGAGACTAGAGAAGTGACCCACTCTAACAAGCTCATCACAACTACTGAGATTAAGAAACTTCAGTGACCTAAGCAGCTGTTAAATTAAAAAATAAATAAAATTAAGATGCGTGTTAGTGCTGCAAAGATACTTAACGATGAGTTTTCAAACAAAATAAGTAGAAGCTTGAGATTTTAGTACCTTGGGCTTCTTCCAAAGCCGTCTTAGTTTACTATTAGACAGGTCAAGAGCTACCATATTTTCCATTTGTAAGTCTGTAGGTATATAACTCAAAGGGAATCCCTGCATGCTTAACCATCTTAAACCTTGAGGAAAATTCTTGTAGGATCCACTGAGTTGTACATAGTTCAGTTGGAGTAGTTTTAAGTTATGCATCTCGCTTAAAGCAAGTGTCTCAAAGTCGCCTTTTGTTTTACGAGATGAGGAACGCATTCCTGAAACCCAATTGAATGATGGTAATGATCCAAATCCAAACTTTTGCATATTGGCACTACTTGGTTCTTTTGATGTTTTATTCTCAAATGTTCTCATGTCAAGGACAAGTCCTTGAATTATTGTTGTTCCCTAAGAATAAAAATAACAAATGATTAAAGAAGTTATGTGTGTATACATGATACAAATTAATCAAACTACACATAATAGGTATACTTGATTACCTGACTATTTTGCAACACATCCAAACACTCCTCATGATGCCATAATATACTACGCTTCCATGGCTTCTTAGGTGATTCTTGACGGACTATATCTCTCCCCATGTCCTGAAGAAGTTGATGCATCATCAATTGATCATATGATCCTACAGTGAGAAGGCATCTATTGATGAGAACCTTCATCCCAGATGATTTGCATATACCACACTCTTTTAATATATCTTCAGTAAACTTTCTATCTTCTCCAACAAATAAACAGGCAATATGTTTAAACAGTTCCTTGTCTTTTTCAGATGGCAACGTGTCAAAACTTAATTTCAGGACTTCTGTAATATCTGGATTAATTTCTTTTCCTAGTGATACTAAGATATCGTCCCATGTAGAATCTTCACTACGTAAAGAACCGCCCAAAACTTTAAGAGCCAATGGATGTCCATTGCAATAATTTACTACCTTTATTGACTCCTTTTTGTCACCTTCGTTGGGTTCATTGCGTCCAAAGGCATGCCAACTTAAAAGCTGAAGAGATTCCTTATCATTTAGGCCTTCAAGCAAGTGCTTGGTATGCTTTGGTGGAACTTGCGTTTCAAACAGCCTACATTTTTCTGTTAACGATCCATTTTTAGATGTTATTATTATTTTGCTCCCCGGGTGAAGGCCTTTTGTCCCGATTAACACATCCAACTGCTCAAACTTATTTATACCATCAAGAACAACAAGAGTTCTTTTCTTCAAAAGTGATTTCTCAATCTTCAAGGTGCCCGCATCAACATCGATTATGTCCATCCAACTTCTCACTCTGATATCTTTAAGGAGCTGCTTCTGTAAATCAAGCAATCCATTTGGGGGCGTACACCTCCTTTCGATATCTTCAAGAAAGCAGCTTCTTTCAAAGTCACGATAATGCAACTTAAAGACATAGTTTGCTAAATATGTCTTTCCAATCCCAGCCATTCCCCATATTGTGAGAAATTCAGTGCTTTGCCCGGATACATCTTTCAAGAATGAAGTGATGGTCATAACCGAAGACTTCATCCCAATTAGTTTTGGGATTTCACTCCTTTTGTGTATATCTAATCTACTACTCATCTCTTTAACAATTCCTTCAATAAGTATTGTCTCCCGCCTGGAACCGATTCAAATTACATCAATAAGACACCACCACGAGTAAGGGGTAACTTTGTAGAATAGTAACCAAGTTTCAAAAGCGTTCCAATTAGGTCACCCAATACGCATTTTACACGGTATACACCCTCGGCTATACTATGGTGAGTGACCTAATTGGAACATTTTTGAAACTTGGTTACTATTCTGTGGTGTTTTCCCCACGAGTAAATAGATAATATAAATGTTTTCTTGATAATATAAAATATTTTAAAGCGATTGTAATGTAATAGACTTTTCCAGAAATGAACAAAAATTCATGTATATGTATTTAGATATTTTTAAATCACAGTTTGAATATGAAAAGGCATTTTCCTAAGTTCTTTGATTCGGGAAAAAAGTAACTTTCAAAATCAATATATGAGGCAAAACTGAGCATATATATAGGTTTTAAATAGGAGGAAGGAAGTAGTTAATTTCCTGCCATTTGCTTCTTCCCCTTTTAAATCAACAACTTCTGTAAGTGCTTTCTCCCATTGCTATATCTTCTGACCCCATTCACTTCTTTTCTCTTCATCTGTTTCCGCCTCCATCCTCAATCTGTGCTTTCTCACTGCATCTCCGAAGCTGTTTTGTTGCTTCCTGACATCGGAAGGCTTCACATGATAGAAGATGGGGAAAACAATATGTTTGGAGGTCCTTCGTTGCTCCATGATCAGTGCCAGTTCATCAAGGCACCATGTGGAAGAAGCGTAATCCTTCGACAACACGATAATAGAAGCCCTGGATGATTTAATCGCACTCTCCAACTCCGGTTTTAAAAACTCTCCGATCTGAATCTCTGTATCGTCGAAAAACGTTTCTATATTGGCTTCCAACAGTGCCTTGAGGAGATGATCGGTGAAATTAGAACGAGTATCCGTACCTCTGAAGCTTAAAAATACATCATAATCGTATGTTGACGAGGAAGATCGTCCTGGAATTTCAGTAAGGACAACCATGGTGAATGATGAAAATGGAGGGTGAAGCAAATGGAATGGTTGGTTATTAGATGATCGGAGATGAAGTTGACTGCGTGGCGTCAAAAGTCACTTAAGACTTCAGTATTATTTCCGGAAAGTCTCTTTCTATATCATATCCTTGTGACCATGTTACCCAACTATATACATTTCAATGCATGTATTGTCGGTAGGACACGTGTCAATCGTCCATTGGCTGGTTAAAATTTATTGTTTCCTTTTTTCACAATTTGTTGTTTTTATTTAACTATTTTCGCTGCATTTTAAACACAAAGGTTCCCTTCGGTGGTCTCTGAGACTTGGGTGCTCCCTTATGTCCATCCCATTTACTTGGGTTCAAACCTTGGGTTGATGTTTTTTTTAATCTTTCTTTTGTTTTTAATGGTTTTTTTTTCGTTTGGTTTTTCTCAGTTTTTATTAACCTTATCTTTTTGTTATTTTTACGTTATATTACTTTTATGTTGCAATACTTAACGCTTCCGTTTTATCAAGATTATCGTGAGCTACAATACCGTCGCGGAGTGCGGGGTGTCCCCCTAGTATTTCATTTATATTACATCCTTTTTTATACTATATCCTTTGACCTTGTATATTTAATTGATATTACATCCCTTTTTATATTATATCCTTTCACCTTGTATTTCATTTATATTATAATCTTATCCTTATCCTTTGACCTTGTATATTTAACTGATATTACATCCCTTTCTATATTATATCCTTTCACCTTGTATTTCATTTATATTATAATCTTATCCTTAAAGTTGTTAATGCATTAATCTTAACCAACTAAAGCTTATGCCCAAATTTGTCAGACTCACTCATTAATTTTCAACCTTCAAGAAATAATGTACTAAGGGTATGTGGCATAGAGGTGCACAAATCGGTTTTTTTTTGGAACCGGATCCGGTTCGGATCCGGACCGGTTCCGTCAAAGTTGGTCAATAACCGGATCCATTAGAACCGGTTCCGGTTCGGATCCGGTTCCGGGTGTGGAGACTTGGAACCTATTGGGACCGGTTCGGATATTTAGAACCGGACCGGTTAAAAAAAACCGGTTCCACCGGTTCCGAAAAAAAAAAAATTAAAAATTAACAAAGATACACTATAAAATACATGTTTTATTTATTTTGTAGATTTTTTTAAGTTATTTAACAATAGTTCGTACAAAAAAAATACAAAAAACATAATTGAATCACAAAGCATTAATTATTTATTATGTTTTCAATATTCTTCGTCGTAGTCTTTGTAACATTGGTTTTCATTCTTCTTCGCTTGAGATACGTTGGGCTTCATCGTAAGCTTGTTCTTCGTCCGAAAGTGGAGTCGCCGCCCCATGTTCTACTTCGAATTCATGTATTTCTTGTTCAACGTCAAGCTCGCCTTCTAGTTTTGCAACATGTTGTACACGTTCGGCGGCATCCAAATGGTCCTTCAAGCAAATACACATCTCCATAGATTCCGGTGTAAGCCTCGTTCTTCGAATAGATAAAACCCTGCCACTAAGAGAAAAAGCGGATTCCGAAGCTACCGTGGAAGCTTGGACGGTTAGTAGGTCACGGGCCATTGCGGCTAGAACGGGATATTGGGATTCCCTTCCTTGCCACCAACTCAAGATATCAAAGTTTTCAAACTCTTCGGATCTTAGAGTAGAAATAAAGTCGGTTGCTTGATATCTCCCAAGCTCGCTACTTGGTGTGGTTCCACGAGCTCGTTTAGTATTTTCGTTTCTTAAAGTGTTAAATAAATTTAGCATCGGGTTCCTTGAACTACTAGAAGTTGAACCCGAACCCATTGATTCACGTATGTTTGATGGATCACCACTTCCACCATATTTGCGTAAATAATAATCAAACATATTATTAAAAGCCGAATTGAAATCCCTTATTGCATTTGATTCAAAATTTGGGTCTTCCTCGAACATATTTAAATCATCCGATATTGATCCAATTAATGTTTCAACACCGGTTACATTAATCGTTGGGTTTAAGGCGGCCGAACATGTAACAACGGCCGACATTTCTGAAAAATATTTTTTAAATTTAGCTTTCATAGGTTTTACCATTTTTTCAAAAATAGTGCCGTGATATTCAAACTCTTTTAATTTATTACATATTAAGTATAATTGTTGAAGTATTAGCGAAGACGTGGGATAATAAACTCCCGATAAACATGTAGTTGCATTTTTAAAAACCTCAAGCAAATTAGTTAGTTTCTCGATCATATCCCAACTTATATTATCAAATTTTTGTAAACAACGTTTCTTTTGCACAAGTTCATCATGTAAATGTTTTAAAGTAATTCTTTGCCTTAAGGCCGATTCAAACATTTTCCAAGTCGAGTTCCATCTAGTAGGTACGTCCCAATTCGGACCTAAAAAGATGGAATCCGTTTGTTGGCACAAGTTTCTATAGTTTATATATCTTTTTTTGCTTGTGCTAAAAACTTCACGTAACATCACTTTAAAATTTTCTTTTACGTCTCTTATTTCTTGGACGTTTAGACCGTCTTGCACAACCAAGTTAATGATGTGTGCAACACATCGACTATGAAAAAAAACACCGTTACAAGGCGGTTCATATTTTATTTTTAATTTTTCGACCGCGTTTGTGTTATTTGAAGCGTTATCAAAAGATATTGAAAATATTTTCGGTTGAATTTTATAAGTTTGAATTACCGAGTCTAAAATATAAAATAAGTTTTCACCGGTATGTGGATATCCAAAATAATCAAACGCAATCGTACGCTTCATCATTTGCCACGACTCCGGTTGAACCCAATGTGCGGTAACGCAAAGGTACGATTCGGGTAAACCATGTGGAGCGGACCAAACGTCCGTTGTTAAGTTAATGCCGGTATTTAATTTTTCAAAACCTAAAATTAATTCTTTTTTGGCTCTTTTCCACATTTTTAAACAATCTCTTCTCAAAGTAGAACGACTTACATTTGTGTAATTCAGTTGAAGCGTCTCTTGTATCATCCTCGTCAAGCGCGGATTATCAAAATGATCAAAAGGCAAGCCTTCTTGAATGACGAAATGTGCCATTCTCTCACGAACACTTTCGACATTGTATTGCCAAACTCCTCCATCCCTACCAATTTGAGTTTGATTTTCACCTTCTTGAGTGTGTCTTGCGTGACTAGCAATATGTTTCCTTAAACTGCTATTTCCCGCCGCAGCCAAAAGTTTACCACAACGTTTGCAACGAGCCTTTTGCGAGCCGTTCGACATTTCGCATAAATCGAAATAAGCCCATATTTCTTGGTTTCGGGAGCAAGGAAGTATTGACACAACCGTAACATCGCTAGTAGAACCACCAACCGAATTTTGAGTGCTTGCGGAAGCGGAAGCCATGAGAGCGTTTTTTTTTTGCTTAACGTGAGCGTTTTTTTTGCGTTTTGAGAGCGTTTTTGAGTTTTGAGAGCTAGAATGTTGTGGTGAACTAACACAAACACCCAATACCTATTTATACTAAATTTCAATCCTTAAAAACAAAAAAAAAAACAAAAAAACGGCCATAAAACGGCTATATAGCCGTTTTTTTTAACCCCAACGGCTAGAACCGGTTCCGAACCGGTTCCAAAAAATCCGATTTTTATCCGATTTTTAACCGGTCCGTCAAAAAACCCAGAACCGGTCCCGGAACCGGCGGTTCTCATAATATCCGGACCGGTTCTAAAAAAACCGGTTCTCACCGGATCCGGTTTCGGATAATCCATCGGATCGGTTCCGGTTCCGGTTCTTTTGTGCACCTCTAATGTGGCATATCCTCACAGGTATCCCGTGAGGGATTTTACGCCATAAGCACCAAGGGAACACCTTCACCGGAGAAAGGGGAGGGATTGTGGGTGTTGGGTGGGTCTCCCATGGTTAAATATGTGGTATTTCACTCACTTGAAAGTGAGACCCAAGTGAGGAACTTATCACGCTGATGTGACACCCACGTGGTAGAAAATGTACTCTCACTTGGCGCTCCCAAGTGAGAGTATATGATACCGAATCTACGGTAATACTCAAATGGCTCAGTAACATATGATTTTATTCAACGGCCTTGAACCCGAAGGTTCCAGCCAAGTCGGCTGTCTCAAGCCCCAAAGTTCTCGATTACAATCTTCTGATCAAAACACAAAGTCTAAAAAATAATAATCCCTAAATGCCCTACTTATACTAAACAGCTAAAATATGTACATGGAAATAAAAATTTAAAATTATTAAAGATATGGTCTTGATATCTTCTAAATAAATAGCCACTTTCCATTATCTTACATACGGGCCGTCCGCGGATGCGAGTTCGGTTCGGTCCACTTGTTGGGTCGGATGCTCCTGCATCATACTCTCCCTCTTGAAAAAGACTCGCCCTCGAGTCTTGTAAAACATTTTTTTCCTCTTTTTTTTTTTTTTTTTTTTTGATAGCTCGCCTCCATTGAAAGATACTCCTCCTTGCTAAAGCTTTAGTCCCGGACATGAAACCCTAGTTCGGTTTCCTTCAACGATTGCACTCCGCAAGTAGGGATAGATTCCTTTGTCTTCACCCTACACCCATTACAAACCATCCGTCTCCCATTCTTGTCTAAGAGGAAGTCTCGATCAACACCGACAGACGATTCCACGCCCCATGGCATCTCTTGATCTCTGGATTCTCCTTCTTGACTCATGGTTCCTTGAGATGAATCACAATCGGATTCTGGTGAATCTGCAAACAGGAAACATATCTCTTCCTCGGGCACGTGAACCACCAACGCTCCTGTCATTGCCTCTTTCGGCGGTCTACGAACAGGGAGGCGTTAATCCTCACGTTGAGCCATTTGAACAACCAAGGCCCTGATACCAAATGATACCGAATCTACGGTAATACTCAAATGACTCAGTAACATATGATTTTATTCAACGGCCTTGAACCCGAAGGTTCAGCCAAGTCGGCTGTCTCAAGCCCCAAAGGTCTCGATTACAATCTTCTGATCAAAACACAAAGTCTAAAAAATAATAATCCCTAAATGCCCTACTTATACTAAACAGCTAAAAGATGTACATGGAAATAAAAATTAAAAATTATTAAAGATATGGTCTTGATATCTTCCAAATAAATAGCCACTTTCCATTATCTTCCATACGGGCCGTCCGCGGATGCGAGTTCGGTTCGGTCCACTTTTTGGGTCGGATGCTCCTGCATCATACCCCAAACTCTAAGTCTAAAAAAACTTCATTCAACTCTTGCTCAAAGATGGAAACATATCTCATTTAAATGCTTCACTCATTCATTAATTGTATAACATGTAAACCGCAAAGTACAACTCACCACCTACCCATTCCCCCTGATTCATCAGCACCACCCACATGATTTCTTCGCTCATTTGCCGATCACTAGATGGGTGGGCGGTGTTCATTTGCAGTACCACAATGACACCTAGGATTCTTGGTGCCGTGCCGTGACCACACACTCCCCTCTTACAGCTTGCATATATATATATATATATATATTTGGCCCATGTTATAAGCCCATAACCTTTTTCGGCTTTTTAATTTCATACTAATACAATCCATTTTCTTTTCATACTAAAACATCTGGCCATTTCAACATTTAAATAAAGGTTCAATTTTTAACTTATTGTATATATTTAGAGAGCATGGGGGAATAGTTGTTTTATAAGGGTGGAAGGGGTGGAGCTTGGGTTTACCCCTGGGTTCGTTTGGGTTCACGGTAACACCGCCGTAACCTATTTGGGTTGTGGCACGGGTTGGTTTGACGGGTTCGTGATGTCACACCTCCGCTAAAGCGAAAACACATGAATGTAACGATACTGTATTTCGAGAACACACTGCTTTCAGGAGAAACTTAAATTGCATATCATTACCAAAAACTAAGACAATATATTGTTTTGGTTTAAGTACAACATGTGAGAGATTCTCAAAATACAATCCTATAATAAAAGATAATATGTAGAAATCTTCATTTGTACTTCTATTCCATGCATGCCTTATGAACCACTAATTGTCACCTGAAATACATGTTAAAACCTATCAACTAAAAAGTTGGTGAGCTCGTAGGTTTTACGACTCGATCAAATGGTATGAATAAAAGCGTTTACTATACAAGCAACATGTAAGATAGATGCAATTTACCTGAGTCCACATGTAATAATGGAAAATTTTAAAACATAAATAAAACTGAAAATAACAATGGTTTAATATTTGCTATGGAGGGGTTACACGTGGCAATAGAAGATGCTGTGCATGCTGGTTTGTTTTCTAGGGCCGAATTGGGAAAGGTAATATGCATATATCTCATATTTTCTATGCAGATGATGTCATTATTTTGGGGGAGTGGTCAATAATTGGCATTAAAAATATAGTCATTGCCCTAAATTGTTTTTACTTGGTGTCGGGTTTAAAGATAAACTTGCACAAATCAAGTTTACTTAGGGTTGGGGTGGACTTTTCTGATGTTGAGAACTTCGCGGATATTTTGGGATGTAAACCAAAAAACTCCCTTTTATTTATCTAGGGATTCCAGTTGGGTCGAGTATGACTAAAGCTCAGGGGTGGAATGTTATTATCGAAAAGTTCCATAGTAAATTGTCGAATTGGAAAGCGAATTTGTTGTCGATTGGGGAGAGATCGATACTTATATCTTCTGTTCTTGGAGCTATTGGTATGTACTACATGTCTTTATTTTTGCTGCCGTCTCAAGTTAAAAAAAGGTTAGAATCATTACGCTCTAAATTCTTTTGGGGAGGGAGGGATGATTCGAGAAAAATGTCATGGATTAGATGGGATATGGTGCTTGCAGATAAAGATAAAGGTGGCCTGGGTATAGGTAGTTTGTATGGGTTTAATCTAGCCTTGCTTCAGAAACGGAGGTGGCGCTTTGTAAATAACCCAAATGCTTTGTGGGTTAAACCTATTAAAGTAATACATGGTGAGAAGGCAGGGGTTTTTGGGGACCCTCGAGGTATTAAAGGCAAGGGGTGTGAGCGAGAATTATCAAATCGGCAAATTATCTTAATGATAAAGGAATTATTCCTTTGTCTACTCTTAGAAAGAAAGTTGGTAGCGGTTGTAATACTTCATTTTGGCATGATGTTTGGTTGGGAAATAACCATCTTTCTTCAACTTTCACTAGAATTTACAATTTAGAGGTTGATAAAAATTGTGTTATTATTGATCGGAGGGTTTCAATGGGATGGGAGTGGAATTGGCATAGGGATCCAAGAGGAGGGGTTGAAATGGCGCAATTTGAGCTCTTGTTGGGGAGCTTCAGATAGTTTCTTGGACTTCTGAAGCGGATAAATGGGTTTGGGATTTGGAGCTTGAAGAAGATTTTTCCTGTTAAGATGGTTAGAAAAGTTATTGATCGTGTATCTCTTCCAGATGGGAATAAAGTTACGCGATCGAATAAGTTCATTCCTAGAAAGGTTAACATCCTTGCTTGGCGTGCTTTACTAGATAGGCTTCCAACAAGACAGAATATTAGTGATAAAGGGTTGGACATTCCTTCAATTCTATGCCCGAATTGTAAACAGTCTGTGGAGTTGATAGAGCATATTTTGGGAGAGTGTCTGACGGCGAAGAGATCTTGGGCGGCTATCTCCCGATGGCTAGAGGTTTGTTTTCCTGTGTCTAATGCCCCGATGTCGATGTGTTCATGGCTAGAATCGAGTAGGTTCAATAAGGGGAAGAAAGAGGTTATTGAAGCTATTATTTTTACGACTTGGTGGGTTCTTTGGAGAGCTCGGAATGAAGCATTTTTTGGCAAAACTAGTGCCAAGTCAGAGACTATTTTTTATTCCATTGTAAACGTTTCTTTTTTATGGTTTTCTAGTCGGAACCTAAAGGTGAACTTTTGTTGGGTCGAGTGGCTTAAAAATCCGCTCCTCGTCATGTAATTGTTTTTTTTGTCCCGGATAGTCGTTTTTCTAGTCGGGTTCGGTTTTGCTTTATATAATTTGGCCGTTCAAAAAAAATATCAGGATATCAAAATAAATTAGCAAGAGTTTGATAAATTAGAACGCTATTAAAGTTCATATAAAGTTGTTAAAAAATATTAAAAGAATTACACTAATACTTAATCTGAAGTGTCGGTGGCAAAGCAGTTCTACCCCCTAGAGTTTGGTCAATTAGCAAAACTTACCTCTAGCTTTATAAAATATCACTTTAACCCCCTTAGGTTTTAAAGTTTCGAGTTTACCCCCTATAGTATATATAATCTGATTTTTCCTCAATAACTCTCGGTCGTTAATTTTTTTTCTTGACGTCCCGGTATAACTTTTGTTAAAAACAGAGTTGTATTCAAAATAATGTACTTTTTTGGTGATGCGGGTTATATCGACTGACGATAACGTGTTCGTACCGTGAAGAATGAGACCGACATCGACTGAAAAACATTGGTATCGTTATGTAATTGTCTTTTATCTATCTTTCGATCTCCACAACCGAGTCGCCGTCACTTTATACATTTATTCTATATACTTAACAACGTTTCTTTTTGTGTTTAATTAGCCATATTAATGCCACTGCCTCAACTGTTTAAGGTCCACCTCCCGCCGCGAAGCGCAGGGCTAATTTTCTCGTATATATGAATTGTAAGTTTAAATATGGGATCTAATAAATCATTACTCAATTTACGAAAATTATATATTCTAATGACAGCGACAAGTCTAACCGTTTCTAACCATTGTCATTAGACATTCTCAGCCGTTTGATCAAGATGAAATGCAATCCTAACCGTGTTAAATCCTATTTTCCTAAAATCCAGGACAGTTATTTTTATTTCATTGACCTGGTCTTCCGTTTTACAAGGACACGTGGGACAAGAAATTGACCTGGTCATCCATTTTGTTATACTCATATAATTCTTTTTAAAAAACGACATTATAAAAAGACTAAATTACAATTTTTGTCCAATATGTTTACCCAAATTATGAAATAGGTCTTTTAAAGTTCTGATTTTTACTTATTGTCCTATATTTGAAAAGTTCCCTCGTTTTTTGTCCTTTAATCTAACGGACGTTAAGTTTTTCAGTTAACTCACATCATGAGCACTGCACATGAGGGTATTTTAGTATTTTTACCCCTAAGGGCAATTCTTGCAATTTAATTAAGTTTTATAATTTTAATAAATTATTTTATTTATTAAATTAAAATTTTAATATATATACAAACCTAATTTGTCTTGGGAATAAATCCTTAAAAGAAGCCCTCCACCCACCCCCTCGATCACCTTCTTCCTCACACCTGCACTGGCACCGGCAACCGTACCAGCACCACCGAAACGGCACTACCGTACCGGCACCACCGCTACTCCATCTCTAGTCCGTTCGGGCTAGATTGTGCTCTCCAAAAGAGCCTCGGTGATACCCGTCGCTTTGCACGGGCCAACCCACTAGTAATTTACTAAACGTAAATAATTAATATTTGCTAAACTGTTTTCTTTCATATAATTTGCAATTTATATTACTTCATTTAAAGAAAATTGATATGATGATATAAGGCGGTCTTCAATAGCGTGATATCTAGACATCGATGAAAATGGGGTGGGGATTTGGGAACCCTAAATGGGGATGGTTTGACTGGGTTTTGCCGGACATGCAAGCTTAAATCGTAGTTTCCTGCCGGTAATTGTAGCGTTCGGGTTTTTAGGTACTTTACTATTTTTCACTCGAACTAATTGAGATCTTAGGGTTTCATTTTAATGTGTGTTATTTCTATCAATTGTATTGGGGATTTTGTTAGTTAGTATGTGATGAATCTGAATTTTGTGTTTGTAGATCGTAATTTGTTGACCTAATTTAGAATCATGATGTTGATGTTGATCTATTGATTTTGTTGTGAAGAAATATTTACGGGTTTGAAAATCAATTAATGCTTTGTTTGGTTTTGATCTTTGATCTATGTTATAACATCTGTAGGTGATCATTAAAGCATTTCAAATTAGTAAACTTACAAAAGCCATAACGGAGACATGTTATGCGCATGTTACAAGTGTGCTTTGCATTGTTGACTTCACGTTATGTCATCATGATTTTTTTTTTTTTTGACTTTTACGTAGCCTAGGGTGCTATTGTAATTATTATAAATGAAAGACAAGGAATCTATTAAAAATTCGATGCTGATCAGTCCATATACTCATGTTTTCGTCGTTTATAATACTAATTTTAAGCGACTTTCAATGTGGTTTAGTGATAGCAAGCCTGGATTCTCTAAAAAAGACCCAGATTTTATCCCCACATGCATCACTTTTAGGAGGGGAATGGTGGCTCAATGAAGGAAGACCGGGATCTTTATGATCTCCGGTTCGATCCCGAGGGCGTCCGGGTTTTACCACCAGTGGGCTTACGGGCGGGTGGGTTTTCCCCGGAACTAGAGATAACTTGGGGCGCTTAAGGGTTCCGTGCGGCTGGGTTGGGCCAGCTGGCGGTGGCCTTTTGCCAATGGGTAACCCTGTACGGAGTACCTAGGCAATTCTCTGTTTGTTGGCCGTTCAAAAAAAATAATACTAATTTTAAGTTATAGAGTAAATTTCGTTTTACGTCCCTGTGGTTTGGTCAAATAATCGCTTTGAATCCAAAGGTTTTAATTGGACTTTTTGCGTCCTTGTGGTTTGTCAATTGTACCGATCAACGCCAGGTCTCTAACGCCATCCACTACTACCATTAAATATTATGTGATTTGACTATAATACCCTTCTCTCTCATTAAGCATAAAAACCCTACCTCTCTTTCTCCTCAAACAAGACTCTATTATTCTCCCTCTCTCTACCAAACACCTCAGGCACCCAACAACCGCCTCATCTCTGGCCAACACCACCGCTCCATCTCCGGCAAACGCCATGCTTCCATCACAGGCAAACACCACTGCTTCCCCGAAGACGACGAGTTTGACGGATCTGAAGACGACGAAGTTTGATTGCGTCTTAGGGCTTTCATCAATACACTAATCACGGAGACCAACGAATAAACAAAAAAGGGGAAAAACAGTTCTAGAGACCAATATTTTATATTTCTAGGGTTTTGAAGTCGATTAAAAAATTGGAGCAGTTAGTAGCGATTAATCGAGGACATTTTGTTACCTAGTGGTGGAGTACATAGATGCAGAGATTACAAGTCCGGGGAAGACGGTGACGGCGAAATTTACTCCGGCATTCGAGGGTCCGCCGCCTCTATTGCTGCTGTGGATGAGGAAGTCACCAAGGTTAGTGATGGTGGCTTTGACGACATTAGCGGCGGAGGAATAGATTGAGAACGGCAAATGGTGATGTCAGTGGGCAAATGGAACTCATCTATTTTTCTCTGTATCCAGTTTGTTAATGGAGGTGCTGGTTTTGGTGGTGGAGAGATGATGAGGTGGTTCTGGTTTGAGTGGCCGTCTGTTATTAGTGGGGCGGCGAAGGGATGACGAGGTGGTGGTGGGTTTAGCATAACAACCCAAGCCCAGATTAGCAAAGCTTGAAACCTCTGATCTGTATTCTACACCCTCTTGACCTCCATTTTCAAGATTTGTATAAGTGAAGAGAGAGAGAGAGATGGGTTAGGTTAGTGAGAGATAGAGGTTTAGATTTCTATATATATTTTTTATTTTTTTAATAGCAGGGGTATTTTCGTCTTTTCATAAAAAATTAACAGAAAAAATGGATGGCGTTAGAGGCATGTAGTTGATTGAGACAATTGACAAACTACAAGGACGCAAAAAGTCCAATTGAAACCTTTGGATTCAAAGCGATTATTTGAACAAACCACAGGACTTAAAACGAAATTTACTCTTAAGTTATACTAATCAAGTTATACTGATCTTTTGTTTGTTTTCTTTTCTGTTTCCCTCTCCTTTTATCTACTAAAGGGGTGTTCTTCTTTTAATGAATTCTGCCTTTCAAAAAAAAAAAATCAAGTTTACAAGAATTATTAAATAGAATTTTAGTTATGGTTTCTCTTTTCTTGATTAAATAACTTGATAAAGCAAGGTTTTTAAAAAAAATTAATTTTAACTTTTTTATTACTATTATTTCACTTATAACTTTTTAAAATATAGTGTTAACGTACACTCCGAGAATATATAGTAGCGACGTGTTTATTTTTATCTTTTTAACATAAATTTTATTCAAAACCGAGTCGTTCTACGCTTCGACGTCAGTTTTTATTCAAAACCGATCCGGGTAAAATAGGATATATTTTTACCTTTTTATAAATATACTTTCGTTTTTCTTAACGCTCATTAAAAAGCGACTTAACTTTTCGTTTTTTCATAATACATCGTTATGACTTGTTTTTTTATTTACGTTTCGATATTCGGAAGCGATCCGCGGTAACTTCATACGCTTCTTTTTACATACTTAACCACGTTAATATGACACCGCATTTGGGGTTTCTTTTTTCCTTTTTTTTAGTTTCAAGTTTGTTTTTTATTACCGTTACTTTTACTATTTTGTCGGCGTTTATGTTTAAATTTAGTTTCGGATACTTTATTTTTTCCGCGGTTTATCGCACCGCAACACACATGTTTTGGTACTTAATGTTTTTTTTCCTTTTTTTTATATCTTAGTCTTAGGTTTGTTTTTTACAGTTTCGTTTGTGTTTTCGTTTAAATTTTATTCAAAATCGGCCTACCTCGCTACGGAGCGTGGGTATGTCCACTAGTTATTTAACAAAAATGATCTAAATTCTTTCTTACAGTGGCACGAACATATGAGGAATAATATTTATTTTTTATTATTATTTTTTTTTGTAATGTAAACAGTAACTCGTAGTGTTCCCTTGCGCTCCGCGGCGAGAGCCGGAATCTTAAACGGTTGAGACAGTGATATTAACATGGCTAGGCAAAAAAAAACATGATAAAATAAATTTTGTCTCGCGCTCTGCAGCGGGAGACGGGGATCGAACGCCGGACGATTGGGAGAACATAAAGTGCGCGGACCATTGCGATAGCAGTCCCATTTGGTTTTAACAAACCAAAAATATATTTAACCTAAAAATGGATTTGGAAAAACAAAAAAAACCGTTGTGACATGACCCACCTTTCACCTGAAATGTGGACCAAACAGATGGCGATACTATAGATACCGATCAACTTTTATAAATAACTAACTTTATCCGCGCGTTGCGGCGGTTTGATTCTCATGTCGTAACAGTGTATTCGAAAATCAATAAAAAGTTATGTCGTAAAAATGAGCGTAAACACGAAAAGCGTATTTAAAAAAAGTAAAAAATATATAATATTTGACCCGACTTATTTTTGAGTGTTGCGGTGGTAACACTGACGTGGTTAAGTATGTAATGATCCGGCTCGGTTTTAAGCGTTGCGACGGTAACATTGACGGCACATGATAACTCCGAAATTATTACCATCGAATATCATTCCTTAATTAAAAAAATTGAACATTGTATTTTGGAACAAATTGGAAGTACAATTGATATTGAAATAAAAAAATAGAAATTAAAGTTTGCATTATTATTTATTAGGGAGGGTGGATTGCTATGAGAGGGAAACAAAATATTGAAATCAATAAAAAAATATATATGCATGTGTGGGAATCATGATAACTAGTAGTATACCCGTCCCAGTCCGGGTTTCCAATTTTTATAACAACCAAACTAAACTGCATACCAACAAAAAATACGCAATAACATGAACAGTCACAAATGACAGACAAACATTGTTGACGCTAAAACATAAGTACAAAAATTCTTCAAATTCTTTCACAAGAACACGACTACAGCGACGGGTTAGGTCCAATTATGTGTGCCTCAGGCATATTCGGTTGAAACATGATCATGGTTAACTCCGTAGACTCCAGAATGTTGGTAATGGACATAATTACACGAGTAATAAAAAAACTCATGTTAAAAACTTACATGCACAATGTAACATCAGATAGCACCAAAATGGAAAAAAGTTAGTTATTTATTTACTATTACTTTTTTGTGATCATAAGATACTTTTTAGTTCCAGTAGGCAACAACAAATGACAGTATCGATACCTCACAAGTTTAATGCATCTTAAACATAAATATTCAAAGAACGTGAAAAGGTCGAACTAAAAAAAGTGACTAATCAAAAAGTTTCATAGACCCACCTTCATCATCAGAATTCTCAACTTCTAGATCTTCGACACATATAAATGTGTACTCGTATGACGCGATAATGTCATGATGCAAAAATCTTTTCGCATACCACCTTCGAAATTTGAAATGAACAAAAAGTCGATAATTAAATAATACCACCTAAATCTACACAAAAAGTATGTTTAGCATCACCAGGTGCATTTACAATTGCATCTACATCTTCATTTGTTGTCCAATAAAAGAAAATGTTTGTATTAGCAAATGACATGTATGGTATATAACCAAGAAAATTCATGAACATGCAACCTAGTACTTTCAGTTGACATCTCAATCACTAATGACTCATGAACATGAGCCAACGACCATGTCTTGGATTTCAGTGTATACCCTATTCAATTCAGTTCTGCTATCAAAACATCCTTAAGAAGTCAAATAAAAGAGTTCTTAAATTTTCTTATAGGAAATGATTCCCACTCATAGCCTTACTTCTATCACAATAAGCAAAGCTGATTAGATGAGTAATAGACTTTAAGGTTCCACATTAAATACCTTCAGTTCCTTGCCATTAATTTTGACTGAAATCAGCTTGAGGTCCACCCCATCCAAGACCTATGGAGAGACATCACCTGTCTAGACAACGAAGAAATAAAAAAAAAAAAAAAACACATTCATGGGTGTTTGGATGTGCGTTTTGAATGTAACTGTGAGTTAGAATAATCAGATAATCAACTCTAAGACTATCGGTTGTGGGTCGTTGTTTGGGGCGCTAGAGGGTGGGCGCGAGCCACCTTGGCCGCGCACACCACAAGAGGGTCAGGCGATGGGGGGGCGCAAGCGGTGGGCGTGGGGTGGCTAGCGAGAGCCGTTCGGTTAAAAGGAAAAAAAAAAAAAACAAATTTTCTATTTATATAAATTAACTCCTCTTCACTCATTTATCTCTTAAAACCTTTATAAACTTCCTATTTTCTCTCAATTTTATAAACTTATTCTCTACCTTACTCTAAATCATCAACCAAGAATGGAATGGAATCCGTCTTCTTCATCCGATTCTTCCGAAGAAGACGATCTCATTATTGAAGTGGGAAAAAAAACGATAGAGTATTTGCTTGAACGGTCTCAAAGGCAACAGTCACTAACGAGACGCCCACCTCGTGATCGTGATCGAATGGGTGCTAACGAAACTTTGGTTAGTCACTATTTTAGCCCCAATCCCCTATATAGCGAAGATGATTTTAGGACGCGTTTTAGAATGAGTAGACAATTATTTATGCGTATAGCAAATGATTTGTCGGAGAGATATCCTTATTTTCAACAAAGGGAAGATGCTAGAGGTAAACCCGGTTTCACCACTACACAAAAAATGACGGCCGCTCTTCGGCAACTAGCGTATGGTATTTCGTCCGACGCATTGGATGAATATCTACAAATGTCTCAAAAAGTTGCGCGCGATTCACTTCATTTTTTTTGTCAAGGTATATATATATTTATATAAGTTATACTTTTTAATATTTAGAATATACTTAACAATATTTATATCAAACTTCTACGTAGGGATCATATCAACATACTCACGGAGATATTTGCGTAGACCCACATTGTTTGATATCCAACGTATATACGAGGTGTACGGTGAAAGACACGGTTTACCGGGAATGCTCGGCAGCCTCGATTGTACGCATGTTGGATGGGCTATGTGTCCTACGGCTTGGCGAGGTCAGTTCCATCGGGGTGATCACTCCGGCCCGACTATTATACTTGAGGCGGCGGCCTCGCATGATCTTTGGTTCTGGCATGCGTTTTTTGGTGTTGCCGGGTCAAATAACAACCTTAATGTTATCGATCAATCGCCTTTATTCGATAACCTTATCGACGGGATTGAACCCGCTCAAACTTTTTTTGCAAATGGGGAACATTTCAAGTACGGGTACTACCTAGTTGATGGTATTTACAACGAATGGGCGACACTAGTTCAAGCATTTACGTCTCCACTTGAAGACAAACGAAAGTACTTTACGAAGAAGCAAGAATCGGCAAGAAAGGATATTGAAAGAGCGTTTGGAGTTCTAAAGAAACGCTTTCATTTGTTGGCGAACCCAATACGGTTTTGGACAAGGGAGAAGATAATGGACGCCGTCTACACTTGTATAATTCTACATAACATGATTCTAGAAGACGAGGGTAAGGCTATTTGTCAAAACTACCAAGGTGATGTTCCACCACAACCATCGACAATCACCGATGAACAAAGACTTCAAAACATAGGAGATATCAAGAACCGTGAGGTACACGGAAACCTTCGTCATGAGTTGGTCGAGCATTTGTGGGCTAGACGACCCGATGATCTTGTATTAGACTAGTAATTGAAAAATTATTATTATTATTTTCTATTTATGAATTATGTAATATTTCTATTTATATTAATGTAATATTAGTTTTTAAATTTGAAATTAATAAATAATTAAAAAAAAAATTAATTCGATAAAGCCCCCGCTCACCTGCACCACAACACCCTCAAGTGCTTCAGCAGGGGCTTTATCCACTGCTTAGTCAGCATCCAGTCAGCGCCACATGGAGTGATATTAGAGGATGAATCCACTCTCAATAAAGCCCCACACCCCTTAGTCTAATAAAACTGGATGTAGAAGATAATGTGGATATGCTTTTTATTGTCTAAAGCTGTAGTAAATAATAATAAATAGTTTTGAGAGTTTGACGAATAATAATTAGTAAAAAATCAATACATAAAATGACCAAAACTGTAAATCATACCAGCAAAGATATCATCTTCACGGCCCTATGCAGAAATGCTAGTTATTAGCTAAAACATATTTACTACTTTTGATGGAGCCGAAAGATATGAGGCCTTACAGAGAAAGAAAAATAGAAGTCTTGAGTAGACCATTTCTCGACATTTTCCTCATACGAGAAGACTAATTCACCAGCCTGTCGTCTAGTTTCCTTTCAAGAAAATCAAGAGAAGTGTAGTATGAGGAGATAAAGCAAAAATACAAATAAACATGATAAAAAATATGGCAAACAAATTTTACCAATTTTAGCAAACAAATTTAAATTATGCACAGACTGAAAACCAACATACAATTTATTACTGATTTTAGCAACCGACCTCACCTAATTTTACCAATAAATTGATGTTGTGTCATTTGTTTATGTCATCCAACCATCACATTAGATGCCTCAATTCTCTCCTCTTCTTTCTGCAGATACACGACTCATTAAATCAAAATGCACAAAAGATGTCTAAACTTGAATTAGACCAAACCATCAAAACCAAATTTTAAAATAGATTATATATCAAATTCAGTTCATAACAAAAGAAATGATTAAATTATGAATTGAAGATTTGCTAAGGTTAAACCAATAACCTTGATCTCAGGAAGAAAGTGTTTTAAATTGCATCACGGTTGAAAATTATAGCAATATGTATAAACATAAGGTGTGCTTCAAGATTTTTAAGTACCAAAATCACCTCAAATTCTCTCAAAGGCATTTCATCGAGCATGTGGTATGCACATATTAAATTCAATTTAGTAATAAGAATTTTTAATCAGTTCATCCCTAAAATACATGTTTTACAAATAATCATCGTTCAAAGCATCATTCCTAGTACAAAATTATAGTTTTTTTTTACAATAATTAGTGAGAAACATGAAATTGGTTTGTTGCAAAGTATAAAATAACTTACCTGTTTGCAGAGATGAAAAGAATAATCACCGATCGATGAAACAGAGATGCAGGTATGATACAGTGGTATGATCAAGCAAAACACACACGCCAATCGAACAAACTCGGAACTGAAATCGTTCTGAAGAGCTCTGATGGAGAAACCTTCGAGGTTGAAGAGGCAGTTTAATCGGTCGGAATTCAGGTCGGGGAATTGGGGATGATGAAAACCCTAAGAACGAAGAAAATCGATTGCAAGAGAAATGAGGGAGAGGTAACGAACCGGAGGTAAGAAGGACGTGGGGGAGTCGATCCGCGTGATTTGACACAAATAAGGTAACTGTCAAAATTTTGAAATTATAACGGCTGAAATTTGATTTAAGGGTAGTTAAGTGTATTTTAAATGGTCAAGATTGCATCTAAAGAAACACAAATGACAGTTTACTCTTCTCTGTCTATATATTATTAATTAAAAGAATAAAAATAATAAATAATGTGGTGTTTATGTGGACAATATTTAAGTCCAAAAAACAACGGGCGACTCCAGAGCAATAAAAAAGAGGGTTTCGAACCCAAGCAATAAGTTTCACAAATAAAAGACCAAACCAGCCCATCTATCGTCTTTGTTAGTTATCATACTTAAATCAAACCTTTTAAATCTGACAAAATTCAGTAATAAAAAAATAATAATAACACTGTAGACGTCCATTTCAAAATGTATGGTTTCTAATTTGTTTTATTTTTTAGGCGCAATTACTTATATCCCCTTCCTAAGTTCCTTTATTACATATTTACATAACCCTAAAATTTAATTACATATTTCCCCTTCCTAAAACCTATATATTACATATTTATCCAATTCATTTAAAATAACTTATTTTATTACCATTTTACCCTTAATGAAACAATTAAAGTACTATTTACATATATCTCCTTCCTAAATATTTGTGAGGGGCAATTGGGTAATCTTAATTTCATTTGGGAAATATGTAATTAAAGTTAAGGGTTGGGGATATATGTAATTTAGAAGTTTAATAGGGAGAAATATGTAAAAAAACCTATTTTTTAAATCATTCAATTCTATAAACACGTGAGTTTTTTTAAATTATAATTAAAACCCGAAACCAGTAAAAAAATTACGACGAAATTAATTAATGTTTTCTAAACTTTAAAAAGCATACTGCAAAATATATTAACGTGTTCTAAACTTAAAAAAAAAACAATATTTACATTAATTGAATAAAATTAAAGAATAGCATGACTTGAATCCAGTAAAATTAAATTTGTTTGTGACCTTTTTGTATTAGATACTAGCTTAGATCCAGTGTACTACACACGTGGTGAAAAATATTAATATATAAAATTCTTAAATGTTTATGTGTATATTTTACAGGTGTAAAAATGTATCATATACTAAGGATAAAAAACAAAATTCAAAATATGTAAAAATTAATATATAATTGGGTTTCGAAAATACGTTAAGTACTATTTAATGCATTTTGATTGAAAATAAAAGTTACATAATTAGATTTCAAAGTTTTTTATAATAAGGGATAATTTGAAATAAATGAGTTTTATTAATATAATTAATATTTTCTTTAAAAATATATTATTATTAAAAGATTGAGATGCATTTAATAAGAGAGAGACGGGAAAAAAATGATGACAATAAATATGGAGACGACATGTGTCATTAAAAACTTTTATTTATTATATAGTATAGATTTGACATTTTTTAAACCTGTCATATTATAAATCCACATCTTTTTAGTTTCCTTTTTCACCGATTTATACGTGAAACATGTGCACATGGCTTTACCATTCCAAAAACCACCCTGATTTTTCCATTCCTTATATTTTCAAGTAGTCTCAACCTCACTTTCTCTCTTTTTCGTCTCTCTCTTGTCAGCAAAAACCCTTGGTGGAGCTCTCTCTCTTCTCTCCTCCCCCTCTCTTATTTTTATAACGGTAAAAAGGTTAGCATCTCCACCGTCTGCCGGATTACAGCACCGCCACCCACCCACCGCCACCACCTTCGCTGGCCGGAAACTCCATCATCAGAAACGGTAAGGTCTCTCTCTCTCTCTTCTCTCCTCCCCCTCTCTCACCGTCGGCTGGTCGGAAACCACCGTGAACGACCGACACCACCATCAAAACCCTATTTCTGCCCTCCCCTACAATTAATCTGCTCTGCGATCTCCCTCTTTAAACGAATCTACACTTGGTAAAACAAAACCTAAACCCTAACCCAGTAACCCACACCCCTAAATCACCATCAACGCCGGCCACAACCAGCCCTGTTCACTAAACCTACCAACACCCATTCGACAGCCATAAGTCTCCCAAATCTGGGCATACCCTTTTCTTTGTTGTTCTTTTTTTGTGCAGGTGTGCGGTTGTGTGAAATCAACACTACGGTACAAAGACAGAGAGGTGTTTCCGGCCACACTTTTTTGCCGGCCAAAGGTTTTGCATGGTCAGGTGACCAAAACAAGAGTTTCGGCGACTCTCCGTTCAGGAACAAGCCACATACACCACGGTTCCCGGCAAGACAGGTATCAAATAAATCATCCTCACCGCTGCACCGTCGTCTGAAATCAGCCCCGTCGCACCGCGATTATCGCCACCGCTGCGAGTCCGATTCAAGACTAGGAGGAGACCTGCGGTCTAAAACCCTAGTTCTACTGACGGTGATACCAAGGTGGAATAGGAAGGAGTACCCTAACTTGGGCGCAATTGGGTTAGTTCGTTCCAACTCCTTTATTTCTGTCCGTTTTACCTTCTTGTTACACGAATTGCATGCTTAGGCATTCTTGGTCTGGGTTAGGAGGACCAGCAATTGTTCTTGATTCACAGGGAGAGACATACCCTGTTTTTTGTTTTGACTGTTGCATATACGTGTTGCATCTGTTTGATTAATGAGCAATTTGTCTATTCTATTTGCTTAACTGTGGTTAAAATAAAAATAAATATTCTATTTGCTTAACTGTGGTTAAAATAAAAATAAATACATCTTGTGTATTATTTCAAACATAGACGGTAGGTGGAATAATGTCTCCTTGAGATCATGTTCAGGGGAGAGGGGTGCATCTAGTGCTAACCATAAGGGGTATAGGTTACGTTTGGAATCTTGGAATGTAGGAAGCCTAACTAGTAAGTTGTTAGAGTTAGTAGACGTGCTTAGAAAACATAGGATTCAGGTAGCTTGCCTTCAGGAGACTAGGTGGAAGGGTCAAAGGGGGGGGTGAGTGTAATGGCTACAAACTGTTGCATTCTGGTTGCGATGGAACAAAAAATGGGGTGGGTTTTCTAGTTGCTAAAGAACTGCACGGTAATGTGGTGGAAGTGAAAAGATATAATGATAGGATCATGGTGTTGAGAGTAGTACTTGGTGAGGAAGTTGTGGCAATTGTTAGCGCTTATGCACCACATGTAGGTCTAGGAGACCAAGAAAGGAGGGATTTTTGGGGTAGTTTAGACGGAGTAATGAGGTCATTACCTAGACAGGAGAAAATATGCTTAGGAGGTGATTTTAATGGTCACGTTGGTAAGGAGAGTGATGGTTTTCCGATGGTTCATGGAGGTTTTGGTTATGGTGTTAGAAACGATAATGGTAGGGAGCTTCTTGACTTTGCGCTTGCGCATGATCTTGGTATTATAAACACGTTCTTTATAAAGAGGGAATCACATTTGATTACTTTTAGTAGCGGGGGGCGCAACACGCAGATCGACTATTTCCTGATGAGACAAGGGGATCGCAATTGGTGGAAGGATTGCAAGGTAATTCCAGGAGAGTCAGTAGCGACCCAACATCGTCTGTTGGTGGCCGATTTTACCTTGAGAAAAAGGGTGGCGGAGAGGAGAAGAAAAAATAAACCAAGGATCAGATGGGGGAATTTGAAGGACGAAAACATCAATTTGTTTAAAGATAAAGTCATGGCGATGAACACAAATACTAAGGATGGCGACACAAACCAGATGTGGGTTGCTATGGCAACCAGTGTTACGCAGGCAGCAAAGGAAACCCTAGGAGTCACATTGGGAGCAACAAGAGGACATCAGGAGTCTTGGTGGTGGAATGAGGAGGTGCGGAGCAAGATAAAGGACAAGCAACAACGCTTTAAAGAGATGTTGCAGTGCAGTAATGGAGAGGAGATAATGACACTACGGGAGAACTATAGACAGGCAAAGAGGGAAGCTAAAAAGGCAGTGAGTGAGGCAAAGAATTTTGCCTATGAAACGATGTATAGAAAACTAGACACCAAGGAAGGGGAGCATCATATGTTTAAGATTGCCAAAAATAGGGAGCGTAGGAGACAAGATCTTGGGGTCGTGAAGTTTATCAAGGAAGATGATGGAAGAGTTTTGGTAAAGGGACGAGACATCAAGCTGAGATGGCAAAACTATTTCTACACCCTTTTCAACAGTTGTAGACCAAGTCTAGCCATAACGGAGAATCCCACTACTCAATCCAGTCAACGAAATAATTGTTATTGTCGAAATATCACACAGGAAGAAGTGAGGAGTGCTCTTAAGAAGATGGGAAGAGCTAAGGCAGTCGGTCCAGACAACATACCCATTGAAGCGTGGAAGTGTATGGGAGAGGAAGGCGTTCAGTGGTTGACAAGACTGTTCAACAATATCTTCAAAACCGGGAAGATGCCAGATCAGTGGAGGCGTAGTGTCTTAGTACCCCTATATAAAAACAAAGGAGATGCTCAATGTTGTGCTAACTACAGGGGGATTAAGCTCCTATGCCATACAATGAAATTATGGGAAAGAGTTATAGATACAAGGATTAGACGACAAACCCAGGTTACATCAAACCAATTTGGGTTCATGCCAGGCCGGTCCACTACGGAGGCGATACACATTTTAAGAAGATTAATGGAAAAGTACAGAGAGAAGAACACATGATTTACATATGGTGTTCATTGATCTTGAAAAGGCGTACGATAGTGTGCCTAGAAGATTGATCTGGGAAAGTCTGGAGGGAAGAGGGATCCCTAGTAAATATATTGAGGCAATTAGGGATATGTATCATGAGGCTAAGACATGCGTCCGAGCACCCGTGGGGGATACAGACTTTTTTCCGGTGGAAGTGGGAGTTCACCAGGGGTCGGCACTAAGCCCCTTTCTCTTTGCAGTAGTTTTGGATGAGTTGTCAAAGTCGATTCAAGATGCAATTCCATGGTGCATGCTTTTTGCTGATGATATCGTGTTGATTGCAGAAAGTAAAGAGACATTGAACAACAGACTAGAGGAATGGAGAACAGTCTTAGAGCACAAAGGTTTGAAGATAAGCCGATCTAAAACCGAGTACCTTCACTGCAACTTTAGTGGTGCAAACGTCGACGAGGAGACCCAGATTTCTATTGAAGGTGGGGTTGTCCCTAAGACACTGAAGTTCAAGTATCTAGGATCTGTCATCCAGAGTAACGGGGACATCGACAATGATGTAGTCCATCGGGTGCAGGCTGGTTGGTGTAAATGGAGAGCGGCCTCAGGTGTTTTGTGCCACAAGAAGTTCCCAATAGGGTTAAAGGGTAAATTTTATAGGGTAGCAGTTCGCCCAGCGATGCTATATGGAACCGATTGTTGGGCCATCAAGAAGACACAAGCTCGAAAAATGGATGTAGCTGAGATGAGGATGTTGAGGTGGATGTGTGGACACACAAGAAAGGACAGAATAAGAAATGAAGTTGTTCGGAAGAGATTGGGAGTCACATGTATCTCAGATAAGATAAGAGAAGGAAGGTTGAGATGGTTTGGACATGTCAAGAGGAGACAGAGCACAGATCCAGTGAGAACGGTGGAAACTCTCGTTGTAGAGGGGAAAAGGAGCAGGGGGAGACCGAAATTAACGTGGGATGAGAGGATTAGGCTTGATTTGCTAGATTTACACCTCTCAGAGGACATGATCAATAATAGGATTTCATGGAGACGTCGTATTAGGGTTTTAGGATGAGTGACCCGTTGTGTGGGAGAGTAGAGTTGTTTAGCAAAGTTTTTGCGTATGTCTTGTTTCTTGTAGGTGTGTTGTGTTTCTTGTGACTAATATACTCTAGTCATACACTGCTAATTGTTAGATTACTGTTAGATTTATTTTACTTTATTACTCATTAATTTTATTTATATTTTTATCTTTTTCTTTCCCATGGAGCCGGGGGTCTAAACGGGAGCAGCCTCTTTATCCTTTGAGATAGGGGTAAGGTTTGCTCTCATCACACCCTCCCCAGACCCTACTAATAGCGTTAGCTATGTGTGGGATTATACTGGGTACGTTTGATTTGGTTTGGTTTGGTTCTGTTCTGTCAGCAAAAACCCATTTGGAGAAGTCGATTTCAATCCAAAGAAAATATAAGGAATTCTTCTTCTTCTTCTTCTTCAACTCATGAGTTCTTCACACACACACACACACACACTCTCTCTCTCTACATCGCTCTCCTCTCCGTCACCCAGCACCACCACCACTCCCCACCCCAAAAACAACCACACACCACCATCACCGACAGCGAATACGGCGACCTACACGGTCGGAATGAGCGGCCCTTACGAATCTAGGAGGTAGATCGGTGTCATAGATGGGGTGATTCGTGAAGATAAGTAGCTTGCGATGGGAGTTTGCTTAGATCGACGTCATCATCGTCTGCGTCGATGATAATTACTATCTGAAGTTTTGTTTCGTTTTTCATGAAATTAATTTAGGTGAGATTGGCATCAAAACCTGGATAGTTTTTGCAGACCTGTACTTTCTGTAAGGTCCGGTAAAGCTCCACGACGCAACGGTGGGTTTTAAAAAAAAGCCGATGCTTTCCTTGAGCTAGTAATAGTTTGCCACGTGGCCCACTAAGTGAGCTACACAGAGCTGTGTGCCACTGTAGTCAACGCCTTGGCTTTTAAAAGAGATTATAATTCAACTGTTGTATAAATGAATATTTTTTTTCAGATAAAAACAGAGAGAAATTAAGAGAGGGAAACTAATTCTGTGTATTCCATTCATCTGATAATACATCATATATATACACAAAAGTACAGAACATAAGATGAAACCCTTAAGCCCATAAACATTGGGCTGAGCCATAAAATAGTCTGCATTTATAACACTCCCCCTCGAACATTTTATATTATTCACATCAACATTATACTACTGGATAATGTTGGCTTAGTTCTACAGGAACTAAATTAACTGATACTCCAGGATCAGTTATGCTGCCTCGTTAAAAACCTTACTAAGAAAACCCAGTGTGACAAAACTTAGTTAAGGGAAAAAGAGTACAGAGTGTATAATACTCTCCCTCAATTTAACATATATTTCCATCTATGAAGTACAATTTTCTTTGATAACTACTTGCTTTATCTTTGATGTGTTTTTCTTTAATTTGAACGGTACATGCTGCGTTGTCTTCATATAGTGTAGTCAGCCTTCTTTTGATTGAATTCAGTCCACACTTTTCTTGACTATGTTGAATTATTGATCTAAGCCAATCACATCTTCATCCAACATCATATAGAGTAATTAACTCAACTTGATTTGATTATGCAGTTGTTAATATTTGTGTTGTTGATCGCCATGAAATTATCGTGCCTCTAAAAGTAAAATGTATGCAGGTTGAGACCGAGGTGTGCTGATCTGATAAGTAACATGTATCAGCATAACCAACTAGTTGGGACTCCGTATTTTTCTCGTAAAACAATCTGATGTATCGAGTCCAGCAAAAATATCAACCTTATTCTTTGATACGCTTTGTGATGCTGCCTCGTTAAAAACCTTGCCAAGTAAACCCATTGGGATAAAACCATAGCCAAGGGAAAAAAGAGTGCAGAGCATATTAGATAATTAACAACATACTTCAGGATGATGTTAAATCGGTATTTCAGGACCTATAAGATAAACTGATGCTACTGGATCAGTTACGTTACCTCATTAAAAACCTTACTAAGAAAACCCAATGGGACAAAAACTTAGTGAAGGGAAAAAGAGTGCAACGTGTTAAATTAGAAAATCGTATTTCATTAGCACATATAATGAAACATAATATCATATCTTGTGATATACATTAGATGCATTAGTGCACCGATTATGCTTAAGTATGGTACTTCTAGACCAAGTACTTCTTCACCCTCTTCTTGGGGAAGTAATGATATTTGTGTATGTTTAGCGACCAAACAATTATGGGCGTGCTTTGCGGATAAACTTTGGCCATATTAGAATATGCTAACATCTTTTGGATGTAGTTTGATTTATGGACAAATATCAGGTTGATGAATGATTTATCCGTGTCAAGATCTTACATGGCTGATTTTATCAAACTTATACCCTATTTTTTCAAAATATATACTGAGTTGATTATACCATATACGACTAGTTTTTTTTTTGAGACTATATAAAAATCTCTTGAGATTTATAACACATATCTCAAGGTACTAATTATAATGCTTCAGGCATTTCTAACCCTTTAAGGATTTCCATGTTGTCACTTTCAAGTTTTCCACATAAATATCCAGTAACAACATCCATAAGTTTTCTGAAGTCCTTTTGAGATTGTGAGGCCAATTAAACATATAAAGGTTATCGCATCCACTACAGGGGAACATGTTTCCTCATAATCAACTTCGGGGATTAGGGAAAAACCTTAATGTTACAAGTCGTGCCTACATCGCATAATCTCATGACTTTCATTTCTTTTTATATTAAAGACACCCATTTATAACCTACTGGTCTGACGTCTATGGGTGTTCGGACTACAGGTCCGAAAACGTTTCACTTGTCATGCAAATTTAGTTTAGCCTTTTAGGCTTGTCATTTAAGGCAGTCATCTCTGTGTATGTACTCTTACAGAGTTTTAGACATGTAATCTCTTTCTTCGATTAAATCTGTTGCTATAGCATATGCAAATATTTCAAAAACCCGTGTTTCCTTTTGGTTCCATACTGTACCGCGTTGTATATAATTTATTGAGATCTCATATTTTTTTTGGTGCATGAGTTTCTTCTGGAACTCCATTTTCCTCTTCTAGGGTATTATAATTATCTTCTGGAATCATATTAGTCTCTTCTAGGACATTTACCTCTTCTGGGGCTTTATCGCTTCTTTCTGCGATTTCGTTAATCTCTTCTGGGATTTTATCTATAACCTCTTCTAGGGTTTTGTGTATAACCTCTTCTAGGGTTAGACCAACTGCATTATTTTGCTCTTTTTATTCTCGTGGGTTTTTTATGTTTGGAACCGATTTATTCTTGTGTATGGTAATCTTTTAATGATTACTTCAGTTTGAGCAGGTGAAGTTTATGCTGGCATATGTGACTTTGTCACTCTGTTTGTGTGTGTAAATGCATCAGATAATTCATTTGCTATTCTTTGTAAAAGCATGACATATTAGACTTCTGACTTATATTAACCACTTCAGGGGTGATGATGATGCATTCGATGTTTTTGTTTTCATGTATTACCAGTCTTTCCTTTCTTTATCCAATCTCCCCCTAAGACTGGGAATAAGTCTTATTTAGACAATATAATACGTTGTAAACATGTCCCATTCTGGTACATTATGATGGCGGTATTGGTACATAGATCGCACTACAAAAATATTTATTGTTGAGACAAACTTAGTTCTCTTCTGGAGAACATTTGTACAGGGGAGTATTTGTGATCAGCAGTTGGTTTTGAACTGATTAGTGTAGCGGTATGCCCTCATGTAGAAGATGGCAATTCTCATCTTATTTGTCACACCCCAACCGATGGCGGATTATACGTCGGGGAGGACGCGGTTGTTCAAAAAGCACAAGGTTGTCTATTAAAGTTTCAACATTTCATTAATGACTTTCAAAGGTTCATTACAAGGAATATAACAGGAATACAATGTTTATTTAATAAGTATGCTAGGTCCAAAGCATCCTATGTGATCACAAATAAGTCTCATGCTGATGTACCTGAAACATGTTGAGTAAACTGTCAACTAAAAATAGTTGGTGAGATACGAAGGTTTTGACACAGTTTAACAAGTCTTTGAAAAGTTTTACAATTCACTATGTCATGCATTCTATAGTATTAGTGTGAGAACAAACACGTTAAACATTGTGCATATCAATCCTCCAACCAAGTTTAGGCATAACCCGCATGTTATCCTTATAAGTTTAAAGTTTAAAGTTTAAATCCAGCAACAATCACCATGGGCTCCCCCCGAAGGGTCAATCAATCTAGGTGGATTGGTCAAATACAATAGATCTATCATTGTCACTGTAGGCTTGATCAAAGTTAATGAATATGCTAGTTTTAAGTTTAATTTAAGCATGCAAGTCTCAAAGGCACATAATACAAGAATAAGCATATAAGCATAGTTGTAGAAGAATTGTATAAGTTTGGAAGTTTGATACATGTTTCACCCCAAGTTTATAAACAAGCAAAAAGAAAAAGGGGCTAAGTATACTCACTTGGAATGATGAAGAGTATCCAATAAGATTTAGTGTGGCAAGACTTTGAGGGAGAATATCCTCACAACAAGCCTAAGAATACAAGTCTAAAGTTTCAAGTTTGACCCTATAAGTCTATAGTAAAGTATCTAGGATTCTGAGATTTGACTAGGGTTCCAGATGGGCGACGGAAATGATTGTGTTTATAAAGTTTAAATCAAATTTCTAAGTAGGGTTTTGAATGATTAACACAAGACTTGGATATCAAAGTTTAATAAGTTTATAGTCTAGAGAAACAATTATTAATTAAAATAATTATTTAAAACGCTTTATAATTATTAATTACACAAGTTAGGTAATAATAATTTAAAGTAGTTTTCTAAGTATTTTATAAATAGAGTTGTAAGGATATTTAAGTAAAAGACTAAATAATTATTAAGGATTACTAATAATTATTTAAGGATTAAATAATGATTAAGGATTGATGATAGTTATAAAGAAATAAATAATTATTAAGGATAAACAACTATTTAAGGGTAAATAATTATTAAGGATAAATAACTATTTAAAGGTAAATAATTATTAAGGATAAATAATCATTTAAATGAATAATTACTTTATCTTAAATAAAATAATCAATATAAATCCTTTAAGATTTATTAAAGTGTTTAAGCATAATATATTTATTTTACAAAAATAACTTGTAATTAAATAATGTTTTCAATGTGTTTATAAGTTTAAATAAATAACATGAAATTATACGTTTATAAAATGTTAAATAGAATTCTTATAAAGTTACTTTTAAATTACAAGTTTAAAGTTTGATAAAGGCTATAAGTTTATAAATGTTTTAAATAAATAAAGTTTGCAAGTTTATAACTGTTTTAAAGTTTATATTTTATTTTATAAAGTTTATGAGTTTATATCATTTAGAAAAAAAATAAAATATATTTATTTCTCATGTTTTAATTTATATAACAATGTATATTTATTTTCTTGTTTTAGATAAACAAATAAATAAGCTTCAACTTAATATAAATCTTATAAAATGTGTAAGTTTATAAGTTTCTGTTTCCTAAATAATATATAAGTTTTATAACCTCTTTTCTGAATTTATAAGATTTTTATAAGCTTTTTGTTTAATTTATAAATTAAATTAAAGTTTAGAGCAAAATAAGTTTATTTAGTTCGAAAAATAAATAATTAAAGTTTCTGATTTTATAAAATAATTTAAGTTGAATGTACAAGTTTTATAAAGTTTAAAAGTATTTTTATAGTTTTTAAAATATTTAAAACTATTATTAAAGATTAAATTTCATTATAGTTTTAACTAAGTTTATTAAAATAAAAGATTTCCGGAAAATAAAAGTATAAATAAAATCCAGTTTTAAGTTTATAAAAGTTTAACAGATTTTATAAAAATAATTAGAAATATAAAATCTGATTAAAAGTCTATAAAAAAATGAAAACACCAAAACTTGGGCTGGCCGGATTCGAACCCGGGCCACCCAAGTCCACACACACACGACTTAACCACCCGGCTACGGGCCACACTGATGTATAACCTGGAAAAGAAAAGTTTTAAGCACAACCCTGAATCACCCCTAATCCCCATATGAACCCTAGAATTTCTACCCTCGAATACGAATCGAAATCGCCTCTGTCATTGTAAATTGACAGAGGGCTTTTGATCCTTGGGTATAAACGATGTAAATGGCCATTCAAATTACCCGATTTGGTGTCGAGATGAGGGAGATCGAGTTCTAGCTCTGGGTCGGCTGTCACAGGATTGATACGGCAATTGCAGGTTCGATTAGAACGAATTGAGGTTTTGGAGAGTTAGGGTGTGATGTCGTTGAGAGGTTTGTGTCGATATTTATAGCAAACTCCAGCTGTAAATGCTCGTACGGTTGGGAGCTTTACGGTTGAGCAAAACGAATTCAAACCCGACACCACGCATGTTTACAGTTGGAATCGAGCGTTATTGCATCTTGGGGAAAGGTCGCATGCGCGAAGGGAAGCTCGAGGAGCATTCAATTTGACCGGGAAACGCACTCTCGCATAAACGGACTCAAAACCGGTCCATGTGAGGTTCGAACTTGGGACTGGTTTCAAAATCAGAAGTTTGGGTTAATTGCACAACAGGTCCCTGAAGTTTTGGGTTTTATCAACTTAGGTTAAAACATGAACTTAAGTTTAAAACAAGTTTCAAAGGTGACAGTTTCAGTCCCTGGACTTTTTATAAAAATAGATATGTTTTATTTCTATAAAATTTTGTTAAGTTTTTTTATAAGTTTTATTATTTTATATTTATAAAATAATCTACAAGTTTATAAATGTATAAGTTTAAATATAAGTTTAATAATTATATTATTTATATAATTATACTTATAAAGTTTTAAGAATTTTAACACATTTTATTTATAAGATCTCAATGTATAAATATATATATATTTAACTAAGTCTTTTATATATATATATATATATATATATATATATATATATCTCAAGTATTTTTGTTTTTCTAAAATATATATCAATTAAATTGATATTTATTGTTTAAGAAAATAGTTTAAATTAATAACTCGTGCAAAGGTTTAGGGAACAGTATAGGTCGGAAAACCTTAGATATTACAGTCTCCCCTACTTTAGAAAATTTCGTCCCGAAATTAAAGTATAAGGGTCTGGTTCAGGATTTAGGTTTATAGTATAGACAAGGATGATGAGAAGGATACTTTACGTTTCCATGTAAGTTCTTGGCTACGTTTAGACTTTCAGATGAACCGTGATGCTGGGAATATGATTATGCTTTGAGTTTCTTGATCTCAGGATTCATGATTTCCATGGTTTCACCAAGAACGGGCATAGTTTCACCAAGGGGATATGTGGATTCAGTTCTTGAAATGAACTTGAGGAGAAAGATTGTCGAGAAATCATTTGGGTTCTAAAGATGGAATGGATTTGATGAAAGTTTGATGATATGAGTTTGCTCAAATATAGTCTTATATGCTCAAGAATTGTCAGCGGGTAAGAGATTTTACGGTCATTGGTCTAGGTCCAAAACTTCTCGTGACACGAACAACGTTACTTCTGATAATATGATAGAGCATTTATATATAGGAAGTACCGTTGGCGTATCCACCATGCCCTTGTCATATCACATTAGTTTCGTTACCATATATCACGATAGGTTTTAGGTTATAGCACACGACAGAGTTTACTATGTTTTTCCATGCGCTGATTTTTATAATTACGTGTGCACCCGTAAGTATTCGAATCGTTGCATGGTCCGTATAGATCCTTCTGTTTGTGTGTGGGTCAAGAGGGACACAAAATTTACTTAGTTCATTAACTATTGTTTTCACGCAAGAGTGGCTAGCAATTAATTGAGTCCATAGAGGGTAATGTCAATCAAAAAGCCAAAGAGTAATAGTGTGGCATATCTTAGAGTTCCAAAGCTTCTTCGCGTTTGAACAAGACTACGTCAAACCCCGAGTAGTTTAAAGTTTTACATCTTTCTAGTGTTTGAACAAGAATACGTCAAACTCCGAGTAGTTTAAAGTTTTACATCTTTCTCGTGTTTGAACAAGAATACGTCAAACTCCGAGTAGCTTTAAAGTCTTTCTGTTTTCAACTTTAGTGAATAGAGTGTATGACCATGCCTTGAGTAGAATGTGATCACTCAAATACTATGGTGACCATGAGAGGTGTAAGGAAGTTTTCATAGTGTAATCCATTGTTATAGGCTCCCTATTCCTATACGGGAAATTCTGTTTGTTTAGGGATATCAAGCGAATACTGATACTCGGCTTTTACTTTAGAGCAAGTGAGGCACTTTGCTACGTAAAGAGCAATGTCCTTCTTCGTGCCGGTCATTAGTATTCGTAACGAATATCCTTGTGCATTTTATCCGCACTAGGATGAAAAGAATAACGAGTCTTATGAGCCTCGTTCAAGATGAACATACAAGGGTTATCATGATTAGGGATTTAGATAGGATTTAGGAATTTAAGCAAGTCATTGTGCTTAGGTTTTGAATCGGAGTTCAGCTTTACATGACTCTTTGTTGTATACGTTCCTTTCGGTAACCGAAAGGTGTTTAGCTTCAAGGATATGGATGTGAACGTTGTTTTGAATTTCTACTCAATGTAACAAGGTGTGTTCCTCCCGACTTAAGGTATTGAATTCGCCTAGGAATGTGTATTTTGTGAACGTGTATATGTAAGTTTATTGTATTTCATGAGTATGTGTGCTTGGGTTTTGACTCTTGTTGCGGTTTATGTGCATGTTTAACGTCTATGCAAAAGATCCATTCGTTTGACGTGGGGAGTGTTCTCATACATTACCGAAAGCGTAAGATAACGGGGAGTTTCTGAAAATAATTATGGAGGTGTGATGAATAACTGATCTTGTTTGTAAGGATTAGTCATAATCCGTTCTCATTTGTGGATAGATAGGATGTTGGGACATCATGAGTCAATTAAAGGAATGGGTAGTTATAAGAAAGATATTCCAAGAAGAATACGGCTACACGAGTAATTAATTTGGCCAAGGTTTAGTGATAGTAATTCTTACGAAGTAAAAATCATAGTTGATCAAGATAAGGCTTCATAAGTCAGGTTGTATTGAAAGTCCTTTCCAACCCGAAATGTTTATTGGGAGTTTATTCTTTAGTCATACTCACTACTTAGGGTTTGATAGTTTAATATGTCGTCGTTATTTGAATCAGGTTTTAAGATGAATTGGTTATGAAGAATGTTTTTAGATAAAAGTGCCAAGAGGTAATAAATGAAGAGTGACGTGTGAATCCTGATGAGGTTTAAGTCAAAACAAAGAGTAATAACATTTGATTTGCGAAAATAGGACTTATCATTAAATACTTGAAAATTGGGACTCTTTAGTCCATACATAAGGAAATGATTCTGAAACGGAAATTAAAGACAAAACATAGAATAGAAGTTTCTTCTAACGCCTCAGGTAGCTTTCCACTAAGAAGTAGATAAGCACTAGGACGAGCACCGTTATAGTTATTCGGACAGCAGTTCTGGCCTCCGTTCTAGCTGCCTCAGCTCGTGCTATAAGTATTTCTCTGTCCTCTTCCAGAGTTGAAATATTCTCTTCTTGGCACCATACTTGATCTACCAGATTGTCAATTCTTTGACTTAGCTGATCATGTCTCGTTCCATTTTCCATCCTTTGTCTCACGAATTCCGAGGTTCTCACATATGGGCGGATGTCCTCAAAGGGGACGCCCATGACACTAGTAGGTGCCATAGTATGCCTTGTCCTCGGGTTAGGATGGTATGGGTCAGGTGCTAGGTAGGGGTCTCTTGGAGGGGATGAAAACTGGTGGTGTATGTGAGGTGCCTGATATGGGTTTCTTGCTGGAGGTGATCCAGATGTCCTGAGTCTCGGGCCAGAGTTTCCGATCCAGCTTGCACTTAGGTCAATCCTTGCCCTAGCAGTTGGGTGTGCTGGTGACCGATAGACTGGTGATTCATTTTCTTCTTCCGTGTCAGACTCCGTTTCGGGACGGTACACTGGTGAAGGAGGAGGGTATGAGTCCATTGCCTAGCAAGAAAAAGAAGTTTTGTAAGTGGGGATGGAATTTCTAGGTGTTTAAATATAGAAGTCTTTCATGAATTTAAAGTCTGGTTATTCGTAATACTGAGCTTTCACAATAGTGCTCTTTAGAAGTAACACTTGACCTATGAGTAGTATATCCATGAAAGGGATTCCCGGGAAAGAGGATGGGTCACCAAGGACACACTTAAGTACTCTTATTTCCCTAGCCAGAATCTCTCACGGGTTTACACACTCTTTTAGTCGTTATGTACAAGTAACACTATTGTTTTGGGCTTATGATAAGGTTTATTGTGGATTGGGCTTTGAGGCTCCAAGGTGAGGTTCATCCAGTAGGTTTCTTCGTCTTGGAGTGGGTACCTTAGTTCCTTATTAACGTGTTTTTGGCCCAAATGAATTTAAGTTTTGTTTAAATAATGGTGATGTCATGTGTTGTAAAAATTAAGAATGTATGAAGGATTAGGGATGTATAAGCGTGTAGTAAGACTTAGGATAATTATGAATGAAATTAGCCTGGTAACATGAAGATAGGAATGTCTATAAACGCAAGGGTTTTCATGTGGTGTAGTATACGTAGTATTAAGTATTGTATCATAAGGATCATAGGGTTCAGCTTCGGCCATGACGAGTAGGCATGTTATAATGAGATAACCAAATAAGTGAATGGATATAAGGATCTTAGAGTAAGGATCATAGTTGAGAGTTTGAAATCATGAAATCATGAAGTATAAAGTATTCAGATGGCACCCATTTAGTGTACATTACTAAGTAGGCACTTTGACATATCAATAGTAATTTAAGTTCACTAACGTTAGAGAAGTCATGCATTCCTATAAGTGAATACTCATCCCAAGAATTCCCAGGAAAGCATACAGGTCCAACGATTGGTCTGGATTTGTACGAAATGCTTTCCTTGACAGAATTTCTCAGAATACAGGCATTCACCCTTCCGGTCCGCACAAGTTCTCATACATTGTTTAGAACTTAGATACTTTTGACGAGAGTTAGTTTTTGAACTAGACTTGAAGTCTAAGGATATAACCTTGATGTAGTAGACTTTTGTAATACGTAAATAGATAGAAGTATAAGGTTCCAAGTATAAGCGTACACGTTTAGGGTTTTAAGATTAAAGAATAGCATAGAGAGGAGATTCCTAGTAAAGGACATGAGATAACTCATGTTTGGGACTCCTAAGTTATAGTCTAGGTCATGTGTCTAATAACCTAATTCCCTATAACCAAGGCTCTGATACCAATCTGTCACTGTAACATTTCTGATTTTCATCATGTAATCGTTTGATTTCAATAAACAAACACATTTCAGTTTCGATTCGTGTACAAACAAACTACGATGCAGTTACATATACAAACTATTCTATTACAATAACAAATTAAACAAAAACACCATTATCTCACAAGCCCCGAGGACCAAATCTGACAAAACTCAAAAACTACAAAACTAGGCAAGCACGGTCGCGCCTAGGACTAGGCACGGTCGCGCCTGCAGACCTAAGCACGGTTGCGCCTAAAGTAGGCACGGTCGCGCTGATGAACCCACTTGAATCTGCAGAAGTCAAATCATACCATACCCGCTGAATTCGCGAAATTTAAAATGGAGAAAAGCCGGTCTTCGCGCGTCAGACCATACTCCACTGAATTCCGTCTGAAACACGCATCAAATGTCGTCCAATTTGCACAATTTTTTTAATCCCATTCACACCACAACCGAGTCTCTCGATTTCGTGGATATAAAGCAACTTGCACGATTTCTACGCCTTCATATAAGCCCACTCAGTCTCCCAAAACTCTCGTTCGACGCTCAAACAGTCTCTGGAGTCCAATCGATCGCCAAGAAGCTCGACTCTTTGACCCGTAGCCGACTGCATTAAATTGCCCATTGTTAACGAGTAAGTAACACTTCCTTAGCTTCGTATCTACCCTTAGGATGAAAGCCCTATACTAAATCGTAGTTATATCACTCAATCAATTCGATTTTGAACCAAAGAGCCGAAAACTAAACTTTTACTCAAACTAGCACTTAAACACGATATAAATACAATCAAACTATGTAGATACATTCGCAAGCACCTAATCTATGAAAGCCCTAAGAATACATAAGCATTTATTATAAGAATCGATCGAATTGTGTCTGAAAAAGACCCGACACGGTCGCGCTCATCACTGAGCGCGGTCGTGCCTGACCAAGCACAATCGTGCCCCAGGTGTGGCCCGGTCGTGCTTACCGAGCAAACAAGTCTTGATCAAAAGCAAACACTAGACGCGGTCGTGCCAGATACGAGCACGGTCGTGCTCTATGTCCAGAACCTATGAAGTACCTTCTGACTCGACCACGGGCGCGTTTCAGACCACCACGGTCACGCCCGGCAACGAGCGCGGTCGTGTCCTACTTGAGCACGGTCGTGCTCCTTGACCAGAATCAATTATTTTTCTGTTTTAAAGTCTATTTAACATAATTTAGCAAAAAAATTTCAAAATGTAATTATAAAAGTTACGTTATAAAATCCCAAGACCCGGGAATCATTTATAAACCAAATCTTTGATTTAGAAATTTAAAACAATTAATTCCCGATAGTTTCAAAACCGATGAAATCATGAGTTTATGTAATCATTTTTATAAAAACTATTTATACAAATATATATTTTGATTTAAACAAATATCGTTTATTTAAATAAATATATATATATATATCGCTACTAATTTATTATTCCAAAACCAACCCTAAACACACAAACCACCAACGAACCCACTTTGGACACAAAATAACACAAACAGTGACACGTGTTATACCCTCATTCGATAGGTCAAACGTAGCGACCTACAACACGCTTGGTATTTTTGTTGATCTGTGCAAACTACACGCTCCAACACAAGTGAGTTACATAGCCCCTCTTTTACTCTATTTACAAACTTTTGGGGTGGAACATGCGTTCTATTTACTATGTTTACAAACTACACAATATACAATTCCACCCTACAATCATGTGTTACAATTTTGAGCTTTGTGCTTGAGTACTAGGTGTGTAGACCAACACGCAGTTTGCTATTCACGTGCAATCATTAACTATTTTATAGCCTACAGTTAACAGTGATAGATCTATTGAGTCTGACAAACCCACCCAGGTAGGGTGACTGTTACTGCCAACACGCGTTTGTTTTGCATGCTAGTTACAAAGGTTTGATTGTACTACCAGGTCACACGATGGTATCTCTCCATAAATGCCTTAATTGCCATGTTTGTATGAATTGTATGCACACGACACTATATTCTATTACATGACACAAAAACCTATGTATTCTCACCAACTTTTTAGTTGACTTTGTTTTTTTAACCATGTTTCAGGTGACAATGTTTGAAGTATTATAAGCTGCTACATATAGGATTTGGACCTAGCAATTAATCTAAACTATTTATATTTTGTAATCGCTACATTTGGTTCTTGTATGGTATGAACTTGCTACGTGTAATGAAAATGAATGTTTAAATTATTCAAACTTTAGCAACCATGAGCTATGAACAGTCTGCACAGCTTCACGCCCCGACGTTTTCCGCCGTCGGTTGGGGTGTGACAGATTGGTATCAGAGCCTTGGTTATAGGGAATTAGGTTATTAGACACCATTGACCTAGACTATAACTTTAGGACACCCAACAATGTCATGTTACATGTTTTATGTGATACGTGCTATTTGCTATATGTCACATGCTTTATGTCTTAGTTATTTGATACTTAAATTGTTTAGACTACATGACTTAATAAGCATGCGTAAATAATAAATTAAATAAATCGTATCCATACCCGTATCCTAAGCCACATATCCTCCTTAACTGCTTCTATGTCATCATCGTCATAACTTGTGGAAAAACTCATACTCGTAGACATTAGTCTATCAAAAATATTTTTATATACCCGTTAAGGTTTTAGACTCTGTTAATTATTAAAGGACATGTGCAATCTGGAAGGGTGACACCTGTATTCTGGGTTTTCTGTCTAGGAAAGCATTTCATATAAATCTCAATCAACCGAGGGATCCGTATGCTTTCCTGGGAATTCCCGGGATGAGTATTTACCTATAGGCTAAAGCACGTATCCTTGAAAATTATATAAGTCTAATTAACCTTAATATGTCATTGTGTTCAAGTAGAAATGTGATTACTTGAAAAAAATCTGAACTATGAAATAAATATGTTATTATTCCTCCTATCCTAAATTTCAACGAATTTTTATAAATTCTCACAACATTTTTGTATCATTCTCTTTTTATAGAATGCCTCCTCGTCGTAACATCAACCGCAACAACACCGACAACGCCAACAATAGCACCAACACCAATACCGGCAATGCCAACTACAACAATAATACCGACCTTGCTGCTCTCCTCACTCAGCTAGTAACTCAACTAACTCAAGCCAATAACAACAACAATGGGAACGCCAGTGGTAGTGCTAATACTGGTAGTGACGGTGGTGCCAACCCGCCACAATGTACCTTCAAGCATTTCAACTCTTGCAATCCCCTGAAATTTTATGGTACCGAAGGAGCCACGGGACTCCTTCAATGGTTCAAAAATATTGAGGGCACCTTCCTTAATAGTGACTGTCCGGACAATCTGCGTGTCTTTCAAAAACGGGCACTAACCTGGTGGAATGGGGAAAAGAGAACAAGGGGAGTAGAAGTAGCAATGGCTCTGCCATGGGATGAGCTGAAAAGGATCATGACCGAGGAATTCTGTCCTCGAAATGAGATGAAGAAACTGGAAGCGGAATTTTGGGATCTTACCCAAGATAGCGGTGAAAGCTTGGCGTACACCAACCGTTTTCACGAACTGAGCATGCTGGTACCTCACATGGTTACACCTTTGTCTAGGTGTATTGAAAAATATATCGGTGTCCTACCGAGACAAATCCAGGACACTGTTCTGGGAAGAAATCCTGCAAACCTAGAAGATGCTATTCGTCTAGCTGCCACACTGACCGATAATCACGTTAAAGCAGGTACTCTTACCAAAAAGGGGGCCAAGAAAGTTTCTGACACCACAACTCCTCCTACTCATGTCAAAGAAGTTCAAAACGAACAGTATCGAAACACCAGGAAGAGAAAGGCGAAAAATTTTGCAGTAGTCACTCAGGCCGCCCCAATTAATCAAGCTGCACCCTTGGCTCAAAATCCAGCCAAGAAAGCTTATGGAGGTACCTACCCACTTTGCAACAACTGCAACTATCATCACCCACAAACTATCCCATGTCGCATTTGCAATCATTGTGGGAAACTTGGCCATACGACCAATATCTGCCGACAAAAGGCACTTACTACTCAAGCCAACCCGGTTAATCAACCCGGAGCTAATCAAGTGATTCCAATCAATGCAAATGAACGGGCTTGCTTTGAATGTGGCAACCCGAACCACTTCCGAAACCAATGTCCAAAACTTGTGAACAATAATCAGGGCGGAGCTCGTGGACGTGCTTTCAACATCAACGCCAATGAAGCTCAAGCCAACGATCATGTGGTCAACGGTACGTTTCTTGTAAATAAACAATTTGCATCTATACTATTTGATACCGGGGCCGATAAGAGTTTTGTGTCACTTAACTTTGAACCTTTACTTGCAAAAACACGATCCAAACTCGAGAAAACCTTCACCGTTGAAGTAGCGGATGGAAACTCCATCACTATTGACTCCATCATTCATGACTGCTCACTAGAACTCAATGGTCACACGTTTCCAGTCAACCTTATACCAATGCCGTTGGGAAGCTTTGACGTCATCATCGGCATGGATTGGTTATCTAAAAACCATGCCGAGGTCATGTGCTTTGAAAAGTACATCCGAGTACCTCTTCCACCGGGAGACATATTGAAAGTCTTTGGCGAGAAACCTTGCAAAGGACTCAAACTGATGTCATACATAACTGCCCAGAAATACATTCGAAAGAAGTGCATGGTTTTCCTAGCTCATGTGATTCAAAAAGAAGACAAGGAGAGAAGAATAGAAGATATTCCCGTCATTCGGGAGTTTCCCGAAGTCTTTCCCGACGACTTACCCGGTCTTCCACCTGTTCGGGAAGTAAAGTTTCGAATCGATCTTATACCCGGAGCAAAAACTGTGGCTAAAGCTCCATACCGGCTTGCACCTTCCGAATTGCAAGAACTTGCAAGTCAACTTCAAGAACTCGCTGACAAAGGTTTCATACGGCCAAGTCATTCACCGTGAGGTGCACCGGTCTTGTTTGTTAAAAAGAAGGATGGTTCATTCCGCATGTGTATTGACTATCGAGAGCTCAACAAGCTTACAATCAAAAACCGCTACCCGTTACCTAGGATTGACGACATCTTCGATCAACTCCAAGGTTCTACTTGTTTCTCGAAGATTGATCTTCGATCTGGTTATCACCAACTGCGTGTCCGAGAAGAAGATATTCCAAAGACCGCCTTCCGAACAAGATATGGTCATTACGAGTTCACGGTTATGCCTTTTGGGTTGACCAATGCACCTGCTGTCTTTATGGATCTCATGAACCGCATGTGCAAACCATACCTTGACAAATTCGTGATCGTTTTCATCGATGACATCTTTATCTATTCCAAGACTGAGGAAGAACATGAACAGCACCTTAGACTGATTTTGGATCTCCTGAGAACCGAACAATTATACGCCAAGTTATCCAAATGTGAATTTTGGCTAAAGGAGGTTCAATTTTTGGGTCATGTTGTCAATAAAAAGGGAATACATGTCGACCCTGCCAAGATCGAAGCTGTCAAGAATTGGAGTGCTCCTCAAACCCCTACCGAGGTTCGTTCGTTCCTTGGTTTAGCGGGTTATTACCGAAGATTCATTTCCAATTTCTCCAAGATTGCTGTTCCCCTCACCGCCTTGACACATAAAGGTAAACCTTATGAATGGGGGCCGAAACAAGAAGAAGCTTTCCAAACTCTTAAACAGAAGTTATGTGATGCTCCTATTCTGACCCTTCCCGAAGGAAACGATGATCTAGTCGTCTACTGTGATGCCTCTAACCTAGGCCTTGGTTGTGTTCTCATGCAACGACGCAAGGTAATCGCTTATGCATCGAGGCAACTCAAGATCCATGAAAAGAACTATACGACGCACGATCTGGAGCTAGGTGCAGTCATATTTGCCTTGAAGATTTGGAGACATTATCTATATGGCACGAAATGTGTGGTATTTACCGACCACAAAAGCCTCCAGCACATCTTCAATCAAAAAGAACTCAACATGAGGCAACGACGTTGGGTTGAACTCCTCAATGATTACGATTGCGAGATTCGTTATCATCCCGGCAAGGCTAATGTTGTAGCCGATGCGCTGAGCCGTAAAGAACGCGTCATGCTCCAAAGTGTCAAGATTCATTCCGACATTCAAACCCGTATTCTAGCAGCTCAACACGTCTCGATTACCGGGGGCAATATGTATGAGGAAATGTCGTGCGGTGCTGAATTCCAACTAGAGACTAAAAACAATGGTTTGCTTTATTTCTTGGATCGTATTTGGGTTCCCAATCGCAATGATCTCCGGGAATTCCTCATGACTGAAGCACACAAGTCTCGGTATTCTATTCATCCCGGTGCGGATAAAATGTATCACAATCTTCGACCACAATATTAGTGGCCTGGTATGAAGAAAGACATTGCACTCTATGTTGCAAAATGTCTAACCTGCTCTAAAGTCAAGGCCGAACATCAACGTCCTTCCGGTTTACTTGAACAACCGGAAATCCCCGTGTGGAAATGGGAAAATCTAGCCATGGACTTCATTACTAAACTCCCCCGTACTTCAAACGGCTATGATAGCATTTGGGTAATCATTGACCGTCTCACAAAGTCCGCACACTTCCTGCCCATCCGTGAAGACTATCAGGTTGAGAAATTGGCTCGAATCTATATTAACGAAATTGTGAGTCGACACGGTATACCTTTGAACATAATCTCCGACAGAGATGCTCGTTTCACTTCCAGATTTTGGCAATCTCTGCAAAAGGCACTTGGCACACGATTGGATTTGAGCACAGCCTACCATCCCCAAACTGATGGTCAGACAGAACGAACAATCCAAACCCTCGAAGACATGCTGAGAGCCTGTGTCATAGACTTTGGTGGCAATTGGGATTCACACTTGACACTTATTGAATTCTCCTACAATAACAGCTACCACACCAGCATCAACATGGCTCCATTCGAAGCTCTTTATGGTCGCAAATGCCGTTCTCCCATCTGTTGGAACGAGATTGGTGAAGCACAAATCACCGGTCCTGAGTTAATTCAGGAAACATCCGACAAAATCCTTCAAATCCGTGACAACATCCGAGTAGCGAGAAGTCGACAAAAGAGCTATGCCGACAAGCGACGAAAACCCTTGGAATTCCAAGTGGGTGACCTTGTGCTTCTCAAAGTATCCCCTTGGAAGGGTGTGATCCGCTTTGGAAAGAAAGGCAAGCTAGCACCTCGTTACGTAGGCCCGTTCAAGATCCTTGAAAGAATCGGGAAATTGCTTACAAACTTGAGCTACCTCCAGCACTCAACAATGTTCATCCAACCTTCCACGTGTCCAACCTGAAGAAATGTCTTGCTGATGAGAACCTCCACATACCTCTTGACGACGTGCGCATTGATGAAACGATGCATTTCGTCGAGAAACCAGTGGAAATCATGGATCGTGAAATCAAGCAACTCAAGCGCAGCCGCATCCCTATAGTCAAAGTCCATTGGGATTCAAAACGCGGTCCTGAGTTTACTTGGGAACGTGAAGACCAAATGAAACTCAAGTATCCTCACCTATTCACCAATTCTGCAACCTCAACTAGTTGAATTTCGGGACGAAATCCCCTCAACAAGGGGAGACTGTAACATTTCTGATTTTCATCATGTAATCGTTTGATTTCAATAAACAAACACATTTCAGTTTCGATTCGTGTACAAACAAACTACGATGCAGTTACATATACAAACTATTCTATTACAATAACAAATTAAACAAAAACACCATTATCTCACAAGCCCCGAGGACCAAATCTGACAAAACTCAAAAACTACAAAACTAGGCAAGCACGGTCGCGCCTAGGACTAGGCACGGTCGCGCCTGCAGACCTAAGCACGGTCGCGCCTAAAGTAGGCACGGTCGCGCTGATGAACCCACTTGACTCTGCAGAAGTCAAATCATACCATACCCGCTGAATTCGCGAAATTTAAAATGGAGAAAAGCCGGTCTTCGCGCGTCAGACCATACTCCACTGAATTCCGTCTGAAACACGCATCAAATGTCGTCCAATTTGCATAATTTTTTTAATCCCATTCACACCACAACCGAGTCTCTCGAATTCGTGGATATAAAGCAACTTGCACGATTTCTACGCCTTCATATAAGCCCACTCAGTCTCCCAAAACTCTCGTTCGACGCTCAAACAGTCTCTGGAGTCCAATCGATCGCCAAGAAGCTCGACTCTTTGACCCGTAGCCGACTGCATTAAATTGCCCATTGTTAACGAGTAAGTAACACTTCCTTAGCTTCGTATCTACCCTTAGGATGAAAGCCCTATACTAAATCGTAGTTATATCACTCAATCAATTCGATTTTGAACCAAAGAGCCGAAAACTAAACTTTTACTCAAACTAGCACTTAAACACGATATAAATACAATCAAACTATGTAGATACATTCGCAAGCACCTAATCTATGAAAGCCCTAAGAATACATAAGCATTTATTATAAGAATCGATCGAATTGTGTCTGAAAAAGACCCGACACGGTCGCGCTCATCACTGAGCGCGGTCGTGCCTGACCAAGCACAATCGTGCCCCAGGTGTGGCCCGGTCGTGCTTACCGAGCAAACAAGTCTTGATCAAAAGCAAACACTAGACGCGGTCGTGCCAGATACGAGCACGGTCGTGCTCTATGTCCAGAACCTATGAAGTACCTTCTGACTCGACCACGGGCGCGTTTCAGACCACCACGGTCACGCCCGGCAACGAGCGCGGTCGTGTCCTACTTGAGCACGGTCGTGCTCCTTGACCAGAATCAATTATTTTTCTGTTTTAAAGTCTATTTAACATAATTTAGCAAAAAAATTTCAAAATGTAATTATAAAAGTTACGTTATAAAATCCCAAGACCCGGGAATCATTTATAAACCAAATCTTTGATTTAGAAATTTAAAACAATTAATTCCCGATAGTTTCAAAACCGATGAAATCATGAGTTTATGTAATCATTTTTATAAAAACTATTTATACAAATATATATTTTGATTTAAACAAATATCGTTTATTTAAATAAATATATATATATATATCGCTACTAATTTATTATTCCAAAACCAACCCTAAACACACAAACCACCAACGAACCCACTTTGGACACAAAATAACACAAACAGTGACACGTGTTATACCCTCATTCGATAGGTCAAACGTAGCGACCTACAACACGCTTGGTATTTTTGTTGATCTGTGCAAACTACACGCTCCAACACAAGTGAGTTACATAGCCCCTCTTTTACTCTATTTACAAACTTTTGGGGTGGAACATGCGTTCTATTTACTATGTTTACAAACTACACAATATACAATTCCACCCTACAATCATGTGTTACAATTTTGAGCTTTGTGCTTGAGTACTAGGTGTGTAGACCAACACGCAGTTTGCTATTCACGTGCAATCATTAACTATTTTATAGCCTACAGTTAACAGTGATAGATCTATTGAGTCTGACAAACCCACCCAGGTAGGGTGACTGTTACTGCCAACACGCGTTTGTTTTGCATGCTAGTTACAAAGGTTTGATTGTACTACCAGGTCACACGATGGTATCTCTCCATAAATGCCTTAATTGCCATGTTTGTATGAATTGTATGCACACGACACTATATTCTATTACATGACACAAAAACCTATGTATTCTCACCAACTTTTTAGTTGACTTTGTTTTTTTAACCATGTTTCAGGTGACAATGTTTGAAGTATTACAAGCTGCTACATATAGGATTTGGACCTAGCAATTAATCTAAACTATTTATATTTTGTAATCGCTACATTTGGTTCTTGTATGGTATGAACTTGCTACGTGTAATGAAAATGAATGCTTAAATTATTCAAACTTTAGCAACCATGAGCTATGAACAGTCTGCACAGCTTCACGCCCCGACGTTTTCCACCGTCGTCACACCCCAACCGATGGCGGATTATACGTCGGGGCGGACGCGGTTGTTCAAAAAGCACAAGGTTGTCTATTAAAGTTTCAACATTTCATTAATGACTTTCAAAGGTTCATTACAAGGAATATAACAGGAATACAATGTTTATTTAATAAGTATGCTAGGTCCAAAACATCCTATGTGATCACAAATAAGTCTCATGCTGATGTACCTGAAACATGTTGAGTAAACTGTCAACTAAAAATAGTTGGTGAGATACGAAGGTTTTGACACAGTTTAACAAGTCTTTGAAAAGTTTTACAATTCACTATGTCATGCATTCTATAGTATTAGTGTGAGAACAAACACGTTAAACATTGTGCATATCAATCCTCCAACCAAGTTTAGGCATAACCCGCAGGTTATCCTTATAAGTTTAAAGTTTAAAGTTTAAATCCAGCAACAATCACCATGGGCTCCCCCCGAAGGGTCAATCAATCTAGGTGGATTGGTCAAATACAATAGATCTATCATTGTCACTGTAGGCTTGATCAAAGTTAATGAATATGCTAGTTTTAAGTTTAATTTAAGCATGCAAGTCTCAAAGGCACATAATACAAGAATAAGCATATAAGCATAGTTGTAGAAGAATTGTATAAGTTTGGAAGTTTGATACATGTTTCACCCCAAGTTTATAAACAAGCAAAAAGAAAAAGGGGCTAAGTATACTCACTTGGAATGATGAAGAGTATCCAATAAGATTTAGTGTGGCAAGACTTTGAGGGAGAATATCCTCACAACAAGCCTAAGAATACAAGTCTAAAGTTTCAAGTTTGACCCTATAAGTCTATAGTAAAGTATCTAGGATTCTGAGATTTGACTAGGGTTCCAGATGGGCGACGGAAATGATTGTGTTTATAAAGTTTAAATCAAATTTCTAAGTAGGGTTTTGAATGATTAACACAAGACTTGGATATCAAAGTTTAATAAGTTTATAGTCTAGAGAAACAATTATTAATTAAAATAATTATTTAAAACGCTTTATAATTATTAATTACACAAGTTAGGTAATAATAATTTAAAGTAGTTTTCTAAGTATTTTATAAATAGAGTTGTAAGGATATTTAAGTAAAAGACTAAATAATTATTAAGGATTACTAATAATTATTTAAGGATTAAATAATGATTAAGGATTGATGATAGTTATAAAGAAATAAATAATTATTAAGGATAAACAACTATTTAAGGGTAAATAATTATTAAGGATAAATAACTATTTAAAGGTAAATAATTATTAAGGATAAATAATCATTTAAATGAATAATTACTTTATCTTAAATAAAATAATCAATATAAATCCTTTAAGATTTATTAAAGTGTTTAAGCATAATATATTTATTTTACAAAAATAACTTGTAATTAAATAATGTTTTCAATGTGTTTATAAGTTTAAATAAATAACATGAAATTATACGTTTATAAAATGTTAAATAGAATTCTTATAAAGTTACTTTTAAATTACAAGTTTAAAGTTTGATAAAGGCTATAAGTTTATAAATGTTTTAAATAAATAAAGTTTGCAAGTTTATAATTGTTTTAAAGTTTATATTTTATTTTATAAAGTTTATGAGTTTATGTCATTTAGAAAATAAATAAAATATATTTATTTCTCATGTTTTAATTTATATAACAATGTATATTTATTTTCTTGTTTTAGATAAACAAATAAATAAGCTTCAACTTAATATAAATCTTATAAAATGTGTAAGTTTATAAGTTTCTGTTTCCTAAATAATATATAAGTTTTATAACCTCTTTTCTGAATTTATAAGCTTTTTGTTTAATTTATAAATTAAATTAAAGTTTAGAGCAAAATAAGTTTATTTATTTCGAAAAATAAATAATTAAAGTTTCTGATTTTATAAAATAATTTAAGTTGAATGTACAAGTTTTATAAAGTTTAAAAGTATTTTTATAGTTTTTAAAATATTTAAAACTATTATTAAAGATTAAATTTCATTATAGTTTTAACTAAGTTTATTAAAATAAAAGATTTCCGGAAAATAAAAGTATAAATAAAATCCAGTTTTAAGTTTATAAAAGTTTAACAGATTTTATAAAAATAATTAGAAATATAAAATCTGATTAAAAGTCTATAAAAAAATGAAAACACCAAAACTTGGGCTGGCCGGATTCGAACCCGGGCCACCCAAGTCCACACACACACGACTTAACCACCCGGCTACGGGCCACACTGATGTATAACCTGGAAAAGAAAAGTTTTAAGCACAACCCCGAATCACCCCTAATCCCCATATAAACCCTAGAATTTCTACCCTCGAATACGAATCGAAATCGCCTCTGTCATTGTAAATTGACAGAGGGCTTTTGATCCTTGGTATAAACGATGTAAATGGCCATTCAAATTACCCGATTTGGTGTCGAGATGAGGGAGATCGAGTTCTAGCTCTGGGTCGGCTGTCACAGGATTGATACGGCAATTGCAGGTTCGATTAGAACGAATTGAGGTTTTGGAGAGTTAGGGTGTGATGTCGTTGAGAGGTTTGTGTCGATATTTATAGCAAACTCCAGCTGTAAATGCTCGTACGGTTGGGAGCTTTACGGTTGAGCAAAACGAATTCAAACCCGACACCACGCATGTTTACAGTTGGAATCGAGCGTTATTTCATCTTGGGGAAAGGTCGCATGCGCGAAGGGAAGCTCGAGGAGCATTCAATTTGACCGGGAAACGCACTCTCGCATAAACGGACTCAAAACCGGTCCATGTGAGGTTCGAACTTGGGACTGGTTTCAAAATCAGAAGTTTGGGTTAATTGCACAACAGGTCCCTGAAGTTTTGGGTTTTATCAACTTAGGTTAAAACATGAACTTAAGTTTAAAACAAGTTTCAAAGGTGACAGTTTCAGTCCCTAGACTTTTTATAAAAATAGATATGTTTTATTTCTATAAAATTTTGTTAAGTTTTTTTATAAGTTTTATTATTTTATATTTATAAAATAATCTACAAGTTTATAAATGTATAAGTTTAAATATAAGTTTAATAATTATATTATTTATATAATTATACTTATAAAGTTTTAAGAATTTTAACACATTTTATTTATAAGATCTCAATGTATAAATATATATATTTTTAACTAAGTCTTTTATATATATATATATATATATATATATATATCTCAAGTATTTTTGTTTTTCTAAAATATATATCAATTAAATTGATATTTATTGTTTAAGAAAATAGTTTAAATTAATAACTCGTGCAAAGGTTTAGGGAACAGTATAGGTCGGAAAACCTTGGATATTACAGTATCAATAGTTGTCTAGCTATTAGATGTAACCGTGTAATTAACAATTTACCTAAAACTTACGTTTGAACATAATCTGCCGGATGTTCAATATTTATCCCTATAGACATACAATAAGCGGGCAAATGCTGCATATAAGGTAGCCAAAAGACTCACACGTGACCATATAGAGATGTATCTCTTAAGATCGTAAAATACTGAAAATGGTCTACATGGGGATTAATATGTCTCATTAGATTCTTTCTAAATATAGGAAGAATTCTTTATGATATATCTCAGAAAGATGTCGGTTGACACTTTTGATTGTATTCCTCATTACGATGCTAACTCGATGACCTATTTGGTCATGATGTATAAAGATAGTATCTTTGGCTAGTAACTTCTGGTTATTCATCACATTTGAATTTTATTAGATATATTTTCTATAATATATTTTAGATGACAAAATCTCTAGTTTTTCAATATGGTCTTCTGGCCGTATTTGTCATGTGTAATTGGAGATATTTGGTATTGTTTTCGGTCAAGCTTTAGTTGTAATAGCCGTCTAGCCGAATGCATTTGAAAACTTAGTAAGTTTGTTCAAGATTTACTAGAATATAAGACATATCTAGTACACGTAGGTAAGGTGACACATATTTTTTTGGAGCATTTAATAAAGTTACCAACAAATGAAATACTACTAATAAGTGTCTCTGTGCTATACAACTGATAAGAATATTTTATGTTTTAGGATAGTGTTAGTTTTGTCGTTATATACCAGACATTTATCGTCGATGGTTACAATAACTCTACTAGAGTATTACGATATAATTTTGGTACCAGGTAGTAAGATAACCATGCTCTTCTGGAGCATTTAATAGGTTACAAACACTGTTATCTATCAGGTATTCATCGTTGATGACTAAACGACACTATCCAAATGAAGGGGTGATAGTGGTGCAGCTATGGTGCCCTCGATGATGGTTTATTTCAACCTCTTTCCCATTTTCTTTCATGATTGACATTCCACTTTTGGAGCAAATGCTCTCTTTCCCCTTGTTAGACCTTCCCCCTAAGTGGTTGACCTCTGCTTTGTTGGCTTGAACCGTTAATATGTTTTTCTTTTATCATGAATACAAGTTCTGTCATCCAGGTCTACCGTCTCTCATGGGGCTGCAAGCTCTTTTCTCCTCTATCCGCACTGAACGGTTGCAACATTCTCTTCAGGGAAATGGGCTAGCACCGGCTGGTCACGTATGATGGTATTCCATTCACGTATGATGGTATTCCATTCGTGCTGATAACGTGATAAAAACAGAGAGAAATCGAGAGAGGGAAACTAATTCTGTGTATTCCATTCATCTGATAATACATCATATATATACACAAAAGTACAAAACATAAGATGAAACCCTAAAGCCGTCTGCATTTATAACATTTTCTTTTTTTTTGGCCTATGCTCTTTTTTCTTTTAAAAATTATAAAATTTAATTAAATTATAAGAATTGTCTTTTAGGGATAAAAAGACTAAAATACCATCATGTGCAGTACAAGAATTGTCTTTTAGAGATAAAAAGACTAAAATTCCATCATGTGCAGTACACATGAGGTGAGTTAACCGGAAAACTTAACCTCTGTTAAATTAAAGAACAAAAAACAAGGAAACTTTTAAAATAAAGGATAATAAGTGAAAGTCAAAACTTTAAAGTACCCATTCCATAATTTGGATAAACATAAAGGATAAAAACTTTAAAGGACCATTCTAAAAAACTACCCACTATCTCCACTACCATTCCTATTAGAATTAATTACATGGATGGCCCTATGGTTTACACGGATTTTACTTATGGTCCTAAGAATGGGAAATTACAGGTTCAGTTCCAGGGGTGGCTCTACAGTACAAGCAACCGATTTAGTTCTCCAAATTTGAAGGGCCCCAAAAATTGAAAAACTATTTTAATTTGTATTATCAACTTTTGTGTTTTCAGAGACAAATGATAATTTCACAACTTTTATGTCAACATTATACGTTTTGACGTTCCATTAAATTACATTTTAATTTTTTTTATATATTTACAAAACTTTCACAGAAGGCTTTAATTTCAACGTTCGCTTTAAGCCACAAAATATGTTGAGCCGGCCCTGTTCAGTCCAATAGTTTGCACATTTGTAACAGAGATGGCTCCTGGGTTGGATAGAAGTTTTCTTTTGGGGTTAATTTTTTTAAAATGACATATATGCCCTTTATATATTAAAGACTAAAACACAATATAAATACACATCCCACCCACATTCCACCCATCTTTTCTATCCTCGCCCCCACCCTACCCACATTCCACCCCACGGTTCTTCCTCTTCTTCCTAACTCCGACGACTACTATTTTCCGGCAGTAGGTGCATACTTTCTGGAAAAACCTCAACTTGATAAACAAATCGCTAAGAAAAACCTCACCTTAATGGAGCCTAGATTTTGAATTCTGATCAAACAAGAATGTGATTCCACAAATTCAAACAGAAAACATACGATTTAATTTTTGCCACAATTTGTTTGAAAAGGGTGAATTGATGCAGACTATATCTTTTATGCCCATAATAAGCAAAATCATCAGATTCAACAAAACACTACTCTGGGCATCCTCTTAGATCAGTTCCGTGACCACAATGGTGGCTATTTCACCGGAGAAGAAAGGAGTTCTCCTCCCCCTACTATGTCGAAGCTCCGACGAGAAACAAAGGCAGTAGATCCGGGGTGTGACACTCTTCTTCTGGCGGTGTACGGCGACTATATACAACGGTGGTCCGGTTGCAGGTGGCGACGGACCTTGTGGTTGAGAACCAACGGGAATAGATGTCCAACTCTCATCGACGGCAGCGGCTGATACGATCCGAATTGAAGACCCGGTCAAGAGCCATGAACATCAACTTCTTTTATTTAATTTTATTCCATGCATAAAAATGGGAGAACCACTCTCTTGTTAGTTAGTCCTTTCTGCAATTATTGTTGCATGAGTTAATCCACGATTTCCACTACCCCATCATCCCACGTAGAAGTAGTTGTAGTTGTTTTCTTTCATCTATTTATTATACTTTTGATTTGAAGAAAATTGGTAGCAAATTCTAGTCTAGTTCCTCTATTATTTCTTTGGAGCTTGATCCACTCAACGGATCCCTATCAGCGGCTGAAGGAGGAACGACGTCGTTTGGATCAATTTTGGGATAAGGAGCGTCGTTTGGATCGTCGGCAGCTCTCGCCGCTTTTGCTTGCTTCAGAATCATGGCTTCAGAATCGTGGGTTCATTTTGCTTGCTTCAGAATCGTGGATTGAAGAAGATGAGTAGAGACCAATCTTTTTATTTTTTTTATTTCTAATCCTAAGGGGCATTTAGGTCATTTTGCACGGATAAACTTAACGTCCATCCAATCCAGAGGCCATATCTGTGACAAATGTGCAAACTATTGGACTAAACCTGCAATTTCCCCTTCCTAGGGGCCATAAATGAAAACCGTGTAAACCACAGGGGCCATCCGTGTAATTAATTCTTCCTATTAGAGCAAGGGTATACTCATGTGATTTTGGTGTGGTGTGATAATAAAGTGCACACCACGTGACGCCACATCACTACCTTCGTTATCACACCATCCATCACTCGGCAAGGGGTATACCCAAATGATTGTGGTGGTGTGATAATTAAATGTTTATTTTTTAATTTTCATTTAAATAATATTGAATTAATAAAAATATAAATACATTAATCTATATATAAAAGCAAACATCATTTTTAATTTAACACACACACCACTTACATAATAGATATACTTTTACTTTTGACTGTTGAAGTGATAGATCTTGTGTTTTCACCCTCAACTTTCTCCGCCAACTTTATCAAATCAACCTAAACAAGAAACTAATAAATAATTAAAAAAGTAGTCATCTTCTTCATTTTTCTTTAACCCATGGAAATCCAGTCATTTTCTTCATTTTTTTTCATGATATCCAGTTATCTATCTTCACTTCTCTCCATGGTCAACGGTCACAAAAAGAGCCTCAACGGCTACTTCCAAATCAAAGAGCCGTGTACACGCCGTGAAAAAAAAATTGAGAGGGCGCTGTTCGCATGACCATCACGCCGTGAAGTCTCTTCCACATCGGATCACGCCGTTGTTTTTCATCCCATACCGGATGCTTTTACAACACATGTGAAGAAATCTAAAAAACTATCCACTATCTCCATTGTCACCTGTTGGAAAAAAAAATAGCAACTATTATAAATACTTTAAAACATAAATATATCAAAAGCCCCTTAAACATATATAAAAAGAAAAAATAATTATATCAATGTAAAAAACATAAATAAAAATATTACAAATCAATATATTATGTTTTCTGGATCTTACCGTGAGTATGGTTTGTATAAAGCCTTAAATGCATCCTGTTATCAAAAGACCCTACAACATGTGCATCGAAATTAATCAGAAAAATACAGTTATAACATTCAAATAAAGAATTAATGATATGAAAAGTTATTAACCAGTTTATTTAGCAGTTATCCGATGGTAGCCTCATTCTTAAACATGAGATGTTTACTACGTTTGTACAACAATTTTTTTCATAAAAAAATGTAAGAAATAAATGCTAAAACTAAATAATTGCAAAATTGGAAAATTATAAAATTACAAAAAATATATATATATCAAAAAACCCTTAAACATAATTAAAAAAAACTATTATTTTATGCGGAAAAAGTATCCAAATAAAAAATGATTTTGAACTAAAAATATATTACTCAATTAATTTGGCAGTTTTTCGATATCAGACTCCTTAAACCTGAGATGTTTATTACATTAGTACAACAATTTTTTTTAAATGTTTCAAATAAATGCTAAAACTAAATATAGCAGTTGAAGTGTTAGTGGGAATAGCAGTTGAAGTGTTAGGCCAAGGGGAGTACCCGTGGAAATGGCTCCGTGGCTGCTATCGTGGGTGGCGTGGAACACCACGCCCACCTGGCGTGGAAGTGGTTCCGTGGAAATCTTCACGAGCGTGGATCTGTGTTGGTGAGGAGGAAAGAGCTTTTGACCTTTTTATTTTTCTATGATAAAGTTTTGACCTTTTCTTTTTCTTCAAGTGTAACAATGGAGGTTTGATCAGATTCAAGCTGAAGAAGATGATATTGGATACATCAGCTAGAAAATATTATTATATTTACCTTTTTGTTAATTTTGTACTATTTATGACAGATTTATTATCTAATGTGTTTTTCCTTTATCCATATTAATTTTTATTATTATAATATTTAACTTTGGAGTTTTTTTCTTAACCGTTTCTTTAAATGTAATGTTTTTAATTTTTGTTTAAGTTATTATATAAAATTAATTAAATTAGAAAAAGAAAATGACGTGACAGTGTAGAAATGTGGAACCATTTCCCTCAAATGTGGAAAGTGTGGAAAAGCCGTGAAATCTGATGTGGCGCTGACGTGGAGGGGTGTGAAAATGTGTGGATAGTGAGGTATTCATGTAATCATGCCTAAATGTTCGGGGGCTGGGGTTGAATAGCAGTTGAAGTGTTTGGGGGCTGGGCTGGGTTGGGGTGGAATATATATATATATGAGTTAATTACATGGATAGTCCCTGTGGTTTGTCAAAAGTAACAAGTTCAGGTACTAATAGTTTGAAGTTGCAAGTTTGGGTACTAACTTTCATTTTTGTAACACTATTAGGTACTAAGACTAACGTTCGTTAACTTTTTTGTTAAGTTTAGATAAAATGACCAAATTATCCTTTAATTACTTAAGGGACCATTTATATAACTAACTCTATTTTATGATAGGGATCATTTGTGTAATTTCTATAAAATATTAAATAAATAAACTTAAATCTAAATCATATTCTTCACACATAATCACAACAATGTCCAGTTCAAATCCACGCCCCCTCATCTCTTTCTCCACCATCGTCATTGTGTAAGCCCTCAATTTTGAATTTCTGGGTTCTGTGATCAAACATAAGACGTTAATTGCTACTGCACCTTTAACCTTACCCCTTTGCCACTATAACTCACCATTTCAAAATCTCTCATGATTTGGCATTCAGTTCAAACAGAGAACAAATTAGCTTCACATACCTTGAAATCTTGCAATCGGTGGCTTCATATATGCAATGGTGTAGTCAACAATTTGGACACAACTCTGCAAATTTGAGAGAATAATGAGAACCATCATCGTTTGATAACCCAAAGAGGAAGTCGAATATAAGATGGTGAAAGGAATCCGACACAGGAGACAGGTCTCAATCGCTGGAGTTCTTTCAGGGGCGGCGACCGAAAATAAATGGGATAGGGAGAGGCTACTGTTGCAGTGGTGGAGGAGGTGTTTTTAGGTCAAATGAGGAAGATAGGAGAACAAGGAAATGGTGACTTTTACATAAATGGTCCCAGTTAATAGTAACAGTTACATAGGTAGTCCCTATTAAAAATAGTCAAAGGGTAAAAAAGTTATTTAACTCCAACTTAACAAAAAAGTTAACGAACGTTAGTCTTAGTACCTAATAGTGTTACAAAAATAAAAGTTAGTACCCAAACTTGCAACTTCAAACTATTAGTACCTGAACTTGTTACTTTTGACAAACCACAGGGACTATCCATGTAATTAACTCTATATATATATATATATATATATATATATATATATATATATGGTTTGGTTCAAATACTAACCATATTTTATTTGAAAACCATCTTTCCATTATTGATTTTTTTGATCAATGGTTGAGATTTATTATTAGTAGTTTTGGTAAAATATTAAAGATTATGTGTTCATTTATTGTGTCTAAGGGTATGTTGGATAGATTACAATTTTTTTTTGAAAATTCCACAAATTTCTCATTCTCTCTCTCTTTTTCTTCATTCTCTCTCCTATCTCTGCAATATTAAAACTACTAATATTCCATCTAAATAAAAAAACCCACAGTCATCAATTTGATACATATATGTATAAGGACATGTAACAAGAAGTGTAACAATCATACACAAACAACCAAACTTAAAAATTGATGTAAATTACTGAGTTACATATACGTATCAGACCATAAGTTGAAAAAACATGTGTTACATATACGTAACACTTGTGTTACATATACGTACCAACCATGTTACATATACTTATCAACCATGTTACATATAAGTACCACCAGTATTACATATACGTAACTAGCACATGTCAAAACAGGTAGGGTTGATTAGCAAACACCTTTTTGCCTACTTTTAGTTTAAAAGATTTATTTGACTTCTAAGTTAAATCTAGAGTAAATTGCAGTTTTCGTCTTTGTGGTTTGCCCTATTAACAGGTTCAGTCCAGTCTTAACACCTTGGGTCCCTGACGTTTGATGTTTTAACAGTATTAGTCCTTGAGGCTAACGACCGTTAACTTTTCTGTTAGTTTGTGTGTGAATTTACTGATATACCCCCACCACCACCACACCCTCTCTCTTTCTCTCAGCTGCCACCCACCACCACCAACCGACCAGCCCCTAGCACCACCTCCACCTGCCACCCAGCCACCACCACCACCACCTGCCGGAACCCTAGATGCTCGCCAGAAAAACGAAATCAAAGGGGTAAACCTATAAAATTACCCTCTGTCATTCCCCTTTCGTAAGTTGAAGAAAATTCAATTTTTCCCACTGATCTGAAAATATCATTTAAAATAAATCTGTTCATCTAACATTCTAACAAATCCGAGCAATCCGAAAGCACATACAGCAAAGTTGATCATTTCAATCAAAACACCAACAAAACCCTATATGTAATTATGACCTCAGAATAGCACAAATTGAGTAAACATATATCCTCTAATCTAACAAATCTGCACAATATGAAAGAAGAGAAGCTCCACTTTTATTTGTGCGTTTCAATTAACCCTATATAGCTACAGAAATGTTACGAAAACCATAAAATGTTCAAATTGAGGTAGGTTATTGACAATACAAGTGTGATCTATACTTGTGTGTGCATAAAATAAAGTCTCCAGAGATAATCACATACCGTGAGCGCCTCTTTCATAGTAATCGGACCGTTTGCGGCCACCATGGTGGTGGCAAACGATATCAAAACGACTGCAGATCAGATGTGGATTTGAATCGTCGGCTAAGAAATTCCGGCCTACCTCTCGGAGACGATAGATCTAGAGAGAGAGTGTAAAAAGACAGCAAGAAGTTACAACTCGAAATGAGATTAGAGCAGAGAGACACGGGGGGTGGAGAAATGAAATTCTAGTTTTGCTTCCTCTTTTTAACAAAAATTCAAAAGCGCCCTTGAATTTTCTTCAACTTACGAAAGGGGAATGACAGAGGGTAATTTTACAGGTTTACCCCTTTGATTTCGTTTTTCCGGCGAGCATCTAGGGTTCTGGCAGGTGGTGGTGGTGGTGGTGGTGGCTGGGTGGCAGCTGAGAGAAAGAGAGAGGGTGTGGTGGTGGTTGGGGGTATATCAGTAAATTCACACACAAATTAACAGAAAAGTTAACGGTCGTTAGCCTCAAGGACTAATACTGTTAAAACATCAAATGTCAGGGACCCAAGGTGTTAAGACTGGACTGAACCTGTTAATAGGGGCAAACCACAGAGACGAAAACTGCAATTTACTCTTAAATCTAAACACACCCATTTACAAGTAAATGGGATGAAAGTGTCATCTTTACCCTATAGACAAAAAGCTTCAAAATGAGCAAGCAATAGTAGCAACCTTCTCCAACAGCAGCAACCTCGCCCCATTGAGGTTTTGACTGTGCTGTTGATGGCAACAACAAGGCCAGCCCACATAGAGGTGCAGGTTGGGCCACTGCACCAGGACATAATTTTTAAAAAAGTTTTTATATATATATTATAAAAAAAAATTTAAATAACTTATAAAATCTGAAAAATTTTATAAAATTTAGAGGCAATTTTTTTTTTAAAATAACTTATAAAATCTAAAAAAGTTTATAAAATTTGGGCCCAAAATAGTTTTTAGAATTCAGTGTTTTAAACCATTCAATGTTGAATTTTTTTATATACGTGCATATTGAAGGGGGAATGGGGGCATTTTTCTTATGTCGAGCCGGATACTTAATTTCTCGGGGACGGCCCTGGGCAACAATATACCACCTACACTCTTCTCCTCTGCAACACTAGTCTTCACAACACTCTATCACCCAACGGCTTTAATGTAGTGTCCTGTAACACAAAATCAAGATCATGCATCAACAGGATATGGTATACATGGATCAGAGAACATTCAATGATGCAAACTCAGTAGTTAGCAGGCAGGAAAGTGAAAGAAGTCAAATACTAAGTTCAATTTCATTGTTTCAAAATAAAGAAAACTGAAATGAAACTACAACGGGTAGAAAATACTATGAAATGAAAAATAATATTATAACTAGAAATGTTGCCCCGCGCTTCGCGGCGGGAGACGGACCTTAAACGATTGAGCCGGTGAAAATAACGTGGCTAAGCAAAAAAAAACGTGGTTAAATAAATCTTGCCTCACGCTGCATGGTGAGAGGCGGACCTTAAACGGTTGAGGCGGTGACATTAACGTGGCTAAGCACAAAAAAGAAACGTGGTCAAATACATAAAAGAAACGTATGAAGTTACGGCGACTCTGTTGTGGAGATCGAAACATAGATAAAAGACAATTATATAACGGCACCAATGTTTTTCAGTTGGTGTCGGTCTCATTCTTCACGGTACCAGCATGTCACTGTCAGTCGATATAACTCACAATACCCAAAAAATATTTTATTTTGAATACGACTCCGTTTTTAACAAAATTTATACGAGGACGTTAAAAAAATTAAACAAACAAACGAAAATAATTAAGGAAAAATCAAATTATGTATACTACAGAGGGGTAAATTTAAAACTTTAAAAACTTGAGGGGATTAAAATGATATTTTACAAAGTTAGGGGCAATATTTGACATTTAATCAAACATACTTCAGATTAAGAAGTAGTATAATTACTTCATCACAATTATTTTTCAAAACATTCTATCAACCAAATATTAGCTAATACTCTCTGTATAAACCAAACCCATTGCAAAAGTTCACCATTGAACCCTGACTTCAACGTAAGAAGAACACGTCCTTCCCAAATCTGTTAAAAATCGCCTCTTTTCGTGTTCTTGAGTAAAAATCCTGATGATTTTTATCAAATTAATAAAAATGGTAGATGTATGGAACTTGATTTCTCAGGCCCGCTCATGGCCGTGCCGGCAACAGAAGAGGAAGACTAACGACTGCGATGGTGGGTTCAGGTGGTCTCGGCTCGTTGATGGTGATGGGTACATAAACGAATAAGACTGACGGTGCGGGTCACGGAATGATCCGAAATTTCAAGTTAGCACTTTTTAAAAGCAGGATTCAAAGGAATTAAGATAATTTTCGAAACCTTCGTCACACAGAAACGGGTCAGAGGAACGAGCGACGGCAATTAATGGTGGCGGTGCTAGTGTCGTACGGTGATGCATGGAACTCGACGGAGAGGCTGATTTAATGACAAGTTATGGTGGTGCAGTGACGACAAATTGAACAGGAATAGAGGATACGATTAGGAGCTTGTGTAAAGGGTTTTTATGTGAGATGCAATTTGAGGTTGAAGGGTATTATTAATATATAGATTATAGACCGAGAAGAGTTAACCGTCACTTGTGTTTCTTGAAACTCAATATCAGCCGTTTAAAATACCCATAACCACCCTCAGATTTAATCTCAGCCACTTAAATTCCCAAATTTTGGCAGTCAGAGAATTTATGTTTGAAATTTGTGTCTTTTCACATGGATTGCCCTCTAGATACATCTCGGATTGAACACGCTATGAAAACCACCATTCCCATTTATATCTGCCCTAAATTCGGAATAGATCGACTGATTTCAAACTCCTCGATCAATCTGCAATTTCGAAATCCAGAAGCGAGGAGCGCTTGAATTCACCACCAGCATTCTCAAATCAGGTGTGTTTTATGTTCTTAACCATGTTCAGCTTGTGAAATCACAGACAATTATTTACTGTGTGTGGATTTTTCTCCCAAATTGATAAGATTTTCGATGTTGAACATCAATACTAACATATCCACGCTGCTCAACTCCATGTGGTAGCAATTACAAGAGAGAGAAACGATGAATCGTCAAATTGTATAGCAATTACAAGAACATGTATGTTTAGGTTCCATTTCCCTTTAATTTCAACCATGTTTAATTCGAACTTAATTGAATTAAACTCATCCTTCGCTATAGTCTGTGGATAGGTTTTAATCGACTCATTCTTTGCATTCACCCATTACTTGATTTTTTAGTCACAATTTTCTGTTTATGAGGAACTGAATTTGCTATACATCGAATGAATTAATTGTTTTATGTTTTTTTTATGGATTGAATCGAGAAGGTACTAGGTTAGAACAGGGCTTTTTGTGAAATTGTGATGGCTATGTTGGAATATCTAACAAAACAGACATTTGTGATGGCTGGCTAAATTATTAGTGGGTTGAATTGTAAAATGGGTTTCTATCAGAGGGTATCCTGCTTAGGGGGTGGGAGTGGTACCCTCTCAAACAATGTACCCTCCAAAATTACACCAATTATGAGATGCCACCTCAATTAGCCAACGTACCCTTCCAAAGTACCCTCTTAGGTGGGAGTGGTACCCTCCAAGTACCCTCCAACCCTCTTATTTAAAAAAAAATAAATTAAAACAAATAAAATTAATAAACTAAAATTTTAATTAATTAATTAAAAATACATAAGAAATTAAAAGACAATAAATAAAAAAAAGACAATTAATAAAAACAACTTAAAAAAAAACACAAAAAAAATTAAAAATCACATGGCCAATCATACTTTGCGGGGTATGGAGTATACGGTTGTGTGGGAATTTCTTGGCTCGTTGGTTGTTGGCTAGAACCGCCTCTCGGTTTGGACACTTTTTTGCGGCTAGAACCGCCTTTCGGTTTAGAAACTTTTTTGGAATCCATGGCATTTTTATATAAATAATATAGGAGATGGTATGTATTTTTTATGGATTGAGAATATTTGATTTATGTATTTATAGGGTGTAGAGTCTAACTTTTTTTGTATAAGCTGTTGATCAATGTATTTCTTTTGAACAAAGTTTAGCTAGTTTATTTTCATGTAATTTCAATTTTATTGTAATTTATTGCTTTTTAGTCTAAGTCTGGGCCATCGAAACTATAGTTTCGAGTGAAGTTTGTTCACTCGAAACTAGTAGTTTCGATAGATGGTAATTTCGACAGGCTGTCCTTACACTTGTAAATGCTCACTCGAAACTAGTAGTTTCGATGAGCATAGTTTCGATGCCTGTCAATTACTATATATAGCCTAGTTAGAGAATTTCTAGGGTGTGAGTTGCGGCTGTAACCCTGAATTCTCTCTTTCAGATTTGTTCTTGAATCAATACAATTTGCATTTGTTTAATGCTTGTTCTTACACTTTCACATCTTATTTGCATTGATTCTGAGTGTGTTTAGCTGTCTTCTTCACCAATTATGTCTCTACCCTCTGTTTCACCACCATACATACAGATTCCGCCTGTGTGTGTGGGTAATCGATCATTTTCGTGATTTCCGACTGAAATCTGGACCTACAATTGGTATCAGAGCATTATGCTCTTGATTTCTGAGTATTATCAGGTTTCTGTGATCGGTTCTAGGTGATTTGCGTAGTTTTTTGAAGTTTTCTGTGCTTGAAGTTATTTGTGCACTGTTTCATCGATTTCGGGATTATTTCTTCATAGTTTCGGGATTCTGAGGATTGTTTTGTGATCAGAAGATAATTTGGAAGACTTTCGCCGGATTAATTTGTTGTTTTCTCAACTTTGATTTTTGAAGCTTTTTCATCAATGGAGTCTGTGGAAGTTTGAAGAAGAAGGTATCGAAACTTCGGGAGACATTTTCTGAATCTTGTTGGTCATCGAAACTTCTTGTCTGTACCTTTTGTCTGGTGAAGGTACACTCGAAACTACCATTTTTGTCCTTGTTATATCGAAACTAACCCTGCAGATTATCCTCTCGAAACTTCTGGTCATTCGAAACTAGTTTCACTCGAAACTTGTAGTTTCTATTACTTTTTGCTGGTAATATGTCAAGTTATCTCTATCGAAACTAGGAGTTTCGGGTTTTTATTCCTTCACTCGAAACTAGGTAGTTTCGAGCAAGTTTTCTCACTCGAAACTAGGAGTTTCGAGCAAGCTTCTTCACTCGAAACTAAGAGTTTCGATCAGTGCTTCTCACTCGAAACTTGTTGTTTCGACCAAATCTGTTCACTCGAAACTAGCTACTGTTGGAATTTCTTTTTCTAAGTCTATGGCATCTTCAAGCACCAATGAGTATGCCGGAGGAAACAAACCACCTGTCTTGGTGTCAACCAGAGATTTTGATGACTGGACAAAGAAGATGAAGACTTTCTTCCATTTTCATGACCACACTCTCTTGCAATCTATCACTGATGGTCCACACAAGCCAATTACTACTACTGCTGATGTTCAACGTCCGAAGCTTGTGTCTGAGTATGATGATAAAGACAATACCTTAATTGCCAGAGATAACAAAGCTTATGGATCTATTGCTATGGCACTTCCTATGGATGTTTTCAACATTTTTGCTGAGTACACTACTGCCAAAGATCTTTGGGTTGCTCTATGTACAAGATATGAGGGAAGTGCTGATGTTAGAGAAAGCAAGAGGGATTTAATCAAGAAGCAGTATGAGATGTTTAGCAGTGTCCCTGGTGAACCCATGTCAGAATTGATCAACCGTTTCTCAAGTATTGTCTCTAAGTTGAAAGTTTTGGGAACTGAGTATCCTGTTCTTGAGTTAAACAAGAAGCTGCTTGATTCATTGCCTGAGGAATGGAATATGTATCGAATTATGATCAAGAAAACTGAAAAGCTCAGTGCGCTGTCTCAGCAAGAACTCTTCAGCATCCTGGAGTCATATGAATTAGAGATAAAGAAGGGTGCAGTTACTCCAACTAATCAGTCTGGAAACACAACTCTTCTTGCAGGTCAGGGTTCCTCCACTTCCTCCAACAAAACAACAATGGCCTATTTTCAAACTGATGTTCCTCCATCTGCTGCTGCAATTCAACCAACCGGTTCCTCTGCTTCAAAGACTACTACCATGATTCCTGATGAATATGTCCCAATCATGACTGCTTTCATGTCGTGCTATGATGCACTGATTTCTAGAAACTTGACACCGGTCAGTTTTCAACCTGATGACTTGGAGCAGATCAATCCTGATGATTTAGAGAAAATGGACATTGATTGGTGCATGGCAATGCTGACTCTACGGGCCAAGAGATTTATCAAAAGGACTGGAATGGACAGATTCAAGCAAGGAAAGACTCTTGGGTTTGACATCAAGAAGGTAAGATGCTACAATTGCGACCAGCGAGGTCATTTTGCTAGAAACTGCAAGGAGCCGTCTTCAAAGGAGCAGCATGAAAAGAAGAATTCCTCTGGAAAGCAAGCTGCTGTCCCTCCCAAATCTTCTACATCTTCAAGTTCCACAGCTTTGGTCTGTCAAGCTGATGGACATTATCATTGGGGTGATCAGGAAGGTGATGCAGCTGACAAGGCACTGATGGCTGACATTGAAGAAAAGGATAAGTGTGTCATGATTGAACCAGCTAAAGATCTTACTGTCGTGCCTGCCGAGGTAATATCTAGACTTTGTAGCGCTAAATCTTGCTTAAATGAAATTCAGAAATATAGATTCATCAACCAGGCCTTGGTCGATGAACGAGATCACTTTAAGGTGATGTATGATTCTGTGGCTAAAAATGAGAAACTTTACTTAAAGAAAATTCGTGATATTTCTGGAGAAAACCGATCTTTGATTGTGCAACTTACCACACAAAAGAATAATAATGATATTTTAACTGAAAGACTTTAAAAGGCTGAAAAGGCTAATTTTCAAGTTGAACATATGGGTATGGATCAGAAAATACTTTTTGGAATCATTGACAATCAAATTCATAAAAAGGTCACAGAAGGCATTGGGTATAACTCTCACCCACCTCCTTATTCCAAGTCGGGAAGATTTGCTGATATGCCGGTTCCTCATGATCCCACACCTTTTGTTTGCAATTTATCTGCTGATGATTATATTCAAACTTCAGATTCTGACAGTTTTGCTTCATGTGCAGAGTCAGATTGTGTAGGTACCGAAGATGATTGTGATGAGAGTTCTTGTAAGGAAAATGTTTTAAATGAACTTGAGTCGGATGAATGTAATAATATGTTCGTGTCAAAACCAGATATTTGTGAACACGTTGAAAAGTTATATTTTGGTTCTATGCCTTCTGAGCATGACAATTTGAGGAATTCGATTTCTAAATTTAAGAATGCTTTGCCTTTTGTTCCTAAATCTGTAAATGCTATGAGTTTTATTGCAAATTTCAAAAGTGCAGGGGTTGTTGTGACTAATATTCCACAAGAAACAATGAGCAATCTGGAATTTTTCAGATTAAAGGAAGATCAAAGTCTTCAAGAAAGAAATATTGAAGAACGAGTTGCCTCATGTTCAGATGCCTCAACATCACAATCATCTTCAGTTTGTGATGGAAATTATCAGGCTAAGGCGTGTGATAAAGTTTGTTTTAATTGTGGTGCCTCAAATCATGTTTCAAAGAGTTGTAAATTGACAACAGTCAATTATAATGAGGAATTGTCTCCTAAAATTTTATTAAAGTCAGATGTGCCATCTCCTCATTCTAGAAAATCTCGGCGTAAAAGAATTAAAAATGCTAAAAATTATTTGAAAAGAACTTGGAAAATTAAAAATAATGCTCTATATGATGACCATACTTCTTCAAAGGAGGATTCCGATTATGATTCCCATGTGATGTTTTATCTTGACAAGAAATCTCTTGATAGCAACAGTCTTGGACAAAACGTTTAAATAATTTGTTGTGTATAGGGTCAACCAAGAAGAACTGGAGATAACATCTGGCATGTAGATAATGGATGTTCAAGACATATGACCGGTCAATTCAACCTGCTGCAAGATTATCATCAAGAGGATGGAGATTATGTAGCCTTTGCTGGAAATCCAAGAGGAGGAAAGATTGAAGGTCAAGGAACTGTGTCGAATGGTGTAAATAGTTTGGAAAATATCAACTACGTTCCACAGCTAAAGTACAATCTGATGAGCGTCTCTCAGATCTGTGATAAAGACTTTAGTGCCCTGTTCAATTCAAAAGAATGTCTGATTTTGAAGCCTGGTGTAGTAATTCCAGAAGAACTCATTCTTATGCGAGCTCCTCGAAGATACAACACTTACAGTCTGGATATGAACAATCCATCAGGAATCGAATCCTGTTTTCTTTCCAAAGCTTCAGAAGATGAGTCTTTTCTCTGGCACAAGAGATTAGGACACGTTAATTTCAAGACAATGAACCGCCTTGTTCGAGGAAACCTTGTCACCGGTTTGCCTCTGAAAGACTTCTCACCAGTGGAACATTGTCTCTCCTGTTCCAAAGGCAAACAACACAAATCCTCTCACAAACCCAAAACCACAAATTCAATTGACTCTCCCCTTCAATTGCTTCACATGGATCTTTTCGGTCCTGTGAGTGTCATGAGTCATGGAAGGAAATCATACTGGTTGGTGGTAACCGATGACTTCTCACGGTTTACTTGGGTATTCTTCCTGGCAAAGAAAGAAGAGACGCCAGAGATTCTGAAGATTCACTTGCTTCAAATCGAGAATTTGTTCAATCTAAATGTGAAGATTATCCGCAGCGATCATGGAACAGAATTCAAGAATGTCACTCTCGATTCTTTTTGTGAAAGTAAGGGTATTGCTCGGCAATTCAGTGCACCACGTACTCCTCAACAAAATGGTGTAGCTGAAAGAAGAAACCGCACGTTGATTGAAGCTGCAAGAACTATGATCGTCGATTCTAAACTTCCTGTCACATTCTGGGCCGAAGCAGTCAATACCGCATGTTTCGTGCAAAATAGAGTTCTCATAACCAAAAGCTGTAACAAGACTCCTTATGAAATCATGTACAAGCGCAAGCCTGTTATTGACTTCTTCAGGAAATTTGGATGTGTTTGCACAATGCTGAATACTTCTGATCAGCTGAACAAGTTTGAAGCCAAAGCAGATGAGTGTTATTTTGTGGGCTATTCGTCTAACCAAAGAGCTTTTCGTGTTTACAACAAGAGACGAAGGATTGTGCTGGAGTCCATTGATGTCAATTGGCATGAAAGCAATCATACGGACGCTGGGGACGGTCCTGATTGGCTTTTTGATGTCGACTCATTGTTTAAATCTTTTAATCTTCCTGATTTTACTAATATATCTGTCTTAGCTAATCCTCTTTTGCCTGTGAATATATTAGATACTGCTTCTGCTTCCGCTTCAAGCTCCTCTTCATCGCCCACTCCGGCTTCTTCAGACTCTATAGCAACAAATGAAACTGTTGAGGAAGAAACTCCTCCAATAGTGGATGTTGCTCCACAATCTTCTGTTGACAGCTCAAGTAATGAAGAACCCGTTATTCCTGATCACAACATTACCAATCTGGATGAACTTGTGGAAGAAGATGAGATTCCACAGTTGAGAGTTCACAAGAATCATCCCACAGAAAATATCATTGGTCCACTCAATGTGGGAGTACAAACCCGAAGTGCCACAGTAGCAATAAATGATGGTCTTTTCACCTGCTTCATATCTCAAATCGAACCCAAAAATATTAAAGCTGCATTGCTCGAGAACAGTTGGGTGGAGGCCATGCAAGAAGAACTGCAGCAGTTCAGCAAGTTACATGTGTGGAATCTTGTAGACCTTCCGAAGAACAAAGTCCCAATCGGCACTCGTTGGGTATTTCGTAACAAGAAGGATGAAGGTGGAATTGTAATTCGTAACAAAGCCCGCTTGGTGGTTCAGGGGTTTTATCAAGAAGAGGGAATTGATTTTGAGGATGTCTTTGCACCAGTGGCTCGCTTGGAAGCCATCAGAATGTTTCTCGCCTACGCAGCCTACATGGACTTCACGGTTCATCAAATGGATGTCAAAAGTGCATTTCTGTATGGAAAGGTTCAAGAAGAAGTTTATGTCAAGCAGCCACCGGGTTTCTTGATCCAAGCTATCCTGATAAAGTTTACAAACTTGACAAGGCATTGTACGGTCTTCATCAAGCACCTCGTGCGTGGTATGAAACGTTATCTACGCATCTGCTGGATAATGGTTTCACACGAGGGGCAATTGACCAAACTTTGTTCAAGCGTAAGGATGGTGCGGATACTATTATGGTGCAGATCTACGTGGATGATATCATTTTCGGATCCACCAATCCTCGGTTATGTAAGGAGTTCGAGGAAGTGATGCGATCTAAGTTTGAGATGAGCTCCATGGGAGAAATGAAATTCTTTCTCGGTTTACAAGTAGATCAGTCTGAGTCAGGAATCCTTATCCATCAAGAAAAGTATGTTAAAGAAATCCTGACCAAGTTCAAAATGACTGAATCTCATCCTTACAAGACTCCCGTGGAAGTTCGTCATTGTCTGTCTCCTGATTTGGATGGTGAAAGCGTTGATCAGCACCTCTATCGCTCAATGATAGGATCTCTTCTGTAGCTCACTGCCAGCAGACCAGACATCATGTTTGCAGTGTGCTTGTGTGCACGCTTTCAGGCTAATCCTAAACTTTCACATTTAATTGCTGTTAAACGTATTTTGAGATATTTGAAGCACAAGCCAAAACTTGGGCTTTGGTATCCTAAAAATAATTTGTTTGACCTTGTGGCTTATTCAGATTCAGACTACGGGGGATGCAACTTAGACCGAAAATCTACTTCTGGGGGTTGTCAGTTCCTTGGCAACCGTCTCATCTCCTGGCAATGTAAAAAACAATCCACCGTTTCCCAATCCACAGCCGAAGCTGAATACATTGCTGCAGCCCTCTGTTGTTCTCAAGTGAGATGGATCCACCATCAGATGCTTGATTACGGGATCACCTTTCATGAAACCCCCATCTTGTGTGATAACACCGCCGTTCCCCACATCACCAAAAATCCCGTTCAGCATTCAAAAACCAAGCACATTGAGATCAAACACCATTTCATCCGTGACTGTGTTGAAAAGAAACATATCAAGATAGTTGAAGTCAAAACCGACAAGCAAACCACTGACATCTTCACTAAGGCATTTGATTCTGCCAGATTTGAAAAATTGGTGGAGATGCTCGGCATGATAAACTTTCAATAATCCTTGTGCATTTTGTTTTATCTGTTTAAACTTGTTAATCGGGAAGATTTCCAAAAAGTTTTTTCTGTTTTGCACAGTTATTTTTCATTCTTTACTTTTGCTAGCATAACTTTTGGGGGAGAAATTGATATTTTAAGTCGGAAAGTAAAAGTTTTGCTTTGTATAGTCAAAAGAAATGGAAACCTTTGTTATTGCTTATTGTCTGCCTCAGAAAAATTCATTGTGAATATCATGTTTTGTTTCAGGAAAATCGGATCTGACCTTGTGAGAAATGATATAGTCTGATCACACTTCTTGAACATGGAATGGACCATAAGCGATGGTGCTTACTGAGGTATAGCCGGTAGGCCCGACATATGATTATAACTCTCTAGTAGTGTGAAAACCTAATTCTCTACCGTACACGTGTGTTTGAACCCATTCTTGAAACATCTAACCCATTTTAAGCTAAGAAAACCGATTCAATCAGATACAGACTTACGTGTTGGATTCTGATTCATGCACCAGGTGACCGTCAAAGTAACGAAAATTACCGCCGATGACCCCGTCTGTTTTGCTTACGCAAAGATCTCGGGAGTTCATCTTTTTCCCATCCACTTGGATGATTTGACCCCGTCTGTTTTGCTTACGCAAAGACCTCGGGTGTTCAACTTTTTCCTATCCGCTTGGATAATTTTACGGCTTCTTCTGTTTTGCTTACGCAAAGATCTAGAATGTTCGTACCTTTTTAATATCCACTTGGATATTTTTCATTTTACATCTTCTTACATCCTGTTGGATTTTATTTTACCTTTGGCGGTGAACTCAACTTACCAAAATGGTACCCTGGTTAACCTGCAAGAAATGATAAGATGAATGCGGGTATGTCTTGAGGATTGATAGGTTTTCAAAACCATTTTATTTCAATATGTGGGGTACACCGTGTTTCGTGCTTAAATGGTACCTATTAATCACATGAAATTTTTGTACAAACAAATGCTCGGGTTTATCTTGCACACATATCGGCTATCTTCAGGGATTCACAGTAGTTGAGTGCAAAAATGAAGTGTTTCAAGGGTTTGACCAGACATGATCTCACGTTGGATCTTTTCCAAGGCTAAGTGTTTATGTCTTTTATTTTGGTTATTTATAATTATCTTAATCTTCCTTATTAACTTGTTTAAATTGTACATAGTCTTGAGTTTCTGTTTTTTTTTTTTTTTTTTTGCTTTTGACCAAGTATGACCTACCTATCGAAACTTTACTTCATCGAAACTATGCTCAAGCCGACCAAAACCTGAAGGTTTGCCCGAAACAACATCTCACTCGAAACTCTTTAGCCACTCGAAACTCTTTAGCCACTCGAAACTCTTCAGCCACTCGAAACTCTCAAGTCACTCGAAACTTCCAGGTACTCGAAACTACTTTGCCCTATCGAAACTAGTAGTTTCGACGGGGGCATTTTAGTCTTTTTTCAGCCCAAATTGAATGCTTACATATTCCGGCCTTTCTCCATGCTCATCGTCACTTTCACTCATCCGAAACATTCACACCTTCTTTTTGACACACAATTTCACTCAAACCCTCGGTCTAAGTTTGCGATTTCAGTGTTTCTTATCTGATTCCCTCGTCGTCTTCTTCATCAGGTACTGTTCTATAATCGTGTATGCGATTTTGTGAATGGACAGGTTCTAGGGTTTGATCTTTGAAAGTTTGTACGACTAATTCTTCATAATCTTTGTCGTTTTGTGTTAAAATCATGTTTTAGAACTTACCATTGTTAATTTCTCACTCTTTAAATGTTTAATTTTGCAGATTTGGGTTGATTCATCGGTAAGAGGGAGTTTCGATACTCACAGGCTTTTCTTAACCTTGCATTTTATCTTTTTGTGTGATTTTGAGTCTGTATATATAAGTTCTTTTCTTTTATCTTTGTTATATTTGAGTCTGCTCTTTTATCTCTTTTTGTCATCGAAATTAGAGAGTTTCGAGTAAGAAAGTTTTTCAGAAGTTGAACAGTTTTTCACTCGAAACTAGTAGTTTCGATACCTTTCTGTGCTCGAAACTAGTAGTTTCGATAATATTTCTTCACTCGAAACTAGTTGTTTCGATAAGGCTTCTCTCATTTTTTTCTAAGTATTGGAAATATGTTGTTTCGCTCGAAACTAGTAGTTTCGATAGAGTCTGTTTCTGAAATTTTCTAAGTGTTGAGACTAATATAAGAAATCTCTTTTGTGATTCACTTGTGCAGCTATGGATCTACTGTTTGTTAAAAGGCACAATGTCTGTGCTTTCTTGGATGCAAATGACCCGAAGAGTGCTGACTTCACTCAAGTCATGAACTTCTTGGCAAACTCCAATATCAGCTATGCCATTAGTCAAAATCTACATGTATTTGAGACCACAATCAGGAAATTTTGGAGTACTGCAGCCATTGAAGTGATAAATAATGTGGAGCACATCAGAGCAACAGTCTATGATCAAGAAGTTCTATTTTCTGAAGCAACAATCAGGGAGGTGCTGTTTTTTAATGATGATCATCAAGCACCAGTGGAGTTTCCAACCTTTTATGTCAAAGAATGCTTCAGAAGACTGGGGCATCCAGATGAGTTTAAAGGTGGACAAATTATCAAGAATGCTCTTCCACCTCAATGGAGATATATCGTGCACATCTTTATTCACTGCTTATCCAACCGAAAAGGTGGTTTTGATTCTGCTAATTCAACAGTGGCATCAGCTGTCCTAGGGCTAATCAAAGGAAGAAATTACAATTTCTCAGGACTTGTTTTCAAATTATTAAAAGAGAATCTAACTGGAGCAGTAAAGGAGAAATTTCTGGTTTACCCTAGATTCCTGCAAATCATCATCAATCATCTCCATCCAAATCTGCAGCAAGTTGGAAATGTTCTAGTGTTCGATCACATGACTGCAAAGACATTAAGCTATATGAAGAGCTCAAGCAAAAGAACTAATAGAGTGATAGCAAATGTTCCTTTATTTGGTCACATTCTGGGAGAAGAAGAAGAAGCCATACCCGATGTTGATCCAGAACTACCTGTTGATTCATCATCTTCATCATCAGAAGAAGAACCACAGAATGAGCAAGAAAACCAAGAGGCTGGAAATCAAAATGTTGAAGTGGAAATTCAGGAGAATGTACAACAAGAAATGGCACAAAATGAAGAAGATGTTATATTTGAGGCTCCTTTGATGGATCAAATACTGGAGAATCCTGAACCTATCATTGAAGAACAACATGTTGAGGCAGAAACTGATTCAAGTGACACCCTCGATGAAGGAATTTATGGAACGAAGTATGATGTCACCGATTATGAAACAGACTCTGAAGATAGAGTTGATATTCCTGAAGCTTCTTCCAAAAGACCTGCAGAGTCCAGTTCTGATTTTAAGAAGGAAGAACCCCTGGCTAAGAAAATCAAGACAGGGTTTGAGCCCTTGTCCTCTTCTTCAGAATCTTTATTCTTTGATCATGACAACCCAACTCCACATCAGTCACCTATCCATACAGCTGCCACTCCTCAACCGTCTGCACAACCTACACCTCCTGCATCTCCCATACCTGACACATCACCTTCTGTACCCCGGGTAAAAACCCTAAGCTTGGAGGTCAAGAAGCTCCAAGATATAGTGACAAAGCAAGATGAAACTATAGAGAGCCTAAAAACCGAACTAAAAGAATGCAAAAATGAAGCCAAAGACCTAAGGAAAGAGGTTGGAAGCCTGCATAATCAGCTTGATGTGCAGCAAACTCAACTGGAGACCCAACAAAATACCATCTCTAAGCAACAACAGGAACTCAAGGCTCTATCAGATGTTGTGAAACAAATCCAAGCCTCCATTGTCAAACCTTCACACCAAGGAACTTCATCCTCTACTCTGATAAGAATGCCTACAACTGACAGACCATCCTTACCTGGTGCCACTACTACTGATCCATCTTTGGAAGTCAAGATTGAAGAGGCAGAATTTATCCTTCCCTCAGCTAGTGAAAGAAGAGCTGCTAGGGAAAAGGGAAAAGGAAAAGATAAGGATGATGAAGTTGAAGTGGTGATCCTAGATGAAGAAGAAATTGGATCAGATCATGAACTTGATGATCTTCTAAAGCAGATAGATGACTTTGGAGCCATTGAAGATTATCCTGAAATTGTCACTCTTGAGGAACAACAGGAGGACAAGATTAGGTACTTTACTGAAGATGGTGATGAGGTTCAAGCTCTTTCAGATAATGATGTTGAAGTATCTTATGCTGATACTGCATCTACAGATTAACCTACAAGCCCCATCACTGAAACTCCTAAAGCTACTCCAACCCCAACAACAGAAACTCCAATTTTGCCAATCTCAGAGCTAAGGAAATCTTGGTTTAAGGAAGTACAAGCACAGGAACCACCCAAACACTACGAGTGGTTTGCTGAACTCCAAGAGCTAAAAAGGCCACCAGTTGGGTGGAAATATGATAAAGAAAGGAGACTCTTCATTATCAGAAGATTCAAAGGGGGAGTACAACACTTCAAATCTCCACATGAATTCAGCTCCCTCCCCAAGTATGACTTAAGGGCTCTTGCCAAGCTACCCTTACAAAATCCTGGTAATGTGGGCATAGCAAAAGATTTTGAAGCTTTCCTAAGAAATCAAACCTTCAATGATTTCAGATCAATGTCAACAGCCAAGCCAAGAAGAATTATATCTAAGACAAGGATTCATCCCAGAACTCAAAGGCCTTGGGTAAGCCTTCGGTACAAACCGGCAGAAACTGTTAAAACTATTATACTGCCTCGGTCTGTGCCGGTCCAGCTACAAAACTTTACAAAGTGGTATTACAACCCCATCATTGGAAGTGCTGTGATTGAAAGGCAAGGAATGGAAGACATCAACATTTTTGAGCCCATGGAGCTGTTAAAGTTTCAACCTGAAGATCTTGAGGTGCTCTTCAATAATCCAATCAAGCTCCTTAACAATGATGACGAGGCCGATGCCAAGGCATACCAACGGGTAGTGTCTATCAATGCAAAGCCTCACTTTCAGAAGACAAGTCATGGACCAACTGCTTAGAGAAGAGTTGAAGACACTGATGCAGCAGCTTAGGGGGAGATTGTAGAGTCTAACTTTTTTTGTATAAGCTGTTGATCAATGTATTTCTTTTGAACAAAGTTTAGCTAGTTTATTTTCATGTAATTTCAATTTTATTGTAATTTATTGCTTTTTAGTCTAAGTCTGGGCCATCGAAACTATAGTTTCGAGTGAGACTTGTTCACTCGAAACTAGTAGTTTCGAGTGAAGTTTGTTCACTCGAAACTAGTAGTTTCGATAGATGGTAATTTCGACAGGCTGTCCTTACACTTGTAAATGCTCACTCGAAACTAGTAGTTTCGATGAGCATAGTTTCGATGCCTGTCAATTACTATATATAGCCTAGTTAGAGAATTTCTAGGGTGTGAGTTGCGGCTGTAACCCTGAATTCTCTCTTTCAGATTTGTTCTTGAATCAATACAATTTGCATTTGTTTAATGCTTGTTCTTACACTTTCACATCTTATTTGCATTGATTCTGAGTGTGTTTAGCTGTCTTCTTCACCAATTATGTCTCTACCCTCTGTTTCACCACCATACATACAGATTCCGCCTGTGTGTGTGGGTAATCGATCATTTTCGTGATTTCCGACTGAAATCTGGACCTACATAGGGGATAAATTAATTAATTTTTATTTATTTATTTTAAATGGCTATATTGTCGTTGAACGGTCAAATTGCAACGGCTAGATCTTCGATTTCAGCGGCTTCATCTTTGATTTCAATGGGTAAATATACCCGCTGAAACTACCCGTTCAAATGTACCCGTTGAACCCGCGTTGGATGCGGTGGTGTAGCCCCCTACCCGCTTGGTACCCGCCTTGAAGCCGCTGTCCACTCGCCCCCCCTAGTTTGGAGGGAAGACTGAATAAGCTAATATATATGTTGCTCTAGACTCCCCAAATCAGGTACTTGCTCTTGTGCAATGAAAATAAAGCTTTGATCTTTATTTTGTGTTTTCCTTTGTTATGTGACGATGTGAATGGTCAAAACATTCAGGATATTGTATCATTCGATTAAAAAAAAAATGAGGAAACTCCATCCATTAATTAACTGGCATCAAACACTAGATGGATATCTTCTCAGTTTTGACCTAACTTTCAACAAGGTGAGTACTACTTTATATTCAAAACAGTTATATATGTATCATTCTGAGGCATTTAGTGTTGACCGACGCAGGTAAATGGCGGAAATAGTGTCGCTTGGTGTTGGGTGGCCGGTATTAGCAGTGGTGGTAGTGAGGTTGGAACCACAATGGAGGGATACAGTGTTCAAATGGGGGACGAAGAAAAGTGGATGTGGCAAACCATTTTTCCTACATTGATTATTGCCATTGACACCGGTCGGTCCCGATCCGAAGTGATGGTACATATGGTGAGTTGGTCCTCGACCATCAACTACCCAGTTTCAGGTTTTGCATAATTCTCCTCCCTCATTTTAACCTAATTATTAGTTTCTTTGAGTGCAGATGTTGATTTGTATGTTATTATTTAAGAGCTGAACTCTGAGCCAGTTATACCTGAAGATTTCCCTGAATGGAAGGAGACTATTGATTCATGGGGTTCTAAAACGGTATCTGCTATAGAAGTGTGTCATTGGCACTGATTTTGTACATTCGGGTATGATCATTTCTTGATTTTTTTAGTCAAATTAAACTGTAAATTTATGAATTGTGGGGCCCACATCTTCTTGGTGGTTACATTCGTTGTAGCCAGTGGCGAAGCTTGAAGAAAAATACAGGGGGGTCGGGATTTTTTTTTCCTATCAGGGGGGCAGAAGTATAAAATTTTCGCCTAATACGTATAAATTAACACTATTGAGTGAAAAATCGGCCGAATACGTATAAATCAACACTACTGAGCGAAAAATCGGGGGCCCTAAGAAAGCTTCGCCCATGGTTGTAGCCTGAACTTGTGCAAAGAATTGAGAAAGGTATTTAGTCCATCAAACATAATTTATACATTGGTTGTAGAATATATTGTTACCTATATTAAGATGGTGTTTGTTTTTTTATTAAAGCGTTTTAATTTGGTCAATACTAAAAAAAATAAAAATTTCTTGGGATTAAGTCTTCCGCGCGTTTACGTGTTTTTAAATTGTGGTGTGTTTCAACTTGGTATCAGAGCAATGGTTTGAGAGATTTTGTGCGGGTGGCACTAAAATCAAACCGGATGCTCTTGATATGGGGGGGTGATACGGGAATCCACGAAGGACTTGACTAAGACTCGGAGCTTACGGAAATGAAAGGTTAGTAATGATTTGATAAAGTGAATATATATATATGGTGTATATGTATATTTATGAATGAATGACAAGGTGTTATGTGTGCCGAAACTTGTTTTGCGATTTATTATATGAATATGATAATTACAATTGGGCATAGCGTATTATTAAACATGTCTGGCCAATATGATTAATAAGACGAGATGTGCAAGGGTCTTTATGATAACCATATGATGATGAACATTTGCAAGGATTAGGTGAAGTGATTATATGTGTATGTATGTATGTATGTATATGAATGATTTAAAAAGGGGTAATATATATACACATAGATAAGATTTAGTGCCTTAACAAGTGGGTAGATTAAAGACTTATAAGTAGGTAGAACATCTATAACTTAGTTAAAATTGGTGGGGGAGACTAAGGGGCGCATGTGTAAGTAGAAGAAATGGTGGATGAAAGTCATCTTAAGGACTCAAGTATGTTAGAGTCTAGACGTGTATCACCTCGTGGGTGTTGAGGATCATGGAATGGGTAGGGAGAAATAGGATGCATCAATCTAGCGGAGGATGGCTAGAGCTTTCTATCATGTTGTATCAATCTTCCTTCGAGGAAGATAGGGATCTTTGAGGCTATCCTTGTGAGGAGCCGTATGAAGCCTACAGAACGGGAAGTATAACGGTTGGCGAACCGAAGTGGAAGGAAAACCTTGTTTTCACAAGGGGTTCGTGGTATGCGAATCAAAGAAGTTAAAGGGTGAGAATTTATCATTGATTAATCAGCAATGAATCACTATAATGGTATTGGCTTTGAAGCAATCCATTGTGATTGAAAGAAGGTGCATTACTCGCGATGAGTCGACTTCGGGTCGTGGTGAAGAATTGGTGGATTTCGATTCAATGATTGTAAAAGAGGTGTTCGGTTACTTTGTAACCATTTTGAAGTCAAGAGTGACAAAGGGGTGGCGTGTTGATCTGTGCTCATTAGAGACAGCGAAGCACGAGGTATACGAATTGGTGTACACATGGCTTGTGCCATTGACATCAACCGGGGATATAAATGGATACTTAGTGTTCCAGTTGAGAAAGAGGGTTTGATTAGGGTCATTGCACCTGTGTGCTTTGTTCTAAAGCACATAAACTTTTCGGTGGAAAAGGAAAGTGGAAGAGTGCATTTTGGCACTGACAGTCGGTGGTAGGATAAATCTGACAAAAGGTCTCGTGGTTTGTGGACTTTATGGTCAAGGGGTAAATGTTAAAATGTACATTGTACGCGATCGGTGATATACATAGGTGAAATATGTATATAAAAGTGGTGAAATGTACATAGGTGGAATGTGTACATAAATGGTGGTTGAAGTCTTAGAACTTCATAAATAATGTTGGAAGTCTTTTGGACTTCACAAACGGTGGTTGAAGTCTTTTGAACTTCATGGTGTACCGGTGTCGATTATATCGGATCATGATACGAGATTTACTTCTCGATTTTGGAAGAAATTCCATGAGGATATGGGGACTAGATTGAATCTTAGCACCGCTTATCATCCACAAACGGATGGTCAAAGCGAGCGTACGATTCAAACGCTCGAGGATATGTTACGTGCGTGTGCTTTGGATTTTGGGGGTAGTTGGGATGACCATTTACCGTTGGCGGAATTTGCATACAACAATAGCTACCATTCTAGCATTGGTATGCCGCCTTTTGAGGCATTGTATGGGAGGAAATGTAGGACACCCGTGTGTGGGGTGAAATCGGTCAACGGGAACTTGGTAGTAAGGATGTGGTTGATGTAACGAATGTTAGTATTGACCAAATTAAGGCTCGCTTGAAGGCGGCGCAAGATCGCCAGAAGTCCTATGCGGATAATAGGAGGCGGGCGATTGAGTTTCAAGTGGGGGACTTTGTGCTTTTAAAGGTCTCTCCTTGGAAGGGGGTCATACGGTTTAGGAAACGGGGGAAGTTAAGCCCACGTTTCATTGGGCCGTTTAAGGTTGTTGCTAAAGTAGGTGCGGTAGCTTACCGTTTGGAACTACCGGAGGAACTAAGTAGACTTCATAACACATTTCATGTGTCACATTTGCGAAAGTGTTTAGCGGATGAGTCTACTTTTGTCCCATTGGATGATATTGAAGTGGATGAAAAGTTGAATTATGTTGAAGAACCGGTGGCAATCTTGGATAGGAAAGTGAAACAGTTACGCAATAAAGAAATTAGCCAAGTATTGGTTCGATGGAAGCATAGAAAGGGGGCGGAAATAACTTGGGAAACCGAGGAAGAAATGCTCAAATATTATCCGAACCTTTTTATGTGAAGTCGGGTTTCGGGGACGAAACCCAAATAAGGGGAGGTGATTTGTAACGAACCAAAATCCGGGTTTCGTTTTCAAATAAATAAATATTCTAATAAATATTATGGTGGAAATAATATTTTAGAAATAAGTTGAAACAAGTGGGTTTCAAGTTTGTAATGGGGTTATGTTAGTTTTGTGAAGTTTTGGATTGAAATGGGTGAAATGGAAGTTGAAGGACTAAATGTGTAAAATGGCCAAAAATCTGCCATTTGACTTGGTGAAGTCAAAATTGGCTTCATTTGCACATTTTGAGTCGTTCTTGAGCAAGAGAGGAAAAAGAGAAAAGTGTGTTGAAGCCATTTTCGTGCAATTGAAGCTTGATTAGTGAAGGTTTTGGCTCACACAACACCTTCCTAACATCAAGTAAGTGATTCTCTTCCTCTTGATTTCACCATGTATGTGTTCTTGGTGGGTTTTGGGTGAAATCCGAAATTATGTATGCATGTGGTAAAATGGTGTTAGATTATTGATAATCTAGCTAAACTAAAGGTGAAGGAAGGTGAATATCACCATGGAACCCTTTGATTTTGATTTTTGAAAGTTAGGGTTCATACGGAGGAAATTGAGGGTTTTGGGGTTTTGATGAATTACTTGGTAATTGATGATGAATAAGTGTTTTAAGGTGTTAGACACTTAAACAAACCCCAAATTAACTTAAAGAAACTAATTTGTTGAAAAGTTAGTGTCAAGGTTTTGGAAAGAGAATTCAAGTGGTTGAGTTCTTGATTAAAAGAGGGTGTTTGGTTATGAGGATAACCCAAACGGGTCAATTTGGGTTGGAAATGGGGAATTGAGTTGTGAACTCAATTGTAATGGAATTTTGGTGTTTGTTAGATTACTAAACTAGGTGATTGTGTTTAGGTAATCAAATTGCAAAGCTAGAAGGTGGTGCGGGATCTTCTAACTCAAAAGGTAAGTGCTTTGCACTTACTTAGTAATGATAGGTGGTGGAAATTGAACATGTTTGAACTACATGTTGGTTGTTCAAATATCTTATATGTGTTTATTTGTATGTTGATGAATTAAGTTATTAAACTTATATGGTGCAAAATTGACTTGTGTGGTAAAAGTCAAGCATGTATGCATAATGTAGTTGAAGTTGGTGTAGTTGATTATTAGGTACATGGTCAAACTAAAATGTGGAATATGTTAAATTGGTGTAGTTGACTATGTGGTATATGGTCAAACTAAAATGTAGAATATGTTAAATTGGTGTAGTTGACTATGTGGAATATGGTCAAACTAAAATGTAGAATATGTTAAATTGGTGTAGTTGACTATGTGGTATATGGTCAAACTAAAATGTGAAATATGTTAAATTGGTGTAGTTGACTATGTGGTATATGGTCAAACTAAAATGTGGAATATGTTAAATTGGTGTAGTTGACTATGTGGTATATGGTCAAACTAAAGTGTAGAGTATGTTAAATTGGTGTAGTTGACTATGTGGTATATGGTCAAACTAAAATGTAGAATATGTTAAATTGGTGTAGTTGACTATGTGGTATATGGTCAAACTAAAATGTGGAATATGTTAAATTGGTGTAGTTGACTATGTGGTATATGGTCAAACTAAAGTGTAGAGTATGTTAAATTGGTGTAGTTGACTATGTGGTATATGGTCAAACTAAAATGTAGAATATGTTAAATTGGTGTAGTTGACTATGTGGTATATGGTCAAACTAAAATGTGGAATATGTTAAATTGGTGTAGTTGACTACGTGGTATATGATCAAACTAAAATGTAGAATATGTTGAATTGGTGTAGTTAACTATGTGATATATAGTTAAACTAAAAGGTGGAATGTGATAAATTAGTGTAATTGACTTATGTGGTGTAAAGTCAAACAAAATGTGGTAATTCGGAGAAATTGACTTATGTGGAATATAAGTCAAACCATTGTGGAAAAATGGTGAAATTGGTGTAAATTGACTTATGTGGAATATAAGTCAAACCATTGTGGAATAATGGTGGAATTGGTGTAAATTGACTTATGTGGAATATAAGTCAAACCATTGTGGAATAATGGCGGAATTGGTGTAAATTGACTTATGTGGAATATAAGTCAAACCATTGTGGAAAAATGGTGAAATTGGTGTAAATGGACTTATGTGGTATATAAGTCAAACCATTGTGGAATAATGATGAAATTGGTGAAAAATCTACTTATGTGGTATATAAGTCAAGTGTAAGGAACCTTAGTTGACCAAATAGATGCAAACGGGTCAAATGGGTTAAATGGGTGAAAAGGGTGAAAACAAGTTGTAAATACTTGTTTGATATGTTTATCTAATTACTAATGGTGATATGTCAATGTGGTGATGTAGGGAAAGCTCCGAAGTAGGTCAAGGTCAAGTCCAAGACGTGAAGGGATCTCGTATGCATTTTGGTGATTTTTGGGAATTATTAGAAATCCGATACGGATATGTAAATTGGTACTTAAATATTATAAGTTGATGTTTTAAAACAGGTCATATGTGTTTTTGGTCAAAACCCAGGTGTTGGGAAAGATTTGGTGTCAAGCATTTAGGTAAAAGATGGAAATTTTGGCTAAGTATGAAATTTGCACAGGTCTCTAAACTTTCTGTGAAAACAGGTCCCTCGCGGTACGCGAGAAACCAGGTTGGGTTCTCTCGCGGTACGCGAGAGACTTGTATTTCCGGCTGGCTTTCTGAGACTCCCACGCGGTACGCGAGGGTGGTGGCCTTTTGTCTCGCGGTACGCGAGGGTGTGTAAAAAAAAAAAAATTTCTTGGGATTAAGTCTTCCGCGCGTTTACGTGTTTTAAATTGTGTTGTGTTTCAACTTGGTATCAGAGCAATGGTTTGAGAGATTTTGTGCGGGTGGCACTAAACTCAAACCGGATGCTCTTGATATGGGGGGGGGGGTGATACGGGTATCCACGAAGGACTTGACTAAGACTCGGAGCTTACGGAAATGAAAGGTTAGTAATGATTTGATAAAGTGAATATATATATATGGTGTATATGTATATTTATGAATGAATGACAAGGTGTTATGTGTGCCGAAACTTGTTTTGCGATTTATTATATGAATATGATAATTACAATTGGGCATAGCGTATTATTAAACATGTCTGGCCAATATGATTAATAAGACGAGATGTGCAAAGGTCTTTATGATAACCATATGATGATGAACATTTGTAAGGATTAGGTGAAGGTGATTATATGTGTTTGTATGTATGTATGTATATGAATGATTTAAAAAGGGGTAATACATATACACATAGATAAGATTTAGTGCCTTAACAAGTGGGTAGATTAAAGACCTATAAGTAGGTAGAACATCTATAACTTAGTTAAAATTGGTGGGGGAGACTAAGGGGCGCATGTGTAAGTAGAAGAAATGGTGGATGAAAGTCATCTTAAGGACTCAAGTATGTTAGAGTCTAGACGTGTATCACCTCGTGGGTGTTGAGGATCATGGAATGGGTAGGGAGAAATAGGATGCATCAATCTAGCGGAGGATGGCTAGAGCTTTCTATCATGTTGTATCGATCTTCCTTCGAGGAAGATAGGGATCTTTGAGGCTATCCTTGTGAGGAGCCGTATGAAGCCTACAGAACGGGAAGTATAACGGTTGGCGAACCGAAGTGGAAGGAAAACCTTGTTTTCACAAGGGGTTCGTGGTATGCGAATCAAAGAAGTTAAAGGGTGAGAATTTATCATTGATTAATCAGCAATGAATTACTATAATGGTATTGGCTTTGAAGCAATCCATTGTGATTGAAAGAAGGTGCATTACTCGCGATGAGTCGACTTCGGGTCGTGGCGAAGAATTGGTGGATTTCGATTCAATGATTGTAAAAGAGGTGTTCGGTTACTTTGTAACCATTTTGAAGTCAAGAGTGACAAAGGGGTGGCGTGTTGATCTGTGCTCATTAGAGACAGCGAAGCACGAGGTATACGAATTGGTGTACACATGGCTTGTGCCATTGACATCAACCGAGGATATAAAGGGATACTTAGTGTTCCAGTTGAGAAAGAGGGTTTGATTAGGGTCATTGCACCTGTGTGCTTTGTTCTAAAGCACAAAAACTTTTCGGTGGAAAAGGAAAGTGGAAGAGTGCATTTTGGCACTGACAGTCGGTGGTAGGATAAATCTGACAAAAGGTCTCGTGGTTTGTGGACTTTATGGTCAAGGGGTAAATGTTAAAATGTACATTGTACGCGATCGGTGATATACATAGGTGAAATATGTATATAAAAGGGGTGAAATGTACATAGGTGGAATGTGTACATAAATGGTGGTTGAAGTCTTAGAACTTCATAAATAATGTTGGAAGTCTTTTGGACTTCACAAACGGTGTTTGAAAGCGAAGTCTTCGAACTTCAAAGGTGGATTCGGTGATTAAGATCCTTAAATCTCAAAGGAATGACTTATGATTAAGTCAATGGAGGTACTTAGGGTGTTTGGGTCGCGGATAGGAATCTTCCTTCCAGTATTGTAAAAGAGGATTCATGTAAGGAAATTGTAATATCCTTACTTGAGGAGGTTGCATGCTTTATCGATTAAGAATGGTTGAGTTGAAGACTCGAGCTTCAAGGGGTGTTATGTATGGGTATTGGGATCCTCGAATCCCAAGAGGTATGAACTTGAGACCTTGAGTCTCAATGGGTGGATTGGTGAGGTAGTTTTAAAGTTTTCTTTTGAAAAGTGGTGATTCGGGTTTGAGATCATGGGATAATAGGTCCTCGTTTCGTTGGGTTGTCCAACATAGGGATTGTGAGGCGTGGTGTTGTTAAGTATGTGGAGAGGTGTCTCACATGCTTAAGAGTAAAGGCGGAGCACCAAAAGCCGTATGGAAAGCTTCAACCGCTTTAAATACCGCTTTGGAAATGAGAGAATATAGCTATAGATTTAATCACTAAACTACCAAAGACTCGAAAGGGTTAAGATGCTATATGGGTAGTAGTGGAACGGTTGACAAAGAGTGCACATTTCCTACCTATAAAGGAAACGTACTCTTCGGATAGATTGGCGGAAATGTATGTGAAGGAAATTGTGTCACGTCATGGTGTACCGGTGTCGATTATATCGGATCGTGATACGAGATTTACTTCTCGATTTTGGAAGAAATTCCATGAGGATATGGGGACTAGATTGAATCTTAGCACCGCTTATCATCCACAAACGGATGGTCAAAGCGAGCGTACGATTCAAACGCTCGAGGATATGTTACGTGCGTGTGCTTTGGATTTTGGGGGTAGTTGGGATGACCATTTACCGTTGGCGGAATTTGCATACAACAATAGCTACCATTCTAGCATTGGTATGCCGCCTTTTGAGGCCGCCTTTTGAGGCATTGTATGGGAGGAAATGTAGGACACCCGTGTGTGGGGTGAAATCGGTCAACGGGAACTTGGTAGTAAGGATGTGGTTGATGTAACGAATGTTAGTATTGACCAAATTAAGGCTCGCTTGAAGGCGGCGCAAGATCGCCAGAAGTCCTATGCGGATAATAGGAGGCGGGCGATTGAGTTTCAAGTGGGGGACTTTGTGCTTTTAAAGGTCTCTCCTTGGAAGGGGGTCATACGGTTTAGGAAACGGGGGAAGTTAAGCCCACGTTTCATTGGGCCGTTTAAGGTTGTTGCTAAAGTAGGTGCGGTAGCTTACCGTTTGGAACTACCGGAGGAACTAAGTAGACTTCATAACACATTTCATGTGTCACATTTGCGAAAGTGTTTAGCGGATGAGTCTACTTTTGTCCCATTGGATGATATTGAAGTGGATGAAAAGTTGAATTATGTTGAAGAACCGGTGGCAATCTTGGATAGGAAAGTGAAACAGTTACGCAATAAAGAAATTAGCCAAGTATTGGTTCGATGGAAGCATAGAAAGGGGGCGGAAATAACTTGGGAAACCGAGGAAGAAATGCTCAAATATTATCCGAACCTTTTTATGTGAAGTCGGGTTTCGGGGACGAAACCCAAATAAGGGGAGGTGATTTGTAACGAACCAAAATCCGGGTTTCGTTTTCAAATAAATAAATATTCTAATAAATATTATGGTGGAAATAATATTTTAGAAATAAGTTGAAACAAGTGGGTTTCAAGTTTGTAATGGGGTTATGTTAGTTTTGTGAAGTTTTGGATTGAAATGGGTGAAATGGAAGTTGAAGGACTAAATGTGTAAAATGGCCAAAAATCTGCCATTTGACTTGGTGAAGTCAAAATTGGCTTCATTTGCACATTTTGAGTCGTTCTTGAGCAAGAGAGGAAAAAGAGAAAAGTGTGTTGAAGCCATTTTCGTGCAATTGAAGCTTGATTAGTGAAGGTTTTGGCTCACACAACACCTTCCTAACATCAAGTAAGTGATTCTCTTCCTCTTGATTTCACCATGTATGTGTTCTTGGTGGGTTTTGGGTGAAATCCGAAATTATGTATGCATGTGGTAAAATGGTGTTAGATTATTGATAATCTAGCTAAACTAAAGGTGAAGGAAGGTGAATATCACCATGGAACCCTTTGATTTTGATTTTTGAAAGTTAGGGTTCATACGGAGGAAATTGAGGGTTTTGGGGTTTTGATGAATTACTTGGTATTTGATGATGAATAAGTGTTTTAAGGTGTTAGACACTTAAACAAACCCCAAATTAACTTAAAGAAACTAATTTGTTGAAAAGTTAGTGTCAAGGTTTTGGAAAGAGAATTCAAGTGGTTGAGTTCTTGATTAAAAGAGGGTGTTTGGTTATGAGGATAACCCAAACGGGTCAATTTGGGTTGGAAATGGGGAATTGAGTTGTGAACTCAATTGTAATGGAATTTTGGTGTTTGTTAGATTACTAAACTAGGTGAATGTGTTTAGGTAATCAAATTGCAAAGCTAGAAGGTGGTGCGGGATCTTCTAACTCAAAAGGTAAGTGCTTTGCACTTACTTAGTAATGATAGGTGGTGGAAATTGAACATGTTTGAACTACATGTTGGTTGTTCAAATATCTTATATGTGTTTATTTGTATGTTGATGAATTAAGTTATTAAACTTATATGGTGCAAAATTGACTTGTGTGGTAAAAGTCAAGCTTGTATGCATAATGTAGTTGAAGTTGGTGTAGTTGATTATTGGGTACATGGTCAAACTAAAATGTGGAATATGTTAAATTGGTGTAGTTGACTATGTGGTATAGGTCAAACTAAAATGTAGAATATGTTAAATTGGTGTAGTTGACTATGTGGAATATGGTCAAACTAAAATGTAGAATATGTTAAATTGGTGTAGTTGACTATGTGGTATATGGTCAAACTAAAATGTGAAATATGTTAAATTGGTATAGTTGACTATGTGATATATGGTCAAACTAAAATGTGGAATATGTTAAATTGGTGTAGTTGACTATGTGGTATATGGTCAAACTAAAATGTAGAGTATGTTAAATTGGTGTAGTTGACTATGTGGTATATGGTCAAACTAAAATGTAGAATATGTTAAATTGGTGTAGTTGACTATGTGGTATATGGTCAAACTAAAATGTGGAATGTGTTAAATTGGTGTAGTTGACTATGTGGTATATGGTCAAACTAAAATGTGGAATATGTTAAATTGGTGTAGTTGACTATGTGGTATATGGTCAAACTAAAATGTAGAATATGTTAAATTGGTGTAGTTGACTACGTGGTATATGGTCAAACTAAAATGTAGAATATGTTGAATTGGTGTAGTTAACTATGTGGTATATAGTTAAACTAAAAGGTGGAATGTGATAAATTAGTGTAATTGACTTTTGTGGTGTAAAGTCAAACAAAACATGGTAATTCGGAGAAATTGACTTATGTGGAATATAAGTCAAACCATTGTGGAAAAATGGTGAAATTGGTGTAAATTGACTTATGTGGAATATAAGTCAAACCATTGTGGAATAATGATGGAATTGGTGTAAATTGACTTATGTGGAATATAAGTCAAACCATTGTAGAATAATGGCGGAATTGGTGTAAATTGACTTATGTGGAATATAAGTCAAACCATTGTGGAAAAATGGTGAAATTGGTGTAAATGGACTTATTTGGTATATAAGTCAAACCATTGTGGAATAATGATGAAATTGGTGAAAAATCTACTTATGTGGTATATAAGTCAAGTGTAAGGAACCTTAGTTGACCAAATAGATGCAAACGGGTCAAATGGGTTAAATGGGTGAAAAGGGTGAAAACAAGTTGTAAATACTTGTTTGATATGTTTATCTAATTACTAATGGTGATATGTCAATGTGGTGATGTAGGGAAAGCTCCGAAGTAGGTCAAGGTCAAGTCCAAGGCGTGAAGGGATCTCGTATGCATTTTGGTGATTTTTGGGAATTATTAGAAATCCGATACGGATATGTAAATTGGTACTTAAATATTATAAGTTGATGTTTTAAAACAAGTCATATGTGTTTTTGGTCAAAACCCAGGTGTTGGGAAAGATTTGGTGTCAAGCATTTAGGTAAAAGATGGAAATTTTGGCTAAGTATGAAATTTGCCCAGGTCTCTAAACTTTCTGTGAAAACAGGTCCCTCGCGGTACGCGAGAAACCAGGTTGGGTTCTCTCGCGGTACGCGAGAGACTTGTTTTTCCGGCTGGCTTTCTGAGACTCCCTCGCGGTACGCGAGGGAGGTGGCCTTTTGTCTCGCGATACGCGAGGGTGTAAAAAAAAAAATTTCTTGGGATTAAGTCTTCCGCGCGTTTACGTGTTTTTAAATTATGGTGTGTTTCAAGAATTACAATCCTTTTTACCTGAACCTAACCCTATATATATATATATATATATATATATATATATATATATATATATATATAGTGTGAGGTTTCGCTACAAATTAAAAAAAGTGTAAAAAGTGGTTTAAAACGCTCATAACCGGCTCATACGAACTCCGATTTCACTCATTTCGGCGGCGTTGGAACCGTCTCATCAAACTCTATGATCTTAGCTTGTAGGGTTTAGCTTTTAGGGTTTAGATAATAGGGTTTAGTTTTTGCCTTAGGGTTTATGATGCAGGGGAGCCGGAGTCGGGTTAACCCGTGGGTTCCGACCCTGCTTTGGATCCGTAGAACCCTTAGGTGGCGATAAGGGTTTAATTATCTTTTAGATTTTCTGGTTTTTATCTTTTATTTGAATAAGTTTGTTTATGTTTATCTAGTTTGGGTTGTTTCCTATTTTTATGGATCTGGGATTCTTTATATTCTGGATTAATTCTTGTTTGAACTTGGTTGATTTTTATTAAAGATTTTGAAGCATTGTTTGATTCTTCTTTGAGACTTCCGATCCAGCTTGGATTCTTTATAAATTTCTTTGTTTGATGCAATTTATCTTGCAAACCAAGCTGGATCGGAAGTCTCAAAGAAGAATCAAACAAAGCTTCAAAATCTTTAATAAAAATCAACCAAGTTCAAACAAGAATTAATCCAGAATTTAAAGAATCCCAGATCCATAAAAATAGGAAACAACCCAAACTAGATAAACATAAACAAACTTATTCAAATAAAAGATAAAAACCAGAACATCTAAAAGATAATTAAACCCTTATCGCCACCTAAGGGTTCTACGGATCCAAAGCATGGTCGGAACCCACGGGTTAACCCGACTCCGGCTCCCCTGTATCATTCTCCCCTTCTTCGAAAAAACTCGTCCTCAAGTTTTGCTTTCGGATCAAACCCACCTGGACCAGAAGGAACATCGGGTCGTGATTTCTGGACTTCCACGTAAACATTAGTAGCATGTGGCCTACCTAATTTCACTCCACCCACACATTTAGGTGTTATTTGTATGTGTACCTTACATTTAGTGACCAATTCATGTACTTCATCTAAATCCATGCGATCATTGTTCACTTTGGGGCCCACTATATCATACTTAAACACATAATATCTTTGGTTGACCTCCAAATTTGAAACATTGTGGGTAATTACAGTAGGCATATCCGGCAATTTTGCATCTTCCCAAATCTTATTAATTTGAATTTTAAAAAGTATGGAAGATGATTCAATTCCTCCATAATTGTCGGGTCTCTTGTTGGAGCTTCCAAAGTCGAAGCATCACAACCGGCCAGAATACCGCCACCATTACCCACCGCATCGGCGCCAGCAATCACCGTTTCACTCCTGGCGAAGGACTTTTCACTTGTAACAAACTCATCAAAAATACAAACAGATACCTTTTCACTCTCGGGCATCTCCCTTTTCGACGATTTATCATTCCACTCAAACCAACTTCTATCCGAACCGGAACAAAAATCAAGGTTTTTTTGTGCCGATATGGACTGCTCCTCCAAACTAAAACTCGTGAACACTACAACCTGTTCACCGTCATGATTATTCTCCTCCACGTACTCATCGTACCGTGGTGGAGAGTCGTAGATAGGATTGCACTCATGTAATATCCATGATTTTTCGGCCGTAAATTTTTATTTATGCGATAATAACATATTTAATTTCATTCTAGTTCAGTACATTATAAATCCTTAATCGTGATTTCAAGTATTTCAAATTCAAATTTTTAATCTTTGCAATTACATATCATTTTTTTTCTCTCTACTAAATTTAAAACCCATGAGTTTTAGTTATGTATTTACATCTTTTAATATATATACATGTATTTATTTATAAATATAAGCATATGTATACTTGATTATATTAAAGAAACCATTTATACAATTTGTAAGCTTATAAAAAAAGGAACTTTTCCTTATAAAATAAGTTTTATAAATGGTATAAGAACTATTTTGTAAATAAATAAAAAAGATTTAAATCAAATAATTGAGCCTTGAACTTTTTCCTAGCAAATAACCACTCATTTAGCCTTGAACCCCCATCATGTTTGCTTGAACCCCCTCACTTTGAACCTTTTCCCATAAGCTTAAACCCTGAAACCTCAAGAAAAAAACTCAATTTTGACTTTGTAAAGTCAAACATCTGTGAATCACCCATCTATTTCTGTAATCCGGTGTGCAAATCCTTCCCAATCAGTTTCTAATCATCATCGAACATTAGGGAATAGGAAATCAGTTATTTGATTCGCAATTACTTCCAAATTCAAGATAATTAATCAAAATAGAAAACCCCTTTCAATCAACACAAATCCTACGCAATCAAGCCCAAGAATTCCCGATTCCACGCTATTTCCAGCTGTAAACGCGTTTGAAATTACCCTATAAATCCCCCTATCAGTTTGCAAATCGAAATCATCTCCAAATCCATTTTTTTTCTTTCTCTCAGTTTGCAATCGGCGCAAGGGAGGACGGACTTCTCAACCTGCTGTCGATTTGAGGCCGACTCCAGGTACCCTCTTCTCCTTTGGTTTCGCACCTCTCAGGTCTCGTTTCCATTATGAACGATTTAGGGTTGGGGGAGGAGACCCCTGGTCTGCGACTGTTGTTTTTGGCGAAGAAGGAATTCAAAAAAAAAAAAAAAAAACAAAACAAAACTGATAAACATAATTTTGTCCCAATTTTAAAGCAAAATGGGCAACGGTCTAGTGGTTAAAGCGCATTGCACAAGAAGGCCAGGTCGTGAGTTCTAGACTCGTCACATGCACCTTGTTCCCCTTTTCCTTGTATTTTTGATGTTTCAACTCATTTCACTCACTAATACAATTTTTTTTTATATTTAACAAATCCGATTTTCTATATAAATAAATTATAAACATTTCCTGAAATTTCAAGATGTTATGTATAATATTTATTTTAACTAAAAATTAGTGTTGTTTATAAAATGGTATTAATCTCGTTATTAAAAGTATTAGTATTATTCGTTTCAAAATCATGACGAATGTTATTATGATTGTATTATCATAAATCCTATTGTTTTATATATAGCTTTTAAAATTATAAAATAGTCGTATGTTGTAACGTCATAAGTTTTATTAATCCAAAAGGGTTATAGTTTTGTTAGTAACCTAAACCGTTAAAACGACATATTATTTTATTAGTGTTACTAATTTTAATAATCGTTTATTAGTATATCTATCACGTTATTACTTTCACAAATAATATGGTATGGATTTCATAAATTGTAATATTACAATTGCATAACTAATTTATCTCAAATCATATCCTTATAAATATCATTTTTATATAATATTTCAAAGTGCTGATCATTTTAATGCCTAGTTTTAAACACCTTTGACATCGTCTTAAAAACGTAAATATTGTACCATGATATTTACTATATTATTCTATTTACAAATAATACTTATTATCGACACATGTCCTCATTTTATAAATAAACTGTATAAAACATTATTTACAAACCCTATTCATATCCTCGACCTCTCGTACATTCCAAAATCCTAAAATCCCAAATCATTCCTATGTCGTTCCCTTAAACCGTTCTACATTATAATGACGTATCTTATTTAATTTAAGGTATCCTTGAATTTTATTACTTCAAGTTACAAGTCCAACCTTCTACTTATCAAGGTGAGTTTTACATAGCCTCTTTTACATTTTTATACTTTTGGGGTGAAACATGATTCTCTTACAACTTCTACGCAATTACATGAATACAATTCCCAATTATGAATTTATGTGCTACTTGTGGTTTATGCTTGAATGTTTTAGTTAAGGCTACATATTCATGACACATTATTACAATCATTAACTCATTACAAGCCAACGGTAACATTGATAGATCTATTGTGTCTGACAAACCCACCCAGGTAGGGTGAGTCTTACCGACACTTCATTAGGCTAACATTGGTATGTTATGCCCTTCATTAGGATAACATTGGTATGTTATGCCCTTCAGTCACAAGGTTTGATTATACACTAGCTTAACTATATATTCTCCATAATTGCCTAGTAAAACATATGTCATAAGAATTGTATAAAACTTTGAAACTCATTTGTTGTGTCAAAACCTATGTATGCTCACCAACTATTTTTAGTTGACCTTGTTTTCATCATGTTTCAAGTACTAATATTGAGATCATTTACAAGATGCTACACATAGGATTGAGGACTTAGTTAAACAATAAATTGAACATTGTTGATGTATTTGTTTCTTTGTATAGTTGTACAAGTTCGTTTGAACAAGTGTTATGGAAATTTGGATTCAATTAATATATGAAAGTTTAGTAAACCTTGTGCTTATGAACAGTCTCCATGTCCCGCCCCGACGTTTCCACCGTCGGTTGGGGTGTGATGTCACACCCCCAAATTCCCACTAACGGAGTCATACCGTTTGGGAGCGTGACTGACCAGGATCTCACACATCGGTTACATCAAACGACTCTATATGGGACTCAAATAGCAATTCCATATAAAGTAAAGGTTCAGAGTAAAAATAGTGCGGAAGCATAAATAAGTACATGCGCAAAACAACGCGCCCAAAATCAAAGTACGAAATAAATATAAAGTCTTTTTAACAATAAAGCCATTTCAAGAACAGTCCAGACACATGCATGACTTAGCGTGATCCTGAGTGCCAACCTAAGGAAAACATGGAGAAAATGTCAACATAAAGTTGGTGAGTTCACAGGTTTCAATACAGTAGTAAAGCGTTTAATGATTTTTGACTGGTTGGTTATGTACATCACATTTGCATATCGTAGGTAGCTAACCTATGTTTTTGTCTTACTAAAGCGTTCGTATCCGAAGCTGACATGTGTTTGTTTGTTGCCTCCAGCCAGGTGTGTCAACCATGACCAATGTGTTTAGGCAATATTTCACCCGTTCGACCTCCAATCGAGTTAGCGCGACTAACCCGGGTGGGGCTTGTCAAACCCAGTAGTACTACCAAACATTACCACGCTAAGATCCATATTAACGGTACGAGTGAGTGTGCGAGGACTTTCAATACTGGTTGCAATACGCTTAGCCTCAACAATGATATTTTAAATGCTGTACCATAACCCAAAATGTTTGCATGTTTCCTCCCCCAGATAAAACAGTAAAAAGGGGCCGTGAAACTCACCTGAATTAAGTAGCGAAGTGGATCACGCAAAAGCTAACTGGAATTCACGAGTGTAAGTCCCAACGACTTACGAACACCCTAAAATATAAACACATAATTAGGGATGAAATGGGAATTGTGACGACGACTCGGAATTTAGAACGTCCTAACGCGTTCTAAAGATTGAGAGTAGACGAACGCGTCTACGGAATTTAAGAATCAAAGCGTTTCGTGTCGTACGTTTAGTGACGAATAATAAATAATAAACAATTAAATATATTCGTATGTTTAAAGTCGTTAACAAGAGTGAGGAAAATAATATAGCTAAATATATTATTTTTAAGTTCTCAAAATGCATAATCGTTTATGTTAAAAATAATGAATATATTATTTTTAAATCGGAATAATAACACGAGTAAATAATATATATTATTTAATAGTTTCAAACGTTCCAAGAGTTTATAAAATGGTACGAAATAATGTATAAACATATATTATTAATTAATATAAGTCACAGGTTTAAATTACACGAAATAGTGGTTCGAAAACGACACTAATAATTTCATTAAAAGTGAAAATACTATAATATAAGTCATAAAACCAAAACCTGGACCTACGGGTCGTTTCTGAGTTCTAAAATATCACAAAATAATCTTCAATATCAATTATTAAAATACAAAGTTTATAAACAAGAATCTGTCAAGGAATTGCCCACACACCACCGCGCCAATGGTAGGCACGACCGTGCTCGTGCACTGGGCGCGACCGTAGTGGTCTGGAGCGCGCCCGTGATTGGGTCAGAAGACACTACAGAGGTCTGTTCATCAGGCACAACCGTGCTCGTGACCGGCACGACCGTGTCTGTGGTTTTCAGGGTATGACCTTGTCTGGCTGGCAGACACGACCAGGTCAGCTACGGGGCACGACTGTGCTCGGAGAGGCACGACCGCGCTCGAAGATTAGCACGACCGTGTCTGGTCAAAATCAGAAACAAATTGATCGATTCTTATAATAGAAACGTTGAAAATGATAGGGCTTTTGAAGAGTAGGGTTTTGTGAACACAATTGAATAGTTTAATAGGATTTATTTTCGGTTTAAAACATAGTTTGATTATGGTTTAGAAAATGGCAAACTTAGTTCTGATTCGACTCCAATTCGATGATGTAAGCCCTGAATGGATTAGGGCTTTCATTTAAGATGATAAAACGAAGATAATGGTGAGTTCAATTACCGGATTGGATGAAGAATCGATGGGGTTCGACTATGACCGAGAGTGACGGCGACTGGATCGAATTCCGGCGACTCCTCCGACGATTCTGGTGCGTGTTAAAGCTTCGAGGGACTTCGTTTGATATGCGCAGAGCTTCAATTCGCAGAATTGAGTACGAGATCGAAGGATTGAAGTTATGTTAGAGTTTAAAATCGTCGGTTGGTATCATTTTGCATAAATGGGTGTTTTAATCGGTGTAATGGGGAATTAAGTGACCATAATAGCTCAGTGATGACCTGCGTTAAACGCAGATACGTTACAACTTCGAATTCGAACGTTTCGAGGTTAATGGCTTCGTCTGCGTTACGACTGGTTAAGAGGCGCGACCGTGCCAGGGTGCTCGGCACGACCTTGCTTGAACCCCGGTCGCGACCGTGCTTCGACACTAGGCACGACCGTATCTGCGCACGAGGCGCGACCGTGCCAAAACATGGCACGACCGTGCTAACTAGGGTTTTGGTGAAGTTTCTAAAACTCGTCCTTGTGGTTTGAGATGTTTGAGATTTGACAGGTTTGGTCCCTGTAGTTTATGAGATAACGGAGTATAGGTTGACGGAGTTAACGGGAAATTGACGGGTGTCACATCATCCCCTAGTTGAAAGAATTTTCGTCCCGAAAATTAAAATAAATAAATAAAAAAAAATTTTAGTTATCACATCATCCCCTAGTTGAAAGAATTTTCGTCCCGAAAATTTAAAACAGTACCTTAAGAGTTTGAAGTGGATTGCTTAAACAGATGAGGATACTTGTGCATCATCTGATCCTCGCGCTCCCAAGTGAATTTCGGTCCACGATTCGAGTTCCAACGAACTCTGACAATAGGGATTTTACTGCGTTTCAGCGTTTTGATTTCCCTATCCATGATTTCCACCGGTTCTTCAACGAACCGTAGTTGTTCATCAATATGCAGTTCCTCAAGAGGAACCGTGAGTGTTTTGTCTGCCAGACATTTCTTCAAGTTCGAGACATGAAAGACATCGTGTACATCACTAAGTCTTTCCGGTAGGTCCATCTGATACGCTACTGGACCAATTCTCTTCAGTATTTTGAATGGTCCGACATAACGAGGGTTCAGTTTGCCTCGCTTCCTGAAGCGAATGACACCTTTCCAAGGTGAGACTTTGAGTAGAACCATATCGCCTACTTGAAACTCTAACGGTTTACGACGTTTGTCGGCGTAGCTCTTTTGACGATCACGAGCTGCCGCCATACGGTTACGAATTTGGACGATATTTTCAGATGTTTCGAATACAAGCTCGGGGCCTGTAAGTTGGCTGTCCCCAACTTCAGCCCAGCAGATAGGAGAACGGCATTTACGACCGTACAATGCCTCGAATGGTGCTGCTTGGATGCTAGTGTGATAACTGTTGTTGTAGGAGAACTCCACTAAAGGTAAGTGAGACTCCCAAGTGTTACCAAAATCGATCACACAAGCTCGTAGCATGTCTTCAAGAGTTTGGATGGTACGTTCTGTTTGACCATCGGTTTGTGGATGGTAAGCTGTACTCATGTCTAGACGATTGCCTAGGGCTTTGTGTAGAGATTGCCAGAAACGGGAGGTGAATCGAGCGTCTCGATCCGAGATGATAGAGATTGGCACACCATGCCGAGAGACTACTTCCTTCAAGTAAATCCGAGTGAGTTTTTCCATCTTATCAGTTTCTTTGATTGCAAGGAAGTGTGCAGATTTGGTTAAGCGATCCACGATCACCCAGATGGTATCGCAACCGCTGGGGGTTCTGGGCAGTTTAGTTATGAAGTCCATGGAAATCTGTTCCCATTTCCACATTAGGATTTCCGGCTGTTGAAGTAAACCAGACGGTTTCTGATATTCCACTTTGACCTTTGAGCATGTTAGGCACTTGCTCACATAGGTGGCTATATCGGCCTTCATCTTTGGCCACCAATATAACACCTTAAGGTCATGATACATTTTGTCAGAACCTGGATGAACAGAGTATCGAGATTTGTGTGCTTCATCCATGACCAGTTCCCTTAGATTTCCGTACACTGGAATCCAGATCCGTTCTGCAAAGTAACGAATGCCATCTGATTTGACTTCAAACTGTTGTTCCATTCCTCGTGTACCTTCTGACGGTAGGTTTTCTTCTTTTAAGGCCTCAAGTTGAGCACTGCGGATTTTGTCGGGTAATCCGCTATGTATGGTAAGTTGTAGTGCTCGGACCCGCTTGGGTTTCGTTTCCTTACGGCTCAGGGCATCGGCTACCACGTTAGCCTTCCCCGGATGGTATCGGATTGCGCAATCATAATCGTTCAGAAGTTCAACCCAACGTCGTTGTCTCATATTCAGTTCTTTCTGATCGAAGATGTGCTGAAGACTCTTGTGATCGGTGTAAATCGTGCACTTGGTACCGTACAAGTAATGTCTCCATATCTTTAGTGCAAAGACTACAGCTCCTAGTTCCAAGTCGTGAGTTGTGTAGTTCTTCTCATGCACTTTCAGTTGACGAGAAGCATAAGCAATGACTTTCTCGCGTTGCATCAAGACGCAACCAAGTCCTTGAATTGATGCATCACAATACACCACAAAGTCATCCGTTCCCTCTGGAAGAGATAGGATAGGTGCACTGCAAAGTTTCTGCTTCAGAAGTTGGAAAGCTGATTCCTGGATATCTCCCCAGTTATAAGGTTTGCTCTTTTGAGTTAGGGCTGTGAGAGGTTGTGCAATCTTAGAGAATCCTTCAATGAATCGTCGGTAATAGCCAGCCAATCCTAAAAATTGTCGCACCTCAGTTGGCGTTGTAGGTGCAGCCCAATTCTTGATTGCTTCTATTTTTGATGGGTCGACATGTATCCCCGCCTCGTTGACTACATGTCCTAAGAATTGCACTTCGCGAATCCAGAATTCGCACTTGGAGAATTTAGCATACAATTGTTCATTCTTTAACAATTCCAGAATTAAGCGAAGATGTTTCTCATGTTCTTCCTCGCTTTGCGAGTAAATGAGGATGTCGTCTATGAACACAATGACGAATTGATCCAGATACGGTTTTCACACACGATTCATAAGGTCCATGAATACCGCAGGTGCATTTGTCAATCCAAAAGGCATGACCATAAATTCGAAATGGCCGTACCTCGTTCTGAATGCAGTTTTTGAGATGTCCTCCTCCCAGACTCTTAGTTGGTGATAACCTGACCTAAGGTCAATCTTAGAGTAGAAGCTTGATCCTTGTAGCTGGTCGAATAGGTCATCAATACGGGGTAAAGGATATCGATTCTTAATTTTTACCTTGTTCAGTTCACGGTAGTCGATACACATTCGAAAAGTCCCGTCTTTCTTTTTGACGAACAGGACTGGAGCTCCCCATGGCGACGAGCTCGGTCGAATGAATCCCTTATCCAGCAATTCTTGCAGTTGTGTCGATAACTCCTACAGTTCACTGGGTGCAAGTCGGTATGGTACCCGAGCAATCGGCGCTGCTCCGGGTGCTAAGTCAATTTGGAACTCGACTTGTCGGTGAGGTGGGAGACCAGGCAAGTCATCAGGAAATACCTCCGGGTAATCACGAACGATTGGTATATCTTCAATCCTCTTTTCCTCCGACGGTTGCTCAGCGACGAGAGCCAAAATAGCGGTGTGTCCTTTGCGTAGACATTTCTGTGCTTTCATGAAGGATATGATACCCATAACAGCACCACTCCTTTCGCCTTGGACAGAGAGGATTTTTCCACACGGAAGAGGTAAACGAACTATCTTATCGTGACAAATGATTTCGGCTTGGTTCTTAGATAACCAATCCATGCCAACAATCACATCGAAACTACCAAGCGTGACCGGCATTAGGTCAATGTCAAGTTCATGACCACTCAATTCTAACTTGCATCCCTTAAGGATGTGGGTCGCCTCTATTATCTGTCCGTCAGCTATTTCTATAACATACTTGTTTTCTAGCTGAGTTGAAGTTTCTTTTAATAGGTTAATAAAATTATTGGATACGAAACTCCTATCGGCACCAGTGTCAAACAAAACTGAAGCAAAGTAGTGGTTTAGAAGGAACTTACCAGTGACCACATTGTTGTCATTCCTTGCTTCACGGGATCCGATAACAAAAGCTCGCCCCTTTGCACCTCCACCATTATTCCCGTTATTGTTGTTGTTGTTGTTCTGGTTGTTGTTGTTGTTGCCAGTACCATTACCGCCCTTCTTCAGCTGTGGGCAGTCCTTCTTAACATGACCTTCCTTCCCACATTCAAAACATCCTCTTGTGAACCCTGGTTGTTGAAATGACTGTTTGGCTACCAGTTCACCTCTATAATCTTTTGCAGCATGCCCCATTTTACCACAGCGCTGGCAACGTGATCTCTCACAAAACCCACTGTGGTGAAGACCACACTTGTTACACTTGGGGTGTTTGCCAGCGTATCCCCCTTGATTCTGACCTGAAGAGGTCGATTGATTGAAATTCTTTGTAGGCTCAAACTTACGTTGCTGCTGATGAGGCTGATTCTGCTGATATCCCTTGTTGTTGCTGTTGCTACTGTTATCAAACTTGCGCTTGTTGTGATCAGTAGACTTCGAAACTGATTTTCTGGGTGGCAAGGTTCCCTGAGTAACAGCTTGATCCGTCAATTTGTGGGCAAGACGGATTGCTTGTTGGATGGTAGCAGGGTTGGACGAAGTAACCATACTCTGAATTTGGGGTACCAACCCACCGATATACAGCTCAATCCTTTTGTAGATTGGAGTAACCATATGAGGACACATGGTTGCCAGTTCGTGTGAGCGGGTGGTGTAGGCTTCAATTTCTGAACCTTCCATCTTCAGGTTCCAAAGTTCGCCCTCAAGCTTTTGGATTTCATCACGAGGACAATATTCCTCCTTCATCATATTTTTGAAATCCTCCCACGGTGTAGCATTAGCTGTGTCCAAACCCAGCATTTGGACCTGAGCATTCCACCATGAAAGTGCAGCTCCTTCCAGGGTTCCCGATGCAAATTTAACCCGATCTGCAATAGGGCAGTTGCACATGGAGAAGACTGATTCAACCTTCTCGAACCATCAGAGCAATCCGACAGCTCCTTCAGCTCCACTGTAGGTATGAGGCTTACAATCCATGAATGTCTTGTAGGTACAGACGTGTTGATTGTTTGGTGGATTAGTTGCTTGCCCTGGATTGGAAAGAGTAGGTTGGATTTAGGAAAGGGGTAGAATAAGTATGTGATTGTCTAGAGTTGACAGTTAACAGGTTTACCTGCAATGTGTGATGCTAACGCTTCAGCAACACTGTCATTGATTAACGCGGCTAGTTCAGCGGGTGTCATGTTGATGTTTCCTCGACCACCGTTACGACCTCCACGTCCGCGTCCGGCCATGTCTCTTCATATTCACAAACACAAGAAATGAGTAAATATATCGCATATTAACATCATTCAAGTGTAAGTAAACATAAGGAAATGCGTAAAGTCATACGGTTCATGGTTCTAATTCAAGACTGATCTAAGTCATAAAGGCTAAAATAAAGAAAAAAAATACTCAAGGCAAATAACTCACTAAAGCTTTATTGGAATGGGAACAACCTTACCCATTTAAGTTTTATTGAAAATAAACAGGAAATAACTAAAATAAGATAAATAAAATAAAATGGAAAATCAGGCTATGCTGCCGGCTGATGAAATGACCGACTCAGCATCGTCATCCGCCTCTTCCGGCTCCTCCTCCGGTTCCTCCTCCGGATCCTCCTCCGGTTCCAAAGCAGCTGCTAGTTGGGCCTCTAACTCCCCAACTCTCCCCTCAAGTACTCCAACTCTCGCTTGAAGTTCTCTAACCTCATCCACTAACTCATTATGTAGATGATCAGTGGTTGACATTTCTGTTGCTAGTATACTCATTTTATAGTCCACTTGTTTTCCCTTGTCTTCTAGACCTGTTACTTTCCCTGTGGTCTCCTTCATCTTTCGGATCTCTCGACCCATGGTAGCAACAACAGCAGCAAAGGCTTGCTCCAAGTGGCAAGGCAATAAAGTTAGGTGGGGTCCTGATGATGAAGACGACCCAAAGTATGGCGAGGGTACCTGTTCCTCCCTAACCCACTTATACAATAGTCCTGGGTACCAATCCCAGTTTCTCCCACTTCTAGCATGAGAGGATTCTCCAAATACTACAGTTTCATCTCTAGGTTCCACCCTACGCCTTTTAGGCTCAGGTGACGGAATGGTAGGGAAGTCTTCCTCATTGAGGCTAGGTGGTGGTGGTGATACTGGTGGTGATGCTGGTGGTGAAACTGGTGGTGAAGACATGTCCTGTAATAGAAAGAGTAAGCATCTATCTCGAGTTTCCATGACAAGTAACTAATGTGTGTGGCTATAGTCTAGAATGCAATCCTAGTTCTCTATAACCAATGTCTCTGATACCAATCTGTCACACCCCCAAATTCCCACTAACGGAGTCATACCGTTTGGGAGCGTGACTGACCAGGATCTCACACATCGGTTACATCAAACGACTCTATATGGGACTCAAATAGCAATTCCATATAAAGTAAAGGTTCAGAGTAAAAATAGTGCGGAAGCATAAATAAGTACATGCGCAAAACAACGCGCCCAAAATCAAAGTACGAAATAAATATAAAGTCTTTTTAACAATAAAGCCATTTCAAGAACAGTCCAGACACATGCATGACTTAGCGTGATTCTGAGTGCCAACCTGAGGAAAACATGGAGAAAATGTCAACATAAAGTTGGTGAGTTCACAGGTTTCAATACAGTAGTAAAGCGTTTGATGATTTTTGACTGGTTGGTTATGTACATCACATTTGCATATCGTAGGTAGCTAACCTATGTTTTTGTCTTACTAAAGCGTTCGTATCCGAAGCTGACATGTGTTTGTTTGTTGCCTCCAGCCAGGTGTGTCAACCATGACCAATGTGTTTAGGCAATATTTCACCCGTTCGACCTCCAATCGAGTTAGCGCGACTAACCCGGGTGGGGCTTGTCAAACCCAGTAGTACTACCAAACATTACCACGCTAAGATCCATATTAACGGTACGAGTGAGTGTGCGAGGACTTTCAATACTGGTTGCAATACGCTTAGCCTCAACAATGATATTTTAAATGCTGTACCATAACCCAAAATGTTTGCATGTTTCCTCCCCCAGATAAAACAGTAAAAAGGGGCCGTGAAACTCACCTGAATTAAGTAGCGAAGTGGATCACGCAAAAGCTAACTGGAATTCACGAGTGTAAGTCCCAACGACTTACGAACACCCTAAAATATAAACACATAATTAGGGATGAAATGGGAATTGTGACGACGACTCGGAATTTAGAACGTCCTAACGCGTTCTAAAGATTGAGAGTAGACGAACGCGTCTACGGAATTTAAGAATCAAAGCGTTTCGTGTCGTACGTTTAGTGACGAATAATAAATAATAAACAATTAAATATATTCGTATGTTTAAAGTCGTTAACAAGAGTGAGGAAAATAATATAGCTAAATATAATGGTGAGTTCAATTACCGGATTGGATGAAGAATCGATGGGGTTCGACTATGACCGAGAGTGACGGCGACTGGATCGAATTCCGGCGACTCCTCCGACGATTCTGGTGCGTGTTAAAGCTTCGAGGGACTTCGTTTGATATGCGCAGAGCTTCAATTCGCAGAATTGAGTACGAGATCGAAGGATTGAAGTTATGTTAGAGTTTAAAATCGTCGGTTGGTATCATTTTGCATAAATGGGTGTTTTAATCGGTGTAATGGGGAATTAAGTGACCATAATAGCTCAGTGATGACCTGCGTTAAACGCAGATACGTTACAACTTCGAATTCGAACGTTTCGAGGTTAATGGCTTCGTCTGCGTTACGACTGGTTAAGAGGCGCGACCGTGCCAGGGTGCTCGGCACGACCGTGCTTGAACCCCGGTCGCGACCGTGATTCGACACTAGGCACGACCGTATCTGCGCACGAGGCGCGACCGTGCCAAAACATGGCACGACCGTGCTAACTAGGGTTTTGATGAAGTTTCTAAAACTAGTCCTTGTGGTTTGAGATGTTTGAGATTTGACAGGTTTGGTCCCTGTAGTTTATGAGATAACGGAGTATAGGTTGACGGAGTTAACGGGAAATTGACGGGTGTCACATGTGACAACTCACCGAAAGGATCCTCCTCTTACCCAAAGCCTTCGTCCCTGACGTTGATCTCCGGTTCGGTTTCCTTCAGCGATTGCACCCCGTAAGTCGAGACGAATTCCTTTGTTGCCTCTTCCGGCGGATCTACAAATAGAAAACTGTCGCTTCCTCGGGCACGTGAACCGAACATACTTTTGTCGTTGCCTCTGTCGGCGATTCTACGATCGAGCAATCATATTCCTTCACGCAGGGCCATTTGAACTACCCAAAGCTCTGATACCAACTGATGCAATTTATCTTGCAAACCAAGCTGGATCGGAAGTCTCAAAGAAGTATCAAACAAAGCTTCAAAATCTTTAATGAAAATCAACCAAGTTCAAACAAGAATTAATCCAGAATATAAAGAATCCCAGATCCATAAAAATAGGAAACAACCCAATCTAGATAAACATAAACAAACTTATTCAAATAAAAGATAAAAACTAGAAAATCTAAAAGATAATTAAACCCTTATCGCCACCTAAGGGTTCTACGGATCCAAAGCAGGGTCGGAACCCACGGGTTAACCCGACTCCGGCTCCCCTGCATCAGTTTAGCCTTAGGGGTTTAGCCTTAGGGTTTAGCTTTTAGTATTTAGGCTTTTAGGGGGGTGGGGGGGTGGGGTGGGGGTTTTAGGTTTTTGGGGGTGGGGTGGGGTGGGGGTTAGGTTTTTGGGGGGGTTGGGTTGGAGGTTTAAGCTTTTGGAGGGTGGTGGTGGTGTTTTTAGACGACTTTTTCGGCTTTTTAAGGGTTTTTTGTTAAGATTTAGGTTTTTGGGGGTGGGGATGGGGGGGGTTAGGTTTTTCTGGGTGGGGTGGGGTGGGGGGTGGGGGTTTTAGGCTTTTGGGGGTGGTGGTGGGGTTTTTAAACGACTTTTTACACTTTTTTAACTTTGTAGAATAACTCTCCCCTATATATATATATATATATATATATATATATATAGGGGGAGGTTCAAATAAAAAGTAGTTTTTCGCTAAGAAATCTAATAATGACAAAAACCTTAAGAAACGATATCAAACGAACTCCGATTGAGCTAATTTCAGCGGCGTTGGAACCGTCTCGTCGAACTCTACCATCTTAGCTTTTAGGGTTTAGTTTTTAAGGTTTAGATTTTACGTTTGAATTTTAGGGTTTTAGCCTTATGGTTTAGCCTTAGGGTTTAGCTTTTAGGGTTTAGATTTTATGGTTTAGGTTTTTTTTTGGGGATGGGGGTGGGGGGTTTAGGTTTTTGGGGGTGGGTGGCGGTGGGTTTAGGTTTTTGGAGAGGTGGGGTGGGGGGTTTAGGTTTTTGGGGGTGGGGCTGGTGGTTTTAGGCTTTTCGGGGTGGGGTTGGAGGAGGAGGGGTTTAGGTTTATGGGGGTGCGGGTGGAGGGGGGTTTAGGTTTTTGAGTACGGGCTAGGGTTCGATGAGACGGTTCCAATGCTGCTGGAATGAGCTCAATCGGAGTTCGTTTGACCCACTTCTTAGGATTTCTTAGCGAAAAACCACTTCATAGTGGAACCGTCCCATATATATATATATAATATATATAATATATATATATATATATATATATATATATAGGGAGAGGATCAAGAGAAAACCACAAAGTTAGGCGAAAACCAAAAAAACCAGTCTTAACCAATCAGAAAATTTAGATTTTAATTATTTATTTTTTATATAAAAAGGTATTTTAATAAATGTACGTTAATTTACATTTAATATTTATTATTTTTTCTTATAAATCCCTTCTTTTTCTCCATTTGTTTTCTCTTTCTTAAAAACCCTAATCCCTTACTTTTTCTCCGGATTTGCTTTCTACAATTCACGTTCCAAAACTCTCATCACAATTTTGAAATCCTAAATCTGAATATACAAATCAAAATGTCGATGAATCGGAGGTCTTAGATCGAGCGACAACAGGGGAGGAAGATGATGATGATGGTGGCGGCGACATTGATGAGCGGAGGTCGCACCGGGCGACAACAGGGGAGGAAGACGATGATGATGAAGAAATCAGGTTTTCATTCCTCCTATTAATCAGTTTAGTTTGTGACTGATTTATGCTTGATCTAATCAAATTTTTGTTTCAAACTTTTTGCACATCTAATTTGTAAACTTTTTATTTTCAGAATTTAAAAACAAAAAGTTCCTCTGTGCTATTATCATCTAAATAAACACATTTCTTGAATAATATTTTTGATTAATTAAGGATATTGAGCAAGTGAACATTTTTTGAATAATATTTTGAGGATGCCAACATTTTTATGGAATTCTTTTGCAAACCGTACTCTGGGTTTTTAATAAGATTAGAAAACCTGGACAAAAATTATAGTAGTGGACCAAATTGAGATTTTGAATTTGTTATAGTCAAACCATTTTTAAAGACGATAGAATTAGAACATAAGTTTTAGTGTTTCTTGTTTTGTTGGGCATCATTTTGTATTAACCAACAAACTGGTTGTTACCTGGCCAAAAGTTGTTTTAAGGCTAAATACTGAAATTTAGTGTTAATCAATTGCAGAAAGGTATGCTTTTCTGTTCAATTTAAATATTACTAGTGTTAGTAATTGATGTGTCCAGCATTAACAATTTGAATACTAATAGTGTTGGTAATTGATGAGCGGAGGTCGCACCAGGCGACAACATCGGAGGAAGACGATGATGATGGTGGTGGCGTCGTTGATGAGGGATGTGTTCTTGGTGTTCTAGTCGGCGGTGGAAATGAAGAGAGAAGCTGATATGGTGGATGTATGAGAGTTTTCAATTTCAATTCAATGGATTACGTATATGTAAACCCATATGGTTACGTATACTTAATCACATGTTTACATACATCAGTTACATAATATGTTTGTGGGTTTCTTCTTTTTTGTTATTTTTTATCGTTTACATATACGTAATCACCTGTTTATATACATCAGTTACATAATAAGTTTGTGGGTTTCTTCTTTCTTGTTTTTTTATCGTTTACATATACGTAAACACGCTATATCAGTTACGTTCTTTTTTGTTATTTTTTATCGTTTACATATACATATACACGTTATATCAGTTACGTAATATGTCTGTGAGCTTCTACTTTTTCATCAATATTTGTTGTTTACATATACGTAAACACACCTGTAACCTGTTTACATATACATAAACACTTATATAAATCTGTTTACACATATGTAAACATATAAAAAATTTATGAAAAGTTTTTAATTGGTGATTGCTTGTCAGCATGTCTTAGATTGTTTATAGAAAAACAAGTTAAAAAAGTCGCAAAATAATGAAGGAGAAAACGGGATGAATGGATGAAAGTGATAGGAGTGAGAGAGTGAGATTTTCAAGGGATTTCCTAAATTAAAAAGTATTAAAAAGTGTTGATATGCCTAAATTACCCTTGAACCATTAAAATTAATCAATAAAACTTATGATTTTTACATTTTTGCCACTGATTAATCTCATCCATTGATCATTTTTAATCAATGGTTAAAATTGGTTTTCTTGGTTTTTGCCTAAGTCTTAGTTTTCTCTAGAACCCTCCCCTATATATATATATATATATATATAAAGAGAGAGAGAGAGAGAGAAAGTATAACATGAAAACCCACTTAAAGTGAGAAAACCCGTGAAAACCCTTTGTAGCTTTTTTGTTTTTATATTTTTTATTTTTTTAGGGTGGGCTTTATACATATTTTTGTCACTTTTAAAAAGAAAAAAAAATCAAAAAAACGCAGACTAGTTTTTTTTTTAAATCATGAAAAAAACCCCGTTTTACTGTGTAACATAAAAGTTTACATATGTAACAAAGGTATTTTACATATGTAAAATTTTGTTAAAAAAATTAATTTAAAAAAAAAAAAAAACCGCTCGTCGCTTTTTGGATTTTTTTTAAAGTGTTGAAATTATATATAGAGTTATCCTAAAAAGCATTTTGATTTTTAATAGGGTTTTCACAACTCAAGTGAGTTTCCATATTATCCGTCAAAGAGGTTCCTTCAGCGGTTCGGCTTTAGGTCTCGGTTATATATATATATATGTATATATATATATATATAGAAAGTTTAAAATACAAAGGATTTTTGGTGCGAAGCGTACGAAAGATTTTGAAGCGTTGATCTAGGAAATCAATGGTTAAGATCAATGGTGTTTGTTTTAAGCGTGAAAAGATTCTGAAAATATAAAATTGGAATAGCCTACCTTTGTTGACTTTTTACAAGTTCCCTCAATTTTTTTAAAACGAGCATAACTTTTTTATACGATATTATTTTTTTTTAAAAATTGCACCATAAAATCGAGCATTTTATTCTCTTTAATTTGAGTATACTTTTGCTATACTTTTAAAAAAAAAATCGACTTTTTTTTAAATGTTGATGTGTTGAGAGTGATTACGTGATTGCGTGATTATGTGATTAATTTATGAAAATGTGTTATTATACAACATGCGTGATTACGTGATTATACAAATGTTTGATGTGCTGAGAGTGATTACGTGATTATACAAATGTTGATGCGTTATTATTACGCGGACGCATTTACCCATCGCCCACTGAACACGTGTCGCATGCTGGTGCCTTCGTACGCTTCGTATGCTATTTGAAAATGATACGTCAGCGAAAAGCTAGTGAATACATCTAATAGACACAAAATATTTTCGGCATGAACAGTATTAAAGCATTTAATCATAATTTGTGCGGTCAATCTACACATTCAGCAAGACTATTTTACCTGAGGGTACAACCACTGTATACACTGGTCTCTTTTCTCTAGTAGGTCGATTACTGAGAGTAACATCCCAGTTTTACGTTTGCTGCGGGTAACCCCCCATCTTACGTCTTTCATACAGAGCCACCTGAACCAGCCCCATTACGAGACTTTCACTCGTAACGCGTGTTTCATTTAATCAAACAATACGTATACCTATGGTCTGAATGCTTATCCATAAAAAGCCTTTATAAATAAAGTACTTAACACATGCTTTGCCGTTTTCATAAACGTAAATCATTTATAGATTTTGAAAGCATTAAACGTATTCACCTTTGTAAAATCTTGGCTTTGTTAAGGCTTGTGAACTTCTAATGCTCGTTACTAGCTGGACAACACCTCTATATTTTCTAACCTCGGTTTCTGGAACGGAGATTCTATACGTTGCTTATGTTTAACGCGAGGGCGGTATGTTAATATAGGAGTGGGTTTCGGATTTTTGAAAGTGGAATTGGAATTGTGATGATAAAATGGACTGATCTCAAACCTTAATTTATAGGGCTAGATTGGTATCGTAGCGGACCGTTAGGCAGGGGGTAGCGGTCCGTTACCGCCCTGGCCTCAGCGAGTCAGCTTGCGACATATATTAATTCCTTGTTGTTCCGTCCATTTTGTGGCGTAGCGGACCGTTATCTTATGGTAGCTGTCCGCTACTGGGGTGAGTCATCAGGCACACGTCCAAGACACGTGTCCAACCCGCATGATTCCTTGGTGGCTACGTAGCGGACCGCTAAGGTCTCGGTAGCGGTCCGCTACCGATGAGTTTCCCAGAATTTTCATTTTTGGTCCTTGTGCTTTGATTTCCTTACAGTTCTAATCCTTCTTGTATAAATTGAGACGGAAATTTCACGGGTGTTACAACAAGACTATGAAAATTCACATTCCACAACCATAGATTTTAGACCACGCCGACATTGCTACATTACATTAGCCAAACAAAGATTGATACTCTTACCTATATCTTCACAAGTTCACAACTTAGTCATAAAAGGGTGTGAAGATGCATACCTCCTCAAAAGGTAATCCATAAATTCACATGCAATTATGCAAACCGGAACGAGGATTTCAGAGAACTATGAAATTAAAATGAAATCAATCAATAACCAATGATCTGAGTTCCACTAACACATGAAAACTTGATTGATAGATTTCATTTGAGTTTCTTGTTCTTTATAAACATCCTTGCTCAAGAAAGTTTTCAAAAGAATGATTTAGCCATGCCTGAAGCTTTTAAAAAGGAATCTCTTCCTAAAAATGACTTGCTAAAGAAACTTGATTGGTGGATTTCATTTGAAAATGACTCATTTCCTGTCAAGTATCAACCACGTCAATCTAGGGTACTAGAAGGTAATGACTTGAGGAGACTTCAAAAACAGAGAGATCCCCACCAATAATGTGCTTCCATGACTTATAATAACCCAAAGGATCTTCTTTCTGGTTTCCACCATCATCCTCATCATACACAAGGCTCATACCATACTCCCTTACATTTGCACAATCTGTTTCTTCACTATCATAGCCAATACCATATGTATCATAATCATAATCATAAGAAAATTTTTCACTAACGAAAACACTAACTTCATCACCATCTTCAAACTCGTTGTTCGCAAACATCCAATGGCTTAACCATACTACAGCTTCATCATCATCTTCAAAATCGTCATCTTCAAAATCATAATCTTCAAAATCATCATCTTCTGGGACAAGATACATTATAGGTTGGTACGTCCAGGAGGAGTTCTTTGTCAAATTCCTTAATTCAATTCTCCAAGGACCAACTTCCATCACTCTTGAAACCATACTCACAATGCACACATTTAGCCCTCGAATCTTACCATTTCGAGGAGATGATTGCAAGGTAAACGATGACCCGTTGCTTCTATGAGTGAACCAGTTTGGAACCTCTTGCCCCTGAAGATATGTGCTGAATATTCCATGTTCATAAAGCATCTGTCACATGAAAGTTTTATTAGCTTATTATATCACATAAATGCATAGTGGAAATTAAAGATATCTAAAGAGACATCCACCTGTGCTGGAACTGGAAGTATTCTTCTTGGTAGACAGTATCTTCCATAAGAATCGGCCGTTGAAAACCAACAGTGGTTCAAATATTCTATATGAATCCAGCCCAAACTGCGTAGTACCTCTTCATCAATTTCTGATAAAGCTTGGGTTTTGAACTTGTACTGGACCTCAGTCAGCGTATGACTATGTATAGAAACAACTTCAGGTAGAGCTGAAGTTTCTGGATGAAATGTTATTTTCTCCAATGAGTCACATTCGCATACTTCCAAAAACTTTAATAGGATTGGAGCACACAAGACTGTTTTCAGGCTATGACACCCAGAAAAACTGACTGACTCCAGCCTACTAAGGCTTCTCACACAATCAGGCATGGAATCAATTGGATTTCCACCCAAATACAAGGCCTTCAACATTGACAGGCTACTAAAATCAACGGAAAAGGATTCATTAGACAAATTATTATTCCTCAGTGACAACTTTACTAATGATCTTGGAAAAGATATCACAAAGGACTTGGAACTTCTTGGTACCATGGTAGAGGAAGAAGGCCCATGAGACTTCATGATAATATTGTCAGCCTTTAGAACTTTAAGTGATTCCATGCCCTTCATTTCAACTGGAAGTTCACCAAGATTTGAACAACCATCAATTAGAAGTTGAGTAAGGTTCTTTAACTTTCCTATGCTTCTTGGAAGTTCCTTCAACTTATTGCATTTACTCAGATCAAGGACTTCAAGTTTTTGACAATAAGCGCCAATTGATTCACAGACCTCAACCAGACTTGTGCATCTTGCGAGTGTCAACCTTTCAAGTAGAGGGAGACCAGAGAAGTGACCCACTCTAACAAGCTCATGACAACTACTGAGATTAAGAAACTTCAGTGACCTGAGAAGCTGTTAAATTCAGAAATAAATAAAATTAAGATGCGTGTTAGTGTTGCAAAGATACTTAACCATGAGTTATCAAACAAAATAAGTAGAAGCTTGAGATATTAGTACCTTGGGCTTCTTCCAAAGCTGTTGTAGTTTGCTCTTAGACATGTCAAGAGCTACCATATTCTCCATTTGTAAGTCTGAAGGTATATAACTCAAAGGGAACCCATGCATGCATAGCCATCTTAAACCTTGAGGAAAATTCTTGTAGGATCCACTGAGTCGAACATAGTTCAGTTTGAGTAGTCTTAAGTTATGCATCTCGCTTAAAGCAAGTGTCTCAAAGTCGCCGTTTGTTTTACGAGATGAGGAACACATTCCTGAAACCCAATTGAATAATGATCTAAATCCAAACTTTTGCAAATCAGCACTACATGGTTCTTTGGTTGGTTCATTCTCAAAACTTCTCATGTCAAGGACAAGTCCTTGAATTATTGGTGTTCCCTAAGAATAAAAAAAATTACAAATGATTAGAGAAGTTACGTGTATATACATAATACCAAACTAATCAAGTACACATAATGGGTATATTTGATTACCTGTCTATTTTGCAACACATCCCAACACTCCTCTTGATGCCATAATATACTACGCTTCCACGCCTTCCGAGGTGATTCTTGGCGGACTATATCTCTCCCCATGTCTTGAAGAAGTTGATGCATTTCCAACTTATCATATAATCCTGTAGTGAGAAGGCATCTATTGACAAGAGTCTTGATCCCAGATGATTTGCATATACCACACTCTTTTAATACGTCCTCTGTAAGCTTTCTATCTTCTCCAATGAATAAACAAGCAATGTGTTTAAACAGTTCCTTGTCCTTTTCAGATGGCAAAGTGTCATAACTTATTTTCAGGACTTTGGTAATATCTGGATTAATTTCTTTCCCTAGTGATTCTAAGATATCTTCCCATGTGGCGTCTTCACTACGTAAAGAACTGCCCAAAACTTTAAGAGCCAATGGATGTCCTTTGCAATATTGTACGACCTTCATTGACTCTTTTTTGTGACCTTCGTTGGGTTCATTGCGTCCAAAGGCATGCCAACTTAAAAGCTGAAGAGATTCCTCATCATTTAAGCCTTGATGCAAGTGCTTTGTATGCTTTGGTGGAACTTGTGTTTTAAACAACCTATATTTTTCTGTTAACGAACCATTTTTGGAAGTTATTATGATTTTGCTTCCAGGATGAAGGCCATTTGTCCCAATTAACACATCCAACTGCTCAAGCTTATTTATATCATCAAGAACAAGAAGAATTCTTTTCCCAAGAAGTGATTTCTCAATCTCCAATGTGCCCTCATTAAGATTGTTTATGCCCATCCTACTTCCCCTTCCAATATCTTTAAGGAGTTTTTTTTGTAAATCAAGCAATCCATTTGGTGGTGTACACCTCCTTTCTATATCTTCAAGAAAGCAGCTTATTTCAAACTCAAGATAGTGCAGCTGAAAGATATAGTTTGCTAAATATGTCTTTCCGATTCCAGCCATACCCCATATTGTGAGAACTTCGGTGTTTTGCTGGGATTTGTCTTTCAAGAATGAAGTGATTATTGGAGACTCTATTCCAATTATATGTGGTATTTCACTTCTTTTGTGTATACCTAATGTGCTTCTGATCTCTTTAACAATTCCTTCAATAAGTATTGTCTCTCGCCTGGAAACAAATTCAATTACAAGAATAAAATAAGTATTGCATCCATTCCAATTCCTTCATAATTTGCTACCTTCTTTTGTTTTAAATGTTTTGTTGATATTATAAAATATTTAAACGCAAGGGTAGTTTAGTAGACTTTCCTAAAAATGAACAAAGAATTCATGTACATACATGTATTTAAGATCCTTTTAAATCACAATTTGAATATGAAAAATGCTCTTTCATTTTTGAAATGAGCCATCAAATTTTATGATCAAGGGCTTATATTCAACTATTCAAGTGAGCAAAAAGGTAGGTTGGAGGGGCATTTTTGAAAATGGGTAACTTTGTAGAATAGTAACCAAGTTTCAAAAGCGTTCCAATTAGGTCACTCAATACGCATTTTACACGGTATACACCATCGAGTATACTATGGTGAGTGAGCTAATTGGAACACTTTTGAAACTTGGTTACTATTCTGTGATGTTTTTCCATTTGAAAACCCATAATTGTTGACTTTTTTTAACTTTCCCCAACTTTTTTAAACGTTTATAACTTTTTCATACGATTTAATTTGTTTAAAAATAATCACACAATAAAATCAAGTATTTTTTATAGTATAGTATTGTTATATTAAAAAAATTACAATTTAAAAAAATAAAATAAAAGTTGTGTTGTATTTATTGTATGGAATTTTTGTGCTATATTTTTTGTACTGATTTTATGTACTGAATTTATGTGTTGTATTTCATGTGTTGAAAGTTCTATGCTGTATTTTTTGTACTAAATTTCTTGTGTTGTATTTTCTGTACTAAACTTATGTACTTAATTTTCTATGTTGAACTTCTGTACTATATTTTATGCATTATTTTTCATGTGATGTCTAGGGGCTCTACCCCTTGGACCCCGCCAATGGCTGCCGTCCCTTCGACCCTGCTTCTAGGGGCGCTGCCCCTGACCCCGTTACTTAGGTAAACAAATAAATTCAAACAAGTGTGCACTTCGCACCTCCTAACTTGTTTGATATTTAATATGATTAATTTGGTCAACTAGTTAATCCAATTACACTAAAATAGCCAATACAAAGTGCTGGATAAAAAATATAACATGAAAAATATAGCACAATTATAACAACACAAAATATATATCACGGTTAAAACAACATAAAATACAACACATAAGCTTCTTTTCAACATATTCAAGGTACCTTGTCCATCTGCACATTTACCATGATCCAAAAATGACTCTCACCAAAAGATAATCCCAACTAACCTACATGGATCTCCAACGACTCCCATGTTCGCATGTTGGTCATCGTCACCATCTCAGAAGATTAAAGAAGAAATCAAGATGGATTCAAAGAATGACATCAAATCACTTCATGACATTCGATAAAAAATCCACTAAGAAGGACCATCTAATCGTATTCACGGTTTTGAATTTGGCACATCATAATGACTACTACTACCACTCCGATTCTATCAATTACCGTTGCTTCAATATCCCTTGTTTGCATGTAGATCCTTAGGGTACTAGGCGCACCATACGATTACTGGACCAGGTATAGAGGGTACCAAGGCAACACCGTCGCATGGCATTCGGGTAGTGGGTGCGGGTATGTGAACCCGTTGTGGGTAGTTGAGATTGTGTGTCTGCTGTTTCTTTTGAACCCGCAAGGGTAGAGTTTGTGTGTATGGGTAAAATTCAACACCACCCCACCTTTGTGGGTAGTTGAAAGTAAATTGGAGTTGCATTGATGTGTACTTTTGTAATTGAATGGTATGGTGTGGGTATTTGGTAGGGGTGTGCAAAGTCGGTTATGGGTCGGTTTTGGCCTCTTCCATAACCATAACCGCTTGGTCGGTTATGCCCATGTCCATAACCATAACCATAACCGCTTGGTCGGTTAACCGCTTGTCAGTTAACCGTCGGTTATGAGTCGGTTTCGGTTAATTTCGGTTAATTAACCACTTTCGCTCAGTAACCACTAATCACAATTACTAAATATTTCACGTAAAAGAAATACATGTAGGGTATGATGATCGGAATGTTTATGTTTATATATATGTTTATTTTTTTCTTTAATTCTTTCTTTCTGTTGATTATCGACCATAGTATACCAAGATTCATTTAATGATCATTTTTGAAAATTTGGATCGATTTCTAAACATAATTAATGATTTGTGCACAAGTTCATAAATGTTTTATTGTGAATTTTAAAGACACAGAATAAATATCATATTTGATATATATGTTAATGAAAGTTAAATTTAAATTGAAAGTTAAATTTAAACTTCAAACTATTAAACATCAAATTTAAAAGCAAAACACGTGAATCTCGCCTAAGTTCCTTTTATTGTTAATTAACTATGTTCGGTTCGGTTCGGTTAACGTTCGGTTATGGAACGCCCTTAACCATAACCATAACCGATTTATCGGTTAATCAAAGAACCTTAACCATAACCGTCGGTTAATTTCGGTTATCGGTTAATTCGGTTCGGTGACGGTTCGGTTATCGGTTAATTTCGGTTAACGGTTAAGGTTTGCTCACCTCTAGTATTTGGGGGTTCACGGGTAACACCCCCTCCACCCTTAATGGACTCCAAATCCTAAATAAAAAATAAATTAAGATCCCAATAATTGTCATGAAGAGAAAATCTAAAGGTATAGATCATATGGTTCTTGTTAGCATTGTTATGGGCCCTGTTATGGGCCTTAGCCCAGGCTCAGTTATCTTTCTATTTAATGTTGTTTTCTTCTTCATTTATAAGCTAATCTTCATTTGTGTAATAGAGAGCATCCATCTTTTCTCTGTCATGTTCATTTGTTAACATGGTATTAGAGCCAACTCGATTCATGCTTGATTGAAGATCTTTGTTGTCGCTTCCGCTCAGTTGTTGGTTCGTTCGTTGTTTGGTTTGTTCGTTGTTGAAGGATTATTTCGTTCGTTGTCGCTTCTGCTCAGTTTGTTGACTCGTGAGGTATCAAAGTTACGGATTTCGTGTTATTTGAACTAACTTGTGTTTTTGGAAGAGCTTCTGGACAAATTGACATGTTTGGACCTCGTTTCTGTCCTGTTTTTCGAAGTTTGCGGTTTGTTCACGAAGTTTGCGGTCTCCAAGTTTGCGGTTACAAAGTTTGCGGTTACCAAGTTTGCGGTCATTTGAAGTTTGCGGTCTCCAAGTTTGCGGTTAGGAAGTTTGTGGTTATGAAGTTTGCGGTCATTTGAAGTGTGTGGTTAGGAAGTTTGCGGTAATCGAAGTTTGTGGTTACGAAGTTTACGGTCATTTGAAGTTTGCGGTCATTTAAAGTTTGCGGTAATCGAAGTTTGCGGTTACCTCAAGTTTGCGGTCTATTTGAAGTTTGCGGTATTTTGAAGTTTGCGGTTATTCTGCTGTCGTTCGTTTTTGATAATATGGCTGGGAAAGATGACTCTCTTCAGTCTATTAGTACTCGTCTGGATGGTAAAAACTACACCTACTGGAGTTACGTAATGAAAAACTTTCTTCGAGGGAAAAATATGTGGGGTTATGTCACAGGTACTAAGGGAAAGCCTACTGATAAGTCTAAGGCTGCTGAATATGCCTTAGCTCTCGATACATGGGAAACAGATAACTCTAAAGTTATAACTTGGATCAACAACTCTGTAGGTCAGTCCATTGGTATTCAGTTGGCCAAATATAACACAGCTAAGCAGGTTTGGGATCATTTGGAAAAGTTGTATACTCAGTCTAACTTTGCCAAGCAGTACCAGTTGGAGTTTGATATCCGTGCTCTTCAACAGAATGAGATGAGCATTCAAGACTTCTATGGAGCTATGTCGGATTTATGGGATCAATTGGCACTTACGGAATCTGCAGCACTGAAGGTGTTCAAACCTTATATTGATCGAAGGGAGGAACAACGTTTGGTACAATTTTTAATGGCATTACGTTCAGATTTTGAAGGACCGCGTGGAACGATTCTTCATCGTTCCCCTCTTCCAACAGTTGATTCGGTTGTTCACGAGTTGATTGCAGAGGAAACTCGGTTAAAATCTCAGGTTGATAAAGGTCCTAAAGTAACGACTACTCCAGCTGTGTTTGCTGTTCCCCCTAATCAGCCTAGACAAGGTGCTAAAGTTGCATTTGATGAATGTGCATTCTGCAAAGGGAAAAATCATTGGAAGTCTCAATGTCCATTATTACTTAGCAGAAGTAATTCTAGCCAGCAGAAGCCTCCACAACAGAACAGATCAGGTGGACAATTTCCGTCTCGCACGTCCACTTCTACTGGTTCATCTGGTCCATCTTCATGGACATTTAAACCACCTCAGTTTACTGCTGCTGCTACACCACCATCTGTAGAAATGAACAAACCACCATCTGCTCTGGATTCGCAAGTTTTTGAACAGTTCAGACAGTTTCTTGCCGCCAATCCTACCGCTATGTCTGCTGCGGGACTGTCTTCATCTGGTACCTCAGGTATTTCGTCATCATTATGGATTTTGGATTCTGGTGCCTCACATCATATGTCTCCCTATCTGTCTTCTTTTCTTTCTTTGTCTCTTGTCTCTCCTGTTTCTGTCATGTCTGCTAGTGCTACATCAATGTTGGTAGAGGGTGTTGGATCTGTGTCCACCCTTCATGTGTCTCTCAATGATGTCTATTATATTCCGAAGCTTGCCTTAAATCTTGCTTTAGTCAGTCAGTTGTGTAAATCTGGAATTTGGGTTTTCTTTTGTGACACTGTTTGTGTTGTGCAGGATCAACACACTCAGAGGGTGATTGGGATCGGCCGTAGGGTGGGAGATCTATATGTCTTAGAAGAACTCAAAGTGCCTGCTCCTGGTGTTGCTGCTTCCAGCGTTGATCTATCCGCCTTTCGTTTAAGTCCTTTGTCGTCTGAATTTTATATTTGGCATTCTCGTTTGGGACATGTGTCCGCATCTCGTTTAAAATTTTTGGTTTCCACAGGTGTTTTGGGTCAGTTGCAAACCTGTGATATTTCTGATTGTTGTGGTTGTAAACTTGCCAAATTTTCTGCTTTACCTTTTGCTAAAAGTATTTCTCATTCTGTTGCACCATTTGATATTGTTCATTCTGATGTGTGGGGACCATCTCCAGTATCCACTAAGGGTGGTTCACGTTATTATGTTTCCTTTATTGATGATTACACTCGTTATACCTGGGTGTACCTTATGAAACGTAGATCTGAGTTCTTTGACATTTATAAAACATTTAGGGCTTATGTTCAAACGCAGCATTCGGCTGTGATAAAGTGCTTCAGGTGTGACTTAGGGGGTGAATACACCTCTAATGATTTTACTCAGTTGCTTGCATCAGATGGTACCATACACCAATCGTCTTGTACTGACACCCCTCAACAGAATGGTGTTGCTGAAAGGAAACATCGTCATCTTATGGAAACCGCTCGTTCATTCCTTTTATCTGCTGAAGTACCTAGTGTCTTTTGGGGAGAAGCACTTTTGACCGCCCAACATGTGATTAATAGGATCCCTACTTCTCACAATGATGGGATGTCTCCATTCGAAAGTCTTTTCGGTGAACGCCCAGATTATGGTGAATTACGGGTTTTTGGATGTACTTGCTTTGCTCTCCGTCCTCATGTTGAACGAGACAAATTGGCAAATAAGTCAGCCTTATGTGTTTTCTTAGGCTATGCCAGTGGTCCCAAAGGATATGGCACGAGACAAAAAGGATACCGTTGTTTTGATCCGATAAGTCAGAAGTTATATGTATCAAGACATGTCACTTTTCTTGAACAAATTCCCTTCTATTCGATTCCAGCTAAGTCCCATGATGTAACAAAGTCAGATCTTCAGAATATTGATCCTTTTGCTAGCAACATTGATGTCCCAACCTCTGATGTTCCCGTTTCGTCTGTTGATCCTGATATGCCTGCTCCAGATACTTCTGTTGCACATAATGTGCCAGTTCATGAACCTTCCACGTCGTCTGGCACCAATGTTGATTCTCCTCCACCTCCGAGAAAGTCTACTCGTGCATCCAAGTCTACTCAATTACCAGATTTTGCATACTCTGCATATTCTGCTTCGTTTAGTTCATTCATTGCAGGCATTCATCATCTGTCTGAACCAGAAACATATAGAGAGGCTGTCTCTGATCCTCTATGGCAAAATGCTATGGCTGAAGAGCTCACTGCTCTTCATCAGACTCACACCTGGGATTTGGTTCCTCTACCACCAGGTAAACATAAGGTTGGTTGTCGTTGGGTGTATAAGATTAAGACAAAGTCTAATGGCTCTGTTGAACGGTACAAGGCCAGACTTGTGGCAAAAGGATATTCGCAAACGTATGGTATGGATTATGAGGAGACCTTTGCCCCTGTGGCAAAAATGACAACAGTTCGTACTTTAATTGCTGTTGCGTCCGTTCGACAATGGAAGATCTGCCAAATGGATGTCAAAAATGCTTTTCTGAATGGTGATCTTCATGAGGAGGTTTACATGACTCCTCCCCGGGAATAGCTCATCAGGCCGGTGAAGTCTGTCGGCTTCGAAAAGCTCTATATGGACTCAAACAGGCCCCTCGTGCCTCGTTTGAAAAATTCTCTACAGTCATCACTTCCCTTGGTTTTCTCCCTAGCAATCATGATTCGACATTATTTGTTCGATGTACGAATGCTGGACGCATTCTCTTATCTTTATATGTGGATGACATGATTATTACAGGCGATGATTATGATGTCATTGAATCCTTGAAACGTGACTTGGCCCATCGTTTTGCTATGAAAGATTTGGGATTATTACGGTATTTTGAGGTAGCTCAATCTAAAAAGGGATATCTTCTCTCTCAGACGAAGTATATTTCTGATCTGTTTCAACGTGCACGACTTTCTGATAATAGAATTGCAGACACTCCTCTTGAAACCAATGCACGTTACTCTCCCACTGATGGTGTTCCTCTATCTGATCCGATCCTATATCGTACCATTGTAGGCAGTTTGGTTTATCTTACAGTTACTCGCCCTGATATCGCTCATGCTGTTTATGTGGTTAGCCAGTTTGTTACCGCTCCTACTTCTGTTCACTGGGGAGCCGTCCTTCGTATTTTGAGATATCTTCGTGGCACTCAGTTTCAAAGTCTCTTATTCCCTTCTACGTCTTCTCTGGAGTTGCGTGCCTATAGGGATGCTGATTGGGATAGTGATCCCAATGATCGTAAATCCACTACTGGTTTCTGTATTTTCCTTGGTGATTCCCTAATCTCATGGAAAAGCAAGAAACAAGACGTTGTCTCTAGGTCCTCCACTGAGGCTGAATATCGTGCTATGGCTGTGACTACATGTGAAGTTGTTTGGTTACGATGGCTTCTGGCAGATATGGGGGTTGTTGTTTCCTCGCCTACCCCACTACATTGTGATAATCAAAGTGCTATGCAGATCGCGAAGAACCCTGTCTTTCACGAACGAACAAAACACATTGAGATAGATTGTCATTTTACTCGTCATCATCTTCATCTCGGGACCATCTCACTTCCTTTTGTTCCATCAGCCTTGCAGATTGCAGATATTTTTACCAAGGCTCAATCGGCATCTCGGTTTCGTTTTTTGTGTGACAAACTCTCAATGTTTATTTCTATTGCATTGTGAGTTTAAGGGGGGATGTTAGCATTGTTATGGGCCCTGTTATGGGCCTTAGCCCAGGCCCAGTTATCTTTCTATTTAATGTTGCTTTCTTCTTCATTTGTAAGCTAATCTTCATTTGTGTAATAGAGAGCCTCCATCTTTTCTCTGTCATGTTCATTTGTTAACAGTTCTCTTAACGCACTTGATGAATCGAGTCGCAGACGGGATAAAAAAATATTGCCGAGAGAGGAAATCTGAGCTACCACACGTTTGAGACTAATTTGAGTAGATTATTTTTAGTGGACTAAAATACCTTTATCCTTCGTGTTATGTGTCATAATATCCTTCCTTTTTATTCTACTTAGGGAAAACTCACTTTTTATTTTAAAACCATGATTTTATGGAAAAATCAAGAAAACTAATATCAACTAATCATAAAATTTAGGAATTTTTTTATATTTTTATTTATCATCAAGGGTGTTTTGGTAAATGAGATACCGATTTATTTTTTATATTTATTTGTCAATCTCGTTATTTTCTCCTTCATTGTTGTTTTTTTTTTATGTTCTCTCACAATTCAAATCCCGATTATACGAATCCAAATTCAATACTCTTCGATTATAAGTTCAAATTTTTTTTCTCAAAATCAATACTCCTCAATTAGGTCATCCGTAGTGGTTTCACATTCACGTCCGTCACATCACCGCAACATCAACATGGGGCGACCACTAAACCAAATCACTAAGGTGCGTAGTTGTTTCACTATCCACACACAAATATATACACATATAGATACATAGCACACACATACACCCATATGCCCCTTTGCCCGTGAAACCCCTTCTGCGCCCCCATTCACACCCTAGGGGGTGGTATTCCGCGCCTCACGCCCCATCCACCACTACTAAAAAATTGAAAAATTTGCGACGGCAGATTTTGTGAGAAATTTGTCGGAATTGGCCGTTAGCGACAAGTTTTCGACAAAAAGTGTTTGTCGGAAACAACCCCGTAGGAAATGTTATTTCCGACAAAGTCCCGACTAATTTTCCGATGAATTAGCGACAAAAGTCTTTCGTCGGTAATTTCCGACAATATTCCGACAATTATATTAAATAAATAAGTAAACTTATTTAATAGATTTGTCGGAAAATTGTAGGAAATCTTAAGGTTACTTTTTGTTTTTGTTTTGTCGGAAAGTTGTCGCTAACTTATGAGAAATTTCTTTTGTTGGTAACTTGTCGGAAACTTTTGTATCAAATATACATGTTTTCTAGTATTGCACGTAGGATCACGCCCGGTTTCAGACTGCCACTACCGTTGACCTGAGAACCTTTGTTTTTTTTTTTTTCTCTCTTTCATTGGTAATCCGCTACATTTTGATTGGTTCATTTTGTTAGTGGAGATTAATTAATATTCAAGGAAGGCAAAGGAAAGCCAAAGATTGGAGGCGGCTATCATTGTCAGGGTTGTGTTGTATTCATATGTTAATTCTAAATAATCTCAAAACATGCAAAAATCACAAAAAAGCTTCCTAAATCGCAAGAAGGTCCTCTCATTTACAAGCAAAAAACATGAAGAACATGGATGTGGCGGGAGTTTTCTGTTTAGTCGCCAAGAAGGTCCTCCCAGTTACAAGAAAAAAACTTTAAGATTGCCATTGAAAACCGATTATTTTTAAGAATAAGCAAGTGCCTTTCCTAATTTTTTTGGTTCAAGGCATTCAATTCATATCTTAAATCGCTATGTCTTGATGTCAAGTGTCCTTTTTTTATGAGGTCAACTATTCTTTTTCCCGCCCAAACTAAGTCAACAAATGAATTGGTCAATTAACTTTGTCTCCAGTCAATTAATTGAGAAATTATAGGGCTCAAAAAGGTAACCCACTATATCAAACGCAAAATCTAGGAATCGTCAATTCGAAATTCAAAAGATTCAAATCTTAGCACATACAAGTATTTAAATCTTAATGCATTAGTTTTTTTTTGGATTTTGACTATCTTTCTTGAATTTGGGATTTTGGGGTTTATGAATTTTGTCGTTTTTATCGTTCAACCTATGTAGTACATGGGTTTTGTAACCTAGTTGTTATATATATAACACTAAATGTTACATATATGTATTTGAGATACAAATATGTAACTCATATGTGTATGACATATGTCACAACACATGTGTGTAACGGTTAGTGTTATATGTGTAACATTATAGGTTACAATTAAATAAATTGTATTATATATATGTAACAAGAAAGTATGATTTTGGTTTTTTTGTCGTGTATAATTTGTTATTTTATATTGTTACATATATATATATATATCTTACTGTAATTTGAGTTGAAATTATGTGATAACATACATGTAGCTCAGTTTTTTCTGTCTTTTTTATTTTCTTTTTGTTTCTATTGAAGTTACATATATGTAACTTGTTGCCTTACAAATGAGTAACATTTTGTTTACATATTTGTAAAATGATGTTAACACAATATTTGATTACATATTTGTAAAATGACGTTAACATAATATTTGAGTAACAGGAGGAAGGAAGTGTATAGTTACCTGCCATTTGCTTCTTCCCCTTTTAAATCAGCAAGTTTTGTAAGTGCTTTCTCCCATTGCTTTATCTTCTGACCCCATTCACTTCTTTTCTCTTCATTTGTTTCCGCCTCCATCCTCTGTTTATGCTCTGCCATTGCGTCTCCGAAGCTGTTTTGCTGCTTCCTGACTTCAGAAGGCTTAACATGATAGAAGATGGGGAAAACAATATGTTTGGAGGTCCTTCGTTGCTCCATGATCAGTGCCAGTTCATCAAGGCACCATGTGGAAGAAGCGTAATTCCTGGACAAGACGATAATAGAAGCCCTAGATGATTTAATCGCACTCTCCAATTCTGGTTTTAAAAACTCTCCAAACTGAATCTCTGTATCATCTAAAAACGTGTGGATATTGGCTTCCAATAGTGCCTTGTGAAGATGATCGGTGAAATTAGAACGAGTATCTATACCTCTAAAGCTTAAAAATACATCATAATCGTAAGTTGAAAAAGTAGAAGAAGTAGACTGCTCTGCAATTTCAGTAAGAACAACCATCGTGAATAATGAAAATGGTTGGTTAGATGATCGGAGATGAAGTTGACTTCGTGGCGTCAAAAGTTTCCTTCTTAATAATAACGATCCTTGTATTTTATACAAAGTTCTCTTCTTAATAATAACGATCCTTGTGTTTTGTTTTATACAAAGTTTTCTTCTTAATAATAACGATCCTTTTGTATTTTATATAACACCCCCCTTTAGTTTGCATTTACATTATATCATGCCCTTAAAGTTGTTAATATATCAATTTTAAAGAATAAGCATACGCCTCTTGCGGGTTGCTCAGCTTAGGGCCAAGTTTGTTAGGTCCACTTCTTGCTTTGAACATATATAGTATATTTGTTATTGAGAAAATCACGAAAATGTACATTTTGACCAAAAAAGTTGGCAAAATATACATTGAATTTTCAAATTTTAAAAAATACCTAAATCTAAATCCAACCAATAGATAGGTGACACGTAAGTAAAAAAAATTTTGAGGGCTTAAATTTAGCCGGCCAGGTGTCAACACCGGAGGCATCCCACGTGTATCAACCCGGCTAAAATTGAGCCTTCAAAAAAATTTGCCGGCTAAATCTGAGCCTTCAAAAAAATTAGACGGCTAAATTTGAGCCTTCAAAAAATTTGTAGGCTAAATTTAAGCCTTCAAAAAATCAGCCGGCTAAATTGAGCCTTCAAAAAAAATTTAACTTACGTGTCGCCTAGCCATTTGTGGGATTTGGATTTGGATAATTTTTAATACTTGAAAAGTCAATGTACATTTTGTCATTTTTTTTTTTCAAAATGTACATTTTCACAATTTTCTCTTTGTTATTTGTATCGAGATTTTTTCCATCTGGTCATTTGAATTGAACATTCAATAAAGGTTCCATCTTCTAACTTTTTAAGGTTTCATTTTTAAATTTTAAATTCATTTCCACGGGTGTCTTGTGTCCTTTTTGATACTTAAACCATGTTGCAATATTATTGAATTTTATTTTATAATATAAGATTCTAACAACTCAAGCGGACCAATGTCATGTCGGTTTTTGTTCTTGTTGTTGTTGCTGCTGCAGATGCGTCTTCGAGATTTCAAATGTCTAGCGCGACTACAGAGAAAGGCCTATTAACTAGGTTTAAATTTATATATATATCACATGGAATGGGCCCATAATCTAGGTTTAAATTTCTTTTGGTTTAAATGAAATTGGGCCCACAAAGTCATAAACCTATCATATTTTTAATTGGGTTAAAAAACCATTGTATTTAAATTAAATTTGGGCCAAAATAAATTTGAATTTTAATGGGTTTAAACTTTATACTTTTTTATAAAATATAATTATATATATATATATATATAATATATATATATATATATATATACATATAAGTTTTAAAAATTTTAGGCCCCTCGAAAGTACGTATCCCGCACAGCGGCACGTGCCGCACATGCCACTAAGTCACCTTTGTGTTGTTGCCTCGACCACGACCCCTGTTTGTAGTTGGTGCCACATCCACGGTAGTAGTTGTTTGATGGTCAGTGGGTGTAGAAGGCATGCAGGCTAGTTGCACCTGTGGGTGTTAATTGAAACCCAAGCTGCGAAACCAATTGTTGAATTGCCTGAAGTTGGGACTTTTGGGATGGCGTCACGGTTGTTTGGTCACTAGTGGTAGCTGTATACACCTGAGTGGAGAATAGGTTAGAAGTATAAGATGACTTACCGATCATATAGTCGTTAAACACTGATCAAGCCCATGAAGGTCGTTGAAAGAGGTTGGGAATTGACGTGCAAAAAGAGTGGATTTGAGGCCGTTGTACTCCTCTCACATACCTGAGATGACAAGCATGACAAGGTCTTTATCCTTGACTAGTTCATTAATGTTGGCGAGGCCATCAACATAATCTTGAGCATGAGTCAAATATGAAGAAATGTTTTCATTTCCTTTCATCACTATGTTCAAGAGTTGTGTATTGAGTGTGTATTCACCGGAAGATGTATGTGGGCCATAGGCTCGTTCAAGGGAAACTAATAGACCACGAGTTCTTGTACCTTTAATATGTTGAAAATAAGCTTCTAAGATGGTGAAGATGACCAACATGCGAACATGGGAGTCGTTGGAGATCCATGTAGGTTAATTGGGATTATCTTTTGGCGCAGAGACATTTTCAGATGATGGTAAATGTGCATATGGACAAGGTATTGTTCCATCTTACATATCAGAAAATGTTGTTGGTGATAAGGAAGGGTTAAATCATGGCCTTCCGGTACCCATAGTTGGATAGGGATAAGGTGAAAGCAAATATGTTTGAATTGTGAGAAGTTTTCTCAGTTTATGTGAATTCGACGAGTAAAGCCATTGTTCGACTGTGCTGGATTGTTATTGGCGACGACGAAAAAAAGAGACGCTAGCTGTTGTTGAGTGGCGACAGAGAAGAGAGGAGTATGTTGTTGTTAAGAGACAACTGCTAAGGTTATTAGGGTTGTAGGCGGGCAGGCGGCTAGGTTAACTTGGCTCTGATACTAAGTAAAACCAGAGAATAATTGCATAATGATAGTATGTATGTTTACTATAATAATTGTAGAAGTATATATAGACAAAGTTACAATAACCCTAATAGGCTTCCCTAACTGGCTAATGACGGCTAACCCTAATTCTAACAATTACAATATCTATATCTATATCTATATCTATATCTATACTATATAATAAAAGAAAATCATGTAGGACACGTGTCAACACATGATGGCCTCATTTTTTTGTTTTCCCACCTAATTCCCATGCCAACGATTTTGGTTAATATCAGTTTTTAGTAACTTCCTAAATTAACGAAAATTTAAATTAATTTTCTAGTCAAACACAACTTTGAATTTGAATTACTTCCATACATATTACACTAGGTTAGATTCCCGTGTATTACACGGGCTGAATAAATACAATTTATTATACTTAGTAATAAAGATTTACATATTACATATAGCTTAGAACCCATGTAATACACACGGGGTGAAAGTTATTAATACATAAAATTCTTAAATCTTTATGTAGATATTTTATAGGTGTAAAAATATATTATATATACTAAGGATAGAAAACAAAATTCAAAATATGTAAAAATTAATATATAATTGGGTTTCAAAAATACGTTAATTACTATTTAATGTAATTTGACTTGTAAGGTGTAAAGTCAAACTAAATGTGGTAATTCGAAGTAATTGACTTATGTGGTATATAAGTCAAACCATTATGGAATAATGGTGAATTGGTGTAAACTGACTTAATGTGCGATAAGTCAAACCATTGTGGAAAAATGGTGAAATTGGTGTAAATTGACTTATGTGGTATATAAGTCAAACCATTGTCGAATAATGGTGAAATGTTGTAAAATTGACTTAATGTGGTATAAGTCAAACCATTGTGGAATAATGGTGAATTAGTATATAATAGGACATGTATGATATCAATACTTGTCTAAATGTGGGTATTAGAGTCAATTACTCAATAACATAACTTAACGAGTGTGGTAAACTCGGGTGGTAAGCTTGTAGTCAAAGACTCCAAATAATAACGAATGAGTCGGATTGGACAAGGGGTAAAAACTAGTTGTGGTTCTCGTATAAGGAGTTTAAAACATTCACAAATGTTGTTGGTTGCTTAAAACGACTGGGGGTCAAGTCGAGAGGGTCAAAAAGGTCTAAAACTGAAAAATTGGGTGTGCAGACCTGAGACCGGAGTATGGGACGCCGGTGGGGGTCTGTGATACGCCAACCCATACGCCAGTTGGTAGAATTGGGAATTTTTGGAGATTTGCGGAGTTAAGCACTTGGGGGTTTTTGTGCAATGTTATATCATTACTAATGGTGTTATATATGGTGTTTTAATGTAGGTAAAGCTCCGGTTTAAGCCTCGGGTCACGCTTCATGTGGATTTGGATTCTCATACTCAAGTCGGGTGTTTATTTGCTAAAACACTATTCTTGTTGAGGGTGTTTTAAATCAATGCCGGTTGTTAATTAGACATGTGGGATATCTAAACTTCTTATTTGTAAACTTAATGTCGATTTTATGTTGATTATCGTTTTGGGACCTAGCTTCCGCGTCGTTTAAAAGTTTTAAAATTGGTCAAAATTTTTTGGGTGTTACAATACCGCTTAGTGATTTGTGTTGCATTGGTCCACACACATCAGTGTGTACCAACTCGAGGGGAGCTTTTGCTTTATAATTTGACTTGTCAAATGGAAGTTGACGTGCTTTGCCAAATTAGCAGCCGGAGCACACCTCGTCTCTGTTCACACTTAACTTTGGCAATCCGGTAACCAACTGTCTTTCCATCATAATCCCGAGCTTTTCATAACCGACATGGCCAAGTCTTTGGTGCCACAAATCAACTGTTTGATTGTTCTTTGTCTTCTCGATGTATGCCGCTTCTGCTGATAAAACATACATTGTTTCCCTTCGATAGCCTTTGAGCACCGGAACAGATGGTTTCTCAAATTTCTCGAATACTCGAACATCTTCAAGTCTAAACAACACATAGTTGCCTGCTGCTGTCATTTGGGGAACCGAGATCAAATTCTTCTTCATCCCGGGCACATGGTATACATCTCTCAACACGAGCTCCTGCTTGTTGCTACTTGTTGGAAACACGACATCACCGATGCTCGAGATAGGATGTTTTGAGTTATCTGCAATGACTACAATTCGGCTCCTGTATACTTTGTGGGATTAGATAGCTTACCTTTTTCACCCGTCATGTGATTTGAACATCCAGAGTCAATAATCCATTCGTCTAGATTGTTGGTCCGGGTTTGAAGGACATACTCTTATTGGACTTGGGCAACATTTGCCTCGGCTTCCCACCCGTCTTGTACCTCAGCCGCATTACCTTCTTCATTGGTCTTGGATTTGTAGTCTCTTTGGCCATATGGCCTCGTCTCCCACAATTATAGCACTTATAAGGGAAGCGCTTATTAGTGGTTTTATCTTTGCTCTTTGATCCTTCAGCTGGTTCTTCTTTCTCGGGTGTAAACTTTGCCTTCCATCCTTGCTTCTGTTCCTTACCTCGGTGCCCGGTCTTGTCAAACTTTGACTTTCCTTTGGTTCTTTTTGCATATAAGGCTTGATCGCTACTTTCCGACTTGATCGAAGTTTCAACCAACTGTTTGGCTAAGGCTTCTTGGCCTCTTAGCAGATTTTCAAGTTCTACAAGTGTTGGCTGAGTTGGCCAGCCATGTACTGCTGTTATAAAGCTTATATATTCAGGTTTTAAATAGTGAATTATGATCCGCTTCATACGGGACTCGGAGATTCATGATTCTTGGTCAAGCTCTCCTATCTCACGACAAATAGTCTTCACTTTCTGAAAATATTGGGGAATGGAAAGGTCTCGTTGAGAGGCTGTCACTAATTCGCCTTCAAGCAATTGTAACCTCGTGTCGTTCGTTTAGAGAACAGTTTAGCCAACACATCCCAGACACCTTTAGGAGTGTCTACCTCCCGGAAGTACTCCAACATCTCTTCTGCCACGGTTGTCTTGAGAATGAATATGGCTCTCCCAACTTTTACCCTCCACTTATGGATTGCTCCATTAGTGTCAATTCTGAGTTCTCGAGTCTCTATTCCATTTACGACCTCCCAAAGATCTTGCCCTTGAAGATATGACATCATACATGTCGACCACGTGTTGTAGTTATTGTTATTCAACTTCTTAATGCCTCCTACAACTTGGAATTCTGCCATCTTTGACGGTTTTCTGCTGACTGTTCCTATGTATGGACTACAGCGTACTTCGATTCTTCAATTCAGGAATTTTGCCTGAATTGGTTCTCTACCTGCCGGCGATTTAGAAAGTTGATCTGAATCGGGATTCCTTCAACTTCCGATTCTGAGTGACGGGATCAATTTGATCTTCGCATGATCAATTGGTTGATCGTGACTCTTTCTGCTTTCGCGACCTGGATCGGAAAACGCGCCTGCTTCTCCGTCGATGGGTACCTTCTTTTTCAAGGCTCTGATACCAGTTTGTAAAACTGGGAGAGCTGATTGATAGGTATTGCTATTGAATTGAATACGATTTTATTAACTAAAACTTGAACTTATTACAAATAAATAAGCTACGACTATTTATAACTCAGTTATCCTTGACCTACTAAGGCTTCCTAATTTGAAACAGAATAAAAAACTATTTTAAGTTAAAGATAATTCCTACTTTATAGTAAACTCTTATTTTGTAGCTAAATCAATCTCCTCCACCCCCCCCCCCCCTTGAGATTGCCTTCTCCACCCTTTTTTCTTTTACCGCCCTACACCAAATATGCGTAGGTATTGATTGTTTCACACAAGCGCCAATTGGTTCACAAACCTCAACCAGACTAGTACATCTTGCGAGTGTCAGACTTTCAAGTAGAGGGAGACCAGAGAAGTGACCCACTCTAACAAGCTCATAACAACTACTGAGATTAAGCTTAATGCAAGTGTCTCAAAGTCACCTTTTGTTCTATGAAATGAGGAACGCATTCCTGAAACCCAACCAAATAACTGAAAGCATAATGTTGTAACATCCCAAATTTCAAGGCTTAAGAAACAAGAATGGAAAGTTAAATAAGTTCAGGGTAAAAAACAAAAATTTGGAAAATTCGTCTGTTAAGGACCGTCATAGACGATAACGGTCCGTTACGAGCCATGACGGACCGTCACAAGATGGTAACGGTCCGTTATAGGTTGAGCAAGGACTTGACCGGGGAATGACACATGTCATGTGACTCATCATTCTGATCTGGCGTGTGTAAACCCTATGACGGACCGTCACGATAGGTAACGGTCCGTTACGTGTAGGCCAAGTACTTGGCGGCCAAGGCACAAACGGTGACGGACCGTCACCGGTGGTAACGGTCCGTCACGGACCCAGGAGTTTGGCCATAAATAGAAGGCATGAGCCGTTCAAATGGAAACACAACAACATTACCATCACTTCCAAACACACAAGAACGTAGATCGAGGAACTAGCACGACGGTTACGTGCGTGACGGTGACGAGTGCGGAACGTTAAAGTTACAAGCGAGGAAGAGGGAGACATCTTTAAGCGAGAAATAAAGTTAGGAAACGACCCGAGATTATTGTAAGTACACTGGACCGTACCTTAGATACATGTTTATGTGAATTATGTGATTACGTGTTATGTGCTATGCATGAGACTAAGGTATGGGAAAATAATTGTGGGTTAGTCTAAACACTAAACTGGAATAATGGAGTAATCATGAGATATCAAAGGAGTGGTGGGTATGCCGCTGGTACACCCTATATATAAACCTTTTTGATACTTCGGGATGAAACTATTACGAACGTTTAGGGGGTATAGACTAAGAATAAATAGCATGGTACGAATGTATGCTAAAATAATGGAGGGCTTAGTTCCAAATAAAGGAATATCCAGAGCCGGTCCCGAGGATTCGAATGCCCTACACGAGATATATAATTTTATAAACTAATTTTTTTTAAGCCTAATACAAAATTACAAAGTGTTGGGTTGGATTGGGTTCATAGGCCTAAACACATTTAACATTTTTAAGCCTAACATACTTTTAAAAAGGCCCAATTATTTTTTCTTGATATATTTGATCCAATAATTTTTTTTTAAAAAGCCTCGAAAATTACTTCTTTAAAAACGCCCAATAATTTTTTTTAAAGCCTCGAAAATTATATATATATATAAATTTTTTATTTTTAAAAAAAAAAATTTTTTGGGCCCCTCGAAATGTTAGGCCCACTATGGGTGTATTACCCGCAGGCCCAATGGGCTGGCCCTGGGAATATCTATGATATGTTAAGAGGGTGGTGTTTGAAGATGGTGATGAAGTTAGCATTCACTTTAGTGTAAAATATTATGTTGCTGATAGTGAAGTACCAGATTACGCTAATGTAAGTGACTATGGTATGAGCCTTGTGTATGATAGATGATGGTGGAAACGAGAAAGAAATCCTTTGAGTTATTACAAGTCATGGAAGCACATCATCGGTGGGGATCTCTTTGCAACTCAAGTACCCTCAAGTCATTACCTTCTAACACCCTGGCTTAACATGGATGATGCTTGACAGGAAGTAAGTCATTTTTAGGAAGTGATTCCTTTTTAAAAGTTGTGGAGTTGATCCCGTTCATTATTTAATGGTAAAACTTTAAGGGTCATAGTATAAATACTAGAAACTATGTTTTAGTTTTATTTCATATATTATGTAAAACCTAGGAGGTTAGAGTGTCAAAAACCAAAGTCTCTAACCACCATTATCACGTGGCATACCATCGTGATATATGAGTCGATGCAATCATATATGTATAAATGTGTTTTTTTTTTATTTTACAAAAATGTTTTAATGAATTTTATAAAAATGTTTATTAATGTATTTTATAAAAAAAACGTTTGTTATTTTATTTTATAAAAACGTTTTTTTAGAGAGTGTGTTATTTTTATTTTTTTAGAAAAGTTTTTTTCTTATTTAAAAAAAGGTTGTTTATTTATTTATTAGACTTTTGACTTTTGACGCCACTGAGTAAAGTTCATTTCGGATTATCTAATAACCAACCATTTGTTTCGGCCTCCATTTTCATTATCCACAATGGTTCTTCTTACTGAAATTTCAGAACAATCTTCTTCTTCTACTTTAACAACTTACGATTATGATGTGTTTTTAAGCTTTAGAGGTGAGGATACTCGCTATAATTTCACCGATCATCTCCTCAAAGCATTGCAGGAAGCCACAATCGACACGTTCTTTGATGACACAGAGATTCAGATCGGAGAGTTTTTGAAACCGGAGTTGGAGAGTGCAATTAAATCATCTAGGGCTTCTATTATCGTGTTGTCCAAGGATTACGCTTCTTCCACATGGTGCCTTGATGAACTGGCACTGATCATGGAGCAACGAAGGATCTCCAAACATATTGTTTTCCCCATCTTCTATCATGTCAAGCCTTCCGATGTCAGGAAGCAACGAAACAGCTTCGCAGACGCAATGGCAGATCATAAAAAGAAGATGACGACAGATGAAGAGAAAAGAAGTGAATGGGGTCAGAAGATAAAGCAATGGGAGAAAGCACTTACAGAAGTTGCTGATTTAAAAGGGGAAGAAGCAAATGGCGGCCGGTAATTAACTACTTCTTTCCTCAGTTTTTTCTCATATATTGATTTTAAAATGTTAATTTTTTCCGGAATCAAAGAACTTAAAAAAATGCCTTTTCATATTCAAATTGTGATTTAAATATATCTAAATACATGTACATGAATTGTTTATTCATTTCTGGAAAACATATTATCAAGAAAACATTTACATTTCTGGAATTTTGGAATTGGTTTCAGGCGAGAGACAATACTTATCCAAGGAATTGTTAAAGAGATGAGTAGCAGATTAGATCTACACAAAAGGAGTGAAATCCCGAAACTAATTGGGATGAAGTCTTCAGTTAGGACCATCACTTCATTCTTGAAAGATGGATCCGGGCAAAGCACTGAAATTCTCACAATATGGGGTATGGCTGGAATCGGAAAGACATATTTAGCAAACTATATGTTTAAGTTGCATTATCGTGACTTTGAAAGAAGCTGCTTTCTTGAAGACATCGAAAGAAGGTGTACAACACCTAATGGATTGCTTGATTTACAGAAACAGCTCCTTAAAGATATCAGAGTGAGAAGTTGGATGGACATAAACGATGTTGATGCGGGCACCTTGAAGATTGAGAAATCACTTTTGAGGAAAAGAACTCTTGTTGTTCTTGATGGTATAAATAAGTTTGAGCAGTTGGATGTGTTAATTGGGACAAAAGGCATTCACCCCGGAAGCAAAATAATAATAACATCTAAAAATGGATCGTTAACTGAAAAATGTCGGTTGTTTGAAACACAAGTTCCACCAAAGCATACGAAGCACTTGCTTGAAGGACTAAATGATAAGGAATCTCTTCAGCTTTTAAGTTGGCATGCCTTCGGACGCAATGAACCCAATGAAGATGACAAAAAGGAGTCGATGAAGGTTGTAAAATATTGCAAAGGACATCCATTGGCTCTTAAAGTTTTGGGCAGTTCTTTACGTACTGAAGATGCTACATGGGAGGATATCTTAGAATCACTAGGGAAAGAAATTAACCCGGATATTACAAAACTCTTGAAAATAAGTTATGACACTCTGCCATCTGAAAAAGATAAGGAACTGTTTAAACACATTGCTTGTTTATTCGTTGGAGAAGATAGAAAGTTCACTGAAGACATATTAAAAGCTTGTGGCGTATGCAAATCATCTGGGATCAAGATTCTCATCAATAGGTGCCTTCTCACTGTTGGATCATCTGATAAATTGATGATGCATCAACTTCTTCAAGACATGGGGAGAGATATAGTCCGTCAAGAATCACCTAAGAAGCCATGGAAGCGTAGTATATTATTGGATCATGAGGAGTGATTGGATGTTTTGCAAAATAGTCAGGTACGTGTACGTACTTTGATTAATTTGTATTATGTAGCGGTTTGATCATTTGTTTTGTATTTTATTCTTAGGGAACCACAATAATTCAAGGACTCGTCCTTGACATGAGAACATTTGAGAATGAAACTTCAAAAGAATCAAGAAGTGTCGATATGCAAAAGTTTGGATCTAGATCATATTCATTACCCAATTGGATTCACATACTCCTCTCAGTTATTTGGTGGTTATTTGGGTGGGTTTCGGGAATGTGTTTCTCATCTCCTAAAACAAAATGTGACTTTGATACACTTGCTTTAAGTGAGATGCGTAACTTAAGACTACTCCAATTGAACTATGTACAACTCAGTGGATCCTACAAGAATTTTCCTCAAGGTTTAAGATGGTTATGCATGCATGGATTCCCTTTATGTTATATACCTTCAGACTTACAAATGGAGAATATGGTAGCTCTTGCATTTCTAATAGCAAACTACAACAGCTTTGGAAGAAGCCCAAGGTACTAAAATCTCAAGCCTCTACTTATTTTGTTTGGTAACTCATGTCTGACATGCGTCTTTTTTTTTCTTCTTTATTTAACAGTTTCTTAGGTCACTGAAATTTCTTAATCTTAGTGGTTGTCATGAGCTTGTTAGAGTGGGTCACTTCTCTGGGCTCCCTCTACTCGAAAGGTTGACCCTCACAAGATGCACAAGTCTGGTTGAGGTCTGTGAATCGATTGGCGCTTGTTGTCAAAAACTTGAAGTCCTTATTCTGAGTGAATGCAGGAAGTTGAAGGAACTTCCAAGAAGCGTAGGAAAGTTAAAGAACCTTAATCAACTTCTAATAGATGGTTGTTCAAATCTTGGTGAATTTTTGGTTGAAATGAAGGATATGGAATCACTTAAAGTTCTAAAGGCTGACAATATTAACATGAGATCTCATGGGTCTTCTTCCATGATACAAAGAAGTTCCAAGTCCTTAGTGAGTTCTTTACCAATATCACTAGTAACGTTGTCTCTTACAAATTGTAATTTGTATAATGAATCCTTTCCAATGGATTTTAGTAGCCTTTCAATGTTGAAGGATTTGTGTTTGGATGGAAATCCAATTGATTCCATGCCCGACTGTGTGAGAAGCCTTAATAGGCTGGAAGGACTCACTTTTAACGAGTGTGGTAACCTGAAAACAATCTTGTGTGCTCCAATCCAAATAAATTTTTTATCTATACACAATTGTGACTCATTGGAGAGAGTAACATTTCATCCAGAAAAGTCAGCTCTACCTTTAGTTGCTTATATCGATACTTTTACTTTGACTGAGATTCAGCACCACTACAAAACCCAAGCTTTATCAGAAATTGATAAAGAGGTACTACACCGTTTGGGCTGGACTGATATTGAATATCTGAACCATTGCGGCTTTTCGAAGGCTGGTACTAGTGGAGTGTACGATTTGCCAGGAAGAATACTTCCAGCACAGGTGGACGCCTCTTTATATATCTTTAATTTCTACCTTTTAATATGCATTTATGTGATATAAAACTTTCATGTGACAGATGCTTTATGAACATGGAATATTCAGCACGTATCTTCAAGGGCAAGAGATTCCAAAGTGGTTCACTCATAGAAGCAACGGGTTATTGTTCACCTTGCAATCATCTCCTAAAAATGGCAAGATTCAAGGGATAAATGTGTGCATTGTGCGTAAGATTTCAAGCGTGACGGAAGCTGGTCCTTCAAGAATTGAAATAAGAAAATTGACAAAAAACTCCTCTTGGACATACCAGCCTATAATGTATGCTCTCCCAGAAGATAGTGAGTTTGAATATGGTGAAGAAGTTGTTGTAGTATGGTTAAGCCATTGGATGTTTGGGAAAAATGAGTTTGAAGATGGTGATGAAGTTAGCATCAACTTTAGTGTAAAATATTATTGTCTTGATGATAGTGCACGTTTTATCGCCTATGGTGGTAAAGGACCAGATTATGCAAATGTAAGGGAGTATGGGATTTGATGATGATGGTGGAAACGAGAAAGAAGATCCTTTGGGTTATTACAAGTCTTGGAAGCATATCATCGGTGGGGATCTCTCTGCTTTTCAAGTATCCTCAACTCATTACCTTCTAACACCCTGGGCAGATGGAATTCATTTTTAATCAGCAGTACCATATGTGATCAAACCAGGCAGCAACACATGGGTTGTGGGCCTGTTGTTTCAAGACATGTAATATTAGTAGTCCTGTTTTCGTTTTGGTGACGGTTCGGTCACGGTCAGTAACCAGGTCAGTAACCCTGGTTCGGGTGGTCTTGACCGAAAACTTGTCATCGCTAATGTTACTATTTTGTTTTTGTTGTTAAAATTAGAGATACTTGAAGTCTATGAACTTCTAGTACTTCAATTTTTCATAAAACTTCTTTTATGCGTAAAGAAGATATTTTTTACCTCAATTAATTTATAAGTTACCCGTTAATCATATGGCTGATGTGCCTCAGCCGCTCAGGGTGCAAACGTGATGGTACCTATCGCAAACCATGTCATCATTTGTGCTACATGAAGGTACACATGGCATGCAATGCCATCATTTTTTGCCTATGTCATAATTTTTTCTCATCTGAATATATGATTGTACATGTAATATGCCATGTCATCATGATTGCTTTACTAATTGAGATTTTTTTACTTGCTGTAAAAATCCCCACACGGAACAAAATTTATATATTTATATAATTTATACATTTATATAGATAGGGGACGGTTCTTTAGGGAAACACAAAAAACGGGGAACCGGGACTTGAGGGTACTTGAGCTGCAAAGAGATCCCCATCGATGATGTGCTTCCATGACTTGTAATAACTCAAAGGATTTCTTTCTCGTTTCCACCATCATCTATCATACACATGGCTCATACCATACAGAGCCGGCCCCGAGGATTCATGTGCCCTACACGAGTCGGAAAAAAAAGGCCCATAACGAAATATATAATTTTATAAAAGGTCCAATAATTTTTTTTTAAAAGCCTCGAAAATTATATATATATATATATATATATATATATAAATTTTTTTTTTTTTTGGCCCCTCGAAATGTTTTTTTAGGCCCCTCGAAATGTTGGGCCCCCTACGGTCGTGTTGCCCGCAGTGGGCTTGGGCCGGCCCTGATACCATAGTCACTTACATTAGCGTAATCTGTTACTTCACTATCAGCAACACAATAATTTACACTAAAGTGAATGCTAACTTCATCACCATCTTCAAACTCATTTCTCCCAAACATTGTCAAAAATGGTAGATTAATTCAAAAAGAACTTAAACCAGAAACAAACAAGAATTAATCAGACGATTACAAGGGTAATGAAAAACTAATAAGAGAGAAATCGAAGACACTTTTGTATTATTGTGCTTATCCTTTGCAGCAGTAGAAACATCGACTTATAGAGGAGAGGACCAACGGCTCTTTCACAATCACGCATAAAATGGAAGAATACATGGAAGGACAGTTGGAGCAGCAATCAAGGGGGACCTTCCTTCTTTGAGAAACCATGGAGTAGAGGAAACCCTTGCTGCGCAAGACAAAGGTGCTGCAACAAAGCCTTCAATTGAACTCGGGAGACAAAAGGGAAGTCAAGAAATCGTGTGGGCTTCAAAGCCCATCAACACAGCAGAGAAAAAAAGGAAGCCCAAGATGCAAACATAAAAACACATGATTAGCAAATCTATATCTATACTATATAATAAATAAAGCTTTTGATGGAACACTTGTCACTCTCTCATACATCCTTAACCTTTTTTTTTCGCCTCTCTCTCATATTAATTATACAAATTTCTTTAATTGTTTTTTATAATTTTTTGTTTCCCGCCTCTCTCTCTCCTATTAAATAATAATAATTTATATAATTCTTTTTATAAAACATTTTTCATAAATATGTAATATATAAATCTTTATTACTAAGTATATATAACATTGCATTTTTTTCAACTTGTGTAATACACCAGGTTTTTAAAGTTTTGTAAGGTCTCATAACGGGTTAAACTCTTTAAAACATCTAACTTTTATTTAAACAAACAGCGGAAGTCTTTCTCAAAAACATGTTGTGTTTTAAACTCGTTAATTTTCATATCGTTACCTGACGAATGCATACGCACCAACCCGAGTAGTGCCGCTCCCAAGCCAAGATACCTTATCTAGCAGACTCACCTACAAAACAATCTAACGTACATACAAAGTCAACTACGCTGAGTGAGTTCTAATAGTTTAATTTAACAAAAGCCAACTCATCTCTGTTTCATATTTGTTTCCACTCAAGACCTTTAGGTCTTTATAAACAGATAATTTTTTAAAGCTTTTATCATTTAGATAATCCCCTGTTATCTCATAACATCCCAAAAGGCTCACCACCCCAGACTCAGCCCACCATTTAATCCAGTAAGTCTCTCCGACGTGGATCGAGCTTACTACTCTGATAACACACAATCGACTGTACATATATTAACCATACACTGGTTAACTCAACCAATCTCTAGACACTGGCTTACCCATCCCTAACCCAGACTCTTACAACTCATTTGACACAACAATTGTATACAATGTACTCACCCCGACACCACGGTCAATCTAACTCGACACACCACATTGATACCTCTACTTACCACATCAATATCATCTCGTACACAATTAATATAACTCATCACTTGCATGCAATGTAACACATATAACACAAACACATACCTCATCACTGCACCCTCGTCAGGACGTTCGACACACCCCGAGCTCATCACTAACCTGCTCAAAGTTCGCCACCTTTGGTGAGCTCCCGGAGAACTTAGTCCTCCACAATCCCGTTTGCAGCGTCACAAAGACAACAATGCAAACACAATACCCGCTATGTCACGAGGACAACGATACAATAACAATTCCCGTCGTGTCACTAGGACAACGACACAATACACACAACACATATACAAGCACATAACATTATACTCTATGTATATGACTCATTAGCTGCACCTGAACTTCACACATAGCACTAGGATAAGATATCCTGCACGTATTCATAAGCGTTTAGCTTATATCTCGACTCACACCGACTAACTCCTGACACAATATTCTACTAATATAGCAACACACATATAAATACTAGGTCTCATTATCTATGCACATACTACACCCATGCACACCCTGGGACACCACCTAGTCACACCCGTGTGTGACCTTTAGATACAATCCCGACTCATTCTTATTAGGTCACTATACGACCCACGACCATGTACCCACCTTTAACCTACATGTCCTAAGGACGACACATATTCCTTTAGCCCCATATTTCATTAATTAAGTTCGTAAACTTATCGGGTTAGACCCCAAATCTCTTTATTCATTTAACGTAATAAAACACGTCATGAAAGTATGTACGATAGCCCCTAAACAGTAAAAACGTTTAAAAGAGGGGGATTAGAAACTCACCCGTTATGCCAAGTCCCAATCCTAGCTCTGCACCCGACCGCTCGCTCAAATCCTAAACCTGTCAACGAACGATCCAAGGATCAATTTACGTTCGGAACATACACCGAATAATGCATAACCATAATTAAACCCATAATGCTCGTCAATCGTTCTCCCTGAACCCTACTGTGCAAAATCACACGGATCGGGTCATCCTGACTCCCGAACCGACCTCATGCACGCATGCAACCCACGTCATGCAAAAACCCCGATCCACACAAACACGTTAACCCGAGCCGTATCCCTCCTACGCATGTGCGTAGGCTAGTCATGCAAGACCTACGTCGGAGAATGCCCTAACAGCCATCAGGCACCGTAGCCGCGAGGGTGTCAACTCCACCTGGCTAATACCCCCGGCCATTCTCCGCCTTACGCGACCACTGTCCCCGTCGGGTTCGTCGCCTCCGTCGAGCACCCACCATACCACCATAACCTTCACCACCCTCACTTAACACCACCGCTAGTCATCCCCAGGTCACGTGGATGTTGCCGGGTCCAAACCCAAATCGGCCACCTCTCCTCACCACCGCCATGCACCGCCATCTCCTTCTCTCCCTCTACGGTAGTAGGCCACGTACCACCATGTTGTCCTCATGCCGCCTCCACCTGCACTCATGACCACCACCACTGTCGGCCACCCCTTCCCCGCCTCCTCCGTCGCTCACCTTGCCCACAGCCCCAAAACCCTATTTGGGTTTTCATGCAAAACAGAAACGAGAAATCAAAGGAGTGGGATTAGAGTGCTACCTTACGTGTGATGGAGTTCGCTTAGCTAGACACCACCGTAGAACCGCCGCCATCACCTTCCTCTTTGCCGGACTCCTCTTTCCCGATCGTCTCTCCTTGCCGTCAACCACACACCTAAGCCGAATTGCCTAGGATTTGTGTTTAGGTTGGTATTTAAACCTCCAAGGGTTTACATCTAGGTCCTTGTGTTTCTTTTCTGCTCGTTTTGATCCCGAACTATCTTTTAAACGACCCCTTGTGTCCTTCCCGTTGGTCACACGCATCTCGTATGAAAATCTTTATTATTCCTCTAATCCACATGGGGTTCTGGTTGCTCACTAACCCGCACCATATTAATATGGATTTTCGGGATGTTACAAGTTTAATATGATTTAACATTTATCAGTTACATAAAAAAAATTAATACTCAGCTAAAAAAATGTTTTAAAAATTAACTTAACAGAATTTATAACTGTCACATAATATTTTATTGTTTTTAAAGACATAAATTTTTTATTACTAAGTCTATAATGTTATATTTATTCAACCGTATAATACACGGGATTCTAACCTAGTTGGAAAATAAAATATAAGTATTTTTAACAAACATCCAATGGCTTAACCATACTACATTTCATCACCATATTCAAAATCATCATCTTGTGGGATAAAATACATTATAGGTTGCACTACGCCAAAAGTGACATACGGCCACACATATTCAAAAAACACCCTGCGACACTTTCGATTAAATGTGTGGCTAAAGGTCATTAATCATATTTCAAAACATTCTATCCTACTTTTGGCCACATATTTTATTTATTCATGTGACCAATGTATAACAGTTCAAAACCTTTAGCCACACTTTAAGAAAAAACTGTAACATTTAGTAGCCACAATATAAAAGTGTTGCCAAATGTGATCCATGGCCACAGTATTTGTTTGTTTTTTGATATAGGTGACTAAAAACACATCTATTAGCCACACTTTACGAAAAAATTGTGACATTTGGTAGCCATACTAGAAAAGTGTGGCCAAATGTGATCTACGGTTTCATATGACCCAAAACACATATATTAGCTACACTTTAAGAAAAAACTGTGACATTTAGTAGGCACACTAGAAAAGTGTGGCCAAATGTGACCAACTGTTATGGTATTTGTTTGATTTTTATTTATGTGACAAAAAACACATTTATTTGCCACACTTTAAAACAAAAATGTGACATCTACTACCCACTCTCGAATAGTGTGGCCAAATGTGACGAACTGCCATAGTATATTTTTAGTGATGTGGCTAAAAGCTAATAGATATGGCCACTTATTTTAGCTTGTGTGACCAAAGAGTAGTGTTTTGCAATTAGTAAATGAAACAAAAGCAGTGGCTAAATGTGAAGAACCGTCATTGTTTTTGTTTGATGATGTGGCTAAAAACTAATACAAAGATATATAATAGTGTTTATTAGCCACGTGTGTTTAAATATTTATAACTATAAGTATTTTATGGTCACGGTTACAGTTATTTTGTGTGGCTAAAAGTAATCAGTGGTCACGGTTAAACGTTTTATGTGTGGCTAAAAGTAATCAATGGACACGGTTAATAGTACGTGTGGCCAAGTAATTATCGTCTTTCCGGTTCCTGCCACCAAATTCAAATTTTTAGAAGAAGATGATCGACCGGGCGCACCATCCTATAAATACCAATTCACCAAATTTGTTTTTCATTCAACAAAAAAACCTCCGTCGTCCTTCTCTCGAAACAAAAAAAAAACGATCAAATGGCGCCGCAATGGAGAGTACGAGCAATCGGTGGTGCAACACCACACTACCAGGGTATAGTATTCATAAAGTTGCGTTTTTTAGGGTAAAATGTGTAACCTAAAGTTGAAATTTCAGGTAATTCGAGGTCCTTCACGCTCAGGATCGACCACAAGGGCCACTTTAGAGCCACTCCCGCTGCGAGCTGCTAGAATACGCCGGCGGCGTTGAGAGCTTTGTTGACTACGTCAACATTGATCTCTTCTCGTATAAAGAGCTTGACCATATGGTTAAAACTCTAGGGTACACGACGGCTGAGTATTTCACCACATTTTTCAGGATCCCATACTTGTCATTAGAGTATGCAGTTAAAGTGTACAGTGAGAATGATATGAGGGCTGTGGCCTTTCACGGGAGGGATGCTACTGAACTCTACCTCTACCTTGTGAGTGAGCAGGACTCCACCTTCACCTCTGATGCTCTGTTTGGGCAGAGGAGGATACAAGGCGAGCACAGTCAAGGAGATACATGGTCCACATCCTTATCTGAGAGCACTGCAACTTCACCTCTGATGCTCAAATTGTCCACATCTGAGGATGAGGATTTGTTATCTGATGCTAGGTCATAGTGATCTAGTTTTGAATTTATGTATGTTATTATGTATTTTTTGTAAAAAATATGGTTATATATAATATATATGTTTTTTGGTATTTGGTTTATGCATGTGATCCTTGTTTTGTTATTTGATTGTATTAATTGTGTATTTGGTTGATGCAATGCAATGTAGTTTCTCATTAGATGTATTGAGTCTAGGTTTTTAGTTTTGTTTTCTTAAAATTTTTTTTGAAAGAATGTCCATCGAAATCAAAAGTTTTGCATAATAAATGAGAAATGATAGTACAACTGGATTTGCTTGTTGAGTTTTAAATGAATAAATAATAGAAAACGCGTCTGAATTGTGATGTTTTGGTAGACCCAGCCAACCAGTAAAGCTTAAAAAGCCTGTGAGTGTCACTTAGTATTGATAACTAAATTAAATCATGATATCTTGTGGGTACTCATCATAGGGTAATCGGTAAAGCTGAAACTGTCAACATAGGGTGATATGTACCACGTTAAGTTAAAATCTATTTGTTTTTGAAATTTCTTGGCACACCACATTCTTTTAATGAGAATGAATCCGAGTGTTGGTGGCGCCCGCATCCGTATTTCCATAATTCATGAGCTTATTTGTTTAGAACCTTAAGTCTTGCTTATGTGTTACCCTCTAGGATGGAAACCTGGAGAAAACACCACTAAGTGACTCTTATGTGCTTCACTGATAGAACTGTAGTCTATGTGTTACCTTCCAGGATAGTGACTTGGTTGAAACGCCTCTAGACGAAAGTTTATTTGCTTAAATTAATGCTCATATTCCATCCATTCATTCATAATTCACCTTAATTTCTAAAACATTTAAATCTTAGTTTAACGTGGTGGGTGAATCTATATTGTTTAACCCGGGCCTAGACATCATATGACCCTAAGACGGGAGTATGTAGAGCTGTAACTTTTAAGTGTGGGTCACGTAGATTGATTGATGTTGTATAAACTGGGAATTAGAACACAAAATGGGGGCTTGAAAGTTGGTGCTTGGGTTTAGTCGGACAGAAATACTGGTTATTTCTTTTTAATGCGTGAGTATATTTGTGCTAATTGGTAATTGATTTTGGGGCTAGAGAAGGCTATTGAAGTTCAAGATTGAAGCTTTTGATTCCAGGTTTGTGTAGTTTAGCATATTCGGTTTTAAAGTTCGAATCCTTATCTTTGATTCCTGTGTTTGAACCATGGTTTGTGTTTGAACCATGGTTTGTGTTTTTACTTCTGTCTTGAATGTTTTAGGCATGATCCTAGGCTAAACATTGATACAGCCTAGGTTTATGATGAATAATTATTAAAGTTCGTATTTTTATCAGTTTTTAGATTCGTTTGAATGGATTTAATGATTTTGTAAAGATCTTTGTTTATTTATTATGATATTTATGCATGTTTAGATCTGAGTTATAATTGATTACATGTTCTGTATGTTATTTGGGATGTCTTCCGGTTTGAATAGCGTATCTAGATCATAGACTGTGTCTTTGCGGTTGATTGTATGGTTTGTTAGACGTAGTAACCATAGGAGCTGTAGTTGAGAGTTATTTGGATCTGAGTGTGTTTCTTATCTCAATACCCGAAAAGTGAGAGGTAATCGGCTAGTCTTTATATTAGGTGTCTAGTTGTCAACGCTCAGAAGGGAGGTTTTCCTAGGTTCTTAGTATTTGTTGCTAAACCGTGTCATAGTTGTTATTTCGAGATTACCCCGTGCATCTTCGATGTATTGTGGATAGTGAGACTGAAAGGTGATATGTTTTCTGGGTACATTATCATTGTTGCAGAGACTGAAAGGTAATCCGACCATCTAGTGAGTTCAGTACACTTTAGGTTTCTTAGCTGGTGACACCCTGAGAGTGATTAGGGATCCACTAGGTTGTCTAGAGCTGATATTCTTAGAAACCCAGATCCATCATAGTTTCCATAACCGAAATAAATCTGTGTTTTACAAGTAGGATTCCGACCTAGGTGGTATTCTTCCCATCTCTGATATTTCCTTAGTTCTTTGTCTGATAGTTATTTGTCGATCTTTAGTATTCTGCATTATTAGTTTAATCAATAATGTAGAAACCCCTAATCAATCATTCAATAGTCCGAGTCAGAGTCTAGTTTAGCTATAATAGTGTCTCTAGGGTTCGATAATCCGATTTACCATTAAGTTGTGCTACACTCGATAGGTACACTTACTTGTCAGTGCGGTTTAGTCCATAGGTACTCCATTTATTACTTAGGAGTCTAGATTAGGTTTTATTGTTAGTTTTTATAGACCGTCTAGGCAACATCAATGTTGCACATAGATTGGAATCTGTGACTGTTGCCTTTGAAAGTTCTTGGCATTTACGAAAGGCAATGTCTTCTAGGTCTCTGATGATCAACAATTCCTTTGCTAAGATCTGTTGGGTCTCTTTATCAGACATGCCTTTACACTTTACTACAACATAGTCTTAAATTTGTTTTTCTTTTATGATAATGTATTCATCCATATTCTTTGATATTGGATAAGAAGTCATGATGTTTGCCAATGAGGGAAACACTAATTGTCCAGAAGAAAGTGGGTCTAAGAATTGCAGAATTTCTTGATTTAAGCTCATGATGGGAAGTGATGTTGGTGGATGTTGTGTGGTTGCTAGTGGCAATTTTGTTTGTGCATTTGGAGTAGCCTCATCTTCATCACTTTCATGTACCACCATCTTCCTTCTTTTAGGGGTATTTTTGGTATTTTCTAGAAATGCTGTTGAACTTGAAACTGCTGTTGGCACTAAAGCTGGTGCAACAGTAGTTGTACTCTGTGTTGTAGTATCGGTCATTTCTGTATCTTTTGAAGGCTCAACTACTAGTGGTTTTATTGCAACAACACTTGTAGCAGTAGTTTCAGGAGTGGGCCTTTTAACTCCAGTTGTTTGTGGTGGTGTAGATTTTAGGTTTACTGCTGGACCCGTTGGTTCAGATTTGTTTAAGGCTTCAGCTGCATGTTCAGGAGCCGGCCTTTTGACTCCATGTTCAGCACTTTTCTTTACAACTTGTTTTCTTGCAGATCTTGCATGAATCTTTATTCCTGTACCTGAAGTATTTGATGAATCTGGATTACCTTTTTCAACTTGTTCTTTAATTATCTGTCTGACAACTGCTGTAGATTCTGCCTCTCTATTCTTCTTAACCTTTCCTTTTCTTTTGTAGCTTCTTGTACTTTCTCTGCTTCAGAGTAGTCTGCTTTCTTGTCTTGTTTCTTTTGATTTTGGGCATCATCATCTGGGAATTTAGGAGGAGGTGGTGTAACACCAGTTAATTGTTCTAACTGTGTTCTTATTACACTTACATCCGCATGTGTGTCCTTGTATCTTGCATCAACATAATTTCTCATAGCCTCCATGTGTAATTTCAGAGAATTATACAATGCCCTCTGATTCTCTTTTAGGAGTGGCTGGAAGGCTTTCCATATGATTGGAGTCAATTCTTCAGGATTTGGAAGCTTAATTTGGGAAATCACTTTGTTTATTGTAGACTCAAACTCTTTCTTGATGGATTCTAACAAAGTTGTGTTTTCTTGACTTGGAGTTTCAGTAGAAGGCTTCTTGGTGAGAGTTTCTTTAATTGTTGAGCAAGAAGCCTCTACATTGGACATTCTCTCCGTCAATTCCCTATATATTAATCCATCACCTAAGTTAATAGGATCAGCTGGATTCCCACTTGAAGTGGTTGTATCTATTCCTGTGACATGAACATGTTCAATGTCAATGGGTGCAGATGCCCCTTTGTATTGGTTATGTGGACTTCTAACTGTTATAGAGTGAACTATTGTGGACTCAACAGTTGTTGCCCTTAAGGGAGTCTTAGCTATGTAACTACTGTCCAGATATGAAACTGATGTTTCTACAACTGTAGTAGCTGCTCCACTTGAGAAATCCTCATGAGATGTACCCTCAGTGAACGCATCAATCAACATATGTAAGGGTGAAGTTTGTGGTGGTGGTGAGTAGTGAAAAGAGTCAGTCCTGGGAGATGGACTTTGAGTATGATGCTCAAGTAATACATCAGCTCTAGATGTGGCTTTGGATTTGGATTTTATCTTCCTTAGGATTTCTGCTATGGGTTCCAAATCAGGGATGGGTTCTTCCCTTTGGTTAGCAGTAGCAGTAGGCTCATTTTTGTTGTGCTGACTCATCCTCATTAACTAGAATTTGTTTTGTTGATTACATCCTTGTAAAATTTTGTTTTTCAAGAGATTTGATGGTAACCAATTTACCCCTTTTGTAAATGTTTTCAGGCAATTTCATTTGAATATATGCCATAACAACTCTAGGGTACATAAAAAATTTTGTTTGTGAAGTAGATTTGGAACACATGTCTTTAAAAATTATTTTTGAAACTTTGAAGCTTTGCCCTGTTAAAGTGGCATAAGCCACGTACTGAGTATTTAATGGAATTTCATTCCATGTACCACTCTTCCCTGAAAAACATACCATAAGAGTATGAAAAAAGAATTTTAAACTTGTAGAACACATACCCCTTATCCAAAGTTGTTAAGGTTATTTGACTAAGATAACCTCTCTTAATGAATTCAATATGCATGAGATGTTTTGTAAATTAGTCAACACTGTCAGCATCACCAAGCTCTAGGCTTGTTGTGAGGATCTCAGGAGTTATTATAACTGGTTTTGAACTAATGTCTGACATAATCGAAATGATGTTGTGTTTTTCGTCTTTGATAACCCTGGCATTTTTCCAAAACTCTTCAAGAATAGTCAAATAGATAGGTGGGTTAACTGTAAGAGCTTTGTGATAAGGGGAATCGGTTATCAAATCGATCATTTGGTGATATTGTGGATGATCTTCCGATTTTGTGATATATGGACGCAGGCTGTGAGTAGGTCGAATGGCCATGATCGCGAGTAAGTAAGAGAAGAATCGAAGGAATTTCGTCTTCAGTCGAGTGTGGGAAAAGGTTTAGAAGGATATGAATGGGGTTTAATATAGTTTTTGAATAGCCTGAAATCTAGGGTTAAAAAGCCGGATGAAACACAATTGCCGGTTAATGTTTCTACATCCACCAATTTGAAATTTTCAGAAGTTTTTAAAGAAAGAGCAGCTGTTTGAAATAACAGCTGTTTTATTTTTCATGTTTTTACAATTTTGATTTTGTAAATGTTTTTTATATATTTTTGGCAGAAGTTTATGAAAAACTTATTACGGAATCATTTTCAGTTTTTCTTGTCCCTACACCTCTCCTTAAAACGGGAAATCGGAACACAAAATTCGGTCCATCAACAATATTATTCGCACCATGCTATCCCAATCTCATGTTCCTTTACATTTTTATGCTTGGTTTTTGAATCATTCAACAATAACATAACAAAATTATAACGTATCAAATTTTAGTGCACAAAACATAGCTTGAGTCTACCTTTGTAACAAACAACATATTCTTTTTCTTGACAAATGTGAATTTGTAATTTGTGCCTAGTACCTAATACAAACTGGCCCGAAACACACCATCACGGGCCCACCCCTGCAGACTATACCTACTCCGGCCTTCTACATGCTCCACCTTCACCTTCAACGTCCTTGTGTAACCGGGAGGAATTCTGACCTGCATCTCTTCCAACGAATCCAAACCAGCCTTCTCTGCAAAATCCTCCGGAAATTGCTACATAAAAATCAAGAGATAACAATTTCAAAAACGACCATAACTAACAGTAATAAAAATGTATTGGAAACTTACAATTACAAATTGCATAAACTATCTAAGCCTAATACTCTAAGTTTTAGCGCAAGGCGGTCAACAAATGAAACCTTGCCCACATCATGATCATCATCATTATCAACATCATAATCATCATCATCGTCACCATCATCATCATCATTATCATCTTCACCACCATCGTCATCACCATCTTCCTCAACATCATCATCATCACCATCATCACCATCTTCATCAGCATCATCTTCCTCACTTTCTTCTTAAGAAATAATGTAGGCTTTACCACTTGCATTGTAAACCTCAATGTGGAACGCATGAGTATCAACCAAGTTGAACAGCGTAGCCCAGCCCACATCTACACCAAGGTCTTTTCCCATCTTCTGCCATCCACTGGTAAAGGAGAAGAAGTGACTTTTCTTTTGGATCTCCAGCTCCCATGACTTACACCAACCATTGGTTACAATGATTGGACCCACCGGAAAGTTGTTGTTCAGATGAAGGTGCTCGTAATACAAAGGCAAGACCTGAAGGGTTGAGGAGGTTGCAATTAATGTATATATATATATAGCTACATAGTTCAAATAAGAAAACTTATTGACATTATTACCTGAAAAGATGAAACTGAATTTGTGATAATCAACAAGAAGCCTGGATTAGCATATAACAGAAAATCAGCGATAAATAAAGAAAGACATGTGAACGGGTATACGTTAAAAGAAATGTACATATTGCATTCACAACCTTTAGCAATAAGCACACTAGCAGAGTATATCCGAAACAAAGAAAGATAAGAACCTCTACTTTAACATAAAAAAAAACAAAATCTTTATAATTACTTGAACCATCATGTTTTAAATTATTTCTTGGTCTCCCTCTTGCTTTCCTGTTCTCTAGGAAGTACTGGGTGGGTGGATACTTTCTGGGTCTATCTCTTTTCCTCTTCTTCACCATGGGTGCTTTCCCCTTCTCTAGGTCGTACTGGGTGGGTGGATACTTTCTAGGTCTACCTCTTTTTCCTCTTCTCCAGCATGGGTTCTTTCCCCTTCTCTAGGACGTACTGGTTGGGTGGATACTTTCTGGGTCTACCTCTTTTCCTCTTCTCCAGCATGGGCGCTTTCCCCTTATCTAGGACGTAGTAATCGTGCTCACTATTCATTTCTTAACTTTCCACAATCATAAGCCAACAAAATTACAACTAGATTAGTATACCGGAAAAGAAAATTAACCAAAGTAGCAATGTTTCCAACAAAATTATATAATTTTGCATACACTTAATTACACTTATGGCTGCCTATCATACGATCGACCACAGTAGTATTGTTATTTGCAACAAGTAGATCACTCTCATCAACGACACATTTTTTTTTGTCTTGGGTGAGGTTTGAACCCACAACCTCTTGGTTGTGGACTCCCCTCTTACCCCCCACCTCATTCGGTTGATATACATTAAGCTCATAATAAAAGTAAGCCATCGACACAAACCCGCCAAAGCCCCTAAATTAAAGAAATCAAACAGAAAAACCTAAATAAATCAGCTGAAAAGAAGCAACGAATATCACACCTAACCTAGCTAGAGCAACGACATCGCATTATGATGATCAATAATACATAGTGGCGAAGCTTGAAGAAAAACGTAGGGGGCCGGGATTTTTTTTCCTATCGGGGGGCCGGAACTATAAAATTTTCGACCGAATACATATAAATTAACACTACTGAGCGAAAAATCGGCCGAATACGTATAAATTAACACTACTGATCGAAAAATGGGGGGCGGGGGCAGGACCTCACAAAGCTTCGCCCATGAATACACATATACGTTACATCCGATCGAACACAAACGGATTACCTTGGAAGACAAGAAGACGTTCCGGAAGTCGCCGTATAGCTATAGAGGAGAGAAGTAGAGAAGAGATGATCAGAATTAATTGTGGGGAGGTTTACAAAACCATACATAAACCCACTTAACACACAATACACGTAAAAATAGTTTAAAAAATAATTTAGAGATCATACCTATAATTTAAAAAAAATATTAAAATCTTTAAATTTTTTATTTGTAATTAATTAAAAAATTTAGAGATCATACCGGCATGTAGTTTAAATATATATAAATTAAAAACTTAAAATGTACGATTTATAATTAATTAAATAAACAATTTAGAGATCATACCTATAGTTGTTGATGATGATGATGATAACATATATGATCGATGTTGATAATCTGTATGATGATGATGTTGATGATAATGATAACCCATATGATGATGATGATCGGTCATAACCCATATATATGATGATGGTGTTGATATATAACCCATATGATGGTGATAATGACAACCCATGATGCATGCATGATGATTATGATGATAACCTGTATGATGATGATGATGATAGTGATGATGGTCATGATGTTGATGATGATGGTTATGATGGTAGTGATGATGATGATAACCCATATGACATAAATATGTGGAGAACTTTATGAAAAAAATGAAATGGGAAATTACATAAATATTTCTTTAGTGGGTAAAAAGACCGTTATGTCCTAATGTGCAAGGCACATGTCAATATTTAACAAATAAATTAACACAAGTTAGTGAAAAGAACGAAATGTGTGCAAAATTTCAAAAAACAAAAGATAATCTCTGTAATTATTAAAGTCAAATGATATATAGTGCAATTTCATATATAACTAAAAGACAGTTTGTGTAATCTACTCTTTATTTTCTTTTTTCAAGTTTTAAGTTCTTAAGATCAAAGACTAGGTGGTGCACACGTCACACCTACACGTTGTGACACACACGCATGTGGCATGGGCCCCCTACTTTATTTTTATAATTTTTTTTAAAGTTTAAGGGTTTTTATTTAAATCTTTTTATTTTCTTTATAACCTCACCTCTTTCTTTCCATTGGACAAACTTTTTTTTTATATTTTAATTCTTTTTTTTTTAAATTTCGATGTGAGCATTTTTTGCGGGGTGAACACTGGCCCTCAAAACCGAGTCATACAAACTTTAACAGCCCTGTCGCAACTCGCGGAATACCACAATCATTATTATACACAAAAAAGTTAAGTTTACAACATATTTTAATGATATTTATTAATGGAAAATAATATCGTTATTATTATACATGGCAAAACAGGTTTTTGGAGCCAGAGGCGTCACTGAAGCATCTCTTTACCCCAAGGTTAGAAGAAAGGTTTGTTCACATCACACCATTTTATAGTCCCTACCAATAGTCATATTATGAGTGAGATTTTCACGAGCATGTTTGTTATTAAGAGTATCACTAATGATGTTTGAAAACGATATGACATCTAGATGGAGGAGAGAGGGTGAATTTCATTTGGCGGTTGTAGTAATTCGAGATCGTTCTTCTTGAATATCTCTGAGAACCGTGTTTCACTTTCATATTGAAACAATTCAATTAAAACAATTCGATGGTACTCTCGAATTTTCAATCGGATAAGTTTTAGAGAGAAAACGAGAACGGATATGATTTTCTGTATCTCTACAATGACCAAATTCTCATGTATTTAAGGGGTAAACAGATCCACTAGAACGTTATAATGGTTATTGTCTGAAAACTGCCACAACCGTCAATCCGTAACTATTAAGTCATTCTACTCCTCAGAGGTAAACTACTCAGGAGAAACAAGGCAATCTACTTCGGAGAGCTCCGTAGAGCAAACTTACTCAGGAGGAGTAAAGTGGTCAGCATTACCAAACAGCTTGACCCCAGCCAGGGGCGTTACCCCCTTGGACCCCATTAGTGGCTGCCGCCCCTAGAACCCTGCTAAACAGGGGCTCTGCCCCCGAACCCCCATTGTTTAGCGGGCTTAGCACCGGAAGTCATAAGATAATCAAACAAGGGTGCACTCCATACTTTTCAACTTGTGTGATGTTTCAACAAGACTTCTCATCTGGTCACCAAGTAAATCCAAAATACACTAAATAGTTTGATGACACTAAAATCACCAACAGCGGTTGCCGCTCAATCGAAATGGATCTAAGAAAATCGATTAATGTGAGGGGAGGGAGGAGATCGAAGTGAGGAAAAGATAAGAGAGAGAGAGGAGAGAAAGGTGAGATGGTTGTCGAATTGAGGAATATTTTAATGATTGTGTTGCCTCGCAACATCTAAAAACTCAAAAACACATTTTTTTTCCTTATTATAAATTAGAAAAGCTCTGAATATTTTTGATGATGTGATTTTTGAAAATACACTACAATGAGGTTTAACGCAATAATAATGGATAACTAAATAAAGTGTAGGAAGAGTTTTGTGGAAAAGTAAAACTATATAAAATAATACATGATTTAAAGATATTGTATTGTTATTCATAAAGTAAATTGATTATATAATTATCATGATGGTAGCAACTTGTAATGTGTTGGAGGACTTAGTTGTAATTCCAAGTTAGTTCAGGGTTGCTTTTGTATTTTCTGAAAGTGTATAAATAAGGCTTTATAGCCTCTGATAGTTAGTTAGTTAGTGTTGTAATCAGTTTGTTAATCCCATTATTCAAAGTTCATAATAAAAGTTTCGATTCTCTCTAAATTGGTATTTAATCTTTGTATGTTTGATGTGTTGCAAAACAGATGCATTTATCCGTGTATAATTGTGTATAATTGTCTAGTTTTGTAGGTTACAGTGTGCTAAGGAAGCGGAAAACCGAGTAAAAATGTAGAAGAATCGAGCACACGGAAGTTGGAGCCAAAAAGAATAAAATATTGTTAATTTTCTGTGAAGATAGGTCTCTCGGAGAGAAGTCCCTCGCGGTACGCGAGGGAATCCAGAAACTCACCCGACTAAATTGTGTACGCGAGAGGTCCGCTAAACCGAGATTTTAGGAATTTTAGGGTTTTGAAGATTAGGTCGGCCATTCTTGATCATTATCGACTTGTAGACGAAAAAGCTTGGAACTTTGGGCGATTTTGGCATTCAAGATTGGATTTTGCTTGGAGATCGAAGGATTGGAAGCAATATCGGTTAGATTAATCATTAGATCACGCTTAATCATTAGGTCACGATTGATCTTTGCTATTTGAACTATGTTTTCTCTGATTAAACTTATTTCTTCTGTCTTTATGATGTTTCTTGGCTAAAACCATTAGAACTACCTAGGTTTGAGATGATTGGATGATAAAGTTTGGATTTTTATTGGTTTTTGGGATTTTGATATGAATTTATGTTAATGTTCAGATCTGAGTTTGATTGTTTGATGATTATGCATGCTTATGAATGGTTGTTTGTGGTTTGATTTATCCATACATGCTAAAGTGAATGTCTTTCATGATTTAGTGTGTAGTAGATCGTCTACTTTGTGTTTTCGATTAGTTTATGGTTGTCTAGACGTAGTCACCATAGGATATTCAGATTTTAATCAACTGATAATAAGTGTTCTTCTTATCTAAAAACCTAAAAAGTGATAGGTAATCGATTAGTCGTCAGTATTAGGGTTTCTGAGTGTGAACTTTCCGAGAGGTCGTTTCCTTAGAATTCTGGTATTGTTGCTATATTGTGTCAAACATATTGAATTCAGGTTGCTCCTTGCATCTTTGATGTATTGAGATTGCATAACCGAGAGGTGAGCTTATCTATTGAGTCTTTAGCATAATTGGTGATACCGAAAGGTGAATCCATTGATCGGTGAGTTTAGTATCCATGAGTTGTCTTCTGGCCACATCCTGAGACCGAGAGTGATCGGGAATCCATTAGGTATCTTGTAGGAGATAGATCTTTAGAACCCCAGTTTGTGTCATATCCTAGAACCAGTATAAACCAATCATAATATCCATGATTCACAGCCTAGGCAGTCCTTTGTCTAGTTACTGATTTCACCCTAAGTCTTTGTTTATTCAGTCTTTTGTTTTCTTTAGTATTCATTGTCTAGTTTAATCTTAGTTCGTAGAATTTCCCCCCTAATCCAAACCAAATATTAAGTCCTAGTTAGAGTCTAATTTGTGTTAGAGCCAGTGTCTCGTGGGTTCGATATCCAGACTTCTTTTAGCTGTGTTACAATTGATAGGTACACTTGCCTCTCTTTGTGGTCTGGTTTAGTAGAGTTGTCTAGAGTTTAACTAGAGTGTCTAGGTTAGTTTGTGTTTAATTTTATAGACCGTTTGACCGACATCAAGTTTTTGGCGCCGTTGCCGGGGACACTTGGCAATAGCAAAATTAGCTTTGATTAGTTCTTGTTTGGTTATTTGTTTATATTTTGCCTTTCTAGTTTATTTCCTTAATTTGCTTATTTTCTTTTGTGTCCTTATTTGCTATTTGTGTGTGTCTTAGTTTGAGTCTGTTCTTTGTTCTTAGTTCTTCTGTTTTCCTTTGTTTTCTGTCCAGTTTATGCAACATACTCGCTCACAAGGATCACCTGACTTTGAAGCCTTTTCAGAGCCTGAGCGAGAGCTTCGGGAGCGCAGCCGGAAGTTTCGCAGTCGTTTGAGCGAGCTAGTTGACAAAAAGGTACACATTCCGATTCCTATTGCTGACATGGGTGATGCTAATCCTCCTGCTAGGCGTACCGTCCACCAGAGGGTGAGTGCTGGTTTCTCGGGTACTAGGTCCTCTATTACCCGACCTGCTATGGCCAACACTAATACTTGGCAGATTCCATCCCATGTGATGAACACTATCAGTAACTCTACTCAGTTCCACGGACTAGAGAACGAGGATGCGCCAGGACATCTGTCCCGCTTTGCGCGTATTTGCGATACCTTTCGCATTACTGGTGCTACTAATGACGCCATCCTGTTGCGTCTTTTCCCGTTCACCCTATCTGGGTGCTCTGCCACTTGGTTGGATACCCTGCCCCAGGATTCCATTACCACTTGGGAAGATCTGAAGGCCAAATTCTTGAAAAAGTATTATCCACCATCTAAGGCCGCCCGTCTGAGGGATCAGATCCACTCTTTCCGTATGGAACCCGATGAGCCTTACCACATGGCTTGGGAGCGGTTCAATACTCTGTTGAGCAAGTGCCCTCAGCATGGCCTTTCTGATTGGGCATTGGTTGAAAAGTTCTATAATGGTCTTACATTTGAGAAACAACAAATGTTCAATACTGCTGCGGGGGGCCACATCATGGAGAAGAAGGAGCCGGAAGAGTGTGAAGAGATGTTTGAGAGCTTTGCTCAAGCTGAGCAACATCAGCCTTCTACTAGGAATTCCACTCCTAGTGCTAGGACACCTACTTCTGCCACTAGAGGTGTTCATCAGGTCACTACTGAGACTAGCATGGCTGCTGCACTTGCAGCTATGGCAAAGGAGATCAAGTAGTTGAAGATGAGCGCGATGAAGTGTGAGGTATGTAGAGGAGGCCATGATACCATAGACTGTCCTGTCACTCAACAGGAGCAGGTAGACTTCTTGGGGAACCAAAAGCCCCCTCTATTTAACTCTGGCTGGAGGAACTACCCTAATTCTAATTGGAGATCTGGCGGGAACCCACCTGGGTTTCAAAACCGCCAAAATCAATATGGAGGAGGTGATAGAGACAAGGGGTAACAGTCTAGTAGTAGCCCAGGAGAGAAGAGGATAGAGGAGATGATAGCTAATCAGACCCAATTGCTTGCTCAACTAGTGAAGACTGATCAGGAGACACAGAACAAGCTTAAGGAGCATGATATACTTTTGAGGAATCATCAGTCTGCATTCCTAGATCTGCAGCGCACGGTGGGAGACATTGCGCGCCAGCTTACTGATAGATCTGGAGGGTCATTTTTGGGTAGTACTGAGACTAACCCGAAAGCCACATTGAAGGCGGTCACCACGCGCAGTGGTAAAGGAGTAGAAAGTGAGCAGACACCGGCACTTGATGATGATGAGCCGATAGATGAGGAGATAGAGATGGAGGCTCCTAGAGGGGTGCATGAGAGGCGAGTCCCAGTGAGTACAGTGCCCGATAGTGAGTCTCCTGCTATGAAGGAGAAGAGTGGGGAGAAGAAGAAGACTCCCGATGTTAATCTCACTCGTGTTCCATATCCTGCTCGCCTAATGCAGCAGAAATTTGCTAAGGATTATGGACACTTTATGGAATTGTTCAAACAGCTCAAAATTAATCTGCCTTTTGTTGAAGCCCTCCAGCATATGCCTAAATATGCTAAATTCTTAAAGGATCTTCTTTCAAATAAGAAGAAGCTGGAGGATCTTTTGACTGTCACTCTCAATGAGAGATGTTCTGCGATGGTGCAAAATAAGCCACCGGAGAAATTAGCGGACCCGGGTGTTTTCACGATCCCGTGTTTGTTTGATGGCTCAACTTTGCGCCACGCGTTAGCCGATCTCGGCGCTAGCATCAATTTGATGCCCTACTCTCTCTTTGAGAAGTTAGGACTTGGAAATCTGGCCCCTACGCGCATGAGCATCTCTTTGGCCGATCGGTCGGTCAAATATCCAAGGGGAATAGTGGAGAATCTTTTGGTAAAAGTCGATAAATTTGTTTTCCCCGTGGATTTTGTCATTCTTGACATGGAGGTTGATGATAGAGTCCCGCTCATCTTGGGACGCCCCTTCTTGCGCACCGCCAAGGCATTGATCGATGTCTTCGACGGTAAGATTACACTTCGCATAGGGGATGAGAATGTCACCTTTGATGTCATGAAATCCATGAAAAACTCAAGTGGTCAGGACGATTCCGTGTTCTTTCTAGACACTTTCATATCTCACATGGATCGATGCCTTGACTATGTGTGTGGGAATGATTTGCTTAACACACAACACCTGGGTGAGGAAGACCAGGAGGTTGAGACTGATGCTCTCCCCGAGCAAAGTCTGAGCCACCCGGCTATTATACCTCTCGAGTATCCAGAGGTCCTAGAGGTTTACACAAACCACGAGGAAGAGAAGAAGACCTCGGTCGAGGCACCACCATCCCTCGAGCTCAAGGAGCTACCCTCCCACTTGGAGTATGCTTTCTTGGATGGTGAAGCCGGTCTACCCGTCGTGATTTCTGCTGCACTGACGGAGGAGGAGAAGGAGAGATTGATTGAGGTGTTAAAGGCAAATAAACAAGCCATTGCGTGGAAACTCACTGATATAAAGGGCATCAGCCCTACTTTCTGCACGCATAGGATACTGATGGAGGAGGAGCACAAGCCAGTTGTGCAACCTCAAAGGAGGCTTAACCCGAACATGTCGGAAGTGGTGAAGAAGGAGGTCCTTAAACTCCTAGATGCTGGATTGATATATCCGATTTCGGACTCCACATGGGTTAGCCCGACTCAGGTCGTCCCGAAGAAGGGTGGGATGACAGTTGTGAAGAATGAGAAGAATGAGTTGATCCCTACGAGGACAGTCACCGGTTGGAGAGTGTGCATTGACTATAGGAGACTGAATGATGCCACTAGGAAGGACCACTTCCCCCTTCCTTTCATTGACCAGATGCTGGGCAGCAGTTCTACTGCTTCCTTGACGGGTTCTCGGGTTATTTCCAGATCCCCATCGCACCGGAGGATCAGGAGAAAACCACATTTACATGCCCGTACGGTACCTTCGCATACCGACGTATGCCATTCGGGTTGTGCAATGCTCCAGCCACCTTCCAAAGGTGCATGGTGGCTATCTTTCAGGACATGATCGAGACTTCCATGGAGGTTTTCATGGACGATTTTTCTGTGTTCAGGAGTTCTTTCGATCAGTGTTTGCAAAACCTCGAGAAGATGATGAGGAGGTACATAGAGACGAAGTTGATGCTTAACTGGGAGAAGTGTCACTTCATGGTGACTAAGGGGATTGTGCTAGGGCACAAAGTTTCACGGGCCGGTATCGAAGTGGATAGAGCGAAAATTGACACGATCAGCAGTCTTCCACCACCGACCAGTGTGAAATCGGTTCATAGTTTTCTAGGTCATGCGGGTTTCTATAGGCATTTCATTAAAGACTTTTCCAAGATCACCCGACCTATGACCCGCCTTCTGGAGAAGGACGTCCCATTTGAGTTTGATGCGGACTGTTTGAAAGCATTCGAGTTCTTGAAGGAGCAGTTAGTCTGTGCTCCTATCTTGATCTCCCCCAACTGGAGTTTACCCTTTGAGCTCATGTGTGATGCGAGTGATTATGCAGTCGGGGCTGTTTTAGGCCAAAGAAGAGAGAAGCACTTCCACCCGATCTATTATGCTAGTAAAACTCTTAATGATGCTCAAGAGAATTACACGACTACCGAGAAGGAGTTGCTAGCAGTGGTGTTTGCATTTGACAAGTTTCGTTCATACTTAGTGCTCTCTAAAACCATCGTCTATACTGATCATGCTGCATTGCGATATCTGTTCGCAAAGAAGGATGCCAAACCGAGATTGATTCGATGGATTCTCTTGCTTTCTGAGTTTGATATTGAGATCAAAGACAAGAAGGGAGCGGAGAATGTGGCGGCTGACCATTTGTCGAGGCTAGAGGACCCCGGTAGAGAAGAAATCTGGGAGGAGGCCATAGGGGACACATTTCCCCATGAGTCCTTGATGATGGTGAGTTTGAGACCGGTCGAGAAGCCGGTATTTTATATGAGTGCTGAGGCGCAAGGTTTGCCATGGTTTTCTGACATAGCAAATTACTTGGCTGATGGTGTAGTGGTGAAGGGCATAACTTCAAAACAAAGGCGTAAATTCTTTGCCGATGCCAACCACTACATTTGGGATGCTCCACATCTGTTTCGTGTGGGAGCAGATAGAGTTTTGAGGAGGTGCATGAGCAAGGAAGAAGGTGTAGAGATCCTTAAGCATTGTCAAGAGGGCCTGACGGGAGGTCACAATGGACCCTCCTACACCGCCAAGAAGGTGTTTGATTCTGGTTTCTATTGGCCGACGGTGTTTAAGGATGCTCATGAGTTAGTGAAGCGGTGTGACGCGTGTCAACGCATCGGTAATATCTCATCCCGGAATGAAATGCCCCAACACCCGATTCAAGTAGCTGAAGTGTTTGACATTTGGGGCATTGATTTCATGGGTCCATTCCCTATCTCAAGAGGGAACCGATACATTCTCGTGGCGATAGACTATGTATCTAAGTGGGTTGAGGCTCAAGCCCTACCTACGAACGATGCCCGAGTTGTGGTGGGATTTCTGAAGAAGTTGTTTAGTAGGTTTGGTACTCCTAGATCCCTAATCAGTGATAGGGGCACGCACTTTTGCAACGCCCAGATGGAGAAGGTGTTGTCACGCTATGGGGTCACCCATCGGTTTTCAACTGCCTATCATCCACAAACTAATGGGCAGGTCGAGAATGCGAATTGGGGAATCAAGAGGATCTTGGAGAAAACAGTCGGGAAGAATAGGAAGGATTGGTTCGACAAGTTAGATGATGCGCTTTGGGCATTCAGAACCGCTTTCAAAACACCTATTGGGACAACACCCTTTAGGATGATTTATGGCAAGGCGTGTCATCTACCGGTGGAGCTCGAGCACAAGGCGTATTGGGCCTTAAAGGCGGTCAATCTTGACTTGCCACAAGCAGCACAACACCGGTTTCTCCAATTACATGAGTTAGATGAGTTGCGTGACGAAGCATACGCACGTTCTTGGAGTTACAAAGAGCGAACTAAGGCGTTGCATGATCGTCGATTGAAGGGAGTGAAAGATTTCAAGTATGGGGATGAGGTGCTAGTATACAATTCTAGATTGAAACTATTCCCAGGAAAGCTTAAGTCTAGATGGACAGGGCCGTACACGGTGAAAGAAGTGTTTCCGTATGGTACGGTGGAGCTACATGATGGAGAAGGAAGTTCGTGGAAGGTGAACGGTCATAGATTGAAGCATTACATCGGAGGACCGATTGAGAATGTTGAGGGGGATAAGATCCTCTTCGACAAGACCGGATCATGAAGGGAAGGAGAGTAAGTCCTCGGGGAAGAGCCCGAGTGTAGAGTTTGTAAATTTCTTTTATTCTCATTTTCATTTAGTTTTTGTATATTTTCGGTCTGTGTGTTTTTGTGTGTTCGTGTGTTGCAGGGAATCGTGACAATAGCAAAGGGGAGAAAGCCATCAAAAACAATGTTCCAGGTAAGCATGCTAAAAAAATTCTAAGTCTGGAACAAGTTTTGAAAAAAGTTGAAAAAATTCTTAAATGGTGAAAATTTTTCTAAGTATAAAAACGGGCTTAACTTTCTGTTGAGGAGGGCTCCTCGTGGTATGCGAGCCAATTGGGGGTGAGTCTCTCGCGCTACGCGAGAGACAAATTAGGTTTGCAAAGTTGTTTATCCCCCGTGGTACGCGAGAGAACCCATTTATCTTTCTCGCGGTACGCGGGGAAATGAAGAGTCAACCCCAGGTGTTTTGTCCCTAGCGGTACGCGAGAAAGCTTCCATACCGGTCTCGCGGTACGCGGGGCACTGAAAGGACAACCTTCACCTACCCACCTCTCGCGGTACGCGAGACTGGGATCCAAATTCTCTCGCGGTACGCGAGAGCGTGGGAAACTCAGAAAAAAATATAAAGCCCCTTCGTCCTCATTCTCACCCACCACCACCGCACACCACCAGCGTAACCACCGTACGCCGCCGTTCATCTCCATCCTCCCCGCTACCATCCACTCTCTCCATCACTGTAACATTTCTGGTTTTTACCATGTAATCATTTTGAATGCAATAAACAAGTATTTCAGTTTCAATTCGTGTACAACAACTATGATGCAATTACATATACAAACTATTCTGTTACAATAACAACTGAAACAAAACACCATTATCTCACAAGCCTCGGGGACCAAAATTGACAAAACTACAAAAAGATTATGCAAGGCACGGTCGCGCCTTGGTCAGGGCACGGTCGCGCCTGACATTCTAAGCACGGTCGTGCCTAGCACTAGGCACGGTCGCGCTGCTGAATCCACTTGACTCTGTAGAGTCAAATCACATCAATACTCGCCGAATTCGCAGAATTTAAAACTAGTTAAAGCCGGATTTCACGCGTCAGACCATACGCGACTGATTGCAACCTGAAACACGCCTCAATTTGTCCTCCAATTTGCACATTTTTTAATCCCATACCTACCACAAGCAATGTCTCGCGAATTAAATAATGTGGAGCAAGTTGCAGGTCTCCTACACCTTCACATATACCCACTCAACCTCCCTGAACACTCACTCGACACTCACACAACCCCTGGAGTCCGATCGATCGTCGAGGAACTCGACCACTCGACCCGTAGCCGACTGCATTCGATTGCCCAATATTATCAAGTAAGTAATACGTCTTTAGAATCGTCTCTACCTCTACTACGAAAGCCCTATGCTAAATCGTATTGAAAAACACACAATCTATCCGATTTTTGAACTAGAAACCGTAACTACTCTTTTACTCGAACTCCACTCTAGACACGATTTAAATACAATTAAACCATGTAGATACATTCGCAAACATCCACTAAATGAAAGCCCTAAGAATCCAGAAGCGTTTAATATAAGAATCGATCGAATTGAGTCTGGAAAAGACCCGACAGGGTCGCGCTCATCACTGAGCGCGGTCGTGCCTGACCAAGCACAGTCGTGCCCCATGTGTGGCCCGGTCGTGCTTACTGAGCAAACAAGGTCCTGCCCAAAAACAACACTAGACGCGGTCGTGTCAAACACGAGCACGGTCGTGCTCCCTGACCTGACCCTCTGTGGTGTCTTCTGACTCGACCACGAGCGCGTTTCAGACCAACACGGTCACGCCCGGCAACGAGCGCGGTCGTGCCCTACTTGAGCACGGTCGTGCTCCTTGAGCAAAATCCTTAATTTTTATTTTTTTAAATTTAATTTAATATATTTTATTTAGAAATCTCAAAACTTATTTATAAAAAATTATGTTATAAAATCCCAAGACCCGGGAATCATTTATAAACCAAATCTTTGATTTAGAAATTTAAGACGATTATTTCCCGATAGTTTAAAAGTCAACGAAATGCTAAATGAATGTTTATATAATTATTTTTATAAACTATTTACACAAATATATATATTCCTTATATTTTGACTTAAACAAATATTATTTATTTAAATTTATATTTAAATAAATATATATATATATATATATATATATCACTACTATTTAAATATCCTAAATAGATAAATAAAATAAATTATTTATTTATTATTTCAAAACAAACCCTAAACGTACAAACCACCAACGAATCCAATTTCGACATAAAAAAACACAAACAATGACGCATGTTATACACTTATTCAATAGGTCAAACGTAGCGACCTACAACACACTTGACATTTTGTTGATTTTGTGCAAACTACACTCTCCAACACAAGTGAGTTACATAGCCCCTCCTTTACTCTATTTTACAAACTTTTGGGGTGGAACATGAGTTCAATCTATATGTTTACAAACTACACAATACAATTCCACCCTACATTCATGTGTTACAATTTTGTGCTTTGTGCTTGAGTACTAGGTGTGTAGACCAACTATTTGCTATTCACGTACAATCATTAACTATTTTAGCCGACGGTAAACAGTGATAGATCTATTGAGTCTGACAAACCCACCCAGGTAGGGTGACTGTTACTGCCAACACGCTTTTGTTTTGCATGCTAGTTACAAAGGTTTGATTGTATATCTAGGTCACACGATGGTATCTCTCCATAAACGCCTTAATTGCCATGTTTGTATGAATTGTATGCATACAACACTATATTCTATTACATGACACGAAAACCTATGTATTCTCACCAACTTTCTAGTTGACTTTGTTTTTAACCATGTTTCAGGTGACAATGTTTGAAGTGTTACAAGCTTGCTACACTTAGGATTTGGACCTAGCAATTAAACTAAATTATTTGTCTTTGTAATTTCAATCATTACATTTGGTTTATGTATTGTACGAACTTGCTTCATGAAATGGAAATGAACGTTTAATTATTCAAACTTTAGCAACCATGAGCTATGAACAGTCTACATGTCCCGCCTCGACGTTTCCGCCGTCGGTTGGGGGTGTGACAGATTGGTATCAGAGCCTTGGTTATAGGGATTTAGGTTATTAGACACCATTGACCTAGACTATAACTTTAGGACACCCAACAATGCCATGCTACATGTTTTATGTGATACGTGCTATTTGCTATATGTCACATGCTTATTATCCTATGTGTTAGTTATTTGATACTTAAATTATTAAACTTCATGACTTACTAGGTATACTTAAATAATAAGTTAAATAAACCGTACCCATACCCACATCCTAAGCCACATATCCTCCTTACCTGCTTCTATGTCATCATCATCATAACTTGTGGAAAAATCATACTCGTAGACATTAGTCTATCAAAAATATTTTTTTTATATACCCGTTAAGGTTTTAGACTCTGTTAATTATTAAAGGACATGTGCAATCTGGAAGGGTGACACCTGTATTCTGGATTTTCTGTCTAGGAAAGCATTTCATATAAATCCCAATCAACCGAGGGATCCGTATGCTTTCCTGGGAATTCCCGGGATGAGTGTTTACTTATAGGTTAAAGCACATCTCCTTGATAATTATATAAGTCTAATTAACCTTAATATGTCATAGTATTCAAGTGATTATGTCACTATTTGAATACAATCCGAACTATGAAATAAATGTGTTATTATTCCTCGTATCCTAAATTTCAACAAATTTTTATAAATTCTCACAACTCTTTTATATCGTTCTCTTTTTGTATAGAATGCCTCCTCGTCGTAACAGCAACCGCAACAACACCGACAACACCAACAATAGCACCGACACCAATACCAGCAATGCCAACAACAACAATAACACCAACCTTGCTGCTCTCCTCACTCAGCTAGTAACTCAACTAACTCAAGCCAATAACAACAATAATGGGAACGCCAGTGGTAGTGCTAATACGGGTGGTGGCAGTGGTGCCAACCCGCCACAATGTACCTTCAAGCATTTCAACTCTTGCAATCCCCTGAAGTTTTATGGTACCGAAGGAGCCACGGGACTCCTTTAATGGTTTGAAAGTATTGAGGGCACCTTCCTCAATAGTGACTGTTCGGACAATCTGCGTGTCCGCCATGCCACTAGTGTCTTCCAAAAATGGGCACTAACCTGGTGGAATGGGGAGAAGAGAACAAGGGGAGTAGATGTAGCAATGGCTCTGCCATGGGATGAGCTAAAAAGGATCATGACCGATGAATTCTGTCCTCGAAATGAGATGAAGAAATTGGAAGCGGAATTTTGGGATCTTACCCAAGATAGTGGTGAAAGCTTAGCATACACCAACCGTTTTCACGAACTGAGCATGCTGGTACCACACATGGTCACACCTTTGTCTAGGTGTATTGAAAAATATATCGGTGGCCTACCGAGGCAAATCCAGGACACTGTTTTGGGAAGAAATCCTGCAAACCTAGAGGATGCTATTCGTCTGGCTGCTACTTTGACCGACAATCATGTTAAAACGGGTACTCTTACACGAAAAGGTGCCAAGAAAGTCGCCGACACCATAAACCCCCCTACTCATGTCAAGGAAGTTCAAACTGAACCATATCGAAACACAAGAAAGAGAAAGGTGAAAAATTATGCGGTGGTCACTCCGGCCACTCCGGTTAATCAAGTTGCACCCTTGGCTCAAAATCCAGCCAAGAAAACTTATGGGGGCAGCTACCCACTCTGCAACAACTGCAACTATCATCACCCACAAACCATCCCATGTCGCCTTTGCAATCATTGTGGGAAACTTGGCCATACGGTCAATATCTGCCGACAAAAGGCACTTGCTACTCAAGCCAACCCAGCTAATCAACCTGGAGCTAATCAAGTGGTTCCAATCAATGCAAATGGACGGGCTTGCTTTGAATGTGGCAACCCGAACCACTTCCGGAACCAATGTCCAAGACTTGTGAACAATAATCAAGGCGGAGCTCGTGGGCGTGCTTTCAACATCAACGCCAATGAAGCACAAGCCAACGATCATGTGGTTAACGGTACGTTTCTTGTAAATAAGCAATTTGCATCCATACTATTTGATACCGGAGCCGATAAGAGTTTTGTGTCCCTTAACTTTGAACCTTTACTTGCAAAAACACGATTCAAACTAGAGAAAACCTTCACCGTTGAAGTAGCGGATGGAAATTCCATCACTATTGACTCCATTATTCGTGACTGCTCCCTAGAACTCAATGGCCACACATTTCCAGTCAACCTTATACCAATGCCATTAGGAAGTTTTGACGTCATCATCGGCATGGATTGGTTTTCTAAAAACCATGCCGAAGTCATGTGCTTTGAAAAATACATCCGAATACCCCTCCCATCGGGAGACATATTGAAAGTCTTTGGCGAGAAACCTTGCAAAGGACTCAATCTGATGTCTTGCATCACCAACCAGAAATACATACGAAAGAAGTGCATGGTTTTCCTAGCTCATGTGATTCAAAAAGAAGACAAGGAGAGAAGAGTAGAAGATATTCCCATCATTCGGGAGTTTCCTGAAGTCTTTCCCGATGACTTGCCCGGTCTTCCACCTGTTCGGGAAGTAAAGTTTCGAATCGATCTTGTACCCGGAGCAAACCCTGTGGCTAAAGCTCCATACCGGCTTGCACCTTCCGAATTGCAAGAACTTGCAAGTCAACTTCAAGAACTCGCAGACAAAGGTTTCATACGGCCAAGTCATTCACCGTGGGGTGCACTAGTCTTGTTTGTTAAAAAGAAGGATGGTTCATTCCGCATGTGTATTGACTATCGAGAGCTCAACAAACTTACAATCAAAAACCGCTACCCTTTACCTAGGATTGACGATCTATTCGGTCAACTCCAAGGTTCTACTTGTTTCTCGAAGATTGATCTTCGATCTGGTTATCACCAACTGCGTGTTCGAGAAGAGGATATTCCCAAGACCGCCTTCCGAACAAGATATGGTCATTACGAGTTCACGGTTATGCCTTTTGGGTTGACCAATGCACCTGCTGTCTTTATGGATCTCATGAACCGCATGTGCAAACCATACCTTGACAAATTCGTGATCGTTTTCATCGACGACATCTTGATCTATTCCAAGACTGAGGAAGAGCATGAACAGCACCTTAGACTAATTTTGGATCTCCTAAGAACGGAACAACTATACGCCAAGTTCTCCAAATGTGAATTTTGGCTAAAGGAGGTTCAATTTTTGGGTCACGTTGTCAATAAAAAGGGAATTCATGTCGACCCCGCGAAGATCGAAGCTGTCAAGAATTGGAGTGCTCCTAAAACCCCTACCGAGGTTCGTTCGTTTCTTGGTTTAGCAGGTTATTACCGAAGATTCATTTCTAATTTCTCCAAGATTACTGTTCCCCTCACCGCCTTGACACATAAAGGTAAACCTTATGTATGGGGGCCAAAACAAGAAGAAGCCTTCCAAACTCTTAAACAGAAGTTATGTGATGCTCCTATTCTGACTCTTCCTGAAGGAAATGATGATCTAGTCGTCTACTGTGATGCCTCTAACCTAGGCCTTGGTTGTGTTCTCATGCAACGAGGCAAGGTAATCGCTTATGCATCGAGGCAACTCAAGATCCATGAAAAGAACTATACGACGCACGATCTTGAGTTAGGTGCAGTCATATTTGCTTTGAAGATTTGGAGACATTATCTCTATGGCATGAAATGTGTGGTATTCACCGACCACAAAAGCCTCCAACACATCTTCAACCAAAAAGAACTCAACATGAGGCAACGACGTTGGGTTGAACTCCTCAATGATTATGATTGCGAGATTAGTTATCATCCCGGCAAGGCAAACGTTGTAGCCGATGCGCTGAGCCGTAAAGAACATGTCATGCTTCAAAGTGTCAAGATTCATTCCGACATTCAAGCCCGTATTCTAGCAGCTCAACACGTCTCGGTTACCGAGGGCAATATGTATGAGGAAATGTCTTGTGGTGCTGAATTCCAATTAGAGACTAAAAACAATGGCTTGCTTTATTTCTTGGATCGTATTTGGGTTCCCAATCGCAATGATCTTCGGGCATTCCTCATGACTGAGGCACACAAGTCTCAATATTCTGTCCATCCCGGTGCGGATAAAATGTATCACAATCTTCGACCACAATATTGGTGGCCTGGTATGAAGAAAGACATTGCACTCTATGTTGCAAAATGTCTAACTTGCTCTAAAGTCAAAGCCGAACATCAACGTCCTTCCAGTTTACTTGAACAACCGGAAATCCCCGTATGGAAATGGGAGAATCTAGCCATGGACTTCATTACTAAACTCCCCCGTACTTCACGCGGCTATGATAGCATTTGGGTAATCATTGACCGTCTCACTAAGTCCGCACACTTCTTGCCCATCCGTGAAGACTATCGGGTTGAGAAATTGGCCCGAATCTACATTGACGAAATTGTGAGTCGACACGGTATACCTTTGAACATAATCTCCGATAGAGATGCTCGTTTCACTTCCAGGTTTTGGCAATCTCTACAAAAGGCACTTGGCACACGATTGGATTTGAGCACAACCTACCATCCCCAAACTGATGGTCAGAAAGAACGAACAATCCAAACTCTGGAAGACATGCTGAGAGCTTGTGTCATAGACTTTGGTGGCAATTGGGATTCACATTTAACGCTTATTGAATTCTCCTACAATAACAGCTACCACACCAGCATCAACATGGCTCCATTCGAAGCTCTTTATGGTCGTAAATGTCGTTCTCCTATCTGTTGGAACGAGATTGGTGAAGCACAGATCACCGGTCCCGAGTTAATTCAAGAAACATCCGACAAAATCTTTCAAATCCGTGACAATATCCAAGTAGCGAGAAGTCGACAAAAGAGCAATGACGACAAGCGACGAAAACCCTTGGAATTCCAAGTGGGTGACCTTGTGCTTCTAAAGATATCCCCTTGGAAGGGTGTAATCCGCTTTGGAAAGAAAGGCAAGCTAGCACCTCGTTACGTAGGCCCGTTCAAGATCCTCGAAAGGATTGGGAAGGTAGCTTACAAACTCGAATTACCTCCAGAACTCAATAATGTCCATCCGACCTTTCATGTGTCCAACCTGAAGAAATGTCTCGCTGATGAGAACCTCCATATACCTCTTGACGACGTGCACATTGATGAAACGATGCACTTCGTCGAGAAACCCGTGGAAATCATGGACCGTGAGATCAAGCAACTCAAACGCAGCCGCATTCCTATAGTCAAAGTCCGTTGGGATTCAAAACGTGGTCCTGAGTTTACATGGGAATGTGAAGACCAAATGAAACTCAAGTATCCTCACCTATTCGCCGATTCTGCAGCCTCAACCAGTTGAATTTCGGGACGAAATCCCCTCAACATGGGGAGACTGTAACATTTCTGGTTTTTACCATGTAATCGTTTTGAATGCAATAAACAAGTATTTCAGTTTCAATTCGTGTACAACAACTATGATGCAATTACATATAAAAACTATTCGGTTACAATAACAACTGAAACAAAACACCATTATCTCACAAGCCTCGGGGACCAAAATTGACAAAACTACAAAAAGATTATGCAAGGCATGGTCGCGCCTTGGTCAGGGCACGGTCGCGCCTGACATTCTAAGCACGGTCGTGCCTAGCACTAGGCATGGTCGCGCTGCTGAATCCACTTGACTCTGCAGAGTCAAATCACATCAATACTCGCCGAATTCGCAGAATTTAAAACTAGTTAAAGCCGGATTTCGCGCGTCAGACCATACGCGACTGATTGCAACCTGAAACACGCCTCAATTTGTCCTCCAATTTGCACATTTTTTAATCCCATACCTACCACAAGCAATGTCTCGCGAATTAAATAATGTGGAGCAAGTTGCAGGTCTCCTACACCTTCACATATACCCACTCGACCTCCCTGAACACTCACTCGACACTCACACAGCCCCTGGAGTCCGATCGATCGCCGAGGAACTCGACCACTCGACCCGTAGCCGACTGCATTCGATTGCCCAATATTATCAAGTAAGTAATACGTCTTTAGAATCGTCTCTACCTCTACTACGAAAGCCCTATGCTAAATCGTAGTGAAAACACACAATCGATCCGATTTTTGAACTAGAAACCGTAACTACTCTTTTACTCGAACTACACTCTAGACACGATTTAAATACAATTAAACCATGTAGATACATTCATAAACATCCACTAAATGAAAGCCCTAAGAATCCAGAAGCGTTTAATATAAGAATAGATCGAATTGAGTCTGGAAAAGACCCGACAGGGTCGCGCTCATCACTGAGCGCGGTCGTGCCTGACCAAGCACAGTCGTGCCCCATGTGTGGCCCGTTCGTGCTTACTGAGCAAACAAGGTCCTGCCCAAAAACAACACTAGACGCGGTCGTGTCGAACACGAGCACGGTCGTGCTCCCTGACCTGACCCTCTGTGGTGTCTTCTGACTCGACCACGGGCGCGCTTCAGACCACCACGGTTACGCCCGGCAACGAGCGCGGTCGTGCCCTACTTGAGCACGGTCGTGCTCCTTGAGCAAAATCCTTAATTTTTATTTTTTTTAAATTTAATTTAATATATTTTATTTAGAAATCTCAAAACTTATTTATAAAAAATAATGTTATAAAATCCCAAGACCCGGGAATCATTTATAAACCAAATCTTTGATTTAGAAATTTAAGACGATTATTTCCCGATAGTTTAAAAGTCAACGAAATCCTAAATGAAAGTTTATATAATTATTTTTATAAACTATTTACACAAATATATATATTCCTTATATTTTGACTTAAACAAATATTATTTATTTAAATTTATATTTAAATAAATATATATATATCACTACTATTTAAATATCCTAAATAGATAAATAAAATAAATTATTTATTTATTTGTAACAAACCAAAATCCGGGTCTCGTTATAAATAAATAAATATTTCTAAATAAATATTATGGTGAAAATAATATTTTAGAAATAAGTTGAAACAAGTGGGTTTCAAGTTAGTAATGGATTTGCACTAGTTTTAACTAGTTTTAGAATGAATTGGGTGGAAATGAAAGTTGAGGGGTTAAAGTGCAAATGTGGCAAATCTGCCATATTTGACCTTTAGAAGTCAAAATTGACTTCATTTTTGAAGTTGAGTCGTTCAAGAGAAGAGGAAGAGAGGAGAAATCGGGTTGAAGCCAAAATTCGTGTGTTTGAAGCTTGAAACTTGAAGGTGTTGGCTCACACATCACCTTTCTAACATCAAGTAATCAAATTGTGGGTCTAGAAGGCGGAGCGGAGTCGTCTAACCCAAAAGGTAAGTGCCTATGCACTTACTTAGTATTGATGATAAATGGTGAATTATGTGGATTATGTGTTATGTGTTTGAGTGCATACTTGTGATATGATTAATTGTGAATGATTAGTATGTACAATGAATGAATGTAGTTATAGTGTTAATCTATAATGAAAATGGATCATGTGTTGATCACAAACGAAACGGAGTTATGGCCTTGTGCCATAATGGTAATGGATCATGTGTTGATCATAAATGAAACGGAGATATGGCCTTGTGCCATATTGGAAATGGATCATGTGTTGATCATAAATGAAACGGAGTTATGGCCTTTGTGCCATAATGGAAATGGATCATGTGTTGATCATAATTGAAACTTGTAGAAGGGTGCAAGTAATATGTAGCCTAAATGTCAATTTGGGTGGAAACGGGTCAAATGGGTGAATGGGTGAAACGAGTAGTAATTTTACTTGTTTGTTATGAATTTATCTTCATTACTAATGGTGATATGTTTATGTGGTTGTAGGAAAAGCTCCGAGGTAGTCAAAGTCAAGTCCAAGGCGTTGTCGGATCCTCGTATGCATAGTTTCATGTTTTGGTGATTTGGTGGAATTCCCCTTTTTGATTGTAAATTTGATAAACAAAACATGTTTTTGGTGTGTGATCATGTTGTTGAAGGGTTTTTGGTTAAAACCCATGTGATGGGCAAATTTGTTGTCTTGTATTTTGGAAAAAAAAGATGGAAATTTGGCTAAGTATGAATTTTGCAGGAAACTGAAACTCTCTGGAAATCTGATGCCTCGCGGTACGCGAAGAACCGGGATAGGTTCTCTCGCGGTACGCGAGGGACAAGGGTTCCGGAGATGCTTCGAGGGGTCTCCTCGCGGTACGCGAGAGCTAGCAGGGAAATCTCTCGCGGTACGCGAGAGACCTGGATTCCGGGCGTGAGTTTTTGGGACTCCCTCGCGGTGCGCGAGGGAGGTGGCCCGTGTTCCTCGCGGTACGCGAGGATTTAAAAAAAAAAAAAAAATTCTGGGATTTGTTTTTAAGCTTTCGCGTGTTTTAAGAACGGTGTGTTTCAACTTGGTATCCGAGCAATGGTTTGAGGGAATTGGTGCGCGAGGCACTAAACTCAAACCGGATGCTCTTGATATGGGGGAATTGATACGAGAATCCATGAAGGACTTGACTAAGACTCGGAGCTTCCGGAACGAAAGGTTAGTAATGATTTGATAAGTGGTTATGTATATGTGTTGTAAATGCATATGAATGATTAAATGGCAAGGTGTTATGTGTGCCGAAACTTGTCTTGTAAATTGTTATATGAATATGATAATTGCACTTGGGCATAACGTATTATTAAACATGTCTGGCCAATATGATTAATAAGACGAGATGTGCAAGAGTCTTTATGATAACCATATGACAATGAACATTGCGGGGATTAAGTGAAGGTGATTATATATGTATGTATGTATACAGGTAGATATATATATATATATATATACTTAATACCTATAGGAGTATTTGTGTGATGGATACCTAGGGTATTGAAAGTATAGGAATGTTAAGGTGTTTTTGGTTTTTTTCTCAGTTAAGAGATGGCAGACGATGCAAATAGAGAACCGTTGGATCCTAGAATCCAAGAATTTATCAAAGAAGAAGTGGCCAAGGCGTTTGAGCAAGCCACGACTTTGTTGTTGGAAGAGATGAAGGGAACTATTAAGCTCTCCCTTGAGGAAGTTATGAAGGAAAAAGACAAGGAACCTCGAGGTTGTACTCTCAAGGATTTCATGGTGATTAAACCGAAGGAATACGACGGTCAGGTGGACCCGATACTTAGCCACCGGTGGGTGGTGGATATGGAGTCGAATTTCGAAATGACTAGATGCAGGCCCGAGGATAGGGTAATGTTCAGTGTGCCTCTGTTGACTGGGAGGGCAAAGGAATGGCTGTTGAATCTCCGTAGAGAGAGAGGTGTTTCTGGGGTGACCTCCATGTCTTGGGAGGAATTTAAGGCGGCTTTTCTGAAATACCACTGCCCGCAAGCCACGGTGGACAGGATGACTGAGGAGTTCCTCCTCATGAGACAGACGACTGAGTCAATTGACGAATTGGCTGGAGCCTTCTTTGATCGGGCCAAGTTTTGTCCGGATGAGGTATCGACCGAAAAGGCCAAGATTGATAGATTCTATGCTATGCTAACAGTGGAATTCAGAGATAGCATATCTCCATCCTCATTTACCACGCTTGTTGATTTAATAAACAGGTGTCGGGAAAGGGAGGTGGAGTTAAAGAGGCAAGAGGCTAGGGGTGAGAAGAGAAAAAGGGAAATTATGGATCAGGTGGTGAAGAAGATCAAGGGCGGGAGCCCTAGTAAGAAGCCGTTTGTTAAACCTTCTTCGCAAGATTGTAAGTTATGTGGAAAAGTGCATTTTGGGGAATGTAGAAAGGGTTCTTCAAGATGCTATAAATGCGGAAAGCCGGGGCATATGGCTAATCAATGCCCAAGCCAAGTCCGTATATGTTACAACTGTTACAAGCCCGGGCACAATAGGGTGGATTGTTGATGTCGTCCAGACGGTCTATATAAAAAACTATCAAATAAAACCTAATCTAGACTCTCTAGCTTTAAATTTATAAAACCTAGACTTGACCTAAAACTAGACCACACAACCGGCAAGTGTACCGATCAGTATAGTATAGCCTAACGAAGTCCGGATATCGAACCCAAGAGACACTGAATAACTAACACTAGACTCTAACTAGGACTTAATATGATTTGGTTGGTTTGGGGGTTTACTACACTAGATAATTAACTAATGAATGCAATAACTAAGGACAATTCAAACTATCAAGGGAAAACTAAAGATGAAATCAAGGATGGAGAAGTCACTACCTAGGTCGGAATCCTATGTGTAAAGCTCAACTTCTATCGGTTCTGGTAACTAGGTTGGATCTGGGTTTCTAAGGATATAACACCTAAAAGATATCTAGTGGATTCCCGATCACTCTCGGTCTCGGGATGTGACCAGAAGACAACCTAAGGATATTAAACTCACCAGATGGTCGGATCACCTCTCGGGTATTTCCTACTATGACAAGTACCCTAATAAACGGATTACCTCTCAGTCTCACCGCCTACCATACACTCAAGGAATGCATGGGGTAATTCTAGAATGGATACTATGATTCGGATAGCAACTATCACTCGACACCTAACACTAACGTCCTCTCAGACTGTTAACACTCGGATTCCTAATGACGAAGACTAAACGACTAATTCTCACCTCTCGGGTATTGAACTAGGACACACATTCACTTCTAATCAGTAATTAACTAGGTTTTCTATGGATACTACATCTAGACTCCACTCCAAATCACAAACCCTAAAGTCTATGAACCAGAAACGAAGATCAAACTGGCAGACAACCACAATCAACGCAGAAAACCATAATCAATCACAAGATCAGATGTAAACATGCACTAACATCACACATAAACAAACTAAAACCTTTACTAAATCATAAATCCAACATTCGAAACCAAAAACCGAATAAAAATCGAAACTTTAACACATAGTCATCATATTGACCTAGGTAGATCGAGGATCTAGCCTAGAATCATACTAAGAACATCCAAACAGAAGTAAATAGCAAAATCCATAGGTTCAAAACACAAAATCAAAGATAAAGGTTGAATCTTTAAACCCTAGAATGTAACTACACAAACCCGGAATCCAAAAGCTTCAATCTTCAACTCCAATCGACTTCCAAGCTCCCAAAATCGCCTCTTTTTGCTCTCTCAAACGGCTGGAATCGAACTCCTCTAATTATGGTATTAGAAATCTATTAAAACTCAAAATTAGGGTTTTTGCGGATTTACGGTCCTCTCGCGTACCGCGAGGGCCAAATTAGTCGGGCGCACTTCTGGAGTTCCTCGCGTACCGCGAAACTTTCCTCTTCTGGTCTTCGCGTACCGCGAAGACTTGAAATTCTTCATTTTTTCACTTTTGGTCCTTGGACTTTTCCGAGCTTCGTGTCTTCGCTCGTTTTCTTCACGTATTCTTCGATAATTCTCCCGAGCTCCTACAAATAAGACAAAAGACTCAAACGTACATAAAAACAACTCAAAACGAATAGAAAACTACGTAAAACACATTAAAACAATGGAATAAAGACGTGTGCTTTCGCACCATATCAAATATCCCCACACTTTACCTTTTTTCGTCCTCGAAAAAGACTTCTACAATGAAATCACAACTGGAAGTACTCTTTAACACTCTTATACATTAATTAGCACAGATATAATCACGCGATAAAATGCAACAAATGATATTTCGATCCGATTAAACCCAACACCAACTATCAAGCCCCCGTTTATGTTCTAAATCCATTTTATATATCACATCAGTCTATCTATGGGTCTCACACTTAAGAGCTACAGTTCCACCTAATCCCGTCTCACGGTCATGTCTAGGCACGGGTTAAACCATATAGATTTCTCCCACCACGATAAACTAGAATTTACAGGTTTTTGAAATTAAGATGAAATCATGAATGAATTGTCAATGAGCATAATTAAGCAAAAGAACTTTCGTCTAGAGGTGTTTCAACCAAGTCACTATCCCGGAGGGTAACACATAGACTAGATTCTATCAATAAAGCACATAAATCTCACTTAGGGGTGTATCCTCCAAGTGGCCATCCCGGAGGGAAACACATAAGCAAAACTCAGTATTTAACTCATAAGCTCATGAATTTTGGATTTATGGATGTGGGCGCCACCGAAACTCGAATTTATTTTCATAAAAAGAGAGTGGTGTGCCAAAAATTTCAAAAAACTCTAAATTTTATCTTAACGTGGTACCTATCAACCTATATTGACAGTTTCAGCTTTACCATTTACTTTAAGATGATTACCCACAAGATTTCATGAATTTATTCAATTAATTTTCCTCAACAACATAAATAGGATATTTAAGCTTTCAAAAAGGCTGGATCTACCAAAACATCACAGATTATACGTGTTTTCTATCATTATTTATTTTAAATTCTACAAGCATTTCCAGTTATACCTATCATCTTCCATTTTGCTTGCAAAAACTCTAATTCAAAGGACATTTTTTTTTCAAAATTTTCAAACTTTTACCTAAAAATACAAAAATATACAGACTCTTCATAAAAGAAAAACAAACTAAACAAACTAGACTCAAGAGGTTTCCCATCCCCACACTTGAACGACACATTGTCCTCAATGTGAACCAAGAAACAACTAAAAATAAAATAAAGACTCAAAAATAAAAGATGGTAAAGTGGAAGCGACTTAGCTGGTATTGATATCAAGATTCTGTGCAGCTTCGTTCTTCCACTTGTGCAACCGTATAGCATTTCCTTCGCGGCTTGCACATCTCACTGTCGGGTTGCCTTTACAAACTGGTACCGATGATAATCAATCCTGCCCGAATGGAGATTGAGTACGGGCGAGATGATAAAACCTGCAAAATAAACCTCAAACATACCCGCAGCATCAAACTGACTCAAAATAAAAATAAAATAAAAGACTCAACTGACTCACTAAAAACTAGAAAGACTCAAGATAGATAAATGCAGAGAAAACATACTCGATGGGTGGCAAACACATAGACATGAATTCCACAGCAAGTAGATCATCGGTCATGAACGGTTTCTAGGTCTCCCGTAGTAATGATGGATGAATGATGATAAAGGTGTGGTGATGGTGGTGATATGGATGATAGTGATGGTGATCGGATGGTATGAAGGTAGGTGTTGAATGGATGATGGTGGTTAAAGGTGATGCATGATGATAGAGGTGGTGGTAGGTTTTAATGGTGATGAAGTATCATGGTAGTGTGTGGTGGTGATGACGGGCACTGAAACGGGTACGGGAAACCACGGGAAACAAAGGAAGTAGGGTGACACCAGCAAAGCCCCGCGTACCGCGAGAGACGGGCAAGATATTCCTCGAGTACCGTGAGGAACAAAAGACTGAGCCGGCCAATCTTTCTGTCTCCCGCGTACCGCGAGGCGCAATAATAAATCTCTCGCCTACCGCGAGGGAGTGCTCTTCACAAAAAGATTCGAAATTTTTCCACTTTTTATACTTAGAAAAATTTTGATCATTTAAAATATTGTTTCACCCAAACTCACTAAAAACCCGTCCCAAGCATAAAAACGAATGTAAACATACCTGGAACTCCATTCCTAATGATTTTCCTCACCGAATCAAGCACGATTTCCTGCATAGATTGACACGAACAAAAACACATACCGAAAAACATAGAAAAGACACGGACTCAAACCACGTAAAGCATACAAACTCTACATCCCGGGCACTTGCCCGAGACTCAAGCAATCCTATCAGGAGGCTTCTCCTTGATCCTAACCGGTACCGCCTTCATCCATCGCGGTCTCCCGGTTCTCCATAGCTTCCACGCACTCCTATTTCTACCAAACATTGGACCTCTATCATCCAGCTCCTTCCACCACATCTTAAATCTACCCGGCCCGAAAATTATATGCACCAAATAGCCAAGTAAGTTGTCACCCTTAGATGTCCCCACACTTGGGGTTTTCTCTATCCTCAAATCAGATGATTCACTTAACGATCGGGTCCTCTTACGGGGTGGCCTAGATCTAGGCGGTGACTCAATCTCTATCTCTTCAGCACAAACAATAGTAAAGACGTGTAGAGGTTTAGTGTAAGGCCCCTAAACCGGGTGACCTCGCTTGTTGGATTTACTCATAAACATAGTCTTAAATACTGAACTTAAATTAAAACATTCATCCATTTATTCACATAATCATAACAGCGGAAGTCTTTACAAATAAAACATAACATATTCTTTACAAAAAAGTGGGATGTCAGTCTTGTGCCGGGTAACCTTCACGCCATCGCACGACCTTTTCTTCCCTTACCTGAAATGTATACTAAAAGTCAGCTAACGCTGGTGAGTTCTAGATTAAAGACATTCACACATAACATTTATCTTATCATAAATATAATAAATGAATGTGTATTCGTACTTTTATATATTCTTTACTTTATTGTTCTCACATAACATTCATTGAGGGTACATACATATGTACATACATACTTTCATTGAGAGAACACATATTGGCCATAATCTTAAGGGAGATCAACCCATCACACTTGTCGTGAATGTCACAAAGACATCGTAGTCAAAACTACCGTCGTAGCCCATTTCATTACCGTCCGGCTCTAGAAAACCGTCAGTCATATCGTTAATTTCGTCCGGCAACCTTTGTCCGTCCGCTCTTTACCGTCCTACCGTCGTAGTCCGTCATTTTTATCCGTCTGCCCTAGGGCATCCGTTTCCCATGTGACCATTATGTATGCAACCGTTCTACATTAGTTAAGGCTTGCTTCGACATACGTCCTAGCTTGCGAAGGAACGTTTTTGTCCCGGTTGCAAAATAGTCGCGTGGTCGTCCGTCTACCGAAGTAGTCGTTGTCATAGAAGGGTTCATAACGTTTACATTCATTCATAACATGCAATATATATAATATAAATCAAGATTTCATTCATTTACGTTATGTCCTTCTTTCGTTCATTCTTTGTATCATACGATTCATTCTTTATTCATAATTCATTTTCACATATATAAGTAATTATATATATATATATATACGTATGATCACATTGACACTTATAACATTTATTCATTTAGTGTATACACTTCAGCCCCAAAACATTTATAAATCATTTGCACATAACATAGAAGGGGGCACATAGAACTCACCTGATGAGCTACTCTAGGTTGTCCTAAACAAAGGCCCAACAGCGTCACTTCCGATCTGGATTAGGTAGTTAAATACACATTAGACCCAACCCTGACTCTAATGGTTTGATCATTCTAAACTTACTGACTTTACTTAACCAACCTGTGGCCTGCTGTCTGCTGCCTGCGCACTTAGTAAGTGCGCAGGGACTTGCTCATGCGCACTTGGTAAGTGCGCAGGAGTCTTCCTCCTGCGTACTTGGTAAGTACGCAGGGACTGCTGCCTGAACACTTAGTAAGTACGCAGGGATTCCTTCCTGCGCACTTGGTAAGTACGCAGTACCTGGTTCTTGGACCAAAATTTCGGAATTCTTGCATGTTAATCTGATCATGCTAATCTTATAATTTTCTTTGATCAAAACGTGCGGTTTTCATTCTAGATTCTATTTCTAAGCTTATTATCAAGTTTCATCCGTAAAAACATCACCTATTTAGCTAAAACTCGAGAAACCCCAAAAATGAACAAGAACTCATATTATGATCGAATCATTACCTGGATTGGAATTCTGATCCGGATGTTTTGCTCACGATCTTAGTAGTAACGTGCTCCTTAAATCTCGTGATGATCCGTCGACTTTCTCTCTCTAGACCCGGGCTCCCTTTCTCTCTCTAAGATGGTGCAAGTGAGGGTGAAATGAGTTAGTGGGCTGCCTTGCCCCTTTTATACCTGGGCTTCCCTCGGCCCGTTGGAGCCGAGCCCAAGCCCATCCGTTCTTATTTCGCTTTAGGACGTTTAAATCTCCATCGTTTTTTATTTACTTATTTTACTATTTTCGGAATGTTACAAGTCTACCCTTCTTAAAGAGGTTTCGTCCTCGAAACTATTTATACGTCAAACAATTGAGGGTATAGTCCCCTCATCTCGTCTTCTTTTTTCCCATGTAGCTTCCGACCCTTTTCTGTGCTTCCATTGTACTTTGATTAAAGGGATCGATTTATTGCGTAGTCGTTTTTCAGCTCGGTCAAGAATAGCTATTGGTTCCTCTACATAATTCAAACTGTTATCCACTTCGATATCGTCGTAGGGTATGTGAGCTGTGTCGTCGGCTAGGCATTTGCGTAAGTGCGACACGTGGAACGTAGGGTGTATTCCACTAAGCTCAACAGGTAGGTCGAGTCTGTAAGCAACTTGACCCACTCTCGCTAAGATCTTGAAAGGTCCGACGAACCTTGGACTCAGTTTGCCACGCTTTCTGAATCGGATGATTCCTTTCCATGGTGATACTTTCAATAGTACCATGTCCCCCACTTGAAACTCTAAGTCCCTTCTTCTCTTGTCCGCGTATGATTTTTGTCTGTCCTTTGCGGCTTTCATTCGAGCCTTGATTTGATCAAATTTTTCAGAAGTTGCTTTGACCACTTCGAGACTTGCAAAATCCTTCTGCCCAATTTCCCCCCAACAAACCGGGGTTCTGCATTTTCTCCTATATAACATTTCAAATGGCGGCATGCCAATAGTCGTGTGATAGCTGTTGTTATATGAAAATTCTGCCAATGGTAGATGGCTGTCCCAACTCCCACCGAAGTCAATGATACAGGCCCGGAGCATGTCCTCCAAGGTCTGAATGGTCCTTTCAGATTGGCCATCGGTTTGAGGGTGGTAAGCAGTGCTGATGTTCAGTCTAGTGCCCATTGCTTCGTTGAATTTCTTCCAAAACCTTGACGTGAATCTAGTATCCCTGTCGGACACAATCGACAGCGGCATACCATGTCTGCTCACAATCTCCTTGATAAATACTTCTGCTAGTCTTTCTGACGAAGAAGACTCACGTATGGGCAGGAAGTGAGCACTTTTCGTCAAACGGTCGACGATCACCCAAATGGTATCATTGCCTTTAGCTGTTCGCGGTAGCTTGGTAATGAAGTCCATTGCGATCTCTTCCCACTTCCATTCTGGTATAGGTAAAGGTTGCATTTTACCGCATGGTTTCTGGTGCTTGGCTTTAACTAGTGAACACGTTAAGCACTTGCTCACGTATTCAGTCACATCATTCTTCATGCCAGGCCACCAGTACTCTTTCTTCAAGTCTCGATACATTTTGTTTGTCCCGGGGTGGATAGAATAACGAGACTTATGGGCCTCATCGAGTATTTTGGCTCTAAGCTCGCCAATCTTAGGTATCCACATCCGGCCAAACCTAGTTCGTACACCGTATGTATTTGCACTTAAGTTCCCTTGTTGTCCTACTATTCTTTCCCGTTTCACATTTCTTTCTAACAGTGCTTCATCTTGTGCCTTTGTTATTTCGCCCATCAAATCTGGTGTTATAATCAGCTGACACGCTTTGATCCGGATAGGTGCCGATTCTTCCTTTCTACTTAAAGCGTCAGCCACAACATTTGCCTTGCCTGGATGGTACAATATTTCACAGTCATAGTCTTTCAGTAGCTCTAACCACCTCCTTTGCCTCATGTTTAATTCTTTTTGCTCGAAAAAGTACTTCAAGCTTTTATGATCGGAGTAGATGGTGCATTTAACTCCATACAAATAGTGCCTCCATATTTTCAATGCGAAAACTACTGCTGCTAACTCGAGATCGTGTGTTGGGTAGTTAACCTCGTGAATCTTTAGTTGTCGTGAGGCATAAGCAATTACCTTTCCTCGTTGCATAAGTACGCAACCTAAACCCTGCCCCGAAGCGTCAGAGTAGACTACCAAGTCTTCATTTCCCTCAGGTAGAGTCAAGACTGGAGCTTGGGTTAATCGTGTCTTAAGTTCCTCAAACGCGTTATTTTGGGTTTGACTCCATTCATATTTCACTTCTTTCCGTGTCAGTTTAGTTAGTGGCGAGGCTATCCTTGAGAAATCTTGAATGAACCTTCGATAGTAGCCTGCCAATCCAAGAAAACTTCGTATCTCTGTTGGTGTCTTTGGGATGTTCCATTCCTTTACTGTTTCTATCTTTGCAGGATCTACCATGATGCCGTTTGGGTTTATCACATGACCTAGGAATTGGAATTCCCTAAGCCAGAACGCGCATTTGGAGAATTTCGCGTACAACTTCTCCTGCTTTAACACTTCCAGAACTTCTCTTAGGTGACAGTGGTGATCACCCTCGTTTTTCGAATATATCAGTATGTCGTCTATGAAAACTATCACTGATCGATCCAACATTGGTCGACATACTCTATTCATCAAATCCATGAACGCTGCTGGAGCGTTAGTCAATCCGAAGGACATCACGAGGAATTCATAATGTCCATAACGCGTGCGAAACGCGGTCTTTGGTACGTCTTCTTCTCTTACTTTCAACTGATGGTAACCCGACCTAAGATCGATCTTTGAGAACCAACTCGCACCTTGCAGTTGATCAAAAAGATCATCTATTCTAGGTAGCGGGTATTTGTTCTTTACTGTTCTCTTGTTCAATTCGCGGTAATCAATGCACATGCGCATGCTGCCGTCCTTTTTCTTTACAAATAATACCGGAGCGCCCCATGGTGAGATGCTCGGTCTAACAAATCCTTTTCCTGTTAGTTCCTCTAGTTGAGACATCAATTCTTTCATTTCTGACGGAGCCAATCGGTAGGGGGCTTTGGCAACGGGCTCAGCTCCTGGCAGTAAATCAATCTGAAATTCTATTTCCCGATCGGGTGGCAACCCAGGTAGATCCTCAGGGAATACTTCCGGAAATTTGAACACCACAGGTACATTCTTGAGTTCTTTAGTTTTCATTCTATCATCAATAACATATGCCAGATAAGCTTCGCAACCGCGCCTCATGTAACTTTCGGCCTTGATCATCGAAATGACGTTTGGCATTGTGCAATTCCAATCCCCATAAACCGTAATTGGACATCCGCTAGGAGCTTTGAGGTGTATTCTCTTACGTTTACATATGATTTGAGCTTCGTTGGCAGCTAACCAATCCATACCCAATACTATATCGAATCCTCCTAAGGTGAGAAGGAATAATCTAGAAGGAAACCTATGTCCCTCTATTTCTATGATGCAATTCTCCGTGACTTGGAATACTGCCGAATTTTTACCAACGGCAGTTTGTACGCTAAAGGCCTTTACTATGGTGTTGATAGTGCAATCTAGTTTACGACTAAATGCATTTGATATAAAGCTTTTACTAGCACCAGAATCAAATAAAATCGCAGCACGTTCATCATTAACTAGAAACGTACCTGACACGACATCAGGGTTTCCCCTTGCTTCTTCCTCAGTTAAGGCATAGGCCCGAGTCCTTGCCTTTTGTTGTTCCTGTTCCTTCTCCTTTCCCGAACCAGATTGGCCGGCCTTCCTGCAATTCTTTGTCAGATGTCCAAACAATCCACATACTTGACATTTGACATCCTTCAAACAATCTCGAGAGTAGTGCCCCGGCCTTCCGCACTTATAACACACGGTGGTGCCGATTCGACACTCGCCAAGATGTTGTTTTCCACATCTCTTGCACGTTTCATATCCGACCAACCTCGGTTTCTTAATTTCAATTGTTTCATTCCCTTTTCCGGTGCCTCTAGACGAGTTCTCCCACTTCCTCTTTTGTGTCACAGGTGCCGGGTCCTCGTTGGCATAATCGTCGTAAACGATTCTAGACAGGTTGACTACCGACTCGAATGTCGAGGGTAGGTTGGCTTTTACGTGGACACGGACCCTTTGTGGTAGACCCTTGACATAGTATTTGATCATACGTTCTTCGGTTTCCACCAAGTGTGGTACCAGTTGGGCCAGCTCGTTGAACCTTGAAGTATATTGGCGATGAGTCTTGTCGCCAGCTTTGAAGTTTAGGAACTCGTTCTCCACACGATCAATCTCATTCTGTGGGCAGAACTTTTGGATTACGAGCTTTTTCAAGTCCTCCCATGTCATTTGGGCAAGAGCATGTGGCGACTTTGTTCTTTGAATATTTCTCCACCAACCTAGTGCTTCATTGGTGAAAGAATGAGCAACATATTTAACCGCCTGGTCTGGTCGGCACTCGCTGATGTTGATTACAGCGTTCATTCTCTCAATCCATTCCAAAGTAGCCACCGAATCCTTGCTACCATCAAACTTGGGTGGGTCTCCATCTTTGAAACCTTTATAAGTGCACCCTTTAGTGCTTGGCCCCACTTTTATCTCATCCCCGTCGCTGTCATATACTGTCTCTTCGTGGTTTCCTTCATCCCCCTCTCTACTTTTCTTTATTGCCTCGGATAGTAGATCAGGCAATACCTTCTGCAAAGTGAGCACAACTTCACGGGCAATAGCATCCCTGACTTCAGGTTCCAACTGTATAGGCCCTGGACTGTTGTCCCTAATTGGGGTCACTTCTATTTCGTGCACACTTTCGGTGTGCTCTGCGTGCACACTCTCTTCTTCTTCAAATCTTGGGTTCAACGGAGGTCTACCTCGTCGGCCAGTGCGACCGCCTCGAGGTCCTGTCCTTCCTCCACCAGCCATAGTTCTTAATTTCCTGGATTGTTAAAAAGGGAATACATCAATGTCCTTTCTTCAGATCATAGTTTGGAACAGTACGAGCAAGGTAAATTCTTAATTACAGTAACCGGTTTGTGATTACTAATTTACATTGCTTTTCGGGTTCGAAACTCTTCAAATCAGTCGTGGCATTAACATCTATTTGTTCTAAGTTAAGGTATCTATTCCTATGCAAGAGCATTAACTTTACGACTTACTTACCGTGCTAGCGTTGGCGTTGGTTACCCATACTGACATCCGTGCGTTGGTCCCATAATCAGTTTGAGTCTAGACATTTAGGGATGCCTAAATCTCTCAAACTATTGCTCTGATACCAACTTGTAAGGCCCCTAAACCGGGTGACCTCGCTTGTTGGATTTACTCATAAACATAGTCTTAAATACTGAACTTAAATTAAAACATTCATCCATTTATTCACATAATCATAACAGCGGAAGTCTTTACAAATAAAACATAACATATTCTTTACAAAAAAGTGGGATGTCAGTCTTGTGCCGGGTAACCTTCACGCCATCGCACGACCTTTTCTTCCCTTACCTGAAATGTATACTAAAAGTCAGCTAACGCTGGTGAGTTCTAGATTAAAGACATTCACACATAACATTTATCTTATCATAAATATAATAAATGAATGTGTATTCGTACTTTTATATATTCTTTACTTTATTGTTCTCACATAACATTCATTGAGGGTACATACATATGTACATACATACTTTCATTGAGAGAACACATATTGGCCATAATCTTAAGGGAGATCAACCCATCACACTTGTCGCGAATGTCACAAAGACATCGCAGTCAGAACTACCGTCGTAGCCCATTTCATTACCGTCCGGCTCTAGAAAACCGTCCGTCATATCGTTAATTTCGTCCGGCAACCTTTGTCCGTCCGCTCTTTACCGTCCTACCGTCGTAGTCCGTCATTTTTATCCGTCTGCCCTAGGGCATCCGTTTCCCACGTGACCATTATGTATGCAACCGTTCTACATTAGTTAAGGCTTGCTTCGACCGTCCATTAATACCTTTTCATACGTCCTAGCTTGCGAAGGAACGTTTTTGTCCCGGTTGCAAAATAGTCGCGTGGTCGTCCGTCTACCGAAGTAGCCGTTGTCATAGAAGGGTTCATAACGTTTACATTCATTCATAACATGCAATATATATAATATAAAGCAAGATTTCATTCATTTACGTTATGTCCTTCTTTCGTTCATTCTTTGTATCATACGATTCATTCTTTATTCATAATTCATTTTCACATATATAAGTAATTATATATATATATATACGTATGATCACATTGACACTTATAACATTTATTCATTTAGTGTATACACTTCAGCCCCAAAACATTTATAAATCATTTGCACATAACATAGAAGGGGGCACATAGAACTCACCTGATGAGCTACTCTAGGTTGTCCTAAACAAAGGCCCAACAGCGTCACTTCCGATCTGGATTAGGTAGTTAAATACACATTAGACCCAACCCTGACTCTAATGGTTTGATCATTCTAAACTTACTGACTTTACTTAACCAACCTGTGGCCTGCTGTCTGCTGCCTGCGCACTTAGTAAGTGCGCAGGGACTTGCTCATGCGCACTTGGTAAGTGCGCAGGAGTCTTCCTCCTGCGTACTTGGTAAGTACGCAAGGACTGCTGCCTGCGCACTTAGTAAGTACGCAGGGATTCCTTCCTGCGCACTTGGTAAGTACGCAGTACCTGGTTCTTGGATCAAAATTTCGGAATTCTTGCATGTTAATCCGATCATGCTAATCTTACAATTTTCTTTGATCATAACGTGCGGTTTTCATTCTAGATTCTATTTCTAAGCTTATTATCAAGTTTCATCCGTAAAAACATCACCTATTTAGCTAAAACTCGAGAAACCCCAAAAATGAACAAGAACTCATATTATGATCGAATCATTACCTGGATTGGAATTCTGATCCGGAGGTTTTGCTCACGATCTTAGTAGTAACGTGCTCCTTAAATCTCGTGACGATCCGTCGACTTTCTCTCTCTAGACCCGGGCTCCCTTTCTCTCTCTAAGATGGTGCAAGTGAGGGTGAAATGAGTTAGTGGGCTGCCTTGCCCCTTTTATACCTGGGCTTCCCTCGGCCCGTTGGAGCCGAGCCCAAGCCCATCCGTTCTTATTTCGCTTTAGGACGTTTAAATCTCCATCGTATTTTATTTACTTATTTTACTATTTTCGGAATGTTACATTTAGGGATGGGTACTTCTAAAGGAATGACCTCTACAACTTCACCAGCATCATCAGGATCCTCAATAACCTCCTCTAACTTCCCCACACTTGGGGTTTTTCCTATGACCTCTTCAAACTCTGCCATCATCTCCAGTAGATCATCAGGCACCTCATCTCCATAATCGTCCGGCTCATCTAGCAATCCTTCTAACTCCAACGCCCAATCAGATGGTTCTTCTAAATTTAGGGCGGGTTCACCAACTTCTAACATCGAATCGGAGTCCCAATGGTGGTCCATGAAAGAATCAAGCATGCACACGGAGTGGCTATGCTCGCCGACATCCTTCCCGGACTCTATAGTATCAAAGGTAGCTGACTCATCCCCCATACGAAGTGTGAGCTTCCCGCCAAAGACATCTATCATCGCCTTAGCGGTACGTAGGAACGGGCGTCCTAGGATGAGCGGGACTTTATCATCAACTTCCATGTCTAAAATGACAAAATCCGCGGGGAAGACAAAATTACCAACTTTCACTAACAAGTTCTCCACAATTCCCCGTGGATACTTGACTGAACGGTCAGCCAATGAGATGCTCATGCGCGTCGGCTGCGGTTCGCCTAGGTCTAGCTGCTTATACAATGAATAAGGCATCAAATTGATGCTAGCACCAAGGTCGGCCAACGCGTGGTGTAAGGGCAAACTGCCTAGGAGACACGGGATAGTGAAACGCCCCGAATCTCCCAATTTCTCGGGCAGCTTGTTCTGCACCACTGCAGAGCATTGCTCACTAAGTGAGACTTCCGAGATCCCTCCAAGCTTCTTCTTGTTGGAAAGAAGATCTTTTAAGAATTTAGCATACCTGGGCATATGCTGGAGGACCTCTATAAATGGGAGATTGACCTTGAGTTGTTTGAACATCTCAAGAAAGTGACCGTATTCCTTAGCGTGTTTATGTGGCAACACACGTACGGGATAAGAAATACGACTCAAGTCAATCTCGGGGGACTTCATCTCCACCCCCTTCTTCTTCTCCTCCGGTGCCTTCTTGGTAGGCACCTCAACGACTATCTCTTCCTCCACCGGCTCTTCTTCTACTACTACCGGTGGGCTCTCATCCTCCTTCTCTCTCATGCTCCTCGTCGAAACAGCATTCGACTCGGTCTCTTTCAGCATCCTAGCATCGATCTCAGCAAATCGAGCTTCCCAATCTATCTTATTCACCTCCTCCACCGAGGGAATATTATGCTCACGAAAGTGGGAGTCATCCTCTTCAACCTCTCTCCTCTCCACACTCTCTACTGACACGGCCATCACTGAAGCATTTGGGCCCGAAGATGGACCTCCTTGTCGATCCTTTAAGCTCCTAGCAATGTCTCCTACCGTGCGTTGCAAATCCTGGAATGCCGATTGTTGATTCTTCATTAATGTGTCATGGCTATCCAGTCTTTGCCAAGCATCTTCGTTATTCTGCACCAGCTGGGCAAGCAACTGTGTCTGAGTCTCCATCATCTCCTCAATCTTTCGTGACCCGACACTGCTTCCAGAACTTGCTTCAGCTTCTCCTCCTCCTTGCTGGTGCTGCTGGCGACTATTAAACCCAGATGGGTTGTTACCAGATCTCCATCCCGAGCCAAATGAATTATTATTGTTGTATCCTCGGTTCTGGTAGCCAGCATAGCTCACGTGCTCTTGATTATTTACCGGGCAATCTCGGGTGTCGTGTCCTCCCCTGCACACCTGACACCTCAAAGCACTGAGCTTGAGCTCCTTGATCTCATTCGCCATCGAGGCGAGGGCAGCGGCCACGCTAGAATCAGGAGTGACCTGATGCACACCTCTAGGAGAGGAGGCGTGGGGTCTAGCAGTAGGGATGGAATCCCTAACAGAACGTGGATACTGCTGTTCGGCTTGAGCGAAGCTCTCGAACATCTCCTCACACTCTCCAGGGTCGAGTCTCTCCATGATATGGCCTCCCGCAGCTGTGTTAAACATTTGCTGCTTCTCGAAGGTAAGGCCATTATAGAACTTCTCCACGAGCGCCCAGTCAGACAGACCGTGCTGGGGGCACCGGCTCAACAGCGCGTTGAACCGCTCCCAGGCCAAGTGATAAGGCTCGTCGGGGTCCATACGAAAAGAGTGGATCTGGTCCCGAAGGCGAGCGGCCCTGGAAGGTGGATAGTACTTCCTGTAGAACTTGGCTTCGAGGTCCTCCCATGTGGTGATAGAATTGTTAGGAAGAGTGTCGAGCCAAGTAGATGCGCGACCAGAAAGGGAGAATGGAAAGAGACGCAAGTAGACTGCGTCCTTAGACACACCCGGGATATTAAAAGTGTCACATATCCGTGCAAAGCGGGATAAATGTCCGGGTGCATCCTCATCCTCAAGGCCATGGAACTGAGTAGCATGAGTAATCGTGCTCATGACATATGATGGGATCTGCCAAGAATTGGTGTTCGGTATAGAGGGGCGCGTGATCGAAGATCTCGCGCCTGTGACCCCATCACTGGCCCTCTGGTGCACCGTACGTCTAGCCGGTGGGTTAGCGTCACCCATGGTAGGAAATGGAACTGGGCTAGGAGAACGTACCTTGGATTTAACCAGCTCCTCTAAACGCTCCCGAAAGTCGCGGGTGCGCTCGTGAAGCTCTCGTTCGGGCTCTTGAAAAGCTGCAAAAGATGGTGATCCTTGCGAACGAGTATTGGGCATAAACAGAAAGACTCTAGAGGGAAAACAGAATAAAGACTCAAAGACACACAGAAAGACTCGATTCTAAATTAGACACTCAGATAAGATTCACAAGTAGCACACAAGACTCAAAAGAAAACAAAAGACTCAAATAAACCAAATATCACTAAAAGAACTAGTCAAAGCTAATATTGCTATTGCCAAGTGTCCCCGGCAGCGGCGCCAAAAACTTGATGTCGTCCAGACGGTCTATATAAAAAACTATCAAATAAAACCTAATCTAGACTCTCTAGCTTTAAATTTGTAAAACCTAGACTCGACCTAAAACTAGACCACACAACCGGCAAGTGTACCGATCAGTATAGTATAGCCTAACGAAGTTCGGATATCGAACCCAAGAGACACTGAATAACTAACACTAGACTCTAACTAGGACTTAATATGATTTGGTTGGTTTGGGGGTTTACTACCTAGAGAATTAACTAATGAATGCAATAACTAAGGACAATTCAAACTATTAAGAGAAAACTAAAGATGAAATCAAGGATGGAGAAGTCACTACCTAGGTCGGAATCCTATGTGTAAAGCTCAACTTCTATCGGTTCTGGTAACTAGGTTGGATCTGGGTTTCTAAGGATATAACACCTAAAAGATATCTAGTGGATTCCCGATCACTCTCGGTCTCGGGATGTGACCAGAAGACAACCTAAGGATATTAAACTCACCAGATGGTCGGATCACCTCTCGGGTATTTCCTACTATGACAAGTACCCTAATAAACGGATTACCTCTCAGTCTCACCGCCTACCATACACTCAAGGAATGCATGGGGTAATTCTAGAATGGATACTATGATTCGGATAGCAACTATCACTAGACACCTAACACTAACGTCCTCTCAGACTGGTAACACTCGGATTCCTAATGACGAAGACTAAACGACTAATTCTCACCTCTCGGGTATTGAACTAGGACACACATTCACTTCTAATCAGTAATTATCTAGGTTTTCTATGGATACTACATCTAGACTCCACTCCAAATCACAAACCCTAAAGTCTATGAACCAGAAACGAAGATCAAACTGGCAGACAACCACAATCAACGCAGAAAACCATAATCAATCACAAGATCAGATGTAAACATGCACTAACATCACACATAAACAAACTAAAACCTTTACTAAATCATAAATCCAACATTCGAAACCAAAAACCGAATAAAAACCGAAACTTTAACACATAGTCATCATATTGACCTAGGTAGATCGAGGATCTAGCCTAGAATCATACTAAGAACATCCAAACAGAAGTAAATAGCAAAATCCATAGGTTTAAAACACAAAATCAAAGATAAAGGTTGAATCTTTAAACCCTAGAACGTAACTACACAAACCCGGAATCCAAAAGCTTCAATCTTCAACTCCAATCGACTTCCAAGCTCCCAAAATCGCCTCTTTTTGCTCTCTCAAACGGCTGGAATCGAACTCCTCTAATTATGGTATTAGAAATCTATTAAAACTCAAAATTAGGGTTTTTTGCGGATTTACGGTCCTCTCGCGTACCGCGAGAGAATTTTGGCAAGCCCCTCGCGTACCGCGAGGGCCAAATTAGTCGGGCGCACTTCTGGAGTTCCTCGCGTACCGCGAAACTTTCCTCTTCTGGTCTTCGCGTTCGCGTACCGCGAAGACTTGAAATTCTTCATTTTTTCACTTTTGTTCCTTGGACTTTTCTGGGCTTCGTTTCTTCGCTCGTTTTCTTCACGTATTCTTCGATAATTCTCCCGAGCTCCTACAAATAAGACAAAAGACTCAAACGTACATAAAAACAACTCAAAACGAATAGAAAACTACGTAAAACACATTAACACAATGGAATAAAGACGTGTGCTTTCGCACCATATCAATTGTCCCGAGTTAAAGCAGCAGGGTGGAAGCGGAGTGAAGGTTGAGACGCCGAAGCCTAAGGGAAGAGCCTTCCACATTTCGGCGGAAGAGGCAAAGAACAACATGGATGTTGTGTCAGGTACTTTCAAGATTAACTCATTGACAGCACTAATTCTTTTTGATTCGGGGGCTAGCCGATCGTTTGTGTCTTTGAAACTTGTTAAACACTCTTCTTTTATAAGTAGCAAGTTAGATGAACCCTTAGAAATTGAGGCGGCTAACGATAAGAGTTTCCTAGTTTTTGACATTTATAAGGATTGTAAGTTGAGAGCGGGGGGTGAAACTTTCCTTATTGATTTGATTCCTATGGCTATAGGGGATTTTGATGTTATTGTGGGGATGGATTGGTTGTCAAAGAATAAGGCGAGTATTTTATGTGGACCGAAGGCGATCTAACTTATTTCCCCGTCGGGAGAGTCCATCTACATAGAAGGTGATAAGAAAGTCAAGGTGAGGTTGTGCTCCTTTGTGAAGGCAACCAAGTACATGGCGCGTGGGTGCAAGGCGTTCATGGCATGTGTTACGGATGTGGATGGAAAGGTGAAAGAGATTCACGATGTGCCGGTCGTGAATCAGTTCGTGGATGTGTTTCCTGACGAGTTACCGGGGATTCCGCCGGATAGGGAGATAGAGTTTGGGATCGACTTGATGCCGGGTGCTAAGCCGGTAGCCAAAGCGCCTTATAGATTGGCACCACCAGAAATGAAAGAGCTTATGGAGCAATTGCAAGAACTTCTTGATAAAGGTTTCATACGCCCAAGTGTCTCACCTTGGGGTGCGCCCGTTCTCTTCGTTAAAAAGAAGGATGGGAGCATGAGGATGTGTATGGATTATCGGGAGTTAAATAAGTTGACGGTGAAGAATAGGTACCCATTACCTCGGATTGACGACCTATTTGATCAATTGCAAGGGGCGTCGTGGTTCTCTAAGATTGATTTGAAATCCGGGTACCATCAGCTGAAAGTGAAAGAAGATGACATTCCTAAAACCGCTTTTCGCACTCGTTACGGTCACTATGAATTTACGGTTATGCCTTTCGGTTTAACCAACGCACCCGCGGTTTTCATGGACCTTATGAACCGGGTGTGTAGACCGTTCCTCGACCGCTCGGTCATTATTTTCATTGACGATCTTCTCATCTATTCAAGGAGCGAAGGTGATCACGCTTGCCATTTGCGTGAAATTCTCAAAGTCTTGCAAAAGGAGAAACTTTATGCTAAATTCTCCAAGTGTGCCTTTTGGTTACGCGAAATTCAATTCTTGGGTCATGTGATTAATGATAAAGGGATTACTGTCGACCCATCCAAGATAGTGGCGGTTAAAGATTGGTCTCCACCGAAGACGCCTTCGGAGATTAGAAGTTTCTTGGGGTTGGCGGGTTATTACCGGCAGTTTATCGAAAACTTCTCTCGGATTGCCTTACCGATGACGATGTTGACCCGTAAAGAGACTAAGTTTGTTTGGGGTTCCGAGCAAGAATCTGCCTTTCAACTCTTGAAAGAAAAGTTGACTAAGGCGCCTGTTTTATCCTTGCCAGACGGGACCGATGATTTTGTTGTGTATTCGGATGCCTCGCATTCGGGGTTGGGTTGTGTTTTGATGCAAAGGGGGAAGGTGATTGCCTACGCATCTAGGCAATTAAAGACTCATGAAGTGAACTACCCTACTCACGATTTAGAGCTAGCGGCCGTGGTTTTCGCACTCAAAATTTGGAGGCATTATTTGTATGGGGCTAAGTGTACGATTTACACGGATCACAAAAGTCTCAAGTACTTCTTTGACCAAAAGGACCTCAACATGAGGCAAAGGCGGTGGCTTGAACTGGTCAAGGATTACGATTGTGAAATACTTTATCATCCGGGAAAAGCGAATGTGGTGGCGGATGCACTTAGCCGGAAGTCGAGTCATGCACCTTTGAAGGTGAAGTCATTTAAGATGACAATTTCATCCTCCCTAATTGATGAAATCTGGGAGGCTCAATTGTTAGCACTCGGGGGTGACTTAAAGAAAGAGCGGATGGTTGCTTACGTTGATAAGCTTGGGGAAAATAGCACGGGTTTGAAGACGTGCTTTGATAGGATTTGGATTCCTAGGTTGTCAAGTCTTTTGACAACTATTCTTGATGAGGCGCACAAATCCAAATATTCTATCCATCCGGGGGCCACAAAAATGTTTTATGATTTGAGGAGTCATTTTTGGTGGCCGGGAATGAGGCGTGATATTGTTAAGTATGTGGAGAGGTGTCTCACATGCTTAAGGGTAAAGGCAGAACACCAAAAGTCGTATGGAAAGCTGCAATCGCTTGAAATACGACTTTGGAAGTGGGAAAATGTTACCATGGATTTGATCACCAAACTACCAAAGACTCGAAAGGGTTACGATGCAATTTGGGTAGTGGTGGATCGGTTGACGAAGAGTGCGCATTTCCTTCCTATAAAGGAAACGTACTCATCGAATAGATTGGCAGAGTTATATGTGCAAGAGATTGTGTCACGCCATGGGGTGCCGGTGTCGATTATATCGGACCGGGATACGGGATTCACTTCTCATTTTTGGAAGAAATTCCATGAGGACATGGGGACGAGGTTGAACCTTAGCACCGCTTATCATCCACAAACGGATGGGCAAAGCGAGCGTACGATTCAAACGCTCGAGGATATGTTACGTGCGTGTGCTTTGGATTTTGGGGGTAGTTGGGATGACCATTTACCGTTGGCGGAATTTGCATACAACAATAGCTACCATTCTAGCATTGGTATGCCGCCTTTTGAGGCATTGTATGGGAGGAAATGTAGGACACCCGTGTGTTGGGGTGAAATCGGTCAACGGGAACTTGGTAGTAAGGATGTGGTTAATGTAACGAATGTTAGTATTGACCAAATTAAGGCGCGCTTGAAGGCGGCGCAAGATCGCCAAAAGTCCTATGCGGATAATAGGAGGCGGGCGATTGAGTTTCAAGTGGGGGACTTTGTGCTGTTAAAGGTCTCTCCTTGGAAGGGGGTCATACGGTTTAGGAAACGGGGGAAGTTAAGCCCACGTTTCATTGGGCCGTTTAAGGTTGTTGCTAGAGTGGGTGCGGTAGCTTACCGTTTGGAACTACCGGAGGAACTAAGTAGACTTCATAATACGTTTCATGTGTCCCATTTACGCAAGTGTTTAGCGGATGAGTCTACTTTTGTTCCATTGGATGATATTGAGGTGGATGAAAAGTTGAGTTATGTGGAAGAACCTGTGGCAATCTTGGATAAGAAAGTGAAGCGGTTACGAAATAAAGAGATTAGCCAAGTGTTGGTGAAGTGGAAACATAGAAAGGGAGCGGACATGACTTGGGAAACCGAGGAAGAAATGCTCAAGTATTACCCAAACCTTTTTATGTGAAGACGGGTTTCGGGGACGAAACCCAAATAAGGGGAGAAGATTTGTAACGAACCAAAATCCGGGTCTCGTTATAAATAAATAAATATTTCTAAATAAATATTATGGTGAAAATAATATTTTATAAATAAGTTGAGACAAGTGGGTTTCAAGTTAGTAATGGATTTGCACTAGTTTTAACTAGTTTTGGAATGAATTGGGTGGAAATGAAAGTTGAGGGGTTAAAGTGCAAATGTGGCAAATCTGCCATATTTGACCTTTAGAAGTCAAAATTGACTTCATTTTTGAAGTTGGGTCGTTCAAGAGAAGAGGAAGAGAGGAGAAATCGGGTTGAAGCCAAAATTCGTGTGTTTGAAGCTTGAAACTTGAAGGTGTTGGCTCACACATCACCTTTCTAACAACAAGTAATCAAATTGTGGGTCTAGAAGGCGGAGCGGAGTCGTCTAACCCAAAAGGTAAGTGCCTATGCACTTACTTAGTATTGATGATAAATGGTGAATTATGTGGATTATGTGTTATGTGTTTGAGTGCATACTTGTGATATGATCAATTGTGAATGATTAGTATGTACAATGAATGAATGTAGTTATAGTGTTAATCTATAATGAAAATGGATCATGTGTTGATCACAAACGAAACGGAGTTATGGCCTTGTGCCATAATGGTAATGGATCATGTGTTGATTATAAATGAAACGGAGATATGGCCTTGTGCCATATTGGAAATGGATCATGTGTTGATCATAAATGAAACGGAGTTATGGCCTTTGTGCCATAATGGAAATGGATCATGTGTTGATCATAATTGAAACTTGTAGAAGGGTGCAAGTAATATGTAGCCTAAATGTCAATTTGGGTGGAAACGGGTCAAATGGGTGAATGGGTGAAACGAGTAGTAATTTTACTTGTTTGTTATGAATTTATCTTCATTACTAATGGTGATATGTTTATGTGGTTGTAGGAAAAGCTCCGAGGTAGTCAAAGTCAAGTCCAAGGCGTTGTCGGATCCTCGTATGCTAGTTTCATGTTTTGGTGATTTGGTGGAATTCCCCTTTTTGATTGTAAATTTGATAAACAAAACATGTTTTTGGTGTGTGATCATGTTGTTGAAGGGTTTTTGGTTAAAACCCATGTGATGGGCAAATTTGTTGTCTTGTATTTTGGAAAAAAAAGATGGAAATTTGGCTAAGTATGAATTTTGCAGGAAACTGAAACTCTCTGGAAATCTGATGCCTCGCGGTACGCGAAGAACCGGGATAGGTTCTCTCGCGGTACGCGAGGGACAAGGGTTCCGGAGATGCTTCGAGGGGTCTCCTCGCGGTACGCGAGAGCTAGCAGGGAAATCTCTCACGGTACGCGAGAGACCTGGATTCCGGGCGTGAGTTTTTGTGACTCCCTCGCGGTGCGCGAGGGAGGTGGCCCGTGTTCCTCGCGGTACGCGAGGATTTAAAAAAAAAAAATTTCTGGGATTTGTTTTTAAGCTTCCGCGTGTTTTAAGAACGGTGTGTTTCATTATTATTTCAAAACAAACCCTAAACGTACAAACCACCAACGAATCCACTTTCGACATAAAATAACACAAACAATGACGCATGTTATACACTTATTCAATAGGTCAAACGTAGCGACCTACAACACACTTGGCATTTTGTTGATTTTGTGCAAACTACACTCTCTAACACAAGTGAGTTACATAGCCCCTCCTTTACTCTATTTTACAAACTTTTGGGGTGGAACATGAGTTCAATCTATATGTTTACAAACTACACAATACAATTCCACCCTACATTCATGTGTTACAATTTTGTGCTTTGTGCTTGAGTACTAGGTGTGTAGACCAACTATTTGCTATTCACGTACAATCATTAACTATTTTAGCCGACGGTAAACAGTGATAGATCTATTGAGTCTGACAAACCCACCCAGGTAGGGTGACTGTTACTGCCAACACGCTTTTGTTTTGCATGCTAGTTACAAAGGTTTGATTGTATATATAGGTCACACGATGGTATCTCTCCATAAACGCCTTAATTGCCATGTTTGTATGAATTGTATGCACACAACACTATATTCTATTACATGACACGAAAACCTATGTATTCTCACTAACTTTCTAGTTGACTTTGTTTTTAACCATGTTTCAGGTGACAATGTTTGAAGTGTTACAAGCTTGCTACACTTAGGATTTGGACCTAGCAATTAAACTAAATTATTTGTCTTTGTAATTTCAATCATTACATTTGGTTTATGTATTGTACGAACTTGCTTCATGAAATGGAAATGAACGTTTAGTTATTCAAACTTTAGCAACCATGAGCTATGAACAGTCTACATGTCCCGCCTCGACGTTTCCGCCGTCGGTTGGGGTGTGACAATCACCGCCATTGTCACCTCCGTCACCATCACCACCTACCATTCTCCGTCAATCGCCATCCCCACCTCCGTCGCCGTCGCCACCCATCTCCATCCTCCTCGCCACCACCACAGACGACCATCAATGCCACCATCACCGTCACCTGCTCCATTACTCACCACCGCCACCATCATCCTCCGTATACCACCAATCCGCCGCCATCACTACCGTCGATTCAGGAGTCTCCGGGGTTCTGCCTGTCATCACCATCGTTTCCGGTCGCCATTGAGGTCAGATTCTTTGTTTCATTGCTAATTCGCATCAACTATAGTGTAATTTGAGTCGGGTAGAGTATTGTGTAGTTGGTTCGAGTGTCGTTGGGTTTGCAGGTTCCAAAATGTGTAAACAAGTCATGTATTGTGTCTGTTAAGTCTCTTGGACAGGTACTGATTGTGAATTGAGTCGTTCAAATGGAATTTGAGTCGTATTCATGTTGATTAGTTGTACTGTGAGTTGGTTAGTTCGTAATGATTAGAAATCTTACTCGTAAAGTTAGTTCATCATAGATCATCAGTCGTTTTTGTTTATTAGTCTAGTAAATTATCGTAGATTGTGTACACTTTGTTTTGGGATATGCCTCTGGTTTTCTTTACAGGTTTAGACCGCCTCGCCCGTACTCAATCTCCATTCGGGCGAGGTTGTCTGGTTTTTAAATAAACGAATAGGGTATCCCGAATTTTTCAATTTTTTTTCTAATTTTTTTGGAGTATTTTTGCTTAGTTTAGAATAAGTCGAACTACCGCGAATGAAATGCTATACGGTTGTTCGACCTGTTGAACTATTTTATTGTTATTATTATTGTGTTGTACTAACATGTAAATGCAGGTATGTCTGACCGAGGAGAGTCGTCCAGCGCGCCCAAGCGCAAGCGGGGCCCAGTTCCCCACCCTAGGGGAGAGGCCGAGGAGCCGCGCCCGATCCGTAGGGCGCCGCGTGTCATCCGATACGTGGCTCCGGAGGTCCGTCCCACGCCCGATGCGCAGCCCACGCCGATTGAGGACCGGATTTTGCAGCACCACACGCTTCTGTGCTTCGAGCTGATGACCAAGGAGTCGGTTCGCCTAGAGAGGTTCGTCGACATGGAGCCGTATCAGCACCGGACTATTGATTGAGGACTGGAGGAGGAGCTGGGATAGATCCAGCGTTTAGAGGGGTTTCTGGATGCTCGGTGGCGGTTGGCCTTGGCCTGTGACGCCACTCAGTACCATGAGCTCACTGTCGAGTTCTTTTCCACTTTCAGGTATGTCACAGGCCAGTTCTCTGAGCCAGCCACCGTTTCTTTCTCTCTTGGCCGACAGGTTTATGAGCTGTCGGTCCCGCAGTTTGCGGTTGCCACGGGGTGGTATACCGAGCAGGAGGTGGCAGCGCCGCCATTCTTGCAGAGCCTCCGGGGCCCTTTCCGAGGCAACATGACCAGGGGGTCAGCGACAGTCAGTTGCGTGACTTTTGGCATTCCATCGCCGATGGACCATACTCTTCCGCCTTGGTCGAGTCGTCCATTCGCGACCCCCTCATCCGGTACATTCATCGCATCCTGGCGTGCACTCTCATCGGCCGACGGTCCGGCATTGAGAAGTGCAACCAGTTGGATCTATTTTGTTTATACTGCATAGTTGGTCGCCGCGAGGCCAACCTAGCTAGCATTCTCATATCATCAATCGCCAGGGGTCGTCGCGGTGGGCCGGAGGCGCGTTTGGAGCTCAGGCCTTACATCAGCAGGCTGGCGGAGCGATTGGGAGTTTTTGACCGTTATCCGGGCCGTCTACTTACACCGGGCCCGGATACTTTTCCATACGGTTTGGTTGAGCTACGTTTGGCGGGATCATCACGATGGATGATCCCCTAAGATTCATGGAGATCAGGCAGGGTCCGTAGGTCCCACCACCTGCCGGGACGCCTGCCGCGGCAGCGATAGAGATGGGGGCGCCGACAGCACGCCAGAGGATTCCACACCATATTGAGCGCCCCCAGGTTCAGCACCCGTTGAGGATGAGGCCACCAGCACCTCTTACTCTCGAGGCGCTGAGAGATCATATTTTTGACCGCTTGGATCGTCAGGACGATGCCATTCGGTATATGATGACACAGCAGGGCGTAGAGATCCCACCGTTCTTCAGGGCACCAGACCAGCAGCAGCCGGATCAGCCAGAGACGGGAGGTGACCAGCCGTGATCTTCAGAGCCTTTTGCCGGGTTGTATATAGTTAGTCTTTGTATTTTTATTTCCGCTTTATTTTTATGTATTTCATTTCTTTCTTTCCAGTCCTGTACATTAACTCTTGTATATTTCTTATTGTATATATTTGGGGGTTTCGGCACGGGTTGGTTGTGTTGATTGCTGTTGCTATATTATATTTGACGTGATTGCTAGTATGTGTTAGAAGTTAGCCGCTTTCGTCCGTGAGGAATACGTAGAACATATGTGAGCTAAGCGTTTGAATGGAGGGCTAGGGAGCACGACTTACGAGGAATTTCATAGCCGTAACACCAGGGAAGTCTGTTCCGATTTTTGTTTTTATTTATTTTTTTGCTTTATTTTATTTTTGTTTTATTTTACCGTCGTTTCTCGGTCCACATTGAGGACAATGTAGAGTTTAAATGTGGGGATGGGAGACGTTCGTCTAGGTTCTGTATTTTGAGTCTGTTGTTGTAAAATGTAGAAAATTTTTGAAAATGTCCTTTGAATAAGAGTCTTGCAAGTACATGGAAGATGATAGTACAACTGGTCATAGCTTGCTAAAATAAAATAAAATAAAACAATAGAAAGCGTATCTAATTTGTGATGAATCGGTAGACTCAGCCAGTTTGAAAAGCTTAAATATCCTGAAAAGTGTTAATTAGGATTAATAACTTAATTAAATCATGAAATCTTGTGGGTTCTCATCTTAGGGTATCGGTGAAGCTGAAACTGTCAAAATAGGGTGATAGGTACCACGGTAAGCTGAGATTTTTATGTTTCTTAAATATTTTTGGCACATCACTCTCTTTTTATGCAAATGAAACTGAGAGTTGATGGCGCCCGCATCCATAATCCACATCATGAGTATAGTTTAGAATTGAGAGTTCAAGTTCTAACCTACGTGTTTCCTTCCGGGATAGTGACTTGGGAGATACACCCATGGGTCGGGATTTGAATAATTAATAGTTGGGATAATTAAGGTTTCGTTTATGTGTTTCCCATGGGGATAATGACTCTGTGGATACGCCTCTAAACTGAAATCTTACGTGCTTTCATGATATAACTTGATCCTACGCGCTCCTTCTGGGATGGTAACCCGGGAGATGCACCACTGAGAAAAGGTTGATTCATACGTAAAATAATACTCATTCCATTTCATTCCATCAAACCATCTATATTTGGAAAACATAAAGATTTTGGAGTACTGTGGTGGGAAGATCTACTTGATCTAAACCCGGGCCTAAACATGACCGTGAGACGGGATTAGGTGGAAGTGTAGCTTTTAAGTGTGAGATCCATAGGTTGACTGATATGCTGTATAAATTGGATTAGAACACTGTTCGGGGGCTTGATTTTTGGTGTTTGGGTTTAGTTGGATAAAAATACCGGTTATTGCACTTTAATGCGTTATTATATGTGTTGAACATAATTAAAGAATAATAAAGCTTTGTCCGGTTATGATTCCATTGCAGAGATCTTTTTCGAGGACGAAAAAAGTGTAAGTGTGGGGATGTTTGATGTGTTGCAAAACACATGCATTTATCCGTGTATAATTGTGTATAATTGTCTAGTTTTGTATTCATTTTGTATGGTTTTAAGTTCATTTTGAGTTCGGGTTAGATTTGCAGGTAACAGTGTGCTAAGGAAGTGGAAAACCGAGTAAAAATGTAGAAGAATCGAGCACACGGAAGTTGGAGCCAAAAAGAATAAAATATTGTTAATTTTCTGTGAAGATAGGTCTCTCGCGGTACACGAGAGACAGGAGAGAAGTCCCTCGCGGTACGCGAGGGAATCCAGAAACTCACCCGACTAAATTGTCCCTCGCGGTACGCGAGAGGTCCGCTAAACCGAGATTTTAGGAATTTTAGGGTTTTGAAGATTAGGTCGGCCATTCTTGATTATTATCGACTTGTAGACGAAAAAGCTTGGAACTTTGGGCGATTTTGGCATTCAATATTGGATTTTGCTTGGAGATCGAAGGTTTGGAAGCAATATCGGTTAGATTAATCATTAGATCACGCTTAATCATTCGGTCACGATTGATCTTTGCTATTTGAACTATGTTTTCTCTGATTAAACTTATTTCTTCTGTCTTTATGATGTTTCTTGGCTAAAACCATTAGAACTACCTAGGTTTGAGATGATTGGATGATAAAGTTTGGATTTTTATTGGTTTTTGGGATTTTGATATGAATTTATGTTAATGTTCAGATCTGAGTTTGATTGTTTGATGATTATGCATGCTTATGAATGGTTGTTTGTGGTTTGATTTATCCATACATGCTAAAGTGAATGTCTTTCATGATTTAGTGTGTAGTAGATCGTCTACTTTGTGTTTTCGATTAGTTTATGGTTGTCTAGACGTAGTCACCATAGGATATTCAGATTTTAATCAACTGATAATAAGTGTTCTTCTTATCTAAAAACCTAAAAAGTGATAGGTAATCGATTAGTCGTCAGTATTAGGGTTTCTGAGTGTGAACTTTCCGAGAGGTCGTTTCCTTAGAATTCTGGTATTGTTGCTATATCGTGTCAAACATATTGAATTCAGGTTGCTCCTTGCATCTTTGATGTATTGAGATTGCATAACCGAGAGGTGAGCTTATCTATTGAGTCTTTAGCATAATTGGTGATACCGAAAGGTGAATCCATTGACTGGTGAGTTTAGTATCCATGAGTTGTCTTCTAGCCACATCCTGAGACCGAGAGTGATCGGGAATCCATTAGGTATCTTGTAGGAGATAGATCTTTAGAACCCCAGTTTGTGTCATATCCTAGAACCAGTATAAACCAATCCTAATATCCATGATTCACAGCCTAGGTAGTCCTTTGTCTAGTTACTGATTTCACCCTAAGTCTTTGTTTATTCAGTCTTTTGTCTTCTTTAGTATTCATTGTCTAGTTTAATCTTAGTTCGTAGAATCCCCCCCCCCCCCAATCCAAACCAAATATTAAGTCCTAGTTAGAGTCTAATTTGTGTTAGATTCAGTGTTTCGTGGGTTCGATATCCGGACTTCTTTTAGCTGTGTTACAATTGATAGGTACACTTGCCTGTCTTTGTGGTCTGGTTTAGTAGAGTTGTCTAGAGTTTAACTAGAGTGTCTAGGTTAGTTTGTGTTTAATTTTATAGACCGTTTGACCGACATTAATGTTCTTGATTGTATCTTGGTACCTGTTTCACATTTGGTATCAAAGCTTCAGGGAGAAGCTCTAATTCAATCTGAAGAATAGGATCTGGAGCCGAGATTCAGGTTTACGTATCAACGAAAATCAAAAACGAAGATGGGCGATGCAGCTAATAATCAAGCAATTGTCGTTCGAGATAATTTCACCACGATCCCTCTACAATGCCCGATGCTTACAGCAACCAATTACACGATTTGGGCAGTGAAATTGAAAGCTATATTCAATGTTCACGGCTTGTGGGATGTAATTGTGTCGAGAGTTGGTGTTCAACCTGATGCAAAGAAGAATAACGTGCAATTACGTATTTGTATCAAGCTATGCCAGTGGTGTTGCGGGTCGCTAATTTGACACCAGCAAGAGAAATTTGGGATTCCCATAAATCAAGATTTGTTGGACTGGATAGGGTAAAGAAAGCCAGAATGGCAACCCTAAAGAATGAATTCGAGTTGCTAAAGATGAAGGGGAGAATATTGATGAATTTGCAGGCTGTAGATCTTAGCGAGCCATTCACAAAGGCAATTCTTGTTCGTAAACTGCTTGATTTAGTGCCTGAAAGTTACCTCCACATAATAGCCTCAATAGAACAATTTGTTGACATCGAGACTATGCTCCTTCAAGGGGCAATTGGCAGATTGAAGGAGTTTGAGCAAAGGAAAGGAGCGAAGACTAAACAAATAACAGCCAAAGATGACCAGTTGTTGACCTATTCATAATGGCAATCAAAAAGAAAGAATTCAGACTCAAAGAATAAGAAATGGGGAAAATGGAATGATAATGGATGTCGATGGTTCAATCAGAAGGGAAGTGATGGTGACCATGATCAAAAGAAACCAAGGCAAGGTGATCGCCCTAAGAAAGATAAATCCAAGATAAAGTGTTTCAAATGTCTTGTGTTGGGGCATTATGCAAGTGAATGTCCAGGTGTAAAACCAAAAGTCCACAAATGAACTTAACACAAGCTGAAGATGAAGAACCATCCTTATTAATGATTCATTCAGTAGCCCAAAAGGAGATGGTGTTATTGAATGAATTCAGCATTATTCTAGCCAAGTATAAGTCAGAGGAGAATGGAGCATTGGTGTGGTATCTTGACAATGGTGCCTCTGACCACATGACAGATAATGCTTCTCTATTATCCAGTATTGACAAGAATGTAGGTGGTAGAGTAAGATTTCTGGATGGTTCTTGTGTTGAGATAGAGGGAAGGGGTTCAATAGTACTAGAAGGAAAGAATATTGAACAAAGATTACTCACAGATGTGTATTACATTCCACATCTGAAGAGCAATATAGTGAGTCTTGGGCAGGCCACTGAGGGAAGGTGTGAAGTCAGCATGAAAGATGAGTTTCTGTGGTTGTATGAGGAATGGAAACTGTTAATGAAAGTTCCTAGGTCCACAAACAGACTATACAAAATTAGTCTGAAAATAGGCTCTCCAAAGTGCTTTCAGGCTAAGATTGATAGTTCACCATGGTTATGGCATGGGGGTTAGGCCATGATAATTTTGAATCACTTAGGGTGATGACAAGTAAACAAATAGCCAAGGGAGTACCTCTGATAACACATCCAACTCAAGCATGTGAGGCTTGTTTAGCTAGTAAGCATTCAAGGTAGCATTTTCCATCTAAGTCAAACTATAGAGCAGATGTGCCTTTGAAGGTAGTTTCTATAGATTTTGTGTGGACCAATAATGCCTACAACCAGGGGAGGAAATAAGTACTTTATGTTGATTCTTAATGATTACACAAGATTCATGTGGGTATATTTTCTCAAGAGCAAGGACCTTGCCTTTGAAACCTTCAAACATTTTAAGGTGAAGGTTGAGAATGAGTATAGATTGAAGGTTAAAACCTTGAGGTCAGATCATGGAGGCGAGTTTACCTCACAAGTATTTAATAGTTTTTTTATGAAAAGGAAGGAATTTCAAGGATGTTGACTACACCTTATTCACCTCAGTAGAATGGTGCAGTGGAAAGAAGGAACGTGTCTATTCTTAATATGACAAGGAGTATGATTAAGGCAATGGGGATGCCTCAAGATTTTTAGGCAGAAGGAGTAAGACAATCTGTCTATATTCTGAACAGGGTTCAGACTAAAGCATTGAAAGATTGTACTCCATATGACGCATTGAAAGGAAGAAAGCCAAACTTAAAACACATAAGAGTCTTTGGGTGTAGTTAATGATGGTTCAAACACGTTACACTACCCGCAATTAATACCCGCTAAATACTCGTTTTAATAAATAAATTTCGAAGTCGTCATAATATAAATACAAGAAATGTGTCGGGTTTAATATATATATATATATATATATATATATACCTATATATACGCCGGTAGTTTAGACGCGTTAACGATCTCAAATGAAAAACCATATATATATATATATATATATATATATATATATATATATATATATATATATATATATATATATCTAAAATGGAATGGATGTTGGAGTGTAGAAGTGTTTGATTGAAGATCATCATCATGAAGAATGGATCGTGAATATGTAGGTGGTTGATCGAGGATGCAACTTCTTACAACGTCATCACGACGATTTGGAGTTGGAGTGTAGGTTTGGTTGATGGGACATGTTCTTGTCATAATTCAATCATGAAAGATTTGAAGTAATATGGGTGGTTAGTTGGGTAGGTAGTAGTAGTTGATACTAGACGTTAGGATTACTAGCGGTATAAATCCCGGTAAGGATTTTAAACGACAATGTAATTTGATTTACGTTCTTAAACGATACTAAAAACCATAGTTTACTAGCCAAGGAATAGTTTGATGAAAAATGTTCAAGTTAAGTCTATTTTTATTCGTAAACGTGATCACACTAATATATAAATACCTAACGAGGGTAATATATAATAATAACTTTAGGATTGTTTCCACAAAGGTTTTCATATGTTTCATGAATTCATATAAAGGATTTAGTCGTCTAGTCATAAACGTTTTAATTACAATATATAATTCTAATTATTTTTCCGTTATAATAATTAATCGCTATTGTTCGTGTTATACTGGTTTTACGTCCGCATGAACGGTAATTCTTATAGTTACTAAGGTATGAAATGATCGTTTGTACTATATTTGCTAGACTTTTATTGTTCGTATTTATGATAAATACGGATATTGTCATGGAATGTCGGGTGTCACACCACGTGTCTAGTTTACGTAAACGCTTAGCAGATCCAACTTAGGCTATCACATTAGACGATGTGCAAGAAAATGACATGCTTTACTTCACTGAACAACCAATTAACATTCTAGGCACTGAAGAACGAAAGTTAAGGAAGAAATCCATACCAATGGTATTAGTTCAATGGTAAGTTCGGTTAGGACCCAACAAGACTTGCGAGTTAGCAGATAAGATGAAATCTAAGTACCCTCATCTGTTTGAATATCATTCTAATTTCAAGGATGAAATTTCTTAAAGTAGGGAGATTTGTAACACTTCAAAAATTCAAGAAAACAACAATATAAAACTAGAACCCTACGTAGCACAAATCCCAGGGACCAAAAGTGAAGAATATGAAAGTTCAGTCGACAGCGGATCGCTACCTAAGCCTTCGCGGTCCGCTACATGATCAGGAAGGGAGCAACCATAGGATGACGCATGGCAAAGCTAACTCACTGAAGCAGGGTCAGTAGCGGACCACTACGTACCATCTTAGCGGTCTGCTACGTGGCCAAAAAGAAAGCGGCTAGCGTAAGGGGCAGAAGTGGTCTACTACCGCCTGCATAGTGGTCTGCTACGGGTTCCACATTCAGCCTATAAATAGATGAGCAATGGGAGTTCATTTAGATATCCTAAAACATTTCCACACACGCGCATTCTCTAAAACGTTTAACCAATTTCCCGGTACGTGCCACGAGAGTGATTAGTCTGTAATACGTCTGCAAATGCAGTAGATAGTCTCGAGGTAAGGTTCAATTTGAATGTTTAAGGTTTGATTATTAGTATGGGTTAAGTTTGTAAATAGTAGAAAGTATGTTTAGAGTCTGATGTGTGTAAAGTATATATAAAATTAAGTCAAATTCACATAATGGTTTTAAAAAGGAATTACCAATCCTAAAACACACAAACGGCAAGTGAACCGGTCGGTATGTAATAAGAGTAGGCAAGACCGGATATCAATCCGTGGACACCTATGGCGGCTCTCAATACAAAACCTTTATCGACTCCTAACCGATGGAAAACAAGTGATGATTTTATTTTTATTATTTTTTTAAAACATATAATTAAACGAAAACAAATAAAATGCAACTAAAGAAAGAAACTGACTTTGAAACGAACAAGACACGAAATTGACAAAGATGAGACAAACACTACCTAGACCAGGAATCCTATTGACTGACTCAACTGTTTTCGGGACAACCGACTGTATGACACCGGTTCTAAAGATAGACTGACTCGGGAATCACTAAAATATGCAGGATCTCCTCTCGGACTCACCTACACACCTCAACTATCCAAAGGATCGGATTAAGCTCACTGGTAAGGAATTGGATTTCCTCTCGGACTCACCAAAACCTAGAACACCACGTACTCGATAACGGTTTCACCTCTCGGTCTCAAACGTCCTATACTCAGAGACTATCCTAGACAGACCTAAGAGCAAGGAGTAAACTCCCAAAATACCGTTTATGACATGAAACTGCAAGATGATAAAGACGACTCGGACAACCCACTCTCGTGCAATTGCTACCCAAACCGACAAACCACAAGACAACCTGACAACCTATCTCCTCTCGGACTCAAGATTGGTAAAACACTTGTTTATATGTCCACACAAACCTGCTACAACGATTGGCCTAATCGTCTAGATCACAAACACAAAGTAAATGACTCAAGATCCCGAAATCTCACCCAAAACACACAAAGCATTCAAGTAAAACCTCAAGAGCAACAAATTCATGCAAGATCAGTAGCAAATCAGTACTCAAACACATTCATAAACAATAAATCAAGAATCTTTACACTAATATCCGTCATACGATCGATTAAAACTCAAAAACATTCAAACCAAATCAATAATCATCCTAATCTAGGTAGCTAACAGGTTTAGCTACTCATAATACTCCAAAACATCATAAAACTAAGATCAAACAGAAGCATAGTCAATAGAAGTTCCAGAAATCAAACGAATAAACACAAACCGAACGTTTCCAAACCGAAACCGATCTTCAATCTTCACTCTGATGCTTCTAGGAAGCTCCAAACTCCAATCTTAATGTTCTCATCGTCCAAAATCTCCTCCCCTCGGTCTCTAAACGGCTGGTAATCGACCCCCCTACTTATGGGAGAGTCCTAAACTATTTAAACATGAAATTAGGTCAAAATCTGCGTAACTGGGTGTTTTCGCGTGTCGCTAAATCCATCAGATCAAGTCTTCGCGTGTCGCGAAAGACAAAAGAGTCGCAAAAAAATCCTGATCTACCATTTCTTGGCGTGTCGCGAAAAATGAGTCCCCAATATTCGCGTGGCGCGAAAACTATCCTGATTTTTAGACTCCTCTCATCGAAATACCCCAAATCCATATATTATGGGCCCCGTAACTCATTTTGTAGCCCGAGATATGCCCCTCTTAAGTTTGGACTATTTCCCGACTTTTGCCGTTCTCATCCCGTGGTCTCGTGTGTTCGTTTCCTTCACAGTTTCGGCTCGTTTAAGCATCAAACTCACCCGGTTACCTACAAACCAACACATATAAACATAAGTATCATAATCGAATGAATTAACAACCAAAACCTATTCAAATGTGGTGGAATACGCGTTATTAACATGTGTGTTTTGCACCACATCAAACATCCTCACACTGGAAGTTTGCTTGTCCCTAAGCAAAGTCCTATGCAACACATCCAACTATGTAAATAAACAAAAGCGATCACATTTAGCAAAGTCAAACACAGACCATGAAGTCCAAAGACACAGTTAATTCCCCAAGATTTACACGTTCAATAGATTTACGACCCAACAAGTCAAGATGATATTTATTTTTGAAAAATATGGGCATACCTATTCAAGTTTCACCTACTTTCAAGATCTAATCATACACAGCTCATACCCCTCACAATGGTACTATCCACTCGGTTTGTATTTGTAACTAGCAAAAGATGTGCTAGTGTATAATATATACTCTCAAAACCTAACAATGAAACATTAATGTCATAAGCTTGAATATCAATCAAATCTCCACCCAAATGCATAAGACAAACACACAGATCAAAAGGACTTTAAAGGGTTGTAATGTAAGGCTAGGGTTTAGGTATGGATAAAGGGTATAAAAGTGGCTAAGGTGAAACTAATCCGGGACTAGTCAAGCTAAGCACGAACAAACAAACATAACTAAACATTTGAGGATCTTTGATCCTCACACTTATTCTTTCGACTATCTATCTTTTTTTTCTTTTCTCATCATTTTTCTCTTTTTATATATATATGTTTTTCTTTATATACTTTTTTTTTCTTTTCAAACATAATTTAACACCTTTTTTTTAAGCTATATTGCTGAAACACACACATACTAACACAACTAACTCGAACCGGATTAATAACATGGGTTTAAAAAATAAAAGGGCTAAAAGGCTCAAGGTATAATATGTGATTTAATCAAACGAAAAGGATAAAGACTCAAACTTGGTTCACTAAGGGATAATGTTCAGGTAGGGAAAACAAATGAAAAAGGTTAAACAAGGGGCTAAATCCTAATGCCTCTATTATATCTGTGTATCATCTCAGCCTAGGGTTTCAAAATGCATCAAAATGTTCAAGTTCTAACAAAACATAACTTGTAGGTATACACTCAACAAACGAAACAGTGAACGTATAAGAAACTGAAAAGGCTCAAAATCTCACTGAAACGGATGGAATCGGGTAACCGATACAAACCATGCACAATTATCACTATCCAGCTTGCTACACTATCATTGGCATCCCAAACAATTTTATTACATGAAAAACGACTCTGTTGGGCCCACTTAATCTCGATACTTAAAGAACACCACGTTAAGGAAACGCAAACCCGCACCCGACTTGCCTTTAGCTTTCGATTTACACTGAATAAAAATCAGTCTTTTGTGCGCATTAGACTCAAAAAATATGTTACCTCAGGATTCGCAAAAACACTCTTTTCAATTATTTATTTATTTTATTATTTTTTTTTTAATTTTCAATTTTTCTAACAAGCTAACATCCTCATACTTGAAACACACATTATCCCTAATGTGTCTAACCAAAGGGGTAAAAAATATGAAATGTCCAAAATAAGTCACGTTCCCATCCTCACACTTAAACCGTACATTGCCCTCAATGTACAATTAAAAACAAAGTAAAGAAAAAATGATGCAAATGCATAGAAAGTAAAAGAATAGAACGGGACTCCCCTACGGATGTAGCAAACTCTCCTCCATGATATGAAGCAACCTCGAACATGCAATCCTCAGAATCAACAACCTCCCAGAGCTTGGAATGAAAACCTGCACACAAAGCAAACAAAACAGAAAACAAAACAAAATAAAAAGAAAATAAAAACAAACCATCGGGTTGCCTCCCGGAAGCGCTAAGTTTACAGACGAGTCTTCAGCCGGACTCAAAACCACAACCTCAATCAGGTGGCTTCTCCTTTATCCTCTTCCCACTCACCTGGCTCAGTCTCCGCCTCCTGCCGTCTGCTGGGAAGAATGCGACGGTAAGGCTCAAACGGACTCGGACATATGTATCCGAGTCGATCCACCAATCCTTAAACCTACCTGGACCAAATCTGATGTGGGGCATGTAATGAGGTAATCGGTCATTTCTAGAATATGGTATCCTCCTATGGTCCTTTTGTGACCATCTAAGCACCCTCAAAACATGCTGTTCCATACGTCTTTGTGCCCTATCCCGTGGTCGTGTCGGTCGGGGTGGCGATCCACCATCTCTTTCCTCCACAGGCCGGCTATCCTTAACATGAAGTGGTTGCTCTGGTTCCTCAACCACTTCCTCCTGCTTTCCTTCTTCTTCCTCTATCTCACCGTGGTGCGGTGGTTCTTCCGTCTCCCTCTCTGGCTCCCCGAACAGTAATGTTTCTAACTCAGCAAGGTCACCAAAAGGGTCAAACTCTCCTCTGTCTGCAGTTGGTAGATCCACCAACTCATCCCCGAACTTAGCTAGCAGCGAGGGGACATACTCCTCCTCGATATCATCAGCAACTAACTCAGCATCCTCAATCTCATCAATAATCTCGGCATCCTCCTGTGTGTCCTCGACACTTGAATCCTGCATCAGATCATCCTCCCAAAGCAAGTGTGACATATCGAGTGGGATAAATGAATTATGTAATGAACTAGATGCAATCAAATGTGTATCATCCACACACTCATGATCAATATAGCTAGAGGTGGGATACTTACCTGACTCAAGGCTGGATTGATGCCCTACTTCGACATTGTAACTAAACTCGTGCTGAACAGGAGGTGGGAGTTGTGCGATATTTTGTGAGCTTGGTAATTGCACCTCGTCCATTATTGTCTCCCGTTGATAACTAGCACAAATCTCATGAATCTTCACGCCCAACGCCTCTATTCTGTAGACTTGTTCCTCATACTCCTTGATACGGAGCTTACGTTGTTCGGCTTCAACCTTTTGTTGTTCATCATCCCTGAGATCATGCCTATGAATATTATAGGCGAGCATCGCCTCCACTTTCTCATAAGGACAATATTGTACCCAATGATTTTCTCCACAACGTTCACACTATGGTTCCTCGAACCGCCAAACCTGTTGTCTGTACATACTCAACGTAACAGGTGAGATAATAACAAAATAAAAGAAAAAAAATCCTAAACAAATCCTAGAAACACAAAATCACACAAAAAAAAATAATAAAAAACATGCGAAATCTAATCCTAAAAAATAAAATAAAAACAGAATAGAAGAAAAATAAACTAATCCTAGAAAAAAAAAATCACACGATTATGTACAAAAAACGGCTAGATCCCCGACTCGGGTCGTTCTCGAAATCGCCAATGCAGTATCCCGGCAACGGCGCCAAAAATTTGATGTGTGTAAAGTATATATAAAATTAAGTCAAATTCACGCAACGGTTTTAAAAAGGAATTACCAATCCTAAAACACACAAACGGCAAGTGAACCGGTCGGTATGTAATAAGCGTAGGCAAGACCGGATATCAATCCGTGGACACCTATGGCGGCTCTCAATACAAAACCTTTATCGACTCCTAACCGATGGAAAACAAGTGATGATTTTATTTTTATTATTTTTTTAAAGCATATAATTAAACGAAAACAAATAAAATGCAACTAAAGAAAGAAACTGACTTTGAAACGAACAAGACACGAAATTGACAAAGATGAGACAAACACTACCTAGACTAGGAATCCTATTGACTGACTCAACTGCTTTCGGGACAACCGACTGTATGACACCGGTTCTAAAGATAGACTGACTCGGGAATCACTAAAATATGCAGGATCTCCTCTCGGACTCACCTACACACCTCAACTATCCAAAGGGTCGGATTAAGCTCACCGGTAAGGAATTGGATTTCCTCTCGGACTCACCAAAACCTAGAACACCACGTACTCGACAACGGTTTCACCTCTCGGTCTCAAACGTCCTATACTCAGAGACTATCCTAGACAGACCTACGAGCAAGGAGTAAACTCCCAAAATACCGTTTATGACACGAAATTGCAAGATGATAAAGACGACTCGGACAACCCACTCTCGTGCAATTGCTACCCAAACCGACAAACCACAAGACAACGAGACAACCTATCTCCTCTCGGACTCAAGATTGGTAAAACACTTATTTATATGACCACACAAACCTACTACAACGATTGGCCTAATCGTCTAGATCACAAACACAAAGTAAATGACTCAAGATCCCGAAATCTCACCCAAAACACACAAAGCATTCAAGTAAAACCTCAAGAGCAACAAATTCATGCAAGATCAGTAGCAAATCAGTACTCAAACACATTCATAAACAATAAATCAAGAATCTTTTCACTAATATCCGTCATACGATCGATTAAAACTCCAAAACAATCAAACCAAATCAATAATCATCCTAATCTAGGTAGCTAACAGGTTTAGCTACTCATAATACTCCAAAACATCATAAAACTAAGATCAAACAGAAGCATAGTCAATAGAAGTTCCAGAAATCAAACGAATAAACACAAACCGAACGTTTCCAAACCGAAACCGATCTTCAATCTTCACTCTGATGCTTCTAGGAAGCTCCAAACTCCAATCTTAATGTTCTCGTCGTCCAAAATCTCCTCCCCTCGGTCTCTAAACGGCTGGTAATCGACCCCCCTACTTATGGGAGAGTCCTAAACTATTTAAACATGAAATTAGGTCAAAATCTGCGTAACTGGGTGTTTTCGCGTGTCGCTAAATCCATCAGATCAAGTCTTCGCGTGTCGCGAAAGACAAAAGAGTCGCAAAAAAATCCTGATCTGCCATTTCTTGGCGTGTCGCGAAAAATGAGTCCCCAATATTCGCGTGGCGCGAAAACTATCCTGATTTTTAGACTCCTCTCATCGAAATACCCCAAATCCATATATTATGGGCCCCGTAACTCATTTTGTAGCCCGAGATATGCCCCTCTTAAGTTTGGACTCTTTCCCGACTTTTGCCGTTCTCATCCCGTGGTCTCGTGTGCTCGTTTCCTTCACAGTTTCGGCTCGTTTAAGCATCAAACTCACCCGATCACCTACAAACCAACACATATAAACATAAGTATCATAATCGAATGAATTAACAACCAAAACCTATTCAAATGTGGTGAAATACGCGTTATTAACATGTGTGTTTTGCATCACATCAGAGTCCTATTTGTATTTGTAGGAAGTAAAAGGGTATGCATGTAATTATGTCAAAGTCTAAAGGATGCGTCATTTAGGAATATACACACATCGGCCAAAATTATGGTTTATAAGAACCCTTTGTTGGATATAATCCCAATCATCCTTTATATTCAAGTCAAAGGTCCACTATGTAAATAAGTCATAGTTATTTGTTTTAGTATTATTATGTAAACTTGTAATAGGTTAAGGGTCTTGGTGTAAATACTTGTATTAGGAATAGATGTCTAAACCGATGCGTCGATTCCAGTAAGCCCTATAAGGGCGACGTCAATTGAGAAGAACAATGTTACCAAATTGATTATCAAAATCTCTCACTCTACTCATTCTCTTTGTTTATTTTAGATTTCCATCAAGAACACACAACCAATTCTGGGTAATAATTGGTATTAGAGCAAGGCTTTGATTTCTTTGTTCTTGATCTCTGTTGTTCATTCATAGCCTCGTCCCTATCACCGAAACCCTACACGAAGAACAATCCAAAATCGTCAATCAGATTTGTTGTCCCATTCAATCTGATTACGAAAAATTGAAATCGAAAAACACAACCCTTCCTTTTGATTCTCTATTCATCGATTACAAGAACCTAAAAAAAACCATGTTCCGTTTTTTTCATGAAGCCATCGATCGAAATCAAATAGGAGAAATCCCTGTTTGTTCTCTTTGGAACCATCGCTCATACTCACAAAAAAAAATCGATTTTTGTTGTTTGTTTGGAGCCCTAAATTCGAAGAACATCATCACAGGAAGAAAAGTTTTGATCCTTTGGATATTTCTGAAAAAATAGTTCAAGAGGAATCATCAAAAGGATCAAACTTGGAGAATTGATTCAAGATTTGTTTGCACCCCATTCAACCGAAAGAATAAGGAACATCAAGTCTGAATCACGTTTGAAGATTACAAGAATTTACAGGTTTGCAAGTTCTAATTGAAATCTTGAAATTTTTGTTTTCAGTAGAATTTCTAGAAGCCTTATAAGACTAGACTCCTAGAAAGAACTCATATTGATTTCTTGTTAAGAATTCAAAGGAAATTTCATATTATCTAGAAACCCTAGAATCTGCCTTTAAGAAATCATGTCAGAGACACAGCCTGCAAACACGGGTGTAATGATACAATATAAGGAAGTTGCGACCATGTCCAATTTCCAATGCCTAATACTTAAATCTACAAATTATACTGTATGGGCTATGCGTATTAAAACCATCATTGAGGCAAACGGTCTTTGGGAAATGATTGAACCGACTGAAACAAAGCAACCGGATGTCAAGAAAGATTAAACTGCAATGGCGTACTTATTTCAATCACTACCGGAAGACCTTGTTTTGCAAGTAGCAAAATGCAAAACCGCAAAAGAAATATGGGACACATTGAAGACAAGACACATCGGTGTGGATCGAGTACAAAAGGCACGTTTACAGATACTCAATTCAGAATTTGAGATGCTGCGAATGAAGGAAGAAGATACGATCGATTCGTTCACTGGAAAGCTAAATGGTATTGTTTCTAGAGCAAACGACTTAGGATCAATATTTGATGAATCAACTCTAGTACAGAAGTTACTAAATTCCGTGCCGAATAAATTGATTCAAATAGTCGCATCCATAGAACAATACTCAGATTTAGACACAATGACTCTGGATGAAGCAATCAGAAGGTTGAATACTTTCGAAGAAAGAGTCAAATTAAAGAAAGGAGGTCTAGCAAAAAACCAAGACAAATTATTATTCACGCGTCATAAAAATAATTTTGGTCGTGGTCAATACAAGGGAAGACGAGGACAAAGAAAGTTTCATCCACGCGGCCAAGGCCATGGAAGATTTGCTCCATTAGGAAGAGACGAAAGTACCACACAACAAATGTCCAAGAACAATAAGTTCAACAAAGGAAAGATGTTCGTGAAAGACTTGAGCAAACTAAAATGCTACAACTGCAGTAAACTCGGACATTTTGCAATGAACTGTCCACATAAGGATCATGCAGAGGACTAGGCCAACCTTGTGTAAGAAGACGAAGAACCGACCCTTCTAATGGCAGTTTCAGGAGATTACAAAAATCAGCAAGAGATCTACTTAAATGAAACAGGTTTCGAACCCAGCAAGTACATTTCAACAGATGAAAGTTTGTGGTATCTAGATAACGGAGCAAGCAATTATATGACCGGCACCCAAACACACTTCACAGAAATTGATGAGAAAATTACGGGAAAAGTTCGGTTTGGAGACGGATCATATGTGGAGATAAAAGGCAAAGGTTCAATACTTTTGGAGTATAAAAACAAGGAACGACGAGTTATTTCCCAAGTTTATTACATTCCAAGTCTAAGAAGTAATATTCTAAGCCTCGGACAATTAACGGAGAATGGATGTAAGGTCATCATGGAACAGGATCTACTACGACTTTATGATTTAAATCAGAAGCTTCTCATAAAGGTCACGCGCTCGAAAAATAGACTCTACAGTGTCAACCTGAAGACCGGTACACCCATTTGCCTGCTAGCAAACCTGGAAGATGAAGCATGGATGTGGCATGCTCGATTAGGTCATCTAAACTTTGAGGCAATCAAGAATATGACTCGAAAGAACCTAGTTCATGGAATTCCACAGATTAATCATGCAACCCAAGTCTGTGATGCATGTTTACTAGGGAAACATAGCAGATCTCCATTCCCGAATAAGGCTAAGTTCAAATCAGTAAAACCATTGGATTTAGTATACAGAGATCTCTGTGGTCCTATCTCACCACCAACACATTCAGGAAAGAGCTACATATTCCTTCTAGTAGACGACTGTACTAGATACATGTGGACATATTTTCTGAATTCAAAAGATCAAGTATTTAAGATATTCAAGGAATTCAAGTTGATGGTTGAGACAGAAATAGGAACTAAGCTGAAGATGTTATGGACAGATAGAGGTGGAGAATTCACACCTAAGGAATTCACACAATTCTACAAGGAAAATGGCATAGGAAGATAACTCACTGCACCAGACTCACCACAACAAAGTGGAGTAGTAGAACGAAGGAACAGGACTATTATGTCTACTACTAGAAGTATGTTAAAGGCAACAAAGATGCCTCAGAACTTATAGGGAGAAGCAGTCAGACACGCCATTTATGTACTAAATAGAGTACTAACCAAAGCATTAAAGGATAGTACACCATACGAAGCACTTAAAAACATCTTAGGGTTTTTGGCTGCATTGCCTATGCTAAAGTGTTGCTGCCTCATCTAAAAAAGTTAGATGACAGAAGCACTCAAATGGTATACTTAGAACTGAAGAAGGATCTAAAGCATATAGACTGTTTGATCCTAACACAAAACGGATTTGCGTCAGCCGTGACGTAAAATTCATAGAGAAAGAATCACTGAATTGGAAGGATTATATGGATGATGTTGGAAATGATGAACCTGAGTGGACAGATTTCGTTATAGATCAGTCCACTAGTTAGCAAGTGAACAGTGAAGCTGCACCCATAAACCTAGAAGATGAGTTCTTAAGTGATAATCATGAAGATGACGAAGAAGCAGAGACAATTCAGTCACCTATCAACTCACCAAACTCACCATTCACACCACCAGTGTACACCTATGAACCTAATTCAGTAGAACATTCCAATCTTGAGTTCACCACCAACGTACATTCCAATCTTGAGTTCGCCAAACTCACCATTCACACCACCAACGTACATTCCAATCTGGTTTTGTAAAACTGGAAAACAAAGGCAAAGTCTACAAACTCTCAAAGACATTATATGGATTAAGACAAGCACCACGTGCTTGGAATGTGAAGTTAGATCACACACTAAAGTCTCTTGGATTCAACAAATGCAAATTAGAGCAAGCAGTCTACACAAAGATAAGTCAAGTATCTACTTTACTAATTGGAGTCTACGTTGATGATGTGATAGTCACCGTAACTCAAAAGAAGGAGATAAATAAGTTCAAATTCCAAATGGAAGAGAAGTTTGAAATGAGTGATTTAGGATTATTAGCTTATTATCTCGGTATAGAAGTCACCCAAACAGCCAAAGAAATATCAATCAAGCAAAGTGGATATGTTAACAAAATCATCAAGGATGCTGGACTGGAAGGATGCAATGAAACAAAGATACCAATGGATCTAGGAACAAAATTAACCAAAACTGAAGGAGGAGAGTTAGTTGATGTAACAAACTACAGAAGTCTGATCAGATGCCTTAGATATCTACTACATACAAGACCAGACTTAAGTTACTCAGTTGGATTACTTAGCCGTTTTATGCAAGAGCCAAAGGAACAACATTTGAAAGCCATTCGATAAGTACTGCGTTACATTAAGGGAACTAAAGACTTTGGCATAACTTATTAGAAAAATGGAGATTGCAAAATTACAGTTACAGTGATAGTAGTTATGGAGTTAACACATAAGAAGGAAAAGGCGCCACTGGGATAGTATTCTACTTTGGAAACTCGCGTATCAGTTGGTGCACACAAAAATAACCTACCGTAGCACTATCATCGTGTGAATCTGAATTCATGGTTGCAACAGCCGCAACATGTCAAGCACTATGACTGAAAAGACTACTCGGTGCAATAACCGGTTGGAAAGAAGAGAAAATAACAATAATGATTGACAACAAATCAGCCATCGCTTTAATGAAGAACCCCGTATTTCATGGCAGAAGCAAACACATTGATACTCGCTACCACTTTATAAGGGAATGCATTGAAGAAGATCATATTGCTGTGGAATTCATATGTGGAGAACTTCAGAAAGCAGACATACTCACCAAGGCATTACAAAGAATCAAATTCATTACCATGAGGGAACTACTTGGAGTTAAAGACCTACTACAAGACAAAGATGATCGAGATTAAAGAGAGATTGTTGGATATAATCCCAATCATCCTTTATATTCAAGTCAAAGGTCCACTATGTAAATAAGTCATAGTTATTTGTTTTAGTATTATTATGTAAACTTGTAATAGGTTAAGGGTCTTGGTGTAAATACTTGTATTAGGAATAGATGTATAAGTATGTTGAATCGGTTCTTCTGAACCGATGCGTCATTTCTAGGAAGCCCTATAAGGGCGACGTCGATTGTGAAGAACAATGTTACCAAATTGATTATCAAAATCTGTGATTCTACTCATTCTCTTTGTTTATTTTCGATTTCCATCAAGAACACACAACCAATTCTGGGTAATACCCTTCAAAACAGTATGTATCAATGATGAATGTACGAACAATTTCTCACAATCAAAGCAAGTATTATCAAAATTCATTGTCTTATTCATCCAATTTGTGTTTGATATACCAACAAAATTACCCTCATTTAGTGAAAAACAAAGGTATGAATTTCTAACATGATGTGAAAACATCATGAACCTAACACGAAATTCGCTGGTTTAGGTTTAGTTTAAACGGATTCGGGTCAGTTTTGGGTCAAACCGTGAACACCTAGGTTAAGATACTGTAAATGATTTAGCCATGCCTGAAGCTTTTAAAAAGGAATCACTTCTTCAAAATGACTTGGCCACATTCACTAAAAATGACTCACTTCCTGTCAAATATCAAACACGTTAGGTGTTAGAAGGTAATGACTCGTGGATCGTTCAACAGTAGAGAGATCCCCACCGATGATGTGCTTCCATGACTTGTAATAACCCAAAGGATCTTCTTTGTGGTTTTCACCATCATCATCACCATCATACACAAGGCTGATACCATACTCCCTCACATTTGCAAGACCTGGTCCTTCACTATCATAGCTCATAGAAAATTCACCATCTTCATAAAAATATTTTACACTAAAGTGAATGCTAACTTCATCACCATCTTCAAACTCATTTTTCCCAAACGTCCAATGGCTTAACCATACTATCACTTCATCACCATATTCAAAATCATCATCATCTGGAGGACACACATTATAGGTTGGTATGTCCAGGAGGAGTTCTTTGTCAAGTTCCTTATTTGAATTCTTAAAGGACCAACTTCCATCTGGTTTGAAATCATGCGCACAATACACACATTCATCCCTTGAATCTTACCATTTTGAGGAGATGATTGCAAGGTAAACAATGGCTCGTTGCTTCTATGAGTGAACCACTTTGGAACCTCTTGCCCTTGAAGATATGTGCTGAATATTCCATGTTTATAAAGCATCTGTCACATCAAAGCTTGGATCATATAAATGCATAAAAAGAGGGAAATTAATTATATATGAAGAGACATCCACCTGCATTGGAATTTTTTGTTGTGCATAATGGTAATACCCATAACAATCGGCCATCAAAAACCGGCAATAGCTCAAATATTCTATATTAACCCAGCCCAAACTGCATAGTACCTCTTCACCAATTTCTGATAAAGCTTGCATTTTGAACATGTCCTGAATCTCAGTGATCATGGTAGAAGGATGAAGATATGAGACTTCTGGTGGTGCTGACTTTTCTGGATGAAATGTTATTTTCTCCAATGAGAAGCAATTGTCAATAATCAAACACTTTACAGTGTTCGGAGTATGCAAGACTGTTTTCAGGTAAGGACACATGTAAAAACTGAGTGTCTGCAGCCTACTAAGGCTTCTCACACAATCGGGCATGGAATCAATTGGATTTCCATCCAAGTTCAATTGCTTCAACATTGGAAGGCTACTAAAATCCATTGGAAAGGATTCATTATGCAAATTACAAAATCTAAGAGACAGCAATACTAGTGATGTTGGTAAAGAACTCACAAAGAACTTGGAACTTCTCGGTACAATGGTAGAGGAAGAAGACCCATGAGACTTCATGTTAATATTGTCAGCCTTTACAACTTTAAGTGATTCCATATCCTTCATTTCAACAGGTAATTCATCAAGATTTGAACAACCATCTACTAGAAGTTGGGTAAGTTTCTTTAACTTTCCTAGGCTTCTTGGAAGTTTCTTCAACTTATTGCATGCACTCAGATCAAGGACTTCAAGTTTTTGACAATAAGCGCCAATTGATTCACAGACCTCAACCAGACTTGTGCATCTTGCGAGTGTCAGCCTTTCAAGAAGAGGGAGACCAGAGAAGTGACCCACTTTGACAAGCTCATAACAACTACTGAGATTAAGAAACTTTAGTGACCTGAGCAGCTGTTAAATTAAGAAATAAATAAAAATAAGATGCATGTTAGTGTTGCAAAGATACTTAACCTATTGGTAATCAAGAAGCAAATATAGAGATGATAAATTAAGAAGAACAAGATATGAATTGAATGTAGAAATCGATTACTTGTAACAGTGAGATATTCACTATCATAGAAAATTTGATATACGAACTTTTTGGTAGGTGTTTACAAACTGATCGGCATCTCTATATAAAGAAATGAACTGGTGCTTTTCTTCAAACGACGCAACGCTACATTCTACAACCTCTTGACGCCGTTTTATCAACCCTAAACACCAACTCTTACATGCATATTTGTTGTCCTAGATGATTAACAATTGATAATTAATTAACAAACTTGAAATACTTGAAATCTATGATGAATTGAACGTGTGAATTGATTTACAAGTGATCATTGCATTGGGTTTTATAACCCTAAATTCCCACACGTTGCAACGATTAGAAATGCAGACGCGTCCTTTAGTTTAGTTTAGGCTATTGACATAAAGGACCCTCCCAGTTACATAATTTACATATATGACTCAAACTATGGATTTAACTAATTACATAAGTGGCCCATAACTTTACCTGCATGGATTACGCAAATTATAATTCAATATTCCCCCTTAAGTTCTTAATCCATGTCTTTAATGCTTTGACATCTTCACCTCCACTTTATTACGTGCATGTTGTAAAAAATCCTTGTCTTTGAACTTCGGTCCCTGCTCATTTCTTGCTTGATTCCTACATCTTTTCCTTCATGAATTGTAGCACGATCTTTGTCTCGAATATGAACAAGCCTTTTCATGTCTTCACATTTTCTGCTTGTGCAATTTCATCCTTGACATCTTTCCATATCCTCTGCATTCCTTTTCTTCTTGAACATACACACCACACTGTTTATCTGTAAGTGATTTCTCACGTTCATGCATTTGCCTTTCAAACTCTATTTCCCTATTCCTCATCTCAGTCTCGAGTTCTTGCTTCTTTACTTGTAGGTTATGAGACATTTGAGATTCTTCTCTTTTGATTATCTCTAACAGTGTAGACTTCTTGTGTTCCATGTCTATAACAAACATTTCCTTAGCTAACTTCAAGTACTGCATTTCTCTTTCCATTATAAGACTTCTCAATTTATTTTCTTCTATCTCTTCATTGAGTTGTGGAATTCTAGCTTGATTCTTTTTAGTAATGAATCCCGTCCACTCTAGTTCTTCATGATTGAAATATTTAGATAATGAAAACCAGTAACCACTAGGATCCTTTTCCTCCTTTTCTAAGGAAATCTCCTCATGCTTATCTCCTGTAACTCCTATCAAGAAAGTAGGTTCCTCGTCTTCTTGTACCAAATTTGACTCCTCTTGTGCTTGTTTTGCTTTATGGCGTTGCGAGGCATAATGTCCAAACTCATGGCAATTATAACGCTCGATTTCTCAAATATCTCTTTTGAGTCGACTTTGATTTCTAGGGTAATCATTCCTCCTTTTTTGTCTAAAGTTATCATATGAAGGAACTTCTTCTCCTTTTTCTTATCTAATCTTTCCATCACGCCAATTGCCTTGTGATGAATTAGATTTTCCTTGTCCACGGTTTCCAAAACGTCGTTGTCTTGACGTGTGAACAATAGTTTATCTTGATTGTTCATTGGGTCTTCATTCATTAGATTGGTCCTTTTTTCAAAAGCTTTCAATCTTCCAATTATCTCATTTAGAGTTGTTGTTTCTAGATCAGTGAATTATTCAATAGTTGCAACAATTTGAATGGACCTCTTTGGCATAGAACGTAGAAGTTTTTGCACTAAAGTTGGTTGATTAAATGTTGATCTTCGACCACTTGCGCTAGTGATAATACTATTTAGCTTTGCAGTGAATGAATCAATAGTGTTTTCCTCCTTCATTCTCAATACCTCAAATTCAGTCTTGAGTGTTTGAAGACGTGCCTTCTGTACTCAATCCACACCAACATGCCTTGTGTTGAGTGCATCCCAAATCTCCTTTGTATTCTTACAATTTGCAACTTGTAATATCATATCCTCCGGTAGTGCTTGAAACAAATACGCAGTCGTAGCCATGTCCTTCTTTTTATCAAGTTGCGTATCAGTTTTAGTTTCTATCATTTCCTATAATCCATTTGCCCTAAGTATGGTTTTAATATGGATTACCTATACGGTGTAATTTGTAGTTTTTAGGACAGCGCACTCGAAGTGAGAGAATAAACTATCATCTTTATGAATTATAATCTCTTTTGTACAACGATGATTTCTCTGACATCGTGTGTCAGATTTTCTTAAAACCTAAATCTTGACTCAAAGTTCAAAACTTACTTCTAGAATTGGGAATCAAAACTTATACTCCTACACATGTGGTGAATTTAATTCCTTGTTATTGAATTGTTTTTAACCAAACAAACACTCCTTCGACTTGTTATAAAATCTCTGTCTCTTAAGAAACACAAGAACCCGTTTGGAATTTTGGACATTCCTCCGGCCCTTACACCACCCGAACCAAACCGTTACCTTGGTTCTTTTCTGATTGAAACACCTCTAGTCTATGTTTCTCCCTTCGATTCTCTTTCTGTTTCTTCTTGATTTCGCCAATTACTGCCAACACCAAAACTTGACTTCTTGATGCTTTACCTATTCTTCTCTTTTTATCAACTTAAAGCAGCCATACCTCTTATTTTGGTCCATACGTTAATAACCCACAATCCTTTCTTGATTTATGAGATTGAATTTTTTTTCTTTTTCTTTAACACCGAATATCCTTTATTGATTCTTGGTTCTTCTAAATCCCCGAAAATTCGAGAAAAACAGAAGTTTAAAACTAGAATCGTACATAACCTAAACCCCAGGGACTAAAAGTGAAAAATATGAAAAATTAGACCGGTAGCGACGCTACCTATACCTTCACGGTCCGCTACGTGCTCATGAAGGATGCAACCGGAGTATGACGGGTGGCAAGCTGACTCGCTGGACCGCTACTGACCAGCTTAGCGGTTCCCTATATGGGGAGCAAGAAAGACAGTTGACGCATAAGGCGGTAGCGGTCCGCTATGCGTCCCATACACTTTCACACACATTCTCAGGAGCACAACCCAAGCCCTGCTACACGCTGCAAGTGTGATTAGTCCGTAATTTGCAGTAGATAGTGGAGAGGTAAGATTTTGTCTGACTATTCACGATTGGTTAATTACCACTAAGATAAGTGTACTTACCTAAGAAACTTTAATATGATTTAGGATCTTGAGTAAGGTGTTACACGAATACTGATACAAACACGAGAACGGCAGTGCTTATGACAGAAGGTTAATTCCAAGGAGTTGTTGCTAATGAAGTTGCTAGAGTATTACAAACAACATTACCTAAAATTCTGGGTGATGTAATTCAAAGAAGGATGGGTCTGGGAAGTCAAGCACCCAGTGATGCAATCGGAGGAACGAGTAATGGTACCAACACACGAGCTGGAAATGGTATGAATATGAATCACGCCACCAGAGCAGGAACTGTTGACGGCACAAATTAGGGCGGAACTAGTGGAACTATAAACCACGGTGCATGAATAAGGACTGAGAGCAAAGAAGGATGTGTGTATAAATCTTTCAGCGGATGCAATCTAAAGCCCTTTAGTGGCAAGAAGGATGCAATAGCCGCTATGCAATGGATAACCTCAATGGAATCTGTGATTAAGCTTAGTGAATGTAGGAATAATCAAGTAGTTAAATTTGCTGCACATTATTTTGAGACTGAAGCATTAAGCTGGTGGGAATCGGTCAAGCAGGCTAAAGGAGAAAGGGTTGTCGATGAAATGAAATGGGACAACCTTAAGGAATTAATGGTTAAGAAATTTTGTCCCCAAAATGAGATAGACAAAATAGAAACGGAGTTTTTACATTTGGAGGCCGGGAATTTAACACATCGTGAATATACGACCAAGTTTAATGAAATGGCTAGATTGGTGCCTCATATGGTGACACCTGAATCTAGAAGGATTAAGTGTTACGTGCAAGGATTGCCACCAAAGGTTCACGCGTTAGTAAAAACCACCACACTAATAACCTTCGACGCAGCTATTGAGCTTAGTGCTATCATGTATGACGAGGTTGCAAATCAAGAGCCGCAGACGATTGAAACAAAGAGAAAGTACGAGGATGTGATGTATAAGTTTAGGGATGAAAATAATAAAACCCCAAAGAGATACGAAGTTAAGGGGTCGAAATGCCACCGATGTAATCAAACAGGACACGATTAGATGCTACAACTGCAGTGAAACAGTGCACTTCAAGGGTGATTGCCCTAAAATTGTAACAATGACATATACGAGAAAAATAGAAAGGTAATACAAAGGTAATTGTGAATATGTCTAAGTAACATCGAGATTAAAAGTACCACACGTATGTGAAAGAGAGATTTATTACTTATACTTAGATTAATAGATTAGTTAAACCAATACCGAGTTTTGATCAGAGCACCATTAGAAGGGACAAGCCCAATTAAGAATTGGAAGGACTGACCTCGTATCTAGAGCGAAATCAAATACCGAGGCAACACGTACGGTTTTGAAGCCGAGCCTTTCCAGCAATGGGGCCTAGGGACCGATATGATGATTGGTTTAGGTAGGGCGGCCGGCCTACTACGGGCTACTGTCTAACTCCTTTGGAGATAAAGACTCGTTCGGATAACATTTCAATTTTGAGGACGAAATTTCCTAAATTAGGGGAGATTTGTAACACCCGAAAATCTAAGAAAAACAAAACAAAAGTATAAACCCCAAGGACCAAAAGTGAAAAATATGAAAAATTAGGTCGGTAGCGGACCGCTATCCATACCTTCATGGTCCCCGCTACATGCTGAGGAAGGATGCAACCAGAGGATGACGCGTGGCAAGCTGACTCACTGAGGCAGGGTCGATAGCGGACCGCTATCAACCAACTTAGCGGTCAACTATGTGGGGAGCAAGAGAGACGGTCAGCGTATAAGGCGGTAGCGGTCCACTACAGGTCCCACATTCAGCCTATAAATAGATGGCCAAGGCTTGATCAATTTCACATATTTCCCACACACTTTCACACACACATTCTCAGGAGCACAACCCAAGCCTCGGTACGCGCCGCAAGTGTGATTAATCCGTAATACGCCCGTAATTTGCAGTAGATAGTCTAGAGGTAAGATTTTGTCCAACTATTTACGATTGGTTAATTACCACTAAGATAAGTGTACTTGCATAAGAAACGTTAATATGATTTAGGATCTTGAGTAAGGTGTTTTACTACAGTTAAACAAGTTGAGATACCATTCAAGGTGAGTTCCTCTGAACATTTATAAAACGGGATGTGCGCCGGTCTAATAGGTAACTGTTTACATACGTGAAAGCATCTTGAATTATTATCAATGCGTCACATAAAAATGTAGCTTTCACGATTCCTGTTGTTATAACCAAACCTTCAGTTTAGGGGTTATCTACTGTTCAGTTTCGGCAGTAGACTACTATTCAGTTTCAGTATGATTGGTTTATCATCTGTTTCAGTTTAGGACAGATGATTGTAATATTGCATGATTGGCATGCTTGTTATCTAGCTTTGATATAATCTATTCAAGATGGATGGATGTTTTAAATCGGATTTCAAAGATATGTCTGTTTATGAACTCACTCACCAACATTAAGTTGACATGTTATTGTTTTGGGCACACATCTTAGGTGCTTAATAACTACAACTTATTGGGTGATGGCTAATAGGTTTGGCATTCCAGGTCAAGCATTTGGAACAAGAAATATGGTTGAGGGCTAATTTGTCCTATTGTTTTGAGGAACTAGTTATTCAATGTAATAGTATTTTGTAAGAGTTTGTAAACAGTTATTTTATCAATAGAAAGACCTGGTTATTCTAGCTTCTGATGTGTGTTTCTGTACCATTTGTCACGTCTAACCAGTGTCGGGTGTGACAGTTCTGATTCGCACAAACAAGTAGTCACACTTTCTGCTTTCTGTTCCTAGACTTCGCCAATCACACCCAACACCTATTGGTTCTCTGCTTTGTGAAATAAACATCAACAGTCCTTTAATGCCTTCACAACCGACTTGCCCTTTTTCCTTGGCCTTCTCTTTTTGATGTAACATAACAACAACAGCCTTTGCGGCTTTGTTTTCTTGGCTTTCTTTTTGTCTACGCTAGAACAAGCCAACACCACCTTCTGTTTACTTTTCCAATAATTACAAAATTACTTCTTGATTTTGTCTCTGAATAAAGTGATCAACAACAACCCACACCTTTTTGGTTGAAAGTTAAAATTTTAAACAGCAACAATCCACAAATTGCTTTTGATGTGTGACTGAAATTCACCCTTCGAACAACCTGTTGATTTCAAATTTTCGTGACAAGAACAGATGACAAAACGAACCTTTTGTTTCTGTTGAACAGTCCCAACAAATCCCTTTCTTGATTTGCGACTTGTCTTCAACACCCGAACACCCCCTGGTTTCGAAATTCAATGATTAACAGACAACAATACACCAAAGACTTGTTTCTTTCCCTTTTCGATTAAACCTGCCCAACACCAAAAAAACGTCTTTTGATGTCTAGTGCAATTGCTCCCTGTTCTTGGTATCTTCCGAGGCAACAGGTCACCACCAAGAAACGGTTTTTCCGGCATCAGTTCAAATCGTCAATAATCTTCTACACCAAATGTTCTATGTGATCGTCCACAGTAACTAATCACATAATCGTGATTCTTATCTCCAAAACATATACCAACTTTGAATATTCAAGAGCCCAGGCTCTGATACCAATTATTGTCCCAGATGATTAACAATTGATAACAAACAAACTTGAAATACTTGAAATCTATGATTGAATTGAACGTGTGAATTGATTTACATGTGATCATTGCGTTAGGTTTTATAACCCTAAATTCCCAAACGTCGCAACGATTAGAAATACAGACGTGTCCTTTAGTTTAGTTTAGGCTATTGACACAAAGGACCATCCTAGTTACATAATTTTCATATATGACTGATCAAACTATGACTTCAACTAATTAAATAAGTGACCCGTAACTTGACCCGCATGATACTAACATAAAATAACAAATAAGACATATTTATCCTAATTTTGTTATTGATTAATGATCAATACAAGAACCCCATACCTTGCTTGACTTCATCAACTTTGATTTGTCCTGCCTTCATTAAGTTGAAGCACCACTCCATTCCTTCCAAATAGAGTGAGTAAATGGTCTTTAGTTCAAAACCCATCCTTTCTTCATTTCCCAACTTGATAGCTATGTTGTTCCAAGCATTGTTGAACGTAGCTTCCTTGTATCCTCCCTTAAGTTGGATGATTAGGTAGAGATCATATATATCTATCTCGACACCGTGGCTAAGCAGAGGAGGAATAGGGCGTTCAAATGGTGTTTCTAGATAGATATTTTGATACCAATCTACCATGCCCCACAAAGTATTTCTATTCTAAGATCCTTTGAGTTTTTGTACACCCGAATGTACACCTGCAACATATTTAAAAACTCAAAGCATTCATCAATAGAGGTAATACATGGGTAAGTTCGTTCCTCCTTCTTGTTTCTTGCATCCTCATTTGCTTGCATATCTAAAGTTTCAAAGTAATTTGATAGATATTCATCTCTTTTGTTTTCAAATGTATCTGACCCGTTTGAGACTTCTTCTTCTGTTTTGAGCTATTGCTACGAGGCATTACGGACGACGTCTGTCTCGACGACATGTCCTCGAGATAGCCTGTCCGGACCTATCCCGACGACATTTTGTCCTCGAAATAGGGTCCAAATCTTGTAGTGCTAGAACCTTTCTTTATAAGATGCTTTAAACTTAATATGTTCTTATCAAGACGAGGAACATAGGACACCCCTTTAACGACTGTATTCCTTCCACCACAGTTTACTTCCACATTACCCACTCCTTTTATCAGTGTCTTCCACTTTAGTTTCCACACGAAAACTTGATTTAAAGTTTGTGAACAAAGCCCGGTTCCCGGTCATATGATTATGGTAGTATGTGTTCACAAACCAAATTCGATCCCATGTTTCAAAATCAGTCTCGGTGACTATGAATTCCTTAGTTTTGGGTCAATTCAAAATTTAATTTGTTATGGGACTGATTTTGAAGGCATTCATATGGAAAGAGCCCTATTTTGCCACAAATGTAATAAGAAATTATAGGCTTATCTATCTGGATGTGAATGAGTTCATCATTTTTGTCGCACTTCAGTGATGTTTCCGGTTCAAGTTTAATTTCTTTTTCGCCTTCATACTCCTGAGTTTCCTTCTGAACTTCTTTGCCTGCTTTTTTGTGAGTCTCCTCCCATCCTTCTGATACCAATGTTGGTAATCAAGAAGCCAATATAGAGATGATAAATTAAGAAGAACAAGTTATGAATTGAATGTAGAACTCGATTGCTTGTAACAGTGAGATATTCACATGTTGATCAGTTCTTGTAACATGATAATGGAAAACAAATAATAATAATAAATAATACCTGATAGGTTCACCGCAAAGAGAGAAGACATCGTGATCCGCTAGGAAGATCGGGTTCCCGTTTAGGGTGTACGGTTAGAATGGTATTAGGTGAGATAGTAAGCTCACGGTTATGGAGAGAGAGAGGGACGAATTTAGTGGTGATAGTATAGAATGATTCATTTGTTAATTCCCTCTAATAATCTCTCTATATATATGTACACCCAAGGGGAAACCCATTAAGGGCCCATTAAGAGTAATTAGGTCCATCAACTAATTACTAGCCATAGGTTATTAAATAAATAAATAATTATATTTAATCGTTTAATAATAAGATAAATGATTATAAGAGCCACATATTAAATCGTGTCTTACATTCTCCCACTTGGCTGAGTAATCATTTATTATGAGCATTAGTAAGTCTGCAGAGATTTAATACTCATTTTAGTTATAAACTGTAACTATAGCAGAGAAATACAGTCATTGAATCAGTATTCGACTCAAGACCCTATTAATCATACTACAGCACAAATTTAAAACTTAAGTAAACTTTATGATCAAATTTACAAGTAAGCCCTTTAACGTTGATTTGTATAGTTAGTTGTCTATACGTCTTTAGGAATGCATGAACGTATTTAGAGACAAACAAATTCAAGTGAGGAAATTTTAATAATTAGTCATTCATAGTACGATATGCAATTATGTATGGTCATTAGTAAAACCCCGTCTTTATTATAAGCGCTTACAAAAGACTAATGGGTGGTAGACCTTCAGTTATTTGGATCCATTAGCATATCATGAATGTATTCGATACAAAGATTTAGTTTCCTCAACTTGTTCATAATTCATAAGTGAACAATAATTTCGCATCGAATATTAATACAGCTCCGGTCGAACTGTTACTGTTCGAGAAGTAAGGGTAGCTGACTTATCACAGTAAGTCTTCGATATGATATTTTAGTGGAATTATTAAATTATGAGTCTACTGATAAATTTTCCAACAACATTTAGTGACAATTATGTTGTGATCAGCAACATATTATGTCATTGAAACTTAGGTTGTTGTTAACAGTTCCTTATGACTCCTCCATTAGATAGGTTTGTCTACTGACATAAAGATATACCCAGAAATTGACATTTTGTTACCTTTGAATACAACAAAATTAGAATAAGAATAGTCAATTGTTTTAAGTTCTCACTTCTTCTTTAACTTATAGTCTCTCGTTCTTAAAGATATTGCAATATTCCATTAGATGCTTCACAGTAATCTAGACTAGTGACCATAAGGCTTCTAATTAGCAAAGTGAGCAATATCTAAACGAGTATGGACTTTATCCTTCATAAGGCTTCTAATTAAGGAAGCATAAGGAAATAATTTTCATTTATCCTATTAGCCTTTGAAGGAGAACAATTTAAATGTTACACGTATAAGGATCCACTTAGAGTAAAGCTTATGGGGCGAAACTAATGTCCCATTGGATCTATCTCGGTGTATTTTGATACTTTTCACATAAGAAGTATCTCCGAGATCCATCATGTCAAAATATGAGTAATCAATGCTTTGACTCATGTAACATATACTTGTCAAAAGAATGTCATCTATATAAGGACAAGTTTACATTAGTTGCTCCCACTCATCTTGAGGTAGGTGTACAAATTCACTTAGTTGTTGATGAAGAGAGTTGCACTATGATTTCAATCAACCCATATGTGGATTTCATTGACTTACAGAATAAGTGTTCTTAACCTTCAGTTTAGAACTTTCAGGTTATTTTATGAACATGTAGGTCAATGTTAGGGAAAGTTGTTTTAATGTCCATCTAATGTAGCTTTAAGTTATTGTAAGCTACTAGAACAGTAATGATCCTCAAAGAAATCTTTGTAAAACAGGTAAGAAGATTCTTTGATAATTTATTCCTTCTTGAGTATAACCTTTAGCAATCAATCATGTGTTTCCATTTGGATTTAGTTTAGTTGTGAATACCCTTTAGGTAATTCAACCAAATCCCAAATGTTATTCTAATTCATGGAGTCAGGCTTGCTAATAATAGCTTTATTCCATTTAGAAGATTGATTGATGCTAATGACTTAATTAGAAGAAGTAAGATCGGTAAACTTTCCGGCATCCATTTCAAATTCAGTAAGGTAGGATACATAATCATCAAAGTTAGTAGGTCTATTAGACCTAGATGACCTCCTGAGTTGATTATTAGGTTTATTAGGAGTTTCAAGTTTATAGATTAGCTCTTGGTTAGGTGCTTTCGTTTTCAGGTATATTAGGAGCAACATTAGTTTCTAAGTGTGTAGGAGTTGATGCAGTATGGTGTACAAGAGGTGTAATCGGAGTTAAATTCAGAATTAAATTTAATGAGTCTTTCCCCCCGCCTCTTGTACTCCTGGCAAGTCATGATAAGGACTTTTACTGCTCCCACTAACCTTAGAAGTTTTAAGTAATTCAGCATGCTTAGGGTCAACAGTGTATTTACATTTGAAGACCAATAGATTCTAATAGAGAAACAACTTAACGATGTTTATGTTAGTTTCTCTTGTTGAGGATTACTTTAGTTTTGGTAAGAAATCTAGGTTTGACCACATATTAGCATCTATGAGACTTTGTTAAGAGTAGTAAAAGATTCTAAGGAGACAAGTTGTGATGGAGCAGTGTCATGTATAAGAGGTGTAATCTGAGGTAAGACCAATTTGTCACTCCCCCACCTCTTGCAACTTTCGCAAGCTATAATTAGGACACTTGGTGCTCCCACTGATCTTTGAGGTCTCTAGGAACTACACATGACAAGTTTCAATGATGCGCGTGACGTGAGAACCTTTCATATATTTTAGACTTGATTTCCTTATCGTCCAAAATTTCATAAGAAATTTTATAGACAAATTTAGAACGAATTCTATTAAGTATATATGAATTGATATCTTAAAAGCTTTGGGCGATAGGAAACAGATTAGATACAAGTAAATATTTTTCTAAATGATAAATGAATTATGTCCGAATATTCCATTTGGGATAACATCTAGTGGACCCTCATTTATTCCATTAGCCATTTTGACATTTAGGGCTTTTAACACATGATTTAAAGTCACTAAGAATGAGATTTAGTAACAATTCATCCTGCATCGACCTAGTCATGATTTCTCATAAAATCTGGTCTTTAATGGATTAACTGCATAGGTCTCATTTATCTTTTGTTAAATTTTCATGATAACAAAAGTTGTGAAAGTTTATTGTATCAGCTGGTTCTATGTCATAAAGGTTTCTATCCAGATAATAAAACCAATAATATGAGAGTTTAGGTTAATGATGACTTTGTTTTAGCCGTGCGAACCTCATAACTGTCAAAGTGTAGCTTTATTATTGATACTAAATTCCGAGTATTCTCTCTGAATATGAGAAGTATCATAAAGCTTAATACAAAGATCAATTATTTAAGGGTTCTATGTAGCCTAAACATTTAAATCCACCACTAACTTCTCATCTTAGTTATTTGTTGAATTCTGGTAAGGAAACTTATAGAACTAGACTCAACGCATCATGTGTTGATAGGAATATTAATATTAGCGGACTCAAAATCATTAATTAGAAACTACCTTATCTTATCCAGCTAGTCCCTTGGCTTATGGATGGTCTCATTGCTTATGCCTAATATAATGACATAGTTTTGCAGTGAGACTTCTTCTTGAGGAACTTAGAGCTGGAAGTAGTACTTGTATTTTGTTTCGGGACCGTAGAACTATCCTCTTTTTAGGTTTAGTGGTAGTGAGATGAATAACATCGAGTTTTCCAGTTTTAGGCGTTCCTTTTCCTGTACATATGTTGCTATCAATACACTCATTTTCCTTTAGTACTTCTGAGTGTTATAGTTGATTTTTAAGGCAACTAATCGTACTAGTGGAAAAAATATTATGTACGCACTGAAAAACTTCACTGATTTCCATGTATAAGCCCTTAGTTTTATGGGTCATGTCAGTGTATATGATGATGTGTTCACAGATGCCACTTAACCTTTTATTTAGAATTAGAATGTTTGCATGCGTCTTATAAATTATTTTGATTCTTCCATTTCCACAGAGAATACATTAGTCTTAGGAAATTCAGAATCAGAAGTAGCTCCCCTGATAGCAATCATGAAAAGAGTTATTGATTATCTTAAGAGACATTTAGTTTGACTTGTCCTATTTCTTATGCTCTAGTTTTCTTCTGTAATACTTTTATCAGAAAGAGCAGCAGGAGAGTCATGTCTTAAGGGATAATCAAGACTCAATAAGAGCAAATATTTATGGAAACTCTTAATTAAGCAAAACTCATCTTAGAACTAGAGTGAAAAATAAGGCACAAAAAGCTAAAGAAGAACTTAGAGTGGTCTATGGGGTAATAATCTAAGGCAGACAGAAATAATAAATTAAATAAGGTTCTACTTAAGAACAATTATATTATGAAGATGTGATAAAAATCTATTATAATCACCAAAATAATAGATTAATTAGGTTCTACTTAAACAATGTAACACATCACCTTTGGGCAGAAGTGAAACATTTGTTTAGTATTAGGAACAATTTAATAGTGAGTATGTGCAGTAAGAATGTAACACATCACCTTTGGGCAGAAGTGAAACATTTGTTTAGAATGCACATAATTAGGTTCACGGAACACAAATGTATCACATCACCTTTGGGTAAAAGTAGAAACATCCATGTATTTTAGGTGAACTAGTGCTTAATTAGACTTAAATAACTTTACGAGCGTAACACATCACCTTTGGGCAGAAATGAAACTTTAGGTGTTATTTAAGTTAATCATGTTTTCTAATTTAATATCATGATATGCACTAAGTTATAATGCTTAATTAAGCTTGAATAAGTATACACATGCATCACATCACCTTTGGGCAGAAGTGAAGCTTTAGGTGTTATTCAAGTAAGTTTTAAAGGTTTTGAAAAACATTTAATTTGAAAGTTTAACAAAACTAAAACTAAAGCATTCATTAATAGCAAACCCCCTGTTAGCGCGGATCGAACTTTTTTAGGCACATATAAGGCTAGGTTCACGGCTTCATGCATGTTCTCGAGAAAAGCTAAGATTCTCGGGAAAAACTGAGTTCTCGGGAATCATAAGGTTCTCGGGAAAAGCTAGGTTCACGGTTCCATAAGGGTTCATGGCTTAGGTGAGGGTGCACAGCCAAGTAAGGGTTTTCGGTTCAGTAAGGGGTTCACGGTTCCACTAGAATTCACGGTTATGGTAAGGGTTCACGGCTAAGAAAAAATTCACGGCTAAAGTAAGGGTTCACGGCTCAGTTGAGGTTCATGGCTCCAATAAGATAAACCGTGAACTTTAAGACCCGTGAACCTTAATCCTTGAACTTATACCGTGAAATATTAGCCGTAAACTTAGAATCGTGAATTGTTACTCGTGAAGTTTAAGACCCATGAACTTAAGATAGCCGTGAAATATAAACCGTAAAGTCCAAACCCGTGAACAACAACCGTGAGATTGAACTTGATAAGGCATGTGCAAATTTTAAGGGATTTGATTATATTCTGATTTTCAAAAATCTTTTAGATGTTTTAGTTTATCCAAATTTTATAATTCGCAAAAAATTAAAATAATAAAAATCTAATATTTTAATGCGAAAAATTGAGATAAAATCACATGATTTTAGAAAACAGAATCAGAATCCTAACATATCCCAAAATAAGGGGATTTCATCAAATCTTATGATGAACATGAAGAACAGTTTATGAACATTAGATAAACTGTTCTTCAATAATATCAGATTTAAGCCTGGAATCGAAATCTTGAAACATAATTTTTAACAGATTTCAAAATAATTAATGAATCTCGATTTTAGGAGATCAAAAATCGTGATATTTTAACAAAAAAACAGAAAACCGTGAAACTGATAAGCACGAGTTTTCATACGGTTTTAACCAAAAATTGTTCTCCGATTTTAATTCCAGTTTAGGGAATGAAACAAGAACTGATTAAGCAACATACGCTCTGATACCACATGTTGATCAGTTCTTGTAACATGATAATGGAAAACAAATAATAATAATAAATAATACCTGATAGGTTCACCGCAAAGAGAGAAGACATCATGATCCGCTAGGAAGATCGGGTTCCCGTTTAGGGTGTACGGTTAGGATGGTATTAGGTGAGATAGTAAGCTCACGGTTATGGAGAGAGAGAGGGACGAATTTAGTGGTGATAGTATAGAATGATTCATTCGTTAATTCCCTCTAATAATCCTTCTATATATATGTACACCCAAGGGGAAACCCATTAAGGGCCCATTAAGAGTAATTAGGTCCATCAACTAATTACTAGCCATAGGTTATTAAATAAATAAATAATTATATTTGATCATTTAATAATAAGATAAATGATTATAAGAGCCACATATTAAATCGTGTCTTACATCACAATCATACAGAATTTGCGATATACAAACTTTTGGTAGGTGTTTATACACTGATCGGCATCTCTATATAAAGAGATGAACAGGTGCTAATCTTCAAACAAAATCGTTTGACGCCTTTTTATCAACCCTAAACACCGACTCTTACATACATATATATTTACACTTTAGCCCATACTGTTTTAACTTGAACACTTTTGGCCCAAACTAACATGAAATAATAAATAAGACATATTTATCCTAAGTTAATTATTGATTAATGATCAATATAACCATTAGTTATAGAATAAATAAGCAAGCTTGAGATTTTAGTACCTTGGGCTTCTTCCAAAGCTGTTGTAGTTTGCTATTAGACATGTCAAGAGCTACCATATTCTCCATTTGTAAGTCTGAAGGTATATAATTCAAAGGAAACCCATGCATGCATAGCCATCTTAGACCTTGAGGAAAATTCTTGTATGATCCACTGAGTTGTACATAGTTCAGTTGGAGTAGTCTTAAGTTACGCATCTCACTTAAAGCAAGTGTCTCAAAGTCACCTTTTGTTTTAAGAGATGAGAAACGCATCCCCGAAACCCACCCAAATAACCACCAAATAATTGAGAGGAGTAAGTGAATCCAATTGGGTAATGAATATGATCTAGATCCAAACTTTTGCCTATCGACACTTCTTGATTCTTTCGAAGTTTCATTCTCAAATGTTCTCATACCAAGGACAATTCCTTGAATTATTGTGGTTCCCTAAGAATAAAACACAAAACAAATGATCAAACAAGTTACATAATACAAATTAATCAAAATACACATACTTGTCTATTAAACATCTAAGCACTCCTCATCATACAATAATATACTACGCTTCCTTGGCTCCTTAGGTGATTCAAGATGAACTATTTCTCTCCCCATGTCTTGAAGAAGTTGATGCATCATCAATTTATCAGGCCATCCCACAGTGAGAAGGCATCTATTGACGAGAGTCTTGATGCCAGATGATCTGCATATACCACAAGCTTTTAATATGTCTTCCGTGAACTTTCTATCTTCTCCAACGAATAAACATGCAATGTATTTAAATAGTTCCTTGTCTTTTTCAGATGGCAAAGTGTCAAAACTTATTTTCAGGACTTTTATAATATCTGGATTAATATCTTTCCCTAGTGATTCTAAGATATCCTCACAGGTAGCATCTTCACTACGTAAAGAACCGCCCAAAACTTTAAGAGCCAACGGATGTCCATGGCAATATTTTACAACCTTTATTAACAACTCTTTGTCACCTTCGTTGGGTTCACTGTGTCCAAAGGCATGCCAACTTAAGAGCTGAAGAGAATCCTTATCATTTAGTCCGTCAAGCAAGTGTTTCGTATGATTTGGTGGAACTTGTGGGTCAAACAACCTACATTTTTCAGTTAAGGATCCATTTTTAGATGTTATTATGATTTTGCTTCCCGGGTGAAAGACTTTTGTCCCAATTAACACATCCAACTGCTCAAACTTATTTATACCATCAAGAACAACAAGAGTTCTTTTCCTAAAAAGTGATTTCTCAATCTTCAAGGTGCCCGCATCAACATCTTTTATGTCCATCCAACTTCTCACTCTGATATCTTTAAGGAGCTGTTTCTGTAAATCTAGCAGTCCATTTGGTGGCGTACACCTCCTTTCGATATCTTCAAGAAAGCAACTTCTTTCAAAGTCACGATAATGCAACTTAAAGACATAGTTTGCTAAAAATGTCTTTCCAATCCCAGCCATTCCCCATATTGTGAGAAATTCAGGGCTTTGCCCGGTTCCAGCTTTCAAGAATGAAGTGATGATCCTAACTGAAGACTTCATCCCAATTAGTTTCGGGATTTCATTCCTTTGTTGTAGATCTAATCTGCTACTAATCTCTTTAACAATTCCTTCAATAAGTATTGTCTCTCGCCTGAAACCGATTCCAATTACAACAAGAAGATACCACCACGAGTAAATAGATAAAATAAGCTCATCATGAGTAACACCCTTTTGTTTTAAATTTTTTCTTGATGATATAAATTATTTAAAGGCAATTGTAATTTACTAGACTTTTCCAGAAATGAACAAACAATTCATATATATACATGTATTTAGATACTTTTAGATCACAGTTTTCCCATGCTCTTTCATTCCGGAGAAAAACAACTTTAAAAATCATGCACTAAATCTATGAGCAGAATTGAGCATATATAGGTTTTTGATAACAGGAAGAAGGAAGTGGTTAAGTCAACGGGACATTTTATGGAAAAGGTTTGGTGAATAAGGGATATTTTGGGGATTTTCCCATTTCAAATTACCTCCCATTTGCTTCTTCCCCTTTTAAATCAGCAACTTCTGTAAGTGCTTTCCTCCATTGCTTTATCTTCTGAGCCCATTGATTTCTTTTCTCTTCATCTAACTCCGCCTCCACCCTCTGTCTGTGTTTTTCCATTGCATCTCCGAAGCTGTTTTGTTGCTTCCTGACATCGGAAGGCTTCACATGATAGAAGATAGGGAAAACAATATGTTTGGAGGTCTTTCGTTGCTCCATGATCAGTGCCAGTTCATCAAGGCACCATGTGGAAGAAGCGTAATCCTTGGACAACACGATAATAGAAGCCCTAGATGATTTAATCGCACTCTCCAATTCCGGTTTTAAAAACTCTCCAATCTGAATCTCTGTATCATCGAAGAACGTGTCGATGGTGGCTTCCAGTAGTGCCTTCTGGAGATGATCGGTGAAATTGTAGCGAGTATCCGTACCTCTAAAGCTTAAAAATACATCAAAATCGTAAGTTGATAAACTAGAAGAAGATTGTTCTGCGACTTCAGTAAGAAGAACCATGGTGAATAATGATAATGTAGTGTTAAGCAAATTCGACACTGGTTGATTAGATGATCGGACATGAATCAAATGTTTCCTTCTTAATAATAACGATCCTTGTATTTAATAATACAAAGTTTCCTTCTTAATAATAACGATCCTTGTACATTATATAACACCCCCTTTAATTTTCATTTATATTGATCTTACCCTTAAAGTTGTTAATACATCAATTTTAGAGAATAAGCATACGCCTCGTGCGGGTTGCTCAGCTTAGGGCCAAATTTGTCAGGTCCAGTTCTTGTTTCCGGTAAATATTTGGCGCCCAAAACCTTTCCACTTTTTAAGGCTTAACTAGTATTAAGGCCCGAGCGTTGTGACGGCGTCATTGAACCGTGAATAAAATTACCGTCGAAATTTGATAAAAGTAAGTACGTTGATTCCCCACGTGTTACGACGGGGTGTTTTTGTGAATAAAAAATAGGAAAAAAATTAACATTAAGGTTCTACACCTAAGTTCTGGTCACAGATATAATTCTAGTGACTTATCTATACTAATAAATAAAGTTTTTTGGGACACATGCCACTTTGTGGTGCATCCTTAGTATATTTTTCCCGCCTCTCTCTCCTATTAAATAGTTATATTAAAATAATATATATTTTTAAATATCTAATACATATCTAATTATGGATACTTATTATTTAGTTATAGATAGTTATTATATCATTAACTAAATTAATTTAATATAAATTAACATTTATTAATTACATAAAAAAATATTAATACCGAGTTGAAAAAAATGTTTTAAAAATTTAACTTAACAGAATTTATAACCGTCCCGTCAAATCATTCAACCCGTGTAATACACGGGTTTTTAAAGAAATTAAATTTTTTTAATAATAAATATATGACATTACATTTATTTAATCCGTGTAATACACGGGATTTTAACCTAGTATAATTAATATATCATATATTAATTGAAGTTGTAAAAAGGGAGAGGTTCAAATAAGAAGTGCAATTTGGCTAATAAGTCTAAGAAGCAATCTCATCCATTCAATTGGATGATCAAGGGTAGAGATTTAAGTGTAGGAAAAATAAGGGATGGAAGGGTATTTAAGTAATAGCCACTTTTGTTGACTTTTTTCAACTTCCCCTACTTTTTTTAAACGTTCATAACTTTTTTATAGGACATTATTTAAAAAAAATTACACCATAAAATCGAGCGTTTTTTTATCTTTAATTTGAGTATAGTATTGCTATATTTTTTTGTAAAAACAAAATCGACACTTAATGAAATTGTGCTACTTTACGTAAATGTGCTGGTTTCTGGTAAAACAGCACAATTTAGCACATTAAAAATTTGCTGGTTTATGGTAAAACAACACAATTTACGTAAATGTGCTGGTTTCTTTAATTTGTGCTACTTTTAGTCAATTATTATGTGTCTAATTTGGTAGCATTTTAAAAAAAAATAAAATTTTAAGCATCCATACACCAACAAAACGGTTCAGTGGTAGGCAACAAAAAGCTTATGCGTTAAAATGTTGTTTTGTGATTATTTGTTTTGTACTGGTTTGATATACTAGTTTTGTTGTGCTGGTTTTATTTATGCTTGGTTAGCTAAGAAAAGGATGTTACACAATTAATCGTGTTGTTTTGGTGTTATTTTATAGTAAAACAGCACAATTAATTGTTATGTTTGATGTTGTTTTATGATAAAGCAGCACAGTTCATTGTGCTGTTTTACAATGCAGCACAGTTAATTGTGCTGTTTTACTAGAAACCAGCACATTTACGTAAAGTACCACAATTTCATTATGTGTCGATTTTTTTTTACAAAAAAATATATCAATACTATACTCGAATTAAAGGTAAAAAATGCTCGATTTTATGGTGTAATGTTTTTAAAAAAATAAGGTCGTATGAAAAAGTTATGTACGTTTAAAAAAAGTGTGGGTGTTTGAAAAAAGTCAACAATTGTGGGTTTTCCAAGAATGCCCCTCCATCCCTTATTTTTCCTACACTTAAATCTCTACCCTTGATCATCCAATTGAATGAATAAGATTGCTTCTTAGGCTTCTTAGCCAAAAATGCACTTCTTAGAGGAACCATCCCCGTTGTAAAAATACAATTTAGATATTCAAAAATAAAAAATCAACAACCAAATATGAACTTGAAGCATCTTTTTAAACATTTTAAATCAATATTATTTTTACGTAAATCAATATCAGTACAAATAATTTGTGTTTATCAAATTCATTTTAACAAAATAAGATGATATTACTTGGGATATGAAAATTTTAGAATTATTTTTTTAATTTTTAAAAGTTTCGTAATTTTAATTGAAAAGGTTAGCCTTTTTGTGAAATTAGAGTTAATTTTATAATTCTTAAAAGTTTCGTAATTTTAATTGAAAAGGTTTTTGTTAATAAAAATTAGAAAAAAAATCAGCATTAAAAAGCTTTGAAACCAACCCATTCAAATAAAACCATTTGCCGGTTTCCAAAACCATCAAACAAAAATTGCAAGGCTAAAAATAAAATTAAAAATTAAAAAAACTCTTCAATTTATCTTTTAAACAAAACCACTCTCTGCACTTCACCTTCACACATCTAATTCTCTCTCTACTTTTATTCTTTCACTTTTGCATTGGAAAGGTATTTGATACAAAACCTATTTTCTTTTCGCTTCACTCGCGTACTTGGTCGTTTTGTGCCTGCAGAATTGTGCGGCGGCGGCGGCGGAGGGGCTGCGTTGGACTGTAGGCCGCACCGCCTTCGGTTTTGGTGACCATTTTCAGGTGTGTGAGGGTTGAAAATGGGATTGTGAGTAAGCACAAGTTGGTGTATTTATAATTATGGTGGTGTTCAGAGAGAGAAGACGTGACGGTTGAATCAATCTCTGTGTCATGAAACGGTTATTATGGTGGTGATTGGAGAGAAGACGTGACGATTGAATCAATTTATTTGTCATGAAAATGCACCAAAAATAGACCGAAACCTTCTTTCACAACAGCCGCTGCGTAATTAACGATGTATTAGGTGGTGATCAGAGAGAAGACGCAATCTATTTCTTGTCATGAAAATTAGGTGGTGATCGGAGAGAAGACGCAATCTATTTCTTGTCATGAAAAGGCTCCAAAATAGACGGAAACCTTCTTTCACAACAACCGCGTAATTAACGGCGTTAAAGGCGGCAGTTAACTACGCTTTTTAAGTGATAGTTAATTAACTAGTATTTTTGTCCGGCGCGTTGCGGCCGAAACAAACGTTATAGGAAACATCCAACCCATATCTACTTAGGAAATTTAAAAAGAAATATTTGTGGTCGAATTTTATTAAAATTCTTAATAAATAAATCTATATATTTAAAATACTGGGTTACAACCGTGTATTACTCGGGTTGAATAAATGCAATATTATATATTTCCGGTAATAAAGATTTACATATTACATATTGATGACATATTACATAGTTTTTTAATATAAATTTTAAAAACGTTATATAGTTATTTTTTTAAATGTTTTATAAAAGAATGAAAGTAATGTTTAATTTATAAAAATGTTTTATGAACCAAAATACTTTTTTAAATAAAAAAATTTTATAAAAAAATTGTAGAAATCATTATTATTTAACAAGAGAGAGAGGCGGGAAATAAAAAATTATAAAACTAATTAAAGATATTTAATTGTATAATTAATAGGAGAGAGAGTCGGGAAAAAAAACTTAAGGATGCATAGGAGAATGACAAGTGTCGCACCAAAACCTTTATTTATTATAAAGTATAGATTTAGAATTACTATTAAATATTTTTAGCACATTATTTAAAGAAGAAATTACATCTCAAGCCTACCACCACTAAGTTTAAATATATTTCACTCATATATGGAGAATTTTTATAATTTTGTTATTTGTTCGTTTGGTGTAGTTTACTAAATAGCAACCAAATTTATTATTGATCGTTTTATTACTTTTCTTCATATCCATCCGGTGAATTTAAAAATCTAAATTCTTTTGTTAATTTTATAAATATGTTTGTGGACGGTTGCATTTGTTGAAGGTTACCTTGGTTACTCCTTTGCAATCACATTGCATCTAGACAGGGAAGTAATTGTTACAGGGACCAAAACGTGTGTTGCTGCCGGAAGAACTAACATACCAAAAAAACAACTTATACACGCATGGAATTTTATTACAAATCGTAAGTGGAGTAAAATACACAACATCAATTTACACTAATGTATGTACATGTAACATCCCGAAAATAATAATAATAATAACAGAGGAATAATATACGAACAAGATTCGGGGATTAATGATACACGTAACGGACTAACGGGAGCGGGCCTTGGGTCAGGCCGAAGGGGGGGCGCAAGGGGAAGGGATATACCTTCTCCACCTTCCTCACTTCATCACCTTCACCCACAACCTAGAGAGAGAGAGAGAGAGAAAGCTTCAAGAATCCACACTCGAGACCTTCGTTTGCTCCCGATCATTGCTGGAACATCCCGGAGGACCGGAGAAGAAGGAATCAAACGATAACAGGTAATAACTCGTTCTCAGAATCGATTCCTAGATTTGGAAGTGGGTTTTAGGGTTTATATGGGTTTTTTCAATCAAAGATGAGATTTTTACGTATAAATTAGCTTAAAAAGTATATATCTAGCTTCATTAGATATAAGTTTTGGACGTAAAAAGATTGGAACTTGGATAAAAAATGGAGTATTTGATCATGAACAAGATGAATCGTCCGAAATCTCCATGAATGGTCCGAAAACTCCGATACGTCCGAAAAGTATGTCGGACACCATAGATTTCGGATGGAACATTTCAATCGAAAAAGAACATTTCGGTTGAAAAGTATTTTGGACAGAAAGAGATTTCAGACAAATGTTTTCGAAGTAACATTTCTCGGACAAAAGTTCTCGACCGAAAAAGCCATTAATAGAAGATAGTTCAAACACTAGATTTTCGGTCAAAATAGTTTTTGGTCGAAAAAGACTTCGGACATAGAAGTTTCCGGATGAAACCCATAGGTTATATCCTTGTTCTATTCGTGACCCTTAACAGATTTGTAGCATTTCACCTAGCTCGAAGTTTCCTTGCTAAGTGAGATAGAACCAGTAAAAGTCAGGTGAGTTCTTATTGCCCTTTTTTTCCTAAACGGTTTTTGGGCTGGCATGCATACTGTTAAAGAATGTTTTCAAAGTTAAAGAATATTTTATAAGAATTATATATTTTTATAAAATGAAAGGTAAAGAGTTAAAGAGTATAGTTTTATCTTGTAAACAAGTTTTTGAAAGATAACAAAGAGTTAAAGAAAAGAATGGTAAAGAAGTTGCACCCCGGTGTAGCTTGATAGTGACAGTGGCAAATGCCATATTATATGCTTATGTGTTTATATGTGTTATTTGTCTATGTGTTATGTGTTTCAATGGCATTATATTATGTGACGTAGTATAATTGCATGGTAGTTGCATTGTAGTTTGAAAGTAAAAAGTCATGCAGGCAAGCAAAGTAAAAGTCTCATCCTGAAGTGTGAGTAAGCAAAGTAGAAAGTCTCACCCTAAGGTGTGAGCGGGCAAAGGAGTCTTCACTTCAGTGTAAGCGAGAAAGTCCCACCCTGAGGTATGGGCACAACAAAGTAAAAGTCTTACCCTGAGGTGTAAGCGAGCAAAGGGAGATTGCCCTCAGGCAATGATCCATGTGTGATAGTTAAAGTGTGTTATAGTCACTTGTCTTGTACGAGTGAAATGTAAAGTTGCAAAGAGTAAAGGAGGACACCTTGATCGGTTACCTCAAAAGTACATTTTTTAATGAAAGAAATAGCGTAACAGTTTTATAATTGTAATGTTGCAAAGATTTAAAGTAAAGTTAAAGTGTTTTCAAGAAAGTGAATGTAAACCTTATTTTATTATTATAAAACTAAGCTACCTAAAGGAAAGTTTTATAGTTTAAAGTAAAGATAGAACTCACCAGCGTTAGCTGACTTTTAGTATGCATGACAGGTAGAAAAGGTAAAGAGAAAGTAAAGTAAAGGAGCCGTGAGGGCTGGATAGCATGGACATCGGGTTGCTGCACTGAAGGCTGACATTTCCAATCCTGGTAGTTCATGTTATAGACAATGATTTACATCATTATGTGATGAATGTTTTAATTTAAAGACTTTCGTTGTAATAGATTCTGATTTCCGGTTTAAGAACTATGTTTGTTATGTTTTGTGCCAACTATGATATGTACCCGGTTTGGGGCGTTTCAAGTTGGTATCAGAGCCATATTCAGACATTTGCAATAATGTCTGAACTTAAACTGAGAATGGGACAAAGGAAAGGAAGGAAAGGAATATCAGTCAGAGCAGCCCGTCCATGGAAAGATAGTAGACAGAAGGTAGTCAATGTCTTAACATAGGACATAGACAATAATACCTTAGTACAGATAATAGACAGTAAATGTTTTAGCATAAATAGTACATAGTATGTGCTTTAGCATAGATAGTAGACAGTAGACAGTATGTGCCATATAGTAGAAACTCTGGACTCAAATGCGAAGGTTACCTTGACAGGAAATGTTTGAAACCCGAGTAGTAGGAGTAAATTAGTAATTTCATAACGGTCTCTGTAATTAATAATTTACCTTACTCGAGGTGTTCTAAATTATTACCTATCATGAAAACACGAGTGTTCTTTGTTTGCAGTAGACACTAATGGCTAGAGGAAAGAGAGGTGGTCGCACTGGGGGTCGTACGGGTCGCAAAGGCCGACCGCCCGGTAACCGAACACGTCATGAGGAAAGCGAACACTACCGCAACGAGACTGAATCGGTGCACGTGGCGCATAATGGTAGTGGGAACCGTGTGTCAGTTCATGGCGATGCCCATGACAAGGCGCTTGAGTTGGAACCGATTGTAAAGGAAGCTATCGCGACAGAGGTTACTTCAATCTTGAAGAAAGTTCTACCGGAAGCACTGGGCGAGGCCCTTAAAGAGTTTGGTATAGAGAGGAAAGAGAAGAAAAAGGAAAACAGCAAAGGAACTGAAGTCACTGATAGTGACGATTCTGATTATGAGATGGCAACTAGAGGTTGCAATTATAAGTCCTTTCGGGGGTGTGACCCGCCGAAGTATGATGGACGGAAAGATGTTGTTGCCACTTTCGAGTGGATAGAGAGGATGAATGGTGTGATCAACATTAGTGAGTGTCGTGATGACCAAGCGGTCAAGTTTGCCGCTCACTCATTCACTAATGAGGCGTTAAGTTGGTGGAGATCGATTGAAAGAATCAAGTCTTCTGCTGAGATGAAAAAGATGAAATGGGATGACATGAAAAAGCTGCTAATCACTAAGTTCTGCCCGCAGAACGAGATTGACAGAGTTGAGAGAGAATTTATGGGGCTCTGTGCTGGCAGTATGACTCATCGCCAGTACACCTCCAAGTACCAGGAGTTGGCTTAGTTGGTCCCATATCTGGTGGACACTGAGGAAAAGAGGAAAAAGTATTACATCAAGGGACTACCACAGAAGGTCCGTGTGCATGTGAAAGCTAATGCTCCTACAAGCTTCGAATATGTGGTATCACTTGCTGGGATAGTTTATGATGACTTCGAATCCGCGGACCCACTGCCTACTAAGAAGAAAGTGACAAATATCGTTAAGCGGCCAGTAAAAGAGTGGGCGGGCCCGGAGGCGAAGAAGCTGAGGATAGAGGATAGGAATGATTGTGCAAAGTGTGGATGAAAGCACTCTGGGGAGTGCCGTGTGGGCCTGAACATTTGCTATCGATGCGGGAAGGCGGGGCATTACTCTCGAGAATGTCCGGGCGCATCGTCATGCTATAACTGTGGGATACCTGGCCATGTGGCCAAGGACTGTCGGAAACCCAAAGCTATTGGCACCGAGAAAGGTAAAGAGCCCGAAAAGCCGAAAGCAAGGACCCGGGTGTATGCACTGACACATGAAGAAGCTATAGGAGACCCAGATGTTGTGTCAGATACGTTCATCCTTGACAACACTTACGTTTCAGTATTGTTTGATTCTGGTGCGAGTAGGAGTTTCATATCGTCATTACGGTGTAAAAGAATGAAATGTAAAGTCACTAAGGTATAACAAGCCTTTAATGTGGAAACTGCGGTGGGCAAGACCAGGGTAGTAAATGAACTAGTAGATAATTTCACGATAAAGATACATGGCCAAAGATTCCCAGTTAGGTTGTATGTTATGACCTTGGGAGGGTTTGATATAGTTTTAGGTATGGATTGGTTAGCTGCCAACGAAGCTCGGATAATATGCAGACAAAAGATAGTTCAGCTCAAAGCTCCAAACGGAAGAGAAGTTTTGGTTTATGGGGATCACGATGGTTCATTAACGAACCTCATATCGACGATAAAGGCAGAGAAGTATATAGGGCGCGGATGCGAGGCCTACCTGGCCTATGTGATAGACAACGATGTAAAAGTGAAAGAGTTGAAAGGCGTACCAGTGGTATGTAATTTTCTGGAGGTGTTTCCCGAGAAGTTTCTTGGGTTACCACCTGACCGGGAGATAGAGTTCCAAATAGACTTAGTGCCATGTGCCCATCCCGTTGCTAAAGCACCGTACCGACTTGTGCCTTCGGAGATGAAAGGGCTAATGATACAGTGGAAGAGCTTTTGGATAGAGGTTTTATCAGGCTGAGCATTTCTCCTTGGGGTGCTCCGGTTCTGTTTGTAAAGAAGAAAGATGGTGCCATGAGAATGTGCATCGACTATAGAGAGTTGAACAAGCGTACAGTAAAGAACAAATATCCGCTACCAAGGATCGATGATCTGTTCGACCAACTGCAAGGCACAAAATGGTTCTCCAGGATCGATCTGCGGTCAGGATATCATCAGTTAAAGGTAAGGGAAGAGAACATACCAAAGACGGCGTTTCGCACACGGTATGGGCATTACGAATTTCACGTGATGTCTTTCGGCTTGACGAATGCTCTGGCAGCGTTCATGAGTATGATGAACCAGGTGTAAGACCGATGCTCGACAGGTCGGTGATAGTGTTTATAGACGACATACTTATTTATTCGAAGAGTGAGGGCGATCTTGCTTGTCATCTTCGCGAAGTACTGGAGACACTACAGAAAGAAAAGTTGTATGCCAAGTTTTCCAAATGCATTTTCTGGCTTAAGGAATGCCAATTCTTAGGTCACGTCATCAACGCAAATGACATTATGGTTGACCCGGCTAAGATAGAGCCAGTGAAAGAATGGAAAATTCTGAAAACGCCGACCGAGGTTCGAAGTTTTCTGGGATTGGCAGGTTACTATCGAAGGTTCATTCAGGACTTCTCGAAAATAGCTTCGCCACTGGCAAAGTTGACACGAAGGAAGTAAAGTACGAATGGGGTCAAGCCCAGTCTAAAGCATTTGAAGAGTTAAAGAAGAAGTTGACCCAAGCCCCAGTGTTGGCACTACCCGACGGTAATGAGGACCTAGTGGTGTATTATGATGCTTCGGGTCAAGGGTTAGGGTGCGTATTGATGCAGAGGGGAAAGGTAATCGCGTATGCGTCACGGTAGTTAAAGGTTCACGAAGTTAACTACCCGACTCACGATTTGGAGCTCGCGGCAGTTGTCTTTGCGTTAAAGATTTGTAGGCATTATCTTTACGGGGTGAAATGCATAATTTATTCAGATCACAAAAGCTTGAAGTATTTCTTCGAGAATGCGACAAAAAAGGTGGTTGGAATTGCTAAAGCATTATGACTGTGAAATCCTATACCATCCGGGAAAGGCGAATGTGGTTGCCAACGCCCTAAGTCGAAAGGAGAATCAGCCTCCTATTAGGGTGAAAGCGTACCGGTTAGTAATAACACCAAATTTTATGACAGAGCTAGAGAAAGCACAGATAGAAGCGTTAAAGGAGGAGAACATAAAATGGAACAAATGGTCGGACAACAGGAAAAGTTAGAAACAAACACGTACGGGGTAAGGACCCGATGCGGTCGTATGTGGGTACCAAAGGGTGATGAGCTTAGGGCTAAAGTACTTGACGAGTCCCTTAAGTCTCGATATTCCATCCACCCGGGAACCACGAAAATGTACCAAGATTTGAAGAACGAGTATTGGTGGCCTAACATGAAGAATGATGTGACATGATATGTGAGTAAGTGCTTAGCTTGCGCACAGGTTAAAGCCGAACATCAGAAACCATACGCAAAGATCCAGCCTCTGGAAATACCTGAATGGAAGTGGGAGCGTATCACCATGGACTTTATTACAAAGCTGCCTCGCACGGCTAACAGCCATGATTGTCACACCCCGGCCGGCGGCGGATTATACGCCGGGGCTGACGCTGTTGTTCAAAAGCACATAATCAACTATTTAATGAGTTTCAATATTTATTCCATCGTATTAATATTCATTACAAGGAAATAAGCTATACATTATGCAAAAGAAACATAACATAATCAAAGTCTGGATTAAATTTAACTAGGTCCATAGTCCTATATGATCAAGACTTCTCCTCAAACGGGTGCACCTGAAACATGTGAGTAAATGTCAACTACAAGTAGTTGGTGAGTAACATAGGTTTTGACACCAAACAAAGTTAACTATAGAATACAATTCAATATGTTCAAAGCATGTCTAAAGCATATATGTGAAAACACACATGGTACCAAGCGTACAATCAAGCCATGTAATAGGAAAATAGTTACGCAATCCAAATGATTGCCCTTTTGAAAAAGTAGTAAGATGTATACACTAACCCGCCAAGGTTCGTGTTAAGTAATGAATCGGATTCCCCTATAAATGATCATGTTAGGTACTACCTTAGGCTTGCCACACAAGTTAATGACTGTACTGACATGAACACATGTAATGGTCACCAAGCAGTTTAAGACATAAAGTATGAAGACCATAGCTTAAGAACAAAGGTACTGAATTGTGTAAGTAATGCATTTGTAAACATGTTCCACCCCAAAAGTATAAAAAGAAAAAAGGGGCTATGTAAAGTCACTTGTAATGAAGCTAGCAAATAGTATGATTTGTTAATGATGGATAGGCTTCTTGAGGATTCCTCATAACCAACCTACATGGATAACTGTATTCTTAAATTTAACGTATGCCTAACGGAAATAAAGAATTCTGAGTTTTTAGGGTTTCATAGGGTTGGGATCGGATATGGGATTTGTACGAGTTTTTGGAAATATGTATTTACGTGTATCACAAATATTGAAGTAATGGTGATAAGTAAGATTAATTTGAATTATCATTTTTAATTAGTTACACATAGTATTTATAACAACAATATATTTGAATTCATTTATATAATTATTCTAAAGGTAATTTAATACACAAATTATAGCATAGTGAAGGTTTAAATAACCGCTGTAATTAAAGTGATATTTAAATTATCTTAATAAATTTCTTTTAATCAAATGATAAATAAAAGAGATAAATTTTAGTATAAGTAAGCTTTAAATGAAATTAAAATGGGTTTGTATAATTATTTATCTAAAAATAATTCTATAAATTGCGCGGTGTTTTTAAATAATTATTCTTTGCCAAAATAATTATTTATGAGTTTTGAGAAGTGAATTAATAATGTTTAGATAATTATTTAAAAACTTGATTTATAAACATTATTATTTATAAGTAAAACCACTTAATTAGTTTTATTTAAATAAACCATTCCTATTTTGCTTATTCAAGAATTATAACATTTAAAATAAATCAAATGAATAAAACATTATTTTATGTTTTCTTTTTTTTTTTTACAAAAGTTTCTAATTTTATTTATTGGATGTAACATCCCGAAAACAATAAAACCAATAAATAATAATGAAACCGGAGAGATTTAAAAGAAAAGTAAAACAAAAGGGAAGGGGAACGGGCTCGGGCTCGACTCCGATGGGCCAGGGGAGCCTATGTATATAAGAACCAAGGCAGCCTTCCTTCCCATTCCACTCTCATTTTTTTTGCAAACTTAGAGAGAGAAAGGAGAGCAACCGAAACCAGGCTCCAGAGAGAAAGCTCGGGTTTCAGTTCAAAAGCTCGAGGATCCTTTTCCATCATCTTTGCATCGCAAAGCAACCGAAACCAGGCTCCAGAAGGTAACCTCCAAGCTCAAATCTGAGTTTTTCATAAGTTTGGGGTTTCGGGTTTAAATCGCAAAAAGATACGGTTTTTACGTATGAAATCCAAAACAAACTACATATTTAAGCTCATGGATGAAAATAGAACGTTTTGGACGTAAAAACATAAAGGCTTGAATACTTTGAAATCCGCCGACCAGATCTAGGGTCTGATGAGGGAAGATGAAGGTTCAGGCGAACTTATTAGAACCGTTTCAAGCGAACTTATCAAGTTCGCTGGCTTTTGTTTGCCCAAAGGAATAAAGTAGTGAACTTACCTAAGTTCGCCTAGTAAGCGAACTTATCAAGTTCGCCTAGGAAGCGAACTTATCAAGTTCGCCTAAGAAGCGAACTTATCAAGTTCGCCTAAAGATCAACAAATAGCAAACTTACCATAAGTTCGCCTATATAGGCGAACCTACCATGTTCGCCTAAATCTAAGATAGCGAACTTATCAAGTTCGCTTAAGCTAAAAGTGCCCATCAGAATAGAAATGTTAAGTGTCGTTTAGGTTCATTATCTTATCCTGTATGATTTGATTATACAGATTGTGTGTGTGACCTTAAGTGACGCTCTTTGACTAACTAGTATACTTCAGGGACCGCTTATCAGGTGTAACATCCTGAATTTTAGAGCGCGGGAAATTTCACAGGAAATTAAAACTTATATAAGAATAAGGGGGACGGGTTGGGGTTGGGCTTGGGCTTGGGCGCATGGGCCGAAAGGGAGGATGATGGACCCTTAAAAACCCTGAACACAGCCCCCATTCCCTCCATTGTGCAACACCATTCTCGTTTCTAGAGAGAGAAAGTGAGAGAGAGCCTAGAGAGGGAAAGTCCCGGATTTCAGATTTGAGCTTCAAGAACCGTTAGCAAGAGTCTCTCGAGTGTTTAGCAACGAAAAGGAAGGGAATCCAGGTAACTATTTGTTCTAGATCTGAGTTTTATATATTATGTTGGGTTTTGAAGGAAAAATCAAGTAAAGGTTGGGTTTTTACGTTTAAAAATGAAAACAAAGTATAGATCTAGACTCTCGGTTAGAAAACACAAGTTTTGAACGTAAAAAGTTCGGATCTTGACGATGTCAGATCTGCATGCAAGTTAGGGTTTTGTGGGGAAGAAGACTGGGCTGGATCTTATTGAAACTATGGTAGTTTCGGGTCAGCATGTATCGAAACTAGGAAGTTTCGATAGGTCACATGTATCGAAACTAGGTAGTTTCGATAGGTCAGCATGTATGGTCAGGGGCATGTATCGAAACTAAGTAGTTTCGATAGGTCAGGGGCATGTATCGAAACTGAGTAGTTTCGATAGGTCAGCATATATTGAAACTAAGTAGTTTCGATAGGTCAGCATATATCGAAACTAAGAAGTTTCGATAGGCCAGCATGTATCGAAACTAAGTAGTTTCGATGGGCCTGCATGTATCGAAACTAGGAAGTTTCGATGAGCCTTAAGTTCAGAAATAGTGAAACAGTTCAGTGTCGAGTTAAGTCTAATACGTGTCGAATTGTTATGATTGTTCAGATTGAGTGAGATCAGGTAGATCATACCAGCTAAGATACCAGGTGAGTTCTAATCCCCTTTTCGCCTTCTTTAGGGGTGGTGTGCATACTTAGTGTAAAGTGTTTATTATATTTTATATATTATAAACAAATGTGATAGTTATGTTTTATTGAAAAGTTTAAAAGAGGCAAATGTACGTTTGAGTAAAGTATAGCTATATTATTGGCAAGCGTTTACTATATTTCTATATACATAAACAAAGGTATAATATATGTGTTAGTATTTTCAAGTAAAGCAAGATATATCATTTTGCAAGCGTTTACTATATTTTTATTATACATAAACAAAGGCATGATATATGTGTTAAACTATGTTTCAGTAAAAGCAAAGGTATTTATGGCAAGCGTTTACTATATTTTCATATACATAAACAAAGGCATAATACATGTTAAAGTTTTGATCTAGTAAAGTAAAGTTGTTTGAACTGCAGCGGAAAGATTTCCTACGGGAATGTGTACCAGCTGTAAAGGTCCTTGGGACAGATGTTACTTGTACAAGATGTCAGATATGGGTTCTACCCATTAGTAAGAACCTTTGGGTTCGTTAACAGTTGTACAATTGGGATGAGTGACGGCGGTTGCTCGGGAGGTCCACGCAACCTCCCCTTAGCGTTAAGCGGTATTGTCGGTTCATAGACGTGAGCCATGGGGGCATTGACCAGGTACTCGTCGGTTCATGGATGAATCCATGGGGGCGGTACAGTATGTGACAAGTGAATTGACGGTTAAGCGGTAGTGTCGGTTCATGGCAGTTAGCCATGGGGGCATTGACCAGGTACTTGTCGGTTCATGGATGTAAGCCATGAGGGCAGTGCAGTAAAGAGGAATTGACGGTTTATTATATGTTTTAAACTGTTTTGAAAAGTAAAGTATGTAAAGTTTTGCTTAAGAGCAGTATGTATGTATTAGTAAATCTTTTATATAAATGATTTAATGTAAACGTTAGAACTCACTCAGCGTTGCTGATTTTTAGTATGCACATCAGTTAAGTGTAGGTGGCAGTAGATGGAAGTGGATGCTTGGCTTGGCGAGAAGAGTTACCCGAAGACCAGAGTCTGGCATCCTGTCTATGTTATTGTTTTAGTTGATTCAGACAAGTTTTAGTTTGTATGTTGACAAGTTATGTTTAAACATGTTATGTGTTTCCGCTGCGTATGTTGAAGTTTTAAATCGTTTCCGCTGTGTTAATGAATGTCTTATGATTAAGTTCTATGTGTTGATGAGTAAATCCAATAAGTGAGGCCTTCCGGGAAAGGGGCCTTACAAGTTGGTATCAGAGACATAGTTTGAGAGATTTGGACATCCCCGATGTCCAGACTTAAACTGAGAATGGGACCATGTAGCGGATGCCAGTAACGGGTAACTCAAGCCAAAGCACCAGATATGTATAGTAAGTAAAGTTTCTTTCATTGTTTAGAGTGTCAAGATAAGAATAGAGACTTTAGTGGAATCATGAAAGCGAATAAATAGAAAACAAGAAGTGATGTAATGGTTAATTGCAGATGGCCAGTGTATATTAACATCTTACCTTACTTATTGTGTTCTACATATTCCCTAGCATGATGAAATTAAATTCCTTTGTTTTCTATCTTTCAGTTAGAAATGGCTAGACGTAGAGGAACTAGAGGAGGTGGAGGAGGAAGACGTGGTGGGCGTACAGGCCGCCGCGGTGGAGCTACTACCAACCAAGAGATTGAGGGGAGTGTTCACACTACCCGTACAGATACGGTAGTCAGTCAACACAATGTTGAGCATGCGGCAGGAGATGATCAGACATTCGAGTTCGAGCCGGTCGTGCAAGCAGCTCTTGGCCGTGAAATTACCCGACTGCTGAAGGAAACCTTACCGGCCATACTAGACGAAGCCTTGAGGAAGGCCAATGAAAACCCCAACACAACTGAAGAGCCCGTGGTGCTTCCATTAATGGGAGGACCAAATCTGGTAGAGAATATTGCACCCCCTGCTCGCGGCTGCGACTACAAGGCGTTTCGGGGTTGTGATCCACCTGTGCTTACTGGGGAGAAAGAAGCAGCAGATACTTTGGATTGGATTAACGGCATGGAGTCGACCATTCGTCTTAGTGAGTGTCGACTGGAGCAAGCGGTCATGTTCGCTGCAAAGTCCTTAAAGGGAGAAGCAGCACACTGGTGGGAAACTGTGAAACAAGCTAAAGGTGACCAAGCGGTCGAGCTAATGAGATGGAATGATCTGAAGGCATTGGTAACTGAGAAGTTTTGTCCTAAGAACGAGGTCCACAAGGTGGAAAGGGAATTCCTGACTCTACAAGCCGGACTCATGACTCACCGGCAGTATACTTCAAAGTACAATGAATTGGCACGTCTGGTGCCCCATCTGGTGACAACTGAAGAGAGAAGAATTCATTATTATGTTCAGGGGTTGCCTCCGAGGGTTCGTACTTTTGTCAAAGCCAACACACCGAGTACCTTTGAGTCGGTGGTTGTTCTGAGTGGTGTTGTGTATGATGACATCGCCTCGACTGAAGTCATCCCCGAAGTGCCCAAGAAACAGGCAGCTAAGCGAACTGCTGAGGAACTCCAGGGTCCTAACGATAGGAGGTCAAGGGTAGAAGCGGAAGGTCTGTGTGGAAAATGTGGGAAAAGGCACGGAGGCGAGTGCAGAGCTGGTCAGGTGGGATGCTTCAGGTGTGGCAAGTTTGGGCACCAATCACGGGATTGCCCGGAAAAGCCAAGATGCCACAATTGCGGGGAACAGGGACACTTGAGCCGAGATTGCAGGAAACCTAAGGAAGCGGAAGCGGGGGGATCTGGAAAGGGAAAGGGTGCCGGGAAGGAACCCTACATCAACAAAGCCCAGGCGAGGGTCTACCAGATGACTCAGTAAGGTACGTTGCAAGCTCTTATTTGTGTTATGGCAAGTTTATGTTAGTATTCTCCTTACTAGATTAGCTAGCCCCATTAGTTTAGATGCCTTAGAATTTGAGATCATCTCAGGTTAAGCTCCCCGTGGTAGTTAATCACAATGGCCTTCATAACCAAGCTGCCTTGCATAGCTACGGTTTATGCCACCCATTCTGTGAGTTGCTATCAGTATAGCTTATGGCAGGTTTCGAGGACGAAACCTGTTGTAAGGAGGGTAGACTTGTAACATCCTGAATTTTAGAGCGCGGGAAATTTCACGAGAAATTAAAACTTATATAAGAATAAGGGGGACGGGCTTGGGCTTGGGCGCATGGGCCGAAAGGGAGGAGGATGGACCCTTAAAAACCCTGAACACAGCCCCCATTCCCTCCATTGTGCAACACCATTCTCATTTCTAGAGAGAGAAAGTGAGAGAGAGACTAGAGAGGGAAAGTCCCGGATTTCAGATTTGAGCTTCAAGAACCGTTAGCAAGAGTCTCTCGAGTGTTTAGCAACGAAAAGGAAAGGAATCCAGGTAACCATTTGTTCTAGATCTGAGTTTTATATATTATGTCGGGTTTTGAAGGAAAAATCAAGTAAAGGTTGGGTTTTTACGTTTAAAAATGAAAACAAAGTATAGATCTAGACTCTCGGTTAGAAAACACAAATTTTAAACGTAAAAAGTTCGGATCTTGACGATGTCAGATCTGCATGCAAGTTAGGGTTTTATGGGGAAGAAGACTGGGCTGGATCTTATCGAAACTATGGTAGTTTCGGGTCAGCATGTATCGAAACTAGGAAGTTTCGATAGGTCACATGTATCGAAACTAGGTAGTTTCGATAGGTCAGCATGTATGGTCAGGGGCATGTATCGAAACTAAGTAGTTTCGATAGGTCAGGGGCATGTATCGAAACTGAGTAGTTTCGATAGGTCAGCATATATCGAAACTAAGTAGTTTCGATAGGTCAACATGTATCAAAACTAAGAAGTTTCGATAGGTCAGCATGTATCGAAACTAAGTAGTTTCAATGGGCCTGCATGTATCGAAACTAGGAAGTTTCGTTGAGCCTTAAGTTCAGAAATAGTGAAACAGTTCAGTGTCGAGTTAAGTCTAATACGTGTTGAATTGTTATGATTGTTCAGATTGAGTGAGATCCGGTAGATCATACCAGCTAAGATACCAGGTGAGTTCTAATCCCCTTTTCGCCTTCTTTAGGGGTGGTGTGCATACTTAGTGTAAAGTGTTTATTATATTTTATATATTATAAACAAATGTGATAGTTATGTTTTAGTGAAAAGTTTAAAAGAGGCAAATGTACGTTTGAGTAAAGTATAGCTATATTATTGGCAAGCGTTTACTATATTTCTATATACATAAACAAAGGCATAATATATGTGTTAGTATTTTCAAGTAAAGCAAGATATATCATTTGGCAAGCGTTTACTATATTTTTATTATACATAAACAAAGGCATGATATATGTGTTAAGCTATGTTTCAGTAAAAGCAAAGGTATTTATGGCAAGCGTTTACTATATTTTCATATACATAAACAAAGGCATAATACATGTTAAAGTTTTGATCTAGTAAAGTAAAGTTGTTTGAACTGCAGTGGAAAGATTTCCTACGGGAATGTGTACCAGCTGTAAAGGTCCTTGGGACAGATGTTACTTGTACAAGATGTCAGATATGGGTTCTACCATTAGTAAGAACCTTTGGGTTCGTTAACAGTTGTACAATTGGGATGAGTGACGGCGGTTGCTCGGGAGGTCCACGCAACCTCCCCTTAGCGTTAAGCGGTATTGTCGGTTCATGGACGTGAGCCATGGGGGCATTGACCAGGGTATTGTCGGTTCATGGATAAATCCATGGGGGCATTGACCACGTACTCGTCGGTTCATGGATGAATCCATGGGGGCGGTACAGTATGTGACAAGTGAATTGACGGTTAAGCGGTAGTGTCGGTTCATGGCAGTTAGCCATGGGGGCATTGACCAGGTACTTGTCGGTTCATGGATGTAAGCCATGAGGGCAGTGCAGTAAAGAGGAATTGACGGTTTATTATATGTTTTAAACTGTTTTGAAAAGTAAAGTATGTAAAGTTTTGCTTAAGAGCAGTATGTATGTATTAGTAAATCTTTTATATAAATGATTTAATGTAAACGTTAGAACTCACTCAGCGTTGCTGATTTTTAGTATGCACATCAGTTAAGTGTAGGTGGCAGTAGATGGAAGTGGATGCTTGGCTTGGCGAGAAGAGTTACCCGAAGACCAGAGTCTGGCATCCTGTCTATGTTATTGTTTTAGTTGATTCAGACAAGTTTTAGTTTGTATGTTGACAAGTTATGTTTAGACATGTTATGTGTTTCCGCTGCGTATGTTGAAGTTTTAAATCGTTTCCGCTGTGTTAATGAATGTCTTATGATTAAGTTCTATGTGTTGATGAGTAAATCCAATAAGTGAGGCCTTCCGGGAAAGGGGCCTTACAAGTTGGTATCAGAGACATAGTTTGAGAGATTTGGACATCCCCGATGTCCAGACTTAAACTAAGAATGGGACCATGTAGCGGATGCCAGTAACGGGTAACTCAAGCCAAAGCACCAGATATGTATAGTAAGTAAAGTTTCTTTCATTGTTTAGAGTGTCAAGATAAGAATAGAGACTTTAGTGGAATCATGAAAGCGAATAAATAGAAAACAAGAAGTGATGTAATGGTTAATTGCAGATGGCCAGTGTATATTAACATCTTACCTTACTTATTGTGTTCTACATATTCCCTAGCATGATGAAATTAAATTCCTTTGTTTTCTATCTTTCAGTTAGAAATGGCTAGACGTAGAGGAACTAGAGGAGGTGGAGGAGGAAGACGTGGTGGGCGTACAGGCCGCCGCGGTGGAGCTACTACCAACCAAGAGATTGAGGGGAGTGTTCACACTACCCATACAGATACGGTAGTCAGTCAACACAATGTTGAGCATGCGGCAGGAGATGATCAGACATTCGAGTTCGAGCCGGTCGTGCAAGCAGCTCTTGGCCGTGAAATTACCCGACTGCTGAAGGAAACCTTACCGGCCATACTAGATGAAGCCTTGAGGAAGGCCAATGAAAACCCCAACACAACTGAAGAGCCCGTGGTGCTTCCATTAATGGGAGGACCAAATCTGGTAGAGAATATTGCACCCCCTGCTCGCGGCTGCGACTACAAGGCGTTTCGGGGTTGTGATCCACCTGTGCTTACTGGGGAGAAAGAAGCAGCAGATACTTTGGATTGGATTAACGGCATGGAGTCGACCATTCGTCTTAGTGAGTGTCGACTGGAGCAAGCGGTCATGTTCGCTGCAAAGTCCTTAAAGGGAGAAGCAGCACACTGGTGGGAAACTGTGAAACAAGCTAAAGGTGACCAAGCGGTCGAGCTAATGAGATGGAATGATCTGAAGGCATTGGTAACTGAGAAGTTTTGTCCTAAGAACGAGGTCCACAAGGTGGAAAGGGAATTCCTGACTCTACAAGCCGGACTCATGACTCACCGGCAGTATACTTCAAAGTACAATGAATTGGCACGTCTGGTGCCCCATCTGGTGACAACTGAAGAGAGAAGAATTCATTATTATGTTCAGGGGTTGCCTCCGAGGGTTCGTACTTTTGTCAAAGCCAACACACCGAGTACCTTTGAGTCGGTGGTTGTTCTGAGTGGTGTTGTGTATGATGACATCGCCTCGACTGAAGTCATCCCCGAAGTGCCCAAGAAACAGGCAGCTAAGCGAACTGCTGAGGAACTCCAGGGTCCTAACGATAGGAGGGCAAGGGTAGAAGCGGAAGGTCTGTGTGGAAAATGTGGGAAAAGGCACGGAGGCGAGTGCAGAGCTGGTCAGGTGGGATGCTTCAGGTGTGGCAAGTTTGGGCACCAATCACGGGATTGCCCGGAAAAGCCAAGATGCCACAATTGCGGGGAACAGGGACACTTGAGCCGAGATTGCAGGAAACCTAAGGAAGCGGAAGCGGGGGGATCTGGAAAGGGAAAGGGTGCCGGGAAGGAACCCTACATCAACAAAGCCCAGGCGAGGGTCTACCAGATGACTCAGTAAGGTACGTTGCAAGCTCTTATTTGTGTTATGGCAAGTTTATGTTAGTATTCTCCTTACTAGATTAGCTAGCCCCATTAGTTTAGATGCCTTAGAATTTGAGATCATCTCAGGTTAAGCTCCCCGTGGTAGTTAATCACAATGGCCTTCATAACCAAGCTGCTTTGCATAGCTACGGTTTATGCCACCCATTCTGTGAGTTGCTATCAGTATAGCTTATGGCAGGTTTCGAGGACGAAACCTGTTGTAAGGAGGGTAGACTTGTAACATCCTGAATTTTAGAGCGCGGGAAATTTCACGAGAAATTAAAACTTATATAAGAATAAGGGGGACGGGCTTGGGCTTGGGCGCATGGGCCGAAAGGGAGGAGGATGGACCCTTAAAAACCCTGAACACAGCCCCCATTCCCTCCATTGTGCAACACCATTCTCGTTTCTAGAGAGAGAAAGTGAGAGAGAGCCTAGAGAGGGAAAGTCCCGGATTTCAGATTTGAGCTTCAAGAACCGTTAGCAAGAGTCTCTCGAGTGTTTAGCAACGAAAAGGAAGGGAATCCAGGTAACCATTTGTTCTAGATCTGAGTTTTATATATTATGTCGGGTTTTGAAGGAAAAATCAAGTAAAGGTTGGGTTTTTACGTTTAAAAATGAAAACAAAGTATAGATCTAGACTCTCGGTTAGAAAACACAAGTTTTGAACGTAAAAGTTCGGATCTTGACGATGTCAGATCTGCATGCAAGTTAGGGTTTTGTGGGGAAGAAGACTGGGCTGGATCTTATCAAAACTATGGTAGTTTCGGGTCAGCATGTATCGAAACTAGGAAGTTTCGATAGGTCACATGTATCGAAACTAGGTAGTTTCGATAGGTCAGCATGTATGGTCAGGGGCATGTATCAAAACTAAGTAGTTTCGATAGGTCAGGGGCATGTATCGAAACTGAGTAGTTTCGATAGGTCAGCATATATCGAAACTAAGTAGTTTCGATAGGTCAGCATGTATCGAAACTAAGAAGTTTCGATAGGTCAGCATGTATCGAAAGTAAGTAGTTTCGATGGGCCTGCATGTATCGAAACTAGGAAGTTTCGATGAGCCTTAAGTTCAGAAATAGTGAAACAGTTCAGTGTCGAGTTAAGTCTAATACGTGTCGAATTGTTATGATTGTTCAGATTGAGTGAGATCCGGTAGATCATACCAGCTAAGATACCAGGTGAGTTCTAATCCCCTTTTCGCCTTCTTTAGGGGTGGTGTGCATACTTAGTGTAAAGTGTTTATTATATTTTATATATTATAAACAAATGTGATAGTTATGTTTTAGTGAAAAGTTTAAAAGAGGCAAATGTACGTTTGAGTAAAGTATAGCTATATTATTGGCAAGCGTTTACTATATTTCTATATACATAAACAAAGGCATAATATATGTGTTAGTATTTTCAAGTAAAGCAAGATATATCATTTGGCAAGCGTTTACTATATTTTTATTATACATAAACAAAGGCATGATATATGTGTTAAGCTATGTTTCAGTAAAAGCAAAGGTATTTATGGCAAGCGTTTACTATATTTTCATATACATAAACAAAGGAATAATACATGTTAAAGTTTTGATCTAGTAAAGTAAAGTTGTTTGAACTGCAGTGGAAAGATTTCCTACGGGAATGTGTACCAGCTGTAAAGGTCCTTGGGACAGATGTTACTTGTACAAGATGTCAGATATGGGTTCTACCCATTAGTAAGAACCTTTGGGTTCGTTAACAGTTGTACAATTGGGATGAGTGACGGCGGTTGCTCGGGAGGTCCACGCAACCTCCCCTTAGCGTTAAGTGGTATTGTCGGTTCATGGACGTGAGCCATGGGGGCATTGACCAAGGTATTGTCGGTTCATGGATGAATCCATGGGGGCATTGACCAGGTACTCGTCGGTTCATGGATGAATCCATGGGGGCGGTACAGTATGTGATAAGTGAATTGACGGTTAAGCGGTAGTGTCGGTTCATGGCTGTTAGCCATGGGGGCATTGACCAGGTACTTGTCGGTTCATGGATGTAAGCCATGAGGGCAGTGCAGTAAAGAGGAATTGACGGTTTATTATATGTTTTTAAACTGTTTTGAAAAGTAAAGTATGTAAAGTTTTGCTTAGGAGCAGTATGTATGTATTAGTAAATCTTTTATAAAAATGATTTAATGTAAACGTTAGAACTCACTCAGCGTTGCTGATTTTTAGTATGCACATCAGTTAAGTGTAGGTGGCAGTAGATGGAAGTGGATGCTTGGCTTGGCGAGAAGAGTTACCCGAAGACCAGAGTCTGGCATCCTGTCTATGTTATTGTTTTAGTTGATTCAGACAAGTTTCAGTTTGTATGTTGACAAGTTATGTTTAGACATGTTATGTGTTTCCGCTGCGTATGTTGAAGTTTTAAATCATTTCCGCTGTGTTAATGAATGTCTTATGATTAAGTTCTATGTGTTGATGAGTAAATCCAATAAGTGAGGCCTTCCGAGAAAGGGGCCTTACATCAGGTGAGTTCTATATGCCCCATATGTGTTACGTGTAAATGATTTTAATAATTTTGGGGCTGAAGTGTATACGTGATATGATATAAATATTATGTATAATGAAATGAAAGTATGATATAACGTATAAGAATGAAATCTTGCTTTATATATTATATATTACATGTTATGAATGTTTATGGACGCTTCGATGATAACGGCTACTTCGGTAGACGGACGACCACTCGACTATTATATAGCCAGAAAGGAAAGTCTAGAAAGGTAGACTAAACTAAGGCTACTTCGGTAGTATCATATGCTAAAACGACGTACGGTTGTATATATAGTTCGGGTGGGAAACGGATGCCTTAGGGAAGACGGGCGATTAGACGGCCTACGACGGTAGGACGGACGGCCGAAGGTTTGCCGGACGGTATAGCATAACAGATGGCCGAAGGTTTGTCGGATGTTGTGGAGGATGGACTACGACGATAAGACGGGCGTCATTCTTCGTGACTTACGCAAATGAATGTTGGGCTGATCACCCTTATGTGAATGACTTATGAATGTTCAATGAAAGTAATGATACATGTACACAGTTATATGTATCTTTTATGAATGATACTTTTAAAGGTAAATCAAATGTTAATGTGCGTATATATCTATAAATACATACTTATAAAGATATAACGTTTATACCTAATTGCTTTAAACTAGAACTCACCAGCGTTAGCTGACTTTTAGTATGCACTTCAGGTAAGAAGAAGAAAGGGCGTGCGAAGGCATAAAGGCTACCCTGGATCAAGACTGACATCCTGTTTATTTTCTTATGTGTTAAGACAATGTTTATGTCTAGTGTTAAGACTTCCGCTGCTATGTTATGTATTTGAATGATATTTAATGTTTTTAATTTAAATTCGGTATTGATGACTATGTTTATGAGTAAATCCAACAAGTGAGGTCACCTGGGAAAAGTGCCTTACATTGGACTTATTAAAATTAATTTGGGATTTAAAACAATGGTTTTTATAAATTTTAAATTTATAAAACTGATCGGAGAACCCAATAGTTTATAAAAATAATTTTTCTATAAAAGGTTGGTGCTGAAAAATGTGTAAAAAAATGTTGCAAGTTCTGAGCGGGTGGGTTCTGGAGAGGCACACGCATGGAACCACCGGATCAGAAGCCTAGTAGTGTTACCAGGCCTGATCCACGCAAACTTAAACAGAAAATAGGGGTTCCCGGTTCTAAGCATGGGTGCGTGCAAAAAAAAGGAAAGGAAGGGCGCGAGGGTTTACGAACCGTGAACTCTCGTGTATAAGTCTCGTATCTTAACCGTTTGGACTGGGCGAATGCCTTGATGATGAATGGATCTCCTAATTTTAAAACTGAAGGTCTCAAACCCTCATCGTCTTCCCCATTCGGCCAGCCCAAACCCTAGCCCCAAAATCGATGGTGTTTAGGTGCAGGTCAACGACAGAAGACGTGGGGCTTTTATTCAGGGGATTCAAACGAGTAAATGGACGTATCCATTACCTGAAATGGTCGCGAGTAGCGGAAAATCGAAGGGGAGTCGCGAACTCGGATGCTCGAAGTTCGTTCGTGATCCGGGGATGTTTTTAGGTGGAATTGAGTGTTCAATGGGTACCGAAAGGGGTTGCAAACACCACTGGTTTGGTTTTTATAACTTAATTTCAATTGTAACGTATGATTTGATTTGAGGAAGCTTGGAACGGTTACAAAAAGCTTTTGGGTTTCGAACTCATTGAATTTGGTTAAATTGAATCGTTATTTTACAATGAAACCGACGTGGTAATGGTCGTGCAAGATTACAACCAGATGAAACGCACAAATTCCTTGATTCTGGAATCGATTCGAAAGGAGTTGACTTTATCCAAGTCAAATTTTGATTATCCATTTATCCAGGGTTCAACTAGTTCAAAATGAGGATTCAAATAAAGGTTCAAAGGCTATGGTGAGTTCAAAATGGTTTTAGGGGGGGGGGGTTCAAGATAAAAAATCTCTTAGTTTCTAAGTCATTTCCAAAAATTTATAAATAACTAAACATTAATTGTTTTAATTAGTTATAAATGAATAAGTTTCCCTTTTTTTTAAATAAAATTTTGATATACACAAATGTGTATATATATATATATATATATATATATATATATATATATAATCGCACACTTATTTATAGCTAAGAAATGTATAAGTGTAAAATAAATGTAAAAGCATGCCTTAACTCTCAACTTTTATTAAAAGTTGTATGATTGATTTATTTAGTATAATCAAGTATGTATATGTTTACACATGTATTTACAATTTATTACATATACATATGATAAAAATTCACATGTTTCATTTTAATGTATGTATACTCTTTATAACAAAGTGTTTACTTTTATATATATATATATATATATATATATATATATATATATATATATTTACATGTGTTATATTGAAATACTATGTAATGCAAGGTGTAAAATTGAATTGATGCACGTTTAAAATAATAATTAATGTAGCATAATATGTGGGACTGGCACAGGGTTTGCATGTAGCGTTATTATTGCATAGAATAAGTAAATAAAATAAATAATAAATAAAAAAATATGGCCGAAAAATCAAAGATGCTACAGTATCCCCAAGTTGAGGGAATTTCGTCCCGAAATTCAACTGTTGGAGGCTACTAAATTAGGAAAAGATGTGGTTTGGACTCTCAACGAGCTTTGACTGTCGGTTTGAGGAGTACAATTGGCTGTAAGACTCAGGTCTGTTACTCAAAGTCAGGCATAAATGGTAATAGTGGGTTTAGTTTGAAGAGGATTAAGGAGAAAATTTGCCCTAAAGTGATTTTGGATTCTAAGGATGAGATGTATCACTTGCAATGAGGGCGATAAGAATTTGATGATCAAAGCTTGTTTAGGTTACAGTCTAATATGTTTAAAAGGTATTACTCGGTAAAGATCTCACAGACATTAGTCAAGGTCAAATTAATGGAGAACCCTACGTGACACGGACAACGCTACAACTGACAATATGACAGGAGCACTTATATATGGGAAGTGCTAGCGGCGTATCCATCATACCCTTATCATATCACATTAGTTTCGTTACTGTAAATCACTATAGGTTTGATGTCATCACACACGACGGAATTTACTATGTTTTCCATGCACCGACCTTTATAATTACGTGTGCACCCGTAATTACTCAAATCGTCGTATGGTCGGTATAGATCGTCCCATTGTGTGTGAGTCAAGAGGGAACATAAGATCACTAAATTCATAACTATTGTTTTCACTTATGTGTTGCCAATAATTAGTTATGTCCATAGATAATGTAGTCAATCAAAGAATATGGCACAACCCCGTAGTTGCCCTAAATAGATGGCATAATTCTCAAGTTTACCCACAAAGTTTGTAGTTTCCTCGCGTTTGAACAAGAATACGTCAAACCCCGAGTAGTTCAAGGCTTATAGCTTTCTCGTGATTGAACAAGAATACGTCAAACCCCGAGTAGCTCAAAGCTTATAGCTATCAACTTTCATGGATAAAGTGAATAATCATGCCTTATGTATAATGTAGACAATCAATTGCAACAATGTAATCAATCTAGTTTCGTGTATAATGAAAACACCCATGTTTCGTGTATAGTGTAAGCAATCTAGTGTCATGCATATTGCAAACAACCAAGTATCATGTATCATGTGAACAATCTGGTATCATGTATATTGCAAGTAACCAAGTATCATGTATCATGTGAACAATCTAGTGTCATGTATATTGCAAGTAATCAAGTTTCGTCTATAATGTGAACACCCTAGTATCATGTATATTGCAACAACCAAGTTTCGTGTATAAGGTGATCAATCTAGTATCATGTAGGTTGTGAATGTTCATATGTAAATTATTGAATCTCACAAGTAACGTAGACTATCGAATTTTGTAGATGATCAAGTTTTGCGGACGTGCGTGTTGCTTGGAGTTTCATGTACAAGGTAAGTAGTTGGGTTTTAAATTTTCAATTTTGTTGAGGTTTATAAGGGTGGTTAACGCTTACGCGAAATGATTCATCTCCTTGAAGCGACTAGAAAACTCATGCATTCCCGAAAGTGCAAAATGATGGGAAAGTTTTGCAGGTATTTAGAATAATGTGAACGTGAATAACTGAATTGTGCTTTTTGTTTGTAATTAGGCAACTAACTGGAATTTATTCTTGTATGTAACTAATAAGTAAGTGAAAGTAACAAGTTGAATAAATAGATAGCTGGGTATATAGATGAAAAACCTTTTATTTATTTAATTTTTATTATCATACAAGGAAAATGACTCAAAAGAAAATAATGACCAAATTATTTTTGTAACTAAACCAAGATTTAATTAGTTTAATGAAGTAAAGGTCAAAACAAATAGTTAATCAAGTCATAATTAATTATTAATTTAGATAATATTTTTATAAAATAATTTATACAAGACGAGTATTAAGTTTCTTTACAAGGTAAGGGGGTTTGTAAATAATTTATAATCTAAATAAAGTCTATAACCCAAGGGTTTGATAAAGGTTTTGTTTGATCAAAATAACTATATTAGTTAAATTGAGTAATAAAAAAATAATTAGTTTACAAAGAAGGTCTAGGTATGGGTATTAATTTGCAATAAATAAGAGAGTGTATTTGGTACTTGCAAAGTTAGACCAACGAGTGGTGGCATTTAAGTTGTAATATCAAACTTAATCATTAAAAATTGTCAGATACTAAAATCCAAACATAGAGTAGAGGTTTTTAAACTGAAATTTAAAGACAAACATAGAAAATCTGGCTAACGCCTTAGGTAGCTTTCCACCAGGAAGCAAATGAGTACCAAAATGAACATTGTTATGGTTACTCGTATAGCAAACCGGGACTCAGCTTGAGCTATCTCCGTACGCGAGTCAAATATTTCCTAGTCCCCTTCCATCATGTCATTGTGGGTACCCAGATTTGCAATCAAGTCCTCCTGGTACCGTACTTGGCCCAATAGGCTATCGATTCGTTGACCCAGCATGCCGTGCCTTATTCCATGCTCTATTCCTTGTCTCATAAACTCTGTGGTCCTCACATATTGGTGGCTGGCATCAGCTGGAACTCCTATAGCACTGGTGGGTGCCATGTTCTGTCTGGCTCCTAGGTTTGGGTGATAGGGGTCGGGTGTTAAGTAAGTGTCTCTCGGTGGGGATGGTAGCTGTGACACCTGCAAAAGTCCAGAATCTAAAACCTAGTTGTTGGGCTAAACCCAACTAGGCCAATAAGGACCCAAGCCCGTTAGAGGTCCAAGTTTCATAATCCCAACATCAAACTAGTCACTTGGTTTCATCTAATGACTCGTTACACAATTCTAAGAATTTAAGAAAAAAATAGGTGCACGTACACGGTTCAGTATTTTTAAACGTTTAACGCGTCAGATATCGGTTTATTACCAGATATTCGATAAGATGATTAAGTAAGATAATGATGCATTAATATTAATTATTAGTATACACTTGGAAAGTCTGTCCAAACAATTACACGCGAAGAGCGCGTACGTAAACGTTAAACCACGTAAAACACACGATAAAGAAACGTTAATGCTATGGATGTTATCGATTCGTGAATCCGTAGGGTAGGTATTATAAATATTATTTTATATAATACTAGAAAATAATAATAACAACGGAGTGTTAAACCTTAGACCCGTGAAACTGATTTAGATGCACACCGTCAATCAGTACCGACTTGGATATGTCCCGGTGTCAAGAAAAAGTCTCGTGGGATAAATATTGAGGAATATTATTTTAGTATTAACATTTATCGTGAACAAAACTTAAAGGATCGGAAATGAGAACGTGAGACGTTAATCTTACCAAAAGCGTTTAGAAACGCGACTACGGCGAGTACCGGCTAAGTCGACTGTTAAACGCGTGATTTAAACAATAAATATCTTAAACATATTTATTTACAATAAATCTCCTAATTATTTTACTCACGGAGTAATAATTTAAATTTATGAAGACGCAACTAGGAGCCGGGCCGAGACACAAGACGGGACACGGTGTTGACACGCGATACTGATACGGAATGCCCCGACTCTCAAAACCCTAAGTATATAAGCATCATATTCTTTTTCTCCACCTCATTTCCCTAAATACACACACATGTGATGAGAGAGAGAGGAGCCTCTCCCCCACCTTTTTTCGGCGGAGCCACCACCGGTGGCGGTGTCACCGACGACCCGGCCTCACCCAATGTCACTCTCATCTTCACCCATCCTCGAATCCAACCCTAAATCGAATAAACGGACGAGCTAGGGAGTCCATTTCTCCTTCCGACGGATTCCCCAGTCACACCTGTGGCGGAACTCGGCCGCTCACGGCGTCGGGCCAGTGAGTTCAGCGGCGGTGGGGAGTGGTGTATGACCACTGATGACGGCGGCAGGAAGTAGATCCGGCTGCAGGTGACGGGTTTGGTTCAGGTCTGAGTGGATACATCCTTTCGGCAAACCAAGGCAGCTCCGACGACCGGCGCGCGGCGAGTGCCACCATCCCCTTTCATCTACTTCACCTGAATCCATCTGTTCTCCCATGTACAGCCGATTAGTGGTGGTTTTTGTGAGCAAAAAGACGATGTAGACGGTTGGTATTCCAGGGGAAGAATCCGGCGGCAACGTTGTGAAACTAGGGTTCCGCGAGTCTCCGGCGGACACCAAAAGGACCAGATCTATTTTGATTCATCGTCTTACCATCCCGATCTACAAGGTTTGAGTTGTATTTCGTCAAAAATCTAGTAGATTACGTTACGGTTAATTGGTTTTCGTTTAGATCGGTTGATTTGGTTGCCGGGTTTGATTCCCGTGTCTTCATTTGAATTTTGGACAGGTTATAGCAAGGATGGTACATCACCCGGATAGGCGGGACTTTTCGATTCGTTCCTGACAATCCCGGGTTTCGGTCAAACTCGGTCAACGCTGGTCAAACATGGTCAATGCGTGAACCGTGAGAGTTAGAACGCGTCGGCTCGTAAACGAGACCTATGAAAGGTATAAACGCACGCTAAAACGATTATATTTGTTTATTACAAAAGTAAAACGGGTGCGTGCGGTTAATTACGTTGAGCCCTAAACAACACAAAGACAAAAATAAATATAAATATATATAATAAATATTCGTGGAACGTCATTTATTAACGAGTCGTATTAACGTGTGATCGACAAATATATGGTTATTAAGCGAATAATAATAACTCTGACGCGTAATCGGTTAAACGGGAACTTTAATACGATCAACGATCGGTTCGTAGATAATAAATGATACCTCGTCGTATGGATAATTGCGTTACGGTTTGATATGGTTGAGTTAAATTGGATAATAAATATATTTTGATACAAGTAGGTATTGGATATATATTCTTCTAACAGGTTACAAGTCTAGACATATAAAACGTATGATATTACCGACTAAACAGAGATTTTAATACCACTATATTTTTCCTAAATATAAACACATCATAGAATACTTGGTTTAAAAAAGCGCTAGGCGAGGCGAGGCGTTTCGGTCCCAAAATCCGAGGCGCCACGCCTCAGGCGTGAGGCGAGGGCTTCACGTATGCGAGACGCTAAAACTAAAATAAATAATAAAAAATATATTATGCATGACAAACTTCACTTCTTAATCATAAAAAACACAAAACATAGTTTTAATATCATATATTCACAATCACATATGAATGTCTAAGTGGTAGAAGCTTGTCTCACATCGGTTTGGGAACAAAATGAGGTGTTGTTTATAAGGTAAAGCCTTCACTACTCATTTGAAGCTTCATGATGTGTTTTACCACTAGTCCTACCCTCGCGTAGGGGGGGTGCGAAAAATTGGGTTTCGACTAGAACTCGTGCATACCCGCACGTCCTGCGGCCACGAATGCAGCTCCGAAAATCTGGGCCCGCGTGAGGCGATTTTTTGCACTCTCATTATTTTCGGTTTTAAAACTGATCAGCCTCTACTCCTTAATGGGTTTTGGTAATAAAACCAATCAATAATTCGTTTTTAGAACTGATTTTAAGCCAAGAACACATGAAGCGGCGCTTCATGGCGCCTCGCGCTCCAGGCTTGAAGCGGCGCTTCATAGCGCTTCTTGTTTATTGAGCGCCTCGCAGTTTTGAGGCGTTTTGGTGAGCGCCTCGGGCGCCTCACGCTTTAAGCGTCGCCTCATGGCGCTTTTTTAAACCAAGATAGAATATTCATATATTATATAAAATCAAACGATTTTTTTTTATACGATTCAATATTTATATTCAATAAAATACATATATATTCATATACTAGAATGTATAATGTATATAAATATATACCATTAAGAGCTTTGAGTGGGTGATCCGAGTAATTGGAAATCTTCCGAGTAATTGGAAATCTTATATACACGAGACTTAAAATAAATTTGTTTTATATACATATGGTAATAAGCAAGCATAGTTATCATTCTATTGGTTTTAATAAAAACTAGTAGTATACCCGTCCCAGTCCAGGTTTCCAAAATTTATAACATTCGTGATTCAATTAATTAAAACTTTAATAATAACAAAACCATTCAAACCAAACTTCATACCAACAAAACATACGCAATAACATGAAAAGTCACGAACGACAGACAAACATTGTTAACGCTAAAGATAAAAGGTAGCGCAATGTAATTATAGAAAAATTGTATTTGCTTCAAAACAAACGTAACACAACAAATTTTTTTCAAGCATGTTATACTATGAATGGATTAATTTCTTGATCAAAGTTTCAACAACAAAATCTAACTATAAGAGTACCTGTTGTGTGAAATCTTTTAGAACCATCAGCAACAGTGTATCCCTAGTCTCTTCTTTGATTCCTCATATCATATCGCGTCTACAGATCTTGGGCAAAAACTTGTTTGTTATTGGATTTATTGTGTAAATTAATTATTTTAGGCAAAAAACAAATGACTGATAGATGAAAATTCTCAATTTGCTAGTGTAAGGCCCCTTTTCAAGGCGACCTCAATTGTTGGATTTACTCATAAACATAGTTATCAATACCGAATTTAAATTAAACATTCAAAGTAGTGAAAGCGAACATCATTCAAATACATAACATAGCAGCGGAAGTCTTAACATTTAAATATAAAACATTGTCTTAACATAATTTAAAGTGGGATGTCAGTCTCATGCCGGGTAGCCATCACGCCTTCGCACGACCCTTCTTTCTATTACCTGAAATGTATACTAAAAGTCAGCTAACGCTGGTGAGTTATAGTTTAAAGCAATTAGGTATAAACATCCTTTCTTTTATAATATGTATAAATACATATATAAATACACATTTACACATTCTTTGCTTTCCTTTATCGTTCATATGCGAGTACATTATATATGTATTTACCTTTACTTTCATTAAACATTCATTGGTCATACACATAGGGGTGATCAACCCGTCTTACGTAAGTCACAAAAATAAACGTTCTCGAACTACCGTCGTAGCTCATTTACTTCACCGTCCGGCTCCAGAAACCGTCCGTCAATAGCTTAAAACCGTCTGGCAAACCTTCGGTCGTCCGTCATACCGTCCTACCGTCGTAGTCCGTAATTCGCCCGTCTACCTGAAGGCATCCGTTTCCCACGCGAACTATTATTTATGCAACCGTTCTACTTATTATAAGGCAATTGCTTCGACCGCCCATTAATGCCTTTCATACGTCCTAGTTGATGAAGGAACGTATATGTCCCGGTTGTAAAATAGTCACGTGGTCGTCCGTCTACTGAAGTAGCCGTTATCATCGAAGCGTCCATAACGTTTATATACATTCATAACATGCAATATATAAAATATAAAGCAGGATTTCATTCATTTACGTTATGCCATTCTTTCATTCATTCTTTGTAAACATACGTTTCATTCTTTGTTCATCACTCATTTATATATATATATATATATCACGTATGATCACATTGGTATTCATGACATTTATTCATTTAGTGTATACATTTCAGCTGTCACACCCCAACCGACGACGGAATACGTCCGGTGTAACATCCCAAATTTACAAGTCTTAATAGTCAGGGGTTAAAAACGTAAATTCTGGAAAGTAAAAATGGGTAAAAAGAAAATTTATTTAAAACCTAATCTACCTAATTCATATTGCAGCCGCCACCCTCTCGTTTGTCAAAATCGTTTCTTCCTCATCCTGACAACCTGCAACCCTACCTTCCCCACCTTCACGAAAAGCTCTAATCCGAGTGATCACCCATTGTATCCCGCTCGGACCGAAGGAGATAGCTCAGCTCTGTTTAGAAGCACAAGAGACGACGACGTACAACGGCTCACGACACCATGTCGTGCACGCCGGTGGTGGCCGCTTGGTCGGAACAGAGAGAGAAAGAGGGGGGACGTTAACGGTGGCCGATGACTGTGGTGTACTAGGAGGAAGGTTTGCGGCGGCAATGTGGTGTGCGCTGTTGCCATGGCTCTGGCAGCAGCAGGAGACTCGCAGATGCAGGTTACACAAAGGCGGAACTGTGCGAGCTTCATGGTAAGAGACGGTGGTGGTATGTACGGTGGATAGCGGTGAAGGTATAGTGCTAGCGGTGGAAATTGGTGGCAGTCATGAAGAAAACGGTGGTGATGGAGGCTGTTAATGGTGGTGGTGACAGCAGTGGGTTCGTTACCTGACCACGGTGGTTTCAATGCGGTAACAGTTAGCGGGGTGGTGATATGGTGGTGGTACAGGACCTTACGGTGGTGGCGAAGGCAGTGGATGGTGGTGTTTGTGAACAATGGAGAGTGGTGGTAAGATGGTGGTGGTAGTACGGCGTCCCCATGATGGTGCGGGTGGTGACCCTACGGCAGAGGTGGTGGAGGTGGTAAGAATGATATGATCATGGTGATGATGGTATGATAATGATGATGGTGTGATGATAATAATGGTATGATAATGATAATTCGATGATGATGTTGATAATGATATGATATGATGATGATGATATAATCATGATATGATAAAGATGATGCTATGATGATGATGATGATGATGGGATGATGATGATTACATGATGTTGGGTACATTTCTTAAACCCTAATTTACGATTGTTGAGTAAAAATCCGGAACGCAAGTTCCGGCAAGAGCCGGGTCGACTGTCGACTGTCCGGGTCGACTGCCGACTGTCCGGGTCGACTGTCGACTGACCGGGCTGACTTAAATGGTTCGGAAAGGGTGACTCGTCCGAAAAGTAATTCGGACACAAGTAGTTTTCGGACATAATACTTTCAAAGGAAAGAGTTTTCGGTCAAAAAAAGATTTCACCGAAATAGTTTTCAAACAAAGGATTTCGAACGAAATAGTAATCTAGTAAAAGATATTTTAAATGAATAGTTTTCGGTCGAAAAAGATTTTGACCGAGATAGATTTCGGTCGAAAAAGAATTCGGACAGATATTTTTCGGATGAAACATATAGGTTGTAACCTTGTTCCATTCGTGACCCTTGACAGGTTTATTAGCATCCCACCTAGCTCGAAGTTCCTTCCTAAGTGAGATAAGTTCCATAGAAGTCAGATGAGTTCTTATTGCCCTTTTTCCCTAACGGTTTTGGGCTGGCATGCATACTGGTGGAAAGATTTAAAAGGCAAAATATAGAATTTTATAAATAGTTATTTTTATAAAATGAAAGGCAAAGTATAGTATTTTATAAAAAAAGTTATTTTTATAAAATGAAAGAGAAATGTAGTATTTTGTAAAAATGTTATTTTTATCAAAAGAAAAGTAAAGTGTTAAAGAGAATAGTACTACCTTTGAAATGTAATTTCAAGGAAGTAAAGTAAAGTAAAGAATGGTAAAGAAGTTGCATCTCGGTGCAGCTTGACAGTGACAGTGACAGTGACAGATGTCATATTATATGCTTATGTGTTAATGTGTTATTTGTCTATGTGTTATGTGTTTCAATGGCATTATATTATGTGAAGTAGTATAATTGCATAGTAGTTGCATTGTAGTTGCAAAGTAAAAAGTCCTGCAGGCAAGTAAAGTAGAAGTCTCACAGTTCGTTGTGAGCAGGCAAAGGAGTCTTCACTTCGGTGTAAGCGAGAAAGTCTCACCCTGAGGTGTGAGCACGCAAAGGAGTCTTCACTTCGGTGTAAGCGAGAAAGTCCCACCCTGAGCTGTGGGCACGGCAAAGTAAAAGTCTTACCCTGAGGTGTAAGCGAGCAAAGGGATCTTGCCTTCGGGCAAGGATCCACATGTGATAGTTAAAATGTTATAGTCACTTGTCATGTACGAGTGAAACGTAAAGTTGCAAAGAGTAAAGGAGGACACCTTAATCGGTTTCCTCAAAGTTAAAGTTTTGATGAAAGATAGTAACGTAACAGTTTTATAATTGTAACGTTGTAAAGTTTTAAAGTAAAGTTAAAGTGTTTTAAAGATAGAGAAAGAAAAACTTATTTTATTTTTATAAAACTAAGCTACCTAAAAGAAAGTTTTCAGATTAAAGTAAAGATAGAACTCACCAGCGTTAGCTGACTTTTAGTATGCATGACAGGTAGTAAAGGTAAAGCAAAAGTAAAGTAAAGGAGCCGTGAGGGCTAGATAGCATGGGGATCGGGTTGCTGCGTTGAAGACTGACATTTCCTATTCCTGATAGTTATGATTGAATAAAGTTTTAATTGGTTTGGATTTTTATGAATGTTCGAAATAAAAACTTCCGCTGTAATAGAATCTAATTAACAGTTTAAGAACTATGTTTGTTATGTTTTGTGCCAACTATGAGATGTACCCTGTTTGGGGCGTTTCATCGGGGCGGGACATGGAGTATGTTCAAAAGCTCATGATCAAACTAAATTTCATAACTTTATTAAATTGAAATACAGGTACAAATACATTTTGTTCAAACATCAGAAGCTAATAATACATCAATTTTATTTGTCACTAGGTCCATAAGCTCCTATGTGATAAACTTGTACATCAACATATCTACCTGAAACAGGGTCAACTATAAATAGTTTGTGAGCATACATAGGTTTAGAAATCTCAAGTAGTTTTCAAGTGTTGTATACAATTCATATGACCTATGGTAAATAAGGCATTTTATGGAGAATCTATAGTCAAACTAGGTGTACAATCAAACCTTGTGACTGAAGGGCATAACCCACAGGTTATCCTAATGTAGGGCATAATAACACATGTTATCCTGATGTAATGTCGGTAACAATCACCCTACCTGGGTGGGTTTGTCAGACACAATAGATCTATCAATGTTACCGTTGGTTTGTACTGAGTTAATGATTGTACGAGTGTGTCATGTATATGTAGTTTAACTCATAGCATTCAAGCACAAAAGCACAAATTACACAAGTAGTCATAATATAGAATTGTATATGTTGTAATTGCAAATAGTTTCAATGAAAGTCATGTTTCACCCCCAAGTTATGTAAAAATGAAAAAGAGGATATGTAAACTCACTTGTATTAATGGTGTAGATAGCACGAGCAATAGGTAGCAAAAGTGATTCTTTCGCAAATCACAAAGTTAACATAGAGTGTAATGAATGAACTTGAATTAATAACATGCGCAAAGTCTAAGACAAGGTCTAGGTTTCAACGGGTTTTGAGTAAAGGGATTTGTGCAAAAGTGTTTGTGTTATCTCAAGAAATGAATGTCTGAATTGGTGTTTGTAATGAAATAAAAGTTTTTAATATAAAATGTAAACTCAAAGTACATATAAAATGACATTTGTTTTAGGGTTTTATTTAAAGTAGATAAATAATAAATAAGTTTTTTTATTTATTTATTTATTATAATAATGTGTCATTAAAAAGGGGAGTGTAAATATATTAGTATATATTTAAGAAATTATACTAAATATAATTTAAACCCAAAGTGGGTTATTAATGTACAAAGACAACTAAAATAAATAAATAAATTCTTTTTATTTAATTGTTTATTATTAATAAAGTATGTCCTAAAAAATGAGAAGTGTAAATATGTGTATTAATATATATAAAAAAATTATATTTATTTGAATAGGGTTTAATTCCTAAATTATATAATTAATAGGAAAAAGAAAATGATTTATAAAAAATTCGATTAGGAAATGATAGTGTATTTTTATAAAACCTTAATATAATAGGTAATATAAAAATGGATAATTGTCATGCAACAAGAGCTAGAAGCCTTGAAAGCAAACGAAACCTGGGAGTTGGTACCCAAGCCTGAAGGTGTAAAACTCGTTTCATGCAAATGGGTATATACAAGATTAAATGAAAGCCGGATGGAAGTGTTGACGGGTATAAAGCCCGTCTAATGGCTCGGGGCTTTTCTCAAGAATATGGGCTAGACTACGATGAAACATTCAGCCCTGTGGCTAAGCTAACAACTGTCCGAGTTATCCTAGCCATAGCAGCAAGCCGTGGATGGGATCTGGGTCAAATGGATGTAAACAATGCTTTCCTCTATGTGGACTTAAACCATGTAATCTACATGAACCAACCCGTTGGGTACGAGGAAAAGGCAAATCTTGGCTATGTATGCAAGTTGAAAAGGCACTATATGGGCTCAAGCAATCCCCGAGAGCTTGGTATGGGAAGATAGGAGAATTCCTTGAACATAACGGATACACAAGTACATCCTCAGATGCAAGTCTATTTGTTAAACGAAGAGGAGAGCAGGTCGCCTTTGTGTTAATATACGCAGATGACCTAATTATTACCGGGGATTGGGTGGAAGAGACCAAGCAGCTGAAAGAAAATCTAAGTGTTCGTTTCAAAATTAAGGACTTGGGAAGCCTAAGTCACTTCTTGGGTTTAGAAGTGGAATACAAGCAAGATGTACTAGTGCTGCATCAGAGAAAGTATGCAACAGAGTTGCTGTTCAGGTTCAACATGGCAGACTCGAAACATGCTACTACCCCAACTGATGTAAACCAGAAACTACTCGCAGACAAAGGGGCTGAATTGGAAAATCCCACCGAGTACCAACAACTAATAGGGAGTTTAATTTACTTAACTCTGACCAGACCCGACCTAGCGTTCTCGGTAGGAGTTCTTAGCCGGTTCATGCAAAACCCAAAGAAACCACACCTGTATGCAGCAAAAAGGGTCCTGAGATACGTGAAAGAAACGTTTGATTACGAGGTGAAGTTTAAGAAGGAAAGTACAGTAGAACTAAAGGGCTTCTGTGATGCAGATTACGCAGGGGATTCAAACGGTAGATGATCTACAACCGGGTACGTATTCTTTGTTGGTGATAGTGCGGTATCTTGGTGTAGCAAAAGATAACCAACGGTGTCTTTATCCACCACCGAAGCTGAGTATCGCGCTATGGCAATGGCAACTCAAGAACTAACTTGGCTAAAGCGTCTAATAGAAGAGCTGAACCAAAACGAAGTCTACAAGCCACATTTTTTTGTGATAATACTTCAGCCATCAAGTTGGCAGAAAACCCAATCTTCCACGCACGAACAAAACACATAGAGGTACACTATCACTTTGTTTGGGAAAAGGTGTTGAATGGGGAGATTGAGCTTAAGTATGTGAACACAGAATCACAAGTGGCGGATGTCTTGACTAAAGGGTTGCCAAAGTGGAAGTTGATCGAATTTCGTTCAAGTTTGAATATGGGAAAAGTTGGTATTGAGAGGGAGTGTGAAAATACATCCAATACCTACTTTCATGATGTGGACGACTAAAGGATCGAGAGGGAGGTTCGGTTGATCTCAAGGGGAGGTTATGGAGGAGATCTAAATTAGAAGGGCTAAAAGAGACAATTAAAGATTAGCTTGATAATGAAGTAATAGTTTGAATTTTGAATTGCTGTTTATCTTGGTGTCTTCCGATTCATAAGTAAATTAGGATTAGGATTGCTTGGTTTACAAGTAGCTAGTATATATATACTAGTTAGTCTTCATTATTGTAATCTCTCTTTTTCATCAAATATTAATAAAATAGAGTCGAACGTGTTTAGTTCAAGTGTGTGTTCTTCGTTTGTTCTCCTCTGATCTTCCATACCAAGTTAACAATCCACCTATCATGTACTACAAGAATTTTGATCTGTGACGACGGCCTTTTGCGGGGCTCACGGGGACGACGACGGCTGTAGCTGGGGCGTGAGAGTGCAAATGGAAGAAATGAAAGCGATTTGGGGAAGAATGAAAGGAGAAAACCCTTTTCAAGATCTGGGTCTCCTATGCCGACGACATGTCATCGCTATAGGGTGTCCCCGGCCATTTAATTAATCTGGAAGAAAAGAAAAAGTCAAAATCAAAATTGTAATTTATTATTTACAACGACATATCGTTGTAACAAGTCATTTTGACTTTTTTTTGTTTTATTTTCTACTTAACATAATTTATCTCGAAAAAAAAACAAAAGACAAAATAGAAACACCTTATTACGACGACACGTCGTCGAGATAGGGATTTCAGACAGCGGCAAAGATTTCACTGAGCACCAAAGTTTCCTGCTCAACTTTGTAACGACGACATGTCGTGTCGTAAATAGTGTAGGATTCTCAAAATTTCTGGGCAGACTTATATCGACGACACGTCGTCGTATTTGAGCACCTATACCGACAACATAATGTCGTCGGGAATGCCTAGTCGTGACAGATTAGAATTCTTGTAGTGTGTGCCGGAACTAGAAGGATTCTTCCTTGATAATTGGCCTTCGAAAGCCAACAATGGTTCAAATATTCTATATTAATCCAGCCCAAACTGCGTAGTACCTCTTCTCAATTTCTGTTAAAGCTTGGGTTTTAAACTTGTACTGAATCTCAGTCAGGGGAAAAGATGTTGGTTCAGGCCCCGATCAAACACAAGAAACACACACCAACAGAAGGTTTTTACTACTTTCAACTTGCACACTATCATTCATCCTCAACACTTACATTAAATAAAGAAAAAAAAACAAACACTCGAGCATTGAGGGTAGTACCAAACGCCGTTAAAAAAACTAAAGAAAATGAAACCAACTTAGTCACTAACCCACTACTTGCTAACTACCCATGATCTATTAAAACAATAAAAGCATGTGAGTAAAATAAAAATCATGTTGACTCGTACCCGTTCACCCGGCTTTGAAACGATCAAGATTAATCCTTACATTCACCCCCTTAATCATAATCTATATATGTTCTCGTTTCTCTTGCTTCTTTCTTGCGTGCGTTCGTTCTTGCTTTTCTTGCTATCCGAATCACAAATATTCGATCTTGCTACTTGCTTTACGAACCACTAAGGTCCGTTTCTTGCTCTTGCTACTTGCTTGACTTTTGATTATTGCTTTCGAAACTTCATTCTTGCTCTGTTGCTTTGTTCGATCGGTTTCTTGCTTCTTGCTATATTTTTCTGCCTCTTGCTATTCTTGCTTTAATCGGTTCTTGCGTGCTTGCCTGCTTCAATGAATGAAGTGTGTGCTTGCCTCAATTCTCCGATCGACTCCAAACCGTTCGATTAATTCACCGTGTGTTAGCTTGTTTTTTTTTTCTTTCCACCTGTTTTATTGCTTCCTCTTTCTTTTCTTTTCCTTTTCCTATTCGATCACACAGAGCATGATAATCAATTCTACCAATGGCTATTTTGGAAATTTTGTGGGAAACAAGAATGTCCGGTAGCAATTAGGAGGTGCTTTGGATGCTTTCTTTTTTTTTTCTCTTCGTCGATGCTACTTTCTTTGATAAAGTGTGTGTACTTGCTTCTATTTCTTTTTCTTTCTTTGACAACAACAATCACCACCTCAGATAATTCCACCTTTTTAAAGATTAATTATGGATTTAATTTTCCATATCTACTTTCTAAAGTATTAGCATATATTAAGTGTAAAACTCTTGGTGTCAAAGTGTAAATGTAATGTCTATATCTATGGTTGAGGTTTATCAATAAAGGACAAGCATTATTTTCCCACTATTATGGTATCAGAGTCAACTCTTTGATTACCTTCCCCAATCAATTCAGAAACCCCTTTCCATTCAATTCGGAACCCTTCCTGCTCACCTTCTCTTCTTCCTTAATAACCCCTTTGTTCATCTTCTCCGATTCAGTGAAAGGAAAGTCTCTATTCAACCGAGTTCTTTGCATCATGGATGGAAAGCTTCATCCGGCTATTACAGTGACTAACATCAGGAACTTCATCCCGTTTACCCTAGAGATGGAAAGTGGGCAATATTCTTCCTGGGCAGAGCTATTTAAATTTTATTGCAGAGCCTTTCAGGTTAGTGTGCACATTGATCCTTTAGTTGTTGCTCCTTTTGTAACCCGTCCTTTATCTGGTAAGGACAAAGAAACTGTCCCTGTTACAACAACAGATGTAGAACTTTGGCATCGATTGGACGTAATTGTGCTCCAATGGATTTATAACACAATCTCTAATGACTTGCTTCATACTGTCCTCAAACCTAATACCACTATTGTATAAGCATGAGAAGCCCTTGAGAACATTTTTAAGGATACTCAAAACTCAAGGGTTGTGTATCTTGAACACAAGTTCGTTACAACCTTGTTAGAGAACTTCGCAAATTGTTCAGCATATTATCAGGCTTTAAAAATGCTTGCTGATCAACTGTCTAATGTTGGTGCTCTGATCATTAACCAACGACTTGTTCTACAACTGATTGTTGGATTAACCGAGGCATATGCGGGAATTGCCATGATCATCCAACAAACTACTCCCTTGCCTGAATTTTATGAAGCATGTCACGGTTGGTTATGGAGGAGACCCGGAAGAATCATGAAGCCGTGAACTCAACAACCGCCTCAAAATTGATTTTACAAACATTCCAAAAAACGAATTTGCCTCAAAATTGATTTTACAAACAATATATTTTTTCAATGTAAACTCTAAATTTGGAAAATATAAAACTTGGCTTCCAAAAAAACCATTGCCTTCATATATTTTTTATTTAAAAGAAAAGATAAACTCTAAAATTGAAAAATATAAAACTTCGCCTCGAAGAAAAAATTGGCTATATAATACAAACGAGTAAACTGCAGTTTTCGTCCCTGAGGTTTGAACAAAACATTAGGTTTCGTCCACCTGTAACACATTTGATTTCCGACGTTTGCTGTTTTAACACTTTGCATCTCTGGTCCTTAACGCCGTTAAAATTTCTGTTAGTTTTTATGTAAAATCACTGATATACCCTCCTTCTTCTTCAAACATCAGACTCAAGAAGCAATTTTGACTCCCAAAAATCAAACGGGTGAAATCTTCTCCATCCACCAAATTCTACAATTTAAGTTCCATTTGATTAGCCTATTTACTCAAATTACATAAAAGTTCTACGGTATTGCTTGCATCAGGAGGTAAAGAATCCCTACTCCCCAATAGGCCCATACCCATCAGACGAGGATCTTCCTGATAACCAACACCAAGGCCAACACCCATGAGTGTAGAAGACTTGTTGCCCCCACTATACGGTGGAAATTGCTGATGATATAAGAGCATTCACAGACGGTTTGGTAAAAGTTTGTGAGTGAGTTTTGTATATTTTAAGGAGTGGTTTAAAGTGGTTGTGAGTGGAGGAGAGAGAAAAGATATAAATTTTTTGTAAATATAAGGATAAAGATAGTGGTTTTTAGTATAATTATATAAGGATAAGGATAAGGAGAGAGAAAAGGAAAGAAAAAAGATAGATAAAGTAATGATTTTTAGTATAATTATAAGGATAAGGATAAGAAATATAAAGAACCGGCTGAGAATGCTCTAACATGTTGCTAGTAGGGGATTTTGCAATTTTTGTCAAATTGGTGAAGGGATAAGGAGATTTTGCAACAATTGGTCTTTACGGACTCTAACGAGACACACGAAGTAATCGAGGTTGACCGGTGGGAACTTGCAAGAGATATCGGGAGTGATGAGGCGGATCTTGGGGCCGGTGCAGTTGGAATTGAATATCGGGTCGGCGCAAAGGGGGATGCAGTCTGAGACGGAGCAAGTGGCTGCTTCACCTAGATTGTGGTTGGGATCAGAAAAGAGTAGAAGGTGGGGATGTAGTTGGTCACATCTGAGCCGTAGCGGTCACTACCGCCACCTGCCATGGCCGGAAAACGGTTGGAGAAAGATGGGGTGTTTCTCTCTAAATTGTGTATGTGGAGATTTATTGAAGAAGAAGATGGAGTGTTAAGGCTTAAGGGTATATAAGTAATTTTATATAAAAATTAACAGAACTTTTAACGGAGTTAAGGATCAGAGACGTAAAGTGTTAAAACATGAAACATCGGGGATCAAATGTATTACGGGTGATGTTTTGTTCAAACCTCAGTGACGAAAAATGTAGTTTACTCTAGTAAAAACCCAACCTCTATGAATTTTGGGTCGTAAAGTTGACGCTTCTATTATCGGCTTGATTTTGTTAATCCAAGCCTTGGAACGATCTACGGGCGCTATAATTTAACAGGTTTGATAGTTTATTGCGATCGACTACGATCAATATTTTTCTTCATCTTTGTTCAGGCGTAATATACAACTGTCTCCATCAAATCGTCGGTGCTATGTTGTTCTTGGGACCGCCACAAATGATGGGATCTGGTTTTTATTATTCAATATGGTGGCCGGATAGATTTAGGGTTAGGAATTTTGTTTTTCTGCATCGATTCGTGGATAGGGCTAGGGTTAGGGTTAGGGTTGGGGATGCAACTAGATTATATTACAAACCGCCGTTCCAAAGATTTTGTCGAAGTTTGTGATGAATTCTTGGTTTGATTGGTTTTCTGGAACGTATGGATTATGCAATTGTTGTTCTGGACCTGTTGATCAGCAATTTTAAGGGGCTTTTGATCCTGCATCATTCATGGAAGATTGACCTGAATTCCGTTATTATCTTCTTGTGCGAGTGATTTTGTTCAAACTCATCACCAGACTCTATTTTATTTAGTATGGCGATTAAAGCGGCTACAAGATTGTCAATGAAGAAATCATCAAGTAAAGTCCGCGGTCTGCAAGTATTGGTTGGAAGGAAAATGCACTAGAAATCCATGCAGATTTTTGCACCCAGACCAAGCAAAACCGGGTACTTTCAAGTCAGAATATGTTTGGAAGATGTTGGTTCAGGCCCACAATACACACACTAAATACACACACAAACTCACGTATATAAGTGTTTGTTTTTAACCCACCGGAAAGATGAAAAAATATGTATATGAAGTTTGTTGCAGAACTCTTGCTTTTTATTCATTAACCAATGTAGCCTATTTATAGGCAACGTACAAAAGAAAGAAACAAAACACTGCACCTACTAATACCTATTCAAATGGAAATCTCCTAAAGAACCGGACAAAACAAACAATGAAACAAACATGTGACTAAATACGTTTTTCATCAAATAATCTCCTGATTGACCCGTATCCATTATCTTGTAACCCATGACCCGTCTGACCCGTGACCCGATCAAGATTATTCCCAACAGAAGAATCCCAACAGTTACAAATCTAAGAATTCGCAACCAAAAATTAAGAAGGACAAAGAGAATTGCGACCAGAACCAGAAGATTGTGCAGAATACAGAACAAAGTGAAGTAAATGTTGTCCAAAGTAAAAGTATGGAGATGACTAAAACTGGCATCAAAGACGAAAAGTGCCACGATTTGCAGACACTGTTCGCTGTCAAAGGGCTCTCTTTGGTTGCTCGGTTGGAAGGGCACTCAAAGGTGTTTAAACATGCCAACTTTTGTTTTTTGTTCTTTATTATTACTAGTATCGTTATGAACCTGCAGCTTATCAATTGATGTTTTGTATTTAGGATGTAACTGGGATTGTTTTCCCATCTGGATCCAATTATCTTTATAGTTGTAGCAAGGACAAATCTCTACGAGTTTGGGATTGTAATAGTGGAAAGGTCCGTTTGATTTACTTGAATCTTGTTTCCTTGTGAAACATAATTTTTGTGCTCATACCACTTATCATGATATGTATTTATGCTATCTTTTTTATGTTGGCAGTGTGGGGATGTAATCAACTTTGATGACGAGTGTGCGACTTTGGTTGAAGAAGATCCATGGATTTTTGCTGGGCTGAAAGATATGATTAAGGTAGATCTTGTGTACACTAATTTGTTCAACACATATGTAATGGGTGTATCGACAAATGTAGTTACTAATGGGATTTTGGGATCTTGAAACTCAAACTGCAGTAACTATCCGAGCAAACGGTGGGATGGTTAATGCAATTACTATGTTTGAAGACATTCTTTTTGCCGGGATGGAGGTGAAATAGAAAACTTAGTCTTTGTGCTTTTATGTTCCCTTTAAGAGTGGGCAATCTCAAATTTGATCTTCATTGTTTGGTGCAGGATGGTACCATTTTATCATGGAAATCTACTTCTAAAACCAGTTTCTCTGAAGAAGCAACATCTTTGAAGGGCCACAAAGGATCTTTACTTTCACTCATCGTAGGAGCTAAAAAGCTCTTCTCTGGCTCCATTGACCATACTATACGAGTATGTTTCTGTAAACATTTTCTATTATATATATTTGAAAATCGTGGCATCGTGTTTGTTGACTGTGCTTCTTGTTGTTTGTAGGTATGCGATCTTGAATCCCTAGACTGTAAGCATGTTCTAAATGGACATACGGGTGATGTGACGAGTGTTATGTGCTGGGATCAGTATCTGTTGTGTGGTTCTTTGGACAAAATGATCAACGTTTGGGGTGCCACCAAAAGTGGCAACATTGAGGAAGTTTATAAACATGATGTAGACGATGTAAGTTGTTAGTGTCGCATTCATGTATCCCACTCTCTCTTTTGCTGCTTCCAGAATCATATGATTTGATGGTTTTTTTTCTTGATTGTTGCAGGCTGTTGTTGCATTTTGTGGGATGCATGATGAAGAAGAAAAGCCGATCTTGCTATGTTCATACAAAGACAACGGTGTTTGCTTATATGATTTGCCCTCACAAGTCTTTTTCTAGTGAAGCGAAAGAAGCCGGGAGACGCCCTACATCACCAGCTGCAGACCTTGAACTTCTTTTTTTTTTTCTAATAATCCCCTTAGTGACTGTGGAAAGGATTGTTCGGCAGTCTTCAGAACCTGCTTCTAGTGAAGCGAGAGAAGCCGGGAGACGCCCTACACCACCAACTGCGGACCTCGAACTTTTTTTTCCTAACAATCCCGTTAGTGACTGTGGAAAGGATTGCCAGACAGTCTTCAGAACCTGCTTCTAGTGAAGCGAGAGAAGCCGGGAGACGCCCTACACCACCGGCTGCGGACCTTGAACTTCTTTTTTTCCTGACAATCCCCTTAGTGACGGTGGAAAGTATTGTCAGGCAGTCTTCAGAACCTGCTTCTAGTAAAGGGAGCACCTTACAGTCGGACATCGTTCCGTTATACTGTCAGAAACAAACTCATTTAGAATATTAATATTGGTGAAGGAATAATTACAACCAATTGAAGAACACTTGAATATATTAATTGGGTTTTGCTGAATTTGGAGAAATACATTGGAGAAAATGGAGCAAAAGGAATATGGTGTTTTTACGTTGCTCTCGCAGATGCATCTGTTGCTTGAGATTGAGCTTGAATATGGGTATAAATACAAGAATTGATGCATCCGCAAGAGCAACGTAAAAACACCATATTCCTTCTGCTCCATTTTCTCCAAGGTATGTCTCCAAATTCAGCAAAACCCAATTAATATATTCAGGTGTTCTTCAGTGCGTTGTAATTATTCCTTTACCAATATTAATATTTTAAATTAGTTTGTTTCTGACGGTATAACGGAACGATGTCCGACTGCAAGGTGCTCCCTTTACTAGAAGCAGGTTCTGAAGACTGCCTGACAATCCTTTCCACAGTCACTAAGGGGATTGTTAGAAAAAAAAAAAAGAAATTCAAGGTCCGTAGCTGGTGGTGTAGGGCGTCTCCCGGCTTCTCTCGCTTAAATAGAAGCAGGTTCTGAAGACTACCTGACAATCCTTTCCACAGTCACTAAGGGGATTGTCAAAAAAAAAAAAGAAGTTCAAGGTCCGCAACCGGTGGTGTAGGGCGTCTCCCGGCTTCTCTCGCTTCACTAGAAAAAGACCTACGAGGGCAAATCATATAAGCAAACACCGTTGTCTTTGCATGAACATAGCAAGCTCGTCTTTTCTTCTGCATCATGCATCCCACATAATGCAACAATCAAGAAAAAAAACCATCAAATCATATGATTCTGGAAGCAGCAAAAGAGAGAGTGGGATACATGAATGCGACACTAACAACTTACATCGTCTACATCATGTTTATAAACTTCCTCAATGTTGCCACTTTCGGTGGCACCCCAAACCTTGATCGTTTTGTCCAAAGAACCAGACAACAGATACTGATCCCAGCATATAACACTCGTCACATCACCAGTATGTCCATTTAGAACATGCTTACACTCTTCAATTATTGCTTAGCTTTATGTGGTGATTGTTGGTTGTAGGTGATTGTTGGTTGTAGTTGATGTCAAATAACGATATTAAAGCAATCCAAGTCGGTACCGACTACCGAGGGCCTATTCTTTACTGGTGATGCAGCTGGGTCAGTCTCGGTATGAAAACTAAATGTAGAGACTGTAAGCTAATCGTGATGATGGCAATTGAGAAGTTGTTTTAGATAAGTTACAAAATTGTAATTCCAAAATAACACTGGTTGTGTCCCCTTGGAGGGAGTAAATTGACAATTATTTGAATGAATTCATATTTGAATGAATTTTCCTCTCATACCTGAGGATCTGTTTCATATTACTGTTGGGCCCTTTATTGTTAAAGAATTAGCTGCAACCATGGTCGTCTAACCATGGTCAAACATGATGATTCATAAATTCTTGCTTCTATATACACAGGTTTGAAATTGGTTCCAAAATGAACCGTCTCAAATTTATCTATAGAAACTCTCATTTGGGTCTAAAGAACTTCATACTCAGAGTTGGTATTGATGTTTAATATATGTTTGGATATGTTTATTTATAGTTTGATATGTGTGATGTGTCGATATGTTTATTTGCCACCCACACCGAGTGTTGTTGAATCAAACACGATTATTATTATTTCTTGAAGAAAGCATACCATCAACCTTTACTAGATTGTGAAACTATGTATGAAGGCCACTATTTTCGAGCTTGTAACACTACTACTTTGAAACCGGGTGCGACCACCTTTCGGTAGCAAATATCCTCGTGTGTAATCCTGTTTTATGGCCGATGGTTAATTTGCGATTGGTTTGCGACTAAGTTGCGATTGACATTTTTGTGATTGGGTTGCGACTGAAATCTGCAACTGGTTGCCGACCGCACCGAACTTCAAAAAAAATCTCGCCTCTCTTTTTTTCCCATTTAAATATGCTAATAATTTCAACATTTTTAAAATTTAACTATTCACAAAAAGTTAAACATCAAATATCCAAGTTATTCGAACAAATTACGTATCCAAACATTCAAATTTTAGTGTTTATAGTTTTAAGTGTGGTTAGATATTTTTATAGCTTTAATTAGATGGTTGGATGTCTTGAGACACAAGTTTTAACAATACTGCAATGATCGTCATTCTATCGAGCACAATGTCACGGACCAAATATTTGAAGATCATTTTGCTATGTTTGTACTTGAACGCTTGGATTTGCTGGCTAGTCCGGACTTCATCGGGGACGGCCTCAGTGGGATAGACGACGTGAACATGCCTAGGTGTCTTGCACACCGAACGCATCACCGGTCGCGATCTGTTGCCGCTCGCCTGATGAGTCCAAGGCAGGACGAAACCAGTAGACCCTATCATAAGCGGGACGGATTGGCTGACCCTGGGGCAACCCAGGGCACCACACGGGGCCTCGAGAGAAGACCCCGTGACAAAGTGGTATCAGAGCAGGTCGACCCTCGGATACTTTGGAACGTGACTTATCCCAGATATGCGTTTACCGGATGAGTATGATTATGCAATGGTGGTGGGAGAAGACCAAATGGGGAGCGCTTCGGCGACGGTCTTTGTATGCGGCGAGTATGGGATCGTGAGCGCCGCCCTAGTCCAGTTAACATTGAAGCCCGTCGTGATCAAGTTCAGCAACTACGGTCTAGCAGTGCCATAAAATGAAGATAAAGACTGCTACAACCTTCAGGCCCCCATACTGAAAGTAGGCGAACGTCGGTGCCTGAATCAATCTGATGCACTTATTTGAACGATCCAGATGAAGATCTCTGTTGCTGAACTACCGGGTGTCCTTCTTACCAAAGTGAATCATGCTCAATCATAAGGGGTGAAGCATTGTCCTACGGCTGCAAGCAAGTATGGGATTGCGGGCATGCAAGAGGACGTGCATGAAATAATGGTGGGAGAATGTCACGGACCAAATATTTGAAGATCGTTTTGCTATGTTTGTACTTGAACGCTTGGGTTTGCTGGCTAGTCCGGACTTCATCGGGGACGGCCTCAGTAGGATAGACGACGTGAACATGCCTAGGTGTCTTGCACACCGAAAGCATCACTGGTCGCGATCTGTTGTCGCTCGCCTGATGAGTCCAAAACAGGACGAAACCAGTAGACCGTTTCATAAGCGGGACGGATTGGCAGGCCCTGGGGTAACCCAGGGCGCCACAAGGATTGACTGGCCTGGACAATAAGCTCATTTCCTTTCACCAACTCCTCGATGATTCCATTCAGCCTTAGTATCTACAAATAATAAACATGTACTTAAATTCAAACCTAAAAATAAAAGCTCAAATATAGCTCATTTAGACTCATCATAACTAAATATAACCCATTTACAGCCATATTACAACAAAAAATAACATAATACAAAATATGACCTTCTAGGACCCATCATAACCAAAAATGACACGTTAACAACTGTTAAGCCATATTACAACCAAATATAACATGATACAAGCCACCAATTTAAATATGACATGTCAGGGCCCGTTAGGACCAAATATGTCCCATTAAGTCCTGCTAAGTCACATTTCATTACACTCAAATATAACTTAACACCCGCTATAACCAAATATGACTTATTCACACACGTTATAACCTAATATGACCATCAACACTCATTAAACCAAATTACAACCAACTATAACACAATACAAGGCACTACACACAAATATATCTCAGTTACAAGCATCATTACCCATTACAAGAAAATGTAACTCAATGTTAGCTACCACACTCAAATATAACCCATTAGCAATCGTTATTGTAATACCCGTAAGCGTGGGCGTTCTTGGACTCCAACACGATTGTGTTGATCAATCGAAGGATGGCCGACACGTGTTAAGCACGAGCGTGCTAGTGGAGATGCACACCCGTCCCTGTTGCCAGCGCATGGAAAGTCGTGTGACGCGTGTTTTGGCACATTTTTACACCTTTTCTTGGATGTCACTTGTTCTCGACGCTTTCTCACGGAGTCTCACCCAAAACACTTCTACACGAGCGTGCTAATGGAGGTGCACGCCCGTCCCTGTTGCCAGCGCATGGAAAGTTGAATGACCTTTTTTTGGCACATTTTTACACCTTTCCTTGGATGTGACATTTAATCGACGCTTTCTAACTGAGTTTCACCCGAAACACTTTTGCATTGCATTTTCACCCTCTACTCTCCTTCTTCACTCTCAAAACAACCTTAGAGCATTTGAAGATTTCAATAGACACTTTGACATTGTTGAGGTGTTAATTGACGAGGGTTAAAGGGTGAGAAGTGGAAAAGAAGTTATAGTCGAATCACTCTCCATTTGGTTATCAAACTTAACCAAAACCTTAAGAAAAACTAGGGTTCAAGCTTTGTTGGGGGAGTTTCCGATTTAATCAAGCACGGGAAGTGAAATCGTGTTATAAAAGTGGATATAATTTTAAGAAACGATCATGAAGTCGTTTTAGTGTTGTAGGAAAACATTTCGGATTTAGCAAATCGTGATTTAATGGTTTGAATTGGGGCTGAAACAGAGGTTTCTAAGCCGAGTTATCTTGAAGCATGGTCATGCTTGATGAGCCACGATCGTGTTTGCATCGGACACGTTCGTGCCTCATGAAACACATGCATGCACGAGCATGCTCTAGGAATGCACGCTCATACATGAATCTGGACAATTACATCTGCCCATTTTAGTCGGAATATGAGAATTTGTCACGAGATCTTGATATTTGGTTAGGTAGCTATTGTGGTAGTAACAATTAACTGAATACTTGGATGTTTTGATCATAGAACGTCTAAGGAACGAGAAAAAGGTGGTTGAATAGCGAGATTCATTGTTAACAAGTGAGGTAAGTTTCTAAGACTTTTACCCCGTGTCAAATGATTTTTGTAACATCCTAATGAAGGCTGACCGTGCCACAGCAAGTCACGACCGTGTCAGTCGTTCCAGTCACGTCTTTTACCGAGAACAAGTGTCCGAGTTTAACATGAAGTACAGGGGTGCCATGGTGGCGCACGACCGTGCACGCCCACAGCTTTGTAAAACCATTTGAAAAACACTACACACTTGTCATGATTCTTTTACATGGACCTAATAAACTATAGGTTTCGATGCTTATGAAGGCTGAAACCATTTTTATGAAGGTGTCGCTAACAGATGTGTTTATGGTCACATTGTTTCTGAAAGTGTGACTAATGGTCACGTAACTGGGTTTTTTTGTCACACGAATCAGAAATGTGTGGCTAAAACTAGGATTAGTAACACATTTAATCAAAAGTGTGGCATGTCGGTTTTTGAAAAAGTGTGACCAAAGCTCAATTTTGACGTTGTGTTGGTTGTAATCCCTAGGAAATTCCGGCCTATAATTTTTTTACTTTTCCGGCACTTGTAATTTCTTCATTATATGGTTTGCACCTATCCATTTCAATAAAAATACCTTATTTATCCATTCCATTTCGTGAGTGTACACATATACATACATTGAGTACAATTATTTCAAATTCAAAAATATTAAATATTTATAAAAGATATTATGTAAATAATTGTTATCATGAAATAAATAAATATATATATGTGTGTGTGTGCTAAGGTATTTTCTAAACCTATATATATACACATACGTTTATAAAATTCCATTATTAAAGTAAATGATTTTGATAGAAATAAAACTATTTTAATTTGAAAAAATTATATAAATAAAATAGTAACATTTAAATATGACATCTACATTTATTAGATTTTATAAAAACTTATAACATTTAATGGTTTTACAATCTTATGAAAGTACAGGGTTCAGTTGAGTAAATTCTGAAACTTTAACTATACTTAAAACCTAGGTTTTCACATGAAATGTTAAGTTCATTAAACCTCAGGGACCTGGGTGAAAAATCTGAACTTTCAATTTCATCCTCGTCGTCTTTGACTTCCGAAGGTCAACAGGTACGAAATCAACCTCCAAGATCAACGATTTGAGTGTTATAACTTCAATTAATCTCACATAGACGTTTAATCGACTGTTCTGATCACTCGTAACGATCCAATTCAAGCAAATTCAACGATTTCATCTCCAAACGACCCGTAACTGTCCTACACTCAATTCCGAATCAATTCGTACTTTTTTCATGCAAGTGAGCCTATAAAATGGGTGCATCACCATCGCGACATCATCCACTTAGCCCCTGTACACTGAAATCCACCTCTGGTACCCGATTCAGACCCACGATCACGACTTCGGAAGCTTTATCCGAGCTCCCCCATCTCGTAACCATTTCAGGTAAAACTGGTACCAATGAACTCGCTTTGATCCATGAATTGAAAGCCCCATGGTTTGAAGGTCGATGGTTGGGTAATTCGATCGATTAGGAGGTTAGGGTTTGTGGAAATCGATTTGGGGAAGAAGGTTAACTAGGATTGCGGGTTAAAAGTTAAACACATCGGACCCTTAACAAGGCAACAGCCCTGGTCTAGTGGTTTAAGTCACGCGTGCCTCTTGGCTGGGTATTGGCGCGGGTTCAAATCCATGGAGGCCTGGGTGGCCGTTTTTTTTGCCTAAACCCTCTTTTGTCATTTAAAATGCATAAAACAATATTTTTAAATTTTGATTTAAATTTTATAAATCAGATAAATGCATTTAGAAGCTTTTATAAAAATAGAGATTATCAAATGACAAATAATGTTTTAATTATTTTTAATCTATTAAAACATATTATAAAAACTATAAATATCCGAATAAACGATATATATGATTTATGTATACAAATCTAATTATGTGATCTTATTTATAGAATAATAATGTTTGTTAAACCAATTTTAAGTAATTGTTTAAAACATTATTAACCCACATTTTAAGACACAAATAATTATTTAAAACATTTTTAAATATATAGAAATACTTAAATAATTATTTTAGATAAATAGTTTTACAAAAACTAAATTAATTTCATTTTACATCTATATTAACTTATCATTTTAGTAAAGGAGATTATATAAATAGTTTAAATAATTATTTTATGAAACAATTATTTAATCCTTTACTAATCTATTTATGAATCATTTCTAGAATAATCATATAAATAAATTCAAACACATTATTATTATTTCTATAAATATTGTATACAATTAATTAGAGGTTCTAATGAATTCTAACTAATCTTATAAACGTAATACTTTATAAATACTATATAATTAATTAGGAGTCCTAATTAATTTGAATGAGAATTACCTTGTCATCATGAATATATATTTTCCTGCAAACCTATGCAATCCTATCCAAAACCCTACGAAACCCTAAAACCTTAAGATCTCCTTATTTCCATTCAACATACATTGAGTTTGGAATACAATTACCATGTAGGTTGATTGTGAGGAAATCCTCACGAAGTCCATTCCTCCTTATCAAATCTTGTCATTACTAGCTTCGATACAAGTGAGTTTACATAGTCCCTTTTTATATTTTTATACTTTTGGGGTGAAACATGTGTACAATTACATTACGTACACAATTCAATACCTTTGTTCTTATGCTTTGGTCTTTATGATTTATGTATTAAACTACTTGGTGACCATTACATGTGTTCATGTCAGTGCAATCATTAACTTGTGTGGCAAGCCTAAGGTAGTACCTAACATGATCATTTATAGGGGAATCTGATTCATTAATTAACACGAACTTGGCGGGTTAGTGTTTACATCTTACTACTTTTTCAAAAGGCAATGAGCTGGATTGCGTAACTATTTTCCTATTACATGGCTTGATTTTATGCTTGGAACCTTGTGTGTTTTCACATATATGCTTTAGACATGCTTTGAATATATTGAATTGTAAACTTACTTAACTTCATTTGGTGTCAAAACCTATGTTACTCACCAACTACTTGTAGTTGACATTTACTTACATGTTTCAGGTGCACCCGTTTGAGGACAAGTTTTGATCATATAGGACCATGGACCTAGTTAAAGTTAATCCAAAGTTTGATTATGTTATGTACACCGTATATCTTATTTCCTTGTAATGAATAGTTAATACGATGAAATAAATATTGAAACTTATTAAATAGATGATCATGTGCTTTTGAACAACTGCGTCAGCCCCGGCGTATAATCTGTCGCCAGCCGGGGTGTGACACTGGTAAGTTTGGAAATTATAAGGGCTAAAATGTAAATATAAGTTTAGTAAGGATAGAAATGAAATAAGTTGAATATTAGATGGGTTTAATTGAAAATAAGGAGTTTTAGTAGAAACATGATTTTAGAAGTTGAAAGGAAACAAGAAAGATCAAAATCAAGTTTTTAAATAAAAGTTTGAACAAGTTTGATTAAATAAGACTTGATTTGGCTTTTGATCTTGAATTAAATCTATGATTATAACATAAACATGTTGGGTATAAGGGGCTTATGAACTATGAAGAACATAGGAACAACTTACTTAGAATGGAAGGATATAAACTAAAATCTTCCAAGAGAGGAAATGAACGACCTTTAGTTGCTAGAGAGACTTATAGATTCGTTAAGGTGTGAAGAATAAATGAGAATTAAAGCTCTATTTATTTATAGGGTGGGTTTAAGAGGCATATTGGCAAAATTTAATTAGTTATTTGGACTTGGTTGCAAAAAGCTGAAGATAGTTAGTTATATTTTTATAAAAAAAAATCAAAACTAAGGGGATAGGGGGGTTACGACCAAATAGAGTTGCAGGATTAGGATGAGATCAAAATTAGTTAGTTAACTAGATTAGGATAAGGTTTAGGATTAAAAATAATGGTTTTTAATCATTTAGATAAGTTTAAAGTTTTTAATTGATATAGATAATAATAATAATAATAATAATAATAATAATAATATGCAATAATTAATTGATATTACGATAATTAACCAAGTTTTTAAAGACGTTACCAAAAGGAACCCTAAGTTTTACACATGTGTAAGTTTAGTCCTTAAAGTTATTACATTAGTTTAATAAAGTTACAAACTTTAATAACTTAGGTTAAGATAGAATCCAGGGCATCCAAAGTTATCATAAGTAGCAAGTTCTAGAATGCACACATGAATCAGATATAGAATCAAAGTAAAATATGCAAGCAGCTCTAAAGTGCAATAGAATACTCACTTTAGACCAGGCTTAGAAGTTGAATTGAAATGATATCACAAGTAATATGAGGCACAAAGGTTCATAGCATTAGAATTCTCAATATGTTAAAAAGTAGAATCATACGTAAAAATCATAGATGTCACAAAGAGGACGAGGAACCGACTCTCTTGATGGTAGTTGCTGTAGAAAAGGAGAATCGAGTAGAACCATAACGGACGGGATCCATTGTTGAGAAAAATCACTTTATCAGGTCAGAAACAGAGAATGGCATAAATAGAGAACTGGAGTCTTAGAAGTTAGACATGCTTCATGACTTTAAAGTAAAGAAACAAGAATTCGAGACAGAGTTGAGAAATAGGGAAATACAGTTTAAAAGGCAGATGCATTATCGAGAGAAGTCATTTACGCACAAGATGAAAAAAGAAAAGAAAAAGATGAAACTAGAAAAGCGAAGTCAAAAAAAGAAAAATATTAAGTTCTTGCAAATAAGCAGTATGGTGTATATGTTCAAGAAGGAAAGGAATGCAAGGGATATGGAAAGATGTCTTCAGAGGATGTATACTCAGCAAAAAGCAAGTATGTCAAAGATACTGAATCAAGTTACAAGGAAAAGAAAAAGAAACAGTTCGTGATTTACCATCCAAAGATGAACCCGTCAAAGCGAAAGAAGATGGTGTTATTCAAAGAAGGTGTGAAGACGTGAAGGAATCTGTTCATGTTCAAGAAAAAGATTGTGCTACAATTCGCGAAGGAAAAGATCAAAGAATCAAGCAAGAAATGGGCAGAAAACCAAAGTTAAAAGAAAATGGTCTACTAAAACATGCTCGTGTTAAAGATGATGAAGCAAAGGTTGGTGACCAGGACAAGGAGAAGGGTCAAGGGGCAAGTAAAGAAGATCCAAAGGAAGTCGAAGAATTCATTCTCTTGGAGAATGAAGATGTTAAAGCATGAAGACGTTGAAGGCATGGATTGATAAATTAGGGAGGAATATTGAATGATAATTACTTAATCCATGTGGGTTAAAGTTAATGTGTCAATTATGTAAATAGGTTAAAGTTATGTTTAGTGTTTATTATGTAAATATGTAAATGCCAATGATCTAGTGAGTTAGAAACCAAACCTAGTAACCGTCATATGAAGGGGTACGATGGTTCATGTTTAGGGTTATAAATACCCATGTCAAATTTGTAAACAAATGTACGATCATTCATCCATATTAAAAGCAGTGGCGAAGCTTGAAGAAAAACGCAGGGGGGCCGAGATTTTTTTTTTCCTATCAGGGAGGCTGGAACTATAAAATTTTCGGCCAAATACGTATAAATTAACACTATTGAGCGAAAAATCGGCCGAATACGTATAAATTAACACCACTGAGCGAAAAATCGGGGGGGGGGGGGGGGGGCTAAGAAAGCTTCGCCCATGATTAAAAGATTAGTTTGTGTTTATCATTGTGTACGTTCTTGAAGATCTTGGGCAATATTCATCACCATATTTAAAATCACCATCTTGTGGGATAAAATACATATAGGTTGGTATGCCTAGGAGGAGTTCTTTGTCAAATTCCTTATTCCAATTCTTGAAGGACCAGCTTCCTTCATACATGCTTCAAGTCGTACGCACAATGCACACATTTAGCCCTTCAATCTTACCCTTTTTAGGAGATGATTGCAATGTAAACGATGACCGATTGCTTCTATGAGTGAACCACTTTGGAACCTCTTTCCCTTGAAGATATGTGCTGAATATTCCATGTTCATAAAGCATCAGTCACATAAAAGTTTTATCAACTTAAATCACATAAATGCATATTAAAAGGAGGAAATTAGAATATATAGAGAGACATCCACCTGTGCTGGAACTAGAAGGATTCTTCCTTGATAATTGGCATTCGAAAGCCAGCAATGGTTCAAATATTCTATATTAATCCAGCCCAAACTGCGTAGTACCTCTTCTCAATTTCTGTTAAAGCTTGGGTTTTGAACTTGTACTGAATCTCAGTCAGGGTAAAAGATGTTGGTTCAGGCCTTGATCAAACACAAGAAACACACGCCAACAGAAGGTTTTTACTGCTTTCAACTTGCACACTATCATTCATCCTCAACACTTACATTAAATAAAGAAAAAAAACAAACCCTTGCACCTAAAGAAATTAACCCACTACTTGCTAAAATGATATATTAAAACAATAAAAGCATGTGACTACAATAAAAACCATGTTGACCCGCAACCGTTGACCCGACTTTAAAACGACCAATAACCGCAAAAGTGGTGAAAACGACGCCGATATCTTGAATGCTTGTTTACAAAAATATCTAGAGGTGGAAAAACAAGATTTCAAGTTTTTACATTGTTGGGAAGTTTTAAAGAATCGTTCACAATGGCATAAAGTGCCGGAGATGATTCGACCCCAATCGACCGGTCAAAAAGAAAGTCGTCCGATTGGGAAGGGATACCGACTAGCGGATTTGAAGCACAGTGTTTCTTCAATCTCAATGAATTTTTCGAAAAAAATGAGGCGGATGAACTACCCCGTCCAATCGGGAGGGACAAAGCAAAACAAAAACGAAAGGAGAAAGCTACGTTATCCTCGGCTACAGACGAAAAATTGGATAAAGTGTTGGCGAAGATAGAGAGTTTTACCTGCATATACGACGCCGTTGAAAATAAAAAAAAAATCAAACTTCGGGAGCAAGCGAACGAACGGGAGGATCTAATGGTGTTGACGTTGAATACCCAACACCGTTCAGGTAAACATCTCGAAGACGTCCTAGCTTTACAAGCAAAGATCCGTGCACAACTTAGAAAGCAATGATTTATTTTTAATGTAATGTTTTTAATTATTTTAAATGTAATGTTTTTTAGTTTTTTATGTAAATGTTTTTTTAATTTTTTAAATGTAATGTTTATTAGTTTTTATGCTATGTTTTTTATTTTTATTTAAGTTGTTATATAAAATTAATTAAATTAGAAAAAGAATATGATGTGGCGGTGTAAAGATGTGGAAACATTTCCCTCAAATGTGGAGGGGTGTGGAAAAGCTGTGGAATCTGATGTAGCGCTGACGTGAAGAGGTGTGGAGGTATGAAAATATGTGGGTACTCCCCTTAGCCTTATAGGGCTTTTCTAACTCTGCCGTCATCACTTTTCTTAACATTTTCAATCATATGGATCAATTAAAGAAGTTAATAACAAAGTAATAACAAATTAAAAACCGAAGATATATATTTGAAATTTTAGAAAGTTGAGGAAAGTATTTAAAACTGAAAAAAGCAATGTTTTGAAACCCGGACCGGACCGGCCAGTCGGACCGGGAACCGGTGGTCTGACCGGTCCGGTTACATGTGTTGAAATGGTCCTGCAACGACCCGGTGGTCGGACCGGAAAATCGGTGGTCGGACCGGTTTTTTATTTTTTTTTAACTTTTTTTTATCTTTTTTAAGTCTCTTGGATTTATATTTCGTAGCTAATTGTTAGTTTAAAAGTATTGAAATAAACTTGTTGGTGGTTTTTGAAGGATTAATGGTTGTTTGAATTGATTTATTTTTATAATATTTATGATGTCGTCCGGTTCTTAAATCCGGTCCGACCAGTGGACCGGTAAGGAGACCGGTTCGACGTCCAGTCCGGTTCTAGAAACATTAGAAAAAAGGTTAAGGATGGTTTTAGAACTTAGGTTAGGAATTAACCACCGACATTAAAATCGTGTTCTAGCAGAATTCTAATCCCCAATGTAACTTTTTCAAAAAACGAATTTGCCTCAAAATTGATTTTACAAACAACATATTTTTTAAATGTAAATAAATTTAAAAAAAATAAAACTTGGCTTCCAAGAAAACCATTGCCTTGATATTTTTTTTATTTAAAAGAAAACTCTTAAATTTGAAAATATAAAACTTGGCTTCCAAGAAAATATTGGCTATATAATAAAAACCCAACCTCTACGAATTTTGGGTCGTAAAGTTGACGCTTCTATTATCGGCTTGATTTTGTTGATCCAATCCTTCGAACGATCTACGGGGGCTATAATTTAACAGGTTTGATAGTTTACTGCGATCGACTACGATCAATCTTTTTCTTCATCTTTGTTCAAGCGTAATATACAACTGTCTCCATCAAATTGTCGGTGCTATGTTGTTCTTGTGACCGCCACGAATGATGGGATCTGGTTTTTATGATTCAATATGGTGGCCGGATAAATCTAGGGTTAGGAATTTTGTTTTTCTGCATCGATTCGTCGATAGGGTTAGGGTTAGGGTTGGGGATGCAACTAGATTATATTACAAACCGCCGTTCGAAAGATTCTGTCGAAGTTTGTGATGAATTCTTGGTTTGATCGATTTTCTGGAACGTATGGGTTATGCAATTGTTGTTCTGGAACCTGTTGATCAGCAATTTAAGGGGGTTTTGATCCTGGATCATTCATGGAAGATTGACCTGAGTCACCGGAGTATTTTATTATCTTCTTGTGCGAATGATTTTGTTCAAACTAATAATCACCGGACTCTATTTTATTTAGTATGGCAATTAAAGCGGCTACAAGATTGTCAATGAAGACAGACGCCTCGGTTTTCAAGAGACTTGGAAGGAGAAATCAAGAAAATATTGCAAGAAATCATCAAGTAAAATCTGCGGTCTGCAAGTATTGGTTGCAAGGAAAATGCACTAGAAATCCATGCAGATTTTTGCACCCAGACCAAGCAAAACCGGATACTTTCAAGTCAGAATATGTTTGGAAGAATCCCAACAGTTGCAAATCTAAGAATTCGCAACCAAAAATTAAGGACAAAGAGAATAGCGACCAGAACCAGAAGATTGTGCAGAAGACAGAACAAAGTGAAGTAAATGCTGGCCAAAGTAAAAGTATGGAGATGACTAAAACTGGCATCAAAGACGAAAAGTGCCACGATTTGCAGACACCCTTCGGTGTCAAAGGGCTCTCTATGGTTGCTCAGTTGGAAGGGCACTCAAAGGTGTTTAAACATGCCAACTTTTGCTTTTGTTCTTTATTATTACTAGTATTGTTATGAACCTGCAGCTTATCGGTTGATGTTTTGTATTTAGGATGTAACTGGGATTGCTTTCCCATCTGGATCCAGTTATCTTTATAGTTGTAGCAATGACAAATCTCTGCGAGTTTGGGATTGTAATAGTGGACAGGTGTGTTTGATTTACTTGAATCATTTTTCCTTCTGAAACATATTTTTTGTGCTCATACCACTTATCATAATATGTATTGTGCTATCTTTTTGGTGTTGGCAGTGTGGGGATGTAATCAACTTTGATGACGAGTGTGCGACTTTGGTTGAAGAAGGTCCATGGATTTTTGCTGGGCTGAAGGATATGATTAAGGTAGATCTTGTGTACACTAATTTGTTCAACACATATGTAATGGGTGTATTGACAAATGTAGTTACTAATGTGATTTTGGGATCTTGATTCTGGTAGGCTTGGAATCTCGAAACACAAACTGCAGTAACTATCCGAGCAAACGGTGGGATGGTTAATGCAATTACTATGTTTGAAGACATTCTTTTTGCCGGGATGGAGGTGATATAGAAAACTAAGTCTTGGTGCTTTTATGTTCCCTTTAAGAGTGGGAAATCTCAAATTTGATCTTCATTGTTTGGTGCAGGATGGTACCATTTTATCATGGAAATCTACTTCTAAAACCAGTTTCTCTGAAGAAGCAACACCTTTGAAGGGCCACAAAGGATCTGTACTTTCACTCATCATAGGAGCTAAAAAGCTCTTCTCTGGTTCCACTGACCACACTATACGAGTATGTTTCTGTAAACAAATAATAATTATATATATTTGAAAATCGTGGCATCGTGTTTGTTGACTGTGCTTCTTGTTGTTGTAGGTATGGGATCTTGAATCCCTGGAGTGTAAGCATGTTCTAAATGGACATACGGGTGATGTGACAAGTGTTATATGTTGGGATCAATATCTGTTATCTGGTTCCTTGGACAAAACGATCAAGGTTTGGGGTGCCACCAAAAGTGGTAGCATTGAGGAAGTTTATAAACATGATGTAGACAATGTAAGTTGTTAGTGTCGCATTTATGTATCCTTTTTTCTCTTTTGTGGGTTTTAGAATCATATGATTTGATGGTTTTTTCTCTTGATTGATGCAGGGTGTTGTTGCATTTTGTGGGACCCATGATGCAGAAGAAAAGCCGATCTTATTATGTTCATGCAAAGACCATGGTGTTTGCTTATATGATTTGCCCTCGTAAGTCTTTTTGTATGTCACACTTGCTTAGCTTTATGTGGTGCTTGTTGGTTGTAGGAAATGATTTTTTGTTTATTTTTTTGGTTTTTGTATAGGTTTGCTGAAAGGGGTAGAATATTATCGAAAGACGATGTTAAAGCAATCCAAGTTGGTACCGAGGGCCTATTCTTTACTGGTGATGCAGCTGGGTCAGTCTCAGTATGGAAACTAAATGGAGAGACTGTTAGCTAATCGTGATGATGGCAATTGAGAACTTGTTTTAATTTAGATGAGTTACAAAATTGTAATTCCAAAATAACACTGGTTGTGTCCCCTTGGAGGGAGTAAATTGTAAATTGACAATTATTTGAATGAATTCGTATTTGAATGAATTTATTTCTCATACCTGAGGATCTGTTTCATATTACTGTTGGCCCCTTTATTGTTAAACAATTGGCTGCAACCATGGTCAAACAGCCATTTGTAGGTACCACCAAATTACCCACACAGGTTTGAAATTGGTTCCAAATCGATCCATCTCAAATTTATCTATAGAAACTCTCATTTGGGTCTAAAGAACTTCATACTCAGAGTTGGTATTGAAGTTTGATATATGTGTCGATATGTTTATTGGCCACCCACACCTAGTGTTGAATCAAACACGATTATTATTACTTCTTGAAGAAAACATAGCAAGATTGTGAAATGACGTATGAAGACCACTATTTTCGAGCATTAACCTGTTCGGCCGCAAACACGATTATTATTACTTCTTGAATCAAACACTGTCGTACATGTATCTGGACAAAATTACATCTGCCCATCTTTGTCAGAATCTGATAATTGGTCACGAGATCTTGATATTTGGTTAGGTAGCTACTGTGGTAGTAACAATTAACTGACTACTAGGATGTTTTGATCATATGATCATAGAACGTCTAAGGAACGAGAAATAGGTGGTTGAATAGCGAGATTCATTGTTAACAAGAGAGGTAAGTTTCCAAGACTTTTACCCCATGTTAAATGATTTTTGTAACATCCTAATGAAGGCCGACTATGCCACAGCAAGGCACGACCGTGTCAGTCGTTCCAGTCACGTCTATTACCAAGAACAAGCAAGTGTCTGAGTGCCATGGTGGCGCACGACCGTGCTTGCCCACAGCTTTGTAAAACCATTTGAAAAACACTACACACTTGTCATGATTCTTTTACATGGACCTAATAAACTATAGGTTTTGATGCTTGTGAAGGCTGAAACCATTGCCCTCGTTGCCAAGACCATCACCACCACCGTCACTACCTATTGGTCGTCACCAATATCGTTGCCGTTACATTTCCAACCAGCTGCCACCAACGCTACCATTGATAGGGGGTCAAAAACTGGAATGAGCGATTCGTTTATGGACAAGTGGGAATGCATAAGAAGAGTGAAAAAACGATCAATAGCTCAAAATGAATCATAATAATAATAATTATAATCATAAGATCTCTTTAATAATTTAGGTTCTATTTTATATTGTTGGCATTATCGTTTGTTTTAATCAAGTCTAGATGCCGGTTATGTTCACAAATTAATTTTTAAGTTATGGTCTTTTATTTCTTTCAAGTCCCTAGTTAGGTTACTTTGACCGAACTTAATGTTTTAGTTATCAGTGTTATAAGTAGAGATTTAATGTAAAAAACAACTTTTGGTATATTATGATAATGTTTCTCCCCCTTTGAGTTCTATCTAAACGTATACTAAAATGCATCTAGCACTTTACCGTTTTCCTTCCACTTCAGGTGTTCAGAGCTTGTTAGTATCCTATGGCACGTCCTATGGCACGCTGCGTTGGAGTAAATCAATCTCCTCATTCTTATGGTGGAGATCGTGGTGTTGATAGTTTGTGGCGTGCGTTGGATGACTTCAATGCAAAGACCGACAAACTTGACACAATCCTGAACTACGTGTCGTGATCATAGGTGGCATAAACATAAAAAAAAACACAAGGGTACTTAGTGTGACATCCTATCAACATGGAGAAAAGGAGGTGTTGGTAGCACTAGTCGTAACTATCGACATCTTATTAACATGAAGATACGGGACGAGAGGTATGCTTATATTGATGATAAATCCAATGTTTGGACCAATGAATCTTACAACAATGATGATTACATCAAGACATATAGATTGACACCAAGCGTAAAACTTTAACTATAATGTTGTAGGTGACAAAAGACGTTAGCATGATGAAGAGTTAAGAATAGAGAAAACAAATGATGAAGAGAACAAGGACAATGAAGTTAATAATATCATTTTGTGTCCCTATGATAATGGATGAAAATATGAAACCAAAGGTAATGGTGAAGAAGTTAATGGAAATGGGAAACAAAATAACTTATCAACCATCTATACTCCAAGAACGTGAGGACGAGTTCTTTTCAAATGAGTAAGAATGAAAGGGAGGGAATTGATAATTCAAATGAGTGACTCGTTTGTGGACAAGTGAGAATACGAAAGAAGAATGAAAAATCAATCCATAACTCAAACAAACAAATACACCCAACAAAATCCCACTCAAACAGTAGAGTCCGGAGATGATGAAATGAAGACGAACCTATTTTATCCCATAAGATAAAGAGATTGCTAGAACCCGTCGGCTTATAATAATAATAATAATAATAATTGTAAGACGTATGTAATAATTTTGGTTTTATTATTAATTTTAAATTAAGTCTAGATGTTGGTTGGTTTGTTGACCGAAAGTGATATTTTGGTTGGTCTTCTATTTAATTTAAGTCTCTAGTTAATATATGTAAATTACTTTGACTTTGACCACACTTAATGTCTGAGTGTTGCCTAGAGATTAATATGTAATGAAGAATATGCACATTCTGATATATGATTATAAAATTTCTCTCATTTAAGTTTTATCGAAACGTTTTGCTAGAATACATCTAGCACTCCTATCACTTCACTTTCGCATCAACCACCGTCAGCACCACACGGAACCCATTTTGACCGAACCGTAGTGATACTTTTTAAAAGGCGACCTGTTTTGGACCTAAACCCAATTTGACCCGAACTCATTTTGACCTGTACCCGACCGACCGGGCCCACTGTGCTAGCTCTACCAAGCTTCAATTCAACTTTAACAGTTTTAACAACTGCTTACAAGAACTCCTAGTTATCATCCATGCAGTAAAAAAATAGCAACCAGACTTATATGATATTATCAAGAGTTTGGAATATCTTTTGGTAAACAAATTGCTTACTTATTTCCAGCAGAAATGGTAGCAGATGCATATAAGATAACACATGGAGAACTGATGGCCCTGGTATTATCTAGTAATAAATCATACAAAACCTGAAGATGCAGCTTGCAACTTGGGAAAAGGCAGGCAGAACCGGCCATTTACCGAATACGAGTCCAAAGTATCTAGTTTCTCTTATTGTACCACCTTTTATTTGTATGGTCTTCCTCACACACATGTGCTAATGGCGAGTATTATTAAGCAGTAGAATTACTGTAATTAATTGGGCTAAATCTCATACCTCGAGAGGAGTTCATCTCCAAACGCTCCAAAATAATGAATTACCGAGCATGAACGGTCAGCAAAAGAGTTATTTACATGTCCTAGATAGAAATAGAACTAGGCATTGTTCACATACACTGTCCTGTGTCAACTGCATACCAAAAGATTAAAATAAAAGACAAGATATAAAGTTACGAGATAACCACCAGATTTCAATGTAGTTAAGCATTCTTATAGAATTATGGCTGCGGATCCATGTAGACTATTTTTGCTTTTGTTGAGGCTCGTGTGAGCAACATAACATCCTTTGCAATGTTGAGCATTTTCTGAGCATCAGCAGTAGCTGTTGGTCCAATAATCATATTTTCAAGACGGGGAGAATGGTCGAGTAGAAGCTTTATAAAGAGCAGCTCTGGCTTTGATCCTTCTAAAGATGTAATCTCTACAGTTCGCAACATGAACAGTGTCTGATTCAAACAGTCTGGAGATTAGGTGAGTTCCGAATCATACAAAGAGCACCTTGCACTTGATCCAAATCACTAAAACTAAAAGTTTGGAATTTCAATTTCTTGAAGCATTTCATTACATGTGGAAGCCAAATTGGAAACTTTTCTGCAGCCAAAAACTTACCAAAATAACAACACATCAGACTAAGAGACAGAACAAAGGTTAAAATCAAAATCTTTAACCTTCAATGTTTGCATCATACCGAAAATAACCATCAATAGCAAAAGATACAATGTTCGACAAGTTGCTTAACATGGTGTCGAAATTAAATCTTTCAACCCATTGAACATCTTCTATGGGTTTCAATAAACGTATATGAACCACTTTAAGCTGTTCGCCATCGATTAACGGGAGCAACATTGCATCAGGGCAAGTAGTAACACAGAAATTCCACAATTTTACAGCCTTGATGTTTAGATTGTTAACATTGACACATCCCTCAAGGGTCAACCTCTTAAGTTGCGGTAAATCGATCACTGTTCTACCTAAATCACCTCCAAAATGAACATTCTTGAGAAAAATATCTTCAAGATTGGGAAATCCTCGAAACTCAAGCGGTGGGTTGAAGATACAGGTATATACTCCCAACTGTCTCAGTTGTAGACAATAGAACACAGAGGGATGGAAGTGGATAAATGTGATCAAAATTATAAAGTTGAAGTTCCCTGACATTGTTTCTTGATAAGATTAGCATCCATTGATCAACTTTTTGGAAGCTATCAAGGAATATGTTAGGTATATGGAGACGAAATTTCAAAATGGGACCCTTGTGATATAAAATACTCAAACTCTAATTCCATAATCAGTGAATCAAACTTCCAATGGTTTCTACGGTGGTGAGCACAACTTCTGGTTCCTTGTTACTGTTGATAAAGAGCGGATCGTGGTGAGACCGCTCGGAAAGATATGGTTTTGGGATGGGTGTTTGGTTGTGACTGTAGAGGTGTGGGTGAAGTGAAAGATGGAGATTGAGATGAAGAGTACAATGATAGAGAAATTGAAAATGTAGATTTTGAATTTGCGTGAAATCGTCGCCGTCATCATGCTGCCGGCGTTTGCTTGAACTCATCGGAACCAATTTGAGATGGTGGAGACTCAATTGTGGTTTGGTACGACCTATTAGATGAACCCGGTTGACCAGATCGGCGTGGGGACTGGGGGTCGATTGACCTGATGGAGCCCGTGGAAATCGTCGCCGGTGGAGCCCGTGGAAACCAAATCGTTCGGCTGCCGTCACCTAGTCGGGGGGCTCAGGTCTTCGGGAAGTAGGTTACTGTCGTTGAAGAGGATAATAAACATGAGCAGGAAATCACCGGACCGTGGTCTGGTCTCGGACAGAGTTGTTGCTGAATGTGGTGGTGGGTATTGAAGAAGATGAAGGGGGTGTTTGTGATTACTCATTGAAAGAACTTATTAACTTTTATAATTTAAAAAGGTGTTTGGCTAAGGTGATTTTTTCAACTCCTTTTAACTTTTTTAAGGGAGAAAAAAGAGTTTTTGAAAAATAAAAGGAACTTATTTCTTAAAACTCCTTATTACTTTTTGAAAAAGTCAATAAGGAGCCTATAATAAGTAATCCCAAACACCCCCGAAGTGTGTAGGTAGGTTGGTGGTGGGGCACACTTTTTTATTTATATTTTTAATATTAGGGGGCATTTAGGTTATTTTACACTCACTTAACAGATAAACTTAACGTCCATCCAACCCATGGGCCATCCGTGTAATTAAATTTTTTTAAAATTTTTTAAACAAGGGTAAAATGGTCATTTTCAAAAAACTAACTGAAATTTCTAATGGCTGTTAATGTAAAGGACGAAACGTGCAAACAAATTTAAACATAAAGAACAATTTATGTTATTTTCTTACTTTAAAGACGTTAAATGAAATTTGGTAAATATATATTTATGTATGTTTATGATAAATGGCTGATAAGAAATTACAAACAAATAGTAATGAAATTAGTGTTAAACCAAACTATGGTTGGCAGATATTAATGGGCTTTTAATGAAACTAGGTGGTTGAACAAATGAGGCATGATCGTGCCTCATGGTTTGGCACGGTCGTGCTTAAGTTCTTGGCACGGTTGTGTCGCTTGGCTAGGCACGGCTGTGTTCCATGTTTAGGCACGGTCGTGTTTAATGGTCAGGCGCGGTCGTGTGTTACTCCCTGGCGCGGTCGTGTGTGACTCCCTGTAGCTACTATTCATTTCGTTTGGTCTTTCAATAAGAAGGGGAATTGTAATTTAAATTTTATTATTTCACATGTTTGGTTGGCTAAATGAATGAACTAGAATCGAAATTAATTTCAACCAAATCTCTCAACTAATGGAATTCAAATTCTCTTACTATTTTAAAGAGTAATTTTGTCTTTTAAATATTTTTACATTACAATTCCATTAACAAATATGCTAACCAAACACATTATAGATTTCAAAGGAATCCATTAAATTCCAAATCTTATTCAAATTCCAATGAATTACACAAACCAAATGCCCCCAGGAAGTCATTGAATTCAATAGAATTTGAATCTGGTTTCATTGGTCAACGTGTTTGGTTCACAGAATTCATTAGAATTGGAATTCGAATTCCTTGGAATTGGAATTCGAATTCCATTCTTAAGGTACTAGGGGCACAACCCTAACGCTTTGTTCTTAAGTTTCATTTAACGAGAGAAAAGAAAGGGAGGGAAAGTAGAAGAGAAAAGAAAGGAAAGGAAATGAAAAGATGTGATTGTATTTCATATTTCTGAGTTTAATGAAAATAAAAGGAAAAGATGGGAAATTAAACATTTTATGTGTTCCCAAGTTGGGAGGAAAAGAAAAGGATAGATTTTCTCCAATCTGGGAGGATGGAGATAAGGATAGATTTTCCTTCCTTTTCCCTCCTTTTTCTTTCTTTTTCCTTCAAAAAAAAAACTAGAACAAGCTTTTTTTTATTTTCCTCCCAAATCCTTTATTTTCCCTCCTTAAATGAGACTCGGGAACACAGCGTAAGTACCCCAAGTACCCTACAATGCAGGCTGCAGCCTAAACGAAATAATCTTTAGAAGCCGGACAAACTAAACATGCAAACGAAACAATCTGTGACAACCCTAAACAAAACGATCGGCAGATTTGCACAAATTGAAAATGGAGTTCAAGATGGATAACTGTGTTCATTTGATGTTGCAGCACTATAGAACTATATGCACATTTCAGTGCACTTAGACCAAACCAAAAACTTTCTTCTAAGCACTAATTATGGACTCTATCTAGTGATAGCAAAGGTGGGAAAAGAGTTATTTAAATAGAACTAGGCATTGTTCACATATAGTCCTGCCAGGTGCCAACTGCATAGAAAAAAGGTAAAATAAAAGACAAGATATAAACTGGAAGATAACCACCTGATTTCAGTGTAGTTAAACACTAATATAGAATTATAATTGCAGATCCAAGTAGACCATTTTTGCTTTTGTTGAGGCCCGTGGGAACAGCATAACATCCTTTGCAATGTTGAGCCTTTTCTCAGCATCAGCCGTTGCTGTTGGTTGGATAATTATATTTTCAAGATGTGGAGAATGATTGAGTACAAGCTTTATAAAGAGAAGCTCTGGTTTTGATCCTTCTAAAGATGTAATTTCTACAGTTTGCAAATTGAACAATGTCCTGGGCAAACAGTTCGCGGATTCTAAATAATTAGATGTTAATTCCAAATCAGCCTCAGGCCCCTAGAAAAACAAAAGGCTGAAACTGTCTTACCATCCAATTGTTTTACTACATAAGCCAAAATAATAATAATAATAATAATAATAATAATAATAATAATAATAATAATAATAACAATAATAATAATAATAATAACAACAAAGTTTTAGCACTCTTTACCATCTGCATATGTGTCACACGAAGTTCATGCAAATTAGGTGAGTTCCGAAGCATACATAGAGCACCTTGCACTTGGTCCAAATCACCAAAACTAAAACTTTGGAACTCCAATTTCTTTAAACATTTTACCGCTTGTGGAAGCCACTTTGGAAACTTTTCTGCAGCCAAAAACTGTAGGATGATAGTAAGATTTTAAAGTACAAAAATAACATCAGAACTACATTAGACTAAGAAAGGTAGAAATCGCTTGTGCAAACTCTAGTTTATGACCGCGAAAGAACAAATGTTAAACATTTTGATTTGAGAGTTTGCATCATACCTTAAGAAAATAACCATCAATAGTAAAATATATAAGGTTGGGCAAGTTGCTTAACATCGTGGGCAAAGTGATTCTTTCAACTTGAAGAAAAACTTCAATGGGTTTCAAGAGAAATATACGAACCACATAAAGGCGTTTACTATGGATAGTATGGAATAAAGGAGCAACATGGCGTCAGGGCAACTAATGACCCACAAAAGACGCAATTTTTCAGCCTTGATGTTGAAATTGTTACAGTTTTCGCACTTTTCCATGGTCAACTCCGTAAGATGTGGTAAATTGATAATAGTTCCACCTAAATTACCCCCAAAATCAACTCTCTCGAAACAAAGATGTTCAAGACTGAGAAATCCCTGAAACTCAAGTGGTGGATTGAAAATACAGTTAAATAGTCCAAACTGTCTCAATTCTAGACAAGAGTAAACGGATGATGGACCTGGATAAATTTGATTTATACTAATAAGGGTGAGTACCCTAACACCTTTTCCTGGTAACATTAGCATCCATTGATCAACTTCCTGGAAACTATCAAGAACTATGTTTGGTATATAGAGATAAAACTTCAAAAGGGGACCATTGTGATGGATCATAATCTGGTTTATAACCGTTATAAACCCATTAGGATGGTAAGGTCCAATTCTTATGAACCTTTTGGAGAATTGTTGACTGATAGTCAGTGCCCTCATTGTGGTCCATTTGTACCTCCATTTTGTTGATAGAACGCTTGTCCTTACGGCATCATCCATCGGGAGCCGCTCGAAAATCAGGTCCATCAGATGCTCTGCCGAGTTACTGATTATGTCCTTTTTAACAGGAGTTGCACGCCTCCTCTTACGCTTCGCTGTCATTAGATTCAAGAGAACCATGATTGAATCAGTTTATTATTTCAACCGGAATCGGTGAACAATGTCGCAAAGAGGAGATTTCTACGGTTATAAAAGAATCAGAAATATGGAAGTTTGTGAAGTAGAAGCAGAACTTACCCATGGAATCTGTCAAGCGATCAAGTAGTTCGTTGGTGGAGAATTGGGAATTTAGGGTTTCGAAAATAAAAAGAGGGAAATGACGGAATGAATCAATTCATAACTCATATCACCGAAATTTTATGATACATTAAAAGAAATACTAATTACAGTTACGCTGATGATTTTTATAACTAGTAATATTTATCTACTACAACTACTTTCTTATTTAATTTACTAGTTTTATAGTTATATTATTTGTTATTACTAATAGAAAATAATATATCTATCGGAGCAAATTACAATTTACGTCATTTAAGTATTGATCAAATTTCAGATGTGTCATTTATATTTAAAAAAAACTTGTACGTTTCACCCTTTGGACTAACGGACGTTAATTTTTTCCGTTAAGTTAGGTATATTGCAAAATTAATTTAAATATTTAGGTAAAATTGTTAATTTCCTCCTCTTTTAATATTTTTTTAATTTAAATTAAGCCTACCCCACCCAAGGCGACCATCCTTGGGTGTGTTTTTTTAGAAATATATGGGAAAGTAAATAATAGCGAATCATGCATTTAATTTCGTGCCTTTCGAAAAAAAATGCATTTAATTTCGTCTCATTTACAAAATTTGAACGATAAAATGAAATATCAACACTTTGTGTTCATGACAATTTTAAAATTTAACCTTTAGAGTCCTTTCTTTGACCATAATTTCATCATCAATTTGGTTACAGGCGTGCAAATTTATTTTTTTGTAGGTTTATCATCCTTTGTTTAATCATCAATTTGTATGTTTGTGTATGATAAACTCCTAATAAAAATACAAAAAACTGTAACGATATTTATGTTAAATGTAACACCCAGAATTTACACTTTATTTTAACTTTCAAAATCCTACGAAAAATAGGTCTCATTAACACCTTTGATAAAACAACACCAAGTTAATTACATACATTCATCAACGACTTAACTTTTGTTTAAGAAAGTAATTCAAGTATTTCAGAACTACAACATGTTTAACATCATAAAACCAATTTAACAACTTCTCATAACAAGGTTTAGTTCCAAAACAACCACCACCAAAAGCATAAAAGAATCCAATCCAAAACGAAGAACGACCCGAGACTTAAATCGGATTTACCTACATTGGAAACACCATAAAATACACCATCACTAATGATAATCAACCCCCCCCCCCCCCCAACCCAATGAAGCCCAAGCCGACAAACCGACAAAGTTGGGCGTATGGAGCAACGTTGGAAGTACGTTTTAGGCGTACCATACACTGAACGCCAGGGTGGGCCTATGGTACAACCCTTGCATCAACAACTCATTTTTCTGCTTTTTGATCATACTAGCCCGTTACATTGCACTCCCAACTTGCTTTTTGATCATACTGCTTTTTGATCATACTAGCCCATTTTTCTGCTTTTTGATCAAACACCAATTTTGACTCACACACTTCACATGTCTACCATTAGCATAAACACAAAATTAACTACATACAAGTGTACACACATGGCACTAATCCTTTTAGATAACCTTAAGTTATTTATCAACATGTTGGGATTCAAAGATCCCAGTTTCACCATTTTTTTCATGTGAAGTTCATTGACTTCAATAACACCCTATTCATCCTCACCCGACACAATTAACACTACTTAAACACATAAGCAATCAACCAATTGTAATGACCAACACATATCACTACTAAGTAAGTGCAACTTTTGCTAGAGATGGTCCCGGTTGAGGTTCGACCTTGGCAACTTGATCACTTGTGATCACTTGATGTTTAGAAGATTATGCGCACACCAAAATCTTTTAGTTTCCCAGGCAAATGCTAGGTCTTTGATCTCTAGTCCTATCCTCTCTCTCCACTGAGGAGCATAAATGAGATGGAGAACTACCTGTGAGTAGTTCATTTGAGTTGAGGAACGGGTATATTGTAAGCCTAGCAAAACGGTCGAAACAGGTAAGGTAACGGGTCAAACTGGGTCCTAGTCAAAACGGGTCGTTTTAAAAAGTCCTAAGATGAGGAAAGATGCAGCAGATCATGTCAAAAACAATGGAGCGCCAAACAAGGACAACTGGGTTCATCTGAAGTTGCAGACCTATAGAATTACTATAATTGGGCTAAATCTCATACCTGGAGATAAGAGTTATTTACGTGTTCTAATAAAACCCCTGACAATCTTTCAAACTTCAAAGAACTTGTTCAATCATATGTTTTAAATAGAAATATAACTACACATTGTTCACATACATTGTCCTGCCAACTGCATAAAGTAAAATAAAGGAAAGGATAAATAAATACGAGATAACCACCAGAGTTCAATGTAGTTGAGCATTCTTAATAGATATATGGCTGCGGATCCATGTAGACCATTTTTGCTTTCGCTGAGGCTCGTGGGAACAGCATAACAGCCTTTGCAATGTTGAGCACTTTCTGAGCATCAGCCGTAGCTCTTGGTCGGATAATCATATTTTCAAGACGGGGAGAATGGTCGAGTAGAAGCTTTATAAAGAGAAGCTCTGGTCTTGATCCTTCTAAAGATATCATTTCTACAGTTTGCAACATGAACAGTGTCTGATTCAAACAGTGAGGGGATTCTAAATAATTTGATGTTAATTCCAAATCAGCCTCATGCCCCTACAAAAACACAAAAGTGAAATTGTGTCTTACCATCCAATTGTTTTATCAACATAAGGCAAAAAAATAATAACAAACTTTTAGCACTCTTTACCAACTGCATATGTGTCAAACGAAGTTCTTTCAAATTAGGTGAGTTCCGAAGCATACATAGAGCACCTTGCACTTGATCCAAATCACCAAAACTAAAACTTAGGAACTCCAATTGCCTTAAGCGTTTTACCGAATGTGGAAGCCACTTTGGAAACTTTTGTGCAGCCAAAAACTGTGCAGTGAAAGGAAGATTTTAACTAACCAAAATAACATGAGAACTGCATCTAACTTAAAAAGGCATAATTCTTTTGTTTAGACTGTAGTTTATGACCGTGAAAGAACAAAGGTTAAGCATTTTGATTGGAAAGTTTGCATCATACCTTAAGAAAATAACCATCAACGGTAAAAATTGCAATGTTCGGCAGCTTGCTTAACATAGTGGCCAAACTGAATCTTTCAACTTGTAGAGAATCTTTTATGAATTTCAAGAAACATATACAAACGAGATGAAGGGGTTCACTATGAAATAACCGGAGCAACATGGCATCAGGGCATAGACCTTCAAACTCTGCAATTTTTCAGCCTTGATGTTGAAATTGTTAACATTGTTGCATTTATCAAGAATCAACTTCTTAAGACATGGTAAATTGATTATATTTCCACCTAAATTATCCCCAAAATAAACGCTGTTGAGATGAATATCTTCAAGATTGAGGAATCCCTGAAACTCAAGTGGTGGCTTGAAAATACAGTTATATAGTCTCAGCATTCTCAATTCTAGACAAGAGAATACGGAGGAGGGAATTGGATAAATTCGATTCAAATTCACAATGATGAGTTCCCTAACGCCGTTTCTTGATAAGATTAGCATCCATTGATCAACTTCTTGGAAGCTATCAAGAACTATGTATGGTATATAGAGAACAAACTTCAAAATGGGACCATTGTGATGGATCATAATCTGGTTTATAATGTCCAGGTATCACCAACTAGAAATCGCAACCCAGAATTAAAGATGAACAAGAAACAGATTGCGATAAATAGATGTAACAAAGACCCAATTTACGTGAACTCCATTTTTATTCCATACCAAACTCACGTACATAGCAGCCATATAAATAAGAAACATAAACCTAACCTAACTTAACCTCCAAGTTTAATATTCTCCTAAAATAAACATACCATAAATTAGACCCCATTCCATAAACTAAAACAATACCAAATAAATAAAATTTCCCTAAAAACTAAACCAAAATACCGATCCAAACAAAAAACTCAAAACTTACTAAATAACCCCTCCAACTATTAAACCTTGACAAGATTAGTCCAACAATCACCCCCCTAATCTTGTCAAGGACGTATCATCCTTCACAGCGAGGTAGATCGATCACCCATTTAAGCAAGATTAGCTACTTCCTCCTTTTCTTTCTCCTTGTCTTTCCACTTGGTGCACTCATATGCAAAGTGACCAAACTCACCACATTTAAAACACCTGAAATCACTTTTGTCTCTAGTTCCATGACCTCTTCCACATCCTCTACCAAAACCTTGACCACGGCCTTGATTTCCATCACCTCGACCCTTACCATAATGCCAACTATCTTGATCTTCCACTTTCTGATTACTTGCTCTTGCCATAAGCAACTTACCCTGATCATTATCTTCCGGTGCTTCAAACGCCTTGAGACGTTCTTCAAATGCCTTCACCCTACCCACTGCATCTTCAAAGAGTATTTTGTCAATATCACAATACTGCTCCATCGAGGCTATGAGGGGAAGGAACTTCTTTGGAACTGAGCTAAGTAACTTTCTCATGATCACCCTCTCTTTCAGAACAGATCCAAGAGATCTGAACTTGGCTCTCACCCCACTCAGTTTTCCTGCAAATGCATCCACCGTTTCATTCTCTTTCATCTTCACAGCTTCCAGTTCACTCCTCAGCGTTTGCAACCTTGATTTCTGAACCATCTCTACTCCTAGATGTAGGATCTTGATTGAATCCCACACCTCTTTCGCGCTTTGGTACTGAGCCACCTGCATCAGAATGTCTTCAGGCAGTGTCTGAAAAATCAATGCCTTTGTAGTAGCCACTTGTAAGGCCCCAAACCCGGGAGGCCTCACTTATTGGATTTACTCAATCACAAGCAGTTCTTAAACATGAATATCAAATAACGCAGCAGAAATTTTCATTTAAACATAACTTAATCGTTATTCATACATGCGGAAGCGTAAACATAATTACATCATAACTAAACATAACGGGATGCCAGTCTTCAAAAGCAGTCGGATAACTCTTCATCTCTAGCCAAGCATCACCGTCCATCCTCATAACCTGCCTTAACCTGAATGTGTACACTTAAAAACGTCAGCTACGCTGGTGAGTTCTAGTTTTCGTTCGTTTTAAGAAATGGTTCATCATTCAAACATTCAATAGGGTTTAACATTCGTATAAGAAAACAGGGCCTTTCATTCGTAAACCTTCGCATATTTAAACACAATCATTTGTTTAAAACATTAACATTCATTTAAGTCATACATTATTATCTAAATCTGTATCGTTACGCGTCTCTATGTCCCCGTAGGAACTTTTAATGTTGTGGGCAACCGTTACGTATCGCCGTCATTGCCACAACCATACCACTACGTTGGGTCAACCGTTACGTATCGCCGTCATTGCCCAACCCTTCAATGCGTGGGGTCAACCGTTACGTATCGCCGTCATTGCCCAACACGCATCTTTCCTTTGGAAATCAACCGTTACGTATCGCCGTCATTGATTTCCCATTACCTCGTTCGCTTAGGATGATCGTCATCACCCGAGTAACCGTCGTTACTCCCTTACCAGTTGTACAACATCAAAACCATTGACATGCCACAAAGACATTGCCCATGTTGTTCTTGTGGTAACTATGGCTCACTGTCCATAATCTACCACAAGGCTGGGAATCACATTCCCAGACTTCATTCGTCAATTCCATTCATTCGACAGATTAGATTTGTAATGACTTCTTTAAAACCTTTGCCCCTTTTTGTTTTCTTTTCATAAAACCTTTCCTTCACTTTCAAAACCCTTTTACCTTTTCATTAAACCATTTCTTTATAACATTCGTTCGTAAACATTCCGTTCATAAACTTTCTTTCCATAAATCCTTCGTTCCAAATCATTTCCTTTCGTAAACGTAGTTTCATAAAAATCATTTTATAAAACAGCATTTCATACGTGTACACACCAGCCCGAAAACATTATATAAAACATTTAAAAGAGGGCTTCTAGAACTCACCTGATAAGCTAGTCTCGGTTGTCCTAAACGAAGGTCCAACGACTTCACGTACGATCTGAATTGAGTAGTTACATACACATCAGACCATTACCGACTCTAACGGTTTAACCCTTCTAAACATACTAACTTTACTTAACCAGTCTGATGTCTGCGCACTTAGCAAGTGCGCAGACCCTGCTGCCTGCGCACTTAGCAAGTGCGCAGACTCTGCCTCCTGCGCACTTAGCAAGTGCGCAGGTTCCTCCTCCTGCGCACTTAGCAAGTGCGCAGGACCTGCTCCGTGCGCACTTAGCAAGTGCGCACGACCTGCTCCGTGCGCACTTAGCAAGTGCGCACGACCTGTTCTTCGCGAAAACCCTAACTTTCGCATTTCGGGTCTGATCATGTCAAGATCCCGAACATGTTGCATCCAAAACGTTCGTTTTCCCTTAGGGATCTCAAATCTATGATTATTTATCAGATTCATCCGTTCAAACCTTGCCTTTTCACCCAAAACCCGAAAAACCCAAAAACGAACTAAAAACTCAGATTTAGGTCGGATCGTTACCTGAATCGAGCTTCTGATCCGGAGGTTCTTCTCACGAGTGCAAGAGACACGAGCGGGTGCAATCTTGTGCGATTCTGACACTTTCTCTCTCTACGGGTTTCTCTCTCTAGAATTGCAAATGAGAGAAACATGTTGTGACCTTGGCTATTTATAGGGGAGACCTCCCCAAGCCCGGTTCGCGACTGACCCGGCCCGACTTCGGCCCGCTTGAACTCGTTAACTTTATTTCTCGACATTTTGGGATGTTACAAGTCTACCCCCCTTATAATAGGTTTCGTCCCCGAAACCTATCACAAGTCAAATAATTGAGGGTACGACTCCCTCATCTCCGCCTCCGTTTCCCATGTAGCCTCCGATCCCTTTCGGTGCCTCCATTGGACTTTAACCAATGGAATAACTTTATTACGCAAACGCTTTTCCTTTCGGTCTAAGATAGCCACGGGTTCTTCGATGTAATTAAGGCTGTTGTCGACCTCGATGTCAGTAAGTGGTACGTGAGCTGATTCATCCGCCAAACACTTTCGCAAGTGTGATACATGGAAGGTAGGATGAATCCCACTTAACTCATCAGGCAACTCCAACCGATAAGCGACTTCACCAACCCGTGCCATTATCCTGAACGGTCCGACAAACCTCGGACTTAACTTTCCTCTCTTTCTGAATCGAATGATTCCCTTCCACGGGGACACTTTCAACATTACTCTGTCCCCAACATCAAACTCGATAGGCCTTCGTCGTCTATCCGCATAGGATTTCTGACGATCTTGTGCGGCCTTCATTCGTGCTTTGATCTGATCAAACCTTTCCGACGTCTCTCTTACGACTTCGAGACTTCCTAATTCCTTCTGTCCAATCTCACCCCAACAAACCGGGGTTCTACATCTTCTCCCATACAACATTTCGTAAGGCGGCATGCCTATCGTCGTGTGATGACTATTGTTGTAGGAGAACTCGGCTAACGGCAGATGGCTGTCCCAACTGCCACCGAAGTCAATAATACAAGCACGGAGCATATCCTCCAATGTCTGAATGGTCCTTTCGGACTGACCATCCGTTTGTGGGTGGTATGCCGTGCTGATATTCAGCCTCGTGCCCATCGACTCGTGAAATCTTTTCCAGAACCTCGATGTGAATCGTGTGTCCCGGTCAGATACGATCGTCAAGGGCATCCCATGCCGCGCTACTACTTCGTTGATAAATACCTCTGCTAACCTTTCCGACGAGAACGCCTCGCGAATAGGTAGGAAATGAGCACTCTTCGTTAAACGGTCCACAATTACCCAAATGGCGTCATGACCTTTAGCTGTGCGAGGTAGCTTAGTTATGAAGTCCATGGTAATGTGTTCCCACTTCCATTCTGGTATGTCAAGTGGTTGAATCTTTCCATACGGTTTCTGGTGTTCAGCCTTTACTTGCGAGCAAGTCAAGCACTTGCTTACATACTTCGTCACATCACATTTCATTCCAGGCCACCAGTATTCCCTCTTCAGATCTTGGTACATTTTATTGGTACCGGGATGGATAGAGTAACGAGACTTATGAGCCTCATCCAAGATTTTGCTCCTAAGTTCGCCACCCATAGGTATCCATATCCGTCCATAACGCGTTCTAACACCGAGGGTGTTATATTCCAACTTGTCCCGTTGGCCAACCATCCTTTCTTTCTTTATATTTTCTTCCTTCAAAGCTTCATCTTGAGCTCTTTCGATTTCTCTCATCACATCCGATGTTACCACCAACTGGCAAGCTTTCACTCTAATAGGAGTAGGCACATCCTTTCGGCTTAGAGCGTCAGCCACCACGTTTGCCTTTCCAGGATGGTACATTATTTCACAGTCATAGTCCTTCAGGAGTTCCAACCATCTCCTCTGCCTCATATTAAGCTCCTTTTGTTCGAAGAAGTACTTCAAACTTTTGTGGTCGGAGTAAATAGTAAACTTTACCCCGTACAGGTAGTGCCTCCAGATTTTCAATGCAAATACGACAGCAGCAAGTTCCAAATCGTGAGTCGGATAGTTGACTTCGTGAACTTTCAACTGCCGCGACGCATATGCAATCACTCTACCACGCTGCATCAACACACACCCCAATCCCTGACCCGAAGCGTAAGAGTATACCACCAAATCTTCACTGCCCTCGGGAAGGGCCAAGACTGGAGCCTGTGTTAGCTTCTCTTTTAATTTCTTAAACGCCTCATCTTGGGTCGAACCCCATTCGTACTTTACTTCTTTCCGAGTCAACTTTGTCAATGGCGAAGCTATTTTCGAGAAATCCTGGATGAATCTCCGATAGTAGCCCGCCAATCCTAAGAAACTGCGGATTTCAGTTGGCGTCTTAGGAATGTCTCATTCACTTACCGTTACTATCTTTGCTGGGTCAACCATAATGCCGTTCGGGCCAATGACGTGACCTAGGAATTGGACTTCCCTAAGCCAGAACGCGCATTTGGAGAACTTAGCATACAACTTCTCCTTCTTTAGAGCTTCCAACACTTCCTTTAAGTGACATGCGTGATCACCCTCATTCTTGGAGTAGATAAGGATATCATCGATGAACACAATTACCGATCGATCCAGCATCGGTCGACACACCCTATTCATTAAATCCATGAACGCTGCGGGGGCGTTCGTCAATCCGAAAGACATTACGCGGAACTCGAAATGTCCATAACGCGTGCGAAATGCAGTTTTCGGTATGTCTTCTTCCCTCACCTTCAACTGATGGTACCCGGACCGAAGGTCGATTTTCGAAAACCAACTTGCGCCTTGCAACTGGTCGAACAGGTCATCGATCCTTGGTAAAGGGTACTTGTTCTTCACCGTTCGTTTATTCAACTCACGATAATCGATACACATTCTCATCGAACCATCTTTCTTCTTTACAAACAACACCGGAGCACCCCACGGCGAGATGCTCGGTTGAATAAATCCTTTCTCAAGTAACTCGTCTAGTTGGACCATAAGTTCCTTCATTTCCACTGGTGCTAGTCGATATGGAGCCTTAGCCACGGGCTGGGCATCTGGTACTAAGTCAATTCGGAACTCAATTTCTCTATCGCGTGGTATCCCAGGCAAATCCTCTGGAAACACCTCCGGGTACTCGCGTACCACGGGTACATCGTCTAGTTCCTTCACTTCCTTACACTTGTCAATCACATATACCAGATAAGCCTCGCATCCGCGCCTCAAGTAATTCGTTGCCTTAATCATTGAGATGACGTTTGGCATCGGGGCGTCATGATCTCCAAAGACTTCGACTTTGCTACCATCCGGAGCCTTGAGTTGGATTATCTTTCGTTTACATATAATTTGAGCTTCATTGGCAGTTAGCCAATCCATACCCAACACCACATCGAACCCTCCCAAAACCATAACAAACAATCTGACAGGGAACCTATGACCTTCTATTTTTATCGTGGAGTTGTCGACTACATCGGTCACTCTCGCAGTTCTACCCTCTGCGGTTTCTACGCTAAAGGCCCTTTCTAACTTACTAACAGTGTACTTCACTCGTTTACAAAAAGACGCAGATATAAAACTCTTACCGGCACCCGAATCAAATAACACAGAAACAAGAGTGTTGTCAAGGACGAATGTACCTGACGCCACATCGGGATTCGCCCTGGCTTGTTCTTGCGTCAGTGCGTACGCACGAGTCTTTGCACGAGATCCTTCTCCCTTCTTTTCCGGGCCCTTTCCTTTCCCGGTTTCCCCCATCCTGGGCTTGGTACATTCTCGGCTCATATGGCCGAAATCCCCACAGTTGTAGCATTTGTAGCCTTGCGGGCATTCTCGAGAGTAGTGCCCGGTCTTGCCACACTTATAGCACAAGCTAGATCCCAGTCTGCATTCACCTACATGCTCCCTTCCACACTTCTTACAAACAGTCGGCTCACCCACCCGAGCCCTCTTATCACGAGACCCAAACATCTTTCCCCCAGTTCGCTTGTTTGAGAAGCTCGGTCTCTTCTTTTGCTCTTCAACGGCAACAACATTCAGTGCCAGATCGTCAAATACTACGCCACTTAGCTCTACTACCGAATCATAGGTAGTAGGGGCGTTTGCCTTAACATAGGTGCGGACCTGGTCCGGCAACCCTTGAATATAACAGACAATCTTTCTCTCTTCTGTAGTGACAAGGTGTGGCACCAGACATGCCAGTTCATTAAATCGGGTTGTGTATTGCCGGTGCGTCATGTTCCCGACCTTCAAACCCAGAAATTCCCTCTCTACCTTTTCAATCTCGTTCCTTGGGCAGAAATTCTTGATTACCAAAGTTTTCAAGTCAGCCCACATCATCGCATCCACAATCTCGCTCCCTTTAGCTTGACGTACACCTTCCCACCAGTGGGATGCTTCCTCCCTCAAGGAGTTAGCAGCAAACTTCACTACTTGATTAGCTCGACACTCGCTCAGACGGATGGCGGCTTCCATACGTATTACCCAATCAAAAGTAGCTACCGCGTCCTTCTTCCCAGTGAGTATCGGCGGGTCACATGCCTTAAAGGACTTATAATCACATCCGCGAGCAGGCGGTGCATTGTCGGTCTCATTGTTCTGAGCACCAATTGCCGCGCTAGACCCACCCGCCCCATTGACCTGCTTCAACGCTTCAGCCAACAGACCTGGCAGAGAATTCTTCATCAATTCTGTGAATTCTCGAGCTATAGCTGCTCTCACTTCTGGTTCAAAAGTGAAAGGTTGTTCTTCAACCTGTGTCTGCTCAGCTTCATGCACACTAACCGCCGGTTCAGTGTGAACACTTCCTTCTTCACTGTGTTCTTGGCGCGCAGGAATCCTGCCACGCCCACCATTTCGACCGCCGGTACGACCACCGGTACGGCCACCACGCCTTCCGTTCCCTCTCCTTGCCATTTCGTTCTATAAGACGAGAAATCCAATGTCATCACGCTAGTTAACAAATAGAATTCAATAAGTACTGTAAGATGTTAATATACACTGGCCATCTGTAATTAACCATTACACTACCTTTCGATTTCTATTTGACCACCTTTGTGATTCCATCAGAACACAAGTCCTTTCCTAACTCTTTCTAAGGCATACTATATACGTAAATATATACTACCTTCATATCTGATGCTGTGGCTCGAGTTACCCGTACTGGCATCCGCTTTCGGTCCCATTCAAAGTTTAAGTTCAGACACTGGGAGTGTCCGAATCTCTCAAACTATTGCTCTGATACCAACTTGTAAGGCCCCAAACCCGGGAGGCCTCACTTATTGGATTTACTCATTCACAAGCAGTTCTTAAACATGAATATCAAATAACGCAGCGGAAATTTTCATTTAAACATAACTTAATCGTTATTCATACATGCGGAAGCGTAAACATAATTACATCATAACTAAACATAACGGGATGCCAGTCTTCAAAAGCAGTCGGATAACTCTTCATCTCTAGCCAAGCATCACCGTCCATCCTCATAACCTGCCTTAACCTGAATGTGTACACTTAAAAACGTCAGCTACGCTGGTGAGTTCTAGTTTTCGTTCGTTTTAAGAAATGGTTCATCATTCAAACATTCAATAGGGTTTAACATTCGTATAAGAAAACAGGGCCTTTCATTCGTAAACCTTCGCATATTTAAACACAATCATTTGTTTAAAACATTAACATTCATTTAAGTCATACATTATTATCTAAATCTGTATCGTTACGCGTCTCTATGTCCCCGTAGGAACTTTTAATGTTGTGGGCAACCGTTACGTATCGCCGTCATTGCCACAACCATACCACTACGTTGGGTCAACCGTTACGTATCGCCGTCATTGCCCAACCCTTCAATGCGTGGGGTCAACCGTTACGTATCGCCGTCATTGCCCAACACGCATCTTTCCTTTGGAAATCAACCGTTACGTATCGCCGTCATTGATTTCCCATTACCTCGTTCGCTTAGGATGATCGTCATCACCCGAGTAACCGTCGTTACTCCCTTACCAGTTGTACAACATCAAAACCATTGACATGCCACAAAGACATTGCCCATGTTGTTCTTGTGGTAACTATGGCTCACTGTCCATAATCTACCACAAGGCTGGGAATCACATTCCCAGACTTCATTCGTCAATTCCATTCATTCGACAGATTAGATTTGTAATGACTTCTTTAAAACCTTTGCCCCTTTTTGTTTTCTTTTCATAAAACCTTTCCTTCACTTTCAAAACCCTTTTACCTTTTCATTAAACCATTTCTTTATAACATTCGTTCGTAAACATTCCGTTCATAAACTTTCTTTCCATAAATCCTTCGTTCCAAATCATTTCCTTTCGTAAACGTAGTTTCATAAAAATCATTTTATAAAACAGCATTTCATACGTGTACACACCAGCCCGAAAACATTATATAAAACATTTAAAAGAGGGCTTCTAGAACTCACCTGATAAGCTAGTCTCGGTTGTCCTAAACGAAGGTCCAACGACTTCACGTACGATCTGAATTGAGTAGTTACATACACATCAGACCATTACCGACTCTAACGGTTTAACCCTTCTAAACATACTAACTTTACTTAACCAGTCTGATGTCTGCGCACTTAGCAAGTGCGCAGACCCTGCTGCCTGCGCACTTAGCAAGTGCGCAGACTCTGCCTCCTGCGCACTTAGCAAGTGCGCAGGTTCCTCCTCCTGCGCACTTAGCAAGTGCGCAGGACCTGCTCCGTGCGCACTTAGCAAGTGCGCACGACCTGCTCCGTGCGCACTTAGCAAGTGCGCACGACCTGTTCTTCGCGAAAACCCTAACTTTCGCATTTCGGGTCTGATCATGTCAAGATCCCGAACATGTTGCATCCAAAACGTTCGTTTTCCCTTAGGGATCTCAAATCTATGATTATTTATCAGATTCATCCGTTCAAACCTTGCCTTTTCACCCAAAACCCGAAAAACCCAAAAACGAACTAAAAACTCAGATTTAGGTCGGATCGTTACCTGAATCGAGCTTCTGATCCGGAGGTTCTTCTCACGAGTGCAAGAGACACGAGCGGGTGCAATCTTGTGCGATTCTGACACTTTCTCTCTCTACGGGTTTCTCTCTCTAGAATTGCAAATGAGAGAAACATGTTGTGACCTTGGCTATTTATAGGGGAGACCTCCCCAAGCCCGGTTCGCGACTGACCCGGCCCGACTTCGGCCCGCTTGAACTCGTTAACTTTATTTCTCGACATTTTGGGATGTTACAAGTCTACCCCCCTTATAATAGGTTTCGTCCCCGAAACCTATCACAAGTCAAATAATTGAGGGTACGACTCCCTCATCTCCGCCTCCGTTTCCCATGTAGCCTCCGATCCCTTTCGGTGCCTCCATTGGACTTTAACCAATGGAATAACTTTATTACGCAAACGCTTTTCCTTTCGGTCTAAGATAGCCACGGGTTCTTCGATGTAATTAAGGCTGTTGTCGACCTCGATGTCAGTAAGTGGTACGTGAGCTGATTCATCCGCCAAACACTTTCGCAAGTGTGATACATGGAAGGTAGGATGAATCCCACTTAACTCATCAGGCAACTCCAACCGATAAGCGACTTCACCAACCCGTGCCATTATCCTGAACGGTCCGACAAACCTCGGACTTAACTTTCCTCTCTTTCTGAATCGAATGATTCCCTTCCACGGGGACACTTTCAACATTACTCTGTCCCCAACATCAAACTCGATAGGCCTTCGTCGTCTATCCGCATAGGATTTCTGACGATCTTGTGCGGCCTTCATTCGTGCTTTGATCTGATCAAACCTTTCCGACGTCTCTCTTACGACTTCGAGACTTCCTAATTCCTTCTGTCCAATCTCACCCCAACAAACCGGGGTTCTACATCTTCTCCCATACAACATTTCGTAAGGCGGCATGCCTATCGTCGTGTGATGACTATTGTTGTAGGAGAACTCGGCTAACGGCAGATGGCTGTCCCAACTGCCACCGAAGTCAATAATACAAGCACGGAGCATATCCTCCAATGTCTGAATGGTCCTTTCGGACTGACCATCCGTTTGTGGGTGGTATGCCGTGCTGATATTCAGCCTCGTGCCCATCGACTCGTGAAATCTTTTCCAGAACCTCGATGTGAATCGTGTGTCCCGGTCAGATACGATCGTCAAGGGCATCCCATGCCGCGCTACTACTTCGTTGATAAATACCTCTGCTAACCTTTCCGACGAGAACGCCTCGCGAATAGGTAGGAAATGAGCACTCTTCGTTAAACGGTCCACAATTACCCAAATGGCGTCATGACCTTTAGCTGTGCGAGGTAGCTTAGTTATGAAGTCCATGGTAATGTGTTCCCACTTCCATTCTGGTATGTCAAGTGGTTGAATCTTTCCATACGGTTTCTGGTGTTCAGCCTTTACTTGCGAGCAAGTCAAGCACTTGCTTACATACTTCGTCACATCACATTTCATTCCAGGCCACCAGTATTCCCTCTTCAGATCTTGGTACATTTTATTGGTACCGGGATGGATAGAGTAACGAGACTTATGAGCCTCATCCAAGATTTTGCTCCTAAGTTCGCCACCCATAGGTATCCATATCCGTCCATAACGCGTTCTAACACCGAGGGTGTTATATTCCAACTTGTCCCGTTGGCCAACCATCCTTTCTTTCTTTATATTTTCTTCCTTCAAAGCTTCATCTTGAGCTCTTTCGATTTCTCTCATCACATCCGATGTTACCACCAACTGGCAAGCTTTCACTCTAATAGGAGTAGGCACATCCTTTCGGCTTAGAGCGTCAGCCACCACGTTTGCCTTTCCAGGATGGTACATTATTTCACAGTCATAGTCCTTCAGGAGTTCCAACCATCTCCTCTGCCTCATATTAAGCTCCTTTTGTTCGAAGAAGTACTTCAAACTTTTGTGGTCGGAGTAAATAGTAAACTTTACCCCGTACAGGTAGTGCCTCCAGATTTTCAATGCAAATACGACAGCAGCAAGTTCCAAATCGTGAGTCGGATAGTTGACTTCGTGAACTTTCAACTGCCGCGACGCATATGCAATCACTCTACCACGCTGCATCAACACACACCCCAATCCCTGACCCGAAGCGTAAGAGTATACCACCAAATCTTCACTGCCCTCGGGAAGGGCCAAGACTGGAGCCTGTGTTAGCTTCTCTTTTAATTTCTTAAACGCCTCATCTTGGGTCGAACCCCATTCGTACTTTACTTCTTTCCGAGTCAACTTTGTCAATGGCGAAGCTATTTTCGAGAAATCCTGGATGAATCTCCGATAGTAGCCCGCCAATCCTAAGAAACTGCGGATTTCAGTTGGCGTCTTAGGAATGTCTCATTCACTTACCGTTACTATCTTTGCTGGGTCAACCATAATGCCGTTCGGGCCAATGACGTGACCTAGGAATTGGACTTCCCTAAGCCAGAACGCGCATTTGGAGAACTTAGCATACAACTTCTCCTTCTTTAGAGCTTCCAACACTTCCTTTAAGTGACATGCGTGATCACCCTCATTCTTGGAGTAGATAAGGATATCATCGATGAACACAATTACCGATCGATCCAGCATCGGTCGACACACCCTATTCATTAAATCCATGAACGCTGCGGGGGCGTTCGTCAATCCGAAAGACATTACGCGGAACTCGAAATGTCCATAACGCGTGCGAAATGCAGTTTTCGGTATGTCTTCTTCCCTCACCTTCAACTGATGGTACCCGGACCGAAGGTCGATTTTTGAAAACCAACTTGCGCCTTGCAACTGGTCGAACAGGTCATCGATCCTTGGTAAAGGGTACTTGTTCTTCACCGTTCGTTTATTCAACTCACGATAATCGATACACATTCTCATCGAACCATCTTTCTTCTTTACAAACAACACCGGAGCACCCCACGGCGAGATGCTCGGTTGAATAAATCCTTTCTCAAGTAACTCGTCTAGTTGGACCATAAGTTCCTTCATTTCCACTGGTGCTAGTCGATATGGAGCCTTAGCCACGGGCTGGGCATCTGGTACTAAGTCAATTCGGAACTCAATTTCTCTATCGCGTGGTATCCCAGGCAAATCCTCTGGAAACACCTCCGGGTACTCGCGTACCACGGGTACATCGTCTAGTTCCTTCACTTCCTTACACTTGTCAATCACATATACCAGATAAGCCTCGCATCCGCGCCTCAAGTAATTCGTTGCCTTAATCATTGAGATGACGTTTGGCATCGGGGCGTCACGATCTCCAAAGACTTCGACTTTGCTACCATCCGGAGCCTTGAGTTGGATTATCTTTCGTTTACATATAATTTGAGCTTCATTGGCAGTTAGCCAATCCATACCCAACACCACATCGAACCCTCCCAAAACCATAACAAACAATCTGACAGGGAACCTATGACCTTCTATTTTTATCGTGGAGTTGTCGACTACATCGGTCACTCTCGCAGTTCTACCCTCTGCGGTTTCTACGCTAAAGGCCCTTTCTAACTTACTAACAGTGTACTTCACTCGTTTACAAAAAGACGCAGATATAAAACTCTTACCGGCACCCGAATCAAATAACACAGAAACAAGAGTGTTGTCAAGGACGAATGTACCTGACGCCACATCGGGATTCGCCCTGGCTTGTTCTTGCGTCAGTGCGTACGCACGAGTCTTTGCACGAGATCCTTCTCCCTTCTTTTCCGGGCCCTTTCCTTTCCCGGTTTCCCCCATCCTGGGCTTGGTACATTCTCGGCTCATATGGCCGAAATCCCCACAGTTGTAGCATTTGTAGCCTTGCGGGCATTCTCGAGAGTAGTGCCCGGTCTTGCCACACTTATAGCACAAGCTAGATCCCAGTCTGCATTCACCTACATGCTCCCTTCCACACTTCTTACAAACAGTCGGCTCACCCACCCGAGCCCTCTTATCACGAGACCCAAACATCTTTCCCCCAGTTCGCTTGTTTGAGAAGCTCGGTCTCTTCTTTTGCTCTTCAACGGCAACAACATTCAGTGCCAGATCGTCAAATACTACGCCACTTAGCTCTACTACCGAATCATAGGTAGTAGGGGCGTTTGCCTTAACATAGGTGCGGACCTGGTCCGGCAACCCTTGAATATAACAGACAATCTTTCTCTCTTCTGTAGTGACAAGGTGTGGCACCAGACATGCCAGTTCATTAAATCGGGTTGTGTATTGCCGGTGCGTCATGTTCCCGACCTTCAAACCCAGAAATTCCCTCTCTACCTTTTCAATCTCGTTCCTTGGGCAGAAATTCTTGATTACCAAAGTTTTCAAGTCAGCCCACATCATCGCATCCACAATCTCGCTCCCTTTAGCTTGACGTACACCTTCCCACCAGTGGGATGCTTCCTCCCTCAAGGAGTTAGCAGCAAACTTCACTACTTGATTAGCTCGACACTCGCTCAGACGGATGGCGGCTTCCATACGTATTACCCAATCAAAAGTAGCTACCGCGTCCTTCTTCCCAGTGAGTATCGGCGGGTCACATGCCTTAAAGGACTTATAATCACATCCGCGAGCAGGCGGTGCATTGTCGGTCTCATTGTTCTGAGCACCAATTGCCGCGCTAGACCCACCCGCCCCATTGACCTGCTTCAACGCTTCAGCCAACAGACCTGGCAGAGAATTCTTCATCAATTCTGTGAATTCTCGAGCTATAGCTGCTCTCACTTCTGGTTCAAAAGTGAAAGGTTGTTCTTCAACCTGTGTCTGCTCAGCTTCATGCACACTAACCGCCGGTTCAGTGTGAACACTTCCTTCTTCACTGTGTTCTTGGCGCGCAGGAATCCTGCCACGCCCACCATTTCGACCGCCGGTACGACCACCGGTACGGCCACCACGCCTTCCGTTCCCTCTCCTTGCCATTTCGTTCTATAAGACGAGAAATCCAATGTCATCACGCTAGTTAACAAATAGAATTCAATAAGTACTGTAAGATGTTAATATACACTGGCCATCTGTAATTAACCATTACACTACCTTTCGATTTCTATTTGACCACCTTTGTGATTCCATCAGAACACAAGTCCTTTCCTAACTCTTTCTAAGGCATACTATATACGTAAATATATACTACCTTCATATCTGATGCTGTGGCTCGAGTTACCCGTACTGGCATCCGCTTTCGGTCCCATTCAAAGTTTAAGTTCAGACACTGGGAGTGTCCGAATCTCTCAAACTATTGCTCTGATACCAACTTGTAAGGCCCCAAACCCGGGAGGCCTCACTTATTGGATTTACTCATTCACAAGCAGTTCTTAAACATGAATATCAAATAACGCAGCGGAAATTTTCATTTAAACATAACTTAATCGTTATTCATACATGCGGAAGCGTAAACATAATTACATCATAACTAAACATAACGGGATGCCAGTCTTCAAAAGCAGTCGGATAACTCTTCATCTCTAGCCAAGCATCACCGTCCATCCTCATAACCTGCCTTAACCTGAATGTGTACACTTAAAAACGTCAGCTACGCTGGTGAGTTCTAGTTTTCGTTCGTTTTAAGAAATGGTTCATCATTCAAACATTCAATAGGGTTTAACATTCGTATAAGAAAACAGGGCCTTTCATTCGTAAACCTTCGCATATTTAAACACAATCATTTGTTTAAAACATTAACATTCATTTAAGTCATACATTATTATCTAAATCTGTATCGTTACGCGTCTCTATGTCCCCGTAGGAACTTTTAATGTTGTGGGCAACCGTTACGTATCGCCGTCATTGCCACAACCATACCACTACGTTGGGTCAACCGTTACGTATCGCCGTCATTGCCCAACCCTTCAATGCGTGGGGTCAACCGTTACGTATCGCCGTCATTGCCCAACACGCATCTTTCCTTTGGAAATCAACCGTTACGTATCGCCGTCATTGATTTCCCATTACCTCGTTCGCTTAGGATGATCGTCATCACCCGAGTAACCGTCGTTACTCCCTTACCAGTTGTACAACATCAAAACCATTGACATGCCACAAAGACATTGCCCATGTTGTTCTTGTGGTAACTATGGCTCACTGTCCATAATCTACCACAAGGCTGGGAATCACATTCCCAGACTTCATTCGTCAATTCCATTCATTCGACAGATTAGATTTGTAATGACTTCTTTAAAACCTTTGCCCCTTTTTGTTTTCTTTTCATAAAACCTTTCCTTCACTTTCAAAACCCTTTTACCTTTTCATTAAACCATTTCTTTATAACATTCGTTCGTAAACATTCCGTTCATAAACTTTCTTTCCATAAATCCTTCGTTCCAAATCATTTCCTTTCGTAAACGTAGTTTCATAAAAATCATTTTATAAAACAGCATTTCATACGTGTACACACCAGCCCGAAAACATTATATAAAACATTTAAAAGAGGGCTTCTAGAACTCACCTGATAAGCTAGTCTCGGTTGTCCTAAACGAAGGTCCAACGACTTCACGTACGATCTGAATTGAGTAGTTACATACACATCAGACCATTACCGACTCTAACGGTTTAACCCTTCTAAACATACTAACTTTACTTAACCAGTCTGATGTCTGCGCACTTAGCAAGTGCGCAGACCCTGCTGCCTGCGCACTTAGCAAGTGCGCAGACTCTGCCTCCTGCGCACTTAGCAAGTGCGCAGGTTCCTCCTCCTGCGCACTTAGCAAGTGCGCAGGACCTGCTCCGTGCGCACTTAGCAAGTGCGCACGACCTGCTCCGTGCGCACTTAGCAAGTGCGCACGACCTGTTCTTCGCGAAAACCCTAACTTTCGCATTTCGGGTCTGATCATGTCAAGATCCCGAACATGTTGCATCCAAAACGTTCGTTTTCCCTTAGGGATCTCAAATCTATGATTATTTATCAGATTCATCCGTTCAAACCTTGCCTTTTCACCCAAAACCCGAAAAACCCAAAAACGAACTAAAAACTCAGATTTAGGTCGGATCGTTACCTGAATCGAGCTTCTGATCCGGAGGTTCTTCTCACGAGTGCAAGAGACACGAGCGGGTGCAATCTTGTGCGATTCTGACACTTTCTCTCTCTACGGGTTTCTCTCTCTAGAATTGCAAATGAGAGAAACATGTTGTGACCTTGGCTATTTATAGGGGAGACCTCCCCAAGCCCGGTTCGCGACTGACCCGGCCCGACTTCGGCCCGCTTGAACTCGTTAACTTTATTTCTCGACATTTTGGGATGTTACACCACTTTCTTCTCTTCCACTTCTATATCTACTGCTGCATTCACCACCTCCCAAAGGCCATAGGCCCTCAAGATCTGCTCCATGAGTATCGACCACGTGGTGTAGTTCGATTCGGTCAACTTCAGGCATTGAAGTGACACATTCCCTTGCTCACGTACTGGACCCACTGCTCAGTTTGGATCTGACATTCTCTCTCTTTCTTTTCTTTCTTTCTTTCTTCTTTCTCTACTTTCTGCTTTCTTTCTTTCTTTCTCTACTTTCTGCTTTCTTTTTTTCTTCTTTCTTTCTTTTTTCTTTCTCTACTTTCTGCTTTCTTTCTTTCTTTCTTTCTTCTTTCTCTACTTTCTGCTTTCTTTCTTTCTTTCTGAAAATTCAATCCTCCCCTCAAATCATCAAGAATTTGTTCTTGATTACTGCTGTTGTCTTTGTTATTAGGCCAGAACAGAAGAACAAAAAAACGAACTTGCTGAAGCCTTCTTCGATTGCTGCTCCACCCAGATCAGAGAAGAACCTGCTGTCACTTGCAGGTTGATTCCTTCAGTCCTTGCTTCCAGTCGAGAAAGACTGCTTACCCAGGAAAACTCACCGAGTCAAACAATCAAGAGCCTATCCAGCTCTGATACCAATTAATGTCCAGGTATCACCAACTAGAAATCGCAACCCAGAATTAAAGATGAACAAGAAACAGATTGCGATAAATAGATGGAATAGAGACCCAATTTACGTGAACTCCATTTTTATTCCATACCAAACTCATGTACATAGCAGCCATATAAATAAGAAACATAAACCTAACCTAACTTAACCTCTAAGTTTAATATTCTCCTAAAATAAACATACAATAAATTAGACCCCATTCCATAAACTAAAACAATACCAAATAAATAAACTTTCCCTAAAAACTAAACCAAAATACCGATCCAAACAAAAAACTCAAAACTTACTAAATAACCCCTCCAACTATTAAACCTTAACAAGATTAGTCCAATAGTTTATAACCCTTATAAACCCATTATGAGCTAAAGCTCCAATTTTTGAGCACTTCTTGGAGAATTGACCATCGAGAGTCAGTGTCCTCATTGTGGTCCATCTGTACCTCCATTTTTTTTATAGAATGCTTGTCCTTACAGCATCTTTGATCAGGAGCCGTTCTAATATTTGATCTATCAAAAGCTCTGGCAAGTTACTGATTATGTCTTCTTTAGCAGAAGTTACAAACCTCCTCTTATGATTATCTGGCATTACATTCAAGAAACCATGACTCAATCCAGTGTCGGAACTTGAACAATTAAATTTGGGGGCCGAAAAACTTTTAGTGGATTTGTGAAAAAGATTTGGGCTTTTGCTCTGGATTAGAGCATTCACATCAGTTTCTGCATATGTTTGTGAGTGGATTCTGTATATTTTATGGAGTGGTTTAAAGTGGTTGTGAGTGGAGGAGAGAGAAAAGGTATAAATTTTTTGTATATTTGGGGAAAACACTGTTCACCTCTATTAATTTTTTAATATTTTTTGAAGTGGTTGTGAATAGAGGAGAGAGAAAAGGTAATGATAAAGGTATAAAAAAGTATTATTTAATTGAAAAAGGAGAGAGAAAAGGTAGTGATTTTTAGTGTAATTATAGAGATGAGGATGGAGAAAGAGATGGGAATGCTCTTAGAAGGCCCAAACACTGTATAACTAATATGAAATAAACCTACTGTGCCGAAATCAATACTTCTAAGCAAAAAAGCGGAGAAAAAACCAATTTTTTTGTGAATTTGTGGAACATATTTGGGCTTTTTGATCTGGATTAGAAGCCCCGGTGTAACTAATATGAAATAAAACTAGTCAGCCGAAATCAATACTTTTGATAAAAATAAGGGTCTGCCCGTATTAAGTTCCTCCCCTGACTCAATCCGGAAAGAGTTTATGAATTCAACAAGAGATAACTCCACACAATCTCATAAAGATTTCACAGCTTTTACGGTAGTAAAAGTATTAGATATATGAAATATTGTGAAGTAGAACATACCCATGGAATCTGTCAAGTAGTTCTTTGGGGAAGTTGGAGAATTGGGAATTTAGGGTTTGGAGACAAATGTCGTAGCGATTAGACCTTCTTCCATGCTCCTAAGCCCTAAGTGGAGAGAAATCAGTGAGGATCCAAGGTAATGTGGAGGGGAGAGAGGATCTTCTTCCTCCGGCGAGGAAGTGACGTTAATATGAGTGAGAGGAGAGAGTGGAAGAGACGGTGGAACCGTGATTTTATGCTACCGAGAGGTGCCTTAATCTCGGGGCATGTTTAAGTTATAAAAAGTTTTGAGCAATTTTTGAAAACTACGTTTTCCTCTCTATTTTCCTACCTTTTTTTGGTTTACCGAAACAAGCTTTTAACTTTTTTTTTGGATGCCAACACCTAGATATTCTAAGATAATTGGATTTCCCCGGGGCAACACCAAGAACATCCAGGGCAACCCACCACAGGAGGAACCCCCCAAACTGGGTAAACCCCCTGACCCCTTTTTTGCTGTTGCCAGGATTCGAACCCAAGACCTCCACTTTGGGAAGTCTTGGGGCTACCATTGCACCAAATAGCCAACGGTAGCTTTTAACTTATTAACTTTTAAAAAAAGTTAATAAGTAAATAAGGAGCTCAAAAAGTAATCCCAAACAAGGCCTCAGTTATGTAACATCCCAGAAATTCATAATCTATTGGTTCGGGTTAATGGATGACCCGAATCTCTATTAAACATGATGAGGAGCAAGGGTCGTCATGAATGGTACATTTTAACGACGCTAGGCGAGCCGGTTAGCCGCTTATTTCTTAATTCGAGATGGAAACAAGTAAGACGAAATAGGAAGGACCCGAAATGAAAATAGTGGCCATTTAAAAGCCACATTGTGCGCAAACCCTAAGCCATTCGGCTAAGGGGCTTGCGACGGCATCCAGGGAGAAAATAGGAGAAAGGGACGATCGGAGGAGGTGTTTCCGAGACGGTTCCGACCAAGAACTTCACATCTAGTCAAGGTAACCCTCGTTTAATATTTGTACGTATCTATTTATATGTTTGTTAGGAGAACACGTTTAAGGTTTTGGGTGTTCTCGGCTGTGGTCGACGGCGGAGTGGGGAGCAAAACAAACGGGCGGTCTTGGAGTGGTGACGTGCGACGGTGGCGGCAAACGGGGAGGAACCGGCTGCTGTGGGGCACACTACGGCGGCATGCGGCCAGGGGTGAGGTGGTGGTGGCTTCGGCTACCGCTGGAAACATACACGGCAGCATGGGTGGCGCCGGAGGCGGTGGAAGCCGGCTGTGGTAGTGCTTCACGGCGGCGAACGACGAGGTGGAGGTAGTAGTGGTGCTTCCACGTGAAGGAGAACCCGATTAGGGTTTTTATTGAATTGAAAGGTGACATGGACGCGAGAGTGTTACTGGATGACGAAACACAGTGGTGGTTCACGGTGGTGATGTATGGTGGAGGTGGTTCACGATAATGAGCAAGGATGAGGATGGAATCGGGGTACACCCGATTAGAGTTTAGTGAGTTTAGAGCTTGCATGGTGAGTGTTGAACATGCATGGTGAGTTCGGCTCATGTACGAGTGACCTATGAGGCTAGGGTTTTGCAGGACAAGCGAACGTGAATGCATGCGGGTTCTAAACGGGTCCGGAATAACCCGGTTTGGGCGGACACGTGGACTAGGGTTTTTTGCATGGAAGTAGGGACGAGCGGACAAGACGAGAGTGGGGATCATTTATATTTATACGTAACTGACACATGTTTAGGATGTACTCTGACCATGTGATCATACGTTGACAGGTTCGGGTTTCGTGCAAGGAGACCGTTGTAGTGCGGGAGTTAGATCTTCGTAACAGTGAGTTTCTAGTCCCCCTCTTTTAAATGTTTTTAACGTTTTTGGGGCTATCGTACATACTTACTAGAGATGTTTAATGTATTAAACGTGTTAAGAGTTTTGGGTTTTAACCCGAGGTGTTTATAAACTAAAACATTCAATAATGAGTCAGAGGGTCTACGGGGGTGTTTTATGAGATCATGTGATCTAGGTCTAAAGGTGGTTATATGGTCACGGGTCGTATAGTGACCTAACAGGGATGAGTTGGGATTGTAGTTACGGGTCGTACGGGTATGACTAGGAGGTGTCACAGGGTGTGCATGTACGTGGTATGTGCTTAAATAATGAGGTATAGTATTTGTATGTGTGTTGCTATATTAGCAGAGCATTGTGTTATGAATTAGTCGGGTTGAGTCAGGATATGAGCTAAATGCTTATGAATACGTGTAGGATATCTTATCCTAGTTCTAAGTGTGAAGTGCAGGTGCAGTTAATGAATCATGTATATAGAGTATATTGTTATGTGATTATACATGTGTTGTGTGCATTGTGTCGTTGTCCTTGTGACACGACGGGTATTGCGTTTGCATTGTTGTCATTATGACACGGCAAACGGGATTGTGGAGGACTAAGTCCTTCGGGAGGTCACCAAAGGTGACGATGTCCAACAGGATAGTGATGAGCTCGGGATGTGTCTAACACCCTGACGAGGGTGCAGCGAAGAGGTATGTGTTTGTGTGCTTATATATTTGTGTTAAATTGCATACAATCATTGAGTTATAATTATTGTGCATGAGATAGTATTATTGTGATGAGTAGAGTTAGATTGACCGATGCGTCAGGATTGTGATGTAGTGCTTACAACTATTATGTCAGTTGATCTGCAAGAGCCTTGGTCAAGGCTGAGTAAGTTGATGTCTACAGATTTGTTGTGTTAACCAAGTGTCGAGTTAATACATGTACTTGAGTATGAGTTATTAGTGTAGGTAAGTTCGACCTATGCCGATGAGACTGCAGGATTATTATTATTATGGGATGAGTCTTGGGTAGTTAGCTATTATGGGATATCGGGTGATAACACGGGTTATCTATTGTTAATGAATTGTGGACCTATTTTATAAGGACCGTGGGTCCTGGGTAAAGTTTAAATAACTTTTGAGATGAGCTGGCTTTTAATTAAACTAAACTATTAGAACTCACTCAGCGTAACTGACTTTGTATGTGCGATAGATTGTTTTGCAGGTAAGCGTTGCGTTAACGTATCTTGGCTTGGGAGCGGTGCTACTCGGATTGGTGTGCAAGCATTCGTGAGGTAACTTAATGACATTAAATGGTAATTAATGTTTTTAGAAAGACTTCCGCTGTAGTTTAATATATTTAAAATGAGTATTTTCAAGGGAATAATCCGTTATGAGGACTAACTGTAGGGTGCCCGGTTTGAGGCCTTACAAGTTATTAGTGCTCCCCTCGTCAAGGACAAGTATAAACTATAATCCATACTAGTCTATCATAGACTCATGTGAAAATAAAATTTAGGTCACGTAGGTGTCACCTCATGACCTAGGGTTTTTATATATTTTTCATATATAAAGGGGTATACTCGTGTGAAAAGGATGGCGATAAACTTTTGCAAGGCGGTAAAACTAACCTAACCTCTCTCATCAATCCTTTGTCGGAACCAGACACCATTCTCTCCGGATCAATTTTAATTCGTAAAAATAAACCTCGGCTCATTCGAAACTGTCGACTAAAGTCATAATCGGTGTACGTGCACGGCTCCACAAAATAGTCTTTGTGTAGAAGAGTGTTAGCAACCGTGCGATCACGGTTGAGACGAGCACCTCGGGTTCTTGGTTGCAACGTTTGACCTTCTTGCCACCAGTGAAGAGTCGCGGTTGAGAAACCAAGGAAAACATTTCATCGGTGGAGTCGGATGAAGATGAAGATGACAATGTTGTATGAGAGGTGTGTTTATAATATGTGTGTGTGTATATATATATATATATATATTGGTAAAATAAATAATTTAATTTTTTTTAATGATTTTACCGTTTTTAAACGGCTAAGAGGTGTTCCAATGGCTAGTTTTCACCCAAACCATCCGTGAGAATTCTCAAGCCCATCGTTTCATGCCCCACTCATGCCATAAGGGGCAGTGTTTCCTGTCCCTCACGCCTGGTATACCGGACACCCTTAGTGTTGATGGGGGGAATAGGGACGGAAAAGGTTGATGTGGCATTTGGTACCGCATATGAAAATCAGCCCATTCGTGGTACTAATTAGGTAGGTACGTGTGTTATGCTCAAGCTGATTTTACTACATTGATGGTATTCTTGATGTACAACAAAGCCAGCTTAATGTACAACACACAAATGTGAGGGTATTTATATTGTCAAGTGGAATTCGAATTTGTAAACGTATGTGTATCCTACCTACATGTATTTAAATGGATAACTTAGGTTAATCCATTGTGATACCCAGTTATTCTAATATTTGTATCGTGTAACATACTAAAGTGAAAATTCAATCCTCATGATATTTTCATTTATGCATATGTTTGTGTTTCTGCGAGGATGGTAAGTTAATCATGGATATCAATAAAATTGGGGGGGGGGGGAATGTTGGTAATTTTAGTATTATCAATATATATATTTTAGTATACTGGATTAACCTGTAGATCAATGTAATAACGTTATAGATTAAACGAGTTAGGAGACGCGGGAGCGTAGGCTCGATCTAATCCTAAATGTTATTTGGGCCTTAGTTACTTGGGCTTTGCTTAATTATATGGTTAAATAATATTGTTAATTGACATTGAGCTCTGTCTAATCCGGTAAACCATTGTGAGTAACCCACAAATAGGTTTATCTAATAGTGATACATGATTTAGAGATTAATCCAAGCAAGTCGTTCGTGAAGGGCTTGTTCAAGTTTCTGATTCGTATTCCAGGTTTGTATTTCGTTTAATTTTGTTGTTATAGACCACAAATACGACAATTTGACTTTTACAAATTGCATTTGATAGCAACCTTTTTTTAAATTTGTTGAGTGTATTCTTGCACGAGATAACTAATCGTACAATTTTCAACGTATTACGCCATCAACGGTGACGATGTGGTGGCAGCGTTGGTAGCGTCAACCGCGGGCGGGGTGGCAGTGGTGGCAACAACGGTCAGGACGGTGGCGGTAGCGAGGGTTTGGGTAGCGGTGATGGCCGGCGACGGGGGGCGACAACGATCGGTAGGTGGGGTGATGTTGATAGATTCTAATTCCTTTATGAATATTTTGTCATAAAAAATGAATTACAAATTCAAATTCCTTAATAGATTCCAATTCCTTTAAATTCCAAATCTTTTGGACAAATTTCCATTCCAAATCAAATTCCTTAAAATTCCAACTCAAATTCTAATTCCGATTCCAATTCTAACGAATTTCGCAAACCAAACGCCCCCTAAGTATTATTAAGGGGTAGAATTACTATAGTTATCGAGCATGAACATTCAGCAAAAGATTGAACACTAGAGTTGTTTACATTTTTAATAAAAGCACGTGACTATCTTTCAAAGAACTTGTTCAATCATCCGTTTTAAATAGAAATAGAATTGCGCATAATATTGTTCACATAATATTGACTTATGTAAATTAATTTTTAACCCCGAAACCATGTAAAAACAATTCAACACTCTCACAATCGAGTGAATGTTGTCAGTACACCACCTTCCTACAAAAATCACATCATCTGCATAGAAGAAGTGAGATAAAGGCAGCCGATTATCTCCTACATATACATGTTTAAACATACCTCCCTATATCGCATCCTCCACAGCTACATGTAATCCTTTCATAGCAAGAAGAAACAAAAACGGTGATAACGGATCTCCCTGTCTCAGGCCCCTACCATATCAAATTCCGGAGCCGGACTCCCATTTACCAAAACTGACATTCTAGCCGACGACACAGAAGCCATAACCCAACTTCTCTAAAGTCGACCAAAGCCCATAAATTCTATAATTTTGTCTAAATATTCCCAAAAAACATAATCGTACGCCTTCTCAAAATCCACCTTAAAAATCATAGCCTTTTTTTCTTCTTTTTAATCCATTCAATAAACTCATTCAAAATTGAAGGCCAATCTAAAATTTGTCTACCTTTAATGAACCCCGACTGTTCACGACTGACCACCGAATCAATAACCTTTGTTAGACGGTTCGCCATAATCTTAGCAATAATCTTAAATTGCATGCCAATTAGGCTAATAGACATAAAATCCTTTACCAAAACTGGACTTGTCACCTTTCGAATTAAGGTAATAAAAGACGAGTTACTTCCTTGTGGCAAATGAGCATCCCGAAAAAAAGCCCGAACAAAAACAAAGATATCATTTTTTTAGCTTCTCCCAAAACTTTTTAACAAAAGCGAAAGTAAACTTGTCCGGACCCGGCGACTTGTCATTCCCACAATCCCACACCGCCCCTTAAACTTCATCCAAAGTGACACCCCGCCTCCAACATGTCACGTTGAGATCAATTCCATTCTTAACAACATAGTTCGCGGTTGATCGTCTTCGGTAGCGGACGTATCCGTTATTGTCAAATGAAGTTACTGGCTTGTATTCCTTGGGAAATTTCTTTAAGCATGAACCCATTGCCATGCATGGTGCGTTAGGTCTAATGATGCCACAGGGGTCGTTCATGATCAGATCGGTGACAACTTTAGACAGTTGAGGTCTATGACAGGGTCTGGAATTTCAGCTGAAATAAAGGCGTCAATATGTTGTGAACAAACAATTTATTCTATGTGACTGAGTTACCCAAAATAACAAATGGAAATGAGGTAGGCCGCTTTTAATAGAAACTCTATTGTGTATAGATCTATATCAATAAGTGATTGGACAATGTAAGAATAATAGATTAAGAAAGTGAATTTGTGACTAAGCATATTCTTGAAACTTAAATAAATTAGCTACTGAGCTACTTGACTAAAGGGTTTTTTAGTCTTAAGGAAATTTATCAATGAATTTACTTTAACTTGAAAGACTCTAGCAATCATATCCGGACGATCTTACGGTTTAAGTGAAGGAAATTGAGCAAACCATCTTTCAATTTCAAGCCATTTGACATTACAAGTGAAGGTAATAAAGTACTATGGATTTCCATGTACTCAACATATAGCTAGAGCATCCTCATAGTGCTTATACATATACTGTGGACCTCCTGTAAAAGATGATGGCAAGATGGTTCATTTGACAATGGAATGACCCTCGGTTTCACCTCGACGAACCGCGTCATGAATGCCTTGAAGAATTTATATTCTGAATATATTTTGGTTCATTTTGATATTGTCTAGGCGGTTTTGCTCAATGCAAACGTAAGCAAGCATCAACCAGATATTGTTGGAAAAGACAAACTCCTCGTCATAGTAATGTATATAAACTGAAGCAATCATGTAACTGCTAACCTATGCAGTCAATATCGGCGATATATTGGTGATCGGTCCTATGCAAAAATATCGGTCAAAATATTGGTCCCGATATTATCGGTGATATTTACCGAGATATCGCCGAGATTTTGATTCCATAATATCGGTTGTCTCACCGAGTTTCTCAGTTTACTAATCTTGGCCCTTTTTTTTAATATTTTTCTGCCCCAAAGCCCATTCCCCTTTAAAAATATTGGCCCAATGTCTTGTACCCATAGCCAAAACCATCGAAGTAAATGCCCTAACTCCCTAATACACCCACGTTCGCACTTCGCACACCTGCTAGATCATGTTTCTAATATAAAATATTGATACTTTTTAGTTTTGACTTTTGATTTGACTATTAATATTATGTGTGTGCTTGTGTGTGTGTGTATATATATATATATATATATATATATATATATATATATAAGTTTATGCATGATATATAAGTTACCGATATCCCACCGCGAGAACCGATATCTCAAATATCGGTCCTTGACCGATAACCGGTATTTTTTCGCATTAACTGCTTAGCTGCTAACCGGTAAGTTGTGAGACCATCCACTCTCACCAATATGAATAACAAAGGATATTGCAATGCCATATATAAAGGGTGCATTTTTGTTCATTCTTTGTGATGAATATGTCATACCCATTAGCCGTTGGATCTCTTCGCACTCGACGACGACGACTTAGCCCCGCATTTGCTTAGGGTCCGAGGAGGGGCCGGATCGCTTCGCGACTGATGTACGCAGCCTTACACTACGTTTTGTGTAGGAGGCTATTTCCACGGCTCGAACCCGTGACCTCAAAGTCACAAATCAGCAATCTTAGCGGTTGTTTCAAAGCCCGCCGTCAACAACAACAATAACAATAACAATAACAATAACTCATCAAACACATGTAACATTCTCAATATCATATATTAATTAGTAGCAGAAGTTATAATTTGCTATCTAGGAACCAAATATTAAAAATCTTTATTGGAGAACACGGACTTTATTCTCTTCTGCTAGTTACCAAATATATTGTGGCCCAGTGCCGAACCATGGTAGGGTCAAGAGGTTTCATTGACCCCGTCCACCAGAGTGTCAATTTTCACATATAGAAGTTAAGTTTCTTTAAAAATAATATGGGTCAAACCACTTAGTTATAGTCGGTAGAGAAGAGAACATGACCATCCGAGTAGGTAGTTCTGGTTCCACCATTAGGATTTCTACATTCACCGAAACTCGTGGGAACCCCATAACATTCTTCACAAAGTTGAGTCTTTTATGAGCATCAACAGTTCTAAGCTGGATTCTCATCTTTCTAATAGTGGGAGAATGATCCAGTAAAAGCTTTATAAAGAGCAGCTCCGGTTTTGATCCTTCTACATATATAATTGTTACAGTTTGCAACCGGTTCAACGTCTGATCCAAACAGTCTGAGGCTTCCAAATAACTTAATGCTGCTTCCTCATCAAAATAAATGTCCTGATGATCTTACAAAGATGTGAAATGTGAGAAAATTTTCTAACAAAAAAGAAAAAAGGTTTAGCACTCTTTACCATATGTTCATTCCTCACAATAAGTTGTTCTAAATTAGGTGAGTTTCGAAGCATACATAGAGCAGCTTGAAGTTGTCCCAGATCACCAAATTTTGTGTTTAGCAAGTGCAAATGCTTCAGACTATTAAGTTTGTGTGGAAGCCACTTTGGAATATCTTCTGCAATATAAAACTGTGGGAGTGAAAGTCAGACTTTAGCATATACCAAAGAATATGTGAAAACTACATTGGACTAGAATTCCTTTTTAAAACTCAGTTTGATGAAGTTTATATCATACCTTAAGAAAACAGCCATTGGTAAGAAAATATGCAATATTGGGCAAGTTACTTAACATCCTGGTCAAACTCACTTTTTCAACTTGTGCAGATCCTTGTATTGGTTCCATGCTACATATAAAAAATGTAGTAAGGTATTGACTGTGAAACAACTGAAACAATGCGGCATCAGGGCAAGCTATGACATTCAAAGTTTGCAGCTTTGTAGCCTTGATGTTGAAATTGTAAGCATTGGTACATTTAGCCATCAACAAAATTTTAAGTCGTGGTAAGTCGATCACTGTTCTTCCTGAGTTAGCCCCAAAATCAATGTATCTAAGAGAGAGAAATTCAAGATTAGGAAATCTTTGAAACTCAAGTGGTGGCTTCAAAATACAGTTAACAAGGTGTAACGTCCTCAGTTCCAGACAAGAAAACAGATAAGATGGAAGTTCATAACGGCGACATGAGTTAGCCAAGAAGAATTCCCTGACACCGTTTCTTGATAAGAATAATATCCATTGATCGATTTCTTGAAAACTATCAAGTAACATGTTTGGTATGTGGAGAACAAATTTTGAGATTGGACCCTTGTGAAAGAACAAGACATGGTTTATGATCCTTATAAACCCATTACGTCCAAAAGCGCCATTTTTGGCAAACCTTATAGAGAACTGCTTATAAAAAATCAGTGCACACATAGTGGTCCATCTATACCTCCAATTTTTTGATAGAATGCTTGTCCTCACAGCATCTTGAATGGGGAGCTTCTCTAAGATCGAGGCAATCAATTGCTCTGGCAAGTTACCGATTCTGTCCTCATGAGCACAAGTTACAAACATTCTCTTGTGAATATCCTCTGTCATCAGATTGAAGGTAATAAAAAACAAGTTAGTTAAAAGAAAATGAAGTGCACTAAGATACATGGAACAACTTGAAAAGAGAGATACATGTATTGGTGTCCTTTTGCTATTGATGGAGGTTTATAAGAGATAAGAAGTATAATGTTCTGTTTGCAGAACAAGCCATATGATGAAACAATGAAAGTGGGTTGAGGTTTGAGACTAAAATTCCCTTTCACCCCTTGCCTATCTTCCACTTATATAGATGATAACAAGATATGTTTTCCTAATCAAGATAGAGTTATAACCAGTGTTGCAAAAATCTCGATTAGTCGGCGATTAATCGGTAATCGCCGTTTTACATAGGAATTTTGTCCTAATCGGACTAAAAATCGCTAATCGGAAAAATCTGGTTGTGAAATAGAAAATACTTTGATAGAATCCATTTACTAAGAAGATAAATACTTTTAAGAGTAAACTTTTATTTTGCTACCTGTGGTTTCATCATTTTAACCATTTTGTTCCAATAGTTTGAAAATGAAAATTTTTCTCCCTATGGTTACAATTTTTACTCCATTTTACTCCTCACCTCTAACCCCATCCATATTCACCGTTAAATGGAAAGACATATTTTAATTTTGGTTAGAAAGGATTTGAAAGGGAAAAGACATAAATGCCCCTCCATTTAACGGTGAATATGGATGGAGTTAGGGGCGGAGAGCAAAATGGAGTAAAAATTATAACCACAGGGGGCAAAATGGCCATTTTAAAACTATTGGAGTAAAATGGTTAAAATGATGAACCACAGGGAGCAAAATCAAAGTTTACTCTACTTTTAATAAGACAAATTAAATAGTGTTATAATATCAGACTATTTTAGACCCAGCCCAATATGTATGGGCTTTAGGGTTTTCATATTATATCTCTATATAATGTATTGCATTGATGAAATATCTTATGAATAAAATCAGTTTCCCCTTCCCACTTTTCTCTTTTGTTTTTATCACGTTATCAGCACGAGATTGCTTTTGGAGTTGGATCGTAATATCATAAGGTAAGTCTTCTTAATTAATTTTATTTGCATTGATTCTATTTGATTAAGCTCTTGATATAGCAGATCCGCTATTGTGCTCCCATGTTCTAGGTTGTATATTAACAAATTACGAATGGTGACTTTTATTTGTGAATTTACTAGATCATTAATTAAATAATTATAAACATTGCATACATATACAATTCATCCGCCTGACAAGACGATAAAAATCTTGATTACTTAATTGGACTAAGTTTTTTTGATGTCACAAAGGTAATAGTAACAATGGAATAATACTCGATTTATTTAGTGTAAATAATTTAAAAATAGTTCAGATCTTCTCCCTTTTAAATCTAGATGATGATGTTACTGTATAGTTGTTCTTATTTATGGTTTGATGGTAGTCTTATTTTATTTTTTTGTTTAGTGTTGTCTAATTTTATAAGATAGCTTTGATGTGTTATTATTTTTTTTGCCAGTGGTAATATCGATGTTTTCATTCTATAATAATTGACATAATGTAAAAGAAAAATGTCATTCTGAAACAAGAAAAGATTACCATACCATGTTATATTTGATTTATAATTAACTTTTCATCTTGTTTAGTGAGTTAAAGTTAAATACATAAAAAAAAAAAAAATTGTATGTTAATCTCGGTTAAAGATATTTTTGTTTTGTATAATAATTTACTTTCAGTTCTTCCGATTTTGATCTGTACTGAATTGCCATATATAATTCGAATACAATATCCTGGAAATTTGATTTCATAACCTAAAATAGATTAGGCTTATTGAGAAATGTAAATATATTACTTGATGATGAATTGTTATGTTTATAAGTATTATTGACTAAATGACTCATGTTTATAACTTTTATAAAGGTATTGCTTAATGTTGCAAGTCAAATCTTATCTTATCTTACTACTATAATAAAACAAAATGTTTTAAGACACATGGCGTGATTCTAAGGCATCCCTTTGTTTTCCCCGCCTAAAGTTTGGATCCGATTAAGATAGAAGCGCGGATCCTAGAACCCACCCATTTTCTTTTCGTTCTTCTCCATTCATCTTCTCAATTACGCAACCCTAATATTAATCTCTTCTTTCCAGCCCATTCTTAATCGCCGAAACATTTGGTCCTGGAAGTTTTCATCATCGACGTCGAGCAAAACCAAGAAGAAATCATCTCTCGCAAGCGTCAATCAAGCATCCAAATAATTCAAAGGTTCATCTCTCGCAAGAGTCATCGGTGACGCCACTTCGTATCCGTCACTCTGTGCCTTCTCCGAGATCCTCTCCGTTCTTAACGTTATTGAGGTCCGATTTATCGCTACTTATTTAAGTATATGGGGTTTCAGTATGTGACTTAGGTGATTTTGAGGATTCAATTGGTTAGTTGAAAACCAATGTTACTATTTTACAGTTCAATCATTGTTTTTAGTTATGAATGGAAGACATATTCTACAAATCTTTATATTGTTATGATTGCTGCAGATCCAAGCAAGGGCAATTCCTCCTCTTCTGAAAGGAAACTATGTTCTTGGAGCTGCAGGAACAGGTTAATCCTAGCTTTTCTTGTACTAATTATCAAATGATAAAACAAATTTCTGATTGTTTATTCTAATCTAATCTCATCTCACAAGATGTATATTCGCTTTTCACTAGAATGTCCTTTTGTGTATTAAATTATCAGGTAATCAGAATTTGTCAAATAACAGGTGATTATTTTTTTATTCAAATAGATGAAGCGATGAAGGTTTTTCTTAATATTCATAAAAATCACTTGAATATTGAATGTTCGAGGTGGCAAAATGGGTTGGCGAGGCAGGTTGGTAACCTGCCAAAGGGTTGAAACAGGTCGATTGGATGGGTTGATCAAAAACACTTTCCACTTTTCTAATTTTATAAATAATCAACGCGTTAAAAATGATTACTAGAACTATATTCTTACAGGAGTAATCTAATTTCTTTAAATAAAATATTATTTGCATTACGATAGACTTGGGTGATTTTAAAGTTTAAACCCGTTTTAGCTAAAAAAAAGGTTTATTGACCCGTTTGAGATAAAAACACAGCCTAAACCAACATGTTGAGATTTTCACCAGTATTCACTATGAAATATGAAAAGGGAGTTTGACTCCAAAATTAAATGTCAAAACTCATTAAAATAAACTAAAACGGTTACTAATAGTTTGTCTGTCTTGTAGCCAATCCTCCAATAACAAATGAAGTGATCAAAGACCCTGCAACTACAAATGGCTACCAAATTTCTAATCAGTTGGATCTTGGTGATGCATATAAGCTTGCAATACATGTTACAACATGTTCTGTTGCTTTTAGACCAGAAATCATCTAGACTGTTTCACTTATTTTCAGATCATCGTGCATGTGTTCTTGTATTATTTCTGAACTAAACTATGAGCTCTTTGTAATCTGCAGACGAGGCAAACTGCTCTCTTTTCTGCCACCCAGACAAAGAAGGTACACATCTTTTTAAGTCAATTTATTAGTTGTCTTAATGTTTGAAATTTAATTTTTACAAGTATGTCTTTGTTTTACTACTATATTGTATAATAACAGTGTAATTTAAATACACGGGTCTTTGTCTTTGGTAGTTGTTACCACCTATGAAATTTAATAAAAATGATGAACAACAAACAGAACAACATGCCGTCAATGTTCAAGATGATAGCAGTGATGATGAAGATGATGTTGAATTTGTGTTACCATCTGGGGAAGTTTATGAGAATGATGAACAAGAAACAGAAGAACATGTCGTCATTGGTAAATTAGTTTATTTACTGTATATTTTACAAGCTTTTAAAGTCTAAATAATTTTTGTAGACTAAACTTTTTATGTTTAACATTTTTTTATATCTTTGATTGTAGCGCCTTCCGATCAACATTGCTAGGTTGGCTTTAGTAGATGAATCACTAACTTTGAATATGATGTACGCTGATCGAGAAACATAATTTGCCTGGCAAATGAGTGTTCGGGTTGAAAAGTCTAATCGGTATAAAAGGTATGCTCATTTATTTTCGTTTTTCACATGTTCATATTATCTGACCTTTCTCCATATTTTCTATGAAAATTTAGGGTGTCAAAATTTTTTACAATATCCATTTTTATTTTTGTGAAAATCTTCCTTTTATAAATAAAGTTTTAATGGAGTCTGTATGTACTCAAAACTGGCATTTGAGACCCATTTGTGACTTCACCTGATCATTTAAAACTCATTTCAACTCAAATTTATTGCTTCTTTTACAAATTCATTAGCTCCGATTAATTTTATTTCAATATGTTTTTTATATTTAGCTATTTTCTAATTGTAAACAGCTTTATTATTCAACTAAATCTTGCTCTATAATATTGATTAATTAATTAAGGTATGTGGTGATGGAGTGGCGTGACTTTATTCAAGACAATGGAGTATCTGTTGGTGATCGATGCATTTTCAAATTCTTGAAATGAAGGTAAGTTGTTACTGTCCGAGGTATTCAAGAAAGAAAGCCAGGCATGAAGGAAGGGGCGGTCAACGGCACGACTGTTATCTAAACTTCAAGCTATGTCACTAACTTTAAAGTTAATTGTTTTTATTTTGGAACGTCCTTTTTGGTTTATGCTACTAAATCAACATTAATATGCTACTAAATCATGCCACTGATTTGTTATATGATATGAGTTCTATGTTGGTATTTTATATACAATCTTTATTGTTTTCCCTCCATCGACCTACACAGCTTCAACATCCATCTCCCTCTCTGGTTTTTTGTTCTCGGCTATCCAGGTAAGTAATTTAGGTTTCTCATCAATGGATCGAGTGTGTTTACAGTCTAATGGATCAAGTGTCGAATACATGGCGAATTGGCGATCCACGATTTTCTTTTTCTAAATTCGATATGAATTTTTTTATGGAACAGTAGCAGCAACTGTGTTGTTTACTAATATGAAAAGCTGTGATGCTTATATCATTAGTTATCCATTTATAAGATCACCATTCCCACTTGTGACAAAAAAAGGGGTCTAGGTTGGGCCAGGGTTTTTTTCACCTATGGTGGGTTTCCTCCTGAGGGAGATGGAGATGATCGGGTGGTTCAGTGGCCCGTCAGTGATCCAAAATGCCGTTAAAAAAAAAATTAAAACTACCTATATATATATAGGGTTATGATCTTTTGAGAACTTGCGAGAACTCATCAAAAAACATATTAAAACTATTTTTTTTTTCACTACCTTTATTATTAAAATAGAACATAAAAAATGATTTATCTCTCCAATTAATTCATGTCTTCTCTCTAAATTATTCTTAAAAATTTTTATACATATGTGTAAATGATAAACACTTACACATAAGTGGTAAACTTACACATATGTAGATTTTTTTATATATGAATACATGTAAATTTACATAAATAAATTTATTTTTTTATGTTGTATTCTAATAATAAATGTAGTAAAAACAAAAAAATGGTTTTGCTTGGTTTTTGACGAGTTGTCGCGAGTTCTCAAATGACTCATTCCCTATATATATATATATATATATATATATATATATATATATATATTAGTTTCGTCGTTTTTTATTAATCAAACCCGTGTAGTACACGGGTCTCTAACCTAGTTATTTATAAACAGTAATATTATAAGATGGTAAATTTTCAATCATCTTACTAAATTTCCCATGACTCTTCAAACTTCTTATTTGACTATATAAATTTGCCTTAAATTATAGAACCTGTAGTTCTAACAAATAAGAACCTGAAGTTCTCCCATAAATTTTATACCAAGAATGTATCTTTCATTTGTAGATACAATGTCGATCATTTCGAAACTCGAGTTTGCCGCTCTTAACATATCCGGGAACAACTATCTCCCGTGGACTCTTGATGCCAAAATCCACCTAACTGCGAAAAATTTAGGTGAGACGATCAATGATGGGAATCAAACTTCCCTTCAAGACAATGCCAAAGCAATGATCTTTCTCCGTCATCACCTTCATGAAGACCTGAAAAGGGAATACCTTACTGTTGAGGACCCTCTTGAATTATGGAAAAACATACAGGAACGTTTTGATCACCAGAAGTTGGTCATACTCTCAAAAGCCCGCTACGAGTGGCTACATTTGAGGCTACAAGACTATAAAACTGTTAGCGAATACAACTCTACTCTCTTCCGCATCACCTCTGAACTGAAATTATGCGGAGAAAAAATAACCGACGAAGACATGCTTGAAAAGACCTTCTCAACGTTCCATGTTTCAAATATGCTCCTGTCGCAGCAATACAGGGAACGTAAATTTACTAAATACTCTGAACTAATATCATGTCTACCGGTCGCGGAGCAAAACAATAAGCTCCTACTTCAAAACCATCAAGCAAGACCGGTCGGTGCAAGCCCATTCCCAGAAGCGAATGTGGCAACTACTCAGAGCGAACATGGGAAAAGGAGAGGTGGCGGCCCCGGTAGAGGTCGTGGACGTGGACGTGGACGTGGAAGGAACAATAAATGGCGACGAGAGTCTCACAATTCTAAGCCCGGTAGCGGTGAATCAAGTCGACAGAATACGGGTCGACCCTCTAGGGGGAGGCTTAGCGGGGGCCAAAATAACATTTGCTATAAATGTGGGATGTCTAACCACTGGTCCCGCACATGTTGCACCCCTAAGCATCTCGTTGAAGCTTATCAACGAATGATGAAAGAAAATGAGAAAAATGTTGAGACTAATCTTATTGAGGATGCACATAATTTATCTGGCCTGCTATTAGACACTCACCTAGATGTGTCTGATTTCAACGAGAACGTTCGTGACGTTTAAACATTATGTGATGATTTCTTTTTATGCTTTGTTTTTGTTTAGACTATGATCTTTTGTTTGGTTTCGTTTAAACTATGATCTTTTATTTGGTTTCGTTTAAACTCTCGTGATGATTTGATTCAATATCTTATGCTAGTCTTCCTTGATGGTTTGATTCAAACTCTTATGTTAATTTTATCATATTCACATATATAGTCTTTTGTATTAACTACATTTTTTTTATTATTATTTCCTAAAGAAATATGCTTACAAGCTCCAGAAGAGTTATTACTGGTGATGAATGTCGGGTAGATAGCAGTAGTACCAACACTATTTTGAAACATAAGAAATTTTTCTCTGAGTTGTCTCCCGCAGAGACGCCTATTGGTACTATCTCGGGTGTTAGTAACCTTATCGAAGACTCCGGGAGAGCATGCATCATCTTACCTTCGGGTACTAAACTAATTATCAATGATGCACTTTACGCTAGTAAATCAAGACGTAATTTACTTAGTTTTAAAGGTATTCGACAAAACGGTTACCATCTGAAAACATCATTAGAAAATGATATCGAATACCTGCAAATGACCTCAAACAAAAACGGTCAAGCTACCATTGTTGAAAAGCTAAAAGCTTTATCCTCTGGATTATATTGTACTACTATTAATCCTATCGAATCGTACATGGTGAGTAACCAGAAGTTACCAGATAAAGAAACATTCACCATATGGCATGACCGATTAGGTCATCCTGGTAGCACAATGATGAGGCGAATAATCAAAAGCGCAAATGGGCACCCTCTTAAAACTTTAAAAGTGTTGCTATCACAAGACTTATCATGTGCAGCTTGCTCTCTAGGCAAACTCATTACTCGGCCCTCACAAACTAAACTGACACATGAAAACCCCTCATTTCTTGAAAGAATCCAAGGGGACATATGTGGGCCCATACATCCTCCGTGTGGTCCATTTCGCTATTTTTTGGTCTTAATTGATGCATCCTCGCGATGGTCACACGTGAGCCTTTTAACTACCCGAAATGTAGCATTTGCCAGACTGTTAGCCCAAATCATACAACTGAGAGCAAACTTCCCAGAATATCAAATTAAAAATATTCGGATGGATAATGCATGAGAATTCACATCCCAAGTTTTCAATGACTATTGTATGTCAATTGGGATAAAAGTTGAACATCCAGTAGCTCATGTTCACACACAAAACGGTTTAGCTGAATCTTTAATTAAACAATTACAGTTAATCGCTAGACCGCTCCTGATGCGATGCAAATTACCATCTTCTGCATGGGGGCATGCTATTCTACATGCCGCTGCACTGATAAGATTAAGACCAACTGCTGATCACGAATACTCCCCATTACAATTGGTCTCCGGAAGAGAGCCAAGTCTGTCCCACCTCAAAATATTTGGTTGTGCGGTCTATCTACCAATATCGCCACCACAACGTACCAAAATGGGACCACAGAGAAGACGGGGCATTTATATTGGTTTTAACTCCCAGTCTATTATTAAATATTTAGAACCACTAACGGGAGACATGTTTACAGCACGGTTTGCTGACTGTCAGTTTGATGAGACAGTATTCCCAGTCTTAGGGGGAGATAAGAATAAAGAAAGCCTGGTAACACAAGAACTAACATGGAATGCAACATCTTTGTCAAATTTCGACCCCCGGAGTGGTCAATGTGAAACTGAAGTCCAAAGGATTATACATTTGCAAAGAATAACAAATGAATTGCGAGATGCATTCACAGATACAAATAGAGTGACAAAATTACATATACCAGCATCAAATGCACCTGCTCGAATTGAAGTAATGCCAGAAGAGATTACAATACAAAGAAAGCGTGGGAGACCAATTGGTTCCAAAGACAAGAACCCACGAAAACGAAAAGAGCAAAACATAGCAGTTGATGAAAACTCAAGAAATGTTATAACTGAAACCCCAGAAGAGGTAAATGTCCCGGAAGTGACTATAATTCCAGAGGAAAATGAAATTCCAGAAGAAACACCGGTACCAAACGAACATGAGTTCTCTATTAATTATGTACAAGATAGTACAATGTGGAACCGAGATAAAACACGTGTTGATGATATATTCGCATATGCTATAGCAACAGATGTTATTAATGAAAACGATTATGTACCTAAAACTCTAGAAGAGTGCATGCACAGAAATGATTGGCCAAAATGGTAAGATGCCTTAAAGGCTGAGTTAGATTCGCTAGAAAAGCGAAATGTTTTCGGACCTGTAGTCCGGACACCCATAGACGTCAACCTTGTAGGTTATAAATGGGTGTTTGTATTAAAGAGAAATGAAAAGAAGGAGATTGTGCGATATAAGGCATGACTTGTAGCACAAGGGTTTTCCCAGATCCGAGGAGTTGATTATAAGGAAACATATTCCCCTGTAGTGGATACAATAACCCTTAGATTCTTAATCGGCCTAGCAATCTCTAAAGGATTTCAGATGAGACTAATGGATGTCGTCACCGCTTACTTGTACGGGACATTGGAAAATGACATCTACATGAAAATTCCCAAAGGACTAAAAATGGCTGAAGCATTAAAATCAACACCTCGAGATATGTGTTCTGTAAAACTTAAGAGATTTTTATATGGTCTTAAGCAGTCAGGTTGTATGTGGTACAATCGACTCAGTGAACATCTCGAAAAAAGAAGGATACAAATCTGATGTAATCAGCCCATGTGTCTTTATAAAACAACCATTCTCAAAGTTCACTATAATAGCAGTTGATGATATAAACATAATCGGATCTTCTGAAGAGATAGAAAAAACTGCTCAATTGTTAAAATGAGAATTTGAAATGAAAGACCTTGGGACAATAAAATTATGTCTCGGCCTGCAGTTCGAATATTTGTGCAACGGTACATTCGTTCATCAGTCAAACTACATCCAGAAGATGTTAGTACGTTTCAATATGGATAAAGCTCATCCGTATAGTGTACCTATGGTTGTCCGACCGCTAGATCAACATAAGGATCCTTACCGTCCACAAGAAGAGGGCGAAGAAGTACTTGGTCCAGAAGTACCCTACTTAAGTGCGATCGGTGCACTGATGTATCTCGCAAATAATACAAGACCTGATATTGCATTCTCGGTATATGTGCTAGCGAGATATAGTTTAAACCCAACACATAGACATTGGAATTGAATAAAACACATATTCCGATACCTTTGCAGGACACGAGATTTAGGTCTCTTCTACCAGAAAGATAAAACGTCCCAGCTTGTTGGATATGCTGATGCTGGATATTTATCGGATCCACATAAAGCACGATCTCAGACAGGTTAGGTATTCACATACGGTGGCCAGCAATTTCTTGGAGGTCGACAAAACAGGCACTTACAGCAACATCATCAAATCATGCTGAACTGATTGCACTATATGAAGCTAGTCGAGAATGCGTGTGGTTGAGGTTGATGATCAATCATATACAAGAAGCGTGTGGTTTAGAACAGATCAAGAAGGACCCGACGATTATCTATGAAGACAATGCTGCTTGCATAGCTCATATCAGAGAAGGCTACATCAAAGGCGACAGAACAAAGCATATTTCACCAAAGTTTTTCTCAACATATGACCTGCAGAAAGAAGGGGAAATCGATGTTCGTCAGATCAAGTCAAATGAAAATCTAGCTGACCTGTTTACAAAATCTCTACCTGGAAGCAGTTTCGAGCAGTTGTCAAAACAGATCGGGCTGCGCAGATTGAAAGACATTTGTTAATTTGAGGGGGAGCATTATACACGCTGTACTCTTTTTCCCTTAACTAAGTTTTGTCCCACTGGGTTTTCTTAGTAAGGTTTTTAACGAGGCAGCATAACTGATCCAGCAGTATCAGTTTATTTTCTTGGTCCCGAAGAACCGAGTTAACATCATCCTGAAGTATGTTGTTAATTGTGTATAATGAGTAGTAATATAAAATGTCTGAGGGGTAGTGTTATAATATCAGACTATTTTAGACCCAGCCCAATATGTATGGGCTTTAGGGTTTTCATATTAAATCTCTATATAATGTATTGCATTTATGAAATATCTTACGAATGAAATCAGTTTCCCCCTCCCACTTTTCTCTTTTGTTTTTATCAAATAGATTATTAATCACAATCTTGTTTGAATATTTTTGTAATCTTACTTGTGCTGCTGTTTCTCAACCTTATGTATATGCATATGTGCTTCATTCCTTGGTGGAGTTCATCTCAGTCTAGTGAAGATCCTCGCAGTTATTGATGAAATCTTATAAACTTGTTAATTTTACGCATATTGTTGATCAATGAATCCTAATTTTGGTGCTTCTGCTAAATTGGTTTGTATATCCATGTTTTGACAATGATGAATTTGAAATATTTATATGCTAACAATAAATGGACCTGAAAACTATAAATAGGGTGATAACCCTCTCATTTGTAAATAGAATATACATATGTTAAGTTGTTAAGTATGTGTTTTACTGTGTGTATTCTCTCAAAATCAATTCTGCAAGATTCGTTAAGTTAGTTAGTGAATTTGTGTACCCACGAAATTCCACAATTGGTATCAGAGCATGTTCGCTCTTGGCCCTGTGAGAAGGAAGAAGCAAGTTTCAGAATCGGAAATATTCATCATGTTTTCTGATCAATAACGAAATCAATTCGATCTTGAATGATATGACCAAACATGTGATAAAATCCAGAAAGTTTGTTCGAACACTTCCAAAGCAGAAAACCAGAAACGTTCGAACATCAAATCAGAAGCAAATGCCGGTCACTGTTTTCGAATCGCAACCTTTAACATCTTTGAAATCAAAATTCACAATCAAGATCAAGAAAAATCAAATCTTTAAAGTGCATCATCAAACCGAAACCAGGGCATCATTGATCGAATCCGAACAATCAAAATCAAGATTTCCGATCAAAGAAAACAAAGAACAGAGGCAAGAACATATCTATTTTGGTTAAATATTGTGTTTAAAATTAAACACATTTTGTTACTAAAACTGTTTAAAAAAACAATTATGATATTTTATGTCAAAGAAAAAAAATCATATTTTTTAATGGTTCCAACATAAGAAAGTAGCAAAAAAACCGGACATGTGTGGTTCGCAAAGAAAGCAGCAAGCGAATAAGACTTGTGTGGCAAATTAGACATGTGTGACGAGTAAGACCATTCTGACTAGCGAGAACAAGTCCAAGAAAAGAATAGCGAAAAACAGAGTATTTGCACCAATTTATGAGCAAGAAGACTTATGAGTTAAATCTTCTTCAAAACCAATAACTAGGAGGACTAACGAATATAAAGAACTGGGAAAGAAGCAACAGCCTCGGTTGACAACATTGCAAGTGAAAGCATTATTAGAATTTAAGGAAAAGTCAACAACAAGAATGAAGAAAGTGAAGGCAACAGTGAAGCAATATGAAAGAAAAGATTGCATAAAGCATGGATTAGAACGCACACAACTTTTGTGTAAGGCAGTCACCTATGCCACAATGCCATATGCGTTTCCCTTTAGTTAACATTTTTGTATTAATCACAATAATCATCAGTTTATAAGAAAACCTATAGAAATGTTTACCTCTAATAGAAATGAATATTGAACTTAGAGAGACTTTGATTATGTTGTAGGGGCTCCTTCTAGGTGGCCATAATTAAATATGTTGCTACATTTTAATCACTGAAAGTATGGGGATGAAGAACAAGGAAATCTTGGTGCAAATCTTTTTTTTTTCTTTAATCTTTAGTATTGTTCACAGCTTTAATTACAGTTTATCAGTTACTTGTTATTTGAAGACCCATTCTAATAAAATTATAAAATTGAATTGATATTGACTGCACTGTGTCATAGTTTGAGTGTGTATTTGTTGTTTTTGCTGCAAGTCACGAAACGTAGTATATTTATCTTTTGCTTTTCTTTATAAAATTACTAGGTTAGAAACCCATATATTACATGGGTTGAATAAAGATAGTTTGTTATAAACCAGCAGTTTCTATGAAAATTTATATGTTGAATGTCATTCAGCCATTGGTGAAATAAGAAAAAATAAAGATTTAAGAATTATAAATAATAAATAATGAAGATTCAAGAATTATAAAATTATACTTTAAGATAAGATATAATTGAAATCTTCTTACGATTTAGTAAGTTTTAATAAAATATTAGAATAAGTTTAAATAGTTAATTATTTAAAATCTTTATTATTTAATATAAGGGAGGGTTATTTAATATGAGAGAGAGGCCGAAAACAAAAATCTAGACTTCATTAGAAGTCAACACGTGACAGATAAAGTCATTCATTTATTATAACAAGGATGCTGATTAGTAGACACGATATGGTGGATACTTTTGATGGCATTATTCTCATGTTCAACACAAGACAAATGCATTTATGATCATGCAAGTGAGTGAAATTTTGTTTATTCAACCTCTTTGAAGATCCGGTACCACCACTACAGCCATTGCGACCATGTTTTCGGTTGCAAATCGGTCGCAGGTGTGTAATCTTGTTTTGCTACCGGATTTGCGACCAGGGGTAAAATTGCGACCAATTTTAGCCACCAGATACACGGTCATGATATTTGACACTAACTTGCGATCGCGCATTATTGAGCCTGCTTTGCGGCGGCCCACATTTGCGACCGCTATACAACCGCGTTGTGACAGCTAGTGTCGCAATTGAATTGCGGTCTCAGTGTATAAACAAAAGAAATTTTTGTTTTTCATTTAAATGTGGTAATAGTTTCCAGCTTTTAAAATTTAGCTATTCATCTAAAATTTACAAATATCTAAATCACACAAGCATTTTAATTGAAGTTACATAATAAAACGTAAATTATCGAATTATCCAAACATTCAAATTAAAGTGTTTGTAGTTTTAACTTGGTGGTTGGATATTTTGAAACATGAATTTTAACAATGTTTCAATGTTAGTCATTCTATCATGCATAGCTTCCTTTTCTTTCACCAATTCCCTGATGACTCCATTTAACCTTTGTATCTACAAATATAATAAACACGTAATAATTAAATATAAAAGCCCTAATATAACTCATATAGACTCGTCATAATCAATTAAATATGACCCATTAACACCTGTTAAGCCACATTACAACCAATAACATGATACAAGCCATTAACTCAATTATGACCCACTGGACCCGTCATGACCAAATTTAACCCATTAATACCTGCTAAGCCACATTATAACCAAATATAACATGATACAAGCCACTAACTCAAATATGACATGTTAGGACCTGCTATAACTAAATATGACCCGTTAGAACAAAAAACGACATGTTAACACTTACTGTCATATTACAACTAAATACAACACAATATAAGGTACTACACTAAAATATGTCCTATTTGTACCCGTCATGAACCACTAAAATCAAATATAAGTCAATATTTGCTATTACACTAAAATATGTCCCATTTGTACCCGTCATAAACCACTACAATCAAATATAAGTCAATACTTGCTATTACACTATAATATGACTCATTCACTCATGCATACCCAAATATGACATGTTAAGCCAAATGATAACCAATTATAATACAATACAAGGCAATACGCCCAAATATATCTCATTTATACCCGCCATTTCCCCTTACAAGAAAATGTAAGGCAATGTTAGCTGCTACACCAAATATATTCCATTAACAATCATTATGACCAGATACACTCATTATCTCACATGATTATAATTGAACTTTTATACTAAAATAGAACAAATATACCTCGGAGTCTTGTCTCACATGTACATACTGAGTACTGCTAGACGACGTGGAAGGTGTGCCCGTGATCAAGGCTAACAGGTCACTAACATTGCTTAGTTTTCCTTTATTCCTCCACCCGTAGGATCGTGGCCAAAATTCATGGTCAAATTGTGGGTGCTTATCAACATCCTCCCCGTACTTCTCCATAAGATATTCCTCATATGCTTCCTAATTTACACCAACAAAATACGTTTTTAGTAGTTTAAAATTTCTATATTAAGTAGCAATAACATACATTTTGAAAGTGAAAAAACTTACCCAAGTTTGACTTGATCTTTCGTCAACCCTGTCCAGATTGTGTTCTTGAAGATTGTCATCTGAATCGATGCCCTCAACAAGTGAATTGCTACACTCTGACACCGTGTCCAATGGCAAACTTCCTTTCTTGCAATGTGATTGATTCCACATCTCTTGAAATAGAGTTTCACCCCCGAGTTTCTTATCCTACAAAAGTAGTATTTAGATCTTAATAAGACAATTATTATATTGACATGGTATATGTACTAAAAGAGGATGATTAACATCTTTTATCGCTTTTAGTTTAATGGTCACATAGATTTGTGAACCGAGAGTATGTATGTGCGGTCGCAATTTTTGTCACGATTGCCCAGTATTCTAGTAGTATGTGTCATTAGTTGTAGCCTTCCAACGTTGCAATTTCCAAGGTTGCGACTCATTTTATTTGGTTACTTCTTGTGACCAACAACTTTGATGAACACGTATTCCTTCATGTGGCTTTTAATCATGTGATGAGAGAAGGGTTTGTGTGTAGAAATGTACCTCAGACCCAAGTATTCCAAACTTTTCTTTGGAGAAAGCTTTAAAGGCCCCTTTAAAGGCCAATCTGCCCTCTTCTGTTGAAAAGAAAATAAGATCAAAGTTATAAAATCAATTATTATTCATATACGTAAACATATGTTACGTATATGTAAGTAGGGGTGTCAATTCCTGACACCACCCAAAACACGACCCACAAATAACCAGGGTTTGGGTTGTCCATTTGAACCCGTTTCAAAAAACCGGTCGGGTTTGGGTTGACCCATTTAAAACAGGTTGACTCGTTAACCCGTTTAGGTTACAAAATATTTTTTATTCTCAGTATATAAACGATTGTTTAATTACTTTTGTATTTAGTGTTTACCATAAAAGAGCTGAATTATACCAAAACTTTTTTTTTTCCTTTCTAGAGATAATTATTCAATTAATTTTTGGTTTACCGTAAATGAATTAGATTTTGGATTTAATAGTTTATGATTTTGATTTAGATAAATTGGTTAAACGGGTCAGGTTCGGGTTGACCCGATTTTAAGTATATACAGGTTAGGATTGATGTTTTTGACACGAATAAGAATATCGGTCGTGTTCGGGTAGCATAATTCAAAAGTCACCGGAGTACCGCCAGGACAAAGCCCGGATTCATGTTTTTTGTTGTGACCCGGATTCGAACCGGCGACCTCTCATTTAAAAGTCACCGGAGTACCGCCAGGACAAAGCCCCTTTGGTACATGGATTAAAATTAAATGACCGAATTTGCAACAAGGTCAGATTTTAGAAAATATTAATTATGTTCGGAATTATGTTTCATTTTGTTTTTTTAAGCATATTATGTGTAGAATGATTTTCGAGATAAGGTGATTTGTAATTATCTAAAGAGTAATTGGTCAAGCATGTTGTGTTTATTTTTTATTTGATAAAGTTAGTTGTCTCTTTTCGAAATCTTTTACAAATGGTCTTCCAAGTCTTTGGTCGGTGACTAAAGAAATACAAGAGTATAACTTTGTTTAAATTCAAATCTGAAACCAAGAAATATTAGATCAGAAAACAAAAAAAATCGTACCCAAAAAGAATACTTACATCTGAAAAGAAAAAAATTTCCTTACTCGGAAATCGACCTCAACACGCGTATGAAGAAAATAATTAAAGTGATAATCAAGAAAGTAATTAGTAATCAAATATAATGATTTTAAACGGAAAGTTCTTGACTATATATATTATTAACCTACGTGGTTTTTCTAGACTTTTAAAAGCAGAAAGTATCTCACTTGAAATTCAATAGGCCTTCTTACTCGGAAATCGACCTCAACCTCTTTGCTCCCGAATTCATGATAGTTCTACGCAATCTCTCGATACCGTAAACTTGCTTGGTATCTTTAAATTCGAACACACTGTTTTCATAAGCCTTCTAAAACCTTCATGTTCTACCGTTGCAAACGGTAGCTCATCAAGTATGATCATCTCGGCTACAACTTTTCTACCTTTTTTCCTGACTGAATTTCCAAGTTTTAACACTAGCCTCACCCGCAACGTCGTCATCCTTCTTCACAAACAAGTTGCGTTGATCTTCAACCTGTTAGGGTTTTTGGACATGTTTTAATATGTCGTTTCAATGCAGTTGTGACGTTTTTATATGTGTCGACACAACGCTTTTAAGCAGTATTTTCACTTTGCCTTTAGATTCTCGTCCTCGTCAGTAAACTTACTATCAAACACTTCCCAAACAATTGAACCTCCCTTTTTACTTTTCTTTTGTTTGGTTTTATTTCGTGCAAGTTATTGTGCCTTCCTTTTATCTCCTCTTGTGAGCTTCGTCGCTCGATAAGTTCTCGACATTCGTTTCATCCATCTTACTTTAATCAACCAGAAAAACAAAAGCAAGTTAATAAAATTCTGAACTTTTAAGAAAACGATAATAAAAACAAAATGTAGCGGACCTGTCAGTTTGTATTCTACATATGTTTCATTGACTTTTTATGTTTTAATATCTAAAAATTGTTGTTTTGCAATAGGTTATTGTATCTGCATTTAACAAGGAGGCCGACATTTATGTTCTGAATCCCACCATCCATGATCTTGCTGTCACATTTTGCATGAGGATGCTAAATTTGTTCATTTATGAAAAATGTCTTTATTAATACAAGGCCTAATTGCATAGAAAGGCAACCAACTCATTATATGCACCAAACGTGTCAAACGGTCAGGTGGGGTTGTTTGACCCAGTTGTGTTTAATCTCCAATGGAAAGGGTAAAATAAAAAATTTTTGATGTCAAACGGGTGATGTCAAATTTCAGTTAAAAAAAGGGACATGTCAAACGGGTCGTGTGGGGTTGGTTGACCTAGAACACAGTTGTCCAAATTTTATGTTGTGTATGGTTTTCAACACAACCGAGTATTAATCGAAATAGGAAAATAACGACTTGATTTCTGTGGAATTAAAGGAATGATTACAATCTGAAGAAACTGAAATCAGTACGGTAATATGAACAAATCAAAATTACAGAAGGAGGATGGGAATTAGCCTAGAGGTTGAGATGAGAAGAGACTACCAATTTGCTAACAATCTTCGTAATCCCCTGCACTCTGAAACTCCCGATGTTATATCCGGCTAGGTTTCCTTCAACGTTCCCATGCCATGGGTCCATTCTCTTGTTGGGCTTCTTGAACGGCCCGGTCTATACTGTTCATAACCATTTAATTTTCTAGATTCTTGATTATATCAGTTTGCAGGTGATTAAAGCCAATGATCAACAATTCTAATACTATTTATATGTATGCTATTTATATGTATGATCAACAGATATTGATTAAAGCCAACGTAATACATACCTGCTGATGATAAATTGATAGAAAAAACAATTACAGCCTGCTTGTTCTTGACGAATTAGTGCAGAATTGTGATCGACTAGAATGCCGTCGTGATTTTTTAACAAGTGTTTTTTTAGGTTAGTTAAATTGTACGTATTTATACTATATAATAATTAATAGGCCCATTTAATTTGTACAATTTTCTCCGGCTTGGTTTTAATACAGATATCATGGGTATATACCCGAGACCGAGATTCGTGTAAACCGTGAACCGAAGACTAACCCGGTGGTATTAGGGTAGGTTCGGTCTCAGGTATTTTCGGGTCAGGTGTAGTGTAATTTTCGGGTATACCCGAATGTTGCTCACCTCTGCCGGTTGTTATCTGGAAGTATTATGTTCATTAAATTTATAATAAATATTTTATTGAGTAAATTACAGATAACAACCGATCTTAATCTTCACTAATAACGCTGGACACTCTTTATGTATATGGTATGTATCAAATTATAACCTTTAAACTAAATTCCGTTTATTTTTCTATTAAATCCATGTTGAATGACTAATTTACCCTTATCATTAAAAAAACCAAAGATTTGTGGATAACTTCAGCATCTTCAATCTGTGGCTCGTATGTAGTTTTCTGTCGGTTATTTGCAATTGTTATCATTGGGATGTCTTTTGCAGATGATGATCCCATTGAGGGAATCCTCTGTATTGTTGTCGTATCGGCTAAACAAGTCCATCAAAACCAACATAAGGACGACAGGGGAGGGCGGCCGGGGAAGATAGGTGGTGGGGGTGGACGGCGGTGCTGTTTGTGGCGGTTCATATTTTCATTTACAATATGTAAATCTGTCTGAAGAAATCGCGGTGCTGTTTGTGGCGATTGGAAGCTAAGTATATGATTGTGTGTGGGGGGTTTTCTGATTTTGATGATGGCGGGTAGTGGCAGAAGAGTCGGTCGGAGGTCGGAGAGCTTCTGTTCGGTCGGAGGTCGGAAGCCAAGTATACGATTGTTTTTTGAATTTGTTTCTTCATTTTTTTTTAACAATTATACCTTTTGAGATCTCAAATTATTGAGTGTTTTTCTTTCTTGAACAATTTGTTTCTATATGAAACTTGAGTTTGCGATGTTCAAACAATCCGACCAACATGGAGTTTCATGGAGTTTGAGAAGATGATTATTGAAGATAAGGGTATTTTTGTTATTTAAAAATAATAAACAGAATAATCTAACCTTTATTAGCTTAAAGGCCCTAATTTATTACAAACCATGTAGATAAAGAACGTAATTAGTAAAGATTAAAGTCTAGATGTAATTTGTATACACGTAATGTTGAAAAAATACTTCAAACAAAACAGACAAATATTAGATTCAAGTCACAGGTCGAATCAGTTATGATCCAACTTGACCAAAACTGATTATAAGAAAGGTAGAACGAGACTGTCCCGTTATCGGACGAATTGAAACAACAAATAAATGTAAAACCAACCTGTTTGATTGTAGTTCCTCTTGTGGCAGGCTGCACGGAATGAAGATTCCTGTCCTTAAAGGATTTTACGCGCTCTATCGGCTGTAAGCAACAGCGTAAACTCCCAGGATTTAATGCAGAACGATCTGGTGTGCCAACAGCTTTGGAAACCAGAAAAACGCAAAGGTAGCAGAAGGAAGGAATTCGCAGAAAGGCTCTGGATTTCGGGATGATTTATGAGGCTGCAGGACCCTGTATTTATAGTTGCGAATTTGTAACCATCCATGAGAAATTCGGGGAATTGATAACCCCCACCAATTCGTAGCTGAATTGGACTCCTAGTAGTCATCCAATCCCGAATTATCTCACAGTTAGTTACTGACCCGTTCGCAGCTAAAAATAAAAGCTCCTTAGCTCCTAGTGACGATGCGGTCATGCGAAGTGCAAAGTGCGCCTCAAACGCGCCCATTCGCGTACTAGCGGACCTCGCGTCTCTGGCCCGGCTCGGCGCGCGTGTGGGCTTAGCCCACATCCCTTCACTTGGCCCAAACAACTCTTTGGAGACCAATAAGGGAAAAACCTTATAAACCCATTTGGGTTTCTTCCCCCCTCCTATGTGGGATAGGAAACATACCAACTTGTATATTTCCTAAATTTCCAACAATCCCCCACCAAGTTGGAACGTTTCCTTTTCACTTAGACAGATGATGTCACTAAGGTGTCACGAAGATTAAACCCAGTTTATGGTGATAAATAAGAAGAGACCGATTCAATGGTGTCCTATGGAATTAAACCACGAACCTGATGACCCCTTCGATTTACCCCCACACATCACCGGCCGACTTTGCGTTCTCACTGAGCGCGAATATGGCCGTGCGCTATAAATCCTTTTCATGACCCTCTAGAAGATAAACCACAGATCTTCATTTGAGGCGGCACCACCTCTAGATCATATAGGCAAAGTTTTACAACATCCTCGTTGCATAGATGCCTCCAAAACTTTGTTAAGAGCATTAGCTCATCCTCGTTCTCGGCAACGACGTACTATCATACCTCACATGGATCTATCAGAATTGATAGTACCTTCTATCGTTAAGTGACTTCGTTGTTACCCTTTAAACTTGAGAAATAGGAGCACTAAGTTCAAGTTGGGTTTCCATCACTAACGATTCTATTGTGGTTTTAGACCCATGTCTCTCGCGGTATTAACTACCAAATCTCTCGTCAGAGGTTTGGTAAACGGATCTGCCAAGTTCCTACTCGTCTTGACATAGACAACCTTGATGGTACCACTTTCAATTAGTTGTCTCACAAAATTGTGCCGAAGACCTATGTGTCTTGACTTCCCATTATACACTGCGTTGTATATTCTAGATAGTGTGGCCTCACTATCACAATACATGGGAATAGACGGCATCGGAACATCCCAAAGACGGATGTCTGTGAGTAGATCTCTAATCCACTCTGCCTCCTTGCCAGCTGCGGCAAGAGCTATGAACTCAGCTTCCATAGTTGAGTGTGCAATACACGTTTGTTTCTTGCTCGACCAAGAAATAGCTCCACCAGCTAGAATATAAATCCACCCACTTGTGGATTTTGAATCACTGGTGTGATCAATCCAGCTAGCATCAGAATAACCTTCAAGTATCCTGGAAGATGATGTATATGTCAGTTCAAAGTTTCTAGTCCTTTTCAGGTATCCAAGGACTCTCCCCACTGCCTCCCAGTGCTCAATTCCTGGGTTGACAGTGTACTGACTCAGTTTGCTTACAGCGAAAGCAATGTCAGGGCGAGTGCAATGCGTTGCATACATCATACTACCAATAGCACTCGCATACTCTAGTTGAGCCACTGCTCTCTCAGAGTTCACTTTAAGTTTCACAGCAGGATCAAACGGAGTATTAAACTCTTTGATGTTCAAATGTTGAAACTTTGTCAGAACTTTCTCTATGTAATGAGATTGACTTAGAGAAATTTGACCATCTGTTCTTTTCACCTTGATCCCAAGGATGGTATCAACTTCTCCTAGATCTTTCATCTTAAAGTTCGAGGACAGGTATTTCTTTGTTTCACAAATACCTTCTAGGTGAGTGCCAATGATCAACATATCATCAACATAAAGACAGATAACGACTGTATAATCGGGTTCACATTTAGTATAAATACATCTATCAGCACTATTGTGTTGAAACCCGAAGGCAATCACAGTGGTGTCAAATCTCTCATGCCACTGTTTAGGAGCTTGCTTCAAACCATATAGAGATTTAATAAGTCTACACACTTTATTCTCTTGTCCGGGTAAAACAAACCCCTCTGGTTGCTCCAAATAGATCTCTTCTTTTAAGTACCCATTTAGGAATGCTGTTTTAACATCCATTTGGTGAATGTACAGTCCTCTCAATGCTGCAACTGCTATAAGAGTTCTAATAGAACTAATTCTAGCAACTGGAGCATAGGTATCAAAATAATCGATTCCTTCTCTCTGTCTATATCCTTTAGCAACTAATCTTGCTTTGTAGGCAGAGATGGATCCATCTGGATGATACTTCCTCTTGAAGATCCATTTGGATCCAATAGGTTTCTTACCCTTGGGTAGATCAGCTAACTCCCAAGTACCATTTCCTATAATTGAATCCATTTCATCATTGATTGCTTCCTTCCACAAAGGAGCATCTCTCGACGATATGGCCTCGGTGAAGGTTTTGGGATCATCATCCAAATTAATGGTGAAAATGACCTCTCTCGTCACTTTCCTTTGGGTCCTTCAACCAAATAAGACAAGAAATCATCTCCATAGATTTTCTCTTTTCTGGCTCTAGTACTTCTCCTAGGTTCTTCAATAATTTGTGAAGGTTGAATCCTCTCTCGAGAAGTACTGGGAGATGAAATGGGGTTTGAGTTTTCATCATCTCTAGAAAACTTATTCTCAAAGAATTCCACATCTCTGGATTCTATAACCGTGCCTGATTCATTATCCAATAATCGGTAAGCCTTGCTATTATGAGCATATCCAATGAATACACTTTTCATAGCTCGGGCTCCGAGTTTGGATCTCTTAGGATCAGGTGTTCGATAATAGGCAACACAACCCCAAACCCTCAAATGCTCTAGGTTTGGTTTCCTTCCTTTCCAAGACTCATATGGACTGTTAGGAATCACACGACTAGTGATCCTATTGTGGACATAACATGCAGTTAATAATGCTTCCCCCCATAGATTGTTTGGCAAACCAGATTGGTTCAACATACAGTTGACCATCTCACACAAGGTTCGGTTCTTTCTCTCAGCCAAACCATTTTGTTGGGGAGTAAACGGTGAAGTTCTTTCATGTATGATGCCATTCTCTTCGCAGTAAGCATCAAATTTTTGGTTAAAGTATTCTCCACCTCTGTCCGAGCGAAGAATTTTTATGCGTTTCTCAAGTTGATTTTCGACCTCGGCCTTATAGATTTTAAATGCATCAAAAGCTTCGTCTTTTGTACGCAACAAATAAACATATAAATAATGACTCGAGTCATCGCAGAAAGTGATGAAGTATCTCTTACCACCACGGGTAAGCATTCCATTCAGTTCACAAATATCTGAATGGATTAGTTCTAGTAGTGATGTATTCCGTCGTTGTACACTTGGAAAAGGTTTCTTTGTAAATTTTGATTCTACACAAGTTTCGCATTTTTCAAAATCTTTTTCGTTTAGTTTTATTAAACCTTTAGTTTGCATTTTTTCAATGTTTTTAATATTAGTGTGACCTAAACGTTTGTGCCATAAAGAAATTGAACAAGCGATATAATCAAAAGACATTATTGCATTCAATTCAAAACCAATAAAATTACAATCAGAAACATCACTAGTACTGGTTCCAACACTATCACTACTATCACCACTATCACTACTAAAACCATCATCACTACTATCAGCGTTGATCACAGAAACACCACTGTTCTCAGATTCTTCTTCTGGGTGATCTTCAGCCAGGTCAAGGCGATACATTCCACTCGTGTTTTTAGCTTGACCCACAAACGCATTATTCCGAGAAAACCTCACACGCAGATTCTCTAGCACCAGCTTATAACCATTCCGATCAAACTTATCCGCTGAAACAAGACCCTTAGAGATACCAGGAACATGCAACACATCCTGAAGAGTAACTGTCTTACCATTTGTGAAGTTAAGATGCACAGTGCCCTTTCCATGAACTCCTACACGATGTCCATCGGCACATACCACCACGGTTCCCTCAGGCACGGGACCATAAGTGAGAAACGAGTTTCGATTCCCACAAACATGGACGGTGGCTCCAGAATCCAAAAACCATCCTCTACACCCTAAGATGCGTGTACGAGTAGCAACCATATTCACATCTCCAAGACCCACATTTGCAACCAGGTTGGTGATCTCCGCAACAGCATTTGTGGAGCCAACCGAAGGACCAGATTTCCTATGAGGGCACTCTCGTGCGTAATGTCCAGTTTCTCCACAAACATGACATTTTCCAGTCTTCTTTGGTTGATGGTTTTGGTATTGTTGCGGTTTCTTGAACTCTTTCTTATTCGGTGCAAGATGCTTCTTGTTATTTGGTACAAACTTCTTTTTCCCAGATCCAGATCCCCCGACAGCCACATGATTCACACTCGATCCGACTTTACTTCTTTTGTCCCTGTTGCGCGTTTCCTCCTCAATTCGAAGGTGCTTCAACAGTTCATCCAAAGAGTAGTCCTCAGATTTGTGCATCATTCTTTTAGAGAAATCTTTCCAAGAGGGAGGAAGTTTAGCAATGATAACCCCCACTTGGAAGATTTCTGGTAGAGGAATGGCAAGCGCATTTAGTTTGTTCACTAGGACTTGGAGCTCATGCACTTGCTCCAAGATCAGCTTGTCATCAACCATTTGGAAGTCCAAATATTTGGCAATAAGGTACTTGTTAGTGCCTTCTTCATGAGCCTTATATTTGAGTTCTAACGCCTTCCAAAGTTCTCTAGCACTTGTTACCGGCGCGTACAAGTCATAAAGGCGATCTGAAAGTGAGTTCTTGATATGGCCAAGGCAAAGATCTTCTGCTTCCTTACGGATAAGTCTTTGTTTTTCCAAATCCGAAATTGCTTTCTGATCCGGTTCCTCTCCCTCTTTAGGGATAGGATTTTCCGGGATCGGGACCAAGTTCGGATCTAGGACATAGTACAGTTTCAGCACAACTAGCATGAACTTGACTTTGTCGGCCCAGCGGGTGAAGTTCTGACCATCGAATCTATCCAGCTTGACAAACTCTTGGTTCATGAATCGCAGATTAGCATTCGGCAGTTCAACGTCCATTTGTCTGTTTGAGTTAAACACAAAAAAATAAAATAAAATAAAATCCTTTAAGATTGTTGAAAAAATACTTCAAACAAAACAGACAAATATTAGATTCAAGTCACAGGTCGAATCAGTTATGATCCAACTTGACCAAAACTGATTATAAGAAAGGTAGAAGGAGACTGTCCCATTATCGGACGAATTGAAACAACAAATAAATGTAAAACCAACCTGTTTGATTGTAGTTCCTCTTGTGGCAGGCTGCACGGAATGAAGATTCCTGTCCTTAAAGGATTTTACGCGCTCTATCGGCTGTAAGCAACAGCGTAAACTCCCAGGAGTTAATGCGGAACGATCTGGTGTGCCAACAGCTTTGGAAACCAGAAAAACGCAAAGGTAGCAGAAGGAAGGAATTCGCAGAAAGGCTCTGGATTTCGGGATGATTTATGAGGCTGCAGGACCCTGTATTTATAGTTGCGAATTTGTAACCATCCATGAGAAACTAGCGACGATGCGGTCGTGCGAAGTGCAAAGTGCGCCTCAAACGCGCCCATTCGCGGACCCGCGGACCTCGCGTCTCTGGCCCTGCTCGGTGCGCGTGTGGGCTTAGCCCACATCCCTTCACTTGGCCCAAATAACTCTTTGGAGACCAATAAGGGAAAAACCTTATAAACCCATTTGGGTTTCTTCCCCCCTCCTATGTGGGATAGGAAACATACCAACTTGTATATTTCCTAAATTTCCAACACGTAAAAAGCCGTAAAACTTCGATTTCAAAACACCTACCTAACTATTTATATCAGCGTCCCTCTTCAACCCCCAATCATGCACCCGGAGTCGCAGCTCCGCCGCCGCAATCAAAAAGTACACCGCTTGAATCGGCGTCAGAATCGCAATCACAGCCTTCAGCGTCTCCATTCTCAGACCATCCGCCATACGTATCACCTCCTCCAACCCATCCGTCTTCTTCTCCAGCGCCAATTCCACTCTTCCATCACTATCATTCACTCCATCCTCGTCCTCTTCCCTAATCATCTCAGAAATCGCGTTCGATAGCTTCACCATGCTCGTGTCCGCAACCGATTCCTGCAGCGTCGCCATCTTCTCACTTATTTTTCTCTCTTGACGAATTGTTTTCTTCTGTAACTCATTGACTAGATTGATCTGATTCACACTCAAATCTCCTAAATCGCCGGCCGTGAACGATGGGATAAGGTCAGTAAGACTGGCCTCAAGCTGGATGCCTGACTTGGAGTATAACAGATGGATGACGGTCGTAGGCCGCCATCCGGCCATCCACAAAAAGGCGTGCTCCAAAGAGGTTAGCCATGAGGGCGGAAACAAGGAAATGATGTCTTCATCTGCTGCGTCTGATTTCATCTTGTAGTAGTCCTCGTAGTGGCCTACGGATTGATTAATCAGCAGGCGTAAAGAGGAATCGTCTGTGTTATCATCGTGATGGTGGTTTTTGGCTGCGGAGACGAGCTGTTCGAGGTTGGTGTTTAGCTCGCCCATCCAGCAGTCGAAGAGTCTGTTGACGATCTGGCGCGGGGTGTCTTTGGGTTCGGGTTCAGGTTCGGTCATGAGATCGGTGTTGGTTAGTCTGATATAATGTTGTGATATATGTAGAGCTAGCGATGCAAGTTGATATGATGTTGTCATATATGTAGAGCTTTCAACTAAGCCAGTTTTGGAGTTATTTACGCAACATCTCACTTGTGTTCGGTTGTAATTTCGGTCCTTCAAGTTTAGGATTTATTTTACTCCGTTTTTCATGTATTATTTTGCCTCTAATCTATATCTATATCTACGGTTAGGTTATAGTAAAAAGGGTTTTAAGAATGGTAAAAAAGATTTTGGACTTGGCATGTGTCCTTTTATTGTTTTTAAAGGGAGGGCATAATGGTCATTGTGTAATATACCAGGTTATTACACAATGAACTTGTATTACACAATGACCTGACTAATTAAACAATGACCTGACTAATTACACAATGAACTTGTATTACACAATGACCTGACTAATTACATAATGACTAGACGTGGTATTACACAATGACCAGACGTGGTATTACACAATGAACTTGTATTACACAATGACCTGACTAATTACACAATGAACTTGTATTACACAATGAACTTGTATTACACAATGACCTGACTAATTACACAATGACCCGATATTACACAATGACCAGACGTGGTATTACATAATGAACTTGTATTACACAATGAATTTGTATTACACAATGACCTGACTAATTACACAATGACCAGACGTGGTATTACACAATGACCAGACGTGGTATTACACAATAAACTTGTATTACACAATGACCTGACTAATTACATAATAAACTTGTATTACACAATGACCTGACTAATTACACAATGAACTTGTATTAATTACACAATGAACTTGTATTACACAATGACCTGACTAATTACACAATGACCAGATATTACACAATGACCAGACGTGGTATTACACAATGAACTTGTATTACACGATGGACTTGTATTACACAATGACCTGACTAATTACACAATGAGCTGGAAAACGTAAAACACAATGATAAATACATATAACACAATGAACTTGTATTATACAATGAACTTGTATTACACAATGACCTGATTAATTACACAATAAGCCGGAAAACGTAAATTTTTTTTTCGTTTTTGTTTATAACGACACTATACTCGTTTTAAAGATAAAAAAACGCTCGTTTTTATGGTGTAATTTTTTTAAAAAAATAATGTCGTATGTAAAAGTTATGAACGTTTAAAAAATGGGGGGAACTTGATAAAAAGTCAACAAAAATGGTCAAGACTAAAATACCATTCCAACAACTTTTTCTCCTACAATTTGATCTCAACCATTAAATTATTTCTACAATTTGATCTAATGGGCCTAAATCCTTCTCACCCTTCTTATTTTAAAAACCCTACTTATTTGAACCTAATCCTCTATATCTATATCTATACTATATAATAAATAAAGGTTTTTCATGCTACGTGTCGCCTCTATATTCATTTTCATCATTTTTTTCATGCCTCTCTCTCTTATTAAATACACATCTATCTTTTAATAATAGTATATTTTTAAATAAAATACTAATTTTTATATTAATATATCTCCTGACATATTTTGACGAGTGTATATGTAAAAATTATATTGTATTCCACGGGTTTATTCAACCCGTATAAAACACGAGTTTTTAAAAAATAAATTTTTTATTACTTAATATATAATATTATATTTATTCAACCCGTGTAATACACGGGATTTTAACCTAGTTGGTGTATATACAAAAACTCTAGTTATTTACACAACACCTCCATTATTTTCTTTTAATTGTTATTTTTAGTTCCACAATTTGTTTATTATAAAAATATCAAACACAAATAACAAAAACATTAAGATATTTAATCGAGTTAAATGTGTCTAGACACTTGTGTTATTAAAATGGTTATGTTTAATCGTGATAAAGGTGTAGTGTCATGTAACTCGCTTATTAGATATGTATGTGTTAGTGTTTAAGAAAATGACATGGTTAGTTAAACGTGTTGAGTTCGGATACACTAGTCGTGTTAAAATGTGGCGTGTCGAAGATGATTTGTTTAATAAAACATGAATGTTTTGCCAGCTCTAGATGGATATAGCAGTGGTAACCACATAATATAGTCACATGACATCATAAAGGGAAAGGAAAATGAAAAATAGTAGCTACCATAGTTATTAATTAAAGGCAAATTGGATTTTAATAATCTAAATTATGACTTATTGGCCGATAATAATCAATATTGAAAATTTAACCAATGATAATCCTAACTTTCATGCTCGTTGCTAATGGCAATCTCAGTACTATAATCATCATAGAGTTAAACTTGATTTCCACTCGATTTTGCTCACAGTGATGACTATGAACGAAATGGAGAAACATACAGGCGAGATTGAGTGGAAATCAAGTATAAATTTTGTTGGGAATCAAGTACCAGTTTTTAACTTTTAAAAACAATAATTATTTAAACCTTTTAAATAAATAAAACAGATGTATTTAGCGGAATCGATTTATGGTACAACAAACAGATCAGATCTGGATTCTAGTCAGTGATCCGATTACACGCGTATAAACAATATTACATAAACCAACCATAGGGTGTTCTAGGATAATACCTTTGACGATAACCAGATCAGAACACCTTAGTACAACGAACGTCACGCTAGATGACACGTACACGAAAACTGCAACAAAACGTCACACGAGTTGCGCAGAGGGGAACCGATCACGACGGTGGTGGCCGGCTTCACGGCGGCGCACGGTGGTGGTGGCGTCGGAACTCGCAAGGGAGAGGGTGGAGCCGATTTTGAGGTAGGGGAGATTATGGTTTAGGTTTGATTATAATGTTATATTTATAAGCATTATAATTACACACCGGTCCCCTGAGATATTAACAGTTAATACCCTAGTAATAATTAATCATTAATTATTAAACCCTTGTATTTTACTAATTATAAATAATCAGTAAAAATCTAATCTTTAAATGTTTAACACTTTAAACATTTATTCCCCATAAATAATTATTTCACTAAATAATTAATTAACTCAATCACCGATAAATATTTCTCTAAATATTAATCCACTGTTTAATAAATCCGTCTTTCGTGAATCATAATATTTAACAATTAAATATTATATATTTGTTCGTTGCCAAAGGTGTAACTCTTTGGATCGTACATTGTTAGTAACGTTGACTTAATTTATATTCGGACATCATATATCCAACAAATTTATGATGATTATGCTACTGAAATTGTCACTGGAAATGAAAGTGAAAGTTATGATTGTCATTGGTCAAATTGATAGTATGATTAGCCATCGGTGGGTCACCAAAATGGAGCCTACCTTCGAGACAAGTCATTGCAACCCGGAGGATCAGGTGACGTATGCAGTTAATCTACTAGATTGGGCTAAGGATTGGTTACAAAATCTCCGTAAGGAGAAGGGTTCGAGTGGAGTGAAGGCTATGTCTTGGGAAGAGTTTAAGGAGGTTTTCTTGAAGTATCATTGTCCTCAAGTGGTGGAATATCGTATTACCGAGGGGTTTCTCTGCATGAGACAAAAGGATGAAACTATTGATAAGCTTGCGGGTTCATTCTATGACAAAATACAATTTTGCCCGGAACTTGTGGCAACGGAGAAAGCAAAGATTGATCGGTTCTTTTCAATCTTGTCAGTTGATTATCGGTTGTTTGTCTCCCCTTCCCAATATTCAGCACTAGTGGACTTAATCAATAAGTATCGGGAAAGGGAGATAGAATTGAGGAGACAGGTGGAGCGTGGTGAAAAATGCAAGAAAAAAGACATGGGTGGGGCTCCAAAGAAACTGTTGTCAAGGTCGAATGCTCGCTTTTGTCATGCTTGTGGAAAGGAGCATGACGTGGATTGTAAGCACAAGTCTCCGACTTGTTATAAGTGTGGGACAGTGGGGCACATGGCACCATAATGCACAAGCCCCATTAGCTTGTGCTACAACTGTTATAAACCGGGGCATATCCGGAGTGAATGCCCCGAGTTGAGGTGCAAAGACAGGGGAGGAAGAAAACTAGAAATTCCTAAGCCTAAGGGCCGAGCTTTCCAAATTACGGCTGAGGAAGGAAATAAATAAGCTATGTGTGGTTTGATTACTTTATTTTAATGAATGACCATGGGTGAAGACAAACAATAAATTTAGAGATGTAATCCGTAAATAACTTGTTTAAGGTATAATGTATGTAATTTAATCAAATCGTATGAATTATTTATGTAGTTTACTCGAGAAAAGAAGGGGTATGATCAACTTTTATTTGTTGTATAAATGTATAACTAGGTTAAAAACCCGGTGTATTACACGGGTTGAATAAATACAATATTATATACTTAGTAATAAAGATTTACATATTAGATATTTATGAAATATTACATAGTTTTTTAATACAAATTCTAGAAACGTTATATAGTTATTTTTTAAAAAGAATGAAAGAAATATTCAATTTATAAAATATATTTTATAAACAAACCTATTTTTTTTAAAAATAAAAAACGTTTTATAAAAAGAATTATTATTTAATAGGAGAGAGATGAGAAATAAAAAATTACCAAGTTAAGGTGCGGGTTGTAATTGTTAAAACTCGAAGGACCTGAAATACAAGATTCAGCATACATGAGGAAATTAATTAATTTATTATCCTTTCTTATCGTAAAGTATTTCATTATTCAATTTGTCATTTTGCGTCAAGTAGACCCGACGGGAGCGTCACTTCCACATGCACTGTTCTGATGGCAAAGTACCCACGAAAATGAACATTTTGTCCGGATTGTATCTTATGAAAGGGAAACCGTACAAAATGACGTGTACTACATGTAACTAGAGTTAGTATCAATTGTAACCATGGTTAGTTAGAACTTAGATAGTTAGTGAGGTTGTTAGAAAAGTCAAAGTCAATATGAGTCATTGTTTGTTTCTACAAATAGGGCTTTTTTACTTGTAATCAATTGTCGATTAGTAAATAACAGAATCCCCTTCCTCTAAAGTCTAAACAGTTCTTACAACTAATTAACAAACTTTCGAGATTCCTTCTTCTTCTTGGATTCTCCAGAGTGTTAATGTGTTCAACTATTGAAATTCAATCTTTAACACTAGGTATCCACATCACAAAACTAGAACGGTGCTCACGCGCACCGCAGCGTGTCAAACCGAGGAAGAAATTAATATCCTTGAAAACTTATAAAATTGACTCATAGGAAAACGAAACCGTTAAAAAAGTTATACTGTACGAAATAAATAAACGTATTCTGAACTTTATATATATAAAAAAAAAGAAACAAAACCTTAACGCAAACCCACGCGTTGCAGCGAAATAGTTAGTAACACTCCAAAAACTTTATACAAAAAATGAAACAGTAACAAAGCCGTTAAAAAAGTTAACTGACATTGTATGTAAGTGCTTAGATAACTTGTACCCTATCATGCGCACCTCCATTTCGAGCGAAACTTACATCGAAACGTAGATAAAAATAAGCACGTCGCAACGGTATATTCAGAATTTTATAAAACATAATATTTTATAAAATTTATAAACAAAAAACAAAAAAATGAAAAAGTTTATAGGCATGATATGCGTCATGGTATTATTGGTTAAAATGAGAGAGAGAGATGCGGATGTCATAGTGACGTCAGCAATGCAATGAGGGCTTGTACCACATGTATAAATGGTTTCCAATATGCCTTTCATAAGTATGTTAATTATTTTTGTAAATAAATTTAAATTTAACGTAAAATAATATACATTGACATTTTTTATTAATTAGGTTATAAACTTATGTATTACACGGGTTGAATAAATCAAACTTGTTGTAAACTAGCAGTTTCTATTAAAATTTGTATGTTGGATGTCATCAGCCATTGGTGAAATGAGAAATAATGAAGATTTAAGAATTATAAATAACAAATAATAAAGATTTAAGAATTATAAATAACAAATAATAAAGATTTTTAAGAATTATAAAACTAATTTTAAGATAAGATATAATTGAAATCTTCTTATGTTTTAGTAAGTTTTAATAAAATATTAGAATAAATTTTAGATATTTAACTATTTAAAATCATTATTATTTAATAGGAGAGAGAATTATTTAAAGAAGAGAGAGAGGCGGGAAATAAAAAACTAGACTTTATCAGAAGTCGACACGTGGTAGATAAAATTATTTATTTATTTTAATAAGGATAAGATTTTAACACTCAGGTTATATTTATGTTGGTGATTTCATTGTCATGAATACTTTTTTAGTTTAGTTGAATATATTTAAAATTTGAAGAAATTGAAAATAAAAATTGTTACAAGTTAAGAGATGTGGACTGTGGAGACACATTTGTACAACACTATTCTCATTTTCGAAATCTTCGAACACGGTGGTTGAAAGGGGTGAAGCCCCCTAGTGACTAGGGGTTCCAAGCGGGCATCCGCCCCTTGGCTGGGTCTGGGGCACCCCGGTGAGGGTCGCACTATTTCATCGGTGGTAAGTAGCAACATCGTTCCTGAGATTTCGGATACCCTGTGCAACTAGGAAAAATAGCCTCCAAAATATAAAATTATATATATATATATATATACAAATTCAATAATACGATGATAATTGTTATAACAATAAACAAAACAAAGTTATTGTAGCAAACTAAACTATTTTACATAGTTAAACGAATTGTAAGATAAAAAAAAGAATTTTTATTTTTCAACTTAATTTGGTTAATTATCGATCACCTTCTAAATATGTTATTAGATTTTAAAATGTTTATTAATTTATTGGGCCCCTCTAGAACATATAATTACTAATAAGTTTATAAATTTTACTTAAGTATGTTAATCGACACCCGGTACCTAAACGACAATTTTTTAACGTTAATCGACACCCGGTGCCTAAATAAAATAGAATTTTAATTTATTAAACTTAATTGGGTTAACAAGCTCCCTCTATAATATGTTATTTAGTTTTAAAATGTTTATTAATTTATTGGGCCCCTCTAGAACATATAATTACTAATAAGTTTATAAATTTTACTTAAGTATGTTAATCGACACCCGGTACCTAAACGACAATTTTTTTAACGTTAATCGACACCCGGTGCCTAAATAAAATACATATTTTTTTAAACTTACTTGGGTTAAATTTGTCCCCTCTAGAATATGTTATTGGGTTTTAAAATATTTTTTTTAATTTATTTGGCCCCTCTAGAACATATAATTACTAATAAGTTAATATTTTTTTTAAATATGTTAATCGACACCCGGTACCTAAACAACAAAAAATATTTTTTTTGGCCCCTTGAAAGTTTGAGCCCTGTGTGGTCGCCCAACCGACACATCCTCAGGGCCGGCAGTAGTAAGTAGCATGGAAATGTTTTATTTAACCTTATTGAAAGTTGCTTTAGATTTGCATGGCTTATAGAAAGTTATATGAAAATGGTAATTAGGTGAACTTATTACCAATAGCAAGTTGCTACTTCATCAGTGGTAACTAAGATCACGAGGAACTTAGTCAATCAGTGGAAAGTGGTAACTGAGATCCCCAGAAATTTAGTCCCACAGTGGCAATGAGTATGAACTTATTGATAACCGGTCGTCATCAGAAACTTAGGTGATCAATAATAACCTAGTTACTACTGAAGGAGTTTCTACTGGTAGTTTTCCTGCTCATAGAAGTTACTGATGTTGTAACTGAAGTTACGTAAACTAAAATACTCTTTCACGAAGAATTATAACATTTCAACAAAACGTGATGGTTCCTTACATGTATAAGGAATGTCTTTTGGAATGTTTTAAATAAGAATTTCATATGAATTAAGTACACGTTTTCATATAGAAAAACAAACTTCTTCTTGTTTTCTCTTAGAATTATCCGATTCAAAATTTGGAGTACCACAAAATAAACTTTAATTCAAAAGTGATCAATACATGATTCTAAGAGATATCCGGTCTATTTTTAAACTATAAAAACTACATAACAATCAACGATTTGTAAACAAACTAAAACTTATTATAAATAATATCCATTGTGGTTATCAATAATTATATAGATAAGCTTTATCTAATTATAGATATGCTTGACTCAAGTTTATCATGCTATCCTAATGAATGTTAGAGTTGTAGGTTGATTTGGTTTCCTCCTCCTATATATATTTCATTGTATTTCATTTATATGACACACTTGATCAATGAAATAAACAGATATCTCCAAATACATTTTCTCATATTTTGCTTTTAGACTAATTTTACAACACGTTATCAGAATACAACATAGACAATTCATCTCCGTGATAGTATAACGATAAAAGTTCTCATAAACTAGTTGTTATCACTTAATAAGAATGTTCAATCAAACTATCTTAGAATTAAGTTTTATTTTAATTCATGAGATTTATTATATACTCTTCATTCTCTCATACAAAACTCATATTGTAGTTCATACAAATTTAGGTTAAGTTGATATTTATTATTTATGGTTGTTGTTTTCATTCTCTCAAACATAAATATTTATTATAATAATATAACTTATACAATCTTGATTTAGGTTGAGATTTATTGTTATATCAAAAAAGACGAAATTAATTTCTTAGTCTAATATATTTTATTATTACTTTCAAAATGATTTTAAACTTTATGCGAGGAATATAAGTTTTTCAATCAAAAGAAAAGGAACTTTGAAATCCAGTTTTATTATAATTTTATATTATCGTCATACCTAAATATTGTTAATATATTAACAATTTTATAAAAGTTTATAGTAATATAAAAGGTATATTTATTTTGGTCCTACGTTATACCAAGCAGTAGTGTTATACCGGCGCACTAAACTGTCAAAATTAACGTTCTAAAAACTTTATACAATCAAATAAAAAAATTAACATCGACGTTCTCAATTCCAGGGTTTACACATGTTACTGTAGGTTCAATGTTGGCGAACTGCAAAGATCTTGTGAGTTATAACAATATAAATCATATTTATATACAAATTGTTTAAGAAAAAAGGAAGTAAAGTTTCTTTCTTAAAAACATTATTACGTGAAATTACATTTCTGTGTGTTATAACATACATAATCAGGTTAGTGAATTGTTCTATTTAATATATTTACTTGTATTATAATCTAAATTACATTTCCGTTTTTAATGGGTAGCTACTAAATCTGGGCTGAGTATAACATTCGGTGAGTATAATATTCGGTAACTGTTCTGATCCTTCATTTAGTTTTATTTTTTTTTAATTTTTTTACATTTAAAGTGGTCAATATTTAAGCCCCACTCATCCACTAACCAAACTACATTGGGTTAATGGCGGGTTTTTAAAATTTGATAAATTGACCAATTAATATGTCATTCTTATTTATTTTTCAAAGTATTCAAATATGTGATATTAACGGAACTGTTTTAAAATGACAATACATCATTATTTATTAATTTTATGAGATGGGTTGTTTATTAAATAAATATAACTTTTTGTATGGACTTTTACAATTTTTTTTTGTTAGCGGGTAGGTGCTGATTATACGAAAACCTAAAAACTGAGAGTGGGTTGTTTTGCTATGTGTGTATTTGAAAAATGATCAAAGTAGTCGGATTTTATATCATTGAATTGAAGATTTTTATTTTAGGGGCGCTTGGCGGATTTTATAATTTTTCGAGATTGTCACGAAGATACCGTCAGTTACTATAGAGGAAACAAAAACGAAGGTGTTGATATGTAATCACGTAACATATTAATTTTTTTATTAAAAAACTATAGCAATACCATACTCAAGTTAAAGAGAATAAAATGCTCGTTTTTATTGTGTAACTTTTTATAAAAAATATTAAGGTATGAAAAAGTTATGAACATTTAAAAATCATGGAGGGTAGGTAGTTTAAAAGTGTAACTATTGTTTAAATAACCAAAAATTGAGTAAAATTGAAGGGGCAAAGGTGTAAGTATTGTTTAAAAGACATATTTACCATTAAAAAGTTTTTAACACATGCATTAAGTGTTGTAACTTGAGCAATCATACTTGTATTACTTAAAATTTATTTTATGGGCGCTTGGCGGATTTTAGAATTTTTCGGGATTGTCGCGAAGATACCGTCGGTTACTATAGAGGAAACAAAAACGGTGATGTTGATATGTAATCACGTAACATATAAATTTTTTTATTAAAAACATTATAACAATACCATACTCAAATTAAAGAAAATAAAATGCTCGTTTTTATGGTGTAACTTTTTATAAAAAATATTAAGGTATGAAAAAGTTACGGACGTTTAAAAATCGTGGAGGGTAGTTTGTTTAAAAGTGTAATTATTATTTAAATAACTAAAAATTGAGTAAAGTTGAGGGGACAAAGGTATAAGTATTGTTTAAAAGACACATTTACCCTTAAAAAGTTTTTAACACATGCATTAAGTGTTGTACCTTGAGTAATCATGATTGTATTACTTAAAATTTAAGATGCCCTTTGGTGGTCTATTATAATATAGTATAGAGAGTTAAAAATCAGTGTTTGAACTCTTTTATGTTTCTAAGACGTCAATATTGATATATCTTATCGGTGTGATTAACTCTGTAGTTTTGAGAACACATAAATTTATTGTCTCCTAAAATAATTTTTTTCATGCCACATGATTTCAAAACGATCACTAAATTAGTTTGTATTTTTGATTTATGATAAGTTAATTAATCCTGTTATTTTAAGATGTATATTTATTGGTTTTCATAAATTGAGTGATATATTACACGAGCTTTAAACCCGTGTGTTACCCGGGGTGAAAAGTTAAGATTATATTGATAAATATTTAACACCTCTTTTTATACAACATTTGATATTGTATTGGTAACTTTTCCATTTTGTTAAACGTTAAGATTATATAGATGAGAGTAATCAAAACATCAAAAAAATACATAAAAATAAGTGGTATACTTTTTACAATACATTAAAGGATTATTGGATTTTAATAATCCCACATTTTACCAATTGACCAATAATAATCCCAACTGAGAATATTCTTACCACCAGTCCCTACTTTCAAACCATTTTCTTACATTAGACCCCCGTTAAAAAAACTTAACGCCGTTAGATTTTATATGACGTGGACATCTGCAAACCGCCGGAAAGTCGAGCCAAGCTAGCAGTGGTCTCGTGGTGGCTTTTGAAATTGGCTCTGGTGGTGTTTAACTGGTCTCGTTTGTCCGACAAGTCCAAACAGAGACAACGGTGGTGTTTAACGAGACCAGTTAAACACCATCAGAGCCAATTTCAAAACCCACCACGAGACCACTGCTAGCTTGGCTCGACTTTTCGGCGGTTTGCAGATGTCCATGTCATATAAAATCTAACGGCGTTAAGTTTCTTTAACGAGGGGTCCAATGTAAGAAAATAGTTTGGAAGTAGAGACCGGTGGTAAGAATATTTTCGGTTGGTATTATTATTGGCCAATTGGTAAAAGGTGAGATTATAAATTATATGTCAAATAAAACCTTACAATGATGATTTACAAATTTGAAAATACTTCATTATATACAACATTTGACGTGGTATTGGTAACTTTTCCATGTTTATCAAATATTAATAGCTTAAGTCAATCTCTACTTTTAACTCTTGATAATGCAACATACAACTGCCATGAATAAACACTGGATCTTTCAAATACAAATCAATATTTCAAAGTGATTGCCCTAGACTTTTATTCATGGTCGTTGCAAAACATACAGCAATTGTATATTATCTTCTTTGAAATTTAAATGAAATTCTGTTATCTGAATGTGTTAACCAAATTATAGGAATAAAATTGTGATGACCAGTGTTGCTTCTAGATATAATCTTCGCTTCTATAACACGATTACCTAGTGATTTGACCTGAAGTCTTGTTCCATTACATAAACCATTTTTTTATCAATATTTCTTAGTAGCATAATTGGAACACCGACACTTAGAACTAATTTATGGTTTGACAAACCTGGTAATTTAAGTCCATTTAGAAAATCAGGAGAGTATAAACTTTCATCAAAATTATCATCAAGATGCTCTGGTTGACAGATACTATCTACACGTGGATAAGGAGCACGTAGATATTCCTTTGAATCTCCTCGAAACATTGACAGCAACCGAACATTAATTTCTTGTGCAACTTCATTTTTTTGTGCAAGTATCGCTCGTTCTTGAAAATATTCTGGATTAGACGCATGTTCAAGAATAGAAGGATACACAAAATCAATTAGATCTGAAATATGATTAAATGAATCAGTTATGACATATACTATCTGTAAATATATAAAAAATTAAGAATACTTTTTAATAACGATAATCATGAATACTTTTTATACATGAAGACTTCAAAATATGTTGTTTGTAGTGAAAATCGTCTGACAAGTATTTCCATGTATTTTCCCAAATAAAATCCGGTCTAGACAGGGTATTAGATGTTAACATAGTCAAAAACAAATTCCGTAGGAAAAAAAACCAGAACCTAAATGACGTTTTTCTTCAATTGCTTCGATGTATTCCATGTCATCATTTAATAGTCCAAAAGAATAACATGCGTTTCTAAAGGTAGGTAATATACGTCCATTAACTGTGCGAATTTCTTCAAATGATCTTGGACCTTTAATTTTGTTTAAAAGAATTTTTAAAAAATACGTTCCACCAAGAGAAGTAGAGACAAAATGGATTCTACCAATAGAAACACCTTTTTTATATATTGTGTTGTTACAAAATGTAATTTCTAAAGAAGAACATACGTTTATTGTACAATATTTTGTTCATCATAACATAGACAAACAAAAAACTTATATCTAGATAAAAAAAAATCAATAAAACAAAGATTAATGTGTTTTGCTTTCTGGACATAATCATAAACTTATACATTTTATACATAAAAATAAAAATTAAAACTTGGGTCTTGACATAACACCATATAAACATACAAAAACATCAGTAGAATAAAAAATCTTGAATCTTTTAACAATGAAAAAAATCTTGAATTTTACATGTGACTTTCATGATATAAGAAATTTGATTCATTAAACATATTTAGAGAATGACAGTTTCCTAATTTATGATTGCAGCTCTAAAAGCATAATAATTGATTAAAATTCTACAGCACCAGAACTCAAATGTGTAAAAGGATTGTCTTAAAACATAAAAATGAACATAACACAAAGATTAGAACATAAAGATGAAGAACACGATCTAACGAAATTAAAGATCATCATATACTCTTAACTGTTTCGTAATTTCAATACCAAAACCGAATTGAAATGCAAAAATATTAACACCCACTAAATGCAACAAAGAATGGAGTTTCTTTACCTCAATAACTGGAAACAAAAAATAGCCAAAACCGATCGAAATAAAGGTCACAGACACTGCGAACCTGATTGAATCCAAAAGGGAGTCAAAGAAATCGGAGATAATCAAATTGGTCAACGATTTCCTTGCATACATTGTTTCTTCATTTTATTAGTTTCTTGAAACTCTATCAGACTCTTTGTAGAAACTTTAACCTTGATGTTGTAACATATTTATAAATATTTAAGTTGTAATTAAATTTACGTATCAAAATTAAATTAAAAAAAATTAAAAAAATCTCGCCTTGTTTACGGAAAATATCGCTAAACTTTTAGTACTTAATCTCTCATTTAAAAAAAATAAAAAGATACAAATAAAATTTAAATTTCAACAATATATCGTCTTTTAAATTCAAAATTTAAAACTCAAAATTTTAAAAATCCCATCTCATTCCTTAATATATCGCCACAATTTAAATTTAAAATTTCCAAAACTAAATATGAAAATACTAAAACTAATAGATTAGAATTGAATCCAAACATATTTTTTTGTAAAAAAAAATCTCGCCATTTAAAAAAAGTTTAAAATATAATACAATTTTAAAATAAACATTTACATGTTTCTTAATTTTAATTAAAAACTAACTATTAAAATTTATAAATCAAAATAAAAAATTTATTTATAAATATCAAACTTAATTAAAAAATACTAATTAAATATTAGTAAAATTTATTCTAACACATATTTATTTAAAATTATAAAATTATAAAAGCGGGAGTCATGAAAATACAAAAGTAGTATTTTCAAATTTTGTATGTAAAATTAAAAATCTTGCTTTTTTAATAATAAAATTTTAAAAACTCGTTTTTTAATAATAAAACTTTAAAAACTCGCTTTTTTAAAATCTCCTATTTTTTAAAATACTCACTTTTGATGATAATTTAAAAAAAAATATGAGTCAATGGTCATAATGGTGAATTGATTTGGTAAAATGTTTATTTATGTAATTTATCAAAAAAAGGAGCTAAATATGGAGAGACTAAATGGAGGATGTAACGAATTTTGACCATAAGTGAGGACTTATTGACTCTAGAAATGTGCGGGAAAAATAAAAACTGGATTAACAGAAATATGCCACATGGCACCTAGATTTTTTTTATTAGAATAGGGATATGTTACTTATTAAAAGACATTAAAAACTACTAAGGATAACTAAGATACCAAAAGGTATTCTGTATTAAGAAATTTGAAAATGCTAAATTTTGGGTACCACGGTGGTTCGGTTTCGATTACACACATCAACAAAACCGCTTTAACCGAATTGAACTGAGTCGTACAATAAACCTATTAAATATAATATTTTGTATTTATGTATTTATATGAATATGTCTAGACTAGGTCAATTAGGGTTTCTACGGTTCTCTGTAACTTCTCACTATTTAAAGAGTTTAACACATTGGAATACACATCGAATATTCTAAAACATAAACACCTTTATGGTATCAGAGCCAAGGCTCTCCAGACCCAAACCCTAAATCTTTCTTCAAGAGCTCCTTACCTCTCACTGTCACCGCCTTCATGACCAGCTTATCCCGATTAGCCGACCACCGAATGTCGACGTCGAATGACCCTACCATGCGTCGCCTCAGTTCCACGCTCGACTGCCATACGCCGCCTTTGTCCCGCGCATGAGGGCGCGCCACCAGTCAGTTGGCCGCCGTTTTTTTCACAAGTTGGTCAAAATTCCAGTCCGACCCTGTCCGTCTGGTTCGTTTGTCCTTTCGATGATTTTTCGTAGTCTGCCTCGGATCAGTTTGCAGTTGTTCAGGTTTTCTTTCGGATTAGTTTGCAGCTGTTCAGTTTTTCTTTCAATGGCTGACAAGACCAGGGAAGCTACTGCTTCAAATCAGCCAACGCCTGGGGCATACCTTCCTGGGGCCTGGTGGGCTCCACCGCCGTGGCCCGCGTGTCTAAACCCGAACTGGACCTCGACACAGATGGCTTATCAGACACATAATACATGTTAGACACTGTCGGGTATGCTACCGCTTTTTAGAATATGCAGTCTAACTATACAGACCCGTCTTAGTATACGGATACGGGTGCATCATCTCACTTCTCCAACGATCGAGGTAAAATTCGGTACCCATTTTCATCTACTATAAGTACAATTTTGGTTGGAAATGGTTAATGTTTACCAATTACATGATTAGGTACATGTTTTCATTCCCTTACCAACCGTACATACCGTTTACCTAATATACTTTACATCCCACAAATCATCAAAAATATTGTATCTGTTCATCATTTTTGAATGGATAATAATGTTTCTTTTGAATTTGACCCATTCGGTTTTACTTTGAAAGATCTCACGAGTGGTCGAATTCTTTCTCGCCATAATAGCTTAGGTGATCTTTATCCTTTCACACTAGGGATGAGATCGGTACCATACCGGTACTGAATCGGTACCAGTACCGAATTTATGGAAAAGTTGGTACCGGTACCGAATTTATCGGTACGTTACGGGTACTCGTTACAAAATGTTTATCTCTATATGGTATTGGTACCGTACCGATACCGAATTTATGGAAAAGTGGGTACCGGTACGGGTACTCGGTACCAAATGCTCATCCCTATTTCACACCTCCACAACAAACGCCCACTTGTCTTGTTTCGGCTAAATTCATCCCATGGCATAATCGCCTTGGTCACTCATGAGCTCAAGTATTAGATGTCCTTAACCGTCTTTTTTCTGTTTCATTAACAAAGACCTATGTGTCTTATTTTTGTCACTCTTGTGAATTGTCAAACAGTAAATGATTACCATTTTATGATTCTAATTCTGTTACTTTTGCACCTTTTTACTTTTGCGCCTTTTGACATTATTCATTGTGACTTGTGGACATCACTTGTAGCTTCTAATTTGCTACAAATATTACATGGTCCTCATTGATAATTTTTCACAACATGTTTGGGTGTATCCACTTAAATTTAAATGTGAAACCTTTTCAAATTTTACAAAGTTTCATTAATTTGTTCAAACACAATTCAATAGAAAAATAAAATCTTTTCAATGCAATCTAGGTGGTGAATTTGACAACAATGATTTCAAACCCTTATACCTACGTCATCCTAGATACGATCACTTACGACTGTTCGGGTGTGCGTGCCATCCTAATACTTCGGCTACACAACCTCATAAACTCTATCCTCGATCCGCCCGTTGCATCTTTCTTGGGTATCCATCAAACTATCGGGGATACCGAAGTTTAGATCCCACAACGGGCAGAGGTATCATATCTCGTCACGTCGTTTTTTACAAGGACAGATTTCCGTTCAATGAGCCGATTTCCATAACATGTTATTGGTTCTTGGACGACACCGCCGACCCCTATACCACCATTGCCACTTACCACGGACACCTCGCCTAACCCCGTAACCACACCACTACCTCCTGCTCCCTCTGCAAACCGATACCTTATGAGTACCCGTGCCAAACATGGTATACATAAACCCGTTCACAAACTAAACCTTAACACCACCACCGTTTCCCTTATTTCCACATCCTATGTGAAAGCCCTAACGGATCCTAATAAGCCATTAGGGTTTCTAGGGTTCTCTATAACTTCTCCCTATTTAAAGGGTTTACCACATTGGTATACACGTCGAATATTTAAAACCATAAACATTTTTAAAACCGACCAAACCAAATTGTACTTTCTGTCTTCTGAATGATCTTGATAGTTAATATAGTCCTGAATCGGCTTTACCGACTTTTTCACCGGTCTAATTCTGCATCCTAATCGAGCTCACAAGGTATTTAGAATCCCTTTTGAATGTGTTCGACATTTGGCTTTATTTGTGACCTTTATTAAAATTTGAGAGGCAAGTAATTGATACTCGTTGAATTGAATTGCATACCTTTACAGAGCTAGTATATATAGAATACGTACAAATTAGTCAACCCTATAAATATGGAAAATACAACAGAAAGTTAATGTGAATGAATTTAAATTAATTTGAATATTTTGAATGATTTCAAATTAATATGAATATTTTAGTCTAACACCCCCCGCAAGCGAACAGGTGGCAGTCGAATGCTAAGTTTATCTCGAAAGTCTTCAAACAATGGTTTGGCAAGTGGTTTTGTGAAGATATCCACCGCCTGGAGCTTGGTAGGAACAAACCGAGTGTGAAGTTTGCCCGAAGAAACAAGCTCGCGAACAAAATGATAATCTACGTCAATATGTTTTGCACGCTTATGGGCAACAAGATTTTGACTCAGGAATATGGCGCTTAGATTATCACATAAAAGAGTAGGTCGACCCGTAGGAAGGGCATTGAGATCCCGTAGTAGATGCGTAATCCAAATGATTTCAGAGGCGGTGTTTGCCATGGCCCGGTACTCGGATTCACAGCTCGAGCGTGAGACTGTGGGTTGCTTCTTAGCACTCCAAGACACCAAGTTGCCACCAAGAAATATTGAATATCCATACGTTGATCGGCACTCCAAGACACCAAGTTTCCACCAAGAAATTTTGAATAGATGGCCAATTGAAAACAAGTCCATAGGAGATGGTGCCTTTCATATAACGCAAAAATGCGTTTAACAAGCTGCAATAACAAGTCCATAGGAGATGGTGCCTTTCACATAACGCAAAATGTGTTTAACAAGCTGCAAATGGGTAGTTGTGGGAGCACGTAGGAATTAACTTGCGTGATTGACTGCGTAGGAAAGGTCGGGACTTGTGATGGTAAGATGTTGCAAAGCTCCCACAAATGACCGATAGAAGGTTTGATCCAAGAATGGAGTCCCATTTGATGTGCAAATGTCTGTTGTGCTTAAAGGAGTTTCGGCGGGTTTACAATCAAGCATACCGACACGTGATAGAATGTCGTATGCATATTTAGCTTGGCTCAAGAAGAAACCTGTTGGAGTTGAGGTCACCTCTAGGCCAAGAAAGTAACTCAAGTCACCAAGGTCTTTGATGGCAAACACATTGTGAAGTGAAGCAATAAAACGAGTAATAGCAGCTTCGTCATTACCGGTGAGAATTATATCATCAACATATACCAATAAATAAAGGAGACAAGGACCCTTTATAAAAACGAATAGAGACGTATCGGCTTTGACTGCATAAGAAACCTTGGTGAAGTAGAAAAGCACTAAGACGCTGGAACCATGCACGGGGAGCTTATTTTAAGCCATAGAGAGCTTCTTAGGATGACACACATGGTTTGGAAAACGTGAGTCTGTAAATCCTAGTGGTTGTTCCATAAAGACAGTTTCCTGAAAATAACCATTGAGAAACGAGTTTTTAACATCTAATTGATGTAAACGCCACCGTCTTGTGACCGCAATAGATAGAACAATACGAATAGTGGAGGCTTTGACAACGGGGCTAAATGTGTGTGAGTAATCGAACCCGGGAAGTTGACTAAAGCCTTGACAAGTCGAACTTTAACGCGGTCTATAGAAGTATAGAACCATCTGACTTGTACTTGGTCCGGAACACCCACTTGGAAGCAACTACATTTGACGTGGATGATCGTGGCACAAGATCCCATTTCCGATTATTATGTAGAGCCGTAAGCTCTTTTTTCATGGCTAGCATCCATCGGGGATCTTTAGAAGCAGATTTGAACCCTTTAGGTTCTTTAGTAGCAAGAAGAGCATATTGAACGGGAACAACATTTGAATAAGGGTGGTACTACGATCTCGTGGGGAGGATGGAGGAGATCAAGGGAATTCAAATTCGGAATTTAAATTCTCTCGTTTATCTTTATTATTTTTATCTTTTTAGAGTTATCTTTATATTTTAGTATTTGAATTGAATAAGTCCTTGTAGCTTGGAAGGCAAGTTAGATTAAGTTAGAATAATTATAAATAGTCATCTAGTTCCTTTTGTTTACCTATCTCTGAATTTGTATGTCAATTTATTCAATAAAAGTTAGCAAGTTTTCTTCTGTTTCTAAACAACAGTTCGTCGCATGCTTTTATCTTTGAGTAAATCCATTTGTAAGTTTAACAAAGTGGTATCAGAACCTACTCCATTCAACCATGGCCGAGTTCCAAGTCTTTGCCGGATTAAAGAAGCTCAATAACACCAACTACAACACGTGGTCTACTTGCATGAGTTCGTATCTGCAAGGTCAAGATCTTTGGGAGATTGTTAATGGTGACAGCACGGTTGAGCCAAGAATCGATACGAATGGAGCGATACACAAGTGGAGAGTCCGAGCAGGAAGAGCGATGTTTATTCTAAAAACAACTGGTGAAGAAGAACTCTTGGAACACTTTAGAGATCTCGCAACGCTAAAGCAAGCCTGGGATGCCTTGGCGTCTCTCTACTCAAAGAAGAACGACGTGAAACTTCAACTGTTGGAGAACGAGTTACTTTCTGTCAGTCAAAAGGAACAAACCATCCCTCAATATTTCCACAAGGTAAAAACCTTGTGTCGGGAAATCGGTGATCTAGACGCTCAAGCCCGGATTGGTGATGCACGTATGAAACGAATCATCATACACGGACTTAAACCAGAATTTCGAAGTTTTGTAGCAGCCATTCAAGGATGGCCTACACAACCTACCCTAACCGAGTTCGAGAACTTACTTGCAAGCCAAGAATCACTCGCTAAACAGATGACAGAGGTATCGATTGCACCGACAACCAAGTCGGAACCAGAAGCGATGTATGCAGCAAAGGGAAAGGGTAGACACCGTGCTTATAACAATCATAACAGTCGAAGTACATTCAACCGATCAAGAAAGAATGACAATCAACACACGAACCGGGGGAGCGATAAAGAGAAAGACGAGATGGGTGACCGACAACCAGGAAACCACCAAGGGAGAAAACCTAATTTCAAATGCTACAACTGTGGTCAGCGCGGCCACCTAGCAAAATACTGTCGGTCCAGGCCAACGGAAGAAAGCAACTCAGCTACGACACAACCTCAAACAGAACAAACTTGGGACGCGGAGGCGTTTTTCACCCAAGTTGAAACAGTTGAAACCGTACACTCCTTGACAGCCACCATTGAACGACCAGGTAATGATCTCTGTGACTGGATAGTCGACTCAGGTTGTTCTAACCACATGACTGGTGAAAAGAAACGTTTGAAGGACCCCGTCAAGTACAATGGGAATCAGGTCGTTGTGATCGCCGACGATTCACGTCATAGTATTGCTCATATCGGTAATGTCAGCTTCCCGCCCAATAATACGAATAAAGAACTGATCCTTGAGAACGTTTTTCACGTTCCAGGAATGAAAAAGAATTTGTTGTCCGTTCCTCAAATCACCGATTCAGGGCGATACGTGTTGTTTGGACCTAAGGAAGTGATGATTTTCGATGAGTTCGAAACCAAGTCAAAACCTGTGGTCCGAGGGAAGAAGAATGCATCGGTATATGTTCTGTCAGCCGGAACTGCATACATTGAGAAAACAAGAAACAATCAGAATGCAGACCTTTGGCATCAAAGAATGAGCCACGTAGGATACGACAAGCTTCAACTAATGGTTAAGAAAAAGATGTTAACGTACGTACAGACGTTGTTTGCAGTGGGTGCCAATATGGTAAAGCACATCCACTCCCATTTGAAAGCTCACAATATCAATCTAAGACTCCCCTTAAGTTAGTACATACCGATGTGTTCGGACCGGTTAAACAACCTTCAATCAAAGGTATGAGATACTTGATAACCTTTATTGACGATTACTCAAGGTACTTGTGGTCTTATTTTTTAAAAGAAAAATCAGAACCATTCGAGCGTTTTAAAGAATTCAAACTCGAAGCTGAGCGGGAAACAAGATGTACTATTGGGTGTCTAAGGTCCGATAACGGTGGAGAGTATACCTCTAAAGAGTTTTCCGATTTTCTAAAGGAAAACAGAATAAAACGCCAACTTACTTGTGCCAATACCCCTCAACAGAACGGGGTTTCAGAACGGAATAATCGACATCTAACGGAGTTATGTGGAAGCATGATTCATAACAAAAATGTCCCGGGAAAGTTTTGGGCTGAAGCCATGAGAACGGCTACATACGTTAGCAATCGGTTACCACAACAAGGAATGGGTTATGAGTCACCCTTTGAAAGGCTGTTCAAAATCAAACCCAATGTAATCCATTCTCGAGTATTTGGGTGCGTGTGTTACGTGTTTATTCCGGGACATCTCAGACACAAATTAGAGAAGAAAGCGGTAAGGTGCATATTTTTCGGGTATGACAATGAAAAGAAAGGGTGGCGTTGTTGCGAACCATCGACCGGTAAGTGCTATGTGTCAAGGAATGTAAACTTTGACGAAAACTCATCTTGGTGGTCGTCGAATCAAGAAATTCTGCCCGATACTGATGATATGAAGAAAGAATTAAGCGAACGGGTTACACTTGCGTTTGACGAGGCTGACCCAGTAACAGAAAATCCTGAAGTACATGTTGATAATGCCGAGAGAACAACTCCAAGAGAGAACCCGTGGCAAACCGGCACTTCGAGTAGTCAAGCTTCGGGAATAAATGACCCAGGTCCAAGTACATCTGAACAACCGTCGGTTCGACAATCAGACCGAGTAAGGCGACCCAACCCGAAGTATGCAAATGTAGCCACAGTAATGGATCCTGAAGAAGAGCCAAATTCAGTGAGACAAGCCATGTGTGAATCAAAATGGAAACATGCAATGGAAGAAGAATTGTCAGCCTTAATAAAGAACCAAACCTGGGAATTGGTTCCAAAACCTACTGATGTAAAACCCATCTCATGCAAATGGGTTTTTAAGATTAAGCGAAAGGCGGACGGAACGGTTGAACGATACAAGGCACGGTTGGTAGCGAGAGGGTTTTCCCAACAATATGGGATTGATTATGAGGATACATTCAGCCCGGTGGCAAAACTTATTTCTATACGTGTGATATTAGCCATAGCCACGAGCAAACAGTGGGACTTGTGGCAGATGGATGTGAGCAACGCATTCCTTTACGGCGACCTAGATCGAGTAATTTATATGGATCAACCGGATGGATTTATTAGTCAAGAATTTCCAAACCATGTGTGTAAATTGAGGAAAGCTTTATATGGGTTGAAACAGTCACTCAAGGCTTGGTTTGGAAAAATTGGTGAGTTTTTGGAAATAAATGGATTTGTACCTACACAAGCCGATACAAGTTTGTTTGTTCGAACAGAAGGCGACAGAATGGCGGTGGTTCTGGTATATGTAGATGATTTGATTATAATCGGAGATCTAGTTCATGAAATAGCACAATTAAAAGATAATCTGTGCACACGTTTTCTTATGAAGGATCTGGGAGTGTTGAAACATTTTTTGGGCTTAGAATTGAATTATGAATCTGATGGGATCCTATTACATCAACGCAAGTATGTATTTGATTTGCTAGTAAAATTTGGTATGGAAAGTTGTAAGCCAACACGAGTTCCTATGGAGTCTAACCTTGCACTTCGAGCAGATGAGGGAAAAGAGCTAGAAGATGTCACAATGTATAGGAAGATTGTGGGTAGTCTTATATATCTCACTCTAACGAGACCAGATATTTCCTATGCTGTAGGTGTTTTAAGCAGGTTTGTACAAAGTCCAAGAAAGCCTCATCTTGATGCAGTACGACTGGTGTTACGGTATGTAAAGGCAACTCTAAGTTATGGAAATTTAAGAGGGAGGCTAATATAGAGCTAGTAGGGTATTGCGATGCCGACTATGCTCGGGACTTGACTACTCGGCGATCTACAACAGGTTACGTATTTATGATTGGTTCAAGTGCAGTTGCTTGGTGTAGTAAAAGACAACCGACCGTGTCATTATCCACAACTGAGGCAGAATATCGAGCAGCAACAATGGCAGCCCAAGAGTGTGTATGGTTAGTGCAATTGTTGAAGGAGTTAAATCAAAAGCTTGATGATAAGGTGACTATATTTGGAGACAACATATCTTCGATATTACTAGCTGAAAATCCCACGTTCCATGCTCGAACAAAACACATAGAAGTTCATTATCACTTTATACGTGAAAAAGTGCTAAATGGTGAAATTGATTTTAAGTATGTAAATACATTGGAGCAAGTTGCAGACATGTTTACGAAGAGTTTGCCTAGGGAAAAATTGATGAAGTTTTGTGAAGCTATGGGCATGATAGAAGCAAATGTTGAGAGGGAGTATTGAACGGGAACAACATTTGAATAAGGGTGGTACGGTACGATCTCGTGGGGAGGATGGAGGAGATCAAGGGAATTCAAATTCGGAATTTAAATTCTCTCGTTTATCTTTATTATTTTTTTCTTTTTAGAGTTATCTTTATATTTTAGTATTTGAATTGAATAAGTCCTTGTAGCTTGGAAGGCAAGTTAGATTAAGTTAGAATACTTATAAATAGTCATCTAGTTCCTTTTGTTTACGTATCTCTGAATTTGTATGTCAATTCATTCAATAAAAGTTAGCAAGTTTTCTTCTGTTTCTAATCAACAGTTCGTCGCATGCTTTTATCTTTGAGTAAATCCACTTGTAAGTTTAACAGAGCATACTGAAAATTAGTGGTGATTAAGGTGGCCAAGTCCACTTGATGTTTTGGTTTGCTGTGACCAGTTTTGGACCTAGTGAGCATTGGATGAACTGGGTCGTGGGGGGAAGACGAAGTGGGCTGGACTACAGGGGGTGAGACGGGTTGTTGGGTAGATGATGGATCAGGCCAAAACTAAAATTGCGTATATCCACTCCCCTAAAAACAAAATTGCATACTTAACCTAAATTTGTATGAACTACAATATGAGTTTTGTTTGAGAGAATTAGAGGCGGGCAAAAAAACCGGTTTCAAACCGGGTCATCGGGTTCTGACCCAACCGGTTTGGCTCGACCCGGTCCGAGACCCGACCTTACCCGCAGGTGCATAACCAGTTTCCCGAAAATTTTCTGTTGGCTGGTTCATAACCCGACCCGAACCGGGTTTACCCTTAAACCGGTTCCGGGCCCGACCCGGTTTTCAAACCGGTTCCAAACCGGTTTCGAACGTTGAGCTGCTCCATTTCAACGGCTTTATAGCCGTTACAACGGTAATATTACCGTTTTTTTGAGTTTTTTTGTAGTTTTCAACCCCCCAAACTTGTATAAATAGGTGTAGCTTGTATTGGTTCAACCACACCATTCCAAAACGCTCTCATTTCTCAAAAACGGTCTTATTTCTCAAAAACGCTCACACTCGAAAGTCGAAACTCTCAAAATGGCAAACGAATCGCAAGAATCTAATATTGGTGGTGCTTCTCAAAGTGTTAGTGCTCCCACGGTTGTGCGGGTCATTCCTACAACAAGGAATCCCAATGTTTGGCAACATTTCGATTTATGCGAAATGTCGAATGGTGGTCATAAGGCTCGATGCAAGTTGTGCGGGCATTTTTTGGAAAAGACGCAAACACGACTTTGAAGAATCACATTGAAAAAAACTATTGTTCGGTGTTAAAGGCTCAAGCTTCGCAAGGTCAAACAAGTATGACAAACGAATGTAATATTTTTGCGTATAATGTTGACTTGGTTCGGGAGAGGATGGCGCATTTTGTGATTCAAGAGAGTCTACCTTTCAAACACTTTGACAACGAGCGTTTGACTCGGCTTATTCAACAAACGCTCCAACCTCGCTACACTCATGTAAGTCGTGCTACTCTTAGACGAGATTGTATAAATATGTGGAAAAAAGCTAAAGTAGAAATAATAAATGAATTTGAAAGTTTAAAAACCGGTATTAGTTTAACTTGTGATGTTTGGTCGGCTCCCCATAACTTGCCGGATTCTTACCTTTGCGTTACCGCAAATTGGATAAATCCGGGAAGTTGGCAAATGATGAAACGTACTATTGCGTTCGATATGTTTGGATACCCCCACACCGGTGACACTTTATTTTATATTTTAGACAAAGTTATAAGAACTTTTAAAATAGAAAAAAAAGTTTTTTCAATATCGTTTGATAATGCCTCGAATAATACCGTCGCGGTAAACCAACTTATTTTAAAATATAACCCGATTTGTGATGGTATTTTTTTCCATAGCCGATGTGTTGCACACATTATTAATTTAGTTGTGCAAGATGATCTTAAACACATTGACTCTGTTAGAGATCAATATAAACAAATGTTGCGTGACATTTTTCATACAAGTAAAAAAAGATATCATCGATATATAAAATTTTGTAAAGACGGGCAAACCGAATGTTTAGGTCCAAATTGGGACGTTTCAACACGTTGGAACTCAACGTGTAACATGTTCGAAAAAGCCATTCAACAAAAACGAAGTTTGCAAATGTTTCATGACCAACTAGCAAGGCAAAATAAAGTAACAAAATTTCCGACATCGGGTTGGGGTATCATTGAAGGTGTCGCCGATATGCTCCATATTTTTAAAACCGCTACACCCTATTTATCGGGAGTTTACTATCCCACAAGTCCTTTGGTTTTAAATCAACTTTTTTTAATGGTTGAAAAATTAAACGAATATTCCATGCGAGGCGGCGTATTTAAAGAAATGATACCGCCAATGAAAGAGAAATTTAAAAAATATTTTAAAGAAATGCCTCCAATTATTACTTGCGCCGCCGCCTTAAACCCGTGCTTAAATGTTTCGGGTGTTGAAACTTTAATTGAAAAAATAATTTACGGTTTGGATTTATACGAAGAAGACGTATTTTTAACGGATAAAGCAAAAAAGTTTTTTACTCAAAATTTGTCAACTTTATTTAGTGTTTATGTTGAAAAATATGGTACAACATCTACCGTTCACGAGCAATTTAGAAACGCTACATCAAGTGCAAGTATTAGTCGGAGTTCAATGGTAAACTTATTTAATACTATAGTTAATGAAAATAGTAAACGTCAACGGGGTAATACCCCAAGTAGCGAATTGGGTAGATATATCGGTTCGGATTTTTTAACCGGTATGAATGCTCATGATTTTGAGACATTTGATATCTTGGCTTGGTGGAAAGGGAAGGAAAACCAATTTCCCGTCCTATCCGCTATGGCCCGTGATCTACTAACCGTCCAAGCTTCTACGGTAGCTTCGGAATCTGCTTTTTCTGTTAGTGGCAGGGTTGTTTCTTTACGAAGAACAAGACTAACTCCGCAATCGGTGGAAACGTGCCTTTGCTTAAAAGATTACTTGGACGCGGCGGAAAGAATACAACATATATCTTCCCTTGAAGGCGAAATCGAAGTCGAGGGAGAGATATACGAGGACGAGGTGGAAGGAGGATTGATTGAAGCAATCGGCGAAGAGAGCCTACGAGGGAGTTCGGGATCCGACTAGTACCGACTACCCGGATTTTCAATATATCTACGAAGAAGACTTTTATTTTTAAGGTATTTTCAATTTGTAAACTTTTAATTATTTGTTTTGTAATTTCTAAACTTTATCTTGTAGGTTTTGTAATTTTTAAATTAAGTTAATATATTAAAGTGTATTTTTAAGTTACTAAACCATTTTATTGAAATACAACATCAAGACCAACTTACACAACACGTTACTAAAACATTTTATTGAAATACAACATAAAATACCGACTTACATAACACGTTACTAAAACATTTTATTGAAATACAACATGCAATACCAACTAATTATCCGCATTGTTCGGATTTGCAATCTTCGTCTCATCATACAACTTGCAATATTTTTCTAAGTGACGGCTTAAAGTTGTATTGGACTCTTTACTAAAAAGCGATCCGCACAGCTTGCAACGAGCCTTGTTCGGTCCGCTTGACATCTCACACAAATCAAAATATTGTCAAACAGTTGGCTTTCGTGTGGTTGGAATAACTCTTACAACCGTTGAAGATGGACCAGCGTTTTCGGCCATTTTCGAGATCGTTTTTTGCTAAAGAAGTAGAAATGAGAGTAGAAAATTGTGTGTTTCAACCCATACAACCAATAAGTATTTATACTAATTTATGGGGTCAAAAAAACCCAAAAAAGTTAAAAAAAAAAAGGGGGCAAAAAACATCTCTAACGGCTAATTTTTAAAAAAATCAACGGTTATTTTTTTTTAAAAACCGGGTTAACCGGTTTAGGACCCGAACCGGTTTGGTTGCCAACCCGGTTCTGAACCAGGTCCGATCCGGTTTGATAGGGTTGTGTTTGATGTTCCTTGAACACCCGGGTCGTGACCCGAACCGGTTCGTCCATCGACCCGGTCTAACCGGGCTTTGCTCAACCCAACCCGGTTTTAAACCCGGACCGGTTTGGATTTTGGACCCGGTTTGTACACCTCTAATTGCATGTATCCCCTTTTTTAATGAGAAAAAAATTAAATTTACCCATTTTAATTTATTTTATTAAAAATAAATTATAGAATGAATATTTTACCCTTATTTTTACTAAAGGTTTAAAATTTTCTAAATTTTTATATTTTCAAATAGCTTTTTTTTGTCCTTTTTAAATTTTTTTGGTTTTTCTGTTTTTATTATGTTTCGCTAATGAGTTTTTTAATCTCCCAAAAAAAATTATCTTTTTTGCGTTTTTACTAAGTCTTTTTTGCGCTTTTTCATTATTTTTTCCGTCTATGTTTAGTCTACTCTTCTTTATCACAAAAAAATACGAGTAACAATCATCAAAAGTGAAAAAAAAAATGACAAATTTTTAACCCCCCTATGGAACCAAAAAATCATGACATAAAACGATCACCAAAATCGACATCACAATCTCCAAAATGCAAAAAAACAAATGCCAAAGTTTTGACCCATTATGGTATCGAATAATCAATTGCTCGACTTTGATTAGTTACTTTCACCGGCTTTTGTATCGAATAATCAATTGCTCGACTTTGATTAATTGCCAAACAAATGCCAAAGTTTTGACCCATTTTACTTGTTGATGATTGATGTTGAGATGCCGGATTTTTACATGTTTTGTCATGGTATCCATACTCACAACACCACCAACATTTATGTCTTTTTTTTGGCTCTACTCCAAAAGCTAGTGATAAAGAAGAGTAAACTAAAGATAGATGGAAAAAAATCAAAAATAATGGAAAAGCGCAAAAAAGTTAATAAAAATGCAAAAATTATAAAAAAAAGTTTTAGGAAATTAAAAAACTCGTTAGCGAAACATAATAAAAAACAGAAAAACCAAAAAAATGTAAAGAGGACAAGAAAAACTAATTAAAATTGGTAAATATGAAAAATTGAGAAATTTTAAAGTTTTAGTAAAAATAAGGGTAAAATAGTCACTATAAAATTTATTTTTAATAAAAGAAATCAAAATTGTTAAATTTGAATTTTTTTTATTAAGATAGGGGATATATGCAATTTTGGTTTTTGGGGAGGGGAAATATGCAATTTTGGTTTTTGGGAAGGGATATATACAATTTTGATTTTGGATTGGGTAAATATGCAATTAAAAAGGTTTAGAAATGCATATATACAATTGACCCTAAAAAAATTATTTGTAGCGGTTTTTAATACAAAAATAACAATTAATTAATTAATTTTCTTTACTGAAACCAGTATATAATAAAATTATCATAACTAGTTGCCGGCGACAACCACTAGCTTAGTCTAGTGGCAAAGTTGTATACCAAGACTTCACTAAAATAGAGAGCTTTTGAGTTCAAGTCCCACTTGTGACAAAAAAAGGGGATCCAGGTTGGGCCATGGGGTTTTCTCACCTATGGTGGGTTACTGGGTTTCCTCCTAAAGGAGGTGGAGATAATTAGGTGGATCAGTGGCACGTCAGTGATCCAAATTGCGGTGAGTTAAGGTGGAAAATATTAATAATTCTTTTGAATCGGGTGCTCTTTTTGAATCTTGTTCTATTAATGTTGTTAATTTACTTTACTTTAGTAAATTTGATTGCTTGATTTTGTGATGCAGAAAGTTCATTGTGAATGGATTGAGATGTTAGATATTATAAATACTGGGCGCAAGTATAGGTGGCAATCGTGACCTATTCTTCAGCAAATGAGTTGATTTGGGCAAAAATAAATTTTATATAGGTTCATTTGGGTCATCTTAAATTAATCAACGGGTCAACTATGGTCTACTCAGATTAGTCAATGGGTCAACACGAGCAACTATTATAAAACTAGTTCACATAAAAAGGCCCATTTAACCAGCTTAGTGGAAATGCCAAGGAGCATTTGTTTGTTAAAAGAAAATTTTGTTTCTTTTATCCAATGTTTTAAAAACCGATTTTTAAACCTTACCGGGTTGGGCTCAGAAATGGTTCAACCGGTTGTACCGGGTTATATCGGGCGGTTCAACCGAGTTGACTAGTTAACCCTATAATTCCATAAAAATACAACTTCAACTCAAAAAATAATCTAAAAATACATGATTCCATAATAAAAAATAATCCAAAAGTTAATCCATAATAAAAAATAATCCAAAAGCACTCAATTTTTCAATAAAGTTTTTTTAAATAAAAGTGTGCAATTGCTTTATGCCATTGGAGTGTTGAATGCATTAAGTTCACGATCGCTTAAAAGATTGAACATGAACTGATCAATCGATGGAACTGATCAATGAACTATTTTTGAAGAAGAAATGATCAATTGATGGAACTGATCAATCGATATCTAGGTTACACAAATTTTAACGGCAAGCAGAACTGCAGAAGGATGATGGTTTTTAACTGGGCCGCTATCTTTTTGAAAAGGAACTGAACAATTAATTTTTTTTTCTAAACAGGGCCTTAGGTAACTGAGCAATTAATTTTAACGACAAGCTGGTTACACAAATTTTTTTTTCTAAACTGACCGCTGACTTTTTTGAAAAGGAACTGAACAATTTTTTTTTGTTTTAAAGTTAAAACCTAAAACCGGTACAACGGTATAACCCGGTATTACCGGTAATACCGGCGGTATAACTTACAAACCGTTATTCCAATTTACCGGGCTCAAACTTACCGGACTAGTAACCGAAACCCGGTTCAATTGGTATTACCGGCCGGTTTGAACCGGTATTTAAAACATTGCTTTTATTTTATCACATGTTGAAGGTAGAATGAAACACTAAACAGAACTGTTTCTATAGATTCAACAAATGAGTACGTCTTCTTTTTAGTCCATTGGTCCATTTAGTAGTAAAAATGTTTCACATCAAAAACCTAACAGTAAATACAAAAAAGTTTAAGGCTCAAATTTATTATTTGGGACCATTTTTGTCAGCACAAAATTTTAGGCTCAAATTCAGTATTTGGTTAATCGAACCATAACGAACTGAACCAATGTCTATAACCGATTAACTGAATCCGACCGGTTTTATAAATCCCATAACTAAAATTTTGAGCTCAAAATTTCTTTTTTCTTTTCATAGTTAAATGGGCTTCATAAATGGGTTACATGATACTAAATGGGGCTAATGGTGAACCCATGAAATACCACTTAAAAGGTCATAGTCATTCCAAATTTTGACGACCGAGTATCCTTATTGAAGTTAATCATTTTACAACGTTGTATTGATTAGATTGTTGGGTAACCGTGTTTGGCAAGGATGATAAGGCGTTGGCATGAGCTACCATTCACATATCTCAACTTCGCAAATGGCATTAGACAGTTTTGCTTAAAAATATGATTTTAGCATTTTTTTTTCACATTAATATCTTTCTTTTAAGAATATGTACGTTTTAATACGATATTAATTCTACAATCGCGGGTGAATGAATCATCATTGTCAATGTTATGCGAGTGATTCACCATTCCTTTTCTTAGTAAACGTGAGATCCTATTACCGGAAAACTCATGAGACTCTATCAATACCTTGCTAAGCATTGGGATTGGGTTAAACGTAACTTTCACTGGTAGGTTGTCTTCAAGAGGGTTATAGGCAAAAATCAGTGGAAGCTGGATTCGAACCTGTGAGAGATTTAGACGCTTATCACTGCGTCACCTCTTTAAGGTTACCATTGTTAATGTACTTTATGGATGTCTAGTTATGGTTCGATTATGACATTGACATCTAAAATGATGTTTGAGGAAGTTGTTTTTAGGATATTTACATATATCCCCTTCCTAAGTTTCTTTATTACATATTTACCCAACTCTAAAATTTAATTACATATTTCATCTTCCTAAAACCTATATATTACATATTTATCCAATTCATTTAAAATAACTTATTTTATTATCATTTTACCCTTAATGAACCAATTAAAGTATTATTTACATATATCTCATTCCTAAATATTTGTGAGGGGCAATTGGGTAATTTTAAGTTAATTGGGGAAATACGTAATTAAAGTTAGGGGTTAGGGATATATGTAATAGGGGGAAATATGTAAAAAAACCTATTTTGAAAAAGGTTATACTCTGATTCTTACGGGACTCAAAATTACCTTTCATTTTGTTTTTTCTCGTACCATAAAAATGTAAATGTATGAAACTAGAAGATTTCCCCCGCACGATGCAGCGAGATATAAAAAAGTATATTTACCGTAGTATTAAGTTTAATCACACAAACAAAACAAGTGTCCTAGTGTAATCAAAAGATAAAAACGTAATATGCCCAAGATGTTGAATTTGTCATATGATAAACTCGTGGAAGGTAATAGGAGCTGTTATTTCCTGCCGGTGTGATTATTGGTTGAAGAGATAGGAAAAAGGAAAATAACAATAATATTAATAATAATAGAAAAGGGGAAATAATGATAAAAATAATACTAAAACACAATTAAAAAAGAAACCAATTAATTGGTGACATATGGCAACAAACTAATAGATTTGAATCTATTCATGGCCTTTCATTTTTATATAATAATAATAACTAGCATTTGATGCTCCCGCTCCGTGGCTGGGTCATGTACTCGAAACAAAATATAAGCGATAACACATCCAAAAAGTTGAACTAAAAAAACTGGATTAAAAAATAACAAAATAAAATTAAAACATAAAAACGCCACCCCCAAGGTTCGAACCCGGTGGATGGGGAGCACAGGGCGCGGCCTTGCCCTGATTCAGGAGATCATTTGTGTTTCAGCGTCCCAACTCCATAGACCACAACCACTGTCACTCACTGCCTCACTCGCTGCCACCACAGGTTAGTTGTTGTCTTGTTGACTTGTTTCTTCACTCTTGTTTGTTATTTGTAAAAAGAAAATCTAGGGTTTTGTTGTTGTTTGACATAGACAAGATTTTTGGGACTTTTGGTAATTTAGATGTTAGAAACTTGAATTAGAGCATTCGCAGTAGCACCCCTATCACCATCCCTATAATTACACTAAAATCACTATCTTTTCTCTCTTCTTTTCAATTAAATAATATTTTTTTATACCTTTATCATTACCTTTTCTCTCTCCTCCACTCACAACCACTTTAAAAAATTATGTGGGTGAACAGTGTTTCCCCCAAATATACAGAAAATTTATACATTTTCTCTCTCCTCCACTCACAACCACTTTAAACCCCCCTCTAAAATATAGGGAACTCACTCACATAAATATAGGAAACTTACTGTGAATGCTCTTAGATGTTAATTTAGATGTTAATTTGAATTTGATTCGTAGGTATTATTATGGATATTAAAAGATATTTCCATAGAGCACCATCAAACCGTGAATCATCATCTTCAAGTAGTAAACCGTCTCGAATAGATTTGAATGGGCTTCCATGGGATCCTTCCGAAAGGAAACCAATTTCATCTTATCTTGCTCATAATTGGGTGAATTTTTGCGTTTCTTTCATGATTAATAGCCGGTTATTGATGAATTCTACATATGTGTTCTTTAGGGTTACTGTTGATCACATCAAAGACAAAAACATCAGGTCATACTTCTATCACCATTAACTCTTATGATGACAAATTTTTACCTGCAGGTGCCTTTGCTCCATGAGCAAAGTTTTAGGAAATGGTCCATTGCTTGTTGATATCTTATGCAGTTGTTCTTTAAACACTTGGATTGTCTAGGATTTAATAATATACAGTTTCTTGTCACAATTAAAACATCATGAGATGTCATATGTTTTTAAAACACCAATTTCTTGTTGATTCTTGCAGAGTTGCAGTGGTGCAAAATGATCAAATATATTGCTAGTTTCCATATTCATTCATCTTTTGATATCAATAGCGGTATGTTCTTTTATGTCCACCCATCAACATTCATTTAAAGTATTTACAGAGTTGATACTTGTGTATATGCATCAAAACCACCACATTATCTCGATTTATTAGGATCATTAGCAAAATTATTAATTTTCTTTTTGCAAAAGGGCCTCAATTTTCGATTTCGCTTTGGGCCACCAAAATCATTGAGCCGCTCCTGACCCGAACCATTGAACCGACTCGAAAATTTTTATGTCCGGCCCTATAAAATTGGAGCATCTAAAAACAGTAAACCCCTTGGAAAAAATTCCTGGATCCGCCACTGCTTATATACTATTAACTCCAGATATGTTCACAAATGGGTTCTGGTCTACTGGTGCGCTCTGTCTCTAACAGGTTTGTTCACAGATTTGTTCAATACTCGCCGTCAAATAAACCTTTACCGTCGGATATGTAAAAGGTAGACTAGGGGTGTTGTTCGGGTTATTTAATCGGGTTTCGGGTAGATCGGTTTGGGTTAATCGGTTTTTTCGTGTGTGCAAATTTACCGGATAACCGATCCGAATAACATTCGGGTAGATCGGGTTCGGGTTAATCGGTTTTCGGTTTAATCGGGTCGGGTTTAGGGTAGGGACACATATGTTGAACAAAATAAATGAATCAAGTTTAAAAACATAAAATAAACATGTTTGTGAGACAAAAATAAGCATATTTCCAAGAGATTATAGCTTCAAATCACAAGTGTTTTATCCTAGTCTAACATTAATCAATCAAGGTATACTAAATTAAAAATTATTAAGAAATAGATTAATGAACAAGTAATAGATTATGCGAACCTATGCTCGTATCATTGTTTCTTCAACTTCATGAAAACTAAATGTTCGATCATAGTAATAAGATTATAATTTGTAAATAGAAAGGTAAGAATAATTCCGTAATATTGATCTATTAATTTAGTGATATAGAGTAACAAGATTGTAATTTATAAACCATGTTTATAAATGTTCGGTTTATTCGGGTTAATCGGGTTTTTGATGTTTGAAAGTCTAACCGAAACCCGACCCGAATAACAATCGGTTTTCGGGTTATTCGGGTACGGGTTTAATCGGTTCGGGTGAAGTCGGATACAGGTAAAATTGACGGGCCTACCCTAACTACACTTGAGAGTCAAGTTCAAGTCTTGGCATAGTCGGTTGTGTATATTTTGCATCCAATGTTTTTTTTTATTATATTTGCCATTAGAATTCCTTTTGTTTTTTGCTTCCAAGGTTTTTATTATTTTTTAATTATATTTTTATTACTAATATTCCAAGGTTTTTATTATTTTTTTAGTTATATATTTTTAAAAATTATTATTAATAGCTATTACTACTTTAATTATTATTACTATCATTATAATAATTATTTTTTTTATGGTTTTTCTTATATTTTGGCTTTAATATTTGTATTATTATTATTATTATTATTATTATTATTATAATTATCATTATTATTATTATTCCGTTAATGGAAGTCCCTACTACATTTCACGTGTCAATGGATGACAGATTCGACAACCATTTTCATAACAATCTACATAGCTGTCATCGATATAAAACACGTGTCGGTATCTTTTTAAACATGTTACGCCTTTATCTTTTTGTTCCATGCGGCACCTTTTATGTAATTAATGAAATATTGCTAACTTTTTTATTTTGTAACATACTGGTTTTTCCGTTGCATCGTACGGGGCGAAAATTCTTAGTTATTGAAATTAAAATAGAGAGAAATTTATAACAAAACTAATTAATTTAAACTAAACTAAGGAGAAAGTATACAAGTATGAAATTGTTGGTCCTTTCTCATTTCTCAACACTACATACTAATTATATGACTTTTAAGTTGCTTTTTACTTAATTTTTAACATGCCCCTTCAAGCTAAACATTAGTATCGGTTTGAGGTTTAGCTTAAAGTAGATAATGAAACCAAATAACGAGAAGACCCATAACTCAAAACCTAATAAAAAAACAGAAAGAAATAACATGATCGATGTTCCAAAACAATAGCTATGCTTCCTTTCTCATTTCCTTGATGACATCACTATAGAGGATTGTTGCCCCTTGTAATTTGCTTCTTTATGATTCCTCTTATTCTTCTCCATTTATAAAGTCTCTTCGTCGGTTTCCCTTCTTTGACAGTTGTTTTGGAGAGATTTCTTCAACATTTGGAATAACATGTTGAATTACTGCTGGCATGGAGGGATGCACCATTCTTGTTTTGTTTTTGTGTAATTTATTTTTATTTTGCTTCATCTTCATTCTTCTTCTACAATGAGGACCAATGTTGCATTTTGTGGTTCCGGTTTTTAAGATCCAGGATCGGTGTCTAATTCAAACAAACAAACTGAAATAATTTGGTCACCAAGAGCGATAGTGGCTCTGATACCATATAAAATTTAAAATAAAGAAAGGAATTTAAAATAAAACTAATCTAAACTAAACTAAAGAGAAAGTATATAAATATGAAATCGTTGTTCCTTTCTCATTTCTCAATAATAACTACGTAAGTTTATATAGAAACAAAGAAAGATTAATAAACTACCTATACTAAATACTACATACTAGTCATGTGATTTTTAAGTTGCTTTTTTACTTGATTCTTTTAACACACCTAAAAATGGGCGAGGTTCATGTCTTACCCTATGAATGGTGCTACTGAATCCAAACTATTGTTTCTAACTAACACTTGACTAGAAAGTAAGAAATCCTTCTATCATCAGTAGCACTATCAACAACCGAAGTGGAGTATGTTTCCGCTGGTAGAGCATGTGCACAAGCACTATGGATAAAAGAAACGCTTGTCAACTATGAGGTAAGTGCTCTAAATATTCCTATATTTTGTGACGATAAAAGTGTCATAGATCTTAGTAAGAATCTCGTATTACACTTTAGTACTAAGCATACAGACCTTAGACATCATTTCCTTATAGATAATGTGCAAAAAGGAAACATATCATTTACTTAGTGTACCTTCCGATGAAAATATAGCGACATATTCACTAAATCATTATAACGTGAATCATTTAACATCATGAGAATGGACCTAGTGATGTTAGAGCATAATCCATAAATATACGATTAATCAATGCCCGGTCGACCGCGGGCCCCTGCTGTTTGGCATGGCACAAAATAAAAAAAAACTAGAAAGAATGTTGGCGGTTGGTGTCCGGTCAACTGCCACCACGAAAACCCAAATCCGGGTTTTGTTCAACTTTTGGCTCACTTCCTCTCACCTATTCACTTTCCTACTTACCAACTTACTCTCCATCAACTTTAAGTCAATCCTCCAATGATTCTAACATTTTCCCATACAAATATTCTCTTATAACACCTAAAACTCTAACACTTCGTATCATCTACTAACTACACTATAATCCAAAGAAAAAAAAATCAAAGTTACAAGAGCTCTTGGTTTCTCTAAATCCATCTACTAACTCTTGAACCAAATCGCATAACTCTCTTACAACTGGGCCCTTGTCCAACATTTACACTCACCTCTTTTGCTCTAAAATTTCAAATACATATCCAATATATCTCTCTCACTCTAGTTTTCATCATATTCTAACATTTTAGAAGAGAGATTAAATATCCAAGATCAAGTGAAGATCAAAGAGCAAAATAGAAGAAGTTGTGCTTCAACTTTCATCATTCTAACTATTCTTGTACTTGTAATTCGTGTGGTATTATGTTAACATTTTGTTGAGAGATTTTTGTAAGGGCTACTCACTATACTTGTATATGTGAGTTAATTATCATCATGATCTTGATATAGTGTATGGTTGAGTTGAGAAACACTATCTTGATATAGTGTTGAGTTATCTTAACATAGTGTAAAGTTGTGTGAGATTATAAAGACCAATATCTTGACATAGTAGTTGAAGAAGGTGACCACTACCTTTGTTTAGTGAAACGTTGTACAAGGTGATCACTACCTTTGATTAGTGAAACGTTTGGTGTACCGGTGATCTCTTCCGTTCAAGAGAAATGTTTAGTGGAGCAACTCTCGATAGGAGAATCAGGGAGAGGACGTAGAGTGGATTAGTTAACATCCGGTTAAACCTCTATAAATTTGGTAATCCACTTGAAACTCTATAAATTCAGTTTTGTCTTTCTAACCCTTAAACTCTTTACATTATTGTTTGTTTAAGTTATTCAAGTTTTAACAAGTGTTAATCCATACAAGTTAGTTTTAATTAAGCAAACTAAAAAAAAAACCTATTCACCCCACTCCTCTAGTTTTCTATAAGTATTTGGGTCTACTTAAATTATACAACGTGTCAACTTGGGTTGGCTAAATTCAATTAACAGGTCAATATAAGTCACTTTTATAACACTTGCTAACTTAAAATAAACTTAATTGTTCAAATGGGCAAGCAACATCCACAACCAATATTTGTCACCGCTAACTACTGATCGCCTCCATCTACACCATCAAACCCCGCTACCATCACCTCTGCCACTAACAAAACCACCACCTGTCACCAATGTAACCGCCACCATCGCATCGTCGACACCATTGATAATACTAATGTCACCACCACCCCACTGCCGTCACTATAACTACCACTGATGCCAAAACAACCACCACCTCCAACACCACTGCCATCTCCGCCACTAACTTGAAAGCAGGACATTTGCGATCGAAAAAACGATCACATATTTTGTGACCGGTTTGCGACCGAATTTAAATGGTCACAAATTAGTAACCACAAATGATTCAGTCGCAATAGAAGTGCTATGAGTGGAATTTACTTTTTAGTTAATGAAATGTTTTAGTTATTGTATTTTTTAATATTAGTATTAACAATTTTTAATTAGTAATGTATTTTTTATTAAATTTAATTAAAAAATGGTTTATGGATGAAGAGGAATGGATTCAGCCACTTCAAAGATAGGTCGGGAAGAAATGAAAAATCTGATGTGACGCTAGCGTATCTTCGTGTCACTGATGACACATCCTTGAATTGAATTTAAATGTTGTGACTTGGGGGGTGTTTGGGATTACTTATTGACTTAATAACTTATATAAGTTAATAAGGTGTTTGGGGAAGCTAACCTAATTACCCTATTTATGTCATTTTCAAGAAGTAAGGGGGGGCTTACTTATGACTTATAATTTATTAACTTATATAAGTTAGAGCATGGGGTATACCGGTGTGATTATGGTGTGGTGTGATAATAAAGTGCACGCCACATGGCGCCACGTGACTATCCTCATTATCACACCACCCATCATTTGGCAAGGGGTATACCCGTGTGATTGTGGTGGTGTGATAATTAAATGTTATTTTTTTTTACTTTTCATTTAAATAAAATAAAACATAATATTTAATTAAAAAAAAATACATTAATTAAAATAACTAAAAAAACATTACTAACAAAAATTAAATTAAAATTAATAAACACAAATAAAAATAATTAATATTAAAAAAATGCAAAAAAATAATTTTTTTTTACCGATTATTGGATCATCCGAGACGTCTATAAACGTCTTAACCAAGTGTAGTAGTTCGTCTTTGCCCCACTTCCTTTTTGTATTCGGTCGGCTTGAAGTCTCTTGCGACACCTTCTTTTTTCCTTTTTTTTGTGAGACATTTGAGTATCGGCCACGGTTTCTTGTGACATTTCTTGAGTTTCCGGTACAAAGTCAAGTGGTGTACCCGGTTGGGACATAGAGGATTGGTAGTTAAACATTTGAAAGTTCAGGTTTGGTTGAAAGTTTGGGTTGGGGTGGAAGTTCGGGTTCGGTTGAAAGTTCGGGTTCATTTGGTTGGCCATGAACGCGTTATCACGAGCCGAGTATTGAGCCCAAAAGTTGGTGAAAATAATTATAGAGTAAAATTGGGTATTTATAGTGAGTAAAAATAAATATTATTATTTATTTAAACATTTAAATTTTCCAACGGTCAAAATTTGTACCGTTCAACGGTACAATCTCAAAAGCTCTCATTCGTTTCTCGCATGAAAATTTTCACAGCCAATCATCACGCCGTGAAAAACAAATCGAGGGGGCGGTGTTTGATTGTGATCACGCCGTCATTTTGGTGGCCACGCAGGATCACGCCGTGTGAATGCCGGGTATACCAGATGCTCTTATAAGTTATAAGTAGATTTGAAAAGGAATCTCAAACATCCCTTTGATTGATTTTTAAGTGACATGTTCTATTGCCTTTTCGTATAACTGTTTCTGGTAGAAGCAAAAAGTTGTGAGTGACGTCATTTAACACAGTTCGATTTAAGAAGATAAACAAGTGTCCAAAAAGATCCAACACTTCTCCATCGGTTTCTATCTAATTCAATTGTCAGCATGACATTTGTTTCCAAGGCAATATTCTATTTCTCTCGTATTTCTTTTGTTATTGCTTATTTCTTAAAGTTCTTATATATAGCTTTATAAGTTATTTTATATTATAAAGGAAAATACAAAATGTAATTATGAATACAAGTAGTATGATAAGTTCTAAAATGTAGTTATTTTTTGCATTATAGATTCAGGATATACGGTATGAGCCACTCCTCACTGCGGAAGGGATGAGGTGGCCAGAGGGATCGCCAAGGAACACCACCCCACCACCGCTAGAATGGAGGGATGCGGGGGAATCTCCACACATATCTCCCCGTCAACTTTTTTCATGTTTCTCTCATATACATATATATTTTTTAAATAAAAAATCAAAAGTGGAGTGGAGTGGAGTGGGGTATTTTCTTGATGGAGTGGAAGGGAGTGGAGTGGGAAAGAGTGTGATGTGATGTGACGTTGACGTGGCACATAGTGATGAGAAATAAGGAGTTAGCCTCAGAGAATGAATACGCATTTTTGAAAGAAAAGAAAAAAAATTATGATTTAACACTTTTTTTATGATGGTAAGAGTGTCTGTACTCTATAGATCGGTCACCTCAACAATAATATAAACAAAAGAGAGAAATGTTGCATCAAGATTTGAAAGATTTGACTCAACCCTAATTAATCTGCAAACAAAACTCATTATAAACTTCAAGATTGTATGAGTGGACGTTTCTTTAACACTACGAAAAGTGAAAAATCTCACACCTTTCTCTTACACGACGACTTAGATTACAATAATAAGATATTCTCGACATTAATGAATACCTAAAAATTCATAATCGTCGATACACAAATGGAGACTTTTAATACGAGTTTTGGTGGTCATCTCTCTTCTCATAAAGAAAAAGAAAGCTAGACGATGAATCCTATTTAAAGAAAAATAACTATAAATTCTAATTTTAATACAAATAAACTTATATTAGTTAGGATCAAATAATTAATCTCCTCTAGATTTTGATAAATAAATAAAAAAACTAATTTAAGGTAACTCGATTCGATTTTGTAGTTGAAGACACGGGAAAGGGGTGGTTTTTTCTTGTTGTCATCCAATTGGGATTGGCCAAAATTGAAGCATGACATAATAAGGACCTACAACTACAATTGGACCATTTTAACACTCAAAAGTTTTGTATGATTTCAAGTCCTTGTCACCATTTGGCCCCCAAAGAAGATGACTTTTTATCTTCAATCAAACATCAATAATTTCATATCTAAATCATTTTCATCTCTATAAAGTATCTTTTTTTTTCTTTATATAATAACATTAAAAGACCTTTTTAGATAATCAAATCTAAAGTTAAATATGTTCATATTAATATCATTATAAAAAAATATGTTTTATTTAACTACCTTACATATGTAGGATGAAATCTAATATATCAATATTTTGTTGAATTAGATTCACATGTGGCTTAGAAGATACTGTTTGCTTCATATGCAATTTATTTCTTGTTCCTTTTGTTATTATTGGTACCCAACTAGCTTTCTCAAGACACAGATTTACAATTCTGCCCCTTGTTTCTTGAAATTGATAAGGTACCAACATTGTCCTATAACTTTCAAGTGCCTATTTTTGAAATTAAAAACCTATAATGTCAAATATAATAGATCATAATCATAAATTCATCTCAATTCAAACCTCCTAAGTCAAGTACATATTTATAGGATTAAAAACCTATAATCTTAAATATAATAAACCATCAACTTAAAATCATCACAATTTAACACTCGGTAATCCAAATTTGCACCGTTTTTTTTTCTCTCTTACATCTTTACGTTTCTCTTTTTTCCACTTACACTCTCGTATATCTCTCTCTTACACTTCTATATTTCTCTATTTTACGCTCATCCGCATGCTCCTCTCTTCTCTGTCACATTCATCCCTTTTTTTAGATACATATAACAACAATCATAATAAAATATACTCACACCAACATGCATATACCACTAATTGAGAGAAAATCATGCAAGTCATGATTGAAAGAGAATAAGACTAAAACCAAAAGAAAACAAGAATGAAAAAGCAAAAAGGCCATGGGATGTTATCCTTCTTCTTCGGTGTCAACTTTTTTGGCACAGACACTAGAATCATATCCTACTACATCTTATAAGGTGTGCAATCACATCCCACAAGAGCCTTATTTTTCAAAGTTGTAGTTTTTAAGTAAACTCCCACCCACAATATCACCAGGAAAATGACATTCTTTTTTTCTACATAAGATCATCACTCAATTCATTCCTTTGTTTGTGGTTTTAGTGATTGATTGATTGATTGTTTTCACCTTTCTATATACACTTCTAGAAACACACACACACACACAGTAACTTGGAAGCAAAGCTTGAGGGTTAACAGATTTTGTCAAAAACCCTTCTTTCTTGTGTAGTTATATTAAGAAAGAAAACATTTTTCTTACTTCAAATTCAATTTTGGCAGCTTTTCAATCTTTTACAAACAAGGCCCAAACTCTCTGTTTTCTGTTTAGTGTGTGTATCTGAGAAAAGATTTCATATTTGTGAGTTAGAAATTCAAATTTTGAGATTTTGAATTGTGGGTTTTGTTTGTAATTCAATATTGCATATTGGGTTTTGATCAATTGAGAAAATTTTTGTTTTGAATGATTAAATTTGGTGAAATTGTAGATGAAGTGTGAGGGTGAGTGTGTGGGAGTAGTATTGGAAGTTTTTGCCGGAAAAGATGGACCGCCGGAGCTGGCTTTGGCGGAGGAAGTCGTCGGAGAAGAGTACCGGAGAAACTGAAAGCTCTGGGGGATCAGTTTCTTCTCATTCTGAACGATTCTCCGATGATCAGGTTTGGTCAACACTTGAACTCATTAAATGGTGGAATCTTTAATTATAGGCAGTACAATATTGTCTTCTGGTTTCCTTAAAAAACATATATATTTTCTTTCGGTTGTAAACATGTGAGTAAAGTGTACAACCATAATAATAGCTAACGCCAACGGTACAACATCCATCTTCATCACTTAGTTAATTTATTTGGTTTGCTTGGCATTGGAGTCCCATTTTGACTTTTAAGAGTCAAACAGAGTAAATGTTGACCTTGAAATCTACATAAATTCACTTAAGAGGTTTTGAAAAAGATTGCAAACACCTAATTGGTGAAACTACACATAATGGGACACAAATTATCCCGTATACCACCACGGTTGGCGAATCTAGAGAAGGTCGGGGTGTGTGACACTCGGATCAACAAAATTTTCTACTAATACAGTATCACATGTCGTTGCTTTCTTGTACTTTGATCCCTAAACTGTGTTGCTAGAGTAGTTGAAGCGAAGGTAAAAAAATTAAATTATGACATTTGAGTTTGAAAAGTTCTAGTTTCACCACTGGCTAACACTGTTTATGTTTAATTGTCGTTATCCCATATATGTTTTATGAGTTGTCTGAAGCACGAAATAGGTTGAGCCACCGGAGCTCTATCAATGTTTTTTTTTCTTTCCATGCTTAAAACCATCCTATGATTATGGAGTCAAATGATGTTTTGTTTCTTTTGGGAAGGTGTACTTGAATCAAAATTCTCAATCACTCGAGGTTGCGTCAACAGTCGATCCACGCAAGAGTGAACATAACCATGTCGTGAAGGCCCTTTCGGAGAAACTATCGGAAGCACTTCTGACCATAAATGCCAAAGAACAAATAGTAAATCAGCATGCCAAAGTAGCAGAGGAGGCTGTCTCAGGTATACAACATTTCTTAAGTATTATGTTTTCTCAAAGACTCAAAATACCTTATTATTACAACTTCAAACAACAAACCTGTATACAAAGTGAAAGAATTCAGAGAGAATCGAAACAATATTTATGAATGATATTTTCTGTGTATTGAATAACTGAAAACAGATAAAAGATTACAATAAACTGGATATAATGATAAAGCTAAACAACTAGTGATAAATCAAATAATAATAACTATAATAGATAATAAACTCGGTTAACACCAACATTACTTCAATGCACATGCAAACACCCCATTGGTTTTATTTGGTTTTCATTCAAACAGTGATTTTGTTTGTTATAGGATGGGAGAAAGCCGAACGGGAAGTCGTGGCTTTAAGGCAGCAAGTTGAGGTTCTAACTGCCAGGAACTCGACCCTCGAGGATCGAGTTGTTCATATTGATGAAGCCCTGAAAGAGTGTTTGAGGCAACTCCGACAGACGCGAGAAGAAAAAGAACAAATTGCCAACGAAGCACTAGAAAAGAAAATATCCGAAAGCGAGAGTTCTTTGACCTCCATTGATACCAATCTTCATCACAAGCTTGAAATGATTGAGAAAGAAAACTCTGATCTAAAACACCAGATTTCATCAATGGCTGAAGAGCTTGAAATTCGGATTATCGAAAGGGATTTAAGCAACCAAGCTGCTGAACAAGCCAGTAAGCAACGGCTTGATAGTGCGAAGAAAGTAGCTAAGCTTGAAGCCGAGTGTCGCAGGCTAAACTCGGCTCTTAAAAAAGCTAATGATCATCAATTAAAAACTCGTAAAATGCCATCCATTACTGAGAATGGTGATTTCAAGGAGACGAGTAGATTTGGGAGAACCCGAATGGATTCTTTTGTGGAGATTGATCTCATGAATGACTTTCTTGAAATGGAAAGACTCGTGGCATTGCCCGGAAGTTCTGAAGTTGAGGAGCGGTTAAAAACAGTTGAATCATTGGAGATTGTGTTGAAAGAGCGTGAAAACGAGCTTAAAGAGGCTGAATATAAGTTGGCTGAGCGTGAAAATGAGCTTATAGTGTCAAGAAACCGGCTTGAAGAGGCTGAATCTAAGTTGGCTGATTGTGAAAACGAACTAAAAGTATCGAGAAACCGTTTTGAAGAGGTTGAATCTAAGCTGGCTGAGTGTGAAACCGAGCTTAAAGTATCGAGACATCGGCTTGAAGAGGCTGAATCTAAGTTAAGTGAGCATGAAAACGAGCTTAAAGCATCAAGAACCCCTCTTGAAGAAGCTGAATCTAAGTTATCCAAGTATGAAAACGAGCTTAAGGCATCAAGAAACCAGCTTGAAGAGGCTGAATCTAAGTTATCCAAGTATGAAAACGAGCTTAAGGCATCAAGAAACCAGCTTGAAGAGGCTGAATCTAAGTTATATGACCAAGAAAACGAGCTTAAGGCATCAAGAAAGTTGCTTAAAGAGTCTGAATTCAAGTTGATTGAACGTGAAAACGAGTTGAAGGCATCAAGAATGCGTCTTGAAGAGGCTGAATTCAAGTTGGCTGAGCATGAAAACGAGCTTAAGTTATCGCGATATCAACTTGAAAAGGCTGAATCAGAGTTAGCCGAGTTTGAAATCGAGCTCAATGCATCAACATATCTACTTGAAGAGGCTGAATTCAAGTTGCATAACACCACGAGCCGTCTAGAAATGTCTGAAGCAGGACGCGAAGCTGCCTCCATGAAAAAAGAAGAGGCTGAATCGCGGTGTAAGGCATTAGAAGCCGAGATAGAAATCTTGGTTTCAAAAGTTGATTATTTGGAAAACACCATCCATAAGGAACGGGATATATCGAGGCAGACTGAAGTAAAGTATCAAGACCTCAAAGACGAGGTATCGAGACTGCAACACGAAGTTCAGGATACAAATTCAAGAACTCGAGCTGAAGAATTCAAATTCCTCAAAATAAAGCAGGTGAGTTTCAGGGTATGCACGTCAAAGCATACCCTAAAAATTAAATTAAAATATGTATTAATATTATAATTTTTTCAACCTTTTTACTTTTACACTATAAAAGAAGTTTTAGGGTACGCATTCGACGCATACCCTAAAACTCTTTGACACTGTCATGTTTACAAATTACAATACTCTAATTTTAAGTTTTGAGTTTGTTTTACGAATATAAGACAGACTTTTTGATGCGACCCGGCATTTGCAGGACACGGAGTTAGCGATGGCCGGAAGTAAATTTGCCGAGTGCCAAAAGACGATCGCTTCTCTTAGTCGGCAGTTAAAAGCACTTGCAACGCTTGATGACTTCTTGATTGACACCAACAGTTTGTAACAAGTGTTTGTAATGGTAATGAATAACAGGCCATGATTTTGAGCTATCTACACGACGGGTTTCACTTGCGTTCGACTTAGAACAGTATAACTTTTATGCCTCGGGTATTAAGTTCCACTCGTGTCGATTGTTCTTGATATAGAATGAAGAATGAGCGATTAAATACATGTACATTCATATCTATTTTTATATCACCTCCATCCCAAGCTTTTAAGGGTGGATATATCTATTTCCCATACGGCCAAAATTATGCCCTATGATAAAACTACATTAATTGTATATTCCTGAATAAAAATATAATTATGTCGTTCAACCAAGTAAAAACATTATTCACTATAACATACTTTACACACATGTCACATTTTTTGACAGCTTAAAATAAGATAAAAATATTGTGTTATTTAAAACAAAAATAATAAAAATGAAATCTCTTTAGAGGATTTCAATTACATGTAAAATAATTGTTAGAAAAGGACAAAATCTTTGAATTTTGGAACCGTAAAGCAAGTAGAATGATGGATCTATGAAAATTAATAGGGTTAGCCATGTCTATGAACATTATTTATTCATCCCCACCACCAAGTTAAAATTAAGTTTGAAAGTGACTTTGACACTCACATGCTGGCATGCATATTATCATACATGATAGACAATTTTCAAACATTATATTATTATTGCTGTTAGAGCATGATTTACAAAACCCATTGTGGATATTGTTGGGTCCGACCCGCCAACCAACGAACGCGACCCGTTTACCAGTCCTACCACCCGACGCACCCATTTTGACACCTCTAATAATTTGACAACATGAAAAAGGTCAAACAAACGCACGCCTATGACTAGTCAAAAAGCTGCTGAGCTTAGATTATAATCTTTAGAAAGGTTGTTCAACTTACATTCACCCAAGGGTCATGTTCTTCACTCTAATAGCTAAAATGAAAGTTAATCCTTTTCAAAAACAGAGTATATTCCATGATTAATTACCAAGAAACAGAGGATTTATCAAAAGATTAAAATTGGATCATCACCTGGATATAATAGTAATAATGCTGGATTGATCCTGTGCACTTGGTTCGACTGATGACTAGTAATGGTCTATTATCGCGATTTGTGTTTCGTCGAAAGCTTGATAAGCTCTTCTTCATCTTCAAGTTTCTTTCTTCTAGCAGCCTCTTCCTTTTGTCTTTGAATGAGTTCAAGTTCCCTGTGTCTTTCCTCCTCTTTTCTTTGAAGCTCAAGTGCTTCTCTTCTTTGAGCTTCTTCTACCCGCCTTCTGTTCTCTTCCAACATTTTATCAAGCTCTTCTCTCTCTCTTCTCGCTTTCTCCTGCTTATTTTTAACTTTTTCGTTAGCTTATTTTAATAGTATACAACCCTCCTAAATTGCTTTTATTCAAAAATGAGATGATTATTGTTTTGTTAATAATAAAAGTTAGTAAAAATGGACATAAACATGTTTGTGGGACAACCGAGCCCAACCCGGCCCATTTTGACACGTTAACCCAACCCGGCTATATGAAAAGATTGGTCACCTCTTTCTGTCTTGCTTCAGTAAGGGCTGCTTGTTTTTCTCGTTCAAGTTGAGCCTCCACATCAGCGAAGAGTTTCTTCTGGCCTTCTTCTACTCGCCTTTCTATTTCTAGTTTGACTTCATCCGACTCCAATTTCTCCTCAACTTTTGCCCGGATTGCTTCTTCTATTCTCCTTGCTGTCTCTTCTTCTAAAATTTTGAGCTCCATCTCCTGTTCAAGCCTTAGAACACATGCAGATAGTCAAGTCTTTTCAAATAAAATCTTGTTTATATAAAATCAGTTTTTAGATGTTTGGTACAGATTTTTGTTTTTAACAACAATTTTTACACCTAAATACCACCTAACCTTGCGCTTGCAAGGATTTGAACCGGCACCACTTTTGTGGGGGGTAAGCACATGTTTGGTACAGATTTAAATTTGATTTCAAATAAATAATCGTAACAACCCATATAATATAACAAATAATAAATAAAAAGAAGATAAGTCTTGAGATATAATATAATGGAAACTAAATAGAAACCTAAACCTTCAAGGCTTTCTAAACTCTCTATTTATGTTCGCATTTTTTCCATAAAAAAATACAAAAAGAGAGAAAAAGACAATTAAATATGATTTGAGATTTGATATTGAAGAGAACACGGTTTGGAGTGATCATTGACGTTGACCTCATCCTCTAGATATTTGATGAGTGATCATCCACTTACTTTGTTTAAAATTTTAATTTATATAACATACGATTATAAACCCTACATTAAGAATATGCTTTCTTAAATCCAGAAAAGGTATGTAAAATCATAACAAATCACTAGGGTGTGTGATATGTTTTTGAAAACCTTGAGATGTCTACTATAAGCTAACATGAAAAACCTTCAAGGGTTGGTGCAGTGGTAAGCACCTGATTCCTCTCTAGCAGAGGTCTCAGGTTCGAATCCCGCTTCCACTGGTTTCCCGCCATAACCTCTTGAAGGTCATTTGCCCAATCCTGTTGGTTAGCAGGGTATAGACGGGTCCTGTGATTTTACCGGTAGGAGTTCTCGTAGTTACCAAAATAAAAACATAAAACGTCCATATGTTGTTAAGTGGGGCTCTAACAAAAATCAGGTTTTCCACAACTCATAAATTTTAAACCAGGGGAATGTGTTTTGAACATCTGTTATATCGGTACGGAGAAAAGGGTGTTACAATGAGTGGTGATTTCGCATGTTAAACCATGCATTTAATAGTATAGTTAATGTTAGAGGGTTTATTATGTAATTATTTGCTCTTTATAACGAGCCTCTTTGTAACTCTCTTTAATTAATCAAATCAATTACAACCTATCGGTTCAACTTCGCATATAACATTGAACAAAGCTACTTCAGAAAGTTCAACATGTTCAAGGTACGTCCTCTCGTGATCTTTGGCTTTCTTTAGAACGTGCATATGCACCCAACACTGCTTCCCGTGAGTATACTTTAAAAACTCAGTTGCTCAGAATTCTGATGAAAGGGGATGAAACCCCCATTACTTATTTAACCCGAGCAATGGAATATGCATTCGCCTTGGCCAATATTGGCGAACCTATGAAGGACAAAGATTTAGTCATGCTTACCATCTCTGGGTTAAGGGATGAATACAACGGATTAAAGTCCAACCTTTTGGCTCGTCACCCACCAATAACCTTCAATGAATTGCATGGCCTACTATCTGATCATGATTACATGATTAATAAACCCAATCCCATAATTTCAGCCCCCCTACAACAGGCTTTTACTGCTGTTACAGCAGAAACCCCACTGCCCAGGCCCAAATTACCAGTTTGCAGCAGTTAGCCTCCAACCTGGGTTTTCAATTGAACCCGATTACTCCACCTTCTCAACCACAGGTGTTTTATGCTGCTAGACCTCCTCAGAATCATGGCACTCGTCGGGGAAATTCCCCCAGGCCACTATCGAAACAATTCAAACAGTAACAGTAGGGGTCGTGCACAGCCTGCTCCTCATCGGCAGTTTGCTTGGGCCTCAACTCAGAATATGGTGTATGGCCACTGTAACCGCTGTGGTATAGGGCATCTCCCGTCTCAATGCCCGAATCAGCCTCCCACCACCAATCAGTCCGGACCACAGGCCAATTTTGCTAGTTTCTCGGATGCTGGTTCCACCTCGGGCGCTACTTGGTTCCCTGACACAGGTGCTAACAGCCATGCCACTCCTGACTTATCGAATCTTGACAACTCTGAAGTTTACCAAGGTAATGATTCACTCCACGTTGGTGACGGTAAGCCTTTACCCATTCTTCATATTGGTTCTTCTAAAATCTCTTCACCAAATAAAACGTTTAACCTCTCTGATATTCTTCACGTACCATCTATTCAGAAAAATCTATTATCTGTTAAACAATTTTGTCTTGATAATAACGTTTATTTTGAATTTCATTCCTCTTTCTTTGTTGTGAAGGACGAGTGTTCACACACTACCCTCCTCATGGGTCCAAGTGATAATGGCCTCTACTCCATCCATCTACCTCAACTTACAACCATTTCCAAGCAAGTCTTCACAGCTACTAAAGCTCCTTCAATAATTTGGCATCAACGCCTTGGACACCCGCATGAACGTGTGTTTCAATCTATTGTCTCCAGTTGTTCTTTACCTGTTTCCACTAAATTATGTTCTTCTTTATGTACTCCTTGTCAGTTGGGAAAATCTTCCAAGCTTTCTATGGATAACTCTAAATTTCAAAGCAATAATATTTTGGATTTGATATACTGTGATATTTGGGACCCTCTCCTAATGTTTCTATTGATGGACATCGGTTTTTTTTATTATGTGTTGATCATCATTCTCGGTTTATGTGGTATAACCCACTTGTACGTAAATCTGATGCCTACACCACCTTCACACAATTTGTAACAATGGTGGAAAGACAATTTACCACAAAATTAAAAACTGTCCAAACAGATTGGGGAGGGGAGTTTCGTAACCTATCTCCCTTCTTCACAAAACTTGGCATCATTCATCGGCGTTCATGTCCCTATACTAGTGAACAAAATGGAATTGTTGAGCGCCGTAATCGTCATGTTGTGGAAACAGGGCTTGCCCTTCTAGCCCAAGCTCACCTTCCACATCGGTTCTGGCATTTTGCTTTTGAAACCGTTGTCTACCTCATCAATCGACTACCGTCCAGAATATCCTCACATAAATCTCCCTTTCAACATCTCTTTAGTCGCAAACCTGATTACTCGTTCCTTCGTGTCTTCGGGTGTCAATGCTTCCCCTACCTTCGACCATACAACCGTCATAAAATGGACTTTCGTTCTACACCTTGTGTGTTTCTTGGTTATAGTACACATCACCATGGTTATCGTTGTTTTGATCCTCTCACCGAACGGATATATATTGTTCGGCATGTTCGCTTTAATGAAGATGTCTTCCCTTTCCAAGTTGATGCTTCTCCGAAACCTCCTTTGTCCTCCCCATATATCTCCATTTACCCCACACTGATTCCATCTAGTGAACCCATTCCAACAGAACCACCAAGGCCTACCCACACTACCTCTCCTACCTCACCACAATCACCACCTTCTCCTACCTCACCACCCTCTCCTACCTCACCACAATCACCACCATCTCGTACCTCACCACAATCTCCACCACCTCCCCCACCTCCTCCACCTCGGCCTCGGCCTCGGCCTTCCCATCTTCGTCAAAATCCCAAACAAACCACTCCCTATCACCCTTCTGCCTTTACAACTACCCGCTCTTCCTCTCCCCTCGAACCTACCTCCTTTACCGTTGCCAACGAACTAAGCAGTTAACGCGGTAAAATATCGGATATCGGTCAAGGACTGATATTCGAGATATCGGTTATCGCGGTGAGATATCGATGGGATATCGGTAACCATAAATTTTTATAAAAATTATGTATTAATCATCAGATTCAATAGTCATAGACTAGAAACATAAATTTTATGTATAAATTTTTAAATATAACATTACTTTTATGCTTTTTATGTATAAGTTTATAAGTTTGAGGACCATATATAAACTAGTAAAAATGTAGAGGGGTTAAAAGTTAAAAATCCAAACTTAATAAACCCTAATCCCTCCACCCCGTTCATTGCGCCGTTCCCCCTCTACTCCACCATTCCTCCTCTGCCTAATCTCACGCACACCAACTCCAAAATCAGATCGATTGGGTTCGAAATCGTGGATTGCTGGGTTGATTTCCCACAATGGAGACACAGGTGGTTCGATTATGCTTCGAAATAAGGTAAGAATTCTTTCTACTTGCTCGATTTGGTCCAAACCGAGAATATCGGTGATATAACCGATATTTAAGACTCCAAATTTCGTCGATATATCGGTTATCTCGGCCGATATTCTTGGGAACGATATTCTAACCGATATTTTAAACCGATATGCTAGCCTATGACCGATAACCGATATATCGGTGAGATATCACCGATATATCGGCCGAGTTAACTGCATAGCCAACGAATCTCCTGAGTGGCGTCATGCCATGGCTGACGAGTTTCAGGCACTTCATAAGAATGGAACATGGTCTTTAGTCCCTTGTGTCAACAACACTAATATTATTGATTGTAAGTGGGTGTACAGGTTGAAGAAAGATCCACAGGGAAAAGTCACTCGTTATAAAGCCCGTCTTGTTGCAAAAGGATTTACTCAACAACCCGGCATTGACTATCATGACACGTTTAGTCCGGTGATCAAAGCCACCACTGTCCGGGTTCTCTTATCTCTTGCTGTGACCAGCAACTGGTCCCTTCGTCAATTGGACGTGCACAATGCCTTTTTACATGGTGACTTAAAAGAAACTGTTTACATGAAACAACCGCCTGGTTTTGTTGATCCGAGTAAACCAAATCATGTGTGTCTTCTCCACAAATCTCTTTATGGGCTCAAGCAAGCTCCTCGGGCCTGGTTTACTCGCTTGTCGACAGTGCTCTCTCAGCTTGGTTTTTGTGGATCCAAAACTGACCCTTCACTGTTCATCCTTAACTCAGGTGGCACTCTTGTTTATATTCTCGTCTATGTAGACGACATCATCATCACCGGCAACAACTCAGCTATTAATGGTATTATTAACTGTCTCAGCTCCATCTTTCCTCTTAAAGATCTTGGCCAACTTCACTACTTTTTGGGCATTGAGGTGGTTCATCATCAAAAGGATATTATCCTCTCCCAACAGAAGTACATTTCTGATATTCTTCATCGATCTGGCCTTTCGCATTGCAAACCAGTTAGTTCTCCTATGAGTACCACCCAAGTATTGACCATTGATGATAGTCCACTTCTGCCGGATCCGGTAAAGTATCGTCAAACTGTTGGAGCTTTACAATATGCCACTCTTTCTCGACCGGATATTGCTTTTGCTGTCAATCGTGTATGCCAATTTATGCATGCTCCTACAGAAAACCATTGGTCCGCTGTTAAGTGTATCCTCCGCTCACCTAGGCCTTCTTATTCGTCACACTTCGGGATCCTCCTTACAAGCCTTCACATATGCTCATTGACAGCATACACCTGATTCTCCTATTCCGGCCTATTCTGATTCTGATTGGGCGGGTTGTCCAGTCGACCGTCGATCCACGGGAGGATTTGCTATCTATTTGGGATCCAACCTTGTCTCTTGGTCTGCCCGCAAACAACGAACTGTCTCAAGGTCCTCAGCTGAATCTGAATACAAGGCACTTGCTGATACCGTGGCTGAGTTAATTTGGTTAAAGTCTCTTCTGCATGAACTAGGTGTTTCAGTCAAAGCATCTCCTACTCTTTGGTGTGACAATCTAGGAGCCACCTATCTCTCAGCCAATCCTGTGTTTCATGCTCGTACAAAACATGTCGAAGTAGATTTCCACTTTGTTCGTGAGCAGGTAGCTCGAGGTCAACTAAATGTTCAATTCATCTCTACAAATGATCAGCTCGCGGATGTCCTTACAAAGCCTTTACCATCTCAACGGTTTCTATCTCTACGATCCAAGTTGCAGGTCGTTCCCCGCCCTCAACTTGCGGGGGAATGTTAAACCATGCATTTAATAGTATAGTTAATGTTAGAGGGTTTATTATGTAATTATTTGCTCTTTATAATGAGCCTCTTTGTAACTCTCTTTAATTAATCAAATCAATTACAACCTATCGGTTCAACTTCGCATATAACATTGAACAAAGCTACTTCAGAAAGTTCACCAACTAAGTTACGTTATTTTTAAGCCACACACCCGGAAAGCTACACATATCATGAAACAAAAAAAGTCATACAATTCAACTTATTTCACATTCATATAAGCATGCACTATACTGGAGATGTCAAAAAAGCATTTGATGCAACTAAAACCAAGTGAAGTTGACATGTAGCAGATTGCAAAATCATCTCAAAGGGTAAGAAAACCACGAGTCAAATCAACTCATGTGTTGATAAAAATACTAATCACTATTGATCATGAGTTAAGAGAAATGACAAACTCCTAAATATCCAGAACTATGCTTTCCAGCTATGCTCATACCCACTTTAAAAATTGTAGTTCACCATCCACTTATATAAAGCGTTAATCAAATATAACTTTGGTCTTAGAGCAAACAGATACTAAAGCAGTTTTATGATCATGGATGCAAAATCTAAAATGAACCCAATACCATTAGCAAGATAAAGGTGAAACAATAGAGAATATACAAATATTCTTCCGAAACTTGTATCTACTGTTGTTATTCTGATAATTCTAACAACTGCATACATCATCGTTTTGTTTAAAAGTCAAATTTGACTTTGAATGAAAGATTCAAAGAAAAATTATAGCAGCCTAAAGGCATGATGTTATGATCAGATGGTACAGATCTCATTCCTTTGGAAATAATTTTATCTTTCCTCGTAACTAAAAATTAAAGTTCACTTTCACCCCTATCCTTGCAATAGAGGATACTTCAATGACCCGTAATACAATATGTCACTACGCAGAACTAGTGAAAGTAAACAATTTTACCCCCCAAAATTAACATGCATGAGATAAAGTTGCATTATGGTTGACGCGGTGCCCCATATATGGATAAAGAAGCTGCATATATGTTCAAAATTATAGAAGCAATGCCCGATAATGTTTAACTCAGCCAGTCTAAATATTTCATATATTTACAGTCCACTGCAACAAGGTCGAATATGCTTCATTATTTCTTTTTGATAATTCATCATAAAGTACGAAATAAACAGCAGTGAACAAGTAGGCGAGAAAAAAAATAGGTTAATGTACCTTTTCTTTTCTTCCATTTCCTTTCTTGATTTTGCAAGGGCATTTTTGCGTTCAGCAGACGTCGTACTCGGGCCTGGAGACTCAGCAGGAGTTGGTGTAGAAGTCCTGCTTCTTCGCCTTCTGTGACGCCTAGGTGTTGGAGACCGACTTTTCTTGTGTCTAGAAACTGGTGATCGACTTCTGCGGCGTCGAGGGGTACCAGATTTATTTCTTCGCCTAGTTGGCATAGCAAACAACGTGTTACAAAATCATACTGAATATTAAAACCGAAATTTGTTTGCCTAAACCGCAAGGAACTAAGGTGTAAATTAGTAACAGTCTCTTAAAAATATTGCTTCTTTGTTCATTCAAAGATAAAGGAAGAAAACTTCATTTTTACCCCAATCCTAGTTTCCAGCCTTATTTTAAGAATTTTAGTTCATTTGTTTCTTCCCTAGGTTTCCCACATATTCTTCTAAATTCATTTTTTTTCCTCTAAGTTTTAGAGATGTATGAATCTCTGGTAACAAACTTAACCCTAAGGACTATTGTAAACTCAAATTCGACCTAAATTTGTGTGGCTCATACGCTCTATCACTCAATTGTTACCTAAATTAGTTGAATCACGGAAATACATCATATAAAAGGAGTAGAAGTCAAAAGAAGTTGAACTGACCTGCTGTGAGTAGTAGTGTAGGGCGAACGGCTCCGATCCCTCCGTCGGCGCCGGTTTACCGGGGACGGCGAGTATCTCCGCCGGTAAGACGACGGAGACCTCGATATGCTTCGAGGCATTATTCCTTTAATCGATGTTTTTGCTGGGAGTGAAAATCCGGCGATGTCCGTCTGATATGTTACAAGTTAAGAGCAAGATCACAACTTTCGTCCCTGAACTATAGTTCAAATTAAAGTTTTGGCTTGAAAGTTTTGTTGGTTGCAATGTATATCTAGTTTAAGAAAAGATTGTTTATAAGTTATAACCATTTGGTCCTTTAACCATCAGAACTAACAAAAGTTTGTTAAATGAAACGATACTTGTACTTTTTGAAATATAAACTAATTATATGCGAATTAAGAAACGATTTTAATCACGTTGATTAAATAAACTGGATATCCTTTAGAAAGTCGATCTAGTAGAATGAAAGTTGGTTATTGTTACAGCATGTATTGTTGGGTTGTGAAGGCTTGCGCAGGAATAAGGAGGGAGCCGGCCCTAATGGGCTTGAGCCCGGTTATTAGTTTCTTGTTAATTAAGTCATTAACCCTAATCATAGTATTATAAATAGAACCTATGATATAAATGTATTCTTGAGCACCTAATAATAAAGAATCTTAGTTGCAAAGTGGACGTAGGCCAATCGGGGCTAAACCACTATATATCTCTCGTGTCGTTTACTTTGTGTCTACCGATTGTGTGCGTGTGTGTGATTCCGCTGTGATAACGACTCTTGATACCTAACAACTAGTATTAGAGCCTTGGCTCGTTGTTTACACACGGTTCTTCGCTACTGATTCGATCACAGGAAAGTGGGCTGTTCGAGAGGGTTATTTGTTGTTGTCCATTTTTTTCTACTGTTCGGATATGTTGAATCAGCCGGTTTGACGGTTGCTTGGCCTTAGCGATTAGGGTTTGGTCAAACCCTAGGAATTGTTGCAAGCAAGGGAGGAGCAAGGCTGATTGGTTGCTGTAACTGTTCGTTTTTTCTGCTACGTTTAGGGTTATAAGAATCCTAGGTGGTGTCGCAAGAGAAGAGGAAGGGCAGGGGTTGTTCGGAAAGAGGGGGCTGTCTAGGAAGCTGCAGTTGATTTTTTTCTACTGTTTACTTTTTTTTTCTGGGTTGACTTTTTTTTCAACAAGGAGTAAAGTGGGGGATGTCCAGGGTTTTAAGGTTTTTATGGAGGTTGCTTGGCTTCGATTGGTTGACTTTTAATTTTTGGTTTCTTCTGATTCTCGTTTGCAATGGCTAAAGACGGGAGAATTCGAATCGAGAAGTTTAACGGGACTGATTTTGCATGGTGGAAGATGAAAATAGAGGCGTTATTCAGTGAAAACGATTTGGAGATGACATTAGAAGAGAAACCGAGTAGTTTAAGTAAGGCTAACGAAGTGATTTGGAATTCTAAGGACAAAAGGGCGAGAGGTAAGATCATATTGGCTTTGTCAAGGAGTGTAGCCTTTAATATCATGAAGGAAACCACGACACATGGTATGATGACGGCTCTGTCAAATATGTATGAAAAGCCGTCTGCCGGTAATATGGTGTTCTTGTTGAGAGAGATGTTCATGATGAGGATGAATGAGGGAAGCTCAGTACCTTATCACATAAATAATATAAATTCAATTTTGTTTAGGATATCGACCGTTGGTACGAAATTCGATGATGATACTCAAGTGGTGATCATGTTATCCTCTTTGCCTGACAGCCGGTCAGTTTATGTGACAGTGATCACTAACTCTGGTGGAGCTGGGAATTTGAGGTTTGATGTGATCCGGGATAGTATTCTAGGTGAAGACATCGGAGGAACACTAGTGGAGGATCTTCTTCTGATATATTCAATGTGGGCAGGGGAAGGGAAAATAACAGGAGCAGCGGGAGTAGGGGAGGAGTTCGTATAGATCTCGAAAGAATGTGAGTTGCTGGAGTTGCAATAAAGTTGGACATGTGAAAAGTCAATGTCCTGGAAAGAAAAAGGAAGGATCTGGGCAGAAGGAAGTGAACAGTGTGGAAGCAGAGGAAGAATCTGATGATGCATTGGTTTGCTGTATGGAGTCTGACGTTGATTCTTGGGTCATGGATTCTGGTTCTTCGTTTCATGCCACGCACAACATGGAAACGATGAAGAATTTAAAGGTTGGTAACTTTGGGAAGGTACGAATAGCAGATGGTGATGTTCTTGATGTTACGTGTCACACCCCCAATTTCAACTAACGGAGTTTTACCGTTTTGGGAAGTGACAAACCAGGATCTCAGTCATTAGTTACATCAAACAACACTATATGGGACTTGAAATGTCATAACATAAAAATTTCAGAGTTAATGCGGAAGCGTTTAAACAAGATAGTTACTGCGCAAAACAATTGCGCTCAAGTTTAATTTAATAAAAGCAAGTGAATTGTCTCAAATGCTTGCATATGAATGAAATGACAGTAGCACTCCATGCATGCCCTAGATGTGCAACCTGTGCCTTAGCGACTTGAGAAACATGTAAGAAAAAGTGTCAACACGAGGTTGGTGAGTTCACAGGTTTCAAGTTTGCAATAAGAGAGTGTTTGCCAGATTATGTACATTCAATATGCATATCTATAGGTAAGCTAGCCTATGTTCATGTCTTACTAAAGCGCTCGCAACCGAAGCTGACTGTGTTTGTATGCCTCCTGCCAGGTCTATCAACTCTGGCAAATGTGAGTAGGCTAACATTTCACCCGTTCGACCTCCAATCGAGTTAGCGCGACTAACGCGGGTGGGGCTTGTCAAACCCAGATTACCTCGCTAAGATCCATATTAACGGTCCGATGTGTGATGAGGACTTTCATGATAGTGTGTTATGCTTAGCCTCAACAGTGATATCATATGAAGTACCATAATCAAAATAGTTTGCGTCATGTTTTCTCCCCCAACGGGGAAAACATGTAAAATAATGTTTGCTTGCGTACCTGTTTCTCCCCCACGGGAAAACAAGTAAAAGTATGATGGTTTGTGTACATGTTTCTCCCCCAACAAGAAAACGAGTAAAAAGGGGCCGTGAAACTCACCTGCTGGCATAGGAAATAATCACACAAGTAATAGACTTGGTACACAAGTGTTAGCCTGCAACGGCTTACGTATGCCCTAGAATTACAAACACATAACATTAGGGACATATTGGGATTTGTGACGACGATACGGAAGGTTTAACGTCTTAACGTATTCTAAGAGTTAAAGAGTAGACGAACGTGTCTACGAGAATATAAGTTTCTAAGTTAGATAATTTGAGTGATTACGATACGCGACGAAAAACAATAATTACAATAATTATTAAATACATTTAATCGTTTTCGTCATTAAGTAACGATCCAGAAAATAATATTATTATATTATTTTTAAAGTCGAAATATGATAACTATTTATGTGATAAAAATAATAACGTATTATTTTTATTCGATAATAACATAAATATATTCGTTTTAAAAGTGGAAAATAATATGGAAATGATTTAATAAATCAAACCCGAGCCTACGGGTTGTTTTTCGGGTTAAAATACATTTATATAATATAATGATAATATAGGAATGATTTTAAATGCTTAAACAAATACTAAAAACGATTTAAAATTAAAACAGTGTGGAGAGACTCGAACCCGTGTCTCTCCCACACAAGCACACACACTTAACCAGTCCCGCCCGCTAGGGTATTGCACAAGAACTCGGACCCGAATGATTTTAACACACCATCAAGGTGTTCGTCCCTCACCCATATGAACCGAACCCAAACCCCAGCCCCAAAACCCACCAAATCGATCGTGATTGACCACGGTTTCATAGGGGTTTTGTTCAGTAGCTTCATACGAATCTGTGGTGATGTGTAATTGCAAAATCAACAAGTTTTGAATCGTTTAATTACATTTTTAAGAACCGAACCCTAACTTTGAACCTAAAATCAAATCTGTTGAATACGATATTAAAAATGGTTAGATTCATGGGGTTTTGATAATTAGGGGTTTGCGAATCCAACCATGTGGTTTAATTTGATTGAAACAGTGTTTAAGATCGAAACCCCCAAATTGAGATATGAACAAAGCCTAGGTTACGGATTGTGATCAATTCGATGTTAATTGATAAAATAAACATAGGGTTTCAATGAATGATGATTTGCGAAGCTACCCATGTGATTTAATTGAATTGAGGATGAGTCTAGGATCAAAAGCCCCAAATTGGATTCCGTATGAACCCTAGGTTAGTGATCTTGTTAAATTCGATGTTGTAAGCATTCAAAAGGTTAGGGCTTTCAATATATACACATATGCGAAACTAAGCATGTAAATAATTACCAGAATGGATTTCGGGTTGATGATGATCGAGTAATTGGGGTCTCGGCTCGACGGGTTTGATCTTCAGTGATTCTGGCTTTGCTTTCGAACGAATTTGTGTGTGCAACTGGTTCTTAGAGATTCGCTAGAGGTGCGCAGGGTAGATGATTGAGGAATGATTCACGAATTTGTGTGAATCGGTGATAATTAGTGATGAACTCGACGGTTATGGGTTAATTACTCATAATTGGAATTAATTCGCGCAATTACGTACCATAATGCTATAATGGTGAACGGTTTAGTCATTACTACACATTACCGTTACGAATTTGGGCAGATTTTCGAGTGTGAATTCGGATTAAGATCAAGAACACAAATGGTTTGACTTTTAAAAGTCAACAGGAACTAGTTACACTCAATTTTGACTGTACATGGTCAACAGATTAAGTTTGGGTTAATTACAACTTTGACCCTGAAGTTTGAATTCATGTATTGACAGAATTAGACCCTAGGGTTAGATTTTGTTAAATAAGTTAAGATTTAACTTGATTTAGTTAACGGGGTTAAGTTTTTAACAGAATATTTAACGGGATTGTTAACGGAGTTAACATGAAAAGTCGGGTTGTCACATCATCCCCTAGTTGAAAGAATTTTCGTCTCGAAAATTAAATAAAATAAAAAAATTCCGGATGTCACATCATCCCCTAGTTGAAAGAATTTTCATCCTGAAAATTAGAATAGTACCTTAAGAGTTTGACGCGGAGTGCTTGAACAGATTAGGATATTTGCGCATCATCTGATCCTCGCGCTCCCACGTGAATTCTGGTCTGCGTTTTGAATTCCAACGGACTCTGACAATAGGGATTTTACTGCGTTTTAACGTTTTGACTTCCCTATCCATAATTTCGACAGGTTCTTCGATGAAACGCAACTGTTCATCAATGTGTAGTTCCTCAAGAGAAACCGCGAGTGACTCGTCTGCTAGACATTTCTTCAAGTTTGAGACGTGAAAGACGTTGTGTACCCCACTAAGTCTTTCGGGTAGGTCCAGTTGATACGCTACTGGACCGATTCTCTTCACTATCTTGAATGGCCCAACATAACGAGGATTCAACTTGCCTCGTTTCCCAAAACGAATGACACCCTTCCAAGGTGAGACTTTTAATAAGACCATATCCCCTACCTGAAATTCTAACGGTTTATGAAGCTTGTCGGCATAGCTCTTTTGGCGATCACGAGCTGCTGCCATACGGTTTCTAATCTGAATGATTTTCTCTGAAGTTTCAAGAACGAGTTCAGGACTTGTAAGTTGACTATCCCCAACTTCAGCCCAACAAATAGGAGAACGACATTTCCATCCATACAGTGCTTCAAATGGAGCTGCCTTGATGCTGGTGTGGTAACTGTTGTTGTAGGAGAACTCCACCAATGGTAGGTGAGACTCCCAAGTGTTTCCAAAATCAATCACACAAGCTCGTAGCATGTCTTCCAGAGTTTGAATAGTACGTTCTGTTTGACCATCGGTTTGAGGATGGTACGCTGTGCTCATATCTAGACGTGTGCCTAAAGCTTTATGTAATGACTGCCAGAAACGAGAAGTGAATCGTGCATCACGATCCGAAATGATAAAGACTGGCACCCCGTGCCGAGATACTACTTCTTTCAAGTATATACGAGTAAGTTTTTCCATCTTGTATGTTCCCTTGATTGCTAAGAAGTGAGCGGACTTTGTTAAACTATCTACGATTACCCAAATGGTATCACATCCAGTAGGAGTTCGTGGCAATTTGATGATAAAATCCATGGATATCTGCTCCCATTTCCACATGGGAATCTCTGGTTGCTGGAGAAGACCGGAAGGCTTTTGATATTCAACTTTGACCTTCGCGCAAGTCAGGCACTTGCTCACATAGGTGGCTATATCGGCCTTCATCTTTGGCCACCAATACAGCACCTTTAGATCATGGTACATCTTGTCGGAACCTGGATGAATAGAGTAACGAGATTTATGAGCTTCATCCATGACTAGTTCCCTTATGTTTCAGAATACTGGTACCCATATTCGTTCAGCGAAGTAGCGAATACCGTCATATTTTACCTCGAGTTGTGCTTCCATACCGCGTGTACCTTCCAGCGGTAGGTTTTCCTCTTTCAGAGCTTCAAGTTGAGCACTACGGATTTTGTCAGGTAATCCGGTGTGAATAGTAAGTTGTAATGCTCGAACTCTTTTGGGCTTGGTTTCCTTTCGACTTAGAGCATCAGCTACAACATTAGCCTTACCCGGATGATACCGGATCGCACAATCGTGATCATTCAAGAGCTCGACCCAACGACGTTGTCTCATGTCCAGCTCTTTCTGCTAGAAGATATGCTGAAGACTCTTGTGATCGGTATAGATGGTGCACTTGGTACCGTACAAGTAATGTCTCCATATCTTAAGTGCGAAAACTACGGCTCCCAACTCTAGGTCATGAGTGGTGCAGTTTTTCTCGTGAATCTTTAGTTGACGCGATGCATATGCGATCACCTTTTCTCGTTGCATTAACACACAACCCAGACCCTAAATGGATGCGTCACAGTACACCACAAAATCATCCGTTCCCTCCGGGAGAACTAGAATAGGTGCACTGTAAAGTTTCTGCTTACGATGTTGGAAAGCTGACTCCTGATTATCGCCCCAGTTATAGGCTTTACCCTTCTGAGTTAAGGCAGTGAGGGGTTGTGCAATTTTAGAGAATCCCTCGATGAATCGCCGATAATAACCAGCCAATACCAGAAATTGTCGCACCTCAGTCGGAGTCGTCGGTGCCGCCCAATTCTTGATGGCTTCAATCTTTGATGGATCGACATGTATTCCCTTCTCGTTAACCACATGTCCTAAGAATTGAACTTCCCGGATCCAGAATTCACACTTGGAAAACTTAGCATACAGCTGCTCCTGCTTAAGTAATTCCAAAATTAGGCGTAGATGTTCCTCATGTTCTTCCTTGTTCTTGGAATAAATGAGAATGTCGTCGATGAAAACGATGACAAATTGGTCGATGTATGGCTTACACACACGGTTCATGAGGTCCATGAATACCGCAGGTGCGGTGGTTAATCCGAAAGGCATAACCATAAACTCATAGTGGCCGTACCTTGTCCTGAAAGCAGTCTTAGAGATATCTTCATCTCGGACTCTCAATTGATGGTAACCGGACCTAAGATCTATCTTGGAATAGAAACTTGATCCTTGGAGTTGATCAAAGAGATCATCTATACGAGGCAAAGGATAACGATTCTTGATTGTGACTTTATTCAGTTCACGGTAGTCGATACACATACGGAAAGTCCCGTCCTTCTTCTTGACAAACAGGACCGGAGCTCCCCATGGCGATTAGCTAGGTCGGATGAAACCTTTATCCAACAACTCCTGTAATTGGGTAGATAGTTTTTGCAGTTCACTAGGTGCTAATCTGTAAGGTGCTCGAGTGATCGGTGCCGCTCCGGGTGCTAGATCGATTTGAAATTCAACTTGACGGTGTGGTGGCAGACCAGGCAAATCATCGGGAAACACTTCCAGAAATTCATGAACGATGGGAATATCATCAATCTTCTTCTCATCTGATGGCTGCTCAGCAACGAGAGCCAAAATAGCAGTATGCCCTTTTCGGAGGCATTTCTGTGCTTTCATAAAGGATATGATGCCCATGACTGCACCACCCTTTTCGCCCTGAACGGAAAGAGTTTCTCCACTCGAGAGAGGAATGCGAATAATTTTCTCATGACAAATGATTTCAGCTTGGTTTTTAGATAACCAATCCATGCCGACAATTACATCAAAACTACCAAGTGTGACCGGCATAAGGTCAATATCAAGTTTATGACCAGCCAATTCAAGCTTACAACCCTTAAGAATGTGGGTTGCTTCAATGATTTGGCTATCAGCTATTTCTATGATGTATTTAGCTTCTAGCAGGGTTGGAGTTTCTTTTATCAAATCACTGAGCTTCTTAGATATACAACTCCTATCAGCACCAGTGTCAAAAATGACAGAAGCAAAGTAATTGTTTAAGAGAAACTTACCGGTGACCACATTATGATCATATCGAGCTTCTCGAGATCCAAGTACGAAGGCTCGTCCCTTCGCACCGTTTCCGCCATCATTGCCATTATTGTTACCATGGTTGTTGTTGTTACCTTGGTTATGGTTATTGTTGCCACTACCCTCTTACTTCAGTTGAGGAAAATCCTTCCGAAAGTGTCCTTCCTTTCCACACTCAAGACAACCCTTTGTAGATCCCGGTTGCTGGAAAGGATGTTTGGCTTGTAGTTCACCTCTACAGTCCTTGGCAGCATGACCCACCTTGCCACACCGCTGGAAAGGATTTCTCTCACAAGCACCGAGATGGTGAAAATTACACTAGTTGCACTTAGGGTATCTCTCCGTATAACCACTCTGGTTTTGTCCTGAAGAGGTCGACTGGTTGGAACTCTTAGCAGACTTAAACCTACTCTGTCGTTGATGGGGTTGGTTGGATTAAATCCTCATCTCCTAATGTCACTGGATCATTTCATGAAGAAAGAAATTCGTTTACAGGATTGAATATGCTGAGGTATAATTCGAATTAGACTAAGGATTAGTCACAAGATAAGGTAATAGGGTCAGATGGAATAACATGTGCTAGATTAGGGAGAATTTCATAAATTTCGCTTACATAGTTGTAGTCGATGGATTTGCCATGAGGTTCTAATAGAGTTTCAATCAAGATAGTTTATGTGATCACGTTTAGATGAGTGTCTTAATTTCACTAAGACTCTTACATGAGTGAGAATAACATTGATGGATTCCATTGATGATAATTTAGTGTGTCCGTAAACATTTTCAACCTGATAGTCGCGTCTATCAGCTGTTGAACGAGTTTAACGATACCAACTAGTCGTTGAGTGGGTTATGAGACTCTCTACAGATAGTGAAAACTGAAGTCTGTAAATCACTGATTAGGACCATTCATCCACACACTAGGTTTCACCAGGACTTACATGCACCTCAAATTACTATCACGTGTGCACCCGTAATGATAATTTGCTTTGCATGATCACCCTAATTCTCCCTGTCCTGTGTCACAATGTCCTTTAGTTTGTATTGCGGAGTATAGAGTGTTGTCAGAGATGATAAGTTATCGAAAGGCTTAGTCAGCAACCATAAGTTGATCAACTAGGACTCCTATCTGGATGAGTAGTCTGGAATCGTTCGATTCGAGCATTCACTCGAGTTGAAACACAATACGAGAGTCCAATCCAACGGATTGTAGATGAATCATGCACGCGAATGCGACTTCTAGAGTGAAACTAATTCATGGATATGTGTTACCGGAAGAAGAAAAGTAGCTGTTCTTCCCACTGAGTCAGAATAGGGTTTGAGTATGCATTGAGCAATGCGTTCTCAAATTTGTGATCAATCTATTCTCAACATAATATCGACCAAAGACGCGAGCCCATGGCTCAGGAAAGTGATGACATCTACGTGTCAATGGATTCTGCAATAATGCGTGCAACGGTCTGCCTTCACTCGGCGTATTGTTGCTAGTGGGTACAGTAGGGACTCGCCTCCGACGATCCCAACTCCCAAAAGATATGCGTTAGTGCTGAGTGCCGTCCATAACATGGACCTGAGAAAGCCCACCATACCCAACGGGTGATGGTGATGTAAGTGACTCCTCCGAAGGCTCCGCCTCGCTGCCCTCGGACGGGAGTGGATGTTGTTCTTGTGATTCCCCGAGTGTCGCCACTGGGAATGATGATGCAATGCAACTGATGTGTCCCTCGTCAACAGAGGGTGATATGGTTGGTGTTAACATGCCTGCACTACAATGTATGTATAGGTGCTATATGTATCAGGTATGAGTGTCTGTGCCGTGTAACTAATCTGTGAGGTTATAGTCTAGTACGCAATCCTAGTTCTCTATAACCAATGGCTCTGATACCAATCTGTCACACCCCCAATTTCAACTAACGGAGTTTTACCGTTTTGGGAAGTGACAAACCAGGATCTCAGTCATTAGTTACGTCAAACGACACTATATGGGACTTGAAATGTCATACATAAAAGTTCAGAGTTAATGCGGAAGCGTTTAAACAAGATAGTTACTGCGCAAAAAAATTGCGCTCAAGTTTAATTTAATAAAAGCAAGTGAATTGTCTCAAATGCTTGCATATGAATGAAATGACAGTAGGACTCCATGCATGCCCTAGATGTGCAACCTGTGCCTTAGCGACCTGAGAAACATGTAAGAAAAAGTGTCAACACGAGGTTGGTGAGTTCACATGTTTCAAGTTTGCAATAAGAGAGTGTTTGCCAGATTATGTACATTCAATATGCATATCTATAGGTAGCTAGCCTATGTTCATGTCTTACTAAAGCGCTCGCAACCGAAGCTGACTGTGTTTGTATGCCTCCTGCTAGGTCTATCCACTATGGCAAATGTGAGTAGGCTAACATTTCACCCGTTCGACCTCCAATCGAGTTAGCGCGACTAACGCGGGTGGGGCTTGTCAAACCCAGATTACCTCGCTAAGATCCATATTAACGGTCCGATGTGTGATGAGGACTTTCATGATAGTGTGTTACGCTTAGCCTCAACAGTGATATCATATGAAGTACCATAATCAAAATAGTTTGCGTCATGTTTTCTCCCCCAACGGGAAAAACATGTAAAATAATGTTTGCTTGCGTACCTGTTTCTCCCCCACGGGAAAACAAGTAAAAGTATGATGGTTTGTGTACATGTTTCTCCCCCAACAGGAAAACGAGTAAAAAGGGGCCGTGAAACTCACCTGATGGCGTAGGAAGTAATCACACAAGTAATAGACTTGGTACACAAGGGTTAGCCTGCAACGGCTTACGTATGCCCTAGAATTACAAACACATAACATTAGGGACATATTGGGATTTGTGACGACGATACGGAAGGTTTAACGTCTTAACGTATTCTAAGAATTAAAGAGTAGACGAACGTGTCTACGAGAATATAAGTTTCTAAGTTAGATAATTTGAGTGATTACGATACGCGACGAAAAACAATAATTACAATAAATATTAAATACATTTAATCGTTTTCGTCATTAAGTAACGATCCAGAAAATAATATTACTATATTATTTTTAAAGTCGAAATATGATAACTATTTATGTGATAAAAATAATAACGTATTATTTTTATTCGATAATAACATAAATATATTCGTTTTAAAAGTGGAAAATAATATGGAAATGATTTAATAAATCAAACCCGAGCCTACGGGTTGTTTTCCGGGTTAAAATACATTTATATAATATAATGATAATATAGGAATGATTTTAAATGCTTAAACAAATACTAAAAACGATTTAAAATTAAAACAGTGTGGAGAGACTCGAACCCGGGTCTCTCCCACACAAGCACACACACTTAACCAGTCCCGCCCGCTAGGGTATCGCACAAGAACTCGGACCTGAATGATTTTAACAAACCATCAAGGTGTTCGTCCCTCACCCATACGAACCGAACCCAAACCCCAGCCCCAAAACCCACCAAATCGATCGTGATTGACCACAGTTTCATAGGGGTTTTGTTCAGTAGCTTCATACGAATCTGTGGTGATGTGTAATTGCAAAATCAACAAGTTTTGAATTGTTTAATTACATTTTTAAGAACCGAACCCTAACTTTGAACCTAAAATCAAATCTGTTGAATACGATATTAAAAATTGTTAGATTCATAGGGGTTTTGATAATTAGGGGTTTGCGAATCCAACCATGTGGTTTAATTTGATTGAAACAGTGTTTAAGATCGAAACCCCCAAATTGAGATATGAACAAAGCCTAGGTTACGGATTGTGATCAATTCGATGTTAATTGATAAAATAAACATAGGGGTTTCAATGAATGATGATTTGCGAAGCTACCCATGTGATTTAATTGAATTGAGGATGAGTCTAGGATCAAAAGCCCCAAATTGGATTCCGTATGAACCCTAGGTTAGTGATCTTGTTAAATTCGATGTTGTAAGCATTCAAAAGGTTAGGGCTTTCAATATATACACATATGCGAAACTAAGCATGTAAACAATTACCAGAATGGATTTCGGGTTGATGATGATCGAGTAATTGGGGTCTCGGCTCGACGGGTTTGATCTTCAGTGATTCTGGCTTTGCTTTCGAACGAATTTGTGTGTGCAACTGGTTCTTAGAGATTCGCTAGAGGTGCGCAGGGTAGATGATTGAGGAATGATTCACGAATTTGTGTGAATCGGTGATAATTAGTGATGAACTCGACGGTTATGGGTTAATTACTCATAATTGGAATTAATTCGCGCAATTACGTACCATAATGCTATAATGGTGAACGGTTTAGTCATTACTACACATTACCGTTACGAATTTGGGCAGATTTTCGAGTGTGAATTCGGATTAAGATCAAGAACACAAATGGTTTGACTTTTAAAAGTCAACAGGAACTAGTTACACTCAATTTTGACTGTACATGGTCAACAGATTGAGTTTGGGTTAATTACAACTTTGATCCCTGAAGTTTGAATTCTGGTATTGACAGAATTAGACCCTAGGGTTAGATTTTGTTAAATAAGTTAAGATTTAACTTGATTTAGTTATCGGGGTTAAGTTTTTAACAGAATATTTAACAGGATTGTTAACGGAGTTAACATGAAAAGTCGGGTTGTCACATCATCCCCTAGTTGAAAGAATTTTCGTCTCGAAAATTAAATAAATTTTTTTTTCCGGATGTCACATTATGGGCATGGGTGATGTGAATTTGGTAACTTCTTTGGGAACCACTTGGAACTTGAAGAATGTCAGGGTTATTCCAGCCTTGAAGAGAGAACTTATCTCTGTCGGTTAGCTGGATGAACAGGGACTGGAAGTAATGTTTGGTGGAGGCAAATGGAAGGTAACTAAAGGTAATCTGGTAATTGCTCGTGGGAACAGGCATGGTTCATTATACATGGTGGAGGTACCTGCTGAGGGAAGTATGACCGTCCCTCCAAAAAAAGTTAGGTTCGTTGAGTCAGAGGGGCGAAATAAGGTTTAATTTGCAAAAGGGGAGCCTGGTGCCAAGGTGATTCAAGCTGAGCGGGGTCGGAGGTCTAAACCAGGTCAGGTGTTTGGTGACAGTGGGAGCACATGGCGTGTTCCGGTTACAGTTACAAAACAACGTTGGGTTTTGAAGACCGTTAGTCTGACTGTGGAAATCTCTCCTATGGAGGTCTTGCTAAAGGAGGAAAGTGGTAATGGTTCTCGTGTTATCTTTGGAACTGGTGGATAGTGCGGACCAGTTAAGATAGAGAATGGGTTGGAGCTCGGGGGAGCTTCAACTGCCCTTTCATGTATATGATGAGAAGGGGATTGCATTTAGGGGGATTTTGATAAAGTCTGATCTTGTTTGTGGGGACTGGAGGCTCGGGTGTGACATTTCGGATTTTTATTCACGCTTTTATATTATGTATCCTATAAACAATTTCTATTCAATGGAATGCAAGTGATTTTTATTTAAAAATTTTGTATATATATATATATATATATTTAATTTATGGATTAAAATAAATAGAATTTTATAAGTTTTAAACTTATATAAAATTTTATATAAAAATCTAAATTAAAAGGTTCATTTATAAATAAAATAACCTATTTAAATAAAATAATTAACCTTTATAAAAATATTTATAATAATAATAATAATATAAGTTTAAAAAAAATATATGTAATTGAAATTAAAAAGAAAACTTAATTAATTATTTTTATAAGTTCAGGGGGCTGTTTTGAAAATTATTAAACAAAAAGGTTTTAAACAAAAAACGATTAAGGGACTAAACATGGCCAAATCAAACCACAAGGACCCATCCGTAATTATCTCAGGGACTAATTAAAACGAAATCAAACTTCAGGGACCATTTCTGCCAATACCCAATTCGTATTTCCGGTCGCCCCCTTCCCCCATTGTCCGGCGGTCCGAGGTAATTTCCGGCGACCCACTCGACAAGCCTGTTCCCTGCACCTCGACAGCCGCTAAAGGCATCCCTGGACTCGTCGTTCCCACGCGAGCAAAAGCCCCCGTCCAATTGGTCTCCCCAACATACGGATCGTCTGATCCTGTTGGTGGCCGAGAACCCACGCCCGAATTCAGGCCCGACAGTCAGCCTCCACGCATGCTTGATAGCTCGTTAGCTTCGTCTCGTCCAGACGAATGTCCAGACACACTCAATTGCATGTTTCATTATAGGGATTGGGCTCGGCTATAAATGGCCATTTACAGACCTGCACGAGCTCGCCCACCCTCCTCCACCCACTCTCACTCAAAATTGAAGCCGAGGTTGTGTTCGTCATCTCTGGGAGAAGCTTTGACCAGAATATCAGGGTCTAATTCCACCCCGAAGTTTGAAATCACGATCTTGGTTTTTTCAGACCAAAAGCCTGTCGACCAGACCCTTCGCGATCAGGTTCGAGCCTCAAATTCGTTCATTCACTATCTATTACCCTCTGGCAAACTACCCTAATCGAAATCACGGCAATAAACCGTTGATTACCGGGCAAACCAATGTCCTCGGACACGGTTTGCCGGTTGCCGAGGACCAGCGACCAATGTCGCGTTTGTGTATATCAATTAAATGATACACACATAACCAGCGATGGGCAGTAGCCCGGCTGGTTATGCGTGTGTGTGTTTGTGTCAAAGGTCGCGGGTTCGATCCGGGTGGCCTACGGCCCAACCCATTTTTTTTCTATTTTCTGTTTTAAAAATATAATTTAATTTATTTGTTTATTCCACCATATTTTAATACTATATTTACACAGTAAAAACCAATACGGATCGGTTAACTCGTTCGTTTACTTTCGAAACCATCAAATAACATTTTTTTTTATATATATATATAACCTACCCAAATTTTTATAAAATAATAAACACTATATTTTTGTTAAAATAGTTTTAACTTACAAATAATAATGATAAAATAATAATAATAATAAATAAATAAATAGAAACTTTTATAAATACCTAATAACTACTTATTTAAAAATGTAATATTTTAACAATATATATATATATATATATATATATATATATTTAAGTTAAAGTTTTACAAAACCATTATCATATTCCTACCATATTTTATACAAATAAATATTAAGGAATATTATTATAAAACCTATATACATTTAAATACGAATACGCACATACGCACATACAATAATACTTATCTATCCACAGAGGATTTCATCGTGCTTAGTTTTCAACGTCCTTATCACCCGCACTCGTGGATTATCATATCCGCTAGCCAGGTGAGTTAAATAGCCCATATTTTACATTTTTGCACATTTTGGGGTGAAACATTATACATGCTACTCATATTGTTTATACGTGTTATACATGTGGACTATATGCTTATTATCTTGGATGTACATACATTTAAACACAAGAAAACCAACGGTAATATTAATAGATCTATTGTGCCTGACCAGCCCACCCGGTTAGGGTGTTTATTACTGCATACTCGGATATAGCCGCGTGTTATATTCAAACATACCGGATATAGTGAGTAACTATATTCAAACATACCGGACTTAGCTGTTGTGCTATGTTCAAGCGCGTCAATCAAGGTTTGAATTGTGATTAGATAAATGATACACCATATATATTCTATGTTTAACAAGATAAACAATGAGTTGCAAAACTTTTTATCTACTACTTATCGGGACTTACAAAACCTATGTACTCACCAACTTTTTAGTTGACACTTGATTTAAATAATGTTTCAGGTTTGGATATGTGACTGCTTGCCGAAGATTCCTCCACTTAAGAACTATGGACCTAGTTAAATAAATCGATGTTTTGAACTAGACTAGGTTATTTGAAATGTATTGTATTTGGATCTTTGTTATCTTTAAATTTAATTAATGAATTATGCAACATTTTAGTTATCATGTGCTTTTGAACAATCATTTCATTGTCCGCCTCGATGATTCCGCCATCGGTCGGGGTGTGACAGATTGGTATCAGAGCCATGGTTATAGGGAATTAGGTTATTAGACACGATGACCTAGACTATAACCCTAGGACTCCCTTTTATGTGTTATGTGCTAAATGATTAATTGCTATGTGAATTATTTATAGTTAGGTATTATTTGAATTTTCCCAAGTTTGGTACATGAGACTTATACACCTACATACAAGGCTTAAATACATGATACATACTTTACATACACATTTGACAAACAAACTTATGCAAACAAATACACTACTCGTCCTTGTCCATACTCTTTCCTAATCTATGTTAATTGCAACATTCCTACACATTTTATACTCATAGACTCTCAAGTCTATTAAAATCTTGAAAATCTCGTCAACGACTTAATTTCTTGAAACCAGTAAAGGACACGTGCAATCTGGAAGGGTGACACCTGTACATTGGGTTTTCTGTCTAGGAAAGCATTTCGTATAAATCCAAATAAACGGACCCGTATGCTTTCCTGGGAATTCCTGAAGTGAGTGTTTACCTATAGGCTAAAGCATGTCTCCTTGAAAGTTTTGAGGAATTATTTAACGTTGATAAGTCAATGTATTCGTAAGGATACGATCCGAACTTAAACTCAAAATTTGGGGACATTATAGCAAGATAGGAAGAACTAGACGAACATGCAAAGCAAATCATTATTGCGGGTGCACACGTAATAACGATTTGTAGTGCATGCAAGTCCCGGCAATTCCTACTACGCGAATAATGATCTATAACATCACGTTCTACCCGGAATAGATGGCTTAGTTTCCCCCATTAACTTTGAATTAATACACATGCACTCGCACGCGTCATGATGAAGCCCGCATTTCTGCTTACATTATTTCCCACTATGACTCATATATATCCATCTTATCTAAAATATCATTGTCTTTTCTTATGGTGTTAGAATGCCTCCTCGACGTGCAAACTCTAGCACTTCCAACCCGGATCTTGCTACTCTTCTTGCCCAACTGGTGGGGCAAATGACCCAAGCCAATAACAACAGTGACGGGTCTCACAACATCCAAGGAAACGATGGTGCCAACCCGCCTCAATGCACGTTTAAGCACTTTAACTCGTGCAATCCTACAAAATTCTTCGGGACTGAAGGTGCTACCGGCCTGCTGCAATGGTTTGAAAGCATGGAAAGCACATTCCTAAACAGTGACTGTCCCGATAATCTTCGGGTTCGCTATGCCACAAGTGTACTTCAAAAAAGAGCCCTCACCTGGTGGAACGGTGAGAAACGCACTCGTGGTGTTGAGGTTGCTACATCTTTATCATGGGATGATCTGAAGAAAGTCATGACTGATGAATTCTGTCCTCAGAATGAAATGAGGAAGCTCGAGGCTGAGTTTTGGGATCTTGCCCAAGACAGCGGGGATAATCTGGCTTACACCACCCGATTTCAAGAGTTGAGCCTACTGGTACCTCATATGGTCACTCCTCTTGACCGGGGAATTGAAAAATACATAGGCGGGCTGCCTATGCAAATTCAAGATGCTGTGTTAGGAAGCAATCCTCCTACACTTGAAGCTGCTATCCGTCTATCCGCTACACTATCCGACAACCATGTCAAAGCCGGAACCTTAACAAGAAAGGGTTCCAAGAAGGTTGTCTCCACTCTTGCAGCCGTCAAAGATGTAAAACCCGAGTCTTCTAACCGCAACAAGAAACGAAAGGGTCGAAACTTCGCGGCCGTAACTCCCGCTGTACCTGCTATTCAAGTGGCCCCTTTGGGTCAAAACCCGAAACCTTATTTGGGTCCAAATCCCCAATGTCAGACCTGCAAGTACCACCATCCTGCCAATTTACCATGCCGATTGTGCTCAAGCTGCGGACGATATGGACACATGGTCACTACTTGCCGTACCCGTCCTCCCGTCCATCAAGCTGCTCCAGCCAACCGTCCAAACTATCCGGCACTTCTCAATGGTCGGGCATGTTACGAATGTGGAGACCCAAACCACTTCCGTGACCGATGCCCAAAACTTCATCATCAAGGTGGTCCCCAAGGACGAGCGTTTAATATAAACGCTAATGAGGCACAAGCAAACAACGACGTGATAAACGGTACATTTCTCGTAAACAATCATTATGCATCCATTTTATTTGATACCGGTGCCGATAGGAGTTTCGTGTCTCTTACCTTTGAATCTCGACTTGCTAAACAAAGAACGAAACTTGACAATCCTTATTCCGTGGAGATAGCAAACGGGAAATCTATTGCTATAAACTCTGTTATCCGCAACTGCAATCTCGAGCTTAATAATCATGAATTCTCTGTTGATCTCCTTCCAATGCAATTGGGAAGCTTCGATATTATAATTGGCATGGACTGGTTATCCAAGCATCATGCCGAGGTTATTTGCTACGAAAAGTGCATTCGTATACCTCTCCCTTCGGGTGACACGTTAGTTATTTTCGGTGAAAAACCGTGTCGTGGTCTTCAACTCATGTCTTGCACATTGGCACAAAAGTACTTGCGGAAAAAGTACGTTGCCTTCTTGGCCCACGTAGTTGACACGAAAGACAAGGGTAAGAAATTGCAAGATATTCTGATCATTCGAGACTTTACTGAGGTATTCCCCGAGGATTTACCCGGTCTTCCTCCCCCTAGACAAGTAGAGTTTCGTATTGACCTTGTGCCCGGAGCAACTCCCGTGGCAAAAGCCCCCTATCATCTTGCACCTTCCGAGATGCAAGAGCTCGCAAGTCAATTACAAGAACTCTCATCTAAAGGATTCATCCGCCCGAGCCATTCACCTTGGGGTGCTCCCGTGTTGTTCGTAAAGAAAAAGGATGGATCGTTTCGAATGTGCATCGATTATCGTGAACTCAACAAGCTTACAATTAAGAACCGTTATCCTTTACCCCGTATCGACGATCTTTTCGATCAGCTTCAAGGTTCAACATGTTTCTCCAAGATTGACCTTCGTTCCGGATACCATCAACTTCGTGTTCTTGATGAAGACATTCCGAAGACTGCCTTTCGGACTAGATATGGTCACTACAAGTTCATGGTCATGCCCTTCGGTTTGACTAATGCACCTGCGGTCTTCATGGACCTCATGAACCGTGTATGCAAACCTTATTTGGACAAGTTCGTGATCGTTTTCATTGATGACATTCTCATCTATTCCAAAACGAAAGCAGAGCATGAACAACATCTTCGTTTGATTTTGGAGCTCTTGAAGAAAGAACAACTATACGCCAAGTTCTCCAAGTGTGAATTCTGGCTAAAGGAGGTTCAGTTTTTGGGACACATAGTCAACGATAAAGGGATTCATGTGGACCCTGCAAAAATCGAAGCGGTAAAGAATTGGAGTACTCCTAAGACTCCTACCGAGATTCGTTCATTCCTTGGACTAGCAGGTTACTATCGTCGCTTCATCTCAAATTTCTCCAAGATTGCGGTTCCGCTCACTGCCTTGACTCATAAAGGTAAATCTTACGAGTGGGGACCCAAGCAAGAGGAAGCTTTTCAAACTCTCAAACACAAGCTCTGCAATGCTCCTATTCTAACTCTTCCTAGTGGTAATGACGACTTTGTCGTTTATTGTGATGCATCCAACCAAGGTCTTGGTTGTGTTCTAATGCAACGTGGCCAAGTAATTGCATACGCATCACGTCAGCTCAAAATCCATGAGAAGAACTATACGACCCATGATCTCGAGCTTGGTGCTGTCGTTTTCGCCTTGAAAATTTGGAGACACTATCTTTATGGCACCAAATGCGTGGTTTTCACCGACCACAAAAGTCTCCAACATATTTTCAATCAAAAAGAGCTTAATATGAGGCAACGACGATGGGTCGAACTTCTTAACGACTACGACTGCGAGATTCGCTACCACCCTGGCAAAGCAAACGTTGTAGCCGACGCTTTGAGTCGTAAAGAGCGTATCATGCTTCATAGTGTTCGTATTCATAACAATATCCAAGCCCGCATTATCCAAGCACAACACACCTCGGTTACCGAGGGAAACATGTATCAAGAAATGGCATGTGGTGTAGAACTCTTGCTAGAAACCAAAGCCAACGGTCTATTGTATGTATCTGGGTTCCCGATCGCGACGACCTTCGTATATTTTTGATGAACGAGTCCCACAAAACTCGATATTCGGTACATCCCGGAGCTGATAAGATGTACATGGGTCTTCGTCAGCAATATTGGTGGCCCGGCATGAAAAAGGATATTGCCCTCTTTGTGGCAAAATGCCTAACTTGTTCTAAAGTGAAGGCCGAACACCAAAAGCCTTCCGGACTCCTCGAACAACCTGAAATTCCCATGTGGAAGTGGGAGAACCTTGCTATGGACTTCATCACCAAACTCCCACGCACTTCTAGTGGGCACGACAGTATCTGGGTTATTATCGACCGACTTACAAAGCCTGCTCATTTCTTGCCTATTCGTGAGGACTATCGAGTCGAGAAATTGGCTCGGATCTACATTGATGAGATCGTAAGTCATCACGGAATACCTTTGAACATCATCTCCGATCGTGATTCGCGTTTTACTTCCCGATTTTGGCAATCATTACAATCTGCGCTTGGTACTCGTTTGGATTTAAGTACGGCTTACCATCCTCAAACTGATGGACAAACCGAGCGAACAATCCAAACTCTCGAGGATATGCTTAGAGCTTGTGTCATTGACTTTGGTGGCAATTGGAATTCTCACCTACCGCTGATCGAATTTTCCTACAACAACAGCTACCACACAAGTATTAACATGGCACCGTTTGAAGCTCTTTATGGACGAAAATGTCGTTCACCGATTTGTTGGAACGAAATTGGTGAAGCACAAATCACCGGTCCCGAGCTTATCCAAGAGACCACTGATAAAATCTCTCTTATTCGTGACAACATTCGAGTAGCAAGGAGTCGGCAAAAGAGCTATGCCGATAATCGACGAAAACCCTTGGAATTCCAAGTTGGGGATATGGTTCTTCTAAAAGTATCACCTTGGAAAGGCGTAGTTCGATTTGGAAAGAAGGGAAAGCTTGCACCTCGATATGTGGGCCCATTCAAGATAATCGAAAGGATAGGAAAAGTGGCCTACAAACTCGATCTTCCTTCAGAGCTCAGCAACGTTCATCCGAATTTTTACGTATCTAATTTGAAAAAGTGCCTAGCCGACGAGAATCTCCGCATCCCTCTTGATGAAGTGCGTATTGACGAGAGAATGCACTTTGTTGAGAAACCCGCGGAAATCATGGACCGTGAAGTCAAGAAACTCAAGCGTAGCCGCATCCCCATTGTCAAGGTTCGTTGGGAGTCTAAACGTGGACCCGAGTTCACTTGGGAACGTGAAGACCAAATGAAGACCAAATATCCGCATCTCTTTTCATAGCCTCCACTGGTTGAATTTCGGGACGAAATTCCTTTAACATGGGGAGACTGTGACATTTCGGATTTTTATTCACGCTTTTATATTATGTATCCTATAAACAATTTCTATTCAATGGAATGCAAGTGATTTTTATTTAAAAATTTTGTATATATATATATATATTTAATTTATGGATTAAAATAAATAAAATTTTATAAGTTTTAAACTTATATAAAATTTTATATAAAAATCTAAATTAAAAGGTTCATTTATAAATAAAATAACCTATTTAAATAAAATAATTAACCTTTATAAAAATATTTATAATAATAATAATAATATAAGTTTAAAAAAAATATATGTAATTGAAATTAAAAAGAAAACTTAATTAATTATTTTTATAAGTTCAGGGGGCTGTTTTGAAAATTATTAAACAAAAAGGTTTTAAACAAAAAACGATTAAGGGACTAAACATGGCCAAATCAAACCACAAGGACCCATCCGTAATTATCTCAGGGACTAATTAAAACGAAATCAAACTTCAGGGACCATTTCTGCCAATACCCAATTCGTATTTCCGGTCGCCCCCTTCCCCCATTGTCCGGCGGTCCGAGGTAATTTCCGGCGACCCACTCGACAAGCCTGTTCCCTGCACCTCGACAGCCGCTAAAGGCATCCCTGGACTCGTCGTTCCCACGCGAGCAAAAGCCCCCGACCAATTGGTCTCCCCAACATACGGATCGTCTGATCCTGTTGGTGGCCGAGAACCCACGCCCGAATTCAGGCCCGACAGTCAGCCTCCACGCATGCTTGATAGCTCGTTAGCTTCGTTTCGTCCAGACGAATGTCCAGACACACTCAATTGCATGTTTCATTATAGGGATTGGGCTCGGCTATAAATGGCCATTTACAGACCTGCACGAGCTCGCCCACCCTCCTCCACCCACTCTCACTCAAAATTGAAGCCGAGGTTGTGTTCGTCATCTCTGGGAGAAGCTTTGACCAGAATATCAGGGTCTAATTCCACCCCGAAGTTTGAAATCACGATCTTGGCATTTTCGGACCAAAAGCCTGTCGACCAGACCCTTCGCGACCAGGTTCGAGCCTCAAATTCGTTCATTCACTATCTATTACCCTCTGGCAAACTACCCTAATCGAAATCACGGCAATAAACCGTTGATTACCGGGCAAACCAATGTCCTCGGATACGGTTTGCCGGTTGCCGAGGACCAGCGACCAATGTCGCGTTTGTGTATATCAATTAAATGATACACACATAACCAGCGATGGGCAGTAGCCCGGCTGGTTATGCGTGTGTGTGTTTGTGTCAAAGGTCGCGGGTTCGATCCGGTTGGCCTACGGCCCAACCCATTTTTTTTTCTTATTTCTGTTTTAAAAATATAATTTAATTTATTTGTTTATTCCACCATATTTTAATACTATATTTACACAATAAAAACCAATACGGGTCGGTTAACTCGTTCGTTTACTTTCGAAACCATCAAATAACATTTTTTTGTATATATATATATATATATATATATATAACCTACCCAAATTTTTATAAAATAATAAACACTATATTTTTGTTAAAATAGTTTTAACTTACAAATAATAATGATAAAATAATAATAATAATAAATAAATAAATAGAAACTTTTATAAATACCTAATAACTACTTATTTAAAAATGTAATATTTTAACAATATATATATATATTTAAGTTAAAGTTTTACAAAACCATTATCATATTCCTACCATATTTTATACAAATAAATATTAAGGAATATTATTATAAAACCTATATACATTTAAATACGAATACGCACATACAAACATACAATAATACTTATCTATCCACAAAGGATTTCATCGTGCTTAGTTTTCAACGTCCTTATCACCCGCACTCGTGGATTATCATATCCGCTAGCCAGGTGAGTTACATAGACCATATTTTACATTTTTGCACATTTTGGGGTGAAACATTATACATGCTACTCATATTGTTTATACGTGTTATACATGTGGACTATATGCTTATTATCTTGGATGTACATACATTTAAACACAAGAAAACCAAAGGTAATATTAATAGATCTATTGTGTCTGACCAGCCCACCCGGTTAGAGTGTTTATTACTGCATACTCGGATATAGCCGCATGTTATATTCAAACATACCGGATATAGTGAGTAACTATATTCAAACATACCAGACTTAGCTGTTGTGCTATGTTCAAGCGCGTCAATCAAGGTTTGATTTGTGATTAGATAAATGATACACCATATATATTCTATGTTTAACAAGATAAACAATGAGTTGCAAAACTTTTTATCTACTACTTATCGGGACTTACAAAACCTATGTACTCACCAACATTTTAGTTGACACTTGATTTAAATAATGTTTCAGGTTTGGATATGTGACTGCTTGCCGAAGATTCCTCCACTTAAGAGCTATGGACCTAGTTAAATAAATCGATGTTTTGAACTAGACTAGGTTATTTGAAATGTATTGTATTTGGATCTTTGTTATCTTTAAATTTAATTAATGAATTATGCAACATTTTAGTTATCATGTGCTTTTGAACAATCATTTCATTGTCCGCCTCGATGATTCCGTCATCGGTCGGGGTGTGACATCGGGAGACTTTGGATATGGAGGATACTGGAGTTACTGAATCTGGGTTATTGTTTGCTTGATGGCAGGTTGGATTATTCGCAAGGCCTTCAAGTGAGAGATTGTTGGGTTGTGAAGGCTTGTGCAGGAATAAGGAGGGAGCCGACCCTAATGGGCTTGAGCCCGCTTATTAGTTTCCTGTTAATTAAGTCATTAACCCTAACCCTAGTATTATAAATAGAACCTATGATGTAATTGTATTCTTGACACCTAATAATAAAGAACCCTAGCTTGCAAAGTGGACGTAGGCCAATCGGGGCTGAACCACTATAAATCTCTCATGTCTTTTACTTTCTGTTTATCGATTGTGTGCGTGTGATTCCGTTACGATAAAGACTCTTGATACCTAACATGTATCACATCTGATATCATAAAAACTCAATTACATATATATTGTAGTATAGTTAGTGAGTGCGATCTGAACAGCCTCGCTCATTGGCTCATTCAATCGTTTCCTCAATAACAAAGGCAATACACTAGGTCACCGATCGACATGCGTTCATGAGGCATGGTCATGCCTCTCGTTTGTTAGACCAACAACTCAACTTTTCAGCTTGGTTTCCATTCTAAATACGATCTTTTACCAAAACAGATGTTTAAACACTTGTTCATGACAAAAACCAAATAAGTTAAAACCCAATTTTAAAACTTCAAAACATCACTAATGATGCATGTTCCCCAATTTGATTCAAACCCCATTATCTCCTATTCATACTTCAATTTAGTGAACCTTAAATGAATACAACATATTTGGAAGCTTACCAAACGAAGTGGGAATAGTAAAAGACGTGGTGGGTGCTTCTAAACAACCTTATTCTTGGTTCCTATACCTATACATATCCAAAATCTTCATCAAACACCAAATCTCCCAAAACCTTGAAATTAAAAAATATAGATCCTTAACAAACACGATTCAAGGATGATATCAATTGATGTTTCTGGCTATTAACATTTGGAAACCGAAATCTAGCTTCAATCCAAACAAGAATTTGACATGTAGAGGTTTTTAGGTCAAGGAAGAACTTTGAAAGAAGATCTGGAATTTGGAATTTCGAAATGGCACATAAAAAATGGGTTTACGCCATTATTAAAGTCGACAAGCAAAATGCAAGTGAATTACAGGTGGAGGGTTATTTGTGTTAAAACACATCATTAAACACACCAAATTGTGATGACTTGTGCTGAAGTACGGGCGTGCCGCCAAGGGCACAGTCATGCCGACCACCAAGGCTCCGTGTCTTTGTAATGAGCGAGCCTCGTGACAGGCACGGTCATGCCAAACTCGGAATGTTACATTTCGTGAGTCTAGAGATGATCTAAAACTTGTAAATAACACCCTTCAAACAAAAAAGTCAGTAATAATGTGTATAGACCACGTGTCTACCATATAAATATGTGATATGTGTTTGTATGAGTATATGAGATAACAAAGTAGAGAGAGGGATAGAGAGTCTATGTTCATCATAAGGTTGCCAAACTATGAGATAACCTAGAATGACTCCATGTTGGTTTTGTATTTCACAAATTATCCCAGGTAGTGTTTCTTAATTGGATAATTAAGAAAGTTCAAGAAGAATGAGAATGTGTTTTCCCCATGTGAAAAGAATGTATATATAAACAAACTAAATACTTAGAGAATCGTCACAACGTTTAAGTTGAATCAACACAACTCTTTATGAAAGAGTGTGTCAGTTGACGGTTATATTGTCAGCAATTATTTGGTAACTGTTAGCAGTAACTTCACGAGTAAGAAAAACCCTGAGTGGTAAGTCATTTAGCAGTAACTCAATTACCTTCATCAGTAATACGCCCAAGTTGATGTTGATGCATACTTACTGCCGATAGAAGTTGCTACTGCTCTTGGTAGCACTAATGAACGTAGTTAGTTACCATCGAGACAAGTACCACTAGATATTAGTTCCCATGCAACTTTTCACCAGTCATGCTAATCTGAAGCAACCTTCAATGATTTCTAAACATAGAAACTTCCAATGCCCTTGGTCCTCGCTTACGACGCGTGCCCTTAAACCCCGGGTCCGTTTGGTGTCTGAATCATAATTGTCCCGAACAAGCGTGTAACCTACACCTCCTGACTTGTATCGATATATTATAGTTTCACTTTGGTCTTAAGTAAATCTATGATACTAAAATGATAACACTCGAGCTACTGTTTCTTCCATAAGGTACTCACGGTTTGTTGAATATTTTAGTATTATTTGATTGACTTGTTGACCAAGGTGAATCATAATGTACATCAAACAAGTTAAGAGGTGCGGAGTGCACACTTATTTGAGTTTAATATGATTCTAAGTATTTAGGAACCTCATTGGTTCTTAGGGCGAAGCCCCTAAGTAATAGGGGTTCCAAGAGGACAACGCCCCCTTGGCGGGGGTCCGATGATAGCCCCCTGGTGGGTTCCAATGGGCAGAGCCCCTAGCCGGAAAACTGTTAAAATTAGTCATCCAGACTAACGTGTTCCTCCGACGTAGATTTACTCATCCAGAGTGGATTTGTTCCTTCAGAGTAGATTTGCTCATCCGGAGTAGATTGACCATCCAGATCAAAATGGTACTCCGGTGTAACTTAGAACAGTTAATTTTCACACGGTTTTAAATTTGAAAATAACTGCTTGATAGTAGTTATTGATCCTCCAAAATACAAATACGTTGTTTTGGTCATATATCTGGTTCACACGAAAATCATCATATTGTCATACTCTTGTTCTAGAGTTTTCTCTATGTTTTATCCAATTGAGAAATTCGAAAGAACCTTCGAATTGTTTTAATCTGAAAGTGATCTACACGACTCACAGATAATCCACAATTTCTATACACTCGAAAACTACATGGTTGTCTTAGGATACTTGGAAGAGTACATTATAGGAGGGATCAAAAGAGGAAAAGTCAAAGTAAAAATAGATTTTGGTGAGAGTAACTAATAACTTTTACATTTGTATATTTGTAAGTTTAGCGTTATATTTCATATAGGTTAGGATCTCTTGAGAACTCGCGATAACTCGTTAAAAAACCAATTAAACCCATTTTTTTTTGTTTTCATTACCTTCATTATTAAAATACAACATAAAAAATGATTTATCTCTCCAATTAACCCATCTCTTCTCTCTAAATTATTCTTAAAAAAATTTATACACATGTGTAAATGGTAAACACTTACACATGTGTAAGTGGTAAACTTACACATATGTAGATTTTTGTTAATATATGAATAAATGTAAATTCACATATATAAATTCATTTTTTATGTTATATTCTAATAATAAAGGTAGTAAAAACAAAAAAAAATAGTTTTGATTGATTTTTTGACGAGTTCTCAAAATATTTAGTAGTTTTAAAATGATTCATTCCCTATTTCATATAGCATTTAAAGGTGATACACCAACCCTAAGGTTGGGATGTCACACATCAACTACACCACACACTATGGATAAGCCTGTTATGAAAAATGCAAACTATTGTTGTAGTAATATGTCTTACATTATCATGCAAACATATGTAGAAGACCATTTTAACCCCGATAACACCTAGAAAAGATTATAATACGAATTATTAGCCCTTAGAAACAGTCATAGATTCCAACAGATAATATGAGTAGTACTTAGGCTGAATGAATCTCGGGTAAGACCGACAGAACCTGAAAACCGACCTGATCGACACCGGACTGTACATTAGATTGAAAAATTACGTACACAATGCATATAACCATAGTCAATAAAGCGAAATTAATTACAAGACATTAAACCCATCAATATTTGTAAAAGTTTCTTGAACTTCGAGTCAAATTCCAGTAGGTTCCATCAAAAGTAGTTGCTGACTTAGACTTCGTTACTTAAAATCATTTAGTCATTTACAACCACTCCCTCCTTATCTCCTCACTCATCGCTTCCTTCCAATAATTCAAATTCACAATGGTTCTTCTCAATGAACTTTTACCAGGATCTTCATCAACTCATCATCATAACCATAGATATGATGTATTTTTAAGTTTTAGAACCGTTGACACTCGTAATACTTTCACCGATCACCTCTACAATGCCCTTTTGGATGCCGGTATCATCACCTTTTTGGACGATGAAGAGATTGAAACCGGAGAACCACTGAAACCAGAACTGGAGAGTGCCATTAAATCATCTCTATTATCATCTTGTCAGAGAATTACGCTTCTTCCACATGGTGCCTGGACGAATTGGTATTAATCCTTGACCAAAAGAGGAGCTTTAACCAAATCGTTATCCCCATCTTCTATCATGTCTCACCCACCGATGTCAGGAAGCAACAAAGCAGCTTCGGGGAAGCAATGGCAAAGCATAAACAGAGGACGGAGGCAGAAACGAACGCAGAGAATAGAAGTCAAAGGGCTAAAAAGATGGAGTTATGGAAGAGCGCACTCACACAAGTTGCTGATCTAAAAGGAAAAGATGCAAAGAACAGGTAATCACACAACTAAATTTTGGTTTGGATGTTTGAAAATTTAAAAAAATTAGCATAATATAATATATTTGGTTTAATTTGGATATTTGAATTGTCATGTCTATAGATCAGATTGTTTAATTCTCACAATGATGTTTCATATTTCTTATTGAAATCAATTTCAGGAAAGAGGCCAAATTTATTGAAGAAATCGTTACCGACATCCACCATAGATTAGGTGTACTCTTAAGTAATACCCTGCCACTTCTGATCGGGATGGACAATTACATTCAATTCTTTAGTTCATGGTTGGAAGATGGATCTTGTCATACGGCCAACATTCTCACGGTTGCAGGCATGGGCGGGGTCGGGAAAACATATTTGGCTAAATATATTTTCCAGTTACTCTCAGGTAAATTCCACAAAAGCAGCTTTATTGAAGGTATCAATGCAAGATGTAAAGAACACTTTAATGGATTGCTCGATGTACAAAAACAACTTCATGGAGACATTTTGAAAAAAATCCCATTACAAGTTAATGATGTCTCTGCATACACCTCTAAGATTGAGAATGCACTGGCCCATAAAATGTTGTTTATAGTGCTTGATGATATTCATAGTCTCGACCAGCTAGATGCTTTAGTTGGAAACATAGGTGTACATCCAGGAAGCAAAATCATAATCACAACTAAGGATGCATCTTTAACAGAAAGGTCTACATTATTTGACCCACAAGTTCAACCCAAGCATACAAAGGTCTTACTTAATGGTTTATGTGAGGCTGGATCATTAGAGCTTTTATGCATTCATGCTTTCAAGAGCCAAAAGCCGAAAGAGGGTTATAAGGAGCTTTCAGAAAAGCTTGTGAAGTATTGTGATGGACATCCATTGGCTCTTGAAGTTTTGGGCAAGTCTCTTCGTAAACGTGAAGACGTAGATGAATGGAGTATTACATAGAAGCGCTAAAGAAAGAACCTCATTCTCGTATAAAAAAGGCATTGCAGATGAGCTTTGACTCTTTGCCATTCAATAACGACAAGGACTTGTTTAAGCATATTGCTTGTTTTTTTGTGGGAATAGATAAAGATTTGACAGAAACAATATTAAATTCATGTGATATAAAGACTAGATCTGGGATGAGAAATCTCATTGACAGATGCCTTCTTAGTATCGGATCAGATAACAAGTTGATGATGCATCAATTAGTTCAAGAGATGGGAAGAGATTTAGTACGAGAAGAATCACCTAACAAGCCACGGAAGCGTAGTAGGTTATGGTGTCACGAGGAGTCATTCAAAGTGTTGAAACACAAAAAAGTAAGAGGCCATGTATTTGTTTAGTAGTTATACATGTTCGAAGTGACTTTATTGTCTATATACTTGTATATAACCTTTAGAATTTTGTTTGCATTCCGTTTCTTCGTAGGGTAAGAGAAATCTTTTAGGCCTTGCCCCTGACATGAGAATGCTTGAAAAAAAGAAGTTACATGGATCGTTTGAGCTGAAAAAGGACTCACTACGTAAGATGGATAATGTAATGCTACTACAACTCAATTATCTGCAACTAAATGGGTGTTTTCGGACATTTCCAAAAGAATTACGATGGTTGTGTATGCATGGGTTTCCTTTAAAGTCTATACATTTAGACTTACCAATGAAGAATCTGGTTTCTCTTGACATGTCCTATAGCAATATTGAATCTTTTGACATGCCTTATAGTATCCGACAACCACCCGTGAAAAGGCAAAAGGTAAGATATTAGATTTTGGGTATGAGATTGGTAGCAATCAATAATCAGTTTAGGTAAACTTTGAATTGTGATGATAAAACTTACAAAAAATAGTATTTCAACCCAATAATTTGGTCGGCGCGAAAAATCATTAGCAACTAACTACCATGTGTGTCATTTTATGTCTGGAATCATGTTAGCTTATATGCTCTCAAGTCACACCTCCTAAACCATATTAGAGCTTAACCCAACAGAGATCCCTTCGGTCTTGTGTAAATCATAACTACTTAAAATCATCCACACGGACCACTTTTTTTTTTTTTTTTACTTTTTCATCTGTACTAAATGCAATTTGTTACTAACTTTTCTCCATGTCAGCAGTTGGTTGGATCATGCTCAAAAGGCAAACGGTTGCTTGGATCATTGAAGGTTCTTGATCTGAGCTTCTGTGAACAACTTCATAGTCTTGGTGGTTTTTTCGAACTCCCTGTGCTTGAGAGGTTGATGTTGGATTAATCGGGTTCGTTCACGGGTACTGGGTCACGCATACGGGTTGTGGGTCATGGGTTATTTGTTTCCACATGTTTTAATATCGAATAAAGGGATGAGTCTAGTGTTTGACCGGGTAATGTGGAGGACCAAGTAATTGAAAGTGAACGTGTGGAAATTGGAGAACAAGTAAGCTTCAAATGTTTGTTTGCTGAAAAACAGGAATACGTGGACTGAGCGTTTTATTTTGCATGTGGGTTTTATACTTTTATTTATTATAAATAGGAGTTGTAGTTCTTTTATGTATTTTAAGCTTTTCGTTGTTTTCATTCCAAATATTGTAATATTCTGGAGTTATAGAAAAGTCTTGAAAAGCCATTTTCTTCTTCAACTACATACATGATTGTGTATGTGTTTAATTGGGGCCTGAACCAACAGTTGATAGTCGTAAACTGCATAAGTTTGATTGAGGTGTGTGAATCAGTTGATCAATGTGTTGAGCTTGTCCACGTTGATTTGAGTTACTGCTACAAGCTTAAAAAGCTTCCAATATCCCTTGGCAAGTTAAAGAAAGTTCAAACACTATTGTTAGATGGTTGTAATTTCTGTGAATCTCAAATCGAGATGTGGGATATGAGTTCATCATATACTAGCATAAACTCACAAACTTCTTCATCTACCATTACCAACGTTATACCAAGTGATTTGAAGTTCTTTGTGACTTCTTTACCGAGCTCATTAATAGTTCTGTCACTTGCAAATAATAATTTATCTAATGAATCCTTTCCGAGGGACTTTAGTTGCCTATCAATGCTAGAGAATTTATGTTTGGATGATAATCCAATTGTTTCAATGCCCAATTGTGTGAGAAGCCTTCCAAGGCTTAAGACACTAGGTATGGAATACTCTGAAATGGTTATATCAATTGAGTATCCTCCATATACGCTAAGGATATTATCAGTCGGTCATCGTAATACTTCACTACAGAAAATTAAATTTGATCCAAAAATGTCTCCACTCAACATAAATGGACCTTGGAAACTATTATCATCTTCGTCATATGAAATTGATGGCATGGTCAAAATCCAACCTATGGAAGGTGTTAAGGAAAAGCTATTGTATAGTTTGGGCTGGATAAATTTAGAGTTTATTAAAGAAAGGCACCTGAAAACTTACACCTTTGGAGGATCAGATAACTCTCAAACCAAGGTTTCACCCAATTATTGTCTCTGGTTGTGTGAATATATATATATATATATATATATATATATATATATATATATATATATATATATATATGTGTGTGTGTGTGTGTGTGTGTGTGTATTATGATTTTAAGGTAACTAATGTTGTATTTGGCAGATGTATTATGAATTTGGAATATTCAGTACAATGTATCATGACGGGAAAGGAATGCCAAATTGGATTAGGAATAGATGCAAGGGCCCATCGATATCATTTACCATCCCATCATCTTGTAACAAGCTCCGAGGATTGAATTTCTGTTGTATGGAGACAATGCGTCGATCGTATGATACTTTTGTTTTGCCAATGATCAAAATTAGTAATATTACGAAAAACCACACATGGATTTATAATCATTATATTGACAAAGTCAAGGTAGGTGGAAAGTATTTAAATTTGTTAAGTCATTGGATGTTTGGGCCAAATGAGATGACAGCTGGAGACCAGATTACTATTATTGTAACACAAAGATATTATAATGAGCAACATACGAAGAAATGTGGGGTGAATGTTGTGTATGATGATGGAAGGATTGAGGAGGAAGAAGATGTGTTGGGTTATTACAAGTCATGGAATCACAAAATTGTGGAGATCTCTCTGCTTTTCAATTAAGTACAGAAGAATACTTGCTATCTAGCATGCATTTCTTTGATGGCTCTAGATATAAAGGTAGATGTCGTTTTTATTAATATAGTTTTACAGTCTGCAATAACAACATCATCACCAAGTGGACGTGAATAATAATTAATGTTTAAAACTTTTCATCTTTTTTCGCTTCCACAGAAAAAGAAGTGAGCTTTAAAGCTTTCTCCCAATAGAAGCATGTAATACTTGGTCAGGTACATTTCAACACCCAAACCCTTCTCTCGTCACATGACTAAAAGTCGTACAGTACAACATATGTGTTCCTTAAAGTTCTTGGTCGCAGCACATATAGAAATAAAGGAGTTACAACCTTGCAAGTGGATATGTGATGAATATTGCAACATCACAAGGCTTCAAGAGATGGCATATAGGATCTTCAAAAGGTTGAATAAAAATGGTTGCATCTCATTAATTATATCTGGACCAGCAACAAAATTTTAATCACCTGCTTGATCACAAGTGGATGTCTTGTGTGGAAATGGCAATACTGCCATCAAAAGTATCTACTATTTGTATGTGCTCTCCCTCTCTCTGTTAATCAACATTATTTTATAAAAATAAAGATACCCCATGTTTTGTGACTTGCAGCTTATCTCATAAATAAACAGACAAACAACAAGACCACTCGATATTGAAAAAAAAAAAAACAAATCGACAAATGTTAACTCATAGAATGGATCTTGATAACAGGTAACTGAAAACTATAACACCCTGCAATCAATATCAATCCAGTTTTATTAGAATGGATCTTCAGGAAACGAATATCGTAACTGAAATTACACTAGCAAGATATTTCAATCCGTTAACTTATAAATTGGTGGATTTGGATTGGGATTTATCTCGATCTGACCGGGTTAAGTGATTCAATTAAACAATGTAAACCGAAAGGAAACGGGTCAAACAAGTTAAATTTGTTCAAACTCTTTTAATGTTTACTAATTAATCTTATTGAAGATTAAATTGTAATTATAATAGTAATGTTTTTGTAGTCATAATTAAAGCATTAACCATGTATAAACATTTTTAAAATGGAAAAAAAAACCCAACCCGTCCCGTACCAAAAGTGCCCACCCAATTTGAAAATCTATAGTCACAGCTGCAGTGAGAAATAAATAGAACTTTTTTTTACACGCCCCGGGCCTAAAACATTTCAAGGATTCTCGAGACCGACCCTACTTGTGCACACGATCTAATGAAAACAAGCATAAGTTGATTGCACATAAAACACCTTGTATAGTGGAGGAAGAAACATGGCGACCTGTATATAAATGAATCAGGAAAAGCAAGAGCATCAATATTGTTAAAATTTGAGATGTAAAAATTCAACTTTAAGAAAGTTTTAAAAATATTTTCAAAATGACAAACAATTGTATATGTTTTGGGTTGAGTCTTAGGCAAAACAGAAAATAGAAACATAGAAAATTAGTTCGCAAGAGTTGGCTTGGTTCAATGGAACACAATACACCTATATATTGAGGGTTGGGTTGTTAAAAGATGATAGTTCAAAGGGTGATGACCTTTTGCTTGGTGGTTACAAGTAAACCACTGTGACTCATCATAAACGTGCCTATCCATAGGGGTTTTGTGACCATTCAAAAGGTTACAATTTTATATATAACAACCAAACTTTATTGGGATGAGGATAAAATCCCCAGAGAAACCCAATTATCCTATAATATCTAGGTGTTACCGTTCAAAAAATAAATAAATAAACCAAAATTTTTTTTCTCTTATACCATATTACTAGAAAATGATGTTGGTACCTATCATAATTTCCTAGTTACATGAAATCCTTGAAAACTCGGTAAGTTCAATCAGCTTATCACCACCCGTGCAATGTTGATAAATTGTTGGGAAGTGATTTGCAACAAGCCCAAAGCACATTGTTCAATTGAACTATACGGACATAATTGTTTTAAAGATAGAGATCATCTGCCTTGAAACAATATGTAGGGGTGGCATTCCCATACCCATTTATAAAAGCGTGTCCCAGATATTTACATCCACAGGTCACCGACTTGCTATCGAACTTACAACCTCCATGATTACTGTCAGAATATGCGTATAGCTCAAAATCACCATCCTTGGGATACAAGAGACCCAGCTTCGGTGCTCCTTTCAGATAATGAAAAATACGCTTGACGACAACCTCATGAAATTCTTTAGGATTCGACTGGTAATGAGCACAATAATAAACTGCAAACATGATATCCAATCTACTGGCAGTAAGATACATCAAGGATACAATCATGGAATGATAATAATGTTGATCAACGTCTTTTCCTTGAAGATCAGGAGAAAGAGGAGTTTGAGCAGGGGCAATAGAAGGACTAGAATCAACCATTTTGAATTTACCTAATATGTCCCTGACATACTTAGGCTGATGGATTAGGATGTCGGTCTCAGAAAAGGACAACTCCCCGTAGTGCTCATTTCAAGTTCCTGTATAGAGTTTCATTTGTAGAAATGTCATCCACATAGATTTGAACAAGTTATAAGTCATCCCTAACTTTCCGAGTGAATAATGTCATATCAATGGTGCCCCTGATGAAATCATTGTTAAGCAAATGAGTGACAATGTTTCATACAAGGCACGCGGAGCCTCATGTAAACTATATAAGGCCTTGATACCAAATTATAGGTCTAAAATGCGTGAATCTCAGTGACTAAAAGATCCGAGCAATCCTAAATAGCACAAAAGACTAATAGAAGTAGTTAGAAGTGCCAAAACAAGCTCCAAATAAAATAGTAAACCAACCAAAACGATCTTCAATTGATAAACATATACAGTGATTACAAAAATAAAGCTCAACTGATGATATAATCAATCCCGAGTAGTACAAAATCGATCTGTAACTACTGAAAAAGCCTAAAGTAGATCTGATTGCAAAAACTAAGAAATTACAAGAATGGAAGGTGCTTTAGCAAGAAGTTACAAAAACCAATTTATGCGTAATAGAAAAGCTTCCGCCGAAAGTTTATGGTGAAACTTTACTTTCGCCGAAACTTTAAAGTTTCGCCACTTGAAAGTTTTGCTATTCTTTTGTTATTTTTCGATCTGTCTTCAGTTTGTAGCTCGGTTTTAAATGCATCAACCTATATAATCCAACAGTGTTTGTTATTAATATCGTCATCTATTTTAATAACTATTTTTTTTATATAATATCAAGATAATAATTAATAAATAATAATGATGTAATAATATTAATAAAATAATAATAATAATAATAATAAAATAATGTTTAGAGCTTTTTTTCCGGAATTTCCAATAAAAGTTTTGGTTGAAAACTATCGTTGGAAAGCCACATGCTTTCTAGTAGTGTCATTACTATATCTTTTGTAATTTTATTTAGAAAAATAAAAATGTCTATCATTTATCATTATCTCGTTTTTTTACAACATAATATTTTGTCGGTTGCGTGCGGGTTTTATTTATGTTGCGATATAAGGTGTTTGGGCGATGAAAGCTGTAAGACCTCTACCTCTATGCGCGACCAATTATGGCGGACTTCCTCGGAGGAGAACGCATTAAACCAAATTGTCTTCTCTGATGTAAATATAGACAAAAAGATAAATACATTAGTTATTATTCTATTTTATATACTAGGTTAGAATCTCGTCTATTACATGGGTTGAATAAATCGGTGTATTACAGAGGTTGAATAAAATATAATGTAATATGTTAACACATACACTCGTCAAAATATGTTTTTAAAAAAAATGTACTTTGACGTGACAGTCTGTTAAGTTAATTTTCAAAACATTTTTTAGTATTAGGTATTAATTTTTTTTATTTAATTGATAAATATTAATTCATATTAAATTCATTTTGTTAATGATATAAAAACTATCCATAATTAAATAATAAGTATCTATAATTAGATTTATATTAAATATTTAAAAAATATATATATATTTTTAATATCATTATTTAATAAGAGATAGACGGAAAAAGTATACTGAGTATGCACCACAAAATGATACGTGTCTCCCTAAGATTTGTATTTATTAGTATAAAAATATAATCGTTGCCGCCATTTAAAAAAAGTTATTATTCACATCCAATTTAGCAAATTACGGATGTTGTTATCTAATGAGACTAGTATTTTTCTACCTTGAAAACTTGGTGTGAATGTGTCGGTTGCATGACCTCCTCTCAAAAATATTGTTTCTAGATTTAGTTTGTTTTAACAAAATCTATCTTTCAAATTAATTGAAGTTTTTTTTATTTATCGTTAGTAACATTTTACAATAAAACTGTAATAATTAGATATCTTTAAAACCAGTGTTTTCCTAGTGGACACTTGCTTTGACATGAATTAGCATCATATGTAAGACAGGATAAATATAAATATTTAATAAAATGGCATTTACCTTTATAATGAGCATTGGGAAAGGAACTAGAAAATAAATTCCGTAAAAATTCCACGGAATGTAGGAAGTATTCTCCTGTTCTTAGTTGAGACGCTGAAAGATCTCCACCGATAATATGATTCCATGACTTATAATAACCTAAAGGATCTTTTTTCTCAGTGGTTCCATCATCAAACACATCACCAACAGCCCACTTGTCTTCTAAATATCTACTAATATCACTCATGTCTATATGTGTACTTTGCCTGTCTATAATAGATCTGATATAATTTTGTATAAAATTATCTTCTTTTTCCATGCGTCCATCATCATATACAAGACTCATCCCACACGCGCGCGCGTATGAGATGTTTACTACACTTTTCTAGATTTATAGTAATCTGGTCACCAACTTCCATCTCATTCTTCCCGAACATCCAATGGCTTAAAAATATATTACTCTCCCCACCTACGGAGACTGATTTAATATAATGATTGTATATCCATGTACTATTCTTTGTAATATTACTAATTCTGATCACCGGCAATTCAAAAAAGTTCCCCACATAGCAGAAATCCAGTCCTCTAAGCTTGTTAAGATCTGATGGGATGGTAAATCATATTGATGGCTTCTTGTATCTTTTTATCCAGGACGGCATCCGTTCTCCTTTATAAATTGTGCTGAATATTCCAAATTCATAATACATCTGACAAATATGATAAAACTTAATCAGCATATAAATATTATATATATATATTTACACAAAGACATATCTGTCCATAATTAAGTAGAGGAAACCTGGATTTGAGATTCCTCGTGTTGTCCATAATTATAATTAGTTACCATCCACCTGTGTTCTTTATGGAACAGTAATCTTCTCCAGCCCAAACTACGTAATACCTTTTTGTCAACACCTGTCATAGGTTGGATTTTGATCATGCCTTCAATTTCAAACAAAGAAGGTGATAATAAATTTCGGTCCGCTATTAACTCGAGTGGGGCCATTTCTGGATCAAATAGGATTTTCCGTAGCAAATTTTTATAGTTAGGTTTCTGACAATTATTATAGAGATTCAGCTGTCTTAACGTATATGGAGGATGCTTAACTGACCTCAGCTTTAGACAGTTGCTCATACCAAGTGTCTCAAGCCTAGGAAGGGTTCTCACACAATTGGGCAGGGAAACGATCGGATTGCCATCCAAACATAAGTCCGTTAACATGGATAGGCAACTGAAGTCCATGGGAAATGATTCATTGGACAAATTACTATTTGCAAGTGACAACCATGCTAATGAGCTCGGTAAAGATATCACAAAGTACTTCGAGTCATTCGGTATGGCCTCCACAATGGCACATGAAGAGCTTTGTGAAACGATTTTAGCCTTGAACACTTCAGACATGTCCATGTCCCTCTTCTTCATTGGAAGTTCAAGAAGAACACAACCATCTAGTAATAATGTTTTGACCTTATTTAATCTACCTATAGTTTTTGGAACCTTTTTAAGCTTTTTGCAGTAACTTAAATCAATGTGGACAAGTTCAACACATTGCTCAATTGATCCACATATCTCAGTCAAACCTATGCATCTTATAACAATTAACCTCTGAAGTGCAGGGAGTTCAGTAAAGCCACCAATTCTACAAAGTTGTTTAGAGAAACTCAAAGTAAGATACTTCAGTGATCCAAGCAACCTTTTGTCTTTTGAGCATTGTCCGGTAACCTATATATTGAAACAGAGATAAATAAACATTTTAGTAAATTGTATTAATCTAGCATGGAAGGATATTAGCATTCGATGTAGATGCTTCAAATTTCTTACCCTTTTCCTATTTGCAGTTGGTTGTGGGTTACTATAAGACATGTCGAAAGATTTAAGATTGCTATAGGACATGTCAAGGGCAACTAGATGCTTCATTGGTAAGTCTAAAGGTATATACTTTAAAGGGAACCCATGCATACACAACCATCTTAATTTCTGAGGAAAATTCTTATAAGACCCACTGAGTTGCACAAAATTGAGCTGTAGTAGCATTAGATTAGGCATCTTACTCAATGCAGATGTCTCTAACTCACCACATAACATCTCTATCTCAAGCATTTTCATGTCTAGGACAAGGCCCTTAATATTTCTTGTACCCTAAGAAGAAAGCCAAGACTAAAATGTTAAAAACCTTAAGTAACTTTATCTATAGACATTGAAAAGAGTTGCAACTTGCATTTCTTACCTTGTTTTCTTCCAACACATTGAATGATTCCTCATCACACCAAAATCGACTACGCTCCTCAGGGTTGTCAGGTGATTCTCGGCGTACTACATCTCTTCCCATCTCCTGAATCAATTGATGCATCATTAAAATGTTATCTGGGCCCACCGTAAGAAGGCATCTATCAATCAGATTTCTGATCCCTGTAGTGCGGATACCACATGAGTTCAATATTGTTTCAGCAAAAAATCTATCTTTCTGAACAAAAAAACATGCAATATGCTTAAACAGTTCCTTGTCATTGTTGGATTGTACAGTGTCAAAGCTCATCTGCAAGGCCTTCATAATACACGAATCAGGTTCTTCCTTCAGCCCTATTACGCAATCCTCCCATTCAGCTACAGTTTTGTTATACAAAGACTCACCTAAAACTTTAAGAGCCAAAGGATGTCCTTTACAATATGCCATAAGCTGTTTTGACACTTCTTTATAACCGTCCTTGGGACCGTTGCTCATGAATGCATGATGACTTAAAAGTTCTAATGATGCTTTCTTATGTAAGCCTTCAAGTAAGAGCTTTGTATGCTTGGCTTTAACAATCAGGTTAATTGGTGCATATCTCTCTATCAATGACGCGTCTTTGGTTGTTATTATGACTTTGCTTCCCGGATGAAAACCTTTCTTTCCATGTAACGCATGCAACTGCTCGACACTATCTATATTATCAAGAACTATGAACACCTTCTTACGTTTCAGTCCATTCTCAATCATAGACGTGTATGCCAAAATATCATGAGCTTGAATCTGACTTGTTTTTGAAATGTCACCAAAAAGTTGTCTTTGTAGATCAAGTAATCCATTTTGCGCAGCACATTTCTCACTGATACTTTCAATAAAGCTGCTTTTGTCAAATAAACGACAATTTAACCCATGGACATATCTTGCCAAAGATGTCTTCCCAATCCCGCCCATACCCAAGATACTGAGAATGTCTGCGGTATGTGAGGATCCATCTTTCAACCATGAAGTGATGATATCAATGGAATCTTCCATCCCGAAAAGTAATGGCAGAGTACTGTGTACATGTCCACCTAACCTACGGTGGATGTTCGTTACAATCTCTCTGATAAACTCTGTCTCTTTCCTGAGAATGACAAAACCGAATTAACTAGATTCAATTGATTGAAAGTCTGAACCATTTATACCACATTCAACAATTATTTTAAGCAAGTTTCTTCACTTGTAACCATCTTATTTATATGGCTAATAAGATATGTTGCCATAAATGATGTTATGATTTAAACTTTTAAAGATAGTAGCACATAATTTTCAATTTAGAGCAAACCATTGATATGCTTCTCAACTTAACTTTTATATTAAATTTTCAATTTAGTACCTCAGGTCATATTAAATTTTATTTTTAAAAGTTTATAAGCTTCTCAACTTAGCTTTTATATGAATCCAGAGTTGTATGTGTTTATTAAATTAAATGTTCTTTGAAGTAACCTTTAGAAGATATTCATAACTTTTGATAAACCATACAATCAAATTATCTTTTAGTTATCAAAACTGTAAGCTATTAAATTATGATCAAGTAATGTAAGAGAGTGGCTTACTGGCCTGCCCTTGGCGTCCTTCCCTTTTAACTGAGCAACTTCTGTAAGCGCTTTGTTCCATCCATCGATCTTTTTAGCCAGTACACTTTTCTTCTCATCGTCTGCTTCTGCCTCCATTCTCTGTCTATGCACTGCCATTGCTTCTCCGAAGCTACCTTCTTACTTCCTCACATGAGTGGGCTCCACATGATAGAAGATGGGGATAACCAGTTGGTCGGAGATCAAACGTTGCATAAGGATCAAAACAAGTTCATCAAGACACCAGGTTGAAGGAGCGTAATTCTCGGACAAGACGATAATAGAAGCCCTAGATCCTTTAATCGCCCCCTCTAATTCCGGTATCTCGTCATCATCCAAAAAGGTATTGAGATTAGCCTCCAGGAGGGCGTTGTGGAGGTGATCTACGAAGCTAAGACGGGTATCAAGACCTCGGAAACTTAAGAATACGTCATACGATGTATTACTTGATGCAGATGTGCGAATTGCCATTGTATCTGAAATTGGGAAGAGAATCAAGAGATGAGTGGTTAGATTGTAAAGGGTTTCAATTATTATAAATCTAGTGTTTTCATTGTGATGGAAACCAAGACCGAAAGTGAACAATGATTTTGATAAGGAAATTGTGTGGAAATTTACTTTTTACAAAAGAAAAATATTATCAAAATAAAATATATGGCAAAGGAAACTTCCTTTCAACTCTTTTCATCCATAAATTATCACAATTCATCCATCAATCAAAATATGCCACGCACCTAATATTTTTTTTTAATTAAATATTTTGTTTAAGATTTAATTTAGTTTTTCTCAAATAACTCATGCTCGATAATTATTTAAAAAAAAACGAAATACACGGACTTATTTATTTTATTTTTTGAACATCCATGTATAAATTTTAACAAAAACGAAGTTATTTTAAAAAAAATATATTTTTCGTTACGTAAGTGATTTTTTAATGATAAGTAGTTTTTTATTTATTTAAGAATGTATTTTTTTTTATTTTATAATTTAGTTTTTAGTTAATTATTAAAAAATAAATACGTGGCGTGAAACCACTACGCACCTTATTGATTCTGGGCAGTGATTGCCCCTATGCTTACGTGGCGCTGGCGTGACGGGACGTGAAAGAGGAGGGCGTGAAAGCATTACAGATGGCCTTAACGAGCAATAACAATTTTGTTCTACCATTGGGCACATCCAGGGTGCAGTTTTGTATCTTCCTCTTCACTCAAAAAATAACTTCGTGGATATTTCCTTTTTTTATAAATACTTTCTAATCAGTGGCGGACACAAGAATTTTTTTATGGGTGTCGGAGATTTTTTAGAGTCGATTGTTAATAATTAAATATTAATTTTTTTCGGCCCGAGTCGGGTCGGGTCACACAATAAAACAATGAAAACTAACAAAATTATAGACAAACAATAATAATACAATGTTTGTAATTAGAAATGCATAATTAAAAAAAACATTATCCCTATAATTATTCTCTACAGATTTTCATTTTTTGAAACCGAAGCATTACATCATCTATAGGAACTTTTCTAAGCAACTCTTTTTAGTATAACAAACACAATTATCAACTCTTTTTTCAATAGTTAATTAGGTTTAAATTATTTAAATGGGTATTGGGTTTATTTATAGGTTTATGTTTTATTTTGGCCTATTTTGTTTAAATGTTATTGGGTTAAACTATTAAAGTTTTGGTTTAAAAGTTTTATAATTAATGGGTTATGGGTCAATTGTTATAGGGTTAAAGTTTTGGTTTAATTGGTTTTTATTTGGGAAAATTTCATCCAATAGTAACCAAGTTTCTCAAATGTTACATTTAAATACCTCAAAGTTTTTTTGTCCCTTTAAAGTCACTTAACTTTCACTAAGTGTTCTAATCCTATGTAATATTTTTATAAATGTTTATTTTTTTTAAAATTGAATGAGGCAAATGAAATATATATGAATATTAGTTACCAATAAGTGAAATTTTTATTCAATTAACTTAAAATAGGAGGTAATAGTGAAGAAAAAAAAGTTTATCAAATAATAAACAAGTTTCAAAATTGTTATATTTAAGTTGAATTAGAAAAAAATAATTGCTAAATAGTGAACAAGATTCATATATGTTTCATATATCTCATTCAATATTCAAAAATTTAAACATTTATAAAAATATTACATAGGATTGGAACACCTACTGAAAGTTAGTGATTTTAGATAGACAAAAAAACTTTGAGGTATTTAAATGAAACACTTGAGAAACTTGGTTACTATTGTGTAAAGTTATCCCTTTTTATTTATAAAATCTACAATCCTAAAAAATATTTCTTGAAAGTCGGTGTCAAAATTTTATAGGGGTCGGTGTCAAAATTTTATGGGAGCCGCTAAAAAATGTACCATATATATAACAAAAAAATAACGCCAATTGTTCTAATTATAATTAATTTAGACCTGTAAATGATATATACATAATATATAGCATTTTTTTATAAAATTTCACTTTTAAGTCAAACTTAGATCTGTAAGTATATTCCCATCAGCTTATTCATCTCTATCTCTATAATTTAAAATGATGGTCTAAGGCAATGTGTTTCATGTGTGAATGGTACACAGGGTTTGCACATAGGTAAGTGGCACCCGTGTTGTCACAGTAAAGACGCAGAGGGTCCTTCACCGATAAACCAAGCTCTTTGAGAAGATTTTGGACCCATGATAACTCAGCCGCTGCATTGGCAAGAGCCTTGTACTCCGCTTTAGTCGATGATCGTGAAACGGATTTTTGCGGGCAGATTTCCATGAAATTATGTTAGACCCAAGATACAAAATATAAGCCGTTATAGACCTACCGGCAGTGGAGACACCTCCACAATCGGAATCGGAGAAGGCGGTGAGCTCGAAGGGCGACTTCTTGTTTAAGAATAAACCATGATATAGAGTCCCTTTAAGATACCGAAGCAACCGTTTGAGAGCCTGCCAGTGAGTTTGTGTAGGAGAATGCATGAATTGTGCAAGGCGATTCACGGCGAATGAAATGTCGGGTCTTGTGAATGCAAGATATTGTAGCGAGCCGACGATCTTTCGATAAGGTGTTGGATCAACCCGCGGGGTACCATCATCAAGTGTGAGAGTCTGGGAGGAACTAAGTGGTGTAGTTACTACCTTGGCACCATCCATGCGATGGTGGGAGAGCAAATCAAGGATGTGTCGGTGTTGGGAGAGGAACAAGCCATGTGGGGTTGGAATCAACTCAACACCAAGAAAGTGACTAGGAAAACCCAAATCCTTAATTGAGAACCGATTTGCCAGAGAAGACACGAAGTGATCAATGAAATGAGAATTGTTCCCAGTTAAGATTATATCATCCACATACACCACAAGTAACACCGGCACTGTTATATATAAAGAGGGAGGCATCGGCAAGCGATTTATGGAAACCCAACTCAAGAAGGAACGATGTTAAAGCCGTATACCAAGCGCGCGGTGCTTGTTTGAGACCATAAAGTGCTTTCTTGAGTTTACAAATGTGGTTCGGGTACTGCGGATGAACATAACCCGGTGGTTGAACCATGTAAACCTCTTCTTGTAATGTGCCATGCAAGAAGGCATTATTGACATCGAGTTGACGAAGGGACCATCCTCGTGATAGAGCATTGGATAAAACGGTCCGTATGGTGACGGGTTTTGTGATGGGACTAAAAGTGTCAAAGTAGTCCTTGCCGTACTATTGAAGAAACCCCTTCGCCACTAGACGGGCTTTATATTTAGCAACGGAACCATCCGGGTGGCGTTTGATACGAAATACCCATTTACAGCCAGTTGGGTGATGAGATTGGGCGGGAACGAGTTCCTACGTGTGATTGTGAAGCAAGGCATTATACTCGTCATCCATGGCTTTTCGCCAAAGAGGGTCTTTAGATGCTTGATTATGGGTGTTCGGTTCAAGAGCGGAAGGGATGGGATGAAGAGTTGTATGGTTTACCATGGAGGGGTTGTAGTACTTAGGATTAGGTTTCCTGTTACGGGATGGAAGAAGAGGAGAGACCGGTGGTGACGGGTTGTCGGTTGATGTTTGGTGAGATATAGAAGAGGGAGACGAGTTGGTGGCGGGCGATTGGGAGGAGCGTGTTGAAACGGGTGGGACAGAGGTGGTTGATGATGAGTGAGTAGGTGCTTGTTGGATTGGATATGGATGGGTATTAGAGCTGGCAGGTGAGAGAAGAGTGGTGGAAGTGATAGTGTTATGCATGGGAGTTAAAGGTGAGCTTTGAGACATGATAGGTTGTATGGGAGTGATGGAAGATGTAGAAGTGGGTTCCACGTGCATGGGAACATGAATGGGTGTGATAGACAAAAAATCATTCACTGTTGGAATTGTGGATGGTTTATTAGGAGGGTTTTTGGATGGGAATTGACTCTCTACACAGTCCACATGTCTAGAGTGATAAAGCCGATTTGTTTGTGGATCAAAACACTTGGAGGCGGATTTTGCCGAAGAGTAGCCCAAGAAGATGCACGGTTGAGAGTGTGGGTGGAGTTTTGAAGGAGAATATGGTCAGAGCTACGAATAGCAAAGACATCCAAACGGCTTTAGTTTGGTGTAATTAGGTGATGTGCCATAAAGAATGTGAAATGGACTTTTGGATTCAAGAATGGGAGTCGGGAGACGATTGATGAGATATACGGAAGTTTGGAAAGCATGAGACCAGAAATTGAGGGAGAGACCGGCGTAGTGTAGTAAAGCAAGACCGGTTTCAACGATGTATCGGTGACGATTCTCGGCAATACCGTTCTGTTCCGGCGTATGTGGTGGTGTAGTATAATGAGAAATGCCATTAGATTGGAGAAAAGGAACAAGCCCTTGGTATTCGCCACCATTCTCAGTGAAGATAGATATGATGGGGGTTTGAAATTTTTTTTCCACAAGAAGTTTAAACTGAGGAAAGATTTTGGAAACATCAGATTTATATTTCATGGGAAACAACCAAGTGTATTTTGAGTAATAGTCCACAAACAACACATAGTTTAAAAAACCATCAACGGATCGTTGAACTGGCCCCCACACATCGGAATAAAGTAGTTGTAACACATTGTATTTTGTCCAAATGGCAACTTGTGACTTTTGTTGATATCACATAATTGACAATGCAAAGTAGAGTTATTCAATGATTTGAAATGAAGACCTAAGTCTTTACAAATATGTTTAAAAGTACGTAGACAAGGGTGTCTAAGCTTATGGTGCAATTGGATAGGAGACGCCGAAATGGTGGAGTTGAGTTGAGGACGAGAAGCCAAGCGATTAATGTAGTAAACATCATTGATGTTCTCCCCCCGCATGATATGCGCCCCCGTTTTAAGATCCTTCACAACAAAATGAAAAGGAAAGAATTCAACCGAGACATGGTTAGTACGACATAACTTTGCAATGGAAATAAGATTTTTTCGAAGTTTAGGAATGCAAAGTATGTTCGGTAAAGCTAATGTGCGAGTGGGAGTATGAATATTGGTAGAACCAATGTGAGAAATAGAAAGATTTGTACCATCACCTAGAAGTATTTCGTCTGGGCCTCTGTATTCCGAGACCGAGTTGAGTGATGATGGGCACGAAGTGAGATGGTGGGAGGCACCGGTGTCAAACATCCATGATTGGGACAACTGTGTTGCGTGCGGTCCGGATGAGACGGCATTTGCAATGGGACTAGGAGGAGATGTGTTGAGACTGATGGGATTATCTTTCAAAAACCTTCCAAGTTTCCTGCACTCTCCTGTGTCATGCCCCGGGACAGAACAAAATAGGCAAAACAAGTCTGATCTGTTGTTGCGGCTTGAGTATCCGGGTGAATGAGTAGAGGGCCGAGTATTACCGTGTCCCCTTTGGGAAGGACTTCCTTGAAACCGATTGTTGCCACGAGGAGGGAAATCCGTTGAAGAGCGGGATTGTGAACGACCAGACTGTCGTTGAGAAAAGTTAGCAGTGGCTAACAAGGTGGGAGCATCATTTCCCTTTAAAGTCTATACATTTAGACTTACCAATGGAGAATCTGGTTATTCTTGACATGTCCTGTAGCAAGATTGAATCTTTTGACATGTCTTATAGTAACCCACAGCCACCTGCGAAGAGGCAAAAGGTAATATTTTAGATATTTGTGTATGAGATTGGTAATAATCATAATCCACTTGGATAAGCTTTGAATGGTGATGATAAAACTATCATAAAGTAGTGTTTTAACCCCACGATTGCCTAGGCTTACACTAAATCACAATAAGATGATTCAAAGTTACACTCTAGTCTTAAGCATATAACCAAACACAGAGAACTTTTACGTTTTCTTCTAATCCTATAAGACCGAATAGTCCATTTTATAGACTGCAAATGAAGTTGGTCGGAGGGAAAAAACCGTTGATTTTGGTGGTTAATTCAGTTGACCGGAAAAACCATTGGCAACTAACTACCATGCCCGCGAGGTTTCCTCTAGCTGCCTCGAACCACACAAGGGGGTGGGGTGCGACCCCTTTGACCCCCGCTATTTGTCTTGTCCAGAATCAAATTAGTTTATACGGGCGTACAATCCACCTCCTGAACAATATTAGAGGTTAACCCAAAATCTCGTCAGTCTGGTGTAAATCTAAATTATTTAAAATGGTTGATGACACTAAAATCACCACACAAGACGTACAACTCTTATTATTCTTTAATATTGAGTTAATGCATTTATATTACTAATTTTAACTCATTTCCATTTCAACAGTTGGTCGGATCATGCTCAAAAGACAAACGATTGCTTGGATCATTGAAGATTCTAAATCTGAGTTTCTGTGAGCAGCTTCATAGTGTTGGTGGTTTTTCCGAACTCCCTGCACTGGAGAGGTTAAACGTTAGAAACTGCATAAGTTTGATTGAGGTGTGTGAATCAGTTGATCAATGTGTTGAACTTGTCCACATTGATATGAGTTGCTGCTACCAGCTTAAAAAGCTTCCAGTATCCATGGGCAAGTTAAAAAAGGTTCAGACACTATTGTTAGATGGTATTAATTCATGCCAATCTGCCATTATGAATTCATCAGATATTAGCATAAACTCGCAGACCACTTCGTCTGCCACTATGGAGGCTATACCAAGTAATTTCAAGTTCTTTTTTACTTCTTTACTGAGCTCATTAAGGATTTTATCACTTATACATAATAGTTTGTCTAGTGAATCCTTTCCCATGGACTTCAGTTGTCTAGCCATGTTAGAAGAATTATTTTTAGATGGAAATCCAATTCTTTCAATGCCCAATTGTGTGAGAACCCTTCCTAGGCTTGAGAGACTTTCTACGAATGACTGTGATATGCCTATATCAATCGAGCATCCTCCACATACGTTAAGAAGGCTATCAATCTGGAAATCGAGTTCGGTAAGAAAAATTAAATTTGATTCAGAAATGTCCCCGCTGACGTACATTGAAATTTGGTGTTTACCAGATTCATCCGTTGAAGTTGATGGCTTGATCAAAATTCAAGCTATGACAGGTATTGAGGAAAAGGTATTACATAGATTGGGCTGGACAAATTTAGAATTCAATAAAGATAAGCTCTTGAGAACTCTTGAAGAACTTGAAGTTCAAACCCAGGTTTCCTCTAATTATTTAATTGTCTCGTTCGTTGATGAAATTAAGTGATTAGTTAATGTTGTATTTGGTAGGTGTATTATGAATTTGAAATATTCAGCACAATTTATGAGGGGAACTTAGGAATGCCAAATTGGATTGAATGCAGAAGTGAGGGCCCATCAATATCATTTACCATCCCATTATCTCCTAACAACCTACGAGGCTTGAATTTCTACTGTATGGATGCGATTTTTACCAAACATAGTTCCTTTCGGTTGCCAGCGATCAAAATTAGTAATATTACAAAAAAAAGCACATGGATTTATGAACATCGTATTAAAGTAGTAATATCAGAGGGAGCGTATTTAAGTTTTTTAAGCCATTGGATGTTTGGGTCAAATGAGATGGAAGGTGATGATCACATTACTATTGAAATAGAAAAGAATGAATATGATAATCAACAACGTACGGTGGAATGTGGGATTGGTCTTGTGTATGATGAAGATGGAAAGAATGAGGAGGAAGAAGATGTGTTGGGTTATTACAAGTCATCATTGGTGGAGATCTCTCCCCTTTCCAATTAACAACATGAGAATACTTCTTAAATATCCTGGGATTTGACCATACGCGCCTTGGCATGGATTTTGAAATTCCTTTCGTGGATGACGAAGCCTCGTATAAAGGTATTTTGATTGATTATTAAAATTTAGTTAATTCTTATGTGAATAATAATTAATTAGTTAATGTATAATATTTTGTTTTTATTCTTTTTCTCTTTTCACCAGAAGAGAAAGCGACGTTTAAAGCTTTCTCCAAAAAGAAGTCTGAAATACTTGAGTCTCAGGTACATTTGAACACCCCAAACCTTCTCTCAACACTTGATTAAAAACTACACCGTGCGAAAAATATTGATTTTTTATATTTTATCCATGTAGACACAATGTTCACAAATGCGTCTAACTGCCATGGCACCTGCTGCATGCCAGAGTTCCCTCCTCGTTTAGATCAACAAATGTTTTATGGTCATGCTCAATCTACCTTCAATCCTCACCAAGTAATCACAATTTCATCATCCTTAAAAAATACTAATAATTACTTTGAATTTATTTATAATCTTTTGGTAACACCTGGTTTGGGGCACCAGCAGCAACTTGTTCCAGATATGGGAACAGGTGGAGGCCCAATGCCAAGCCTTTACATGCCAATGGTTCCGCCAGGTCAGCATGGACCGCATCCAGGTGGAAGTCATGTTGGTGTTCCTGGGCAGCAGAATCAGCAACAGCCTATTCCTCTTATGCAGCAGCAGGTCTGTAGTACTCTTCTCTTGCTATGTTTTATTGAAGGTTAAAATTAGAAACCCTAAAATAACTAATTTTTGGGAATAATAGATGGTGCCATATGGAGTAATGTATCAATACCCACCGGGTAGTAACACTTATGATGTGTCAATGGGTTCTGTTCCATATGATGCTGAGAATGCAATGCATTTGCATGATGCTGATGTAACCTCTGCCCTTGCAAATGTTTCTCCAACAGAGCAAAGGACTGTAAGTGTAACATCCCTAATTATACCATACAGTTATTTTGGTTTACAAAGTCAAGGGGGGCTAAGTGAAAAGTATCAAAAACCTAAATCCTATTTCATTCTAACAGCCGCCACCACCCCCCCCCCTAATTCATTTCTCAAACATTTCATCGACCTGCAATCTCCTTCCTCACCTTCGATAAAACCCTAATCCGGCCAAACTACCATTTGCTCGGTGTGTAGGGGAGAGCTCAGCTCTGTTTCAGAGCATGAAGCAGGGTGGCGCACATGAAGTTCACGGCAAGTGATGGTGGTGGACGGGAGCTCACGGTGCAGTGGTGTATCGACGAAGACGGTGGCAGTTCATGGTGGGTAACTGTGGTGACAGAGGTGGTTCATGACGACCTGATGATGGCTCCGGCGAACCGAGAGGTAGCAGTTGATGACTTGGGCAGGGAAGACGTGAAGAGGAAGGTGGTGACCTCATGTTGGTGGTGAAGGCGGTTAATGGCGATGGTAACGGCAGCGGGTTCAGGTAAATGGTGGTTACGGGTTGTGATGGTGATAACGGTGGTAGTGGTGGTTCGGACTTGATGGTGAGGGTGGTTCACGGTTGTTAACGGTGACTACATGAAGAGGACAACAGTGACGACGGCGCTCGGAGTAGAACGACGGTTAATGGTGGTGGCCGATGGCGACTGTTAGCGGCCCCATGGTGGTCCATGGTGGCTCACGGTTGTTATGGGTCATGGTGATATAAAGGTTCACGATGGTAGTGGTGATAATTGTTTAAAGCTTCATGAGGATGATGAAGATTACATGACGATGAGGAGGAGGATTATATAATGATGATGATTTGATAATGATAACTCTAAGATGATGATAGTGATAATATGATGGTGATGATTACATGATGGGTACATCTCTCAAACCCTAATTGACGATTATTGAGTAAAAGTTCGGAACGCAAGTTCCGGCACGAGCCGGGTCGACTGTCGACTGTCCGGGCCGACCGTCAACTATCCGGGCTGACCGTCGACTGTCCGGGCCGACTGTCGACTGTCCGGGTCGGCTGTCGACAGACGACTGTCCGGGTCGACTATCGGGTTGACTGTCGGGTCGACTTTCTGACGAGACTTAAGATCCTAGCGACACTTAGATGAGTTTTGATAGTTTTCATGTGTTAACTTTCGTGCAGATCGTTTAGCACCAGTTTTAGCTTATACATCCCGATTCAGGATAGTTGTCGATAGACTGATGAGTTCTTATTGCCCTTTTTTTCTAAACGGTTTTGGGCTTGTATGCATACTGTTAAAGAGATAGTTTTCACAGTTAAAGAATATCTTATAAGAATTGTATATTCTTATAAAATGAAAGACAAAGTATAGTATTCTATAAAAATGTTATTTTTATAAAATGAAAGACAAAGTATAGTATTTTATAAAATGTTATTTTTATAAAATGAAAGAGAAAGGCATAGCTTTGTATAAAAAAGTTATTTTTATAAAAAGAAAGGTAAAGCGTTAAAGAGAATAGTACTATCTTTGAAATGTAATTTTTAAAGAAAGTAAAAAGAGTTAAAGTAAAGAAGGTTAAAGGAGCTGTGCCTCGGTACAGCTCGACAGTGACAGTGACAGATACCATGTTATATGCTTATGTGTTAACGTGCTATTTGTCTATTTGAAAGTTATGTGATTATATTTCTATTTTGTGTAATAGTGTAATTGCATTGCATAGTAGTTGCATAGTAGAAAGTCCTGCAGTCATGCTAAAGTAGAAGTCTTACCCTGAGGTGTGAGCAATGCTAAAGGAGTCTTAAACTTTGGTGTAAGCAATGCTAAAGGAGTCTTACACTTCGGTGTAAGCAATGCTAAAGGAGTCTTACACTTCGGTGTAAGCGAGAAAGTCCTACCCTGAGATGTAGGCAATGCTAAAGGAGTCTTACACTTCGGTGTAAGCAATGCTATAGGAGTTACACTTCGGTGTAAGCAATGCTAAAGTCCTACCCTGAGGTGTAGGCAATGGTAAAGGAGTCTTGCACTGACGTGCAAGCGAGAAAGAAAGTCCCACCCTGAGGTGTGGGCAACGCTAAAGTAAAAGTCTTACCCTGAGGTGTAAGCGAGAAAGGGATCTGGTCCTCGGAACATGATCCATATGTGATAGTTAAAGTATGATAAAGTCACTTGTCCTGTACAAGTGAAATGATAGACAAACAGAGTACATGAGGACACCATAACGGGTTTCCTCAAAGCTAAAGTTTTATTTAACAGACAGAACGTAACAGTTTTATAATAGTAACGTTGTAAAGTTTTAAGGTAAAGTTAAAGTGTTTTCAAAGAAAGTGAAAGTGAGCTTATCTTATTTTTATAAAACTAAGCTACCTTAAAGAAGTTTTACAGTTTAAAGTAAAGATAGAACTCACCAGCGTTAGGTGACTTTTAGTATGCATGACAGGTAGAATAGGTAAAGAGAAAGTAAAGTAAAGGAGCCGTGAGGGCTGGATAGCATGGACATCGGGTTGCATCACTGAAGACTGACATTTCTAATCCTGATAGTTCAAGTTATAGACTATGATTACATTATCGTTTGTTGAGTGTTTTAATTTAAAGACTTCCGTTATAATAGATGCTGATTTCTGGTTTAAGAACTATGTTTGTTATGTTTTGTGCCAACTATGAGATGTACCCGGTTTTGGGGCGTTTCAAGTTGGTATCAGAGCTATAGTTTGAGAGATTCAGACATTTTCGATAATGTCTGAACTTAAACTGAGAATGGGACAAAGGAAAAAAGGAAAGGAATGTCAGTCAGAGCAGCCCATTCATGGATAGAAAGTGAAAGAAGGTAGTCAATGTCCTAACATAGAACATAGACGAAAATGCCTTAGTACAGATAGTAAACAGTAAATGCTTTAGCATAGATAGTACATAGTACGTGCTTTAGCATAGACAGTAGACAGTATGTGCCTTACAGTAGAAACACGGAACTTAGATGCAAATGTTAACTGACAGGCAATGTTCAGAACCCGAGTAGTAAGGTTAATTAGTAATTTCATACCGGTCTCTGTAATTAGTAATTTACATTACTCGAGGTGTTCTAAATAATTACCTATCATGGGAACATGAGTATTCCTTGTTCAAGGAGATGGAAATACTACTGGCTAGTAGAGAAAGAGAGAGTACATGACTAGTTATGCTACTGTATAGAAATGATTCAAAAGTGTCTTGCCATGTGCAATCTAAATCAGAGGAGTCTTGCCTAGTACAAGCAAAGCAAGGTATAAAAAAAGAACGAATGAGGAAGGCAGAGTGAGAACCATAAGGGTCATAACGATAGAACACTGATCAACCGACATGGAGAGGAAAGTAAACACTCAGGCAACGATTCTAAATCCTGCTGAGACAAGGAAAAAAAGAGAGGGCACAATATAACCGACCACAGTGCATAGTATGATGGGAGGCCAACTTTGGAACCTGTAATTGGGATGACTAAAGCTGTGGAACTCGCTTCAATCTTGGAAGTCGTCTTGCCAGCAACCCTACCTGAAGCTATGAAAGAAATAAAAAGGGAATGAAGGGAAACCTAAAAGACAGAGAAAGGGGAGGTGATAGAGCCGTTAGAGAGACTGATATGGCAACTCGGATGCAGAACTTTTTTAGAAATGATTAGAAAGCTTTTCGAAGATGTGATCCGCCAATACTAGATGGCAAGGAAGGGGTTTTGTTACCTATTGATAGAAAGGATGAGTGCTGTTATCAACGCTAACCTTGTTATAGAAATTACTGTTCGTAGAACCACAAAAGCGATAGAAGCAGTGGATGGCTGCTTGTTAAGAATTAAGGGCCATGGAATTTCCTATTAGGCTGTCTCTGATAGCATGAAGAGGAATTGTTATAGTTTTAGGAATAGTTTGGCTCGCTGTCAACGATGTCCACATAGTATGTAAAAGAAAGACGATTCGACTCAAAACTTCTGACGGTAGTCTAATTTCGGTTATGGGGACAAAGAATGTACAGTGCCTAACGTCATCTCGATGATCGAGGCTGAAAGTTTTATGAGGAGCAACTGTGAGGCTCACTTAGCGCACGTCGTTGATGCTAGAAGGAAAGTTACGAGTTGAAAGATGTACCCGTGGTGTGCGATTTACCGGAGGTGATCCTCGTGAACTTGCCTAGGATGCCACCTGATCGGGAGATAGAGTTTAGACGAGATGTGAGTTCAGGAATCCCTAATCTACTGTTTTAGGGTGGTGTGTACACTCACAGAGAACGTTTTATAATAAATATATTTTGTTACTAAAACGAGGATGTTTGCAAAGGTATATGTTTATGAAAGAGAATGGTTTATTAAACTATATGTTTCAAACAAACTCAGTACAAGCAGAGAATGATTATAGATACATTGTTTCAAAGAAAAAGATATTGTTAAAGCAAATGAAGGTTTATATAACTAAATGTTTATAAACAAATAGAGAAAGAACATAGTACGGGTTTATATAACTAAAGGTTTTATAAACAACAGAGAGAGAGAAAGTCAAATACATTGTCTAATCTGTCAAAGTATCGCTGCCACAGTAAAGTCTTGAGATAGTAGCATAGACCTAGAAACTAGAAATAGGTTCCTATGGCAGCGTCATGGCCCGAGTTCATGACTGCCATAAGAACAACAGGGGCAGTGCCTTTGCGGCACTGTCAATGGTGATGGTTGTATAGCTTGGTATAGTGAGTAACGACGGTTACTCAAGTGACGATGATCACTAGACATAGGTTCCTTCGGGGACAAGCATAGGTTCCTTCGGGAACAACTACTGATTCCTTTGGGGACAAGCACAGGTTCGTTCAGGAACAAACATAGGTTTCTTCGGGGACATACATAGACGCTACAATATGATACAGATTTAGACATTTAATGTATGACTTTAATGACAGAGCACAGAATATCTAAGTATTAATTTACATGTTGAAATGAGATTACTTACTTAGTGTGTTTAAAGAATGTTTATCATTAGATAAGTTTTACATGATTAACACGAGGGAGAAGTGTTTTATACCAAATGAGACCAGAAAGGAAAGGGATGATCGAGTATCACCGCACGTGTTATCTATTTGTAACAAGATCTATGAACGTAATTTTGAAAGAATCCCATTCAGGAAATGCTAACGGTCACGAAAGATTAGAGAACATATATTGTTAGTCACAAGGGGATGCAAATCCCTAAGACCATGCAGTAATATGTGGTAAAAGCGGTGCACAATAGACTAATGATGAGAAAAGTAAAGACCAGAGGAGAGCTTTGAAGATGGGAGTAGGAAAGTAAATATCGTATACCTAGTGTACCGTCTGGATGGATAGCTGCCCGACGAGTTTGAGTATGATAGAGTAATGCTTGATATGGTTCATTTGGGAACGAAATGATATGGTTCCTTCAGGAACGAAGCGATATGGTTCCTTCGAGGACGAGAAGATATGGTTCCTTCGGGAACGAGACGACATGGTTTCCTTCAGGAACAAGATAGTAGGACTGAACGACCTGGTATGTTCCTTCGAGGACGAGTGCACCAAGGATAGCGTATAAGGTAACCATAATAACCAAAGGGGTTCAGATAGATGTTGATAACAACTGACTAAAGAAAGAGTAGATAATTGAGACATGATACTAGTATGCCAGAGAGACTCCTAAGTGTTGAAAAGAGTTCATGGTCCGCTAAGCATGACAAATCCACACAAGTGCTTGGTGGATTCGAGTTAAGTCCACCCACAAGAGGTGAATGAGAATAAAGTAGGTTATATTATTCAATATAACATCTGAGATGTTAAGTTACAGAGAAGTAGAGACAGTAGGGACATGAAACCCTAACTTCATGCAGCTCACGGATGGCATCGAATGTTCATCAATATGATGATTGATACAAATTCGAAAGATACCGAGATACTACCTAGTCGTGAGGTACAAGGTTTAGTTGTGTTATAAGAAGCGACGAATTTCGAGGACGAAATTCTTATAAGGAGGGTAGACTTGTAACATCCCTAATTATACCACACAATTATTTTGGTTGAAAAGCGAGATTCATACAAAGTCAAAGGGGGCTAAGTGAAAAGTATCATAAACCTAAATCCTATTTCATTCTAACAGCCGCCACCCGCCCTGAATTCATTTCTCAAACATTTCATCGACCTGCAATCTCATTCCTCACCTTCGATAAAACCCTAATCCGGCCAAACTACCATTTGCTCGGTGTGTAGGGGAGAGCTCAGCTCTGTTTCAGAGCATGAAGCACGGTGGCGCACATGAAGTTCACGGAAAGTGATGGTGGCGGACGGGAGCTCACGGTGCAATGGTGTATCGACGAAGGTGGTGGGAGTTCATGGTGGGTAACGGTGGTGACAGAGGTGGTTCATGACGACCTGATGATGGCTTTGGCGAACCGAGAGGTAGCAGTTGATGACTTGGGCAGGGAAGACATGAAGAGGAAGGTGGTGACCTCATGTTGGTGGTGAAGGAAGTTAATGGCGATGGTAACGACAGCGGGTTCAGGTAAATGGTGGTTACGGGTTGTGATGGTGATAACGGTGGTAGTGGTTGTTCGGACCTGATGGTGAGGGTGGTTCACGGTTGTTAACGGTGACTACATGAAGAGGCTAATAATGACGACGGCGCTCGGAGTAGAACGACGGTTAATGGTGGTGGTTGATGGCGGCTGTTAGCGGCCCCATGGTGGTCCATGGTGGCTCACGGTTGTGATGGGTCTTGGTGATATAAAGGTTCACGATGGTAGTGGTGATAATTGTTTAAAGCTTCATGAGGATGATGAAGATTACATGATGATGAGGAGGAGGATTATATAATGATGATGATTTGATAATGATAACTCTAAGATGATGATAGTGATAATATGATGGTGATGATTACTTGATGGGTACATCTCTCAAACCCTAATTGACGATTATTGAGTAAAAGTCCGAAACGAGCCGGGTCGATGGTCCACTGTCCGGGCCGACTGTCGGCTGTCGACTGTCCGGGTCGGCTGTCGACTGACGACTGTCCGGGTCGGCTGTCGACTGACGACTGTCCGGGTCGACTGTCGACTGACCGGGTCGACTGTCGGGTCGACTTTCTGACGAGACTTAAGATCCTAGCGACACTTAGATGAGTTTTGATAGTTTTCGTGTGTTAACTTTCGTGCAGATCGTTTAGCACCAGTTTTAGCTTATACATCCCGATTCAGGATAGTTGTCGATAGACTGATGAGTTCTTATTGTCCTTTTCCTAAACGGTTTTAGGCTGGCATGCATACTGTTATATAGATAGTTTTCACAGTTAAAGAATATCTTATAAGAATTGTATATTCTTATAAAATGAAAGACAAAGTATAGTATTATATAAAAATGTTATTTTTATAAAATCAAAGACAAAGTATAGTATTTTATAAAATGTTATTTTTATAAAATGAAAGAGAAAGGCATAGCTTTTTATAAAAAAGGTTATTTTTATAAAAAGAAAGGTAAAGTGTTAAAGAGAATAGTTTTATCTTTGAAATGTAATTTTTAAAGAAAGTAAAAAGAGTTAAAGTAAAGAAGGTTAAAGGAGCTGTGCTTCGGTAAAGCTCTACAGTGACAGTGACAGTGAGAGTGACAGTGACAGTGACAGATACCATGTTATATGCTTATGTGTTAACGTGCTATTTGTCTATTTGAAAGTTATGTGATTATATTTCTATTTTGTGTAATAGTGTAATTGCATTGCATAGTAGTTGCAAAGTAGAAAGTCCTGTAGGCATGCTAAAGTAGAAGTCTCACCCTGAGGTGTGAGCAATGCTAAAGGAGTCTTACACTTTGGTGTAAGAAATGCTAAAAGAGTCTTACACTTTGGTGTAAGCAATGCTAAAGGAGTCTTACACTTCGGTGTAAGCGAGAAAGTCCTGCCCTGAGGTGTAGGCAATGCTAAAGGAGTCTTACACTTCGGTGTAAGCAATGCTAAAGGAGTCTTACACTTCGGTGTAAGCAATGCTAAAGGATTCTTACTGACGTGCAAGCGAGAAAGAAAGTCTCACCCTGAGGTATGGGCAGCGCTAAAGTAAAAGTCTTACCTTGAGGTGTAAGCGAGAAAGGGATCTGGTCCTCGGAACATGATCCATATGTGATAGTTAAAGTATGATAAAGTCACTTGTCCTGTACAAGTGAAACGATAGACAAACAGAGTACAGGAGGACACCCTAACGGGTTTCCTCAAAGCTAAAGTTTTATTTAACAGACAGAACGTATCAGTTTTATAATAGTAACGTTGTAAAGTTTTAAGGTAATGTTAAAGTGTTTTCAAAGAAAGTGAAAGTAAGCTTATCTTATTTTTATAAAACTAAGCTACCTTAAAGAAGTTTTACAGTTTAAAGTAAAGATAGAACTCACCAGCGTTAGCTGACCTTTAGTATGCATGACAGGTAGAATAGGTAAAGAGAAAGTAAAGTAAATGAGCCGTGAGGGCTGGATAGCATGGACATCGGGTTGCATCACTGAAGACTGACATTTCTAATCCTGATAGTTTATGTTATAGACAATGATTACATTATCGTTTGGTGAATGTTTTAATTTAAAGACTTCCGCTGTAATAGATTCTGATTTCCGGTTTAAGAACTATGTTTGTTATGTTTTGTGCCAACTATGAGATGTACCCGGTTTTGGGGCGTTTCAGGAAGCCCTTTTCATCTTAGTTTCTTTAAAAATGAAACAATTTTTGATATTATTATGTTAATTTAAGATATATATGTGTGACGTGTAAATATTGTAGATGCTGGAAGCTGAGTCAGAAGCCAAGGTAACTGGAATGCTACTGGAGATGGACACGACAGAGGTTCTTCGCTTGCTGGAATCACCGGAAACACTAAAGGCAAAGGTTGTAGAGGCCCTCACAAGTGTCTCTCAGCAGCGCGGTAGCGCTGCTGATCCACTTGCTTCATTGCTATCTTTTGTGGAAGATGTCAATAATGCCATCTAAAGTATCCGTGTTTTACGACTTGCAGCATGTCTCATACATAAACAGACAACCAATTAGTTGTCACTTAGAATGGGTCTTCAAATAACAGGCAAGTGTCAAAGAAGTTTATGGCCACTGACAGGGGCGTAATATAGTGAGGGCCCGGAGGGGCCCGCCCTCCCCCCGATTTTTTGCTCAGTAGTGTTAATTTATACGTATTCGGCCGAAAATTTTATAGTTCCGGCCCCCCGATAGGAAAAAAAAAATCTCAGCCCCCCTGCTCAAAGGTTCAAGTTCCGCCACTGGCCATTGAGAATGAGCCCCTACAAACGTTATCGACCCGTTTACATGTAAATTGGTTGATTTGGTTGCGTTTTATCTCAAATTCGTCAAGTTATTCAATCAAAAAACTCGTACAAAGTCTTTCTAATACTTACAACCTCTTAACTAGTTTTATTCAAAGATAAGATTATAATTGTAATAATAACGCTTTTTTAGCCATATATATTGCATTAAGCATTTATAAAAAATTAAAACGAAGCCTAATTACTACAAGAATTCTTAGCTGTTACGTCAGAGCATTCCCGACAACATATTGTCGTCGGCATAGGTGCTCAAATACGACGACGTGTCGTCGTTACAAGTCTGCCCAGAAATTTTGAGAACCCTACACTATTTACGACGACACGTCGTCGTTACAAGTTGAGCGGGAAACTATGTCGCTCAGTGAAATCTTTGCCGCTGTCTGAAAACCCTGTCTCGACGACGTGTCGTCGGGATAAGGTGTTTTTATTTTGTTTTTTATTTTTTATTTTTGGTTAAATTAAGTTAAGTCAAAAATAAAAGAAAAGAAAAGTCAAAATGACTTGTTACGACGACATGTCGTCGTAAATAATATATTCCAATTTTGATTTTGACTTTTTCCTTTATCCCGGATTAATTAATTGGTCGGGAACACCCGTCGGCATAGGCAACGGAGATCTTGAAAAGGGGTTTTCTCCTTCATTCTTCCCCAAAACCCTTTCATCTCTTCCCTTTCCACTCCCACGCCCCAGCTACAGCCGTCGTCGTCCCCGTGAGCCACCCATGTCACAGCCCTCGTCCTCGTGAGTAACCCCTGTCATAACCGTCAGTTCCCGTGAGCCACCTCCGGAGTTAGTCATCTTCTTCAAATAGTAAGATATACTAGTTTTCTTGGCTATTTTTTGGACCTTTAAATGTTTCCCCGCGACATGTCATCATATTAGTTAATTTTGCGTTTTTCCTTTGTTATATGTATGTGTATAAGTTATATATGTGTATGTATTATGTATAGGTTTTTGTTAATTTTATTTTATTTTATTTTGATGATATATATGTATGTATAGTTTTTTTAGGTTAATTTATTTGTTTATGAGTATTTATGAATTTGTATATGTATGTATAGGTTTGTATATTTAGAGGTATGTATAAAGAAATTTGTATGTATATACGTATGTTTGTATGTAGAGGTGAGTATAAAATTGTATATGTGTATGTATGTATGCATGTTATATTTATGTATCGGTTTGTGTTAATATATATGAATATTTAGGTTTAAATTTAAAAATGCAAAATATATTATGTATGTATTTATATATGTGTATGTATATATGTTGTGTATGTGTATTTATTATGTATAAATGTTAGTAATATGATCACGAACCGCTTGACCCGTTTTGATCCTAAATGTGTATGCATGTATATGTATATATGTGTATGTATGTATGTATAGGGTTGTGTAAATATATATGAATATATAGATTTGTATTTATTTTAATTTATGTATATATTTGTATACGTGTAATGTGTATGTATGTATGTATAGGAACACGAACCGTTTACTCGTTTTGACCCGAAATGTGTATGTATATATATGTATGTTTAGGTTTGTGTAAACATATATAGTTATATAGGTTTGCATTTATTTTTTTAATATAAATGTACTATGTATGTATTTGTATATGTGTAAATATATATAGATATATAGGTTTGCATTTATTTTTTATATAAATGTATATGTATATATAGGTTTGTATAAATATATATGCTTATATAGGTTTTTATTTGGATTATTGGATTTTAATAATCCCACATTTTACTAATTGGTCAATAATAATCCCAAATGAGAATATTCTTACCACCAGTCCCTACTTTCAAACTATTTTCTTACATTGGACCCCCGTTAAAAAAACTTAACGCCGTTAGATTTTATATGACGTGGACATATGCAAACCGCCGGAAAGTTGAGCCAAGCTAGCAGTGGTCTCGTGGTGGGTTTTGAAATTGGCTCTCGTGGTGTTTAACTAGTCTCGTTAAACACCACCGTTGTCTCTGTTTAGACTTGCTGGAAAAACGAGACCAGTTAAACACCACGAGAGTCAATTTCAAAACCCACCACGAGACCACTGCTAGCTTGGCTCGACTTCCGGCGGTTTGCAGATGTCCATGTCATATAAAATCTAACGGCGTTAAGTTTTTTTTAACGGGGTCCAATGTAAGAAAACAGTTTGAAAGTAGGGACCGGTGGTAAGAATATTTATAGTTGGGATTATTATTGGCCAATTGGTAAAATGTGGGATTATTAAAATCCAATAATCTTTTTTATTTTTTTAATTTAAATGTATTTTGTATGTATTTGTATGTATGTACGTATATATGTTTATGTATGTATGTATATATGCTTATGTATTATGTATGTGTGTAAATATGTTGTTGTATTATGTATGTATGTATGTATGTTAGTAATATGATCATGAACCGCTTGACCCGTTTTAATCCTAAATGTGTATGCATGTATGTATATATAGGTTTGTGTAAATATATATGACTATATAGATTTGTAATTATTTTAATTTAAATGTATTATGTATATATTTGTATATGTGTAATGTGTATGTATGTATAGGAACACGAACCGTTTACTTGTTTTGACCCGAAATGTGTATGTATATATATGTATGTTTAGGTTTGTGTAAATATATATAGATATATAGGTTTGGATTTATTTTTTATATAAATGTATATGTATGTATAGGTTTTTATAAATATATATGCTTATATAGGTTTTTATTTTTTTAATTTAAATGTATTTTGTATGTATTTGTATGTTTGTATGTATGTATATATGTTTATGTATGTAGGGGAAGGTTCCACTAATAAGTGGTTTTTCACTAATAAGTGGTTTTTCGCTAATAAACGCTAAGAAATGGGTCAAACGAACTCCGATTTAGCTCATTCCAGCGGTGTTGGAACCGTCTCATCAAACCCTAACCCGCCCCAAAAACCTAAATCCCCCTCCACCCGCACCCCCAAAAAACTAAACCCCCCTCCAACCACACCCTGAAAAGCCTAAAACCACCACCCCCACCCCCCAAAAACCTAAACCCCCACCCCACCCCCACAAAAACCTAAACCCACCCCCACCCACCCCCAAAAACCTAAACCCCCCACCCCACCACCCCCAAAAAACCTAAACCCTAAAAGCTAAACCCTAAGGCTAAAACCCTAAAATTCAACCCTAAAATCTAAACCTTAAAAGCTAAACCCTAAAAGCTAAGATGGTAGAATTCGACAAGACAGTTCCAACGCCGCTGAAATGAGCTCGATCGGAGTTCGTTTGATACCGTTTCTTAAGATTTTTGTCATTTTTTAGGTTTCTTAGCGAAAAACCACTTCTTATTTAACCTCCCCCTATGTATGTATGTATATATGTTTATGTATTATGTATGTATTTGTATGTGTGTATGTATGTAAATATGTTGTTGTATTATGTATGCATGTATTTGTATGTATGTATGTTAGTAATATGATCACGAACCGCTTGACCCGTTTTGATCCTAAATGTGTATACATGTATATGTATATGTATGTATGTATATATAGGTTTGTGTAAATATATATATAAATATATAGATTTGTAATTATTTTAATTTAAATGTATTATGTATATATTTGTATATGTGTAATGTGTATGTATATATGTATGTATGTATGTATGTATAGGAATTCGAACCGTTTACTCGTTTTGACCCGAAATGTGTATGTATATATATGTATGTTTAGGTTTGTGTAAATATATATACATATATAGGTTTGCATTTTTTTTTTTATATAAATGTACTATGTATGTATTTGTATATGTGTAAATATATATAGATATATAGGTTTGCATTTACTTTTTATATAAATGTATATGTATGTATAGGTTTGTATAAATATATATGCTTATATAGGTTTTTATTTTTTTTTAATTTAAATGTATTTTGTATGTATTTGTATGTATGTTGAAGGTATGGCTACCTACGTTTCATCACATGGTGGCAACGGTGGGGGTCAAGATCCCCACAGACATTCACATAGCATCCCCGCCGATTGCGAGTCTTGTAAGTTATTTGGTCTGGTGTAACATCCCAAAAATAACAAGAAAGAATAAAATGAAAGACGATGTCGGGATTTAATCAAAGAAGAAGTGAAAGGGAAGGGAGCGGGCTTGGGCTCGGCTCCAATGGGCCGATGTAGCCCATGTATATAAAGGCATGATTCAGTGATGTGTTGCAAAACACATGTAATTATCCTATTGTAATTGTGCGTATTCGTATAGTTTTGTGATCGTTTTGTATTGTTTTAAGTTCATTCTGAGTTCGGGTCATAAGTGCAGGTTATAGTGTGCTAAGGAAGCGGAAATCGAAGCTAAATTCTTGAGAAATCGAGCACACGGGAAAAGAGTGGAAAGCAAAAGAGAAAAAATCAAATTTATGATATTTATGCTCCTCGCGGTACGCGAGGAAGGAGGACAATTACCTCGCGGTACGCGAGGGAACCTAGAAGCTTATCGGACTAAATTGTCCCTCGCGGTACATGAGGGACTGGCCATATTCCTCTCGTGGTACGCGAGAGGACCGTTAATCCGTAAAAAAGAGAAAATTAGGGTTTTAATTGTTTGTAACGACCATTCTATCTATTATTCGATTATTAGCCATCAGAGGAAGAACAAGAGACGATTTTGGCAAAGGAGAAAGCTTTAGGGTCGAGAGTTTGAAGGATTGAAGCTTATACGGTTAGACATTGAATCATTCGGTCACGGTTGATTATCTTGGTTGCTTTGATTTGTGTTTGATACTCATGTTTGCTACTTTTTACTTTGAATCTTCTGTTTCTACCATGATTGTTGGCTAAACCCTAGATCTACCTAGGTTAACGATGAATGTTTGCTAAAGATTGGATTTTTATCGGTTTATGGAATTTGTTTTGGTTTTTATGCTTTAGTACATATCTGATTTCGATTGTTTAATGAATATGCGTGCTTAGTTTTGTATTTTGATTGGTTGAATTGTTCCGTTCATGTCTTAGTGAATGTCTTTCATAAATAGATGTGTATTAGATCGCTTACTTTGTGTTCGTGATTTGTGTGTGGGTTGCTAGACGTAGTAACCATAGGATTATCAATCAACAACTTACTAAATTAAGTGTTCTTCTTATCTAAATACATGTAAAGTAATAGATAAACGATTAGTCTTCGGTGTTAGTGGTTCTGAGAGTGAACAGTCTGAGAGGACGTTTCCTTAGGGTTCTAGTGTCGTTGTTAATTCATGTTAAACAGGTTGAATTCAGGTTGCTCCTTGCATCTCTGATGTATTGAGATAGTGAAACCGAGAGGTGAGCTGTCTGTTGAGTTCTTCAGCATAATCGGTGAGACCGAAAGGTGATCCGATCACTGGTGAGCATAGTATCCTTTGAGTTTCCTTCTGGTCACATTCTGAGATTGATCAGGAATCCATTAGGTAGTTTGAGGGTGTTACATCTTAGGATCCCAGTTCCATTGCATCTTTCATAACCGATAGAACCCGAGTTTGGTAAACAGGATTCACAGCCTAGGTAGTGTCTTTCATCCTTACTGATTTCATTCGAGTCTTTGTTTGCTTGGTTGGTTGTCTTAATAGTCTTCTTCATTCAATTAGTTCAAGTTTAGTAGTTAACCTTAGTTCGTAGAATTCCCCCAAATCCATATCAAACAGTTCAGTCCTAGTCAGAGTCTAGTTTGTGTTAGAGTCAGTGTCTCGTGGGTTCGATATCCGGACTTCCATTGAGCTGTGTTACAATTGATAGGTACACTTGCCTGTCTTTGTGGTCTAGTTTAGTAGGTTTGTCTAGAGTTTAACTAGAGTGTCTAGGTTAGTTTTGTGTTTAGTTTTATAGACCGTTTGACCGACATCAAGTTTTTGGCGCCGTTGCCGGGGATACTTGGCAATAGCAAAATTAGCTTTGATTAGTTCTTGTTTGGTTATTTGTTTTATTTTTTCCTTAGTTTGCTTGTTTCCTTTTTTCCTTAGTTTGCTTGTTTTCTTTTTGTGTCCTTATTTGCTATTTGTGTGCGTCTTAATTCGAGTCTTTTCTTTGTTCTTAGTTCTTCTGTTTCCCCTTTTTTTCTGTCCAGTTTATGTAACATACTCGCTCACAGGGATCACCCGACTTTGAAGCCTATTCAGAGCCAGAGCGAGAGCTTCGGGAGCGTAGCCGGCAGTTTCGCAGTCGTTTGAGCGAGCTAGTTGAGAAAAAGGTACACATTCCAATTCATATTGCTGACATGGGTGATGCTAATCCACCTGCTAGGCGTACCGTCCACCAGAGGGCATGTGATGGTTTCACGGGTGCTAGGTCCTCTATTACCCGTCCTGCTCTGTCTAACACTAATACTTGGCAGATTCCATCTCATGTGATGAACACTATCAGTAACTCTACTCAGTTCCACGGACTCGAGGACGAGGATGCGCCAGGACATCTGTCCTGCTTTGCGCGTATTTGCGATACCTTTCGCATTACTAGTGCTACTGATGACGCCATCATGTTGCGTCTTTTCCCGTTCACCCTATCTGGTCACTCTGCCACTTGGTTGGATACCCTACCCTAGGATTCCATTACCACTTGGGAAGATCTGAAGGCCAAGTTATTGAAAAAGTATTATCCACCATCTAAGGCGCCCGTCTGAGGGATCAGATCCACTCTTCCCGTATGGACCCCGATGAGCCTTACGACATGGCTTGGGAGCGATTCAATACCCTGCTGAGCAAGTGTCCTCAACATGGCCTTTCTGATTGGGCATTGGTTGAAAAGTTCTATAATAGTCTTACATTTGATAAACAACAGATGTTCAATACTGCTGCAGGAGGCCACATCATGGATAAGAAGGAGCCGGAGGAGTGTGAGGAGATGTTTGAGAGTTTTGCTCAAGCTGAGCAACAACAGCATTCTTCTAGGAATTCCACTCCTACTGCTAGGACACCTACTTCTGCCACTAGAGGTGTTCATCAGGTCACTACTGAGACTAGTATGGATGCTGCACTTGCAGCTATGGCCAAAGAGATCAAAGACTTGAAGCTGAGTGCTATGAAGTGTGAGGTGTGTAAAGGAGGTCATGACACCATCGATTGCCCTATCACTCAACAGGAACAGATGGATTTCCCGGGGAACCAAAAACCCCCTCTGTCCAATTCTGGATGGAGAAACCACCCTAACTTTAGTTGGAGATCTGGCGGGAACCCACCTGGTTTCAACCTCGTCAGAATCAGTATGGTGGAGATAGAGATGGAGGACAGAATTCTGGTAGTAGTGCAGGTGAGAAGAGGATTGAGGATATGTTAGCTACCTAGACTCAGTTGCTTGCTCAGTTGGTGAGGACAGATCAGGAGACTCAGAATAAGTTGAAGGAGCATGATACATTACTGTGGAGTCAGCAGTCTGCATTCTTAGATTTGCAGCGCACAGTGGGAGACATTGCGCGCCAGCTGACTGACAGATCTGGAGGTTCCTTTTCGGGTAGTACTGAGACTAACCCGAAAGCCATGTTGAAGGCGGTGACCACGCGCAGTGGTAAGGGAGGAGAAAGTGAGCAGACACCGGCAGATGATGATGATGAGCCTGTAGATGAGGAGATAGAGATGGAGGCTCTTGGAGGGGTGCATGAGAGGCGAGTCCCAGCAAGTACAGTGCCCAATAGTGTCTCCCGCTGAGAAGATAGGAGACGAGGAGAAGAGTGAGGGGAAGAAGAAGACCCCCGATGTTGATCTTAGTCGTGTTCCATATCCCGCTCGCCTGATGCAGCAGAAATATGTTAAGGATTATGGACACTTTCTGGAGTTGTTTAAGCAGCTAAAAGGTAATCTGCATTTTGTTGAAGCCCTCCAGCATATTCCGAAATATGCTAAATTCCTAAAAGATCTTCTGTCCAATAAGAAGAAGCTGGAGGACCTTTCAACTGTCACTCTGAATGAAAGATGCTCTGCGGTGGTCCAGAACAAGCTACCGGAGAAATTAGCAGATCCGGGTGTCTTCACGATCCCGTGTTTGTTTGGTGGTTCGACTCTGCACCACGCGTTGGCCGATCTCGGTGCTAGCATCAACCTGATGCCATACTCTCTCTTCGAGAAGCTAGGCCTTGGAGATCCGGCCCCTACGCGCATGAGCATATCTTTGGCTGACCGTTCGGTCAAATATCCACGGGGAATTGTGGAGAATCTGTTGGTGAAGGTTGACAAGTTTATGTTCCCCGCGGACTTTGTCATTCTTGATATGGAGGTTGACGATAAAGTCCCACTCATCTTGGGACGCCCCTTCTTGCGCACCGCCAAGGCATTGATCGATGTCTTCGATGGTAAGATCACATTTCGTGTGGGGGATGAGAATGTCACCTTTGATGTCATGAAGTCGATGAAGCACTCTAGTGGTCAGGACGATTCCGTGTTCTTTCTAGACACTTTCATATCTCACAAGGAACGTTGCCTTGACTACGTGTGTGGCGCTAACCTGCTTAACACACAACACCTGAGTGAGGAAGACCAGCAGGTTGAGACTGATGCTACCCCCGAGCAAAGTCCGAGCCACCCGGCTAGTAGACCTCCTGAGTACCCAGAAGTATTTGAGGTTGCTGAGAATACTGAGGAGGAGAAGAAGCCCTCGGTTGAGGCACCGCCATCCCTTGAGCTTAAGGAGCTACCCTCCCATTTGGAGTATGCCTTCTTGGATGGTAAGGCCGTTTTGCCCGTCCTGATTTCTGCTGCACTGACGGAGGAGAAGGAAAGATTGATAGAGGTCTTGAAGGAAAATAAACAGGCCATTGCGTGGAAGCTTACAGATATAAAGGGCATCAGCCCAACTTTTTGCACGCATAGGATATTGATGGAGGAGCAGAACAAGCCAGTTGTGCAACCTCAAAGGAGGCTTAACCCGAACATGTCGGATGTGGTGAAGAAGGAGGTCCTTAAACTCCTTAATGCTGGATTGATATATCCGATTTCTGACTCCACATGGGTAAGCCCGACTCAGGTCATCCCGAAGAAGGGTGGGATGACAGTCTTAAAGAATGAGAAAGATGAGTTGATCCCTACTAGGACAGTCACCGGTTGGAGAGTGTGCATTGATTATAGGAGGCTGAATGATGCCACAAGGAAGGACCACTTCCCCCTTCCTTTCATTGACCTGATGCTGGAGCGCCTATATGGGCAGCAGTTCTACTGCTTCCTTGACGGTTTCTCGGGTTATTTCCAGATCCCCATTGCACCGGAGGATCAGGAGAAAACCACCTTTACATGCCCGTACGGTACCTTCACGTACCGGCGCATGCCATTCGGGTTGTGTAATGCTCCAGCCACCTTCCAGAGGTGCATGGTGGCTATCTTTCAGGACATGATCGAGACTTCCATGGAGGTTTTCATGAACGATTTTTCTGTGTTTGGGAGTTCTTTCGATCATTGTTTGCAGAATCTCGAGAAGATGATGAGGAGGTGCATAGAGACGAAGCTGATGCTTAGCTGGGAGAAGTGTCACTTCATGGTGACTGGGGGGATTGTGCTTGGGCACAAGGTTTCACGTGCCGGTATCGAAGTGGATAGAGCTAAAATTGACACGATCAGTAGTCTTCCACCACCGACTAGTGTGAAATCGGTTCGTAGTTTCTTAGGTCATGCGGGGTTCTATAGACGATTCATTAAATATTTTTCGAAGATCACCCGACCCATGACCCGCCTTCTGGAGAAGGACGTCCCGTTTGAGTTTGATACGGACTGTTTGAAGGCATTCGAGTTCTTGAAGGAGCAGTTAGTCTGTGCTCCTATCTTGAGTTCCCCCGACTGGAGCTTACCCTTTGAGCTCATGTGTGATGCGAGTGATTATGCTGTCACGGAGGTTTTAGGCCAAAGGAGAGAGAAGCTCTTCCACCCGATCTATTATGCGAGTAAAACTCTTAATGATGCTCAAGAGAATTACACAACTACCGAGAAGGAGTTGTTAGTGGTGGTGTTTGCATTTGACAAGTTTCCTTCATACTTAGTGCTCTCTAAGACCATCTATTATACTAATCATGTGGCATTGCGATATCTGTTCGCCAAGAAAGATGCCAAACCTAGGTTGATTCGATGGATTCTCTTGCTTTCCGAGTTTGATATTGAGATCAAAGATAAGAAGGGAGCAGAGAATGTGGCGGCCGACCATTTGTCGAGGCTAGAGGACCCCGGTAGGGAAGAGATCCGGGAGGAGGCCATAGGGGACACATTTCCCCATGAGTACTTGATGATGGTGAGTGTGAGACCAAACATAGAGCCAGTGTTTTACATGAGCGCCGAGGCGCAAGGTTTGCCATGGTTTTCTGGCATAGCAAACTACTTGACTGATGGTGTAGTGGTGAAGGGCATGACTTCCCAACAGAGGCGTAAATTCTTTGCCGATGCTAACCACTACATTTGGGATGCTCCACATCGGTTTCGTGTGGGAGCTGATAGAGTTTTGAGGAGGTGTGTGAGCAAGGAAGAAGGCGTAGAGATCCTTAAGCATTGTCATGAGAGTTTGACGGGAGGTCACAACGGGCCCTCGTACACCGCCAAGAAGGTGTTTGATTCTGGATTTTATTGGTCTACTGTGTTTAAGGATGCTCATGAGTTAGTGAAGCGGTGTGATGCGTGTCAACGCGCCGGTAATATCTCATCCCGGAATGAAATGCCCTAGCACCCGATCCAGGTAGTTGAAGTATTTGATATTTGGGGCATTGACTTCATAGGTCCATTCCCTGCATCACAAGGGAATCGGTACATACTTGTGGCGATAGATTATGTTTCTAAGTGGGTTGAGGCTCAAGCTTTACCTACAAATGACGCCCGAGTAGTGGTGGGATTTCTGAAGAAGCTGTTCAGCAGGTTTGGTACTCCTAGAGCCCTTATTAGTGATAGGGGCACGCATTTCTGCAACTCTCAGATGGAGAAGGTGTTATCACGCTATGGGGTCACCCATCGGCTATCGACTGCCTATCATCCACAAACCAGCGGGCAGGTGGATAACGCGAATAGAGGAGTGAAGAGGATTATGGAGAAGACTGTCGGGAAGAATAGGAAAGATTGGTCCGACAAGTTAGATGACGCGCTTTGGGCCTTTCGAACCGCGTTCAAAACACCTATTGGGACCACACCCTTTAGGATGATCTATGGCAAGGCGTGTCATCTCCCGGTAGAGCTAGAACACAAGGTGTATTGGGCCTTAAAGGCAGTCAATCTTGACTTGCCTAAAGCAGCACGACACCGGTTTCTCTAGTTGCATGAGTTAGATGAGCTACATGACGAGGCATACGCACGTTCTTGGAGTTACAAAGAGCGTACAAAGGCGTTGCATGATCGTCGGTTGAAGGGAGTGAAAGACTTCAAGTGTGGGGATAGGGTTTTGGTATATAATTCTAGATTAAAACTATTCCCAGGAAAGCTTAAGTCGAGGTGGACAGGGCCATACACGGTTAAAGAAGCATTTCCATATGGCACGGTGGAGTTACATGATGAGAAGGGTAGCACGTGGAAGGTAAACGGTCATAGGTTAAAGCATTACATCGGAGGACCGATTGAGAATGTTGAGGGGGATGAGATTCTCCTCGACAAGCCAAGAAACTAGGGTTAAGTGAGAGTAAGTCCTCGGGTGAAACACACCACTTTTAAAATTAAAACTTTAACGCGCGAAAGTCTTAAACCCAGGAAATTTTTTTTTTTTTTTTACCCGTCGCGTAGCGCGACACTCACCAGCCACCCCCCTCGCGTAGCGCGAGGGGCCTCTTTTAACAGAAAGTTTCTGCAGATTCCTGCAGGTTTCATCACTTAACCAAATTTCCATCTTTTTCCAAAATACAAGTCAACAAATTTGCCCATCACATGGGTTTTAACCAAAAACCTTTCAACAACGTGATCACACCCCAAAAACATGTTTTGTTTATCAAATTACAATCAAAAAGGGGGAATTCCACCAAATCATCAAAACATGAAAATATGCATACGAGAATCCGCCAATGCCTTGGACTTGACTTTGACTACCTCGGAGCTTTTCCTACATTCACCACACATATCACCATTAGTAATGAAGATAAATTCATAACAAACAAGTAAATTTCTACTTGTTTCACCCATTCACCCATTTGACCCGTTTCCACCCAAATTGTCATTTAGGCTACATATTCTTGCACCCTTACTACAAGTTTCAAATATGATCAACACATGATCCATTTCCATTATGGAACAAAGGCCATAACTCCGTTTCGTTTATGATCAACACATGATCCGATCAACCCATGATCCTTTTCCATTATGGTACAAGGCCATAACTCCGTTTCGTTTATGATCAACACATGATCCGATCAACCCATGATCCTTTTCCATTATGGTACAAGGCCATAACTCCGTTTCGTTTATGATCAACACATGATCCGATCAACCCATGATCCGATCAACCCATGATCATTTTTCCATTATGGTACAAGGCCATAACTCCGTTTCGTTTATGATCAACACATGATCCTTTTCCATTATGGTTCTTTGACCATAACCTCCTCTTTTCCATTATGATTCTTTGATCATAACCTCCACATATTCAATATAGTATTATAACCATATTCACATTCATACGTACACTTATGCATAATCAATTCATTTCATGTATCATTCATACTATGCACAATATAACACATAATCCACAAAATTCACAACTTGTTTTCACACCTTTCACCCATTTGACCCGTTAACACCCATTTGGTCAATTAAGGATTTCATACACTTGTATATCACCTACAAGTTACTTTCATCATTTATAATTCCGTTTCATTTATGATCAACACATGATCCATTTCCATTATGGCACAAAGGCCATAACTCCGTTTCATTTATGATCAACACATGATCCATTTCCATTATAGTATAAATACTATAACTACATTCATTCATTATACATACTAAATCATTCACAATTTATCATATCACAAGTATGCACACAATCACATAACACATAATCCACAAAATTCACCCTTTATCATCAATACTAAGTAAGTGCATAGGCACTTACCTTTCGGGTTAGAAGATCCCGCTCCGCCTTCTAGACCCACAATTTGATTACCTAAACATACACACCTAGTTTAGTAATCTAACATATACCAAAATTTCATTACAATTGAGCTCACAACTCAATTTCCCAATTCCAACCCAAATTGACCCGTTTGGGTTATCCTCATAACCAAACACCCTCTTTCACCACAAACTCACCTACTTGAGTTTCATTAACTTAATCTTAACACTAATTCTTCTTTCAAAAATTATTATTAAGTTAATTTGGTGTTTGTTCAAGTGTCTAACATCTTAAAAACACTTGATCTTCATTAATTCAACATTCTAGCATTATGATCCAAACACCCCAAATTTTCACCATATGAACCCTAACTTCTCATAATCAAAATCAAAGGGTTCTAAGATGTTAATCATCATTCTTTAACTTTAGTTTAGCTAGATTATCAATAATCTAACACCATTTCATCACATGCATACATAATTTCGGATTTCACCCAAAACCCACCAAGAACACATACATGGTGAAATCAAGAGGAAGAGAATCACTTACTTGATGTTAGGAAGGTGTTGTGTGAGCCAAAACCTTCACGAATCAAGCTTCAATTGCACGATTTGAGCTCAAAACCCGATTTCTCTTTTTTTTCTCCTCTTCTCTTGGACGACCCAACAACTCACAATGGGTTCAATTTTGACTTCTATAGTCAAATATGGCAGATTTGCCATATTACATATTCAGTCCCTCAACTTTCATTTTCTCCCCTTTCATTCCAAAACTAGCTAAAACTAGTGTAACCCCGATACTAACTTGAAACCCACTTGTTTCAACTTATTTCTAAATATTATTTTCACCATAATATTAATTAGAAATATTTGTTTATATAAAACGAAACCCGGAATTTGGTTCGTTACATCGGGGTAGAGCCCGAGTGTAGAGTTTGAAGAATTCTTTGTTTCCATTTTCATTTTAGTTTTTGTGTATTTTCGGTTTGTGTGTTCTTGGGTTTTCGTGTGTTTCAGGGGAATCATGGCCAAAAAGGTGGAAGAAAATCATCAAAAATGATGTTCCAGGTATGTACGCTTAAAATTCTAAGGTTGGAACAAGTTCTGAAAACAAGTTGAAAAAAATTCTTAAATAGTTAAAAATTTTCTGTATAAAAAACGGCCTTAACTTGCTGTGATGGAGCACTCCTCGCGGTACGCGAGGCATTTGGGGAGAGTCTCTTGCGCTACGCGAGCGACAAATAGAGTTTTCCAGTATCTTTGTCCCCCGCGGTACGCGAGAGATCCTACCTGGTTTCTCGCGGTACGCGGGGCAATCAAAAGTCACCCCCGTTTGTTCGTTTCTCGCGGTACGCGAGACTGTAAGTGGAATTCTCCCGCGGTACGCGGGAGCCTGGTAAATTCTGAAAAAAAAAGTTAATAAAAGAACGTTCTTTCATTTCTTTCCCCGCACCACCACCATCGGCGATTACACCCACCCATCACCACCACCACCATCTCCACCCACGCGAGAAACCCTTCACCGGCACCCACCTGTCACCATTCGACCACCGGGAGCCATCACCACCGTCGCCGCCACTCTCCGCCACCCTCACTACCATCGATTCAGGACTGTTCTGGGGTTCTGCTTGTCATCACCATCGTTTTCGGTCGTCATCAAGGTACGATTTCCTGTTTCATAATCGAATTGAGTCGTTGTAGGAGATGGGTTTGTAATTTGAGTCGTGTACAATAATTTTTAGTTTTGTTTGGTTGGTAATTAGATAGGTTTGAGTCAAGTACAGTGTAAATTGAGTCGGGTCTTCGTACCCTGTAAATAATTGCTGCTAATCATTTGAAATTGTGTATCAATTGGGCCTATAAACTTGGTTGCTAGTAACTTTGGGTGTAAATGTAAATCGGTTGGTAATTTAGATATAATTGGTGTGTATTTGACATAGTTCGAGTCATTATTGTGTTTCGGGTCAAGTTTTGTCGTACATAGAGTCGGTATGAGTATAATTGAGTCGAGTTGAGTATAATGGAGTCGAGTCTCGTTACCCTGTGAATATTTCGAGTCAAATTTAGTCATGTATCAAGTCTTTTGTACGTTTTGTTTAAATTAGTTTTAAATTTTAGTTAAATTATAGTTAGAGTTAACCTAGTTATTAGTATTAATTCATTGTTGTGCTTGGCTGTAAATTGTGTCTTGGGATATGCCACTGGTTTTCTTTGCAGGTTTAGACCGCCTCGCCCGTACTCAATCTCCATTCGGGCGAGGTTGTCTGGTTTTATATAAACAAAAGGGGTATCCCAAATTTTTCAATTTTTTAAAATTTTTGTAGCTTTTGTTTGTTATGCTAACAGGCCGGACGACCGTGAATGAAATGCTATACGGTCGTCCTGCCCGGTTTCTTCTTTGTTATTGTATATTTGTTGTACTAACTCGTTATTGCAGGCATGTCTGATCGCGGCGAGTCATCTAGCGCAGTGAAGCGCAGACGGGGCCCACTTCCATACCAGAGGGGCGAGCCAGATGTGCCGCGCCCGATTCGTCGGGCGCCACGTGTCATCCTATACGCGGTTCCCGAGGTGCGTCCAGCAGCCGACGCGGAGCCGATTCCGCTTGACGCTAGGGTTTTACACCACCACACCATTATCCGGTTTGAGCTGATGACAGAGGAGGCTGTCCGCTTAGAGAGGTTCGTCAACATGGAGCCCTACCAGCATCGTGGGATAGATTGGGGGCTGATGGAGGAGTTAGGACAGCTCCAGAGACTACAGGAGTTTATTGATGCCCGATGGACAACGGCGTTGGCATGTGACACGATCCAGTACCAGGAGCTTACTGTCGAGTTCCACTCTACCTTCCGGTACATCACAGGCCGGTTCGAGGAGCCGGCTACAGTTTCTTTTTCCTTAGGCCGACAGGTTTACGAGATGTCGGTGCCACAGTTTGCGGTTGCCACGAGGTGGTACACCGAGGCTAAGGTGGCGGAGCAGCCGTTTTTGCAGAGCTTGCGAGGTTTATTTAGGAGGCAGGGTTCTAAGATGTTAATCATCATTCTTTAACTTTAGTTTAGCTAGATTATCAATAATCTAACACCATTTCATCACATGCATACATAATTTCGGATTTCACCCAAAACCCACCAAGAACACATACATGGTGAAATCAAGAGGAAGAGAATCACTTACTTGATGTTAGGAAGGTGTTGTGTGAGCCAAAACCTTCACGAATCAAGCTTCAATTGCACGATTTGAGCTCAAAACCCGATTTCTCTTTTTTTTCTCCTCTTCTCTTGGACGACCCAACAACTCACAATGGGTTCAATTTTGACTTCTATAGTCAAATATGGCAGATTTGCCATATTACATATTCAGTCCCTCAACTTTCATTTTCTCCCCTTTCATTCCAAAACTAGCTAAAACTAGTGTAACCCCGATACTAACTTGAAACCCACTTGTTTCAACTTATTTCTAAATATTATTTTCACCATAATATTAATTAGAAATATTTGTTTATATAAAACGAAACCCGGAATTTGGTTCGTTACATCGGGGTAGAGCCCGAGTGTAGAGTTTGAAGAATTCTTTGTTTCCATTTTCATTTTAGTTTTTGTGTATTTTCGGTTTGTGTGTTCTTGGGTTTTCGTGTGTTTCAGGGGAATCATGGCCAAAAAGGTGGAAGAAAATCATCAAAAATGATGTTCCAGGTATGTACGCTTAAAATTCTAAGGTTGGAACAAGTTCTGAAAACAAGTTGAAAAAAATTCTTAAATAGTTAAAAATTTTCTGTATAAAAAACGGCCTTAACTTGCTGTGATGGAGCACTCCTCGCGGTACGCGAGGCATTTGGGGAGAGTCTCTTGCGCTACGCGAGCGACAAATAGAGTTTTCCAGTATCTTTGTCCCCCGCGGTACGCGAGAGATCCTACCTGGTTTCTCGCGGTACGCGGGGCAATCAAAAGTCACCCCCGTTTGTTCGTTTCTCGCGGTACGCGAGACTGTAAGTGGAATTCTCCCGCGGTACGCGGGAGCCTGGTAAATTCTGAAAAAAAAAGTTAATAAAAGAACGTTCTTTCATTTCTTTCCCCGCACCACCACCATCGGCGATTACACCCACCCATCACCACCACCACCATCTCCACCCACGCGAGAAACCCTTCACCGGCACCCACCTGTCACCATTCGACCACCGGGAGCCATCACCACCGTCGCCGCCACTCTCCGCCACCCTCACTACCATCGATTCAGGACTGTTCTGGGGTTCTGCTTGTCATCACCATCGTTTTCGGTCGTCATCAAGGTACGATTTCCTGTTTCATAATCGAATTGAGTCGTTGTAGGAGATGGGTTTGTAATTTGAGTCGTGTACAATAATTTTTAGTTTTGTTTGGTTGGTAATTAGATAGGTTTGAGTCAAGTACAGTGTAAATTGAGTCGGGTCTTCGTACCCTGTAAATAATTGCTGCTAATCATTTGAAATTGTGTATCAATTGGGCCTATAAACTTGGTTGCTAGTAACTTTGGGTGTAAATGTAAATCGGTTGGTAATTTAGATATAATTGGTGTGTATTTGACATAGTTCGAGTCATTATTGTGTTTCGGGTCAAGTTTTGTCGTACATAGAGTCGGTATGAGTATAATTGAGTCGAGTTGAGTATAATGGAGTCGAGTCTCGTTACCCTGTGAATATTTCGAGTCAAATTTAGTCATGTATCAAGTCTTTTGTACGTTTTGTTTAAATTAGTTTTAAATTTTAGTTAAATTATAGTTAGAGTTAACCTAGTTATTAGTATTAATTCATTGTTGTGCTTGGCTGTAAATTGTGTCTTGGGATATGCCACTGGTTTTCTTTGCAGGTTTAGACCGCCTCGCCCGTACTCAATCTCCATTCGGGCGAGGTTGTCTGGTTTTATATAAACAAAAGGGGTATCCCAAATTTTTCAATTTTTTAAAATTTTTGTAGCTTTTGTTTGTTATGCTAACAGGCCGGACGACCGTGAATGAAATGCTATACGGTCGTCCTGCCCGGTTTCTTCTTTGTTATTGTATATTTGTTGTACTAACTCGTTATTGCAGGCATGTCTGATCGCGGCGAGTCATCTAGCGCAGTGAAGCGCAGACGGGGCCCACTTCCATACCAGAGGGGCGAGCCAGATGTGCCGCGCCCGATTCGTCGGGCGCCACGTGTCATCCTATACGCGGTTCCCGAGGTGCGTCCAGCAGCCGACGCGGAGCCGATTCCGCTTGACGCTAGGGTTTTACACCACCACACCATTATCCGGTTTGAGCTGATGACAGAGGAGGCTGTCCGCTTGGAGAGGTTCGTCAACATGGAGCCCTACCAGCATCGTGGGATAGATTGGGGGCTGATGGAGGAGTTAGGACAGCTCCAGAGACTACAGGAGTTTATTGATGCCCGATGGACAACGGCGTTGGCATGTGACACGATCCAGTACCAGGAGCTTACTGTCGAGTTCCACTCTACCTTCCGGTACATCACAGGCCGGTTCGAGGAGCCGGCTACAGTTTCTTTTTCCTTAGGCCGACAGGTTTACGAGATGTCGGTGCCACAGTTTGCGGTTGCCACGAGGTGGTACACCGAGGCTAAGGTGGCGGAGCAGCCGTTTTTGCAGAGCTTGCGAGGTTTATTTAGGAGGCGACACGACCAGGGGGTCAGCGACAGTCAGTTGCGTGACTTTTGGCATTCCATCGGACACCGGTCCGGTATTGAGAAGTGCAGCCAGCTGGATTTATTTTGCCTCTACTGCATCGTTGGCCGCCGAGAGGCCAACCCGGCTAGCATTTTCATTTCATCTATCGCCAGGGGTCGTCGCGGTGGGCCGGACGCCAGACTGGAGCTCAGGCCTTACATCAGCAGGCTGGCAGAACGACTAGGAGTTTTTGACCGATATCCGGGCTGTCTACTCACACCGGGCCCGGATACCATTCCTTATGGACTGTATGAGTTGAGATATGCGGGGATCATATCGATGGACGATCCGCCGCAGTTTATGGAGATCAGGCATGGTCCACAGGTCCCACCACCTGCTGGGATGCCTGCCGAGCAGGCTGTTCAGATGGGGGCGCCCACACCACGCCAGAGGATTTTACATCACATAGAGCGCCCCAGGTGCAGCACCCGCTCCGATTGAGACCACCAGCACCACTCACTCTTGAGGAGCTTAGGGATAAGCTTTTTGATAGGATGGACCGCCAGGATGCGGCCATTCGATATATGATGCAGCACCAGGTCATAGAGATACCACCATTCTTCAGGGCACCCGACCAGCATCAGCCAGATCAGCCAGACACAGGTGGAGACCCGTAGTGATCATCTGCAGCACCTTTTGCCGGGTTGTATATTTTGGTTCCTTGTATTTTCTTTCTATATTTATTTTTATGTATTTCTTTTCATTTTATTTTGGTCTGTATTTAAAAACTGATGTATATATATTATTGTACAGTCTGGGGGATCGGCCGGGTTGGTTGTTATTGTATAGTCTATATTATATTGCGTGGTTGAATTGTTTGCTAGTGTGATAGAATTAGCCGCTGTCGTTCGTGAGGAATTATTGGAATCGTGATGAGCTAAGCGCGTTCGAATGGAAGGCTAGGGGACACGACTTACGAGGAATATCACAGTCATTATACCAGGGAAGTCTGTTCTGATTTTTTGTATATTTTTAATTTCTTTTATTTTATTTATGTTTTATTTTTATTATTTTTATTTTTTTATTTTTGTAAATTTCTTTTGTGTTACCGTCGTTTCTTGGTCCACATTGAGGACAATGTGAGTTTTAAGTGTGGGGATGGGAGACATTCGTCTTGGTTTTGTATTTTGAGTCTGTTGTTGTAAATTGCACAAAAAATTTTGAAAATGTCCTTTGAATTAGAGTTTTGCACGCACATGGAAGATAATCCGTTTTGACCCGTTTGCATATGCTAGGCTGCTAGCCATACTATTATCCGTTTGTGTATTATTTATATCTTTGCAAAAATATATATGCATTTGTATATGTGTATGTATGTATATATGTTAGCAATACGAACAAGAACCTTTTAACCCGTTTGCATATGTAAGTAATTCGAACACGAACAATTTGACCCGTTTGACTCAAATCCGCTTAAAGATGGATATTATTTTTAGGTTTGCAAATATATATATATATATATATATATATGTATGTATGTATATATATATGTGTATGTATAGGTTTGTGTAAAGATATATGCTTATATAGGTTTGTATTTTAATTATATGTTGACATTATCTATGCATTTGTATTATGTGTATGTATGTATGTATATATGTTAGCAATACGAACAAAAACATTTTGACCTGTTTGCATATGTTAGTAGTTCGAACACAAACAATTTGACCTGGATTATTGTTGATATTATTGTTGGTTTATTGTAATTTGGGAAATTATTTTGTTTATTGCGTATTATTGAACATGTTGGTTATCTATTTTACTGCAGTTATGTTTATTGCAGATTAAAATTCAAGATGAGTTGACCCGGATGCAAGAGAAAACGGGTGAAGGGCAAGAGGTTGATGAGCAAGAGGTTCTACGATGTAAGGCCCCAAACCGGACACCCTACAGTTGGTTCTCATAACGGGTTATACTCTTGAAAATACTCATTTTAGATATATTAAACTACAGCGGAAGTCTTTCGAAAAACATTAATTATCATTTAATGTCATCAAGTTACCTCACGAATGCTTGCACACCAATCCGAGTAGCTCCGCTCCTAGGCCAAGATACCTCGTCAGGCAGACTCACCTGCAAAACAATCTAACGTACACACAAAGTCAGCTACGCTGAGTGAGTTCTAATAGTTTAGTTTAATTAAAAACCAACTCGTCTCAAAAGTTATTTGAACCTTACTCAGGACCCACTGTCCTTATAAAATAGATCCACATTTCATTACCCATTAGATAACCTCTATCATCACCCGATATCCCATAATAACTCATTACCCATGACTCATCCCATAATAATAATCCCGCAGTCTCATCGACATAGGTCGAACTTACTACACTAATAACTCATACTCAAGTACACGTATTAACTCGACACTTGGTTAACACAACCAATCCCTAAACGTCAATTTACTCAGCCTTGACCAAGGCTCTTACAAATCAACTGACATAACAGTTGTAAACACCACATCACAATCCAGACACAACGGTCAATCTAACTCGACTCGCCACAATAATACTACTTCATGCACAATAAATATAACTCAACGTTTGTATGCAATTTAACACAAATATATAAGCACACAATCACATACCTCATCGCTGCACCCTCGTCAGGGCGTTCGACACACCACGAGCTCATCACTGTCCAATTGGACATCGTCACCGTTGGTGACCTCCCGAAGAACTTCGTCCTCCACAATCTTGTTTGTCGTGTCATAAAGACAACAACGAAAACACAATACCCGCCGTGTCACGAGGACAACGACACAATGCACACAACACATGTATAATCACATAACATTATACCCTACGTACATGACTCATTAACTGTACCTGCACTTCACACATAGTACTAGGATAAGATATCCTACACGTATTCATAAGCATTAGCTTATATCCCGACTCACCTCGACTAACTCATAACACAACACACATACAAATACTACATCTCATTATTTAAGCACATACCACGTACATGCACACCCTGTGACACCTCCTAGTCGTACCCGTACGACCCGTAACTACAATCCCGACTCACCCCTGTTAGGTCACTATACGACCCGTGACCATATACCCACCTTTAAGACTAGATCACATAATCTCATAAACACCCCCGTAGACCCTACGACTCATTACTGAATGTTTTAGTTCATAAACACATCGGGTTAAAACCCAAAACTCTTAACACGTTTAATACGTTAAACATCTCTTGCAAGTATGTACGATAGCCCCAAAAATAGTAAAACGTTTAAAAGAGGGGATTAGAAACTCACCGTTTATGATGCGCCTCAGTCCTAGCTCTGCAATTCGTCTGTCCACGCTCGAATCCCAAACCTGTCAAACGCGTGATCACACGATCAGAACACGTTCTAAACATGTCGGATAACGTAATAAAATAAATCCCGACACTTGTCTCTTCTGCTTGTCAGTCGTCCTCCACGAAACCCTAATCTCTAGGTTCCCACGAATCGGGTCACCCTTTACCCGCTTAGAACCCGTATGCCCGGACCTAGGGTTCCATGCATGCACATACGTGACCATGCAACCTTAGTCCCACGAGCACACATGTACTCGAACCAGTTTCAAACCCGCATGCACGCCATGCATGGTAAACCCTAACCACGTGAAACGTACACACTTGTGTCGGGTTCCCGTGCATGCACGCCATGCAAAACCCTAGCCGAGCCCGTCATTGCCAACGCACACGTCCACCTCATTCTCCATCGTCCCCATCATCTTTGCTTTCTTCATCGGCAAAACCCTAGCCGGTCACTCCCAATCACTGCCACCGTGTGCCGCCATCGTGCACCACCATGCACCATAATCACCTTCGAGCGTCGCCATCGCGTCACCACGGCTGCCCCCATGGCTGCCATCACAGCCCCTCATCGACGTCCTCACTATCGGGTCCGTTATCCCCGTCGAGTCACACCCCCATGGCTCCCACCGTGCTTTCCTTCCTTCTCCGATGTTACCGCCACACGCCGCCGTCTTCGTCTCCACTCCGGCCACCATCATTCACCTCCACTCCGCCGCCGTCTTCTCCTGGTACCCCGTAACCACCCCTTCGGCTGGTCATCTCTCCCATCCGAGTAACAGTGTCCGGCCGGGATCAACAACCCAAACCCTAATCGAGTTTCCACACAAGAACGTGAATAAAACGTATATAATCATGAATGGAGATTACCTTGACTGCGTTTGAAGTCTCCCGTCAGACACCGCCGTGAAGCCTTCGCCGCCGGCGTCCCCTCCTCCTCCTCCTCTTGCGGTTGCCGTCAACGCAAGCCTAGCCAAATGGCTTAGGGTTTGCGACCTAGGTGATTAAATACCACATTCTAGTTACGTTTCAGGTCCCTCATAATCCGTCTAACACGCTCCTTATACGAACTTTTAAAGTGACGACTAATCGGGTCCTCCAACTTTGATAATCCGAGCTTTACGTGAAAACCACATAGCCCGTGCTATTTGAAAGAGGCTCGGTTCAACTAATAACCCGATTCATTTAGTTCTTGAATTTCCGGGATGTTACATACGACGTGCCTTTGGTGGGAGGCGTGGTTGGAGCCGAGGGGTTGGAAAAAAAGTCAGAAATCTATCCAGCGATGTCTCGTATGTGTCCAACTCTCAATACGACGAAATGCAAGAACAAATCCGCAAATTGAATGAAATGGTGACACAAATGCAAAATGAGATGGGTTCGAGCAAATCCAACCAAGGAGGATTGTCGGGTGAAAAGGAGAATGAAGATGAAGATGAAAATGATTGAACGGTTTTATTATGACAATTAACGTTTGTAATAATATAACGGTTTGTAATTTTTTGTATTTGTGACACTATTTTACGGTTTTTATTATTAGGTATCAAATTTTTAGTTTTATCCGGTTTCAAATTCTAGTTTAATTTTCTGGAAAATTATATAATATTAAAAAAAATTATAATTCCAAACCTTTTGCGACGACATGTCGTTGCAAATATTTTTTTATATATTTAATTTATTTTTAATTTTAAAGAAAAAAGCCCTATTGCGACGACATGTCGTCGCAAAAGGTTTTTATATTTTTAATAAGGAAAAAGAAGTAGGGTTTACCCCTTTTAGGACGACATGTCACCGCAAAAGACCGATCTACGCCGACGACTCTTTCCCGACGACGTTTTAGAGCTTTAGCGTCGGGTCTACGCCGACGAGACGTTTAGCGCCGACATGTCGTCGGAGAAGGTTTTTGCGGAGACATGTCGTCGGAGAAGGCTTTTGCGGCGACATGTCGTCGGAGAAGGCTTTTGCGGCGACATGTCGTAGCAAAAGGCCGTCGTAACAGATCAAAATTTTTGTAGTAAAGGGTAATTTGGATGAAACAAGGCTTTAAAACGAATCCTCGGGGCAGGGAGCTTGTTGAAAAAATGGCCAAATTAGGCTCAAATACTATCTCTAACTCTAGGGGTAATTTTTATTGACTTTGTTATTATACTAGGTTAGATTCTCGTGTATCACACGGGCTGAATAATGAAACAAATACATTAAATAAATATTTTATACGCTGATAAATTATTATTAGATTTTAGAGGGCCACAGTTAGCATATGCCAGATGGCTTAATTTTATTAGATTTTGTGAAAGAAAAACTTAATCTAAATCCTATGTTCATTACTGATTTAAATAAAATTACAAGAGATATTTTGTTTTATTATGTTGATATTAATCAAATATTTAGTTGCCTATGTAGTATAAATAATAGATAATAAATTATATATACGTGTGTGTGGCGTATGAAATTGTTTTAACATAAATAAAATACTTATATAGTAACAATTCATAATATTTCAAAAAATAAAAAATTAACACCTCAAAATCTTATGAATTATAATCAATTAGTTAAATTTAATTATAAATAATGTATTTAAAAAAAAGTTATTTGTCAACCAAAAGTTATCCTGCGTTTAATATTTAAAATTTAAAACTATAAGAAATATGGAAACGTTTAAATGGTATTTAATCAATTTAGAAGTTAAAAAAATAAAGAATTAATTACACGGATGGCCCATGTGGTTTGGTCAAATTATGGTTTTGGCCCCTAGGAATCAGAAACTACAACTTTGACCCAATAGTTTGCACAATTGTAACACCCATGGCCCCTGAGTTGGATGTCAGTTATCTTTGGCCGTTAAATAGGTGTAAAATGTCTAAAATACCCTTTACATTAAAAAAATCATAAATTAAACTGATACCACATGTGGGACCCACCAAACCTAAATCAAAACCCACTTCATCTTCTTCAACATTTGTCCTCCACCACTACCACCGGCGCCATTTCCGGCGACAACCACCACCGGCGCCATTCCGGCGACAACCACCACCGCCTCCGGCCTCCTTCACCTTCATCATCTCATCCTCTTCGTTTTCTCCACTTCATATCTTTACTCCACAAAATCGCTGGCCAAAAATCACACCCACAGTTGATTTAAGATGGTGTTTTGTTGTTATGAGTTCACAAAATTCGGTTGATTCAGGCAATGGTGGAGACCGTGGTTGCAGATCTGAGTTCACAAAATTCAATTTTGATGCAGATCTGAGCTGTGAATATATAAACCCCGTTTTTGTGATCGACCGGAAACGAAGCTGATTGGACGGAGGAGGCGATGGCGTCTTGGATGGTGAGACGGATGAGGTGAGTTCCATGGGTGTTAACTTTCGGTCGGAATATTCTCCGGCGATGAGGATTTTGCTGTAGATGTTGGCGTTTGTTTGGTCGGGTGTAGAGAGTCACCGTTTTCCACTAGTCGGAGACAGAGGGATGGGCGGCGGCACGGCGGTTGGTCTGCTTCCTCTCTGCTTCAGATATGGTCGGATCTTAATGGTGGTGGCTGGCGACGGTTTCTAAGTGGTGGTGGCTGGAGTGGATTTTGTTAGGGTTGGGTGTAAAAGTGGTGGTGGTGGTAGGTGAGCCGGAGATGGTGGGACGGGGAGGACGACGATTTGAGTACAGTGGTGGTGGTGGTAGGTGAGCCGGAGATGGTGTCACCGCCGGCAGTGGCGATGGTGGTAGTTGTGTTGGAGAAGACAAGTGGGGATTTTATTTACTTTTTAATTTAAGGGGTATTTTAGGCATTTTTGAAAAACTTAACAAAAAAGTTAACTGAGATCCAACTCAGTGGCCATGAGTGTTAAAATCGTGCAAACTATTGGGCCAAAGTTGTAGTTTCTGATTCCTAGGGGCCAAAACCATAATTTGACCAAACCAGAGGGGCCATCCGTGTAATTAATTCAAAAATAAATTAAAATAGATAATTGGAAACCTTTATTTATTATAATTGATAGATTTTCTACAAACTTAAATTAATTATTATAATGACCTTTATAATTTTTTTTTTAAATGTACAAAAAGAGCTGCCCAATTTGAAAATGTATTTTCACGGCACAGTTTCTAAGTTTTCTCTTGTCTTTATTTACACCAATTTTGTTTTTCACTGTGTGCGGCTATAAAAATATATGGGTAATCATATACCTATAATTCGAAAGGTTATTACATTATTCTAACTACTCTCAGTTGTAAGAGGGAAGAACCTACAAAATATAGAGTATCCGGAGAAAACGAGAGAAAGCTCTAAATTCTACTGAAAATATATAGAGAAAAAGTAATATGTTAATTATTATTCATGAACGAGGAAACTATTGTTTGAATAATTAGTCAAAAGAAGACACGTGTATCTCCTTTAGGCTAACCCAAGTGTAATATTATAAAATAGTGTATCAATATTTTTTTAATATAATGAATTTGTTGAAAAAAATATATTATATTAAAAAAATAGTTTGCCTTTTCTGGCGGCGCAGTTTGTTGCCCGTCTACCTGCTATTCTTATGTAATTTGCCTTGGGTTTAATTAATTGAATTTGTTGAAAAAAATATAATGAAATATACCTTTTCGATTTCCCAGAAAAGTTCCGTGGTGTAGATAGTAATTTCCTGTATCTATTTGAAAAGAAGAGAGATCAGCACCAATGATGTGATTCCATGACTTGTAATAACCCAACACATCTTCTTTCACTCATCGTAAACAAGACCTACCCCTAACACTACCATCATAACATTTACAAAGTTCAATAGTAAGTTGGTCCATCTCATTCTTCCCAAACATCCAATGGCTTAAAAATATCATACCTTGTTCCGTTACTTTGACATAGGACATATAATGACGGTATTCCCAGGAGTGGCTCTTTGTTCTATTACTAACTATTATATGTGGCAATCGCAAAGACTCATCCGAGTATGATAATTTCTCTAGTACATAGCAGAAATTCAATCCTGTAAGTTTGTTAGGAGATGATGGGATGGTAAACGATATTGATGATCCCTTGCTTCTACAACTAATCCAATTCGGCATCTCTTCCCCCCCATAAATTACGCTGAATATTCCGAATTCATAATACATCTATCAAATAAAACCTTAACTGGTTAGTACAAAATATATAGTCATATATAAACAGATACTTAAATCAACTCAGAGGAAACCTGGATTATGAATCTCTGTTTTTCCAATGCGTATGAATTTGTCAAGTGCTGATATTTTATCAACTCCAAATTAGCCCAGCCCAAACTACATAACACCTCATCTTCAACATGTGCCAATGGTTGGACTTTAATAATGCCTTCAATTACAAAAGAATGCCATTTAAATGTATTACATTTCAAAATGAGTAGGGACATTTCTGGATTAAATCTTATTTCCTGTAGCACAGCCAAAATTCCCAATTTCAACTTTCTTAGTGAACTTGGAGGATGCTCGACCCTCTTTAGCATCCTACAGTGTTTCATACCAAGTATCTCAAGCCTAGGAAGGGTTCTCACACAACTTGGCATTGAAACAATCGGATTACCATCTAAATACAGCTCCTTTAACATGGATAGGCTACTGAAGTCCATGGGAAAGGATTTGTTTGACAAGTTATTATTTCTAAGCGACAAGTGTATTAATGATGCCGGTAAATAACTCACAAAGGACCCCAAATCTCTCGGTATAACCTCCACAATTACTGAAGAAGAGGTTTGTGAGTTTACACCAACGTTTTCTGCCTGAATCGTTTGTAATGAATCCATATCCCTTATCTCGATGGGAAAAACAGAAAGATCACAACCATTTGATACAACGGTTTTGACCTTCTTTAACATGCCTATAGTTCTTGGGAGCATTTTAAGCTTCTTGCAGTAACTCAGATCAATGAAGGCTAGTTCAACACAATGTTTTATGGATTCACAGATCTGAATTAAATTTGTGCAGTTTGAGACTATCAGCCTCTCAAGTACTGGGAGTTCAAAAAAGCCACGGAGACTACGAAGTTGTTCACAGAAACTCAGAAGAAGAATCTTCAGTGATCCAAGCAACCGTTTGTCTTTCGAGCTTGATCCAGTCAACCCCTGAAGTGGAGATGAGTTATAATAGATAGTGAATTTCATTAACTCAACACAGAATACCATTCAATCATATTCAACAAAATCTCTTAATTACCTTTAGTCTATTCACAAACTGATGTGATTTACTATAAGACATGTCAAATGATTCGATATTGCTATGTGACATGTCAAGAACAACCAGATTCTCCATCGGTAATTCTGAAGGTATAGACTTGAAATGGAAACCATGCATACACAACCATCTTAATTCTTCTGAAATATTCTTATAAGACCCTTTGATTTCCACATAATTGAGCTGCAGTAGTCTTAGATTACCCATCTTATTCAATGCTTCTGCTTTCAGCTGTAATGATCCACGTAACTTCTCTTTCTCAAGCGTTCTCATGTCAAGAGCAAGGCCAAGAATATTTTGGGTGCCCTGAGAAGAAGAAAATGCAAAAAAAAAAAAAGAATTGTTGTTTACACGTGTATAGACAAAACAAAATACTTAGAAAATGCATTTAACTAACAAGCATGTGTGGCCTCTTACCTTTTCTTGTTCCAACACTTTGAATGACTCCTCATGACACCATAATCGACTACTCTCCCATGGCTTGTTAGGTGATTCTTGACGTACTAAATCTCTTCCCATCTCTTGAACCAATTGATGCATCATCAGCTTGTTATTCCATCCGATACTAAGAAGGCATCTGTCAATCAGAATCATGATCCTAGATGTGTTTATATCACATGCATTCAATATCACTTCAGTCATATCTCTATCTATTCCCACAAAAAAACATGCAATATGCTTAAACAATTCCTTATCATTTTCGAATGGCATAGTTTCAAAGCTCATCTTCAATGCCGTGTTTATATGGGAATGAGGTTCTCTCTTTAGCACTTTTATGCAGTTTTCCCAATATGATACATCATGATTCTGTAGCGACCTTCCCAAAACTTGAAGAGCCAATGGATGCCCATCACAATACTTCACAAGCTTTTCTAAAACCTCTTTATAACCTTCTTTGGGCTTCTGGCTCTTGAATGCATGAATGCATAAAAGCTCTAGTGATTTAGACTTCCCTAAGCCATTTATCAAGACCTTAATATGCTTGGGTTGGACTTGTGGGTTGAATAATGCGCAGCTTTCTGTTAAAGATGCATCTTTCGTAGTTATTATTATTTCGCTTCCTGGTTGAAAACCTTCGTCACCAAGTAAGTCGTTCAACTGGTCTAGGCTATCAATATCATCAAGAACTAGAAGCACCTTTTCACGTGCTAGTGCTTTACAAATCATCGAGGTGTATCCATAAACATTATGAACTTGAGTCAAATTTCTTTTTGAGATGTCACCATAAAGTTGTTTTTGTACATCAAGCAATCCTTGATATTTTCCAGCACATCTCCTGCTGATATCTCCAACAAAGCTGCAGCTTGTGTATTCACAACGATGTAACTCGTATACATAGTTGGCTAAAGATGTCTTCCCTATCCCACCCATACCCCAAATAGTGAGAATGTCTGCGGTATGATTGGATCCGTCATTTAGCCATGAAGTGATGCGTTCAATGTGATCTTCCATCCCCATAAGTTGTGGCAGAGTAGTAGTGCTTAACGGTACACCTACTCTAGTGTAGATGTCACTAACAATTTCCTCAATAAGCTCCATTTCCAACCTAAAAATTTATTTAAATGAGAGCTACAAAATACAATCCACGAACCTAATGAACTACAAAATACTCTGCCCATATCTATCATTTAATTCATCCCAAAGCTGATGTATAGTTTCACCATACAATTTTAAGATCCATGAAATGATCACGCTATTACACCTTTTTCCATAAAGCAAAATCTGAAGAGGTACTTGGTGCTGAAACAGTGCCGTCAACAAACCATGGCTTATTCTTGGCCGATAAAGCAATAGAAATGGCACTCTTCCATGAACCAAAAGCTGAACCAACAAAACTTTTGTAAACCAGTAAAATCTCAGGATGGTCAGATGGATGTAGAAATAATGGATTAGAAGAATCCACACGTGAAGCAGTATTGACGGAAGTATTTGTATCACCCATCAAGAATACAAAAGTAAATTGTCGTCCAAACAGTAGAACTTTCGTCTGAGAACTTTCAACCGAACAAAACTTTTGGCTGGAACAAAAACTTTCGTCTGGAAGTTTGAAACTCAATGTTTCAGAAAAAATTTCGGCCGGAAGTTTAATACTTTCACCTAAAAGTATTAAGAACATGCAGAAAAACTTTTGACATGTACAAAAAAACTTTCGCCGACTACCAATAACTTCGAAAGGATGGAAAACACTCAAATCTCGACCAGAAACGAGCAAAGAGAAAAATGAATGCAGAAGCAAAGATGCCGACATGAATCAACATCGAAATATAGCTCCTGAGCAACGTCGAGAGACAGATCTGATAAAGAGAAGATGATAATGAATTCGATGCAAATAGATAAATTTGCAATCGAAAAACGAATAGAAAGCAAGAATCAGAAGCAAAAATCACAGGATCGAACAAAGTTCCTATGATACCATGTAAAACTAGAGAGAAGATTGGCGAAATTTTCTGATTCTCATTGATAACTTGAAAATAATGATACAAAGGGTTTATATACAAGAAACAAGAAAAAAAACTGAACTCACTATCAAAACTGATCTTTCGTCCGAATGTAAATATAGTCTGAAACTATACTTTGCTCCGAAACTACAGATAACAGAACTAAGTTCTTGGGGATTCTCCTTTTTGCTACAGCTTTTGGGAGATTTAAGGGTCTTTTTGATTCGCATGAATTAATAGAAATTAGAAAGGGGTAACTTTACATAATAGTAACCAAGTTTCTCATCTGTTTCATTTTAGTCACTCAAACTTTTTTTGTCTCATTTTAGTCACTCAAGTTTCTCATCTGTTCCATTTTAGTCACTCAAACTTTTTTTGTCTCATTTTAGTCACTCAAGTTTCACATGTTGTTCCAATATTTCGTAATTACCATGTTACGGTATAAATGAAATCCAAAAAGAGTAAACCAACATTTTCACCATATTTATAAAACAAAATCCAAAAAAAGTAACACGTTAACCTCGTAATTGCACAAGATTGGAACAACGTGTGAAACTTGTGTGACTAAAATGACACAAAATAAGTTTGGGTGATGAAAATAGAACAGATGGGAAACTTGAGTTACTAAAATGAGATAAAAAAAGGTTTGAGTGACTAAAATGAAACAGATGAGAAACTTAATTACTATTCTATGAAGTTTTCCCAATTACAAAATTGGAATTTAATTTTCATTCATTTGCGGTTGGCTAAGAGTAGGAATTAGAAGTGGAATTAATTCACTGGGGTTGGTGGCCCAGTGGTTGAGGAAAATCCTTTAGAAACACCGAGGTTTGTGTAGGTCATGGGTCTCACTCCCAACAGGAATTAAGAAATTTGCCTTTAAAAGAAAAAAAAAGAAGTGGAATTAATTCCAACCAAATGCTTTAATTGATAAAATTTCGAATCCATCAACATTTTAAAGGAAACCTTAAAAATGTTTATAATCTACGTAATAACTTTAGCCGCTTTTTGTTCCATCTCCATTTAAAAGTTATTTGAGTTTGGATCTTTGCTTATACTTTGTTAATTTTAAGGGGTAATTTTGTTTTCTAGGTATTTATATATTCTAGTTTCATTAACAAATGTATCAACTAAACACATTATGAATATTATGGATATTATGGATTTTCAAATTTATCAACCAAATGCCCCCTAAATGTTTTTTGGAATTCTCAAAAACATGCATCATTCTGCCTCACAACTGTCGGTTTGAACGTAAACAGGCCAGGCGGCTACCGTCTTTTTCCATCAAAACCCAATGGAACCCTCAATTTTGAAATCAAAGACATCTTGACCCCTTTTTCTTTTCTTTTCTATTCAATGTTTCGAAAGTTTTCCAGCAGCCATGTGTTTGTTTGTGTGGGGTGGGGGTGTTGGGGATTTTGATTATGTGTGTATGTTCGCGAGGTGTGTTTTTATTTGGGGTGTCAACCAAAGTCCCATTTCATGGTGGCGGTAGTTGGTGAGACGGTGGTGGTGGGTAGTTTGGTGGTGGTTGGAGGTGTTGTTGCAGGGGTGGGGACAAAAACGATGGGGTTGAGGGTTTTTGTTTATTTTTCTTTTAAATTACATAACTGATTCTTTCGGTTAACACATTTTTAGGTAGTGTTTGGTATGCACAAATGTATGGTGCAATGGAATGAATCATGCGTTGGAATGAAAAAAAAACATGTTTGTTAATCACATAGGAATGGAATGAACCATTACATAAGGAATATGATTCTTTCCCTGTTCATTCCATAGGGGAGGGTGTTTTCTTTTCATTCCTAATGATTTTGTTTAATTAATGACCTGAATCATGGTTTGGTTCGACCCAAGTCCCGAACAGTGGCTTGACCTATGGCCCGGCCCATTACTCAAACCATGACCCGAACCATGCCCGGACACATGACCCAAACCATGCCCGAACACATGACCCGAACCATGACCTTACCCATAACCCGAACCGTGGCCCGAACCAACCCATGCCCCGAACCATGATGTGAACCACGACACGTCCCATGACCCAAACCATGGCCCGAACCTTGGCTCTGCTTATGGCGCGACCCATGACCCGACCCATAATATAAATTATTAGTTAAATTTTAATTTTCATAAAATATTTTCCTGTCTACCAAACAGCACGAACTAACGATTCATTTCATACCCATAGGGTAACCAAACAGGACAATGGAATGGTAATGATCCATTTATTTCTCTTGTGCATTCCATTTACTCGCCCATTCCACTTCCCTTGTGTAGTCCATTACCTCGTACCAAACAAACCCTTATTACATGTTAGGTATGAGGTAATGGAATGAACAAGTTAATGCAATGGACGAGTGAATGGAATAGACGAAGGAAAGAAATTGATCATTACCATTCCATTGTCCTGTTTGGTTACCCTATGAAAATGAAATGAATTATTACTTTGTGTTGTTTGGAAGACAAGAAAATATATTATGAAAAATAAAATGTTTTTAACTAATAAATTCATACTATGGGTCGGGTCATGGTTCGGGTCATGGTTCGGGTCATGGTTCGGGTCATGGTTCGGGGCATTGGTCGTGTCATGGGCCGGGTCATGGGTCTGGCCATGGTTCGGTTCATGGGACGTGTCATTGTTCGGGTCATAGGTCAGGCATGGGTCAGGTCATGGTTCGGGTCATGAGTAAGAACATGGTTTCGGATCGTGGGTCAGGTAATGGGTCGGGGCATGGGTCGGGCCATGGTTCGGGTCATGGTTCGGGTCATTAGTTAAACAAGTGTTGATAAAATATTGAGCCAAAGAAAGAAAATGATAGTAGTTACCTGCCCTTTGCATCCTTTCCTTTCAAATGAGAAACTTGTGTAAGTGCATTCTTCCATATCTCCATCTTCTCAGCCTCCGTCTTCAGCTTATGCTTTTCCATTGCTTCTCCGAAGCTGCTTTGTTGCTTCCTCACATGGGTGGGCTCAACATGATAGAAAACGGGGATAACGATTTGGTTGGAGATCCTCTTTTGCTCAAGGATTAGTACCAGTTCATCAAGACACCATTTTGAATAAGCGTAATTTTCAGACAGCACTATAATAGAAGCCCTCGATGCTTTGATTGCACTCTCTAATTCCGGTTTCAAAAACTCTCCGGTTTGAATCTCTTCATTGTCCAAAAAGGTTGTGAGGTTAGCATTGACGAGGGCGGTGTGGAGGTGATTAGTGAAGCTAAGACGGGTGTCAGCACCTCTAAAACTTAAAAACACATCGTACTTATGATCATAAGTTGATGAAGATGTTTCTAGATCTTCGGTGAGAATAACCATTGTGAATTACAGAAAGGCGTGAATGCGATTTATAATTCTACAGAGAGTAATGGATGAAGAAAGTAGTTACTATTTTCCAAAATGATTTATGTCTTTTCCATATCAAGAAAAATGAGCCTAGATCTCAACACGATTTGGTAAAAACAAAAAAAAAATCCGTTACTTCTTTCCAGATTGAAGAGAGTTGCTCTAAATCGATCTTAACACGCATCGCAACAATAATCACGGGAGAATGATAGATGTGAGCCGCGATGATGACAGAAATTTGGGGCGGAGATGCGGACGGGGTTCGACAACCACTTGGGAGAAGGTGGTGCGCCGGCGGTTACAGAGGGCGGATGGAGAGCAGATAAGAAGTGTGTCGGCGGCGGGTGAAGACAGAGAAGAGTGTTGGGGCTTGGGCTGGAGTAAAAGTCTGTTCGAGGAAAAGCAATATGAGGCATAAACCATTTTTATAAGGGGTTTTCTAAATACATCATATCTATTTTCTAATTGTATCCTAATCTATATATTAATTATGTTTAATATAGAATAAATACTATGCATTCATTAAGCATTGGAATCATGTTATATTCATTAAACATTGACTATACATTCAAAAACAATTAATGCATCTTGACCAGATATAAATGCAAATTTAAAAATCTTCACTGTATAAAGTGAAGCTGTTTGAATAAAACAAAGTTAATTTCATTTCCACTTAGAAAAAAACAAAGTTAACTGAAGCTGTTCGAAAAAAAAAAAGGTAATTTTATTTTCATTTGAATTTTGAAGTTCGAAGATCTTGAGGGGTGTTTCTCCTACCCCTCTCTAACGTAATCAAAGGTAATTTATATATGGTCTATGTTATTTATTTAGTAGTGTTTTTTATTTTATAACATTATTCTATTACTTTTAGAAAATATAAAAAAACATAAAATTAATAAATAATAAAAGATATTTATTAGAATTTCATTAAAAAACTAATGATTGAGTAATAGTTAAAAAATATTAAATAGGTTTTTAATGTTTGGATAATATTTAATGATTGGGTTTTTAATGTTTAGGTAATATTTAATGTTTTATAGAGTAAAAACAAAAAAAAAAAAAAAAAAAAAAAGGAGGAAATTGATATTTGTATATTTTAAACATCAAACTAAAAAGACCTTTTTATTATAAATAATAATAAAAAGTCAATATAAATACCCTTCCAATATTAGTCAAGTAAATAACTTTGAACCGTTCAAAAAAAAAACTTTGAAAATAACTTTGTCTTTATACTATAGATGTGTTGTTTCTAGAGGTCGAATAATAATACAATTCTTTTCATAAATGCACAATATCTTTTCTGAGTCTAATGTTTATAAGCTTTAGAGCTTTATATTATAGGGTGTGATTCATAATAACCAAATTTTGTGTGAAAACCATAATAATCACATTTTCATCATTAATTGAGGTTAATCAATAGTTGATATGCTTGGGAGGCAAATCTCTTAACAGTGGGGTTGCTACCACTGACCCAGATTATGCCAGCGCCCTGGATCGATTGCATGAATCTCTCCCTGATTTTGATCTCGGCGGTTTCTCTAGCAAGGACACCGCCCCCAAAAAACCACAGAAAACTTTGGCGAATGCCCTTTGTTGTCGAATCGCACAAAGTTGGGGAGAAGATTTCCTTTTGTCCCCTCGCCAGAAAGCCGTCATTGAATGCTTACAGAGGCCTCACGCCCAGGATTTCTTAACTGTTATTCCTATTGAAGGTCTGGGTCAACGTATGTCAGCGGTGGAGTACCGGTCAATCCTTAAGTACCGTCTGATGATCCCCATGTTCCCGAATGATGAAACTTGCCCAGTCTGCCGTAAAGCATGCCTAGATAAATACGGGGACCATGCGTTACACTGTAGAGAGCTGCCGGGGTTTAAGTATCGCCATGATTTTGTTCGAGACGCGTTAATGGATATTCTCAGACGAGCAGGGATCTCGGCAAAGAAAGAGGCACCGGTTAATTTTCTTACGGACCCGGCGGAAGGGAGGTCCACCCTACGCCCGGCGGACGTGCTAGTTTTTGGTTGGGAGGGCGGGAAACATGCTTGTGTCGATCTCACAGGTGTATCCCCCCTAGCTGGGTTGCGGGAAAATGGGTTTGTGGCGGGGCAAGCGGTTATGAAAGCAGAGTCAAAGAAGGTGGAAAAGCACGCGAAAGCTTGTGAGGATAATCAGCATGCCTTTGTCCCCCTGGCGTTTGACACGTTCGGCTCCTTGGCGCCGGAGACGGTTCGGTTCTTGGCTAGAGTTCAGCGTGTGGTCCACAGCAACTTTACGACTCCTCAGGGGCGAGGCTTTGTTTTTAGTAGATTAGGGTTTTCCATTCAGAAGGGGATGACGGCGCAGTTTGTTGCCCGTCTACCTGCTATCCTTATGTAATTTGCCTTGTTGAATGACTAATATAATTTATAACAATCTTTAATTAAAAATTATTAAAATCATTTAAATTTAATGTTAAAGGGTAATTTAGGGAAAAGCTATTTGATTAATTTTGGTAACTGCAATTAATCATAACCAAATCCCTTGAAAAACTCATATATCTCGTTCTCTCTCTTGTCTCACCTAACATAACTCTTAATAAATCAAACACCAAAAATACATCATTTTTATGTGTTTAATGATCAATTAAAAAATATATAGAATGATGAACATGATAACACGTTAATCTACATATATGTAACTCATTAATTTACACATATGAAACAATATACATATATGGAAATAACATGAGAGAATAACCGAGTTACATATATGTAGTTCATGCGTGTTACATATATGGAACCTCCAACTTTTAACAGAAAACAAAAAAAAACTAAAGAAGAAGAATGAGTAGTTGTTACATACGCGTAATACTATGTGTTACGTATATGTAACACTATATGAATAGAAGAATTTTTTTTTTTTGAATAATACATATATGTAACACACTGTGTTACGTATACGTAACACTAAATGAGACAAGTTCATCATCATATACGTACCAGAACCTGTGTAGAAATTTGAATAATACATATACGTAACACTACGAAACACACCGTGTTACGTATACGTATAAAAGTTTGAATAGCACATATAATCCAATTGTCTACAAACATCATGAGTCCAAAAACAAACACAACAACATAATCAACCTAATTCTACAACAAAAAAACACAAATTAGAGTCTAGAATTGCATAATTTAGATAAAACTGAGGAAGATTTTATAATAAATAAATAAATAAAGTCCGTTGAATATTGGAGGCTTTTGAGCCACAAGAAAAGACGTCGTATTCAAACAAATAATATATCACCTTTTTGACTTTTGAATTTAATAAGGGAGATTCTAATCACACACGGAATCAGTGGCGGATCTAAACAAAAGTTTAGGGGTAATAAATTTTTTTTTACCGTACTTTCATGTAAATGAAAAAAAAATTTGACGAGACTTTCAAGTAAACAGAATTTTTTTTTTACCGTACTTTCATGTAAATGAAACAAATTTTTTTTTTACCGTACTTTCATGTAAACAAATTTTTTTTTTACGGTAACATGCGACTGGCGAGGCGGAGGACTAGGGTTTGGCGGAGGCGGCGCCGAGCGGTTGGTCTCTCGCTCTCACAGTTCCCGCTCTCTGTCTTTCTTCTTGGCCGGCCGTTTGGGTAAGTTGGGTTTGAGAATTGAGACTTTGAGGTATTGGGTTTTAATAAAACATTTGGGCTGGCTAAAACCCAAATGTTTTATTAAAACCCAATAGCTCAAAATCTTTAATAAAATGTGAGGACTTTTTATAAAGTATTAGGTTTTTATAAAATTTTGGACTTTTTATGAAGTGTTGAGCATTTAAAAAATTTTGAGGGGTAACGTAATTTTTGCTCAGGGGTAACGTAAGGGGTAACCGGATACATAAAACCGTAAAAAAAAAATTGCACTGCGCGTAAAAGTTGAGGGGTAGCGGAGGCTACCCCTACCCTAAGGGTAGGTCCGCCCCTACACGGAATATTACTAATTGGACACGCCGCAACCCTATACACCTCGTATAGGGCAATACGAGGCGTATAGGGTTTAACTCTTCTAACATTGAATGCCACGTGTCATTCCTTGTCTGGCAGCTGGGACCATACGTGACGTATTGCACCATACGCGACGTATTGGTCACGGGTAATATTTTTGCCTCAAACTTGGAAGATTTGGGGATATAAAGACACTATACGTAGCGTATAGGTCTATACGCCACGTATAAGAGTTTTTTTTTAATTTATATTATATTTATCTTTTTTAATTTATTGTTTGTTATCTTTTTTAATTTATATTATATATAATTTTTAACATTTTTTATTATATACGTTGTGTTTGTAATTCCCGTAATTTTTTAATTTTTATCGTTTGTTATATTATATTGTACTATACGTTGCGTATTTTTTATGTTTTTACATTTATAATTTATCATTACAACCAAACAAATAACCAAAACATTATATATATTACATCAAATATATTACATTAAAATGTTTTTACATACATAACAAAAGATACAACTGACTAAAATAAAAACAACTACGCCTGACCTGATCCTGGCCGGCGCCGCCCTGATCCTGGCCGACGCCGCCCTGATCCTGGCCGGCGCAGCCAAGATAATGACGTGGCGGTGGTAGTGGTGGTGGCTCGATGCCGGCGGCTCGCGAGAGATCTACGAGACGACCAACCGCCCACATCATCAAGTCCTCCATCCGATCGCTATGACGAGCCTGTCAACGTGAGTCGGCAACAAGTCCGTCAAGCAAGGCATGTGTGGCCCTATCCAACCTAACAGGTCGACGTACGTGTCGAGTATGCTTTGGCGACGGGTCGTGAGCATGCGGCTGGTCATGGACGGGCGGCGGGTCATCCATCGCCACTCCCTGTATCGGGTCCGGCATACCCAGCGGCGCCTGGCCCGGGCTGCGGGACCCAAACCTGGTCCCTGTCGGCCCCTGTAAATCGAAGGCCGAGCCCTGCGAATCACGGGGTGATGCACATGCCGTTCGCCGTGCGACGGTCTAATCGGACAGGTGGGATGGGCTCGGCCATCTGATGCACGTGATCAGGCCACGACGCAAGAACATGCATATCATGTGTGATGAAAGCACCGCCATACAACAGCCCACGCCTCTGCCTATGAAAGGCAGACGCAAAGTACAACGCTAGGCATGTCGCTAGGGCGCACGGCCTGCAGGTAAGCAAGCAAAAGAGAAAGAATAAGTATCTCTATGTGCACCACTCACGGCTCTCCCGACGCGATGCAATAGACGTCGAAATAAGCCGGTGTAAGTATCTGTAGAGGAGGTCTCTAATCACCGAGACCCTCCCCTTGGTCCTCAACCATGGGCCATCAGCAATAAGACCCTTGAAAACCAGAAGATCCTCTCTGTCCACCTCGGTCACACCCTCGGTGTAAAGTGGCGTGATCGTCTCGGGCTCGTCATACAAGCCCGTCGCCACTTCCCACTGATAGAGCGTCAGACTGTAAGCATGGCCGAACATACAGAAGGAGATCTGCTCCGGCTCCTCTGGCAGCTCCTGCTTGTCCCTCTCGGCATCAGGCTCCTCCGGCGCCGGCTCTATGAAGGTGAACATCGAAAGAAACTCGACAACCACCTCTCTGTACGTCTCGGTGAACGCCAGATCAAACAAACGATCCCATGGTGTGTCCTCGCCAATAATGGCCCTGGCCCGCTGCTCCTCGCCAACCTCCTGTAGAAGCGGCCAGTCCACCGCCGTCCCCAGGCCCATCGTCACCTGCGGTAACTTCTGGCACTGACCAAACGCGCCCGAGGCGGGCGGGAACTCTAGAAAAGGGTAATGAGCAAGGTCGTCCACATCCACCTCCCCCATATGAATATTGTCACACCACGGTTTCAGAACACTCCGGGCGTGCGACCAGATTGGCACCTCTAATCTTATTTTATTTATGAAATCAGAGTTAGTTTAGCAGGAAATACTTTTGGATCGAACTTGTAATAAATCTTAACCCGAGGGTTGATATTGTATATTTTCCAAATCATGGGATAAACAAAATATCATTTCATTTCACTAGGGATTTAAATACCCCTTTTCTGTACATAAAAACCATGGTCCACGACCATTTACATGTCACCTGCATAAGCAGGGTAAAACTAGAACCACAAGTTAGTTGGCCTGTGCCTGGGGAGTTAACCCTTTCCAATACCAAGCTATACAAGCATTGGTATCTAAGGGTTTTACCTTCCGGCACCTAACCATGTGTATAACAAGGGAGTATCCATGTCTAGGAATACATCTTCCTAACATCGCCTCTTGTTTTTATTCCTGCAGAGTTATCTCCATGCTAGCAGCACATAACCCTGTCAAAATCCCTTATGTACACATTTATCCCCAAGACTATCCTGTAGGACTAGTCTTATAGATAATCACTGATTACCTGAAAACATTTTAGAAAATAAAACATCAGTGCGAACGCTAGTGAATATGTCCATCAGGACTCAATTCGTTTGGCAAACACAGTATCAAAACATTTAACCATAATGTGGGTACAAACTACCATTCAGCAGAACTATTTCATCTGAGTGTATAACCATGGTATACACCGATAATTTCTGTAAAAGGACTGCTAGCATTTGCAGACTTACTTACCGCGATGTCCCTTAACTGAGACCCCGTCTTACATCCAGTTACAGACAATTACCAGCCCCGATATGGGAATTTCACCCATAAAGCGTGTATCCCTTGATCAAGTTTTACGTATACTTATGGCCTGAATGTTTTACATAGACGCCCATTTGCATCAAACTTTTGAATACAAGTATTGCCATTTCGTAAACATAAAACATTCAAAGTTTTTGAAGATAAAGACAGATAAACATATTCACCTTAAGAGTAGCTTGATCTTATCTCAGGGGTAGTCCGTGAGTGCTAATGTAAACCTTAGAGCAAGTTTTAGGACAAGTTAGTATCTTAACGCACGAATTCGGAAATAAGCGAAAGTGCGGAAAATAAGCGAAAGTCGAATGTTTTACCGGAACGAAGGTATGTAAATCGAGGATTGGCTCAGCACCTGGAATCTTGGAAATGAGTGTGAGTTTGTGTGTGCAAAATGAATTGCCGGAGGGCTCTATTTATAGTTGCCCAGCCAAGCCCAAAGCGGATCGTTAGCCTGGGTGGTAGCGGTCCGCTACCGCCCAAGGCATGCGTCATCCCTACACGCCCAATCCTGATTGGACCGTTCCTCCGATTGCGGCTGGCGGACCGTTACGGAGGATGTAGCGGTCCGCCACGAGGACACGCGTTAGATTCTGAAGCTGAGTTAACACAACCAATCCCTAAACGTCAATTTAACACAGCCATAGGTCGAACTTACTACACTAATAACTCATACTCAAGTACACGTATTAACTCGACACTTGGTTAACACAACCAATCCCTAAACGTCAATTTACTCAGCCTTGACCAAGGCTCTTACAAATCAACTGACATAACAGTTGTAAACACCACATCACAATCCAGACACAACGGTCAATCTAACTCGACTCGCCACAATAATACTACTTCATGCACAATAAATATAACTCAACGTTTGTATGCAATTTAACACAAATATATAAGCACACAATCACATACCTCATCGCTGCACCCTCGTCAGGGCGTTCGACACACCACGAGCTCATCACTGTCCTATTGGACATCGTCACCGTTGGTGACCTCCCGAAGAACTTCGTCCTCCACAATCCTGTTTGTCGTGTCATAAAGACAACAACGAAAACACAATACCCGCCGTGTCACGAGGACAACGACACAATGCACACAACACATGTATAATCACATAACATTATACCCTACGTACATGACTCATTAACTGTACCTGCACTTCACACATAGTACTAGGATAAGATATCCTACACGTATTCATAAGCATTAGCTTATATCCCGACTCACCTCGACTAACTCATAACACAACACACTGCTAATATAGCAACACACATACAAATACTACATCTCATTATTTAAGCACATACCACGTACATGCACACCCTGTGACACCTCCTAGTCGTACCCGTACGACCCGTAACTACAATCCCGACTCACCCCTGTTAGGTCACTATACGACCCGTGACCATATACCCACCTTTAAGACTAGATCACATAATCTCATAAACACCCCCGTAGACCCTACGACTCATTACTGAATGTTTTAGTTCATAAACACATCGGGTTAAAACCCAAAACTCTTAACACGTTTAATACGTTAAACATCTCTTGCAAGTATGTACGATAGCCCCAAAAATAGTAAAACGTTTAAAAGAGGGGATTAGAAACTCACCGTTTATGATGCGCCTCAGTCCTAGCTCTGCAATTCGTCTGTCCACGCTCGAATCCCAAACCTGTCAAACGCGTGATCACACGATCAGAACACGTTCTAAACATGTCGGATAACGTAATAAAATAAATCCCGACACTTGTCTCTTCTGCTCGTCAGTCGTCCTCCACGAAACCCTAATCTCTAGGTTCCCACGAATCGGGTCACCCTTTACCCGCTTAGAACCCGTATGCCCGGACCTAGGGTTCCATGCATGCACGTACGTGACCATGCAACCTTAGTCCCACGAGCACACATGTACTCGAACCAGTTTCATACCCGCATGCACGCCATGCATGGTAAACCCTAACCACGTGAAACGTACACACTTGTGTCGGGTTCCCGTGCATGCACGCCATGCAAAACCCTAGCCGAGCCCGTCATTGCCAACGCACACGTCCACCTCATTCTCCATCGTCCCCATCATCTTTGCTTTCTTCATCGGCAAAACCCTAGCCGGTCACTCCCAATCACTGCCACCGTGTGCCGCCATCGTGCACCACCATGCACCATAATCACCTTCGAGCGTCGCCATCACGTCACCACGGCTGCCCCCATGGCTGCCATCACAGCCCCTCATCGACGTCCTCACTGTCGGGTCCGTTATCCCCGTCGAGTCACACCCCCATGGCTCCCACCGTGCTTGCCTTCCTTCTCTGATGTTACCGCCACACGCCGCCGTCTTCGTCTCCACTCCGGCCACCATCATTCACCTCCACTTCGCCGCCGTCTTCTCCTGGTACCCCGTAACCACCCCTTCGGCTGGTCATCTCTCCCATCCGAGTAACAGTGTCCGGCCGGGATCAACAACCCAAACCCTAATCGAGTTTCCACACAAGAACGTGAATAAAACGTATATAATCATGAATGGAGATTACCTTGACTGCGTTTGAAGTCTCCCGTCAGACGCCGCCGTGAAGCCTTCGCCGCCGGCGTCCCCTCCTCCTCCTCCTCCTCCTCTTGCGGTTGCCGTCAACGCAAGCCTAGCCAAATGGCTTAGGGTTTGCGACCTAGGTGATTAAATACCACATTCTAGTTACGTTTCAGGTCCCTCATAATCCGTCTAACACGCTCCTTATACGAACTTTTAAAGTAACGACTAATCGGGTCCTCCAACTTTGATAATCCGAGCTTTACGTGAAAACCACATAGCCCGTGCTATTTGAAAGAGGCTCGGTTCAACTAATAACCCGATTCATTTAGTTCTTGAATTTCCGGGATGTTGCATACGACGTGCCTTTGGTGGGAGGCGTGGTTGGAGCCGAGGGGTTGGAAAAAAAGTCAGAAATCTATCCAGCGATGTCTCGTATGTGTCCAACTCTCAATACGACGAAATGCAAGAACAAATCCGCAAATTGAATGAAATGGTGACACAAATGCAAAATGAGATGGGTTCGAGCAAATCCAACCAAGGAGGATTGTCGGGTGAAGAGGAGAATGAAGATGAAGATGAAAATGATTGAACGGTTTTATTATGACAATTAACGTTTGTAATAATATAACGGTTTGTAATTTTTTGTATTTGTGACACTATTTTACGGTTTTTATTATTAGGTATCAAATTTTTAGTTTTATCCGGTTTCAAATTCTAGTTTAATTTTCTGGAAAATTATATAATATTAAAAAAAATTATAATTCCAAACCTTTTGCGACGACATGTCGTCGCAAATATTTGTTTATATATTTAATTTATTTTTAATTTTAAAGAAAAAAGCCCTATTGCGACGACATGTCATCGCAAAAGGTTTTTATATTTTTAATAAGGAAAAAGAAGTAGGGTTTACCCCTTTTAGGACGACATGTCACCGCAAAAGACCGATCTACGCCGACGACTCTTTCCCGACGACGTTTTAGAGTTTTAGCGTCGGGTCTACGCCGACGAGACGTTTAGCGCCGACATGTCGTCGGAGAAGGTTTTTGCGGCGACATGTCGTCGGAGAAGGCTTTTGCGGCGACTTGTCGTAGCAAAAGGCCGTCGTAACAGATCAAAATTTTTGTAGTAAAGGGTAATTTGGATGAAACAAGGCTTTAAAACGAATCCTCGGGTCAGGGAGCTTGTTGAAAAAATGGCCAAATTAGGCTCAAATACTATCTCTAACTCTAGGGGTAATTTTTATTGACTTTGTTATTATACTAGGTTAGATTCTCGTGTATCACACGGGCTGAATAATGAAACAAATACATTAAATAAATATTTTATACGCTGATAAATTATTATTAGATTTTAGAGGGCCACAGTTAGCATATGTCAGATGGCTTAATTTTATTAGATTTTGTGAAAGAAAAACTTAATCTAAATCCTATGTTCATTACTGATTTAAATAAAATTACAAGAGATATTTTGTTTTATTATGTTGATATTAATCAAATATTTAGTTGCCTATGTAGTATAAATAATAGATAATAAATTATATATATGTGTGTGTGGCGTATGAAATTGTTTTAACATAAATAAAATACTTATATAGTAACAATTCATAATATTTCAAAAAATAAAAAATTAACATCTCAAAATCTTATGAATTATAATCAATTAGTTAAATTTAATTATAAATAATGTATTTAAAAAAAAGTTATTTGTCAACCAAAAGTTATCCTGCGTTTAATATTTAAAATTTAAAACTATAAGAAATATGGAAACGTTTAAATGGTATTTAATCAATTTAGAAGTTAAAAAAATAAAGAATTAATTACACGGATGGCCCATGTGGTTTGGTCAAATTATGGTTTTGGCCCCTAGGAATCAGAAACTACAACTTTGACCCAATAGTTTGCACAATTGTAACACCCATGGCCCCTGAGTTGGATGTCAGTTATCTTTGGCCGTTAAATAGGTGTAAAATGTCTAAAATACCCTTTACATTAAAAAAATCATAAATTAAACTGATACCACATGTGGGACCCACCAAACCTAAATCAAAACCCACTTCATCTTCTTCAACATTTGTCCTCCACCACTACCACCGGCCCATTTCCGGCGACAACCACCACCGGCGCCATTTCCGGCGACAACCGCCACCGCCTCCGGCCTCCTTCACCTTCATCATCTCATCCTCTTCGTTTTCTCCACTTCATATCTTTACTCCACAAAATCGCTGGCCAAAAATCACACCCACAGTTGATTTAAGATGGTGTTTTGTTGTTATGAGTTCACAAAATTCGGTTGATTCAGGCAATGGTGGAGACCGGGGTTGCAGATCTGAGTTCACAAAATTCAATTTTGATGCAGATCTGAGCTGTGAATATATAAACCCCGTTTTTGTGATCGACCGGAAACGAAGCTGATTGGACGGAGGAGGCGATGGCGTCTTGGATGGTGAGACGGATGAGGTGAGTTCCATGGGTGTTAACTTTCGGTCGGAATATTCTCCGGCGATGAGGATTTTGCTGTAGATGTTGGCGTTTGTTTGGTCGGGTGTAGAGAGTCACCGTTTTCCTCTCTGCTTCAGATATGGTCGGATCTTAATGGTGGTGGCTGGCGACGGTTTCTAAGTGGTGGTGGCTGGAGTGGATTTTGTTAGGGTTGGGTGTAAAAGTGGTGGTGGTGGTAGGTGAGCCGGAGATGGTGGGACGGGGAGGACGACGATTTGAGTACAGTGGTGGTGGTGGTAGGTGAGCCGGAGATGGTGTCACCGCCGGCAGTGGCAATGGTGGTAGTTGTGTTGGAGAAGACAAGTGGAGATTTTATTTACTTTTAAATTTAAGGTGTATTTTGGGCATTTTTGAAAAACTTAACAGAAAAGTTAACTGACATCCAACTCAGGGGCCATGGGTGTTACAATCGTGCAAACTATTGGGCCAAAGTTATAGTTTCTGATTCCTAGGGGCCAAAACCATAATTTGACCAAACCACAGGGGCCATCCGTGTAATTAATTCAAAAATAAATTAAAATAGATAATTGGAAACCTTTATTTATTATAATTGATAGATTTTCTACAAACTTAAATTAATTATTATAATGACCTTTATAATTTTTTTTTAAAAGCCTGCCCAATTTGAAAATGTATTTTCACGGCACAGTTTCTAAGTTTTCTCTTGTCTTTATTTACACCAATTTTGTTTTTCACTGTGTGAGGCTATAAAAATATATGGGTAATCATATACCTATAATTCGAAAGGTTATTACATTATTCTAACTACTCTCAGTTGTAAGAGGGAAGAACCTACAAAATATAGAGTATCCGGAGAAAACGAGAGAAAGCTCTAAATTCTACTGAAAATATATAGAGAAAAAGTAATATGTTAATTATTATTCATGAACGAGGAAACTATTGTTTGAATAATTAGTCAAAAGAAGACACGTGTATCTCCTTTAGGCTAACCCAAGTGTAATATTATAAAATAGTGTATCAATATTTTTTTAATATAATGAAATATACCTTTTCGATTTCCCAGAAAAGTTCAGTAATTTCCTGTATCTATTTGAAAAGAAGAGAGATCAGCACCAATGATGTGATTCCATGACTTGTAATAACCCAACACATCTTCTTTCACTCATCGTAAACAAGACCTACCCCTAACACTACCATCATAACATTTACAAAGTTCAATAGTAAGTTGGTCCATCTCATTCTTCCCAAACATCCAATGGCTTAAAAATATCATACCTTGTTCCGTTACTTTGACATAGGACATATAATGACGGTATTCCCAGGAGTGGCTCTTTGTTCTATTACTAACTATTATATGTGGCAATCGCAAAGACTCATCCGAGTATGATAATTTCTCTAGTACATAGCAGAAATTCAATCCTGTAAGTTTGTTAGGAGATGATGGGATGGTAAACGATATTGATGATCCCTTGCTTCTACAACTAATCCAATTCGGCATCTCTTCCCCCCCATAAATTACGCTGAATATTCCGAATTCATAATACATCTATCAAATAAAACCTTAACTGGTTAGTACAAAATATATAGTCATATATAAACAGATACTTAAATCAACTCAGAGGAAACCTGGATTATGAATCTCTGTTTTTCCAATGCGTATGAATTTGTCAAGTGCTGATATTTTATCAACTCCAAATTAGCCCAGCCCAAACTACATAACACCTCATCTTCAACATGTGCCAATGGTTGGACTTTAATAATGCCTTCAATTACAAAAGAATGCCATTTAAATGTATTACATTTCAAAATGGGTAGGGACATTTCTGGATTAAATCTTATTTCCCGTAGCATAGCCAAAATTCCCAATTTCAACTTTCTTAGTGAACTTGGAGGATGCTCGACCCTCTTTAGCATCCTACAGTGTTTCATACCAAGTATCTCAAGCCTAGGAAGGGTTCTCACACAACTTGGCATTGAAACAATCGCATGGATAGGCTACTGAAGTCCATGGGAAAGGATTTGTTTGACAAGTTATTATTTCTAAGCGACAAGTGTATTAATGATGCCGGTAAATAACTCACAAAGGACCCCAAATCTCTCGGTATAACCTCCACAATTACTGAAGAAGAGGTTTGTGAGTTTACACCAACGTTTTCTGCCTGAATCGTTTGTAATGAATCCATATCCCTTATCTCGATGGGAAAAACAGAAAGATCACAACCATTTGATACAACGGTTTTGACCTTCTTTAACATGCCTATAGTTCTTGGGAGCATTTTAAGCTTCTTGCAGTAACTCAGATCAATGAAGGCTAGTTCAACACAATGTTTTATGGATTCACAGATCTGAATTAAATTTGTGCAGTTTGAGACTATCAGCCTCTCAAGTACTGGGAGTTCAAAAAAGCCACGGAGACTACGAAGTTGTTCACAGAAACTCAGAAGAAGAATCTTCAGTGATCCAAGCAACCGTTTGTCTTTTGAGCTTGATCCAGTCAACTCCTGAAGTGGAGATGAGTTATAATAGATAGTGAATTTCATTAACTCAACACAGAATACCATTCAATCATATTCAACAAAATCTCTTAATTACCTTTAGTCTATTCACAAACTGATGTGATTTACTATAAGACATGTCAAATGATTCGATATTGCTATGTGACATGTCAAGAACAACCAGATTCTCCATCGGTAATTCTGAAGGTATAGACTTGAAATGGAAACCATGCATACACAACCATCTTAATTCTTCTGAAATATTCTTATAAGACCCTTTGATTTCCACATAATTGAGCTGCAGTAGTCTTAGATTACCAATCTTATTCAATGCTTCTGCTTTCAGCTGTAATGATCCACGTAACTTCTCTTTCTCAAGCGTTCTCATGTCAAGAGCAAGGCCAAGAATATTTTGGGTGCCCTGAGAAGAAGAAAATGCAAAAAAAAAAAAAAGAATTGTTGTTTACACGTGTATAGACAAAACAAAATACTTAGAAAATGCATTTAACTAACAAGCATGTGTGGCCTCTTACCTTTTCTTGTTCCAACACTTTGAATGACTCCTCATGACACCATAATCGACTACTCTCCCATGGCTTGTTAGGTGATTCTTGACGTACTAAATCTCTTCCCATCTCTTGAACCAATTGATGCATCATCAGCTTGTTATTCCATCCGATACTAAGAAGGCATCTGTCAATCAGAATCATGATCCTAGATGTGTTTATATCACATGCATTCAATATCACTTCAGTCATATCTCTATCTATTCCCACAAAAAAACACGCAATATGCTTAAACAATTCCTTATCATTTTCGAATGGCAAAGTTTCAAAGCTCATCTTCAATGCCGTGTTTATATGGGAATGAGGTTCTCTCTTTAGCACTTTTATGCAGTTTTCCCAATATGATACATCATGATTCTGTAGCGACCTTCCCAAAACTTGAAGAGCCAATGGATGCCCATCACAATACTTCACAAGCTTTTCTAAAACCTCTTTATAACCTTCTTTGGGCTTCTGGCTCTTGAATGCATGAATGCATAAAAGCTCTAGTGATTTAGACTTCCCTAAGCCATTTATCAAGACCTTAATATGCTTGGGTTGGACTTGTGGGTTGAATAATGCGCAGCTTTCTGTTAAAGATGCATCTTTCGTAGTTATTATTATTTTGCTTCCTGGTTGAAAACCTTCGTCACCAAGTAAGTCGTTCAACTGGTCTAGGCTATCAATATCATCAAGAACTAGAAGCACCTTTTCACGTGCTAGTGCTTTACAAATCATCGAGGTGTATCCAGAAACATTATGAACTTGAGTCAAATTTCTTTTTGAGATGTCACCATAAAGTTGTTTTTGTACATCAAGCAATCCTTGATATTTTCCAGCACATCTCCTGCTGATATCTCCAACAAAGCTGCAGCTTGTGTATTCACAACGATGTAACTCGTATACATAGTTGGCTAAAGATGTCTTCCCTATCCCACCCATACCCCAAATAGTGAGAATGTCTGCGGTATGATTGGATCCGTCATTTAGCCATGAAGTGATGCGTTCAATGTGATCTTCCATCCCCATAAGTTGTGGCAGAGTAGTAGTGCTTAACGGTACACCTACTCTAGTGTAGATGTCACTAACAATTTCCTCAATAAGCTCCATTTCCAACCTAAAAATTTATTTAAATGAGAGCTACAAAATACAATCCACGAACCTAATGAACTACAAAATACTCTGCCCATATCTATCATTTAATTCATCCCAAAGCTGATGTATAGTTTCACCATACAATTTTAAGATCCATGAAATGATCATGCTATTACACCTTTTCCATAAAGCAAAATCTGAAGAGGTACTTGGTGCTGAAACAGTGCCGTCAACAAACCATGGCTTATTCTTGGCCGATAAAGCAATAGACATGGCACTCTTCCATGAACCAAAAGCTGAACCAACAAAACTTTTGTAAACCAGTAAAATCTCAGGATGGTCAGATGGATGTAGAAATAATGGATTAGAAGAATCCACACGTGAAGCAGTATTGACGGAAGTATTTGTATCACCCATCAAGAATACAAAAGTAAATTGTCGTCCAAACAGTAGAACTTTCGTCTGAGAACTTTCAACCGAACAAAACTTTTGGCTGGAACAAAAACTTTCGTCTGGAAGTTTGAAACTCAATGTTTCAGAAAAAATTTCGGCCGGAAGTTTAATACTTTCACCTAAAAGTATTAAGAACATGCAGAAAAACTTTTGACATGTGCAAAAAAACTTTCGCCGACTACCAATAACTTCGAAAGGATGGAAAACACTCAAATCTCGACCAGAAACGAGCAAAGAGAAAAATGAATGCAGAAGCAAAGATGCCGACATGAATCAACATCCAAATATAGCTCCTGAGCAACGTCGAGAGACAGATCTGATAAAGAGAAGATGATAATGAATTCGATGCAAATAGATAAATTTGCAATCGAAAAACGAATAGAAAGCAAGAATCAGAAGCAAAAATCACAGGATCGAACAAAGTTCCTATGATACCATGTAAAACTAGAGAGAAGATTGGCGAAATTTTCTGATTCTCATTGATAACTTGAAAATAATGATACAAAGGGTTTATATACAAGAAACAAGAAAAAAAACTGAACTCACTATCAAAACTGATCTTTCGTCCGAATGTAAATATAGTCTGAAACTATACTTTGCTCCGAAACTACAGATAACAGAACTAAGTTCTTGGGGATTCTCCTTTTTGCTACAGCTTTTGGGAGATTTAAGCGTCTTTTTGATTCGCATGAATTAATAGAAATTAGAAAGGGGTAACTTTACATAATAGTAACCAAGTTTCTCATCTGTTTCATTTTAGTCACTCAAACTTTTTTTGTCTCATTTTAGTCACTCAAGTTTCTCATCTGTTCCATTTTAGTCACTCAAACTTTTTTTGTCTCATTTTAGTCACTCAAGTTTCACATGTTGTTCCAATATTTCGTAATTACCATGTTACGGTATAAATGAAATCCAAAAAGAGTAAACCAACATTTTCACCATATTTATAAAACAAAATCCAAAAAATGTAAAACGTTAACCTCGTAATTGCACAAGATTGGAACAACGTGTGAAACTTGTGTGACTAAAATGACACAAAATAAGTTTGGGTGATGAAAATAGAACAGATGGGAAACTTGAGTTACTAAAATGAGATAAAAAAAGGTTTGAGTGACTAAAATGAAACAGATGAGAAACTTGATTACTATTCTATGAAGTTTTCCCAATTACAAAATTGGAATTTAATTTTCATTCATTTGCGGTTGGCTAAGAGTAGGAATTAGAAGTGGAATTAATTCACTGGGGTTGGTGGCCCAGTGGTTGAGGAAAATCCTTTAGAAACACCGAGGTTTGTGTAGGTCATGGGTCTCACTCCCAACAGGAATTAAGAAATTTGCCTTTAAAAGAAAAAAAAAAGAAGTGGAATTAATTCCAACCAAATGCTTTAATTGATAAAATTCCGAATCCATCAACATTTTAAAGGAAACTTTAAAAATGTTTATAATCTACGTAATAACTTTAGCCGCTTTTTGTTCCATCTCCATTTAAAAGTTATTTGAGTTTGGATCTTTGCTTATACTTTGTTAATTTTAAGGGGTAATTTTGTTTTCTAGGTATTTATATATTCTAGTTTCATTAACAAATGTATCAACTAAACACATTATGAATATTATGGATATTATAGATTTTCAAATTTATCAACCAAATGCCCCCTAAATGTTTTTTGGAATTCTCAAAAACCTGCATCATTCTGCCTCACAACTGTCGGTTTGAACGTAAACAGGCCAGGCGGCTACCGTCTTTTTTCCATCAAAACCCAATGGAACCCTCAATTTTGAAATCAAAGACATCTTGACCCCTTTTTCTTTTCTTTTCTATTCAATGTTTCGAAAGTTTTCCAGCAGCCATGTGTTTGTTTGTGTGGGGTGGGGGTGTTGGGGATTTTGATTATGTGTGTATGTTCGCGAGGTGTGTTTTTATTTGGGGTGTCAACCAAAGTCCCATTTCATGGTGGCGGTAGTTGGTGAGACGGTGGTGGTGGTGGTTGGAGGTGTTGTTGCAGGGGTGGGGACAAAAACGATGGGGTTAAGGGTTTTTGTTTATTTTTCTTTTAAATTACATAACTGATTCTTTCGGTTAACACATTTTTAGGTAGTGTTTGGTATGCACAAATGTATGGTGCAATGGAATGAATCATGCGTTGGAATGAAAAAAAAACATGTTTGTTAATCACATAGGAATGGAATGAACCATTACATAAGGAATATGATTCTTTCCCTGTTCATTCCATAGGGGAGGGTGTTTTCTTTTCATTCCTTTAAGGAATGAAATGATTTTGTTTAATTAATGACCTGAATCATGGTTTGGTTCGACCCAAGTCCCGAACAGTGGCTTGACCTATGGCCCGGCCCATTACTCAAACCATGACCCGAACCATGCCCGGACACATGACCCAAACCATGCCCGAACACATGACCCGAACCATGACCTTACCCATAACCCGAACCGTGGCCCGAACCAACCCATGCCCCGAACCATGATGTGAACCACGACCCATGACACGTCCCATGACCCAAACCATGGCCCGAACCTTGGCTCTGCTTATGGCGCGACCCATGACCCGACCCATAATATAAATTATTAGTTAAATTTTAATTTTCATAAAATATTTTCCTGTTTACCAAACAGCACGAACTAACGATTCATTTCATACCCATAGGGTAACCAAACAGGACAATGGAATGGTAATGATCCATTTATTTCTCTTGTGCATTCCATTTACTCGCCCATTCCACTTCCCTTGTGTAGTCCATTACCTCGTACCAAACAAACCCTTATTACATGTTAGGTATGAGGTAATGGAATGAACAAGTTAATGCAATGGACGAGTGAATGGAATAGACGAAGGAAAGAAATTGATCATTACCATTCCATTGTCCTGTTTGGTTACCCTATGAAAATGAAATGAATCATTACTTTGTGTTGTTTGGAAGACAAGAAAATATATTATGAAAAATAAAATGTTTTTAACTAATAAATTCATACTATGGGTCGGGTCAAGGTTCGGGTCATGGTTCGGGTCATGGTTCGGGTCATGGTTCGGGGCATTGGTTCGGGGCATTGGTCAGGGCATTGGTCGTGTCATGGGCCGGGTCATGGGTCGGGCCATGGTTCGGTTCATGGGACGTGTCATTGTTCGGGTCATAGGTCAGGCATGGGTCAGGTCATGGTTCGGGTCATGAGTAAGAACATGGTTTCGGATCGTGGGTCAGGTAATGGGTCGGGGCATGGGTCGGGCCATGATTCGAGTCATGGTTCGGGTCATTAGTTAAACAAGTGTTGATAAAATATTGAGCCAAAGAAAGAAAATGATAGTAGTTACCTGCCCTTTGCATCCTTTCCTTTCAAATGAGAAACTTGTGTAAGTGCATTCTTCCATATCTCCATCTTCTCAGCCTCCGTCTTCAGCTTATGCTTTTCCATTGCTTCTCCGAAGCTGCTTTGTTGCTTCCTCACATGGGTGGGCTCAACATGATAGAAAACGGGGATAACGATTTGGTTGGAGATCCTCTTTTGCTCAAGGATTAGTACCAGTTCATCAAGACACCATTTTGAATAAGCGTAATTTTCAGACAGCACTATAATAGAAGCCCTCGATGCTTTGATTGCACTCTCTAATTCCGGTTTCAAAAACTCTCCGGTTTGAATCTCTTCATTGTCCAAAAAGGTTGTGAGGTTAGCATTGACGAGGGCGGTGTGGAGGTGATTAGTGAAGCTAAGACGGGTGTCAGCACCTCTAAAACTTAAAAACACATCGTACTTATGATCATAAGTTGATGAAGATGTTTCTAGATCTTCGGTGAGAATAACCATTGTGAATTACAGAAAGGCGTGAATGCGATTTATAATTCTACAGAGAGTAATGGATGAAGAAAGTAGTTACTATTTTCCAAAATGATTTATGTCTTTTCCATATCAAGAAAAATGAGCCTAGATCTCAACACGATTTGGTAAAAACAAAAAAAAAATCCGTTACTTCTTTCCAGATTGAAGAGAGTTGCTCTAAATCGATCTTAACACGCATCGCAACAATAATCACGGGAGAATGATAGATGTGAGCCGCGATGATGACAGAAATTTGGGGCGGAGATGCGGACGGGGTTCGACAACCACTTGGGAGAAGGTGGTGCGCCGGCGGTTACAGAGGGCGGATGGAGAGCAGATAAGAAGTGTGTCGGCGGCGGGTGAAGACAGAGAAGAGTGTTGGGGCTTGGGCTGGAGTAAAAGTCTGTTCGAGGAAAAGCAATATGAGGCATAAACCATTTTTATAAGGGGTTTTCTAAATACATCATATCTATTTTCTAATTGTATCCTAATCTATATATTAATTATGTTTAATATAGAATAAATACTATGCATTCATTAAGCATTGGAATCATGTTATATTCATTAAACATTGACTATACATTCAAAAACAATTAATGCATCTTGACCAGATATAAATGCAAATTTAAAAATCTTCACTGTATAAAGTGAAGCTGTTTGAATAAAACAAAGTTAATTTCATTTCCACTTAGAAAAAAACAAAGTTAACTGAAGCTGTTCGAAAAAAAAAAAGGTAATTTTATTTTCATTTGAATTTTGAAGTTCGAAGATCTTGAGGGGTGTTTCTCCTACCCCTCTCTAACGTAATCAAAGGTAATTTATATATGGTCTATGTTATTTATTTAGTAGTGTTTTTTATTTTATAACATTATTCTATTACTTTTAGAAAATATAAAAAAACATAAAATTAATAAATAATAAAAGATATTTATTAGAATTTCATTAAAAAACTAATGATTGAGTAATAGTTAAAAAATATTAAATAGGTTTTTAATGTTTGGATAATATTTAATGATTGGGTTTTTAATGTTTAGGTAATATTTAATGTTTTATAGAGTAAAAACAAAAAAAAAAAAAAAAAAAAAAGGAGGAAATTGATATTTGTATATTTTAAACATCAAACTAAAAAGACCTTTTTATTATAAATAATAATAAAAAGTCAATATAAATACCCTTCCAATATTAGTCAAGTAAATAACTTTGAACCGTTCAAAAAAAAAACTTTGAAAATAACTTTGTCTTTATACTATAGATGTGTTGTTTCTAGAGGTCGAATAATAATACAATTCTTTTCATAAATGCACAATATCTTTTCTGAGTCTAATGTTTATAAGCTTTAGAGCTTTATATTATAGGGTGTGATTCATAATAACCAAATTTTGTGTGAAAACCATAATAATCACATTTTCATCATTAATTGAGGTTAATCAATAGTTGATATGCTTGGGAGGCAAATCTCTTAACAGTGGGGTTGCTACCACTGACCCAGATTATGCCAGCGCCCTGGATCGATTGCATGAATCTCTCCCTGATTTTGATCTCGGCGGTTTCTCTAGCAAGGACACCGCCCCCAAAAAACCACAGAAAACTTTGGCGAATGCCCTTTGTTGTCGAATCGCACAAAGTTGGGGAGAAGATTTCCTTTTGTCCCCTCGCCAGAAAGCCGTCATTGAATGCTTACAGAGGCCTCACGCCCAGGATTTCTTAACTGTTATTCCTATTGAAGGTCTGGGTCAACGTATGTCAGCGGTGGAGTACCGGTCAATCCTTAAGTACCGTCTGATGATCCCCATGTTCCCGAATGATGAAACTTGCCCAGTCTGCCGTAAAGCATGCCTAGATAAATACGGGGACCATGCGTTACACTGTAGAGAGCTGCCGGGGTTTAAGTATCGCCATGATTTTGTTCGAGACGCGTTAATGGATATTCTCAGACGAGCAGGGATCTCGGCAAAGAAAGAGGCACCGGTTAATTTTCTTACGGACCCGGCGGAAGGGAGGTCCACCCTACGCCCGGCGGACGTGCTAGTTTTTGGTTGGGAGGGCGGGAAACATGCTTGTGTCGATCTCACAGGTGTATCCCCCCTAGCTGGGTTGCGGGAAAATGGGTTTGTGGCGGGGCAAGCGGTTATGAAAGCAGAGTCAAAGAAGGTGGAAAAGCACGCGAAAGCTTGTGAGGATAATCAGCATGCCTTTGTCCCCCTGGCGTTTGACACGTTCGGCTCCTTGGCGCCGGAGACGGTTCGGTTCTTGGCTAGAGTTCAGCGTGTGGTCCACAGCAACTTTACGACTCCTCAGGGGCGAGGCTTTGTTTTTAGTAGATTAGGGTTTTCCATTCAGAAGGGGATGACGGCGCAGTTTGTTGCCCGTCTACCTGCTATCCTTATGTAATTTGCCTTGTTGAATGACTAATATAATTTATAACAATCTTTAATTAAAAATTATTAAAATCATTTAAATTTAATGTTAAAGGGTAATTTAGGGAAAAGCTATTTGATTAATTTTGGTAACTGCAATTAATCATAACCAAATCCCTTGAAAAACTCATATATCTCGTTCTCTCTCTTGTCTCACCTAACATAACTCTTAATAAATCAAACACCAAAAATACATCATTTTTATGTGTTTAATGATCAATTAAAAAATATATAGAATGATGAACATGATAACACGTTAATCTACATATATGTAACTCATTAATTTACACATATGAAACAATATACATATATGGAAATAACATGAGAGAATAACCGAGTTACATATATGTAGTTCATGCGTGTTACATATATGGAACCTCCAACTTTTAACAGAAAACAAAAAAAAACTAAAGAAGAAGAATGAGTAGTTGTTACATACGCGTAATACTATGTGTTACGTATATGTAACACTATATGAATAGAAGAATTTTTTTTTTTGAATAATACATATATGTAACACACTGTGTTACGTATACGTAACACTAAATGAGACAAGTTCATCATCATATACGTACCAGAACCTGTGTAGAAATTTGAATAATACATATACGTAACACTACGAAACACACCGTGTTACGTATACGTATAAAAGTTTGAATAGCACATATAATCCAATTGTCTACAAACATCATGAGTCCAAAAACAAACACAACAACATAATCAACCTAATTCTACAACAAAAAAACACAAATTAGAGTCTAGAATTGCATAATTTAGATAAAACTGAGGAAGATTTTATAATAAATAAATAAATAAAGTCCGTTGAATATTGGAGGCTTTTGAGCCACAAGAAAAGACGTCGTATTCAAACAAATAATATATCACCTTTTTGACTTTTGAATTTAATAAGGGAGATTCTAATCACACACGGAATCAGTGGCGGATCTAAACAAAAGTTTAGGGGTAATAAATTTTTTTTTTACCGTACTTTCATGTAAATGAAAAAAAATTTTGACGAGACTTTCATGTAAACAGAATTTTTTTTTACCGTACTTTCATGTAAATGAAACAAATTTTTTTTTTACCGTACTTTCATGTAAACAAATTTTTTTTTTACGGTAACATGCGACTGGCGAGGCGGAGGACTAGGGTTTGGCGGAGGCGGCGCCGAGCGGTTGGTCTCTCGCTCTCACAGTTCCCGCTCTCTGTCTTTCTTCTTGGCCGGCCGTTTGGGTAAGTTGGGTTTGAGAATTGAGACTTTGAGGTATTGGGTTTTAATAAAACATTTGGGCTGGCTAAAACCCAAATGTTTTATTAAAACCCAATAGCTCAAAATCTTTAATAAAATGTGAGGACTTTTTATAAAGTATTAGGTTTTTATAAAATTTTGGACTTTTTATGAAGTGTTGAGCATTTAAAAAATTTTGAGGGGTAACGTAATTTTTGCTCAGGGGTAACGTAAGGGGTAACCGGATACATAAAACCGTAAAAAAAAAAATTGCACTGCGCGTAAAAGTTGAGGGGTAGCGGAGGCTACCCCTACCCTAAGGGTAGGTCCGCCCCTACACGGAATATTACTAATTGGACACGCCGCAACCCTATACACCTCGTATAGGGCAATACGAGGCGTATAGGGTTTAACTCTTCTAACATTGAATGCCACGTGTCATTCCTTGTCTGGCAGCTGGGACCATACGTGACGTATTGCACCATACGCGACGTATTGGTCACGGGTAATATTTTTGCCTCAAACTTGGAAGATTTGGGGATATAAAGACACTATACGTAGCGTATAGGTCTATACGCCACGTATAAGAGTTTTTTTTTAATTTATATTATATTTATCTTTTTTAATTTATTGTTTGTTATCTTTTTTAATTTATATTATATATAATTTTTAACATTTTTTATTATATACGTTGTGTTTGTAATTCCCGTAATTTTTTAATTTTTATCGTTTGTTATATTATATTGTACTATACGTTGCGTATTTTTTATGTTTTTACATTTATAATTTATCATTACAACCAAACAAATAACCAAAACATTACATATATTACATCAAATATATTACATTAAAATGTTTTTACATACATAACAAAAGATACAACTGACTAAAATAAAAACAACTACGCCTGACCTGATCCTGGCCGGCGCCGCCCTGATCCTGGCCGACGCCGCCCTGATCCTGGCCGGCGCAGCCAAGATAATGACGTGGCGGTGGTAGTGGTGGTGGCTCGATGCCGGCGGCTCGCGAGAGATCTACGAGACGACCAACCGCCCACATCATCAAGTCCTCCATCCGATCGCTATGACGAGCCTGTCAACGTGAGTCGGCAACAAGTCCGTCAAGCAAGGCATGTGTGGCCCTATCCAACCTAACAGGTCGACGTACGTGTCGAGTATGCTTTGGCGGCGGGTCGTGAGCATGCGGCTGGTCATGGACGGGCGGCGGGTCATCCATCGCCACTCCCTGTATCGGGTCCGGCATACCCAGCGGCGCCTGGCCCGGGCTGCGGGACCCAAACCTGGTCCCTGTCGGCCCCTGTAAATCGAAGGCCGAGCCCTGCGAATCACGGGGTGATGCACATGCCGTTTGCCGTGCGGCGGTCTAATCGGACAGGTGGGATGGGCTCGGCCATCTGATGCACGTGATCAGGCCACGACGCAAGAACATGCATATCATGTGTGATGAAAGCACCGCCATACAACAGCCCACGCCTCTGCCTATGAAAGGCAGACGTAAAGTACAACGCTAGGCATGTCGCTAGGGCGCACGGCCTGCAGGTAAGCAAGCAAAAGAGAAAGAATAAGTATCTCTATGTGCACCACTCACGGCTCTCCCGACGCGATGCAATAGACGTCGAAATAAGCCGGTGTAAGTATCTGTAGAGGAGGTCTCTAATCACCGAGACCCTCCCCTTGGTCCTCAACCACGGGCCATCAGCAATAAGACCCTAGAAAACCAGAAGATCCTCTCTGTCCAACTCGGTCACACCCTCGGTGTAAAGTGGCGTGATCATCTCGGGCTCGTCATACAAGCCCGTCGCCACTTCCCACTGATAGAGCGTCAGACTGTAAGCATGGCCGAACATACGGAAGGAGATCTGCTCCGGCTCCTCTGGCAGCTCCTGCTTGTCCCTCTCGGCATCAGGCTCCTCCGGCGCCGGCTCTATGAAGGTGAACATCGAAAGAAACTCGACAACCACCTCTCTGTACGTCTCGGTGAACGCCAGATCAAACAAACGATCCCATGGTGTGTCCTCGCCAATAATGGCCCTGGCCCGCTGCTCCTCGCCAACCTCCTGTAGAAGCGGCCAGTCCACCGCCGTCCCCAGGCCCATCGTCACCTGCGGTAACTTCTGGCACTGACCAAACGCGCCCGAGGCGGGCGGGAACTCTAGAAAAGGGTAATGAGCAAGGTCGTCCACATCCACCTCCCCCATATGAATATTGTCACACCACGGTTTCAGAACACTCCGGGCGTGCGACCAGATTGGCACCTCTAATCTTATTTTATTTATGAAATCAGAGTTAGTTTAGCAGGAAATACTTTTGGATCGAACTTGTAATAAATCTTAACCCGAGGGTTGATATTGTATATTTTCCAAATCATGGGATAAACAAAATATCATTTCATTTCACTGGGGATTTAAATACCCCTTTTCTGTACATAAAAACCATGGTCCACGACCATTTACATGTCACCTGCATAAGCAGGGTAAAACTAGAGCCACAAGTTAGTTGGCCTGTGCCTGGGGAGTTAACCCTTTCCAATACCAAGCTATACAAGCATTGGTATCTAAGGGTTTTACCTTCCGGCACCTAACCATGTGTATAACAAGGGAGTATCAATGTCTAGGAATACATCTTCCTAACATCGCCTCTTGTTTTTATTCCTGCAGAGTTATCTCCATGCTAGCAGCACATAACCCTGTCAAAATCCCTTATGTACACATTTATCTCCAAGACTATCCTGTAGGACTAGAATTATAGATAATCACTGATTACCTGAAAACATTTTAGAAAATAAAACATCAGTGCGAACGCTAGTGAATATGTCCATCAGGACTCAATTCGTTTGGCAAACACAGTATCAAAACATTTAACCATAATGTGGGTACAAACTACCATTCAGCAGAACTATTTCATCTGAGTGTATAACCATGGTATACACCGATAATTTCTGTAAAAGGACTGCTAGCATTTGCAGACTTACTTACCGCGATGTCCCTTAACTGAGACCCCGTCTTACATCCAGTTACAGACAATTACCAGCCCCGATATGGGAATTTCACCCATAAAGCGTGTATCCCTTGATCAAGTTTTACGTATACTTATGGCCTGAATGTTTTACATAGACGCCCATTTGCATCAAACTTTTGAATACAAGTATTGCCATTTCGTAAACATAAAACATTCAAAGTTTTTGAAGATAAAGACAGATAAACATATTCACCTTAAGAGTAGCTTGATCTTATCTCAGGGGTAGTCCGTGAGTGCTAATGTAAACCTTAGAGCAAGTTTTAGGACAAGTTAGTATCTTAACGCACGAATTCGGAAATAAGCGAAAGTGCGGAAAATAAGCGAAAGTCGAATGTTTTACCGGAACGAAGGTATGTAAATCGAGGATTGGCTCAGCACCTGGAATCTTGGAAATGAGTGTGAGTTTGTGTGTGCAAAATGAATTGCCGGAGGGCTCTATTTATAGTTGCCCAGCCAAGCCCAAAGCGGATCGTTAGCCTGGGTGGTAGCGGTCCGCTACCGCCCAAGGCATGCGTCATCCCTACACGCCCAATCCTGATTGGACCGTTCCTCCGATTGCGGCTGGCGGACCGTTACGGAGGATGTAGCGGTCCGCCACGAGGACACGCGTTAGATTCTGAAGCTGAGTCATCGGACACGTGGCATCACAAGATTTTGCGGCTGGATTGCGGCTAGCGGACCGTTACCAGTATGGTGGCGGTCCGCCACCCAACCATTTCAACCCTGGTGGACCAGGTCTAGCGGACCTCCAGGAAACAACGGCCTCAGCGGACCGTTAGGGGACTTGGTAGCGGTCCGCTACCAACCCATTTTTAATATTTTTAAATTTTAACCTTTGAACTTTGGGGATTTGGAAAATCCAACCCCTAAGGTTCCAATATTGGCAAATTAGGACCTCGGAATTGGCCTGGTGTTACATCCTCCCCACCTTAATTCAAATCTCGTCCTCGAGATTTATTGGAATAGGTGCGGGTATTTCTTTTTCATTTCACTCTGTAGTTCCCACGTGAACTTAGGTCCACGTCTGGATTTCCATTTCATTTTTACCAACACCAGCCTTTTCTTTTTCAGCTTTTTAACCTGACGATCCTCAATTTGCAAAGGTTGTTCAACGAATTTTAGATTTGGATCCACCTCTACATCTTGCAGAGGCATTATCAGAGATTTATCGGCCAAACACTTTCGTAGGTTTGACACTTGAAATACATCATGAACACCGTTCATTTCCTCTGGCAATTCAAGTTGATAGGCAACCAATCCGATTCTTTTCAGTATCTTGAATGGTCCAACGAATCTTGGACTAAGTTTTCATTTCTTTCCAAATCGTACCACACCCTTCCAAGGTGAGACTTTTAACAATACTTGATCGCATACAGAAAATTCTAACGGTTTACGACGTTTATCAGCATAACTTTTCTGTCTATCACGAGCCGATTTTAAACGTTCACGAATTTGTAACACTTTGTTAGTTGTTTCCTGAACTATTTCAGGACCTGACAATTGATTTTCTCCAATCTCTGCCCAGCAGACAAGAGTTCTGCATTTTCTGCCGTACAAGGCTTCAAATGGGGCAGCTTGGATACTTGTGTGATAGCTATTATTATACGAGAATTCTATTAGAGGTAAGTGGTCGTCCCAACTTCCTCCAAGGTCTATTACACAAGCTCGAAGCATATCTTCCAGAGTTTGTATTGTTCTTTCACTCTGACCATCCGTTTGAGGATGATAAGCAATGCTAAGATTTAATCGTGTTCCAAGAGCTTTGTAGAAGCTTTGCTAGAATCGAGATGTAAAATGACTGTCTCTATCTGATACAATGGATAATGGTACACCATGTAATGACACGATTTCATTGACATACATTTGTGCCAACTTATCCATGCTATAAGTTTATTTCATTGGAAGAAAATGGGCAGACTTAGTCAGTCTATCAATGATAACCCAGACAGTGTCATTCCACGACTTATTCGGGGCATTTTTGTAATGAAGTCCATAGTTATCATTTCCCATTTCCAAACAGGAATTTCAAGTTGCTGCAATAACCCAGATGGTTTCTGGTGTTCAGCCTTAACTTGTGAACAAGTTAGACATTTTGTAACATAGGAAGCAATATGCTTTTTCATACAAATCCACCAATAATTTGGTCTCAGATTTTTATACATTTTATCGCCTCCTTGGTGCATGTTATATTTTGATTTATGAGCTTCTTCAAGGATTCGTTCTTGAAGATCTCCTATCATTGGCACCCATACTCGTTTATTCATTCGTAGAAGATCATCACTTCCTTTGATTAATTGATTAATCATTTTTCCTAGCCTTTCTTGTCCAATATTAGCTTCTTCTAAAGCTAACTTCTGTGCCTCTTTAATCTGTTCAAAGAGATCAAATTTCAATTCGAGTCTCAAAGCACGTACTCTTTTAGGCTTTTCTCTTTCTTTTCGGCTTAAGGCATCAGCTACTACATTAGCCTTACCTTCATGATAGCAGATTTCGCAGTCATAATCACTCAAGATCTCTAACCACCTTATCTACCTCATGTTTAACTCTTTCTGACCAAAGATATATTTCAAACTTTTGTGGTCAGTGAACACAGTGAACCTGACTCTATAGAGATAGTGTCTCCATAACTTTAGTGCAAAAATTATGGCACCTAACTCTAAATCATGAGTCGTATAATTCTGTTCATGAGTTTTCAATTGCCGAGATGCATACGCAATGAATTTGTTTCTTTGCATTAACACACTACCAAGACCGGTGTGTGAGGCATCACAATAAACTACAAAGTCTTCAGTTCCATCTGGCAAAGCCAGTATTGGAGCATTTGTTAACTTTTGTTTTAGTATTTTAAAAGTTTTTTTCTGCTTTGGTCCCCATTCATATTTCACAAATATTCTTGTTAATGAAGTAAGAGGGACAGCAATTCAGGAAAAGTCCTGGATAAACCTTCGGTAATATCCCGCAAAACCTAAGAAACTCCGAACTTCGGTCGGCGACTTCGGAACTTCCCATTTAATAATTGCTTCAATCTTATCAGGATCAACTTGAATTCCGTTGGCATTTATTATATGCCCGAGAAATTGAACTTCAGATAACCAGAATTCACATTTCGAGAATTTGGCATACAATTTCTCGTTCTTAAGTAATTCAAGAATTACTTTCAAGTGGTCTGCATGTTCTTCCTTACTTTTGGAGTAAATGAGTATATCGTCTATGAATACGATAACGAATTTATCCAAATAAGGTTTACAGATTCGATTCATCATATCCATAAATGTTGCCGGAGCATTAGTGAGTCCGAACAGCATTACAGTGAACTCATAATGTCCGTACCTTGTTCTTAATGCAGTCTTGGATATGTCTTCTTCTTGTACCTTCAATTGATGATATCCTGAACGAAGATCAATCTTTGAAAAACAACATGCTCCATGAAGCTGATCAAACAGATCGTCAATTCGGGGAAGCGGATATCTGTTCTTGATTGTGACCTTGTTCAGTTCACGGTAATCAATACACATACGCATTGATCCGTCTTTCTTTTTAACAAATAATACTGGAGCTCCCCAAGTTGAAGAACTTGGTTTTATAAATCCTTTATTCAACTTCAGGTTGTTTCTTCAATTCCGCCATTTCTGTCTAATCTATACAGGGCTTTAGATATTGGAGCTGTTCCCGGTACCAGATTTATTCTAAACTCCACTTCTCGATCTGGCGGTAATCATGGTAGTTCCTCCGGGAATACTTCTGGATAATATAGGTACTTTTTTTAAAGGCTTTGCTTCCTTTTTGGTTGTAAGTGACACAAGATATGCTAAGCATCCTTTGTTCAGATATTTTGTTGCCTTAAGGAGTGATATAATTCCAATTGGATTGGAACATTTATCTCCTTTGATAGTAATTATCTTACCATCAGGCACATGGATTTTAATAGCTTTCTTGTCGCAATTTATTTGGGCTTGGTTGGCGGATAACCACTCCATTCCCAGAACAATGTCAAACCCAGCTAATGTCATAGGCAACAATTGCACAGGTAGGACATGTCCGAATATAGAAATCTTACAGTCATTTAAGAAACTAGAAATTTTAACTACATCCCCATTAGCAGTCTCGACTTCATAAGATTTGTCTAATCTAGCTAAAGGTTTATCTAATAGCTTACAAAATTTAATATCTATAAAGCTTTGGTTTGCACCAGAATCAAATAAAACCTTTGCATAGATATTATCGACAAGAAACGTACCGGTAATGACATCCGGCATTTTGGCTGATTCATTTGCATTTAAAATAAATGCCCTGGTGTTCTTTTTAACGCCTTCGACAGGTTTTGTTCCCGATGTTCCTGCTTCTTTTGCCTTCGGGCATTAGGTTTTTATGTGACCTGGCTCTCCACAGCCATAGCAAACAATAGGCTTTCTGTTTTTATAACAGTTTTCAGTAGAGTGCCCAGGAGTTTTACATGTGTTACAAAAAGGTCTTGCACCACATTTTCCAAAATGCCTCCTCTTGCATAGTCGGCATTCGGGAGCAGGGGAATGAGTATCTTTACGACTGAAATTACATTCAGATCGTTTCTACTCGTTTCTGTTTTGGTGCGTATTATCTTTCTTTCTTAATTCTTCTCGATTTCTAATCAATCCATCAGTAAGCATAGCACCAAGTTCAATGGCATCGTCCATTGATTCAGGTTTAGAGGCTTTTACCAAGTCTCTAATTTCCAAAATTAAACCCTAAATGTATCTCTAAACGAGGTTTGATTAAGGAGTTGCCAGGTGAGGTACTAACCTAGCATATTTGAATAACTTAGTCACATAATCTGGATGGTTTGTTCCCATGATCCTTAGATTCAGAAAGTTGTTTTCAATCTTCTACCTCTCGTTCATGGGACAAAATTTCTTCTCTACTCTTTCTTTAAAGGTAGACCAACCCATATCATAAGGCCTGTCTCTTCCTTTGGCAGATATCACTTGATTCCACCATTCTAATGCTTGGTCTCTAAATAGATTCGAAGCATAAAGTACCTTGTCTTCCTTAAGACATTTACTTATAGCCAGCACCGATTCAGTTTTCTCAAGCCATCTTAGTGCTACTATCGCTCCTTCTCTTCCCGCAAATTCATAAGATTTGCAATCTTGAAAAATTTTATACGTGCATCAAGTATTTCTCTGTTTCTTGTATGCAGAATCATACCCTTCCTTGGGAGTAGCCATCGAGGAATCATGACTTTCCCGGTATGTTCTCTTAGTGGATTTACTATGGAAATTTGAGTGACCTCCCTCAGTATGTTTTGAAAATTGAGGGGTAGAAATTTCATTTTCCGTTTCTCTTGTTTTAGATTTTTACAACAAGGATTCTTGTTTCTTAGCAGCTTTGCTTTCTTCTATAGCTGCTACAATTTTAGGAATTGCTTTCTCAATTCCAACATCGATCATTTTTGTTATATCTACCTTCTGAGTTTCAGCAGTATCGTTTTCAATCATTTGCTTCTTCTTACCACGGGTATTACTTGATGGCCCACTTTTCGACATTCTAGAAATAAACAAGATTGGAATTAAAATAGACATTTTTATTACTAAAATTTATACAAGAAAAGTACATATATAAAACTCATTGTTCTAGTAATTATTATAATTCTTTTCTTCCAAAACTTGAACTATAAGAATATTCCGAGCTTCTATTTCTGCTTTCTCTCGTTCAAGTTCAGCTATTCGGTTTAACAGTATTCGTTCCCTCTCATTTTCAGGTGCTTCTTCATTTACATAAGGAATAGGGAATTGAACTGACTCATGATAAGGGATAAAAGGTTTGTTAGAATCTTCTCGTTCTTCATCTTTAGAAACATATCTATTTTCATAAGGTATTTCAGAAAATTCCTCATGAAAATTATGTGAGTATATTGGAGTAATGTTGTAACTTCCTGCAGTAGGAGCAGAATGATAACTGATAGAAGGATTATAAGGAATACTATGATTCCCTATTTCTCCAAGGTTTTGAAAAGTTGAACTTTCAGTTTCTTCATTGTTTTCTATAGTTGTCTCGTTAGTTTTACGTTCAAAATAATTAGCTGGCGCAAATTTACGAAGAAAGCTAGGACCCTTGCCTTTTCCAACCATTTCTGTAAATAAAACAAACAACTTTTATTATATAGGAAAATATATTACAATAAGAACAAAATACAATATATCAGATTAATCCTTCATTAGCTCAGATCCAAGGATCATCAGATTCTCCCCATGTTCGTAAACCTGCTGTCCATAAAATTGTGTCCTTGCCTTGTTCATAATTCTTTTCCTATTTATTTCATCTGTTTGGCATAACGAACGATCTAAACATTCTATGGGAGATGAAGGCATACTGTGTTCATACCCATACTTAGGCGGAGGTTCACGAAGACTAACCATTATATCATTATAGGCATTTTGATACTCTGGTGGTGCTTGAAAATAATCCTCATAAGGACTAGTATATATAGGTTCAGGAACTACATAGGGATCATGAAGAATAGGAGACTCAGGATTATAAAAAGGATAATCCTCCGGATTTTCAGATACAGAAGCATACTGATGACATTCTTCGGATGTTTCCTCCAATGGTGTATTTTGAAAAATTTCCTCCATTTCAATAGCCGGAAGAGAAATTATCTCAGTGGGCATTCCCACTCTTATTCTAGGCTTTCGGGACGTACTTGGCCCAGTCTGATTGTCTATTGGTGGAGGGGTATTACACTGCTAGTTACTAAAGTCAGAAGCAGCGTCCATCCAAGAACTCTCAGCATCATATAATAGGGGATGATACTCAGGTGTAGAGTATCTAGATTTATAATGAAAGGATCGTTATCATCAGGAAATGTGATTGGCATCATCTGAGATCCATAGACAGGATATTCAGGTGATTCTTGCTTGATCGGATGATTAGGATCGTAATTAGAAAGGCTATGTTTTCCAGACATCCTGAAATCTTTAAGTATTAGTAACTATCTTAATAAGTATTCTGTCCTCATGTTGATCAAAACTTAGATACTAAAGCCAGTATCCTTATCTTAATCTTGATGTATAATAATTTAAACTATGGTTAAAGATTAGATACTAAAGCTAGTATCTAATTCGCTAAAACCTTGGGCTCTGATACCAACCTGTCACACCCCGGTTTCAGGACACCCCGGGCGTGGGACCAGATTGGCACCTCCAATCTTATTTTATTTATGAAATCAGAGTTAGTTTAGCAGCGGAAATACTTTTGGATCGAACTTGTAATAAATCTCAACCCGAGAGTTGATATTGTATATTTTCCAAATCAAGGGATAAACAAAATATCATTTCATTTCACTTGGGATTTTAAATACCCCTTTTCTGTACATAAAAACCATGGTCCACGACCATTTACATGTCACCTACATAAGCAGGGTAAAACTAGAGCCACAAGGTAGTTGGCCTGTGCCTGGGGAGTTAACCCTTTCCAATACCAGGCTATACAAGCATTGGTATCTAAGGGTTTTACCTTCCGGCACCTAACCATGTGGATAACAAGGGAGTATCCATGTCTAGGAATACATCTTCCTAACATCTCCTCTTGTTTTTATTCCTTCAGAGTTATCTCCATGCTAGCAGCACATAACCCTATCAAAATCCCTTATGTACACATTTATCCCCAAGACTATCCTGTAGGACTAGTCTTATAGATAATCATTGATTACCTGAAAACATTTTAGAAAATAAAACGCCAGCACGAACGCTGGTGAATATGTCCATCAGGACTCAATTCGTTTGGCAAATACAGTATCAAAACATTTAACCATAATGTGGGTACAATCTACCATCCAGCAGAACTATTTCATCTGAGTGTAAAACCACGGTATACACCGATAATTTCAATAAAAGGACTGCTGGCATTTGCAGACTTACTTACCGCGATGTCCCTTAACTAAGACCCCGTCTTACATTTAGTTACAGACAATTACCAGCCCCAATATTGGAATTTCACCCATAAAGCGTATATCCCTTGATCAAGTTTTACGTATACTTATGGCCTGAATGTTTTACATAGACACCCTTATGCATCAAACTTTTGAATACAAGTATTGCCATTTCGTAAACGTAAAACTTACAAAGTTTTTGAAGATAAAGACAGATAAACATATTCACCTTAAAATTAACTTGATCTTATCTCAGGGATAGTCCGTGAGTGCTAATGTAAACCTTAGAGCAAGTTCTAGGACAAGTTAGTAACTTAACTCACGAATTCAGAAATAAGCAAAAGTGCGGAAAATAAGCGAAAGTAGGATATTTTACCGGAACGAAGGCATGTAAATCTAGGAATGGCTCAGCTCCTGGAATCTTGGAAATGAGTGTGAGTTTATGTGTGCAAAATGAATTGCCGGAGGGCTCTATTTATAGTTGCCCAGCCAAGCCCGTAGTGGACCGTTAGCCTGGGTGGTAGCGGTCCGCTACCGCCCAGGGCATGCGTCAGCCCTACACGTCCAATCCTGATTGTACCGTTCCTTCGATTGCGGCTGCCGGACCGTTACGGAGGATGTAGCGGTCCGCCACGAGGACACGCGTTAGATTATGAAGCTGAGTCATCGGACACGTGGCATCACAAGATTTTGCGGCTGGATTGCGGCTAGTCGACCGTTACCAGTATGGTGGCGGTCCGCCACCCAACCATTTCAACCCTAGGTCTAGCGGACCTCCAGGAAACAACGGCGTTAGCGGACCGTTAGGGGACTTGGTAGCGGTCCGCTACCAACCCATTTTCAATATTTTTAAATTTTAACCTTTGAACTTTTGGGATTTGGCAAATCCAACTCCTAAGGTTCCAATATTGGCAAATTAGGACCTCGGAATTGGCCTGGTGTTACAAATATCCTATACGGCACATATAGCACTATACGTGGCGTATAGGCTGTTACCGGGTAAACTAAGTCATACGCAGCCAAAGGAGACCATACGCAGCCTCGTTACCGGGTAAAGCAAGCCATACGCGGCCAAAGAAGACCATACGCGGCATAGGTTGCCGAGAACAAGATCCATACGCCACGTATAGCGCTATACATTGGCGTATCTCTTCATCGTCTTCCTTAGATGAACTATATGCCTTGTATAGTGCTATACGTGGCGTATAGTTCATAAGTTTAAGTCAAAAAACCACCTATTCTACCCACTTTTAACCGCTAATAATCAAAATAAAGGAAATATTATTGAACGGGAGTCTAAAATACGTACCTTTACGAGTAAATGTGAAGATTTTGGACCCGACAATCTCAATCAATGTAACATCCTGAAATAAGAAAACGAATAAATAATGACGAGATTGAGATTTAATCAATGATTAAATGAAAAGTAAGGGAGTGGGTTGGGCTTGGCTGCAATGGGCCGATATGGACCCATGTATATAAGGATATGATCAGCCTCTCTTTCCCTCATTCATCATATTCAACCTTGAAACCCTAGAGAGAGAGAGAGAGAGAATTATAAAGAGAGAAAGCTTAAGAAGACCCATTCAAGCTTGGAATCTGCTCTCATCTTGTCTCTCCATCATCCTTGATCGATTCTACACGAAGAACCTCAAGTTTTAAGGTAAGAATCAACCTCATATTTGAGTTTTTCTTCCAAAATGGGTTTTTAGGGTTTATGGGGTTATTAAACATAAAGGAAAGATTTTTACGTATGAAAAGTCGATTAAAGCTTAGATCTAGCTTCATGGAAGCTAGATAAACATTTTGAACGTAAAAAGTTAAGGTTTTGGGTCAAAATTCAGGCCTACAAATGCTCAATGTTCTTAGCCGACTCTTGAGAGTCGGCCACCTGCATGTGGCGACTCTCAGCGAGGAAGAAGAAGAGAGTCGACTGTTAGAGTCAATTGTCAGAGAGTCGACTGTCTGAGAATCGGCCCTCTAAGAAAATCGTTGAGTATCGACCCATTACACGACACAAAGTCCTGAATGCAAGTTCAGGCGACACTCCTGAGTATGGCTAGCGATTCTCCTAGCCTACACTCTCGGCGATACCCACAAAACTGCCGACACTTGCATGAAATAATAGAAATTGTACTTTGACTTATGTGCAGATCGGTATACGCATTAGCAGTAGCTAAAACATCACCTTCGGGTTAAACACCGAAAAACAGGTGAGTTCTATGTGCCCCCTATATGTTACATGCAAATCATTTTAAATGTTTTGGGGCTGAAGTGTATACACTAAATGAATGAATGTTACGAATGTCAATGCAATTATACGTGGTATGTATATATATGTATATATATACATAAGAATGCTAATATGATCATACGTGATATATGAAAACGAATAAAGGACAAAGAATGAAACGTATGTATGTAACGAATGAAACGAATAAATGGCATAACGTAAATGAATGAAATCTTGCATTATATTTACATATATTGCATGCTATGAATGAATGTAAACGTTATGGATGCTTCGATGATGACGGCTACTTCGGTAGACGGACGACCACATGACTATTTTGTAATTGGGACAAATACATACCTTCATCAGCTAGGACGTTTGAATGGCAATAACGGCCGGTCGAAGGAATTCGGAAGATTGAAATAATAAGTAGAACGGTTGCATAAATAATAGTTCACATGGGAAACGGATGCCTTCGGGCATACGAGCGAATATGACGGTCTACGACGGTAGAACGGTGAGGACGGCCGGTCGAAGGAATCCGGACGGTATAGCATGACGTATGGTCGAAGGAATCCGTACGATCATGGAGGACGGACTACGATGGTAGGACGGGTGTCTGTCTTTGTGACTTTTACAAATCAATGTTGGGCTGATCACCCTTATGTTTTATGACCAATGAATGTTCAATTAAAGTAAAGATGTGTACATATATTTATGTGTATTTGTAAATGAATGATAAATGAAGGAAATGATGTATTAACGTTTATGTATGTAATTATATATGCCTGACTTTTAGTATGCACTTCAGGTAAGAAGAAGAAAGGATGTGCGAAGGTGTGAAGGCTACCCCGCTACAAGACTGACATCCCATTTACTTGAATTTCATGTTAAGACAATGTTTTGTTATGTTAAGACTTCCACTGTTATGTAATTGAACGATCTATGCTTCCACTACTTTGAATGTTTTAATTTAAGCTCGGCATTTGATGACTATGTTTATGAGTAAATACAACGAGTGAGGTTTCCTGGGAAAAGGGGCCTTACAAGTTGGTATCAGAGCAATAGTTTGAGAGATTCAGACATCCCTAGATGTCTGAACTCAAGTTGATAATGGGACCAACGCACGAATGTCAGTTCGGGTAGCCAACGCCAATGCCATCACTGTAAGTAAGTAGTAAAGTAAATGCATGTAGGTTAGGATAGATGCCTTAACTTAGAATGCATAGATGTCAATGTCACTACCGATGTGAAGAGTTTTGAACCCGAAAAGCAAAGCAAATTGTTAATCACAAACCGGTTACTGTAATTAAGAATTTACCTTACTCGTACTGTTCTAAACTATGATCTGAAGGAATGACATTGATGTATTCCCTTTACTTATCAGGAAATCTAGAAAGCTATGGCTGGTAGAGGAAGAACTAGACGTCGAGGCGATCGTACTGGCCGAGTCGGTAGGCCACCATTGAATCGAAGACAGGAGGAAGAAGAAAGTGTGCACGTGGAACACACTGAGAGCGTGCATGAAACAAATGTGACCCCGGCAGCAGATGGAAATGAAGGATCACTACGACTGGAACCTAATGTTAGGAATGCTATTGCCCGAGAGATTATACTGACTTTGAAGGACGTATTGTCTCATCTGTTATCAGAGGCACTTGAGAAAAGCATGGAGGAGGAGGAAAAGAATCACGAGGAGAAAGTGTATGATAGTGATGGGGATGAGGTGACTGTGGGACTGAACACCCGAGGGTGTACCTACAAGGGATTCAAGGACGATGACCTGCCCAAGTTTGATGGAAACAAGGATTCGGTGGCCACTTTTGAATGGATTGAGAGAATGAACAGGGTAATCAACATAAGCGAGTGTCGACCAGACCAGACGGTTAAACATGTTGCTCACTCTTTCACCAACGAAGCGCTAAGTTGGTGGAGGACCATCCGGAGAACCAAGTCGCCAAACGCTTTCCGAAGAATGACTTGGGAAGACCTGAAGACTTTGATAATCCAAAAGTTTTGCCCTCAGAACGAAATTGATAGGGTGGAGAATGAATTCCTAAATTTCAAAGCTGGCAGTAGGACCCACCGCCAGTATACTTCCCGATTCAACGAGCTGTCCCAACTGGTACCTCACCTAGTAGAGACTGAAGAAAGACTAATTAAGTATTATGTCAAGGGCCTGCCACAGAGGGTCCGAGTTCATGTAAAGGCTAACCTACCCTCGACCTTCGAGTCAGTAGTGAATCTAAGCGGGATCGTCTACGACGATTATGCAAATGATGACCCGACACCTAAGACACAGAAGAGGAAGTGGGAGAACCCGTCTAGGGGGACTGGAAAGGGAATTGTTACAACTGAGGCTAAGAAGCCGAGAGCTGATGAGGGGGAAACTTGCTCAAAATACGGGAAACAACACCGCGGTGAATGTTTGGCTGGCTCTACCATATGCTACAAATGTGGAAAAGCTGGTCACTACTCCCGAGACTGTAGGAGTGGCATCAAGTGCTAGAACTGTGGTTGGTCGGGACACACGACTAAGGATTGCAGAAAAACCGGACAATCTGGTTCGGGAAAAGAGAAAGAAGGGGAAAAGGAGCAGCCGAAGGCTAGGACTCGGGCTTATGCCCTAACTGAGGAGGAAGCGAGAGGAAACCCTGACGTCGTGTCAGGTACGTTCCTAGTTAAAGATGAGAATACTACTATATTATTTGATTTTGGTGCTAGTAAAAGCTTTATATCAAATTATTTTAGTCGCAAACTAGACTGATCACCAATCTCATAAGGGCCTTTAGCGTAGAAACTGCTGTTGGTAGAAACTCAGTAGTCATCCGAATGACTGACGATTGCATGATAGAAATAGAGAGCCATAAGTTTCCTTCTAGATTGTACCTCTTAACCTTTGGAGGATTTGACATAGCATTGGGCATGGATTGGTTAGCTGTTAACGAAGCACAAATCGTATGTAAGCGAAATATGATACACCTCAAAGCCACTGACGACAATCCAATTACGGTTTATGGCGATTAGAATTGCATAATGCCGAACGTCATCTCGATGATCAAGGCCGAAAGTTACATGAGTCACGGTTACGAAGCTTATCCGGCGTATGTTATTGACGATAGAATGAAAACGAAAGAACTCAAAGACGTACCCATGATGTGCAACTTTCCAGAAGTGTTCCCAGAGGACCTACCTGGCCTGCCACCCGATCAAGAAATAGAATTCCAAATCGACTTACTGCCAGGAGCTGAGCCCGTTGCCAAAGCACCCTAACGATTGGCTCCGTCGGAAATGAAAGAAATAATGTCTCAATTAGAAGAACTAACAGAGAAAGGATTCAACAGACCGAGCATATCACCATGGGGCGCTCCGGTATTATTTGTAAAGAAGAAGGACGGCAGCATGCGTATGTGCATAGACTACCGTGAACTGAACAAACGAACACTAAGGAACAAGTACCCACTGCCCAGAATAGACGATCTTTTCGATCAACTACAAGGCGCGAGTTGGTTCTCAAAGATCGATCTTAGGTCGGGTTACCATCAATTGAAAGTAAGGGAGGAGGATGTACTGAAAACCGCGTTTCGCACACGTTATGGACATTATGAATTCCTCATGATGTACTTCAGACTAACAAACGCACGTGCAACATTTATGGATTTAATGAACAGAGTATGCCGACCAATGTTGGATCGGTCAGTAATAGTTTTCATAGATGACATTCTCATCTACTCAAAGAACGAGGGTGATCACCACTGTCACCTATGAGAAGTATTAGAAGTTCTAAAGCAGGAGAAGTTGTATGCAAAATAAATGCGCGTTCTGGCTTAGGTAAGTTCAATTCCTAGGTCATGTTATAAACCCAAACGGCATTATGGTAGATCCTACAAAGATCGTAACAGTTAAAGAATGGAACGTCCCGAAAACACCAACGGAGATACGAAGTTTCCTTGGATTGGCACGCTACTATCGGAGATTCATTCAAGATTTCTCGAAAATAGCCTCGCCATTGACAAAGCTAACGCGTAAGGAAGTGAACTATGAATGGGGTCCAACCCAAAATAATGCGTTCGAGGAATTGAAGACACGATTAACCCAAGCTCCGGTCTTAACCTTACCTGAGGGAAACGAAGACTTGGTAGTCTACTCTGACGCTTCGGGTCAGGGATTGGGTTGTGTCCTTATGCAGCGAGGAAAAGTGATTGCTTATGCTTCACGGCAGTTAAAGGTTCACGAGGTTAACTACCCGACTCACGATTTGGAGTTGGCGGCCGTAGTTTTCGCATTAAAGATATGGAGGCACTATTTGTACGGGGTTAAATGCACTATTTACTCCGATCACAAGAGTCTGAAATACTTCTTCGAACAAAAGGAATTAAATATGAGACAGAGGAGGTGGTTGGAACTGAACGATTGTGAAATATTGTACCATCCAGGCAAGGCAAATGTAGTGGCTGACGCCTTAAGCAGAAAGGAAGAGTCGACACCTATCCGGATCAAAGCATGTCAACTAATTATCACGCCGGACCTAATGAATGACATAGCAAAAGTACAGGATGAAGCACTGTTAGAAAGGAATGTGAAGCGAGAAAGAATAGTAGGACAACAAAGTAATCTGGAGACTAATGCGTACGGTGTACGAACTCGTTTTGGCCGGATGTGGATACCCAAGATTGGCGAACTTAGGGCCAAAATCCTCGACGAGGCCCATAAGTCTCGCTACTCTATTCATCACGGAACGAAAAAAAATGTATCAAGACTTGAAGTAAGAATACTGGTGGCCTGGCATGAAGAACGTTGTGACCGAATATGTGAGCAAGTGCCTAACTTGCTCACTAGTTAAGGCCGAGCACCAGAAGCCATGCGGTAAAATGCAACCCTTGCTGATACCGGAATGGAAATGGGAGGAGATCACAATGGATTTCATTACCAAGCTACCGCGAACAGCTAAAGAAAATTATACCATTTGGGTGATCGTCGACCGCTTGACGAAAAGTGCTCATTTCTTACCTATACGTGAGGCTTTTTCATCTGAGAAGTTAGCAGAGTTATTCATCAATGAAATTATGAGCAGACATGGTACGCCAATGTCAATTGTGTCCGACAGGGACACTAGATTCACATCAAGGTTTTGGAAGAAATTCAATGAATTAATGGGCACTAGACTGAATATTAGCACCGCTTACCACCCTCAAACTGATGGTCAATCGGAAAGGACCATTCAGACTTTGGAGGACATGCTCCGGGCCTGTATCATTGATTTCGGTGGGAGCTGGGATAGTCACCTGCCATTGGCAGAATTTTCATATAATAACAGCTATCACTCAACCAGAAATCATATGCCGCTAAAGACAGACAGAAATCATATGCGGACAAGAGAAGAAGAGACATAGAGTTTCAGGTAGGGGACATGGTACTGTTAAAAGTGTCGCCCTGGAAAGGAATCATCCGATTCAGGAAGCGTAGCAAACTAAGTCTGAGGTTTGTTGGACCGTTCAAAATCCTAGAAAAAGTTGGTCACGTTACTTACCGACTTGACCTACCCGATGAGCTCAGTGGAATTCACCCAACATTCCACGTATCGCACTTACGTAAGTGCCTTGCTGACGATACGGCTCACATACCATATGATGAGATCGAAGTAGATAATGGTTTAAACTATGTAGAAGAACTAATAGCTATTCTTGACCGAGCCGAGAGACGACTACGATAAGTCGATTCCTTTGGTTAAAATACAATGGAAGCACATAAAAGGGTAAGAAGCTACTTGGGAAAAGGAAGATGAGATGAAGGAACTGTACCCTCAACTGTTTAATGTGTAGCAGGTTTCGAGGACGAAACCTCTGTAAGGAGTCCTGAAATAAGAAAACGAATAATTAATGACGAGATCGAGATTTAATCAAGGATTAAATGAAAAGTAAGGGAGCGGGCTTGGGCTTGGCCCCAATGGGCCGATATGGACCCATGTATATAAGGATATGATCAGCCTCTCTTTCCCTCATTCATCATCTTCAACCTTGAAACCCTAGAGAGAGAGAAAGCTCAAGAAGACCCATTCAAGCTTGGAATCTGCTCTCGTCTTGTCTCTCCATCATCCTTGATCGATTCTACATGAAGAACCTCGAGTTTTAAGGTAAGAATCAACCTTAGATCTAAGTTTTTCTTCAAAAATGGGTTTTTAGGGTTTATGAGGTTTTTTAACATAAAGGAAAGATTTTTACGGATGAAAAGTCGATTAAAGCTCAGATCTAGCTTCATGGAAGCTAGATAAACGTTTTGAACGTAAAAAGTTAAGGTTTTAAATCAGGCCTGCTGATGTGTCGTGTAGATAAGTATATAAAATATATATAAATATATATTTGTTTTAGAAATGATTTCACGAGATCAGGTTTTAAATTTATAAAATGATAATTACTTTAACATAAAACACACATAATAGGCAAGTGTACCTATCGCAGCGTGGCTATCGTGGCGGATGCTTCGTGCCACAAGAAGAGGGACAGTCAGCTCCATAGGCTGAGCGGTGATGGGCAGGGGAGTGGGGGCGCGAGAGGACTCGGCCACATCGTATATGGAAGGAGTACTCTCCTTGTCCACCCACCTTTGAAAGGTGGGGGCTACCCATCCTCATCGTCGGGATGAGGACCTAAGCCTCCTTGGTGCAGGGGCTGCCGGGGTAGGGGAAGTAGATCTAGCCCTCTTAGGCTCAGGCTCGGGAACAGCATGGGAGGGAGAAGTTGGCCTCTTACGAGGCGGAAGGACCTTTTTTCATGGCGTAATGCGGATGTGTGGTAGTAGGGCGGATAGTCCCTACGGTAGCTGGAACCTCCTCGGTGGTAGGAGCTATAGGCTCAGCCGGTGCCGCCGGGGTGTCTGTCTCTGCAGGCTCAGGAACCTCGGGCTCTACCGATGCTGCCTCGGTGTCCATCTACTTTGGGATGGCTCCTGTAGTTTCGGGGTCCTCAATCATGGCGTCCTCCACGGGGCTATGAGGGGTACAGGTGCAAGAGGCATGAAGGATGAATCTAGTGATGTAGTCGGAGATGCTAGCCCCTCATCAAAGTCAGAAATCGATATCCATCTGTTGTGCGACATAGCTGAGACATTTCAAGGTTAGTACAATTAATATAAGCTGTGGAATGCAAATGTTTGTGTCCTGTTTCTATGGCTATAGTCTACTCACTAAAGCAACATAGTTCTCTATAACCAATGGCTCTGATACCAATCTGTCACACCCTGCCTAGGGCGGAAACACGGGGCGTGATGGTTCATGGTGTTCATAGCCTTTGATTACAACAAACGACTTCTAGATGCATTCATAATCAAAGGGTTAAGTCATTACAAGAAAAACACAAATTGTTTTGGGACATTACGTACAAAAGTACCGCACTTAAAACCTATGTGTACGGCTTTTTAAACAACGAGTCGGCTGTGACCTAGATGCTCCTAGGTTATAACAGGAAAACTCCAAAAGATGGTCTACGTGCATTCATGCCCTTTCTTCCATGTTTTTAGTTACCTGAGAAAACAAGCTTAAAAAGTCGACATAAAGTTGGTGAGTTCACAGGTTTAGTTGAATAGTTTTCCATTGGACCACAAGATTTCTAGTTGTGTATTGTTCACCCGAACAATGATGTACCACTATCATGAATTGAAACAATAGTGTATGTCTATTATTATTACCATGATCTCCCATAACCGAAACTCGACGTTGTAGTTGTGCCCCTAACCCAATGTTCTTAATGCTAAAACATTGTAATAGTTGATGAAAATTATGCACCCACTTTGACCTCCAATCAAGGTTAGAGCGACTAACCACGGGTGGGGGTGTCAACACAAATATATCTATTCATGCTTTCCACGTTTATATCATAACTAACGGTTACAGAATAAGAGGGGACTTTGATGCATTAAACGATTTAACTCATGTAACAATGTAGGTACTTGTGTCTAGTTTCAACTTGAGTAAGTTTTCTCCCCCGTATGTTTAAAAATCAATTTAAAAACAAGTAAAAATGGGGCAGTGAAGACTCACCGTAGCTAACATGTTAGTGAGTGATGATGTAAGTAGCAAGTCCAAATAAGTTTCAACCTAGTCGTGCCCTAAATTAATTAAGACACCTTAAGGTCTAAGTAGTTGCTAAAGTGTGGGTTGGTCACACGACCAATATCCCGAAGTATTGACCCTTGCCTTGTAATAATTTACAAGTGTCTGACACGACCACCGTTGGTGATACAACTTGTCGTTAAAGTAGTTATATTTATTAAAGTCCCTTTAATAAATATTATAACTTAGACTTTCATTTATCCAAATCTTGTTTTTGGCTTAAGTTGTTTCTCATGATTAATAAATATAATATATATATATGTACTTATTATAAATGGGTGTAACTAAAATGTCATAAAATAATTATTATATTATTTTATTTTCATAACTCATTTCTATTTGTCTCAACAATTTATATATATATATATATATATATATATATATATATAGGGGGTGATTATAATAAAAACTCACTTGAGATGAATAAACCCATGAAACCCTGTTTCACATATGTAAAAAATAAATAAATAAATAAATAAAAAATTTATTTTTGGGATGGATTATAAACTCAAGTGGATTTTTATTCTATACTTTCCATATATATATATATATATATAATGGAACAAAAATGAAAAACAGAGGGTAGAACATAATGGAGACAATCAGAACTTGCCTGAACACGAGCCCATTTCCCTAAAGATGACTTCCAACCAACGATCGCATAACTAACAAATGCATTTGCCTTTTTTAAAATGGATACAAAACTAAAAGTTGTTAGTTTTAGATGATACAATCATAAGTTTATAAAATAACATTATTCAGTCATTTACCTGTATTTCAGCATCATCTAAGATGATACAATGCATGAGCGTTACCCCTTCATCAACTCGTACATTTGCAGAAATGGAAACATTTGGACCAATCTGTTGTGATGAAGATGGGATACAAATTAAAAATAGATTCAACAAAAATGAAAAAAAAAATTGATATGTGAATGGTTGTTGACCTTTGGATGTATTTTTGCTGATGGATGGATACAAACGTCACCAACAACCGTTGGATTCTTTGTCCCATCACCATAAGCCAGGAGACCAGGAGATTTGTGTCGAAATTGGGCAAGATACAAAGTAGAGCATTTCAATGACATCCTAAAATATTAAAGGGTCATGAAAAAATGTATAAATAAAGCATAAAGTAATATACAATTGCAGAATTGCCATACGCTGGAGTTTTAATCTGTTCCCAGAAATTCATTGTCTCATAAGTGTATAATTGCTTCTTTCTAGCAAAAGGTGACAATATATCTTGATCCAATCTAAGAAAATCCTTAGTGTGCGTCCTGTTAAAAGAAACTAAAATGGTATAGAATTCACAGGGGCGTGTAATCTTCTAATGTAACATATGAAAATATAACACTGAGATCTTACTTGGTTGCCAATCGAAGGGCCTCAAAACTGGATAAAGTGTCAAGGTTAGCTGCAACATAACATAAAATTTGTAAGTTGTAACTGGTATTCTCACTCGCATGTGACATAATTATGTCTCTATTTAAGTCTAATAACAACAATGATACATTACTTGTATTTCTTGTTAAAAGGACAATGAGTAAAAAAGCTGACGTCTGTCTTCACGATGAGTACGTGTATCTTGAATAACATGAAATATTTCTGGTGTGAATATGTAAACACCACAGTTTATTAAATCACTTACCTGAAATCCATGAGAAGAATGATAAAGAAATGCAACAGAGACACTACTTCAATGAAATTGACAATCTACAAAGATAATTCTTACAAAAGTCTCGGGTTTCTCTGTGTAATGCAAAAGTTCTTTGGTAACTGGATCAACAACTAATTCACCAAACTCGCTAGCAGACTCAGCAGAAACCTGCTCAGAAAGTATTGCAACAGCCGAATTCAATCTTAAAATTTGCAGTTTTATCGAGATACAAAAAAAGATTTACAGCAAAATGCACACTTTTATAACTAACAATGTCCCCATCCCACCGTACCTTCTACGGGCATCTACAAGAGAACACAATTACATGAATGAATGGCCCATGCTGCATATTATCATTTTGAAAAATTGTATGACTTGGTAGCTAACCAAGCATTTCTGGTAGAGGAAAGCGACAGCATACATCACAGTTCAACAAAAAGATATTTGACTGCAACAAAAAAAAAATATCATCTCAAAAATTTAATAATCATCACAAAAATTCTATGCATAAGAATTAAAATTGCAACATATAGTGATTACAACTTTAGTGTTCATTGAGGCATTTTGTCATACACTTGTAGTGCGTTAGTGAATCAATAAAAAAAATATCATTTTGTTGGTCAATTAGGCCCAAAAATGAAAAATAACAAAACAAATTTCATTACAACTGATTGAATTCCACGTCAAATCCAAAAAAATTAACTGAACTGTAGCTTGTGTACTGCAAAACCGAGATGATTCTGGTGAATTTTGTCATTGTAAAACAAACAGAGATAATGGTGACGATGGAATCAGTGATGGAGGAAGGATTATGGAATAAGTGAAGCTCATTCAATTGATCGAGGATTATGAAATCAGTCGCTACTTCAAATCGGTCAATGGCTACAAGACTGAAACCTGAGTTACCCGAAACCTAAAAGACCGAGACCCAAAATTCACAATACTGGAGCAAATGCTCAAGAGCTTCGAATATATACCAAAAATTCAAGGACCGTAAGAGAAATTCAAGAGGGTCGAAACCCAATGGTTTGGTTCTCTCTCTACGTTGAATTGATGCTTTCGGCCTGTTTGTTCATTGGGATTTTGGAAATGATGATGGCGATGGCAGTTTGCAAGAAAACACAAAACGCTAATAATAGGTGGTGCGTGGAGGGTGGAGGATGATGAAGAAGTGATGAAGAAGAGGGGATTCGAGAGGGTTTCAAGGAGATGTAAAGGAAGACGGTTTCAATTTGGAAGATGAAGGCAGGCGACGTGGGAGGAAAGATGGGAGGAACCAACTGCTTCAAAAGTGACGGTTTCAATTAAGACGGCTGAGATTAAAAGAACGTGGGTTTTGACGGTGGGGATGAAACCAAAATCAGTTAATTTATCCTCCGTCAATAATATAGAGTAATTCCAGCCAAACCAGTTATGAATTTTTTAAATCATCATACTTTTGAGCAGGTATTGGAGAAACACAGTTTCATTCTATATCATCAAGTGGAATGTTACCCTTAGGCCCTGCATACAAGGTGACATCTTTTCAAAAGGCGGGCTTTCCTTATACGACTTCTTTCACCGCAAAAAGAGAAGGATCACATGAGAGTCTTAATGGTGAAATAACTTTGAAACAAGCTCAAGATGAAGTATGTTATGCTTTACCTGTAGTTCATACTTGCTTATCTGCTTGATCAAAACAACTTATTAAACAATCATATAAGCAATCATAAACAAATTCGAAACAACTTATTACTGTACTATCAAAACAAATAAGAAGATATATAAACATTTTATATAAGCAGATACAACATTTGGAATATTTTTTTTGGTAATTGCATTATAAAAAAAAAGGTAACATATGACTTTGCTGACATTTCTATACAGGGGAAAAACCATAGTTCTTTTGCTTGGTGCACTGAATGAAGAGAAGGGCCGCATGAGGAAGCTATGTTATTCTTTAGCTCTTATTCAAAATAACTTGTTACTGTGTAATAAAAAATAAGCAGATAGATAAACATTTTTAATAATCAATCCCAAGCACCCCATATTTTATTATGATGTATTTCAAGACATTTTTGCTTTATTTTTTTTTCTTATTGCATAATAAAGGTATAGCATGGTTAGGCCACATGGGAATGTAGTATTTTCTCTCCTAAAAAAGGATTCAACCTACAAAAATTTTCATAAAAGGGACCAAACTTTTCAGCCATCACTGCCTCCCTTTTGTAAGTACAAAGTTCTTTGATTTTGTTATAAGATTGAACTAATTATTTTGGCATTTTAAGTTTGTATTCAGATGTTACAAGATCAAGTGTATTTTTTTCTGATTTCTAATGCCCCAAGACCATTTAGACAAAATAGAGGAAGGGTGCAACCGCCGCAGGGTGGTCACACTGTTCCATATGTGTCACATTTGCAACAATTTACTCAAACATCAAAGGAATGGTCTAGCAACCAGCAGGTTTGATACTTAGATTCACTTGCTAACATATCCATTTTTGTATTTCTTGCTATTGGCTTTGATCAAGTGTGCTCTTTAATCCGTTCTTCAGTAATATGATTTCGTTAACCTTTTCTAGTAGTCGATTAACCCAGTATGTTTTATTAATGCTTATCTTGAATATTTAATTTGCAAACCTTCTATTTTGTGAAGTGATTTACTTCATCATATATGTTGAAGAATCTTAAAGGAAATATTTCCAACCTTGTCTGCATAGCATATATTATTATAGTACCCATGATGGACTGTTATGGTAATTTTGGTAGTCGCCCGGGCATGGTCACTGCGACCTCCAACTGCTGACTCCTATATATTGGCTATCCAATTCTAAGATGACAAAAAAAAAAACAAGAACATGTTATTGCTACTTGCTATTACGTGTACTTTGATGCGTATTATTTACAAAGCTCCATTTGGTTTGTTGTGCTAATTCAATCAACTAATTGAACTAATAACTAATAAAAATCAGAATCAAGTCTCAAGTTATTACAAAACCAAGTCTCAAGTTATTGCAGATGGGAGAAAAGTCTGAAGTTATTGCAGGCTGTAGAAATCAAGTCTCACCAAAAGAAATCAAGTCCCAAGTTTATAGTTATTGCAGAAATCAAGTAATGATTGAACTAATAAGCAATCAAGTCTTAATTTTAAATAAGAAGAAACCAAGTAATAAACAATTAAACTAATTAAAGCAAAAAAATAAACAACTAAACTAGATTGTGTTAATTTGAACTATAATATCTGGAACCGTAGACCTTGTGTTTTTGTTGTCGTGACGACGTGGACATTTTTACCCATTTTTGTGAAGCTCGCCCAAAAGTGTCACTATTTTTACCCATATCTTCTTTTAGTAGTCATATATATAGTCTTGTTATTCATATAATATTGGAAGCTATATGGATAAGTTGAATAGTTTTTTATGTTAAATTAACTGCCAATTTCAGTTAAATAAATATTTCTTTTTCTGATAACATCTTGAACTTGAAATTGCTTGAATTAATTTTATTAACTATAATTAGTCCACATAAATGATATTCTTTTGAAGCAAAATGGTTTCCATATGCATATACTGTTGTTTTTAACGAACTACATTTTTGCATTAGCTTAAATTCACTTGTCTTATTTTCATAAGTAAATGAAGCAACTTTATTTTCTTTTGGATCTACTGGATTCTTGTAGGTGAGTTTTTTATACTGTTCTTGATATGAGGTAGCATCAAACAAACTATTAGTTATGAACTCATGTTTTCATGCAACTACTTCAAGATATTGAAAAATGGTGGATTCAAGTATGTAACTGTAGATCTAGTAACGAGGTTACTTATACCAATAAGTGTACTGCAAAATCACAATTGTTATAACATCATGTAAAAAAGCCAGAACTACAGTATAGATGTTCATGCCATTGAAGATGAGGTGAGTTTTCCGCCGGAAAGTTATTTGATTCATTATTGACACCTGATGTATTTCCACTGTTTCTATAACAGGAACATACCCAAAGAAGGTAAGTGATATTTCCTTTTTTGTGTGTTGGGATTTTTATTTTTAAAGTATTATATTTATGACAGATATTTTCTTATTCGTGTGTTTGTTATTATTTAATTGAGATATGTAAGGCTCATATCATAGATAGACCACACCGATACTACGAATAAGAAAACTAACAGAAGTGCTATACAATATATCACGATATGATTGATAAACTAACAGAAAACTGGTATCATGTCGTAAATTGTCGTCTCCGCCGCATCGTGCGGGTTTCCTACTAGTGTGTATATATATGTAATGAATTAATATTTTATACATTTATAAATAACTATTTTGGCCCAATCTATTATGAAACTTTTTATAGTGAGTCAAGAGTAGCCCAACTTAAAACTTAAAAAGAAAAAAAAACTTCTTTAGACAGTAATTAACTAATTATGTTACTTCACTAGTTCACCTTCAGAGCTCTCTCCTCAATTCAAGTATCAAATCGTCTCTGCTTAAAATCCCTAACCCTAATCGGACGCCATCCTCATGAGCATCCTTTGCGGCTCTGCGATTCAAGTCTCAAATCGTCTCCCTCTTGGTCAGCCAATTAGCCTTTGCAGCTCACGATCAGCGACGCCGACCAACGAGCAGCTTTTGCAGCTCTGCGATTTGAAGGGCACACTAGACAGTAGCGCTGTCCAAATCGCTCGCCGCTCGCTCGGAAAATTAATGCTCGAATTATGCTCGTTCGATTTTCGGCTCGGTTTCTAAACGAACCAAGCACGAGCAAAGGTCCGCTCGGTTCGGCTTTGTTCATGAACAACCCTAATATGACCCGCCATATTTATTTATTTATTTTACTTTTTGTTATGTGTTTTAGAATTATTTTAAAATAGGGCACAACCCCGGGTTCAAGCCTCCTCACTTCCACTTGGATCTCAATTTGGTCACAGAGACTTTAAGATATGTTACTAAAACCATTCAATTTTGTGAAAATTCTAACAAGACAATTCTGAAATATTACATCCGAAATCTGAAAAAAAAAATGATAAGAAACATGACTTGCTCTTTTGGATTTTGCTGATATAATTGGCTTTCCCCCTTCAACTCTTTCTGTGATGCAGCTGACATTTATTTTGGTGTGAGGTTGGTTCTTTCTGTGATGCAGCTGACATTTATTTTGGTGTGAGGTTGATCAAGACGATGAGAGTAGGGCGGCGTTAAAGAGATGGGCTTTAATTGTGGAAATGTCGGTGGCATGGCACCCTGGCCCCTGGCTAACAAGGCCTAGATCTGGGCCTGAGCCTAAACGGACTATTAGGGTCTAGAGACTAGAGGTGCTAAAAACTAATGTTTTCAGAACCGGACCGGACAGCGAACCGCTCGTCTTACCGTTCCACTGGTCGGACCGGTCGGATCGGTCGGATCGGATTTAAGAACCGGGTGACTTAATAAATAATTATTTATATTTTAATATAGACGGTTAATGCTGATGGAATAAATTGAAGATTATTTGAATATTGATGGACTAAATATCTAGAGTATATATGAGAAAGGACTTAAAATGTGCAAGTAAATATTTTTAAAGAGATGTAAATCAAACTTCACTTTAACCCTAACGTTAGAAAGGAAGAAGATGCTTCATTTTTTGCAGCCACCCTCAAGCCATCCCTCTCTCTGCCGTAAATGTTTATTCCGGCGAGACCCGTCCCCCAGCAACCACTTCTTGATTTCTTCCATCCCCTCGCATACCACCTTACATCCGGCACCATCGCTGCTTTTATTTTGTTCCTTTTCTCCGATTTGGTTCCATCTGACTCAGATCCCTTTTAAAGTCCGGATTATGAACACCGGTAAGTTAACCTTCTTAGATTATGCTTTCTCCGCCATCTCTTTCATGGACGAAGCTGTCAATGTCCAGATCTTTTTAGCCATGGTTTTGAGCAGAATAGTCGATGCCCGGTTCAACCACCGGTTCCTGGTCCAACCGGCTGGGTCTCTGCAGGATCGTTTCAGCACACTAAACCGGACCGCTCAAGTCACCGGTCCGACCGGTCCGGTCCGAGTTTGAAAACGTTGCTAAAAACCAATATTTTCAGAACCGGACCGGACAGCGAACCGCTCGTCTTACCGGTCCACTGGTCGGACCGGATTTAAGAACCGAGTGACTTAATAAATAATTATTTATATTTTAATATAAACGGTTAATGTTGATGGAATAAATTGAAGATTATTTGAATATTGATGGACTAAATATGTAAAGTATATATGAGAAAGGACTTAAAATGTGCAAGTAAATATTTTTAAAGGGATGTAAAACAAACTTCACTCTAACCCTAACGTTAGAAAGGAAGAAGATGCTTCATTTTTTGCAGCCACCCTCAAGCCATCCCTCTCTCTCTACCGTAAATGTTTATCCCGGCGAGACCCGTCCCCCAACAACCACTTCTTGATTTCTTCCATCCCCTCGCATACCACCTTACATCCGGCACCATCGCTGCTTTTATTTTGTTCTTTTTCTCTGATTTGGTTCCATCTGACTCAGATCCCTTTTAAAGTCCAGATTATGAACACCGGTAAGTTAACCTTCGTAGATTCTGCTTTCTCCGCCATCTCTTTCTTGGACGAAGCTGTCAATGTCAAGATCTTTTTAGCCATGGTTTTGAGCAGAATAGCCGATGCCCGGTTCAACCACCGGTTCTCGGTCCGACCACCGGTTCCCGGTTTAACCGGCCGGGTCTCTGCAGGATCGTTTCAGCACACTAAACCGGACCGCTCAAGTCACCGGGTCCCGGTCCGATCGGTCTGACCGGCCGGTCCGGTCCGAGTTTGAAAACATTGCTAAAAACACTGGTTCGGTCATTGATTTAAAATCAATATTAAAGTTGTGACACATAACAAATCTATGATCAAATCACAGATCTCCCCCAGGGTCCCATTGCGAATAAGCGACAAGCGCGATCTATCAACGTTTTCGAAAACCATACCTTATGAATTCGAGATCTTGACTTGAAGATGATGTGAATGATGACGAATCTTGACTATAGGGATCTACAACGAGACAATGATGTTCAAAGGTTGCTAGCCTAAACACGTGAATCACCAAACTGAACCACCTTTGGTTTGATCCACCCATCTATCTATTATTTTTTTCTTTTAATAATATATTTTTATAATAATACATCTGAAGCTTGACAAACTTGAGAAGATAAAAAGGGCCAAATAACACATACACCAAATTTACCAGAAAAGGAAAAAAAAATCAAAATAATTACTTTTTAGATGCGACATACATCTATAGCGAGTATAATAGAGATTAATTACACATATAATCACGAGTTGCGTGAAACCATGGTCACGTATCACTTTGACTCGCGTAGCAAACTAACAACTCTATAAAATTAGGCTGAAAATCATGATGTACTTGAAACGAACATTTACATATGTACTTCTCACTCATGTTATGATCAACAAATGTCAATTTTGTTGATGAAATTCAATATACATTAACATGAAAAAAGACATTCAACCAACACTAGAACATAAAAAGTCTAATAATTCATTAAATGTCTATAAACCAAAAATGGACTCACAAATAAGAAAATAAATGGTACATGATGATATACATCACACATTACAATTATATATATTAATTAAAAGCAAGGATGGTGTGTGAGAGCAAATTTAATGTGCATTTGCTACAACAATGCAAGCACATTATGCAAGTGCTTTGAAGTATATGTTTTGAATGTTACAGTTTGACTCTTCAAAAATTATAATTACACCTCTGAATTCTGGCTATACCTATCATTTATACTCTATACTTATCAATTTGTCTTTTTGCTCAATCAGTATTTCTTGGTTTTCTTTTATAACTTTTAAAATTTGATGTTTTATCAAATTTCAAATACAACGTTGCGATATGCTTATTTTTATATACATTTCGGTGTAAATTTCATTTAAAACGGAGTTGTGCGTCATAATGTACAAGTTATTGAAGCACAAACGTACAAGATGTCAAAGCTGCTTAAATGTTTTGATTTTTTCTACAGTTTTTTTTGTTTTCCTTTTACAACTTTTAAAATATGATGTTTTATAAAGTCCAACTTTGCTGTTGCGACGTGCTTATTTTTATCAACGTTTCGACGTGAATTTTTTTTATAAACTTTTCAATGTCAATTTTTTTAATGGTTTCATTTTTTATTTAAAGTTACTAATATTATCAGCGTCTCCGACACGATGCGCGGGTTTGTGACGGTTTTGTCTTTTTATATAAAGTTTCAAATGTTATCAATGTTCCTTATGGGTGTTCATTATTCAGTTAAAACTGAATAAAATGAAAACCAAACCGAAACCGAAAAGAACTGTCACACCCCGCCTCAGGTACCCTTTGGACATGTGTGAGCACGATTGGTACCTGTTTTGATTTTAGAGTTTTTATAAAACAGCGGAAATCTTTTTAATGGATCTTTTCATCATAAATCTTAACCACAAGGGTTGCTTTTGTAAATAACAAGACCCAGTGGGAAAACAAAAGTCTTATATTTATAAACATGGGAAAACACCCAATTCATATTGATTACAAACATTGTTTGAAACCAAATACAACACTTGTCTCCAGACAAGTTTACAAGCCACTAGGAGATAGTCCTGTCCAAGGTTGATCAGTCACTTGGCACTATAGCCTAAGAATCCAATGCACCTCATCCTATATATATATACATATATATATATATATGTATATATATACACATATACTGGGCTAGATAAAGTCTGTCCTAATCATTCATTCCCATCACATTTTTATTTGTTACCTGAAAACATTTTAAAAATGAAACGTCAGCGCGAATGCCGGTGAATACAATTATCTTGACAGTAAAAATCATTTGGCACAATCAGTTATTAAATTCATAATCATAATATATATATGTTCAATCCACAAATCCACTAGGCCCTCATGTCTTGACTGTATGCACCACTGTATACACTGGTAGTATGTCTTAATAACAATGGCCAGGACTTCGCCTCCGAAATTATTATAAAGGGAAGTACCAGCCGCGATTCGGGACTTTCACCCGTTCCGTGTATCCCTTGCAAGTTTTACGTATACTTATGGCCTGAATGCTTTGTACGTAGATGAACGTTATGCATTATTCCTTTAACACATTTGGCCATTTTCGTAAAAGTAATGTTATATATATATATATATATATATATATATATATATATATATATATATATATATATATATATATATATATATATATATATATATATATATATATATATATATATATATATATAGGGTTAGGTTCAAATGAGAACTTATAAATACTTGATAACTCGCGAGAACTCGTCAAAAAACCAATTAAAACCATTTTTTTTTCATTATCTTTATTATTAAAATATAACATAAAAAATGATTTATCTCTTTAATTAATTTATCCTTTCTCTCTAAATTATCCTTAAAAAAATTTATATACATGTGTAAATGGTAAACACTTACACATTTGTAAGTGGTAAACTTACACAAGTGTATATTTTTTTTACTATATGAAGACATGTAAATTTACATATATAAATTCATTTTTTTATGTTGTATTCTAACAATAAAAATAGTAAAAACAAAAAAAAAAGGTTTTGATTGGATTTTTGACGAGTTCTCGCGAGTTCTCAAATTATTTAGGAGTTCTCAAATGATCCATTACCTATATATATATATATATATATATATATATATATATATATATATATATATATAGGGTTAAGAAAACCCATGAAAACCCTATGTAACTTTTTTAGGGTAGATTTTATATATAATTTCGTCACTTTTTAGAAAAAAAAATCAAAAAAACGACGAGTAGTTATTTTAAAAATATTTTTTACATCATACGTCAGCATGTTACATACGTAAACTGGTACAACGTTTTTGGTAAAAAAAAAGTTAAAAAAACCACTCGGTGTTTTTTTTTTTTCAAAAGTGATGAAATTAAATATAGAGGTTATCAAAATTTTTTTTACCTATTTTTGGGGTTTTCAAAATATCTATCCCCTATATATATATACATATATATATATATATACACAGAGGAAGGTTCCGCTAAAAATTGAATTTTCGCTAAAAAACCTAAAAAACTGGGTCAAGCGAACTCCGATTGAACTAATCCCAACGGCGTTGGAACCGGCTCGTCGAAATAAAACCTAGAGCTAAACCCTAAACCCTAAAGCTAAACTGTATGACACGATTTTATATGTGGCTCTTATAATCATTTATCTAATTATTAAATGATCAAATATAATTATTTATTTATTTAATAACCTATGGCTAGTAATTAGTTGATGGGCCTAATTACTCTTAATGGGCCACTAATGGGTTTCCCCTTGGGTGTACACATAAATAGAGAGTTAATTAGAGGGAATAGACTAATGAATGAATCTATTCTATCATCACCACTAAATAGAGAGATAACAGAAAACTGGTATCATGTCGTAAATCGTCCCTCTCTCTCCATAACCGTGAGCTTACCATCTCACCTAATACCATCATAATCGTACACCCTAAACGGAAACCCGATCTTGATTAGAGATCATGATGTCTTCCCTATCAACGGTGAACTTAGCAGGTATGATTTATATATTGTTTTCCTTTATTTAGTCACAAGAACTGATCAACATGTGGTATCAGAGCTGATGTTGATAAATCAGTTCTTGTTTCTTTCCCTAAACTGGAATTAGAATCGGAGAACAAAAGTTCTATTAAAACCATAAGAAAATCGTTTTTATTTAAGCTTCACGGTTTTCTGTTTTATTAAAAAAAATCACGTTTTTGATATCCTAAAATTGAGATCCATTAAAATTTTCGAAATCTGTTAAGTATTAATGTTCAAGATTTCGATTCCAGGTTTTTTATCTGATATTATTGAAGAACAGTTTATCTGATGTTTTTAAGCTGTTCTTCGTGTTCATCATTATTTCGATGAAAATCTCCTTATTTTGGGATAGATTAGGATTTTGATTGCGTTTTTCCTAAAATCTTGTAACTTTATCTCCAAGATTTCGAATTAAAATATTATTTTATTATTGTAAATAAAGAAACTTGGATATACTTAATAACTTAAAAGATTTTCGAAATTTAAAATACAATCAAATCCCTTAAAATTCGCACATGCCTTAACAAGTTCTCATTCACGGTTTTAGACTTTCACGTGTAAGATTCACGGGTTTTGTGTTTACGGGTATTCTAACTTCACGGTTTATGTTTCACGGCTATCTCAGTACACGGGTGTTCAAGTTCACGGGTAAGGTTTACGGTTTAAGTTCACGGGTTGTTCTACAGTTCACGGTTTGTGAATATGAACCGTGAACCTTCCATGAGCCGTGAACCTTTGTTGAACCGTGAACTCTTACCTGAGCCGAGAACCCTTAATGAACCGTGAACCCTTATGAGCCGTGAACCCTTATGGAACCGTGAACCTAGCCTTAAATGTGCCTAAAATTTTTTAAGTTTGATCCGCGCTAACAGGGGGGGTTTGCTATTAATGAATGCTTTAGTTTTAGTTTTGTTAAACCTTAAAATTAAATGTTTTCAAAACCTTTAAAACTTACTTGAATAACACCTAATAGCTTCACTTCTGCCCAAAGGTGATGTGATGCATGTGTATACTTATTCAAGCTTAAATAAGCATTATAACTTAGTGTTTGTCATGATATTAACTTAGAAAGCATGATTAACTTAAATAACACCTAAAGTTTCATTTCTGCCCAACGGTGATGTGTCACGCTTGTAAAGTTATTTAAGTCTAATTAAGCACTACTTAGCCTAATATAACTAAATGTTTCTACTTCTGCCCAAAGGTGATGTGTCACATTTGGTTTTCGCGAAGCTAATTATGTGCATACTAAACAAATGTTTCACTTCTGCCCAAAGGTGATGTGTTACATTCTTACTGCACATACTCAATAATAAATTATTCCTAATACTAAACAAATGTTTCATTTCTGCCCAAAGGTGATGTGTTACATTGTTTAAGTAGAACCTAATAAATCTATTATTTTGGTGATTATAATAGATATTTATCACAGCTTCGTTAATATAATGGTCCTTATTTCCGCCTGCCTTAGTTTAAGTTACCCCATAGACACTCTAAGTTCTTCTTTAGCAATTAGTATCTTAATTTTTCTCGTATAAAATCCACTGCAACCCCTAACTTGGGAGTCGAAACTTTGAATGGTACGAACTTCTCTGCTTGGAAAGATTCACTAATGCTGTCTCTCGGCATGATGGAAATCGATCACGCACTCGACAAGCCTGCACCTGCTGATCTTACTGACAAAATCACTCCTCAGGACATTATAAAGCATGAGAAATAGACGAGGTGTAACCGCATGGCTCTTATCCTAATGAAGAACTCCATCAGTCCGATCATAAGAGGAGCTATACCTGATTTTAAAGATGCCAAGACTTATCTAGCTTCTGTGGAGGATCAATTCAAGGGAACTTCTAAGGCGTATGCTAGCACTCTAATTCTGAAGCTGGTGACTACAAAGTATGACGGGATCGGCGGTATTCGTGAGCACATCATGATGATGAATGACATGTCCTGTAAACTCAAGGGCTTAGACATGGAGATCAGTGACGGTTTCCTAGTGCACTTTATCATGACCTCTCTTCCTAAATCTTTTGAAGCTTTCAAGATCAACTATAACACACAGAAAGACAAGTGGACGATGAGTGAGTTGATTGCAATGTGCGTCCAAGAAGAAGAGCGTCTGAAGCTAGAGAAACCGGACGTTGCTTATCTCATGTCCGTTGATTCAAAGAAGAGGAAGGGCAATTTCCGTAAGAAGGAATCTTATACGGTCCAGAAACAAGATGCAAATGGTGCTTCCAGCTCTAAGAACTTCAAAGGGAAGTCTCACTGCAAGTTCTGCCGCAAGGCTGGACATAGGCAGAAAGACTGCCTGGACTTTAAGGAGTGGCTGAGCAAGAGAGGTAATCATCTTTACATGATACTTGAGTCCTATAATTTAAATGTTCCAACTAATACATGGTGGTTTGATTCTGGTTCTATGGTTCATGTAACCAACTCCTTACAGGGATTCCTTACAATCCAGAAGCTGGAAAGAAACCGAAGAACACTTAAGATGGGGAATGGAGAAGAACTAGTTGTCAAAGCTGTGGGAACCTTAGAATTAATTATGAAAACTGGTTTATGTATTAAACTTTATGATACCTTATATATTCCTAAGATTACTCGGAATCTAGTATCAGGACCAAAGTTAGACATTGACGGTTTTGTTTGTTCTCGTGGTCATGGCAAACTTTCTGTTATGTTAAATTCTCAAGTGTTTGGACGTGGTTATCTAGATGATCGTCTCTATAGATTAGAACTAGATGATGAATTTTCCAAGTCTTTGTTATCATATAATATCAATGAAAACTCAACAAAGACTAAATGAAAGCGAGACTTAAAAACTTCATCCATGTTGTGGCATCAACGCTTAGGCCACATTTCACGAGATCGCTTATCTCGACTCGTGAAGGATGAAGTATTACCATCTCTCGATTTCAATGATTTTGGAACATGTGTCAAATACCTTAAAGGTAAAATGACATCAACAAATAAGAAAGGTGCCACTAGGAGCTCTAATTTATTAGAACTCATTCACACTAATATTAGTGGCCCTTACCCCGTTGCTGGTATAACAGGACATACTTCATTTATCACTTTTATCGATGATTATTCTCGTTATATGTACTTGTATCTTATTAAAGAAATAACTGAATCACTTACGACTTTTAAAGATTATAAAACTGAAGTTGAAAAACAACTTGATCTTCAAATAAAAGTTGTGAGATCAGATAGAGGAGGTGAATATTATGGCAGACATACTGATGTGGGTCAGGCTCCTGGTCCATTTTATGAGTTTTGTAAGGGCCAGGGGATTGTGAACCAGTACACCATGCCCGGTACTCCTCAGCAGAACGGTGTTGCTGAGAGAAGAAACACGACCCTAATGAACATGGTACGCAGTATGTTAGCCAACTCAGGTTTACCCTCATTCCTCTGGACCGAGGCCTTAAAAGCAGCCGTTCATCAATAGAGTTCCTTCAAAGTCTGTTCCTAAAACTCCTTATGAAATTTGGACATGAAGGAAACCGAGTCTTAGATATATGAAAGTATGGGGCTGTCTTGCCGAAGCTAAACTCTATAATCATTTCTTAAAGAAACTTTACATGAAAACTGTCACTTGTTACTTCATCGGTTATCCCGATCACTCAAAGGGTTATAGATTCTACTGTCCTTCTCACGTCACTCGTATTGTAGAAACCAAGCATGCCAAATTCCTTGAGGATTTTAAGGTCAGTGGGAGCAGTGAAAATCCTTATCCAGATTTAGAAGAAGTACAAGACGCGGGGGTGAGAGATTCGTCGCTTACTATACCTCCTATTACTCCTCTTGTACACCACGCTGCATCGCACGTCACTACACCAGCTTCTCCACACTCAGATCTTAATGCTACTCCTTTTGTACCAGAGAATGAAGGCACATCAAACGATCGACATGAAGACAATGTCGAACCCGATAATCAACTCAGGAGGTCGTCTAGGTCCAAAAGGCCTACTAACTTTGATGATTATGTCACCTACCTGACTGAAGCTGAAATGGATGCCGAAAAGTTTACAGATCCTACTTCTTATCATGAAGCCATTAGCAGTGATCAGTCTTCTGAATAGAACAAAGCTATGATTGACGAGCTTGACTCCATGAAGAAAAATGATGTTTGGGATTTAGTTGAATTACCCAACGGTGCTAAACCCGTAGGATGTAAATGGGTCTTCAAAACTAAACTAGACCCGAATGGAAACATTGAATGCTATAAAGAGAGATTGGTTACGAAGGGTTTCACTCAGAAAGAAGGAATCGACTATCAAGAGACCTTTTCTCCTGCTTCTCGAAAGGATTCGTTAAGGATCGTGATGGCCCTAGTAGCTCATTTTGACTTAGAGCTGCATCAGATGGACGTCAAAACCGCTTTCCTCAACGGCGACTTGAATGAAGACGTGTTCATGAAACAACCTGAAGGTCAAGAACATCTAGTCTGTAAGTTGAAAAAAAATCCATATACGGGTTGAAGCAGGCATCACGTCAATGGTACCTACAGTTTGATGAAGTCATGAAGAAACAAGGTTTCCTTAAGAATCAAGTGGATCAATGCACCTACCTCAAGATAAGTGGGAGCAACTTCACTACACTTGTCCTTTATGTAGATGACATTTTATTGGCAAGTAATAGTTTAGATATGTTGCATGAGTCGAAGCGTTTACTCTCGCATAACTTCGACATGAAGGATCTCGGAGAGGCTCCTTACGTTGTAAGCATCGAAATACACCGAGATAGATCTAAGGGCAATTTGGGATTAACTCAGAAAGCCTACATTGAACGGATCCTCACACGTTACAATATGCAACACTGCTCTCCTTCTATAGCTCCAGTAGTTAAGGGAGATGTTTTTGGTTCTTTCTAATGTCCGAAAACAGAGGTTGAGAAGGAGCAAATGAGAATGATACCTTATGCATCAGTAGTTGGGAGCGTTATGTATACTCAAGTCTGTACTCGTCCAGATATCGCTTATATTGCTGGAATGCTAGGCCGTTATCAGACTAATCCTGGCCTAGATCACTGGAAAGCAGCTAAGAAAGTACTTCGATATCTTCAAGGGACGAAAGACTATAAACTGACTTATAGAAGAAGTGATAATTTAGAAGTGGTTGGTTATTCTGATTCTAACTTCGCTAAGTGCAAAGATGACAAGAAATCCACTTCGGGGTACATCTTTATGTTAGCCGGCGGATCTATCTCATGGAAGAGTCATAAGCAACAGTTGACCACAACATCCACTATGATGGCAGAATACATAGCTGTGTATAACGCGGCCTGTCATGGAATGTTGCTAAAGAATCTTATCACTGGACTCAAAATAGTTAATTCCATTTCTAGACCATTGAAGCTTTATTGTGATAACTCAGCTTCAGTTAGTTTCTCGAACAGTAACAGTTAGACTGGAGCTGGATTATATCTTGATACAAAGTACTTGTTCGTACGTGAACGAGTTGAGGAAAATAATCTTTGTATTGAGTATATAAGTACTAAAATTATGTTTGCGGATCCGATGATTTAAGGTCTCCCACCTAAAGTTTTTGAAGAACATGTTTCGAAGATGGGCTTTTCAAAAGACCTTATTTAGTGGCATAATTGTACTTACTTACGTTTATTAATGAAATTTTCTCAGTTATTGAATTTGCTTGTCTCTAAATATGTTATGCATGCCTAATGAAATATAGACACGAAGTATACAAATCAACGTTAAAGGGCTTACTTGTAAATTTGATCCTAAAGTTTACTTAAGTTTTAAATTTGTGCTATAGTATGATTAATGGGGGTCTTGAGTTGAATACTGATTCAATAACTGTATTTCTCTGCTATAGTTACATTTTAGAACTAAAATGAGTATTAAATCTCTGTAGACTTACTAATGCTCATAATAAATGATTACTCAGCCAAGTGGGAGAATGTAAGACACGATTTTATATGTGCCTTTTATAATCATTTATCTAATTATTAAATGATCAAATATAATTATTTATTTATTTAATAACCTATGGCTAGTAATTAGTTAATGGGCCTAATTACTCTTAATGGGCCACTAATGGGTTTTCTCTTGGGTGTACACATAAATAGAGAGTTAATTAGAGGGAATAGACTAATGAATGAATCTATTCTATCATCACCACTAAATCGTCCCTCTCTCTCCGTAACCGTGAGCTTACCATCTCACCTAATACCATCCTAATCGTACACCCTAAACGGGAACCCGATCCAGATCAGAGATCATGATGTCTTCCCTATCAACGGTGAACTTAGCAGGTATGATTTATATATTGTTTTCATTTATTTAGTCACAAGAACTGATCAACATAAACCCTTAAAGGTAAACCCTAAAAGCTAAACCTAAAAACCTAACCACCCCACCCCTACTCCCAAAAACCTAAATCCTCTAACCCCCACCCCTAAAAAACCTAAACCTACCCACCCCACCCCTTAAAAAACCAAAATCTCCCCACCCCCACCCCCCAAAAACCTAAATCCCCCCACCCCCCCCCCCCCACAAAAAAAAACCTCAACGAGCCGGTTTCAACGTCGCTAGAATGAGCTCAATCGGAGTTCGTTTGACCCGATTTTGTTTAAAAAAGAAATCATGTTCTTAGGTTTTTTAGCGAAAATTCTCTACCACCCCCTAATATATATATATATATATATATATATATATATATATATATATATATATATATAGGGTTAGGTTCAAATGAGAACTCATAAATAATTGAGAACTCGTCAAAAAACCAATTAAAACCATTTTTTTTTGTTTTCACTATCTTTATTATTAAAATATAACATAAAAAATGATTTATCTCTCCAATTAATTCATTCTTTCTCTCTAAATTATCCTCAAAAAAATTTATATATATGTGTAAATGGTAAACACTTACACATGTGTAAGTGGTAAACTTACATAAGTGTATATATTTTTTAATATATGAAGACATGTAAATTTACATATATAAATTTATTTTTTTATATTGTATTATAGCAATAAAGATAGTAAAAACCAAAAAAATGGTTTTAATTGGTTTTTTGACGAGTTCTTAAAATATTTAGGAGTTCTCAAATGATCCATTCCCTATATATATATATATAGGGTTAGGTTCAAATGAGAACTCATAAATACTTGAGAACTCGTCAAAAAACCAATTAAAACCATTTTTTTTTGTTTTCACTATCTTTATTATTAAAATATAACACAAAAAATTATTTATCTCTCAAATTAGTTCATCACTTCTCTATAAATTATTTCTTAAAAAAATTTATACACATGTAAATGGTAAACACTTACACATGTGTAAGTGGTAAACTTACACATATGTATCTTTTTTTTTAATATATGAAGACATGTAAATTTACATATATAAATTCATTTTTTATGTTGTATTCTAATAATAAAGATAGTAAAAACAAAAAAAAAATGGTTTTGATTGGGTTTTTGACGAGTTCTCGTGAGTTCTCAAAATATTTACGAGTTCTCAAATGATCCATTCCCTATATATATATATATACATATATATATATATACATATATATATATATACATATATATATATACATATATATATATATATATCATAAAATCGATTATTTTATTCTCTACAATTTGAGTATAACATGTGCCTAATTATATATAGTCATTAAAAGATAATATTGGCAACTTCAACAATCACTCCTAGTCTTCCTCCTGTAGTTATGTGTATTCAATTGTAGATATGTATTGTTATTGACTTTCCTTTTTCTTTGGTTTTGTAATATTATATATAATAGAAATATATCTCTCTAAATCAATTAGAGAGAATTCCATTATCACATGGTATCAGCCTAACTTTGATCCTCTCCATTCTTCCCTTCTTCTCAATGTCGACACCTTCATCCTCCTCAGCCACCTCCTCTGAAACCTCCCTCCCTATGGCAACCATCCTTCACATGCTTACCATTAAGCTTTCCTCTACCAACTATCTTTATTGGCACAATCAGATTACTCCCCTTCTTGCCAATCAAAAACTTCTCGGCTATGTTGATGGTTCCATCCCTCAACCACCTAAAACCATAACCATAGACTCACAAGAACAACCCAATCCTGCTCATGCCGAATGGTTCCTTCGTGACCAACAGGCTGTCCTCATTCTTAATTCCTCTTTAACCGAGGAGGCCGTGGCCGAAATCCTTGGCCTTCCTACGTCTCGTCAGATCTGGACCGCTCTCGCGGCGGCTTATAGCAATGCTTCTTTAGAACGGATGCATCTCTTGCGTGATAATCTCCGCCAATTAACCCGTGGATCATCCACTGTTGCTGAATTTGGTCGCAAATTCAAGGCTGTTTGCGACCAGCTTTCCGCCATTGGTCATCCGGTTAGTGACACCGACAAAACCCATTGGTTTTTGTGTGGTCTCGGTCCTACGTTTGAGAGCTGGTCTACGGTTATTCGTACCAATCGGGACTCTCTCCCATTCCGAGACCTTCTCACTAAGGCTGAAAATCAGGAGCAATTTCTCAACACCTTACATCCTCCCGGACCCGCTCATGTCGCCTTTGTTGCCCATCACCAGAACTCTCGTTCTCGCGGCTCCTTCTCAAACAGGTCTCGCCCTACTAATGGTCCATCAAATCGTTCCAACAACCCCTCCATAGGGTCAGCAAATGGGTCACGCAGACCACCCCACTGTCAACTATGCCGCACCAACGGTCACTACGCCAACAAGTGTCCGAAGCTCTCGTCTTTTGTGGCAGCCGCTTCTAGCGATGATGGTCTTGCTCGTGCCTTCCACGCTCAATGTCATGTATCTACTGAAGGCCCCGACTGGACTGCAGATACCGGGGCCGATAGCCACATGACTGACGACACCGGTAAACTCCATTCTTCTTTGCCTTATACTGGTTCCTCTTCTGTCTTTTTTGGTAATGGGCATTCACTTCCTATAACTCATAAAGGACATGTTTCAATTAATAAAAATGTGTCTCTGAATGATGTCTTGGTGGTCCCATCCATCACCAAGAATTTACTTTCAATTAGCAAGTTGACTAAGGATTATCCCATTGATGTTCTATTCTCCGATACATTTTTTGTTATTCAGGACCGGAAAACAAGCCAGCCTCTCGCTCAAGGTCGATGTGAGAACGGTCTTTACGTGCTTCGGGATAAATCCTTTGCTTTTGTTGCTTCTGTTTCTTCGAATAAAGCCTCATTTGAGTTGTGGCACAATCGTTTAGGGCATGTTGCCTATGACATTATTTCCGTTTTAAAGAAACATGGTTGTTTATCGTTTACTTCTATTTTGCCCAAACCTAATGTTTGTTCGCCTTGTCAACTTGCTAAGGCTCGTAAATTACCATTTAATTTAAATGACAAACGTGCTTCTCACCCTCTTGATCTCGTTCACTGTGACTTATGGGGACCGTCGCCTATCACAAGTAACGATGGATACAAATATTACGTTGTGTTTGTGGATGATTATTCACGTTTTTCGTGGCTATATCCGCTTAAAACAAAACCTGAATTTTACTCCATATTGCAAACTTTTTTGCGTCTTGTACAAACACAATTCTCACGAAAAGTAAAAGTCTTTCAAAGTGATGGTGGTACGGAGTTCGTTAATCAATATGTACGCAAGATCTTTGATGATAATGGCACGTTTCATCGCTTCTCTTGTCCGTACACCGCACCACAAAATGGCCGAGCCGAACGAAAACATCGGCATATCGTCGAAACGGGTTTAGCCATGCTCTTCCATGCTTGCATTCCCGCCACCCATTGGGTCGATGCGTTTAGTACAGCCACATACATCATTAATCGTTTACCCACCAAAGTTCTAAACGATAAATCTCCATTTGAGATGCTCTTTTCCACTAAACCCGTCTACACAAACCTTCGTGTTTTTGGGTGTTGTGTTTATCCGTACTTACGCGACTATGCTCCTCATAAACTTGCACCTCGTAGTATACCTTGTATTTTCATGGGCTATGCCCCACAATACAAAGGCTACAAGTGTTTCGATCCAGCATCTTCCCGTATGTACGTCATGCGTCATGCTCGCTTTGACGAGTCCTTTTTTCCATACAACAGTGAGTCCTCTCATACCAATTTGGCCAATCTTTTTTTATCAACTTTTCATGAACCCATCACCTTTTCTCACTCTAACCCGCTTCCAACAACTCAAAAATCCTCATCCAAAGTCAACCTTAAACCTGCCCCACCATGTTCTTTATGCAAAAATGATGTTTCCACCATTTCGCCACCCACTGTTGTCCACCATAACGCTGACCCACCATCACCGGTTGCACCCTCACCATTCAACCCCGACCCACCCTCACCCGCTACCTCGCCTGACTCATCTCCATCCCCTCCGCCTCTTGTTGCCGCCCAACCCTCTGCAGCATCGTCTCACCCAATGGTGACCCGCTCTCAGGTTGGCACTCTCAAACCAAATCCAAAGCACACTTCATACCTTTCCCTAGCCATGCACTCATGTCTCCATGCAGCCCTTTTAACTGCTACTGACCCTAAAGGTTATAAAAGTGCTTCTAAATATGCTCATTGGATGGATGCCATGAAATCCGAACTTCAAGCTCTTCGTCGAAATCAAACGTGGTCTCTTGTCCCACGTCCTCCCTCCACCAATGTTGTTGGTTCGAAATGGGTCTACCGAACCAAATACCATTCCGATGGTTCGTTGGACCGTCACAAAGCCCGCCTTGTGGCTCAAGGCTTCACGCAAATACCGGGTCTTGACTTCACTCATACCTTTAGCCCCGTTGTAAAGGCCTCCACCATTCGCATCGTCCTTTCCTTAGCCGTCATTAACGGTTGGTCTCTTCACCAACTCGATGTGAATAATGCCTTTCTCAACGGCTCTCTCTCCGAAACCGTTTACATGGAGCAACCACCAGGTTTCGTTGATCCGAAATTCCCAACTCATGTTTGCAAACTTAATAAGGCTCTCTACGGCCTTAAGCAAGCCCCTCGTGCTTGGTTCCATAGACTTAGCTCCTTCCTTTTGTCATTCGGCTTCTCATGTAGCCGTGCCGATCCGTCCCTTTTTATTTTTCACCAAGGTGACTCTCTCATGTACCTGCTTGTTTACGTAGACGATCTCATTCTTACGGGAAATGAACCCTCTCTACTTTCTACGTTCACGAGTCGTCTTCATCAAGAGTTTGCCATCAAAGACCTTGGCTCCTTGAACTATTTCCTTGGTCTTGAGGTTATCCAATCCGGCTCGACCCTTTTTCTCACTCAAACAAAATATGCTAACGACATCATCACCCGTGCCGGTTTATGCCATGCTAAGCCTGCTCCTACTCCATTATCGACCTCCGATACCTTCACTTCGGATGGCACTCCGTACTCCGATCCCACTTTCTACCGCTCCATTGTTGGAGCCCTTCAATATTTAACCATCACTAGACCCGACTTAGCCTATGCCGTCAACCAAGCATGTCAACACTTACATGCTCCGACAGAAAAACATTTCCAATTGGTTAAGCGAATTCTCCGATATGTTAAAGGTACTATATCTCATGGTCTCGTGTTTACTCGTCCTACGTCATCAGCTATTTTGGGGTACTCGGATGCGGACTGGGCAAGATGTATTGAGACTCGGAGGTCCACATATGGTTATTCGATTTTTCTAGGTGGCAACTTAGTGTCTTGGAGCGCCAAGAAACAACCGACGGTTTCCCGGTCTAGTTGTGAGTCGGAGTATCGGGCCATGGCAAACGCAGCAGCTGAGATTGTCTGGATCACTCACCTTTTGAAGGAACTTCATGCTCTCCCTCCTTCACGTCCGACTCTTTTGTGTGACAACCGAAGCGCCTTATTCATGAGTCAAAATCCGGTGTCTCACAAACGAGCCAAGCATATTGACTTAGATTATCATTTTGTTCGTGAGTTGGTTATGTCAGGGAGATTGCATACTCAGTTTGTTCCTACCAAGCTTCAACTTGCGGACATTTTTACTAAGAGCCTGCCACGCCAACAGTTTGAACATTTTCGGGATTTGCTTCGAGTTTGTCTGCCGCCGTTTCGCTTGCAGGGGGATAAAAGATAATATTGGCAACTTCAACAATCACTCCTAGTCTTCCTCCTGTAGTTATGTGTATTCAATTGTAGATATGTATTGTTATTGACTTTCCTTTTTCTTTGGTTTTGTAATATTATATATAATAGAAATATATCTCTCTAAATCAATTAGAGAGAATTCCATTATCACAGTTATGCATTATTATAGACATATGTTGCATAACTGATTAACTTTTTAATATTTAATTAATTAAAAATATTATTTGAAAAGTCACGAAGTATTAGTATCATTATTTTGTTTATACACATGCGCTATCCTCAGGGGCGGATCTATGAGGAGGCGAGGGGTACCTGACGGTACCCCTCAACTTTCGATGCGTAGTGAGAATTTTTTATTTTTTTTACCGTTTTATGTATCCAGATACCCCTGAACGAATAGACAGATACCCCTGGATTTTTTTACTAGATCCGCCACTGGCTATCCTCTATAAGTATCATCCATCTAGCCTTTGTTAGGCTCCAATATTAAAAGAGACGCACCAAAGTAGTCAAGACCCCGAAAGCCATGATAAGATATTGTATTTTCTTTCTCATCTTTCAATCATGCCTCATAAGTATATCACATTGCAAATCAATTATCAGAAGACTTCCAGGATATCCCGGTGATCTTCCTTTCAAATTAGAAACTGGGTACACATCATCTTTGTTATTTTATTCCTTATAGATTCGAAAATTGTGGTTTACTATGTGTGCATCTAAATCTTTATGATTTCAATTCAAGACACGTTTAAGTGAACAGATATGTGTGAAAACAAGTAAAATTCAGGTGTTGCACTAATACGTATATGTACATGTATACATATTCTTATATGCAGTGGCGAAGCTAGAAGAAAAACGCAGGGGGGCCGAGATTTTTTTTTCCTATCAGGGAGGCCGGAACTATAAAATTTTCGGCCGAATACGTATAAATTAACACTACTGAGCGAAAAATCTCAACATTGATTTCGTGCTTGAGTTGGAGGGCTCTACCTCCATCCATCGAGTCAAGTAATTCGCTATTGGAAATTCTTCAGCCGCCTATCTCATGCCATGCTTCTTCTTTCTCCGAATCGGTTCCTAGTGTCAGTCAATCAAGATTCGCCATCAAGGGGGGGAGGATCCACTTTCCGGCCCCCCCGGGCCCTCACTAAGCTTCGCCCATGCTTATATGCATATCTATATATGCATGTATATATATATGTACATGTACACGTACGTGTAAATGTGTATGTACATAAGTTTAATTAACATCATCTTTTAACTAATAAAAACAAGCCTTCATATGTAGTTCTAATTATACTTTGAACTGATTTTTTGAAAGTTACGTGGGAATAGGGGAGAAAGAAGACATTCAGATGTTTTACTATTTTGTTGAATCAACAAGAAATCCAATAACAGACCCTCTTATATTTCATTTTTCTGGCGGTCCTGGTGCTTCTGGCTTACTTCCCTTGTTGGATGAAATAGGTAAGTGTTTCTTCCATTCTTATGACATCCATATATATCAATGTCTTAGAGTCGCTAAACATCACCGAATCGATTAATTGATGAATAAGCTCGTAGCTCAGATATATAGCTAGGTTCATTTAACTTAATTGTATTTGAAGTAAACTTTAAGCATAGGATAATTACTTCTAAACCACCTAAATTTGAAAATTTATTTCTAAAAAAACTTGATCGATTGTTAAGGTCGCATATTTATAAAATCGTGTTTATATAAAGAGCATCCAAGTAAGTACATGTTTTTGTCTATATCATTTCTCACTAAGTTCATGACGTAAAACTATAAAATAATAAAAATGTTACTAATTTTTATCAATTACGATCATACTTATAACAATTAATATGAGAACTGCCGATTGTAATCAATAAATCAATTCTAAGACGAGAAATATGCATTGCAAAAAAGGGTATAACTGATTTTACATTTGATCACTATTGGTATTATGTTAGTTTGTTAAAGTCATAAACATTTTGTCATTTTACGATCTTTTGGCATAAATTTGACCATATTTAGTATAAGAGAAAGAGGTACATATTTAGGTAACCATAATACTCTTTTTATATATTAGTGAACTTAATGAAATTATTTTTCACGTAACTCTCCTCTATGTATATTATGTACCACCCTTAATATTTATATAACTTCTTAAAATACATTTTGAACATGAAAAAACCTAATCTATATCTATACTATATAATAAATAAAGGTTTGATAGGACACTTGTCACTCTTATATGAAACATCAACAAAAAAATTTTCGTCTCTCTCTTCTATTAATTATACAAATTTTCATTAATTCACTTTTATAATTTTTGTTTTTCGCCTCTCTCTTCTATTAAATAATAATGATTTCTGTAATTATTTTTATAAAATGTTTTTTATTTAAAAAAGGTTTGTTCATAAAACATTTTAATAATTTGAACATTTTTTTTATTCTTTTTATAAAACATTTTTAAAAAATAACTATATAACGTTTCTAGAATTTGTATTAAAAAACTATGTAATAGGTCATAAATATGTAATATGTAAATCATTATTACTAAGTATATATAACATTGCAGTTATTCAACATGTGTAATATAACGAGTTTCTAACCTATATTTTATTATAATAAATGAATAACTATACTTTCTGCGTGTCGACTTGTGATGAAATCTAGATTTTTGTTTCTCGCCTATCCCTCCTATTAAAAAATAACGATGTTGATAATTAAATATCTAAAATTTATTCTAATATTTTATTAAAAATTACAAATCATAAGAAAATTTCAATTATATCTTATCTTAAAGTACAATTTTATAATTCTTAAATCTTCGTTATTTGTTATTTATAATTCTTAAATATTCATTATTTCTTATTTCATCAATAACTGGTAACATTCAACATACAAATCTTAATAGAAACTACTGTTTTATAACAAATTGTATATATTCCACGCATGTAATACATGGGTTTTAACCTAGTTAGAATACTATACAAAAGGAGTCGGTGCCTTATCTCTTATTGTGAGTTTGATTGAACAGTTTTATGTTATAGTTTGTTAGTCACGTACGTGGTACAACCTACCATTAATAAAGAAAGGGGAACGACTTTTGTATCTATACATGATTTGCAAATATCAAATGCTTTTTTATTATTCCTCAACTCTCTTATAATTGTGAGTTTGATTGAATAGTTATGGTATAGTCACGTGGTACAACCTACCATTAAATAAAGAAAGGGGAACGACTTTTATATCTATACATGTGCAAATGTCAATTGCTTTTTAATTCTTCCTCAACTCCCACCGGCCTCATTTAAAATCATATGGGAAATTTTATTAAAATGGTCACACAAAGTGATTTATGAGTTGAGGGCAGGAGTTACACGTGCGACAAATTAGCTGGTTTTGCTTTTTTTTTTTAAGTAGTTTCAAAGACGATAATTTTTTTGTGGTTTAAAGTGGTGCAACGCGTAAATAATTTGCATTTTTATATAAAACTAGAAAACGACCCCCGCGTTCCACGGCGATAGGCACTTGCGCCATGCGGTGTGAGGCGCTTCTTAAACGGCTGAGGCAGTGACATTAACGTGGCTAAACACAAAAATAAACGTGGTTAAGTACATAGAAGAAACGTATAAAGTTACGGCGAATCGGTTGTGGAGATCGATAGATAAATAAAAAACAGTTATATAACGGAACAAATGTTTTTTAGTCGATGTCGGTCTCGTTCTTCACGGTACCAGTACGTTACCGTCAGTCGATATAACCCACAACACCTAAAAAATACCCTACATTTAATACAACTCTGTTTTTAACGAAATTTATACCGTGACATTAAGAAAAAAAATTAATTAACGAACGAATGTTATTATATATACTACAACGTTCGTTCATTAAAGATTTTGTATATATTTGAACTTTTTATATTTTTATATATTTTAATTTTTATTAAAATTAAGGGTGTTAAAGTGACATTTTACAAAGTCGGGGTGAGTTTTGCTATTTCAAATAGTGAAGAGTGAGAATTGCATTTACAAATACTGAAGAGTGAGAGTTGCATTTACAAAATGTCCACCGACACTTAAGATTAAGTGTTATAATTATAATTTCGAATTCGTTAGTTTCTTTCACGGTTTAACGTGACGAAACACGCGGTACTAGTTGATAATTATTTCTCAATGTGAAAGTCAAAGGCCTTGCCTTTCTTGAATTTATACACCTCACAAAAAGTGTGCTCCCAAGCACTAGAGATTGGAGGATTTTTACTGAAGGTATGATCCATCATCAATCTGCGAGTGCTGATACATCCGTCGGTTCAAGTCACTGGAAAACCAGGCGCGTAGATAAAGACTTCGCAGACAACTTACTGACGAATTACCGATGGAAACTTCACTAGCGAGCAACCTACAAAACATACATCAATGAATATCACCGATGGATATTATTGATGGGTTAGCTACGACTTTTTATCGACACATAACGATGGTCTATTCCACAAACTAAAAATATTGACTTTTTCGGTAAATTGAAATATAGCGTTCCAAGTATATTAAAATCCTGCAAATAAAAGTATTTATAAAATTTATAATAATTTCATTTCAATCAAAAGTTATAATAATATGCATAATGCGTTCATGCAATAACAAACTGTCGGTGGGGATGTCCTCATCGTCGCCACTTGTTCATAAAAGCGTTAAACTACTCGTTCAGTTGGCTCTACTCAGTCAAGTTTGCAGCAAACACGGGTTACGTCTTGAGATCTGCTACACGTTTCCATTTAGCCTACAACTGCACCTTCAACGACATGATTCCATTTTGCCTCCTTCTAAGCTTGTATGTTTGCGACATGCTTCCGTTCATCCTCTAGCTTTGCCTGCTACTCCCCTTCTTGTGTGTGTTGATACCTTTGCTTCATCGTTATTTTTTCTTCTAATGTGATCACCAATAAATATAAAACACTAGTGATATGCATTTCATTGAAGATCAAGTTAATGACCTTATATAAAGCATGCCTTGGTAGAAGGGCATGAATGTAGGATCTCCCAGTGCTACAAGTATCAGGATCCGGTAATGACATAATGGGGTTCGTGAGTGGTCTAAAAAACCGAACCGTGACCCTTCTTTCGATTTCCATCACTCTGCTCCCACAACTATGGATCATCCGCAGGTCTATCATTGGGCTTAGCATCAGCATAGGTATCCTAATGTTGCTAGGCATACCTCTCATAACGTTTACCAAAATATAAAAGGATATTTTGAACAAATTTCAACAATATTCCAACTTTAAAACAAACATTTCCATGACATGTTTTAAGCAATTAACCTAACGTTTTCCCAAGAGTGGTAGCTCACAACAATACGATTACAATTAGACATGTAAAACAATATATAACATCACTGTCACCCTAAAAGCCTTCGATGTAGTGTATTTCAGAGGATCGGTGGGCAGTGTCGATGACTTCCCCACTTGAAGCCACTTGTATTTGCATTTGATCTGCTCAAAGAACTCTGAATTAAATGAAGGCACATCCACATGCATCGATCTACAGAAAAAATGTTAAATTGTTGGCTATTAAAACAAATACAAATTTGCTCACTCGGTTATCCTTGCCTGCCCTTGACTGGATCTCCAATAGTGTGCCTCAGACAATATTACAAAAACAACACATAAATTAGTATAGAACAAAACAACAAAATATTAGCTTACATAAAAGTAACACGTATCGATTAATGATCTTGTGTCAATATGGCTTTGGGAACAAAGGGGGCTGGTGTACCCTCAGTGACATTAAGCCCTCACCTTTAAACACCCACCCGTCATATCTAAGGCCTTTTCTGGGCCTGAGTGTGTGCATACCTCATATGGTCACCATACCCATTCTACATGGTACAACACCATGTAACACCTTCTTCTCGAGGTTAAGGTCTCATGTATACACCGCGAATATACACCCAATCGTTGTTAATGTTAAAAGTAGTATGAAGTATTTTAATATAAATCATTATTTTAATTATGTAAGTACACTAATGCTTTGGTATATATGTCGATATCAACCTCATATTTGTCTATCTGATGAGCCCAATGACCATAATATCAAGGTGATCTTCCAGGAAACATTTGACTCTAAAAACATGTAAAGTAAGACAAATACAACACCTAACGTACATAACATACGTCTAGACTTTCCTATATGTGCATCGTATTAGGATTGTGAGTAAGTCCAGAAAAATGTTTTTCTCTAAAGGAATAATGAATGTCTACAAGGGATATGTTATGATATATGGCACGGGGGTCATTGTCACACCCTAAGGTCGGGGTTAGACGAACAGTTGAATTACACAACACATAACCTTTTACATACAACACAACTGAAGTCTTAATTAGGTCCATAATACCAAAAGTACACTAAATTTATTTACAGCTATGTACTACAAAGTTATTCATGCCAAATACATTCCTTGTCAAATAGCAATTCGATGCGTTCAAACCCAAAGTCCTTGAACTAGAGGAAATGACATGCCTGGAATACATGCTAAGTCAAGTCAGCTAATGCTGGTTTGTTCTAAGTTTCACTTCACAAGTTCATTTGAACACAACATTTCAACAGTAAAAACCGTACGTGTAATTTCCATTTTGCCCTCAGGCCTTACATAAAAACTCCACAAGTCAGGTCACCCTCGATATGTGTTTTATTCAATTGAGCACCCTATGTTCCAGTACACCGTACATGTTCCTTTTAACTTAGAGCTGGCTAGGTCACAAATTGACCATAGCTCACACACAAATTCAAATTATTGTATTAAAATACACAATGCTAGTAAAGTCATGCATATGCAAATTCAATCATTTAGTTATTCGACCATTCCACCATTCATTCCAAGGCATCATACTATATATAATCGGAAGCAAACAAGAAAAACTAGTGTGAGATTCAACTAAACGCACTACCACAGAAAAGCCCACCAGGCGGACATCGGTTTTGCCCAATCCAGGGGGACTAAAACTTCTGCCTACGAAGGGTATGTCAAGTGCTCTCAAACGTGTATATATATCAAATAAACATGTTATCCTGTACATTTACTACAACATCATTCTGACCTTTCAAGACAAATGTTTCATTTAAGTTTAAATAATTACAATTTAAACTATGGTGCACATTCCATTTTGAAAACTCACAAGGATTTTTACATTTAAAAACAATTTTGTTCATGAACATTTTCATGCGTGTATTCTAGACCCAAATTTACAAAAAAAAAATGGGGGCGAAGTCATTAAACTCCCCTAGATAGGCAACGTCTCCCTTAAAAGAATCCTTTCTAAACGCATGTCCCTCCTATAAAAAGGGTAATCTTGCGATTCATAGGTAACAACCCGCATTCACATGGTATAACCTGTATCCTTCGGGTATCAACTTGTATATTTCCGGGAATAACCCATATTTTCCTCGGTATCTACCAAACATTTGTTTCCACCATTTATATTTATAAAAATATAAATATTCCGATACTTTTGATCCTTTCAATCTGATGTCGAGTTTTTAACCAATAACCATTTACAAATTCATTTCTACAAATACTAATTATACCCGTAAATATTTCCCAACCAACTGTCTCACGTAAACTATCTTGTATTAAAATCAAAGCTTATGGGGTAAAGTTTATACCTTCCCCATAAACGGTTCGCGTACACGAAACCATCCGAAACTCGACATGCAACGAAATCAAATACCACCATATTAGGATCGTTGTCTTTCAGCCTCTATGCAATAACATTTCCGCTGCTGTTTTTAACAAAACACTTTGTTACTAATAGCATCCACAATGCTGGGCGCAACAAACTCCAACAAACGCACCACACCAGGTGACACAACATATTTCCAAACTTCCTTTAAAGATACCAATTTTTACTCTAAAATTACATTTTTTCAAACACCTACCTTTTTATAAAAATAAATAATTAAATATATTGTATGCGAGAGAGGGGACCCACCAAGTACATCCATGCCTGTTTGGATATCTGGATGAGAGACAAACAATTGTTGGATAATTGGATCGAACTCGAACAATAAACACCGACAATATTGATCACAAAAATCGACTCCTTTTATTAATATCAAATACCACACTTTACAATAACCCCTAAACCCTCTATTTATACTAAAACCAAACTAATCCTAACCTAACTCAAACTCAATTAAATAATCGAATAAATAAACAAAAACTCAATCCTACTCTAATACGAACTCAACAAAATAGTTAATAAATTAATAATAATAACTATCAAGATTATTCCTTTATTCTCCCCCTTAATCTTGATATGCACCCGCTACCTCATCAAAACAATGTTGGCTCGTCATCTTCTCGGGTTAAGTTAGCCACTTCCTCCTTTTCATTCAAATCAGGACATTCATATGCAAAATGTCCGGTTCTTCCACACTCATAACATCTTAAGTTTCTTTTGAAATTTCCTCGGCTATAACCTCTTCCATGTCCAACTCCTCTTCCTTGACCACGAAATTCACGACCCTCATCCTTTGGAATTTCTTGATTATCAGCACCATGATCTTGCTTATTATCCATACGAGATCCATTATCTCGTCCTTGGTTATTGTAGCCACGACCACGACCACCATACCGATTGCTACCACTAGTTTGTTTCCCACGTTTGTCCGATCGAGAAAACAACAATTTATTTTGATTCTCATTCGACCCTTCTTGGCCGTTTATCATTTTTTTCAAATGCCTTTAACCTTCCTATGGCCTCCTCGAATGGCATAGTCTCAAGATCTGCAAATTGTTCAATAGATGCTACAATTGGCATAAACTTTCCCGGAACAGAATTAAGGAGTTTCCTTACCACGACCTCTTCTTCAATTGTTGACCCGAGACCTTTAAACTTTGCTACAATACTTGTAATCTTCCCAGCAAACACATCAAGAGATTCACCATCACCCATTTGCAATTTCTCTAAATTGTTTCTAAGTGTTTGAAGTCGTGCCTTTTGCACCCGATCAGCTCCAAGAAAACGAACTCGTATCGACTACCAAACATCTTTTGCATCCTTATGTTTTGCCACTTGTAATAGGATGTCCTCGGGTAGGGATTGGAAAATAAAAGCTCTTGCGGTCATGTTTTTCTTCAGTTCAACTGCACCACCCGTCACTGGATCGATGGCCTCCCAAAGTCCATTAGCTTGCAAGATCGACTCTACCATAATGGCCCAAGTCGTGTAGTTTGTGGTTGTTAACTTAGGGCATTGAAGAGAGATGCCGATTGTTCTCTCAATGGTACTATAGCACTGATAACGTTTCCTTGTCCTTGAGACATACTAAATGATTCACACAGAATCTCACAATTTTCCGGTCACACAGACCTCCGATCACACAGATCTCTCTGCTTTGATCACACAGATCTCTTCTACTTAGTTCACACAGAACTTATTCTCTTTGATCACACAGAACTCATTCTCTTGGCTTACACAGAACTCGATCTTCTTGGCTCACATAGAACCTCTTCTTGGTCTCGATCTTTGGCTCACTCAGAACCCTGGCTCACGCAGAACCTCCTTTGATCTTCATCGTCTTACACGATCTGCTTGGTTTAATCGTCTCACTCTTTTTTTCTTCACCTTTTCCCTTTCTTTTATGGCGGTTCCAATCAGGTGTGTGGCTGCTTCAATTTCAAATTAATTCCAGCCACAAGCTTGAGAGGTGCTTTTAATTCTCACCTGCTTGGTTAGCTTCTTTCTTTGACTTTGTTTTAAGAAACGACTCCTTCCTTCAATTGCTTACTTGCTTCTCTCGACCAAAAACAGCCGCAAACCCAAACCTGTTGCTTCCTTCGAATCTCTTGCTGTGATTTCTTGTTGTTACGTACACAGATCTAGAGCTTGATAGGCTCTGATACTAATTGTTGGATAATTGGATCAAACTCGAACAATAAACACCAACAATTTTGATCACAAAGATCGACTCCTTTTATTAATATCAAAGACCACACTTTAAAATTACCCCTAAACCCACTATTTATACTAAAACTAAACTAATCCTAACCTAACTCAAACTCAATTAAATAATCGAATAAATAAACAAAAACTCAATCCTACTCTAATACGAACTCGACAAAATAGTTAATAAATTAATAATAATAACTATCAAGATTATCCCTTTAACAAACACCCCCTCTAATGGTACCAGGTTCATGATCCGTTTTACCACATTAGTTTCATATGAGGCAAAAGATCACCAAGGGAGGTGCTCTAACAAGTTATCAGCTCGATTTTGAATCTACAGGGCTGAGATCATTATTTAGTCTAGTAGATAGGATCATTTAGGTTTTAGGAACCCACTGTTCAAAAACCATTATGATCCGATCGTTGGATCTCCGAGAAATTAACAAACTTTGAGACTGCTTTGTTAAATCGAAAAATAAGCATTGTTGTGAAAACCAGGTTAAAATCAGACTTTCGGAGCTCAAATTAACATTCTAACCGTTGGATGATCGTTGTTATGTTATGAAGCTACTGAAGAAAATTCAAGAAGATATAACAGCTAGATTTACGGGAAAATGGACTGGATCGCGACTGTGTTCTCAGAAACGCAAATCACAGTTTTGTCATAAGTCTGTTCAAGACTTTTGACAGCCAAAATGGGATTAAGCCTCAAATTTAAGTGAAATGAAGCTTACCAAGGGTTCTCGTCGAAAAATTAGCTTCGGTTGAAATATTTGTCGGCGGTCGCCACCGGACCACAACGAACAGCCACAGTCGGCCGCCAGCCACCTTAAATTCTAACTTGCAGAAGCCTCCACAACAGAACAGATCAGGTGGACAATTTACGTCTCGCACGTCCACTTCTGCTGGTTCATCTGGTCCATCTTCATGGACATTTAAACCACCTCAATTTACTGCTGCTGCTACACCACCATCTGTAGAAATGAACAAACCACCATCTGCTCTGGATCCGCAAGTATTTGAACAGTTCAGACAGTTTCTTGCCGCCAATCCTACCGCTATGTATGCTGCGAGACTGTCTTCATCTGGTACCTCAGGTATTCCGTCATCATTATGGATTTTGGATTCTAGTGCCTCACATCATATGTCTCCCTATCTGTCTTCTTTTCTTTCTTTGTCTCCTGTCTCTCCTGTTTCTGTCATGTCTGCTAGTGCCACATCCATGTTGGTAGAAGGTGTTGGATCTGTGTCTACCCCTCATGTGTCTCTCAATGATGTCTATTATATTCCGAAGCTTGCCTTAAATCTTGCTTCAGTCAGTCAGTTGTGTAAATCTGGAATTTGGGTTTTCTTTTGTGACACTGTTTGTGTTATGTAGGATCAACACACTTAGAGGGTGATTGGGATCGGCCGTAGGGTGGGAGATTTATATGTCTTAGAAAAACTCAAAGTGCCTGCTCCTGGTGTTGCTGCTTCCAGCGTTGATTTATCCTCTTTTCGTTTAAGTCCTTTGTCGTCTGAATTTTATATTTGGCATTCTCGTTTGGGACATGTGTCCGCATCTCGTTTAAAATTTTTGGTTTCCACAGGTGTTTTGGGTCAGTTGCAAACCTATGATATTTCTAATTGTTGTGGTTGTAAACTTGCCAAATTTTCTGCTTTACCTTTTGCTAAAAGTATTTCTCATTCTGTTGCACCATTTGATATTGTTCATTCTGATGTGTGGGGACCATCACTAGTATCCACTAAGGGTGGTTCACGTTATTATGTTTCCTTTATTGATGATTACACTCGTTATACCTAGATGTACCTTATGAAACGTAGATCTGAGTTCTTTGACATTTATAAAACATTTAGTGCTTATGTTCAAACGCAGCATTCGGCTGTGATAAAATGCTTCAGGTGTGACTTAGGGGGTGAATACACCTCTAATGATTTTACTCAGTTGCTTGCGTCAGATGGTACCATACACCAATCGTCTTGTACTGACAGCCCTCAACAGAATGGTGTTGCTGAAAGGAAACATCGTCATCTTATGGAAACCGCTCGTTCATTCCTTTTATCTACTGAAGTACATAGTGTCTTTTGGGGAGAAGCACTTCTGACCATCAAACATGTGATTAATAGGATCCATGCTTCTCACAATGATGGGATGTCTCCATTTGAAAGTCTTTTCGGTGAACGCCCAAACTATGGTGAATTATGGGTTTTTGGATGTACTTGCTTTGCTCTCCCTCCTCATGTTGAACGAGACAAATTGACAAATAAGTCAGCCTTATGTGTTTTCTTAGGCTATGCCAGTGGTCCCAAAGGATATGGCACGGGACAAAAAGGATACCGTTGTTTTGATCCTATAAGTCAGAAGTTATATGTATCAAGACATGTTACTTTTCTTGAACATATTCCATTCTATTCGATTCCAGCTAAGTTCCATGATGTAACAAAGTCAGATCTTTAGAATATTGATCATTTTGCTAGCAACATTGATGTCCCAACCTCTGATGTTCCCGTTTCGTCTGTTGATCCTAATATGCCTGCTCCAGATACTTCTATTGCACATGATGTACCAGTTCATGAACCTTCCACGTCATCTGGCACCAATGTTGATTCTCCTCCACCTCCGAGAAAGTCTACTCATGCATGCAAGTCTACTCAATTACCAGATTTTGCATACTCTACATATTCTGCTTCGTTTAGTTCATTTATTACGGGCATTCATCATCTGTCTGAACCAGAATCATATACAGAGGCTGTCTCTTACCCTCTATGGCAAAATGCTATGGCTGAAGAGCTCACTACTCTTCATCAGACTCACACCTGGGATTTGGTTCCTCTACCACCAGGTAAACATAAGGTTGGTTGTCATTGGGTGTATAAGATTAAGACAAAGTCTGATAGCTCTGTTGAACGGTACAAGGCCGGACTTGTGGCAAAAGGATATTCGCAAACGTATGGTATGGATTATAAAGAGACCTTTGCCCCTGTGGCAAAAATGACAATAGTTCGTACTTTAATTGCTGTTGCGTCCGTTCGACAATGGAAGATCTGTCAAATGGATGTCAAAAATGCTTTTCTGAATGGTGATCTTCATAAGGAGGTTTACATGACTCCACCCCCCGGAATAACTTATCAGCCCGGTGAAGTCTGTCGGCTTCGAAAAGCTCTATATGGACTCAAACAGGCCCCTCGTGCCTTGTTTGAAAAATTCTCTACAGTCATCACTTCCCTTGGCTTTCTCCCTAGCAATCATGATTCGGCATTATTTATTCGATGTACGAATGCTGGACGCATTCTCTTGTCTTTATATGTGGATGACATGATTATTACAGGCGATGATTATGATGGCAATGAATCCTTGAAAGTGACTTGGCCCATCGTTTTGCTATGAAAGATTTGGGATTCTTACGGTATTTTTTGGGGATTGAGGTAGCTCAATCTAAAAAGGGATATCTTCTCTCTCAGACGATGTATATTTCTGATCTGTTTCAACGTGCAAGACTTTCTGATAACAGAATTACAGACACTCCTCTTGAAACCAATGCACGTTACTCTCCCACTGATGGTGTTCCTCTATCTGATCCGAGCCTATATCGTACCATTTTAGGCAGTTTGGTTTATCTTACAGTTACTCGCCCTGATATCGCTCATGATGTTCATGTGGTTAGCCAGTTTGTTACCGCTTCTACTTCTGTTCACTAGGGAGCTGTTCTTCATATTTTGAGATATCTTCGTGGCACTCAGTTTCAAAGTCTTGTATTCCCTTCTACGTCTTCTCTGGAATTGCGTGCCTATAGTGATGCTGATTGGGATAGTGATCCCAACGATCGTAAATCCACTATTGGTTTCTGTATTTTCCTTGGTGATTCCCTAATATTATGATAAAGCAAGAAACAAGACGTTGTCTCTAGGTCATCCACTGAGGCTGAATATCGTGCTATGGCTGTGACTACATGTGAAATTGTTTGGTTACGATGGCTTCTGGTAGATATGGGGGTTGTTTCCTCGCCTACCCCATTACATTGTGATAATCAAAGTGCTATGCAGATCGCCAAGAACTCTGTCTTTCAAGAACGAACAAAACACATTGAAATAGATTGTCATTTTACTCGCCATCATCTTCAGCTCGGGACCATCTCACTTCCTTTTGTTCCATCAGCCTTGCAGATTGCAGATATTTTTACCAAGGCTCAATCGGCATCTCGGTTTCGTTTTTTGTGTGACAAACTCTCAATGTTTATTTTTATTGCATTGTGAGTTTGAGGGGGGATGTTAGCATAATAAGTTGTTATGGGCCTTAGCCCATGGCCAGTTATCTTTCTATTTAATATTGCTTTCTTCTTCATTTGTAAGCTAATCTTCATTTGAGTAATAGAGAGTATCCATCTTTTCTCTGTCATGTTCATTTGTTAACAGTTACATTGTTTTCTAGTTTGACTTGAAATATGAGAAAATAAAAACATGATGTCTGATCAAGATTCAACTTTGATTAGAGCTTAGGCTAATTGGTTAGCTTATGGCTCACGGTTAGATAAAATATATTTTTATGAACATGAATATTACGTCGTGGAATTAATTAATACGAGAGTGAGCGAAATTTGTGTTTTGATCTTCTAATTTGAACTCTGGTTTGACTTCATTTACATTTGTGGTAAATATATTTTACGTATTATTGTACTAATTTTTGTATAAAAGGTTTTATAATGTTTCTCTCAAACTAAAAAATATATATCGTCCTAACTTTTGTGGTTAACAATTGCTTTCATGTAGGTCCGGTTAGCTTAAATAAGGAGGATCTCACATTAACATTGAATCCAAACTCATGGACACAGGTTCACACATTCAACTAAATTTACATTAATTTAATTCTCAAGTTAAGGTTATATTTAATTAATTTGTTTTGGTAAATGGTTTATTGTAATAGATGGCTAATATCATATTCGTGGATATGCCTGCTGGTACCGGGTTTTCCTACGCAGAAATCAAAGAAGGGTGGATTAGCAGTGATAGTATTCAAGTTGCCCAAGCTAATGACTTTATTAAAAAGGTTAAAGTAATAGTATAATAATCCTACATTTATGGCAAATACGTTTTAGATATATAAAGATTTCTGCAAACAATATTTCAGACTTCACCATGGGTGACTCAATAGGGTTGGAGCCTCCCAAAAAGCCCATTTAAAAAAAATTATATATATCCATACTATATAATAAATAAAGGTTTTCATAGGACACTTGTCACTCTTATATTCATCCTTAACTTTTTTTCTCTCCTCTCTCTCCTATTAATTATACAACTTTTTTAATAGTTTTTATAATTTTTTTGTTTACCGCCTCTCTCCTATTAAATAATAATGATTTATATAATTATTTTTTTAAACGATTTCATAAATATGTAATATTTAAATTTTTATTACTAAGAATAAATAATATTACATTTATTCAACCCGTGTAATACACCGGGTTTCTAAAGTTTAATATGAATTAACATTTATCACTTATATAAAAAAAATTAATACTCAACTAAAAAATTATTTTAAAAATTAACTTAATAAATTTTATAACTGTCACGTAATATTTTATTCAACCCGTGTAATACACGGGATTCTAACCTAGTATATATATATATATATATATATTTATAACTAGGTTAGAACCGTGTATTACACACAGGGTGAAAAAATATCAATAAATAAAATTCTTAATTATTTTTATATATTCTATAGGTGGAAAAATGTATTACATAATAACAATAGAAAACAAAATTCAAAAATTTCTAAAAATTAATACATAATTGGGTTTCAAAAATACATTAATTAATATTCAATGCAATTTGACTTCCATTTACTATTTGATTGAAAACATAAGCTACGAAATTAGATTTCAAAGTTTTTTACAATAAGATATAATTTAAAATAAATGTGTTTTATTAGTACAATTAATAATTTCTTTAAAATATATTATTATTGAAAAGATAGATGTGTATTTAGTAAGGGAGAGATTCGGAAAAAAAATGAGAATGAATATGAATACGACACGTGGCATGAGAAACCTTTATTTATTTTATAGTATAAATATAAATATGAGTGTAAAGTTAGAATACAAAATAGAATTTAGGAATTCAATGGGTTGTGGGAAGCCAGATATGCGTATTCTTCAATTAGGGTAATTAACTAGTGATTTTGGACCGTGATTTTTGCGAAGATCAAAGATTGATGTACAATCGATTATTGCCTTCTTAGTTCTTGTTTTTTCAAATCTCAAATTGGTAATGAGGTAATCGACTATTCGACTGAATTTGTTCAATTGATGGTGGATCATTGATTCAGACCTATTTCTTCAATCGATTGAAATAATCAACCATCACTGATTGACTGAAGCAATCGACTAAGTTTCAATCAGCGATTGTTCTTCCGCTCTTTCTAATTTCCGAGTTGGCGATTGTTCTTCAGTTCTTCTTCTCTTGTTCTGCTATTTTGTTTTGTTGATCAGGTGCGTTTCATTGTTTCAATTTGATTTGATTTGGTATTTTGCTTATTGCAATCTGAGTTATGTTGTTCTGGTTCATTTGAATTGATTTTCCTATTGCAATATGAGTTTGGTTCATCTGATTTGATTTGCTTATTTCAATCTTAGTTCTGGTTCATTTGATTCGTTTGCAATCTGAGTTCCGGTTCATTTAATTCATTTGCAATCTGAGTTCAATCTTACTTTACTGCTTTGCAATATGAGTTCTGCTGATTTGGTTTAAAAGCTTGTTCTTTGCTTTTAGATTAATATGAGATAATCTTATGTGCCAAAGACTAGACTCAGTTGTTGATGCCCTTAAAAAAACATGTGACATTTCCATTTGAACTTGCATTTTAAGATAAACAACATAAAAAAATTTCCCTTTTTTGTTGTATGTAAAGTATGATCGGCAATTAATTGCTCCCCCTTCTCAAGTATCCAAGGGGAAGAGATTTTGTGTTGCTTTTTGTGAATATAATTCTAAAATTTATATTACAAATATGAGATACACTGAGAAGATTTAATTTCGATTAATAAACAAGAATAAATTCGTCAAAAACTTATCTTATCACAAAGTTTTTGTCCAATTACATGTCCTTTTTCATTATCTCAGGAAGAAATATTGCCTTCTCCTTTCATATTATATAAAGTTTTGATGAAAAGAATTGTTTCCTGTCATGTGACTAGAGCATTCACTATCTATGTACTAGATGGTATCATGAAATGTAGATGCTCCCTGCACATAGAAAGTAATTGTTGGCATTTCCCGTTAAGTTTTACTCATAAAACACAGCAAAAGTCTTGATAAATCCTCAAATTGAGAAACTAGGAGGAGTGATCCAATTGCAAGAACATAAAGAAACCTAAAAACACATCCATAGGGTGTTTCAGGAAACATACCTTGATTGTAGACTGTAGATACGACTAAAAATTTCATGCATGTCCAAATCCTTTTGAAACAAAACACGATCTCAATCGCGTTTTCTCTTCCCATTCCAATCAAATAGACGCCACTAGACGAACCGACTTTAAACCGGAATCGGCGGCGGCGATGAAGCCGGTGGCAGTTACTACTGAAGAGCGGCGGAGAGGGCCGACGGTGGCAGCCGATGAAAGGTGGATGGCTGCGACAATGGGTGTGGAGTGATTACGGTTTTGTTGTTTTAATCTCAATTAAAACACAAGTGAATTAGATCCACTAAAATTCTACTCCTAAGCCTCTATTTATATTCTTATTCCAAAACCTTAGTATCATTTCAATGGGCTCAGGATTAACTAATTAGTTTAGCTCAACTAATTAGTTTTTAGCTCACTAGAATTTGGGTTTGAATAATTTAATTTAATCAAACCCATTTGATTAAACCTAATATATGTATTTCAAAAATATATATATATATATACATACACACACATATATATACATATATATATATATGTATATATATATATGTATATATATATATACATATATATATATATACATACATATATATATACATATAGGGGAGGGTTTCAGAGAAAACCAAGAGTTAGACGAAAACAAAAAAACCAGCTTTTAACCATTGATGGAAATTGATCAATGAATGAGATTAATTAGTGGCAAATTTGTAAATATCTAATAGATTATGGATTTAATTAAATGCTATAGGGGTATATTGGGTAGATTACAAATTTTATATTTTGGAAAGAATCAAAATCACTTAAAAAACTCTCTTTCTCTCTCTCTAAAATCAGTTGAACGACTATATTTTTTTTTCAATAATTACTTATTTGCTTACGTATATGTAAACGTGTATGAACATAAATAATAAAATGTGAAAAGAGTAACCGAGTTACATATACGTAGCCCAGAGAAAAAAAAACACAGGTGTACATATTTACATATGGGTCAACAGAACATAAAAAAAATGGGAAGAAACCAGTTACGTATAGGTAGATCAAACGATTTACGTATACGTAACTCGTACGAGTTACGTATACGTAGCTAATACGAACCGCCTTCAAGAATTATCTTTCAATTTCTTTGCTTTATAGAGTAACATGTTGCCTAAAACTCTTGAGAAGCAGAACCGATTGCTATCAATGAAGACACCCGTCACGCACCTATATATACAATCAACGACTTTCATTAAGAAAGCAGATAACATGTTTGTGGTATTTCTTCAGGGAATGAGTTAGCGACCATCTACATAAAGATATTGAGACATACAGCACCTTTGTCATTTGCGTTCACATCACTTTGAAAACAAAACCCAAGGAGATTATGCATATTATAAATTTTAAAAAGGAGTGTGTGTACCTGCACTATAGCCTTTCCGGTAGGGTCGAGAGCTCCAGATGCTGAAACCTTGTTAAGATCTCGTAGATTATATATATATATATATATATATATATATATATAGGGAATGGATCCAATCAAAACCCACTCTCCATGTCAAAAGACACTCTCCATGTCAAAACCCAATAACTATTATTCTGTGATTGATCAAGTTAGATTATAGATGATCCAATGATCATGGCATAAACACTTTATTTTATTCATAAAAAGTACACATTAAGTTTCTTAAAAGGTATTTTAGACAATACACCATGGGCCTGACTGCAGTTTCTGAAGATTAGTTTATGACCTGACAAAAGTTTAGACATACAAAAAAATTCTTATTTCCTAATAAACAAATGCATGTTTACACTTTACATAAATATACATAAAACAAAATCTAAACCCACTATATTTTAGACACATTAGCACCCAAAAATTATAAACAAATATTTAAACAAGAGTTTACGATGACACCGAGGTAATTTACAATTACACTGTGGTAACAAATTGGTAATTTACAACTACACTGTGGTAACAAATTAGTAATTTACAAGTACACTATGGTAACAAATTGGTAATTTGCAATTTACAATCCAACCATGGCAATATAACTGTATGAACAAAAAACTGAATGAGAAAAATACATAACTTCTACCTATTGCTGATCGAATAGGGAAATCAACGAAAAAGCCCTAAAATCAAACTCCCTTTATCAATCAGATTAAAATAGGGGGGAAATTACCAGGCACCTCTTGAAAGAAGAGAAATCAACTGATTGAGAAAATCCACGTCTACCTTTCTTCCGCAAGAAGCCGAAGTTGCAGGGGTGGAGAATATGAAGTTGCAATTGTTGAGAATTTGAAGTTGCAGGGGTGGAGATTTTTTTAAGCCAAAATCAGAATTTTTGTGATGTTTGGTCTGAAATTATACATTTGATCTCTAAAATTTTAAACCCAAACCTGATACTTAGTCGAACACCACCACCATTAAACCCGATTAATCAATTTTCGTCTTCTAGGGCATGGTTTTGGGGTCGGTTTAAGGTAGAGAGAGAGTTGACGGAGTTGAGACCGTAAGGGCTTTCAGCAGCGTCGACGTAAGTGGGTTTCAGACGATGGAGTGTTCTCCATTTTTTTCATGGTGGTGGAGAAGTGGAGAGCAGGAATAAAAAAAATTATGAAATTGATAGGTTGATGATGAGATATATACTGTACACAAAGTAGGTGCATTGGGATAATATAAAAAAGGTCTGCAGAAAAAGAAAGAGGCAGGTCCAAGAGGCGAAATTACAATATTACCCTTCAGGAATTCAAATGCAAAAAGTGAGGTGGCGCAATGTGATAGGATAAGAAGGGTTTGAGGGTTTTGACATGGAAAGTGGGTTTTATTGTATGCATATCCTATATATATAAAGATTTAATACAAAGGGCTTTTAACATACAAAGGGTATGAATGATTTTGAATCATATATCTAGAAAATCAAGGGTTAATATGAAGGTGTGCCTAGTCAACTTTTTTCTTTACGTGAAAAGAGTCTCGAGGGATAAAGTTAGAATAGCATGTCATTGTTAACTTTTTGCAAGTTCCTAATTTTTTTTAACTACATATAACTTTTTAATACGATATTATTTATTTTTTTAAATTACACTATAAAAATCGAGGATTTTATTCTATTTAATTTGAGTATAGTCTTGCTATACTTTTAGTATAAAAAATCAACTTTTTTTAAGAAAATGTCAATTTTCTATACGTATAACATGCGTGATTATTCGTATAACATATGTGATCATCACCATGCATTTTTATTCATATAACATGTGTGTTTATTCGTATAATATGCATTATTATAATTTTAAAACATGTGTTATTATTACTTTAGAACAAACGTTACTGTTATTATTCACATATATATATATCGTGATTATTCGTATAACATGGCTTATTATCATTTTAAAACATGCGTTATTATTATTACGTGGACGGATTTACCCATCATCCCAAGGACGCGTGTCGCGTTCTAGGGCTTCATACGCTTCGCACGCTAAAAAACCTTTGTACGATAACCCACCCATATGGGAAGATTCCGCTAAAAAGTGAATTTTCGCTAAAAAATCTAAGAAACTGGGTCAAACGAACTCCGATGGAACTCATTCGAGCGGTGTTGGAACCGGCTCGTCGAAATAAAACCTAAAGATAAACCCTAAACCCTTAAAGCTAAACCCTAAAAGCTAAACCTTAAAGCTAAACCCAAAAACCTAACCACCCCCTACCCCCCCCCCCCCCACAAAAAAAACTTAAATCCTCCCACCCCCACCCCCCAAAAACCTAAATCCCCCACCCCCACCCCAAAAAAACCTAAATCCCACCTACCCCCACCCCACCCCCCAAATACCTAAATCCCCCCCCCCATCCCACCCCATCCCCCAAAAAGCTAAACCCTACCCCCACCCTCCAAAAGCCTAAATCCCCCCACCCCCACCCCCACCCCTAAAAACCTAATCCCCCCCCACCCCCCAAAAACCTCGATTAGCTGGTTTCAACGCCGCTAGAATTAGCTCAATCAGAGTTCGTTTGACTCGGTTTTGGTTGAAAAAGAAATCATTTCTTAGGTTTTTTATCGAAAATTCAATTCTTATTTGAAGCTCCCCCTATATATATATGTGTGTGTGTGTGCTATTTTTGGCTAAATATATATATACACACACATTAACAATAAACTTAATTATTTATATATTCTCAGTTATAGAAATCATATATATAAACCATTTAATTAATTGATTAAACGTTTATTCTAAATAACCGTTTATTTTATAATTTAATTTTCAAATAAATAGTTATTATTATTCAAAATAATAACAATTACTATTCTAAGATCACAATCACAAATCCTTGATTCACAATGACGTTTAATCTCATTTAAACGAGCTAATCATTTTACGTTATTCATTGTGTGACCCTTTAGGATCAACTTTTTATAATGTTACTTGAGCACACTAGGTCCATCAATCTCCCATTTGCACAAGACTGGATCAAATGTCAGTGTAGATACCGGTGGGCGTAAAGCAACACCTCTCTGCCCCTAGCGAAGCCTGATACTTTTATGTAATGCTCAATCACTAACCAAGTCAATGTTCTCTAACATTGATGTTGTGTGAAAGTCATGGTTTATTTTGTCAATCATCCTTCGGTTATCGGCATCCTGTTGAACATAACACATGGATCAAAATTCAATCTCATATATTGTTCAACTATTCTGTTTCTCCTCCATATTTAAAATGTTCTACTCAAACTCTCTGTTTAAGCACGTCCATGCATTTACACCAGATGTATCTCTTCTTCAGTAGCACTCTTAATTGTTCTCCAACTGCAGCATGGTCAGTTGCATGTGACCAGTTGCAGCAACTCTTTAGCGACATCAGTGGCGGTGGCAACAACAGTTATAAACGCTTTGAGTTATCTGTCAAATCAGTTGCAACAGCTATTAAGTTGCATAAACTTTCAACATATGTTGATTCATCAGTTCCATTGATTTTAAAAATTAACATGATCACACCCAGAAATTGTGTTTTTAGACAAACATAATTTTTATTGTTTACATAATTAACCTACATTGAACCACACACATTTGGGTGGTTTTATACATTTTACCCTAATAAGACTAGTATGCTTTGTAGTGAACTTTTTGTCTGCAACTATCTATGAGCAGTTTCTGAGCGACCATTCCAAGTTTTTGCCGAATCCACTATACATTTCAGGAATTTCTTACACTGGTATTATTGTTCCCAAAATCACTCTAGAATTATATGAAGGTAATTGATATTTTCTCTCTTCTTGGATTAATTTGATGAATGATGGGTAAAGTTGTGATATATGGAACATGATCACATTTACAGGTAACGAGCGTGGAGATCAACCGGCAATCAATATTCAAGTTAGTTATTAAACCTTACAAACTTTTAAAACATTTGTTTCACTTTTATACACATAAAAAACGACCCTGACGTAACTCATAGAGATTTAGTGTAGACATTTATTTTTAATAAACAATAAAAGTTTAATATGCACGTTCATCGATAAGATACTTTAATATACTGAGAACATTAAAATTAGTTATGAAATATAATAGCATTTATTTAAACTTTATTTTTGAAAATGGGAAAAATATCAAATTTATTTCTATTCGTAAATGTGTGTAGGGCTACATTCTTTGCAGCCCTTTCACCGATAAGTTCATGGATTTCAATTCAAGACTTGAATACGCTCATCGTATGGGACTCATATCAGATGATGTTCACAAGGTGATCTTACTGCTTAATTAGTATTATGAAAAAGCTAATCTTGATTACTAGGTTCTATGTATGACAACTTGATTTGTAGTCAGCGAGAGACAATTGTCATGGTAATTATGTTGACATAAATTCGACCAACTTAGCATGCACAAATAGTCTTCAAAGTTATGAAGAGGTTAGGCTTATGAATACAAGTATGTAAACATATCAACTTTTTGGACAAGATATCTAGAAATTTCAACTTGCAGTGCATAAGCCATATTAATTTCGAAAACATTTTGGATCCATATTGCGATGAAAATGATCCGACGCTAGATTGTGAGGTAATCTCTCTCTCATATTTATTTGTTTTCCATTTATTGTTGTCATTATTGCTCCTTGATAGCAAGTATGAAGGAAAGTGGGGCATCTTATTCATCCCCTGGCGTAGAGTTAGCCATATATAGTTGAAAAGGATAAAAGTTAATTCACCCGTATCTCAGACATTGGTGTAGATTTAGGAGTACATTTAGAGAGTGTGTGTTAGCCGTTAAAAGAATTTTTTTTTTGCTCATCGTGTTTTTATACATTACCTACGGTGCTTATCCAAACATCTTATTTTATTAATCATGAACTAAATAGGAATTTTTAAACACTTTAATAAGCAATCTTATACACCTTTAAACACTTGAGTTTTTTTTTTAATGATATTCTTTAGCACATGCCCTCTTTTCCTAATTCTATTGGATTTTATCATTCCGTGCCTAGCTACATCACTTTGAGGGTACTATATCTTAATAAGATTGGTTGATTAAGATGAAACAAAAAGAATTGGCATGACACCTTCCCTTTGTAAATTTCATTTATGTTTGTTTACAAATATATTAACTTGAAGCCTTCATTTTAATACTTTCAGAGAGATTATAGGAAAGCCCTAAATAAATGGGCGAACATCGACGCTGTACAACAAGCTCTCAACGTTCGACAAGTATGTAATCAAGTTTATTTTCTTGTAGTATTACTGAAATAGAACAATCATTAGCTAATTTCTTTTTCCTTTAGGGGGTGGTTGAAAAATGGGAGGTGATCAACTATACCTTGCATTACCAACAAGGAAAGAGTGACAATATATTCTATTCTTATGATATCTTTAGTAGCTTCTCCGATCATCAGAAACTTTCTACTAAAAATTGTCGAGCTTTGATCTTCAGGTAATGTCCCTCCCCCCCCCCCCCCCAAAAAAAAAACTGTAACCTAATTATCATTAAAAGAGATGTATTTGGTTAAATGTGTTCATACCATGTTTTATTGATTGACAGTGGCGATCACGATTTCACATTTCCATATGTTGGCGTTGAGCAATGGATAGCTTCCTTAAATCTCCAAGTTGTAGTACCATGGAAACCGTTCTATGCTGATGATCAAGTCGGAGGGTGAGATAGGGCTCCCTTGGTAAAATAAAGATAAAAAATCGAAATTAGAATTTGTTGTATATTAACAATCTTTGGCAATTACTTTTGCTAAAGTTCCACAACTGACTATATTTTTTTTTTCATTTTCCTTATGCAGATATCTAACAAAATATGCTAAAAACAATTATTCACTGACATATGGTACGGTTAAGGTGAGAAACACACATCAACATTTTTCACTAATGAGAATTAGGTTTATTGTAAACTCTTATTTGAAAACCATACAATAATATTACGATGGTTACAGGGTGCAGGACATGCGGTTCCAATTTACAAGCCTAAAGAATCTACAGTATTGTTTATAGAGTGGCTTTCTTCACAATCATATTCAAGCGATTCTGACATGAGATAGATGTAGAAATGGAGTACTATATGATGCATATTTAATTTGATTATTGATAAAAATTTGTGACCCCATTAAAATAAGGTATCATATGCCAAAATAAGGTACTAATGAGTTGTTTGAGTCGTACGTTATTCATGAACAATCCACTTTTATGTTCAGTATGAATGCATCATTAATTAATTACTTGAGTCATGTTATGCAGATTGGTTCTTGTGTGATTGGCTCAAATATGTTCGGTTCATATAGGTTGGAGAAGATCAAGATTAGATCGACCAATTTCTTTGATTCATATAAGCATCAAAATTTATATAATATCAAATTACTGTGTAGAAAAAACTATTTTAAAAATATAAAGTACCATAATTTAAAATAAAATTACTACCGAGTAAGTTTTTTTCTAAAAAGGATTACCAATCATTTTATATATAATAATCATGTATCACGTTTAAATCAAACTTGATTTGATAATCACAAATACTATAAATATTTTTGGCTTTTTGATTAACTAAAACTTTCTATTTGGCTTTTTGGAGTACTATATGATGCATATTTAATTTGATTATTGATAAAAATTAATGATCCCATTAAAATAAGGTATCCATTTTCACACTCTTCTACCAGATTTTATAGCTCAAGAAAGGTGTTTTAGGCCAAGAACATGTAAAGCAATGTTTAATTGTGGTGTAGTGGTTGAGGTGAGGTGAGGCATGAAGTCCTAAGGGACCCGGGTTCAATCCCTGTCACCACCATTAATTTCTACGGCATCGCAAATGAGGCCTTTTAGGCTGATGTACCGGGGTTTTACCCACGCCGATCCAGGGTTCGAGCCTCGGCTCTCCCTCAAGCCCGAAAGGGGCCATATTGGGTGGGGTTTTTCCTTGAAAGCTCTCCAACTCTGACGCCAAGTGGACCCGATTAAGACAACATATTGGCCGGAGTTGAACGAGGCTCTCCCATGTGACGGGGGTGCGACGTCACAACATTCAATGCTCGTCTTTCAAAAAAAATGTTTAATACATAAATGATAAGTTTTGGTTTGCATAGGATGATCCTTTCCTTTTTTGTTTTGACTTTATCCATAAAAGGATTGTTTATGACTCCTATGCAAGATACATAGAAGATATCGTCTATATTTGGAAAGGTTTTTGATTTGAATTCAAAATCTTTCATTTTATTTAAAAACAACTAACTTATCCAATATTTACATATAGGATTTGGGGTTTTATAAATTAAAAAAACTTAGCCAAGGTTTTATAAAATATCTCTGGAAAGCTTCATTGCTTTACTATAAATAATATTTTTTTATTAGTTATGTTATATTATTTAAAACCATTTTTTAATCTCTCTAAATTCCCAATACATTCATGTTGTCGGGTTTGGCTTTGATCAATACGTGCGGATGTCGGTTTTGACTTGTTGACCTTTGCATCGTTAATCATCATCAATGTTGTCATAATTGATGATTCATTAAGTGTATAGGAACATTTATGTGGTATATGTCCATCTTTAATAACAACTTACAAACACAAGTTATTGATTTCAATCATTATCAAAATAAGGGATTATCATAAATCTTAATCATCATTATCCCAACAATCTCCCCTTTTTTTTAATGACAAAAATTAATAACTTGTGAGACATTTGTAATTCATAAAGATGAGAATGTTAAAAATACCACATACCTGTAATGAATCAAAAATCCAAATTATAATTTTATTTGCCTAAATAATATTATAGGGATGAAAGTAGAATAAAGCAAAGAGGAGGGTTTGTTTTGAAAAAATGGGTCAAAAGCTAAAAGTTTAAGGGGGCAATGTGTAATTTGGAAAAATCATAATTTTGTCAAAAGGGAGGGGCTATTCACGCCATTTTTTGGTGTGTATATGTGTGTTTTTGCTTGAATAACAAAGGAGAGGAAAGATGGAAAATCAAGAACTACAAATTCAGATTTTTGCATGAGAAATCTTATTTGGTGAATACTTCAGCAGGGTAATGGAGCAAGTAATTATCATACCAGTAGGTCTACTTTCAAAGGTATTTCACGAATCATTATTATTATTTTTTATGCTAATTTGAAACTTTCATATGTAAAATTATGATGCAAAATTATTTTTGATAACTTTAATGCTAGATGGAGCAGAAGACAAAGCCTAACATTGATGACCCAAAAGTACAGTTAACTTCATTTGCTTTATAACCATTCTGTTGTTTTAAGTAGTTATTTGTTTATTTCAATTTTCAGAAAGAACGTGACATGGTTGAAAAAACATTTTTTGTGATAAACCAGTTAAAAGGCAACAACAAACGTTTTTTGTGATCGACCGGTTAAAGGCAACAGCAGATGATAACCTTGGCAAGGTAAACTATCTGAAACATAGTGACATTGTACTCCAAGCAGCCACAAAGATCAAGAATAGTTACAGTGGTGTTATGTAACAGAAAAAGGAAAAGGTTAATATGGTAATCCAAGCATCCACAACGCACAGTCGGTCCTCCTCACCCAGCAAAAGAAATGCAATAGACCAATCAACATTAACATGTTAGCGCAACGTAGATGGTTAAGTAAAACATTAACACGAGTGTTTATCTAATACGAGTCTCATAAAAATAAGGAACCACATCATAAACAGATTACAAATAATAATACCACAGTTTGGTACACCATATAACATAAATAACCATAACCACTCTAAACATTCCCTAATATCATATTGAACCGTACAGTCACAATGTCATAATAAAGAATAAGGAACATCGACAAAGTATGAACCTTACATCAAGCAAACAATCCCTAATGATGGTTAAGTAAAACATTAACATAAGTTGTTATCTAATAAGAGTCTCATAAACAGATTGGAAATAAGAACGAACAGACATATTGTTATATTAAAGAACAAGGAACATAGAAAAAAGTACGATCCCTACATCAATCAAGCAATCCCTGATATGTAGATGGTTAAGTAAAACATTAAATAAGTGCTTATCTAATAAACAGATTAGACATAAGACTACCACAGTTTGTAGACCCTTTAACATAAATAACCAAAACCACTGTAAACATTGCCTAATATCATAACGCACAAGGAATAAACATTCTCTAATAAGTCCTTCAAAGCAGAAACAAACTAACCTAACTAACAGTAAACTATAATTTAAGAACGATTAACATAACATTAATCAAAATGTAAATATCAACCACATAAGTACACAGGTTTAGTAGGCACATAAACATGAACAAAAGAAACTGTAGTACTTCATAGCAAAAAAAACGAAACGCTAAGTAGTCATATACTCAGATATAAGAACAATAAACTGAAAACCAAAGAAATTTTAACCATATACGATCAATATGATGTAAATAGTTTTCGTCTTCTGACCCTAGACGTCTGAAACAAACCGCAAGCATAAATGTAAGATAATCGCAAAGCGTTGATCTAAGAAAAATATAGGTTAAACGTTTCGAGCGACTTACGAATGAAGTCGTCCCATCCTTATGGATCTTACCACAAACACTCGAAGGTAGAAACCCTAGATCTAAGGCTACACTGGTGAAAACGCTAGATCAATTGATGCCCCCAAGTAACCTGGCTTCTTCGTTCCATCCACCTCCATGGTTCATCACCAGAATCAACCGAGGAATAAGTGTGAAAACCCCAACATGAACGACGCTACAAAGAATCGAGGACTCACGAGTATACCACAGATCTGACGATCGAAAACCCTAAAACGACTTATGAGAAACCCTAATGCGAAGAACAAGGGTTAATCGTTCACAATGTACGGTGATTTACAGAAGAAAGAAGCCTGATTCAGCATCGGAGATCATGATCGAGAAACCCTAGGATGAGAGTGTTGAAACTTGAAAGAGAATGAGGGCATGTTTGGGATTACTTTTAGAAAACAACTTATGACATTTTCAAAAAGTAAGTACCTACTTACTTTTGGAAAACAACTTTTCCATTTTTTAAAAACCAACTTTTACACCATTATCCAAACAAACTTTTGACTTATTGACTTCTTGAAGAAGTTAATAAGTCAATAAGTAGTTCCAAAAGTAATCCCAAACATGCCCTGAGAAATGTCTGAAATGTTTGGGCAAACGCTATGTGTCTGTGTGCCGGACAAATAACGGGTCGGTACCCACGTGCTGATGTGTAGGCCAGTCCGGTTAATATATATATTAAAACTTTATTGTTTTTCTTACTTTTTGTCTAATAAACTTTGACCATTTATTTTCTAATACCCACTTCTTACAAGTATTTAAATTATTACTATTATTGTTAAAATTATTATTATTATTATTATTATTCTTTTTTACTACTATTATCAATATTATTTGCATTAATAATTCATTAATATTACCAATTTTAATTAATATGTGTGTTTGTATTTTAAATATATTTTCCATGTATTGGTCGAATATTTTGGTTATGTATGTTGCTCGAAACGTTTAACCTATTAATATGCGTGTTTGTTATTTGTCCTTTTTTCTGAATAAATTAATTTTTGTGAACGTGGCTTTAATATTCATTTGGTATTAATTTTCGTAACCCAGACTGGAACGGGTATAAAACTAGTTCTATTGGATAGCAGTACAATAGTGGGCTAATTTGTTGGAGTCAATTAGAAGATAGCGGTCAGTTAGTTAGGTTGATATAAGGCTATTTATATAACCACCTTTCACATGAATTAATTTTAAGAAGAAACTTGCAGCAAATTTATGTTTTATATTTTGAGTTTATTTGATTTACCATAAGGATACTGTCGATCTCGAATCCGGATCTATCATTGTTGAAGCCTCTTCATCTTCTCCATCAACAAATTATGATCGTATGTACAATGTCTTTTTAAGTTTTAGAGGTGTTGACACCCATCTTAGCTTCACCAATCACCTCCACACCGCCCTCATGAATTCTGACCTCACCAGCTTTTTGGACGATAAAGAAATTCAAACCGGAGAATTTCTGAAACCAGAATTAGAGAGTGCAATCAAAGCGTCGAGGGCTTCTATTATAGTGTTGTCCGAGAATTACGCTTATTAAACATGGTGTCTTGACGAACTGGCTTTATTCCTTGAACAAAAGAAGAACTCCAACCAAATTGTTATCCCTGTTTTCTATAATGTTGATCCCACCAATGTCAGGAAGCAACAAAACAGCTTCGAAAAAGCGATGGAAAAGCATAAAGTGAAGATGGAGGTAGAGACAAATGTGGAGGGGAAAGGGCGATGGGCCGAGAAGATAGAGAAATGGAAGAATGCACTTGCACAAGTATTTTTTTTTTTTTGACCGGCAACAATGAGAAGTCTCATAGAAAAGCTAGCAGGGAACTAGCAATACTCCAGTTACAACCACGCCAAACGGCAACACCAAAACAATAGAAAAACAAAAAACAAAACCACATAACAATAGTTACAGATTACCATCGGGCCACCATTCTTAGCCTATTCCAGATATCGGATTCACTGTCCAAACCTCCCGGCAGCTACTTCGGTTTTTCCCCCTAAGTGAGCCCTAGTATATATTATGTCTTCCACCAACTCCTCCACTGATTTTCTAACCTTTGAGAATACCCACTTGTTTCTTACCTCCCATATCAACCACAGCGCACAATAGACAATAACACATCTTATCTTCTTTACCTTCTTCGAACCCGACCAGGACTTTAATAGATCTGCCAATTCAATAACTGATGATTGATTCGATATTTTAACCCCTATCCAGGTACTAATTCTGCTCCAAGTTTCTTTCGCGACCGGGCAACGGATGAAAGAGTGGTCTTCCGATTCTATATCTAGCATACAAAGAGAGCATAGAGAAGAAGAGAGTTGGATACCTCTAGCGACCAGCGACTTAGCCATCGGAAGCCTATATTGCAGTAATTTCCATATAAAGCACTGAACATTAAGAAGAACCCATTTGCACCATAACCATATTATGTTCAGATTCGTAGTGGTTAGGGACTTATCGTCAATCCATTTCCTGCACGATTCCGTAGAAAATGCACCCGACTTGTCACCTACCCAGACCCATTTATCAGCCCTTACCACAAACTTGTAAGAACTGATCATGTCTTCCGGATCTAAAATTTCTGCAGCCCTGTTTCTAGCAATCAATTGGTTCGCCTATTCCCATTTAAATCCCACAGAGCCGTCATTTAGGATCTCCACCCTGTCCGCAATCCGGCATGACTTGCGTTTTTCAATTTTGTACAAGTATGGAAATAGCATCTTGAAAGATCCAAGGCCGAACCATCGAAGCTTCCAAAAGGAAGAATTACACCCATTTCCAATCTGTTTCCTTATTTGGTCGTTGAGAGTAGAGCCCAAGGGACCCCAAATCATTGGAAGCTATCACAATTGCCGACCAATAATCACGGATAGATTTTTTATGAAGTTCCTCATGAGACCCCAAGGGGGAGTTATGTATAGCTTTAATACAGGAGGCCCACAAACTCTTCGGATCAGTCAAAATTTTCCATTTCCACTTTGTAAGCAAGGCTTGATTCATTGTACTAAGGCTTCCCACTCCAAGCCCACCCATTCTTCTAGGCTTAGAAACATTGTTCCAAGCGACCCAGTGAATTTTTTTTGTAGACGAACTACCACCCCATAAGAATCGTCTTCTTATTGATTCCATCTCTTTGATAACTTTGCAAGGAGCCTTGAACATTGAAAGATAATACAAGGACAGGCTACCCAAGACTGACTTCGAAAGAGTAAGTCTCCCACCAAAAGAAAGATTTTTGGCCTTCCATTTGTTTAGCTTCGTTTTGAATTTGTTTATCACCGCCTCCCAATTCTTGGCCAACTTCATGTTAGCACCTATAGGCAACCCGAGATGCACTAAAGGAAAAGGGTCCCTCAAGAAGCCCATATGTTCTGCGAATGCAGATACTTCCAATTCCGAGACCCCCACTCCAATTATCTTACTTTTATGAAAATTGATTTTTAGCCCAAGACTAAGTAAAAACATCTCAGTATCCGTTTGAGATTCATAATATTCCCGAACTCCCATTCCCCAAGAAAGAATACATCATCCGCGTACATAGAATGAGTAATAGTTGGACCATTATTTGGAAGAGTAACTACTTTAAACATACCATTTTGGGTAGCCGATTTCATCACAGCCGAGAGGCCTTCCATGGCGAGAATGAAGAGGAAAGGGGATATAGGATCACCTTGTCTAACCCCCCTTTCCATTTGAAACTCATCTGTCGGAGAGCCATTCACTAACACAGAAGCTCGAGCGGACTTTAGATATCCTATTATCCACTGCCTCCAATTTAATCCGAAGTTCATTTGAGCCATCACCGAATCAAGGAAATCCTAGTTTAGTGAGTCAAAAGCCTTTGCAAAGTCCACCTTAAACATCATAATCTTTACCGATGCTCTTTTAGCCCAAGCCTGAATCGAGTTAACTAAAATGTGACCATCAAAAATGTTTCTTCCTTTTAGAAAAGCTGTTTGCTCAGGGCCCACCATAGAACCAATAACATTATGAATACGCAAAGCTAAGAGTTTGCCAAGAGCCTTAGGCATCACCCCAATTAGAGATATGGGCCTGAAATCGTTTAATGACTTCGGGTCGTTACCTTTCGGGGCTAAGGTAATAAAGGAAGCGTTACTACCTTTTGCAAAAGACTTTTTGGCTTCGAAGTGCTTCATAAACTTCATAAAATCCTTACCCATAATGTTCCAAAACTTCCTAATGAAGTCGAATGCTAAGCCGTCCGGGCCCGGGGCTTTACCCCCGACACACTGACATACAGCATCCTGGATTTCCGAGTCCGAAAAGCACTCTTCCAGCCTAATATTGCTCATATCCGATAACTTTCCTAGGTTAGAGTTTAAGAATGCAGGCCTAGTGGAACAAGGTTCTGTGAATTTTTCTTTGAAAAATTTTAAAATCTCCCTTTTGACTACAGCAGGTTCGGACACCCACTCCCCATCGATAGTTAAACCATTGATTCTGTTACGAATTTTTTTCCCGTTTATGACCCCATGGAAGAAAGACGAGTTTTCATCCCCTTCAACTAACCAGCTAATTCTAGCTTTCTGCCTTAAATCCAAGTTCTTTTGATTGTGGATTTCTATTAATTTCTTTCTGCACTCCAACCTCTGTTCCTTTTCCTCCTCAGACAAACCGCATCCTTCAGCCTTTTGATCTAGCTCCACCATCCTTAGCCCAATCACCTTAGACTCAGCATCTTGAATTGACCTTTTATCTTTGCACCAGACTCTTAGATCCTTCTTAAGGATGTTGATTTTTTTCGAAAGAACAAAATCCGGCCTGCCCTTGATCACCTTAGACTTCCAGGAGTTGTAAACTACCATCAGGAGATCATAAGAAGATAGCCATGAGTTATATAATCTGAAGGGACACAGACCATAGTCAAAATTTTTGCACGTTAGAACTACAGGACGATGATCCGACCATTTCCTTTCTAGGGCCCTAACTGACGCATGAGGCCAGATATTATGAAAGGAGCTGCATACCAGGAATCTGTCTAGTTTGCTAGCTACTGACCCATCATCTCTCAGCCAAGTGAATTTAGAACCTCCCAGTTGGTACTCCCATAAACAAGCTCCATCAATAAAGTTGTTGAAATCGGACATGCCATTATCAGGTTGAGGGAGAGATGATCTGTCCTCACTAATTCTAATTGCATTAAAATCCCCCATAAAAATGAATTTACCACTAGAGGCCTATTTTAACCTGAGCAGCTCAAGCCAAAGTTCTCTTTTACTGTTATGGTCATGCGTACCGTAAACATTAACCAAATTCATCTCTCCTTCTATTCCTTTCCAAAACCCGGATACACATATGTAATTCTGAGAGGAGGAGATTTGTGATACCTTAAGTAAGTAACTATGTTAATTTATATATGTTTTTATCTATTAAATATAACCTCTAAGGTTGTCTTTAGTATCATTTTATCTTGTCTTGTTACCAAAATAATTAGCATTTAGGATGTTATAATTTTAATATATAACCTCTCAGATACTCTCTTTTTTTCTCGGATAAAGTTTCCATTACGATTTTTTACTAAAGAAAGTTTTGTGGTCTCATATTTTTAGTTATAACAATAATAAAAAGGTTAAATTTGGTGTTTTTTTGGTATTTTGATATGTTAGAAGTCCGAGATTGTTTGATAATTACAAAAATTTTTTTGGGGGTTTTATCAAGACTTTTGCTAGGGGTGTTAAAAAAACGGAAAACCTAACCAGATCCGTAACCGAAAAAAATCGAATCAAATTGTGAATTTGGATTATGGTTCGGTTCCTAAACGTATCCGAATTGTGAATTCAGATTTCGTTCGGTTAACCGAATAACTATATATTTAATATGTTTTTAAGTTTAGCCCAAGCCCAGTTACTAAGTGCTAAGCCCAATTACCAAGTGGTTGTGTAAGGCCCAAACCGGGCACCCTACAGTTGGGTCACATCACAGTATATCTTTTTAAAAACATTTAATTCTTTATGAAAACATTCAGCGGAAGTCTTAACTCAAAATAGTATTTATCGTTTAAAAACATTATTACGTCTCACCTTACCATACGAATGCATAAGCACCAACCCGACTAGCACCGCTCCCAAGCCACGATACGCCGTCCACGGAACTCACCTGCAAAACAGTCTAACGTACATACAAAGTCAGCTACGCTGAGTGAGTTCTAACAGTTTATTTTAAACAGAAACATTCTCGTCACAAATATCATTTATTTCTGTCTCATGGCATTCCCGTCCTTTATAAAACAGTTTGTCATTTATTAACATATTTGTAACCCACGTCACCTACCATTTCCCACAAGGGTCCAACAACCCAAGATTCACCCTATATCTATATACCGGTAAGTCTCACCGACATGGATCGAGCTCACTACACTACTAACTCGTAATCTACCACATGTAACAACCCGAAGTCCAGTTAACACAACCAACCCTAAACACTGCCCTGATAAGCCTTAACCCAAACTCTCACAAGGTCAACTGACACGACAGTTGTAATCATGACATCGTCCCGACACAACAGTCAATCTAACGTTCAACAACAAAGCAATAACATCACAACACAATGAATATCAATTAACATTTGCATGCAATTAAATCAAACATAAATGCACACAACAATTACCTTCGAAGGATTTACCGATCTCGTCATCACTGCCCTCGCCAGGGTATTCATCATACTCTGAGCTCCCCACTGGGTCTCATCACTGCCCCCCGAAGGGCATTGTCACCCACAATGACCACCTAAAGGACCTCGTCCTTCACATCATCGTCTGCCGTGTCACAAGAACGACAATGCAAGCACACACAACAACAAGCAAGTAACACATAGTGACACACGAGCATTTACCATGACTCGTTACCTAAGCACGAACCAAGTACGAGTTCCCCTGCTAACACATCCTAGATGTATCCTCAAAACATCTAAGTTCATTACCCGACACATCCCGAATAAGTCATTACACGATACCCAAGTATCACATTGACTTCTAGCTCTCACGACCTAAGGACACCACATAGACCCTTAAGTTCGTTATATAATATTTAACTTATGAAACTTTTCAGGTTTAACCAAAACTCGAAACATGTTTAATCGACAAAGTAAAATATGCAGGTATGTACGATAGCCCAAAATAGTAAAAACGTAAAAAGGGGGATTAGAAACTCACCGGTTGCGAGGAATCCAAATCCTTGCTATGCAACTCATACGTTCACGCTTGAAACCCAAACCTGTCAAACATATGATCGCATGATCAGAATACGTCCTAAACATACGTCGGACACATATAAATATAAATACACCCCGACACTCGTCTCATCTGCTTGTCATATTGATTCACCGAACCCTTAGTTCCACAAATACACGTATCTGATCATCCTTGACCCCTTTAGAAACTGAATGCTCGAACCGGGATTCATGTATGCATGAGTGTGTGCCATACAACAACCTTAACCACCAAAACGCCACGTAACACGTGTACTCGAGTCGGGTTTCCATGCATGCACGTAAACCACGCCATGCAAAACCCTAGTCGGGTAAAACCCTAACCAGCCTCGTTATCGTCCTCCTCTTCTCCACCGTGCACCACCGTGCATGCCGTCCTCGTCTTCTTCGTCGAGCCGAGCCCTACGCGGCTGCCACCTCCACGCCGACTCCTATGGCTCCCACCCGAGCCACTCTACACGGTGGATACCTCATATTCATCGTCCTACTTCGTTCGGCGTCGTAGGACACCCCCACTGCCGCCGCAACAGCCGTTTGAGCGCCACCATAGTGTCACACCCCGGCCGGCGGCGGATTATACGCCGGGGCTGACGCGGTTGTTCATAAGCACATGATCATCTATTAATAAGTGATAATATTATTTCATCATAATTAAAGCATCCGTTACAAATAGAAATGGAAAACAAAGAGTTCAAACATGACATAAGTTGAATTTAATCTTTAATAAAGCTAGGTCCAAAGTCCTAAGTGATCAAGTAGTGTCCTCAAACTGGTGCACCTGAAACATGTAAGTAAATGTCAACTACAAGTAGTTGGTGAGTAACATATGTTTTTGACACCAAACAAAAGTTAAGTATAGGTTTACAATTCAATATGTTCAAAGCATGTCTAGAGCATATATGTGAAAACATACAAGGTTCCAAGCGTACAATTCAAGCCTGATAATAGAAAACTAGATACGCAATACCACTTATTGCATTTTAAAAAAAAGGGAGCAAGCGGATACTCCAAGTTATAGTTGATACCCAACAAAACCCGCCAAGGTCTTGTGGTAAGTTATAGTTTCGGATTCCCCTATAAATGATCATGTTAGGTACTACCTTAGGCTTGAGCTGCAAGTTAATGAATGTACTGACATGAACACATGTAATGGTCACCAAGTAGTTTAAGACATAAAGCATAAAGACCAAAGCATAAGAACAAAGGTATTGAATTGTGTATGAAATATAGTTAATGACATGTTCCACCCCAAAAAATAAAAATAGTAAAAAGGGGCTAAGTAACTCACCTTGCAATGAGTAGGTTGGATGTCACACAAGTATATTGTTTGTTGCACAAATGTTATAACTAACCACAAGGTTAACCTCTGTTTGATTGAATATATGTATCAATGATTTGTACAACTGAAATAGAGAATCCTAATGTGCGAGGAGATTGACGTGGATGTCCTCATTTTAATAAAATAATTATTTGAGTTGCAAATAGTATTTTATGTATGTCTTTGATAATAAGTGAAAGAATTAATAAGTGAAAGAATTAATAAAGATGTAGTTTGTTTGTAATAATGATATAAACGTATGAATAAATAATTAGGTTTCTTTTGTTTGTAAATAAATACACAAATAAATAAATAAATGACTAGTTTTCTTTTATTTCTAGTCGCATAAATTAATAGATTGATAGATGAATAAATAAATGAGTAATAATTAGTTGAGTAATTAAATAATTTACTACATAAATAAATGAATAAAACCTTTCATTTGATTTATGAAAAACAAGTGTTAAAAATAATGATTTAATTAGTTGGTAATTAAACCAAAATTTAAAGTATAATAATGTTCTAATTAATTAATAATTAAACCATAATTAATTATTAATTAAAAGTATAGAATTGAGTTTTAAATGTTCTCATATAATAAAAATAAATTATATAAAAGTTTGTATAAATATTTGTAAAGAAATAAGTTTATAATCATAATCATAATTAGTTGAAAGTGGTTGTTGTACACGAGAATGTTTATCCTTCCAGAGTAGTACCTCCAACAGAAAAGTTCCCAGGAAAGAGTTGGTCGGATCAGAACCCCGTCTTTTCCTATCCAGAACTTTAATGTTTACCAGATAACTACATACTGGTTTGAAATTTACTCTATTTGCATACTTAACCAAGTTTAGTTTGTGTTTGAAAAGTATATGGGCTAAAGTGAAAATATAAGTTTAGTAAAGATAGAAATTGAATATTAAATAATTTAATTTGAAAATAAGGATTTTTAGTAAAAACATGATTTTTGAAATTGAAAGGAGTAAGAAAGATCAAACCAAGCTTTTAAATAAAAGTTTGAACAAGTTTAATTAAAATAGGGCTTTTGATCTTAGATAGGTCTATGATTATAACATAAACATGTTAGGGATCATAGATCTAGCTAGTTATGAGAGATTTTTTAAAGGAAAAGTATGAACAAGCAAGAACATAAGAAGAACTTACTTATGAATTTGGAAATGACTTTGGATCTTAAGGGAGGGATTAGAACTTGATATGGTGTGAGAATGAGGGAAGAATGAGGGTCTATTTATAGTGAGGGGTCATGAGAAAAACATAAATAAAATGTTTCATGATATTTAAGAGGTTTAAATTCCATTTATATGATATAAAAATTTATAAGTTTTTTTCTTAATAATATTCATGACTAAATAAATATTAATATATTTTTTTAAAAGGTTTAAATTAATGATCTTTTAAATATTAGTTTTAATAAAAGGTACACACATGGACTTGTTAGTTATAAATGTGTGGTTTGATATTTTTTAGTTTTCTTATAACTAATTGTTACATTAACTCCTATGAATATAATAAAGAAAATTTGGAATTAAAATTATGATAACTTAAATTAGTAAATGCATGAGTTAAGAAAGGTTTATAATAATATAGTGAATATGTCATAAGTTTGATATATTTATGGAACATAAATATGAAATTAGAGGTTTAAGTCCATAGTAAATATAAGTCATTTGATATAAAAATGTTTAGTGGAAATAATATTTTATAAATGATGATGTATAAATATGATGTGTTGAAATAAGAAAGCATTTGTAAAGACGACTATGATTGACCATGTGTTATAATAACTTGTACAATGCATAATGTATAATGAACACTTGGTTTATGTTGTGTTGAAATTTGAACTTGCTCATGGATTACATGGGCTTGTACGATGAATACAATGAAATGGAAAAACACAAATGTTACAGTCTCCCCTACTTTAGGGAATTTCGTCCCGAAATTGAAATTAGGAAGAGTTTGTAGAGAATAAGTGCAAGTACTTGATCTGCATTTGATCATCGCATTTCCCAATTAAATTAGGGGTCACGTTTGGATTCCCAACGAGTTTTTACTGTCGGTTTGAGGAGTACAATCGATAACAAGATTCAGGTCTGATACTCAAAGTCAGGAACGAATGATGATAGTGGATTTAGTTTGAAGAGAATTGAGGAGAAAACTGTCGAAAAATATTTTGCACTCCAAAGATGGAATGCATCACTTGAAATGAGAATGATGAGAATATGATGATAAAAACGTGTTTAGGATGTATTTTAATATGTTCAAGACACGTTACTGGACAAGAGATTTCACAAACATTGGCCAAGGTCAAGATAACATAAAATTTCACATGACAAGAACAACGCTACTTCTGATAATATGACAGGAACACTTATATATAGGAAGTACCAGCGGCGTATCCACCATGCCCTTATCATATCACATTAGTTTCGTTACTATATATCACGATAGGTTTCATGTCATAACACACGATAGAATTCACTATGTTTTCCATGCGCTGACTTTTATAATTACGTGTGCACCCGTAATTACTCAAATCAACATATGGTCCGTATAGATCGTTCTATTGCGTGTCGGTACAGAGGTGGGGGAAACACCCAAAACATTTAGTTTGTTATTGTTTCCATACATGAGTTGCTAATGAGTAATTGTGTGTCTAGATGGTAAAGTCAATCAGTGAGTAAAGACTGGCACAACCCCATACATGGGTGCCCTAAGTAGATGGCATACCCTCCAGGTAATCCATAAAGTTTATAGCTCTCTCGTGTTTGAACAAGAATATGTCAAACCCCGAGTAACTCAAAGTTTATAGCTTTCTCGTGTTTGAACAAAAATATGTCAAACCCCGAGTAGCTCAAAGTTTATAGCTATCAATGGATAAAGTGAACGATCATGCCTCATGTATATAGTGGGCAATTAATTGCAAACAATGTAAACAGTCTAGTTTCGTGTGTAATGTAGGCACTCAAGTTTCATGTATAGCGTACATAATATATTAATATGCATATTGTAAATAACCATGTATCACGTATCGTGTGAACAATCTAGTACCATGCATGTTGCAAGTAATCAGGTTTCGTCTATAATGTGATCAATCTAGTATCATGTATATTGTAAACAACAAAGTATCTGTATCATGTGAACAAGCTAGTATCATGTATATTGCAAACAAGTAAGTTTCAAGTGTGATGTGAACAATCTAGTGTCATGCATATTGCAAACAACCAAGTCTCGTGTATAATGTGACTAATTAAGTTGTGTGTATGATGCAAACAAATTAGTTTTCACGTACAATGTGAACGTTCATATGTAAGTAATCGACCCTCATGAGTAACGTAAGCTATCAAATTTCGTAGGTGATCGAGTTTTGTAGCCAAGCATGTTGCTTGACATTCATGTATCATGTAGGTAGTTGAGTGTTACGTTTTTTTTTTATTTTTGTTGAGGTTTATATGGGTGGTTAACGCCTACGCGAAATGATTCATCCCCTTGAAGTGACCAGTAAGTTCATACATTCCCGAAGGTGCAAGGTGATGGAAAGGTTTTGCAGGTAATCAGCATAATGTGTACATGAATATCTAATTTGTGCTTTTTGTTTGTAAATAAACAGGTAATTGATATTTGTACTCTTGTTTGTAAATTAATAAATAAGTGGAATAATAAGATGGATAATTGGATAAATAAAAACCTTTTAATTCGATTATCATAAAGCAAATGTTTCAAAAGATAATAATGGCCTTATTATTTAATAAATAAGCAAAATTTAAATAATAATTAGTTTAACAAAATAAAAAGTCATAATAAAATTGTTAATCAAGTCATCATAAAAAGGATGAAATACTTGTTATTACTTTTATAAAACCATTTGTTCAAGACTGGTATTAAGTTTCTTTACAAGGTAAAGGGGGTTTGTAAATAGTTTATACTCTAGATAAAATCTATAAACCAAGAGTTTGATAAAGGTTTTGTTTGAACAAAATAACTATATTAGTTAAATCGGGGAAATAACAAGATAATTAGTTTACAAAGAAGGTTTAGATATCAATCATTAAGGAGAGTTAGAAATAATAACATTTATATTTGGGTACATGATATGGGTTTCAATTTAAGTTTTTAAGAAGACGCGAAATAGGGTATCCGGCTAACATCTCAGATAGCTTTCCACCAGGAAGCAGACGAGTACCAAGACGAACATCGTTGTAGTTATTCGTATTGCAAACCGGGCGTTAGCCCTAGTTATTTCCGTATGTGCATCAAGTATTACCTGGTCTCCACTCCTTGCCTCAGAAACTCTGCGGTCCTTACATATAGGTGAGCGGTATCAGGTGGAACTCCTAAGGTACTAGTAGGTTCCTTGTCTTGTCCTCCTTCTAGATCTGGATGGTATAGGTTAGGTGTTAAATAAGGGTCTCTCGGAGGTGATTCAGCTTCTCGGAGTCTCAAGTATACTGCTAAGCCAATATGCTATGCAGTTAAAAATGGATCTGGCAGCTAGTCATACCGGTGACTGATTGTCTAGTGATGGGGACCCAAAGTATTCCTCTTGTGTTGAATCTTATTTGGGGTGATTCTTAGGGGAATGAGGAGGGTAAGAGACCATGTCTAGCACGAAAAGGTCGTAAATGTAATGGTAAGTTGTTAAGTACAAAGGTATTCATGAGTTTAAAATTTTGACTAATCATAACATCGAGTTCTTATAATAATATATTAGGAGTAACACTTAACCTATAAGTAGTGTACCCACGAATAGGATTCCCAGGAAAGAGAGGTGGGTCACAAAGGACACACTGAAGTACTCAGTCTTTCCTTAGTCAGAATCTTTCATTGAGTTACACCCACTCTTCCAGCCATCATGTACAAGTGACATTATTATTTGAACTCATGGTTATGGTGAGAATCGTTAGGGATTGTGTCTTGTGGTTCAAGGGTGTGCTTCACCTATTGAAGCAGCTTCTTTTCCTTGGATGGTAAGGGCTAAGGGTTTAAACCCTTTGCAAATGATAAAAAAGGGTGATAAAATTCCCAAGGTATAAGGATGAAGAGGTATAGTTGACTTAAATATGATTAAGAGTAAGGATAAAATAGAAGGTTTAGACTTGTGTACCAAATTATAATAATTAAGCGGGTGATGTTTAGATTGCATTTATCTAGCGTATAGTCGAATGGATGATGCGACAAATCAAAGAGATTCAAGTTCTTATACTTTCAAGAAGACATGCTTTAGCCTATAAGTGAACACTCACTTCGGGAATTCCCAGGAAAGCATACGGATCCTTCGGTTGATTTGGATTTATATGAAATGCTTTCCTAGACAGAAGACCCAAAGTACAGGCATTCACCCTTCCGGATTGCACATGTTCTCTACTAATTTTAGAACCTAAAACTTTGACGGAATTTGAAAAATTTATTGTATGTCAAAACTTAGGATAGCATTTAGTGATATCAAATAGGTATTGTGCAAACAGTTCAAATAGTGTAGCAAATAAGGTATCATAGGAGTAGCGGTTTTTTTTTTTGTAAAAATGTAGGTTATCAAGTAATATAGCACATAAGATAAATGGTGTAATGCACTAGATAATATGTAGGATAATTACGCCAAGGTACCCTAAGGTTATACACTATAGACTAAAAATATGTTCCAAGTAATCCATGTAGTTTCAAATAGTTTCATGCAGTCCTTAGATTGTTATAGTTCATGTAATTGATTCATGCAAGCAGAAGTAGATAGATGTGGGTAAGTGTGTGTATAAATGAGTATAGAGTGGAGTTCCAAATAAAAGACACGAGTTAAACTCATGTTTGGGGACTCCTAGGTTATAGTCTAGGTCATGTGTGTCTAATAACCTAATTCCCTATAACCATGGCTCTGATACTAATCTGTCACACCCCGGCCGGTGGCGGATTATACGCCGGGGCAGACGCGGTTGTTCATAAGCACATGATCATCTATTAACAAGTGATAATATTATTTCATCATAATTAAAGCATCCGTTACAAATAGAAATGGAAAACAAAGAGTTCAAACATGACATAAGTTGAATTTAATCTTTAATAAAGCTAGGTCCAAAGTCCTAAGTGATCAAGTAGTGTCCTCATACTGGTGCACCTGAAACATGTGAGTAAATGTCAACTACAAGTAGTTGGTGAGTAACATAGGTTTTGACACCAAACAAAAGTTAAGTATAGGTTTACAATTCAATATGTTCAAAGCATGTCTAGAGCATATATGTGAAAACATACAAGGTTCCAAGCGTACAATTCAAGCCTGATAAGAGAAAACTAGATACGCAATACCACTTATTGCATTTTAAAAAAAAGGGAGCAAGCGGATACTCCAAGTTATAGTTGATACCCAACAAAACCCGCCAAGGTCTTGTGGTAAGTTATAGATTCGGATTCCCCTATAAATGATCATGTTAGGTACTACCTTAGGCTTGGGCTGCAAGTTAATGAATGTACTGACATGAACACATGTAATGGTCACCAAGTAGTTTAAGACATAAAGCATAAAGACCAAAGCATAAGAACAAAGGTATTGAATTGTGTATGAAATATAGTTAATGACATGTTCCAGAGTAGTACTTCCAACAGAAAAGTTCCCAGGAAAGAGTTGGTCAGATCAGAACCCCGTCTTTTCCTATCCAGAACTTTAATGTTTGCCAGATAACTACATACTGGTTTGAAATTTACTCTATTTGCATACTTAACCAAGTTTAGTTTGTGTTTGGAAAGTATATGGGCTAAAGTGAAAATATAAGTTTAGTAAAGATAGAAATTGAATATTAAATAATTTAATTTGAAAATAAGGATTTTTAGTAAAAACATGATTTTTGAAATTGAAAGGAGTAAGAAAGATCAAACCAAGCTTTTAAATAAAAGTTTGAACAAGTTTAATTAAAATAGGGCTTTTGATCTTAGATAGGTCTATGATTATAACATAAACATGTTAGGGATCATAGATCTAGCTAGTTATGAGAGATTTTTTAAAGGAAAAGTATGAACAAGCAAGAACATAAGAAGAACTTACTTATGAATTTGAAAATGACTTTGGATCTTGAGGGAGGGATTAGAACTTGATATGGTGTGAGAATGAGGGAAGAATGAGGGTCTATTTATAGTGAGGGATCATGAGAAAAACATAAATAAAATGTTTCATGATATTTAAGAGGTTTAAATTCCATTTATATGATATAAAAATTTATAAGTTTTTTTCTTAATAACATTCATGACTAAATAAATATTAATATATTTTTTAAAAGGTTTAAATTAATGATCTTTTAAATATTAGTTTTAATAAAAGGTACACACATGGACTTGTTAGTTATAAATGTGTGGTTTGATACTTTTTAGTTTTCTTATAACTAATTGTTACATTAACTCCTATGAATATAATAAAGAAAATTTGGAATTAAAATTATGATAACTTAAATTAGTAAATGCATGTGTTAAGAAAGGTTTATAATAATATAGTGAATATGTCATAAGTTTGATATATTTATGGAACATAAATATGAAATTAGAGGTTTAAGTCCATAGTAAATATAAGTCATTTGATATAAAAATGTTTAGTGGAAATAATATTTTATAAATGATGATGTATAAATATGATGTGTTGAAATAAGAAAGCATTTGTAAAGACGACTATGATTGACCATGTGTTATAATAACTTGTACAATGCATAATGTATAATGAACACTTGGTTTATGATGTGTTGAAATTTGAACTTGCTCATAGATTACATGGGCTTGTACGATGAATACAATGAAATGGAAAAACACAAATGTTACACATAGCCTCCATGTCGCTCCTCTGTAATCCGCCATCCTCCTACTCTCACTCTCTCTCTCTCTCTGGCCACCGACCAGAGTCACGCACCACCACCATGACGCCATTACCACTCCCTAACCATTAGAAATGATTAAAAGAAATAAGAACGGGACGATTGAGAATCTTGGATTTAGAACGAACGAACGAGAATGCTAAGTATACAAACTTTATTGGTACTAAGTCCAATGAAATCAAGGTACATAAAAAAAAGTGTTCGTGTAACAAAACAAAAAAAAGAGTTGATAATAAAATATTATATATATATATATATATATATATTTATTATAAATAGTTGTACAAGAGTTATAAAATAATAATTATATTATTTTATTTTCCAAACCTAATTCTAGTGGTCTCAATAATTCATATATATATATATATATAGAGAGAGAGAGAGAGAGAGGAAGTATTAAATACAAAGTGCTTGTAGCGTACGAAGGATACGAAGCCCTGTGGATGCGCCGCGTGTTTCTTTTTAATTTTGTTATGAAGGATAGTTTCGTCATTTTACAACTCGTTCTAATGCTTCTTTAATAGAATTTTGCGTGATTTTGTTTTGCCAGCGCTGAACGATATGATCCCGCATAATTTTCGGAAAAGATCCAGTATATCAATTTCCCCTAAATATGGGCGGTTATTATTTTTCCGTTTTTTGTGATTCATCTGTCTCGTATTTTTGTGTTGAAATATTTTCAAGGTTTCGCGGGGCGATGGAATTTGTTTAAGGTACTATTATGATCTCCTCTTATCCGTTGTCCGTTCATCCTTATTCAATCCAGATGCATTATTGTTTAAACGTATTTTATCATTAGAAGTACGATTGATATATCTCCTGTATGTTTTTAGTTATTCAGATGAATCGTAATGTGTATCACGTAATTTGAATAATAGCAATTGATATCAGATTTGATTCGTTTTTATTTTTTGTTACGTAATTTGGAAAATCGTAAATAGGTAAGAACGTGATTATAATAGTAAAAGTTTTGTATTATACTTGTTGTTTTAAACGTATTTCTTAATTTCTAGTTAATAACAATTTATAGCGTAATTTGCATATACAAATGTAGCTTCTAATTAATGCGTTATTGCGTAATAATATGTTTTAATTCAATGCGTTATTACGTACTACGTGATTGCGTGTAATTGCTATTTTTGCAGATAGTATTTCTGAAGATATAAGCTGTGGGTTTCAACGTGTATCTCCAAACTCTGGGAGATCTTATTATATTCCCAATGTACCCGCTTCATGTAGACCAACTGATGGGATTGGAACGACTTTTGTACTACTGCTTCAAGTTGCATTGGTTGTTCAAAATCATCATCATCATCCTTATTTCTTTTATTCTCCTTTCTGTTGTTTTTTTATGTTGGTTCATTTGGGTGAAAGCATCATCATGCAAATCTGTATCTGTTTTTAAATTAACAAAATCAGTATTAATCACGTAATCACGCTAACCATATATGAAATCATAAGTAAAACAATACACCCAATCACATAATCACGCAATCACGTTAAACCAAATGACAGATTATGAATATTTCAATTAACCACTCAATCACGCATTCACGCTAACCATAAAGAACAGATTATGAATATAACTTAAATAGCTTATTATACAATGCATGACTGTATATTAGCAACCACAAAATTAGTCATTTACTTTCAATTGTTTCATCATATCAGACAACTAGGGTTTATATTAGAACCTGTTTTTCGTTTCTTTGTAGGTCTGTCGTTGTTTTTCTTGCTTCGTAATTCTCGTTTATGTTTCGTCATTGCTACCTTCTTACAAGTATCTGTTGAATAATCATGTTTCTATATTAGTTCAAAAGATGAATCGTTAAACGAAGTTTACAAAATCGAAATGGCCGTAATCTAACAGTGAAGAACAGCAACCAGACGTACCTTTGTTCTTCAGTTTATGTAATTTTTTCATTGATGATCTTCCTTCTTTTTTCACACTATAAGGGTTTTCGTTTACGTTTGAATAACCACATTTCCACGTCTTGACAGTTTCTTACGCTTTGTACGCTTGTGGTTAGAAATTGACATAATTGCCCTTTTTCACCTGGACGCCCCTTTTTTGAATTGTAAATAATTACGTTTATGCCACTGCGTCCTCCCCAACCCTAGATCATATTAATCTGACGGATAGGGGCACTTCGTACGCTTCGTACGCTTGGGCCCCTTTGTACAATAACCGGCCCCTATATATATATATATATATATATATATATATATATATATGGAGGTTCAAATAAGAAGTGCAATTTGGCTAAAAAGCCTCAGAAGCAATCTCATCCATTCAATTGTATGATCAAGGGTAGAGATTTAAGTGTAGGAAATATAAGGAGTGGAAGGATATTTAAGTAATAGCCACTTTTGTTGACTTTTTTCAACTTCCCCCACTTTTTTTAAACGTTCATAACTTTTTCATAGGACATTATTTTTTTTTAAATTACACCATAAAATTGAGCGTTTTTTTTATCTTTCATTTGAATATAGTATTGCTATATTTTTTTGTAAAAACAAAATCGACACTTAATGAAATTGTGTTACTTTACGTAAATGTGCTGGTTTCTTGTAAAACAACACAATTTAGCACATTAAAAATTTGTTGGTTTCTGGTAAAACAGCACAATTTACGTAAATACGCTGGTTTCTTTAATTTGTGCTACTTTTAGTCAATTATTATGTGTCTAATTTGGTAGCATTCTTTAAAATTAAAAATTTAAAGCATCCATACACCAACAAAACGGTTCAGTGGTAGGTAACAAAAAGCTTATGCATCAAAATATTGTTTTGTGCTGGTTTGATATACTACTTTTGTTGTGCTGGTTTTGTTTATGCTTGGTTAGCTAAGAAGAGCAAGTTACATAATTAACTGTGTCGTTTTAGTGTTGTTTTATAGTAAAACAGCACAATTAATTGTTATGTTTCGTGTTGTTTTATGATAAAGCAGCAAAGTTAATTGTGCTGTTTTACAATGCAGCACACAGTTAATTGTGCTGTTTTACTATAAACCAGCACATTTACGTAAAGTAGCACAATTTCATTAAGTGTCGGTTTTGTTTTTACAAAAAAAATATATAGCAATACTATACTCGAATTAAAGGTAAAAAAACGCTCGATTTTATGGTGTAATTTTTTTTTTAAAATAAGGTCGTATGAAAAAGTTATGTACGTTTAAAAAAGTGGGGGTGTTTGAAAAAAGTCAACAATTGTGGGTTTTCCAAGAATGCCCCTCCATCCCTTATTTTTCCTACACTTAAATCTCTATCCTTTATCATCCAATTGAATGGATGAGATTGCTTTTTAGGCTTATTAGCCAAATTGCACTACTTAGGGGAACCATCCCCTATATATATAAAATTATTTTTCACAAAACCATTATATATAGTTATATGGAGGCATGTTTATAAAGATAATTTTAAAACCCTTTTTGCATGTAAAACCCCTTTATATTTATAATAATAAATTCATTATTATTTGTTATTAATAAGTTATGTGTGCCATAAAATGAGTTTAATGATTAATAATTTAATCTAACCATCTCATTTAAAATAATAACGAATAGGGTTTATAGATCATAGTTTTTATCCGTCGTCTCACTCGTCAAAACCCATCTTTGTATATTACTTAAAATAATAACCGGTTATGACCGTTATATCACCAACTAGTTTAATGTTTAAATAAAATAGCCGAAATGCTCACGTAAATAGTCGAGGAAAGGTGACGGAGTTTACACGAGACCCGGTTTCTCCACTTGACGTCCTGTATCCCCGGTTAGCTCCTGGATTATCACGTATCACCCGGTTATCTCCCGAAATAACCCGTATCACCCGGTTATCTCCCGAAATAATCCGTATCACTCGGTTAGCTCCCGGATTATACCGTAAATTCCACGCAACCGTTATACGGTGACCGTAAGTGAGAAACGGAGACCCGAAAGAGCCGTTTTTTGTCCCGAAAGAACCCGCAAAGGTGGTGGAGGCTGTGACGGGTAGAGATTGTGCACTACGGTGGTTGCGGGTGGCTGGAGGGGGCTGTCGGGGCTGGGACGGGGGCTGTGGTGGCTGGAACGGGTGGTGGAGGGAGTTACGAGGGGCGGCGTATGGTTCCCGGTGTGGTAGCCTACGATGGTGGTGGTAGAGGTGGTGGTTCATGGTGGCAAGGTGGTGGATGGAAGTGATCGATGGTGATGTTGATGTGTGAAGCCGAGAGGGAAAAGGAGTGAAGGTGGTGGGTTCGATCAATGTGGTGGTGTTATGGTGTGGTGGTGGTTACCGAGAGAGGGGGAAGGAGGGGAGGAAGAGGGTGGTGTTTTGTTGCTGCCATGAAACCGATGGGTGGTGGGTGGTGGTGCTTCTGTTGTCGTAAACCACCAAAGGGGAAGGCTAGTGGTGGTGGTTTGGTTGATGCCGAGAGAAAAGAGAGGGGAGTGTGTTGTGTGTGGCTTGAAGTGTGGAACTTGTATGGCTACTTATAACCCTCCATGGGGTTAATACCCTTAAGTTTTTGTGTCTCCATGAGACCATCTTGTCTCATAAGGTTGTATCTTGGGGAACAAAGGACAAGAAGCATGTTGGGATGTTGGGGAACAAAAGGGAAATCACCACCCTTGGGTGATCTCGGTTGTGGAGGAACAAACAAGGAGGAGGGGTAGGGTAGGTAGGGTTAGTAGGTTGAGGTGTTACCCGTTAGTTACTAGTCCGGTATAATACCCGCGTGTTGTAGTTTCCGTTGTTGTTACGTGTCGGGTTTGGGTCGGATAAAAATATATAGTTTAATAACTCGGATGAAATATGTGTCCATTTCGGAGTCATTATTTAGAAGGTACATAGAACAAGGAATGACTGAAGATTTGGCTTGCAAGAATACTGTAGAATGCATAACCGGAGTAATATCAAAGACCATAATGACTAAGGTTTGTTCATATCTTCTATCGAACTCTTTTTTTTATTTACTTATATACCCCTTGTCAATTACTCTAAAAAGTGTACATTTTCTTAAGAAAAATATTTTTAACATGGTATAAAAGCTGTCTATGGATCACTGTTAGAATACGGCAAAAAAGATTTCTTGGTTGCATACAATGCTTCTTATTATCTCTGCAAGGAGTTTGTTAATCCCAAGCAATTTTGTTCTCTCTTTTATTTTTTCTTTTTTATTTTTTAATAAATACTTTTTCTTTGGTTTTTGCTCATTTACTAATCTGTATTTTGCATAGTAGAAACAAAGACTCAACAAAAACTGAATTCAAATCCTCTACCAGAGTGGAATGTATATTGCAGGATTATCCTAAAACATTGTCTCCATCAGCTAGGGTTGGATTAACAATAAATAAAATAGCAATTAAACTATTTACGGTGTTTTAATTTTTACTTTATTAGGTGACAGAAACATAGCTTGCTTACGCACCTGTAGAAAACAATCCTAAAGATGCTGCAAAGGTACCTAAAGGAAATCCATATCATAGTGCCACTTCTGGGGAAATGGCAATTTATCGAGCAAACAACATGATTCTTAAAAAGGTTAGATGGTCCAGTTACACAAGACAGGTATTAAGGTAGATGGTCAAGTTACATAAGACTGGGCAGGTACAACAATTTGTTTGTGAACCTTGCTTATTTCTTTGAGAGTTAAATTACACAAGGTGTTAAGGTAGATGGTCCAGTTACACAAGGTGTTAAGGTAGATGGTCTTGAGAGTTAAATTACATTTTGGTCCCTTGCTTATTTCTTGTGTATATCTCAGGCAGGTGTTAAGGTAGATGGTCCAGTTACACAAGACTGGGCAGGTACAACAATTTGTTTGTGAACCTGGGAAATTCTCCTTGAAGCCTTGAGGTTTGGTTTTATGAACATACACAGTCCTGTTGTGTTTTTTTATGTTTTTATTGTTTTACATTGGTTTGACTCCAGCAGTTTCCATTTGCATATATTTGAAATAGAATTAATTAATTTATCCTGATTAAGGTTTGTAACCATTTTATTTCAATCAAGTTTTTGAACACTGTTTATTTATGATAAAATATTGATGAAATGTCTGAATGAAAAAAAGAAGATTGAATTAAAACATCACTTGAATATGACTTCTTCAACAAGTTTAGGTTTTTTGATAAATTGTATAAGTATCTCTAATTTTATGTTTTGTATTTTAAAGCAGTATATTTCTGGAGAGTTCTACGCTTTACATGAACAGTCATCTGCCTCGATGTTACATTAAAGATGTCATTCAAAACAATTCTTTTATTCTAGACATTGGAAGTCTGCTTTTTGCATATTATTGTTGCTTCCAAAAGATTGATCATCATAAATCTCGGTTAAGGTTAGCTATCAAATCAATAATTTGTTTACTCTCAACTATTTACTGGCTTTTCTTTGTTGCTATTCTCACCATTAGACTCAATTACTTACTTTTGGTTTACTCCAAAAAGAACTCATAAATCTGATCTTTAGTATGGTTTCACTCTATTAAACTACTGTCAAATAACAATTTAGACATGAGCTGTTGTACAAGAGCGGGCTATGCTATTTGGCTGTCAAGAACCACTGCACAAAGCAGTTTAGGCTATGAACTGCTGCACACAGGCAGCATGGTCGTGAGCTGCTATGTAATTGGGTCAATTTGGGTATGATGTTTGTTTTGGTATAAGTTCCCTTATATCTCATACCAGGTATTGTGTCTTATATCTCGATAAAACATACGTTTAGACTCTATATACTGCCGTAAAAAAAAATCAGCAACTATGAGCATTTAACATCTTTTGATTACTTTATTTTTTTAGGTAATATTTAGATTAGAAAATGACGAACAATGTTTTAAAACTAATTATTTTGTTATCAGGGGATTAAGAATGCCTACCTAAAAAGATAACCAACTTCATTATTTTTTATCTGAACATGCAGGTTCACGATTAGGCTGAAGATAAATTTGTGTGACAATTTGATAATTTTTTCTTATTGTACGTATCAAGTTATACCATAAGTGTAAAAAATATATATGTATAAAACATCACTTACTAAGTTATGTCCACATTTTGCCTTTTAGGATGGTATCACCAAATTTTGCATCTCCGCCACTTCGCTTTTTTGGGTTGAAAGCAATAGCTGCAGGTATGCGGAATGAAGTCCAAATTCCGGCTATTTTGTTGGGTTAAAAGCAACGGGTACCAAAACCCAGTTTCTGCATAAAACTGCATGTTTATTTTGAGGTCCTTTAATAACAATATGATTGTAAGGAGTAGCTTTCTATTTTGATGTTCTCCAAGAAGTAAATAGTTTTAATATGTATGGCTGTAAAACAATTAAAACATGTAATATGGTTCAGGGACAGCCACACACTTGCATATTGGTCATTTTTTCCTGCAATCTTTGGCTCATCAGTTCCATAGAACCATAGTTACCGAATTCGCTCAAGGAGCCGCGATCCGCGAATTGGTTCGCGCTGTACCCAATCGAAAATCGTTTCGATCCCAGTCGCTATGGTACGGCGTACCAAATCGGTATGGTACGGCGTACCAAATCGGTATGGTACGGCGAACCAAATCGATACAATTCGCTGTACCAAGTTTCAATTCCAATCGTACCGAACACTAACCAATTCGCGATTTTGGTCAAGAATTCGGTCGTTGTAGAATTTTAGGGGTCGGTAACTACGGGAATTAGCTCCTCACTAACCACTAACCATATACTTCACCGATTTTGAACCGAGTTCATAGTTACTTACGGGAATTAGCTCCTCACTAACCATATACTTCACCGATTTTGGATTTTGGATTGTTATGTTTATGTTTTTTTTTTCTATTTTGGATTTTGGATTAAATGGTATTTGAATTTTGAAGTTATGTTATTATTTGTAATTTGGCAAATATTATATTTTATTTGAACTTATGTTTTATTCGGGTACATCGAACCGAACTACATGGTACACCGTACCGGTTCGTACCGAAATGAACCTACCCCCCTCCGTACCGAATACGTTAACTCTAGCGAATTGCGTACCCGAACCGCGTACCCGTACCGGAGCGAACCGCGTATTCGGTAACTATGCATAGAACACAATCAGATTATGAGATATTCCTTTTAAAACCATCAATATTGTTATAACTTTTATATATTCAGCTGTTTGTAATGTTATTAATTATTTGGTTGAGTTTGGTTTAACTTGATTAACTAGAACCTAAAAAACTCCCCCTTCAACCCCATTAATATATAGTTTCCAACCATGTTAGTTTATTTTTCTGAAACTAGCTAGCATGGAAAAACGAGATTTGCACGAGTTTAGTATAAGAAAGAAGTATTAAAAATGGATTATATAATTCTAAATAAATACTATTTTTTTTTAAAGATGTGCTTTTAACATGTATGATTATTTAAATAGTCATAGACATGTGTTGTTAGAAATAACATGATGCATGTTTTTAAGGTTAGACATTGGTTTTTTTAAAGAATGACTTTTTTTTTCATATAAATCTTGAAAGTTACAATGTAGGGTTTTATTTTGCGCTCACAGATAATATATGGATCTTTAGATCATGAGCTTTTTAAAATAAAAATATTTTAGGAAAAATATAACCTTAGTATTTAATTATTATCTTTAATATATTGACCTCTTAAACTGTCAAACATAGTGTTTGGATATGCTTTATGATTAATATTTTTTACTAATTATGATCTTTTAGATCTACCAACTTTAGCCCAAACCAATTTCTGTCAGAACCTGTTTATTCACTTTAGGCCAACATTATACTACCCGTACTAGTACGGTTATACTACTAGTTATGTGTGGTTTTGGACCTGTTGACCTTGCAAAGGGTTTGTTGCCTTTTGTTAATCAGATTCAATAATTTTGCATGTAGAAACAGTTCTTTTAGCTATCATGATTTTTGTGATTGCACACTTGATTTTGGTAATCTAAAAGGAAGAGGATATTGGATATGATATTTACCTCTTCATTATTTTTTTCTATTAGCCCACTAGCTTAGAACCCTGTGTATTATACACGGGATGAAAAATATCATACATAAAATTCTTAAATTTTTATGTATATATTTTATGGATGTAAAAATGTAGTACATATATTAAGGATAACAAAAATTCAAAATATGTAAAAATTAATATATAATTGAGTTTTAAAAATACGTTAATTACTATTTAATGTAATTTGACTTTTATTAATATTTGATTTAAAATAAAAGTTACGTAATTAGATTTCAAAGTTTCTTATAATAAGGGATAATTCAAATTAAATGTGTTTTATTAGTATAATTAGTATTTTTTTTAAATATATTATTATTAAAAGATAAATGTGTATTTAATAAGTGAGAGAGACGGGAAAAAAAATTATGAAAATGAATATGGAGGCGACACGTGACATGGAAAACCTTTATTTATTATATAGTATAGATATGTTTAGGAACTTCTATGTATAGTTTCTCATCTCCTGTATTTATTAATTATTCTCGTACCTTTTCTAATGTAAATCATTCACAGAAAATAGAAAACAAATTAGAGGGTTCTTACCATTGAAATTATGAGAGGATGACCTGGTTTGTTTTATTTTTTGTACACCTTAAAATGCTATATGGTTTTCTTGCTTCATGACGACACTTTCTGATGTAGTTGTCTTATAATAACGGTTTCACAATTTAACATCCTTGGTTCCGGTCAGGCCAACCCATTTTTACCTGTCACCCAATCTGACCGTTCTCCCAATTTAACTCTCTACGTACAGCCCTAGACATATGTAGTCCATCGCATTCCTATTCTTGATTACTTTAATATTCTCAATCACGTTTATGTATTTTTATTTTTAGGTTATTTTTTAATTAGCTCATATGAAACCATATGGGATTTAATATAGGGAAATTTTAGAGACACCGTCTACATTTTTGAAGTATACCTGTCCTAACCGTCACGTATAGGGTTAAATGTGGCGTTTAGGGCACCAAATGTCACATATAGGGCAATCCGTCACTCTTATCTATCAGACTTTGGAATCAGCGCGCCAGATAATGTCGGGATGTGTTGGTGGGTTTTTTTTTTAGGGTTGAGTTGGGTTTTAAGGTTGTGGTGGTGTATATGTCACATATAGGGAAATCCGTCACCCCTTACTTATTTTTTTTTTAATTTAGTTTTTTGTTTTTATCACGTTAAGAGTTTGTAAAAATCGGTAGTTATAGTTTTTAAAATCCGGTCACCTCGATTATCGGTTTGAGATGTAAAAGTGAATAACGACTTATTTTTTTTAATTTTGTTTTTTGTTTTTATCACGTTAAGAGTTTGTAAAAATCGGTAGTTATAGTTTTTAAAATCCGGTCACCTCGATTATCGGTTTGAGATATAAAAAGTGAATAATGACTTATTTTTTGGTTTTTTTGTTTTTATCACGTTAAGAGTTTGTAAAAATCGGTAGTTATAGTTTTTAAAATCCGGTCACGTCTTTTTTATTATAAAACTAGTTTTTGTTTTGATTTTCGGTTTGAGATGTAAAACTAGTAGTTTTTTTCGCGTGTTAAACTACGCGTAAATAAAATCACATATATAAACATCATATACAACCATTACAACCAACCAAACAAACACAACAAAACCATATACATCCATTACAAACAACCAAACAAACACAACCAAATAAAACTGCATAGATAAATACATGAGTTTGTACATATAAAACAAAAGTACAACTCTATCTAAACAATATATCTACCCCTCCATCTCGTCATCACCCTCCGCATCTGACCCACCCGCACCGGACGTGCTAGCACCGTCGTGGCCCAACCGCCGGGGTGGTGGTCTCAACAACGACCTACTGGCGGCCCGATACTCCGCGACCGTGTGGTCGATGAGCCGGTTCTGGTTGTGACCGGCATGAGAGATGTACGTAATCCGGTTCCTGTTGTGACCGGCATGAGAGATGTACGTAATCAGGTTCTGGTTGTGACCGGTACGAGAGATGTACGTAATCCAGTTCTAGTTATGACCAGTATGAGAGATGTCCGTAATCCGGTTCTGGTTGTGGCCGGTACGACCCTTGACCGTAATCCGTCGGTCCAAATAGTGACATGTACGCCTCTTGACTGTAATTTGGTAATGGTTGCTGCTGAGACGACTCTTCGAAGGTTGGCTCCTCATTCAAATATGGAAGCTTCGACTTCTGATAAGGATCTCCTGAACTCGACATCGGTGTCAGGCGTGAAACAAAAAAACAGCGGTGTCCCAACAGCAAATAACCACAACCAAGAACTCAAACACGCACTTTCGTCTATACTTTCTGTTCTTTTTAATTATGGTGAAGATGGTAGTGTCGGGTTTGTGTAGGATGGTAGGTTTAGTGTGATGAGAGTGAGTGGTGATAGTTGTGTTAATATATGTTGAATCTGCATACCTAACCGTCACGTATAGGTCCAACCGTGACAGTTAGGTTAGGTGCCCGACAACACTGTCAATATTAACTTTCTGTCAAAACAACCTCGTACTTAACCGTCACGTATTGGCCTATACGTGACGGATAGGGTTCCATTTTTGCAGACTACACAACCTCGTATCATCAGTGTCCTTTTTATTCCCGGGACTCACGAGAGACATACCGTCACGTTTAGGCCACAAAGTGACTTTTTGGGTCACAACCGTCACTTGTAGACCTATACGTGACGGCTAGGTCAGGTGTGAAAAAAAAAACACAGCGGTGTCTCCAGCACAACCCTTAATATAACCGTCATTTCTGCAATATAGGAAACAACAAAATCTCACATAAAAAATCTTGAAAGCCTAAATGAAGATCATGCAAGACAATCTTCTCTAATACTCAGTAGTAATAGAGCAGATTGCGGAAGACTACCACAACAAAGCCGCCCCTATCTCTAAAAGCGTGCTAAGAAAGGTTGTTTCTATCAGCCTTTACGTGCAGCAGTCCACCATTAGCGGAAGATAGGGTTACCATATATACAATAGTCTTCCAGTTATTACGGAAGCTCTTTTTTACCAGTCTAGCGGAAGGTAGGGTTACCGTATATTAAGTATCTAAGAAGAGTGTATTCTTTGGCTCTGCTTGTCATCTTGGGGTGCTAGCCAATCTTTCTTTCTATAATTTATAATTGTCTTTTACTTTGTTTTGAACTTTATAACAATAATAGAAGTTGTATGTTGGTTTTTGTATTAACAGATTTACACTTGCAATGGTTTTTACCGTGACTATTTCTCTCCAACAAAAATTTCAAACCGAAGATGTGGACTGAAGCATGGACTTGATGGTAATTTCATTTAAATCACTACAAATACGATGTGCTTTTGTTTTTTTGTTTTTAAATTATTTGGTCGATTTATTTTTTATAAATATGAATGAATACAGGCTATCACTGAGTTTGGAGGGGCGGTTCCTTATAGACGAGCTGAAGACTTGGCATATTCAGTTGCTAAATTTATTTAAAATGGTGGATCCTTTGTTAATTATTATATAGTAAATTACATTTTTTGTTGTATTTTAATTTCCTTAATTCGCCCTTATTGGATAATATTGCATTAAAGTTTTTTGTTTGTAACAGTATCATGAAGGAACTAACTTCGGACGTATTGCAGGTGGCCCGTTTGTTGCTACAAGCTATGATTATGATCTTCTCTTGATGAATATGGTATTTTATAAGCTAAAGTTCATGGCATATTTGCATGCTTGTGAATATTTTATATACAAATTTCAATTTGAATATATAGTAATTGGACGAGCTTCTAATTCGGGTATATAAACGCACTTTAAAAGTGCTTATCTAATTTTTGTAGACCGATGAAAGAACTCATTAAAAGTGGAACGACCGTGACAGTCTTTTAAGTCACTAGGTTACCGAGAACAAAGCTAGTAACCTAGAATTATGAGGTCGGCACGACCATGGCACGGAGGCGTACCCCGTGCTTTGCAACCGATCAGATCGAACAACTTAGGGTCTGTTTGGTATGAGATAATGGAATGGACGTTCTCTATTCGACAGATTGCCTTTCAAAAAAAAAAAAAAAAAGATGATTTACCCACCTTCATCCACTTCAATTTCCTTCAATTAAACAGTTAGATCGTTCTCGCAAACCCTCTTTAGTCTTCAAAGCTCTATCCATCACTTCACAGCTCTTCCATGTCAAGAATATTTGTAAGATTGAAGCCCTTAATCAATTCAGAAGCTGGCTATTCTAGCTCAAAATGTCAACAAATCCTACACTTGTTTTTTTAGAATGGTTCTTTTCCTTTAGGTAGGCACACTATCATATTTGGTATCAGCGTAGATTAGATGCACAAATTCCGTTACATGAATTCCACCAAAAGTGAGATCGAGTGGAAAACATAAAAGTAGTTTTATATAACGTTTTCAAAATGTAAGAAAACTCAAAATAGAAATATGAGAACATAATACATCATTGTTATAAATTCATTATTCAATAGACTTGATTTTGAAACAGCTTGGGTTTTATGTGAAATTGATCGATGTATGCAGTTTTCATTCTTTGTTTGATTACATTAATTATTTACCGATTTCATCTCAGGTGTTGGATTATATATAATCTTTTTTTGAACACATCAAAATTCCATGCCTTATGTTCAAAAGTTACTGATATGTAGCTTTTCTGTTGTAGTAGTTCCATGGACATCCATATGAACTAGATCCTTAATTTTACACAAATTTTTTATCAAATGAACAAGAATCTGTAATTTTCTAGAATTTTGTATACTTATCAATATTTATATTTTAGGACTTGCTACCTCTAATACACTACCAAAAAACTGAGAAATTTGCCGCAACAGATTTCGCGGGAAATTTGTCGTAATTGTTTCCCCCTTAAAAGGAAAGCGGGAAACATAAAGAATTCTGACACAACATATCTGATGTATTAAAATATGAAAAGAGTGAATCTTGTGGTAATAAATTCCATGTTTAAGCTTTTAATCTGCAAATAAGCATGATGAGTTTAATTAGCAACCATCCATTTAGTTATGCTGCTATGGTAGTACTTTTTGGTGATAGCAGTAATGACTCTTATGCTGTTGTTGCTGTTTCATGTTCTTGGCCATGAAATTGCTAAACTTCCTCCCACATTGCTCACACACTCCAGGGTGTCAATTAGGAGCGCATCATAACATGTTGATTCTTCATAGCAAGTTGGAGTTATATTGTCCATGGGTTCCTATATGCTGGAGAAGGTACAATCTTAATTCATTCAAATCTTTGTTTTAGATTAATTCTGGAATTGTAAATATATAAATATTGAATACTTAGTTGATTTACTTATATTTCATTTACTTAATAAATGACTTTACACATACAGTTGTTAGATTACAAGGCCAGCCATTAATGCTTGTGCTTCTGCTACAGAACTTGTTGCACATTTTTCTCTACTACGAATTACATAATTGTGATCATCTTTCATCTTATCTGTTTTGCGCTTTCTTGTCTCTGAAGAATCATGTGGAAAAAGTTCATATCATAAAGAGCTTGGAGTGTCCAGAAAATGTTGAAGATAGGCAAGTTCTTAAAAACAGAGAGAACTAGTCATTCTATCACTCACTCAAGTATGGCATTGACATCCAAACATTTATGAGGGAAGTACCACATGTCTGCAGTAACGTAAAGGCGTCCATTTTTATTTTTATCAGTGCCGTCAAAGTAACCATACCTCTCGTATATCTCACGAGGGTCTTTCCAGAATTCTAGTTTAGCAAAAAAACACATTTCAAGATGCTTGCAAAGGAGAAGGCCTGTTTTCAAACCCAGGTTAAGAAAAACTAGGACTGCACCTGCTCCCTTGTGTTGTTGTGAACTCTTATGTTGTTGCAGCCGAGATGTTTCGTATATTTGGCCATGAAATTGTTGAAGTTCCTTCCACATTGCTCACATAAGTTGGGGCATCAATTAGGAGCATCATAACATGTTGATTGTTCATAGCATATTGGAGTTGAAATTTTTTTTGTATGACTTTTGAATTTGCTTGCTCCAGGATTGCTTTGTTACTGTTTATCTGCACTAGTTAATATATTCCTTTTTTGCTTTGTATTTGTTTGAGTAGTAAATGCAAAATGTATTTGTAGGTGTGTTCTTGACCGTATTTTAACAAACTAACTGACGGATTTAGTTTTTTTTTTTTTTCGAAAGGCAAATTTTATAGAGATACAAGAGCCAACCCCAAACAACCTGGGACCGGCAACAAACAGAAATAGCGACTACGACATAATAACAGAAAATTAAATTTACACCAATCTTTCCATTGAAGAGATTTGTAACAAGACTTTTTCTTTAACCATAGAAAACCGAAAGACTTGATATCTTCAAAACTTTCTCCACCTTAATAGATTTGTACGAGAATGCTACTTCATTCCTAGCTTTTCAAATACACCATAAAGTAATTAAAATGATCCCATGAATTACCTCCTTATGAAAAACTCTAGATAAGCTCGAGTTGTGAAGGTCCAACAGATCTCTCACTGAAAAGGCATAGATTTGAGAAATATTACACCAATTGCTCACAAGATTCCATATAATCAAGCCTATACAAAACGAGGTGAACAAATGATCCGTTGATTCCGCAACCTCCCCACAAAGAAGGCATGAAAGAGAGTTCACCATATCACTCTTACAAAAGTCACACAAAACAACCCTCACCGACCCTAACTGGCAATGGGCCATGAACGATCAATACTGGGCTTATCAAATAACACCCGGGAACCGGTGCCTAGACCCTCGGATACGAATATTATCAGGTGTATGTGGCTTTTTCGCCACAAGTTCCTTGTCGGCGGTACTTACATAGATACAAAGCCCGTTTAGTAGTTAACGGGAAATCACAACAGGTTGGTATTGATTGTGATGAGACATTTAGCCCGGTGGTCAAACCAACCACCATTCGTACCGTTCTCAGTCTTGCCACATCTCGTTCTTGGCCCATCCACCAGTTAGACGCCAAGAACGCATTTTTACACGAGATCTCAATGAGACTGTTTCCATGTTTCAACCCTCGGGTTTTGTTGATAGAACCAACCCGACTCATGTTTGCAAACTTAAAAATTCATTATACACGTTGAAACAGGCTCTGCGCGCATGGTGTTACATGTTTGCTAATTACATTCAGAAGTGTGCATTTAAGTCCACAAACAGTGACACCTCCCTTTTCGTCTACAAGAAGGGCAATGACAAACATGGCATAACTACTATTATATGTAGATGATATTATTTTGAGTGCATCTTCCCCAAAACTCCTTCATTCCATTATTTCTATGTTATCTAAGGAGTTTGCTATGTCTGATTTAGGGCCACTTCATCATTTTTGGGGCATTCAGGTTACTAAACATAATTGTGGCCTCTTCCTTTCACAGGCATCTTATGCCGCTAGTATTTTATTGAGGGCTAGTATGCAAGATTGCAAGCCTTACGCCACACCGACCTATACTAATTCCAAACTCAGTGCCACAGCCGGTGAAACTTTGTCTGATGGTACACTTTATCGAAGCCTGGCCAACGCATTACAGTACCTTACTTTCACCATACCAGATATTGCTTATGATGTCCAGCAGATCTGTTAGTTCATGCACTCTCCTCACGAGCCATATTCTAACTTCATGAAACACATCATGCGGTATCTTAAAGGTACCTTGAATCATGGTCTAACCATTTTTCCGTCCAAATCGGTCACCTTAGCAGCATACTCTGATGTCGATGCCCCAACTCACTACACTCTTCATCTATGTATTATTTTTCCTCAGAGATAATCTTGTCTCGTGGTCTTCTAAGCACCAGGTTACTATATCTCGGTTTAGTGCTAAGGCTGAGTATCGGGGCATCGCAAACACGGTTGCTGAAACCAGTTGGCTTCGTAATCTGCTATTTGAGTTACATCTTTCGCTTACTCGAACCACACTGGTATATTGTGACAATGTTTCGATTGTTTACCTAACCCAAATTCGATACATCACCAACGAACTAAGCACGTAGAAATTGACATTCATTTTGTTCAGGAGAAAGTTCGTGTGGGTTCTGTCCATGTTCTTCATGTCTCTGCTGACTACCAGTATGCAGATATCTTCAGTAAGGGACTGTCGCGACAGTTATTTGAGAGATTTAAATCCAGCCGTAGCCTTCGTCCTACTCCAGCTCCGACTACGGGGGCGTATCAACTGACCATCTTGTATTATATTATCTATGTAATTAGTTAACTAATTAGATGTAATTCTCTCTTATAATCTATTTCCATAATATAAGTCAATCTAGTTAGGAAAGTTCTTATCTTTTGTATAATAAATACTGTTTTGGGTAAAAATTATGTAAACTAATTTTGTAACCAAATTTCGTAAGTGAGGTAGTGTGCTTGTAAAATCAATGTGAAACAATACAAAAACGTAAAGAGTGACACAGTTGTTTACGAAGAAAGCCCTTGATCTTTAAGGATCTCCGGCATAAAACCTCGGGAGGTGACAATCGACACCTGTGACAACGGGCAATTTCAGGTCAATACCCGTCCCTGTCTCATTAATTAATTGCATGCATCATATACGTGTTAGACTTAATTATGGTTAATAAAGTCGTTTAATACATAGCAAAGTCCATTTATATCTGGGTCACACGCAATATAACCGACACACACGAACGTTGGTGATAATTAATATTTATATTTTAATAAATATTTCAAAGTATTACAACTCTAGTTTAGAACCTAAATATATGTGTGTATTTATTTATTTCAACTTAGTATTTTTAACGCGCACCTTTACCGTTTCACCGACATACTTTATTTTAACACGCTATTTTGTTATACTAAATTACTAAACATATATTTACATGTTAGTAAACCACTAAATATATAAGGCATATATTTAGTAAACTCAGTTTTAATAAAAGGCGTAATTTTTATCACGTCTAACTTATACCCGCTACCACCTTAATATCGGTTTAAATTATTTATCTCTAACCCACACTTTCCTTTTTCTTTTATAATGTATGACACCATTAATAACCCAAAACACCTGTCTAAACTATGAATTAAATAATTAACCAAAAGCATGTCATTTCTTATTTTTCTTGTGTACGGTTGAATAAGGGGATATACACCTAAATTGTTTTTGCAAATGAACAAAATCTCATGACATCTATTATTTTCTTTTCCTTGCATAGGACAACATGGGACCCCACTTCACATGTACACATTTTTAAACCAATAAACCAAGTTATCCATGTCTTTTTCACTTCCTGAATTACGGTTATAAGGAGGCCCCACCCCTACACACCTTTAGACTTTCATATCTAGAACACTATATTACCACACTTTTCATTCATGATTTCTACTGCAAAAAGATTTCTACTGCAATAAGGGCCCCCTCCTACTCAACCTTAGATCCCAATTAACAAACCATACCATCACCCATCCCTTTTCTGTTCTTTTTCCTTGATTACGACGGTAAAGAAGGCAAACAAAGGGGACCCCCCTACATTTCACTTCCAACTTAATAAAACCATACCAGACTTCATTTTTAAAAACCAAAACTCATACTCCAACTTCAATATAAATAGTTTTTATTGGAAATTATTTCACACACTAAACACCCTCAACAAAAAGGTTCGGTTTTGGAGCTTTCGTTCATGTGTTGATTTCAAGTCCTACATCCAACCATCAAGACAAGTTTCAAGCTTCAAGTTCATCATCCTTAGTCGTTCCTTCTTCCTTGCTTGCCTTTAGTGAGAAATCCTTCTAACTATTTATATTTTGTTCTTGTTTTATGTTTTCTTTTACATATAAATGTCATGTACCAACTTTCACCTACAAAGACCTATTTTGTTAAATACGGTGTTTTCTATAAACTTAAAACTATATGAGACTTACTTTAGTGTAAAAATAATAATAATTACTTAATATTAGTTCTTGAACTAAAATAAATGTTTAAGTTAGAGACCTTAGCATGTGTTAAATTATCTATATAATTTCTTTTCAAGTTATTGGTATTTTGGTAAACTTCTGACAAATTATGGATATATATTATTACTAGTTGTAAAATTTGTATTACTTGGGTCTAGTTATGGAGTTTGAAATATATAAATTTTAGGTACTATTTTTTTTGGTAAATATACTATTTAAAATGACCAAAACTAGATTCTAAAATATATAATTTTATAAATATACTTTGGACGTAAAACGAAACCGATATTATTTTAAGAGTAATAATTCTCAAAGTTATATTCTGTAGAAATAATATTAATATTATTTTTTTTTTACCTAAAATCATGACGTGTTTCGAAAACGTTATTTTAAATAAATATATACGATATATTTATTTACTGTTCGCAACGAGTTATGACTCGGGTCGAGTCGAACCTTACTTTGAAAACCAAACTCTAAGTTGTTACCAAATTACTTATAGACATATACATGATCGAATTTATAATTTATATTTATTTTATGTAAATATATATTTTCGGGTAACAAATACATATCACCAACGGGTCGTCGTGTCAAAACATTTTAAACCAAAACTTACACACATAACATAACGAGTTGGGTGAAACTGTTACATGACCAACTTGCATGTAGAATCGTTACTTAGACATTAAGGTGTCTTATATATTCTAGGGCACGCATAGGTCGGTTTACTCTCGGACTTTTGCTACTTACACGTTTCCAGTACTCACGTTTCAGGTGAGTTTCACAGCCCCATTTTACTTATTTTCCTTTTGGGGGAGTTTACATGCATACTTACAGTTTTCATTGGACACAATTACATTTACATGATTTCACATGTTACATAAGCGGTTTACTTACCGTACTAAGTCCCCTCACAACTGACCGTTAGTTCTTTCACAAAGCGTGGTAATTATGGATAGTACTATCGGGTTTGACAACCCCCACCCGAGTTAGTCGCGCTAACTTTGATTGTAGGTCAAAACGGGTGCATCATTAGCCTAAACACCCCCATGTATTCTGTAGGCATGGGTAGGGGCATGGGATTACAGTTACATTTACAGTTATAGTCTAGCTTCGGTTTCGGTGTGCTTATGGTAATATTGTAGCATTGTCTGTACAACAATCAAATCATAGAAAGTCTTGTGGTCCATTACAACGATTTACTTTTACAATTAAAACCTGTGAACTCACCAACATTATTTGTTGACCCGTTTTACGCATGTATTCTCAGGTAATTGATATTGCTTGGAAGTTAGCTGCATACTTGCATGGACTCGCATTGCCACTTAGGGACACACTTACTTTTGGACATTTAGCATTACCAAATGTCGTATTTTGAAACTATTATTACTTCCACATTTGCTTCCGCACTAAAAATTGTAAAACAATTATGTATTTTGAAATGATTTACTACGTATGATTTTCAAACCACTTAGTGGTCGTTCGATGTAATCGGTGACGATGATTCCCATGACCGTCATGCCCCGCGATAGCTACCACCGTGGTTGGGGGTGTGACAGATTGGTATCAGAGCCATTGGTTATAGAGAACCAGGTTGCATTTAGTGGACTTGGACTATAACCGTAGGCTCATATCATTACAATTACATTACATACACTTGCATAACTCACGTTAGGAGTATTCGGAAATTGCCATGTTGCAGGTATGTCGTCAGCATCTGACCCCATCCACGTGTATGCATCTGATGAGGATTACACCCCGTCCATACCACTTCCACCACCGCTACTAGCAGGGACACCACCTGCCATGCCGCCGCCACCAGCAGGGACGCCACCCGCCACACCACTACATGTTGAGGTGTCCAGCGACACCACGGAGGAGGTTACAGTGTCAGATGAGGAGATCCCTGACACTGATGAGGACCCGGAGGAGGACTATGAGTCTGACCCAGAGCAGATACCAGAGAGCCCAGTTGAGGGCGATACAGGCGAGACTGCCACCGGGGGTGATCACACCGGATCTGGGGAGTCTGTGCCACACACGGTACTCTACGGACACTCCACTTCATATGAGACTGTTGAGGCACCTGTAGCTGAGGAAGCTCCCATGGACGCCCACACCACCCCTATCGCTCACACCCCTAGTGGTGGAGCGAAGAGGCCAGCCGAGACTACAGGCACTACTACTGATCGGGAGCCCAAGAAGCCCCGATACGACGAGAGTTTTGGTTGGGTGACCCAAACCTTGGGAGATTGGGCATATGAGGAGTGGATACCTTCTACCCATGAGATTGGCGAGTCCTCCACCACACCACGACCACTGTCGTACTATGAGGAACCCGTAGAGCACACTATCCCTATCCTTGTTTCTCGTGGCATGCGACACGAGCACGATATGCAGAACCTGCAGGGCGAGATCAGAGCTCTCCAGGAGGACGAGAGGATTCAGACTGTGATAGGACGACTGGAACAGGTAGCTGAGGTACAGTATGTGGAGATCATGGCCATTGGCCTTCTGGATCAGCGATTCACTCACCTGGAGGATAGGATGATTGCTCAGGAGATGAGATTGTCAGTAGAGGAGCAGCAGAGGGCAGCTGCAGAGAGGAGAGTTGCTGCCTTAGAGCAGCGAGTAGTGGCGGCCGAGGAGCGTGCCACGTCCGTTGCCGCGCTGGCCACTATTTGCATCATGGTTGCTGCTGCCGTGATGCAGACTAGCGCATTGGCACATTGGCGTAGATAGACCTATGTGAGCGGGTTGTGCTCACTTAGTGTAGGCATAGTAGGAAAACTTGTACTGGGGAGGTTTTGTACCCTCACCCATTTTGTTTCTTTTGTGAACTATGTATCAAGTATTTCCGTTTGATTATGTGCTCTATCTTATGGGCTATCTGTGTGTGATGATTGTGATTACTGTTGTGGTTATCATTATGATTATTATTGTGATTGTTGTGATTGTATGGTTGTTTACATTTCCTGTTCATGTGTTGACAATTATTTATGTATTGTCTTATTTCTTTTATCGTCTATGACTAGAAGAAAACCATGGCACCAAAGAGAGGACCTAGACGTACCAACCATCGAACCACCGACACAACAACACCCATGAGCTCAGAGGCAATCGAGCAGCTAGTGGCGCAGCGTGTGGCCGATGCGATCGCACAGTACGATGCTGGAAGACCCAGTGGGTCTGGTGGTGACCGAGAGTCCAACGGAGGTAAAAAGGATAGTTTGACTGATTGTGATCGTAAGGGTCACAAATTATGATTACGTGACTAATAACGTAACAACTGTTGCAATACAGGAACCGAGGAACCTGTAAGAGGCTGCTCTTACAAAGCTTTCCTGAACTGCAAACCGCTTAACTTTCGCGGTAACGAAGGAGCTGTGGGACTAATGCGCTGGATTGAAAAGATGGAATCTGTCCAGCGTATTAGTAACTGTGTTGAAGAAAACAAGACCAAGTATGCCACGTGTACTTTTGAGGGCCAAGCACTCTCCTGGTGGAATACTCATGCCCAGACTATTGGGATTGATGCTGCTTACCAAATCCCATGGTATGAGCTAAAGAAAATGCTTACTGACGAATATTGCCCACGTAACGAACTGCAGAAGTTGGAAGTTGAGTTCTGGAATCACACCATGAATGGACCTGATGTGGCAAACTATACCACTCGTTTCCATGATCTTGCTCGATTGTGCCCACATATGGTCACCCCTGAATACAAGCGAATTGAAAGGTATATTTGGGGCCTCGCACCCCAAATTCAGAGCATGGTGACTTCTTCCAAGCCAGCCACCATTTTGGATGCAGTTAGAATAGCTCATGACTTGACAGATCAAGCGGTACGCCAGGGTGTGCTTGTGAAGAAGGCTGCGGTAGAGAAGAGCTATGATAACAAGTGGAAATGGGATAACAATCATGGCAAGACTTATGTGCCTCCTGTTCAGAAGAAACAAGAAACGGTTAAGGCCTTTACTGCAGGCCCAACTGAGAAGAAGCCAAGAGGTGGGTATGTCAGAAACCTACCCAAGTGTAACAAGTGTGGTTTCCATCATCAGGGTACATGTGAAGATTCCAAGTGCCAAAAGTGTAAGCGTTTTGGCCATGCAACCAAAAATTGCCGAATGGCAGACCCTACCACCAACACGGGAGCCAACCGCGGATGTTTTGAAAGTGGAAATACTGGGCACTTCCGAAAAGACTGCCCAAAATTGAGGCAAACTAGTGGAAACAACGCACGCGGTCGGGCATTTGCCATTGGAGCCAGAGAAGCCCGTCAGGACCCGAACATTGTCACGGGTACGTTTCTCGTTAACGATCACTATGCTTCTATTTAGTTCGATACTGGTGCTGATAAGAGTTTCGTGTCTAACGAATTTAGTTCATTACTCGGCACTAAACCAACCGCATTAACCTGTAAGTACACAATAGAATTAGCCGATGGTAAATTAATCGAAACCGATGAGATGTTGCAAGGATGTACTTTGAATTTGTCGGATCACTCTTTCGACATAGATTTGCTACCCGTAACGCTTGGAAGTTTTGATATCGTTATCGGGATGGATTGGTTATCGAAGAATCAAGTAGAGATCGTTTGCCACGAAAAGATCATTCGCATTCCTCTTCCGAATGGAGAAACGCTTTCGATTCAAGGTGAGAGGAGCGACTCTACGCTAAGAGTCATAACATGTATGAAGGCCCGGAAGTACTTACGAAAGGGGTATCATGCAATATTAGCACACGTAACGGAGAAGAAGACGGAGGAAAAGAAAATCAAGGATATACCGATCGTTCGAGACTATCCCGAAGTCTTTCCCGAAGATTTGCCCGGACTTCCACCGTCGAGGCAAGTCGAGTTTCGAATTGATCTGATGCCCGGAGCTGCACCGGTAGCGCGATCACCGTACCGACTCGCGCCGTCGGAAATGCAAGAATTGTCTAACCAACTACAGGAGCTGCTAGACAAGGGTTTCATAAGACCGAGTTTCTCACCATGGGGAGCCCCGGTCTTGTTTGTCAAGAAAAAGGATGGATCTTTCCGAATATGCATCGATTACCGGGAGTTAAACAAGCTCACTATTAAGAACCGATACCCCCTCCCGAGGATCGATGACTTATTCGACCAACTTCAGGGATCCAGTTATTACTCAAAGATCGACTTACGTTCAGGATATCATCAGTTACGGATCCAAGAAGAAGATGTTCCTAAGACCGCATTTCGAACTCGTTATGGTCACTACGAGTTCATGGTCATGCCGTTTGGGCTAACCAATGCACCAGTTGTATTCATGGACCTCATGAATAGAGTGTGCAAGCCCTACTTGGATAAATTCGTGATTGTCTTCATCGATGACATCTTAATTTACTCTCGAACTCAAAAAGAACATGAGCAGCATTTGAGACTAATCTTGGAATTACTTAAGAACGAGAAGTTGTATGCTAAATTCTCAAAATGCGATTTTTAGATTCGATAAGTGCAATTTCTCGGGCATGTGGTCAACGAGAAGGGTATACATGTTGACCCATCCAAGATTGACGCGATAAAGAATTGGGAAGCACCAAAGACTCCGACCGAGGTGCGACAATTCCTAGGTCTGGCAGGCTACTACAGACGGTTTATCGAAAATTTCTCCAAGATAGCCCAGCCAATGACGACCTTAACCCAGAAAGATAAGAAGTTCGATTGGGGCGATAAGCAAGAAGCAGCTTTCCAACTGTTGAAACAGAAATTATGTTGTGCTCCGATCTTGTCCCTTCCAGAAGGAACAGACGGATTCGTGGTGTACTGTGACGCATCTCACCAAGGTCTTGGTTGCGTATTAATGCAAAAGGATAAGGTTATTGCTTACGCGTCGCGGCAACTTAAGGTGCACGAGAAAAACTACACCACCCATGACTTAGAATTGGGAGCCGTAGTTTTTGCACTCAAGATTTGGAGACATTACCTTTACGGTACTAAATGCACTATCTTCACCGATCACAAAAGTCTCCAGCACATCTTTGACCAGAAAGAGTTAAACATGAGGCAACGCAGATGGGTCGAATTGCTAAACGACTACGACTGTGAGATTCGGTACCATCCCGGCAAGGCAAACGTCGTAGCGGATGCCTTGAGTAGAAAGGAACGAACCAAAACTCTACGAGTGCGAGCGTTGGGAATGACGATTCACACTAGTCTAACCACTCAAATTCGTGATGCTCAGTTAGAGGCACTCAAGGAGCAGAATCTAAAGAATGAGTCCTTACTGGGTATAGATAAGAAGTTTGAGATCAAATCCGATGAAACTCGTTACTTCATGAATCGGATTTGGGTACCAATCTTTGGGAACTTGAGGGATTTAGTAATGGACGAAGCACACAAGTCCAGGTACTCGATTCACCCAGGCTCTGACAAAATGTATCAAGATCTCAAGGAACTTTACTGGTGGCCTAACATAAAGGCTGACATTGCCACCTACGTTAGTAAGTGCTTGACGTGTTCAAAAGTCAAGACAGAATATCAGAAACCGTCAGGGTTACTACAACAACCGGAGATTCCACAATGGAAATGGGAACAGATCTCTATGGATTTCATCACCAAATTACCCAAGACATCCAATGGTTGTGACACGATTTGGGTTATTGTCGACCGATTGACAAAGTCTGCACATTTCTTGTCGATTAAGGAAACCGATAAGATGGAAAGATTGACTAGAATTTATCTCAAAGAGGTTGTCTCAAGACATGGAGTGCCAATCTCCATCATTTCAGATCGAGATAGTCGATTCACCTCTAGGTTTTGGCAATCTCTACAAAAAGCATTGGGTACGAGATTGGACATGAGTACCGCATACCACCCCCAAACTGATGGTCAAAGTGAAAGGACTATTCAGACATTGGAGGACATGCTTAGAGCTTGTGTGATTGATTTCAGGAACAAATGGGATACTCATCTACCGCTGGCTGAGTTTTCCTACAATAACAGTTATCACACTAGCATCAAAGCCGCACCGTTTCAGGCACTTTATGGAAGAAAGTGCCGATCACCGTTATGTTGGACTGAAGTTGGAGATAGTCAACTTACTGGTCCAGAAATCATTCATGAGACAACAGAGAAGATTGTTCAAATTCAGAAAAGACTGAAAGCCGCGCGTGATCATCAGAAGAGTTATGCTGACATAAGACGCAAATCGTTGGAATTCCAGGTTGGAGATAAGGTTTTACTCAAAGTCTCACCCTGGAAAGGAGTTATTCGCTTCGGCAAGCGTGGTAAGCTAAACCCAAGATACATTGGACCATTCGAAATCTTGGCAAGGATTGGTCCCGTAGCTTACAAGCTTAAACTGCCACAAGAACTCAGTGGTGTTCATGACACTTTCCACGTGTCAAATCTGAAGAAGTGTTTATCAGATGAGACGCAAATTATAACACTCGAGGAGATACAGATCGATGATCAACTTCATTTCGTCGAAGAACCCGTGGAGATTATAGACCGGGAAGTCAAGAGCTTGAAACAAAGTCGCATTCCCATTGTAAAAGTTCGATGGAACTCTAGGCGAGGGCCAGAGTTTACTTGGGAACGCGAGGACCAGATGAAGCGCAAATATCCGCAGTTGTTCGAAACTACACCAGTCACGGATGACACTAGCTGAATTTCGGGACGAAATTCTTTTTAACACGGGAAGTATGTGACAACGGGCAATTTCAGGTCAATACCCGTCCCTGTCTCATTAATTAATTGCATGCATCATATACGTGTTAGACTTAATTATGGTTAATAAAGTCGTTTAATACATAGCAAAGTCCATTTATATCTGGGTCACACGCAATATAACCGACACACACGAACGTTGGTGATAATTAATATTTATATTTTAATAAATATTTCAAAGTATTACAACTCTAGTTTAGAACCTAAATATATGTGTGTATTTATTTATTTCAACTTAGTATTTTTAACGCGCACCTTTACCGTTTCACCGACATACTTTATTTTAACACGCTATTTTGTTATACTAAATTACTAAACATATATTTACATGTTAGTAAACCACTAAATATATAAGGCATATATTTAGTAAACTCAGTTTTAATAAAAGGCGTAATTTTTATCACGTCTAACTTATACCCGCTACCACCTTAATATCGGTTTAAATTATTTATCTCTAACCCACACTTTCCTTTTTCTTTTATAATGTATGACACCATTAATAACCCAAAACACCAGTATAAACTATGAATTAAATAATTAACCAAAAGCATGTCATTTCTTATTTTTCTTGTGTACGGTTGAATAAGGGGATATACACCTAAATTGTTTTTGCAAATGAACAAAATCTCATGACATCTATTATTTTCTTTTCCTTGCATAGGACAACATGGGACCCCACTTCACATGTACACATTTTTAAACCAATAAACCAAGTTATCCATGTCTTTTTCACTTCCTGAATTACGGTTATAAGGAGGCCCCATCCCTACACACCTTTAGACTTTCATATCTAGAACACTATATTACCACACTTTTCATTCATGATTTCTACTGCAAAAAGATTTCTACTGCAATAAGGGCCCCCTCCTACTCAACCTTAGATCCCAATTAACAAACCATACCATCACCCATCCCTTTTCTGTTCTTTTTCCTTGATTACGACGGTAAAGAAGGCAAACAAAGGGGACCCCCCTACATTTCACTTCCAACTTAATAAAACCATACCAGACTTCATTTTTAAAAACCAAAACCCATACTCCAACTTCAATATAAATAGTTTTTATTGGAAATTATTTCACACACTAAACACCCTCAACAAAAAGGTTCGGTTTTGGAGCTTTCGTTCATGTGTTGATTTCAAGTCCTACATCCAACCATCAAGACAAGTTTCAAGCTTCAAGTTCATCATCCTTAGTCGTTCCTTCTTCCTTGCTTGCCTTTAGTGAGAAATCCTTCTAACTATTTATATTTTGTTCTTGTTTTATGTTTTCTTTTACATATAAATGTCATGTACCAACTTTCACCTACAAAGACCTATTTTGTTAAATACGGTGTTTTCTATAAACTTAAAACTACATGAGACTTACTTTAGTGTAAAAATAATAATAATAACTTAATATTGGTTCTTGAACTAAAATAAATGTTTAAGTTAGAGACCTTAGCATGTGTTAAATTATCTATATAGTTTCTTTTCAAGTTATTGGTATTTTGGTAAACTTCTGACAAATTATGGATATATATTATTACTAGTTGTAAAATTTGTATTACTTGGGTCTAGTTATGGAGTTTGAAATATATAAATTTTAGGTACTATTTTTTTTGGTAAATATACTATTTAAAATGACCAAAACTAGATTCTAAAATATATAATTTTATAAATATACTTTGGACGTAAAACGAAACCGATATTATTTTAAGAGTAATAATTCTCAAAGTTATATTCTGTAGAAATAATATTAATATTATTTTTTTTTTACCTAAAATCATGACGTGTTTCGAAAACGTTATTTTAAATAAATATATACGATATATTTATTTACTGTTCGCAACGAGTTATGACTCGGGTCGAGTCGAACCTTACTTTGAAAACCAAACTCTAAGTTGTTACCAAATTACTTATAGACATATACATGATCGAATTTATAATTTATATTTATTTTATGTAAATATATATTTTCGGGTAACAAATACATATCACCAACGGGTCGTCGTGTCAAAACATTTTAAACCAAAACTTACACACATAACATAACGAGTTGGATGAAACTGTTACATGACCAACTTGCATGTAGAATCGTTACTTAGACATTAAGGTGTCTTATATATTCTAGGGCACGCATAGGTCGGTTTACTCTCGGACTTTTGCTACTTACACGTTTCCAGTACTCACGTTTCAGGTGAGTTTCACAGCCCCATTTTACTTATTTTCCTTTTGGGGGAGTTTACATGCATACTTACAGTTTTCATTGGACACAATTACATTTACATGATTTCACATGTTACATAAGCGGTTTACTTACCGTACTAAGTCCCCTCACAACTGGACCGTTAGTTCTTTCACAAAGCGTGGTAATTATGGATAGTACTATCGGGTTTGACAACCCCCACCCGAGTTAGTCGCGCTAACTTTGATTGTAGGTCAAAACGGGTGCATCATTAGCCTAAACACCCCCCATGTATTCGGTAGGCATGGGTAGGGGCATGGGATTACAGTTACAGTCTAGCTTCGGTTTCGGTGTGCTTATGGTAATATTGTAGCATTGTCTGTACAACAATCAAATCATAGAAAGTTTTGTGGTCCATTACAACAATTTACTTTTACAATTAAAACATGTGAACTCACCAACATTATTTGTTGACCCGTTTTACGCATGTATTCTCAGGTAATTGATATTGCTTGGAAGTTAGCTGCATACTTGCATGGACTCGCATTGCCACTTAGGGACACACTTACTTTTGGACATTTAGCATTACCAAATGTCGTATTTTGAAACTATTATTACTTCCACATTTGCTTCCGCACTAAAAATTGTAAAACAATTATGTATTTTGAAATGATTTACTACGTATGATTTTCAAACCACTTAGTGGTCGTTCGATGTAATCGGTGACGATGATTCCCATGACCGTCATGCCCCGCGATAGCTACCGCCGTGGTTGGGGGTGTGACAACACCTGCCTCGTTTCTTGAATAAATGGTAAAAAGATTACAAGTGTGAGCGGCAAATGATCGAGATCTAGGTGTTACAGAGCTTATTTGCGAGTATTCGATAATGCTAAGTGTTTGTGTGTGTTGCTAATCGATCAAGCCGCTGATTAAATACAAAAAATGATCCTAACTAACTTTCCGAGGATCCCGGATCTTTACTCGGTCTTTAAATATGACTGTTATTGAGCTTCTCTCGCAAGTTTGATATGTTCTCTTTGACTTCTCGTCTGATTCTTCAGGGACAAAACGAGTCAACACGTTTTACCTGCGCATATAAAAGAAATAGAGGACAAATAGCCGTTAGTAGCATTAATATTCAGGATACCGAAGTTACTAGGATCTTGGATTCCGGATCACGCATCACTCAGGATCTTGCTTGAGATTTAACCCATAACAATTGTCCCCAAATTTAACAGCTGTTAATTACATCGACATCTGTAAAATTTTTGAAATTCAAATGGTAAATGATGATAGGGATGTGACGAGACTCTCCCGAATTCCAATGCGATTTAATCGTTATTTTAGTAGGCTATAATTATCCTTCTTTCTCACTCATTAAAATTCACCGTCTTCTTCACTTTGAAGTTGCAGAAAAGGTACAAGCTTTCTCTCGATCTTGTTTTTCTTTCGCAGTAATCTTTCGTTTCCGTAAATGGGCAAAAAACAACCAACTCGCTCGCGAGCTTCGGCTGCCGTCGAATCAGTGGAGGATTTTTCTGATCCAGGTTTGCTTAGCAATCCTGATCAGGAGAAGTGCACCTTTACTGACCAGGATATTAAGCTTTTGAAAACTTCAAACATTTTTCCCGAAAAAACCATATTTAGGGCTTTCGACCCGAAGGTCAGGGCTGATTTCTCCTCACCGACTTGGGTCTGTTTCTTAGCTTATCCCTTCACTCTCGGTCTTACCTATCCCTTTCCACCACTGATTTCCAAGTTTTTTAAGGTTACCGGTCTGAGTTATTCTCAAGTCATGCCCATGGCTTGGAGAATCCTGTACACACTAGAGCACATGAATCGTCTCCATTCTCTTACTATCGGAACTCCTGAAATAGCTAGTGTGTATAACTTAAGAACCCATGGGTCCTCTCGAATTGTTTTCCAACTTAAATCCGGTTGTACACCTTTGGTCCTTAAAGCCACTCAGAATGATATCGACTGGAGGGATAAATTCTTCTTCGTGAGGCGAGATTCTATTCCGGATGGGAAACTCTTGCCACTCCAATGGGTTAAAAAGGGTAGGAAATAGTTAGAATACCTGTAATTTTTAGTGTTTCCAACATGTTGATGATGACTTTCATTTCTCGTGTAGCTCTGAAGTTTTCTGAGCTAGCTCCCACTCGAAGCGATACCGACAAGAGGATCTAAGCTTTGTTGGAGATTCCTGCTACTGAGAGATCCTTCCACCAGGAGTCTGTTATCAGTGAAGCCAGCTTCAATACTCAATACTCCGAACCCAGCATATCTTCAGGTAAGAATAATTTTTCCTTGATGATTCCAGATTATACCGAATCTTTATAGGCATCCCGAACTACAGACTTTATCTGATAAGGAAAGAGAAATTTATTTGAATGTTAGTTAAATACGAATTTAGGAATTTTAACCCAATATCCTGAAACAGGTGTCCGAAGATCCAGCTCCAGGTTTCGCCCTTGATGATATCGACAGCATGGTCTCCAAAAGTAAAGCCATCAAAAAGGAGATGGGCCAGCCAACCCTTGAAGCTTTAAAGCTTGATGCTCCTAAGCTGTAATCCTCAACTCTTCGCCCCAAGTCTGCCGCTAGCAAGAAGAGAAAAACTTCTGACGTTGCTGATGTAGCTTCCCTTGAGAACCTAGGCTATGTCGATATCCACAAAAAGCTTCATGTTTTTGGTCACTTGGTAAAAAAATTTGGTATCCTGGATCCTAAACCTGTATTTAGAGAAATCCTAACAAATTTTCCTGTAACAGGCCCTGGAACAAATGACCAGATGCTACGATTTGGCGGTGAAAGAAGCTGAAGAAGCTAAACAGATGGTGAGCGACCTGCAAAAAAAATAGCCGCAGCTAAAAATAAGAAATTAGCGGATGAGGCCAAGGAGCTCAGCAGGGTGAAGGCGGAGCTTGAGGATGCTTATGCCAAACATGCCCAAGATCTCGAGGAATCCTACGAACAAGCCAAAACATCAGCTGTCATTTCAATATTCCAAGCCAGGATAAAGATGGCTAAAGAGGCTGATGATAGGGATTTTGACCAGGCTAAATGGGATGTCCAGGAGTGGAAAAGGCTTATGGCTGAGCTAGGAGGTGAGTCGGTGCAGGATGAGGAGGTGGACAACCAAGTGGCTGAGGCTAAGGGCTCTGTGAAGGTGGCAGCGGAGGTGGCCGAACAGGACAATGAGGGCGATAAAGAAAAGGCCTGAGTCCTGTGTTTGTGATTCCTATGGTTCTATGTCTTTAACTTTGATCCTGTTTCATTGTTGAACAATTTAATTTCCTTGCTTTTAGAGGATCCCTGAATGGGATGAACAATTTAACAACTTATTTCCTGGGTGGATGGTTCCTTTTTTGGATGAAAACCCAGGACATTTTCCTGCACTTCAAATGTTAGTTGATGGTTTATGACTATTTGCCATGAATGTTGTTTGATTGTTTGTAGAAAATTAGGATTTGTTAGGTAATTAAACCTCAGAAAGAATAAGTTTAGAAAGAATATTTTTTCAGGATACCGGATCCTCATCGATATTTTACAAATAACACCTTAGGTTTTTATCAAACTCTGACTTGCAAAAATAGAGTTTGATCTTTGATAAATGGTATATAAAATATCAGCTGTAAACATATCATGACTCAGTCCTGTGAATCTCAAAATTTTCTATAAATTGAAAATTAACAAGTAACACATACCTTTGTCGAGAACTAAGTCAGGCAAACACACATACCAGATTATGATGTTGAGTTCGAAATATAACAACCGTTGGTCGTCCCCAGTGCATAGTCTTAAAATACGTCGTAGGCTTAGTAAATACATTTCGGGATCCTCATTAGTCTTTAACCCGTTTAAGGATCCTGAGTCAGCATATTGATGCTAATTTCTCGAGTTAACACATGAGTGTTAAATATCTGTGACAATTTAAAATCGTGGGCCAAGCCAGAATAACGTAGGCCAAGCCAGAATAACGTGGGTCAAGCCAGACTTAAGTTAGCATGAAAATGCTAAAAACCTACGCCTGTTACTATCGTAGCATTCAAAATATAGCCAACAGTGATGAAATTATCAGCCACTGTTACATGGACCGGTCGCACCACCTTGAACTATACTTGAATATCGTGCGCTACAGGTGGAGTGTTTAAACTCAATACTTAGAAAGGTGAAAACCTTTAAACCTTAGAAGGTATGCAGGATACCTTAACTTAGGAGAGATGGCCAATCTCTTTCTTCTGTCGGGATCCCTGGAGATACTTCCTGCAACACAGGAAATCTTGGTGAAGGTGGGTGTTAGCCTGGCTAACACCCCTCCGACACTCAAGTCAATACTTCGATCAAGGGTAATAAATATAAGAATAGTTAAGGATAGAAGACGTACCAGTTTCAGTCAGAACATAAGTTTTAAACTTACATAAAGTATGTTTTGAGATGGATAGCGTTCCAGGATCTTGGCAGGATATCTCTTTCCATAGTAGCCAACCAATAGGCACCCTTGCCTGCTTCAGAGTCAATTAAGTACGTGCCTTCCCACTTTGGTGCAAGCTTTCCATCACTGGGATTGGTAGTATTTTTGTAACATTCGTGAATTTTAACATGTAATATTCTACTAATAACAATATGCCATGTCTTTTAAATGACTCGGACTTTTGAGCATTTAAACTTTTACTCCATGTTTCCTCTATATATATTATATGTACATTTTGTTTAATTAAATAAAATCATGAACGTTAAACTTATGAAGTGAGATTTTATTTTATAAGATGATAACAAAGTTAAATAATAATAGTTAAGTAAATTTTAAGTTCTTTTTTTTATATTATAAAAGCTTCATAAATAAATTTTTATAACAAAATGATAATTATCCAATGGTTTATGAGTTGAACCCCCTTTATTAGTTTAACCCCCCCCCCCCCTACCCCCTAAAATAGACTTTGAACCCCTCCATTTTGATCCCCTTCTAATTCTTGAACCCTGGAAACCATTTCTAGACAATTTTGACTCTAGAAAAGTCAAACACGTCCCAATCTTCATTCAATCCCTGCAATTACGGGATTTAGTTCTCCCCAAATCAATTTGCCACTCGTGTAGGAGCGTTTAGAACTCGGAATCCATGATTTTGATTGAGAAATCCCAAATTTTGAACCCGTTTTAGGGTGTTACGGCAATGGGTTTCAGAACCCACAAATCAAGCTTCAAATTCCGTCAATCTCGCTCAGTTACGACTGTAAACGCGTTGCTAACACCCTATATTTATACCCCTATCGATTACAAGCTGCGAGACCTCAAGTCTGACTCCTCCCTCTCTGTTTTGTTATCGGCGCAAAGGAAGGGGAAGCAGGACACGATCTCGCGACGAATCCACTCGATTTGAGTTCTTTCTTGCTCCCGAAATCAGCCTCAGGTAACGATTCCTTGTAAACCCTCTCTTGAATTAGATTAGGGTTGGGTTTGTGGAAGACCCTGGTTTGCGATTTGGGGGTTAGGCAGGGAAGAAGATGAAGCTGTACTTATTGTTTACATATTTGATTTTTCTAATCTTTATCAAGGCTTGAGCCCAGATCAACCGGTTAACATCCTTGGCTCCCTCATAACTCGTCGCGGGTTCTAAACTTGCAGACCCCTTTTCGTTTCCTGTTTGATTTTTTTTCTAAACTAACACATACACACACACCCAATCATATAAATACATATATAAATTATTACGGTTAAGTCTTGGTTAGTAAACAAACTCTTTTATAAATTCACAAAGGTTTATATTTAAGATCCTTGATAAATGAAAACTACTTGGGGTTCATGAGAGGTTTTAGACCGTTAAATTTTCTGTTAAAAACGTAAGTGAATTATAAATCACTTTTAAAAATATTTTATTAACCTAAACGGTTTACCTAAAACGACGCAATCATATCCCTTGGAATCGGTTAGTATGTTACATACAAACATTATTTTAGAAAGTGACTATTACTCATTAATTAATCACTTATTATATAAAAATTGTAACAAGATTTTTATAAAATACATTTTCATTTCATAAAACAAATTTTATAAACTTTACATATTAGGATTTAGGTTCTATTTAAAACAAATATAATTTTTTTCTAAATATATATATATATATATATATACATTTACAAGGACATATTATAAATACAAAGAATTTATTTATTTAGATTTGTCACCTTTACATCCATTAAGAATTTAAATTATATTTAAATAAATATAATTTCTCAAATATATATATACTAATATATATTTGACACTCCCTCTTTTAAATGACACATAAATAAATAGAAAGAATTTATTTATTTAAATTATTTTATCTATTTTAAACCTCAAGTCAATTGTTATTTTTGCTAAATCCATTTATATTTTAAATTTACATTTAGATTAAACTTTTATTCAATTACAAACACCAACTTATACACATCCATTTCATTAAATTTCACAAAACAACTTGGTACAAATCCCTACACTCAAATCCCATTAAACTCTAAGCCTTGCCTTATACCTTATGCATGTTATTGATTCAAGTTCATACATTTCACGTTAGGTTAATTTTTGGTGATTTGCAAAATCACTGCTGCTACCTATTGCTCGTGTTATCTACACCACTAATTCCAAGTGAGTTTACATAGCCCCTTTTACACTATTTATAATTTTGGGGTGGAACATGAGTACAATTATACAATGTTTACAAACTACACAATACAATTCCACCCTACATTCATGTGTGTAATTTGAGCCTTATGCTTGAGTACTAGGTGTGCAAACTACAATTTGTGAGCAAATAACATGTGCAATCATTAACTACACAAGCCAGCGGTTAACAATGATAGATCTATTGAGTCTGACAAACCCATCCAGTTAGGGTGATTGTTGCCGACAACACAATTTGGTTATTTGCATGCTAGTTACAAAGGTTTGATTGTACAACTTGGTGTCACAATAGTAACTCTCCATATTTGCCTTATTAACCATGATATGTATGGATTGTATACACACAACACAATGATACTATTTAGAGTCAAAACCTGTGTATGCTCACCAACTATTTATAGTTGACCCTCTCATTTTAAACATGTTTCAGATACGAATATTTGAGTTGGTCAAGATTGCTTCACTTAAGTTGTGGACCTAGTTAATTAAATGGAAGAACTTGTTATGTATTTCAAATTTCTTGTATTGTGGATTTGGTTTATTTGGTTTATGAAAGGAAATGTGATGTATTAATATATTACCACATAGTCAACCATGTGCTCATGAACAGTCTACATGTCCCGCCCCGACGTTTTCGCCGTCGGTTGGGGTGTGACAATTTTGAAACGCCTTTCTTAATACAAGATCACCCACTTGGAATCTTCTAATCCTTATGTTTTTATGCAACAAGACATTTATATCACAAATTAGAAAGATAGGTCAAAAATAACAAAAGCAAATCATAAAAAGGTAAACGCTTTGGGGTTTGCAACTTGAAGATAATTTGAACACAAATCTTCTAAAGGTAATACATTTTTTTCTGAAATTTTTATGATATTAAGTACCATGAACTAGGAGGTTTAATACATTGAAAATACACTTGGGGCAACTTCCAACCCCTTCCCTTTATAGATTTTAATTTATCCTTTCAATATAAAACGTAACCCGGATTGACAATTCATAAGTAAATGAGTCAAAAATGTCATCTACCTTCAATATTTAAATGTCACCTTTAAATGGTAATAAATGTATACATGCCTTCATACACATTGATTGCTGAAATGTGTTCAACACAAGTTGTTTTCATTACATCATGAAAAGTTACCTTTTGATAGAGGTGTCAATTTCGACCCATTGTATTCTATTTCAAACAGGTTTAACGGGTCAAAATAAAAAATTTAGCTAGGAGGGGAAAAGGTCAAATGGGTTGCAAGAGTCTCTTTTTAACTAGATTTATGTGAAGATTTAGATTATTATGTAATAATTGTTTAGTAATCAAAATAAAAAGTAAAAATGGCCAAAAAGCGTGTAGGCCAACCCCGCCCACCCATCTTGCCATCTCTACCTTTTGAATAATGAATCTAGAATACTTACACAAAGAACTTGCAACCCTGTGACTGACAAGAGTAGAACTTTCTTCCCCGGTTGCTCTCTGTGTTGGCGGTTTTCAAAACACAGGGTGAACCACAAGTAGTGCAAGGAATTGGTGAATCACCTGCATCAACAGATAACAGATTAAAGACCCCAATACTTTTTTATGCAACAAGACATTTATATCACAAATTAGAAAGATAGGTCAAAAATAACAAAAGCAAATCATAAAAAGGTAAACGCTTTGGGGTTTGCAACTTGAAGATAATTTGAACACAAATCTTCTAAAGGTAATACATTTTTTTCTGAAATTTTTATGATATTAAGTACCATGAACTAGGAGGTTTAATACATTGAAAATACACTTGGGGCAACTTCCAACCCCTTCCCTTTATAGATTTTAATTTATCCTTTCAATATAAAACGTAACCCGGATTGACAATTCATAAGTAAATGAGTCAAAAATGTCATCTACCTTCAATATTTAAATGTCACCTTTAAATGGTAATAAATGTATACATGCCTTCATACACATTGATTGCTGAAATGTGTTCTTATTGTTGATTAAACATAAAAAAACCATTAAAAAGAGAACATAAGCAATAAATACCATTATTTGAGTTCACTCTCTGGGATCGAGCACTACGGTTTTGAGAAGTCAGAGAATAGCAATCACTAGAAGAATGTCCTGTTTGGTGACAGAAACTGCAACTAGCCTGCTGCTGCTGGATATTTTGAGAATCGTTTCTAGAAGGTGCAGTGGTCCCCCTTCCTCTTGCTGAAGAAAAAAATATATGTATAATTATGATCAAACTATGAGAAAAGTTAGGTGTATAAACTATAAAATGGAGAAAAAAGAATGGGAGGCAATGAGTGAATTGAATTACACAATTATATTGAATAGTTTTAAATTTGTTGAAATTGTATCATTTCTGAAGAACGGAAGGTTAGAAACTGAGTGCAAATAAATTATCGATCATGTACAACCAAATCAAATTGCAGCTATTGAACTTTAGTGAGTAAAGAGCAACCGCTTAAAGTCTTGAACAAATATTAAAAAATCAAAAAATGTACCTGGTGTGCTTGAAAATTTGCGATGTCCAGAACCAGATATTTCAATAAGCTGTCTCATAATATCATCACAGCCACCAACACAACCTAAACTAGGGGCATAATACTTCAGTACAATTAGTATTTTGGTTTATATAAAATATTAAAATTCACTAAGTGTTATAAATTAGAAATTCCTGATACTCTCTTAGACCAATTTTATATTTACTTAAAATAATTAGCTGATACACTAAAACTCCAGGTTAAGGATTACTTTCAACCACCAGCTTCAGGTGATGGATGGAAGTTAAAAAGTCCATAATCAGATTAAAACCTATTCTGTAATCTCTAAAGGCATAAAATTAAACCGTACGAGAGAGGAGATTTATCTTCAATCATAAAAGCTTGGGAAACAATTAATCAGTTAGCAGTTAGCAATGAATCAAAACAGATCACCTAAATGATGGACATTGAAATTTGGTGGTATTTCCAGCCGGCGAAATGTGAACTGAATCTTAAAAACGGGTCCTGTGAATTGTGAAACAATCTTATATTATATGTGGTTGACATATATACACAGATGAATCAAAATAATACAGAATAAAGATTCTACATAAATCCTATGCATCAACAGCATGTGGGGCCAAGGCAAAGTAGAAAAACCTGGAGTGCACGTATTGCAAACAGTTGGGGTAACAACTGCTTCTGATATGGATCCAGGAAGCCAGATGACATTTCTGCACTGCAAGATGGGCAGGACAGGCAGGTTGAGTAATGGGTCAAAACGAGTCAATTTTAGTATGTGTCAAATTGGGTGACAAAACAAAAACAATGTTATTACAATAATTATATGAACTTTTGAATAAAGCAATTTAAGAGGTTATAAGCCTTACAAATAAACCTGACATGTTCACTTTTTTGGCCAACTTCTTTTATTTGGCCAATTTGAAATTTCAAAAAAAAAAAACCAACCCAATCATAAGTAAATGGACTAAACTTGCCACATCTAGTTAATGTACACCGTATAGAAGATAAAACCAGAAATTTAAACTGCAGAAAAGCTTCAGAAATGCACATGAAATGTAAAATAAAGTAGCACGTGTGTGATACAACAATATGTGTGGTAGCATATAAAAAATGCTGGTGCCAGGTCAGCATGTAGAAGAAACAAAAAGTATGCCCTATGTAAAACAACATTGATTTTAGACAACATAATAATGAAACCATTTATGTGTCCTTCAATCAGAAAGCTGCACTAAAAATGAGCCAAGCACTTACCTGTGGGTAAGCTGAGCAGCCAATCATGAACTTTCCATCCTGTTAGGAAAGAAAATCATATTATAGTTAAAAGTATAAAATAGGTCAAATATTAAAACTATGCAAACATCCTAGCACCAGTAAAACTCCAATTATGAATGTACATGTGAGAAAAACTGTATATTGGAAAAGAAGTTTGATTTTGTAGAACGTAAAAAGATTTATTTATTTTTTTAAAAAATACCGGTTTTTTCCTAAGAACCAAATCTGAGTCATGGCAAACATCACATTTCCGCACAAGTTGTCCATGAGTATGTTGATCATCTCCACCAGTTCTATTTGTCCTGTCAAAGAAAATTTCCAAGGCTTGGAAAAGTTTTACTTTATTTACCCTGGCCTGCAAAGTATATTGGTTCAAGCACATTAATTAACATTAAAGATGCACAAGTTTATGGTGTGCCTTGAATACAAGAAAAAAGATTCCAATCAAGTCATTTTAAGCAGTTTAGTAGGACAAACAAAAAAAACTCAAATTTAATTTTAAAAAAATTATTTTATTGATAAAAAAAAGCTTTCAATCCAAACAAGTTTGTTAAAAATTCAAGGCATCAACATACATCTAAGAAGCAAGCCTTCATCTGCTGCAAGCATGTTGCCAGCACGTCATCTTTTCTCTTGTTTCCTACACTGACTGCTTTCATATCTTCCTCCATCATACTGCGAAGATATGGCTTCCAAAGTTCATACCTGAAATTATCAAACAAGACCAAAAGTTTAACGATAATACGTCATACGTGTCACCAACATCAAGTAAAAGAATGATAAAAACAACTTAGTTGTAAAAAGATAAATGCATGAGTGTTGGAACAACAATATGTCTTACCCCATATCGTCATATCCCATAACTAATGCCTCACCCTGTAAACAAATTCAAATTTATTGTTAAAATAAATAAAAAGTAAAAGAAGAAGGATAGAAGGGCAGACAAGATTTATATCATTTCTTATATCAGATAGAAGATTGTACAAGATTAGTTGGCTTGAAATGTGACCCCTCTTTAGTAGCATAGAACCTATCAGTCAGCTTCTTGATATGATCATGCATCGTAGCATCTGTCCCAATGCCTGCCTAAAAAATTACAAACAAAATGAAAATGAAATAAATGGAGTTTCTGTGTCTGTGACAATTATCTTTACTATCTGATGATAAAAAAGGCAAAGAAAAAGCCAAACATTGCTGTTCCTCACCTTGTCCATACAATCTAAAAGATCAGATTCACTTAAGAGGGGCGGTGGCCTTGTAATCCCTGATTCAAGAGTTAATGATGTTGGAGTGAACTGCATGATTTTCAAGCACAGTTAGATATCTGTGTCTTTCATCCAAATACTAATAAAGTTAATCAAACTTCTTCAGCTGCGGGATCCAATTGTTTTTACTGAGAAAAATAAAATAAAAACTTATACCCTGGAATACATATTTATAATTAACCCTCTATAATCCAAGAGCATTCACAAAGCAACAATAGAGAAAGCAATTAAAAATTTAAAATACAACAAAATATATTTTAACACAGCACTTTGCCACTTTATACCTACTACTCTCCTTCGTTACCAAACAACAAGCATTCATTTCTAGAGAAATTAATTCAAAGATAGTGGTAAAACTAAATGTGTAAAAAATAATATTAGTTTACTTCCATAACTTTGGTGATTGATGTATACTTTACTTTCCTACACCAATCCATTTACCGATAGTGACACTTTTTTATATTCATTTTGGGAAGAACTTTATATTTTTAGTTATTGAACAATACTTTATCACAAACTGATGAAAACAATGAACACTGAAAAAACTAAATAATGAAGCCAATATTATACGACAATAATAGTCATAAACTTCCAAATGGAAAAGTTATAGTAATAATTCACTTGGTCCAACACCAACCTGCTGTCCAAACGTGTAGTTTGGGATTAGAGATCCACCCCATGATTCAAATCGGTAGACTTCCAAGTAATTTTTCTGTACAATATATCAACATACCATCATTGAGATTTATTAAATTACACAAAAAGCTAAACTTGGAGAAATTTCACATGAATGTAACAAAGAATCACATTAGTCCGTACAAACTATAAACAGAAACTAGTCAACCACCTATAAGACCTTGCTAGCTTCATGCCCCATTCCAATAACTATATAAACTTACAAATCCAAAAGCATTGAAAAAGAGGACAGATCAATTAATGCGGAAGCCTTTTTAAATTATGGTGAACCGTGTTTTCTTAAGATCAGAGTATGTTCAACAGGCAGATTTGTGGCAATATTCTTATAATGAAATAAATATGTCAAAGTCCAAATATGTAGCCAATGAGTGTATTTTGCTTCAAATTAAACAGTAAAACTCAAAAGATAAAGTAAAAAACTCACAGCAACAATTGTTCTGCCCAATGCTGAAAACATCTCACCCGCAATGTCAATTTCTACTGTAGTTTCAGCTCCAACAGCAGGTTGAGAAACACATGCTAAATAATGGCGAACAACTAGCTCATACAATTTCTGTAGCAAATATTTGTTAGCTTATTGTAAACAAAATGTTCACCTCTGATAGAATATTGCAATATTAATTCACCACCATAAACTTACTTTATGATCCTCACTCCATCCAGATTCTCCAGGTGAAAATTTTGTGGGGTGAATGGGAGGATGTGCTTTGTCATCATGTCCACCGCCACTTGGATTCCTCCAGAGCCCTGATGAAGGATCCAAGAGTCGCTGGGCATATGGGCCCCACACAGGATGTTGCTGCTGTTCTTGTACAAGTATCTAGAACCATCCAAAACACAATCACAACCCAAAAGAAAGCAAGAAAATAACAAGTATACAGTTGGTGAGGAAACAAAAAGTCAATAAACTGGACCATAATTGCATGAAATATGAATATAAGAAAAGTAAGTACATAGCCTTTACACACTCCTGTTTACCTTTAGAGTACCGCTGCTGATTCGTCTTAACAGAAAGTCATTATAAATTAACAGAAACACAATCATTCATAAATATAATCAAAATTAGTTATGAAATAGTATCCGGATCTTTAAAAGAGTATATCAAATACATGTCACCCTATCAACTAGAATGTGTAAACAAGAACAACCAATGTAAAATATTAAAGTGATAGTAATATCTTTATGCAAAAAGAAAACGATAATTCAAACTTTATAAGAATAATAAGTTTGCCAAAGGTAAAAACCTGAAAGAGGGTATTTGGAGTTGACCTTCTTGGTGACACCAAGGACATAAATATGACTGAATGAGATAAAATACTTAATTATTGTCATGTGTCATTCGTATTATTGAGTGACAACAAATTAACAATAAAAGATAAAAGATAGCATTGATGTTTTGGTTATTCTGTTTTCTATTATGGTCATGTGTCATTCGTGAACTTAATATTAGACAAGACAGGTACTAAAGGATTATTTATGATAATTATAACACTACAATTAAGAGAACAAGTCATGGTTTAATTTGGATACCCACGTGTAAGTCGGTCCTCGTTGAAAAAGAATCAGTCTCTGTACGAGGATAGCTTATAAAACCAGACTGATAAAGGTCTTCTGCAATCTACAAAAAAAAATAAGCATTACAACAACATGAGAAGGAATTTATTTCAACAAAAAAAGGTCAAGTACTGTTTAAGTTTTCTTATTAAAAGAAAATGGTGGGATATTTTTTTAACTGTCATTCTAAAAAAATGAGACTAAGTCACTAACCTTCATGGTTTGTTCAGAACTCATCCTGAAATAACGTGATGCTCGTTTCTCTAGCTCAATAGTGTTCAAAGGATGTGGGGGATATTTTAGCTTCTCCTGCTGTCTAACTTTTGTGACCTAAATTTAAATAAAATTATTAAACTCGCTATGAAATCAGAGGACATGAATGGTTAAACACTTACAGTTGCAAGGGGTTCTTGAACACACATCTCATAAAGTAATACCGCACAGGTATAATCAAACAAGTGTCCACGCCTGTAAATCAAAAACAAAATGAGTTAAATCACCAACACACAAATTCAAAAAAAAAATTAGAAAAAAAATGAAAAGATGACAAATAGTACAAAGTTTACATCCAATTAAAGTTAGCAGTGCCTTCATCAGTTGTATGAGAACACTGGATCTTCCAAAATTCTTCAGGTTCGTGTGCTTGTATCTCCCAATATCGTTCCACAACAAATCCCAGTGTGGGAAACTGCAACGCACAACAATCACATAAAATCATAGATATAGTTATTAATTTCATTTTTGTAATAAATGGAATACTTTCTTGAAATATCCTTATACCTGACAAGGACCGTAGCTTAGAATAAGGTTTCTGCCGTCTGTAGAAAAATTAAAAACAAATGCGTCTTTCAGCAACATTGTTTGAAATCTCGTGAAGGAAGCCCCAATTCGGAGGTCTATTTCCTGCATATGGCTCCAAATTAGTCCAGTAATCTAATTAGTAGAATTCTCAATTTCGGCACGTTTAGTAATGAACAGATTGAATCGAGTTATGTTTTATCTCTAACGAGTCAAACGGGTAAATTAACATAAAATCGCTTAGAAAGAAACGAGACGTGTTCAAGAAACTAAATTACTATTAAAAAACATATGACTTTCGTATTGCTCAACACTATAATTACTTTCATAAAATTGGAGCAAAAGTGTTTCAGCCCATACTCAAGCTACACGTTTTGACCCAACCCGCCCATGTTGCCGCATCTAGTAAGTAGTAACTAGTATTATAGAAAAAAACAGAAAAAAGAAAGTAACGTTTTCAAGAGAAGATAGGAAGACAATATCTGAAAGTAATGTCTTAAAGTTCATCACTATCATGCAAACATATGTAAAAGTAAAACACAAAAAAATTAAACATCGATGCCACGTGGAAAAGTTTATCCTAACAATAAGTAGCCAATTAGAACAGTCATGAATTCCAACAGATATTGTGAGTAGTACTCACTTGCCTAACATCTACAGCATCAGAAAACAACTGATTAGGCCGTTCAAGCTGTTGAGCCGCTTGGTGGATTTCCCTGCCAATAAAAACCAGAATTTGTAAAACTAATTTATCTTAAAGCGACAAAATAAAACTATGTATCGATCAAAATACGACCATCATACCTATCAATTAACGATGAAAAACGAGCCCTCCAAATATTGAGATGAGAATTCACATTTGAGCAAACTTCTACAACTTCAAATGCAATGTTTTCGCCTTCTCGGTCACAATCAAGCCACAAGACAAGCCACTGGCATTTTCTGGCTTCCTCCTCTAAGGTCCTCCTAATGTCTAACTTGTCCTTGATTATCGAATTCACAGGAAAATAAAATTATTTCAAAGACATTAACACTAAATAAATAAACACTGAATAGAACAAGTATAAAAAGGACATTGACCAAAATTACAAAGTCAAAGCATGGCTCCTCAAAAATTATTTAACCCTAATTGAACAATTAACATAATGACAAGTTTAGAGTAGAGTTGCTTAATGAAATAAACCTCGGGAACGTGTTTTTGAATAGGTGCTTGGAAGAGATCAACGGGATCACAAGAGTGCCACTTCCTATAACGGCCTTCGAACTCTATCTCCATGAGATGTCCGGTGACGGAAGTGAACATCATTTGACACGGCTGCCCTTGAATCGTGTAATTGAACTCGTAAATTTTGTTGTAGCGTGACCTGCCCTCTCGCATCCTCAAACCCTGGTTGCTCGATAATATTCCCGATACTGTCTTAGCCACCGATGGTTGCTCGATAATATTCCCGATACTCGTAAATCATTTCTCCGCCACGTTCAGTACCCTAATCGCCCTCCCTCCGCCTCCCCTTGCCGCCATTTCCTGCCGGAAAGTTGAATTCGGACTTCAAACCCTTTTGAGTTTTGGGGTTTTAGTGTTTTAGACCAATACCGTTTTCCCGCCTTTGTGCTTGAGGTGACCTTGCTTGCTTTTACTAAATTAAAGAAAAAATAAAAACAAATTAAATAAATGAAAAATATGATTGACCAGGAAGAGTAAAATTTCTAAACTAAACATGTTACCGGTTAAAAGTCTCAAATTATACTTTTACTTTTCAACTTCTGCGGAACACGGAATAGGGGGGTGTTTGGGAATAGTTATTTGAAACTACTTATTAACTTATTCAAAAAGTCATAAGTAAGGTTCTCATTACTTCTCAAAAACCACTAAGAAAAGGAGAAAAAGTAAGGGAAACCAAATATACTTATTGACTTATCTTCTTTTCTAAAAGAGTAAAGTTGCACCCCTGTGGTTTATGCCCGCTGACACTTTGAAACCCTGTTTTAAAAGAAGTGCAATTTAACACCCCATGGTAAACTTTCTCTTTCTTAATGAGTCCCTCCGTCAATATTCCGTCCGTATCTCCGTCCATTTATGTGATAAAAGTCATTTTTGCCCTTGTTTCCTTTACATCAGACATCTGAGCCCTAATTTTTTCATTTATGTGGTAAAAAGCCTCTTACCCAACGGTCCTCCTGCTCTCGTCATTTTCATCTGCTGTCGGCACTTGTCATTTTCATCTTCGAAAAATCAAGCCACAATGTCCCAATACTCTTCATCGTCATCTTCGAATTCGAGGTCACAGAGGTACGAAGTATCTGGCTTGGTATGCACTTATGGTGCAGTTGTGTGATATCGTATTTGTAGAACATATACAAACCCTGGCCGACGCTTCTTGTGTTGTGTAAGAAATTTTAGGTTTTTTTCATTTAATGTTCCAGTTTATTTGATAATTTATATGTGTTGGGTTCAGTTAGTAAGTTTTATATTTCATTACATAAGGGCAAATGTGGATAGCTAAGTTGGGCTGATACTCCCACATGCCCCATATATGAAATGGTTATCCCTGGTTTGTTAAGGAGTATCAACAACAAAGATTGGCAAAAACCAAATCTAAGGAAGTCATAAAACTGAAGATTGTGTTAGGAATTAGTTGGTTGTTGTTTGTTGTTTATGTATTTAGCAATTGAAAGGCCCTATGATTGTGTTAAATTGTAAGGCAATTGAAAGGCTCTAGGATGGTGTTATATTGTGTTTATGTACTTTTAAAACCTCTAACGGTTCTATTTCTAATGCAAGCTTGTTCACAAGTATATATTATTTTTATTTGCATCTTATTGTTTATCCAATTTTGTTATTTTAGTAGTCATCTTGTAACTGTTCTCGAGTTGATGATGTTGAACAAGTTGATGAATTCATACATGTGTTAGAAAAAGAAGAGCCTCGGTATCGTGATCCATATGAAGACTATGACCCTAATGTATTGAAAATGCTTGGGATTATGAAATCATACCTTTTGAAGGTCAACAAGAAGAGCTCGAGTACGAGGAACTAAATGAACAGGAAAAAGAAGAGCCGTATGAATACTATGACCCTGATGTATTGAAAACGGCTTAGGATTACTACAGTCTAGAAAAACAACTGGAGCTCCAGCACCGTTACCCATATGAAGACGAGCATGATTCTGATTCAGAATGGGAACTTGATGATTGTCATTGGAGATAATATTTGACTTGTATTGTTATTTGTAATGTTGGAGATGTTGACTTGTATTGTTATTTGTAATGTTGACTTGGAATTTGTAATGTTTAACTTGTATTGTTATATGACTGTTCATAATCATATTCATATTGTGCATATTGACTGCATTTGCATTGACTTGCATATTGACTGTTTTAATCACCTGATATTGACTGCATTTTCATATTGACCGTTCTACTGAATTGCATTGACCTGTTGACTGTAATACTTAATTACATTGACCAGTTGCAAATCTGCAGTTCAATCTGAATTGCATTGACCTGTTGACTTTAATACATTGACCCGTTGACTGTTATACTGAATTTGCATTGACCTGCACACTGAATTGCATTGACCAGTTGCAAATCTGCTGTTCAATCTGAATTGAATTGACCTGTTGACTGTAATACTGAATTGCATTGACCTATTGACTTTAATACATTGACATGTTGACTGTAATACTGAATTTGCATTGACCTGCACACTGAATTGCATTGACCAGTTGCAAATCCGCAGTTCAATCTAAGTCCTAAGTCCTGCAATCTGCAGTTTAGTTGGTTGAATCTTCAGTCTAAGTCCTAAGTCCTGCAATCTGCAATCTAAGCTGCAATCTGAATTGGTCAACTGTTGATTGTATTGACCTGCAATCTGAACCTGCTATATGCAACTGGTCAATGCAATCTGCAATCTGAATTGCATTGAACCTGCAATTGAATTGCACTGAACCTGCAATATGCAACTGGTCAATGCAATCTGCAATCTGAATTGCACTGAACCTGCAATATGCAATCTGAACCTGCAATATGCAATCTGAACCTGCAATATGCAACTGAATTGCATTAAACCTGCAATATGCAACTGAATTGCATCTGAACCTGCAATATGCAACTGAATCTGCAATATGTATGCTGTGAATTGGTCAACTGAACCTACTAATTCTGATATGGTCAGAATAGGGTATGCATATTGACCACATAACCACAGAACAAGTAAACAAACAAGTAATATGCAATAGGGTATGCAGATTGACCTCATAACCACTCTAATATGACCATAATATGCAATAGGGTAACATAAATAAACCATAACATAAAAAGGCCATAACATAAAAAGGAACATTGTTCAACAAACCATAACATAAAAAGGAACCATGTTCAACAAACCATAACATAAATGAACAGTGTTCAACAACAAACCATAACATAAAAAGGAACCATGTTCAACAACAAACCCTAACATAAAAAGGAACCACAAAACAAACAATAAGGATGCAGCTCCTAAGCATCTTGTGTCCCATATTGAAAGCTGCAGGTTCTCATATTGTGGCCCTTACTCCTGCATTTGCCACATGTTGTTGTGTTCCCCTTCCTTGTCATTTTACCTCAATTTGAAAACACTGCTTGGACCTCTTTAGTTGACTTTTTCCTCATTTTTTTAGGCCTTCCAATCTATGCAAAAGACACCAATATATTAAAATAATTTCAAACATATTAAATTAATTTCACAGAGCATGCAATTCAAACCTGCTTATGATGTTTAGGTGGAGTAAATTATGTGGGACAGTGTGAGTGTTTTCATATTTCAGGCCCAGGGATTGGATCAACGACATTCATGTAAACTTTCTTCCATGTATCCAACCAGTAAACTTCAGATACCCAACTTTCTCGTATGCCTGCTCTCATATCATTCCTGGTCATGTCCCAGATTGCTGCTACTGCATGTTTACAAGGCATTCTAGTCAATTCCCACTTCCTGCAGGTGCAAGTTTTCAATTCCACATTCACCACACACTGGGACCCACTACCTTTCACTTGGTATTTTGCAGAATCCACCATTATAACAGTAAGTTGAGATGCTTCCTTTTTTATGGTATCGAAGGTATTTGTTGCAGCTGGTGTTAATGGACCGGTACTTCTTGCTTGTATTTTCTTCACATTGACAATCCTCTTTCTCATGATTCCCTGATGTACTCTAAACATGTGATCACAGGCTTGTCTCTTGCTCCAACTAATTGCCTGTTAAACACCTCACATATGTTGTTCAATAACATATCACAATTTGCCCTTGTAGAAAAATGGGCTCTTGACCAACTGGTAGGTGGGATTTTACTAAGCCACTCAAATAAAGTTTTGTCTGCTCTCTTTATTTCATCCATTGCCTTGTCATAGAAAGGCATTGTAGTGGCAGAAGCTGCTCTCCATATCATGTTTTTAAAGACATCTCCACGCCACTGCTTCCTCATGTTCTCGTGTATGTGCCTAAGACAAAACCTATGCTCAGCACTAGGGAAGACCCTTGATAATGCTGGAATAAGACCCTTCAATTATTTACATGTCATACAAGTAAAATTAATATTAAGTGATAAAAATGTCAATTACCTTCTGTCTGTCACTAATAAAAGTGAAGTTAGTATTCCTAGATAAATCAAGATCATCCCTGAGTAATTCTATGAACCATGACCATGATTGGAAACTCTCAGCTTCCACAACTGAAAACGCAACTGGATAAATACCATTGTTACCATCTACACCATCTACACCAACTACACTCAATATCTGGCCCGGATATGGACCTTTCATGAAACAACCATCCAACCCTAGAATTTCTCTTCCACACGTCTTAAAACCTTTCTTCATAGCATCATAACATATGTATATTCTTCTGAATTGTCTGATAGGACTACTAGGGTTAGAGAATGGCTCCACATCTATTTTGATAGTGCTCCCAGGGTTGGCTCTTAAAAGTTCTTCACAGTAGTCTCTTAGCAACCCGTACTTCTCTACATAATCACCAAACAATTTCCTTGTAGCAATCCTCTTAGCTCTAAAGACTTTTGGAAGTGAAACCTGCACCTGGTGTTTTTTTTGGATTACATCTTGAAGAGCTGTTATGGGTATTTCAGGATTTTTTTCAACAAGGGGCTCAAACTCCTTGGCTATGGAGCTCATAGTGTACAAACCAACCTCTCTAGTTTGCAGACATTGATGTTCACCTTGGATTGTCTTCACACACCAATGATCATTGGTAATAGGTCTTGAGATCTGGATTGCATAGGGGCAAGTGGGTTTTGTATTTCTTTTACTAAATTTCTTGGGTTTAACACTAGTGGACGACCCACCTACTCCCTTTAGGAGGATTTTCCTATTTTTCCCCTGTGTTCCTTCATCAGCATCCAAACTCGGATTTGTACCCAAACACACTACCCTATACCTTAACCTTTCATTTTTCAAAATATAAAGTTGCCTTCTTGATTCAAGTGCAAAATGTTTAACCATATCATTCAACCTCTCCTTATCTTCTATTAACTGACCTATATAGAATGGACATGGTGATTCAGATGAAACCCTATTAAGTTTTCTTTTTCTCCTAATCCTCCTTGATACCTTTCTTAATAATGTGGAATTCTCATCATTAGAGTCACTATTACTGTCAAAGTTTTCAAGGTCAACATAACTGTCATGCTCACCATCAAGCTCAAAGTCCTGATGACCAACACTATGCTCACCATTACCATCACCATCTTCTTCTACATCACCATCAACATCAGAATCAACATTAGCCTTAAAGTTCTGCATATCCACTTCTACATCCTCCACCTGATTATCTTCGTCTGCAATATAATCTGGATCATCTTCGTCCTCACTATCCTCATCTTCACTATCTTCACTTTCCTCTCTAATAATAGATGGCACTGGACCATTTTCAATTGCAAGTATAGGATTTGGTTCCACACCATCTACTATTGACTTAAAAAATAGACGTGAATTCCAATGTTCAACATATATTTCAATCACAGTATTGCCACTTCGTACATGAGCAAACAAGTTTTCAAAATCACTGTCATTACTCAAACACTTAAGACCCAAATCCAAACACACACGAGGTACCTTAAAATGGTAGTAAAAAACCATATCACTAGGATATCCCAGGCCCTTAACCATTTCTTCCAACATTCCCATTCCATAACCATCAATATCAACATTATCAATGAATGTTGTCTTACCATTTACGTATTCCATACCCCGATGTTTGAAAACTGACCTCCATGAAAAAAGCTTCAAGGTAAACATGGTTCTTGTGTCTACTGAAAGAAAATTACGAAAATCAAATTAAATCAAGAGTAAACTTCAACGAAAATTTCATCAGGCATATTTTTTTAAACACATAATTAGGAAAATCAAATTAAACTTACATGATTCTGGGTTTGGTTCGAATTCCTAATCACCATCACGCATCCTCCATAAACGAACAAACAATGATTCTTGAACAATTTCCTCCAAAAAGGAACAATCGACTTACAAAACCACAGGGTCGCAAACGAGAGTAAAAGGTGGATTTAGGGTTACAAAAACATATACAGAGGTATCAGGGAGCAAATGTACTATAATACCCTTCTCATTAACGGGTATATTGACGGAGGGACTCATTAAGAAAGAGAAAGTTTACCATGGGGTATTAAATTGCACTTATTTTAAAACAGGGTTACAAAGTGTTAGCTGGCATAAACCACAGGGGTGCAAATTGCACTTTACTCTTTCTAAAAAGTTAATAAGTTATAAGTAGGTTAAATAAGTCAATCCAAACACCCCCTAAATATGTTAACTTCATCGAAACATTTTACCAAATAGTGTAAATTCTAAATTCGCCGTACACGTGCACAAACCACATACACGCCACGTGTACTTTTTTTTAGTTAAAATGTCAGTGTTTTAATAAATTCCTACAACATCGCTGACAAAATTTCAGCCAAATCAACATCTACAACCATAATTCGAACTCGAAGACCCCAAGTCGAGTAAAGATCTTCAACAAATTTCAAGTAGAACAAACAGGAATTGAATCAGAGAAACTAACCGCAGATGATATAATCCAAAATCATTTTAAACGCCCACTTGAATTACAATCGAATCCTTCGAAATCAAAAGTTAGTAAAAGCCAGTAAAAATTAATGATTTTTACTGATTTTTTAGGAAATTTTATTATTTTTCAATTATTAGTACTGATTTTAACTCATTTGGGTTATGTTTGCAATCGTAAGTCACGTGGATGGCACATGGGTTAACTTTCTGTTAAAAAACTAATTGGTGTTAACATCAGGGGCTAAAGACGCAACCAAGTCTCAAAAGTTTGGGCTAAATTTGTAATTTTTAAAACATGGGGCCAAACATGCAATTTGATCAAACCACATGGATCATTTATGCAATTAACTCTTTAATTATAAATAGTTATTATATCGTTAACCAAATAAATTTAATACGATTAAACATTTATCAATTACATAAAAAAAATGAATACTTAGTTGAAAAAAATGTTTTAAAAATTAAGTTAACAGAATTTATTACTGTCACGTCAAAGTGTTTTTTTAAGACAAATTTTGACGAGTGTATTTGTTAACAAATTACATTATATATTATTCAACTCGTATAACACACGAGTTTATTCAAACCGTGTAATACACGGGTTTTTAAAGATATAATTTTTTTATTACTAAGTATATAAAATTACATTTATTCAATTTGTATAATACACGAGATTCTAATCTAATTCAAAATATATCAACATAAAATTTGTCATCAGGCTGACCCTTGCGATTAAGATTTTTGTATGCGAGTATTGTAGGATTTAGGTACATTTATAACTCATTGTCGTCGATCAAAAACAATACAATCACAAATCCAATCACATTACAACTAAATTTGAAAAAAAGCATATTGAAATTATGAGGTGCAACATATGAAAGTATTCCACATGTCACATTATGTAGGTTTCAAACCCCGTAATTTTTGGATCGGTCGTAGGCTAACATGTGAAACTATTCCAGTTTGATGTTGGTGTAGGAGTTCATATATGTGTTTCACACACTTTTTATTAATAAAACTTTTATATATAAGTAATATAAAACAAAGCATATCATAAATATTTTCTTGCCTTGAGTCGTTAGGGGTCAAAGTTCCACCCTTGACCCTAACCCCATTTATTTTTTTTAGCTTTAAAATTTATAACTTTTATTTATAACTACTCTATTGTTTAGGTTTAAAGTTTATAACTATTTTACATGTCCACACTCTTTTTATGTTGTTACTCAATACAATTCCTCAACTTACTTACTTTTATTATAAATAAAACTCATTAATAATAAAGAAAAATATCATGTTGACTTAATTATATATGTTTACTTTTTTTAACTCGCTTTTATGTTTTTTAATGCTAATTTTTACAACATAGTTACTTTTTCTTAATTTCTCAATATAAAATTGAGGCGTCATAACTTTAGACACTTATCTTTACATACCTAAACACGTCAATAATCAACGCCCGTTGACGTAACGAGCGGTTTTCTTTTAATTCGCTTTCGTGTTTCTTAACACTCATTTTTACAAAGCGGTTACTTTTCTTGATTTCTCAAATATAAAACCGAGGCGCCGCAACTTCATACGCTTCTCTTTACGTACTTTAACCACGTTAATAATCAACGTCCCTTGACGTAACACGATGGCTTACGTAACCATTTCATTTTTTTTATAAAGTTTTGAATCTAATCAACGTCGCCACACCGCTCCGGGTTACGGCAACTAGTTTGTGACATTTTAAAACTTTTTTATATATATACATATTAGTAGAAGCCACTTTTTGGAAGGGATAAACTTCACGGACTGGTATAAGGCCATGTGTAGTGAGAGTGTTAATGGAGGGGCGTGAACATGTGGAGAGCCGCCCCTGGGTGTGAATGGAGGCGTGAGTAGATTCACGGGGCATGGGGCGCGCAAATGTGTGTGTTATGTATATGTGTATATATACATATATGCGTGAATAGTAAAACCATTACACACCTTAGTAATTCGGTTAGTAATTGTCCTCCTATTGACGTGGCGGGACACTTGTTCACTTTTTAATGATTTCACTACACATAGGCTAATAGTTTTCGCCTTCTCGGTCTGTCAGCGGCGTTCCCAAAACTCACATAGTCATGATTGCATACGATTAAAGCTATAATAACCTGAATAACCGTGTCGTTTAAAAATCCCTACGATCTATTTTTACCGTATTAACAACTCATAAGGAAGTGTTATATCCACTACATTACAATCTACACTCTATCGCCTCTTTACTTAAAAATCAATGATCAATAATATAAATATTTACCGTTGAGCTTCTAGTCCAATGGTACCTTGGTGTTGAGTCAGAGCTCAGGGCCTTATAGGTCTTGAGTTCGAATCTTGGTGCTTGATTCTTGTTTTCAGCCTAGACTGGACGAGTTGGTTTGAGTTTATCCCGATCCTGAATAGACAGTTTAGATTTGCCTTTATAAAAAAAATAAGAGTAAAGTACACGGATTGTCCATGTGGTTTACCAAAATTTTGGATTTGGTCTCTAGTTTTCCAAAAGTACATGGATGGTCCATCGGGTTTGCACTTTGTAACACATTTAGTCTCCAAACTTTGTCAAAAGTACATGTATGGTCCATGTGGTTTGCACTTTGTAACGCATTTAGTCTCTAACTTGACCTTCTAAAACTTTTAGATTTGTTGGCCGGGGACTAAATGCGTTACAAAATGCAAACCACATGGACCATCCATGTACTTTTAAAAAGTTAGGGACCAAATCCAAAATTTTGATAAACTACAGAGACCATCTATGTACTTTACTTAAAAAATAATATAAATATTTTACAACTATAATAAAAAAATAGGTATTTCATTTCAGAGGCCGGGTGACCGGGTCCTTAATCGCCTATCCTGTTAAACCCGTACATTCACCGGATCCTCAATCGCCGACGGTGGTGATTACCGCAACATGTTCACCGCTACTCTCATAACACTCTCCCTCCTCTCTCTCACAATCCCGTCTTCTTCTTCCGATCACCAACCCCAATCCACCACCGATGTCTGCATCATCGGCTCTGGCATCGCCGGCTCTTCCCTCGCCCACTTCCTCCGCAAATACTCCCCCACCACCGCCCAAATCCGCATGTTCGAGCGCCATCCGGTCGTCGGAGGCCGTATGGCCACCGTCACCATCGCCGGAGAAACATTCGAAGCCGGCGCTTCGATCCTTCACCCTAAAAACTACCACGCCTTGAACTTCACGCATATGTTGAATCTCAAAGTCAAAGGACCTTCCGCTTCTGAAAGTTCGTTCTCTCTCGGAATTTGGGACGGTCAGAAGTTCTTATTCAAAACTATAGACTCCGATTCAAAAAATCAGATCGTTCAGTACTTCATTTCTCTTGCTAATTCGATCCGGATGCTGTTCAGATATGGCGTTTCTCTCCTGAAGATGAACAATTTTGTTGAGGTACATCAGCTTATATAATTTTTAAATTATATTAACTCGTTGATCTTCGGTTAGGTTACACCGGTTAAATAGATGAAATATTAAATAGTTAGTAACGAAGATGTTTAGCAGGTATTTATTAGGCGTTTGTTAGGTATTTATTAGGTATCAGGTTTACACGGGCCGGTTAAGTAGTTAGTAATGAACATTTATGAATTATAAAACGATATTGATATGATTGAAATTACTGTAAATAGTTACTAATTATATCTGTTATTGAGGTGTATTTATATTTTATAATACGCGGACTGAGAAAAAGTAAGCGAAAAAAGAATCTTAGACTCACATAATTATGACATGTGGCGCATTTAGTTACTTATTTATCAGGTATAGATTTAATAGTAAGCGGGAAGAATAATCTTGGACTCACATAATTGTGACACGTGACACATTTAGTTACTTATTTATTAGGTATAGATTTAATAGCAAGTGGGAAAAATAATTTTGGGCTCACAGAATTATGACACGTGGCGCAACCAGTTAATTATTTATATGGTATAGATTTTCTTGTGCTGTTGGTGGATTGGCATATATAGTGATCTGTGGCATTTCAATTTTATGGTTATGTGACAGGTTACTGTGGATAATTTCTTGAAGTATTATGAAAGCGAGGAGTCTAGACCGATTTTTAGTAATGTGGAGGATATGCTCAAATGGGCAGACTTGTACAATTTGACAACACATACATTGGAGGAGGAGTTAGTTGGGCTCAAGTTTTCTCCTCTGCTCATACAAGAGCTTATTACTGTAAGTTACTTGTTTTCGTACACAGAAAATTTATTTTGAATATTAATCTGTTGTGTGGGTTGATCTGGTTTGAGAAAGTTATGATGATATGTGGTATTGTTTTGGTGATGGTTATAATATTTTGAAGTAGCAATGTAGGAATTATGACATGAAATATTGTTTTGCTGACTTTATGTTATATGAAGAAAGATTGTATGGGGGCGAATTGTCAATAATAGAAGTAAAGGGAGGTTAATTGCCACTATAGAAAAATCAGTCGTTGACTTGCTGGTTAGTTAATTCAGTTGTTATATGAATGCACGTAAGGAATAAATCAACTACAACAACCATACCTAGTAAAATCCTACCTAAGGAATGTGGGATGTAGGCAAACCATGCGTCTATCACACTGCCATTAAGACAACACCTTTTCACGGGATATCCACCACCCATACAACTTTCTTACATTCCCCGTGATAGGTGGCCGATGTTGGTGCTCTTATGTGCAATAGGGAGGAAACCATCAAATTACTTGAGACAATCGTTACAGCGAGCCCAAAATCGTATAAGACAGATGCCAGATTTACACAGGACTGAGAGATTATTCACTGTTGGCACTTGGGTTTACCTCAAGTTACATCCTTATTGTTAGAATACTATACGAACAGCTAAATACAATAAGCTGTCTTAAATATTTCATCCTTTCCTAATTGTAGAAAGAATTGGACAGGCGGCTCACAGATTAGACCTACCTAACGATGCTCAAGTGCACCCTACTTTTCATGTGTCGTTGCTTAAACAAGCTAAAGGTACCAGCCAAGGTTACACCTTTACCATATGACTCTCGGTTTAGACTGTTTCCAGCAGCGATCTTGGATAGAAAGATGGTTAAATATTCGAGCAGCAGTTAAGGTTCTTGTTCAGTGGCACAACACTCCAGTGGAATGTTTGACGTGGGAATTCACAGACGAGTTGCACATTTGCTTCCCAGACTTCAATCCTTGAGGTCAAGGATCCTTAAGGGAAGGGTATTGTTATATGAAGAAAGATTGTAAGGGGGTGAATTGTCAATGATAGAAGTACAGGGGGGTTAATAGCTGCTATAGAAAACTTAGTTAGTTGGTTAGTTGTAATTAGTTAATTCAGTTGTAATGTGAATGTACTTAAGGAATAAATGAAGAATAAACAGTAGCTAATGATTTGATCAATTCTCTCATCTCTTTAGACTTACTCTCAAACTACAACTTAAGATTGTGTCTGAATCTCGTGTCTAATTCCAGTGTGGAGAAATGTAGTAATGGGGATTATGTATAACTGAAGTGACGTTAGAACTTGTGTCCGAATCTTGGTATAACAATTTACATGCTTGAAAGGAGATAAATATTTATAAATATTCTGTTTTAATATACTCAACATATTATGCATTCTGCAGGTTATAACAAGAATCAACTATGGTCAGAGCGTGCGGATCAGTGGACTTGCTGGTGCTGTTTCTCTGGCTGGATCAGGAGGAGATTTATGGTCAGTTGAAGGAGGAAACTGGCAGATGGCTGCTGGATTAATCAACCAATCAGATGTTACTTTGCATCTCCAAGAAGAAATATCATCAAACACAAATGTTGGTGGTTTTTATGAGCTCAAATCCACCAACGGAAACAGTTACACTTGTCAAATCACAGTTGTCGCTACCCCTTTAGACGAACTGACCACTCAGTTCACCCCTGAAATTTCTATCCCGGAAAGAAAGTTACAACATACATATGCAACCTTTGTTAGAGGCCTCTTGAATCCAGTGAGTTCTTTATTATTATTTGAGTCATCATAATCTACTTACAGACTTGCTTACATATTTATGTTTATTCTTTTGCATAGGCATACTTTGGATTAAATTCAGTATCAGACATTCCAGAATTGGTGGGGACCATAGAGAGCTCTGAACTTCCATTTACATGCATTTCTGTGCTAAAAGAACACAACGCGAATGACTTTACTTACAAGTTATTCTCTCGTCAAAGTTTAACCGATGCATTGTTGGATCAAATATTTAGGTAACCGTAGATCACATTTATGTTTACTGTATATTCTGCATTTTGTACATATGAACATGTATTTCATATGTGTTAATATTGTGATTTACTTGACCCATAATTGGCAGCATAAGAAATGAGACAATTAGAATCAACTGGGGTGCATACCCTCATTATCATGCTCCTGAGGAGTTTGCTCCATTTATGTTGGACGACATGCATTTGTATTATGTAAACGCGTTTGAGAATGCAGCCAGCACCATGGAAACCAGTGCTGTTGCAGCTGAGAACATGGCTCGATTGATCCTGTCAAGGTTAGCCGGCCAGCAGCCTTTGGGTTCATATGGCTTGAAGAGTTCAACCTCTGATTCAAACCTTCAGCATCCAGAGTTGTGATAACATAAATATATGATTTTGTAACATTAATGTAAATCAGATGTTCCACATACATAAATGGGTTACAAGTTCCAGGCTTTGTTGGTAGTGGTTAGATATGCGGATGTCAACCATGTTGTGAAATAATAATAACCATGAATTCAAGCTAATTTCAATTAAAAAAACATGTATACCAGGTGCTTGACTTATCTCTTGTATTTGCGCAGGTTTCGGGGAGGGGCCGGATTGCTTCGCTATCTGATGTTCAAATAATATGTTAGTAGTCCTTTTAGTTTATAAACATGACAAGTATTATTTATAAAAAGTATGAAATAATTTTTATGATAACATATTATTTATAGAAAAAATAAAAAAAAATATAAATGTTGGTGATGACGAAGACTAGCCGACGACTTTGGCGGTTTTCTCCAGTGAAAACGTGAAACCTGGACTGTGACTCAAGCAGAATAGCATATATAACTTGTTAACGAACAACCGGAAATACGAACCCACCACCGAGCTTGTTCTGCGGACCAACCAAAATCCAACCCAACACCATAAATAGCACCTTTCTTCTTCCCCCATTGTATCAAATTATTATTTATTATATATTTTTATTTTACAATAATAAGAGTATTTTGATCATTTTTAAAAAACTAAATGAAAAATTTAACATCTGCTAGTCTAAAGGTTATAATTTGATTAAAACCATATAGTAAAGAGTAAACTGCAATTTGCGTCCTTGTGGTTTACCCCAATCTACACATTGCGTCCTTACGTTTGAAATTTCGACCATTGAGTCCCCGTGGTTTCAGTTTTTCTCGAATTGAGTCCCTGAGGTTAACGGCCGTCAGGGATCTGTTAGTGTTCAGTGGTACATAAGTCATTTAATGAGTAATGAGGGGGGCAATTTGGACTTTTCACCTATATATTGCCACTTAGGTCCCTCCCCCCCCCCCCCCAAACTTTCTTTACACTCTTCATCCCTCCCCTTATCTTCATCCCTCCCACATCACCATCAGCGACGCTCTTCTACTGCCGCACCACCACCTCCCTCTTCATCCACCGATGGCCATCGCACGATCATCGGACTTCACCACTGCCACCGTACTTCATCCCTGCACGATCTGCCACTCTCAGATCCACTACCACCGGACTTCACCATTGCCACCGATCCACCACTCGCAGCGCACAAGATGGTGTTTCCAATCCGAATTACGGCAACGCTAGAGAACGAGCATGTTGTAGCCGGAATGAGGATAACCGGCACCATTACCCACCTTGTGGTTTACTGCAAGGTAACCTTGAAGTTCCTGTTCAACTGGAAACTCCACTTTGAGTTTGAATATGGCAACACCGATAGGCTAGATTAGAGTAAGTTAGTGATCAGTGTTTTTAGGTTAAAGATCAGTGTTTTTTAAGGGTTTTTGGTGATTAATTTTACCCCTAAATGTATGTATGTAATGATCAAGCTTTCCCTCTGTTTTGATCGGGTTTGCATTTTACCCCTAAATGTATGTATGAAATGAATTTGGTCTGCATTTTCATTCTGTTTAATCCCTCTATTTTGATCGGGTTTGCATTTTCCCTCGTTGATTGTATCAGTTGCAAAGAATTGGTATTGCGTCTGTTTTGATTACAACAATATGCATTTTACCTGTAAATAGGACTGGCTTTGCAAATCTGCATTTCGTCCTCTGAGTCCCGAGTTTGCATTTTCTCTCGTTGATTGTATCAGTTGGTGCGACTATTGTAACATTTGGGTTTGCACCGCCGGTTTGCAAATTTGTGGTGCACTGTTGGCTTGCAAACACATTTGGGAATATTTTTTTATCAATATATACTTTTAGCTAAAATGATTCACCTTTTTAGCTAATTTTGTGGATGAGTATCCCAAGTTTGATTTGTGGAGGAGTATCCCGAGTAGCGGCCAACCCATTGAACTAGGAGGAAGGTTTCCATTGTTTTTAGGGTTCCTCCATCCGTAAACCCAATGGGTTATGCTTACTACAAACAAAGCTGCAATGCACCCGTTAATCACATTTTGGTTTGCATCAGCAACTCGTTAGCAGATCCCTTGTAGAAGATGGAGTAATAGATGGATTTAACTGGAAAAAAGGTGAAGCAATAGAGGGAAAAAATTGGGGGTATTATGGTCATTTCACTTGTTTACTAACAGATCTCTGACGGGCGTTAGCCTCAGGGACTCAATTGGTGAAAAATTGAAACCACTGGGACTCAGAGGACGAAATTTCAAATGTAAGGACGCAATGTGTAGATTGGGGTAAACCACAGGGACGCAAATTGCAGTTTACTCTATAATATAAATGATGTCGAGCGTAATTAATAAAGATTAAACTAACTTGTTTTCGGTAATTTACTCAAAAGATTTATAAAAATTTCATGACTCATCTTCATCTCACTCCAATAATTCTTCAGAATGAAACTTGAAATATTTAAATTCAATTTTGGGGGAAGTCCAACCCGTGTAGTAAACTTCGAGGCATATTCCACAACCACTCCACATTCTCACTGAAATTCTACCAGGATCCTCATCATCAACTCATGATCATAATCATAATTATGTATATGACGTATTTTTAAGTTTTAGAGGTGCTGATACTCGTAATAGTTTCACCGATCACCTCTACAACGCCCTTCTAGATGCCAATATCAGCTCGTTTTTGATAATCAAGAGATCGAAACCGGAAAATTGTTATGAGAAGAAAGAGCATAAGGGATTTAGTAACCAAAATATTTTCATCTCCTAGCAAATTATGATCCCACATCGGTCTATGGAAGGTACTCAGGTCGCTTTATAATGACTTGCTATAGATTGGTTGCCACCCGGCTTGGTAGCGCTTGCCTGTAACCCAAGTGGGGGGTTATTAATGTGGCTTGGACTAGTTCGGTTGGGTCTGTTTGTGCCTGAACCTGGCCTGCCCGTTCCAAGTTGAGAGCTGGTTCATGTGTGGCTCGAGCGAAGGCTTGGGTTACTTGGATCCTAGACTAACCTGGCCTGCCCGTTCCAAGTTGAGAGCTGGTTCATGTGTGGCTCGAGCGAAGGCTTGGGTTACTTGGATCCTAGACTAAGGGGGGCACTGCGTTAGGCTGGCTTCACTGCGCTTGCCTGTAACTCAAGTGGGGGGTCCGTTCCAAGTTGAGAGCTGGTTCATGTGTGGCTCGAGCGAAGGCTTGGGTTACTTGGATCCTAGACTAACCTGGCCTGCCCGTTCCAAGTTGAGAGCTGGTTCATGTGTGGCTCGAGCGAAGGCTTGGGTTACTTGGATCCTAGACTAAGGGGGGCACTGCGTTAGGCTGGCTTCACTGCGCTTGCCTGTAACTCAAGTGGGGGGTCCGTTCCAAGTTGAGAGCTGGTTCATGTGTGGCTCGAGCGAAGGCTTGGGTTACTTGGATCCTAGACTAAGGGGCACTGCGCTTGCCTGTAACCCAAGTGGGGGGTTATTAATGTGGCTTGGACTAGTTCGGTTGGGTCTGTTTGTGCTGAACCTGGGGGGCACTGCGTTAGGCTGGCTTCACTGCGCTTGCCTGTAACTCAAGTGGGGGGTCCGTTCCAAGTTGAGAGCTGGTTCATGTGTGGCTCGAGCGAAGGCTTGGGTTACTTGGATCCTAGACTAAGGGGCACTGCGCTTGCCTGTAACCCAAGTGGGGGGTTATTAATGTGGCTTGGACTAGTTCGGTTGGGTCTGTTTGTGCTGAACCTGGCCTGCCCGTTCCAAGTTGAGAGCTGGTTCATTTGTGGCTCGAGCGAAGGCTTGGGTTACTTGGATCCTAGACTAAGGGGCACTGCGTTAGGGCTGGCTTCATTGGCTCCTGATAGTGGAAGGATAACAGGCTTGTGCTCAGTACACCGCCTAATCTGACCCAAATGGACTCCCACTTTTTTAATAATTTCTATAATTATTTTTTGGATTTATAAAATAGCTCGCAATTTAATCGGTATTCACATAGACAATATTTTGATGATGGCAACAATTATAAAGGTAGATGTTTTATATTAATATCGGATGTGAATAATAATTATGTGCAAGTTTTTATCTTTTCACCAGAAAAAGAAGTGAGCTTTAAAGCGTTCTCCCAAAAGAAGTCTGAAATACTTGGGTCAGGTACATTTCAACAACCATCCCTTTTTCTCATCCAATGATAAAAAACCACATTACAGAATATGCGCTCATCAAAGCTGTTGGTCACAGGACATAACAGAATATGTGCAAATTTAGATACCTCAGTGTGCTACATTTACATTATAACCCTGTTTATGCTACATTTTTTTCTTTATTTACCTTATTTTATTGTTTCATTTAATAGTCAACTTACACGAAGATCATAAACGAATTGATTAAGAAACTTAATTGTATGATTACTTTGAAGATGTACAAAAATGTTCTTTTAGTTTAATTGTATGGTCTGTTATTAGTGAAAGCAAAGTTGTTTCTTTATATTCTTTTTTCTTTTGCAATGCTGTTGTATGTTTGAGTACCCTTTAAAATGATGAAATATGGAATTTAACCCGAGGAAAGAATTGCTCTTTGCGATATCAACCACCTGTGTGTTTTCCATGTTTCTAGATTATCAACCTGTTTAGTCTGCAATAATAGTAAAATGCAAAGTAATACATCATAGGTAGAAGGTGTTTTAAGTTTGTTATCAATTGTGTTGTTAATGGATTTAACATATTTAGTGATCTGTAGCATATCAACTTTATGGTTATATGACATGTTACAGTGGATAGTTTCTTGAAGTGTTACGAAAGCAAGGAGTCTGGTGGAGAATATGCTCAAATGGACAAACTTGTACAATCTGACAACACATACTGTAAGTTACTTGTTTTCATAAACCGAAATCTTATTGTGAATATTAATCTGTTGTGTGGTTTGATCTGGTCTGAGACACTTATGATGCTATGTGATATTGTTTTGGTAATGATTATAATCCTCTTGAAGTAGTAATGTAAGATTATGTCACGAAATAATGTCTTGCAGACTTTGTGGCCAAATCTTATCTCCAATTCCAATGGAGAGAAATTTAGTAATGTAGATGAATATTCATAAATATTATGCATTCTGCAGGTTATAACAAGAAGTAACTATGGTCAGAATGTGAGCATCAGTGGACTTGCTGGTGCTGTTTCTCTGGCTGGATCAGGAGGAGATTATGGTCAGTTGGAGGAAACCAGCAGAACTCTCAACTTCCATTTACATGCATTTCTGTGCTAAAAGAATACAATGTGAATGACTTGACTTGCAAGTTATTCTCTCGTCAAAGTTTGACCGACACATTGCTGGATCAAATATTTAGGTAACTCTAGTTCACATTTTTATGTTTTCTGCATTTTGTTCATATGAACATGGAATTGATACATGTTAGTAACTTAATATTGTAGTTTGCTTTATGGATAATTGGCAACTGGCAGCATAAGGAATGAGACACTGAGAATCAACTGGGGTGCATACCCTCATTATCATGCTCCTGAGGAGTTTGCTCCAATTATGTTGGATGACATGCATTTGTATCATGTAAACGCGTTCGAGAATGCATCCAGCACCATGGAAACCAGTGATGTTGCAGCTGAGAACATGGCTCGATTGATCCTGTCAAGGTTAGCCGGCCAGCAGCCTTTGGGTTCATATGGCTTGAAGAGTTCTACCTCTGATTCAAATTTCAAACCTTCAGCATCCAGAGTAGTGAGAATATGAATATATTTGTAACATTAATGTAATTTAGATGTTCCGCATACACAATTGGGCTACAAATTCCAGGCTATGTTGGTAGTGGTTAGATTTGTGGATGTTGTTATGATGTGAAATAATGATGTTTGGATAGGTAGACATGACTTGGGTTTATCTTATATGTGTCTACAGGCATAGAACACCTAGGTTTGTTGCAAAAACTCAACGACTCTTTTTAATATTTATTATCGGAAGAAATCTATTTCATTTTCATATCTTTCTCTTTTCTCCCCGTACATTCTATATATAGAGAGAAAACAACAGAATCTCTAAATAACTGGGCAACTTGGTTATCTTATCTTATCTGGATACTTTACCTACTAAATAACTTGGCAACTTGGCCATTTGTATTATTCTATCTAACATGACCAAAGACACAGCTTCACTAAAGACGCAGTTTCAACCGCTCTTTTTCATAATTAAGACGACAATATTCTCCCCCTTAATTCTGGATTGTGCCATTTAAATCAATAATTCCGAATAGCTCCCTCATTTCAATGAATTTGATCATTGGTACTTCGGTAGTGCTTTAGTTAGAATATCAACATCTGTTTGTCCTCATTAACATACTCCGCCTTTACTAGTTCATTTTCAAAATATTGGCAGAAAGAATATAGAACACCGAGGTTTGTTGCAAAAACTCAGCAACGACTCTTTTCAATATTTATTACCGGAAGAAAATCTGTTTCATTTTCATATATTTTCTTATCTTCTATTTTCTATGTTCATTCTATATATATATAGAGAGAGAAAACAGCATATCTCAAAATAATTTGGTAACTTGATCACGTTATCTTATCTAGATAACTTACCCACTAAACGACTTGGCCACTTATATTATTCTAACATGACCAAAGATACTTCACCAAAGACGCAGTTTCAATCGCTCTTTTCCAGAATTAAAATGACAATAGTACAATAGCGGCATTTAAACAGAAGAAAATAAGTGAATAAATTGAAGGGTGATGTGTTGCTAAATAGCTAGCATCAATACTTGATCACGTCACACAAATACACACACATAAATATCCATATAAATGAAACACCACCACACACATACTAGTTGTAAACACCAGAGTCTAGTATAGATATAATCCCTGAAAAATACATATTAAAAAAATAAAGATTTTTGGATTAAAGATAACAATCTCCACATGACAACACCCCAATCCTATCCTCATTAAATAATAAAATAATTCTGACTGACACAAATAAAAACACACAATAATAAAAGAATCCAACATTTAAATAAATCCCATAAACAGACAAAGACTAACCACTTCTAACATCTGCTATTTGACTTAATAAAACACCACCTATCCCCTTGTTCTTCATTCATGATCACCATGTCCTATCTTTCACATATCACAGATTTGTATAAAAGAAAATAAATCACATTCAGCATATATATACTTTCACCATGGCCATAACCACAGATCAGATCCCCACACAAACATCAAAACCACATAATAACTTTGATTTCTTGTTGCATCAATCACTCAAGTCAAAACTGTCGCTGCGAGAACTGCTGGCATTTCGACTGTGTATAGAGAGACCCCTCATGTGACCACCAAGGGCAGAACCGTCATTTTTGTTCTCTTGGAAGAATTTCTCCCTTTCAACATGTTTTGCAGGTGGGGGTGGAATTGATACAGCTGCAGGTGGTAGGGTTGTGGTGGGTTCTTGTTTTGGCTCCAAGCTGATGGGTCTAATGAGTGGTCGGTTTAGCCTATCTGGTGGGACTGAAGACCCGAGTAATCCTAAAGGCCGGTCTGCTTGATGATTCTCAGCCTCGGGTCTTACACAAGCTTTTCCTTTTCTCATTCTGCCAAGGTTGCAGTGGTTTAGTTTTAGAACATGGAAATGTAGACGCATGACCAACAAGAAATGAAAATATTAAACTAGCAGCAACAAAATGGGTGGGTAATGGGTAAAGACTGGTTATGACCAGACAGGGTAAATTTTTAGTGTTGGTTAAAAACGAGGTTGGGTTGGGTTGCCCGGAAAACTCTTTTCCGTATTTTCTTTATTGAATCTTAAAAGTAATTAATGTGTCAAATATCATTATAAAGAGCTATATTTTTACAATAAATATCTAATTTATTTTAAGAAGATGATTTATGAGGTTTTTATATTTTAAATACACTCCGGTTAAACCCCTTTCCATTTTAGGTAAGTTTTCTAAGTTTACACAACACCCTTTGACTAGTTAGAGAAGAAGTACTAAACGGGTCAAAACTATCACCTCTACATTTGTTTAAAAAACATGTCAATTTGGGTTATATTTCATTAAGAACTCGTAAAATAAGGGTAATTTCATAAATCCCCTCAACTTGGTATAATATCATATTTACCAAACAAAAAAACACATCAAATATACACAATTTTAAATTTATGACATTTATACCCTTCCCTTAAAATATGTATTGGGATATGTGAGTTTGAAGTGTAAGGAAAAAGAGAAGGGTATAATGGTTATATCATAAATTGTATAAGTATTTAATGAAATGGGTATATTTGATGCTAATTTTTTTGGTTGCATAAATATGATACTATAGAAGTTTTCAAGGGTATATACGAAATTTCCCCAAATATTAAATAGATAACTACAAAACTAGCCAAATATGTCTGAAAGTCACCCAAAGTTTATTCAAATGTTCCCAACCTCCTAATCATCTTATTTAAAAATAATCATATTAGTATTAACAATAGAGTTTTTGAAACATATGTAGTACACCAACTATTTATAAAATAAAAAAAGGGATAAAACTGATGGCGGGTCAACCCAACCCACCCGTTTTGAGCCACACTTTATTACCTGTTTTGACCCAAATCCATTACCCAACCAGCCTGTTTGGCCACATCTACAGAGAACCAATGGAGTTATCAATACCTTCTGAAGAGTTGTTCGGGATCTTCTTCTTCTTCTGCCTCTTCATGATCAATGTGGGCTAATGTAGGCAATGATCTACCCGAAACAAGGCCATCATGTCTTGTAAGTGCCTTCTGGAGCTGATCATTCAACTCGATTGCTTGAGATATTGTTTTCTCATCCCTGAAAAAAGCACGCACATCAATTGAAGGGTATGGCTAGGGCCGGCAATTTTTGACACGGACTTGTTAACACGACACGGAGCATGTTTGGGTTTGAGCTTAACAGGTTTCGTGTCTTAAACAGGTCGACACGATTAAAATCGTGTCTTAACAGGTCATAACATGTTTAGACACGATAACTAACCTGTTTATATTTAGTATTTACAAAAATTTACATATTAGTATATTGCATATTTAGTATTTACGGTTGCTTCCAATACAATTACAACCCTAGCCGCTTGTTCCATTCTTCCAACCCTAGCCGCTTGCTTCCATTCTTCCAATTCCAATCTCTCAAACTCGTCAATCGTCCCTCACGGCTAACTCCCTCTCCAGCTCTCCCTCGTCCTTCTCCCTCGTCCTTTCGAATCTCGACCACTAATTAAGACTTTTATGGATTTTTGTTTCAAATATGTTAAGGATTATGTATTAACTAAGACTTTTATGGACTTTTGGCAACTTTTGTTTCACCAAAAATGTGATATTTATTGTGTCCCTAAACACGTCGTATCGTGTAACCTGTTTCTAAACAGGTTCGTGTTCATGTCCGGAAAAAATGACACGATTAATTATCGTGTCGTGTTCGTGTCTAGCACTTTAGGTAATCGTGTCATGTCTAACCTGTTATGCCAGCCCTAGGTATGACCGTTTTTGTTTTTGCATTTTATAAAAAAAAATAGCATTTTAATAATTCTTCTTAGTATATCCATACACAAATAACTTACCGAGATGTAACTGCAAGATGCATCACTCGTTGTTTATGAAATGAACACTGTTCAACAAGATCAAGGGTGAACTCATCTTTGGCTTGCTGTAAGAATAATAAGGAAATTAACATTAGCATCAATGGCAATATCATCAACTATGAACAATGTTTACAAGGAAATCCACTTTGTGATTTCACTTGTTTAACAAGACATTAAAATGTAAATACACGAAATATTTATTAGATCTAACTACAATTCTCAACTTTTAGGAAAAGTCTTATATGGTGGCAGCTTGATCATTAAAATGTAAAATAATAACCCAACTCACGTACCTCTGGATGTCTGACATCGATGGCATCAAGAACATCTCTTAAGACTTCAAGTGCAGATCCAGCTTTTTGAATAATACTATTGGAAGAAAGATAATAACAAATAAATATAAGCCTTACTTGACCCGTCACCTTTTTAGCCAAAGTTTTTATTTCACTCATTTGATCAATTAGAGATATAATATAATCCAATATAATTTTAGTTTCCAACACAAGTAGTTTTAGTTTCCAACCCAAGTAGTTTTAGTTTCATAAGGAGAGAATAAAAATTTTAAAATAGGGATACATACCTAGATTCAGGAACTGGCTGTGGGGCCTCCTGTGGTGCACTCCTGTCTTGAACAGTGGTTGCAGGTTCACCATTACTTGAGTTGCTTTTACTGCTATCTGAAGTTGAACGGTTTTTGGGAAGAACTTCAGGTCTTGGATTCTGAGAGAATTGTACTCCAGAACTCTGACAACCCAATAAATTCAGGAGAAAATGATGATGAAAATTATTTACATATGTCTAAAGATTCAAGTTTCTACATTCAATACATGTTGAAACTATAAAAGACATAAATATTAGAACAAATATACAAGAAATTATGAAACATCAATTTGAATGCAGGATGTGATGCAGCTACAAGAATGATATACAAAAATAAGATTATATGCATTTTATTGTTTGATTATATTATAGCTTATGACATCCTAGTCCAAGGAAAAGGTTTAAAATGACGATTAATCAAGAAATATTTCTATGGCTGCTTAAACCTTGCAACTAGTCTAGAAGATTAATTAGAAGGTAAAGTGAATTTGAACAATTTGAATCAGTATAAATTGGGCTATAGAAATAGTGATTGACAAATTCTGATTATTTAGAAAACTAGTAGATTAAATGATAAAAAGATGGCGTGTTTTTAAAGTACAGATGGTTTGTGAAATGGAAACAGAAGTCTCATACTACGTTAATATAAGGGGTAAACATGTAATTGTATTTTACCCTATGACAGTTAGTTTTGTTGCAGCTCAAATGTATATACCAACCACCAAATCATAGTATGCATTGTAATGAGGTAAATATGTAATTGTATTTTACCCTATGACAGTTAGTTTTGTTGCAGCTCAAATGTATATACCTACCACCAAATCATAGTATGCATTGTAATATTGAGGAAACTTTCCAGAAGCTCCACCAACAGACGTCTGCGTTGCATCTAGAAGAAGAAATATTTTCTCCCGTACAGGCAGATCAGAGCTTGACTGATAAAAGAAGAAATAAAAAAGAACTTAAATGCATTAATCCATAAATCCAAATAAAATACTACATCACAGTTGGAAGAAATAAATATACCTTTTTCTTTACTATTTTCACAAGTATAGAGAGGATCCCATTGTCAATCACTTGTGTGTGAATTGGTTCTCCAATATTATTCATCAACATTTCTAGCAACTGGAAACAAAATTTAATAAAAGCTAAAATATTAGTTAAAACTGCTCTAAAAAGGTAACATGTTCATCACATGTGCACATTCATAACTCACCATAACAGCATATAATTGAGAATCTTTGCTCTTACTTCCCAGTCGCTTTTTGATGGTTTTAATGACGTCTCTAGCTTGCCTGTAAATTCAAACACATAGATATGGCAAGTAAATCATACATGTTAGCATTATAGGTATATTAGATGGAAGTTACATCTGTAATTGGGCAGTATGGTTTTTGGAGAATACAATATGAATTGGCAGGCATAATAAGAATTTATATTATTTTTTAATTTTCCTTTGAACCGCAAGAAGATGTTATTTCAACATTTGGGCTTAACAAGTAACTCTTCAATGATATTAAAAATTTAAAATCACTAGTCGATATTAATTGTAATCAAAATTACAAACCAAAAGCCTTATCTACATAGATTGTAGAGAATCCCTATCCTAATATAAAATAAAACTTATCTAATAATAAACCAATACTAAGACTTATCTAAAAAATACTTATCTCCTAATAACAGGAGTTGTATCATATTATAACAGGCCCTGTCCCTTGATTTTTACCCTCTTTTGTTGCATTCAGTCTTTCGCATACATAAAAGGTTTAAGGAAAATGGTTTATATGAATATTTTTTTAATAATATATTACATATTAAGAAACAAAGTAGACCATGATGTATGGTGAAATACAGCGAGTTAACTGTGAACTAAAAGAACAATGACTGTAAATTCAAGAAAATCACATTATGCATACTGCAGATAGAACTAACTCAGGTTCAACTAAGCTTCACTAAATGAAGTAAACAGCATATATCACGTCAGTGTAGGGTTCGAATGTTATGTGTAAAATTAACATATCAATCATTGACATTGAGTATTATCAAAAAGGAAGGAAAATATCGAAAGTATGCAGGATATCATAATAAAGGGTATAAATAGAATCGAAATAAATTTATCACTCATTTGGCCCCTTTCTATTTGGTAAAAAGATCACTCTACATGCATAACTCACACATAACAGACACCATACTAAGTAACCGCTCAAAATGGAAAAAAACTTCAAGATGTGTGCATAAAAGAGAATATTTGGTATGAAACTAATTTCCCATAACACTCCTAATGATGTAAAACATCCACACCCCTTTATATTTCAAAAGTAATTACTCTGCAGATCTATACCTAATAAATAAGAAACTGGTTGCGCCACGTATCACAATTCTGTGAGCCCAATATTCTTTTTCCCGCTTATTTTCTCTTCATTACTAACTATTTAATATTTCCTTTATTAATTCCTAAATCTTCATTACTATTTAATATCTCCTTATAATTCCAAAATCTTCATTTACTAACTATTTAATATTTCCTTTATTCAACCCGTGTAAAACACGGTTTCTAACCTAGTACAATAACAAAAACATCAAAAGTATTCCCCTATAGCACATATCAGTCTCAAATCCATCCAAGTCCTATTGGAATAACTTCACTGTATAGACATTAGGGATGAGATCGGTACCGTACCGGTACCGAACCGGTACCGGTACCGAAACGGTACCGAAAGTACCGGTCCCGAATTTTGTTGAAAAACGGGTACCGATACCAGTACCGAAAATATAAAATCGGTACCTGTAGCGGTACCGGTACGGTACCTGTATTTCGGTACTCGGTACCTGTTTGGTACCCGAATACAAATTTTCATAAATTATTGGTTTTAATACCGTTCGTTTTGTTAAATATCTTTTTTATAGCCGTTCGTTTTAACGAGTTCATGAGTCGACCTATTTAAAATGACGGTTATTTAAAAAAAGAATTAAAAAATAATAAACGTTTTGAAGAAAAAGACATTTTTTCAAACGTCATTTAAAAAAAATGTGAACTGCTTTCATTCCACCAAAGCAATTTTAAATAGTTTTTTTTGTTTAGTGTTTAAAAAAAAATTTTACTGGAAAAAAAAACGTATCTTTCCTTTTGTTCAATGTCTAAATATTTTTTTTTTCAAAACGCTAATTTTTTTTTAATTTCTTTTTTCAAAATCCGTCATTTTAAGAAACAAGCGGTTTTAAAAAGATGTTTAGAAAAAATGAACGCTTTTAAAAAAGACGTTTCGACAAAACGAACGGTTTTAAAAAAAGACGTTTAGAAAAAAAAGAACGATTTAAAAAAAGACGTTTAGACAAATTGAACGGTTAAAAAAAAACGTTTAGACAAAACGAATGGTTTTAAACAAAGATGTTTAGAAAAAAAAAACGGTTTTGAAAAATGATGTTTAAAAAACCCGATTGGTTTTGAAAAGAATGGTTAAAAAAGCAAACGATGTTAAAAAACATTGAACAAAATGAACGATTTTATAAAAGATGTTTTGAAAAAAAAGATAGTTATTTAGTTAAAAGGTGATAGATATTATTAAATTATGGTATTACAAAATAACAAATTCCCATAAAAAGGACCCTAAATATTTTCGGGACTAAAAGGGTACTTTTCGGTAAAGTACAGGTACCGGTACCCGTTTGTACCGATACCGAAATCAGAGAAAATCAAGTCCCGGTACCGGTACCTGTACCCGTTTTGATTTTTCGGTACCGGTACGAGTACTGGGTACCAAAAGCTCATCCCTAATAGACATCATATTAGAATAATATCAATGATAACTACTTGAATTACCAATACACCAAATTTAGGATTAACTCAACCAACACAAGCACAAGCAGAAGGATAAGTTTGAACTTTTACCTATGATCACGCGCGACTATCTCACAAATCTCAATGCTTTTGGTCCAATCCATTTCCGTTAGTTTATCGCTTGTTGCCGCATTAACAAGTTCAGCTGCCATGCCTAACAGTATCTGAGACTAACAACAAACAAAAAAAAAACTTCAACCATTGTGAACACCCAACCTTTACCACATCATAACTATACATCTAAACACATATAAAAAAAAACCTAATTCAGAATCCCAGTACTCAGTGATTTGCCAGATAACATCCAATTGATCAAAAAGTACACTTTAATTTGTGAAACACAACCACACACATATCAAATCAACATAAATCAAAATGATCCACCGATTACGTACACAAAGAAGTTAAATCAAAGCAGATATATATATTCAATCAATCAAAGAAAAAAGTACTTACAATCACGGAAACGAGAAATCAGATGAACAGTTGAGAGATGCTAAAACCCTAATAATAAGATCGGTTCAACATTCAATAATTGATTGATCAAAGTCTGAAAGAGGAGGTGGAAAAAGGATGATATACATGATGGATGAATGAATGAGGACAGATAGATAGATAGATAGATATACAACAGATGTGTGTGTGTGTGAAAAAATAAAAATGTTTTTGAGGGCTTTTTTTTGTGGGTGTGAAAATGGGGGCACGAGGGGGTTGTCTTCTGATATACATACATTATATACATACTTTATATACATACATTACTGACACTGGATGCTGCACAAGTAAAGCACTGATGCTCTTTGCTACCGTCACCTGCGGGTTATTTTATTTCACACGCGTCCTTTTCACCACTTTTCCTTTTCCTTTTTCTTTTTCGGTTGGTTGTACGCACACGCGCTTTTCCCCATTTTTGTATTGCTTTTAACCGTAAAAGTGTAAATTACATTTTTTAAACGGCAATTTTGATAACTGACGGGTCACTGATGCACCCGATCATTTTCACCTTCTTCAGGAGGAAACCCACCTTACATGAGAAAGCCCTTTGGTCTAACCTGGACCCCTTTTTTTGTCACAAGTGGGACTTGAACCAAAGAAATCACCATTTTATTAAAGTTTTGGGTATACATCTTTGTCACTAGGCTAAGCTAGTGGTTGTGTGTAAATTACATAACATGCTACTTGAGAGCTTACGGGTCTAAATGAGTCGAGACTAGTCGAGCCCGAGCCTGACACTAATCAGTGGAAACTCTCACCATAGAAGAAAGGAGGGATAGAGGCAGACCCAAACTGTCTTAGGATGAGCGAATTAGGCATGATTTGTTAGACTTGCATCTCTCTGAGGATATGGTCGAGGACAGGACTTCGTGCAGATATAGGATTCAGGTTAAGGACTTTTAGGGGAGGGTAACAAATTGTAACATCCCAAAATTTCAAGGCTCGAGAAACAAGAACGGCAAATAATACAAGTTCAGGGTCAAAAAATGAAAAATTGGAATTTTGACCTATAACGGACCGTCATGGACGGTAACGGCCCGTTACGAGCCCTGACGGGCCGTCACAAGACGGTAACGGTCCGTTACGGGTTGAGCAAGGGTTTTGACAGGGGAGTGACACGTGTCTAATGACTCATCATAGCGAAGTGACGCGTGTAAGCCCTATGACGGACCGTCATAAAGGGTAACGGTCCGTTACGGGTCATTACGGACCGTCATGAAAGGATAACGGTCCGTTACGTGGTCGCCAAGTGCGTAGTCACCAAGAAAACGATGACGGACCGTCGCAGTTGGTAACGGTCCGTTACAGACCCAGCTTGGCAGCTATAAATAGTTGAAGTTAGCCGTTCATTTTGGAGATACAAATCACACTAACAAACACCATCATTAACACACACAAACACGATTACCAAGGAGCTAGTACGACGGTTACAAGCGTGGCGGTTACGAGTGCGGAGCGTTAAAGTTACGAACAAGGACTGAAGAAACGTTTTAAGCGAGGAATGAACCTAGGAACCATCCGAGAAAAATGTAAGTACACTGGACCCGTACCCTAGATAATGAGTATGTGAATTATGTGATTATGTGCTACTTGTTATCTATGTAAAACTAAGGTACGGGGAAATAAAGAAAGATAATGAAGAATTAGTCTAAACACTAAACGAGAATAATGGGGTAGTCACGACGTATCAAAGGGGTGGTGGATACGCCGCTGGTACTTCCTATATATAAACCTCTTTGAAACTTCGTGGTGAAACTATTATGAATGTTTAGGAGTATAGACTAAAAGACAGTAATGAAAATATAGTAAACGAACGAGAGATCTTCCGACCGGTATGTAGTTATCTGATAAACGGAATGTTCTGTCTAAGGAAAGAGTGGTGTTTAAATCCATCCTGGACCCGTTACTCTTTCCTGGGAACATCTCTATGGGAGGTACTGCTCTAGAAGGATAATCACCCCAATTTACAATATATGACAAGTATGAATAAGTGATAAAGTTGAATGTATGAATATATGAATGCATGATGAATATGAATACGTGAATTCATGATGATACGTGCAAAATATGAATGAGTATGGTGGAACGAGTCTAAGCCCTAAAATGGAATAACGAAGTACTCACGAAGTGTTAAAATGGTGGTGGATACGCCGCTAGTACTTCCTATATATAAACTCTTTTAGTGCATCGTGGAGAAACCGTTACGAAGTTTTAACTAGTTGGGAAATAAATTAAGCATATATATGAAATAAAATCCAATGCTTGATACATTTGGGAGGTTGTGAGTCTAAGATACTTAAGATCCCAAATAAAAAAGAGATACCCGGCCTGTAAGGTGGATCTCAATAATAAAGAATAAAACTAAAAATTAAAGCCTACGGGGCTAAGAAATGAATGAGCCTTCGTGGCAAATGAGTCTTCGTGACAAATGCAAGGGGTCTATACAGACGAGTATAAGGACCTTGCAAATACTCTGACCGGAGGTATGTCCGAAGATGGTCAGGAGGGGGTTAGCACACCCATGAATGAAATAAATACCCTGACCGAAGGTACGTCCGAAAATGATCAGGAGGGGGTTAGCACACCCATAAAATATATGAATGACGTAACCAGAGGTACGTCCGGAAATGGTCACGGGGGCGCCAAAAGCCCGGAAAACTTGAACAATAATCAGAACCTAAAGGGTTCATAATAAAATGAACGTTGCAGTGTACTTACTTAGCGTAAGCTAATTCAAAAACATTTTCCAAACTGCAGGAAAAAAGCACGTGGAATAGAGCTATCAGAGTTGAAGAATCCTTATGTAATATGATGTAAATGTAACATCTTATATAAAAACAATATTTATAATGAAATACACCTGTGTCACTTTAGTGGATAGGTTTTGAAAAATCCAGGACCTGTTTTTCGCATTAAACTCTGATAAATAATAAAGAAATAAGTATGATGTTTCACAAATGGATCTAAACTTTATCGTAGGGGCTTAGATCTATCTAGATTTGTGGTGGCCTAAGCCTGTTTTCATTTTCTTAGCTGTGTATCTATATGATATTACCTGTGTTATCTTCACTCTCTCACTATTTACACCTTTTCACCTTTTTTTGGCTGTATTAAATACTATTTTTATCAACTGACTTATTGCTTGTTGTGTAGATGCAATGTGGTGAGCGCTATGGTACTAATATACTTTTTCAGGTCCTGTCAAGGTTTTTGGAGCTGGGGGTCTCCCTGTAAGCAGTCTTTCTATCCTATAAGATAGGGGCATGGCTTGTCTACATCTCACCCTCCCAGACCCTACCAATAGCTTGGCTATGAGTGGAATTTTACCGGCTATGGTTGTTGTTGTTGTATACGACATGTATGATGACGTCACTTGGTATATTTATACTAGGAAAATTAAAAAGAGCGTCTGTAACGGGGTCCGTCGACTTTACAGTCGTCGATGCAAATGAGAGAGGGGGGAGAACGTGTAAGAGAAAGGGAGTATTGCAGGTACTTGAGCACGTATCGCCCATGGCAAAGCTGATATGTTTTTGTGACATGGGGACGGGGGTCATGCAATTCAAGAGAAGGGGTGAAATTCGTAGGGAAGTGATCGAGTAGTGATGATGTGGCATGTTCGTGGGCCCCTTGCATTGCAGATGCTCAGAGTGCAATAAAAATAAAGATCAATTTCAACCTTTTTTATATGAGCGAAACTGTTTAATCTATGTATATAGAGTATTTTATTTTTGGTATCCGGTAAACTCACAGGGCCCGCCAATATCCTGTTAATCAATGTGATCAGGTAAATCGTAGCTTGTGCTGGACGTGTTGTCACACCCCAAAACCGGAACGTGACTAACAATTGGATTTACACAAAAACATAGTATTTTTAATACATTACACAACGTAAGACTTGAGTTTTAAAAAAATTGATTGAGCTAGTAACATAACACTTCTTGATTTTTGTGCATATGGAATGTTCTCAAAATTTCGAATTCTGACTTTTTTGTGCATAAAAAATTGATTGAGCTACTGGTTGTTTTTTTGTTTGGAATTGTTGATCTAAAATTTCGAATTCTGACTTTTTACCCATCCAATCTCTAACATTAAAAAAAAGTTTCATTAGGTCGGATATAGGAAAAGGAAAATCTTCCATTTTTTTTCCAAAAAAAGTGGGGAATGGGGATTTCCTTGAGACGATCCCCAAATAACCATTTTACGTCTTTGAATACGGATAGAGCCTTTGATTACGGCTTGAAGAAAAATCCAAATAACTTATAAAACCCGAATCAAAAGTACTAAAAGTTTACTAAGGCTATAGTATCATAATTCTTGCAAAATCTTTCTTCATTGTGGTCAGCAATTCCAGATGCATTCTACACAATCTTTTAGCCTTTGGTACAAGAAGCTAACTCATTTCCTGATATACATGATAAAACTAGTCAGCTAATGTTGGTGAGTTCTATGATTTTACCCTTTTAAAAACTGTTTTGGGCTGGTATGTTGCTTATTAAAATGTTTATGCTTTAAATTGTTTGTCATTGAATATGCCATGAATTATTAAATATGGTTTCGTATTAAATAGGCATTTTCAATAATGATTTGTTAAACTGTCGTAAAGAAGTGATTTTAGAACAGATAATGGTTTGAAAAGTTTTGACATGGTTAAATGCCATAAGATGATATTAAACATTTTGGCATTGTAACGTGCCAAGAGAAACGTTTTGCAAATAATTTTGTACAGAAATATTTGATAGACACTTGCGAGGTCCTCTAAACTATTTCAAAACTGAGATGTGTGTGCTTGATCGGTAAAGTTTTACACAATTGTGGATATTTTGAATTACTTAGACAGTCAGATAGATACCGATTTTAGAATTCCCAGGTTGTTAGTACGTGCACACGAGGCTTACCTTTAAGCTCGATGTTGTGTTTAGTTAACCCTGTCCTTTAGTTCGAGTTTATGCTTTGGGATAACTTTGCTCTTTATGCTCTAGTTTATGCATTGGGTATGGAATTGCTTGCTAGTTTACTATTGCTTTCTTTTAGCTCGAGTTTATGTGATGGGATAATTGAGACTGATGCTCACCTAAAACCTAAGTATTTTGCTTGTCTATGGAAGTATCTACCAAAGTTCTGTTTTGCAACCGAAGGCAAGTTCGTTACTGAGGTTTTTTTGTGAAAGATTTAGTACCGAGCTAGGTCAGACAAGTTTTGCTACCGTTGATTATGTCTGATACCGATGCTTTGCTGTGAAGATGTGTTTTAGTCAAAGATGTGGAAGATCAATTCACAAATATTTAGAGATTTATCTTTGACTTTTTCCTTTGTAATTGTAACTGACTATACCCTGTTGGGTTTAATCTTGACTTTAGTTTTAGTATTTGGTTTTATTACTTAGTATTTTAGTTTGTTTATTTAGTGTTTAAATAAAGTAAAAAATGTGGAGATTGACCCAGCTGTTTGACTGTTGGACTGTAGCCTATATAAGGCAACTTTTGATATGGAATAATAAATGAATGCAACTTTTCTTGTTTCCTTCTGCACATTTCGAACAATCTTTTTCTTTCATATTAGAAAGCTTGAAACATAAAGTGACTACACCAGTACTTGAGTGTGTGCAGCTAAGGCCTGAACCAACACCCGCTGATTATAGTATAGTTAGTTAGTTTTGGTAATACAATCAATTAGTTTAACTGATTTGCAACAATCGTGGAGTAAATCTCGCGATTGGTTAGCCTCTATATGTATTCCTGTATGAACTCTGTAATGTTAACTCTCTTGAATCAATCGAATACATTTGAGGTTGAAAAGTGAATACTCTTGTTCATTGTTATTGTTCATTTGATAGAATTTTATTATCTATCAAGATTTTAATCTCTGGAAATCCATCGTGAACGGTCCATACATTCCAATGGTGGCATCTACTGACGTTGGTGGAGCCATGGGGCCAAAAGAGTTCTCAAAGTATTCCGATAAAGATCTAAAGAAGGTGGAATATGATGAAAAAGCCTATAGTGTGCTTCTTATCTCCTTACCCAATCTTTTATGGTTTCAAACAATGTAAGACTGCTATGGGATGAATTAGAAGTTATGTATGAAGGTACTTATGAAGTTAAAGAAAATATAAGAGATGTCCTTAAGTTAAAATATGAAATTTTTAGCAATGTCAAAGGAGAATCCATGACTGCTCGGTTCAATAGATTTACCCATCTAATCTATGGGAGCAGAAATCAAGATTAATCGTGCTGGCGTGATTAGAAACTTTCTCAGATCTCTTCCTACAACATGGAAGGTCTATACAGTCAACTTTAGAAGAACTGAAAACCTCAAAGTGATGTCTCTGTCTGACTATCCGGCTTTCTCAAAGCCTATGAGTTGGAAACTGTACAAGAATCTGACAGTCAAAAGGAAGCTAACATAGTACCCACCACAACATCAACCTCTGCAGCACTAGTCTCCAATTCTACACATGAAGTTTCAACTGTTACATTCTCTACAAACCACAACCAATACACTCCAAGTCCATCCTACACCTACACACAACATGAGCCTAAATCATACACACATGAAGCCTTTACGTCCAAGCATTCCAGTCATCGAGGATTCGTATAAGAGAAGATGTAGATCATTTCAATCAAGCTGATCTTGAAGAAATGAACTTTTTGTACCAGATGGCCATGATAGCTCACTGGGCAAAGAAGTTTTACTCAAGAACTAAAAGACATTTTTCTGTGAATGATCTAAATATCAAGTTTGGCCTAGACAAAGGAAAATACAAGTGTTACAATTGTGGATAACTGGGACACTTTGCAAGAGAATGCAAATCTCTTAGGTCAAACCCGGGATCACATCAGTCAAATACGAGATCCCGTTCAAACTCCAAGAAGCAATACTGATGTCTATGCTACTCAGCATGGAAGTTCTATGACATAACCATTTGACTGGAGTTTTCAAATGGAAAAAGCAGTACCACTCAACTATGCTCTCATGGTAGGCACTTATGATGTTCCACCACAGGTACTGGAACAAATGTGTTCATCTTCATGCATTAGCATATTAATGCAATACAAAGACCATAATGTTGATTTGTTTGATCAAATTGAAAGTTTAGCACCATGAAATCTGGTTTTCAAAAAACCGAGAAATCTTACAAAGAAAAAAATAAGGGTTAATGCAAAGAGATATCATTTTTAAAACATGAGCAATCAAATTTGGAAACTTAAATTTATGATTTGCTAACAATGTTAAAATCTACAATAACTGAGCTTGCAGAAACAAAAGTTCATGTTGAGAATTATCAGAAAGTTTCAAAAACTATTAGATGCTCAGATTCAAGACAAAATAAAATCTGGAGTTGTATATTGATGTGAGTGTGTTAGTATTATTTTTATGATTACGATTTGTAACACTTATTATCAGGTTTTAATATTTGTAAAATAACTATTACTTCAACTAATCCACACACAATAAGCAAGTGCAACTATCGTAACATAATATAGTTTAGCTAAGAACCAAGTATCGAATTAATGGACACACTTAATTTTAGTATTGAATCGTTGTTATTGTTTAGTCTAATAAAAAGGGCAGTGATTTAAAAGTAAAAACACGCGAGGTAACAAAACAAGGCACATACTTTGAGAGATAATCAGATCAAATGCATAGCACTTGAGTTAGGAATCCACTCGGTAATAAATCGATGTTGTTAGAAAATCAATGATGTGGTTAATTTAAGGGGGGGGGGGGAGGGGGTTGGACAACTCCTTGGTCTAGATACCACCCTAATGATGGTTGGAGTGCTAACGGGCTCCCACAAACGTTCGTCTTGTCATTATTCGGACTAATATTATCCAGTTGACTTGCCTCTCAGCTAGGGTTACCAAGCCGTATGACTTATTGGAAAGTTGGAATGCGCAACCATTGCAAAGACACTCATGAAGAACTAATTCTGTTTCTACCCTCAGTTTCACCAACATACACACAGATTCCGGCTGTTTCATCGATTGGAATGCGCAACCATTGCAAAGTTTTTCTGCATCTGAGTTTTTTGGAGTACTGTTTCATCGATTTCCGGCTGTCTGTGTTCGAGTTTTTCTGTTTAGAGGTTATTTTCGTGATCTGGAGTATTATAGGAAGCTTTTCGCTGGATTGGATTATTATTTCTTTGCTATTGATTTTTGAAGCTGTTCTTCAATTGAGGTTTTCTGAAATTTGGGGAAGAAGGCATCGAAACTATTGGGAGACAATTTCTGCGTTTTGTTGGTCATCGAAACTTCTTGTCCGTACTCTTGTTTGGAGAAGGTATTATCGAAACTAGATATTAGTCCTGTTATATCGAAACTAACCTTTGCAAATTGATCAACTGAAACTATTGCCCTATCGAAACTAGTTTCAATCGAAACTTGTAGTTTCTACAGCATTTGCTGGATTTTCTACCAAGTCTTCTTCATCGAAACTAGAAGTTTCGGGCAAGCCTTGATCTATCGAAAATAGGAGTTTCGGTCAACTTTTCTCTATCGAAACTAGTTGTTTCGATCAACCCTGTTCACCCGAAACTAGCTACTGTTTAATTTCAAATTGTCTGAGTTATGGCATCTTCAAGCAACAATGCATATGCTGGAGGCAACAAACCACTTGTCATAGTGTCCACTAGAGACTTTGATGATTGGACCAAGAAAATGAAGACTTTCTTTCAGTTTCATGACCATACTCTTTTGTAGTCAATCACTGATGGTCCACACAAGCCAGTTACTACCACTGCAGATGTTCAACGTCCCAAGCTTGTGTCTAAATATGATGTAAAGGATATTGCCCTAATTGCTAGAGATAATAAGGCTTATGGATCTATTGCTATGGCTCTTCCTATGGATGTGTTCAACATATTTGCTGAGTATACAACTGCCAAAGATCTTTGGGTTGCTTTATGTACAAGGTATGAGGGAAGTGCTGAGGTTAGAGAAAACAAGAGGGACTTGATCAAGAAGCAGTATGAGATGTTTAGCAGTGTCCCTGGAGAACCCATGTCTGGATTGATCAACAGTTTCTCAAGCATTGTCTCTAAGTCAAAAGTTTTGGGAACTGAGTATCCCACTGTTGAGTTAAACAAGAAGCTGCTTGATTCACTGCCCGAGGAATGGAATATGTACCAGATTATGATCAAGAAAACTAAAAACTGAGTGATTTGTCACAACAAGAACTCTATAGCATTCTGGAGCCTTATGAGTTGGAGATAAAGAATGGTGCAGTCACTCCAACCAATCAGCTGGAAACACAACTCTTCTTACTGGTCAAGGTTCTTCCACTTCATCCAACAAAACTACACTGGCTTATTTTCAAACAAATGTTCTTCCTTCAATTTCTGGAGTTCAGACTACTACTTCATCCACATCTCAGAAGCCAACCACTATGATCCCCGATGAGTATCTGCGTATCATGATTGCCTTCATGTCGTGCTATGATGCACTGATTTGTGGAAACCTGACACCGGTCAGCTTTCAACCTGATGACTTGAGCAGATCAACCCGGATGATTTGGAAAAGATGGATATTGATTGGTGTATGGCTATGCTGACTCTGAGAGCCAAAAGATTTATCAAAAGGACTGGGATGGATAGATTCAAGCAAGGAAAGACTCTAGGGTTTGACATAAAAAAGGTGAGATGCTACATCTGTGACCAGCTGGGTCATTTTGCAAGGAACTGCAAGGAGCCATCATCAAAGAAGCAGCATGAGAAGAAGAATTCATCTGGAAAGCAAGCTGTCATCTCTCCCAAATCCACTACAACTTCCATCTCAACAGCTCTGGTCTTTCAAGCTGATGGACACTATCATTGGGGAGATCAAGAAGGGGAAGCAGCTGACAAGGCACTGATGGCAGACATTGAAGAAAAGGAGAAATGTGTCATGATTGAACCAGCTAAGGATCTCACTGTCGTACTAGCTGAGGTAATGTCTAGACTTTGCAATGCTAAATCTTGTTTAAATGGAATTCAAAAATATAGATTCATCAACCAGGCCTTGGTCGATGAACGAGATCACATAAAGGTGATGTATGATTCTGTGGCTAAAAATGAGAAACTTTACTTAAAGAAAATTCGTGATATTTCTGGAGAGAATCGATCTTTGATTGTACAACTTACTACACAAAAGAATAATAATCAAATTTTAAATTAAAGACTTCAAAAGGCTGAAAAAGCAAATTTTCAAGTTGAACACATGGGTATAGATTAGAAAATTCTTTTTGAAATCATTGATAACCAAATTCATAAAAAGGTCACAGAAGGCATCGGGTATAACTCTCACCCTCCTCCGTATTCCAAGTCCGGTAGATTTGTTGATATGCCAGTTCCTCATGTTCCTACACCCTTTGTTTGCAATTTATTTGCTGATGATTATATCCAAACTTCAGATTCTGACAGTTTTGCTTCTTGTGCAGAGTCAGATTGTGTAGGTTCCGAAGATGATTGTGATGAGAGTTCTAGTAAGGGAAAAGTTTTAAATGAAATTGAGTCGGATGAATGTAATAATCTGTCCGTGTCAAAACCAGATATTTGTGAACACATTGAAAATTTGTATTTTGGTTCTATGCCTTCTGAGCATGACAGTTTAAGAAATCCTATTTCTAAGTTTAAGAATGCTTTGTCTTTTGTTTCTAAATTTGTAAATGCTATGAGTTGTATTGCAAATTTTAAAAGTGCAGGAGTTGTTATGACTGAAATTCCACAAGAAACAATGAGCAATCTGGAATTTTTTAGATTAAAGGAAGATCAAAGCCTTCATGAAAGAAATATTGAAGAACGAGTTGCCTCTAGTTCTGATGTCTCAACATCACAATCATCTTCATCATCTTGTGATGACAATTATCAGGCTAAGCCGACATGTGATAAAGTTTGTTTTAGTTGTGGGGAATCCAATCATGTTTATAAGACATGTAAATTGTCTACATATCGTTTTGAGGAAGAAATCGTACCATCTGTTATTCAAAACTCAGTTGATTGTGTTTCAAATGTTTTCTCTAAATTACAACGTAGTAGAACTTTGCGACGTAAAAAGATTAAAAATGCTAAAAATTGGTAGAAAAGGATTTGGAAAATTAAGAATAATGATCTTTTTGAGAATACATTAAAGGAGGATTCTGACTATGACTTCCGAAATGCATCTTGTAAAGTTAAGACGTTCCAAGTTAGCAATAGCTTGGGTACAAATGTCTAAATCATTCATTTTGTATAGGTACAATTGAGAAGGACTGGAGATAATATCTGGCATGTCGACAGTGGTTGCTCAAGACATATGACTGGTCATTTTTCTTTATTGCAAAATTATCATCCAATGGACGGAGACTTTGTCGCCTTTGTAGGCAATCCAAGAGGAGGAAAGATTGAAGGACAAGGAACTGTGTCTAACGTTGTAAATAGCTTGGAAAATGTCAACTTCGTCCCACAGTTAAAGTTTAATCTGATGAGTGTGTCCCAGATTTGTGATAAAGACTTTTGTGCCCTCTTCAACTCTAGAGAATGTTTGATTCTGAAGCCTGGAGTGGTTATTCCCAAAGACCTAATCCTCATGCGTGCTCCTCGAAGATTCAATACTTACAGTCTGAATATGAATAACCCATCAGGAATCGAATCCTACTTTCTTTCAAAAGCTTCAGAGGATGAGTCCTTTCTTTGGCACAAGAGATTAGGACATGTGAATTTCAAGACAATTAACCGCCTTGTTCGAGGAAACCTTGTCACCGGTTTACCTTTGAAAGACTTCTCACCCATGGAACATTGTCTCTCTTGTTCCAAGGGCAAGCAACACAAATCTTCTCACAAACCCAAGACCACTAATTCCATTGACTCTCCCATTAAATTGCTTCACATGGATCTTTTCGGTCCTGTGAGTGTCATGAGTCATGGAAGGAAATCCTAGTGTTTGGTGGTAACCGATGACTTCTCTCGGTTTACTTGGGTATTCTTCCTTGCAAAGAAAGATGAGACGCCAGAGACTCAATCTAAGTGTGAAGACTATTCGCAGTGATCATGGCACAGAGTTCAAGAATGCCATTCTAGATTCTTTCTGTGAAAGTAAGGGTATCTTTCGACAATTCAGTGCACCTCGTACTCCACAACAAAATGGTGTAGCTGAACGAAGAAATCGCACGTTGATAGATGCAACAAGAACTATGATTGTTGATTCTAAGCTTCCTGTCACGTTATGGGTCGAGGCAGTCAATACCACATGTTTTATGCAAAATCGAGTTCTCATCACCAAAAGTTGCAACAAGACAACTTATGAAATTATGTACAAACGTAAGCCTGTTATTGATTTCTTTAGAAAGTTTGGGTGTGTTTGCACAATGCTGAATACTTCTGATCAGCTGAACAAGTTTGAAGCCAAAGCGGATGAGTGCTATTTCGTGGGCTATTCATCTAACCAAAGAGATTTTCGTGTTTACAACAAGAGACGAAGTATTGTGCTGGAGTCCATTGATATCAACTGTCATGAAAGCAATCATACGGACGCTGGGGACGGTCCTGATTGGCTTTTTGATGTCGATTCTTTATTTAAATCATTTAATCTTCCTGATTTCACTAATATATGTGTCTCAGCTAATCCTCTTATGTCTGTGAATATCCTAGGTACCTCCACTGCTTCAAGCTCCTCTTCATCGACCACTCAAGATTCTTCGAACTCTGTGGCAACAAGTGAAACTGTTGAGTAAGAAACTCCTCCAATAGTGGATGTTGCACCATAGTCATCTGTTGAAGGTCCCATTATTGAGGAAGTTGTTCTTCCTGACAACAACATTACCAATCTGGATGACCACTTGGAAGAGGAAGAGATTCCACAGTTGAGAATTCACAAGGATCATCCTACAGACAACATCATTGGTCCACTCAATGTGGGAGTCCAAACTCATAGTGCCACCGAAGCAATGAATGACTGTGACATTTCAAAATTTAGCATTTATATAATTTAACGGGTAAATTTTGGCATTTCATTTCAAAACATACACACATATATTATATCACATTTATACAAGTTAGCGTGTTTACAAATTTCAATTTATGTATTTTTAAATTAAGCTTTAAAAAAAAAACATATGAGATATAAATGAACTATTTTAATGAATTTGATAATTTATATAAATAGATTTATGGTTTCTAATTTTATTAAATTAATCATTTAAGAGTTTCTTTAATAAACTTATAATCATCTTAATAATTTATTTAAGAGTTTATTAACCATCTAAGTTTTATAAACTTATAATTTATTTAATTTAAAAGAAGAAGAAATTTAAATTAGATAAATAATATAAAAGAGTTATTGAGTTATTTTAATAAATTTAGTATTTAAAATAATGGTTTTTTTTTTAAAAAAAAAAAGTTTATAAAATCATTTAAATATAATTTAAATTAAATTAATTCTAAGAGAAATTAAATTAATTCATTTTATTACAAGTTCAGGGTTTAAAATAGAATTATTCAAACCATAGGGTTTTGTTTTTAAAATAAGTCCAGGGTCTGTTTTAAATTAAACCAAACTATAGGGACTCGATTTATAATTATCTCAGGGGTGTTTTTAAACGAAAGAGAAACCACAGGGACCAAAATTGTTAAACCCTAATTCGTAATTCCGGCGGTCTTCCCCGGGCAACCTGGCCACGCCGGTAGCTCGTCCTTTTTCCGGCGGGACCTCGAGCTCCACAACCACGCGACCTCAATGCCTTTTGCTGGCACCTATGAACTCGTCTGTGTCCTGCGAACAAAAGCCCCCATCTAATTTTCCTTTCTATCATCGGATTCCCCCGACTCAATTAATGCTCGTAGGGTCAACCTACGAATTCGCACGCGGTATCGTACCTCGACAGCTAAGGGCTGTCCCTTTCGATTCGACGTGTCCATACGCGTGTAACCAAGCCACCAATTTCACCTTTTATTATCGAAATCTCGTGCGACCATTTAAGCCTCTAACCGGCTGTAATTCGAACCCCCTCTCCCTCTCTGTACACTCTCACTATTAATTTACCTTACCGTTGGATTCGTCTCTTCGAAACGAGACTATACCCTCTGTCTTAGGCTTTCGACCGACTCGAAGCTCCCCAATCGATTTCTGGTATTTTCGGGCTAAGCCGCCTTCTCGACAACCGTTTTCCAGGTAAAAATTCCGACTTCTTTGCATTCCAGTAAGTTGTACACGTCGTTTACAAGCTAATCGACTTGAATGCATGTCCATAGCCAATGTGAATCTGACCAAACCAGGTCCTCGGCAACACCGGAACCTTGTTGCCGAGAACCAGCGACCAAAGCACATATGTGTTATGTACAACCCAAACGAGTCTTGATCAGCGATGGGCTTATAGCCCGGCTGGTCACACTCGTTCCCGATGACAACCGAGACCCGAGTTCGAATCCGGTTCAAACCATTTTTACACCTTTTTCTGTTTTTGAACCCATGGATCCCCTCTGTCCGACCCGGTTACCCGTTTGACCCGCGAACTCTTCCTGTTTCGGGTCTGGGTCGACCCGGTCCGACCCATTTGACCATTTAATCCTATTTTATTTATTATATATGTATTAAAATAATTAATTTAAAACCCACTTATTAATACTTATTTAAATTAATTGTTTTAAAATCCATTTAATTATTTCTAAATATTTTAACCCACTAAAAATTGTTTCGAGCCCATTAACTCGACCCATTTATTTTTAACCCAACTTTTGAACATATTCAAATCCATTAAACTTTTATAAAATAATAAACCCAATGTTTTATAAAATAAATACCCTTCTTGACACATGAAAAATAATGGACTAATATTTTATAAATAAAATAAATACACGAAACTATTTACTAAAAATATAATATTTCTTAGAAACTTAAAGTATGCAAATTATGACTTATAAAAATATAAATTTTATAAAAAGTATATTTTCAAGAAGTTTAAATATTTAATTTGGAATTTTTATAAAAATACAAAGTCTTACAAATATTAATATTTGTTCCTACAACGATTTGAAAACATACCATTTTCACAGAGGTTGTTCCGTTTGCAAACCCATATATATTTAAACAAATGTACACGTACGCGAATACATACTTGATACATATTTATTTACATAGGATTACATCGTGCATAACAACAATACAAATATCACCAACGCGCGTGAAGTAAAACCCTCGCTGTAAGGTGAGTTACATATCCCCTATTTACATTTTTATACATTTTGGGGTGAAACGTAATCTGTGCTTACTTACATACAATTCAACTTGTGTTTACATGCGTAGATTATTGTGCTTTGTGCTTGATCACTTGTTATGCTATGAATACTTTTAGGATGGTTTAAATTATGTGTAACCCACATAGTCTTGATTCCATGCCTATCACTTTTAGGGTAGCTGTATGCTATGCCTATCACGTTAAACCTTTATGCTTATATACATAATTACATGCTTACAATTGGTATACATATAGTGAGTTCTCCACATTATGCCATATCATACCATGTCAAACTATGAATTGTATAAACGTTTTAAACGAAACTTCTACTTTATTTAAACATATGTAAACTCACCAACTCTCGTAGTTGACACTTGTTTTGGATTACGTTTCAGGTGAAGATGTGTGATTGTGTGACTATGTGTTGAAGGTGCTACACATAAGGCTTTTGGACCTAGTAAAATAATTATGTGTAATATTCTAGAATAGGGTGTTGTAACTTGATTTGTATTTGGATATTTGATATTTAAATCTTATTAATGAATTATGCAACCTTAGTAGATCATGTGCTTATGAACAATCATCACATTGTCCGCCTCGATGATTCCGCCATCGGTCGGGGTGTGACAGATTGGTATCAGAGCCATGGTTATAGGGAATTAGGTTATTAGACACAATGACTTAGACTATAACCCTAGGACTCCCTTTTATGTGTTATGTGCTAAATGATTAATTGCTATGTGAATTATTTGTAGTTAGGTATTATTTGAATTTTCCCAAGTTTGGTACATGAGACTTATACACATACATACAAGGCTTTAATACATGATACATACTTTACATACACATTTGACAACAAAACTTATACAAACAAATACACTACCCATCCTTACCCATACTCTTTCCTAATTAATTGCAACATTCCTACATATTATATACTCGTAGACTCACAAGTGTATTAAATTCTTGAAAATCTCGTCAACGACTTAATTTCTTGAAACCAGTAAAGGACACGTGCAATCTGGAAGGGTGACACATGTACATTGGGTTTTCTGTCTAGGAAAGCATTTCGTATAAATCCAAATAAACGAACCCGTATGCTTTCCTGGGAATTCCTGAAGTGAGTGTTTACCTATAGGCTAAAGCATGTCTCCTTGAAAGTTTTGAGGAATTACTTAACGTTGATAAGTCACTGTATTCGCAAGAATACGATCCGAAACTAAACTCAAAATTTGGGGACATTATAGCAAGATAGGAAGAACTAGACGAACATGCAAAACAAATCATTATTACGGGTGCACACGTAATAACAATTTGTAGTGCATACGAATCCCGGCCATTCCTATTACGCGAATAATGATCTATGTTATCATATCCTCCCAGGAATAGATTTCATGGTTTATTTCCCCTATCCCTTTTGTGTTATAAAAATTTTGAATGAAACATGTGATCAGTTTTAGTCAGAACATACATACATTATCACGCGACATGATGAGTGTCATCTCGCGTTCCTACTTGCATTATTGTGAACAGTCTACCAACAGTGGCACATACATGCCCATTTTATCCGAAGTCTCATAAATTCTTGTCTTTTCTTGTTGTATTTTATAGAATGCCTCCCCGCCGTGCGGTTAATGCTAACTCTAGCAACTCCAACGTTGACCTTGCTGCACTACTTACCCAACTAGTAAGCCAAATGATCCAAGCTAACAACAACAGTAATGGGTTTAACACGCAATGGAATGGCGCAAACCCACCATACTGTACATTCAAGCATTTCAATTCTTGCAACCCCACCAAATTCTTCGGGACGGAAGGTGCAACTGGCCTTCTTCAATGGTTTGAAAGTATGGAGAGTACTTTCCTAAACAGCGATTGTCCCGACAATCTCAAAGTACGTTATGCTGCCAGCGTCTTCCAAAAACGAGCACTCACCTGGTGGAACGGTGAGAAACGTACTCGAGGCAACGAATCTGCTATGTCCTTGTCTTGGGACGAAATGAAACGACTTATGACTGACGAGTTCTGTCCTCGCAACGAAATGAGGAAGCTCGAAGCTGAATTTTGGGATCTCACCCAATATAGCGGAGAGAATTTGGCTTACACCACTCGTTTTCAAGAACTAAGTCTGCTCGTGTCCCACATGGTTACTCCCTTAGCACGGGGAATTGAGAAATACATAGGCGGACTGCCTATGCCGCTCCAAGACACCGTATTGGGAAGTAATCCCTCCTCTCTCGAAGACGCAATCCGTTTGTCTGCCGTGTTGACTGACAATCACGTCAAAGCAGGTACCTTATTTAGGAAGGGTGCCAAGAAAGTGGTCAACAAAGCTGCTACTTCCGTGTCCGTCAAAAACGAAGAGCCCAAATCTTCCCATCATGATAGGAAGCGTAAGGCCCAAAACTTTGCGGCCATCATTCCTGCCGTGCCTGTGACCCAAGTTACTCCTACGGGTCAAATTCTGAGAAATTATGTAGGTTCATTTCCCCAATGCCCTACTTGCAAGTATCACCATGCCCCGCATGCTGCGTGCCGTCTATGCTCAAATTGTGGACGCTATGGACACGTTGTTACTACTTGCCGTGCTCGCACTATCGTTAAGCAAGCTACTCAAGGCAATCATCCAGTGCCTCTCGCTATCACCTATGGACGGTCCTGTTACGAATGTGGAAATCCAAACCACTTTCGAAACCAATGTCCAAGACTTCAAAATCAAGGTGGTCCTCATGGACGAGCATTTAATATAAATGCTAATGAGGCTCCGGCAAATGACGACACTGTCAACGGTAAGTTCCCTTGATTCACTATCTTTATACATCCGTTTTATTCAATATTCATGCCAATGGAAGTTTGTGTCTCTTGCTTTTAACCAAATATATTGCTAAACAACAAGCCAAATTTGATAACTCTTATAGCATGGTAATAGCGGATGGGAAATCCATTGCTGTGAATTCTATAATCCATGATTGCATATAACAGCTATGCTTTCACCATTCATCTCATTCCTATACTTTTGTGAAACAAATCTATTATGTTTAAATTTAGTCATACAACTTGCTAGCTCTGTTAAAGTTACTTGAATTGTTGAAGTTCCAAATCCTAGTAATTATGCACGGGGAATCCCCGGTATATCAAAGGGGTGGTGGGTTAGCCGCTGGTACACCCTATACATAAACCCACTTGATATAACGAGTATAAACCATGCATAAGTACTAGGAAGAGAATCGGTTCTTGAATTGTTAGACATATTTGTGCTATGAAACCACTCATAGACGTGATAACGTTTACAAATTATATGCATCTCATTGTACAATTTTAAATTGAGAAAGGTGATTTGAATAAAATGATCTAAATTCTATTAATTTTGCACGGGGAATCCCCGGTATATCAAAGGGGTGGTGGGTTAGCCGCTGGTACACCCTATACATAAACCCACTTGATATAACGAGTATAAACCATGCATGAGTAATAGGAGGAAGAGCGGTTTTTGAAAATGTTTTTGCAAAGTTTGAAAATATGAACACTCGTGGGGTGAAGTTTTAAAGGGAAATGCCATGTCACAAGGTGATTGACACCAATATTATTAAGTGTGGTTTCTAGGAGTTTACATTCATGCTTGATATGAACAATTGTATGCATAAAACTCATTTTACCATTAAGATCAACTAATTGACAACTCGACTCGAATTAACGCCGTCATCCGTTATCATACGCTATTTCCCCGTTGAATCTTTCTCTTGTGATTAATTCCATTCTAAGTCATTGGCATCTCTTTCCCGCTCCCATAACCTTCACTAATCGAATTTCGGGACGAAATTCCTTCAACATGGGAAGACTGTGACATTTCAAAATTTAGCATTTATATAATTTAACGGGTAAATTTTGGCATTTCATTTCAAAACATACACACATATATTATATCACATTTATACAAGTTAGCGTGTTTACAAATTTCAATTTATGTATTTTTAAATTAAGCTTTAAAAAAAAACATATGAGATATAAATGAACTATTTTAATGAATTTGATAATTTATATAAATAGATTTATGGTTTCTAATTTTATTAAATTAATCATTTAAGAGTTTCTTTAATAAACTTATAATCATCTTAATAATTTATTTAAGAGTTTATTAACCATCTAAGTTTTATAAACTTATAATTTATTTAATTTAAAAGAAGAAGAAATTTAAATTAGATAAATAATATAAAAGAGTTATTGAGTTATTTTAATAAATTTAGTATTTAAAATAATGGTTTTTTTTTAAAAAAAAAAATAAGTTTATAAAATCATTTAAATATAATTTAAATTAAATTAATTCTAAGAGAAATTAAATTAATTCATTTTATTACAAGTTCAGGGTTTAAAATAGAATTATTCAAACCATAGGGTTTTGTTTTTAAAATAAGTCCAGGGTCTGTTTTAAATTAAACCAAACTATAGGGACTCGATTTATAATTATCTCAGGGGTGTTTTTAAACGAAAGAGAAACCACAGGGACCAAAATTGTTAAACCCTAATTCGTAATTCCGGCGGTCTTCCCCGGGCAACCTGGCCACGCCGGTAGCTCGTCCTTTTTCCGGCGGGACCTCGAGCTCCACAACCACGCGACCTCAATGCCTTTTGCTGGCACCTATGAACTCGTCTGTGTCCTGCGAACAAAAGCCCCCATCTAATTTTCCTTTCTATCATCGGATTCCCCCGACTCAATTAATGCTCGTAGGGTCAACCTACGAATTCGCACGCGGTATCGTACCTCGACAGCTAAGGGCTGTCCCTTTCGATTCGACGTGTCCATACGCGTGTAACCAAGCCACCAATTTCACCTTTTATTATCGAAATCTCGTGCGACCATTTAAGCCTCTAACCGGCTGTAATTCGAACCCCCTCTCCCTCTCTGTACACTCTCACTATTAATTTACCTTACCGTTGGATTCGTCTCTTCGAAACGAGACTATACCCTCTGTCTTAGGCTTTCGACCGACTCGAAGCTCCCCAATCGATTTCTGGTATTTTCGGGCTAAGCCGCCTTCTCGACAACCGTTTTCCAGGTAAAAATTCCGACTTCTTTGCATTCCAGTAAGTTGTACACGTCGTTTACAAGCTAATCGACTTGAATGCATGTCCATAGCCAATGTGAATCTGACCAAACCAGGTCCTCGGCAACACCGGAACCTTGTTGCCGAGAACCAGCGACCAAAGCACATATGTGTTATGTACAACCCAAACGAGTCTTGATCAGCGATGGGCTTATAGCCCGGCTGGTCACACTCGTTCCCGATGACAACCGAGACCCGAGTTCGAATCCGGTTCAAACCATTTTTACACCTTTTTCTGTTTTTGAACCCATGGATCCCCTCTGTCCGACCCGGTTACCCGTTTGACCCGCGAACTCTTCCTGTTTCGGGTCTGGGTCGACCCGGTCCGACCCATTTGACCATTTAATCCTATTTTATTTATTATATATGTATTAAAATAATTAATTTAAAACCCACTTATTAATACTTATTTAAATTAATTGTTTTAAAATCCATTTAATTATTTCTAAATATTTTAACCCACTAAAAATTGTTTCGAGCCCATTAACTCGACCCATTTATTTTTAACCCAACTTTTGAACATATTCAAATCCATTAAACTTTTATAAAATAATAAACCCAATGTTTTATAAAATAAATACCCTTCTTGACACATGAAAAATAATGGACTAATATTTTATAAATAAAATAAATACACGAAACTATTTACTAAAAATATAATATTTCTTAGAAACTTAAAGTATGCAAATTATGACTTATAAAAATATAAATTTTATAAAAAGTATATTTTCAAGAAGTTTAAATATTTAATTTGGAATTTTTATAAAAATACAAAGTCTTACAAATATTAATATTTGTTCCTACAACGATTTGAAAACATACCATTTTCACAGAGGTTGTTCCGTTTGCAAACCCATATATATTTAAACAAATGTACACGTACGCGAATACATACTTGATACATATTTATTTACATAGGATTACATCGTGCATAACAACAATACAAATATCACCAACGCGCGTGAAGTAAAACCCTCGCTGTAAGGTGAGTTACATATCCCCTATTTACATTTTTATACATTTTGGGGTGAAACGTAATCTGTGCTTACTTACATACAATTCAACTTGTGTTTACATGCGTAGATTATTGTGCTTTGTGCTTGATCACTTGTTATGCTATGAATACTTTTAGGATGGTTTAAATTATGTGTAACCCACATAGTCTTGATTCCATGCCTATCACTTTTAGGGTAGCTGTATGCTATGCCTATCACGTTAAACCTTTATGCTTATATACATAATTACATGCTTACAATTGGTATACATATAGTGAGTTCTCCACATTATGCCATATCATACCATGTCAAACTATGAATTGTATAAACGTTTTAAACGAAACTTCTACTTTATTTAAACATATGTAAACTCACCAACTCTCGTAGTTGACACTTGTTTTGGATTACGTTTCAGGTGAAGATGTGTGATTGTGTGACTATGTGTTGAAGGTGCTACACATAAGGCTTTTGGACCTAGTAAAATAATTATGTGTAATATTCTAGAATAGGGTGTTGTAACTTGATTTGTATTTGGATATTTGATATTTAAATCTTATTAATGAATTATGCAACCTTAGTAGATCATGTGCTTATGAACAATCATCACATTGTCCGCCTCGATGATTCCGCCATCGGTCGGGGTGTGACAATGACGGTCTCTTCACTTGCTTCATATCTCAAGTTGAACCTAAGAATATCAAAGCCGCTTTGCTTGAGAACAGTTGGGTGGAGGCCATGCAAGAAGAATTGCAGCAGTTCAGCAAGTTACATGTGTGGAATCTGGTAGACCTTCCAAAGAACAAAGTCCCAATTGGCACTCGTTGGGTATTCCGTAACAAGAAGAACGAAGGGGGAATCGTGATTCGTAACAAAGCTCGCTTGGTGGTTCAAGGATTTTATCAAAAAGAAGGGATTGACTTTGAGGAAGTCTTTGCACTAGTGGCTCACTTGGAAGCCATCAAAATGTTTCTCGCATATGCAGCCTATATGGACTTTACAGTTCATCAGATGGATGTCAAAAGCGCATTTCTGTATGGAAAAGTTCAAGAGGAAGTTTATGTCAAGCAGTCACCGGGTTTCATTGATCCAACTTATCCTGACAGGGTTTACAAACTTGACAAGGCGTTGTACGGTCTTCATCAAGCACCTCGTACATGGTATGAGAAGTTATCTAAGCATCTGCTCGATAACGGTTTCACATGAGGAGCAATTGACCAAAACTTATTCAAACGAAAGGATGGTGTGGACACTATTTTGGTGCAAATCTACGTTGATGATATCATTTTTGGACCCACAAATCCTCGATTATGTAAAGAGTTTGAGGAAGTGATGCGGTCTAAGTTTTAAATGAGTTCTATGGGAGAAATGAAGTTCTTTATTGGTTTACAAGTAGATCGGTCTGAGTCAGGAATTCTTATCCATCAAAAGAAGTATGTCAAAGAAATCCTGACCAAGTTCAAAATGACTGAGTCTCATCCTTACAAGACTCCCGTGGAAGTTCGACACTGTCTGTCTCCTGATTTGGATGGTGAAAGCATTAATCAGCACCTCTATCGCTCGATGATAGGATCTCTCATGTATCTTACTGCTAGCAGACCAGACATCATGTTCGCATTGTGCTTGTGTGCACGCTTTCAGGCTAATCCTAAACTCTCTCATTTAATTGCTATCAAACGTATTTTAAGATATTTGAAGTACAAGCCAAAACTTGTGCTTTGGTGTCCCAAAAATAACTCGTTTGATCATTTGGCTTATTCAGATTTAGACTACGGGGGATGCAACTTAGACTGAAAGTCCACTTCTGGGGGTTGTCAGTTCCTTGGCAACCGTCTCGTCTCCTGGCAATGTAAGAAACAAACCACTGTTTCCCAATCCACAGCTGTCACACCCCAACCGACGGCGGATTATACGTCAAGGCGGACGCGGTTGTTCAATAGCACAAGGTTGACTATTAAAGTTTCAATATTTCATTAATAATAGATTCAAAGGTTCAATACAAAGGAAATAACAAGTATACAACATTTATTTAATAAGTAGTCTAGGTCCAAAGCGTCCTATGTGATCACATATAAGTCTCACGATGTAGAACCTGAAACATGTGAAAGAATCTGTCAACTACAAAATAGTTGGTGAGATACAAAGGTTTTGACACAGTTTAACAAGTATTTGGAAAGAATTACAATTCACTATGATATATGCATTCTATAATGTAAGTATGAGAAAACAAGTATCTTAAACATTGTGCACTTCAACCCTCCAACCAAGTTTAGGCATAACCCGCAGGTTACCCTTATAAGTCTCAAGTTTAAAGTTTAATTTAGTAACAATCACCAAGGGCTCCCCCCCCGAAGGGGTCAATCAATCAAGGTGGATTGGTCAAATGCAATAGATCTATCATTGTTACTATAGGCCTGATCAAAGTTAATGAATATGCTAGTTTTAAGTTTAATCTAAGCATACAAGTCTCAAGTTTAACATAAGAATAAGCATCTAGTCATAGTTGTACAAGAATTGTATAAGTTTAAAGTTTTGAACATGTTTCACCCCAAAAGTATAGAAAGGAAAAAGGGGCTAAGTATACTCACTTGGATGGATGAAGAGTATCCGATACGGATAAGTATTTGCAAGACTTGGAGAGGGAGAATATCCTCACAATAAGCCTAAGAATATAAGTCTAAAGTTTTAAGTATGATCTATAAGGCTATGACGAGGATCTAGGATTCAAGATTTGACTAGGGTTCCAAATGGGAGGCGAGAACGATTTGTGTTTATAAAGTTTATGTAAGTTTCTAAATATGGTTTCACAAAGTTTGAAAATCAAAGTTTAATAGATTCGTGGTTTAGAATAATAACATTTTAAAAGTTTTACAACGATTGATTTCACAAGTCATGTGTTAATAGTTTAAAGTAGTTTTCTAAGTATTATAAATAAGGTTGCACCAAAAGAATCAAGATTAATAACCTTTATTTAAAGAATAAATAATTATTAGAAATCTATGATAATCATTTTTAATAAGTAGTTAAAGACTAAGAATAAACAAATAATTATTAAGTGTTTTAATAATTATTTAAGAGTAATCAATTATTAAAGAATAACAATTATTTGAAAAGGGTAAATAATTATTTAAAAATGATAATTACTTTATCCAATTAAATAATTTATATTAAGTATTTAAGACTTTATTAGGTATTCATTTTACACCTTGTTTTGTAATATATAATGTTTACAAGTTTAAATAAGTAATATGAAATTATAAGTTAATAAAAGGTTTAGATAGAGTTTCTTATTTTATAACTCTTTTTATAGTTTATAAGTTTACAATATAAGGTTTATTTCTTATTTCACAAGGTTTATTATAAAAACAAGATAAAGTATACTTATGCCTCTTGTTTTAAATTTATATAAATAAATAAATTTGTTCATAAAATTTTACAAGATTTATAAGTTTATAAGTCTTTGATTTTTTTAAATAAATAATGAGTAAATGAATATCTAAGATTAAAGTTTAAATAGATATAAATGTTACAAAAGGTATAAATTTCCCCGTTTTCTAAATAATATCTAAGCTTTATAAAATTTTGAAGTATTCTTATTAGTTTTCAAGTGTTTAAAACTATTTTTAATGAATTTAATATTATAAGTTTTAGTTAAGTTTAATTTAATAAAAAGTTTCCAAAGGCAAAAGTGTAAACAAAATTCATATTTACGTTTACAAAGATTTGACAGAGTTTATAAAATTTATTAAAGTTCAAAACTGTTTTTAAAAAGGATAAAAAAAATTAGAAACAAAAACCTAGGACCAGACCGAATCGAACTCGGGTCTGCCCCGGGTCACCATCACACACAAACACGATTAACCACCCGACCTACGGGTCTTGTTACGTTTAAACTGAGAAAAATAAGGATAAACAGAATCCCACAATCGCCCCCTTTTTTCTTATGAACCCTAGAACGAAAATCGTCAAATACACATCGATTCGCCCTCTGTTAATGAAATTAAACAGAGGGCTTTCGATCTACACATGATTCCGAACACAATGGTACAAGATTTACCTCAAATGGTGTCGAATTGAGGGAGGACGAGCTCGGCTTTGACTTCGGCTGTCGCGAGTCTAAATTCGAGAATGCAGGTACGGTTCGAGCGATTTGAGAGTGTAGAGAGTTGTAGGATGATGTTGATGAGCTACGGAGGTCGGTACTTATAGCCGATTTTGCGATTAAATGCCGAATTAGGTGGGGAGTTGGTGGTTGAACGGGACGGAAATTGAATTCGAAACCCGCGGTCATCATAGCCGAAATTGGTTCTCGAGATGTCTTGGGTTTCGGTCGCATGTGGGAGGCGAACCTAAGGTTCAACGAATCCGGATGGGAAATCGCGTTTTTGAGAAAATAGGGTGAAAAACGGGTGTTTGCGGGTTTCGAACTCGGGACCGGTTTGGGTCTCAGGTGTTTGGTGAAATTACACGAACGGTCCCTGAAGTTTCAAGCTTTATCGTTTTGTGTTAAAATATAGATTTAGTTTAAAACAAGTTTTTAAGTTGGCATTTTTAGTCCCTGGACTTTATAAAAAAATAAATATGTTTTATTTTTTTTATAAAACTAAATAAGTTTGATAAGTTTTATTATTTTGTAATTTTTTATGAAACTCAAGTTTATAGGTCTTAGTATAAACAACTATATAAGTTTATGAATTATAATATTTATATAATTATAAACTAACAAATTTTCAAGAATTTAATACGTGACAAGGAGTCGGAAAAATTTCGGGATATTACAGTCTCCCCTACTTTAGGAAATTTCGTCCCGAAATTAAAGCAGGAGGTTCCTGTTTTCAAAGTTTAAGCTCATAGTATGTGTAAGGATAATGAGAAAGATACTTTACGTCCCTTAGTAAACTACGGGTTACGTTTAGAATCCTAACTGGAATGACAGGAATAAGATTACGCTCAAGTTTCCAAGTTTTCAAAGCCTGGGGTTGCCAACAGTTTCTCTATGAAACATATAGTTTCATTGAAATATAGGAAGATTCGATTTCATAAATGCATTCGAGAGAATATCTGCTGAATCTCCATTCAGGATTTCAAGTGAGATGCATCACTTAGGATGGATTCGATGATAGTTTAACGATTTGAGTTTGTAGACTATTACGTCTAAGGATTGCTACGGTACTTAAGTTTCGTGGCTACCTTTTACGATAAGTCTTAGATTATAGCACACGACAGAGTTTACTATGTCTTCCCATACGCTGATTTTTCATGCTTACGTGTGCACCAGCAAGCATTTAAATCGTCGCATAATCCGCATAGGTCCTTTCGTTTGTGTGTGGAATCAAGAAAGAGTACAAGAATTTGTTTAACACACGACTAAGGTTTCCACATAAGAGTGATCATTGATTAACGAGTCCCTTAGAGAGAAACGTCATTCAATGATTAAAGAGAGAAGAATGTGACAAGATTTAGAGTTTCAAAGTTTCCTCGTGATTGAATAAGAATACTTCAATCATCGAGTAGTTTAAAGTCTTTACACTTTCCTCGTGTTTGATCAAGAATTCATCAAACCTTGAGTAATTTAAAAGTCTTATACGCTCATCATGTTTGAACAAGCATACGTCAAACATGGAGTAGTTTAAAGTCTCATACGTTCATCATGTTTGAACAAGAATACGTCAAACATGGAGTAGTTTAAAGTCTCATACGTTCATCATGTTTGAACAAGAATACGTCAAACATGGAGTAGTTTAAATTGTGTTTGAACAAGAATACGTCAAACATAGAATAGTTTAAATTGTGTTTAAACAAGAATACGTCAAACATAGAATAGTTTAAATTGTGTTTGAACAAGAATATGTCAAACATAGAATAGTTTAAATTGTGTTTGAACAAGAATACGTCAAACATAGAATAGCTTAAAGTCTCTTAGTTTAGCTTCAGTGTATAGAAGTATATGATTACGTTTCGAGTATAAAGCGGTTATCTAAATACTCTAGTGTTCAAGAGAGGTATGGGACAACGTTTGGAACAGGATTAACCGTTATACGCTTTCTCACAGAAGATTCGAGTTGTCCATAAGATTTGGTGGATCCCAATGTTTGGGTTTGAAGAGAGATTAGGGAGGTACTCTGCTAAAGAGAGCAATGTCCTCCTTCCTGCTAGTGTCTAGTATCAAGAGTGAAGTTTTCTCGTATATATGGAATGTACGTTTATCAAGTCTTATAGGGTTTGGTTAAGATGGACACACAAAGTTTTCAAGACTAAGAATCCAAGTATAAGTTTGAAAATAGGATAAGTCAGTTGAGTTTCAAGTTTCAATATTAAGCTTTACATGATCCTTTGTTCATGTTTAGTTTTAAGAATGCGGGTTTGAGTATTTGTATAAGTTTTTGCATGACTCAAAAGTTTCTGACCTCATAGTTATGTATACGAAGTTTAATGTTTTTAATAACGTGCATTTAAGCTTTTAGTTTCCGTTGTGATTTATAGTAAGTCTTTTATGTGACAAGAGTTGAATGAGGAAAGTCTCCAAGCATAGGGCAACGGGAAAAGTTTCGATAAGGTTTATGATAGTGTGTTTATAAATGACTTTATCTCGTTTCATAATAGCAGGTATAGTTTTCTTTTATATAGAGTGTAATTAGGATGTTCAAAATGACGAGTTAGACATTGATAAATAGTATAAGTAAGACTTATGAAAAGGTATGTATGATTGTCAAACGAAAAGTTGGTCAAGTTTAGAAGTGTGAAGTCTATATAAGAGGTAATGATCATAGTTGATTACGGCAGTGGTTCGTAAGTCGAGTTGTTTTAAAAGAGTGCTTACGAATTAGAAGGTTTGTTCAAAGTTTATTCTTCAAGTATGCGTGTGTCACTTAGGATTTTTATAGTTTAATGCAACGTTGCTAATTATCTCAAGTACTAGCATGAGCTATTCTTGACGAAGGTGTTTGGGTAGAAGTGTTTTATAGTGCTAGAAGGAAAGTCAAGCTAGTAAGTGATAACAAGATAAATTTCAAAATAACTTTCGTTAAATGTTTCAAAATTGGGACTTCTAGCCCTTACATAATACAATTTAAACGGAAAATTAAAGTGTGTAAGTAAGTTGATTTAATATGTTCAAAAGGTTTTTATTCATAATACTGAGTTATCACAGTAATATTTTCAAAAATAGTTTTGATTGGAAGTTGATGGGCTAACGAGGAGAATTTCCCAGAAAAAGGGGTGGTCACAAGGACTCACTTAAGTACCCTATTTCCCTAGCCAGAACTTCCTCACGGGCCTACAACTTCTCTCAGTTGTTGTCACCGATGTTTGGGTTTATGGTACTATGTCAAGGTTCATTATGGGTTTAGAGTCTTAAACGTGGAGCTTGTTTATTCTATAGTAGGCTTCTTCTCTTGTGGGAAAACGATCAGGTTACTAATCCCTTTGTTAATGTACTTTAGGTTTAAAAGACGTTAAGTTTTGTTTACAAGAAACGGTGATGTGTAAGTTTTAAGGACATATGAAGGTTTTGAGGTATATAAAAGTGTAACAAAGTTTTGAGTTAGTCATAAAATGAAGTTTGCTTGAGTGACGAAAAATGAAATGAGACACAAGGGTTTCCCCTTATGTGCAAAGTTTATAAAATAATGAAGTTTGTAAAAACGACTTGTAGGGCCATACATAGTTTTAATGGGCTGTTAGTTCAAGGATCATGAAGTTTAAGGATGTATGAAAACTTTGAGATGTATAAAAGTGTAACAAAAGTTTTGAGTTAATTATCAAATGGAACTTGGTCAAGTGTTAAGGAGGTAAGGTAAAAAAATACAAGGGTTACCTCTCAGGTGTCATATTTATAAAATAATGATGCTTTATAGAAGAATTTGTAAGGTAATACATAGTTTTAAGGGTTATATTACAACGATCACGAAGTTTATTGGGTAGTATCTATAAATATAAGTTTATGTATGTAGTTTTTAAGTATAATCTCGAAAGAATTTCTCCTTGAAGGTAACTCCTTCGGGTCATGACGAGTAAGCATGCTATCATGCGACCATTCTTGAAGAGACGAAACATAAGAATCATAGAGTAAAGGTTACAGAGGAAAGTTTATGAATCATGAATTTATGAAGTGTATAGTATTTGAGATGGTACTCATTTAGTGCATATCACTAAGTAAGTACTTTGACATATCAAGGGAGATCTAAGCTCACTAATGTTTAGAGAAGTCATGCATTCCTATAAGTGGATACTCATCCCAAGAATTCCAAGGAAAGCATACGGGTCCAACGGTTGATTTGGATTTATACGAAATGCTTTCCTTGACAGAATTTCCCAGAATACAGGTATCCACCCTTCCGGTCCGCACAAGTTCTCATACATTGTCTAGAACTTAAATACTCTTGACGAGAGTTTAGTGGAGGATTAGGCTTGAAGCCTAAGAATGTGTCCTCGATGTGGTAGACTCTTGTAGCATGTAGGTAAGTAGAAACGTAGAATTTCCAAGCGTTCACGTATAAGAATTAAGGATAGAATGAGGAGAAAAGTTCCTAGTAAAGGACATGAGATAACTCATGTTTGGGTCTCCTAAGTTATAGTCTAGGTCATGTGTCTAATAACCTAATTCTTTATAACCAAGGCTCTGATACCAATCTGTCACACCCCAACCGACGGCGGATTATACGTTAGGGCGGACGCGGTTGTTCAATAGCACAAGGTTGACTATTAAAGTTTCAATATTTCATTAATAATAGATTCAAAGGTTCAATACAAAGGAAATCACAAGTATACAACATTTATTTAATAAGTAGTCTAGGTCCAAAGCGTCCTATGTGATCACAAATAAGTCTCACGATGTAGAACCTGAAACATGTGAAAGAATCTGTCAACTACAACATAGTTGGTGAGATACAAAGGTTTTGACACAGTTTAACAAGTATTTGGAAAGAATTACAATTCACTATGATATATGCATTCTATAATGTAAGTATGAGAAAACAAGTATCTTAAACATTGTGCACTTCAACCCTCCAACCAAGTTTAGGCATAACCCGCAGGTTACCCTTATAAGTCTCAAGTTTAAAGTTTAATTTAGTAACAATCACCAAGGGCTCCCCCCCGAAGGGGTCAATCAATCAAGGTGGATTGGTCAAATGCAATAGATCTATCATTGTTACTATAGGCTTGATCAAAGTTAATGAATGTGCTAGTTTTAAGTTTAATCTAAGCATACAAGTCTCAAGTTTAACATAAGAATAAGCATCGAGTCATAGTTGTACAAGAATTGTATAAGTTTAAAGTTTTGAACATGTTTCACCCCAAAAGTATAGAAAGGAAAAAGGGGCTAAGTATACTCACTTTGATGGATGAAGAGTATCCGATACGGATAAGTTTTTGCAAGACTTTGAGAGGGAGAATATCCTCACAATAAGCCTAAGAATATAAGTCTAAAGTTTTAAGTATGATCTATAAGGCTATGACAAGGATCTAGGATTCAAGATTTGACTAGGGTTCCAAATGGGAGGCGAGAACGATTTGTGTTTATAAAGTTTATGTAAGTTTCTAAATATGGTTTCACAAAGTTTGAAAATCAAAGTTTAATAGATTCGTGGTTTAGAATAATAACATTTTAAAAGTTTTACAACGATTGATTTCACAAGTCATGTGTTAATAGTTTAAAGTAGTTTTCTAAGTATTATAAATAAGGTTGCACCAAAAGAATCAAGATTAATAACCTTTATTTAAAGAATAAATAATTATTAGAAATCTATGATAATCATTTTTAATAAGTAGTTAAAGACTAAGAATAAACAAATAATTATTAAGTGTTTTAATAATTATTTAAGAGTAATCAATTATTAAAGAATAACAATTATTTGACAAGGGTAAATAATTATTTAAAAATGGTAATTACTTTATCCAATTAAATAATTTATATTAAGTATTTAAGACTTTATTAGGTATTCATTTTACACCTTGTTTTGTAATATATAATGTTTACAAGTTTAAATAAGTAATATGAAATTATAAGTTAATAAAAGGTTTAGATAGAGTTTCTTATTTTATAACTCTTTTTATAGTTTATAAGTTTACAATATAAGGTTTATTTCTTATTTCACAAGGTTTATTATAAAAACAAGATAAATTATACTTATGCCTCTTGTTTTAAATTTATATAAACAAATAAATTTGTTCATAAAATTTTACAAGATTTATAAGTTTATAAGTCTTTGATTTTTTTAAATAAATAATGAGTAAATGAATATCTAAGATTAAAGTTTAAATAGATATAAATGTTACAAAAGGTATAAATTTCCCCGTTTTCTAAATAATATCTAAGCTTTATAAATTTTTGAAGTATTCTTATTAGTTTTCAAGTGTTTAAAACTATTTTTAATGAATTTAATATTATAAGTTTTAGTTAAGTTTAATTTAATAAAAAGTTTCCAAAGGCAAAAGTGTAAACAAAATTCATATTTACGTTTACAAAGATTTGACAGAATTTATAAAATTTATTAAAGTTCAAAACTGTTTTTAAAAAGGATAAAAAAAATTAGAAACAAAAACCTGGACCAGACCGAATCGAACTCGGGTCTGCCCCGGTCACCATCACACACAAACACGATTAACCACCTGACCTACGGGTCTTGTTACGTTTAAACTGATAAAAATAAGGATAAACAGAATCCCACAATCGCCCCCTTTTTTCTTATGAACCCTAGAACGAAAATCGTCAAATACACATTGATTCGCCCTCTGTTAATGAAATTAAACAGAGGGCTTTCGATCTACAACAGCCGAAGCCGAATACATTGCCGCAACCCTTTGTTGTTCCCAAGTAAGGTGGATCCACCATCAAATGCTTGAATACGGGATCACCTTCCATGAAACCCTCATCCTGTGTGACAACACCGTCGTTCCCCATATCACCAAAAATCCCGTTCAACATTAAAAAACCAAACACATTGAGATCAAACATCACTTTATCCGTGACTATGTCGAAAAGAAACACATCAAAATAGTTGAAGTCAAAACCGACAAGCAAACCGCCGACATCTTTACAAAAGCATTTGATTCTGCCAGATTTGAGAAATTGGCGGAGATGCTCGACATGATCAACTTTCAGTTTGTGAAAGCAAAACTTGTAGTTAGTAAACTTGTTTACTCTTTGTGCATATTTTCTTTTCTATTTAAACTTGTTAATCGGGAAGATTTCCAAAAATATTTTACTCTTTCTGTACAGTTGTTTCCTTTTTCGGTTGGTAAAAGCAAAACTTTTGGGGGAGAAATTGGAATTTGTAGTTAGTAAGAAAAAGATTTGCTTTGCATAGTCAAAAAGAAAAGAAAAATATTTGATTTATTTATTGTTTGCTTAAGAAAAACTCACTATAAGTATCATGTTTTGTTTCAGGAAACTCGGATCCGACCTTGTGAGAAATGATAGAGTCTGATCACACTTCTTGAACATGGAATGGACCTTAAGCGATGGTGCTTACTGTGGTATAGCCGGTAGGCCCGACATATGGTTATAACTCTTTAGTAGTGTGAAAACATAATTCTCAATCGTACACGTGTGTTTGAACCATTTTTGAAACATCTAACCCAATTTTTGCTAAGAAAACTGATTCAATCAGATATAGGCTTACGTGTTGGATTCTGATTCATGCGCTAGGTGACCGTCAAAGTAACGAAAGTTACAGCTGATGACCCTGTTTGTTTTGCTTACGCAAAGATCTTGGGAGTTCATCTTTTTCCCATCCACTTGTCTGATTTGACACCTTCTGTTTTGCCTACGCAAAGATCTCTGGTGTTCAACTTTTTTCTATCCGCTTGGATAATTTTACGGCTTCTTCTGTTTTGCTTACGCAAAGATCTAGAATGATCGTACCGTTTTAATATCCACTTGGATATTTTTCTTTTTACAACTTCTAATATCCAGTTGGATCTTATTTTAATTTTGATGGTAATTTTGACTTATCAAGATGGTACCCTGGTTAACCTGTAAGAGATGATAAGATGAATGCGGGTATTTCTTGAGGATTGATAGGCTTTCAAAACCATTTTATTTTAAAATGTGGGGTACGTCGTGTTTCGTGCTCAAATGGTACCTTTTAATAACATGAAATCATTGTACAAGCAAATATTCAGGTTTATCTTGCACAAATATCGGCTATCTTCAGGGATTCACAGTAGCTGATTGCAAAATGAAGTGTTTCAAGGGTTTTGACCAGACATGATCTCACGTTGGATCTTTTCCAACGCTAAGTGTTTATATCTTTTTTACTTTTATTTTTTATTTTTTATTATAAATTTCTTAATCTTCCTTATTAACTTGTTTAAATTGTGTACATATGAGAGTTTTATTTTGTTTCTGTTCAAGTATCTTATGTCACCCGAAATTACCCTTCACCTGAAACTCCATCAATCACCCGAAACTACCTTGTCCTATCGAAACTAGTAGTTTCAACAAGGGCATTTTGGTCCTTAGGCAAACTCAAATTAAATGTCTTCATAATCATGTTTCCTCTCATGCTATTTCTCACTCTCATTCCCGAAACCTCTTCACACCTTCATCTCCACACACAAAATCTCAAAAAAGGTCTAAGTTGCTTAATCAGTGTTGTTTATTTGATCCTCCGTCGTCTTCATCATCAGGTAATAAATTTCTGTGGTCTCTATCGTGATTTTCAGATGAACAAACCTAGGGTTTGAATTTTCGAAACTTTTACGTCTGTTACTTCATTTTAAAGGTCGATTAGGGCTTAGATCTTGTCTATAAAGTCATCATTGTTGATATCTTATCTCCTTTTGTATATTTTTGCAGATTAAAGTTGATATTTTGGGAAATATGAAGTTTCGATTCTCACAGGCTCTTCCTTTGCCCTCTTTTACTTAGTTTTAACGTTCTTTGCCTGTTTGATCTTGATTCTTTGAGTTTGTGTATAAGTTTTTGATCTTTTTTCTTTGATTATTGAGTCTGTATATATGTTCTGGGTTTAATCATCGAAACTAGTTGTTTCGATATAAAGGTGTTCTATCTCTTAAATCTTATTTTCAAAACCTTAAACAGGTTTCCATCGAAACTAGTTGTTCCGATACCTAAGGATGCTCGAAACTAAGTAGTTTCGATTGAGTCATTTGCCCGAAACTAGTAGTTTCGATTGATCTTTTTCAGAATTTTTTCTAAGTGTCAGATTTTTGATAAAGTTGTTCTTTGCAGATATGGATCTTTTATTTGTCAAAAGGTATAATGTTTGTGCTTTCTTGAATGCCACCGATCCCAAGAATGCAGATTTCATACCAGTTCTCAATTTCTTAAGCAACTCCAACATCAGCTTTGCTATAAGCCACAATCTGCCAGTGTTTGAGTCTTCTATCAGACAATTCTAGGTTACTGCCACAAGAGTCTCAATCAACAATACAGAACACGTTAGAGCCACTGTTCAAAATCAAGAAGTGTTATTTTCTGAAGCAACTATCATAGAGGTACTACAGTTCAATGATAATCATGAGGCCCAGTAGAATTCACAAGCTTTTACATCCGAGAATGTTTCAGAAGAATGGGTCATCCATGTGAATTCAAAAGCGGGCAAATTATCAAGAATGCTCATACCCCTCTTTGGAGATACATTGTGCATGTATTTATACACTGCATTTCTATCAGGAAAGGAGGCTTTGACTCAGCAAATGCATTGGTAGCTTCAGCATTTCTTGGATTAGTTAAAGGAAGGGAGTACAATTTCTCTTGACTCGTGTTCAAACAGATGATTGAAAATTTAACTGGGAGAGTCCGAGACAAGTTTCTTGTCTACCCAAGATTTCTGAAAATGATTATCAATCATCTTCACCCAAATCTTCAACAAGATGGCCCTCTCCTGATTTTTGACCATATGAATGCCAAGACTTAACACTTAACCCCCACTCACTCACCTACTCATATTACACCACCTTCACCACAACCATCTCCACTACATACACCTATTCCTACACCACTTGCATCCCCTGTCCCTGATCCATCACCATCTGTCCCAAGAGTTAAGACCCTAAGACTGGAAGTAAAGAGGTTACAGGAAACTATAACAAAGCAAGATGAAGTGATTGAGAAACTAAAGGCTGAACTAAGAGAGAGCAATGAAGAAGTGAAAGATCTTAAACTGGTAGTTGGCGGCTTACATACCCAACTTGACGTTCAACAAACCCAACTGGAAACCCAACAGAAGATAATCTCTCAGCAACAACAAGAGTTTAAAGTCTTATCCGATACTGTTGAACAAATCAAGGCTTCATTGATTAAATCTTCTCAACAAGAAACCCCTTCAGCAGCTCAGGGGGAGACCCTTTCTGTCAGTGGACCCTCTTCCCCTGCCTTTGTTTCAAATGCACAGTCTGCACTGACAATCTTCACTGGTCAAGTTTCCAAGACAAAGGATGCCAAGATTTAAGAAATCGGGTATGATCTTCCATCTGTTAGTGAAAGGAGAGCCAATGGAGAAAGAGGAAAATGAATAGAATCATGTGTTGATGTCGTTATTCTTGATGAAGAGGAAATTGTGTCAGATCATGATCTGAATGCTCTTCTTGAAGAGATTGACAATTATGGATTTAATGATGATTATCCAGAAATAATGGATACAAAAGATTTGCACAAAGAAAAGGTGAGATACTTCACAGAGGAAGGAGAAGAGATCCAGGCACTATCTGATGAAGATGAAAACAGTGTTAAAGTTGATCTGGTACATACTAAACCAACCCCCATTGAACCAACTCAAACAACCCACACTAAATCCACCCCAACTGAACCAATCAATGCTCCTAAACCAAATCTAGACTATCCCGGCCCTAAAAGGCCTTGGATGAGGAGATTGCCTGTAGAGGAGCCTCCCAAGTATTATGAATGGTTCGCGGAGTACCAAGAGCTGAAAAGACCCCCCGTGGGATGGAAGTATGACAATGAAAGGAGCGTATACATAGTCAGGAGATACAAGGGAGGAGTAGAACACTTTAAAACTCCTCATGAGTTCAGCTCCCTTCTTAGATATGATCTTTGCCAAATTACCCCTACAGAATCCTGAAAAGTCAATGAGGCACGTAACTTTGAAATGTTTCTTAAACAAAAAACCCTCAATGACTTCAGGTCAATGAAGATCACTCTTCCAAAGAGAATTACATCAAAAACCAGGATTCATCCAACAACACAAAAGCCCTAGGTAAGCCTGCGGTACAAGCCTGCTGAAACTGTCAAATCCATAATTCTGCCACGATCAGTACTAGTACAGCTTCAAAATTTCAGAAAATGGTTTTACAACTCAACCATCGAAAGTGCTGTGATCGAGTGTGAAGGCAAGGAAGGCATTGTGATATTTGAACCTATGGAGCTTTTAAAATTTCAACCTGAGGATCTTGAAGTATTGTTCAAAAACCCCATCAAGCTCTTTCATGGAGATGATGAAGCTGATGCTAAGGCCTATCAAAGAGTGGTGTCGTTGAATGTCAAGCCATTTTTTCAGAAACCAAGTCAAGGGCCAACTGCTTAGAGAAGACTTGAAGACATTGATGCAGTAGCTTAGGGGGAGATTGTAGAGTCTTATTTTTGTATAAGCTGTTGTCATCAATGTATTTCTTTTGAACTATGTTTAGTTTAGTTTATTTTTCTTGTAATTTCATTTCTTGTAATTTCCTGTTTTATTTCTAAGTCTGGGCCATCGAAACTACTTAGTTTCGATTGAGGTTTGTTGAATCGAAACTAGTAGTTTCGGTAAATAGTTTAGTTCCGACAGGCTTGTTTCACACTTGTAAATGCTCAACTGAAACTAGTAGTTTCGGTGAGCATAGTTTCGATGCCTGTCAACTTACTATAACTTACTATAAATAGCCTAGTTTGAGAATTTATAGGGTGTGAGTAGCGGCTGTAGCCCTGAATTTTTCTCTTTCACTGTTCTTGGAGAATCAATACAATCTGCATTTGTTTAATGCTTTGTTCTTACATTTTCACATCATACACACAGATTCCACATGTGTGTGTAATCGATCTGTAAAGTGATTTCTGATTGAAATCTGGACCTACAATACTCTCTCCCCATAAGGAAGGACATGCTCAAAGAAGTCATGGCTAACCTCCGATGAGTCAAGCACAACACCGGTAGCCAATGACTAGTTGGGGAAGAAGGGGGCAGCTAAGTCCTCCCCAGATAAAGGAGGAATCTCATCTCCGTGGCCTAGTTCATAGGGAAAGTTGTCATCAAAATGGCGTGAGCTAGAAGCCTCGCCTCCAACGACATGAGGAGAGGAGGAGGAAGCACCACCAGCAGGGGGCGAGGAGACACGAACGGGGGGATGAGAGAAATGGGTAATCCGATCAGCAGGAGGATCAACTGGCAAGTCCGGCTGCATCGGGAAAGACTGGAGGGAGAGAGCAGCAGATGTTGGGGTAGTAGCAGGAATAGGAGAAGAGGGATTAAAAATCACCCGTATGTTAGGGCGTTTTGAGGATGGGCCGCTAGTAGACTCCTCCACCTTCCTTTTGCCCCGACGAGTCAGGGGCACCTTCGCATGCTCATCCTCTGACTGCAAAGGGCTAATAATAATCCCCTGACTGGCCGAGGCACTTTGAGCTGATGAGACATGACCCGGGCTACCCGCAGCATCAGGAACGACATCAACAACTTTCCAGGTAATGCCAAGGTCACCCCCCATCACGATATCCAACAAATCTACGTCTGCATGAAAAAAGAAAAAATCAGAAACAGATAAATCAATATAAGCATAATAAGAACAACCCTCTTCTCACCTACACCATTGCGGACGGGAACAGGTCGGAGAAGAGGTGCATCCCAAATTTGGCTCACACCAGCCAGAACCAGAGCTGGTTCATCATAAACAGCAATGGGAGAAGGACCAAAAGATAAGAGAGTACACAATCCATCCTCATAAGTACCCTGGAGAGGGGACAGATCATCAATAGGGGCATTAATGTCCTAACGGGGCAGGGTAACAGAAAGAGAAGCAGAAGAAACATAGAAATAGTGATCTTTCCAATTCTTTAGGGAATTGGGGATCTTGAGAGCCATGAAAGGGCTAGGTTTCTTTCTTTTGATAAACGTAAACCAATCTCGGTCATGTCGGGGTGATAGAACACATGGAAAAGATTCACTGACGGCCATCCGCCATAGGCACAGCACGCCACCTCAAAGTGAGTAGCTTTGAATAAGCCAAGAGGCTTAAACTGGTCAAAACGGACGCTATAGAACAGAAGAAGCTCTACCAAAAAAGAAGTAAGGGGAAGGAGACAGTTGGCAAACTCAAAATTTTTGGTATAAAGAGTTATCATGCTATCAGGAGCAATAGCAGTTTGTACAGGGATGGGCAAAGTCGGATTTAATTCGGGACGGATGTCATACTTACTACAAAAAGCCCTAAACTCTTGAGGGGAAAGTACACAAGGGGTAACACTAAGATTGTGGTGCTCACCCATGTCGCAAATAATAAAAAAAAGAGCAGGATAAGGAAAAATCAGAAGAAAGATAAAAGAAACGCACCTGGTTCCATACAACAGGCAGAAGGAATAAGGGATGTATAAAAATGGCCGGATGAAGGAAGAAAAGATGGAGCAAAGTTTTGGAGAGAAAAAAGCGTAAGAGAAAAGAAATAAAGTTACAACAGTTATAAAGGGAAAGAGTAAGTCAGTTAAAAAGTAATTTGAATTTCAAACGTTAGAAAGGGACAGATGATCGACACGTGGAAGATCCCCTCCTCAGAAGCCATTGGATATCTGTACCTAAGAAGAACTCAAGAACCTACGAAAGCTGTCTTCCACCTACAACTCAACAGACACTTCAGATTCTCAAAGAGAGAGAAAGAAAAATTAGTCTATCACCGGCTCCGATATGGCCAAAGCAACTAATAGATTAGGGGGGACTTGTTGGGATATGGTCCGGAAAGAAGTCCGGACATACCCCAAAACCCAGGCCCAGATAAACATTCACAAAAGTATAGTGACCTACAGCCGGGCCTATGAACTCAAAAGTCGGGCTTTAGTTAAAGGCCCGGCAAACGGGCAAGGCCCGACAATATCCAGAAGAAAAAGACAAAGAGCTAACGATAAAAGGAGACAAGAATCTACACATCAGAGTACGAACCAATCAAGATAGGAGGCCCGACAGTGCACAAACCATTACTAACAACCTTAAACAATGGTCCAAGCATTACATATCCAGGCCAATAAGACAAAGATACGCTCCAGGCTAAAGACAAACAATCACCAGGTATAAATACCCCATCAAACCCAAGGTGATGTTCATGTTCTCATTCATTCCTCATACCTACTTCATACTCGTATTTCTCATTCACACCCTATACTTACTCTCACGCCGGAGGCTGGTCACAGCGACACCCCCCGGGGTCCTCACTGTGATGAGACTAACGGTGTTCTTGTTTTGCTAGGTCAAGCTCAGCATAACCCTTCTCGAGACTCTAGAAGAACCTAATTATCCGGAGATCTTGGAGTTTACAATATCCATCTGGACTGGGACATAATTTGAAGTTTTGAACTATATCTATCTAGATGATATTTCATGATAATCATCCGGAAACCGAGTTGGGACTGTGTCATTGTGTGGTTTATTGATTCTTAGATTGATTCATGTGATCCCGAATGATTTAAAACTCCAGTATTTGAAAATAAATGGGAAGATAGATAGTTACGTTTAATAGCGGGCTTTCGTTTGAGACATGAACAAGCCAATAACACTTCGAAAATAAATGGTAAGATTGTAATCAATCCAACAAGCTAACGAAATACCAATTCTAAAATTTATCCCTACAAAAATACAATGGATTGAGGTCAAGCTATCAATGTCCAAACCTATAAGTTAATAACTTTATAAAACTGAAAGTATGCATCCCAAGTTTGTAACTTTATATAAACAAGAAAACGTATTTTTTTAAAGAAAGTATCATATTTGACCCAACACGGTTTTAAATAAATTTATGTTGAAATGTAGATTGGTTCGGTTCTGATAAAATTTATTCACGTAGCAACGCTCTATTCATGTTAATTTTTTCAAAATTTCAAAAAAACTAATTTTATTAAAGATAAATCTTCATTATGATTTGATAAATTTGTGAATATTGTTTATTTAATAAGTTATTTACATATTAACTATTTGTTTTCACTTGTAGTCTTTTATTAAAGTAAAATAACCAAACCATCCTTACTCTTTTGTTTCTTATTTTTTTAAAACTTTACTTGATTTTATTAATATTAATTAATAGAGGTGCACAAAAACACCGGAACCGAAACCTAGGGGTGTTCAAAATCGGATATCCAAAATTTCGGATATCCGAATTTCGAATATTCGAAATTTTCGGATAGTTGATTTTACTATCCGAATCCGTATCCGAAATTTCGGATACGGATTCAGATAGTAAAACGGATATCCGAATTCTAAAAAATAAACTTTTATAACTATATTAAAATTCTGGAAAAATTAAACATATTCTAACTTCCAAATAACAAATTCTATCCAAATACAAACAATAAGAACATTAAAAAAAAATACAAAGATAAATAAATTGAACATTCAAAACAATAAAACATTCAAAGATAAACTGTGAGTATTTGGTTATTTGGTTTATTTTAAGATTACTTCAATCCAAGCAAATGAGCAAATCCATCCTTCTAGACCTGCAAATAATTAAGAAATTTGAATTTGATTAAACGATGTTACAAGTATAACTCTTATGCATCGAATCAAGAAATCTGAATATGACTAATGATTAAATTTTGCACAAATGAGCTATTTAAAATGAGCAAATCCATCCTTACTGTCTGACCAATGCTTAACTTGCTGTTAATAAGTTTTTTTGAAATTGAGCTAAAAAATTCAATATTTGGAGCAAAAATTAAATTTTTTACACAAACCCACATATCCCAAAATGCTAATTTTGTAAACTGTTAATCAAAATGGTTTATATTTGATTCAAATATATCCTTCTAAACCTGCATATAATCAAGTTCAGGCATGATCAAGAGAATTTCTACTCAATATTCAAACACCATCTAAACATTGCAATTAAGAGTAGCCTTTAAATCTGTATAGTTTCAGATCCAAATAACAAGTAAATTACATTTTAAAGTTCAAAATGAATATAATGTTAAGAAATGTCAGTTTTTAAATAAATTTTCCCCAAACCATCTCTAAATCAAAAGGAATATACTGTTAAGAAATGGGTTTTAAATAAATTTTCCCTAACCCTAAATGTTTATCCATATTTCTTAAACTCAAATGACTTAATAATAACAAACGGTGAACAAGATATTTGGTTTGGATACCTTTCAATCGTGAAAAAGTAAACAATAGAACACAAAAGCGTCAGCTGTCGAGCACGTAGGCGGCAGTGGGAACACACTCGGGCAACTAGCGGCAGTCGGCAGGTGGCAGGATGGAGTCGGATTTGAGGGTAATCCGTAACAGGTGGGAGTCGGATTTGAGGACAGAGGAGGGTGGTTGCATGGACGGTGGGACGGATGAACGATTCACGGTGGCTAAGGACCGAGGAGGGTAACCCGTACAGAAGATGAGAAGCGTAGATCGCTCATTGTCGTAGAGCCGCTCTGGGCGGCGGGGAGCAGCAGGCGTCGGGAGGCGGCGTACGACGGGGAGGTGGTAGCGGATTTGAAGATCTGGTGGGGGAGGCTGTGATTGTATACGCTAGAATGGAAGAATTAGGGTTTTTGTGTGTTATACTCTCTGTATATATTAATTTATAATAAATAAATAAAAAATAACTAAATTTAATATTTCGGATTCGGATATCCGAAATTTTCCAATATCAATATCCGAATCCGAAAATTCGAAAATCCGAAATTCGGATATCCGAATTTTCGGATAATTCGGATTCGGAATTTCGGATAATTCGGGTTCGGATTCGATTTTTTTGAACACCCCGGAACCGGGTACATAGGGTATGGTTTTTCAACCAAGAACCGGAACCGGTTCCTTCTAATACCCGGTTTTCCGTAACCGATCATACCCGGAACCGGTTCTTGAGAATACCCGAAATGTGCACCTCTAACCCTAAACCCTAAAACTATACTCGGTTCTGGAAACAATCTACTTTTTTTTATATAACTTATCTATGTATTATGACTTTATGTTTTAAACATTTTGATTTTGTAACATTTTAAGTTTTAATGTTATTGGACTTTTTAAGTTAGTTATTTATATGTTTAATTAATGTATTTATATGTTTAACTAAGTTTTTCGAATACCCAGAAATATGTTCTTGAAATACCTGCCTTGAATATCCAGAACCGGGTACACAGGGTATGGTTTTTCAACCAAGAACCAGACCTGGAATCAAAACCAGTTATTGAAAATACCCGGTTTTTTAGAACCGATCATACCTAGAACCGGTTTTTGAGAATACCCAATTTGTGCAACTCAAAAAATTAGTATACAATTATATCAAGCCCATAAACCCAAAAAGTGTGAAAACCCCAAGACCACAAATCCGTAGCCCAATAAATATATACGGCCCAATTTACTTTTAAGTTATGCATCTCGACTCTCAAGTTTATATAAGTATACAATTCGTGTAAATGTAAATTTATATAAAGCTAACTTTTTATAAATATTTATATAAACTGAAGTCAGTATTTTAAATTTATATCCATAGATTATAATTGGGCAATTATTTATATAAATTTGAATTGTTTTATAAATGTATACAAACTGTGTTAAATTTTAATAAATATATTTTATTAAACTATATTTAAATGCTTCATAGATGTTACTGTAATTCAAATAAGTACTTTTAATTAAATTTGGTTAGCTAATTATATAAATAACGTATGTTTTATCAAGACATGTATGTTTGTATAAGTATATATATATATATATATATATATATATATATATATATATATATATATATATATATATATATATATATATATATATATATATATATATATATATATATATATATATATATATATATATATCAGAGAGAGAAGGAGATATAGTAAGGGATAAAGAGGTGTAGTGAGTACTGAGGAGAACAACCCGGCTGAATGAAAAGATCAAGCCCCTATTTATGGACAAGGGGTGTTGAGCTTTTCCCATAATGTGCCCTTCCAAAATGGGTCTGCCTACCTTGGGTCTACTCCTGTCTTTTGGGCTTCACCGTTGGGTCACTGACGGGGGTAGCCTTACAAGTCTCCCACTCCTTTGTTCTTGTTATTTATGATAAGGATAAAAGATTCAATTTGTCCATGATATGCCAAATTCTAGTTATGTTTTTACTCTAGTCTTTTTGGCCTCGTCGTTGGGCCGCTGACAGGGTAGCCCTACAACTATTATTGCTTTAAACTTGCTAAAACATCATATAAATCTGAATAAAATATATACATGTGTCGTAAGTTTTGTAAAAATTGGTAAAACAACAAATACTCTTTGCGAACAAGAGTTTGTCGTAAAACGCTTTAATATATTTTTTGGAACTCATAAAAAACTGACTAAACAATCATGGGTTACTTTTTTTTTGTTTTGAACGGTTGGTATTATATATATAATAGAAAGGGAACATCTAGTAAGGAGATAGAAAAGAAATGGGAACTTCAACCAAATTACAGATGAGTAATGTTATTAAAAGTAATGTTGCCACTCCAAGGAATAATGCTTGGCACGATTCTTGATCCAAAGACTTGTTTGTTGGTAAAGATGAGTTTGTTCCTTGCTTTCCATATTGCCCAACATGTCACCAAAACAACTTATTAGAGCATTCTTCCTTTGAGTGGATCAAGCCGTAGATGTTTGTGGAGGTCAAGTAAGTCACGGATTAAGAAAGCAAATATAGGAGGAATCCCACACCAATTGGCAATGTGCTGCCACAAGATTGTTGCATAATAACAAGAGATGAAACATGTGATCCTCCGATTCCGGTTCTTCACCACAAAGCATACATGTAAGGGATGAAAGGTGGATTCTCCTATTGTGTAAAGCAAGTTTGGACGGGATACGACAACATATATGTCATCATATTCCTACTTGTTAAGGTCCTAAACAAAACATATATATTTTTTTACAAAAAAGACTCTGATCTTAGAATTTGTTGCACTAAAAAAGTTGAGCCGACCCTGATTTTACCTTTTTAACTTTAAATGGAGATGCAATAACATAACATCATTTTGGTTCAATTTCAAAGGTTTAATTTCAAGTATGGTACATAAAGTCTACGACAAAGGTTTTGGAATTCAGTTTGGTTCAATCTCTAAGGGTTAAGTTACGAAAGGGGTTGGAACAAGAATCTGGATTTGGCATTAAATTTGGTATTGTTGGCTTGCGTTCATATTCGTCTCCTTACTTTGGAATTAGACGACACTAAGTTGGAGGCTGTTTGGAATTTTGGGTATTGTTTGGAACAAGATAAGGTATTGATTTGATTTGGCTTAAGGCTTCAAGACTCGGCATTCAACCCTGACTTGGTGTTAATCTGTGGCTCTTGGTTTGATTAATAGTTTGGGTTGACTTTGAAGTGGATAGTCTGTTGGAATTGTTTTGGGATTTCATTGAGTTTGGGTATCAAATATGGCTAGTGGTCAATCAGTTCGGGATATGTCTAGCAAGTTTGCTAAGTTGAAAAAGTTTGAGGGACAAGACTTTAAGCGTTAGAAGAAAAAGATGCACTTTTTGTTGACTACTTTGAAAGTGGCCTATGTGTTGTCTACACCGTGTTCTGAGATGGTGGAGAATGAAACTCTAGAGCAATCTAGGAGACGCCTTAAGTGGGAAAATGATGACTATATTTGTCAGGGACACATCTTGAATGGCATGTTAGATGCTCTGTTTGATGTTCATCAAAACGATGAATCTGCTAAGCATTTGTCAGACTCTCTAGAATCTAAGTACATGGCGGAAATTCCTTGTTAGTAATTTTATAAATTACAAAATGTTAGATTATAGGCCGGTAATGAAGCAATACAATGAGCTATTGCATATCTTGGGTCAATTCACACAACACGACATAAAGATGGATGAGTCCATATCTGTTTCTAGTAACATTGATAAGTTTCCACCATATTGGAAGGACTTCAAGCACACTCTCAAACATCAAAAGGAAGACATGTCTTTGGTCGAATTAGGTAGTCACATTCGGATCGAAGAATCGCTTAAATTTCAAGAACTCGGAAAAGGGAAAGAAAAGACTCAAGCTTCATCTTCGGTTAATGTGGTTGAACATGATAAGAATCTCGGAAACTTCAACAACTCCAAGGGTGACAAAAGGAAGTTTAATACGGATAGCGATTATTCCAAAAAGAAGCTGAAGCTGTCATGTAATAATCGAAAATTTTATAAGATAAAACTAAATTATTATAAAATTAGGATTTAAAATTTTTTATCAAATAATGACATAGAATAACTTACTAAATTTTACTTATGTATATAAGTGTGTATTTACAGATAAATAATACAAAATAAAAAGAAAACAGAAATAGAAAAAATCTATACTATATAATAAATAAAGGTTTTAGAGCACACTTGTCATTCTCATGTTCATGCTTAACATTTTTTTTTCCGCCTCTCTCTCATATTAATTACACATATTTCTTATTTTTTTTTTAATTTTTGTATCCCGCCTCTTTCTCCTATTAAATAATAATAATTTTTATAAAACGTTTTTTATTTAAAAAAATAGGTTTGTTCATAAAACATTTGTATAATTTGAACATTTCTTTCATTCTTTTTATAAAACATTTTAAAAAAATAAATATATAACGTTTCTAAAATTTGTATTAAAAAAACTATAAAATATGTCATAAATATGTAATATGTAAATCTTTATTACTAAGTATATATAACACTACATTTATTCAACCTATGTAATATACAGTAGAACCTCTATAATTTAATACTCGATAAATTAATAACATCAATAAAATTAATAATTTGTCCGGTCCCAAGTATAAAATTGGACCCCAATCGATAAAATAATAAGATAATAATTTTTTTGAAATCCCAATGTAAATATATTGGTCCCAGCGAAACTATAAATTAATAATTACTAAAATATTCTAAAATTCTAGGATTTTCTAGTAAAAAATGAATATATAGTCACTTGTTTTTTTGTGAACTTCAAATCTATATTGAGTTCATCTTTAAATCTCCCCATTGCACTTAAGAGTTGAGGCACTGTATTCTCGTATTGCAACAAAAAGTTGTGAAGAGTTGTTGCCGCTTGCAATGCTTCTTTCCGAGTGATCGGTTCCAAGGGTACTGAATCATCATCAACTTCATCATCAACCGGATTTTGAACGGCATCCGCCATAATTTCTTCAATGCTTTGAACCTTGTAACATTCATTATTTTCACCTGGATAATCCAACAACTCATTCACATCCATTTTGTGCCGATAATACATTCCTGTAATCAAGTTCTCAAGCTCACGAATGTCTTCTCCAAAATTTACATCGTTTAAATCATTTGAGCCGGTTGGATTAGCCGAACGAATTTTACAGTGTCGATGCATTAATTTGAGAGTTGCTCACAAATATAGGCCTACTTTTTAAATTAATAATTTATTAATTTATAGATATAATAATATCTCGCTAAATTAATAAAATATCTCGGTCCCAACATTATTAATTTATAGAGGTTCTACTGTACCGGGTTTCTAACTTATATTATAATAAATGAATAACTATACTTGGTACGTGTTGACTTCTTCCGAAGTCTAGTTTTTTGTTTTCCGCATATCTCTTCTATTAAATAATGATGATGTTAAATAATTAAATATCTAAAATTTATTTTAATATTTTATTAAAAGTTACTAAATTATAAGAAAAATTCAATTATATCTTATTTTAAAATACAACTTTATAATTATTAAATCTTCATTATTTGTTATTTATAATTCTTAAATCTTTATTATTTTTTATTTCACCGATGACTGATATTATCCAATATACAAATCTTCACAGAACTGTTATTTTATAACAAGTTGTATGTATTCAACACATGTAATACATGAGTTTTAACCTAGTTACAAATAAGAGAAAGTTGTTTTAATAAAAAAATATATATACAGACTTATGTTTTCTAATATTAATAAACAAAGTTTATAATAATATTACATTTTTTTTATTTTATTAAAAAGAAAACTGGTAGAAGACAAAATGTCATTGTAGTAAAAAAAATAACAAAATCTTCTGCAAAAGGGTTGAGTTTTCAAAGAAAGGGGTGCCGGCTTCGTCACCGGCCACCCAACTCGTCGGGAATACCGCAAGATAGTTCTTCACATGGCACCTTATTTATCGATGAGTTAAAGCTCACCACAACTACACCTGCTCGTCACAGCCGCCGACCTACCTACACCCTTGAACCGTCGTCGTTTATCCCGTCGCCTACCATGTTCCACTGTCTTCACCTTCGCTGCTAAGGAAACTCGGTTATAAAAACCCAATTTGGACTTCTTTAGACATCACCATTTCGCTATATCGAAAATCCCTCAGCTTCGGCTTCACACACTTAGAAATCACGATTTTTTCGGCGACATTCATATTTTCAGGCGAAACGAAAACAAATAATCACAGCACTCATCTCCACCTCGTGAGTAACATATGGTCAGATTACAGTGTTCGAAAACCTATCATACGGCCGGAAACGTTTTTCCGGCGAATCCTTCGTATTCCGTCGAGCTGTTAAAGAAGATGATGAACCAGGTAATTCACTTACTTCATTTTAATTAATATTATAACCCACTTCAATTTAATCTAATTAATAATTTTAACTAGTTTTAATAGATAAATTTTTATTCAATAAAGTTTAATTGTTACGGTAATTTTATAAAATCTTTATGAATATGTAAAAGTATGTTATTAAGAATCATAAAAATTTAATTAGGAATAACTATTTATAATAAAAGAGATTGTAATATTTTGTCCTTTTCAAAAGATTATTCAAAGTATACTATACTATTATAAATATCTTATGAAATTGTATACGTTAGGTTTGTAAATAATATTAATCCAATAAATATGAAAGAATCTAAATACAATTCTAAATGAAAATTAACTCATATGTAGATCGTTACGAAAGCACGTAGGCACGTTGGCATCGCTAGGCACGTTGGCATCGCTACAAAACATCACAATCGTTTAAGGTACGGATACCTAACTCAGCTATTTATACAGTATGAATATCTAACTCTGCTATTTGTATAGTACGGGTTTTCTAAAGATTATTTTAACTATCTCCAAATATTTTACTCCATTAAATTCGTTGGAAATTCTTTTACGTAACTGAAATCATGTACCTGTTTAAATTTGTTTATTCGCTCATTTATTTCGAGTATGAAACAATGTTTGAAACATATAACGATATTATTTGGTTTTAAAAGCACTCATTATCGTATGTTCCAATTAAATATGATTGTTTTAAAGTATACCGTTAAATATTTTTATTCTGATACCCGAGCACGCCCCTAGTTGTGGGGGTGACCACAGGCATGTCATTGCGGCATCGATGGCGTGGCACCGACCGTGACGGTGAGACTAAATCATGGAGTCTCGCCTGTTTTTGTCACACCCCCAATTTCAACTAACGGGGTTTTACCGTTTGGAAGGTGACACACCAGGATCTCAGTCATTAGTTACATCAAACGACACTATATGGGACTTGAAATGTCATAACATAAAAGTTCAGAGTTAATGCGGAAGCGTAAACGTTGATATAAAATTTAAAGTAGTTACACACAACAGGCGTCAATCAATGTAAATAAGTAAACTGTTTCAAATGTTTGAAATGGATAATATGACAGTAGGACTCCATGCATGTCCTAAGTGTGCAACCTGTGCCTTAGCGACCTGAGAAACATGTAAGAAAAAGTGTCAACACGAGGTTGGTGAGTTCACAGGTTTCAAGTTTGCAATAAGAGAGTGTTTGCCAGATTATGTACATTCAATATGCATATCTATAGGTAGCTAGCCTATGTTCATGTTTTACTAAAGCCCTCGCAACCGAAGCTGACTGTGTTTATATGCCTCCTGCCAGGTCTATCAACTCTGGCACATGTGAGTAGGCTAACATTTCACCCGTTCGATATCCAATCGAGTTAGCGCGACTAACGCGGGTGGGATTTGTCAAACCCAGTAGTACTACTAAACATTACCTCGCTAAGATCCATATTAACGGTTCGAAATAAGATGAGGAATTTCTGTGATAGCATGTTACGCTTAGTCTCAACAGTGATACCATATAAAGTACCATAATCAAATAGTTGCATCATGTTTTCTCCCCTGGCGGGAAAAACAATATTTGCTTGCGTACCTGTTTCTCCCCCACGAGGAAAACAAGTAAAAGTATGATAGTTGGTGTTTCATGTTTGTTTCTTCCTCAACAGGAAAACAAGTAAAATACGTTTGTGTGTAAACATGTTTCTCCCCCAATAGTAAAACAGGTAAAAAGGGGCCGTGAAACTCACCTGAGCTTGAGTAGAGATTTGGATTCTCAATTGTTAGCCTGCACGGCTTACGTATGCCCTAGAATTATAAACATATAAATTAGGGACAAAAATGGGAATAGTGACATCGACACGGAATGAGAAACGTCTTAACGAAACGCTCTAATATTCAAGAGTGGACGAATGTGTCCACGGAAATGAGAATCCTTAACTAATAAATAAGATGTATACGTTACGCGACGAATGACAAAATACTATGTGTCGTTAACTAGAAGTCTAGGAAAATAATATAATTTATTATATTATTTTTAAGTTTAGCGAAGTAACGTAAACAATTAACTTGCGTGACAAAAATAATAAATATATTATTTTTATTCAAGGATATAAACGTTGGTAAATAATATAAATAATTATATTATTTACTAGTTTGAAAACATTCCTTAAGGTTTATAAATATGGAGAAAATAATATATAAATATATATTATTTTTAATTGGAGTCACAGGTTGAAAATTATTTATTCGTAATCGAGGTTTGAAAATAATATAAATATATTATTTTAAAAGTGGGTATTTATAATGAAAATGGGTTACAAACCAAACCCGAGCCTACGGGTGGTTTCCCGGGCTAAAACACGTTAATATAGTATTATAATAATATGGGTTAGGTTTTTATAATTAAAATAATAATAAAAACTATTCTAAAAACGAATTGGGGGTGGAGGGACTCGAACCCGGGTCTCCTCCCCCACAGTCGAGTGATTCAACCAACACAGCAGCTAGGCAATCGCGATGAGTTCCGGATCCGAATTGTTTTAACACACAATTAATGTGTTCATCCCCTCCCCATCGAAGCCGCAACAAAAATCGTCCAAAAACGCCTCAATTCGATCGCGATTCACAACAATGGTTTATGGGTTTTGTTCAATAGAGTATTGTGAATCTTTTCATGGTTTCTTTTTGAAAATCAACGAGTTTTAAGTAGTTTAATTCCAGTTTTAGAATCCGAAGGTTAGAACTCTATATCGATTTGCTCAATTCTTGTAATAGTAGTTGTTGGATTCATGGGGCTATTAATCAGTGGAAGATTTCGATTCTAACCACACAATTTAATTTGATTAAGACCGCGTCTAGGTTAGGGTTCGATTAAACCCGAATAGATATGAACCCTAGAACCCGATCGTGATCAATTCAGTGTTGTAAGTCGCGATTATGATAGGGCTTTCAATATATGTATTGAGACGAAGCTAAGGGTACAATCAATTACCAGAAAGAAGTTTGAATTGATGGTTATCGGCCAAATTCCAGTTACGGCTAGCGTGGTTTGATCTCCGACCACTACGACTTCAACTCCGCCCAACTTCGTGTGTGCAAAAGCTTCTAAGGTATGCGATTAAGGTGTGAGGTTGTTCAATTTCAGTGTATTTGATCGGATTGTTGCGAATTGGGGTTATTACATAACTAGTCCCTGTGGTTTAAGTTTGAGATATTGGCAGAAATAGTCCCTGAAGTTTTAGTAAAGTAAATTTCAGTTAACTTTAACTGGATTTTGTTAACTGGAAAAGTCCGGATTGTCACATCATCCCCTAGTTGAAAGAATTTTCGTCCCGAAAATTAAGATAACACAAAAAAAATTTCTGAGGGTGTCACATCATCCCCTAGTTGAAAGAATTTTCGTCCCGAAAATTAAGATAGTGCCTTAAGAGTTTGACGTGGAGTACTTGAACTGATTAGGATATTTGCGCATCATCTGCTCCTCGCGCTCCCACGTGAATTCCGGTCCGCGTTTCGAGTTCCAACAAACTCTGACAATAGGGATCTTACTGTGCTTTAACGTTTTAACTTCCCTATCCATAATTTCCACAGGTTTTTCGATGAAGCGTAACTGTTCATCAACGTGTAGTTCCTCAAGAGGAACCGCGAGAGATTCGTCAGCTAGGCATTTCTTCAAATTTGAGATGTGAAGGACGTTGTGTACACCACTCAGTCCTTCGGGTAAGTCCAGTTGATACGCTACTGGTCCGATTCTCTTTAATATTTTGAAAAGAGTTAAAAATTAACATAGTCGGTAGTATAGTTTTTCAGCTTTAATATATGTATGTAATTATGACTAAATTATTAGAATTTAATCTTTTATAACTCATTCAGATATTTATGGAATTATGTTTTTGTCTCCGACTCCTGTAAAAGTGACACGTCGGCCTTATAGCCGGGTCGGGGTGTTACATGTCATGTTGGAGATGTGGTAAACTGGGACATCTCAAGAAAGATTGTCGAGTGAAGATTGCGAATGGAAATGTATCTCATGTGGAGGGTCCAAGCAGGTCAAACGACCCAAAGACTCCACCAGGTACGTTTAGTGATTATAATTTAATTTTGACAAAACCTATGAGTTTTGTAGTGATTCAATGGTTCACTCGGGACATGGTAATTATGTACAAAATTCAAACCTGTTTTAATTCAAAGAGACATAGTTTAATTGATAATCCCGTTGGATGTTTACAAGTCAAGAAAACCCATTGGGTTGTGAAATGAATAAAACCCGGTCTTCGGATTTGATTTTGGACTCAAGAAGTCAAATGGTCTTTAACAATAATTCGGTTGAGAATTATGTGTTGTTTATTTATGAATCCTTCTATGCACAGGATGACATGTTTGCATGGTGGGTAGACTCGGGTGTTACGAGTCACGTATGCAAGGATCTGAAGTGGTTTGAGTCATTTGAACTAGTTGAAGATGGATCTGTACTAAGAATGGGAATGTAGCAACCGAGCCTATTAAAGGAGTTGGAAGTGTTAGACTTGTGGTTACATCTGGAAAACATCTATTATTAAATAATGTATTGTTTGTACTGGGGATTCGAAAGAACCTCTTATTTGGGATTATGTTATATAACTATGGTTTTAAACAGGTCATCGAGTCAGATAAGTTTATATTGTCTCGACACGGAACCTTTGTTGGATTTGGATATTTAAGTAATGGCATGTCTAAACCTAATTTTAATGTCCCGTTTGATGTTGAATCTGTTTGTATGGCATCTACGTCTTCTAGCAAAGTTGAGCATGATTCTAGTTTGTGGCATGCTAGATTAGGTCATGTTAATTATTACAGGATGAAAGATATGTTTAAAATGAGTAAAATTCATGTTGTTGACATGCAAAACTGTAATAAAATGTCTTACTTGAAGCCGACTAAAATCACTTTGAAACCATTTAAAGATGCTAAAATGGATTCTAAGGTATTAGAATTGATTATTCTGATTTATGTTCACACAAAAGATAAAAGCACTTGATAAACTTAAGGTTTATGAACACGAAATTGAATTGCTTCAAGGTGACTTTATTAAAACATTTCAAACAGTTCGAGGAGGGGATTATTATGATCCAGTGTATTTTCAATCAATTGGAAGAATAGAACCATGAAGGAAATGGCCAATTCCTTGTTATCTTACTCTGGTTAGAGTGTTGGGTTCTGGGGAGAAGCTTTGCTAATTGCATGTTGTATATTATACAGAACTCCCAATAAAAAGAAAATCTCCAAATTTGAACTATTTGAAAGTGTGGGTTGTAGGGCTATTGTAAATCTTACTGAGCCTAAGAGAAAGAAATTATATGAAGATGTATACATGGAACAACATGAGGGTTTGTATTACATGTACAAGAACACAATTGTGTGGGTTCTATTACTTGAAGGAGTTGCTATCTCCTGGGCTTCAAAGAAGCAGGTTTTCATTACCAATTCCATTATGTAATATGGGTTTGTGGCTTTAGCTGCAACTGATAAAGAAGCTGAATGGTTAAGGAATTTAATCTATGAGATTCCGTCATTGTCTAAACCGATATCACCGATCTCTATCAGGTGTGATAGTGCAGTTACATTGGCTAATACGCATAGTCAAGTGTACAATGGAAAGTCTAAACACTTAGGTGTTAGACATATTATGATTAGAGAATTAATCATGCAACGTGTGATATCTGTTGAATTTGTAAGACCTGAGTTTTATTTAGTTGATCGTTTAACCAAATGGTTAGGAAAAGATCTCGTGAACAAGTCAGCTAAAGGGATGGGTTTAAAGTCCACTTTAATATCTTATGTCAAGACACCCAATTCCCATCTAATACAATGTTAGATGTAGAATTCAATGTGGCAAGCTTGTCATAAAGATATTGGAACACATTAACATAATCATCCCAAGGTATGTATTCAGACTGCAAGATAAAGGATGATGGAATTTAATTCCTTAATAGTTCATTAATAAATTGCAGTGAAGGTGCAAGAGTAATGAACTAATAAGAATATGAAGTTTAGCCCCTTCAAGAAGTTTTTGACTTAAGCTTTGATATTGTGTCAAGTGGAATTTGGATTTGTAAATGTATGTGTGTATTACCTACATGTATTTAAATGGATAACATGGGTTCAATCCATTATGACACCCTGTTATTCTAATATTTGTATCGAGTAATATACAAAGTGAAAATTCAATCCATAAGATATTTTCACCTATGCATCCGTTTGTGTGTGAGGATGGTTAAGTTAATCATGAATATCACTAAAATGGGGGATGATTGTTGGTAATTTTAGTGTTATTGGATTAACCTGTCGATCTAGGAAATAACGTTAGAGATTACACGAGTTGAATGACGCGGGAGTGCGGACTCGATTTAATCCGAATGTTATTTGATTTTATTATTTAAATGGGCTTCTCCATTTAAATAATTAAATGGTCTTGATATTGAAGGCTCAATGGGCTCATTGATTTGTGAATTAGCCAATTTTGATTTTAGCCCATTTCCTTTAATTAAAATCGATCAGATAATAATATAAGGGATTCTTCTTCTTCTTGAAATAGGAACGCACGGTTACAGAAGTTTTTTACTTTTGTGGCGATTGAAGAGAAATCCATGGCAGAGACAACATAAAATCTCAAATTCCTTCAAGTTAAATTCCTTGTCTAATCCGATAAACACTCAAATGGTTTATCTGATAGAGATTTCGCGATTCAAGGAATAATCCGAGTTTGTTCAAGTTCTCGCTCGATCTACGATTGAAGTTACAGGTTTGGTTTAATTTTTCGTTTGTTTGCTTTTGTTGAAATCGACCAAGACTTCTACAAGTTGTGAATCAACTAAATTCTTTTGTATATATGCAACTCTCTATTTTTTATTTAAAAAAGGAAGTGCTAGATAAAAATCTTTTGATCCATTAAGGATGCAATTTTAACTTACCAATAAGGGCTTCATTGATAGAGTAGCGTTTAATAATCCAGACTGATGACCGCATTATAAACTACGTAGATTTAGCTAATGTGGGGCTAGCCTATTTGGTAGAGGTATATGCTTTTTAGAGGGGAGGTCTCAGGTTCAAACCCGGGCAATGGAGTAGTTTATGATTATTGATGTAAAGTAGAGTATGAATAACATTTGCCGTTAAAAAAAGCTACACAGATTTATGTCTTCAATTGGAGCACTAACACGCACGAGTACATACAATAAATCATTTTCTAGGTAGAACTAATCAAACTGATTAACAAAAACTTAACTACATGGTTTTTATTTATAATTTTGGTTTCATGACATTGATTTTCTTTAATATAGTGGCGGATCCAGAAATTTTTTTCAAGGGGTTCACTGTTTTTAGATGCTCCAATTTCATAGGGCCGGACATAAAAAATTTCGGTTCGGTTCGATGGTTCGGGTCGGGTAAGGTTCATCACATCTCAGGTACGCATAGAATTCTAGTCGCACAGGCCATCCAAAATCTTAGAGACGGCCCTGGGTCCGAATAGAATTGTAATTTACATTTACAAGCGTATGTTGGTGGATTTTTTTAGCAATCCATTTAATACAAACACGATAACAGTTTTTGGCTTCTTTTAACACTACTTTAAATATAAAGGATTTGATAAATGATATTTATTTTATTTTATCTAAATATCTTTAAAGAAAAAAGATATCTCAACCTGATAAAAAAAATATTTAAGAACTGAAAAAGTTACTAAAATTAATAACAATAAAATAAATAAAAAGAAAATCAAATATATTAAAAAAACTATATAGAAAATATTAAAGTCTTTTTATGTTAAGTTGAATAAATGAAAATTTTAAATTAGACTAGGAATTTTACCCGCCTCGCGTTGCGGCGGCGGCGAATTCCTCGCGGTACCTAAATGGTAACGGCGTCCGATATAGCCTTAAAAAAATTATTGTTCAATTCATAAGGTTTTTCAATATAAAGGATAATATTGAGCTATAGGTTAATTTTAGAGATGCCCACTTCGCCTCATATTAGTATTAGCCTATTAGGTTATAGTTTCATTTCTTCTTCCTATCTTAACAGAGCCGCTGCATAAGCTTGCACCACTGCTGATTTCGCTGGGTCGATGAAAATCAAGTCATTCCAACTTCACTCTTCCTTTATATGGGTTCACTCTATTTTTTTTAAAGGGTTCACCCCAAATAACTTTCTACTACAATTTCAAAACTTAGGAGGTTCTGATGAACCCCGGCCCTATGTAAATCCGCCCCTGTATAAGGGGCACATTTGCATGGTTTTTTTAGTAGATTGGACCATGACCTAACTGGCCTTGTTGATCATCTCAGGATGAGGTTTTATGTTCCATAGATCAAGGTACCAATGTTTATATTTTTTTTTTAAAATTCTTTTAGCTCAATCAAACCCGACTGACTTATTTTGACATGTTAACCAACTCGTCCATCTTACCATCTTTAATTTTATTTGTTTGTTTGCTGGCAAGACGGGTGGATGATTTGAAGGTGGTTAAAGTATAATAATTAAATATAAAAAAGTAAAAAAATTAATAGAAGTTAACTCTTACAAAATCATGTTTTAAAATTGGTGAATATGACTTACTATAAGAATCTTGACGAAGACAAATTTTAGCTCCAAATACCATTTTGGACATTTTTTTCAAGATCGCTTTTTGTCAAAAAATCGAACATCCACCAGACTATCTTTGATTCCACTCGGACGGTCCACCAATTCTTTCAATTTTTATTCGTGGTTATCATTACACCAAGAAAATAAGTAATATAAAGTGAAAAATGAAAGAAAAACTGAATGTTTCTAGAAGGTATAACTATAGAAAAGTTTTTAATTAATTTGATTGATCTTGAGTCACCATCACATCCCCTAAATATTATGTAATTATTGGTATAAATTTAGCATTAACCATGATCAGACTGGCATGAGTGTAGGGATGAGATCGATACCGTACTAGTATCAAATCGATACTGGTACCGAAAATACCGATATCGAATTTCTGAAAAAATGAGTACCCAATATCGTACTCGAATCTATTGGTACGGTACCGGTACTCGGTATCAAATGCTTATCCCTACATGTGTGTTCATGTTATCTCCTAAACACATATTAAATGACCAAGAGGAAAGCTAAAAAAGCAAGTTAAGTCACCATGCTCTGTCTTGTGTGGGCTTTGTCTCTTTCACAGCCAAAAACGGTTAAAAAAACGTTTCAAGAACATGCTCTCTATGTCCTCCTCCCTCGATCCACTCCTTCTCACATAACTTGTTTTTGGGTGCTTTTGCACAAAAACGTTCATCCTCCCCTCTCTCCTCCACATCATGCCCTCTCGACTCCACATATTAAATGACCAAGAGGAGAGCTAAACAAACAAGTTAAGTCACCATGCTTTGTCCTGTGTGGACTTTACCTCTCTCACAACAAAAAATGATTCAAAAAAGATCTCTAAGAACGCGCCCTCTCACTCCACCCTCTCTCACATAACTTGTTTTTGGGCGCTTTTACACAAAAAAACGTTCATCCTCCCTCTCTCCTTCACATCATGCCCTCTCGACTCCACATGAGCTAAAAAAACACCTAAAAACATCTTATTATGGATGCTCTAATATTTTATTTTAATTATATTTTTCTTAATTCTATCGTTCAAACAAAAAGATAATAAAATGCGTCTATAGTCCACATCTTTTCTTCTTTCATCATCTTTAATCCTCATTTTAACATGTGTTACAATAACATTGCTAGAAAGATAATTAGATATAAAAATAACACGATATAAAATATAACTTGTTTCATATTAGAAGTATGGAGGTTATTAATATCTTACTGACAAATTCTCTTAACTTAGCTTTTTAAATCTCAATGATATGGATATTTGATACCCTTTATTAATCTCTTATTTTGAGTTTCTCAATCATAGTGATCTTGTTGTTACGAGAATATAACATTACTTTAATTAAACGAACATGAACACGCACCCTTTTCGTTCATTTACGTTCGTGAACGCGGTTCATTTATATCGGCTGTTTACATTCACTTAAATATTCATTCAAATTTATCTATTACTAATATTAGTTTAAGTTTAAAATAAATTTGATTTTCATATTTTAAAACCTTTTGTTTAGATATTTTTTTTTACTTTTTAAATGTTGGATTAAGTTTGTGTTTGTTTATGTTCGTGAAGCATTAACATAAACAAACATGAACACGTTTATTTTCTTAACGAACAAAAATTTCGATTTCGAATTTCGGGTTATTCGAATCGAATAAATAAGTCGAATTCGAATTCAAAAATCTCCGATTCGAATAACCCGAATTTGTATTATATATAGTTTATAATTTTTTTTTATCATAATGTAAAAATTACCTATTGGGCTTCAAGTTCAAACTGCTTGTAGTAGAGGTGAACAAAAAAAGGGAACCGGAACCGTCCAAGGAACCGGAACCGATTCTTCCAGAACCGAACCGGTTCTTGAAAAACCGTAACCGGGTACATAGGTTCCAGTTTTTCAACCAAGAACTGGACCTGGAACCGGAACCGGTAAGAACCGGAACCGGTTCTTTAGAATACTCGATTTTTGCACCTCTACCCTTGTGTCTTGTGACACTAATCCATCTATATTTTACAGATTCGTGACACGTATATGCTTAAAATTTTAATAATGGTAAAACTTAAATTGGTTAAAACTAAAAGTGAAAAAAAAGGTTTTATGAGTCAAACGGGTCAGACAATCTAGTTTTTTTACATAATTTATCTATGTTTTATGAGTTTATGTTTTAATCATTTATCTATTTTGTAACATTTTAAGTTTTTAATATTATTGGACTTTTCAAGTTAGTTATTTATATGTTTAATTAATGTATTTATATGTTTAACTAAGTTTTTCGAATACCCGGAAATACGTTCTTGAAATAACCGCTTTGAATTACCGGAACCGGGTACATAGGTTCCTGTTTTTCAATAAAGAACCGGAACTGGTAAGAACCGGAACCGATAAGAACCGGGACCGGTTCTTGAGAAAAACCGATTTGTGCACCTCTAGCTTGTAGGCTTCTGTATAGGTTTTTTATGGGCTACTAAGCTTCAAATTTTTAGAAATATAGTTAAAAATCTGAATATTTATAACTTTTTTTATTTTATTTTTATAATTCCGTTTATTCGAATGAATTCGAATCAGTTTAAGCGATTCTTATTTGAATTCGAATCCAGTTTTCAAAATTACAAATTTGAATAAACCGATTCGATTCGATTCAACACCCATAGTTTGAACCCACGACCATTTGTTTAGGAAGTACATCACTTTACCACCAGAATGTCTTTTTAAGGACTAATATGAAAAATATTATCTTATTAACTTATTATAAAATTTTAAAAAAGAATCAGACTCAGGTAGTTCAATGAAACTACCTTCTTTTGGGTTGATTTGAAATTTTGTCTTTCATAGTTTCAGTAAATGAGACTGTTAGTTCACACTTCAGTGGTTTACTATTGTAGTTGAAAAACACGGCAACAGAGAATATATTTCATGTACAGATGGATATTCCGCTAGAAAATATCCACAAACAATTTTACAACAAAAAGTTTGAATAATTAAAACTACACCATTGGATCTAATTTAACGCTTGAATCTTCGGCCTATACTCAAAGTCTTTATGCCGATTTCTTTATGAGTTTGTGTTCTATGTTGTGAGGGTTTCGCAACGAAACAAACCACGTCTAAAACGGAGTTAAGAGCCTAAGATGAATGAGATATCGATACTCAAAGTTATGTTTGTTAGAGTTGTATAAAGCAGCGAAAAATTGGAAGAAAAAATGAGGAACTTATCTCACAAAGGTGGGGGGATCAAACTTTGAGTGGAATATTAGTTGGAGCCTCCTATGAATATTGTTTCCTTTAAAGCAAACACTAGTGAGGACCCTATGGGGTGCGAAGCACCCAACTCGCAAGAGCGCGCCTAGCGTGGGCGTTGGGTGTAATGTGATGTTTTGATGGCGCACTTGGCACGCTCGCATTGTCGCGAGAGAGCCACCTTAGTATTTTTGAAGGTTGGCGTGAGGTCAGGTACGCATGGGGTTGAGTTGGTGGCTTGGTCCGGATGAGCAATCTAGCCCGGATGACCAAGTTCTACTCCAGATGGGCAATTTTGGTTCGCAACTTCTTTCTACATAGAAAACTGTAACTGATTAAATCATCTATTACGATCTTCAGAATTAAACATAATAAATTGCCTTGAAGACGTTCAAAGCAATTTATTTTCGTTTTAGTTCTTGATCAGACTGTTACAATTCGTTTTTCATTATATATACTAAGGTGCTCCTTAGTTGAAGACACACCAACAACACCAGAATTCATACAAACTAACAACAAAGAATTTCCAGTCTTGATCTTCTTCTCTTCTGTTTTTCAAGGTATTCTTTAGGGTGCTCGTGTCCTCCCCGACATTATATACTGTTTCGGCTGTTGTACCCTTGAAAACAAACGAGTTATCTTGAGACACTCAAAATTTGTTTTAAGTGACCTGAATACGAATATTCAGCCAAGACTTTTCTGTTTCATCTTCTTTCTTGTATTTCTAATTTTTTTAGTTGTAATTGTATTTGTAATTAACTATTTTATTTTCATTTATGTATTATAATTGAATTTATAAAAGTGTTTTTATTATTTTTATACGAACGGTTCCTACATTCTTAAAACAAAATTTAAAACACCATTCGTTTTCTTCAAAGTTTTTCTGTTTTGGTTAGAACGAGTTTTGTCTTAGAATAGTTTAATATTTCAAAAACATTTTTTTATCTGTTTCGATTCACAGAAACACTTTGTTAAAAAAATAGATTCCGGTAACAAAACAGATTTCTTACCTTCTGGTTATTTACATAAAAGTATAAAACTGAACGTTGGAGATCATCGGCAAAGCTTAGTGATTTATACATATTCGACGGAAAATTTTATAGTTCCGGCCCCATCTGATAGGAAAAAAAATCCCGGCTCCCTGCGTTTTTTTTCAAGCTTCGCCATTGTCGGAGATGTTTCTGTTTGATTACCTTCTGTCAATTCTATTTTTCCAAAATAATAAATGTGTTTATGGTTGAATTAACCATGCAATTAGGTAACTTCTCTGAGATTCAGTGGGTTATAATTTCCACATCCTTTTCGTTAGACATAAAGTCAATCAAATTATAATTATACATTTAAGATCTTTGTCAACAAAATAATGTGACTTATTTATTTATTTATTTGAAGGCCCACCAACACACTAATGACTTAACAAACACCCCAATGCCAAAGTAAAAAAAGATAAACTTAAATTGGATATGGAAACTAATGCTGTTAATAAATAGCTAAAATTGGTTGAACCCTTTAAACAGAAATAAATAAGTTGGTTGGTCCTGTTCCAAATCTTTTGCTTCTATAGTTCGGTAGCTTAACAGTCCAAACTCCAAACTAGGGATGGTAATGGGTCGGGTTTGAGACGGGTTTAGGCAATCCGAACCCCATATCCGATGATAAAAGTTTGTCCCATACCGACCCAAAACCCGTCAGGTATCTATCAGGTAATTACCCGTCGGATAAAGTTACTTAGTGCATGCATAACGCCAAATGATTTTTGCCTACCTAAAAACGTTGTCATGTGCCCATGAAGACGTATTCATCATCTCATCTCTTTCATTTCACATTTATTATAAACACCTCAAATATATATACTTAAAGTAAAACAAAAAGAAAATAATGTCGTGGAAATTGGGATGGTGGAACTGTGAGATTTAGGAATATATACTTAAAATAATTGGTATATAGTCGGGTAAACGGGTATATCACTAAATGCCTAAATCCCATACCTGCGAAAAATTTAAAAAATTAATCTCATACCCGATTATCCGACCCTATACTCGTCCAAGATGTTTCAGTTTCGGGTATTTCCATCGGGTTCAGGTTTCATTGTCATCCCTACTCCAAACAACGACTTGAAAGTTGGAACCGATCATGTAAACAAAACAAAATGGTTAACATTTATTATTTATATATATTATTTTCATTCTTGTAATTTGAAGTTATGTATATGAATTTTATTCATAAAGTAACTTTATTATTTTAAAATCTTAATACAAACTAACAAATTAAGATAAAGTAAAAAATCAGTTTAAACCATCAAACCGTTAAAACCGGCTAAACAACACACTCTAACCTACCAGTTTGATTTGTCGTTTCACGAATTTATAGTTAGCAGCTTGACTTAGATTTTTTGTTAAAATCGGTTGAAGCAAAACCGTAAATATCGTAATGGAACAGATCGAAAAACTAAAACCTTTTTTAGTTCACTTAATCACTCTAAAGTAATAATAAAAACGATTTAACTAACCTAAAAACCGATGCATTTTATGTAGGATAATATAAAATTGTTAAGTTTTAAAGAAAATAAAATAATATGATCATGTAAGCATGGAATATTAAAATTTTAAAACACGATAAGAAAGAAAAGAAGTCCGTATGAGGAAAAGAAACAGCCAAAGTTGTGGTTGGTGGTGGGTCAACAATCTACCTACCAACCACCTACCCACATTCCATCACTTCTTTCTTCCACCACCCTATTTTGAATAATATTTTATAATTTTAACAAATTTTATACAAATGTGGTCTTACTTCACTTTTTAGATAATTTTCGATGTAGTTAGTTGGGTATTAGGGGTCTCGGTCCGGGTTGTTTTTTTGGTTTGACGGGTTAGATGGATTTATGAGTAGATTAAGATCTGTTAAAAAAAACTTTTTGATTAATACCGAAACCGAACCTAATTCAAAGTTGGTAAAACCTAACCGAAAACTAGATTCTAATTTGGTTTGGTTTCGATTTCAAACAGAAAAGCCCGAATTTTAACAAAATAGGGATTCATCAGTTTGGATTTCGGGTTCCTCGGTTTTGTAATGACCTAATTAATTTTAATGAGTTGTACAGACCATACCATAATCCATAGCCCAATACATGTAATTCTTGTTCCTTGATTGTTTCTGAATTGAGTTTTTAGAACCGAAAACAAGTTACCTAATTAACCGATAATTGTTTCGGTTCGTTTATCGGTTGAATCGATTTAAGATCGAATATATAACACCCCCATCACGTATTCCCTTCTTAGTTCTGTTTTATGATTCTAACTTTTATTTTTCTTAAAATATAACTAAAAAAATACTATATTCTTTATTTATTTATATTTTAAAATTAATATTATATATATTAACTTAGTATAATATTAGAGGTTTAATCACTTAAATTTGTAGCATCTTATTTCAACTCTTATATGAATTTTAAATATAACCTATACTACTATATAAAGCATATTGAAAGAACAACAACGTAATTTAACTTTAATTTTAAAACACTTAAGAACATCTATACTATATTTGGTACAAGTGTTGATGCATTAACAACTAGCCATTTACAATTTTTTCACTCTTGTTTACAAATCTATGTCCATCACATATCGGATGAGAAAAGAAATATGAATAAAAAAAATGACTATAAAAGGACCCCTTGGCTTTTTCAAAGAATTCATCCATTCCATTGTTTCTTTGTCCCATATCGATGAAGAAACAAAAGTGGATGGACCACATACTCTATAAAGTGGAGGCTCTAACCAAAACAATAACTGAAATATTCGGTTATCTACCTTTAAATCGACTAGCTTCGGTTAGAAGCTTCGGTTCTTCAGTATTGAAACTTGGATCAGCTCAGTTTTTGGTTAATAATTGAAAACTCAAGCAAAGAACGATTTGTGTTGGAGTTTTAAAAAAAAAATTCTCAGTGATACCCGCAGCTTTGTACGGGCCAACCCACCGGTAGTTATTAAAGGAAATACGTAGGTGGTTCAAGTGTCATATTCAACTTATATGTGTCTCAACTCTTAACGTTCTAGAACTTCATATTTTCGTTGTTCAACAAAAATAACAATATTATATATAACATATGATTAAAATACAAATGGTTGATTATATCAAAAGAGATACCGATGAAACTTTCTAGATCATTGCTCAAAGTCTATGCTATTTATGGCTTAAATGATAAAAAAAAGGTTTACGTTATAAAATTAACTTAATTTTCTAAAATTTTAATATGAATATTTAATATTTTTGTTGCAAGTGTAAATTTATATTTTAAACTTTAGTCTAATACAAACATTAAAAAGAAATGAAATAAAGTCATTTAACTTTGAGTAAAAAAAAAATCAACCTCCACCTTCATGAGTGAGTGTTCCGATTATAGCTCATAATCACCCCTACATACGCGTGTAATAGTCAAACACCCTTAACTATAGCACACAAAGGTATGAGTGTTTATGAGGCCAGAGTCGAACCGGAACCATATAAGTGCAAATATGAGAACCAAGAACCGGACCGGATTACAGTAGGACAATCCCGGGTTAGACGGGTACCCAATTACTCATTACCCTCGGGTATCGATATACATGTTAATTTGTTAAAAATAACTCGTTGGAGCTCCCATGTACATTTGTTACATTGTTAATTTTTATATAATTTTATCACCTAAGGAATTTGAAACATAAAAATTAAAAAGTAGATGAATTTTTAGATTACTCCCATGTACCCAAGAACAAAATAAATAAAAATAAAAATAAAATATTTAGGTGTATGGTTCAGATAAACGTTCATGTATGTTTTAGATAATATGATTAGGTATCACTTAATACCATACATGTGTCATATCTACAAAATCTTTTAAAACTAATTATATACCTAAATACTTATAGCACATTTTGGGTTTCAAATTTACTAGTCGGATTGAAGTTTATTTGTAATCCCTAATTCATGTTAATATAAATGGAGCTAATATTCTTCATTGTGGCAACTTGATCAACTTGTAAAATGGTGATGTGATTATGTATAGTAATTTTATTTTCTGATTTTGTTTGGATTTTCCCAATTATTATCATATTAGTATTGAAATTTGTAACTATCACTTTAATTACTGTTAATTTTTATTATGTCGATTATTTAGGATTTGAAGATATTATCTAAAATAGTGAAGTTCATTTAAAATTATAGTTTGTTTTAGCGACAACTTGGATCACTGAATGGTTACTGACTCACTTGATTATCTTTAAATTATAGTTTAGGTGAAAAATAACACTTCAAATAAATATTTCATATATTTTAATCACATGATTTGGAGAAAACAAAAATGTTAAATACAACTATATATTAATATGAGGCAGAAAGACAGGAGTAGGTGGAGGTTGATTGGTCCTAGAAGATGAATCTACTTAAAAAAGAAAGGTGCTCATGTTTCTTGAATTTTATATTGTTTACCACTACTTTGACTTTCAATCTTCACTTTTCAAAATTTAGTTTTTCTTTTAAATTGCAAAATAATATAAGGTTGACTATGATCATAGAAACCTTTTGTAGCAAGAACAAATATATTTGACTGAATATTAATATAACAATCATAATCTTTGGTATAAAAACATACATTAAAGGAGATACTATTACCAAATAACAATACTTTAAACTCTTTTAAAACTAAATACATGATTTACTTAACAAAAGATAATGTTCAATATAAAAAATAAAAATAAGGAAATAACACTGGTTTAACTTTATGAATCAACAAGTGTACATTTTTACTACTTTGTATAAAAAATTTATATACTGACGACCCGATATCTAAAACTAATTTGATTAGGAAATTCTTGAGTTGACTGATGATGTAATACCTCTAAAAATTTCCGTGTCCAAAATATAGAGAAACGAAAGTTAAGGGACTGATGATGCAAGTAAACCAAAGCCAATGGTTTGTATTGCAAAACTGCCAAAGAAAAGGCAATTTGCATCGGTGACGGACCGTCACCTCCTCATAACGGTCCGTTACGTCACAAACACCCGAAAGATGACGCGTAGAAGTTAGGGTTGATGCGTGTAATCACAATGTGACACGTGTCCAGTGGCCAGTTACCACTGGGACGGTAATGGACCATCACCATATGGTAACGATCCATCACGGACCCTGGATCCATATATAAATAGGGCTTGTAAGCATTGAAGTTGAACATCGAAACCTAAAACATTTTCACTCTCAAATAACCAATACTCGATACGTTGTTACGACTATGTTATAAGCACGACGTGAGAACTCCGAGTGGTGATTATGCTAAAGTCAACTCACATGAGGATATGGTGCTAGTGTCGGTTCTGCCCAATTGTAGATTACGAACGATAAGCTGATAAGGTGAGTTCTCGAGGCCCTCTTTTAAATGTTTTGTTTTAGAGCTAATACGCATATTACAAGTTTTACGTGAGTTCTTGAAGGCCCTATTTTAAATGTTTTAATGTTTTAGGGCTTACATATATAATGCAAAGTTTACGTAAACTCTTGATGCGACTTTTAAATGTTTTAATGCTTTGGGTTATGAATCTATGATACATATTAAGAAACTGATTTGGACAAATGTGAAGTTTGATCGCATTGTCAAGGTCAATAAAAACAATATTAAAATCTACTTCTTAGCTACCTTAAACTATAGTACGGGAAGTAGGGTTGTCGAATCCACAAGGAACTCGTGGAGAATGCTATTTAGAAAACTATTTATCAATACTACTAACGTTTGAAACTTTATTATTTAAAACACTTTCAACTATCACAAGCAATTTAGAATTGGTTATAAAAACTATGGGAGAAAACGTAATCACTCCCGGTGTTCAAGTTTAACAGATTCACAAAAGTTTAGGTTTATTTAGCTTGATTCCACTAAATGTGACACTGACAATTAATTAAAGTGATAATTGTGGGACAATCTTTAAACACTCGTTCATCCGCCCAATCACCAATTTACAGTTGCAAATAGATACAAATCAACCAAAGAGCTAACAATGCAAGAAAACCGGAAACAAATGGTGACTCAGACAACTTCAACAAAAGTAAACAGTTTAAATTAATTAAAAGCGTGTGTATTCAAGAACACAAATCAAACACAGAAAAACCAAAACTAGAGTTTCACCGAGACGAACTATCCACCCGAGAGCAATCACAAGTGGATTAGTCGCTCATGAATGTAACAAACATCGTAATATTCAATCTAGAACTTACAAGCATGAAAAACTAAGAACAATTGAGCCAAGAATGGTGGAAATCGCCCCTCGGAACTTCTCTAACGGCTGAATGAAGAATAATTCGAGAATAGGATCATACATGGCTTATAATCAAAATTAGGTTTAAAATTGTCGTAATCCAACCCCTCGCGTACCGCGAAGTACACCAGCCAGTCCTTCGCGTACCGTGAAGGACAAAATAGTCGCGCGGGTTTTTCAAGTTCTTCACGTGTCGTGAGCTTCTCTGCCCCAGTCTTCACGTACCGCGAAGACTCCAATTTCCAAGAATTTTGACTTTTTAACTTTTGACCTTTCGTGCTTTGATGCCTTCTTTGATTCCCTCGTGTTTTTCGCTCTTTTAAGCACATTAAACCTGTAACAGACACAACTACCAAATACAATAAAACGACTCAAAGTACACAGCTAAACGCCTAAAACATATACAAAACCGACTCTTAAACATGGGTTATTTAATACTACATCAAAGTTTCATACGACCTTTTTCAAAAGTTTTGGGCACATTGGCATGTTATTAAATGATTTTGTTGTGAATTATATACTACGCTCTTTTTCTATAATTTTGGGCTAGAATACACGGTTGAAATGATTTCCAAATGTAAAGGTTTTGAATGGCAAATATTTGAGAATTTCAAAATGGATTGTTTTAATTGACACATTCTCGTGAGTTCTTTTGAAAATGGTTTTAAACTGAGATGTGTAAACTTGGTTTAAATAAATGTATTTAAACACTTGACGAAAACGTCCAGATCGAAATGTGAAATTACAACGGGTTAATGAAACTAACATGGCATGTTAAATAGTGGTACATGCATATAACCTTGGGGATGACTGTGCTCTTGTCACACATCTCTACGTCCCAATTGTGAGTCCCGAAAGGTTAATGATAGATGGTTGTGTTCTTATCACACATCTTAAAATTCGGACATGACTTGTCACCGTAATGCAAGCCCTGAGGGAAAATGATCTATATGAGTAGACTTTTGATAATACTTGGCCATGAAAACCACACTATCTTGAATTGTAGATTTGCATGTGTATGGTTTTATCTGTTAATTTCTAAATCATTTCCAAGACACCTGATTGACTTGATTGAACGAATGTTTTGAAACAAAATATTATTTGAGAACTTACCAGTATAAATTGACTTGAAAATGTTTTTAAACACATCTCAGGTGGATGAAGTTGTGGCTTTGGATAGCTTAGTGATTTGATATAGCTAGTGTTAGCTAGCTATTTAGTACCAGCTTTTGGAGCAATGTACATGTACACCGTTATTTTGATGTTTAGCAAATAGTGTACTTTATATTTAAATTTTGTACTCCAACTTTTGAAAGAAATGAAATTAAAATTTTATACCTTAAGTTATGTTTCCGCTGCTATGGTTATGATTCAATCAGTCACAGTGTACCCAACCTGGGGGTGTGATAGAAGATAACAAAAATAGACAAGAATCCACGACTTAAGAGAAGCAAAGTTAGAGAAAGGATGAGGCTATACTATATCCCTCGTCTTAAACCTGAACTCATATGCAAAACTATTAAAATGATGATATATATTAAGGAAAAATATATTCAATAGTAACAAAGTTTTACATTTGTTCCATTAAAGTCATAAATTTTTTTTATTTTTTCTAAAGTCACTCAAATTAGATGTTCCAATCTTATGAATGTTTATAATTATTAAACTTTTTTTATAAATTTAAATGACCTAATCTTCGTTTCTATTTAGTTATTATTATTAAATTGAAGTCAAATTTTTTTTAAAGTCACTAAATAATAACTGTCCATTTTTTTAATTTGATAATTTTTTAAAGTCACTAAATAATAATTGTTCAATTATTTTTTTTAATTTGATAATTGTTCAATTAATTGTCTATTTTCTTAAGTCACTAAATAATAATCAAGTTTTATAATTATTCAATTTAAATCAAATTAAAAAAAATATTAAATAATAATAAAAATTCATATATGTTACATGTAGGTCAATTAATTCAAAAAAAAAAGTTAATGTCTATAAAAATGTTTCACGAGATTGAAACATACGATAAAAGTTGAGTTACTTTGAAAATACGCCAAAAAACAAAAATAAAACTTTAAGTAACTTTAAAGAAATAATTTAAAAAACTTTTTACTATAAATTACTAAGTATGTATAATGTACTTATATATGTTTTATAATTTACTAGTGGGTTGGGCCGCGCAAGGCACGGGTGTCACCGAGTCTCTTTTAAAGAGCGCAATCTAACCCGACCTACCTTAAATACTGATTATATTTGGGTATTATTATTATTATTATTATAACTATGTAAATATTTAGTTGGTGATTTTATGGGTATGGACGGGACGGTTCGGTTTTGAACCACAACCATAACTAATACCAAAATTTTTGTTTAAGAACAGGAAGAACAAGTCTACCCAGCAAGCAAATTTTACCCAAATAGATTTTTAGCAACGTTAGATAGAACAAAATGGTACTCCCTCTTTATATGAGGTTCCCCACTGAAGTTCTCTAGCCATCGACGTGGGATGGATATAAAAAAACAAAACCTCTATTTATCAAGCCTCAACATTTGCTTTTTTCTTTCTCTCATTCGATGTAAGATGATAGTAAACCCAAAGTTTAAAAGGAGCTTAGAGAGTTGAAGGATGAAACACCCTCATTTTACTCCGTTAAGTAGTCGTTAACTCTGCTAAGTGTCTTAAAATGTGGGTAAATTACCATTCCGTCCTTCCAATATGTTTAATATATAAATAGTGGGTTGGCTCGCGCAAAGCAACGAGTGTCACCGAGGCTCTTTTCGAGAGCGTAATTTAACCCGACCTACCTTAAACACTGATTATATTTGGGTATTCTTATTATTATTATAATCAAACCTGGCTCACAAGCTCATGAGTCGAGCCAAGCCTAGCTTGGGCTTAACTTGTTTACAAACCAAGCTGATCCAAGTCAGCAAGTTTATAACCGGAACGATTTCAAACCGAGCTTATTTCAAGCAAGATTCGAATCTCGGTTAAATATCCAATTTTAGAACTAAAAAATTACTTGTTGTTTACCCAATCTAGCCAAAAAGGGCATGGAACACATGGTTCAATTTTCTCAAGTAAGGAGACTTCTCTATTTATAGTGGTTTGCTTTATGATTAGGTTGGGTAAACCACCAATGTGGGACAAGCTAAAAAGTAAAAAAAATTGTTTAGATTTAAAGGATTAGGCTTTGATGTACTTGTACATTGTGTTTAACAAGTGATATTTAAGATGGTGTCTTAAAATTGGATAAAATTACCCTTTTGCCCACCCAATATGCTTTATATAGTAGAATAGATAATTTATTTGTTGATCAATTATTTTAACATGATAATGGAAAACAAGATTAATAAACGTATACCTGGTATCCAGTAACATTGGAGAGGGAAGTCGTCATCATCCTGATGATGATCGGGTTCCCGTTTAGGATGACTAAGGTGAGGAAGAAGCATCACGATTTTAGAGAAAGAGAGGGACAAGATGTTTGGTGAAAGATGATTTATCATTAGTCTATTCTCTCTAATAATCTCTCTATTTATATATACCAAAGAGGAAACCCTATTTAGGATAGTAAGGTTAATTACGTCAATTGAATAATTACCAATCAAGTTATAGGGGTAAATAAGTCAATGATCAATTAATAAATAAATGATAATAAATGCCACATAATTAAGGTGAGTCTTACATTATTTTCTATAGATTACTAAGGATGTATAATGTAACTTGTGATCGTTTTTCTTGATTATCTCTAATCTTTTATGCTATTTTTAAATTTATATTCAACATGATAATTCCCATTGTCGATTTAAGATTATCTGTTTGGATTCGTCTCTACAGTGTTTGTTAATTTGTATATGTATTTTCTGATTAAAGATTTTATTAAATAAATTAAGTAAAACCCCAAATGAGCATCGACTAAGTCGTCTACAATTAAACCAAGATTACGATATTATTGATAATCACTCAAAAAAATTATGATTGTTTTATAATTTACGCTACGGATTAATAAATTAGTTAATTATTATTAATATAATAATTAATAATATAAAAAATATTTTAGTGGTAAACGTGGATAAATACTCGACACACTTGACACTTATATAAAAAGCAGGAGAATACACAACCACTTTTTCGATATTATTTATAAATATTAGCTAAAAAACCACGTTTCCTGTCACATGTTTTATGTAATTTTGCCAGAATTTACGTAATTTTGTGTTTGTAATCTTTGCACTATGATAAAGAAATATATATTTTATATAATCGTTAGGTTCATGTCTCGAAATATTTATTTGAACAGTTTATGTGAACGCATCTTTTAGAACGAATAATCATCCACATAATTGATTAAAATGTGTAACAATTTAAAAGAATATTTTTAAATATAAAAATATTTTTATAATTAATTGTTATAGCTTTCAACATCTCAAAATCGAATAAAAACAGACAGCAAAGTGTTGCCAAAAACATAGAAACAAACACATGATGTAGATAAGTAGATAGCATGTTATTGGTGGCACAATGAGATGAATTGATTAAGTTTTTAGTGGCGATTTGCCAAACCGTTGTGTAGGTGTACTGACCATTCCAATGTTGCTTGTGTTTGTGTTTGCTTCGAGTTGTGCACATGTAATTTATTTGTTTCACGTTTATCTTAATAAAAACAAACTATAATGGTATTTGTTGATAATTATTTGAATTAATTAAAATAAATTATATTTTTATAATGTTAGTTGGTATGAAGGGTTTTTTTAATTAGCTTTTTGTTTGTCAGCTTACTTTTGTTTTAACTAAAATAAGTTTATTTAAACAATAATCGATATTAATTCACATTTAGGAATTATATGGTGTTTGTTTGATAATTATATGATTTAATTAAAATAAATCGTGTTTTTATAATGTTTTTTTAGTTGGTATGAAGGGTTTTTTAATTAGCTTTTTATTTGTCACGTTTACTTTTGTTTTAACTGAAATAAATTTATTTAAATAATAATCGATATTAATTTACATTTAGGAATTATATGGTGTTTGTTTGATAGTTATATGATTTAATTAAAATAAATTATGTTTTTATAATGTTAGTTGGTATGAACTATGAATAGTTTTTTTAATTAGCTTTTTATTTGTCACGCTTACTTTTGTTTTAACTAAAATAATTTTATTTAAATAATAATCGATATTAATTTACATTTAGGAATTATATGGTGTTTGTTTGATAGTTATATGATTTAATTAAAATAAATTATGTTTTTATAATGTTAGTTGGTATGAAGGGTTTTTTAGTTAGCTTTTTATTTGCCACTTACTTTTGTTTTAACTAAAATAAATTTATTCAAGCAATATTCGATATTAATTTACATGTTTAGGTATTATATGGTGTTTCTATGATAATTATATGATTTAATTAAAGTAAATTATGTTTTTATAATGTTAGTTGGTATGAAGGGTTTTTTAATTAGCTTTTTATTTGTCATGCTTACTTTTGTTTTAACTAAAATAAATTTATTTAAACAATATTCGATATTAATTTAAATTTAGGTATTATATGGTGTTTCTTTGATAATTATATGATTTAATTAATTAAAATAAATTATGTTTTTATAATGTTAGTTGGTATGAAGGGTTTTTTAATTAGCTTTTTATTTGTCATGCTTACTTTTCTTTTAACTAAAATAAATTTATTTAAACAATAATCGATATTAATTTACATTTAGGAATTATAAGTTCATTAAAGCAAGAAAAACCAATACACAAGGGTTCATTAAACAATGTTTTAAATTTTGTCCTTTTAAGTATAATATAAAATTGTATCTTTAGGCCTAATGTTTGGTATGCATGAATGAATGGTGTAACGCAATGAGTCATTACGTTGGAATGAAATAAAACATGTTTGGTAACCATATAAGAATGAAATGGACCATTACATAAGAAATATGATTCATTTCCTTCTATGATTTTCATTCTTTGGGGGAGGGGTGTTTTTTTTTCATTCCTTCAAGGATGGAATGATTTTGTTTAATTAATTACCTGAACCATAACTCAAACCACGACCCGACTCATGACCCGACCCACGGTCCGACCCATGTCCCGACCCATGACCCAACCCATGACTCAACCCATGACCCGAACCATGACCAGTCGCTTGACCCCGACCCATGCCCTCCTAACCCATGACCCGAACCATAGCACGTCCCATGACCCAAATCATGTCCCCGCCGATGGTCCGACCCATGACCTTAACCATGACCCGGCCCATGACCCGAACTATGGTTGAGCCATGGCCCGACCCATAACCCAAACCATGACCCTTCCCATGACCCGTCCCATGTCCCGTCTCGTGCTCCAACCCATGCCCCGTACCATGGCCAAACCATGACCCGAACCATGGCTTGAACCGTGGCCCGACCCATGGCCCGAACCGTGACCCGGCCCATGGCCTGTCCCATGACACGACCCATAAGAAAAATTCATTAGTTAAAAATATTTCATTTTTTGTAAAATATTTTCGTGTCCACCAAACAGCACGAAGTAATGATTGATTTCATTCCCATAAGGTAACCAAACAGGACAATGGAATGATAATGATCAATTTCTTTCCTTTGTCCATTCCATTCACTCATCAATTTCATTCCCTCGTTCATTCCATTACCCCATACCAAACAGAATAGTTTAAGATCTTATAACGTTTTTGGTCCTTTGTGTGGACGACTATATACAACATTAAATCCCCATATATGTCTTACACATAAGAGTATAGTTTTTATTTTGTTAGAACTCTGTTAAGAAACAAAAAAAACCCACCCAACCTATATCCTTTTTATCTCTCTCTCTCTCTCTATCTCTCTCCCTCCCTCCCTCCCTTTCTCTTTGCATCATTGCATATATCTCTCTTTGATCTTTGTCATAGTCACAACAAGTAACCACCATCTTCTCTTGCCTTGCCTCCCTCGCTTGTGATCACCTCAGAAACTTCTTCCCTTTCTTTCTATAGCTCTCTTTCTCTCCCTAATTAAGATTCCTTCAACCACCACTACTAAGTTGGTTCTTAATTACACCAACTTAAACTAAAAAGAATAATTTAATATTGATTATCTGTATAATATGGTTATAATGTGACTCTCTGTATGAATAATAATACTGCACTTAAACACAATATAGATATGATAGTTATATAATTAGTCAAGTAAAAAGGAAATTAGATTACATATTGGTTTGTTTTTTTACTTAAAAACTGAATTTGAAAAACAACGTATAATTTAAATGAGCTAAAACAAAAGAAAATGATAACTATATGCTCGTGTGCAATGCACATATGAGAATTTAATGCACAAAATAAATAGGTGTCTATACTATTACAAGTAGGATTGAACAGAAAAATTGATTAACTGAAACATAACAAAAAAACCCAAAAAATAAAACAAACCAAAATAATCAAAGAAAACGAAAAACTGATGATTCGGTTCTAATACTTTTCATCTATGTCGGTTCGATTCAGTTACATTGTCACACCCCAAAATCTAGGCACGTGACTTTATTGGAATTACACAAGATACCACAGTTAAAACTAAAAACACAACGAAAGTCTTACTACAAAACATTATACAAAACACATATCTAAATGAAACATAACTCGATATGTTCATGAACACATTCTATGGCAGGTCTTCATCAATGCCAATTTGATCCAATGCCACTAGTCAAGTATGACCTTTGTGTTTACTGATCGAGGCCTCAAACCTCCTTGAAATACACGTTGAAACAAGTCAGCTTACATTGGTGAGTTATATGCTAACATTTCAATACACGAATTAAAATTCACACCATTATGTAACGAACCAACTTTCGGATTTGCCCTATAATATATTAATTATATTGTAGAGGGTGTTTTTATATAATTAAAAGTGGAGGATTTTAATTGTAAAGGAGCATCCTTGACATTTTGGTGCAAGGAGTCAAAAACTGGAAGTGTAGGGAGGCTGATTGTAACTTTTACAAATCAGATTTAACTGGGAAGGAGGTGTCACACAGACACACACAAAGTGTGTGTTTGTGTCGTGAGATGCAAGGAGGAGAGGAAGGAAGAGCCAAGATCATGAAATTGGTGATTTGCATGTGAAATCTGGATAGATTAGAGTGTTCCTCTTCTTTAAGATTGCAAGTAAGTAGCAATCATCTCTTTTGAACCTCCATTTTTAAGTGTTCTTTGTGGGTTTTGGAGAAGATCAAGCTAGGGGCTGAATTGGTGATTGTTTGTGGTTAATAACTTGTTCAAAGTTAAAACCTAGCTTGAGTAGTGTTAAAGAGTGGTTAATAACATCCTTTTAACACCTAATCCAAGAATCATAAAGTTAGGGTTCTTGAGGGTGATTTGGGGGTTTTGTAATTGGAGATGTTTAATTGATGGATTGAGGGTTGGAAAGTGTTTATGGTGGTAATAGACACTTTAATTGATAAGAAACCTCAATTAATTTTATGATTTGGAAATTAGGGTTCTTGAGAACCTAAATTGGAGGTTTTATAATTGAAAGTGTTTAAATGGTGAATTGAGTATGGAAAAGTGTTTATGATGTAATATAAACACATTTTCAAGTTTAAAACTCAATTGAATTGGTGAATTATGAATTGATGAAATTGTGGGAATTGGGTGAAATCCTTAATGGGTCAAAATGGGTGGAATTGACTTAAATGGATAAAAGCTTGTGTGAAGCTTAATAAACCTAGATTAGATGATGAGTGAGGATCATAAGATCATAGGTGGATGTTAAACTTAATTTGATGAGTGTTTTGGGGTAAATTTGATTACTAAAATATGTGGAAATGTTTAGGTGATCGAGGCGTTTAATGTGTTAGCTTTGAAGGTCAAACTATTATGTTAAACTAGGTGGATGTTAAACTATTACGTTGAAATTGGTGTAATTTGACTTATGTGGTAAATAGTCAAACTAATATGTAAATGTGGTGAATTTGACTTGTGTGGTAAAATTCAAATTTGTATGCATAATATGGTTTGAATTTGGTGTAACGGCTTATGTGGTAAAAGTCAAGGTAGTATGCACATTGTGTTTTAAAATTTTGGTGTAAAGACGTATGTGGTAAAGTCAAACTTGTATGCATAATGTGATTTAAATTTATGTAGTTGACTATGTGGTGTAAAGTCAACAAAATGTGATAATTTGGTGAAATGGTGTATAAGAAGTGTGGAATACTTCAAAGGATGGACTTGGAGTCAAATACTCCAAGTATAGGTAAGACGAGTTGTGGTACTCATACCGAGGAGTTGTAAACCCAATAAGAAATGTGGAATACTTCAAAAGGTGGACTTGGAGTTAAATACTCCAAGGACAGGTAAGACGAGTTGTAGTTCTCGCACTGAGGCGTTGTAAGCCAACTAAAAGGTGAAAGATGGGTGGGAGTAAACATGTGGGTGTGTGTGTGTTATTATACATGTTATATTGATGTCGTATTGCACAAAGATGCAAACGGGTTGGAATGGGTCGGAACGAAAAACGAGTAGTGGTGCTCGTATCGGGGGTGGATAAACTAACAAAATAATGTTAGTTGATGTGGTAGTTATTGTGTGGTCGAAAAACAAGAAAATACACGTTAGATACTTGTTATATGCAAAAATTTGTAGAAATGGTGAGAATGGAAGGTGCTGTCAGGGAACATGGTTGTGTTCATCTAAACACAGCCATGACAGAAACTAAGCTTTTTCTAGAGCTGAAAGGGAACATGGTTGTGTTCATCTGAACATGGTTGTGTTCAGGCCTCAGGGAACATGGCTGTGTTCATTCTGAACACAACCATGACATAAGTTTTTATTTTAAAAAAATAACTTTTCTTGGGTTTTACCCATGAGGGGACTTGTGGAAAGGTCAGTAGGGCTACTTATCTATACTAACCATATACAAATTGATGTTTTGTATGTAGGAAAGCTCCGGAGTGATTCTCGGATCTCACATCATATGGATTGGATTCTCGTTGACGTGTTTTGTAAATGATTTTGTTAACCTTCTTGTGGGGAGTCTTTACAAACCATTTGGTGTCGTTACAAGTTGTGGATAACTTGTTATTGTTAACCTTTGCTTAAACTACTTTTGTGAGAAATATTGTAGTTTAATTTATGTTTGTAAAACTAAAACATGTGGATACGTTAAATGTTGTATTTGGGACCGCTTCCGCGTCATATTTAAAAAGTTTAAACTGTTTCGAATTTTTGGGTGTTACACATTACAAGTTCATGCAACATTGTGTTTACATTATTAACTACAACACACACCTCGCTTGGAATATCACGTATTTCCTATGCACATTGATCATATCCGAATCACTACCAAAAGGCTATACAGACATAAGTAAACATACAGACACAACAAACAAGTAATATGTATGACACACTGAGAAAACACACACTTTATAACTGATCTAAATCATGTAAGTAATAGTTCCACAATTAACCACTATAGTGAGTATTTTAGCCCAAACCACATTTAAAGAGGGCTTATAGAAACTCATCCAACTGTACTGTAATGTTAACCTTCGTTTCTTGCTCACTAAAAGATAACACACGTATAATAATAATGTTTCACGCTACATTATTATCTAATTCAAAACACTTAGATCATACACCTCTTTTCCACAATCCAAACCATTAGATTGTAGCTTGACATGTGCCCGTCATTTAACTCACTTTGCTTTCCAAACACTTAATTTATTTTTATAAAATTCCACACTTGGCACATGTCGGGCCACAATCACATAAATCAGGGATTCGATTCGACTCGTCACTCTTGCACGAACCGTTACTACACTTTATTACTCACACGCGAGAGACCCTCCTCGTCTCTTTCTATTCAGTTAAGCCAAAATCGTAACGAACTCACTCAAAATTGTTATCAATACTCATTGGTTTATCATTGCACGAGCCGCTGACCGTCACCACCTTGTGCCATGTCGGTAACCAGTGTCCATCGTACATCTGCCTATCACCATCGATTGTCCCAAGTTGATGATTGCCTTCCTCGGTTATTTCCCCTGTTGATGGATCACCACCATAATCGGCTGTGAAGCCGTAGCCATCACGCCGCCAATCACCACAACATCACCATCGTCGTCGGTCACTAAATCCGACACCAAGCCTCTCTCTTCCTCTCTGGTTTGATAAACACACACACACTCAATCGAATCCCACACAAAATTGTAATGATCAAACGAATATGAAATCAAAACGATTACCTCAACGATTATCCTTCAATCCTATACTTGAACTCCATGTTGTTTGCTCTCCAAAAACTCTAGAGAACTAATACATAACTTTTTTTGGGAGCCTGATTAGGGTTCTAATCATTCTAAACTTCCTCCCTAAGTTTAAGGAATTATTTATGGTTTACACCCTTGCACTTCCCGTTCACATGATTTAAACACTTTACTTATTTACTATACAAGCCCAAAATTTTGAGTGTTACATACATACATTTACAAACCAACTTAACTAAACTAGTAGATAACCGGACCGCACCACTTATTGTATATTTTTTACAAGATTAGTATCACTAATGGAGTTAAAGTCCAAAAATTCAAACCCGAATATGTATTATATGAAACCTAAATGTTTAAGTTTAGCTTAATTATACCAAACCCAAAAATAAAGGACCCTTGTTGGTTAACATAACTCTTTTATCTTTTATACCTAAAGCTAACCAAACCGATCGGTTTTACAATTTCAATAACCGAACTTTTGGTTATGAGTTAAAATTAACTAAACCAATGCATAGTCATGCACTCATGCTACAAGTCATAAACCATTATAACTAAAGGTATAATTTATAATACTTAAAAAATAATATCTAAAATATAAATATACACATGAATACCATATGAACCGTACTTCTAATTTCATCTCAATTCAATAATAAAATTTAAATTGCTACTTGCTCCAAACAAATTATATATTTCAATTCTTATTAGTCTTTTTACTATTTTTGTTAGTTTCAAAACTTTAATGTTTTTACTTGCAAACAAGTTACATACATCTTGTACAAAAATATTGAGGTGAATACGGGTCTATATTAAAATTATCAATGTGTATTTGAAATTAATTCTAATTTGTTTTGTTTTGTTTTGTTTTATTATTATTGTTATAGTAAATTAAAAAAAAACCCTTTTTAAATATTCTTTCGGGTCTGATATGCGTGAAACCCAAGGCCAATCACCCCATGCATGAACAGGCAAACCACACATTTTTCAAGTTGTCTTCGGGCTAACACCGATTGCAATGATTAGAGTATACGCTTCATTTGTACCACCGATAACAATTCATAAAAACCTCATGATCATCTAATATATATTCTCATCCTAAATCACTTTCCAAATAAGAGAAATTTCATATATATATCTTTTTCTATAATATATAAAATAAATCAGTTACATATAACAAATTATTTTAACAATAATCCAAGAACACATTAACATTGAGTTTATTCCACAATTAACTAGCATATTATTGTTTTAACAAATAAAAAAAACCCTCTTTCAAATCTTATTTGGATTCCGCCACGCGTGAAACCCAAGGCCAACCACCCCATGCATGAACTGGTGAACAACACGTTGTTCAAGCCATCAGGTCGTGTTTAGGCCAACACCGATTACAATAATTACAATGTAAGCTTCATCCGCACCACTGATAACAATTTACACAAACCCCATGCGGTATCCCGAATAGATCTTCTCATCCTTCATCACTTTCCAAATAAGATTATATTCATATATACTCTTCTATAACGTCACATATATATATTTTTTCTTTTTAAAACAATGTAAAATAAAATTAGTTACCACTTGTTTCAATAACTAATTCATGTATTATATCTTTTTAGTTAACTAGTTCTTTTAAAAATAAGGCACATGACAAGATACATATAAAAGGATAACTATTGATAAAAATATAAAAAGATAAAAATATTAATAAATTTTATTAAAAAACAAGATAAGTTAGAAAGAATTAATATTTTTAAAAGAGTAATAAATATTATGAAAAAGGGAAGATGGAAAGTAGGGCAGAGAGGTACCTACCAAATCAAGCACTAACTTCAATCACAACCACTCTTTCTCTCTCTCTCCCACCAACTCCTTATTTATTTCCCCACTCAATTCCCCACCATCAATCTTCCTTCTTTCTTCTTCCTTCTCTTCCACCAATCTATTTCCATGGTGAGATCACCGTGCTGTGAGAAAGATCACACCAACAAAGGCGCATGGACCAAAGAAGAAGACGAGCGTCTCGTCACCTACATCAACGCCCATGGTGAAGGCTCCTGGAGATCCCTCCCCAAATCCGCCGGCTTAAATCGCTGCGGCAAAAGCTGCCGGCTCCGGTGGATCAATTACCTCCGACCTGATCTTAAACGCGGCAATTTCACCCCGCAAGAAGATCAACTCATCGTCAGTCTCCATGCAGTTCTCGGCAACAAGTACGTCTTATTGTCTTGATTTAATTTCCATCCTTCAAAACTTTTGTTTTTAGTTAGGGTTTCGAATAGAGGAATTTTATTTTGATTTGTTGTATGTAGCCTAGCAGTATCTTGATCTGTAGTAAATAAATATGATACTTCAGAAAGTAGTTTGTGTGTTGGCCAGTTTAAAAAAAAGTTGTTAAATGTGTAACTAATTGGAATTAGTTTTATTTATTTATTTATTTTTATTTTTTTCAGATGGTCGATGATCGCGTCGAGATTACCGGGGAGGACAGATAACGAAATCAAGAACTACTGGAACACGCACATCAAGAGAAAACTGTCTGTCAACCATCCCACCACCACCATCACCACCAATGTGGTAACAACCGTCCAGCAGACACCGGTAGTGCTACCGGAGTATACCGCACACGTTGTGGAGTCATCAAACAGCGGGGTTGGGGGTGCGAGTAGCAGTACCACCAGTGCGTTATCGAGCGAAGAATACACACCAGTGGTGAACGTCTCACAGCCCGAAATCAATCTTGAGCTCTCAATCGGTCTACCTGTGGTTTCCGATCAGAAGACGGTATCGGTGGCAGTGGCGGCAGCGGTACCTGTGCCGCCACTGCCAACGGTGTCTCCGTTTTCTTTTTATAAAGAAAGTAGTAATGGGTGTAGCTTCTTGTTTAACAACGAGCATAGTATCAGTATATGGAGATGATAGTCTTAAATCTTAATGAAGTGTTATTGTAAGTAGCTAATTAGCTATTAATTAAACTAAGGCAATTTTTGTGTTAATCAGGTTTGGTGTAAAACTAATGATGAGCCGGAGCCAGTTGAGTTTATAATAGTCAGTCACACCCTGGCCCATGTGAGCTTGAGGGTTGAAGATGGTCCGACCGTGCATGTTGGTCATCTTTAAAACATGTATACCTAACCTAATCAAACTTCCTATTAAAGACGAATCTTGAATGATTCAATGAATGCTTGGCCTGACACTCTGACATGTACATTTGGATAAAGATAAAAACACTATTTAGGTACTTTGAAAATCTTGGTTGGTAGGTTTTCAACCAACCAATCTGTCTGAATTAAATGATCCCTAATTTAATAAAAACCAATGTTACATTATCAAAATTTCGATAAAAAAATTTGTGCCCAGAAGAAATCTTGATGTGAAATAGTTTTTTTAGCAGACTCTCAAACATGAACATAGAGGTGAAAATTTTTTTTTTGAACAGGAACTGGTTTAGAAACCAACCCGAACCGAAAACAAAACTCATATGGGTGAAAGCGGTTTGAAACGGATTTGACCCTATAGGCTGAAACCAGCTTGAACCCAGTGAAAGCCGAACCAAACCGGTCAAAAAAACCTTTCAAGAACCGGTTTTAAAATGGTCACACCTCCCAAGAACCCGTTTCAACCCTAACCAATTTGACCAAAAACTAGTTTTGACTTTTGTTGACCAATCTCGAACCGGTTTGCGACTTCAACCCGATTTGTCAACCTCTACATGAACTAGAGGTGCACATTCAACCCAGGTTCCCGACCTAACCTGACAACCCAACCCGAAACCGGTTCAGGTTCAACCCGATAGTCACCCCAACCGGATCCAACCCTATTCAACCTGTAGGTTCGAAACCTGTTCTAGCCTTCCATATACAAACTTGGTTTGAACCCAAACCAAACCGGTCAAACCCCCCTCAAAAACTGGTTTCAACCCGGTCAAACCCTCTCAAGAACCGGTTTGGACCCGACCGAGTTCAGTCAAAACCGGATTTCCCGATTTCAGTTTCGTTGACCACAACCCGACCCGGTTTCAACCTGATTTGTGCACCTCTAACATGAACACGAGTAACATGTATTGAGTTCACAAATGATAAACGTAGAATCTTTTTATAAAAATGTCGGTCTTTGATGACATGATTACAACACTGCAATGCTATGTTATCCTTTTACCAAAACAAGCATGAATTTTATTGTAAGACTAGCAACTAAGAAAGAACAGCCATGACATCAGAAGCACGAAGGGTGATGTACTCTGAACCATCGGCTCCTTTGAAATCGTTCCCTGCATATTTCGAGTAAAGAACAGTGTTTCCTGGAGACAATGGTAGTCCTGTTCTATCTCCTTCTTCATTCAAAGGGCCCGGCCCAACTGCAATCACCTGTGGATCCAAAGCGCACAAACATGTAGTAAGCACAAGTTGGATCCAAAAGAATATTAAGATTTGTTTTTTTTAACCAAAACATGGCATTGGCTACATACTAGAGGTGACAAGATGGACGGGTTGGGCCGGTTGAGTGATGGGTCAAAACAGGTTGGGGGATTGATTTATTGTTTAGTATGGGTCAAAACAGCCAGGTTGGGTTAGACCCGCGACATTTTTGTCCATTTAAAAAAGAACTTCATAAGTAACTAATGCATTAATATGATTAAAAAGACAATATTATTACAATAACAATCTAATTTTTTTAACAAAACGAATCAAGAGAATGTCTGCAAAAGATGACTTTTGACATGTTCCCCTCTCAGCTAAATTCTTTTATTTGTCCGGTTTGAGATAAAGACAACCCAAATTGACCCATTCATATGTAATGAAGGTTGAAATAGCCACATCAAGAACACACACACATATACCATCTGTGATGCAACTATATGTGAAGGTTATTACTCACCGTGCCAATGGAGGGTTTCTCCTTTGTTGCTTGTGTAAGCAATAATCCACCAGCTGTTGTTTCCTCAACCTTTTTATCCAAATGCCAAACATGTGAAAATTGTGTTGGGGGGGGGGGGGGGGGGGTTGACGGTTTGGGTGCCCGTAAAGTTTTATGGTTAACCATTGTACCAATCAGCACTTGGATTTTTTTTAACAGACCAATCACTTAGATATTACAATAAGGATTACTAACCTTGATAAGAACTCTATCATTAAGAGGCTTTAAATCCTTAACATCATCGGTTTCAAGAATACCAACAATGTCATCCTCCTTTAGTATAAGGTGGTTCAATCCGTTGAACTCAACCTCAGTCCCTGCATACTTGGAATATACAACCGGGGTGCCGGTCTTCAATATAATCATATAAAGAGTAGTTAGTTAACATATCCATTGCTATCATCCAATATATGTATTTAAACACCAACTACTTAATTCAAATAATCACCTTCACACCAATGTCCACCTTTTTATCTCCAATTGTCCTACCTTCTCCAACAGCAACAACCTCACCACCTTGCGGTTTCGTCTGTGCTGTTGATGGCAGTAGTATACCACCTACAGTCTTCTCCTCTGCAGCCTTGATTTTTACCAACACTCTATCACCCAATGGTTTCAGTGAAGTGTACTGCAGGATGAAATGAAGACCACACGGATCAAAAAACATATGAACCATAATTAATCAAATACATACAACAATATGTCAATAAAAAGAACATGATTGTGTAAAACAAAAGGGAAACCAAAACAAGGCAGTGATAACCAGTATGCAAATGTGGAAGCAGCAAAAACAAAATGCCACCAAAACAACTTTATCAATCAATCCAACTTAAACGAAACTAACGACACTTAAGGGTGCGTTTGGTTCACAGAATTCAATAGTATTGGAATTTCATTTGTCAATGTGTTTGGTTCACATAATTTGTTGGATAGTGGAATCTGAATTCCGTTCTTAATGTGGTGGCCAGGGTGATAGACTCCAATCCCTTTATAAGGGTGTGTTTAGTTGGCAGGAATTCATTGGAATTGGAATTTAAACACAATCCCTTTGCAATTTTTGTTGGCTAAGAGAAGAAACTAGAATTGGAATTAATTCCAACCAAATCCTTTAACTGATGGAATTTAAAATCCCTAAACAATTCAAAGGAAACCTCATAAATGTTTATACTTTATGTAACAAACCTAGTCGTTTTTCGTTTTTTTTAACATTTTTTTGCAGATGTTTAAGTTTGGATATTTGTTTTATAATTTTGTCATTTTATGTATTTTTTTACATCTCAATTCCATTAACAAATGTATCAACCAAACACAAACGCCCCGCCATTGTTGTGTCACTCGAATGCATTACAAATTCAAATCCTTTGATAGATTCCAATTCCTTAAAATTCCAAATCCTTCAAATTCCAATTCCTTTGACGAAGTCAAAAAAATCTCACAAACCTAACACACCCTAACTGATTTATCAATACTAATAGCAAACTTATTAGGGCTACCATATCAAGATTTTCTCAAAAGACAGAATTGCACTGAAGAACAAACAAAGCTACATCTAATCTATAATGTCAATCTTAGCATCCTTGAAACAAGAAATTGTAGCAAATTTAACACAAACATTATTCTAGCTTGCAGAATTAATAAAAGGGTGCAAAAGTTAACCTTCGGAGCAACGGTGGTCGCGGATTTGACAACTAGACCACGGGTTGACCTAAGCGTCAAACTTCTAAAAGGCATAGACACCACAACCGATGGAACTTTGGATGTTGAAGACCTCAGACCTTCAAACGCCGGAAGAAAACAGGTCGATGTCAATTGAGCAGCTGCCATTTCCTAAAGCTAAACCAATCCAGACAAGAAATAAAAAGAATTTAGTCTTTTAATCGTCAATAATCAAGTAGCAAAGCGTACACTGTGTTCGATTGGATTGTACGATTGGAATTGTATTGTTCAGACGCAAGATCTGTATGAGAGTAAGAGCAATTTCGGTTTTGAAAGTGGATGAAATTGATTTTACATACCTTGGGGAAGAGATGATGTGGTTGCTGTGGTGGTATCGACTGAAAACGGAAAGGATAACAAAACCCTAGGGAAGATTAGGGGGTTTTATAAATTATAGAAGAGATGTTTCCAGAAGCTTATTGTGTATCTTGTTTTGTTTCTATGTTTGGGAACTTCAAACGATGTCGTTTTCATGTTGTTTGAGAAACGCGACTATAATTTCCATTTCCCATTTTCGATATCAATTAACTTAGCTTTCGCATTTATTCAGGGTTTGATTGCTTCATATTCTAATATACTCAACCTTATCCTATTCTTTGTACACTGGCCTATTTTATACGGCTTAAACCCATGACCTTAAATCACAAAATAAACCTTACTAGTTGTACCAAGGCCCGCCCTCCAATTTCCGATGTCAAAACGACGCAAAAATAATTAGGTTTAGGTTCTCATATCTAACACTTTTAATAAGCGAGTCGTGTTTTGGTTGACTTGCTTAATTAAATGGGTTATACTTGTGTTGAATATAGTACTAGCTTGGCCCAGTCCAATGCGTTTGGGTCTAATACATAATAACCCATCAAAACCCTAACCCACTTATCTATACTATATAATAAATAAAGGTTTTCCAATGCCATGTGTCGTCTCCATATTCATCCTCATAAAATTTTTCCCGCCTCTCTCTCATAATAAATGCATTTCCATAATAATATTTTTAAACAAATTATTAATTATACTAATAAAACACATTTATTTTTAAATTATCTTATATTATAGAAAACTTTGAAATGTAATTATTTAGATTATGTTTTCAATCAAATTGTAAATGAAAGTCAAATTAAATTGAATAATTATTAATGTATTTTTAAACTCAATTATATATTAATTTTTACATATTTTTTGATTTTGTTTTCTATTGTTATTATATGTAATACATTTTTCCACCTATAAGATACATATATAAAGATTTTAAGAAATTTTATGTATTGATATTTTTCACCCTGTGTAGTACACAGGTTCTAAGCTAGTTCCCTATATAAAGGGGACTATACCCGCGTGGTAAAGGATCTACGACTCCCTCCCTGACACATCTCACGCTCATATTCTCTGATTTCATACATATACACGTCAATGCTTGAATCCAATACTGACTTGAGCATTGGAGGGTGGTCCAGAGACCCCTTCTAACGAGCTTTTTCATGGTGTTTCATAGATCTAATTCGAGAAGGAGAAGATGAAATGTGGCTGATTGACCTCCATAGTTATTGTGACGAGCACGATATCCATCACGACAGATCCATGTAGCAATAGCTTGCATTGACATGTTTAAACCGTTTACTTAAAAAGGTCGACCTGTGAACCCATTTAGCCCATTTATAATTACCCACCAACCCAGTTAAGACATTTACAACATGATTACTACTTACCAACCCGTTTAACACATTTAGATGGATGGGTTTAATCGGGTCATGTTTGGATACATGATTTTAAATGTGTCAATTTGGGAATAAATATGTGATTCGTATTAAGGTTAACAATTCACCTCAACAACTCGAAACACACCAACCTAACACGTTTGACACTCATATAGATTACCATGTTATAACTTATACGCGGCTAGGAGTAGTGTATCAATTTTTACTCGCGTATTATACTTTTCTCATCAATAATAACTTAAACTAATGTGATACGAGACACTATATCACATATAGATTCACGCATGCATTACTATTCACACATATAATAGAAATATTTATGTGTAGGACTTAAAAGAAGTTGATTCATCAAAGGCATGGAGAGACTCAAGGGTGAGCGCTTACTTTTATTCCCAACCCAAGTCACTATACGCCTCTCCATTCTTCTCTCGACTCCATATGAGGCGAATGTTGTTGATTTTCCATTACCGGCCTTCGGTGTGGGTAGGGTGTTGATGTGAGAGAGAGAGAGAGAAATGATGTTTTATAATTTTACATGAGTAAATATAGATGCATGAACAAATAACGTGATTTTCATTTTCTTCCTCAAACCTTCATAAATATTGTGTTTGTAATGTATCTTGTGGTGCCTTATTTTTGTTTCTTGTGATTTTAGGTAGATCTTTCTTTTACACCAATAAAGTCCTTAACTTCTAATCATCATTATTATCCATACCCAATAAAATATCATCAATGACAAAAGCTACTGGTAGGGTCTGGGAGGGTGGGATGTAGGCAGACCATACCACTATCCTAAAAGATAGAGAGACTCGAGGAGACCCCAGCTCCAAAAAAAGCTCGTCTCGGCATGAAGAGGATATAAGAAGCTATGAGGAAACAACATACGACAACAAAGAGCTAATAATAATAAAAATATAGTAATAGTCAGCTACGGATAACAGTAAAAGGTGAAACAAAGTAAGTGATGAAATAGTATAAAAGGTGAAAAAGGTAAAAAAAAAAACAAACAGCTAACATCCTATATACACAAGCAAGGAAGAAGGTAGCATGTATAGTTTAACCTATTCTAGATATAAAAAGCCCTTAAGAAAGTCCTTAACTTCTAAAAACTATGATAAAAACATTTAAAATCTTACAACTTTAGATTTGTAATTTTTATAAAACAATATACATATACACCGATTTACAAAGTATACAGAAACACACATTACACACCTAAATTCTTCAACAAACACTCATAATTCAAACCTTCACAAGTATTAAACTTTTGTACCAATATATTGATTCCAAATAAAGAACATAGGTGAGAAGAGATCAAGCTGCAGCTAATTTCCAATACCACCTTTGGTTGGAGGACATACATGATTCCTGTTACGAGCATGATCACCATTATGATGCTGTGTTCGACAAGTGTAACCATACCAACAATCTTCCCTTTGCGTTGCATCCTCAGGTAGATGCTACAAGGGCAAAACTGGCATTATAAATCACTTGCAATAAAGCACTAAGCGGTTAGCATTTTGAATCATCATGATGTTTGAAAATGTAATTTGACTTTTCAAGGTCAAACAAATTATTTCTAAGGTTCATAATTGACATGCCTTGGCATACATGATTAAGCTCAAATTTTACTAATATGTGATATTTGTTATGAGTTTAGCATGTAGACATCAAGTTTTTCCATGGACATTAAAGATTAAATATCCATTTTGAAGTTGTAAATTAATCCGTTTGACCTTAAAAGTCAAAAGTGTATATGCTTAAAGATCATGAACAGGAAGAGAAATTTATAAGTGGTTGAAGCGTTAACACATACGTCTTTTGGCAAGCAGATCCGGAACCAGTACAAGAGGAACGAGACTAGTTTATCATAGCAACAACTACACAAAAACAACATTCGAAACTGTTAAAAAAATTAAAATATATGCTCTATTGGAATCAGTCAAACATACTAAAAGTTGGTGAGTTTGACTACTGATAATCTGCATGCTCATAAAACATACTTGCAAACATGTGTTCCAGAAGTAATCATCTCTGCATTATTCAGTAGCATCCCTGTACGATCTGCACCGTTCATTTATTAAGCTCACCATAATGTTAACTTTTATGGAAGTAGATTAACATAATATCAAAAGCTCGGGTTTCATTATCTTTAAACTAAATTGTATAGTATAAGGCGGTATCTTTTACCTATTTCTTGATTATTCAATTTTGTAACCCATTCTGAGACAACATCTTGGAGGGTTTTCCCCATCTGTTGTATACATCTTTTAGTGATCTGAAAATTGGAGGTAATTATTGTCATATCAGGCATTTTAAGGGGTGAAGAAGAAAATATTTTCATACATCTTGTTCATGACGGTTCCTTCCGTGTGCCCGAAGAGGAATTCTCGAAGTACTCCGTTCTCCAATCTGTAAATCATTTTCATATTTAGTTAGAATAATTTGTTTTCATAATTAAAACAGAAAACATTAAGTGACAAATAATGGGATAATGTGAATGGCTTACTGGTTTAAGAGCGCACATACGATATGAGTCACCTCTTGTAACCTGCTGGGAATGCCAATAAGCACCACAAAATGCACTATCACACCCTATGCCTGCCAAGTTTTGAAATAACTAACGCGTTAAATATGATTACAAAACTATATTATTAACCTAATCTACTCATTTGTATTGAATGGGTTAAAACGAGTCAATGAATATGTTAACCGCTCACAGCGTTGTGGTTCAGGTATATTGGTTCTATAAGGCATCATTCCTCCACATGCATGACATTGCATATGCACTGTTTTCCGGTTGCACTGAAACCCGCCGTACTCTGTGTCTGAGTGATAAAACAGTCAGAATGACATTTTTTGGTAAAAAAAGGACCAACATTTATTAAAAGTAGAAGTATCAATTTAATTTAAAAAAAAGGATAATACATATTTATTTGGGGCAATTTCATATATGCCCCTACAAACTTGGATAATATCATATATACCCTTACAAACTTGAAATTCCCTGACACTAGTGCATTACCACATTGAGCACATGCAAGATCTGTGCCATTATTATCTTCTTCGGGCATTGAACGTGACCTCTTGCTTCTTGGCTTCTTTCGATAGTTGATGACCTAATTAATATCATGGAGTCCAAATATTAATAACAGAAGTGAGAAAGATTGTTTACATGAATTGAACACCTATGATGATTAATAATTAGATATATGATAATGAGTTGTTTAACTCACCGGAAGTGATTTTATTAATGAATAGGAGTTTACAACAGCAAATTCTTCACTTTGCCATATTTCCTGCAAAATAAATATAGATGTTTTTTGAATTAAATGATGGAAATTAAGACGCGCATTAAGTGATTATATGGAAAATACCTCTTCAATCCTACGTAGGAAACGGTTTCTCCCCACAGATTGTACACAAGACTTGCAATCAGGACAAACAACAGTTGTATGGTTCTCCTGTGACCTTCTCAACCACCCTGAGAGGCATCCATTGCTTTACATGACCAAAAAAAAGAACTTGTTAAAAATAGTATTTTTCTAAGAAAATAAAATCATCAAGAAAAATTTCAAGTGTGCATACCAAAAGTTGTGGTGACAAGGGGCGACTGTGACGACGTCAAGCCAGATGTTTAAACATATGCTGCATTTTACATGCTCCGAATCTAAAGAAATCTAGCATAAACAGAACATATTTTCATCACCATACAATAATCTTAATTTTATTTACACTTTTTATTTGAGAATGATTTTTTTACCTTGAACACATTCTTGGAAGATTCATTCATTGGCTTCATCTTAAATCTGTAAGTCAAATAGCCTTTTCCAATAGACTTATAGTCAAATGCCATCTTTTCCAAAATGTAATTAAAAACAAAACTAGTGTAAATTTCTATACCATCAGAAACAGGGCCAGAGATGATTGTATCTTCAGTTGGAGCATCAGTCCCATCAGCAAAATTCACATTTAAACTGCAAAAGCACAGAACAAATATTCAGGTGAGGTCCAGTTGAAAAGCAGTTAATATCAGTTACTAGACCTTATTTTATGAGATGGGTTGAAACGGGTCATTCTTAATACAGGTCGAGACGGGCCAGGTCGGTTGGATTATAGATTGGAACAGGTGGGTTCGTTTTTATAATAGACATGAGTGACTTCCAACCTTTTAGTTTGCTTTGGCCCGTTTGAGATAAAACACAAACCGATCCAACCCATTCATGAGCGACTTTCAACCTGTTTGACCCTATTACCCTTTTAGTTTGCCTTGGCCTGTTTGAAATAAATGGGTTGAATTGTTAAAATATTAAAATCTTTTTAGTCAATTTGATAATTATTTTTTTAAAGGTTTATTTTCTTTCTTTTGCATGCTGGGCTTCTCCCGGGTTTCTGTTTAATCCCATCTGTTGGTTGGCCCATCTGTTGGTTGGGCCCATCTTTTTAGTCAATTTGGTAATTAACTACCTCTTATTTTGCAAAGTTGTAGAACTGAGATCTGAATTTCTTGTAATTTCACACCATCCCTGCTTTTCAAATGAAGAGACTAAGACATCTGAATCTATCTCCACCTCATCAGACCGCAATTCAACATCTGAATATTCAGAATTTGACGGCACTGGAACACGATGATAACGGTTGATCAGACCACAATCCTTTTTCCACAATACCACATTAAAAATAATAATAAGAAGAATAATAATAATGTTTAGGCTTGTCATGATCACCAATGAGTAAAGACTTAAAGTCATCTTCAAGAGACTCCATATCAGATCCTTCACCATTCACACCTTGTTTATCTGTCATCAAATATTCCATTCCACAATATTTAGCATTTAACTACTTAAATTACAAAGTGGGTCAGCAAGATAATAAGGGAGTGTTTGGATGTGCAGCCAAAATATCTAAGCTTCATAAAAACTGGCATTTTCTAGTAAGGTGATGATCACTTTAAAAATGCACATCCAAACACCCCTAAATCAATCAATGGTAAATAAAAAATAGACCCTCGAAATCTTAATCGGATAATTCAAAAGAACGAGTATATATTTTTTTGTTCTGAAAAATAGTCCCCAATATACCAAAATTTTCGTTTTATAGGTTGTGAACCATCATATTGGTAAAACGACACGATGCTTCATAAAATAGTGTGTCAGTTTGGCGGTTAAAACGGTTGGTGGTTATGAGCGGTAATTGGTACTATCCCCTTGAACATCCGGCAGTGCCGAAAATCAGCGTACACTACACACCTCATAACTCTTATTCCCAATCAACTAAAATGACGTGAATACACTAAAATCACCGACAAGAAACGCATAAATGTTCTAAGATTTTAGTCAATAAGAAACCATGGAATCATCTACACAAATATTAGAAACAATTAATTGAAGCTTTTGAATATTTATTGAAGAAAAGAAAAATGGGAAGTACCAAGTTTGGACCAAATTTGATGATAGGGCTTTGAGGCAGAAGCCTTTCCTCGTTCCATTGATATTTGTCGTCTTGTTTGTTTGTTTGCATGTCGTCTCCAACGTTTTTATAGCAGAAAAAATGGAGAAGAGTGCTAAAGACGGAGGATGAAGAAGATTGCTCGACACGAGTAATCGGGTATGATTTGGACAGGAGGGTCATAGGTTAAACCTCACGAAATTTAAAATTGTGAAGTTTTAAATTGTATTCGTTCATGAAGGTCAACTAATGAAATACATGTAAATAGTTCAAAAAGATGTATATTTATGTTTCTCTAATATTAAAAAGTTTCTTTAGTTATAATAATATCATAAATAAATAATAACAATAATATAAATATTATAAATATAATTTGAAATGATAAAAGAAAGTCATAATAGTATCTATGGAATTTAAATAAATAAATATACAGATTTAAGTAAGAACAAAAATTGCATCGTAAACTCGAACTACATATACCTTAGGGGATAAAATAGGAAAAACCATCGATGTTGACTTTTATTTATTTCTCTCATTTTTTTAAATGTTAATAACTTTTTATACGTTATATTTAAAAAAAACAATTACATCGTAAACTCGAACTTTTTTATCTTTAGTTTTAGTATAGTGTTGTTATTTTTTAAAATAAATTTTTGAAACATGTTAAACTGAGGTGCGTAGAAATGCGTGAAGATTTCTTTAGCGGTGTATCAGGATTTTGTGACGACCCAGATCATAACACAACAAAACACATTGTATTTATCTAATTTAATTGTGTGTCAGGATTTTGTGACCACACACTATGTGTTTATCGATTTTAACAACACGTTAGGTTTTTATGAATTCTTTGCCTTGACTTTTAACTTAAAAAAAAAACAAATTGGACGCGTATACCGCTCAACCCTTGGGACACGTTGTGCTCCCGGTTGCTTCTTACACTTTTTAGGAATTTGCCTTTTTTTAAAGTAACCAACCTCTATACATTTATCGTATTATATAAAACATTATTTAAGAATCTACTTAGCCTATCAACTTCCGGCATGGTAAGTAGTTTCAAGGTGTCACCATCAAGCAAAACAACTGACATGACATATCTACTAGGACTACTGGCTTGTCAATATATGTGGGTAGACTCGTTTAAGTGTTCAGTACATCATAGTACCATGTGTAGTAACTTGTTGCTCTTGATTTTGTAACATGTGTTTAATCAAATGTTTATATGCTATGAAAAAAAAGTAAGCAAACAAATTCACAAACATTATAACCTAAACATTTATATGTTTATATGCTATGAAAAACAATGCATCATTTTTGTCTCATATTTTAGGTTTTTTTTTTAAAACATCATATATTTTCTAGGACAAATACACCACAACCTACACCTTACAGGATTTAAAACCCAAACCATTTGGTTGTAAAACACACCGCTTAACCACATGATGTCCCATTAGGGACTCATATAGTCTTTAGACTTCTAAATCATGACGAAAACAATCAAATGTTCAGTAACTCAAAAGTTTTGAACTAAACTGGTTTTTTAATTAAAAACAACTTATTCTTATTCACCATCTCTAGGTTCTTAAAGAACACGTATGACAAATTCAAACACCAACTGCCCGTGTACTGCGCCCTTTTAGATCGGGTGTCATGACCAAGCATTACATATCACTACTTTGCTAAAGGTCTCCGATATGTTTTGAATCATTTGTAATAAACAGAAAACTCATAAATAGAAAACAACTGATAGATGAGACAATTTCTTTCTCTATATTCTTTGCATGTGTTTAAATGACTTATGAAGGTAACTTTATACATTAAATAGACATACCTACCTGAAGAAAATCCGATCCGACACAAACCAAACTCGTGTTATATTGGAACTAATCAACAAAACGTACATTTTGTTGATACAGGAACAAAAAGTAACAGGGGTATCAAACTTTCAAAAACATCCAAAAACAGTAACTTAGTTGCATTACCTTCACAAGTATCAAACTTTTTACCAACATATTGATTCAACACAAAGAACATAGGTGTGAAAAGATCAAGCTGCAGCTAATTTCGAATACTACCCCTGGTTGGACGACAAACATGATTCCTTTTACGAGCATGGTCATCATTATGGTTCTGTGTTCGACAAGTGTAGCCATACCAACAATCTTCCCTCTGTGCTGCATCCCCAGGTAGATGCTACAAGGGCAAAACCGTCATTACAAATCATTTGCAATAAAGTACCAAGTGGTTATCATTTTGAATCATCATGATGGTCAAAGAGTAAACAAGTAGTTATAATAGGGAGATGAGAAAAGTAATTTGACTTTTAAGGTTGTGAGGGTAAAAGATATATATTATTGAGAATACAAAACCATAATGTTAATGGTCCTAACCCTAATGACAGCTAGCCCTAATATATTCTAACACTCTTCCTCAAGCTCTCCAAGCTTATTACATATATATTCAATCAAAGGACCTCTAAGAAATTGCAAACACGTCACTAGTTGATCACTGGACTTGACACACTCAGGGACAATCAAATTCATTGTTTTGTCCTCTTGTTGAATATTGGGTTAGAGGCACTACGTAAGGCAACTTCATTGTCACGTATAAGCTTCATTGGCGAAATCTTGGAAAACTTTAATACTTGAAGAAGTTGTTTCACCCATACAAGTTCACATGTTGCATTTCCCATTGCTCGATACTCGGGCTCTATGCTCGACTTTGCAACCACATCCTGTTTCTTACTTTCCAAGAAACCAAATTGCCTCCAAATAGGACACAAAATCCTGAAGTTGATCATCGACTAAAAGGACATCCATCATAATTTGAATCTCAATAACATTGAATTTCCATATGACCTTGATTCTTGTACAATAATCCTTTTCAGATAGCTCTTTCATGTACTTTAGAATTCCTACCTATGATATTTCCCTTCATCTACCTTCCCAAGCTCCCTTGTCTCGGTAGAAGTTTAACATTAAGGGTTTAGTAGTTTGCAATAAACTAAACATGCTTCCTCAAGGATATCTAGGGCATACTTCCGTTGAGATATTGAATTCCATCTTTTGATTGTGCAACTTCAATGCCAAGAAAATATCTAAGTCTCCCCATATCCTTGGTTTGGAAATGTTTGGACAGAAGATCATTCCTTCTTATTACTATGTCAACATAGACTATCAATCACGTGCCATCTCAATTTTTTTTTATCACGGTACTAAATTGACCAAACTATGCCCCAAGAGATTGCTTAAGGTCATAAAGAGACTTTCGAAGTTTGCAAACTAATCCTGACTCCCTTGCGCAACAACCCACGAGGTTGCTCCGTTTATACTTCTTGCAGATCACCATGGGAGAAGGCGTTTATAATAACAATTTGAGGAAGGGACCACATACAACTATCATTATCATAGATAGATGGAGAAAATGTATTACTGTAATCGAGGCAATGAGTTTACCATATGGGCCCACTTTCGGAGAAAAATCCAATGGCATCCGACTTTGGGTTTCCCGAAAGGTAACATAGCTAGCTCCCAAGTCTTAGTAGAGTGTAATGATACCATCCTAACGCTGATCAACTGTCTAAGGTAAGAAAAAACAGTAATGGTGGCTGTGTAGCAACACTTGCCAGAAAAACAACCGGAATCGAAGAAACAGTGGTGACGGCGGCGGGTGGCACATGGCAGCGCTTGACAACGTCGACACTGGTCGAGGTGGTGGTTTTTTGTTTGGTTTTAATTATAAATGATGTTCATGTGATTGGTGATGTAAGGTGTAGAGCAATATGGGGTAGATGAGAGGTGGTGGCCGGAAAAAGGTGACACGACAGGGTTAGAACTTCTAAAGCTATGATACCATTTGAAGGTAAAAGAGATAGTATATATATATATAGAGAGAGAGAATACAAAACCCTAAGGTAGTGTTTGGTATGCATGAATGTATGGTGGAATGGAATGAGTCATTGAGCTGGAATGAAAAAAAACATGTTTGTTAATGATATAGGAATGAAATGGACCATTACATAAGGAATGTGATTCTTTCCCTCCCTTCTAATGATTCTCATTCCTTGGGGGAGAGGTGTTTTCTTTTCATTCTTTCAAGGAATGGAATGATTTTGTTTAATTAATGCCCCGACTCATGACCCGACTCATGACCCGACCCATGACCCAACACATGCCCGGACCCATGACCCGTCCTATGACCTGTCCCATGACCCGAACCATGACCTGACCCATGGCCCGAACCATGACCTGTCCCATGGCCCGAACCATGCCCTGTCCCATGGCCCGAACCATGCCCTGACCCAAACCATGACACGTCCCATGACACGACCCATAATATAAATTTATTAGTTAACTTTTTTTTTCATAATATTATTTTCATGTCTAACAAACAGCACGATATAATGATTCATTTCATTCCCATACGGTAACCAAACAGGACAATGGAATGGTAATGATCCATTTCTTTCCCTTGTACATTCCATTCCCCCGTCCATTCCATTACCTCATACCAAACAAGCCCTATACTAATGGGCTAACCCCATGGTTGTAAAAATCGCTAAGCGCTAGTCGGGCGGTGAGGTAGGGCCTGGGCCTAGGCCTAGGCGGGATTAATCGGGGCCTAGGCGGGATTAATCGGATTGGAATTTTTATATGTAATTTTCAGTTTTTTATATGTAATTTTCAGTTTTTTATATATATACACACATTTTTATATGTATTTTTTATAAAAATGTTCATTTTTAAACCACACCAAAGGTTTTCGCCAGAATTTGGCAGGATATTTAAGGTTTTCGCCAGGAATTTCAGGTTTTCGCCGGAATTTGGCCGGAAATTTCAGGTTTTCGCCGGAATGTTCGCCGGAATCTGGCCGCCTAGGACCGCCTAGCACGATTTGGACCGCCTAGCGATTTTTGGACCGACTAGGCCAAAATTAGTCGTTAACGAGCCACCTAGCGACTAATCGGCGCCTAGACGCGATTTTTACAACACTGGCTAACCCTAATATATTGTAACAAAAGGTCAAACAAATTACTTCTAAGGTTCAAAATTAACATGCCTTGGGATACATGATTAAACTCACATTTTACTAATATATGGTGCTTGTTATGAGTTTAGCATGTGTAAATATATTTGTTTGAGCTTAAGATCAAATATCAATTTGGAAGTTGTAAATATATTTGTTTGATCTTAAGAGTCAAAGTGTATATGCTTATAGATCGTGAACATGAAGTGAAATTTAGAAGTGGTTGAAGTGTTAGAAATACGTACATATTTTGGCAAGCAGATCCGGAACCAGTACAGGAGGAACGAGACTAGTTTATCATAGCACTCACTAAACAAAAACAGCATTTAAAACAGTTGAAAAAATTAAAATATCTATTTGGGTCAGTCAAACATTCTAAATATTGGCGAGTTTGACTACTGATAATCTGCAAGCTCATAGAACATACTTGCAAATATGTGTTCCAGAAGTAATCATATCTGTGTGATTCAGTGGCATCCTTGTACGATCTGCGACGTTCATACATTAAGCTCACCATAATATTACTTTAAAGTGCATGATTATTTTATGGTGGTAGATAGACATAATATCAAAAGCTTGGTTTTCATTTTTTTTAAATAAAATTGTAGAAGGCAGTGGCTTTTACCTATCTCTCGATTATTCAATTTTGTAACCCATTCTGACACAACATCTTGGAGGGTTCTCCCCATCTGCTGTATACATCTTTCGGTGATCTGAAAATTGAAGTTGATCGATGTCATATCAGGCATTTTTAGGGGGGGGGGGGGAGAAGAAACTATTTTCATACATCTTGTTCATGTCTGTTCTTTTCGTGCGCCAGAAAAGGAATTCTTGTAATAGTCCGTTCGTTAATCTGTCAAGCATTATCATATTTAATGAGAACATTTTGTAATCTAGAAGCGAGAAGTCACACAAGAAGTTTGTATTCATAATTAAAACAGAAAACATTAACTGACAAGTGACAAATAATGGGACAATCCGAATAGCTTGCTTACTGGCTTAAAGGTCTCGGGAGCACACATATGATATGAGTCGCTTCTTGTAACCTGCTGGGAATGCCAATAAGCACCACAAAATGCTCTATCACACCCTATACCTGTCAGTTTAAGGGAAATGTTGGATTATTCTTCAACAAGAGCCCTTGAAAATACTTAATTTGAACAAATAACTAATGTGTTATTAATAAAGTGATTTTGAATGTTTTATGCATTTGAACACATTAACAATAACCCATGTCTACTCATTTGTATTAAATGGGTGCCACATATAATCAATCTTAACGAGTCAATGAATATGTTGACCACTCACAGTGTTGTGCCACACGTATATTGGTTCTAGAAGGCATCATTCCTCCACATGCATGACACTGCAGATGCACCGTGTTCGGGTTGCACTGAAACCCGCCATACTCTGTGCCTGAGTGATAAACAGCCAAAATGACATTTTTGGTGAAAAAGGACCGGCATTTTGTGAACTAAATGTAGAAGTATCAAATTAAACTAAAAAAGTGTGTATATATTTTACTCAAATACACTAATGCATTACCACATTGAGCACATGCAAGATTTGTGCCATTATTATCTTCTTCTGGCATTGAACGTGCCCTCTTGTTTCTAGTCTTCTTTCCATTGTTAATGACCTAATTATCATGGAGTTCAAGTATTAATAACAGGAGTGAGAAAGATTGTTTAGATGATTATTAGAAAACTTATGAAGATAAATATATGATATAATATGTTATTTGACTGACAAGGGGTGATTTTATTAATGCATAGGAGTTCAAAACAGCAAGTTCTTCATCAATACGTCTTAGGGAAGCATCACTCTGCAGTATTTCCTGCAAAATAAGTAAAAAAAATGATAAGTAGATTTTTTAATTAAATACTAGACGTTAGGTGATTTTATGGAAAATACCTCTTCAATGTTATGTAGGAAATGATTTCTTCCCACAAATTGGACGGCAGATCTGCAATGTGGACAAAGAACGCTTGCATGTTTTTTCTGTGACCTTCTTAACCACTCTGAGAAACATCCATTGCTTTAAATGACAAGAAAAAGAAAAGAATATATTAAAAATAATATTTTTTTAAGAAAATATAATCATCAAGAAAAATTGCAAGTCTAAATACCAAAAGTTGTGGAGACAAGGGGCAACTGTGACAACATCATGCCAGATATTTAAACATATGCTGCATTTTGCATGCTCCGAATCTAAAGAAATCTAGCATAAAGTAAACACATTTTCATCACCATATGGTAATCTGAAAGGATATGTGTAGTGAATTTTATTTACAAATGATTTTTACCTTTAACACTTTCTTGGGAGGCTCGTTCATTGGCATCACTTTAAATCTGTAACTCAGATAGCCTTTGAACATTAAGAAGAAATTAATAGATTTATAGTCAGAGGCCATCTTTTCCAAAATGTAACTAAAAATATGATGTCTCTATACCATCAGAAACAGGGCCAGGAATTATCTCACTTCCGCACCTAATCATGATTGTATCTTCAGTCGGAACATCAGTCTCATCAACAAAAATCACATTTAAACTGCACAAGCAAAGAACAATATTCATGTGAGGTCCAATAAAGAAGAAGTTAATATCAGTTACTAGACCTTATTTCCTGAGTTAATAGATGTGTGGGTCAGGCGGGTTGGTAACAGGTTCAAACATGACATTTTTAATACATGTTGAAATGGGCCAGGTCGGTTGGATGAAAGATTGAAATGGGTCATTTTTAATACCATTACAATCACAATCTAAGTCTTCGAATAAAACGATTAGGAGATTGTATGCATTTAAAATATACTCGGGTGACTTTCAACCTGTTTGACCCTATTTCTCCTTTTAGTTTGTTTCGACCCGTTTGAGATAAAAACACAAATTGATCCAACTCCAACCCATCCAAAAGTAAACGGGTCGAATTCCCCACCTCTAGTCTATAGCTACAAAATCTTTACCATTTTATTGAAAACAAGCAAAAATAAGCCTTTTATCCTAATCATTTGTAGAATATAGTTGTGAATAGAGGGAATATCATAAGAATCTTTTATTTAAATCCACATAGGCAATAAACTTGTTTATTGGTTAAAGTTTTGTATAAACAACCAAGTACCTCTTATTTTGCAATATTGCAGAGCAGAGATCAGAATTTCTTGTAATTTTACACCATCCCTGCTTCTCAGATGAAGAGACTTTGACCTCTGAGTGTATCTCCACCTCATCAGACCTCAATTCAACATCTGAATATTTGGAATTTGATGGCACTGGAACATGACGAAAATGGTTTATCAAACTTGTATCTTGAACCTTACTCTTTGAAATGGTAAAGATGTTATTGAAAATATTGGAGATGTCAGTTTTAAAACTTTTAACCATAACAAACTTCATAAACTACAGGATAGGTGTCACTAACAAGCATGGTAGACTATGAATTAGGGGAAATGCAAAATCACCAAACTATCCTAACTTTATTCAAGTTATTATCTGATTATAATTCTAATTCTTTTGAACGCAAGTTTCACTTTGAAAGCTCACATCCAAACACCCCTTTATTTGTGGAAAATAAGAAGTTCAAAAACTAACAAAAATATAATAATGATAATAATCAGGTATAGGCTTCTCCTCATCACCAGTGAGTAAAGTCATCTTCAAGAGACTCCATATCAGATCCTTTATCATTCACACCTTGTTCATCTGTCATTAATTATCGCATTCCACAGCATCTAGCAATCAACTACTTAAGTTACAAAGTGGGTCAGCAAAATAAAAGGGGGTGTTTGGATGTGCATCCAAAATAACTTCCATAAAAATGATTGTCAATTTGATTTTCTGATTCTTTAGGGTCAAATAATAAAACATTGGACCAGAAAACTATGTTGGTAAAGTAAAAGTTACATGAACATCTCTATCATTTACTTTAAATGGTAATATGACAATTTGATCCTTTGAATTGCATCAAGAAAATGTGTTTGGCAAGTGTGCTTATTTGATCATGGGAATCACAATATTCACATGCATGTCCCCAAACACCTTGATACAGGTTGACTGTGACACACGAGCAACTCAGGAATCATTTTAATATGAAAATGGAAATAGACTCATTATATGTTTATCAGGCAAACATAGAATCTTTGGTGGCAGCCACATACACAGATTTCTAAAGTGATTAAGAAGTAAGAACATTATTTTTTTCTATTTTTAAGAAAAAAATCCCATTGAGTGCAATGGTCAGCGGCACATTCAGCAGTAATCACTTTAAACATGCACATCCAAACACCCCCTAAATCAATCAATGATAAAATAAAAAAAAAATTGAATTGCGTGCAGATTACTAAAAATGAGGAATGCCCATGAGAGCAAAATGAATCTTTATTTGACTGTCTGCAAGAAACCCCATAAATTTTCAAGATTTTGAATGTTGATTGAAGAAAAGAAAAGGGGGGTACCAAGTTTGGACCAAATTTCATCATAGGGCTTTGAACCAGAACCCTCTCCTTGTTCCATTGATCCCTTTCTTGATCTTTATCTTCTTGTTTGTTGGCACGTTTTCTGCAACTTTTTTACGGAAGAAAAATGGAGAAGAGTGGGTAAACACGAGTATGATTTGAAAAGGGGGGTTTTATCAAGAAATAATATTATTTCGTTAGTCGCATTGGTTCATTGCACCCCAAGTCGGCTTCGGTTATCATTTGTCACACACCAACGTTAACTTGTTGACATAGGTTAAACTTAAACCTCACAAACTCTAATTAGGATTAAAGGGATTATTGTGATTTGTGACAATCGTTTTTGTTTTAGGTCAAATTAAAATAAAGTTAAAAATCAAGGTTCTTTCTTGAATGTTGCTACATTAGAATATGGTTCTGGTAATCTGGATGCGGAGTTCCGGGAACACCTTCCGACGCTCAAGTCAGTAATCTTGATGGGGTAAACATGTGCATAAACGTGCTCATAATATATAAGAACATGTGCATATCTAAATAGTAAAATATAGAAATTGAGGATGGGGTTGCCTAAAATGGGCATGAGGGAGAAGCTCCTTTAGTTAAGAAAGAGGTTGCCATGAAGAGGTAAGGGAAGACAAAGAAAGTGTTATGTCTAATAGATGAGGTAGGAAAGAAGAGAGGAGTCAATCCTCCATAGAGAGAAAGTGATGAGATGTTAAGTGAGGACTTATCACTTGTAAATGGGCTGCCTTTGAAGTGGAGGGGTGGATCTCTATTTATAAAGATGAACCATTGAACCCTAAACGGGTTTATTCAATATGGGTTGGTTCGGCCCAAATGGTCAACATTATGTTTTATTGGGCCTATAGGTTAAGTCGGGTTGAACGTCCTAACTGTAAGTCATGCTGAACATCCTGAGTTAGGCATCCTAGTGTCCATGCCCCGTCGCTAGATTAGGATAAGTACCATGATATTGGGTCAGGACAAATGTCCTCACGTTAAGTTAAGTTGGTGTCACACCCCGCCTCAGGCACCCCTGGGCGTATGTGACTCGATTGGCACATATTCTTTGATCTCAGAGTTTTATTAAGCAGTTGAAGATTTTTATGGATTGTTTCTTTATAAATCTCAACCCCAAGGGTTGTCTTTGTAAATATCAAGACCTCGTTTAAACAAACAAAGATCTTTATTTATAAACTCGGGATTTAAATACCCGTTTAATTTGATTGCAAACATAGTTGAAATCAAATACATCTCTTGTCTCCTGACAAGTATTTAGCCACAAGGTAATAGTATGCCAAGGGAAACATAGTCCTTCGGCACTATCCATGTCTTATATCTTCAAGATCTTCATGTGCTTAGGGCATCTTAGTCCACACCACACGTAATCATGTACATCTTTATATACACTTGACTTCGGGTTATTTCCGTAGCCAACCTAACAGTGAATGTTTACTCACACATGGTCCCGGGTTATATCCGTAGCCAACCCGGCAACATAACCATTTCATTTGTTACCTGAAAACATTTTTTAAAATAAAACGTCAGCGCGAACGTTGGTGAATATGTTTATCATGACACAAAATCACTTGGCATAACACAGTTATTAAACTTTCAATCATAATCTTTATATATATTCACTCTACACATTCAGCAGGTCCATTCCCCCTTATCATATGCACCACGGTATACACTGGTATCATACCCTGTAAAACAACTACCAGAACTCTAGTCCTGGTTTTACTTACTGCGTCTCTCAGCGAGCTTCGTCTTACATTGCTTACAAAAGTAAGTTCCAGCCCTGTCCTGGACTTTCACCTGAGACACGCGTATCATTTGATCAAACTTTATGTATAATTATGGCCTGAATGCTTTTTATGTAGACGAACCTTTATGCATAAATTGTTTAACACTTGTTTGGCCATTTTCGTAAACGTAAACATTTGATAATGGTTTTGAAAGCAGATAAAGTATTAACCTTAATATGAAGAGAGTAACAACTAAGAAGAGTGACTCATTAAATCTTGGAACTATAGCGTTTCGTCATTCCGGAGAGCGTTTCTTTGAAAGTACGACTTTTAAGCGAGTACCAGTGGTTCCGCGGCAAGTGGGTTCGTATATCAGAGGCTTGGGACGAGATTTATGTGAAAGGATTCGAGATTAGATGTGAGAATGAACTGAAATCGAGCCATCTATTTATAGGCTGAAAATGGGTCCGTAGCGGACCGTTAGCTAGACGCCTGGCGGTCCGCCACCACCCACATGCCTGCGTCAGCCCTAGATGTCAACCTCTGATTGGACCCTTCCTATTTTTGCTGCTAGCGGACCGTCAGCCAGGAGCTTAGCGGTACGCCAAGCTACCACGCTTCAGAACCCTCATGTTTTGCGGCCAACAGACCGTTAGCCAAGAGTTTAGCGGTCTGCCAGGCTGACACGCGTCACAACCTTTGCCCGCTATTCAGCAGACACCTGTCAAACGCTGGTTGTTTCCTTAGCTGCCAAGTAGCGGACCGTGTAGGGATCCCTTAGCGGTCCGCTAAGGTCCCAAATTTCATATTTTTCATTTTAAACCCTGAATTTATGGGATTTACACATTTAGTCCCTATGGTTCAATCTTTTGCATTTCTTGGATGTTAAATTGACAGGTGTTACAGTTGGGTGCTTGCCTTATGTTGTAGGGAAAGAAATGTGTTGGGTGTGGCCTTGGGGCTTGATGTGTGTAAATTATATATATATTTTTATAAATATTTTTACACAATTAGTTTTAAAAAGGGGTTTTCACTAAAGACTAATCACACACACGGGGCAAGTGTACCCGTCGGATAGCAATATAACAAAGGTAAGAACCGAATATCAATTCGTGGATACGGTGGAATGCGATAACAAACCGGAACTAAGATTCAATCAAGTGATGGTAAAAATATATTTTAAAGAGTTTGTTTAATTAACTAGTATGCAATTTATATAAAACTAAACTAAAATCACAAGTCAAACAATCAAGGAGAAAAGATCACTTCGGTGTCGAATCCATCTTGAATACATTCAGTACACTCATAGAAACATGGCAAATACACGAAACATAGATTGACCAAATTCTCGTCAAAGACATCTAATCAAATGACTATTCGGAAAGCTAGAATGAATAACACAAACTAACCACCTAAAATCATGCAATGAAGCTCACGTGTTGTAATCATGTCAATGTTTATAAAGATTGAATTAGCTTTCGATTAAGGTACACCAATCCAACAACTAGTTGGAAAGATAATATGAGAAACACACTACCCACCTCAAGTTGACTTAATTAGACAATCACATGCATTTCTTTAACATACAATGTTCATATAAATTAGGAGATTGTGTCAACAAATCCTAGATAAACATAAAACTAAGCATGAAACATCATAACAAACACTATGTCTTTCCAAACATAAGCATAATGATACACATACAAGAATAATAAATCATAAACAAGACTCCATTCACCATTCCTAATCAAATGCCAAAAATTAGCATAAATACATATACCAATCCATGAATACAAGCATAAACCATAAGTTTTCCAACATGATATGGCATACACACATACAAGTCTTGTAAACAACTCAAAATACTTGAATACATAATTTCATTGAAGAATAATCATACGATTGTCATAACATTAACACGATAATTGCCAATAATCCATGAATGTTGTCAAATGTATCTAAACTTCATCTAAACCAAAGTGAACAAGAGTTTTAGCTCATCATGAGCACAAGAATGACAAATAAGTAGGGAAAAATAGTAAGAGACATGCTATGAAAACAAGAATCAAACCACTCCTACAAGCCTAGATGTTGTTGTTGATGTATGGTGATCCTCTTGATGTTGTAATCCCTCCAAGATGCTTGAAATATGGCTGGAACAAGGTTGATTCGGAGCTCAAACAGTAGGTTTTTGCTCTGGTTGCTGAATGTCTAAATGAGAAATAAACTTCTGTATTTATAGACTGAAGGGGGCACGACCACGACCACGCCAGGAGGGAAGGCACGACCGTGCCTGTCACTGGGGCGCGACCGTGCCTAAGAAATGGCACGGTCGTGGTGCAGAGGGTTGACCGATCCGGAGCTTCTATTGGGTCCCATTGAACGAGGAAGTACGGCTGTCAGACTCACGGGATTACACGCGGTCGTGGGGCGTCAAGAGCACGGTTGTGCTCGGCAACTTGGCTTGGCGCGGTCGTGCCAGATGCGGGGCGCGACCGTGCCTAGGGTTTGGAAGACTGGCACGACCGTGCTAGGTAGGGGGCACGACCGTGCCTTCAACTCAGAAACCCTAAAAATCCAACTTTTATCTTGGAATTCCCTTGTTTGTTCACTCAGCTTCACAAAAACCTACAAATCTAGAAATGAAGCAAATAAGTGTCTAAACGTTGAAAATAACCAAGAATTGATCGTGAAATAAATGAAGTTTTGTGCCAAAAAGATGTGTAAATTCTAACACATCAAACAACCCCACACTTGAACATTGCTTGTCCTCAAGCAAGAATAAAAAGAAAACAAAACTTCCAATGGCACTAAGGATCAATTTAGAAAACCGTAAGCATTAATAAACTTATAAAGGTTTGACAAGTTTTTCAAGAAATGCAAACTTGACTAAATGAAACCCAAGGAGCCCAATGAAGTAACAACCGAATGAGCAAATGAATATGCCTAGGAAATCATTAGCATGCACCTTTATGCTTCTCACAATGTTCACACACACTCGGGTATATATATGATCATACAAGTAATGGTATATGTATAGAACACTCAAATGCCAAGACAATGAATTATGCATAAATCATAAGCTTGCTAAAAGATCAAATCTCTACCAACTAACATGAAACAAAGCACAAATCAAGAGGACTTTAAACGGGTTGTAACTTGGCAATGGTTAGGGGTAGGGAAATGGAATTTAAAAGTGGCTAAATGGCTAAAAACCCGGCGGTTATGCTAACTCAAAACTATTACAACTTTTGACATAAAAAATAAACTAAATGAATCTTTTCTATAGATAAGAGCTAACACTCGGATTCTTTTTATCTTTGCTCACAAAATTGCTCTAATCGGCTATATTTCACCTAATTTTGGTGATTTTTTTAACACTATTTCTTTCTTTTCTTTTGAAGAGAACTAAGTCAATATGCATCTTTCCTAAGCTAAAAACTTCTCAAGAAATAAAAACTTATAACAAAATAAAACTATAAAATCAACATTAGCCAACCGGATTTCTAACACGGGTGAAAAATAAAATAAATAAGAAGGCTAGTGAAGGTTTAATGGTGGTTTAATATGGGTAATAAAAGAAAAAAACGGGATAGGCTCAACATGGCTAACTAGTGGATGTGTTCGGGTGAGGGAAAAAAAATAAAAATAAAAGGCTAACAAAGTGGTTTATCCTAATGCCTCAATCATTTTTATGCAATATTTATGTTCATGATTTCGAAATTTATACTAAAAGCAAGTTCTAATAAGCATGAAACATCCGACACACTCAAATCCGCAAAAACGAGAGCAAACAATGTCTAAAGCTATCAAGGCTCAAAAATAAACTCACGAAAACGGAAAGGAATGGGTATAAGCAAAAGGTTACACGCAATTCATTCGTTTAGCCCACTAAAACTCATGGTTATCACAAAAAATTGGGTTTGACTCGATGGAATTTCTATCTCAATTGCTTTCGAAAAATCAAACCTCTATTGTTTACTAAAAATTGTGAATGCTAAACGGTTAACTTTTATTATATATTTTTTTTGTTTTTAAAATTTTATAATATTGATTTAATGCCAATAAAAATTATGAAGGAAGATTTTGCAAAAAAATGAAGTGATAAAATGCTAAAAGAACAAACATCGCATGAATAAATTCCCACCATACACTTAGAATCGTACATTGCCGTCAATGTACAAAAAAAAAAAATAATGTAAAGCGAAGAATAAACACCCAACCCCACACTTAGAAACATACATTGCACTCAATGTATACAAAAACATGCAAAGCAAAATGGAATGCAATGCAATGGAGTGTGAAGGGAGAACTGAAACTTCCCTCGTGTCGATTGCGGTCAAACGCAAAAAGCCTACCCACAAAAATGGTGTTCCACGCAGTTCCACAATTCCAAGATCTTGTCAAGACTAACAATATCAAACACAGATGTAACACCCTACTTTTAAAACACTGGTTATAATAAACATTTAAAACGCGCGGAAGCATTTATCCCAATTTTTTTTATAGGTCCCTCGGGTACCGCGAGAGACCAGGCCCCATCCCCTCGCGTACCGCGAGGGAGCCTCAGAAATCCAAGCGCGGAAAACAGGTCCCTCACGTATCGCGAGAGAACCTTCCCCGGTTCTTCACGTACCGCGAGGCACCAAATTTCCAGTGAGTTTCCTAGACCTGCAGATTTCAACACTTAGCCATTTTTCCAACTTTTCCATTTCAACATGACACCAAAAATTCCCATACACCTGCGATTTTGACCAAAAGTATACATACACCACAATATCACCAAAGCATCAATTCTTGTCCCAAATTCACATCCCTTTCGAGGATTTCAATACACATCCCAAAATCAACCATTTACACATACGAGAATCCGTCAACGCCTTGGACTTGACTTGGACTACATCGGAGCTTTTCCTACATAACCACATAAACATATCACCATTAGTAATGAAGATAAAACATAACAAACAAGTAAAATTCTACTTGTTTCACCCATTCACCCATTTGACCCGTTTCCACCCAATTTATCATTAGGCAACCTATCACTTGCATATTCACCTACAAGTTTCACCCTTTTTGTTTCATATTCATGCTTATCACATTTCCATTTCCATTATGACACATAGGCCATAAATTCATCACCACATTTCCATTATGATTCTTAGATCATAACTTCATATCCACATATCCATTATGGTACTTAGACCATAACTCCATATCCACATATCCATTATAGTATTAATACAACAACTACATTATTTCACTTATTCATACACTTTTATACACATTCATACTACATAACACATTATGCAACTTAACACATTATGCATACAACATTGCATATAACATCATTTATCATCAATTACTAAGTAAGTGCAAAAGCACTTACCTTGTGGATTTGAAGGTCCCGACCTAAACACATTCATCTAGTTTAGTAATCTAACATACATCAAAATCACATTTTAATTGGGTTCACAACCCAATTTCCCATTTCCAACCCAAACTGACCCGTTTGAGTTATACTCATATCCAAACACCATCTTTCACCCCAAACTCACCTACTTGAGTTTCATTATCCTTACATTAACACTAATTTTTCATTCAATAATTATTATTAGGTTAATTTGGTGTTTGTTCAAGTGTCTAACATCATACAAACACTTAATCATCATTAATTCAACATTATATCATCATAATCCAAACACCCCCAAATTTCTCCATATGAACCCTAACTCCTCATAATCAAAATCAAAGGGTTCTAGGATGTTAATCACCATTCTTTACCTTTAGTTTGGCTAGATTATCAATAATCTAACACTAATTATCAACATGCATTCAAAATTTCTGGATTTCTACAAAACCCACCAACTAACACATTCAAAAGTGAAATCAATGGAAGACTACACTTACTTGATGTTAGGAAGGTGTTGTGTGAGCCAAAACCTTCACGAATTCAAGCTAAATTACACGATTTAGCTCCAACTCCTCTTTTCTCCTTTTTCTCTCTTGCACAAGAACGACCAAAACACAAATGAAGTCTCAATTTTGACTTTCACTAGTCAAATATGGCAGATTTTACCATTTTACACTTTTAGCCCATCAACTTCCATTTCATTCCATAATTAGTTAAAAACTAATATAACCTCATTACTAACTTGAAACCCACTTGTTTTAACTTATTTCTAAATTTTCACCATAATATTTATTAGAATATTAAATTATTTATAACGAAAACCCGGATTTTGGTACGTTACAAATCACCTCCTCTTATTTGGGTTTCGTCCCCGAAACCCGACTTCACATAAAAAGGTTCGGATAATATTTGAGCATTTCTTCCTCGGTTTCCCAAGTCATTTCCGCTCCCTTCTTATGTTTCCACCTCACCAAAACTTGGCAAATCTCTGTATTGCGTAAACGCTTCACCTTTCTATCCAAGATTGCCACCGGTTCCTCAACATAATTCAACTTTTCATCCAATTCAATATCATCCAATGGAATAAAAGTAGATTCATCCGCCAAACATTTTTGCAAATGAGACACGTGAAACGTGTTGTGAAGTCTACTTAGTTCCTCCGGTAGCTCCAAACGATAGGCTACCGCACCCACCCTTGCTGTCACCTTAAACGGTCAAATGAAACGTGGACTTAACTTCCCCCGTTTCCTAAACCGTATCACCCTTTTCCAAGGAGAGACTTTCAAAAGCACAAAGTCTCCCACTTGAAACTCAATTGCCCGCTTCCTATTATCCGCATAGGATTTTTGGCGATCTTGCGCCGCCTTCAAGCGAGCCTTTATTTGGTCAATGCTACTATTCGTTTCCTTGACCACCTCTTTGCTACCAAGTTCCCGTTGACCAATCTCACCCCAACACATGGGTGTTCGACATTTCCTCCCATACAACGCCTCAAAAGGCGGCATACCAATACTAGAATGGTAGTTATTGTTGTAAGCAAATTCCGCCAACGGTAAATGGTCGTCCCAATTACCCCCAAAATCCAAAGCACACGCTCGTAACATATCCTCGAGCGTTTGAATCGTTCGTTCGCTTTGACCATCCGTTTGTGGATGATAAGCGGTGCTAAGATTCAATCTAGTCCCCATACCCTCATGGAATTTCTTCCAAAAATGAGAAGTAAACCTCGTATCATGATCCGATACATTCGACCCCGGCACACCATGACGTGACACAATTTCCTTCACATAGATTTCTGCCAATCCGATGAATACGTTTCCTTTATAGAAGGAAATGTGCACTCTTTGTCAACCAATCCACTAATACCCATATCGCATCATACCCCTTTCGAGTCTTTGGAAGTTTAGTGATCAAATCCATGGTTATGTTCTCCCATTTCCAAAGCGGTATTTCAAGCAGTTGAAGCTTTCCATACGGCTTTTGGTGCTCCGCCTTTACCCTTAAGCATGTAAGACATCTCTCCACATACTTAACAATATCACGCCTCATACCCCGGCCACCAAAAATGACACCTCAAATCATAAAACATTTTTGTGGCCCCCGGATGGATAGAATACTTGGACTTATGCACCTCATCCAAAATAGTTGTCAAAACACTTGACAACCTAGGAATCCAAATTCTATCAAAGCATGTATTTAAACCCGAACTATTTTCCCCAAGCTTATCAACATAAGCAACCATCCATTCCTTCTTCAAATCACCACCAAGTGCCAACACTTGAGCCTCCCAGATTTCATCAATAAGAGATGATGAAATTATCATCTTAAATGACTTCACCCTGATAGGTGTATGACTCGTTTTCCTACTAAGAGCATCCGCCACCACATTCGCTTTACCCGGATGATAAAGTATCTCACATTCATAGTCCTTGACCAATTCAAGCCACCGCCTTTGCCTCATGTTGAGATCCTTTTGGTCGAAAAAGTACTTAATACTTTTGTGATCCGTGTACATCGTACACTTAGCCCCGTATAAATAATGCCTCCAAATCTTGAGCGCAAAAACCACGGCCGCAATTTCTAAATCATGGGTAGGGTAATTCATCTCGTGAGTCTTCAATTGCCTAGACGCGTAAGCAATCACTTTCCTCCATTGCATCAAAACACAACCCAATCCCGAATTTGAGGCATCTGAATACACCACAAAATCTTCAGTCCCGTCCGGCAAGGATAAAACAGGCGCCTTAGTCAACTTTTCTTTCAAGAGTTGAAAGGCAGATTCTTGCTCGGAACCCCATACAAATTTAGTCTCCTTTCGCGTCAACTTCGTCATCGGAAAAGCAATCCGAGAGAAGTTTTCAATAAGCCGCCGATAATAACCCGCCAACCCCAAGAAACTTCTAATCTCTGAAGGCGTTTTCGGCGATGACCAATATTTAACCGCCACTATCTTAGATGGGTTGACAGTAATCCCTTTCTCATTAATCACATGACCCAAGAATTGGATTTCGCGCAACCAAAATGCACACTTAGAAAATTTTGCATAAAGCTTTTCCCTTTGAAGAACTTCAAGAATTTCACGCAAATGACAAGCATGATCACCTTCGCTCCTTGAATAAATGGGAAGATCGTCAATAAACACAATGACCGAACGATCGAGGAACGGTCTACACACTCGGTTCATAAGATCCATGAAAACCGCAAGTGCGTTGGTTAAACCGACTGGCATAACCGTAAACTCGCAGTGACCGTATCGAGTGCGAAAAGTTGTCTTATGAACATCATCTTCTTTCACTTTAAATTGATGGTACCCAGATTTTAAATCAATCTTAGAGAACCATGACGCCCCTTGCAATTGATCGAAGAGGTCGTCAATCCGAGGTAATGGGTACCTATTCTTCACCATCAACTTGTTCAACTCCCGATAATCCATACACATTCTCATGCTTCCGTCCTTCTTTTTAACGAAGAGAACGGGCGCACCCCAAGGCCAGACGCTCGGGCGAATAAAACCTTTATCAAGTAGTTCTTGTAATTGCTCCATTAGCTCTTTCATTTCCGGCGGTGCCAACCGATAAGGTGCTTTGGCTACCGGCTTAGCACCCGGTATCAAGTCAATTCCAAACTCTACTTCCCTCTCTGGAGGAAGCCCCGGTAATTCATCTGGAAACACATCCTCAAACTGATTCACAACCGGAACATCGCGAATATCTTTCACTTTCTCGATCACATCCGCCACACAAGCCATGTACGCCTTGCACCGACGCGCCACGTACTTTGTTGCCTTCACATAAGAACACAATCTTACCTTACCTTTCTTTTCACTTTCTATGTAAATGGACTCACCCGACGGAGAGTCGAGTCGAGTCGAATCGCCTTAGGTCCACATAAAATATTCTCTTTGTTCCTAGACAACCAATCCATCCCCACTATCACATCAAAATCCCCCATGGTCATAGGAATTAAATCAATAAGGAACGTTTCACCCCCCGCACTTGACTTGTAATTTCTAAAAATATCAAACACTAGGAAACTCTTATCATTTGCCGCCTCGATTTCTAAGGGTTCATCTAACTTGCTACTTAGAAACGAAGAATGCTTAACAAATTTCAAGGACACAAACGAACGACTAGCCCCCGAATCAGAAAGAACTAGTGTAGGTAAAGAGTTAATCTTGAATGTACCTGACACCACTTCCGAGTTATTCTTCGCCTCTTCCGCCGAGATGTGGAAGCTCTACCCTTTGGTGTCACACCCCGCCTCAGGCACCCCCTGGGCGTGTGCGAGCTCGATTGTTATCACCTGCTTTGATTTCAAAGTCTTTGTAAATACAGCGGAAGTCTTTCTCAAAAGGATCGTTTCAACATTCTTTCAACCTCAAGGGTTGTATTGGTAAATATCAAAACTCAGTTTTATATTTACTTTATAAACATAGGGTCTTAAATACCCTCCTTGATTTGATTACAAAACATGGTTTGAAATCAAATACATATAAGCCACTGGAAATAGTACAACCCATGGTTGATCAATTCCCTGGTCCTATCTCCTTTTCATCTTTTCAGGATTTCCCTTTACACGAGGCCTGAGAATCCTACGTGCATTACATCCTTTTCTTTTCATGGGTCAGAATTCATATCTGCCCGCCCTTATTCCTTTTTCCAACATATTTTATTGATTTCCTGAAAACATTTTGAAAATGAAACGTCAGCGCGAACGCCGGTAAATACAATTATCTTGACACTAAAAAGCATTTGGCATAAACAAGTATTAATTTGATAATTACAAATTCATTGTTTAATCTACACATTCAGCAGGCCCTTATGTCCTGACTATTGCACAACTGTATACACTGGTAGTATGTCTTTATAACAACGGGGACTCATGTCTCCTCATTTGTTAAAAAGGGAAGTACCAGCCGCGATCTGAGACTTTCACCCGTGCCCCGTGTATCCCTTGCAAGTTTTACGTATACCTATGGCCCGAATGCTTTTACGTAGGTGAACGTTGAGCATTATTCCCTTAACCTTTATTTAGCCGTTTTCGTAAATAAAATGTTTGACACAAGTTTTTAGAGAGATAAAGTATTCACCTTGTTTATAGGAATGAGCCTCTAGAGTCGAAAGTTTATAGTCTAGCTTCTAAGCTTGATTTCTCTAGCATACCAGCACTTCTATAAGCGTTTCTTCTTAATCCGGGAACTAGAATGAGCGGGAGTTGGACCGGGATCGTCGGGAGTGGTCTAGGTAGCTCCTGGAATAAGATTTGGAAGTTGGATTCATGTTTTGGGATGAGAAACTGACTGAGATCGATGGGTTATTTATAGGGGTGAATGTGGGTCCGTAGCGGATCGTTATGTATGGGCGTAGCGGTCCGCTACCGCCCACACATGACGTCAGCCCTATACGTCCCATTCTGATTGGACCGCACCTCGTTTTACCGCTAGCGGACTGTTATGAGGGTCATGGCGGTCAGTTATGGGTGTTGAGTCACAAGACACGTGTCAGCTTGAGAATTTGCGGCTGGATTGTGGCTAGCGGACCGTTATGAGGGTCATGGCGGTCCGTCACCCAACCCTGACGCATAGCGGACCGTTATGGGATTTTATAGCGGTCCGCTATCTACCTAATTTTCTTATTTTTCAAATTTGACCCTAGACTTCTGATATTCATATATTTATAGTCCCCAGGGTTTGTACCTTGACTAAATGTTAGACATTTTGTGGCAGGTGTTACATTTGGCTTAGGTATTTCAACCTTCCTTTCACTTCCACCTTTCTTTAGCTCGGGGCAATCCACCCTATTGTGCCCGGGCTTGTAACAATTATAGCATATACGGATTTGGCTTGGACATTGATTAGCCATATGCCCCGGCTTCCCACATTTATAGCAATTTGACGTTCCCTTCCTACATTCCCCAAAATGCTCCTTTCCACAAACTTTACATCCCCGTGGAGAAAACTTGACAAACGGCTTCTTGCTAGGGCTCCCGCCCTTTATCTTCTTCACAACTTGATCCACAATTTCACGCTTTCTCTTTTCACCTCTTGCCTCTTGCTTCCTCAACTCCACCTCTCTTTCCCGACACCTGTTTATCAAGTCTACAAGTGTGGTAAAAGAGGATGGAGATATGATATCTCTGAACTCCACAGTCAACATAGCATAAAATCTGTTAATCTTCGCCTTCTCGGTTGACACCACGTCCGGACAGAACTTGGCGCGATCAAAGAAAGCCCCAGCCAATTCATCTATTGACTCTTTCTTTTGCCTCATGAGGAGGAACTCCTCAGTCATCCTTCAACTGCGGCTTACGGGCAATGATACTTCAGAAAAGCCGCCTTAAACTCCTCCCAAGACATGGAGGTCACACCCAACTCACCCCTCTCCTTTCGGAGATTCAATAACCATTCCTTTGCCCTTCCCGTCAGTAGAGGCACACTAAACATCACCCTGTCTTCGGGCTTACATTTAGTCGTTTCAAAGTTTGATTCTATATCCACCACCCATCTGTGGCTAAGGATCGGGTCTACCTGCCCATCATACTCTTTGGGCTTAATCACCATAAACTCCTTTAGGGTACAACCCCGTGGTTCCCTCTCTTTCTCTTTCATAACCTCTTCAAGAGTGAGCTTAATAGCCCCTCTCATTTCCTCCATCAACAAGGATGTGGCTTGCTCAAATGCCTTGGCCACTTCTTCCTTAATCATTTCTTGGATTCTTGGATCCAACGGTTCATTGTTCGCTTCTTCTGCCATCTCTTAACTGAGAATAGAACAAAACACTTTAACATCCTTACACTTTCATTACCTTAGGTATCTATCACAGCTACACTCTTATATGTATTAAGTATATATATAAATTTCAACCTATATACATACATACATATATAATCACCTTCACCTAACCCTTGCAAATGTTCATTGTCATATGGTTATCATAAAGACCCTTGCACATCTCGTCTTATTAATCATATTGGCCAGACATGTTTAATAATACGTTATACCCAATTGTAACTATCATATTCATATAACAAATCACAAAACAAGTTTCGGCACACATAACTCCTTGGCATTCATTCATACATATACATATACACCATATATATATATATATCTACTTTATCAAATCATTACTAACTTTTCATTTCCGTAAGCTCCGAGTCTTAGTCAAGTCCTTCATGGATTCTTGTGTCATTTTCCCCCATATCAAGAGCATCCGGTTTGAGTTTGGTACCACCCGCACCAAATCTCTTAAACCATTGCTCTGATACCAAGTTGTAACACCCTACTTTTAAAACACTGGTTATAATAAACATTTAAAATGCGCGAAAGCATTTATCCCAATTTTTTTTATAGGTCCCTCGCGTACCGCGAGAGACCAGGCCCCATCCCCTCGCGTACCGCGAGGGAGCCTCAGAATTCCAAGCCCGGAAAACAGGTCCCTCGCGTACCGTGAGAGAACCTTCCTCGGTTCTTCGCGTACCGCGAGGCACCAAATTTCCAGTGAGTTTCCTGGACCTACAGATTTCAACACTTAGCCATTTTTCTAACTTTTCCATTTCAACATGACACCAAAAATTCCCAAACACCTGCGATTTGACCAAAAGTATACATACACCACAATATAACCAAAGCATCAATTCTTGTCCCAAATTCACACCCCTTTTGAGGATTTCATAACACATCCCAAAATCAACCATTTACACATACGAGAATCTGCCAACGCCTTGGACTTGAATTGGACTACATCGAAGATTTTCCTATATAACCACATAAACATATCACCATTAGTAATGAAGATAAAACATAACCAACAAGTAAAATTCTACTTGTTTCACCCATTCACCCATTTGACCCGTTTCACATAGGCCATAAATTCATCACCACATTTCCATTATGATTCTTAGATCATAACTTCATATCTACATATCCATTATGGTACTTAGACCATAACTCCATATCCACATATCCATTATAGTATTAATACAGCAACTACATTCTTTCACTTATTCATGCACTTTTATACACATTCATACTACATAACACATTATGCAACTTAACACATTATGCATACAACATTGCATATAACACCATTTATCATCAATTACTAACTAAGTGCAAAAGCACTTACCTTGTGGATTTGAATCCACTTCACGTTTTGCAATTTGATTACCTAAACACATTCATCTAGTTTAGTAATCTAACATACATCAAAATCACATTTTAATTGGGTTCACAACCCAATTTCCCATTTCCCATTTCCAACCCAAGCTGACCCGTTTGAGTTATACTCATATCCAAACACCCTCTTTCACCCCAAACTCACCTACTTGAGTTTCATTATTCTTACATTAACACTAATTTTTCATTCAATAATTATTATTAGGTTAATTTAGTGTTTGTTCAAGTGTCTAACATCATACAAACACTTAATCATCATTAATTCAACATTCTATCATCATAATCCAAACACCCCTAAATTTCTCCATATGAACCCTAACTCCTCATAATCAAAATCAAAGGGTTCTAGGATGTTAATCACCATTCTTTACCTTTAGTTTGGCTAGATTATCAACAATCTAACACTAATTATCAACATGCATTCAAAATTTCTGGATTTCTACAAAACCCACCAACTAACACATTTAAAAGTGAAATCAATGGAAGACTACACTTACTTGATGTTAGGAAGGTGTTGTGTGAGCTAAAACCTTCACGAATTCAAGCTAAATTGCACGATTTAGCTCCAACTCCTCTTTTCTCCTTTTTCTCTCTTGCACAAGAACGACCAAAACACAAATGAAGTCTCAATTTTGACTTTCACTATTCAACTATGGCAGATTTTGCCATTTTACACTTTTAGCCCCTCAACTTTCATTTCACCCATTTCATTCCATAATTAGTTAAAAACTAATATAACCCCATTACTAACTTGAAACCCACTTGTTTCAACTTATTTCTAAAATATTATTTTCACCATAATATTTATTAGAATATTAAATTATTTATAACGAAAACCCGAATTTTGGTTCGTTACAACAGATCAGTAACATCAAGCCAAAAATATAAACAGAAGTGCAAAGACAAATATATACAATCAATACAAGAGAAACAAAGTACAAGGAAATAACAACACAAACCCTGAAGCGTAATAAAAGAGTTCGTACAAAATACAAGCAAGTACATCTCACAAAAATGATACCAAAAGGCAATGGGAGGTACTACTCACACTGCATACCCTCCAGGTCGATGCCGGCGGCACCGCCTCCCTCGGCTCCTCCTGCTGGTGGTGATGGTGGTGGCTGATGCTGCGGTGATGGTGGTGGCTGAGGCTGCGGTGATGGTGGTGGCTGCTGCTCTGCCTGCATAAAGAAGGGTAAAGGAACCATATAGGGGGCTCCACCGGCAGCAGCAGCGCACTGGACCTCATACTGCCAGGCCCAGTAGCGCATGAATAGGTCATGGGTGACGGTAACTAGCGGTGTTGGTGGCGGCGGAGGAGGTGGAACAATCGGATCCTCAGCATGGCTCTGCCTGCATAAAGAAGGGTAAAGGAACCATATAGGGGGCTCCACCGGCAGCAGCAGCGCACTGGACCTCATACTGCCAGGCCCAGTAGCGCATGAATAGGTCATGGGTGACGGTAACTAGCGGTGTTGGTGGCGGCGGAGGAGGTGGAACAATCGAATCCTCAGCATGGTGGGCGTGCTCCTTGTGCACCTGCTCCAGCTGAGCTGCATGTGCCTGGTGGGCGGCTACGACGGCCTCTGCCTCAGCCTGAACAACTTCGGGGTATGGAGGTCCACTACCTCCAATGCCGGGTCAACCGGTCCGTCAATGTATGGCTTGAGCCGATGACCGTTGACTTTGAAGATCCTCCCATCTTCATGCTCAATCTCGAGGGTCCCATAAGGAAACACCTCCCTAACCGTGTAGGGGCCCGTCCATCAGGATTTCAACTTCCCAAGAAACAATCGCAACCTAGAGTTATAAAGCAACACACGACCACCCACTCGGAATTCCTTCTTGTCCTTCAAGCGCCGGTCATGTAAACTCTTTGTGCGCTCGTTGTAAATCGTGGAGTTTGCATAGGCTTGATTCCTCAACCCATCAAGCTCGTGAGTCTGAGTGAAACGGTTCTCACCCGCACTCACCAAGTTAAGATTCACCGCCTTCAATGCCCAATAAGCCTTGTGCTCTAACTCCACCGGAAGATGGCACTCTTTCCCATAGATCAACCTAAATGGTGTGGTACCAATAGACGTCTTATACACAGTCCGGAAAGCCCAAAGTGCATCATCTAACCTGTTCGACCAATCCTTATGGTTCTGACCAACCGTTTTCTCCAAAATCAACCTAAATGGTGTGGTACCAATATGCATCTTATTCCCCCTGGTTTGTGACCTCTACTTGTCCACTGGTCTGTGGATGGTAGGCTGTGGAGAATCTATGGTTCACACCATATCATGATAGCGCTTTCTCCAAATGGGAGTTGCAGAAATGAGTCCCACAGTCACTAATAAGAGATTTGGGGGCACCAAAGAGTGAGAACAGCTTCTTCAAAAACCGAACAACCACCCTAGTTTCATTAGTGGGCAAGGCTTGAGCCTTAGCCCACTTAGAAACATAATCAACAGCCACTAGGATATACCGGTTGCCACGAGAAGCTGGGAAAGGTCCCATAAAATCAATACCCCATACATCAAAAATCTCACAAATCTGGATGCTGTTCTGGGGCATCTCATTCCTCGACAAAATGTTGCTCGCCCTCTGGCAAGCGTCACAAGCACGGATCATCTCATGAGCATCCCGGAAGATGGTAGGCCAGAAGAAACCGACGTCAAAGACCTTCTTCGCGGTCAAGGTAGCTCCATGGTGTCCACCTGTCGGGCCCTCATGGCAGTGTCTAAGAACATGTCGTGCCTCATCACCAAAAACACACCTGCGCACGATCTGATCAGACCCGACTTGAAATAAATAGGGATCCTCCCAAAGATAGTGCTTCACATCCGCAAATAACTTTCGCTTCTGCTGATGCGTTAAGCCTTTAATCACAATCCCACTAGCAAGAAAGTTTGCAAAATCTGCAAACCAAGGACACTCCTCATCCTATGTATGTATGTGCATGCGAGACTCGTGGGGGAAATTGTCATTTATGGATGACCCCACAAGCTCAGATGAAGCTGAGCACTCAAGATGGGACAAGTGGTCCGCAGCGACATTCTCCGCGCCCTTCTTATCGCAGATTTCATTGTCGAACTCCTGAAGCAGCAAAACCCACCGGATCAGTCGGGGTTTTGTATCCTGCTTGCTAAACAGGTGCCGAAGAGCTGCATGGTCAGTGAATCAATGGTCTTTGATAGGACGAGATATGACCAAAATTTATCGAAAGCAAAGATAACGGCTAGGAGCTCCTTCTCAGTCGTGGTGTAGTGCTCCTGTGCGTCATTGAGCGTCTTACTCGCATAATAGATCGGGTGAAACTGCTTCTCTCTCCTCTGTCCTAAGACCGCCCAACAGCGAAGTCACTCGTGTCAGACATAATCTCAAATGGCAGCTTCCAATCAGGAGCCACCATGATAGGGGCATTCACCAACTTCTCCTTCAACAGATTGAATGCACTATGGCACTCGTCCGAGAACATAAACTGGGCTTCCTTCTCAAGAAGCTGGGTCATCGGTCGGGCAATCTTAGAAAATCTCTAATGAAGCGTCTGTAAAAGCCCGCGTGACCAAGGAAACTTCGAATAGATTTCACATAAGTGGGCGGGGGCAGCTTAGATATGGTATCAATCTTAGCTCGATCAACCTCAATCCCCGCTTGTGAAACCTTGTGCCCAAGCACAATGCCCTCCTTCACCATGAAGTGACACTTCTCCAAATTCAACACCAAGTTGGCCTCCTCACACCTGGCCAACATCCTCTTTAGATTCTCGAGACAATGATAGAAGGAGCTCCCAAACACAGAAAAGTCATCCATGAAAACCTCCATGGATTCCTCGATCATATCATGAAAAATGGCCACAATGCAACGCTGGAAGGTGGCCGGAGCATTACACAATCCAAAGGGCATCCGCCAATAAGCAAATGTGCCATACGGATATGTGAATGTCGTCTTCTCCTGGTCCTCAGGAGCAATCGGGATCTGAAAGTAGCCAGAGAACCCATCCAGGAAACAGTAGAACATCTTCCCCGACAATCTCTCCAACATTTGATCAATGAACGGGAGGGGAAAATCATCCTTCCTGGTAGCATCATTGAGTTTGCGGTAATCGATGCAAACTCTCCAACCTGTGACTGTACGAGTAGGAATCAGCTCATTCCTCTCGTTGGTGACAACAAGCATACCTCCCTTCTTGGGAACACCCTGAACCGGGATAACCCATGGTGAATCAGAGATGGGATAAATCAAACCAACGTCGTGTAGCTTAATCACATCTTTCTTCACCACATCCTGCATGTTCGGGTTCAACCTCCTCTGGTGCTGCACAACTGGCCTAAAATCATCCTCCATGAGGATCTTATGTGTACAAAAAGAGGGATTAATTCCCTTAATGTCCATAATCATCCATGCAATGGCCTGCTTGTGCTGCTTCAGCACCTCCAACAGCCTCTCCTTCTCATCACTCGTCAAATCAGAGGCAATAATAACGGTTAATCGGGACTCACCATCTAAAAAGGCATACTCCAAATGGCTCAGGAGCTCCTTAAGCTCAACAGGTGGTAGGTCCTCAACAGAAGGCCGCTCTTTCTGCTCGGAATCTCTATTAACAGCCGAAAAGACCTCTGAACACTGGGGAAATTCATAGCTCTCCTGGCTATGCATCTTCTCATCAAACTGGCCCTCACCAACTGGATCAAATGTCTCCCCCCTACAATCTACGTGTTGAGGGACTCTTCCTCAACTGTGTCCTGGATATGATCACTCACACAAGAATAGACGGTCTCAACAAAATAGAGTGAATCATCCTGATTTTGGGTGTGCTGCATGGATCTCCCCACGTCAAAGGTCACCTCCTCTTCGTCCACCCTCAGTGTAAGAATGATCGACCTAGGATAATAGGGACATTCTTGTCCTCATCCATGTCTAGAATCACAAAGTCTACAGGAAACACAAAACGATCAACCTTAACCAACATATTCTCCACTATTCCTCGCGGACACTTGACGGAACGATCGACAAGCTGGATAATCATGCGTGTCGACTTAGATTCTCCCAACTCAAGCTTAGCAAAGACCACATATGGCATGAGGTTAATGCTAGCACCAAGGTCAGCTAAAGCGTTGCTGACAGACAAGCTACCTATCAAACAGGGGATGGTGAAACTCCCCAGATCTCTCCTCTTCTCGGGAAGCTTGTTCTGAAGCACGGCTGAACACTCCTCATTCAGTGTCACATAAGACAACTCCTCCAATTTCCTCTTGTTCGTGAGGATGTCCTTCAAGAACCTCGTATACTTAGGCATATGAGCTAGAGCCTCCACAAATGGTAAGTTGATATGCAACTGCTTAAACAACCCCAAAAACTTACCATACTGCTCCTCCATCTTCTGTTTCTTTAACCTGCCTGGGTATGGAACGGGGGGGGTGTAATCTCTCACAGCCTCTCGAGGGCGCTATGTGCTTGCCGGCTTACCCCTCGGTGGTGTCTCATCCGGAATCTCAATCACAACCTCCTCCTCGGATGACTCATTCACAGGGACCGGTGGATTTGATTTCGTGTCTCTACCGCTCCTCAAGGTGATGGCCTTCACATGGGCATTGGGATTGGCCTCAGTGTTGCTAGACATGCCACCCGGCGGTCTCTCAAAAAGAAGCTTCGCGATTTGCCCAACCTGATTCTCTATGGTCTGGATCGAAGCTTTCTGATTCCTCAGCTCAGTCTCGTGCATATGAAAACGATCCTTCATGTAACGGTTCTGCTTCTCGGCCAACTGATTCTGACTCTCTGAGTTGGCAAGCAGCCGTGCAACCATGTCCTCCAAACTGGATTTACCTTCAGATGCGAGCGGAGGACCGCTACTAGAACCTTGGCCATGAAACTGGCCCTGCTGAGGTCTGGAGTGGGAACCCTCTCCCTGAGACTAGTGGGACTGATGCTGGAATGGTGGGCGCTGAGTGAATCCAGGTGGGTTCTGGCCACTATTGTCAGACTTCCAACTGAAGTTCGGGTGATTCCTCCACCCCGGATTATATGTGTTGCTATAGGGATTGTTCTGGGGACGATTCTGGTTAGACATGAAGTCAACCTTCTCGTGGGTCCCTAGATCCCCAATCTGACAAGCACTCGTGGGATGTGCCCCACCACATAACTCACACAAGGACTGGGCCTTGTGGACCTGCATCTGATCGATCTTGGTGGAAAATGCTTCCACCTGGGCAGCTAAAAAGGTGATTCCATTCACGTGATGGACACCCTGCCTCTGAGTCCTTGCTCGAGAAGTGTGCTGAGTGTAGCTCTTTAACGCCACATTCTCCAACAAGTCTTACGCCTCCTTGGGTGTCATCGTTCCAATGTCTCCACCCGCGTATGCGTCGATCAGCTGCTTCCCCGACATATCTAGACCATTGTAAAAGGTCTCACACTGCTGCCACTTCAACAATCCATGGTGGGTAACTTTCCTCATCAGTTCCTTGAATCTCTCCCACGCCTCATAGATCGTCTCCTCGTCATCCTGCTGGAAAGAAAGAATCCTAGCCCTCAATTTTGCTGTTTTCTCTTGAGGGAAGTACTTCTCTAAGAATTTAGCAGCCATCTGGTCCCAAGTATTAATGGACCGAGGGAGAAGTGACAATAACCAAGCCTTGGCTCGATCCCGTAAGGAAAACGGGAACAACCAGAGTCGAATAGCATCGTCGGTAGCGTCACGGATTTTGAATGTGGCACAAATCTCTAAGAAACCGGCCAGATGAGTATTGGAATCCTCATGATCCTTGCCGTCAAACTGCCACATGTTCTACACCATCTGTATGATGCTGGATTTGATCTCAAACTGATGCGCTCCAACAGTCGGCCTATTGATGCTCGACTCCAAACCCTCAAGTGTCGGTTTACCAAAATCCGAAAGCGTCCGACCCGCTTCCGCGTCCGCTATCTCTTCTACCTCGTCAACAACAACCTCATTAACAACAACCTCGTCAAGCTCGAGTAACTGGGCCACGAATCGGGAACGGGCCCGCAATCTCTGATGAAGATCCCGCTCCGGCTCGAAAGACGGCTCAATAACCTCCTCTGCGGGAGTTGAGGACATACACGATCTGCAAGACAAGTTAGATTTAAATGGACAAACCTAGAAATAAAAGAAACACAAGTTAGACAAAATAATAATTACAGATGAAAATAAATAAATAAAAAGAAATGAAAAATAAATTGGAAATAAAATTAACTAAAATATATATACAAATGCGACTAAAAATAACAAATAAAAATGCAAAAATATCTATACACGAAAATTGCAAATAACAAACAAGAAGATACGATATGCACAAAAATATATACTAAATGACTAAAAATCAATTGCAATCGTTCTCATAAAACCGTATCCCCGGCAACGGCGCCAAAAACTTGATGGGTGTAAATTATATATATATATATATTTATAAAGATTTTTACACAATTAGTTTTAAAAAGGGGTTTTCACCAAAGACTAATCACACACACACCGGGCAAGTGTACCCGTCAGATAGCAATATAGCAAAGGTAAGAACCGGATATCAATCCGTGGACATGGTAGAATGCGATAATAAACTGAAACTAAGATTCAATCAAGTGATGGTAAAAAGATATTTTGAAGAGTTTGTTTAATTAACTAGTATGCAATTTACATAAAACTAAACTAAAATCACAAGTCAAACAATCAAGGAGAAAAGATCACTTCGGTGTCGAATCCATCTATAATACATTCAATACACTCATAGAAACATGACAAATACATGAAACATAGATTGACCAAATTCTCGTCAAAGACATCTAATCAAATGACTGTTCGGAAAGCTAGAATGAATAACACAAACTAACCACCTAAAATCATGCAATGAAGCTCACGTGTTGTAATCATGTCAATGTTTATAAAGATTGAATTAGCTTCCGATTAAGGTACACCAATCCAACAACTAGTTGGAAAGATAATATGAGAAACACACTACCCACCTCAAGTTGATTTAATTAGACAATCACATACATTTCTTTAACATACAATGTTCATACAAGGTTCATATAAATTAGGAGATTGTGTCAACAGATTCTAGATAAACATAAAACTAAGCATGAAACATCATAACAAACCCTTTGTCTTTCCAAACATAAGCATAAGGATACACATACACGAATAATAAATCATAAACAAGACTTCATTCACCATTCCTAGTCAAATGCCATAAATTAGCATAAATACATATACTAATCCATGAATACAAGCATAAACCATAAGTTTTCCAACATGATATGGCATACACACATACAAGTCTTGTAAACAACTCAAAATACTTGAATACATAATTTCATTGAAGAATAATCATACGATTGTCATAACATTAACACAATAATTGTCAATAATCCATGAATGTTGTCAAATGTATCTAAACTTCATCTAAACCAAAGTGAACAAGAGTTTTAGCTCATCATGAGCACAAGAATGACAAATAAGTAGGGAAAAATAGTAAGAGACATGCTATGAAAACAAGAATCAAACCACTCCTACAAGCCTAGATGTTGTTGTTGATGTATGGTGATCCTCTTGATGTTGTAATCCCTCCAAGATGCTTGAAATATGGCTGGAACAAGGTTGATTCGGAGCTCAAACAGTAGGTTTTTGCTCTGGTTGCTGAATGTCTGAATGAAAAATAAACTTCTGTATTTATAGACTGAAGGGGGCACGACCACGACCACGCCAGGAGGGAAGGCACGACCGTGCCTGTCACTGGGGCGCGACCGTGCCTAAGAAATGGCACGGTCGTGGTGCAGAGGGTTGACCGATCCGGAGCTTCTATTGGGTCCCATTGAACGAGGAAGTACGGCTGTCAGACTCACGGGATTACACGCGGTCGTGGGGCGTCAAGAGCACGGTTGTGCTCGGTAACTTGGCTTGGCGCGGTCGTGCCAGATGCGGGGCGCGACCGTGCCTAGGGTTTGGAAGACTGGCACGACCGTGCTAGGTAGGGGGCACGACCGTGCCTTCAACTCAGAAACCCTAAAAATCCAACTTTTATCTTGGAATTCCCTTGTTTGTTCACTCAGCTTCACAAAAACCTACAAATCTAGAAATGAAGCAAATAAGTGTCTAAACGTTGAAAATAACCAAGAATTGATCGTGAAATAAGCGAAGTTTTATGCCAAAAAGATGTGTAAGTTCTAACACATCAGGGCTACTCCTATCATCAGCCCCCAGTAAGGCGCAAGCATGATCCTGATCATGGTTGTGCCTGACTTAATCTATTTTCTTTTTCCTAGTTTTCCACACCTTCTTTTTAAGATTCATGATGTAGAAGTTAACTTAGAATGATCATTGATGCGAGGTCGTCGTGCCAAGGGTTTTACATCATTTTGATCTACTGTATACGTCATATGAGAGTGTTGGTGATCATAAGACCTTTTCAGCTGAATGTACTAGAGAGCATAGCTCGCCGAAATTATAAAGTACTTCAGCAAGTTTCTTATCCATAATGATCGTGGTTCGCGTAGGTAACTCTATCACCTGTGTTCGTAAGATGTTAGGGAGAAAGTAATATGACCGGATGCAATGGGGGAGGTGGTTGGTTATTCCCTAAGAGCAGCTTGAAGTAATAGGGACCGACTAGCTTAACTAGTCTACGCATATAATGTCTAAAGGTAGCGAGGAGAAAATAGCTAAACTAATCATTCTCCCGAAATAACTTTAAGTAATGGGGAGAAACTAGTTTATCTATCCCTCCATCAGGTCAGGTTTTTCTTATATATATGGTGAGATAAAGTTTTTATGACAAGTGGACTCTTGTTATGAGATCGAGGAGGATCACCCTACATGAGGTTGGGGTATGGTGCCATGGTGTAAGGTATTTGTATATAGCCTTAAACCTACTTACATCTATAAGCCCCAAGTAAGGGGTTGTTTGGTTTATTAAGAGTTGAACCATTAAGAGCTCTGAATGGTTCAACATGGTTTCTGTGCTGAACCATTAAGAGACTGGATGAACTATTAAGAGGCTGGTAAAATCTGAAACAAACACCCCCTACCTGTGACTGATTCAGAGGTAGCCTCTTAATGGAATCATTAAAAGGCTATCAAACAGCCCCTAAGCTAGTCATGTATAAGCATGATGTTGATGATGGTCCCTTTCCATGGGATTCACCCTTGGGTATTTATTGTTATTTCCTTGAGGTCTATCTTTAGCTAACCAATAATGTAGGTATTAAATCGATCGTGACAGATGAATTTCACGAACCGAGGGTAGCTTTGACCCAATAATGATGACAAAAGTAAGGCACGAATACGACCTTGGCGAATGCATGTCGTGGTGCAAGGGTGATTCAACCAAATAGTAATGTTAATAATTATGCATGAAATTGTTCAGGACGGGTGGATATCATGGAGCAAGGGTAGCTCGGCCAATTATAATTGTGAAAATAATGCATGAAACCAATCAAAACATTTGCATGGCGCATTGTGCATGGGTAGCTTAACCTGCAATGTAGTAACGGAAACATTATAGTTTAAACTAAATGAGTGAATTGTAAAGCCCCATCATAACTGACTATACTGACCTTAGCATGAGGAGGACAATGTGTGTGAGTTTTTTGACTGTAGGTTTTCGGGCTGTTGTGCATATTATATGAAATGAATGTTTACGAAATGATGTTTACAAATGAATGTTTACGAAATTTTTTTTACAGATGAATGTTTACGAAATATGGTTTATCAGCCAACACTTTGGAAATAAGTGTTGCGTCTATTAAGACCGTTGTATACCGGTCGGTAAAGCTCAAGGACTGATTCTGACAATTCTACAAAGTTTTGAAGAGTCAGTGACTCTCAGGCGACATTCTTAGTGTCGCCGAGAAGCATGGCGACATTCTTGAGAGTGTTGCCCGTGTCGTCTGGGGACACTTGTTGGGTGCCTATATATAGAACCTTATTTCTTGTAAATTAGGTTAAACTTCTGATTTTTACACTTTTTCTGTGTGTTTTACTCTTTGAGATTAGGGTTTTTGTAATAGTTAGTCAGGATCATATTGTAATTATCTTTTGGGCTTTATCTATAAAAGATTTGGTGTTTGTTTCAAGTGTTCTTCATATTTTATCTTTATTTCTTACCTTTGATCCTCAAATCACCAGATCTGTTGGTGTTTTGTGGATCTAATTGGTTCTGGATATCATTAGTACTTAATTCTATTTAAAACGGACCTACAATAAGGTTTATGAAATGTTTAAACAAAAGAAGTTTACCCATGTATATTTATTAATTGATTTACATAATGTGACATCAGGCAATTTTCAGGTTATTTATTGTAAAACCTTAGAACGCATTTATAATTTAATTATGTGCGTCTTAGACTTAATTTCAGTTAATCAGGTTATTATAAAGTCTAGCAAAGCCCTTCGTATGCATAGGTTTGCATTTCGTGAATTTTTGGAATTTACGGTACCACGTATCGGTAAAATGTCCGTATTTAGCGTTGGTGACCACCCGGTTAATTTAAAAATATCAGTTTTGATGAAAACTATATAAACTGGTTTATATTAGGGGATTATACGTGAATTTTTTATGCTACTTGTTAAATATCGCTTTCGGTGATTTTCGTTGCGTTTTACCCGGTACAATCGCGTACCGGATGAGTTAAAATGAACTGTTTGCAAAAATTATTATTTTTACTAATTATGATAGCAAATAATTAGTGGGTATTTTATATATTTTTATTTTGATAAAAAACCAGATAAAATTTTATAAAAGTGTTGTAGTTTTTATAAAAAGTCACCTACACTTGTGTGGTGTAGTTTTTATAAAACAAATGAGGTTCTAGAAGACCTCTCTCCCCAAAAATCAGCCATAAAATGGGTCCCACACCCTAGTCAATTATTAAACACACTCATTTGATTCCTTACACACTTAACCCAACTCCACACTTCACAAATGTGATCATATCCTTGCATGGTTTTTATGTGGAGCATGTCAAATCTCCATCTCTCTCCCTCTCTTGGCTGAAATCCAACCCCCACCCCCTATAAATACCCCTTCAAACTTCATTTGCAACTCCACACCATTTCTATCATCCTCTCTCTAAGTGTTCTTGAGTTTTGGTGTTCTTGAAGCACCTCTTGAAGATTCAAGAGTGTTAGCGGCTGATTATTCAAGGGAAAAACATCCATCATCTTTTAATTTCTCTAAGTGTCTCCCTTGATTTAATCAAGTGGTATGAACCCTAACCATTCTCTTACTTTCTTCTTACTAGTTTTGATTCTTGCAAGTGTTGTTCATCACCGACTAAAAGGATCTTTTTGAAACATTTAAAATCAGTAAATAATGGCTTATTATTGAAGGTCTTGATGGGTATATATGTATATATATTGGCGTATGTATGTGCATGTGTTCATATCTTGCAAAATGTTGATGATTAGGGCTTGATCTTTACATGCAATCAAATGTTTTGTTATGGTTTGTTTCAAAAATAAAATAATGGTATATTATTGCATAAAAACATGTTAGTTTATGCATGGATCATTGAATTGATGATTTAGGTGTTTATTGCTAAATATTGTTGTCCAAAAGCATGATTTAAACTTGGGTTTTGGCATGGATTATTTAGATTGTGTAAAATTTGGAAATATGTTGATAAAAATGATGTTTTATAGTAATAATTACCAGCTCTAAAAGTTTTATTTAGGTTGTGATGATTTGCTAAGTGTATGACATGTTTATGTTGCTTAAAAGATGCTAAAACGATAGATTTTTGTATGAAAATAGATAGATTTGTAAATCTGGAATCATGGCTGTAATATGATGATATTTTATTTCTAAAATATAGATTTTTAATAATATGTATGATTCTTGGTGTTTGGATGCGTTTCGTTAGGTTTTACGCTAAACTAGTCGATTAAAACGGTAGTTTTCGACATGAAAAATGAGTATTTGTTAAATCTGATTTTTGAGCAGTAAGTTTGAGTATATTTTATGATTAAAATACAGCTCTTAAGGTATATAATGAGTTCATGTTATGAAATATGCGTTTGTACTTGTCGTTTGACGTTTCGGTTGTCACGTATGTGCTAGAAATTGCCATGTTTAGGTACTTTATGTCAAAATAACGAAAGATTGTTTTATTTGATGAAATATATTTTATTAAGTATATTTTGATGATATATGATGTTATATGAACTCATGTGTTAGAAATTTGAAAGTTTGTTCATTAAAAGTTAGTCGTTTTGCTTAAAAAGTGCTTATGTGCAAATATTGTGATTTTAGTATTTTCACATGTGATTTAGAACTTATAGACATATGTATGGGTGTTTATATGTGCTATTTGGTTATATTCTTACATTTTGGTTGATGATAAGTAATAACACTTGATGTCTTCGTATGTGTGTATGATCCACCGTTTTTCGTTAAAAACATAACCGTGTGTCGTAGTCACCAACGGGTCGTTTAAATAAATATTTTCTTAAAAATATAATAAGTCTAAGTAGGTTGGGTGAACAACTTGCTTGTAAGACTTGAGGTTCAATTAGTAATGTATCCCTCATGTTTAGGGCACCGTTAGTGTTCGTGGGCGTATAATTGCTAGCACTCGTTTTCTGTCGTTCGTTACTTCAAGGTGAGTTTTTCACGGCCCCTTTTAAAACTATTTTGTTGTTTTATAAACTATGGGGGAAGAACATGCTTTCGTTCGTTTATCATGATATTGGACTTACGTTATGTGTTCGTTTGATGGTCTCGAGTAAGGGCTTTCGTTATAATCATTAGCCACGTGTAGGCCGCAAGGTGTGTTGATAGATCTATTTGGGACTGACTGCCCACTCTCGTGATTAGTAGCTCTGATCGGTCGTTCGTACGAGAGAATATATTTTGAAAGGATTCGTGGGGACATGCTGTATTCGTGTCTCGGTTTGATTATAAGCTCTAGGTACTGTCATCTTGTTGTATTCCTTGCAAGCTTATGACATATCACATGCTTGTCCAAGTTACTTGATAGTTCGTAAAATTTGTTTATGTTATCGTTAAACCCGTGAAACTCGTTCAACTTTATGTTGATGTTTTTAAGCATGTTTTTCAGGTACTTAGATGCTCTCGCACGGTTATGGAAACGGGCTTTTGGGCAAACACTTGCATCGGAATTCTGTTGGGACATTTAAAATTTATTTTGGATCCTCATGTGTTGGATCATGAAAACTCTCGTTTTAAATTTCAATGCTTTAATTTGGAAAATTGTAAGACTTATCTTTATTTTGTTAAAACTCTCCAACTTATGTGACCACCATGCTTACGTCTCGTTTCCGCTGCGAATCGTCGTTTTCGGGGTGTGACACATAAAGAAGTTTATGAAGCCAGTGATGGATGTAAAGTTATTTTACGAATGTACGAATCTTTTAATTGATGTTGAAGTAAGAAGTAAACATTTTTAGAAAGTTACAATATGAACGAATCTGCCATGATTTTCTTCGGGAATGGAAGCGAAGCTATGTTACAAAAAGAAGCGAAGTATGTTATGAATGGCAACGCCTTAATAAGGGCTTTTGTGGCTAGCCAACTATTGTACAACTGGATGGTGACGACGGTCATCTCAGGGTTAATGTGACTCCAGAAATTTGATGCTTGTTTACTCCACGGAGTCTACTTGCGGGAAGATTGATGCTTGTTTACTCTACGGAGTCTACTTGCCGGAAGCTTGATGCTTGTTTACTCTAAGGAGTCTACTTGTCGAAACATTGATGCTTGTTTACTCTACGGAGTCTACTTGCCGGAAGATTGATGCTTGTTTACTCTATGGAGTCTACTTGCAGGAAGTTTGTTGCTCGTTTACTCTATAGAGTCAACTTGTTGGAAGCTGGAATTGACGGTATAAGGAATTGATGGTTACGAGAAGGCGCATATTTGACATATTTGTTATACGTGAATGGTCTATATGTTATGTTTACGTACGATTTTACTAATGAGGTTAAATGCCTACATTTTGTTAAAAAGTTTTTTGAAGCTAACGTTTTATGTAAAACTAGAACTTACTCAGCGAAGCTGACTTTTAATATGCACATTCAGGTTAAGTGTATGGACGGATGATGCACGGATTCTTTGCTAGCGATGAGGAGTTACCTGGCCATCGAATAAATCTGGAATGATGCTATGTTTTGAATTATGAACAATGTTTAGTCAGTGTTATGTATGGATTTTATGGATAAGTTATGCTATGAATGAATGGGTTTCCGTTGGGTTGATGATATTCAATGTTTAAGAACTATATGTTAATGAGTAAATCTAACGCGTGAGGCCTCCCAGGTTTGGAGCCTTACAAATTGGGTCTCAAAGCCCCCTACCTTGCTCATCTCAACTAAGGATCATCAAAGGAAGATAAACAAGAAAGCTACACATGTTTTAAGGTAATAAAACAACTCTAAACTTACTTTTTTCGTTAAAGATGAGTTTTTGAGTTAAAAAGGAATTTAATCCAAAAAGGTTAGATTTTTACGTATGAAACAACATGAAAACTATAGATATGGCGTTCTGGGTACTAAACGAAAGTTTTGAACGATTAAAGTTCAAATCTTGACGTTATTACAGTCCATATCAGAAGAAAGAAAACGGATCTCGAATGGAGTACTCGTACATAGTACTCGTGCGTGATCCTTGAAGTTCACGCTTGCATGATCTTTACGGATACTAGGAGTACTCGCACCAAGTACCTATTAATGCATTGAAGAAAGTGACCTCATACGAAGCATGGAAGGGAGGAAAACCTAATATTGCACATTATAGGGTTTTTGGTTGTTTATGTCACATGAAAATCCCCTCGGTTCATCTTGGAAAACTTGACAATAGAAGTAGATCGGTTGTCTACTTGGGAACTGAACCTGGAACAAAGGCTTGTCGACTATTTGATTGAGAAAGGAAGCGAATATGGGATAGTAGAGACTTGGTGTTTGAATAATCAAAACCGTTTGATTGGGCTCCATTCTCGGACTCGATGCAGTTTGGAAACAAGCCGGAATGGACCGATTTCATCGTCCATTATGATGGAGCAAGCCCATGCTCGTTAAGTATCATTCAAGAAATCGAAACAAGCCCGGTTCAAAGTCCAAATCAAGAGATTGATCCACAATCTTCTAGTCTATCACATGTTCAGAATGATGTTGACATAGAAGATGAAAATGAAGAAGACGAAGAACATGAGGACCAATCCTTTGTTGTGACTGGAACATTGAATCAACCATCACTTTGAAGGTCATCGAGGCCTTCTATTATGCCTAAAAAATACGATGATTATTTTATGTTACAAGAAGGAGAACCGATGCACTTTGATGGTGAACCTGCAAATTTCAAAGAAGCAAGTAATTATAAAGTTTGAACTAGTCTCCATCGAAGAAAACGAAAAATGGTTTTTTTGTGATTTACCCCCGGAACCAAAGTGATTGGTTTGAAGTGGGTATTCAAGGTGAAACGAGATGCAAATGGGGCGATAACAAAGCATAAAGCAAGACTAGCAGCAAAGGGTTACACGCAAAAACAGGCGTTGATTTGGAAGAAGCAAAACATGGTTGGGTCGTGCACCATTTGGACGTCAAAGCGGCGTTTCTAAATGGTGAGCTATAGGAGGTGGTATACATGAAGCAACCCGATGGGTTTAAAGTGACAAGTAACAAACAAAAGATATATCGCTTGAGAAAGCCGCTTTACGGCTTGACAATCACATAAATGAAAAGTTGGATAAAACTCTAAAGAACTTGGGGTTTAACCGTTGCCCGAAAGAACATGTCGTGTACACGAGATCAAGTAAGTCGTCTTTAATTATAATTTGTGTTTATGTGCACGATCTTATCGTTACCGGAACAAGCATAGAAGAGATAGACAAGTTCAAGTGTCAAATGAAAACGAAATTTAGTATGAGCGATTTGTGACTCCTCTCATACTACCTGGGCATTGAAGTGTGTCAACAAAATGGCGGAAATGATTTGGCTGGCTACAGTGATAGTAGTCATGCTACAGACCAAAGTGATGGACGAAGAACCCCTGGCATGGTGTTTTATTATGGTGAAGCTTTAATCTCTTGGAACTCTTAGAAAGAAAAGACCGTTGCACTTTATCTTGCGAATCAGAACTTATGACGGCTGCAGCAACTGCTTGTCACTTGTCAGGAAATTTGGTTGATGGTTCTTTTGGGTGAATTAACGAGAAGCAAGGAAAAACCAGTTCTATTACGTGTAGATAATAGATCGGCAATAGCTCTTATGAAGAACTCAGTGTTCCATGGAAGAAGTAAGCATATAAACACTCGCTTTCACTTTATACGAGAACATGTTGAAAGAGGAGAAGTTCACGTCGAGCATGTTAGTAGTGAGTTACAAAAGGCGGACCTGTTGACAAAAGCGTTGCCAATGATTAAGTTTGAAGAAATGCGAACCTACTTGGATTGGTGGATTTAAGAAGAACAAACAAAGATTAAGGAGGTGTTCGAAAGGTTTTAACCTTTATTTGGGTTTTTAAGTTTTGTGATGTTTAGTCTTTCCAACTTTTGGTTGGTATTGTCCTTTCATTTTTTTTTAAGTCTTTTCATTTCATATTCTCATTTAAGGCTAGAGTTATTGCATGTCTCTTTGTATTCGGGTGTTACTTTCATTTGTTTCTATAAATATAATCCAAGAAAGAGCAGTGATAAGAGTTTATCACAAATTCATTGTGTTGTTTAGTTTGAGTATGATTACCAATTGTTTCCCATTTTACTCGAGTTCTTTAATTATTTTATATATTTCTGCTAATAACTAGTAATTGTGATTCATCATTCATGAAACAACTTTGAGCCACTTGCAAAATCTTGCTTAAAGCCTTGAATCATGCAGAACAACAAAGGCTGAAAACACCAAGATTTCAAAAACAAAATGAACTCATAACCCTAATCCAAAAGAATCGGTTTTTACACAAATCCACAAACTAAACCATACATCATTCAACTGCTTTCACCCATCCCAGAAGACTCACCAACATCTTCAACTCTCACCATCTCTTCAACCACCTTCCCCCTGTTCCGACCGCCATCAACCGCCTTATTAAACCGCTCAACCCAAACATCATAATCAACCGAATACGGCGTTCCAACAATCCCATCAATATAATCAGCAAACGCCTTCAATAACGACGACACTTCACCGAGGTACTGTTGGATCACCCTTTTCCTCCAACATCTTTCCCTCCACTTTAACGCGGATTCTATCGAATCAACTTGCTCTTGACTCGCCATTTTCCCGCCACAAATGTAGTAAAGAACATAAACCAGACTCTCGGCGTCCGAGGAAGGACAAAGCTTGCCATGCTGCAAAGCGTAAGCCGACGAGAACTGTAGGTTCACCGCAGGACACGTGTCTTTATCGTCCAAAACTGCACGACCCCACGAGACTAAAATGTAATATCCGTTGGTTGTTATGATGTTTTCGGGACAAATGTCGCCATGCTGGACGTTTGCTGACTTGGCACTTTTGAGAGCTGACAGGCAGTCACGACAGCAACGGATCGCGTCATCGGAAGTGAAGGGTATGGATTTTGTGGATAATGGTTGGCCGACGGGGTGTACAACGAGTACTGGTGTACCGCATGACGGGTGATCACACCGCCCTTTCGGACTCTGTCGTGTACAGTTACCCGAATGCAAGATTCTGCCGTTAGAAACGATTTGGGGAAGATTCTTGCTGCAGATTCCTTGTTCTGAGAAAATATTCAAGATCTTCGTTTGCCGTTGGACTTGATACCATAAACTCATATCTTCCCATGACGGTTCTAACCGGGTCGGGTGTGCACCCACGTATAACATCAAAGGCTCGGTCGGAAACTCTAACGAAAAAGCTTCATAACAACACCCATTCCACCCTTGCAGCAGTTCCTGCACCTGAAACCGATCTTGAAGCGCTTCAAGCTCCAAGATTTCACCTTTCTCAAGCTTCAACCGGTGATCTTGATCCGGTTTCTCATCAACTTTGACTATTTCAGCATCACGGTCAATGGGTACTATTGACTTTTCACCTTCTCCAACCAGCCGCCTCTCAACACGCCGTTGATGAAGACGCCGGCCATGATCCGTTGCTAATGATGTTATCGAGGTTTTCGACTCTCCACACCATTGAACTATCGAATAATATGTTGCTAAAACGATCTGCAAACATCCCAAATCCCTCCAGTTTGCATTTCCTAACTTGTTCCAAATCCGGTCAACTTGAGAAACGTTGACTTCAGCATGATTTATGATCCAATTCACCATCGACAGATACGGATTACCCGATGTTAATTCAAGCTTTCCCAGATCACCTTCGAGCTTAACCACACCACCAAAGGTGGAATCAAGAACTATAACATAAACGCAATCGTTGCTAGCAGTTGTATACTTGCTTAATGTTCTTGACAGCAATATCCGTGCAGCAAAAAAAAGAGCTTTACATATCGAAGAAGACGACAAAGTTAACCCGTTTTCGTGTTCATTTATAATACTTGATCTGTAAACTGCAAAGTGGACAACTTGATCCCATCTCACATGCGGGTCAGATTCGTTTCTTGACACTAAAGCAGCACCACATAGAGAATCAAGTCTTCTTCTTGATATTGCTTTCTCAACTGTATAGAATTTGGATCCAGAATAACGAGGACACCATATAGAAAACTGGGATTGCGCGTATTCATCCCATAATGTATGCCATAAAGAATCAGCAATGGCATGCAGGAAATCTTCAAGTGCTAAGAATTCTTGTTCTTTTGAGGTGTAAGTGGACTGAGGGGAGCATGGCATTCGGTGTAGTTGTTGAAATAACACGGATTCTAATGCGAAATCGAGGTTTTGTAACTCATCGAGTACAAAAGGTGATGTGAAACTGTGATCTGTGACCCATTCTTCAAGGTGTTGTGTGAATAAATCGATGTCGGTGAGGTTTCTTGCAATTTCTTTGGTTGCTTTGAGTGCTTGTTTTGAGCTCGATGCACTGCGTGAGGAGATAACTGCGTTTGGAAGGATTTGAAATGAGTTATTCAAAGTTATAACTTGGGTAAACTAAATGACTAAATCCATATTAGACTAGGCTTGGTAAACAGGTCGTGTTCGCGGGTTGGATACTTGGAGGGTCGACCCAATACGAACCCGAAAAGCATGTCAGACACATGAACCCGAACATGACATGTTTAATGCGAAAACAAATTTATTTAATTTTGTTTTTTGGATATTAATACTTTAAAATTATAAATTTACATATATGTATATATTATTTTTTTAAGCAATTTGGTTTAAACTATGTCAATTTGTATTTGAACCTTTAAATTCTGGGCTTTTGGCGTAAAAGCACCTCAATAGTTTAATTTATTACATAAAACACATTTAGAAAATATATATATAAAAGTAAATAAGCGAAACGGATCAACCCACGAACCCGTCAGGTTGACAAGAACACAACCCATTTAGAGTGTTCACAAGTTTGATCCGAAACTGACCAGAACCCGTTTAGACTAAACCCAAACCCGTGAATTTCGTGTTGTGTCAGAAATTTACACCCCTATGTTAGACTAAATACTAATGATGCAAACCTGATTCAGTCTTTCTGAAACTTCCATCCAAACTTTGTCCACCAACCGAACCCAAATCATATTGACTTGAACTTGAACCTAAACAAGTAAAGATAACATAACACCGTTTATCTAAATTGTGAAACATGAAAAGAAGGTACTTTACGAATCTTTAACCTGTTATGCTAACATATATTTTGCTTTTGGATTATTAAGGTGGTGTTTGGATGTGTGTTTTATCACAATTATCAGTTTTGGGTGTTTGGGTAAGTGATACTAATGTCTAATTATGATTTTCTGATTATTTAGTGTCAAAATAACCAATATGGATAAGCAGACAAGAAACTGTGTTGGATAAATACCTACCTATCCTAGCTTTAATCAACTGGTTTTCTAACTATCCATTTCTAAAAAGGCATTAAGTTGGTCTAATGTTACACCCAAATGCATTAATAAAGGCATTAACTGTCTCTCAAATGCATCTTCTTTTACAAGTTAAGGGGTGTTTAGATGGGCGTTTTAATAGTGATTACCCCCACTTAAAGAATCAAAATCAGATAAATTGCTAATCAGACAGTACTTAGGTAATTTACATTCATCCCAGTAATCTTTTCCTTCCTCCCTCCAACTGTTTCCTTGCTTCTCCAATTTTGGTTATTTTGACCTTAAAAACTAATTGGGGGCAAAATGTGCAGGTATAACTATAACCTAACTTAAGCAATCCACTAGCATTACATACTTAAAACACTGTAATAACAAAAAAAAACCAACTTCATTGCATCTCACAAACAGAATATACAAGTGAAAACATGTCTAATTTCAACAGAAAACAATAAAATCTAAGAACCTAAAAGGGGGAAGTCTCAAGTCTCTAACATTCAGTGGGTTACATTTTGCACCAACATATGAACCCAAAAGATGTTTTCAAGAATCAAGAAACTTGACAAGAACTCACCTATTTGCATATTGGTGCCTGAAAATGTGAAAAAGCTGCAAGATTTAAAACCCCAGAATGGGTTTGGTTGAAAATACAAGACTAGATGTAATCAGTCACCATGGAGCCCAATGTGGAACAAAGAATGAAACCCTGATTACAAAGACAGATAGATATTTGGTTATGATTGGAAGTGATAGAAAGAAACATGCCAAAAAAGAAACATCAAGCCAACTGCTTACAATGATGAAGATGATGTTGATGATGCTTCCCACTCTCATCTCCACCCACACCCACCAAAGATTTTGATTATTTTTAGTGAATGTAATATAAAAATTGGGTGGATTTTTGTAAATGTTTAGCATCCAGATGTGGTTGATGGTTGTTTGGTTTTGTTTGTAGGTTTCTTTGTCTGGTCTTGTGCTTTACCAATCTTTGAATCTTTCTTTTGAAGCTCTCTTGATTCCCAAGAGACCCCATTTTCAATGATAAATATTTAAAGTAATTTCAATCACAATTTTCAAGGTTCATCAAGATTAAGATTGAGTTTTTTTTTTTTTTTTTTTTCATCATACAGTTTTTTAATAAATGGAGTTTGTTTGTAGGGTTGGAAACTTAGAATTGTATGTGTGGACCATGTGGTATTAACTATTAAGTTTGTCAAAGTGAAGGAAATAGAAAGAACGTTGTGTTATTGTTGATATTTTATTGGAATGAAAGCGAAGGAAAATGAAAGAATAAATTGGAATTTTTTATTGTCTTGTTTGGCTTAAAAAAAATAATACTTTTATCATATTTTAGTTTTAAATCCTACAATTACTGATTATTCATATATTAATAAAAAAAATAGTTATTTTCTCTAGGGTGATTATAAGCATACACCACCCCTCACATTATATTACTTGTATAGTCTTATACAGGTCGTATAACCCACATCATACGGGTTGTATAATCTCATACGAGCGGTATAGTCTAAAAGTCAAAACCGACAAGTTCTGGACATGTCATATCACTCGCATCTAGACATATATTGACACTCTTGTGTATCATACAACCAGCGTCGTCTCAAAACGGCTTGTATTGATGGAAAAATGTGTAATACAAGCCATATTGAGGGTGGTGTCTAGATATAAGGCTATGTGTAGTGGAGCCGTAATTGGAGGGGCATTAGTGATGTGGCAAGGGCGTGAGACGTGGAACACCGCTCCCATGAGCGTGAGAATGGGCGTTGCCCATGGTCTGTAGTGCGGTCACGACGTTGCCCCGATTCAAAACAGAAGGTGGCTAGTGGCTTGCCACATGTGTTTCATCTACGTCTGGGACGTGAACCGCTACACATGTATGGGGGTGGTGTCCGGATATCCTTACCCCCTTTAAATAACTATTTTTAGAATCTTGAAGTGACAGTGCAGGTTCATAACAAATTCCTCGTCTCAAAATAAATATCAATTAATCAAAAAATAAAAATATTAATTTTAAAGGATGGAAAAATATTTTTCTTATTTATTCTATTTTGTTCTTAAGTAAAACATAAATAAATATTAATTATTACCTTTTCAATTAACAGTAAGGATAACGAACTATAGATTATAAAATTAAACATAATAAAGCTAAAAAAACTGAAAGTAGTTTAAGAAATATTAAACTTCTACGGATTTAACATCAATTAAATCGAGTAAGTTATAACTAAATAATACGTCATGTGACATGTGATTAGTAACACCTTTATCCTTCACCAATTATATTTTTCAAGAAATTCAATGATCTTTCATGTACCCTTAACTTTTCACACAATCTATCGCCTTTTTTATATTTATTTTTCGACAAAATTGGATTTTAATAATTCAAAGTTTAACTTATTTCTGATAATAATTCACAAAGACAATTTGACACTCAAAACTTTTACTTTTGTTGAGAAAGACGATACAAATCGCTTAATCCTCATAAATTTACTCTTGATTTCGCTCACAATGGTGATTATGAGCGAAATAGAGGACCATACATTGTCTATAAGCGAAAACGAGTGGAAAATAAATGTAAATCGAGTGCAAATCTATAATAATTATCCGAGAAAGATTGAATTGAAAACAAAAGTGAAAGTTAAGAGTAACATTGTCAAATTGTGAGTATTTATTTTTATCAGCCGTCATAGTTCATATTATTATAATTCAATTTGCTAAATATTTATAAATATAAACTATTTAGTTTTTCGTATCGTATAAATAAATAATATAGTAATTTTTAAATAAAATAAACAAACTTAAATATACATATATGTATAGCAAGTTTATATATATAAAATATTGACAATTTTTTAAACTTTATTAAAAAAAATTAAGCATAACTTAAAATTTATCGTTACAAATTAATAAATTGTTAAAATTTCACCAAGTCTTCAATTAAAAAATAGAACACAAAAAAAAATTAATTGAAAGGGCTGAACATGCTCGTCCCTGAACTTGTCTATCCCATGAACAAACCTGCAAAAATACGGCCATAAATGGACTCGAGCAATGTGACATCTAGCTTCGTCTGTCTTCAGTGGTGCCCGTGGCCATCCATAGCCTTGCATTATAGGTGCTCTAATCTTAACTTTTGACAAATTAATCGTTAGATGTAGTTTTTCTTGAGTTTACATAGTTTGTATAGTTTATAGGATATTTTTACCAATTTGTAAAAATGAGCTTTCAAAAGATGATTTATGAATTTTCACATTTTTCTAAAAAGCAACTTATTTCTTAAGATTTTTGTATTAAATTGATTAATTTAATATGATGATGTTTAATAGAAACTAATAGCAATTAGTTTATACTTACCGTTAATGATAAAAATATATTTCAACTCTTTGAGCAAATAATTGAATTTGGTAGTTACGAAAATAGAGTAGCTGAACCAAGGGAATATATTCGTGCTACTGCTCTGTTTTGTCCCTATTGAACATTGTTGACTGACTAAGTTTCATTACTGTAGTTATAACTTATAAAGAAAGAAACATAGAAAATTTAATAATATATTTAATAATTATTTTTTATTGTAAGAAAATATAATAACTTATTTAATTATTATTTTTGAATTAATTTGCTATAGATAGACGCATTTTTTCCAAAGCCTAAACACTTGCACTAGGAAAGAAATAATATAAATTTGTTTAAAAACAAGCAGTCACATTTCATCCTTTGAAAACCAATTTATTACTTTCATGTAAATTATCATAGTTTTAAAGAAATATATTTGTAATATCTAACTATATACGGAGCCTTTATGTAATCATTTTATATTAATAAATATAAAGTTACATTTGTGGTTTAACTTGGTATTAAGCCGGAGGAACCATCTCAATACTCAAATAGTAACTAAGAGGTGGATGTATTTTAGTGCAAAAGCAATGCCAAATTTTTTAACGTACTTATTGATAGCGACAATATTGTTCCGGATTACTACGACAATGTCATCGACATACACCAAAATGTATAACATGTTGACATGCAAGTGAAAAAAATAAACAGTGGATGATATGTCTTGGAACTTGTGAAACTAACTATACGAAGGGGTTTGGAAAGACGGTGAAACGAAGCCTTAGGGGTTAACTTTAGGACTTGTGAATCAAAGAAACATGATCTTGTCGTTTTGGGTCAACAAAACCAAAATTTTGCTTCATATACACGGTTTCCTTGAGATTACACTGAATGAAGGCCTTCTGAAGATTCAATTGTCTTTGCGGACATTTTCTGGTTACCGCAAGTGTATCACCCCAACTTTTATATATATGAATGAAATTACAAATCCTTCTATTTCAAAGTATTATTAATTAATTTGTGAATTATTAGTGTTTAATATACTTATGATGGATCATAGGTGTGTAATAACTTTGGGTTAAATTGAATATATAACCTAATTAGAAGGGACCATTGTGTAAATTGTAACTTAGTTGACTTGGTCAACATTATATACTCCTTCGTTACTTGGAATAGAAAAACGTTATCAAGGTCAGATTTGAAGATTTTTGATGATTTTTCGCGTTTCCGGAGCTGTTCAGTTCTTCGGGCGACGTTGATCATTCATCCGACGACACTCATCATTCATCTGATGACACCGATCATCCATCCGTCGACACTAGTGTTTTGGCGACGTTATAATCTTGAACGCAAGTTTACTTGGCGACACTAATCACTGTTGCAATGTCTTCACTAGTGGCGACACTACCAGACGACTCGGCGACACTGGTGGCGACACTATCCAAGTACTCTTAAAAAAAAGAGTATTTTGGAGAAAATTTCTTGAATGAATTTTTGAGAGGATATTGCAAAGAAAATGAGGATTATTGTCAAAAAACTTGGAGACAACATTTTTCCGGTTTTCAGAAATTTTGTTTCTTTGGCAATAGTGGATATAGGGATGTTCGAAGATCTTCACAACTGTCCAAAACTTTATTTGTATGACATGGATGTCACATCTGAGAGTATTTGGATCCTGAAAATGTAGGCTACGAGCATATATGATGCTTCTTTAATAGGGTGACAAGTAGTTGAAGATTTGAGGATGGATTTAGAGTTTTGTCGTCTTCTGAAGACCTGACCTTTTGGTACTTATTAGTGGAAGTTCAAACCTTTATCTTTTTTCTACAAGTTAGGAGGATCTACACTTGAAAGGGAAAATCACATTGAAAAGTATCGGATTATCAGTTATTTGTGAAGATGTGTGACATGGTTGATCTTTAGATATCAGGATCTGAAGAATCGTTGGATCATATCAAGTTACATTGACAGAGTTAAGCACCTTTGTGTTAAAACCGGTTATTTAATGTTAATCGTTGGAAGTTTAAGCCTTATCTTTTGCCTATAAGATAGGAGGATCTACATATGTGGGGAAGAATGACATGAAAGACGTTGGGTTATCGGTGGATTCAGAAGACGACGTGGAGAACAAGGCTCATGAGCTTATAAATAGGGCATGTGGTCTCATTTGTCATTGTTGGTTTTTCTGTGAGCCACCATCTCGGGGGAGCTCACCCGGGGTGGAGGAAAGTTATGTATTTTGTTGTCCAAACTCAATGAAAGATCATAGCTTTATGTTTCTATCACGTTTATTATGTTGTCTGATTGCTTGTTTGGCTCACAACAACCCGTCTCTACTCACTTCTATAAAAAACGAAGCTGGAATCAAGATATGGAGGGCTATCAATTAGGATCAGAGCCTAAAACACAGGAAAGGTATACAAGCTCTCAAAAGCATTGTATGGATTAAGATAGGCACCACGTGCTTGGAATGTGAAGTTAGATCAAACTCTGAAGTCCTTAGGCTTCAAGAAATGCAATCTAGAACAAGCTGTCTACACCAAGATGAATAAGAACTCTACGTTAATGATCGGAGTTTACGTTGATGACCTGTTAGTTACAGATACTCCAAGGAAGGAAATAAACTTACTCAAATTCCAGATGGAGGATAAACTTGGAATGAGCGATCTAGGATTGCTAGCATACTATCTCGGGATTGAAAATGATTGGAGTTTACGTTGATGACCTTAATAGTTACCGATACTCCATGGAAGGAAATAAACTTATTCAAAATCCCAGATGGAGGATAAACTTGAAATGAGCGATCTAGGATTGCTAGCATACTATCTCGAGATTGAAGTTACCCAGTCAGGGGGTGAGATTGCAATTAAGAAAACATGATATACAAATAAGATCCTGAAAGAAGCCGATATGGTTAACATCAATGAAACAATGATTCCCATGGTCCATGGATCCGGGAACCAAGTTGACCAAGACTGAAGAAGGAAATCCAGTAGATGCAATGCAGTACAGAAGTCTGATCGGGTGTCTTAGGTATCTATTGCATACAAGGCCAGACCTATGTTACTTAGTTGGATTACTCAGTAGATTCATGCAAGAACCAATGGAGCATCACTTGCAGGTGATAAAACAAGTAATACGCTACATTAAAGGAACAAAGGAGCATGGAATCATTTACAAGAAGCAAGGAGGATGCAAGATAACAGGTTATAGCGACAGTTGTTATGGTGTAAACATTGATCAAGGAAAAGGAACTACAGCTACTTTGGAGAATCACCTATAACTTGGAGCACTCAAAAGCAACAGACAGTAGCATTATCATCATGTGAATCAGAATTAATGGCAACTAGTGCAACATTATGTCAAGCACTTTGGTTAAAGAGACTACTCAGTGAAATAACGGGCTGGAAGAAAGAAAAGATAGCTCTGAAACCAATTGCTGCCCAGAATTAGATTGCACACAACAATTGATCACAATTCACATTCAATACAAAAGTCAGTTTATGATTCATTGATCAATTGTTGTGTGCAATCCAATTCTGGACAACATCTAAGTCGTATTGTTTATTATTGAAATAATACAATTTTTGAAATCAAACTTGACACACTAATTTATAAAAATTTCAGAAAAAGTAATCTGGCCAATGTGTACCAAACAATTTACCTCTTCTGAACATTTACCAAACCTGCCACCTCTATTTAAAACTCTACTCATTTGCATCATTTCATTCTTCTCATTTGAAATTCATTCAGCCATTATAGAAAATGGGCCGAGATATTGTGGATTTTTCAGCAAGCAGAGTTTTGTGTGATCTACCTACTTGTCTGATCGTATACACTCAAAAAGGGTAGGGGGCTCAAGTTTCTATCACTATTTTTTTTAAATGTTGAGGATATTTTCGTCAAATAGTCAATTTCAAGCGGTCATCTATGAATTTAGTTTTTTTTAATAGCATTAATTTAGTTGTATTACATTCAGAGGACTGAGGAGAACTACTAAATGATTGTGTACAAGTTATTATTCTTATTTCTTATTGTTGCAGAACCCCTTTTTATAAACTTTTTTGTTATTTTTAACTGATCTCTATAATTTGGGAAAAAAATGCTTTGTTGGATAAAGGAATATAATCTTCCATAAATTTAATTTTGGTCTAATTTCACCAATTCCTTACATTACTTGTAGTTCACCCTGTGTTTTGAAAACCACCAAATCAAAGAGAGTAACAGGGGAAGAATGTTCTACTCTTGTATGGAGTCAACTAAAACTTATTTAAAACAACTAAACAGAAAACAAACTGTATATCCAAAGTCCTAAAAACAAGCTAAATGATCCCATGATCTAACCCACTAATTAAACTCTAATAAACCATAAAATAAACATGTCAAAATAACCTAAACTAACTTCTGACCCATGACCCGTTAACCTTTGACCCGCTGACCCGTGACCGGTAAACAAACGATTAAGATTAACCCAACATTTTTAGCCACCCGTACTTGGGTTTTTACATTTGAAATTCAAACAATATTGATGCTCCTGCCTTTTGTGATTTTTTAAATTTAAAAAACAGAAAAGATTGTGTGTGTATATAGATTTCCAAATAGCAGATGAAAGAAGTCTTATTGAACCATCTGTTGAAGTCTTACTGTGTAGTCTGTAGTGTGTGGTTTAATGATATGGTTCAAGAAGGGTTTGGGTGTTGAAATCTACCTCACCAACAGATATCTCAGACTTCTTTTTTCGTGAGAACGCTTTAAAACTCGCTCCCTTTTCTGGTGAAAAGAAAAAAAGATAAAAAGTTATACATCAATTAATTAATTATTATTCGCATCCACTTGGGGATGAAGTAGTTGCAGCATATTACAGCCGGAAGAAATTGTTGTGCTATAAACTTATGAATTTTATTTATAAAAACAGCACGTACCTTTATACTTGGCTTCAACGCCAGTGATAGGAAGCTGAGAAAAATATGGTTTATGTGAATGCCGCGTAAAGTTTAGGTTATGTAGGAAGTATTCTCCTGTTGTTAATTGAAAAGGGGAGAGATCTCCGCTAATGATGTGATTCCATGACTTGTAATAACCCAACACTTCTTCTTCTTCTTCTTCTTCTTTCTCAATCTTTCCATCATCATCTTCATACACAACACTAATCCCACATTCCCTGGTATATCTCTTGTATACAGTAATAGTAATGTGGTCACCACCTTTCATCTCATTCGGCCCAAACATCCAATGGCTTAACAAACATAAAGACGTACCCTCTAATTTGACTAAATCAACATAATGTCGATAAATCCAGGTGTGGTTTTTTGTAATATTACTAATTTTGATTATTGGCAACTCAAAAGAATAATCTTTAAATGTCTCCACAGCACAACAAAAATTTAATCCTTGGAGCTTGTTAGGAGATGATGGGATGGTAAATGATATTGATGAGCCCTTGCTTCTACACCTAATCCAATTCGGCATCGAGTCTCCCTCATATAAGGTGCTGAATATTCCAAATTCATAATACATCTGCCAAACAAATACAACATTAATTAATCACCTGAAATTCATAAATAATACACACAACAAGAGACAATTAATTAATTAGAGGAAACCTGGGTTTCACGTTCAATTGATTCTACTCCAGATTGGGAAGTTATCAGGCGTCTTTCTTTAATAAAGTCTAAATTTGTCCAGCCCAAATTACGTAATACCTTTTCCCCAACACCTGCCAGACCTTGAATTTTGATCACACCATCAATTTCAATTAACGAAGGTGATAATAGTCCCCAAACTCCTATTAATATGAGCGGGGACATTTCTGGATCAAATTTAATGTTCCTTAGCAAAATCTTATATCCAGGAAATAGATTGAAACGAGAAGAAGCAACTGATAGAAACCTAAGTGTACGTGGAGGAGGCTCGATTGATATAAGCATTTTACAGTATTGCATATGAAGTCTCTCAAGCCTAGGAAGGGTTCTCACACAATTGGGCATTGAAACAATTGGGTTGCCATCTAAACATAATTCCTCTAACATGGATAGGCAACTCCAGTCCCTCGGAAAGGATTCGTTAGACAAATTATTGCATCTAAGTGACAAAATTTTCAATGAGCTCGGTAAAGAAATTGTAAAGAACTTCAAATCACTTGGTATAGCCTCGATTTGAGATTCATGGAAATTACAACCATCTAACAATAGTGTTTTCACCTTCTTTAACTTCCCGATGGATATTGGAAGCCTTTCAAGCTTGTAACAGTAACTTAGATCAATGTGGACAAGTCCAACACATTGCTCAACTGATTCACACACCTGAATCAAACTTATGCACCTTCTAACTATTAACCTCTCAAGTGCAGGGAGTTGGGAAAAACCACCAACACTATGAAGTTGTTTACAAAAACTCAGATTAAGAATCTTCAATGATCCAAGCAATCGCTTATCATTTGAGCTCGATCCAAAAAATCCCTGGAGTGAAAATACGTTAAAATATATGGTCAATGAGTTTCATTAAGTGAACACATAATATCGATAAAAGATCAAGTAGATTCATCAAAATCTCTTAGTTACCTTTAGTCTGCTAGTAAATCGTAGTGAGCTACTATAAGACATGTCAAATGTTTTGATATTGCTATGTGACATGTCAAGAGCAACCAAATTCTCCATAGGTAACTCTGAAGGTATGAGCTTGAAATGGAAACCATGCATACACAACCATCTTAATTGTTTTGGAAGATTCTTATAAGACCCATTGATTTTCACATAGTTGAGTTGTAGAAGTTTTAGATTATCCATCTGACTCAATGCATCTGTTTTGAGCGGTAATGATCCACTTAACCTATCTTTCTCGAGCATTCTCATGTCAAGAGCAAGGCCAAGAACATTTTCTGTGCCCTGAGAATAAGGAAATACAACAAAAAAAAGTTTGTTTACACGTATATGGATAAAACAAAATACTTAGAACATGCATATTACTAACAAGCATTCATGGCTTCTTACCTTTTTTTGTTTCAAAACTTTGAATGACTCCTCGTGACACCATAATCGACTACGTTCCCATGGTTTGTCACGTGATTCTTGACGTACTAAATCTCTTCCCATCTCTTGAACCAATGAATGCATCACCAATTCGTTATTCCATTTGATACTAAGAAGGCATCTATCAGTGAGACGCGTGATCCCAGATCTTGTGTTTATGTCACATGCATTCAGTATTGTTTCAGTCACATCTCTATCCATTCCCACAAAAAAACATGCAATATGCTTAAACAATTCCTTATCTTTTTCGAATGGCAAAGCGTCAAAGCTCATCTTTAATGTCGTGTTTATATGGGAATGAGGTTCTTCCCTTAGCACTTTTATGCACTCTTCCCAATATGCTACATCTCGCTTCTGTAGAGACCTGCCCAAAACTTGAAGAGCCAATGGATGTCCTTCACAATACTTCACAAGCTTTCCTGAAACCTCTTTATAACCTTCCCTGGGCTTATTGATCTGGAATGCATTAATGCATAAAAGCTCTAATGATTCAAATTCGCATAAGCCATTAAGTGAGACCTTCTTATGCTTGGTTTGAACTTGTGAATTGAATAATGCACACCATTCCGTTAAAGATGCATCCTTGGTTGTAATTATGATTTTGCTTCCTTGGTGAAAAGCTTTCTTTCCAAGTAAAGCATCCAGCTGGTCAAGACAACCAACGTCATCAAGAACTAGTAATACCTTTTTATGAGTAAGCGCGTTCTCAATCTTAGAGGTGTATGCAGAAACATCATGAACTTGTATCGGTATGTTTTTTGAAACGTCTCCACAGAGTTGCTTTTGTAAATCAAGCAATCCATTAAAGTTTTCCTTGCATCTTGTATTGATACCTTCAATAAAGCTACTTTTGTCAAATTTACTAGAGTGTAACCCAAAAACATATCTTGCCAAAGATGTTTTCCCAATCCCACTCATGCCTACAATTGTTAGGATGTCAGCAGTATGACGAGATCCATCGATCAACCATGAACCAATGGAATTAATGTAATTGTGCATCCCGATCAGACATGGCAGGGTATTGCTTAAGGGTACACCTAATCTATGGTGGATGTCGGTAACAACTTCTTTAATAAACTCCGTCTCTTTCCTGGAAATTGATTTTAGTGAGAAATATAGAACAACCTGATCTAAAGATATGACAATTCAAAGATCCAACCCACATGTTTAGATTATGCTAAATTTTATAACTATGCCTTTGTGTTTATAGATCTGCAACTTCTAAAAAGATTGTGATAGAAAATGGCGAATTTACCTGTCCTTTGCATCTTTCCCTTTTAAATCAGCAACTTCTGTGAGTGCCCTCTTCCATGACTCCATCTTTTGAGCCAATCGACTTCTTTTCTCTGCATCTGTTTCTGCCTCCATCTTCTGTTTATGCTTCGCCATTGCTTCCTCGAAGTTGCTTTGTTGCTTCCTGACATGGGTGGGCTCAACATCATAGAAGATGGGGATGACGATCTGGTTACAGTTCCTTTTTTGGTGAAGGATTAGTACCAATTCATCTAGGCACCAGGTGGAAGAAGCATAATTGTTGGACAAGACGACAATAGAAGCCCTAGATGATTTAATGGCTCCCTCCAGTTCTGGTTTCAGAGGCTCTCCGGTTTCAATCTCTTCATCATCCAAAAACGTGTTGAAACCGGCATCCAAAAGGGCGTGGTAGAGGTGATCAGTGAAACGATTACGAGTGTCAGCACCTCTAAAACTTAAAAATACGTCATATCTGTAAGTATGATTATGAGCTGATGAAGAAGATGAGGATCCCGGTGAAAGTTCAGTGAGAAAAACCATTTTGAAGTATTGAAAGCTATGAATGATTTGAGTAATTGATCCAATTTGAAAGGTTTATGGGTCAATTTGTAATGGTGGTTGAATTTACCTAAAAAGTCAAAGACGACTTTTATTACGGGACCTACTGGTTATGTACTTTGCTTGGTCAACGACGACTCTGTATATTGTAATTATATTTTGTTTTAATAATTTAAACTAACCCAGCGCACTGCGGCGGGTTTTTTCCTCTCCTTAAATCCTATTGCACGACTGATCGTTTGATTAAAGTTTAAAACGAAACGTAGAGAAAATAAGGATATCGTTGCATTGGTTTTTTTTCTCCGTAAACCCCATTGTAATCACCGTTCAATTTTGACTAAGATTTAAAAAAAAATCTATGATGCTAAACACATAAAAATAAAAATAAGTTAAAAAGAAAAAATTAACATAAAAAGAAGAACATAAAAAAAATAAAAGAAGCATTGTATAAAATTAAAGAAAAAAATAGTCTGTTAAAGATTAAAAAATTTAGGGAGAAAACAATTAAAAAGAAACCTTTTAAAAATCATTAAAGAATTAAAAAAAATTACTAAATAAACCTAAAACTAATTAAAGGAAAAAAGTAAAAAAGAAAATAACAGAAAATATTATGATTTTGGTCATGAATTTTTTAAGATTTATTATCTAAACGTTTGTAATCAATTTTTTTTTGAACGACAGAGATTTCATTAAAACCAAACTAGCAAGATGTTAGAGAAAAATACATACAACATAGAGGGAAAAACAACAAGCCACAAGGGACCTAAACAAACAGGAAATTGAGCTTGAAGTTACACCAAAAAGACCAATCTAGGCTTTTAAAATTAGCTCGGTTCTTCACCCAAAGAAAAGTCAACACCTTGATCTCCTCCTCTATTTTATGCACCGAAATGGCTTTGTTGCTATGAACCTTTTCATTTCTCGCTTTCCAAATACACCAACATGTAGTGAGGGAGATTGCATGGATTATCTTCTTAAATGTTTTGCAACCAGGAGTGCTTTGTGAAGGTCCAAGAGATCTCTAGAGGAAAAAGTGAAATGTGGGGAATCTTGCACCAAAGGGATATTTTTTTGCCATACCGAAAGGGCAATAGGACAAGAAGTGAGCAGATGGCCCATTGATTCCGGGGCAGCCTCACAGAACCGGAAGCGAGCGCGGGATAATATTCCTCCGAGCCAACGCTTCAAGAATTGAGAGTCTTTCCATTTCTGCTCATCACCCAAAAACATTAATCTTTATGGGAAGCCAATTGTTCCAATCCGTAACATAGTTATTACTAAGACATCCAGTACTATCAATTTTAGTTCTAATAGAACGAACTGAAAAAACACCATCCAAATCATCAGACCAAAACCATTTATCAATTGACAACAAATTATACCGACATATTATCTTGAGAAAGGTAAATCCATTTAAATACCGACATATTATCATTAATTCAAAATTTAATAAATAAATAAAACTAAATAAAAGTATAATATTATAGGAAACGTGTATACAGTCAGATTTCTTGGAAATATGCAAATATGATGTTTTTGAGAAAATACATAAAGCTTGATTTGTTCTCTCTCTCTCTATATCATTTACACATTCAAAAAAAATTCCCAAAACCCAAATGAAAATTTAAATTTCAATTGACTTCAGCAAAAACGTAGACACAAACCATGCATATGGATTGATTCTGAGTGGATTTCTGATAGCATCATCTTCGTTGTTGTACATCTCCGACAACGAGCATAGCCGGCCACCCAAGCACTGTAGGATCTGACCACCACCCACACCCCCTCCCTCTATCTTTCTCATCGTCCTCGCTCAATAGATCTGAGCGGTGATTGGAAAGCGATGATGAAGCTGAAGACGTTTCGTTCGCATCCGCTGACTACCAACACCTAAGAGACTGGTATTAACAAAGTAAAGAACAGAGGATCGAGAAGTAAGGGTCAGGCTGATTCGGAAGGAAAGATCTCTTTGAAGACTTACGGTGGTTAATCAAGTGCATTGATGAGTTGTACCTTTGGGTAGGCTGATGGTACGAAGGTGGCAGCGTAAGAAGTGTGAAAGTTTGGTGGCGAAAATTAAAAACTCTAAAAGTCTATTGTACATATCGACATGTCTCTATTACCATCTCCGGTAGCTATTTATTTTTGTATCCAGATCCACAGAGTATGCCGGCGATCTGTTGGTTTCAGTGGTGGTTTGTACATGACAGTGGTTTTGTAAAAGTAGATATGAATGTACAAGTTATTGTAGCGTATTTTCTCTGAATTTAGTACTTTTTGTCCTGAAAGTTGCTTTTAATATACCAGCTTGTGAGAGTTGTACTGTATGCATTGTAGGATATACAGTGTTACTGTAGCCACCGTATTTTACTAAGAATGATAATAGCTTATTTATACGAGTTTTAAATTTTCAGAAAGTAAAATTAATGATAATAATATAACAATATATAAATTACAAAACTAAAAATTCGGTTAATGTAGTAGATGAGTTTATATAAATTAAAGTTTTTACATTATGTTTTACATACGTTAAATATAATACACATAAAACAATAGAAATAATAAATACTAAATAATATTAAAAGGATAAGTGACGAGGTATGATATTAACGATCATCCCTCTTTAGGGGCAAAATAGGGATTTAGCTTAACAAGCTTTCAGTTATAAAAGGCGGGACCCATTCAGAGCTAAAGAGATACCAGCATGAGGGCTCTCCACCAAAGAGAGTAAAGATGTTAACATCATTCGTTTACGGGGAGAAACAAAAAATTCTAGAGATAGCCTAACCTCATGAGTCATGAGTATGAGGTATCTTGTGTCAAAAGAATTATCCATCAACATATTGTATTCAGGAGATAGTTGTTGGGAAAGAATTTATTAATTGTAAGGTTGAGTTTAAGGAGTAAGCTATACTAAGTTACTCATATGATTTTTTATAGCTAGTTAATTATGGAATTGAGTAAATACAAAAATAGATTATAAAATTATTTTACATGTTTTGTCAATATATATTATTCTAAAAAAAACATGTTATAAAGTTTCATTCTTAGGTTTATTTTAAATGCATATCTTTTTATTGATGTAATTACTTTTATGGGATGCACCAAAGTTTTTCAATATTAAAAACATAAAATATATATGAAATAGACTATACAAAAAAGTAACATGTGTGTATAGATGGAAGTGGTTTTTAACATTTTCGTTTGTTATTTATGCATATGTAATGAGTGCTTATCGAAATTATGAGTACATAAAATGAACACGAATACACGATAATTAAAACTGTAACATCTAACCTGACTAGAGCCGACATGTTATTCATATATATAGAATCAAATTATAAATATCAATTCATAAAAAAATTAACAAAATTAAACATAAATACATAATATAAGCAGAGTGTACGTTCACGAGCCAGTGTTGCGTATATAGTAGGAAAAATAATAATGAATTTGGTGAATAACGGTGGTGGAACAATTAGACACTACTAGAAAACTGGGTAATTGCGACCGAAAGAAACGGTTGCAAAATTTGCAACGACCGAAATTATAACGGTCACAAAACGGTCGCAAATTTTACGACCGTCGTATATCAGTAGCAAAATAGTCGTAAAAAATAAAACGCGATCGCAAATCAGTCGCAATGTTTACGACCGTCTAAAGCTGGTCGCAAAAAGATCAATTCTGACCCAAATCATAAATAAATAAAAACAGGCTTTAAAGCCAAAAAGCTCAAAAGTCTGTATCAGGAGCATGCACAACTTTAAAGTTTTTATATTTGAACTAAATTTTACATCTTGACTCATTTTGTTTATCAAAACCCAAAAGATTTATAAAATTTGTTAACTACTCATTTCACTAAAACCCAATATATTCTGGCCCAGGTTCGTTTTAAAAGGCCCAAAAGCCTAAATCAAGTCCAGATCTATTCAATTCCTTCGCCGGTCGTATCTTAGATAGCGAGATCGATTCCTCCGTAAGGCACAATAATTCTATCAAACCAGAAAACATAGCGACATCACCGTTCGTAGATCACCATCTCCTCCGCCGTCGTAGCGGGATGTAGCGGTTTCGCCGGACTGCCGTATTGCTTTCCTCCGACGTTCGTAGATCACCATCTCCTCAATTCGCCATCGTGTAGATCACCATCTCCTCCGCGTCACCTCCCACTTCCGTAAGTTCTTTTATCCGGACTGCAATATTGCTTCCCTCAGCGGACTGCCATATTCCTATGAAATTGTGGATCTGATTTGATAGAATTAGGGTTTTTGTGCTGTCATTTTTCTGGATCTCAGTTTCCTTATGCTAATTAGGGTTTTATTTGCTCAGCTAAATTCAATTGCATCTCATTCATGCGATTTATTGCTTACTGTTTGTTCAGAACCTGTAACGATTGACTATTGAAATGATTCAAATGAATGAAGTCGCTATAAGCTGAATTTGGTGAAGATTTGAGTTGTTTTTTTTTGTTTTTAGAACTTATGGAGAATCGGATCTGAGTTTTAGTGATCTGCTTCAAGTATCATTCGTTCTGCTCAAATTCGGTTGAATCTATGTTTCTATGAGAATTTCTGTTAATTGATTGCAGTTTAGGGTTTAGTCTGTTAATTGATTGCAGTTTATAGATTTGATTGGAATTGAACGTTTATTTGCTGTTTTAGCATTTGTGTTATGCTTAAATTCGTTTGAATAACTAGAACATGAAAATCATTTTGAATGAACTAGAATTTCAAATAAGGTTCTTTGAACTTTCTTTGTTTGAGATTACTGTTACCAAAAGCTTTTTGGTTCTCTTGTGGTTACATTTTATATGCAGTCTTTATTTTGTTGAGTAGCATACAGATTATATGTTGATGTTCAAACAGGAAATTAATTTATTTAACTGATTTTAAGTTGGCTGCTATGTATATTATATGGAGTGAGTTTAATCGATTAACGGGGCAAAACAGTTTGTTGTTGAAATGTGTCTTTTCTAGTGCGGTGAATAATGTGCTGAGTCGCGTTGACCCACATTCTTCTTTGTCCCCTTTTTATAAATAATTAGTGTTTGATTATGATCACAAAAGCAATATTTACACCAGGATTATTTTAAAATTCATGCAATAGTAAATGATTAATAAGTAAATTTGTTCAGCTAACTCCTTTTTTTCTCAGAAAATTAGATGCTACGCATGCATTTGCAAGAGAAGGTGATATAGAAAACTTGATCCAGTGTGTTGAGGCTAGCATTCCTGTGGATATAAAGGTATCATTTACGAATTGTTAAAAGAGTTAGCGACTTCTACCATTTACTTGAAAATGAGTCAGTTTGGGTTATATTCCAACTCTAATGGGTCAAATGGGTCAGTTCATATCTTGTGGATTGGATTAAATACATGCAAAGTAATTGCCACCCTTAAAAAATATGATTATTAATCAACTGATTATTATGATTATATGATTTAAAACTTAATGAACGAGCAACTTTGGAGATTCCAAGAGAGTAAAAAGACCAACCTCAATTAGGCTTTATGCTAAATTCATACAGGCTTGTATAGATTAAAACTGAACTATTTAGTTAAGTTACAGATAACTATTTAATTAAATTACAACACAAACTATATGCAAGAAATTACTTGGTTTTTAGGAGGTTAAAACATACCAAATAACAAATTTCACTTGAGAGTCGTTAAAAGACGGTTTTTATGTTCTGCATGGGTCAGCAAAGTAATAAATTTCATATAAAGTAAAATTTTGTTTTGTTCTTGTATATTAGAAAACATATGAGTGATATCTTGAGGAAAAGTACGGGAATGATGCTAGGAAACACCCAGAATTTGACCCAGACTTGTGGTCACGAGCAGTTAGGGGCAAGAATATTTATGTTTGTTTTTCTTTGTTGAATGATCTGCATAATTTTTATAATGAACACGTGTAATTAGTTAGAGTTGAGTAATTATTTGTAATCTTATAATTCGACTGCAGTTAATACTCCTTAAATTGCACAACATCTATATCTGAACCAAGATGGGGTAGGCTGCAATGGCATATGTACAAGCTTCACTAAATCTTGTTAATAATTGGTTAAAATTTTTAATTTTTACTTTCGGTTTTTAATTTCTTTGAAAATTGCAACACTGAGAAATCCTGGTGTACTTGAAATTCTAAAAGTAATATGTGCAGGAAATAATTATATGTATTTCTTATTGATGTGAAAATAATTAATATTTCTAAGGACTCACTTAGTTTTCAATCTGCTTCACATGAAATTACTTAATTATTCCATAATCTGTTATTGAATAAACCTGCTGCTTTATAATCTGCTAGATTAAAGAATACATGAAGGACACAGATGACACAACTATACCTACCTATCATGTACCTTCAAAGATTCTTTGCAAGGTCGTTGATGTTGAGTTAAAGGTATGTTTGACTTTGACCAATACATTGTATTTGACTAATCTTTGACTTTAGGTGTTCTAATCTTGTATGTCTGGCACTGGCAATATGTTCGCCAGTCTTCTTATTCTCAGTTGCAACTTATGCCGGTATACTCTGACTCTGATGAGGTGTTTGCTGAGATTGTGTTGCTTCCAGATGTAAGGTATTTATATCACCCATTATTTTTATTGTTTAATTTAAACATACTTTTTTAACTAATCAATACGTCGTCGCAGATAGCCATTGTGGTCAATACAGGTTTATGGGTTAAGCAATGTCGGGGACCCGTTAGTCTTGATCACGGGTACGCCTTCCACACCGTGTAGCAGTACTACATATGTACACGAGGTATGTTTTCATTTAGTACCCTTAATTTCATTCAGCAAATAATTCCCTGTTTCTTTTTACATTGTAGTCCTTCATTAGTTGGTTTATGTTTAGTATTTTTTTACATTGCAGTCCTTCATTAGTTGGTCAAAATTTAAGGCTGCGTGAACTGTTTTAAAATATAAACTTGTCATGCATTCAAGTTTTCTATTCAATTACCTGGGTAAATTAGGAAAATATTTTTTAATTAAAGCGGGTGCACTCCACACGCTTGAGTTATTTTGGCTTTCAAATGCCATTTTTTGGAACTTTTTGAGCTGTTCTCTGTGTTGGGGTGTGTCGAAATCCGAGCTTTCATGAGAACTGTTTGACTTGTTGTGTCCAGGTTTGATACTCTCATCCAATTCCTCCAGTGGCAAGTTTCCTTCTAAGGCCCTAGCTATCTGCACCCAATTTAATAAACTCGTATTACTCTCGTTTGTAAAACAACTTTTATATCCGAAAATTTGTCCCTGAACTTCTAATTCGAATGATCAAGTCCCTAAAAGGTTATATTAGATGATCTCAGACTTATTGAGGGACTTGATTGTGCAGTTGAAATCATTTAGGGACTTGTCCAAATTACAAGTCCAGGGATTTTAGGAGTTTTGGTTACTTTTATGTTTACAGATAAGGAAGAAGAAACTATTTATGATCATTTTTTGGTAGATTTGAATACATACAAAGATTGAAATTTTATATATTGTTAATAATATAGACTGTTTATTGTGCTGATTATGATATTAGCTCATAGGTTTATACATTTTTTTTGGAAATGTAATTACTTGATCGTGGTTACGTAGGTCCTAATGGGTCATGTTTGATTATAACGGGTCTAAATGAGTTATATTTGAGCTTTTATATTTAAGTGTAAATTTAAGTACATGTTTATTATTTGTAGATACAAAAGTTGAATGGAATCATCGAGGAGCTTGTGAAAGAAAAGGAAGAAGATAAAGAAAGGTTGAACGGAGTTATTGAGGATTTGGTGAAGAAAAAATAAAGGGATAAAGTGGAGAAACAAGCCATACTCGATAGGATGACGAAGTTTGAAGAATTGTTAAAACTTGTGTCCCAAAACATCCAACCACCTAGTTAAACCTATAAACACTTTTATTTGAATGTTTGGTATCTGTTATGTTTGGATAATTCGGATATTTGACGTTTTTTTTTTTTGGAAATTTCAGTTAGAATGTTTTGCACTATTTACAATTTGTGAATGGTTGATATTTGAAAATCTAAAAATTAACAGGAGATTCCAAATAAAATACTATAAAAACAGGAAAAAAAATTTGGTAAAAAAAAGCATTGCGGTCGCAAATTGGTTACAACCTGGTTGCAAATTGCAGTCGCAAACCACTCGCAACATTCCGGTCGCAAAAGTGCAGTCGCAAACCGGTCGCAAGTTTTGCGACCGCATTCGGTCGCAAACTTTGCGACGACATTTCTGGTCGCAACCTTTTCGACTGCATTTCCAGTCACAAATTTTGCGATTGCATTCCGGTTGTAAAAAAACGGTCGCAGCTTTACGGCGGTCGCAATTCCGGTCGCAAATTTGGATTAGCGACGTAGGTTTTTGCGACCGCATTTCCGATCGTAAATGCCGTCGCAATTGGTCAGTTTTCTAGTAGTGAGAGCGCCCCTCTCTAATTTTCAGAAGTGTTACTGTATGTTATAGCATAATTTTCATCATCTCAAATGAACCTAAAACAAGAAATCGAAACTACTAATTTAATCTCATGTTATTTTTGAGGTCCCGAAGTGTCAATCTAGCATAATCCTGAAATATGTTGTTAATAGTGTAAAGTGAGCCGTAATGTGTAAGATAAGGAGTTCTATAAAACTCTAAATTAATACATACGTTATACTCTCATTAGGGGAATTAAATAACATATTTATCACAAGAGTCTCTTTCACTTTTATATTACTCTTGTAAGTGAAAATCATACTATGTTTCCATTGATAGAAGAAGTTTCTCATCTTATTCTTAAGGTAAATAATTTATAAATAAATTGAATGATTAATTTAGATGTTAAAATCTCTGTATAGGGAATTTTTATTTGAATAGTTAAAAGTAATCCATTATGAAAACTTAAAAACGCTTTATACATCAATGAAGGATTTAAGGATAAAGTTTCAATTTAAGAAATCCTTTTATAATTAAACTTTAACCTTTAATATATTTATTAATCTTAAAATTTCAGGAACCATAAAATTGGGCCGCAGCTCGAAGTAAAAAAGGACCAGGAACCGCAAATTGGCTTGTAGCCTTACAGTCGAACAATTCCCAGGCTCCTAGCCTCCTAGCAAGTAGCAACAAGCCAGCAACCCGGTTGCTTCCCTCTCGTCCCAATCCTAACTGCACAACACACTACAGGTAGGCCCAATCAAGCTTTTCAAGACGTTTGATTTTAAAGTTATGTAGTTTTCGTCCTTGGGATTTAGTCAAAAAACCAATTTACATCCAATTTTTAAATCTTTAACACCTTGTGTCACACACATATTGTTTTTTTCTCACTTTCTGTCCCTAAAAAAGATGGCAGCTAACATTCTGTGAACACATCCGCACGTGACCCTCAATGTAATCTGCTATGTGAGGGCTAGTATCGTCTTACAACCCTTTTTTGTTAAATTCTCATGGCTCGATCTTCCTCCTCTTCGTTGATGAACCCTAAGATTAAGCACAATGTAATATGCTCTTGTGGGAGTAGAACATCGATTCACACTTCATAGACTCCAACAAATCCTAGGGTAGTAGGGTCATCGATTCCATTGTTGTACGTGTGAGAACTTTAAACCTAAGACTTCAAGTTCTATTTTCTTCTTTTTTCGGAATTGATGTTATGAAATTCATGAACATAAATCAAAGTGTGGTTTTGTGACATGGGTTGATCCTCCAATGTAACTAAAATGGACAAGAGCTAAATAATTGATTGAAGTTTTTGGTAGGTTTTAGTTGTTTTCTCTTTGTCATGTACCTAATGACTAAGTGACTGTTAAGTTGTGAAGGTCAATTTTGGTGTTAATGTACTTAGAATACTAATGAAATAGATATGTTCTTCAATTTTATCTAAAATTTATTCAATTTTTGACTTATAATGAAAGTCAACTATGAGTTTTGAATGTAAATGAAATGCAAATGGTCTGATGAAAGATATCAAAATAGGTTAGTCAACCAATTGCATCAAAATAGTGGACTAAACCAAGTGCGTATGTTCTAATCAAAACAGTTCTAAATCATTGCAAATGTTCATATGAAACGCACGTCTAAATACAATTGTAAACAAACCATCGCTACCATTGGAAGAGTTAAAAACAGTTCTTATGTAATCTAAATGCATATATGACCAAACCATTACAAGTGTTCAAAATAGTTTTAATGTATTTAAACCATTGCTAATGTGGCATCAAAAACATTACTAATGTAATATGTATTATGTTGAGTGCAAGTGATCATAATGTTGGTAATTTCCAGTTTAATTAGGCCTGCCACGAGTAGGTGGAGGTCCGACATCAAGATTATGGGGGTGATTGTTGTATAATCTTGATGGGTCGGGTCATGAAACGGGTCAAGTCGGGTTTTATTTTAATAGGTCAAGCTTGTTATTTTAGCCATGTTTTAAATAAAGTGAAGGAGTCTATGGTTGACCGAATTTGTTGGAAGTTTGTGTTGGGAAGTGAACGTTGGATAGTGGAAGAGTAAGTGTTTACCGAATCTTTAGGTGAAATTAGTAGTTTATTGCTAATTTTATGTACCCACATTGTGCCTATGTAGGCTATTTATAGCCATTTGTTTATTGAATAATAAAGAGCTTTTCTTCTGCAAGTTACATACACTTTCTTTCATATTTGAGAGCAAGCTTTCTGCATTTTTCCTTTCTGCAAATCTATTTCAACACTTTCACGTGAGTGTGTGTTTACAAAGGGGCCTGAACCAACAAAGCTGTTGAATATTAATATAGATTCCAAAGATAACAAGGCAAAACTGTAATATGAAAGAGGTCTTATTAAACCTCTTTGAAGATCCATCTGTTGAAGCCTTGTGATGTTGTATATATTCATCCAGTTGCAAGGTTGCCTCACCAACTATTTCATACTTCTTTTATTGTGAGAATGCCCGCTTGTGCTTCTAGTGAAAAGAAGAAAGATAAAAAGTTATACATTAATTTATTAATTATTATTCACATCCACTTGGGGATGAAGTAGTTGTAGCATATTACAGTCGGAAGAAATTGTTGTGTTAACAACTTATGAATTTTATTTATAAAAACGGCATGTACCTTTATAGTAGACTTCAACATCAATGAAAGAAGAATATATAATCCACACTCCTTCGTATTATGCATGGCAAAGTGCACGGGTAATCCACACTCCTTTGTATTATGCCTGATTGCCTGGCAAAGTAGACGGGTCGACAGGTCAAGTATTTTAGACTTCTTCTGTGAGAATGCTTTAAACCTCACTTCTTCTGATGAAAAGAAAAAGAGATAAAAGGTTATACATTAATCTATTATTATTCACATCCACTTGACTAAATTTTATTAATAGAAATGACATCTACCTTTAAAATTGGCTTCCTCATCAATTGATGGAATCTCAAATACATGAAATTCTCTGGTATCTCGAAGAAATTGCTTGTTATTTGAAAAGGGGAGAGATCTCCACCAATTATGTGATTCCATGACTTGTAATAACCCAATGCATCTTCTTTGTCTTCCTCATTCTTTCCGTCATCATCATCATATACAAGACCAATCCCACACTCCTTTGTAAGTTGACCAAAATATTTATCTGTTTTCTGTGTTACAATAATAGCAATATGGTCACCACCTCTCATATCATTCGGCCCAAACATCCAATGGCTTAGCAAACTTATACAACGCTTTCCACCTAAATTCACTCTGTCAATATAATGATGATAAACCCAAGTGTGGTTTTTTGTAATATTACTAACTTTGATTATTGGCAATGCAAAATAGTCAAATGGAGTAATCTCCAAATAGCAGAAATTCAATCCACAGAGCTTGTTAGAAGATAATGGGATGGTAAATGATATTGATGGGCCCTTGCTTCTACAATAAATCCAATTTGGAATCTCTTCCCCCTCATAAATTGTGCTGAATATTCCAAATTCATAATACATCTTTCTAACAAATACAACATTAATTAATCATCTTAAATTCATAATACACAACCAAAGATAATTAATTAGAGGAAACCTGGGTTTGACATTCAATTGATCCTATTCCAAAGTTGTAAGGTTGAAATCGCCTTTCTTTAATAAACTCTAAATTCGTCCAGCCCAAACTACGTAATACCTTTTCCCCAACACCTGCCAATGCCATAGCTTGAATTTTGATGACGCCATCAATTTCAAGTGACGAAGGTGATAATAGTTTCTGAGCACCTTTTAACGAGAGTGGGGACATTTCTGGATCAAATTTTATTTTCCTTAGCGAACTCTTACATGCGCGTTTAGGATCGCTATAAGGACTAATTGATAGTACTCTTAGTGTACGTGGAGGATGCTTGATTGATATCACCTTATCACATGAATCCATGTAAAGTATCTCAAGCCTAGGAAGGCTTCTCACACAATTGGGCATTGAAACAACTGGATTTAAATCTAAGCATAATTCCTCTAGCATGGATAGGCAACTCCAGTCCATGGGAAAGGATTCGTTACACAAATTATTATTTGCAAGCGACAAAATTCTCAATGAGCTTGGTAAAGAAAATGCAATGAGCTTGAAATCACTTGGTATAGTCTCGATTTGAGATTCACGGGAATTACAATTAACTAACAATAGTGTTTTAACCTTCTTTAACTTCCCCATGGACATTGGAAGCCTTTTAAGATTGTAACAGTAACTCAGATCAATGTGGACGAGTTCAACACAGTGCTCAACTGATTCACACACCTCAACCAAACTTATGCACTTTCTAACTATTAACCTCTCAAGCGCAGGGAGTTCAAAAAAACCACCAATACTATGTAGTTGTTCACAAAAACTCAGATCAAGAATCTTCAATGATCCAAGCAATCGCTTGTCATATGAGCTAGATCCAATAAACCCCTAAAGTGAAGATAAGTTCAAATAAGTAAATAAATGCATCTACTGACAATGAAAGAACAATAAGAGATGTCGTGTGTGTTGTGGTTCAAGTGTCATCACTCATTTTAAATAATTGAGATTTATATGATACTGATATTCAGGTCGAACTAGTTTGAAAATTACAAATTTGGATTTGATTCAAAAAAAAAATTTGGAATTCGGTTCGGATGCTAACCCGATTCCAAAACCAAATTTGAATACTGTTGTGTTTCAGTTACGGGATTTACGAGTCTATTTGAATAATGAACACCCTTACCAGCACCCCCTTGTGAGGTTTGAGGCAATGAGGGGAAACCTAAACGACATAAATGGTAATTAGTTTCCGATGGCTTTTCCAGACAATCGAATTGAGCGGAAATCGCCAAAATCAACGTTTTATTCCCTTCAACCAACTTGATTTACGGTCTATAAAAGGACTTTTCAGTCTTATAGGATTAGAAGAAAAACTAAACAATTCTCTGTGCTTGGTTTTGTGACTAAGACCTGAGTGTGACTTTGAATCTAAACCTAGGAATTGTTGGGTTATTGATTATTACCATTATCATACTCAAATATCTAAAATCTTACCTTTCGCCTACTCGCAGGAGGTGGTGGTGGTGGTGATGGGTTACTATAAGACATATCAAAAGATTCAATATTGCTATACGACATGTCAAGAACAACCAGATTCTCCATTGGTAAGTCTAAAGGTATAGACTTTAAAGGTGACGCATGCATACACAACCATCTTAATTCTTTTGGAAAATTCTGGAAACACCCATTTAATTGCACATAATTGAGTTGTAGTAGCATTAGATTATCCATCTGACTGAAGGACTCTATTTTCAGCTCATGTGATCCGCATAACTTCTTTTTGTCAAGCATTCTCATGTCAAGGGCAAGGCCTAAAACATTTCCCATACCCTATGAAGAAAGTGAATGCAAAAAAACGTGTATATAGACAATAAAAAAACTTAGAACATGCACAATTACTAAAAATATATGACCTCTTACTTTTTTTTGTTTCAACACTTTTAATGATTCCTCATGACACCATAATCGACTACGTTTCCATGGCTTATCGGGTGATTCTTGACGTACTAGATCTCTTCCCATCTCTTGAACCAAGTGATGCATTATTAACTCGTTATTCCATCCGATACTAAGAAGGCATTTGTCAATGAGATTTTTTAACCCAGATCTTGTTTTTATATTACACGCATTCAATATTGTTTCAGTCATACCTCTACCTATTCCTACAAAAAAACAGGCAATATGCTTAAACAACTCCTTATCATTTTTGAATTGCAAAGCATCAAAGCTCATCTTCAATGCCATGTTTATATGGGAATGGGGTTCTTCCTTTAGCACTTTTATGCAGTCTTCCCAATATGCTACATCTTGCTTCTTTAGAGACCTGCCCAAAACTTGAAGAGCCAATGGATGTCCTTCACAATACTTCACAAGCTTTGTTGTAACCTCTTTATAACCTTCTTTGGGCTTATTGCTATGGAATGCATGAATGCATAAAAGCTCTAATGATTAAAATTCATATAAGCCATTAAGTGAGACCTTCTTATGATTGGTTTGAACTTGTGAATTGAATAATGAACACCGTTCCGTTAAAGATGCATCCTTGGTTGTAATTATGATTTTGCTTCCTTGGTGAAAAGCTTTCTTTCCAAGTAACGCATCCAGCTGGTCAAGACAACCAACGTCATCAAGAACTAGTAATACCTTTTATGAGTAAGCGCATTCTCAATCTTAGAGGTGTATGCAGAAACATCATGAACTTGTATCGGTATGTTTTTTGAAACGTCTCCACATAGTTGCTTTTGTAAATCAAGCAATCCATTAAAGTTTTCCTTGCATCTTGTATTGATACCTTCAATATAGCTACTTTTGTCAAATTTACTAGAGTGTAACCCAAAAACATATCTTGCCAAAGATGTTTTCCCAATCCCACTCATGCCTACAATTGTTAGAATGTCGGCAGGGTGACAAGTTCCATCTGTCAACCATGAACTAATGAATCTAATGTCATAGTCCATCCCGATCAGACGTGGCAGGGTATTACTTAAAAGTACGCCTAATCTACGGTGGATGTCGGCAGCAACTTCTACAATAAACTCCGTCTCTTTCCTGGAAATTGATTTTAATGAGAAATATAAAACAACCTGATCTAAAGATTGATCGATATTACAATTCAAAGATCCAAACCAAATGTATCGTCTTATACTAATTTTTATAATTATGTATTTATGATTAAGCTAATGATGCTAGATCTGCAAAATTTTAAAAAGATGATAATATAAGATGGGGGATTTACCTTCCCTTTGCATGTTTCCCTTTTAGATCAGCAACTTGTGTGAGTGCCCTCCTCCATGAATCCATCTTTAGAGCCAATTGACTTCTTTTCTCTGCATTTGTTTCTGCCTCCATCCTCTGCTTATGCTTCGCCATTGCTTCCCCGAAACTGCTTTGTTGCTTCCTGACATCTGTGGGCTCGACATCATAGAAGATGGGGATGACGATTTGGTTAAAGTTCCTCTTTTGGTGAAGGATCAATACCAGTTCATCCAGGCACCATGTGGAGGAAGCATAATTGTTGGACAAGACGATAATAGAAGCCCTAGATGACATAATCGCACTCTCCAGTTCTGGTTTCAGTGGTTCTCCGGTTTCAATCTCTTCATCATCCAAAAACGTGAGGAAACCAGCATCCAAAAGGCCGTTGTAGAGGTGATCGGTGAAACGATTACGAGTGTCAACACCTCTATAACTTAAAAATACGTCATATCTGTAAGTATGATTATGAGCTGATGAAGAAGATGAGGATCCCGGTGAAAATTCAGTGAGAAAAACCATTTTGAAGTATTGAAAGCTATGAAGGATTTGAGTGAGATGAAGATCTGGTAATTGATCCAATTTGTAAAGGTTTCTGGGTCAATTTGTAATGGTGGTTGAATTTTCCAAAAGTCAAAGACGACTTTTATTGTGGGACCAACTGTATATGTACCTTGCTTGGTAAACGACGACTCTAGATATTGTAATTATGTTTTGTTATAATAATTTAAATAGTTTATTTATACGAGTTTTAAATTTTCAAAAAATAAACTATTGTATGTTATGTTGTAATGTGTAAAAGTAAAATTTTTAAAAATGGTAAAATTACTAAACTGTCTTTAAATGTATTATATATAGTATAGATATACATAAACATTTTTTTTGAAAGTAGACACTAGGATCAGAAAACTCACTGGCTCAACCCAAATAACTAGTATTATACCCGTACCAGTACGGGTAGCGCAATGTACTTTTTAAAAAAAACTACAAAGTAATATTTCTTTATTTTGTCTGTTACATGCGTATTCTAAAACAACAATTCCAAAGTCACAAGTCCAACTCAAGTAAAACTGTAAATATTTGTAATGAACAGTGATAAAAAAAGGGTAAACAAACCCAAAAATAATACCAACAATTTGTAACAATAAGCAACACACTGAAACAAAAAGTAAAATGCCATTAAAACTTTTGTATGCATTTAATCTAGGCTATATATAACTCAATTTAAATAGTAACAAACAAAAAATGTCACCTATTTCCCCCACCATTGAAATACATGCTCCATGAGAAAACTTCTATCCTTGGGTCATGACAAAGTTAAACTGATGAAATTATATTTCTATTAGAAACAAAACTAAGGTAACATGATACGAGACGTAGATCAATGCACAAATTCCCTGCAAAATCTACTTTTTTCATACTTTCACTTACATTGGTTTCCCTTCACTTCTATGACCATTTTTTTTCCATTCAACCTGATGTCAGACATTTCGATTAATATGCATCACTTGAATAGTGCAGCAGGGGTGCAGCAAAGGAGGCAACCCTCAAATTAATTATATTGGCATTTGTTATTTCTATATTGTTTACAATTGTATACACTTGAAATACAAAAATGTAAAATAATAATAACATACGGTTGGTGATATACCTTGAGAAGAAGGGTGTTACATGTCTTCTCACTGATTGCCTTCTGAACCATCTGAAAACACAATTTGAATATCCAAGAAATCTTATTTTTTGTCAAATGGTCAAAGGTTAATGAAAAACAGTAAATCCAGAACTTGGGTTCTTATAGTTTAAAAACAATATATATCTAACCGTTGGATTAGTGACCAAAAGATCATCACCAACAATATGTACTTTATCACCACATTCTGCAGTCATCTTGCCATAATGCTCCCAATCATCTTGGTCAAATGGGTATTCAATTGACACAACAAAGTACTCACTCACAAATGATTTATAAAGATCTTTGAGCTGCCTCCTGAAATTTTTTGGGACCCATTGTTGTTCTACATAAAGGAATCAATGAAACAAACATGTATCAGAGTACAAATACAAACGAAAAATATACATTATTATTCAAAAACATAATAATGAAAATAAATGAGAAAAACACCTCTTCCTTGAAGTTTAAATCATAGGTCTTGTCTTTTCCATAGAATTCAGATGCAGCAACATCCATTTCAATGACAACCTACATGAATGTAATGTTCAGAATGTGTATATAACAGTATAATTTTTAAAGTTGGTAAAATGGGTGAGTTGACTAACGGGTAAAAATCGGCTATCTTTTTGTATGGGTCAAAACAGGTGGGCTGGGTCAACCGGATACACTTTATGTAAAAAAAAATTAAAGTTTAGTGTAGTAAATATGATTACAGTATAAAAGTAAATTTATTTCAGACTGTCCATAGTAATCAAACGTTTTGGATAAAACGATTAAAGATATTGTTACTTTTTTGACACTTTTTTTCTAAAACGACTAATTTCAACCGAGTCCATTTTGATCACATTCCGTTTTCACCTGGACCAAATTGTACTTTATTGAAAAGACCCGTTTTGACCCGAACTAATTTTGCTCAAAATCCGTATTGACCCCCCCCCCCGTCACACAACCCGCCGAACCCACCCAGTTTGCCAAGCTTAATCTCATCCTTTCCTGTGTAACCAGCTTGAGCAATGGTTGTTTTGAGCAACTCAAGGCCCTCCTTGTTTTCCTGAAGCTCAAGAAAACAATATCATGTTAAAAGGTGATCAAGAAACTGAAACTAAATGTCAAGATGATATATGACAATTTGACACCATGATTTTACCTGAATATTAGGGGCAAAGCCACCTTCATCACCAACGTTTGTTGCATCCTGGTCATATTTCTTCTTAATAACAGAGTGCAAACACATGGAAAAGATTAGCATTCACAAACCAAGGTGCAGAATTTAAATCTACAATTGGATATCAAGAAATATGTTTCAACTTTCAACCCATCTTTAAATTATGATATACTTCTACACCCATCTTCATTGAGTCCTTAAAACTTGAAGCACCAACATGAAGAATCATGAATTCCTAAAAAAAAGACAAGTCTTTGTCAATAAATACCCAATATATCACAAAAAAAATCATATGCAATCAAGACGTATACCTGCATAGCAAGCTTGTTTCCAGCATGTGATCCACCATTGATAACATTGAATGCTGGTACCCGTAATACTAAGTTCTTCTTGAGCCGAGACGCGGTGGCGCTTTCTGATAAGAATTAGCTACGATTAACAGATTGTAATGAAGAAGATTAAGACGAAATAGGTTGAACGATTGTTATTGCAGTGAAATGATAAAAAGAAGATACAAGATCCAGGGCTATGCCCTCTCTCCAAGCACAATGTGCAGGAGCCCTAACAAACTAGCCACTTTATTCCTTTTCTCCCTAACAAGCCTTATTCTCTATTACTTATACTACCCTCATATTACACTTTAGCCCCTTAAGAATACCTATAGCTCACTTCCCTCACATATCTCATTCCCATCACTTTCTCACTGATTGCCTTCCGGAACCCTCTGATGGTTGCGGTGGGCTCAATTCCAACTCCTATATCGTCATTGCTTGCTTGCTTGGCTGAAATCATTCTTTGTTTCCACATCATGAAAGCAAAAATTTCTCCTCTTTCTGTTTCAATTCTGATGATTGCTGCTCCTCATCATATTTGGGGGCCCTAAGCTAGGGCTTTTCTCATACTATAGAAGAGCCGGCCTTGTCATAAATTAACAAAATACGATCAGGATTTCATCTAACCGAATTTGACAAAATTAAAACAAAAAAACCTGTAATCAAACATCATGCAACTGGATTCGTCAATCAAACATCCGAGCTCACGAATCCCTTCACGATGTCGACGGATTTCAACGTCCCACCGGTGGTCTTCCCCTCCGGCGGAAACCATAACACCGGACCCAACGCCGCCTCCTCACGGCGCCTTTTCAGCCACCGGGATCTTCAAACCCTAGCATCCCCAAATTCTTTCACTGGTCTTTCAATGGCAGAATTGTGCTTGTGTGTGGGTTATGCAGATCAAAAATCGAGACAGAGTCCCAAAATGCTTGAGGAGGAAGGGTGGGGGAGAAGTTACAAGCAGGTCGTGGGGAACGTGGGTGATTGAATTTGAGGGTGATCCGCGTGAATGAGGAGGTCGATCCGTGTGATGTAACACAAAAATGTTAACCGCCAAAATTTTGGAATTATAACGGCTGAGATTGAATCTGAGGGTGGTTACGGCTAAGATTGAGTTTCAAGACGACATAAGTGGCGGTCAACTCTTCTCGGTCTATATATTAATAATTATTGCTGTATTTGAGAATCGAACCCAAGACCTCCACAATGATAAGTCTTGGAACTACCATTGTACCAAATGACCAACGGTAGATATGTATAAACATTAAATAGAAAATAATGAATACTAAGTTATTTAAAATGATAAACTATACTAAATTACTCGTATGTTTATTTTTTATAATTAGTTAATTATGGAATTGAGTAATATAAAAATAGATTAATAAAATTATTTTACATGTTTTGTTGATGTATATTTTTATAAAAAAAATGTCATAAGCTATAAAAAGTTTAAGCTTATTTTAAATGCATATGTTTTCAATAATGTAATTACTAACTGTTTTAAAAGGTAACGTTTTCAACTCTTCTGATCGGCTAAATTGGCCTGTGCGATTATTTTACTCAATAAAATCTCATTATTTCATCCGAACAAAAATGATTTGGGCTCATCTTATGAACCAACATGACATGACAAATGGGCCAATAACTAGCCCACAATCACGTTTCCTGTTTTTTTTGCTGAATCATTGTTGCATCTTTGATAGAATTTAAAAAATATTTGGATAGCAAATATGAAATATAATTGTTAGTCGAATTTGATGTCAATGATACTTGATACAAAATTAGGTCGTCTCTTTTACATTTTTTTTCTTTAATATTTGTATATAATTACTATTTAGTATTTTTTTCGTTATTATTAATTAATTTTTTTCACTATATTTATTGTTATAACTTTGTTATTAATTTTTTATTATTATTATTATTATTATTATTATTATTATTATTATCATTTCATTTATTGTTACAAAATCTAACATGACCGTCGTAGCGAGCGGATTTTCCATTTTTTTATCTATGTTTCGATATTAATTTTACTCATAACATGGAATTACATATCCGAGGTTTTGGTACACGATGGTGCCTTTAGTATAATTAGACCTAATGCTTATTTAAACTTTTTAGTTTTGTAGCATACGTTTTTCCCGCATCATTTTCATATTCAATTCCCGCCTAATTTTATTAACGGTTCAACTATGTCAGCGCAACGCGTGGGTCTTAATACTTGCGCTTAGCGTTTCGACATTTATAGACTTTCGAGCACGTTAATTTTTTCAGCGGTTTAGTGCCGCAACGCGCACGGATATCTTATCTAGTTACTTTTAAGGGATACACTATATTTTTCAATATTAAAAACATAAAATATATATGAAATAGACTATACGAAAAAGTAACAGGTGTGTATAGTAGGGTGTTCAATATTTCAAACTGATTAATCGAAACCGAATTACATATTTGGTTTTCGGTTTGGTTCAAACCGAAAACCGAATATGTAATTTGGATTTTGGTTTGGTTTAGGTTTCAAGATTTTGAATTCGGTTTGAACCGAAAAACCCGAATTAGATTATACCACTATTTTAATCCATATTTTATAGTTAATCTAATTCATTTATATCAGAGCATTCTCAGCCGGTTCTTTGTATTTCTTATCCTTATCCTTATAATTACACTAAAAATCACTACTTTTTTTACCTTTTTCTCTTCTTTTCTCTCTCCTTATCTTTATAATTACACTAAAAATCACTACATTTATCCTTATATTTACAAAAAAATTATATATTTTCTCTCTCCTTCACTCACAAACACTTTAAACCACTCCTTAAAATATACAAAACTCACTCACAAACTTATACCAAACCGGGTGTGAATGCTCTCAATAACCAATACCCATATCTATCCTAATAAAAGAATATCTTTTGTCCACGTGTCATTCTATTAGTTCATGTTTTCCCGCCCAAAATTAAGATGTACAATCCTCCTCTTTCTCTTTCCGTGATTTGCGTCAAAATTAAGAACATGTTTGACCCTTTTTCAATTTTATCTACAAACCCTACAACTTCATTCCCGTTTTGTTCTTCATCCACCACCAAACGCCGTCTTCCGCCTGTCGCGTCAGTGGATTCTTCGCTCCTGACTCAGCTCCTTCCTACAACAATCAAAGATTCTGGTGAGTTTCCCACCGGTGGTAGAAAGGTTAACCCATTTCTCTTTTTTTAACCCATTTCTTTGGTTCCCTTTTGAATCGAGATCAAACCCTAATTCGGTACTCCCCCTTCTCTATTTCACAAACCCTAATCTCCGTAAGTTGTATATGATTTAGGTAATTAGGTATGAATCAATTGATTTTTTATTACACTGATCAGATCTCAACATTTTGTCAGTGAGGCGTCTCGAAGGAGACCGGTCGGAAATGTAGTAATAACTCCGGCGCCGATGGATTGCAAACGACGGAGAGTGACGCAAGTACCTGGTGTTATAATTGTTGGAGCCGGTGTTGCAGGTGCTGCTCTTGCTTGTACTCTTGAAAAGGTGAGGTATTCTAATCTTCATCTCTCTAAACAAAATAATTTCAGCATAATCTATTTTCTTCCTTATCCCGTGATGCCAAAATCTTAGAATAATCTTGCTTGCTTGATAATCTTTGTTGGTTATTTCATTACTTATGTTAATTGGGTCATGTGGGGTCTCAAATATTTCATAAATTCTTATTTTATTGATAATCTTTGTTGCTAATAGACACCATTTTGGTTAAACTCCATAAAGTGTTGATGCTTGATTTTTTATCAATGAAATGTTTAGAAATTTATTATAACTAAATTCGGAGGCAGGTATGTTTATGTGTAGAACTAAAGTTTAATTCCAGTTGAGGGACAACTGTTTGTGGATGCATCTAAAATATGCGGAACCAAAAGGGTTACACCGGATTGTGCTTCATCTTCTATCTTGACCAGTAATGGTGGGGATGAGCATTTTAGTTACCCGCGTAGGAAATATGAATTTGAAGGAAACCGAGAGAAAAATGGGGGTTATTTGAAATCTTAAAGTTTACCTCAAATTCAGCAGGTAAAAAGCCTGATAAGTGGGAAGAATGTGCATAACGGTTATTTCGTGGGACCAAACCAAATGGCTTCCAAAACATATGTTTCTCGGTTTAAGGAGTCTAATGAGGAACAGAGGGTTGACCGATTCATTCGCTTGCAGAACGTCATCAAGCAATGTGATGGATCTGATCATAGAGAGAATATTCAATGTATGTTGACTGTTGAGTTGATTTTTTTTCTTTATGTTGAAGTTGGCAGATTAATTGATATGATTTCATCTTATGATTCCTGTGATCTTACAGTGCTCTTGCATTTATCGCCCTTGGAGCGGTGCAAACATGCAATTGAGTTGGAGAAAAGAGCGATTTAGTTGACCATAGAAGAAGGTATGAAAAAAAAAAATACAAATCTTATTTAAAAAAATTATGAATGTGTACAAATTTTGAAGATTTTGTCCCATGAGAGTGCAACAATTGGCTCTATATCTAGCTTTGATAAAGTGTTTGACTTTAGTCAAATGAGATGAAAATTACATTTAAGAATGAAAGAAAAGGTGGAATTTTGTGGGCTAAGATCAATGCTGCCAATAATTTGTAATGATAACAATGGAAGATTATGTATATTTGGGATATCAAAACTGAAAATTTTTACAATTTTCTTTGATATTCAAGTGTCCTTCGGTTGCAGGAAAAGAGATGCAAAGAATGCAAGCATTAAATATCTTGGGAAAGCCTTCAATAACCCGAAATCCAATTCCAATAACAAAACACACCACCACAATAACTGAATTCCATTGCTGTAAATATCTAGGAAAATGAGGTTTCTTCACTGGCAGAATTCCTAGGTAAACTTAACATTACCACACTTTCGTATTTATTTTTGTTTATTTTAAAATTTTGTATCTTATGAAATGAATTTATGCATTATATATGCCCAACAGTTGAATGACTTGGGTGAAGAATCATCAAGGCTTCCTCTTTGGAGGCAGGTATGTTTATGTCTTGGTCAACAGGTCGGGTCAGTTCCACCTATTCTTCCTCTTAATACTTTAAAAGGCAACAAATTTAGGAACAATGTTTCTCTTTTTTATTATTTTACGTGTTTAGTTTTCTGCGCTCCAATCTTTCCTGTTTTCATGTGTTTATTCCTCTACACTCCAATGTGTTTGGCTTTGTAATATATTTTACCGATTGATTTCTATTTTTTGCTTTTGTTAATTTATGAAGTTTTTAATCCTGATTCAAATGGCCGCAACATTTTGTAAGGTGCTTCGTAACCCGTCCTCATCTAAACCGGTATCTATAGTCTTAACAACAAAATATTTTAGTTTATAATTTTAAATTTTTTATTCATTCATTTTTTTCAATTATGTGATTCAATTTTCAGGTTTTGCCTCCAACTTATAGTCTTACACTAGGCTTTATGGTGATACATATTTTCTAAATAACCGTATAACCATAAATGCTTTGTGTGGTAAGTCATGGATCATTAATCTTTAGGGAGCAGGTTTAGCTTGGGCTATATGTGATTACTTGGTTGAAGTAATTAAAGCACCTACTTTATTTGCTACTTATTTTCATGAGAATTCTGGTCAACCTTCTGGTATAGCAAGTTTTCATGTTAGTGCACATATTGACTCCTCAAGCCGAAAGCTAACAATGCTTTACAAGGTTGTTTCATGCTTTAAACAATAATATAATATGCGTGTGTGTCTATATATATGTATATATATGATAAAACAATATTATAGGTGATTATTTTTAATATATTGTGATGTTAGAAGTAGGGTCTTGTGATAAGAGTTTTGGTATTCATGTTGCAGAGTTCGCAAACTTTTCTGAAAGTGTTGTTTCACTTGCTAGAGAAAAAGCCGTTGAGTTGGAGGATTTCTCACCTCTTTTAATTGTATAAAATGAGGCGGAACAAGAGGTACGCCTTATAATTATTTTATTATTTAAGCATTCTAAATATTCTCATTGAGTAATCAGCCGCTGTATATTTCTTGGTTTTGCCTTTTTGCTATCGGCTTATTGTTACCATCCACCTATTCATGACAAATGCCATTTACAAGGATGTGACAATTTCGATCCATTTACATATAAGTGGGTTGATTTGTGTTTTGTCCCTTCTTTAAGGAGCCAGGCTAAAATATTTAACTGAATAAACGATACATGTTAGTCACCCGACCGCACCACTTTGCCACATGTACTACCTTTTAAAGTTTACCCGACCCCACAATTCTTGCAATGATTTCTTTGCGTCTTCATTTTTTATTATTTTAGTCTTAAAAATCGTAATAATTTATCATTTTTATCTAAGTCTTATAATCAGGCTTTTATAGGCTGGTTGTAAGCGTAAGAAACCATCCGAACCGGATGATATGGCGATAGGTGCTCCTCGGCCTGCCAGTTTTTTAAGGACTTCTCTGAACTGTCACTTGACAAAATGGACTTGAAGCAGGCTTTGCAAGAAGTGAAAAGGTTAAAGAGTGGGTTGCACTGTTGCAGGATGATGCCAACAAAAGTAAATGGCTCCGGCAGTTCCTTTAGTTATTCGAGAAATATTTACAAATTTATGAATTATACCATTTTCATTTGTTAGCAATATTATTATTGGTTTTATTAAGTTATTTTCTTAGGTATATGTAATTAAATGCATAATCTATATTTTATTATATGTATTGAACCCGTGTAGTACACGGGTCTCTAACCTAATATGAATTATAAATCATTATTTGATAAAGATATGCTTTTGTTTAGACTTTTCTAAAATATTGTGTTATTTAAACCGAATAAGTTATGGCTACCAAAAAGAAAAAAAAAGTTTTTTCTTTTTTTTGCTAATTCGGTTTGCTAGGTTCAAACCGAAAACCAAACCGAATTATAATGTGGTTTTAGGTTCGGATTAGGTTTCCTCAAATGTGGTTCAGTTCGGGTTGTGGTTTCAACCAAAAAAATTACCAACCCTTAAAACCCGCAATCCCACCCGATGAACACCCTGTATAGATGGAAGTGGTTTTTAACCTTCTCTTTTGTTATTTATGCATATTTAATGAGTGCTTATGAAAATTATGAGTACATAAAATAACACGGTAATTGAAACTGTAACATTCTAGCCTGATTAGAGTCGACGTGTTACTTATATAGAATCAGATTATAAATATGAATCCATAAATGCCAAAATTTAACAAAACTAAACATAAATACATAATCTAATTTCTTATAATTATGAAATAAACATGTCCTTCATAATCTCTCAAGCTTTCTTCATCCATAGAGTTGATAACCTAACATACATGAAAACAGAATAGGCACGTCTGAGCAAACTTTGCCTAATAAGCAAATACGTAGTAGTAAAAAGTCCAGATGTGTTTTAAGAACTGCTTCTGCTTTTCTTAAAAAATAAATAAATTGTATAACGATCAAATATATTTTTAGTTTTCAAACTCATATCATATTAAGTAAAAAAAAGATATACTAGTTAAATTCAAACCATTTGATCCCGAAGGACCATCATTTGATCTCGAATCAAACTATGACTCATTGGCCCATAATAGTTTATACTATTAATTTAACTAACGACACTCATAACTTTCACTTTTATTGTCAAGGACAATCTCATTCACATAATCGTCACAGATTTACACTTGATTTAGCTTACAAGGAAGGTATGATTCCCCATTTCACTCATAATCATCATTGTGAGTAAATCGAGTGGAAATCAGTGCAAATCTATGATGATTATGCGAGTGAGACTACACTTGAAAATGAAAGTGAAAGTTAGAAGTGGTATTCATTAAATTGTTAGCATGAATTATTTTTAATCAATGAATTAAAGTATGAATTCTCAAAATCTAATTGATATTTAGTAAAAAAACCAGGTTTCATCCAATTTCAAATCTTTAACATCTTGTGTCACACACATATTGTTTTTTTCTTGCTTTCCATCCTAAAACAGACGACAACTTACATTTCTGTGAACGCATCCCCACTTGACCCTCACGTGAGGGGTAGTATTGTCTTTTCAGATTATTGAACACATGACTCCCTCTTTTAACATCGATCTCTACAACCCTTTTTTGTAAAATTCTCATGTCTCGATCTTCTTCCTTTTCATTGATGAACCCTAAGATTAAGCACAATGTAATATTCTCTTGTGGAAGTAGAACATCGATTCGCACTTCATAGACTCCAACAAATAATTGGGTCATCGATTCCATTGTTGTGTGAGAACTTCAAGTTCTATCTTCTTCTTTTTTTCGGAATTGGTGTTACAAAATTCATGAACATAAATCAAAGTGTGGTTTGTGACCTGGGTTGATCCTCCAATGTGTTTAAAGTAACTAAAATAATCCCGGGATCGTTAAGATCAATCAATAGCCATGAGGAATTAGCTAGGAGAAGAGCTAATGAAGTTAGTTGATTGAAGTTTTTGCTAGGTTTTAGTTAGTTTCTCTTTGTCATGTACCTATTGACCAATTGACATGTTAAGTTGTAAAGGTCAATTTTGGTGTGAATGTACTTAGAATACTAATGAAATAGATATGTTCTTCTTCAATTTGGAAACCAAGTGCGTATGTTCTAATCAAAACAGTTGTAAACCAATGCAAATGTTCGTATGATCAAAACTCGCATAAACCAAATGTTCATATGAAATGCACATATGAGTAAACCATTGCAAATGTTTATATGAAATGCACATCTAAATACAATTGTAAACAAACCGTTGCTACCATTGGAAGAGTTCAAAACAGTTCTAATGTAATCTAAATCACATCTTACCAAACCATCACAAGTGTTCAAAACAGTTTTAATGTATTTAAACCATTGCTAATGTGGCATCAAAAACATTACTAACATAATCCGTACTATGTTGAGTGAAAGTGATCATAATGTGTAATTTCTAGTTTAATTAGGCCTGCCACGAGTAGGTAGAGGGCCCGACCCAATGGACCTGTGGAGTTCCATTATAAGATGTTAATGGGCTTATGGGGGTATATTAGGGTTTTTAATTGTTGTCTTGTTAACTAAGTTTGGTTTACCTTATAAAAACATAACCATGATGAGGGATTATTGTATCTAAGTTTTGAGTCAGTTTTTTTGGATATAATAATACAAAAATTCATCTAAATTTTGTGTGTTTTGTTTATTAATTCAATCCTTAAATTGGTATAAGAGCCAAACCGAAGCCTTTGGAGTTTAGCCTAACCCTAGCGCTGACACATCTTCTGTTTTCTTGTTCTTTTCCCTTATGTTTGGCGATCAAGGCGACGTGTTGCGATCTGTGTGTCGCGGCCTAGGGTTGCGAGGCTGGATCGAAACCCATTTACAATTTTACACCGGTTACATACCAGAGAAAACCGAAGAACATGGATGATAAGGAAACTCCAAAGACAGACAGTGGGATTGGGAACCCGAATCCGTTGTTATGTCCCATGCTTACGTCTACCAATTATATGGTATGGTCTATGTGTATGAAGGTGATCTTGAACGTGCATAAGGTTTGGGACGCCAAAGATCCGGGTATGGTTGAAGCCGACAAGAACAACGTGGCGATTACGTTGTTGTTTCAACCGATCCTGGAGACTACAATCTTGTAAGTGGGTAACCTTGAGATGGCCAAGGCGATTTGAGACGCGATCAACACGCATAATCTGGCGGCCGATAGGGTGAAGGAGGCGAGATTGCAAACCCTTAGTTCCGAATTTGATGGACTAAGGATGAAGGAAACGGGGAAACTGGGGAATAACAATTTTTTACGGATATTTATTATATACCAAGTCTAAAAAGCAATATAATTAGTCTTGGTCAAGCCGCGGAGCATGGGTGCGATATCCATATGAAAAACGATTATTTGACGATGCATGATAGTTGGGGAAAGTTGTTGATTAAGGTGAATCGAATCGCAAACCGTCTTTATCGTATAAAGTGGAACAGCATCAGCGACGAGAATTCAGATTTGTCACCAGCCTATGGGTAGCAACAGCATCAGCGACGAGAATTCAGATTCGTCACCAGCCTCAACTACCAGTTCTGATGCTTTTGTCGCTAATTCCGACAACCCAGCAACCAGTTCATTTTATGTCGCTAATTCTGACAGTCTAGTGACAGCATCAGCGATGACTCCAGTGATTAAATCAGCGACCAGCTCGTCACAAGCATTGGATGCATCAGAAATTCAGAATTTGAGATCCACATGTGTTCCGATTATGCCGATTAAGTTCAAGGATTATGTTTTATCTTTACAAATTTTAAGTTCAATGATAATTTTTTGCGGGGTGAGTAGCCGTTATAATTTTTTGCGGGGTGAGTAGCCGTTGAAACCGAGCGTTACAAAATTTAACATTTAACCGATACCGATCGAACAACCGGTACCGGCATCGTTCGGAACCAGTACTGGTATTCTTTTTTCGATTGATGTAAAACATTTGCCAATATCCTTTTGGGAATGTAACCATTTTACTTTTTTGGTTTTCTCTTTTGTTTGCTATAGTGAGTGCCAGTTCCATACCGGTACCGTAACCAACCGAACTGATACTGACCAAATTCCCACTGCTTAGCGCGGGGAATCCCACTAGCTAGTATAATTTATAACATTATAGTATGTACACGGGTCAAGCTCTAATATTGTAAACATGTAAGAGTCATTAGTTAAATAGTTTATATCGGTCTCTAATCCAAACAATGCATCGTTTGGAAAACACCTGCTTGTAGGGTTTATATAGAACGTATCTGCATATCGAACGATAATCAGAAATTGTAATAAAAAAAATACCAAGTTTGTGTTCATCTCTGTTTAATCATCAATAGGTTCTCTGTTTGCCGATAAAATATAAGATATGATTCTAATTTTTATAATTACGTGTTTGTGATTATGCTAAATGATGCTGCATCTGCAAAATTGAAGTGTTTAGTAAAATTTTACCCTTTTATGGGGATTTACATATCCTTTGCATCTTTCCCTTTTATGTCAGCAACTTCTTTGAGTGCCATCTCCCATGACTTCATCTTTTGAGCCAAATGACTTCTTTTTATCTGCATTTGTAATAGAAACAGATGAAAGAAGTGGTTAGTGAACCTTTTTTTTTAAGTTGAAGCCTTGTGATTAGTGACATGGGTGTTGAAATCTACCAATATCTCAGACTTTTTTTTTTTTTTTTAGAATGCTTTAAAGGCCACTTCCTCTTCTAGTGAATAGAAAGAAGAAAAAAAACATGATTAAAAGTTATACATTAATTTATCAATTATTATTCACATAAGACTTGACCAAATTTTATTAATAAAAACCACACCTACCTTTAAACTCGATTCCGTGATCAATGAAGGGATAATAAGGTGGATATATCTGTCTTCGTGAATACCGTGTAAATCCTATGTTATGTAGGAAGTATTGTCCCGTTGTTAATTGAAAATGAGAGAGATCTCCACCAATGATGTGATTCCATGACTTATAATAACCCAACGCATCTTCTTCTTCCTCCTTATACACAAGACAATACCCACACTTCATTGAATGTACAGATTTATCCCAATCTCTATGTGCTAAATTAATAGTAATTTGGTCACCCTCTTTCATCTCATTTGGCCCAAACATCCAATGGCTTAAGAAACATAAAGACTTTCCCTCAAATTCGACTTCATCAATATAATGTTTATAAATCCAGGTGTAGTTTTTTGTGATATTACTAATTTTGATCATTGGCAACTCATTATAATAATTATCAAATGGACCGATCTCCAAATAACAGAAATTCAATCCTAGTAGCTTGTTAGGAGATGATGGGATGGTAATTGATATTGACGGGCCCGCTCTTCTATCCGTAATCCACTAAGGCATCCCTTCCCCCCAATAAATTGTACTGAATATTCCAAATTCATAATACATCTGCCAAACACATACAACATTAATTAATAACCTTAAATTCATGCATAATACACACACAAGTAGACACAGTTAATTAATTACAGCAAACCTGTGTAGCACATCCAAATGATCCTACTGGAAAGGTGAAAGTTCCCACGCGCCCTTCTTTAATAAAGTCTAAATTTGTCCAGCCCAAACTACGTAATATATTTTCCCCAACACCTGCCATACCTTGAAATTTGATCATGCCATCATATTCAATTAGCGTAGGTAAGTAGATCTGGAGCTCGTCTTAATTCTCTAGTATGAAGGAGGTATTCTCCGGTTGTTAATTGAAAAGCAGAGAGATCTCGACCAATTATGTGATTCCATGACTTGTAATAACCCAACACATCTTCTTCCTCTTCATTATTTCCATCTTCATCATACACAAGACCAATCCCACACTCCTTTATACTATATCTAGTTCGTACACTAATAGTAATGTCGTCACCACCTTTCATCTCATTCGGCCCAAACATCCAATGGCTTAACAAATTTATAGACCCTCCCCCTAATTCGGCTACATTAACATAATGTTTATAAATCCAAGTTTGGTGTTTTGTAATATTAGTAATTTGATCATTGGTAATGGCTTATAAAAATAATCATTATCAATAGAATAAAATGGATCGATCACCAAACAACAGAAATTCAATCCTCGAAGCTTGTTAGGAGATGATGGGATGGTAAATGATATTGATGGGCCCATGCTTCTGCAACTAATCAAATTCGGAATCCCATCCCCCAAATAAAACGTGCTGAATATTCCAAATTCATAATACATCTGCCAAACATATACAACATTAATTAATCACCTTAAAATCAGACATAATACAAATACACACACAACTAGACAATTAATTAATTAGAGCAAACCTGGGTTTCACATTCAGTTGATCCTCCTAGAAACGTGGAAGTTCTCAAGCGCCTTTCTTTAATAAACCCGATATTTGTCCAACCCAAACTATCTAATACCTTTTCCCCAACACTTGCCATGGCTTCAATTTTCACCATGCCATCAATTTCAAATGACGAAGGTGATAATAATTCCCAGACTTTAATTTTAAGTGGGGACATTTCTCGATTAAATTTAATTTGATTTAGCGAACTCTTAAATGTACGTTTGAAATTGTTATAAGAAAAACTAACTGATAGTGCTCTTAGCATTCGTGGAGGATGCTCGATTGATGTCAACATTTTACAGTCATTCATGCTAAGCTCCTTAAGCCTAGGAAGAGTTCTCACACAATTGGGCATTGAAACAACTGGATTATTATCTAAACATAATTCCTCTATCATGGATAGGCAACCGAAGTTCCAAGGAAAGGATTCGTTAGACAAATTATTATTTTCAAGTGACAATTTCCTTAATGAGCTCGGTAAAGAAGTCATAAAGAACTTGAAATCACTTGGTATACTTTCTATTTGCGATTCACAGGGATTACAACCATCTAACAATAGTGATTTAACCTTCTTTAACTTCCCTATGGACACTGGAACCTTTTTAAGCTTGCAGCAGTAACTCAAATCAATGTGGACAAGTTCAACACAGTGCTCAACTGATTCACACACCTTAACCAAACTTATACACTTTCTAACTATTAACCTTTCCAGTGCAGGGAGTTCGTAAAAACCGCCAACACTATGAAGTCGTTCACAAAAACTCAGATCAAGAATCTTCAATGACCCAAGTAGTGGCTTGTCTTTTGAGCTTGACCCAATCACACCCTGAAGTAAAGAGACCATACAATATATGGTTAGTGAACTTCATGAAGCCAACACAAAATATCGATAAAAAATCAAGTAGATTCATCAAAATATGTTAGTTACCTTTAGTCTGCTCACAAATCGTAGTGAGCTACTATAAGACATATCAAATGTTTCGATATTGCTATGTGACATGTCAAGAGCAACCAGATTCTCCATCGGTAATTTTGAAGGTATCGACTTGAAATGGAAACCATGCATACATAACCACCTTAATTGTTTTGGAATATCCTTGTAAGACCCATTCAATTTCACATAATTCAGTTGTAGAAGTTTTAGATTATCCATCTTACTTAACGCATCTGTTTCGAGCTGTAATGATCCACTTAAATTATCTTTCTTAAGCATTCTCATGTCAAGAGCAAGGCCAACAAGATTTCCCGTTCCCTGAGAAGAAACGATTTCAACAAAAAAAAGTTGGTTTATTCGTTTATGGACAAAAGAAGATTCTTAGAACATGCATAAACAACCTATTACCTTTTTTTGTTTCAACACTTTGAATGATTCCTCGTGACACCATAATTGGCTATGCTTCCATGGTTTCTCAGGATTTTCTTGACGCACTAAATCTCTTGCCATCTCTTGAACCAATTGATGCATCATCAACATGTTTTCCCATCCGATCCTAAGAAGGCATCTATCAGTAAGATTAGTGATCCCAGATATTGTGCTTATATCACATGCACTCAATATTCTTTCAGTGACATATCTATCTATTCCCACAAAAAAACAGGCAATATGCTTAAACAAGTCTTTATCAGTTTTGGATAACAAAGCGTCAAAGCTCATCTTCAATGCCTTGTTTATATGTGAATGAGGTTCCTTCTTTAGCACTTTTATGCACTCTTCCCAATATGCTACATCTCGATTCTGTAGAGACTTGCCCAAAACTTCAAGAGCCGATGGATGTCCATCACAATACTTCACAAGCTTTTCTGAAACCTCTTTATAACCTTCTTTTGGCTTTTGGCTGTCGAATGCATGAATGTATAAAAGCTCTAGTGATGCAGACAAATATAAGCCATTAAGTGAAACCTTCTTATGACTAGGATGAACTTGTGACTTGAATAATGCACAAGTTTCTGTTAAAGATGCATCCTTGGTTGTGATAATGATTTTGCTTCCGGGATGTAAACTTTTGTTTCCAAGTAAAGCATCTAACTCCTTGAAACTACCAATATCATCAAACACTATAAACACCCTTTTACGGGCAAGTGCATTCTCAATCTTCGAGGTGTATACAGAAACATCATGAATTTGGAACGATAAGTTTTTTGAAATGTCTCCATAGAGTTGCTTTTGTAAATCAAGCAATCCACTAAAGTGTTCAGTACATCTTGCATTGATACCTTCAATAAAGCTGCTTGTGTTGAATTTACTAGAGTGTAACCCAAAAACATATCTAGCCAAACATGTTTTCCCAATCCCACTCATGCCTACGATTGTTAGAATGTCGGAAATATGACTAGATCCATCGGTTAACCATGAACTAATGGATTTAATGTAAGCTTCCATCCCGATCAGACGTGGCAGGGAATTACTTAATGGTACACGTAATCTACGGTGGATGCCAGCAACAACTTCTTTAATAAACTCTGTCTCTTTCCTGAAAACTGATTTAAGTGAGAAATACATAACAACGTACCTGATCTAAAGATATGACAATTCAAAGATCTAAACCAATTTGGCAACGTATCATATTATTCTAATTTGAGTAAAGTGTCATTTTCGTTCCTGTGGTTTGGGCATTTAAGCCACTTTCATCAAAAAAAAATTTTAGCTTTTTCGTCCTCGACTTTTCGAAATCTAGCCAATTTCATCCACCTGACTAACTCCGTCTATATTTTAACGTTAAATCAAAGGCAGTTTGGTTTTTTTTTTAGCGTCAAAGCTCATCTTCAACTTCTTTTGTCTTCATCTTTTTCTGCCTCCATCTTCTGTTTATGCTTTGCCATTGCTTCCCCGAAGCTGCTTTGTTGCTTCGTGACATCAGTGGGTTGGACATGATAGAAGATGGGGATGACAGTTTGCTTACGGTTCCTTTTCTGATCAAGGATAAATACCAATTCATCTAGGCACCAGGTCGAAGAAGCATAATTCTTGGACAAGACGATAATAGAAGCCCTGGATGATATAATCGCACTCTCCAGTTCTGGTTTCAGTGGTTCGCCAGCTTCAACCTCTTCATCATCCAAGAACGTGATGATACCAGCATCCAGAAGCGCATTATAGAGGTGATCGGTGAAACCATTGCGAGTGTCGGCGCTTCTAAAACTTAAAAATACGTCGTATCTGTAAGTATGATTATGAGTTGAAGAAGATGAGGATGATTCTGGTGAAAGTTCATTGAGAAGAACCATTTTGAAGTATTGAAAGCTATGAATGATTGGAGTGAGATGAAGAAGATGGTAATTGATCCAATTTGGCAATTAATTTGTAAAGGTTTCTGGGTCAACGTATCTGAAATTTCTTGTCATATGGTTTATGTACTTTGAACGGTCAACTAACGACTCTCGATATTGGACGTATAGGAAATTTTTTTAAGTTGATAACGAACGTTACTTTGATATGGACTTTCTATTATATTTTGTTGTAAGAATTTAAATAACTTATTTATAAAATTAATGATAAAATTATAACGACATATAAATTATAAAACTAAAGCGAAATCTGTTAATTTAGTAGATTTTTTTTAACAAACAAGTAAACTTAATATATAATAAACAATTAGGACGATTACAATAAAGTGACAGCTAAACAGCCAACAAGCTGCGTCCGCAACCCGCTTTTGGATAGCAAAACCGATCCTACTAAAAACAGAGATTTGGGCATTAGGGGCCGAAAAATTATGATGCATGACCCGCTGAACCATGTTAAGTAATTCCACAATCTCCGGGGCAAGAAAACCAAATGTATAAAAAACAAAAGGGATAAACACGTGTTGATTTCCTAAACAAGATATCTCGTGTTTAGCGACTTTGCATGCTTCTGCCTTCAACCCAGCCTGGCCCGCAACAAACCCATTGTCCCAAGCCCCATGAGAGGGAACACTCCTGTAAGGTCCACACAAGCGTGTTTCCCCCTGCCCACCCAAACACAAGAATATCAGCCGGTCGTAGAGTAGATCTCCCTTCAACCGGATCTGTCTGGAAGTTCACTGGCCTCCTTTTTAGGAGAAGTTCTGGCCCGCTTAGGAACATCACATAGGACATCCCTACCCAAATCATGCATGTATTTAAACCTAGGTAGCTCTTTGCAATGGATTGTATGCTCACCAAAAGAATCCAAACAAACCTTGCGTCAAACTGGGCAAGGCTCATGTAACACCACGTTTTCCTTTCTTCTATTAGTTACAAAGTTAAACTGGACATATCTTATTATTTTGAAGTCTATATTTGATGAAGGAGTTTACTTGGGGTTTAACTTGTTAAGTAAAGCTTTCCTTAAGGATTTGGATGTAAAATGTTGATATTTCAAGAACAAAAGGTATTATAGGAAACAAAAATGTCATCTTCATCCTTGGACAAACCCTACGCTCGCCACCATTGTTCAAGGTCCAACCTTCATCTTCATCGCTAAGCCATCTCGAATCAGTTACGATGCAATCTTAAGACTTCTCCACTCGTATCAAGATAAGTGGCAGTCGACCATGGTGAAACCAAACTGTTTTAAGGGTGTTGAGACGGTGGTCGGAGCTGCTAGTTGCAGTACGTCGGAACTGAGAAAGAGGGAGGGTGCGTTGGCAGTGTGGGCTCAAAGGTGATGGCGGAGGTGGTGGTTGGTGGAGGTTGTACGAGTCTCACAATGGAGATGGTGGTCGTTAGTATAAAGATGACGGTGGTAGTGGTGGCTGCTAGCGGCCTTGTGGTGGTTGGAGGTGAGTTTCACAGAGGTGGTGGTTGTACGAACTTCACGGTGGTGGTGGTACGAACTTCACGGTGGTGGTGGTACGAACTTCACGGTGATGGTGGTTAAACGAGTCTCACGGTGGAGATAATAAAGGTTGTATAAGCTTCACGGTGGTAGTAGTGGTTGTTAGTAGGCTAAAGAACACCTTTTGAACCATTTGGGTGGATACGGGAAGAAATTCGGCCAGGATATAGCAATTCCGGCCAAAAACCATCAAATCCGGCCACTGGCCGGTTTTCCAGCGTCGGCGATGGCAACCGGTGGGGCTGGTGGAGCTCGACGAAATGGTTCCGTGGCTGCTTGAATCACCCGATTGGGAGTTCGTATGGTCAAGTTATGAGCAAAACAAGTTTTTTTTTCTCGCGTTGTGCTCAACAGTTTTTTTAAACGAGCTTAGAACGACTTGTACGCAAAGGTATGGCCTGTAAAACTTATATATCAAGCAGATGAGATGATCCAAGGATACACATGTTAACCGATAGAATGGCACTCTGTAGCTGAGGCTAAGGTGAGTTCTAGAGCACCTTTTTTTAATGTTTTAATGATGTTTTGGGTTGATATGCATACATACGAAATGATGTTTTGGGCTGATATGCATACATACGAAATGATGTTTATGAAAGATGTTTTGAAAAGTGAGTTTTGAAATGTGTTTAAGAAATATTTTGCCAAAAAAGTTTACAAAGTGTCTATGAATGAAATGTTATTTAATAAAACGTACGAATGATTTAACTGAAGTTATGTAAAAGAAGTAAATGTTTTATGAAAGTCACAAAATGAACGAATCTGTCATGATTCCTTCCGGAATCGAAGTTATGTATGTTATGTGTGGGCAATACCTTTATAGAGGCTTTTGTGGCTAGCCAACGGTTGTACAATTGGGGGAAAAGGGGTGACGACGATTATCAAGGGGATTATCGTGATCCTTGAAGTTTTGGTACTTGTGCTCTGCGGGGTACGGTACTTGGAGTTTGGTATGTTCTATCCTTTGGGGCACCATGCTTGAAGTTTTGGTATGTGTACTTCATGAAGTCTAGTGGTTAAAGTTTTTGGTACGGGTGTCTTATGAGGCACCGTGCTTGAAGTATGGAATTGACGGTTACGAGAAGACGCAAATTCGATATATTTGTTGACTTATGTTTTCTATTATGTTATTGCATGTTTTAAGTGCGCTTTTTATTAATGAAGTTTGTATGTTATGTTTTGGCAAATATTTGAAGTCAATGTTTTATGTAAAAGCTAGAACTCACTAGCGTAGCTGACTTTTAGTATGCACATTCAGGTTGAGTACATGTATGGATGTTGGAAGAGGATGCTTGACAAGCGAGAAGAGTTACCCGACTGATCATGAAGACCGGCATCTCGTTATGTTTTGTTTATGTTTACGGTTATGTTATGTCACACCCCAGGTTTAGCCCACCCGGGTGCGCGACCCACGGTTGGTACCTATTTTTCACTAGAGATTTATAAACACATCGGAATAATTTTAGTAACTCAGGATCTTTTCAAAAGACGGGGAATCTCCCGTTTCATTTCATTATAACAGGGATAAACCCTGATATTTTACACAAACGTTTAATTTACAAAACCAAGGTTTTTACATGGGCCATTTCTTTCAACTGATGTCTAGGGTGTACGTTCCCTTTTTCATGACATCATTTTCTTTGTCATCACATGGCTATATCACAATCAATTCATCCTTGGTTACCTGTTAAAAACGTTTAAGAATATTTTATCAGTATAAACCGGTGAATACAAGTATATTGGAATCATAATTTGACAAGCGTGAATAAATAGAACAATTTGCCCATAGTTTCTGGTCAATTTACACAGTCAACGGACTAACCACCAGCCACACCAGGGACTTTGGATATATTTTTAGGTCTGTTTGCCTTACGCTTACTGCGATGGGCTGTACAACAACCAAGGGTTCAATCCCTAGCCCTGTTATAACGTCTCATCTGTAACACATGTATATATACGTGACTCTATGGGCTGACTGCTATATAGTAAATCACCTTATGCAACGAATGGTTGTATAATTTAATTCAAGTCAGAGTATAATCAAAACCATTTTCAGTTTTGAAATCATTTTATAAAAATACAAGTATTCACCTTGACAGAGTTTCGTCTTAGGAATCTTCTAGAGTAAGCGTCCTAATGGGCGGCGTCTCTGCTTAAGAACCTTGCTTGGTTTCTCCGAATGAGCGTTTCCTAGCTTCTTAGTTACTTCTATGATGATCCGGCACCTCTGGAACTTAAACGTATGAGCGTGAATGGTTCGGTTTGTGTGTTTTGGAAAGTGAACGGCAAGTGAAATCTATTTATAGACTGATCTGAGGTCCGTAGTGGACCGTTATGGTGGCGGGTAGTGGTCCGCTACCGCCCAAACCCTAAATAGTCAGCATGCCACGTGTTGGTCTCCGAAGTTGAGGCGCAATTTACGGCTAGCGGACCGTTAAGCTACAAGGTAGCGGTCCGCCACCCAACTGAGGTAGCCGTAGCGGACCGACATAAATCTGGTAGCGGTCCGCTACCTGTGACACGCGTCAGAAACCCTAATGACTCATCAGGACATGTGTCATCCCTTCATCATTGCCTTTGGGATTACGTAGCGGACCGTTAAGCATATGGTAGCTGTCTGCTACCATCGAATTTTCAGAATTTTTATTTTTAGTCCCTGAGCTTTAATGTATTTACACTAATGGTCCTAATAATATATCTTTTTATTATTTTGGGACATGAAAATTTTAAGAAATGTTACATGTTAAGACAAGGTTTATGATTTTAGAATGTTTGGACAAAGTTTAAGTTATGTTTGAATGAAAGTTTTGTTGCATTATTTGATATTCAAGTTTGAGAACTGTTTGTTTATGAGTAAATCCAACACGTGAGGCCTCCCGGGTTTGAGGCCTTACAGCTCATCGGCCGAAAACAGAGGGATCATTTGCAGGAATTTAAGGATAGCCCGATATTCCACAACTGACATATGATGGCCCAGTCCTTCAATGTGGATGTCTGTCAGGAAATCATGAGCCACCGCTTTTTAGTGAGTGGATAGATCAAACTTCACTCCCAAAGTCTGGACGATTCTACTAAATAGAGTACTCGTCAAAACATGTTGGGCTTTATATATGTTAAGTATAATACCCATAAACAATAGAAAATAATGAATACCAAATAATTTTAAAATGATAAGCTATAGGAAATATAAAAGGGAAAATTACTAAAATGGATATTTGACCAACTCACTTTTCCAAAATAGACATTGACTTTTAGCCTACTAAAACATGGTTATCAAGAACAATAGACGGCTAAGCTTAGCCAGCTAAAATTTCCGTGACCAAATGGTATTAGTCACACGCTACACCAATCAGAAGCTGACACGTGCTATCATAGAATTTTATGCCGGCTATAGCCGTCTACTTAGAAGGCTTAGCCGACGATTTTTTTTTTCCGGCTTGGCTCGATGGTATTAGTAAAACTTAAAAATACGTCATATCTGTAAGTATGATTATGAGTAGATGAAGAAGATGAGGATGATTCTGGTAAAAGTTCATTGAGAAGAACCATTATGGTTGAAGTATTGAAAGATATGAATGATTGGAGTGAGATGAAGAAGATGGTAATTGATCCAATTTGTAGTTTCTAGGTCAACGCGACTTTTAATATGGGACCCACGTATCTGAAATTTCTTGTCATATGGTTTATGTACTTTGAACGGTCAACTAACGACTCTCGATATTGGACGTATGGGAAATTTTTTTCAAGTTGACAATGAACGTTACTTTGATATGGACTTTCTATATTGTATTTTGTTATAATGTTATAATAATTTAAATAACTTATTTATAGAATTCAGAGTTAATTGTATAAATGACCCCTGTGATTTGATCAAATTATATGTTTAACTCTTAGGTTTTAGAAATTATAAATTTAGCCCAAAAATTTAAGACGTGTTGAGTCTTTAGCCTCTGAAGTTAACAACAATTAGTTTTTTAACGGAAAATTAACCCATGTGCAATCCATGTGACTTACGATTGCAAATTTAACACTAAAATCGAGTTAAAATAAGTAAAAATTATTAAAAAAAATAAAAAATTTGGTAAAAATCAATAAAAGTTTGTAAAAAATCAATAAATCACTAATTTTTTATTGATTTTTATTAACTTTTACTGAGATTATTCATTTTTATTATTAAGTTTGCAAAAGTAAGTTAAATGGATGGCACATGGGTTAACTTTTTGTTAAAAAACTGACTGTTGTTAACTTTAGGGGCTAAATGCGCAACAAGTCTTAAATGTTTGGGCTAAATTTGTAATTTTTAAAACCTGGGGGACAAACATGCAATTTGATCAAACCACATGGACCATTTATGCAATTAACTTTAAAATTAATGATAAAATTATAACAACATATCTATACTATCTAATAAATAAAAGGTTTTTTCATGCCACGTGTCGTTTTCATATTCCTTTTCATCATTTTTTTCCTGCATATCTCTCTTATTAAATTCATTTTTTCCTTTTAATAATAATATATTTTTAAAGAAAATATTAATTATACTAATAAAATACATTTATTTCAAATTATCCATTATTATAAGAAACTTTGAAATCTAATTATTTTACTTTTATTTTCAATCAAATAGTAAATGAAGTTCAACTTATATTAACTACTAATTAACGTATTTTTAAAACCCAGTTATATATTAATTTTTATATATTTTGAATTTTGCTTTTAATTTTTAATATATGTAATACATTTTTACACATGTAAAATCTATATACGTAAATATCTAAAAATTGTATTTATTGATATAACTTTTCCCAGTAAACTAGCTTTATTTTTTAATCAATTTTTGAATGTCAATCAAATTAAATTTGAATGGTCCGTTTCATGATCTTCAAAAAATAAAAAAATAAAAACAAGAATCTCAATTCTTATTTTCATATCTTCATATTTATCGATTTATATTTAAATGTCATAAACACAAAACGTTCTCTCTATTTAACACAATCTGATTTTATCGGTCTTCTCCGTTTGACATCAAAGAACCTTCACACCTTCGCCATCAACAGACAATTCGATCTCCTTTTCACAGTTCCAAATCAACACAAGTAAGTTAATCATTCTATTTTCTCTGATAAATTAATCTTTTAAATTCTTTTTTAATCATAAAGAATAAAAAATTTTGATTTTGATTTTTCTTACCTGATGAAATTCTCAATATATACACTGTTATGTTGAGACAATTGTAGGCTATCTTTAAAAGCTTCAAAATAATAACTAACTGAAGTTTTTGTAACCAACTCACTTTTTTGTTCCACTTGCTTACAACATGTTTTAAAATTTCAGAATACGCATGTAAATTTCGTACTCAAATTAACAACTAAACAATGATCAAGTGCTTGAACAGTAAGGTATACTTTGCAAAGCTTTATGTACAACTCATCGCTGCATTAAATGTGTCCGTTCCTTGGATATACGCGTGTCCTGCTATAAACTCCTTATCTGCATCCAACCTTATCTCCATTTCTGCATCCAACCTTATCACTCATATTAGGGTTTCCCAAACAATGATCAAGTGCTTGAACAGTAAGGTATACTTTGCAAAGCTTTATGTACAACTCATCGCTGCATTAAATGTGTCCGTTCCTTGGATATACGCGTGTCCTGCTATAAACTCCTTATCTGCATCCAACCTTATCTCCATTTCTGCATCCAACCTTATCACTCATATTAGGGTTTCCCCCGGTGATCGGTTTTCGTTCGGCGTCGAATGGGCGATTCACGTGAAAGAGGTCGCGATGGTAAGCAACTTTGTGTGGTGGTGTTTTGGCTTCGAGTGGTGGTATTTTGGTGACGAATGGTGCCCTAACAGGGGTGTTTTGGCTTTGAGTGGTGGTGTTCACTACTTGCAGAAGTGAAGAGGTGTTTGGTGGATAGTGTATATGGGACTGGTGTAGGGTTTAGCGCTTCAGCAGAGGAACGAGCGGAGGTTACAGAAAGGGTTAATCCGACGCTAGCATCGACAAATGTGGTGGAGCTCCTTCACGCCAACCGGGTTTTGCTGTTGGCGCATTTTTCATGCTTCATCTGGTATGATGGTGTTTCATATACTTAAATCATATGTTTAAGAACATTTTAGGAGTCTACAAGCACTTGGTCATTGTTTAGTTGTTAATTGTTAATGGTTTTTATTGTTGATTTAAGTGTTTTACTCAAAAACTAGGGCTTTCCAATTTTTGCAGGTGGAAGCTACAAAGTAAACACACATGTTTCACAAAAAACATGATTTTGAAGGGTTTTGCAGGTAAACACACAATTTTTGCAGATATGTTTCCAATTTTTGCAGGTGGAAGCTACAACGTAAACAGATATGTTTCACAGAAACATGATTTTGAATGGGTTTGATGTTGAAGCATGTAGTTGAAAGTTGAAAGACTTATGAACTACTGTTTCACTTAAGGTATTTCATGGTAGATTCAAATTACTTTAGTTGTTATGAATGACTATTTCATTTTAGGTATTTCATGGTAGATTGTAATTATTCATCTAACACTAACATGGGTGGTAACTGGGTGAGTGAATTTGACATGGTTTGCAGGCGTCCATGACCGGATGATTTCACGACATTGAAGGCTGATTGAGATGGTACTTTCTCAAAATAAGGGAACCAATGGAAGTAAGGGCTTTGCATTTGTATATGAAATGCCTTTTTAAATGGTAGTATGCGCTTTCTTTACAACCAAAACTTTTGAGCATGATGATTTAGTTCCATATAAGCATACTCCATTGTGTGTAATTCATGGCTAATGAAACCGATTTACAATAATTTATCCCTGTTTTGGACCCCAAGTTTATGTTGTTTGGTATCTGCTATCTAATTTTTTGGATTCTCTGCAGGTATGTTCGAGGGTACAGGAATAGGTTCAAGAACTTCGTTAGATGTTCATGTGATATGGGAGATGAGGTACGTTAGAGATAACAATACCAATGATATATCATTTCTAATTTGGTATCCTATGGTGCTGAATGATATATCACATGCTTAGCCAGGCTAATACAGAGATTTTAGTTCAAGTTGCTAATAACCCATACTGTTTCATATAGTACATCGACACTACAGAATGTACTTCTTCTGATTCCATGTCTTTCATATTTGATTAGTTTACATAGTTTTGAGCAAAGCCCGGCCGATTAGGTATTGTGTTAGCTTTGAATGAGATTTTTTTGGGCTAAAAGATTGTGTTCTAAGTAGCACCATATATAAAAGAATGGAAAGCAAACTTAAGGATTAATATGATATCTGATTGTTTTAAATTTGCTCATGTTTACTTTCTTAGGTCTGTTACAAATCTGATTAAGTTTATGGTGTTTAATTACAAGTTGTAAATTTACAATGGACCACAGTTGGGTTGTCGACAGTTGTAAGTAAATAATGTTTCTTATTATGCCTCTAAGTTATTTGTTTTAGGTGAACAACAATATTCGTATATGTATATATGTGTGCAATAGATTTTGTTCTTTAGCTGAACATTAACATTTTCATTTTGTGGCCTGCATGAGATATAAAGATTTGATTTTGATGCTTTGAGTTTCGTTCTTCTCTTCAGGCAAGTGACTCATTTTTCTGGATCTTCCATTTCACTGCCTTCAGTAGTTCAGGTACTCCCTCCTAAATGATTATTTGTACGATTCACATTTGTTTTTGTAAGCTTAATATTGGTTAATTACATCTGTTAGTGACTTAGCGAGGTGCCAATTCTGTAAAGGAAATCTTCTGAATTGTTTTCGTTTGTTTTTTTTTTTTTCATTTTGCTTCAATTTGGTTTAGTTTCTATATTTTAGTTAAAAAACAGTGTGTGATTTAGCATCATTTGTATGGAATGATTGCAGATTTGCGCAGGCCTAAGGTTTGTGACGAGTGAGGAGTGAAAAGGCGAAGGGAGGGAGGTATATACCGGTGCATCTTCTTTGTTCATATACAATTAGTAAGTTTGCCATTATTTTGTTGGTTTGGTTTCCATTGAACTATATAAGAATTTTGCAAGTTTTTTTTAATTTTTTTCTTATTTATGAAAATTGAATATATGATTAGTGGTAAAATTATGAGAATGGTATACACAAATTATTTTGAAAGTGGTGCTTATTCATATTTGTTAAATCGGAATAAACATATTTTTGATAGTACAGTTATGAACTAACATAATTAGAGGTTTTTTAATATGATATGTAGGTTTGAAGTTCCTGTTTTTGTTTAGAAGGTGCTTTGGGTTGCATCTCTAAGATTTAATGTGTTTTGATATCAGTTTTATAATACACATGTTAGATTTGTTTGAATCAAATTGTTTGTTTGTTTTTTTGTTGCATTTATTAGAAGTATAATTATCATAAGATACCATAAAACATGCTTACAAAAGATAATATAGCTGCAACAATTATCTGATTTCATGATTTTGCATATATAGCAAGTTAAAAATAAAGACTTGGATGAGCTATCAACCCTGTTTCAGGTTCCTTTGGTGACAAGAACTGTTAAATAGACTCGGGCCTAACGGTTAATGACTGGACTGCATTTTACGTGTCGGATACTACTTACTACTGCAACAGAATTGTCCGTGCCTGTTTTCAAACTGAATGCCCAGCCCAGTCCCATTGTGGATGAGATGAGGAAGTCATTGATTGATAAGTTAGTTGTTGCTTTATAAATCAACAAACTACATATGTTTTGTTTTTTGTTTTGTTTTTTGTTACTCTCTTTATGTGATAAAATAATGTGGAAACTAAGCATGAAACATACTTACTTTGTGATCTTTGATTATTAGCTTATTCACGAAGACTGATTTTACACCTTGGCATGATTTTGTGGCAAGTACAGCCTGTCTGTGGTACAATTGGATATGGTCGCAAGGTACTGATTCTGTTATGAAGTTGGGACCCGAGTCAAGCAAGCCGTCTAGGCATTTGTTCAAACACCTGACCCGTAATTCACTGCTTAAAAGAAGTATCAAGCCATTCAACAAATTGTCATACAACCAGAATAGGTTGCTCATAGGGAATAATAGGGACAGAAAAAACGAATGTTATCAGGACTGAAGAAACGAATGTTTCCCGCCGCAACACGCGAATGGGATAAAACTAGTCATATAAACATGGCTTAACTTCAATAATATTTATTTTATCTATTTATTTATTATATAATGTATATTATATATCTAAGACATTTAATACAATAACCTTTCAAAATTTCAATGTCTTTTTTTTTATCTTACAATTATCATTTTTTAGAGTGTGTACTACCAACATTGAAAATATTGACAGTTAATAAGAGCAAAGGCCGACAATCGTTATCAAAGTTGATTTGTTTTTTAGACAACCGGTTTTCATACATGTTCAATTGTATGTGGTATTATCCAGAGTTAAAATAGAGCCGGAGTAAAACTAATAATATTAGATACAGATGGTCATTTTACAAATAAAATATTAAATATTGTATACAAAGAAATTTTTAATTAGAAATTCATGAGTTATGTAAACATTTTTTTTTATTTTTTCATTGTCATACATATTGGTCCAATTTAGTGCCTTACTTATTAATATAAAAATGTTTCAAATTCTAGATTTGTGTATTATGTACACAATTTATCATTTTTTTTGTTTTCAACCCGTGTAGTACACGGGTAGGGTGAGGTTCTAATGCTAACCAATATTTATATGATAACCACTCTCAAACATAGTGTTACGTATATGTACCAATTATCATTTTGTTAGTACTACACATACGTAAACACTATGTGTCACGTATATGCAACATTATTTGATACGTATATGTAAGACTCATCATTTCCGTATTTATGTTCAAGATATATGTTCACGATACTTAAATACTCTTTTAAGAATTAAAAGAAAAAATAATTTATAAATTATGTGATTGTTTGATAGTGGTTAGCACGGTTATCACATAAAAAGTTGGTTAGTATTTGAACCCTTCCCTATATAACCTAGTTTGTAATAAATTAATATTCTTAATTAACACGGTAAAAGGGAAAAAAATTGAGCTTCTAAAAGTGACAGCGCATGAATTACTGGCCTTGGTGCGTTTCGTTATTATTGCTAATTTATAGCCACATATTTGTATTATTACTATAATCCTTTTATATAAGTTAATTTATTCTTGAATGTTTAGGATGTGTATCATTCGTTATTGATTTTGATAAGAATTCCGCCTTTGATAAGATTTGCACCTCACCGCACGGGTGGTTAGGGGTGTTCAATAAAGAGAACAAAAAACAAAAAAATCACTGCCGCAATGCTCGGGGATAAAACTAGTTAAATTAAATTTAACACTATTTCACAAGAGATTTTGTGTGTTGAATATAAATATAGATTCAAAAACGGGAAGGGAAAAGTGTAATAGAAGTACACGAAGTTGAAGCCTTTTGATGTTGCAATTTCCATCTGGTGACAAGGTTGTCACTCTTTTTTCTTTTTCTTTTGGGTGTTGAAATCTACCTCATCAACAGATATCTCAAGACTTCTTTTTATTTTTCTTTTATTTGAGAATGCTTTAAAGGCCACTCTGTTTTCTAGTGAAAAAAAAAGATAAAAAGTTATAAATTAATTACTATTCACATAAGAATTGACCAAATTTTATTAATAAGAATGTCACCTACCTTTAAACTCGGCTCCGAAATCAATGAAGGGATAATAAGGCGGATATGTTTGTTTTGGTGAATACCTTGTAAATCCTATGTTATTAAGGAAGTATTGCCCTGTTGTTAATTGAAAATGGGAGAGATCTCCACCAATAATATGATTCCATGACTTGTAATAACCTAACACCTCTTCTTCTCCTCTTTATACACAAGACTAAACCCAACATGTACAGATTTATCCCAATCTCTCTGTGCTACATTAATAGTAATGTCGTCACCACCTTTCATCTCATTCGGCCCAAACATCCAATGGCTTAAGAAACAAAAAGACTTTCCCTCAAATTCGACTTCATCAATAAAATGTTTGTAAATCCATGTGTGGTTTTTTGTAATATTACTAACTTTGATCATTGGCAACTCATTATAATAGTTATCAAATGGATTGATCTCCAAATAGCAGAAATTCAATCCTTGGAGCTTGTTAGGAGATGACGGGATGGTAAATGTTATCGATGGGCCCTGTGTTTTATACCTAATCAACTCAGGCATTTCTTTTCCCTCATAAATTGTGCTGAATATTCCAAATTCATAATACATCTGCCAAACATATATATCATTAATTAATCACCTTAAGTTCATATATAATACAAATACACACAAAATTAATTAATTACGGCAAACCTGGGTTTCACATTCAAATGATTCTCCTGGAAAGGTAGAAGTTCTCATGCGCCTTTCTTTAATAAAGTCTAAATTTGTTCAGCCCAAACTACGTAATACCTTTTCCCCAACACCTGCCATATGTTGACTGTTGAGCAAGCCATCAATATCAATTAACGAAGGTGAAAGTAGATCCGAAGCTCGTCTTAATTCTCTAGTATGTAGGAGGTATTCTCCTGTTGTTAATTGAAAAGGGGAGAGATCTCCACCAATGATATGATTCCATGACTTGTAATAACTCAAAACATATTCTTCTTCCTTCTCAATCTTTCCATCTTCATCATACACAAGACCAATCCCACACTCCTTTATACTATATCTCATTCTTACAGTAATAGTAATGACGTCACCGCCTTTCATCTCATTCGGCCCAAACATCCAATGGCTTAACAAACTTATAGACCCTCCCCCTAATTCGGCTACATTAACATATTGTTTGTAAATCCAGGTTTGGTTTTTCGTAATATTACTAATTTTGATAATTGACAACGACTTATAAAAATAATCATTATTAAAACAAGAAAATGGATCTGTCACCAAACAACAGAAATTCAATCCCCGAAGGTTGTTAGGAGATGATGGGATGGTAAATGTTATTGATGGACCCTCTTTTCGATCGTTAATCCACTCAGGCATTTCTTCCCCCGCATAAAACGTGCTGAATATTCCAAATTCATAATACATCTGCTAAACATATCAACATTAATTAATCACCTTAAATTCATACATCATACACACATAACCAAACACAATTAATTAATTAGAGCAAACCTGGGTTTCAGATTCAGTTGATCTTCCTAGAAAGGTGGAAGTTCCCACGCGCCTTTCATTAATAAACTCTAAATTTTTCCAACCCAAACTATGTAATACCTTTTCCCCAATACCAGCCATGGCTTCAATTTTCACCATTCCATCAATTCCAAATGAGGAAGGTGATAATAATTCCCAAACTTCAATTTTGAGCGGGGACATTTCTGAATCGAATTTAATTTTTCTTAGCGAACTCTTAAATGCACGTACGGATTTGCTATAAGAAAAACTGATTGATAGTGCTCTTAGCATACGTGGAGGATGCTCGATTGATATCAACATTTCACAGGCATTCATGCTAAACTCCTTAAGCCTAGGGAGGGTTCTCACACAATTGGGCATTGAAACAATTGGATTATTATCTAAACATAGTTCTTCTAACATGGATAGGCAACTCCAATCCATGGGAAATGATTCGTTACACAAATTATTACTTTTAAGTGACAAAATTCTTAATGAACTCGGTATATAATTCATAAAGAACTTGAAATCACATGGTATAGTCTCGATTTGAGATGTCCACGAATTACAACCATCTAACAATAGTGTTTTATCCTTCTTTAACTTGACCATGGATATTGGAACCTTTTTTAGCTTATAGCAGTAACTCAGATCAATATGGATAAGCTCAACACATTGCTCAACTGTTTCACAAACCTCAATCAAACGTATGCAGTTTCTAACTATTAACTTCTCGAGCACAGGGAGTTCAGAAAAACCACCAACACTAAGAAGCTGTTCACAGAAACTCGGATCAAGAATCTTCAATGACCCAAGCAGTCGCTTGTCTTTTGAGCTTAACCCAATCAACCTCTGAAGTGAAGATATGTTAAAATACATGGTTAGTGAATTTCATCAAGTTAACACAGAATATCGATAAAAATCAAGTAGATTCACCAAATCTCTTATTTACCTTAGTCTACTCACAAATCGTAGTGAGCTACTATAAGACATGTCAAATGTTTCGATATTTCTATGTGACATGTCAAGAGCAACCAGATTCCCCATCGGTAATTTTGAAGGTATCGCCTTGAAATGGAAACCATGCATACACAACCATCTTAATTGTTTTGGAATATTCTTAAAAGACCCAATGATTTTCACATAATTGAATTGTAGGAGTTTTAGATTATCCATATTACTCAATTCATATGTTTCAAGCTATAATGATCCTCTTAAATTTTCACTCTTAATCATTCTCATATCAAGAGCAAGGCCAACAAGATTTTTTGTTCCCTAAGAAGAAGGAAATGCAACAAAAAAAAATTTGTTTATTTGTATATGGACAAAAGAAAATATTTAGAACATGTATACAAAACCTCCTACCTTTTTTCGTTTCAACACTTTGAATGATTCCTCATGACACCATAGTCTACTTTGCTTCCATGGTTCCTCAGGATTTTCTTGACGCACTAAATCTCTTCCCATCTCTTGAACCAATTGATGCAACATCAATTTGTTTTCCCATCCGATTCTAAGAAGGCATCTATCAGTGAGATTAGTGATCCCATATATTCCACCATAAGTTTTCATTAATAGGATCATGAAACTTAGAGACATCATTCACACAAATCAATATCTAGCTGACCTGTTCACTAAGCCTATACCTCAATCTTTATATGAGGAGCATGTTGATAGGTGTTAGACTTGCTAGACTTGAGTTTGATTTGTATGTTAGTATTGGGTGCTTTCGAACAACATATAGGAACATTAGTGTTTTATATTGATTTAACGGTTAAATGCATTATATATAGATGTTTCTATGTTGGACATTTTGTACGTTTTAGAAATCCTTGAATATATATATTATTCTAAATGTCCGTAGTCGATCAGATTCATGGGAATCAATCTGAACGTAAGACATCTATGAATCAGATGGCTGGTTCATTGTGAATGAAAGACCAAGAAGTTGGAAACCATATTCACAGATAATTATTAGAGAATAACTATTGGACGTAACTCGTTTCAAAACTAACCTCATGGATCAATGTCTTGAGATGCCGCCCCTTGGACCCCGCTTCCAGGGACGCTGGCCCCGGACCCCGTTATATCATGATAAACTCAAATAAGCGTGCACTCCGCACCTCCTAAATTATTTGATATTTATGATGATATGTATTGATCAAACAAGTTAATCCAATTACATTAAAATATCTAACAATCCTCCCCTATTTTAGTGCAATCCTTGATTAACTAAAATTACAGCATCACAAAACATACAAACTAATGCATAAATGAAATATCGTGACGACTGAATTTCATCTTAGTATATTATACATTCCATATATTCGAATATCAGGGTGTCACTACGGATTGAACCCTTGCTATTCAAAGTGAATACATGAAGATAATACACACAAAAGTTTACATATTTATATGTTCTATCTTGACACTATATTTTACTAGTCTGTGCCCTTATCCTTCATAAGCATATCAAAGGCAAGTCTCAGCTTCTTGAAGCGGCTAAAATTCATGCTCATATAGGTAGCTCTTTTACTCTTGCACCTGCATATGCAATTTTTCAAAAGAACTATTAAGAATTTAAAATTCAACCTCCTTAACTTGCAGGTTTAAACACATACCTTGGGATGATGCTTCTAATGTGTTCCAATCTCTACATGTTAAGCTTTCCGCATTGAATTCAGCACCTAATGTTATACTAGGTGGGAATTGGGTATCTTAACATGAGAGATTTCAGGTAGACTTTAATCCCATCCCTATAGCCGACTTGTGCACAAGATATCTACTTAACCTTTTGGTTAAATGATAGGCTAAGTTTTGCGGAGTTTTTACAAAATTCACGGATATCACACCTTTCATGATAAGCTCATGTATCATACTATGTCTAACACCTAAGTGTCTAGACTTCCCATTGTACACTTGACTATATGCCTTAGCCAAGGTAGCTTCACTATCACATCTGATAGATATAGGTGATATCGGTTTAGGCCATAATGGAATCTCATATAATAAATTTCTTAGCTATTCAGCTTCCTTACCAGCTACTGCTAATGTCACAAACTCATACTCCATTGTTGAATTGGTGATACAAGTATGTTTCTTTTATGCCTAAGATATTGCACCACCTCTAAGAAGGAAAACCCATCCACTTGTGGAAGAATGATCTTCCATGTTAGTAATCCAACTCGCATCTGAATATCCTTCAAGAGCAGAAAGAAAACCAGTATAAGTCAAACCATAATCCATGGTTCCTTTCAAGTATCTAAATACTCGGCTAATTGCTTGCCAATGATGTGAACCTGGATTGTGAGTATATCTACTCAGTTTTCCAACCGCAAAGGCTATATCAGGCCTAGTACTGATCATGACATACATGAGAGATCCAATAGCTCTTGAGTATTCAAGTTGAGATACTGCAACACCTTTATTAGGTAAGAGCTTAACATTAGGATCTATAGGATTAATCACAAGAGAAATAGAAATACCATGTTCTCCACGTGTGATCTTTATACCAAGAATCACTTCAGCCTCCCCCATGTCTTTCATAGCAAAATTAGATGACAAAAATTCTTTAGTTTTATCAACTTGATCTTAATTAGTGCCAAAGATCAACATGTCATCTACATATAAGCAAATAATTACTCCTTTACCTGAAGTGTCAAATTTGTTATATACACACTTGTCTGCTTGGTTTAATACAAAACCGTTAGACAACACCACATCGTCAAACTTTTGATGCCACTGTTTTGGTGCTTGCTTAAGACCATATAATGATTTTATCAACTTACAAACTTTGTTTTCATTGCCAGGCAAAACAAAGCCCTCGGGTTGTTTCATATAGATCTCCTCGTCCAATTCACCATTCAAAAATGATGTTTTCACATCCATTTGGTGAATCACAAGGTTACGTATGGCAGCAAGTGCCAATAACAACCTAATGGCGGATATCCTTGCAACAGAAACATATGTATCAAAGAAATCAATACCCTCCTTTTGCCTAAAGTCTTGGATAACCAATTTGGCTTTAAACTTGTATATGCTATCATCCACCTTCATTTTCCTTTTGAAGATCCATTTACTTCCCAGTGGCTTACATCCAGGGGGTAAATCAATCAATTTCTAAGTTTTGTTCTGCATTATAGAATCAATCTCATTATGGATTACTTCTTTCCAGAAAACAACATCCCTGGAAGCTATAGCTTCATTATAAGTCATTGGGGCCTCCTTAATATTAAAACAATACTGATATTGAGATTCAATCTCATTCCTTGACCCTTCAACTAAATAAATTTGAAAATCATCACCAAAATTCTTGGGTTTTCTTCCTCTTGTACTTTTTCTGGGTTCAGAGCTGGTGGAAGGTACATCTTAAGGATTAACTGAAGTGTTATCAGTTTGAGAAACCTTCAAACTATGACTCAGACCTTATGCTGCAGGTCTCATGTTGGTTCGTCCTGGTAAAGACGTCAATGAGGAACCGGCCACTTCTTTATATATGTTGCCTTCCTCGCTCATTTGACTTTTCTTTGGTCTGGTGGGCATGAAAAAGTAGGTATAGAAGTAAATCTTTCTTCATTAAAGTTTGCATCTCTTGACTCTATAACAGTGTTCACAGACACAGAGTCATTAGATTCTAATACATAGAACCTATAAGCCTTGGAATACTCAGCATAACCAATGAATATACAATCTATACCTCTTTCACCCAAAGTTTCCTCTTTGGTTCAGTGAGTCTAACAACAACTCTACACCCCCAAACTTTAAGATAACTCAATTTTGGTGATTTTTTGTACCAAAGCTCATATGGGGTAGTCTTGTTCCTTTTACTAAGAACTCTATTCAATAGATAATAGGCTGTTAACATAGCCTCACCCCAAAATCCATCACTCAAACCCGAATAGGATAACATGGAATTAACCATTTCTTTTAAAGACCTATTCTTCCTTTCAGCTACACCATTTTGTTGTGGTGTATAAGGAGTCGTGGTCTGATGTATTATACCAGTAGATTGAAAATACACCGGATCATAATACTCACCTCATTTATCAGTACGGAGAGTTTTAATTAACCAGCTCTACCTCTTGTTTATATATTTTAAATTTATCAAGAACTTCATCCTTAGCATGCAACAAATAAACATAACAGAACATCTTCAATAAATGTGATAACATATTTTTTTTGTTTCCTAGTGAAGGTGTAGCATGTAAATCACATAAATTGCTATGCATCCATTCTAATGCTTTTGTTTCCCGATTAACATCTTTGAATGGTTGTCTAGTAATCTTAGTTAAAGCAAATGTGTTGCATTTATCATTAACCATTTCAAAAGCAGGAATTAAACTCATTTTTGACATATCTTTTAGCCTTTTAAAATGAACATGTCCTAGTCTAGCATGCCATAAATCAGATTTGTTCAAATTACTACTAGAACTAGTAGATGCCATGCAAATAGAATTATTACTAAAAGAACCATCCAAATTTAACTTAAACATACCATTACATAGATAACCAAAACCCAAAAATGAACCATGTCTTGACAAGATAAACTTGTCACTTTCTAAGAACTGCTTGTAACCACAATTGTTCAAAACGATACCAGACAAAAGATTCTTTCGAATCCCAGGAACATACAAAACATTGTTCAAAAGTAAAGACTTTCCAGAAGTAAAAACTAGATTAACATCTCCTAATCCCTTGATTGGTTCAGCTGCAACATTTCCCATCTTCAAAATAGATCCATCTTCAATAGCTTTAAAGTCTTTAAACCATTGAAGATTCTTGCACACATGGCTAGTTTCACCTGAATCAACCCACCAAGCAATCTCATCATCCTCCACATAAAATGCTTAAGATATTAATGATACATAATTCTCAACCGAATTATTATTAGGTACTAAAATCTGACCTTGTTGCTTGCCTGGATCCTTAGATCCACTTGGACCAGCTTCATTCTTGTCTTTACCTCAACCTTTACCAACCCGACAATCCTTCTTGAAGTGCCCAACTTTACCACACTTCCAACATGTCATCTTAGGCTTCTTATTTGGAGCCTTGTTATTGTTCTCTTGAAACTTTTGTTTCCCTTTAGCATTTTGAACAGCCTTAGATGATCCACCCTCTTCCACCATGTTCACAGCAGAGGGTACAACCATGGTTTTATCATCATTAACCCAAACTTTTTTCATATCTCTTATGGATTGTTCAATTGGGAAAGTACTTCCAAGTTCAAGGGTTAATTCCTCCTTCTTATGCTTCAAATCGTGTTTGGAGTCTTTCCAAAAAGAAGGCAGTTTGTCAATTATGCTAGAAATAGAGATGGATTCATCCATCTTCATATCGTATTGAGCAAACTGTCCCAATATCCTCAACGGTTCATTATACTGTTCCATGACCGGCCTTGAATCCACCATTTTATAATTTATAAAATTACCAACAAGCTTCTTGCTTGAGGCATTGTAACAGCCCAAGCAAACCATACCAAGATATTGTCCGCTTTGCCCTTGATGGATTGCCCATCCAGGAACTCACGATTTTGTTTTCACCCGACGACTTGCTCGCCCAGGCAAAACGCGTCTTGATAGAGAAGGTATCCACCCCCTTATAAGGAAGGTTTCGTTCTTCCCCTCAACCGATGTGAGATATTACAATCCACCCCCTTACGGAGCCCAGCGTCCTCGCTGGCACACGAGTCCGGCGTCATATTCAATTCTTATAAGCAATATATCTGTATATACATACGAGTGTAATATACTAGATAAAATAATCACAGTTCAATTATCATAATAAAACATTATATGATTTATATAAGAAAATAATTTAATAATAAAAAAAATCCATTCAACTAATATAATCTTAGAGCTTGTCTTTTAGAAAAGAAAATGATTCATTAGAACTTATTTATTATAAATGCATCATGTATAATTTATATATGTGAATGTGGATGTAAACAAAACAGAAAAGAGAGGGGGGGGGGGTTGCAGGTTTAGAAACCGGGACCTCCCCGCTGGAGACCGAAGCGAGTTAAACGCTGGGCTAAAGTCTCATATCCGTTTATATTTAGAAAAATAAGACTTTTAACAATGAAACTCAGTTTGTCATCTTCTTCAACCAAACCACCAAATGCTAACCCAGACCCTACCCCCAAGATGATTTAATTTCAGATACAATTCAGAGGATGATGCCATTAACAAGGGGATGATACCTGGAGTTGATTAACGAAGAACAAAATCCAAAACGTTTTCCGACTTCGGTGATGAATCCCGACTCAGCTTCTTGCCGAATGCAATCGGGGGAGAAAAGAAAGCTTGGAGATTTCGTTTTGAGGCGCAACGGGTATTAATAGGGTGTTAAACACCGACACGGAATGCGTTTACTGCTTGAATTTGGACGAGATTTGGGAATCACAGCCGTTAATTGCCTTGTGTATACCCGTTTCCAAACTTGTTCCTAACGATTCGAATAAGCTCTTGATTCGGTCAATCAAGCTTTTATTATCGATCCTTCACGATTGGAACTGATTTAGGACAAGATTGGAAGGTTTAGGTTTACGGCTTTTATGGGATTTAACAAGATTTACGCGGTTTGACTTTTTCAGAGTCAAACATTGCGTTCTTGGGTCTGATGTTTAAGAAAAAGGGAAGGGGTTCAAACACTTAAAGGGGTCAAATGGTGTTTGACAATTTGAGGGTTCATATCCTTTAAATTAAAATATCCTTTTTAAATCAAAGTAAATCTCTTTTAAATTTATTTAAATTCAAACCAATAAATTTAACAAAATAATCGTTCCAATGTATAAATAAATTTATACATTTTAAACATATATATTTTATTTCAACTCTTTTCAATATTATGAAAACATCTTTATTTAAATCATTTAAATAAGTTTATAACAAACAATTACAATATCAATATTTCATAAATGAAAATTTAAATTTAAGTAAATCTCATTAATCATATACATATGTGGATTGTAATATCCCACATCGGTTGAGGGGGGGAACGAAGCCTTCCTTATAAGAGGGTGGATACCTTCTCTATCAAGACGCGTTTTGCCTGGGCGAGCAACTCGTCGGGTGAAAACAAAACCGTAAGTTCCTAGATGGACAACACATCAAGGGCAAAGCGGACAATATCTTGGTACGGTTTGCTTGAGCTGTTACAGACGGTATCAGAGCCAGGGGCCGGACTGGTGTGCCAGCGAGGACGCTGGGCTCCGTAAGGGGGGTGGATTGTAATATCCCACATCGGTTGAGGGGGAGAACTAAGCCTTCCTTATAATGGGTGGATACATTTTCTATCAAGATGCGTTTTTCCCGGGCGAGCAACTTGTCGGGTGAAAACAAAAATGTGAGTTCCTGGATGGGCAACCCATCGGGGGCAAAGCAGATAATATCTTGGTACGGTTTGCTTGGGCTGTTACAGGCATCCTCTGCCATATATTTGGATTCAAGAGAATCCCACAATTCTTTTGCAGATTCAACATTTTGGTACACACCGAAAAGGGAATCAGATATACCATTGAGAATGTGTCCACGGCATATGTAGTCGTCGTTTTCCCATTTGCAGCGCCTTCTGGTCTGATCCAGTGGTTCATTCGCCACAACTTCAGGCATGGAGGTACTCAAAACATACACGACCTTCAGAGTGGTCAACATGAGATGCATATTTTTCTGCCAGCGTCTGAAATCCTGTCCAGCAAACTTATCCAACTTTACGAAATTGTACGTCATGTCTTTCGCAGATTCTCCGTTCGTCATCTTCACGAAAATAGTCTCATCGGTTTCCAAGATGAGACACACTTTTACACTCACATTCCCAACACTCGAACTTACTTCTTACTATTCTCTCCTTTTACCTTTCACCTGACAAATACTTATCCTTACGCCGGAGGGTGGTCATGAGGAGAAACTCTTTCTGTTCGAGGAGAAACTCTTTCTGCTCGCGGCGAGACTCACGGTGTTACTTGTTTTGTAGATCATCCCTACACGGGGAGAAACTCCTTCCGGCTTAGCTTGTCCATCCAGATCATCCCTTCAAGTCCGGGAGATCCGGTCCGTCTTTCCAAGCCCAAGTCCAGAGGTTCCGGCTTAGCGTGTCCATCCAGCACTGCTTCGAAGCTTGAGCCTGTAGGCGATAAGTTTTGTAGCAACATTTTCCATACTTGGGCCAATGAAATCCTTCAATTGAACTACTTTGACTTTTACCCCTTAACTTTCAACTGGATATACAAAATGCTAGTTTAGCCACATGCCATCCACTTATGCTATTCATTTGAACCGTCATAACTGAATTGTGGTTACTATTCCAACGACTCCCAATAGATTTACAACATTTTGACCTCTTTCATGACCTGATTAATAAGGACCCGAACCCGACACGAAAAAGAGCAGGTTTTGGGTCGGCTGATATGACCTGTTTAAAAAAAATGGGTCAACCCGAACACGACCCGCTTAATAAGTGGATTGACCTGTTAACTCATTTAAAGGTTTTTACGAAAGTATTTATATTCTAGAGATCAAAAGTGTTAGATATTTAAAGTTAAATATTTTGATTTTTAATTTTTTCTATAACTATTAACTTTTAAAAGTGAAATTAATTTTCTCTTTTGAAGGATTTCATCAACTCGTCAATTTCAATAATTGTATTTTATTAGTTTTAAGTGCCTATTCTTCAATCTTTCGATTCGTTTCTACTTATCTTGAACCAAATGTTTAAATCCAAGTTTGTTCATTGGGAATGAAAGATAAAGAAATAAAAACAATAAAAAAGCCATTACAGAAATGTTTCATTTAAGTCAGAGTATTAGTTGTTTAAATTGTTATTAACTCACTAAATATTATTCATATACATGAACGAAAACCAAACGGGTCGGCCTGAAACACGACCCAAACACGACTCGATTTTAAGTTGGTCGACACGACACAAATAAATATAAGGGTTGAGTTAGGATTGAAGAATTCAACCCGCTAACCCGACACTATTGACACCCCTACTGATTAGCAATATCATCTAACATTAGCAATACAACTACACCAGCATTTAATATGGTTCACAAATTGTAATATGGTTCATATTCACCCATCCACTGTTAGGTTTGCCGGCTAGGTTCCTATTCACCCATCCACAAGTCGGCTAGGTTCCTATCAAATATGGTTCACAAATTGTAATCAAGTTTTTGAGTTATTTTTCTTGGTTATAATAAAATCACTTGGAGTTATCCAATTAACGTATTTTGGTATACCGATTCTGGACTTCTGTTGGTATTAGAGCCAAGTTTAAGTCTCGATCACCAGCCTCACGCAACTCTGCCATCAGAAGTTGATCAAGCTTAAGCCGGAAGTTAATCTGAATCTCTGAACCAAAGGATTGGATCAAGGATTTCAAACTCCTCTCAAGTACAGCAGATGGAGTCGAAAGTCTTCAATGGCGGATGAACCTGACAACCGAGTGGTGGTACACGCAAAAGACCCCAGCACGTCGGCAATTTAGGTTCCCATCCTCAACCCAACAAATTACAATATTTAGGTGATAAAGATCAGAGCCGTTTTCAAAGTATACAGGATCTTGGTAGCAATGGAACAATAGAAGCCAAGAAGAACGACATGGTAGTCGCCCTTCTGTTTCAAGCGATTCCTGAAGAGATTGTTCTCCAAGTAGCATAGTTCGAGACCGCCAAGGATACCCGGGATGCCCTGCAAACTCAGTACATTGGTGCAAACAGTGTTAGAGAAGCAAGATTGCAAACTCTTCAATAAAAATTCGAAGCCCGAGAATGAATAGCTCTGAATCCATCGATGAGTTTGCTGCAAAATTAAGCAATCGTGTATCCAAATCAATTATCCTCGTGTCAACGTTAAGGATAAGAAGTGATGAGTGGGTGTTCGTTTGTGTTTATATGTGTTTAATATTGCATTATTAGTGAGTTATGTGTGTTGAATTCAATGACTTTGAGTATATTATGGTCTACAAGTGTTTGGAACTTAAACGCATGTTTTGAAGGCAAAAGAGTTACGGTGATACTATGCAAAAGAGGGAGCCTAAATAGGAAGTCTAGAGTACAGAACTTGGAAAGGGCATATCTCGAGATAGAAAATGAGTTACGGGGCCCATAATATATGGATTTGGGGTGCCTCGACGAGCCAGATGTGAAAATGAAGTTAAATCTGGTCATTTGGGCGTATGGTACGGTCATTTTGGCGTACCGTACGGTCGAGCGTACCAGTCAGCGTATAGAGGAGCTCGTTAACAGAAGGTTGAGCGTACAGGGAGCAGTTCCAGCGTACCGTACGATGGGTCCACCGTACCGTACGGTCGTGAGTCGGTCAAAGGAGGATTTTTAGGGATTTTGGCCCTATTTGAAGTATACCTTTAGGGTTACGGAAAGAAATCATTCCTAGCCGTTTTTGGGTGTTTTAGGGACGATTTTAAGAGCAATTTTGGAGTATTTTCACCTTAGCTTTACGTTTTTTATGTTTACCTTTAATTCTTGTGATTGTATGATTACCATGAGCGGCTAGCCTTTTCATGAATGCTTCCGGGTGAAGGATTCTTGTAAGTGATACTTTAGTTTAGGTTGTTTTTAGGTTTTGAATTGTGTTCTTGAGTGACAGCTTGCATACATTTGTTTTTGGTTAATTTAAACGATTTATTTGTGTTGAGGTTGTATGATTTGCCCTCCGATTTTGATTTTCTTGCATCGTTAGCTATTTGGTTATCTTGTACCTCCTGGCATTTATATTTTGGTAGTTGTGTGAACGAACGAGTCTTAAAAGATTGTTCACCATCTATCACTTTAATCAAAATATAATAAGCCACGCTTAGTGGATTCTAACTAGTTAAACCTAAACTTTTGTTGATATTTTGAATCTGAATCTTAGAAGTAATTACCTTTTCTCATAATTGTTTTAAATTTAATCAAAGTTTGTTTTTGCTAATTGCAAATTCTTCCAAATTAATCAAGTTTCAGTTTTTAGTAGTATCGGTTAAGTGACTTTACTAATAGCATTCTCCACGAGTTCCCTACGGATCCAACAACCCTACTTTGCTATACTATAGTTTAAGGTAGCTAATAACCTGGTTTTAATTATATTTTTGATTGACCTTCGACACGCGATCAAGAAGCTAGTTCGATAGTATGAATAAACTGAATGTCTTCAAAATTCAGATGTTTACCCTTACGAGTAAGAACCATATATTTTCAGAAAAGTCATATAGCAAATAATTGGAAGAACCTTTTATAGCTTTTAATCTGATAAGGGCCTTGCAATCACATACTTTGAACGAACTACCACGAGTACCAACCAATGAGTTGGGATCCAAGGAATCAAGTTGTTTCATCTTGGGCTTATCATATCTGTTACAAACCAAAACTCTATGGGGGATTTGACCTTTCCACTTTTTATAACCGTTCAGCCGGATCCCAAACCCAAACAACTCTACATAAGTTTCTTACATCTTATAAACTTCATCTCAGGAACTAAAAATCTTCCTAACAATAGGTTTATGATCCGACTTTACATCAAGACACCAGTACCTTGTATCATTGGGAGTTTGAAAAGGAGAACATGAATGAGAACCTATAAAAATATATAAGAAATATGGAAATTAGAAGTTGCACTCAAGTGATGTCCAAGAAAAATTAGTTGAAACCAAAAAAAAGGAAAGGAAAAATAGAGTAAATTTCGCTTTTGGCCCTTGTGGTTTGACATGTTTAACCCTTTTAGTTCAAAAGAAATTTTTTAATATTTCAGCACCTGTTGTATTTTTGTAACTATTTTAGTCTATGACACTAACCCTGTTAACTTTTTCTGTTAAGTATAAGGGATTTTAGTCATTTTATTTCTAAGTAAACTAGTTTAACATTTTCAGTCCAATAAAAACTTTTTTTTCTACTTTTTTAAAAACGTTTTTTTTTTTACTTTTTAAAAATCATATTTTTAGTTTTTTTCTCGTAAAAACGTCTTTTTGAACCTTTTTATAAACGTTTTTTAACTTTTACAAAAAAAAATTAAATTTTCTTTCAGAAAAAACATTTTTTTAGTTTTTTTTTATAAAATCGTTTTTTAGTTATTTCGTAAATTTTTTTTAACTATTTTAAAAACACCTTTTTTTATAAATAGTTCACTATTTTAAAAAGCTATTTTAAAAACTAGTTCACTTAAGAAGGTAAAAAAAACGTTTTTAAAATAGTTAAAAAAAACATTTTATGAAAAAACTAAAAAAACGTTTTTATAAAAAAAACTAAAAAGCTGTTTTAAATACTTTTAGAAAAGTTAAAAAAACGATTTTAAAAAAGTTAAAAAAAACGATTTTTATGGGAAAAGAAAACTAAAAAAATGATTTAAAAAGTAAAAGAAAAACGTTTTTTAAAAAGTAGAAATTTTTTTAATGAAAAAGCCTAAAAAAGTTTTTAGAGGACTGAAAATGTTAAACTAGTACACTTAGAAATAAAATGACTAAAATGTCTTATACTTAACAGAAAAGGTTAATAGGGTTAGTGTCATGGACTGAAATGGTTACAAAAATACAGCTTTAGGGCTGATATGTTAAAAAAATTATTTTTTATGCTAAAAAGGTTAAACAGGCCAAACCACATGGGTTAAAAGTGAAATTTACTCAAAAACATAATACCTTTCACCAACAAAAATATAATGCTAGACTTGCACCGATGTAATCATGCTATCTTAGATAAATCTGGTAAAAAATTAAAGGATTATGATTAAAAAATGTAAATATTTAATGGTGATCAGGTACAAATTTAAATAATACTACAATTTGTATTATGACAGAAAATCTATACTATATAATAAATAAAGGTTTTTCAATGCCACGTGTCGTCTCCATATTCATTCTCATCATTTTTTTCCCGCCTCTCTCTCCTATTAAATACACCTTTATAATTTAATAATGATATTTTTTTTAACGAAAATACTAATTTTTGTATTAACAAATCTCTTGACATATTTTGACGAGGGTATGTGTTAACAGATTATATTGTATTTCACGGGTTTATTCAACCCGTATAAAACATGAGTTTTAAAAAAATAATTTTTTTATTACTTAATATATAATATTATAATTATATTTATTCAACCCGTGTAATACACGGGATTTTAACCTAGTCTATTATATTTTACTGCAATATGACATATATGTTTTACTGTAATCCATTATATTTTACTACAATATGACAGAAGATCATAACAAAGCATGATGTCTTTGTAAAGTTTTAACTATCATGCACAATTGAATAAAAAAAGACAAAGAATATTTAATTCAAAAAATTTAAGTTTTATTTAAAAAAAATCACTAACTGACTGATAGTATACATGGTACCAATAGATGGGTAAACAGAAGTAGAACAACCACTAAAGTACAAATTGTAAAAAATGGAATCAACATAAAGAAAATACAGGAAGAATAAGTATAAATGAACCTATAAACACATGTATGCAACAATTACATCGATGAAAAATATGTATGCAACAAAAACATTTGGATGCATGAAAACGTAAGGGGGTTTGTTTGCAAAAAAAAAAAAACATTAAAGAAGATAATGACAAATCTACAAAGAAACTAATGACAAATATATATTTGTAATTAAAAAACAGGAAAATAAATGATTACCTTGTCTATCAAAACCAACATAACGTAACGGAGTGTTACCAACAAGAATATCAAAGGTATCATCGCCGAAAGGATCAGCTAACGAGGGTTCTATGTGAGGATCTTCATCAGAATCGTCCATTGAAGCATCATCAACATGCTTTTCGCCACCACCCATTATATGTGATGATGGGAAATGAGAGAAGTGTTGGTGAAAGGAAGATAGAAATGTTGTGGAAGACTGCGAAGTAGTAGAAAATAGACAAAGTTGAAAGGAATGGTGATAGGCTTCGGCGCATTAAGTGAAGGAAGAAGAAAGCATGGGAAAAGGATAAAAGAGGATGGAGTTCAATCAGACTGAAGATTGAAAGGTTGGTGGTCAAGTACTTGAGGTACAAAGGGTGGGTGCAGGGAAACAGGTTAAAGGGAATGGTCTACAAAGACGTGAAAGGTATCATTTAATGAGGTCCATTCTTATTCGTTACCATCATGACCTGCCTAAACAGTTTAACTTCACGGGTCATCTTGCCCCACTCTGGACCCGTACCATCTTGGTCTATTGGGTTGCTAGGTCTTCTTCTCCTTGTCTCCTTCTCCCCGTCTTCAAAAAAGACTCCTCCTCGTGTCTTGAGGACGTTGAAAAGACCCGTTCCTTTTTTCCCAGACTTACGTTTAATGATGAGCTTGAAGACGTGCAAAAAGTTATCCATCGTCTCCTTATTTTGAATGCCCAGATTTGCTCCTGACGAAACCTCCGCGTACTCATCCTCATTGTCCTTTGTTTTTTTTCATTGGCTCGTCCTCTTGAATGGTCACTCCACTAAAAAACGTTTGCACAAATGAACAGTCTTCTTCCTCAAAATCAATCCCCTCTTCATCGAATATGGGTTTGTCTTCCGATAAACACTCTTGATAGATCGGCTCGTGGAACCGAGGGTGGGGATGGTCGAAAGGATGTTTTTCTTCCTCGTTCATATTGTCTGGGACGATGGTTCCCGATTCAGTTTCCTTAGCGCGCCTCTCTCATTGTAACTCAAGATCTCGGACTCGTTGGCGGAGCCGTTTGATCTCTTGTTGTATTTCAAGATCTTGGGCTCGTTGTTGGAGCCGTTTGATCTTAAGATCCCGTGGGTCAGAATCGACTCCATCGCTGCCTCGGTTGGCAGTTCTACGAATCAAAGATCGATCTCTTCCACGAGCAGCCATTTGATAACTAAGAGCTCTGATACCAAATGATGCGGGTACCGAAGCAATCAAATGACTCAAACTCGAGGACACTCAAAAGCTTACAAAGAACCTCCAAGTTCTCTTGATAAAATAGAATTCAATTCAGTGATAATCAATCAATTCCATTAATCACGAAAACCCATTATATTGGAACTCAAACTAAAAAAACCCACATCACAAGATAAAACCCAAGGATAAAGACCACATCACAAGCAACCATTTGATAACTAAAACCTTTACCAAATAATACGGGTAGAGAAGCAATCAAATGACTCAAACTCGATTGATACTCAAAAATTACAAAGAACCTCCAAGATCTCTTGATAAAATAGAATTAAATTCAATAATAATTAATCAATTTCATTAATTAGGAATTCAAACTTTAAAAAAAAAAAGACCTAATAAAAACTTAAAATTTAAAATTCAAATTCCTTGATTAGAGGTTTGTAGAACATCAAAACCCACCACATTCCAGGTAACATCCATCTAACCATTCACTTGATTGCATTACTGAATGAAATTATTTTCCAACTCCCAAATTCTGTCATCCTTCATTTCATTTTTCTTAACAATCTAGACCAAATAATGCAATAAAATTTAAAATATTGTTCAAGTTACCGATACATAATTTGAACTCGAAAATACGATTGCAATTGGTTCGCAACACACCCTAAAAAAAACCCTTTAAATCGCAACATTAACTCTCTTGATTCCTTACCACAATGACAATCTTATCTAGGCACTTCAACACAGTTGCAACATGTATCATTGTAAGAAAATATACACTTTCCAAATTAACAAATGTTGTCCATCCTCAGTCAATTTCCAAAATTCAGGTATCAAATCATTAAATCTCTTAGTTTACCCTTTTCGGGTCACGAGCTGCAGCAAGATGATCCTGTAAAACCATAATGAAGTTAAGCATAGCAAAGATTACTGATATGCAATCGAACAAACTTAAAGATAAGAAAGCTTACAGATATGAAATCAAACGCTTTAGTATCATCTTTCTTTGAACTGTTCATTGTTGAAGTAGGAGTTTGACTTGCAATAACTGGATTAAAAATATCAGGAAGAGCTGAAGAACTATTTGCTGGACCAAGATTCTGGGATTGCAGGTTATTCATTGTAGATAAAAATTGCTGCTGGGCTAAAAGGTTGCTCATTGCAGCATAATTAATCCGTTGAGAACCAAATGCCATAGGATTCAACATCATAGTGTTAAATGTACTAGGATCCATAGGGAACATAGGATTTGGATTCATCCCATGTCCCTGAAATTGAAGCATGTTACTCAAAACATTATTCATTTGTGGGTTTAAATTAGTTGTAGAATCCGAAAATATTGTTTCTAGTGATTCCTTTTGAGTGGGTCCATTCTGTGATGGTGATGACACATTCTCATTTACAGATAAAACAGCCATCAAATCATTGACATTATCTTTAGAACCAAATAGATCAAATAATTCTGTTTGATTTTCGCTTGATTTGTCAACAGTAGCCAGTCCTGAAAAGATATCGACTGGTTCATGTTCTTCTATATTGTCTTGACCATGAAATGACACGTCAGTAAACAGGTCATCATTGTTCACAGATTGATTGTTGTGCACATCAGTACCCGAATCACCAAAAAAATCATCCATCAGAGAGGTGGTTGATGTTGGCACAGATGCGTTGTTGTCATTTTCATTCCCGTTTGGATCGTTGGTGTCTATTAAATCAGGCATCTGAATTTTGGGTTTATCGGTTTCCAAATTTTTGTCTTGCTGACTCATCCGGCTACCACTTTGCTCTCCGGTGAGAATGCTCAACACCTGCCAAATCCATATTAAAAGAATTGGGTTGTTAGACATCATTATTAAAAATTGAGAAGCTTAGAACACTTCACTGGTTGAACAATAAAAGATAATTAATTATAAACTTTACTGCAATACCTTATTTGCCTTTTCCCTCACAGAAGCTTGGGGAGATTCAGAACATTTTACCACCGCGTCTATATTTTCAGCGAAGTATGAAGCCACAATGAGAAAATGTTCATCATCTTTCGTCCTCAAGATTGCCTCAAGCACACATAATCCTCTCACACAGACCTGACACAATTATCAACCAAGTAGAAGGAAAAAATTATTAATTTGATAAGCGTAAAAATCTATCTTTTTTTTAAGATGAAAAACAATCTGAGAAAAAAGGAGAAAGGGAAACATGATTACTTTATTCAAAAAGAGAAAATAAAATTTAAAAGAACTAAAGCTAACTTATGAAATGAAAGGTCAATTAGAAGTAATTTTGAGTCGGTAAATCAACCTAGAGTCCTAAAAGTGGGAAAATGGATGTGTAGGGTAACGGGTCGGGTTGAGTTGACCAAATGCTTTTTGCCAAAAAAGCTTTAATTTATATACAAAAAAAATAGTATCCTAAATGCCAAATTTGATTATAAAATTTATTTAATGTTTTGAGTAAAAATGATTTTAGGAAGTTTCTACCTGAAAAAGAAACACACCGCAGCTCTCAAGCTGTTTGACCCATTTCCTTTTAACCTAAACATTTTTATTACCCAAATCTACCGGTTCAAAAGTAAATGGGTTGATATTGCCACCTCTACGATGTTACATTAACCTATAAAAGTTAAGAGACTTTAATAGCATTCATACCTGCCACATATGTGATTGAAGTTTTGCTTCAAGTGCATGACTTATAGCTAATGCATCCAATTTTAAGGCCTCAGTCAAAAACACCTGAAGAGCATCTCGAGTGGGTTGTAACCGAATTCCACCAGTTGTTACAATTGTCTCCAGCAATCTCTCTTCCCGGCTCTTTACACCCGAATAACACGAACCCGAACCCGAACCCGAACCGCCACTTGAATTATCCGTCTGACTTGTTTTAACCTCTTGACCCCACGGTCCCGACGCTTCTGTAGACAACCGGGCAGAAGGCAGGGTCCCACTGTAACTAGTTTCATTAGTCAATGATCTTCTCAGATTCGGGCTCCTGTAAGCCCCAGTGTTATTATTCTTGTTTGGGGTTTGAGTTTGTGTTAAATTATTCAATCCCTGTTTAATTGTTGCGCTCCCGATGCCAACCACCTCGTTAAGAAATGACTTCTTATCATCTGATGGAGGGTCAAAGTTGGTATTTCCAAACCCTTGTATTCTTTGGGTGAGACCTTCATTAGGTGGTGGTTTACTGGTGTCTTCTCCAGAAAATAGACCTGATAAAGCTTCTTGGGCAGTCTCCCTAACAGATTTATTAAGAGCATCACCCTTTAACGGGTCGGGTTGGCCCTTATGGTGAATCAACTGACGGATGGCCACAGAGTTTCTTTGCATTTCTCTCTTGAAATCTGCACCGGACTTTCCTACAGCATACTTGATAACTCTCAAAGCCTACAAATAAACGTTGCACCAAAAATTTAGTTTATATTAACAACAAAAATAGGTATGTATGGATAGAAATCATAGTTTATATTTCCAATACCAAACTTCAAATTCCATGTTATTAAACACTACCTCAATTATAATTTAGGTGGCATCTAAAGGAACACCAATGTCACACTATACAGACACACCAGAGGTCATATGGCCTGTATGATAGGCGGAATTCACCAAATCATACTGCCCGTACAATGTGATTGGTTGACATTGAAATGACTAATGTGACCACTGACAAAGTCATACGGCTGATGACCATTCTTCGCCAATTCATACAGCCCGTATGATGTGACAGGGCCTGGTGTACACTTTTGGGCTGGTATACAATAGCAGCCCCTGTAGTTTATCAACCGGACAAACGATAGGTCAAATGAGGATTGATTGTTGACTAAAATCACACTAAGGGGATGTTTGGATGTAAGTTTTCAAAGCAATTCTTGATCCATTTAAGAATCATCTGATTAAATCTAGACTTATATATAGTTAACTTTACATTTATGATTTATCTCAATAGCCAGTTTGTTACTGCCACTTCTTCCCAGCTTATCTGAATATGATTGTTTTGACCCTAAACAATCAACATGATCATAAATTCATAAGCACTACATCCAATGACCCTCTAAATGACCAATTGGGGCAGAAACCATAACCAAACACAGTTTTCACACAATTTAAACCAGTTCTCAGCATAATTTAACCAAAACTAATAATCACTATCACTAACCTCTTTATAATTAGGTGACTACCGGAACAACAGTAACAGGTAAACCGGTAATTGTACCTTTTGCTTAACAATGGGAGACTTGTGTTGCAGACGCTTAAATATAATCTCGGCGACTTCCTTGACGATGGAGACATGCGAAGAACGAAGAAGCTCGCAGATTTCATCCAGCTTATAAACAGGAGTTACTTTATCTTCATCAGAAGTCGCCGCATCGATCATCTTCGACCTCCAGTACGATTCCACCGCTCCCCTGCTCGTATCCATCTCTCCGATTAGCAATTCCGAACCCCCTCCACAAACCCTAGGTCAACAGCAGAATCCAATGGAGATGATATTAATTGACATCAAATCGTACAGATTAGGGTTGGGGAGATTGGAATGAAGAGGAGGATCTGGTGGTAAAGAAGTAAAAAAGAACAGCTGACTGCTTGTCTGGAGTGATTATTTAGAAGTAAAATAATAGTATTTTTTTTAAAAAGAGATAATTATTGTATTAATACTTTATTTATTTAGCTTTTATGAATATGTATTTAATATTAATTCGCTTCAAATAAAACAAAAGGATAAAATTATAAAAGGTTCAAATGTTTTTAAAAGAATTGAACGGTTGAATGATTGAAAAGAGGTATACTGAGAAATTGAATGAGGTGTATTTAGATTCCCTTCTATCATATATAATAATTTTCCTTTATAGCATTATAAATTTCTTACAATCGTTCCTTCTTATTTGATGCTTTCTGAATAGGTTTGGAGAATCGTGTCAATTCAAGAATTAGAGAACGGGTGATCTTTTACGTATGAGATAAAACTAATGTTAGATTATAAAAAATCATATAACAGATAAGAGTAGAATTGTTATAAAGTAAAAAATTATCTAAATTTTTTATTTTAGTTGGATATATATAATATTTACTGATGTTTATAGAAGTATACATGACCCTCGAAAATTAAAATCTGTTTTATTACACAAAAAAAAACGTTTATTTTGTATTCTTTTTCTCTTCTCGAGTCTTACGTCTGAATGGCTTTGAAAATTTGGGCTTTGGCACTTTGGGAACTGTATCATGGGATCAACATAGGGCGTCAAAAAAGGTTCAGAAATTGCAAATTGTTATAAGAGGTAGGGGTGTTCAAAAAAATCTAATCCGAAACCGAGCTATCTGAAAATTCGAATCCGAATCAACCGAAAATTCGGATATCAGATTAAGATAGTAATATTGGAAAATTTCGGATATCCGAATCCGAAATATTTTATTTTTAATTGTTTATTATTTTTAAATATATCTATACTATATAATAAATAAAGGTTTTTCTATGCCACGTGTCATCTTCATATTCATTTTTATCATTTTTTTCTCGCATCTCTCTCTTATTAAATACACCTTTATCTTTTAATATCAATATATTTTTAAAGAAAATACTAATTATAATAATAAAACATATTTATTTTAAATTATCCCTTATTATAAGTAATTTTGAAATCTAATTATGTAATTTTTATTTTCAATCAAATATTAAATTAAAGTCAGATTCTATTAAATAGTAATTAACGTATTTTTAAAACCCAATTATATATTAATTTTTAAATATTATGAATTTTATTTTTTATCCTTAGTATGTTAATACATTTTTACATCTATAAAATATTTACACAAAGATTTAAAAATTGTATGTGTATTTTTAACCACAGCTGGTATACATATATAACACACTTTTTCACTAAAACTAAATCCGTTCAACACCTTTCACTCTAACCCTAGGTCATCGATTTCAGTCACTCAATCCGTTCAACTGCTCAAGGTTCAAGCCCACAAGTCAAAATCCCAGGTTCGTATTTCATCGTTGGTTGTCGAAGGTTTTACTCGCAGGTTTATCGTCGTCAAAATCAATTTAGTTTTTATTTTCCCCAATTTAATTTTACTCTAAAATCAGTTTGGTATTTGATTTCTAGCAAAATCTCAGGTTTGGTATTTGACTTTTAGCAAAATCTCCGTTTGGTATTTTACTCTAATTTGGTTTCTGTTGTCAAAATCTCAGGTATGTTCAATATACTAGGTATATTTGTTAAAGAAGAAGTTAATTGCTAGATAGGAACACAAAACTTGATGATAAGCAACCTTCATGGTTGTGTTTGTCAAGGCTTGTGTTGAAATGTGATACAATTATTTGGTTTGGTACTTTGATTAGTGAAAATAGTGACTAGGATAAGGTGATAAGTTTTTATACTATTAATCAAATCCCTAAAATAACTTCACTATTAATACTGGCAATGATGGGTTCGGTTTAGCCATTTATCCAAAACAGAAATTTATTGGTCGGTTTCGGTCTAGTTCTAAAAGGCGAGAAGCGCACAAAAGCGACAGGGTCTTAAACCAAGGCGCTAAGCGTAAAAGCGGTGAGCTTTTAGTACGCGAGGCGCAAAATGATTATATAATTTTTTTTATATATATCATAGGTTTTTAGCATCCCTACTATAATAAGCTTTATATATGTTTTTACATATAAATTGCCTACATGTACAACCTAAAAAGCCTGTTGTAGCCCATATACATAAGGCGCGCGCCTCACCTGCGCCTCTAGCCAAAAATTTTCCAAAAAATCGCGCCTCAGCTGCGCTTTTTGTTTATATGCACCTTAAGTCGCCAGAAGCGATCCCCTTTGTGCCTCATCTGTGCTTTTTGGAAGAAACTTTCAGCGGTAGAACCCAAGCAAAGTTGTCTCTTTGAAGCCATTTTATGTGCATGTTTGTATACTTTTTTCATACGTATTTGCAAAACACTTCAAAGATGATCAAACCAGTGAGCTTGGCTCCAGAAACATATACGTGTTCACACTCTAAAACTCTGCGAACAACACTTGCAAAACATGTTTGTTTCCACATTTTGATTATCTGTTTGTTTTTTACCCTAAACAAAGATGCTTTAGGAACTTTTTGTGATTTTCATGAATTTTGAAATGAATAATTGCTTCTTGACATGTACTATTTGAGTAGTTTTTTTTTTAATTTCCTGGAGCCATGTGTAAAGTTGCCTCACAGTTTATATAAAAGCAGAAGACCTTACAAGATTACCTAACAAAATAGGGGTGTTGCTTGCTATATTATATGGAGATTTGGCATTTGAACTAATGTTATAGTACCCTTATCTCCATGTTGATTTGAGAATTTTTTTTAATTCATATATGATTATGGAGCTTACACCCTTATCTTTAGCCCAGCAGCTACTTTTGCTAGTACTACGGTTTAAAAATCGTACCAAACCTAGTCCAAAACTGATAACCGAACTGCCCTTTAGCTGAAAACCGACTGGTTTCATTTAGCATATCACCGAACTACTTGCTGTATTGATGAAAATAACGAAATAATCAACTTAAAAGGTTGGCGAAAATTAAATTACTCAATTTCTATTGGAGTAATGGACGGTTGTGATTATATGCTACAGGATTATTATGGTATTTATATATCTCGGTTTTAATCTGCAGAGGCACAAACTACAATGGCATTCTTATCCAGAGCTCGTGTTGTTTCTTCAGCTTTATTTGGCACGCGTGCTTTTAGCTCTTCTTCCTGTATGTTTCTCTCACACAGGTCTCATCTGTTGGTTCATAAGGGGTGGGAAAATGAGTGGGTTGGGTAACGTGTCTAACCAGACTCACAAACATCTCTTTATTGTTAATATTTTTGGATCGTATAAATAATCAGTGTGTTAAATATGATTATAAAAGCTGCGAGTATTTCTAACAGTTTCTTTTACAGCTGCCTACAACCCGTCGTTCTCTCTAGACATCAGTTCACAAGTTGGTAGTTGCATGCCCATATCCATGATGCGAATTGGAACAATGATTCATAATATTGAAATGAACCCGGGTCAAGGAGGGAAGTTGGTCCGTGCAGCTGGCACCCATGCAGTGATCTTAAAGGAACCGAGCGCCTCTAAAATGTGTTTAATCAGGCTGCCTTCAAAGGTGGAGAAATTAATTGATTCTCAGTGCAGGGCAACAATAGGGAAGGTGTCAAACCCGGAGCATAAAGCCAAGAAGCTCAAGAAGGCTGGTAATAGCAGGTGGCTTGGGCGCAGACCTACGGTTAGAGGAGTGGCTATGAACCCTGTGGACCATCCTCATGGTGGTGGTGAAGGTAAAAGTAAGAGTAGTGGGTGCAGGGGCAGGGTTTCGACTAGTCCGTGGGGTAAACCGACCAAGGGTGGCTACAAAACTGGTCCGCTTAAGCGCAGGAAATAGGTCAGTGGTGAAGTTTGATTGCTTGGTGTGTTTGAGGATATTGATTTTGCACTTTGGTGCAAATGTTTTGAGATGCTTTTGATTTTTGATAGTGTTTGTGCCTTTGTGGTCTTCCAGTAATAATGTTTTGGATTTTGGAACAATTCAGATGTTTCATTCTGGTAGGCGTTTGTTTTTTCCTATAAAATATAACAATATTTTTATAAAGTATTCATTAATTATTAATTCTTTTAAATAGCTTGTCATTTATCATTAGGATAAAATCATGAAACAATGAATTTTAATATTGTTCTAATAAAATTACTTACATTTTTCTATCTATAAAAATTACTAAAGTTGTATTTGTTGTTTTGAATTTTTTTATAAATTTTTTATTTTTAAAAGTAAATGATATATATATATATAAGGGACGGTTCCACTAAGAAATGGTTTTTCGCTAAAAAATACTAAGAAGTGGGTCAAACGAACTCCGATTGAGCTCATTCCAGCGGCGTTGGAACAGTCTCATTGAACTCTAATCCAGACCCAAAAACCTAAACCCCCCTCCACCCGCACCCCCAAAAACCTAACCCACCCCTCCAACCTTACCTCGAAAAGCCTAAAACCACCACCCCACCCCTCAAAAACCTAAACCCCCACCCCACCCCCTCAAAAACCTAAACCCACCCCCACCCATCCCCAAAAACCTAAACCCCCCACCTTTACAAAAAAAAAACCTAAACCATAAAATCTAAACCCTAAAAGCTAAACCCTAATGCTAAATCATAAAGCTAAAACCCTAAAATTCAAACGTAAAATCTAAACCTTACAAGCTAAACCCTAAAAACTAAGATGGTAGAGTTCGACGAGACGGTTCCAACGCCGTTGAAATTAGATCAATCAGAGTTCGTTTGATATCGTTTCTTAAGGTTTTTGTCATTTCTTAGCGAAAAACTACTTTTTATTTTATCCTCCCCATATATATATATATATATATATATATATATATATATATATATATATAGGGGAGGGATCAAGAGAAAACCACAAAGTTAGGTGAAAACCGAGAAAACCACTAAAACAATGTGTAATACCATGGGTTACGTATACGTAACCGCAATTTTTTTGTTTTCTGTTTACGTATACGTAAGCCAATATTTAAATGATTTTTTGTAAAAATTTGTAATATTACATTGATACTCTTATAAAAAAAAGTTAAAAAAAAATAAAAAATAAATATTATTGGTTAAAATTGGTTTTTTTATTGGTTTTATCGGTTTTCGCCTAACTATTGGTTTTCTCTGGAACCCACCCCTATATATATATATATTAAAAAGAAATATAAAACTTGGTTATTATTTACTATTTTTTTCTTGAATAATATAATAATATATATTTTTTAACAACTAACTCACATAGTATCATACTCTTTAAACCTACTTTTAAATTTACACCGATATGATATCTACCATGTGACTAAATCCCACCTTCATACCAAATAGTAACCAAGTTCCATGTATATTCTATTTTGGTTGATTAATTTTAAAAAAAAATTAACATTTATAAAAAGTTTCATAACAATGAAACAATATTAGAAGTTGAATGGTTGGTTTTTAAAAGTGTAAGTGACTTTAGTGTAACACTAGAAAATCTTTATTATTATTAGATGAAATATTTCCTTCCATCATTCTATTAGGAAAAAACCTATTGGTATAATCACCATTGAGAAAAGAAAAAATAACAGATGAAATGTCTACAAAATTGAGTAAAAATAAGTCATTTTAGCTTTCTCTTAAATAACCAAACACTAATTCTTATGATTTAAAATCATAAAAATTATAAGATGACCAGTTTCCCTAAAACTGTCCAACAACAAACACACCCTTCATCTTCAACTTCTTTTCAAAGAAAACACTAAGCCATCAAAGAGCCCACAAGGCCAGTACAAGACACCAAAAACTTGTTTGTCATCTCCTGGTTACTCGATGGCGTTCTCTCTTTCTGAACCGCTCCAGCATGATCTGATCCGTTGCTGCTTGTCTTCCACCACCACCACCACCGCCTCCACCACCACCACCATCTCCACCGCCACCTCCATCTGCATCAGCAGGATCACTGGCTCTAGATTCCCCATTGTTATTTGCACCTTTGTTCTTGTAAAGCTCAGGATGGTCTGAATCATCCATCAATACCATTAGAGCATACAAAAAGATATAACAGAAAGTGAGGGATGGTTGGATGTGTGAATATTTCAATAAGACATACCTCTCCTAAGTTTTTCAGCATAGTCCTTGCCACGTTGGAAATAATCAGCACTATAACTTGAAGGTATGGTAGATTCGGTTTTAGCCCGGCCCATTAGCCTCTTTTCCTGCAGGAGCTTTTTGGCAGCCTCGGTCTCCTCTATATTTTTCAGCTTAAATCTGCAAAGTTTTAACCAATAGCAACATTAAAATATATATGTATATATACACACAAAGATACATACATACATTATGTATATATATATATAGAGAGAGAGAGAGGGATACTCGATGGGAAGCTGGATTAGCTGTCTTTATCGGTTTTAACAAGTAATTAGGTAACTAAATGTTTTTATGACAACACATGCAAATTTGATCATTTCTTAATGTTAAATGGATGGAAGTTTTTTTTTATTACATAAGTGAAACTCGTTGTTTCATTATGTTGAAATAGAAATGAGGAAACCCGTAAAAAGAATAAGATGAATAACTGTAAAAATGAAACAGTGAGACTAGTAATTACAGAAGTAATTATATCATAACACAATAAAACCAAAAGTCTAACTCTCATAGGTTTACATAATGTCGATGAAATTATATTTTATATATTGAAACGGGGGGAGGATCAAATAAGAAGTTGTTTTCGGCTAAGAACTCTAAGAAGTGACAAAAACATTAAGAAACGATATCAAACGAACTCGGATTGAGCTCATTCCAGCGGCGTTGGAACCGTATCGTCGAACTCTACCATCTTAGCTTTTAGGGTTTAGATCTTAGCGTTGAATTTTAGGATTTTAGCCTTAGGGTTTAGCCTTAGGGTTTAGCTTTTAGGGTTTAGATTTTAGGGTTTAGGTTTTTTTTTGGGGGGTGGGGGTGGGGGTTTAGGTTTTTGGGGGTGGGTGGGGGTGGGTTTAGGTTTTTGGGGGGGTGGGGTGGGGGGGTTTAGGTTTTTGGGGGGTGGGGGTGGTGGTTTTAGGCTTTTCGGGGTGGGGTTGGAGGGGGGGTTTAGGTTTTTGGGGGTGCGGGTGGAGGGGGGTTTAGGTTTTTGGGTCCGGATTAGAGTTCGATGAGACGGTTCCAACGCCGCTCGAATGAGCTCAATCGGAGTTCGTTTGACCCACTTCTTAGCGTTTCTTAGCGAAAAACCACTTCTTAGCGGAACCTTCCCCTATTGAAACGGACAACCTATGCTTTCTATTAAGCAACTTCTTAATCCCCGCCGAGTCAATTAAGCATTGAAAGGCAACTTGGCCACTTATGATTCTCTAAAACTCAACAATATACAAATAGTAAACTCTAACATCAAAGATTATCTTATATGAAACAAACTGGATAGTGAAATTATCTGCTTAAACATTCACTTAATCCCTACTTAACCAAATAAGCACTAAGCATTAGTGATTAGTCAACCGCCTAATGTTCTTACTGAGGTGACAATTTTCTTCAAATTGATATAATCACGGAACATGCTATCACGATTATATCAATAAAACAAACAAACAAACATACACAGTAAAATCCCACTCATAGCAGGGCTATTTGTAGGGTCTAGGGAGGGACGGAGGGTGGGATGAATACAAACCTTTCCTCTGTCCCGGTGAGAAATCCAGGTAATAAAAATGTCATGAATAGAGTCAGAGCAACAAAGATACAACAGTATCATGATAGTACTAAAGTATAATGTGAAGCCAATATATCACCTTAAGATGCTCTGGAATTTTGTATAATTCATCCTCTGCATGTTTTATATCATTCTCAACTTGATTTGTCACATCAACATTCTTCCCTTTTTTCTTAGCCAACTCTTGCTCAACATATTTTAACCTGCGCATTAGCCAAATCGTCATATTTTGCCAAAACAAAATATTCGTTTTCAACTTTTAATCCTTATGAATCCACCTAAGAGTTCAAATTATTACCTCAACAAAATTTACTAAATTAACTTAGAAGGAGCATTGCCAACATAAAATTGTTCAAATGCACATAATAAGATATCAAGGATACATACATATGTGGATCTTCATCCATGACAGCAGTCTCCTGAGCAAAAGTATCCTGTAAAACCAAATCATCTTTTTCCCCATCCCCTTCGCCCTTATCACCGCCTTTGGAAACCAACCCACCCGCACTATTGCCGCCACTAGCCGCAGCAGCCTGCCCTGTTTTAACCACAGCCGGGACTCCCGACTTCTTCTCCCTCAGTTTCTGCAGGAATTTGATCTCTTCTAAAGCTAATCTGTGTCCATCAATCATCATTAACAATTTAACAGTCATCTCTTCAAGATCATCTAACTAAAGAAATCGGTTCCAATTTAAGCCCTAACTTATATAGTAATTTCATGGTACCATTATGTAATGAATTAGGGTTTCCCTCACCACAAAAACCAACTGTCCAAACTGATAGTGTCGAATTTCTAGGGTTTTGGGAGATTAATTTAGATAAATGTGAATTAAAACATACAAATTAGTGAGGAATTGGTTTATTTTAAGCCCTAAGTGAATGCTTGCTCCGATTTCAAATAGAAACCCTAAATTGCTAAAATCCAGTGATGAATGAAAACAAACAAGCATGATAAGATCATGAGAACGTACCGCATGTCATTGCCGTCTTCTGCAACTCCTGGATGATCATCTTCTTCCTCTGCTATACTTCTCTTTCGGAAATTTTTGTTCTTCATCTTTTACTGTTTTTTTTTTTCTAATCTTCAAGATTCAAGGGGTGTTTGGGATTACTTATTTAAGCTTCTTATTACTTTTCCACCAAAAGTCATAATTTCTTACTTTTGGATTTCTCCTTCTCCTTCTCACATCTTCCATCTTATTTTGAATTTACCAAACAAACTTATAACTTATTACCTTATTTCAAAAGATAATAAGTAAATAAGTTGTTTTAAAAAGTAATCCCAAACACCCCCTCAGGGGTGTTTGGATTTACTTTTCAAACTACTAAAGGTAATAAGTCAAAAGTTTATTTGAATAAATAATAAAAAAGTCATTTTTAAAAGGATAAAAAAGTTGTTTTGAAAAAGTAGATAATTCTTACATTTACAAAAAGTCAAAAATAGCTTTTAATAAGTAATCCTAAACACCCCCTTAAACTTTATATATAAAAAACGGGATGATTACAAACTTATCGTGCCCGCGTATCACATATACCAAGACAATGTTAAACGTTGTATTAAGTTTTATTTTTTTTAAAAGGCAAATTTCTTTAATCACGTGGGGAGCGGAACTTGAATTCATGACCTTCTCAAACAGTGGTGTATAAAGAAGCTTTGCCTTTATCATTGGGCCACCAACCGCAATGGCCAAACGTGATATTAAGTGCTTAGGAAAGTTTTTTTTTATTGAAAGACAAATTTTTTAATTCTTGTTAAACTACTTGAACCTATGACATACTCAAACCTTAGTGTTTTAGAGGATTTTTCTCTACCACTAGGCGACCAACCCAATGGCTTAGGAAAGTTATATTATTAACACTTGGTGAAGGATAGAGTGCTTTGCACCCTTAACAAAATATAGGTATGGTGTTCGATCCTTGCGGTTGATACCCTCCATCGTCTTGCCGCTGATCCAGTTCGATTTTCACGTTCTGGGCCTGGGGCGGTCTGGCATGGGTCGGTTTGTGTGTCCGGTATAACACGTTTGTGCTCCCGTAACAAAAATAAATAGCCCGAAGGGTGAAACTCGCTCCGATCACTTATTACGGGACCGTTTTGATGGGAGTTGTGCGTCATCCTTGAATTCAAGAGGACCGACCTATCATCCCGTGTCAGGATGATTGAATTTGACTGATTTCGTCATGTCTTGGACTTATCAAGGGAGTGTCCAACTCCTGACTAATGGGTTGTCGAGAATTGTAAGTGATGTTCACATACATGTTTCATTTATCGTTTGGACACCCTCAAAAGATAAGCATGAGTGATCAGAAACTCAAAAGTTAATCGTATTTGTGAGTAGACTTTGTCCACAAACATTTGACATGTCACACACAACTCTTTTTTTAATAGTTTACAAAATTGTTGAAATATAATGTCATAAATCAATCACTTAGTTGATATGTATTGATGTTATTATGTGTTTGGATAGTTACAAGATCAAAGAATAAAAAGAAGGTTGTTGTTTATGGGTATTATGTGCAATGGTTAAAGCATATGCTTGTTAAGAAGTAGAAGATTAGAGGGCTAAAGTTGGCATGTCTAGTTATGAAGTTCAATCTTGTTCTTTCTTTTAGTGAGAATTTTGTTAATCATTTGAAAGAGTGATCAAGAATTTAGAATTTATGGTTATTGTTTGATATTAGTGTCAAAATCTCTTTCATTGATTTAATATTACTAATTTTAATAAAAAAATCAGTTGAAGTCACCTATTTGTTGAGGTTTTAAATTTATAAAAAAACAAAAATCCCTACCAACCACGCTAGTGAAATGACCAAAAGGTGGATAATGAGAACGTTTAAATTAGTAAATTGCTCTTGAAGATTGTTTAATTTTTGCAAGATTGCGACACCAAATGGTGGATAATGAGAACGAGTCACGTTGAACCAATAAGTTTACTTTAGAATCTTTAAAGCCTGTTAAAAATTCAAGTTTTTGAAACTTCATGTTATATTAAGAGTTTTTCGAGTTTTGCAAAATTTATTTTAGATAAAATATTGAGTAAGTTATAGAAATCGTCCTTTATGTTTATAATATTTTTCACTGTATGTCATTTAGCCTAAAAATATCAAAGATCATCCTTTACGTTTACAAATCTTGCACGTTACGACCTTTGTCCCTAACCCAGTTAAATTTTTTCGTTAAGTAATGGTAATGTGCAAGGCACATGAGGGTACTTTGGTCTTTTTACCCATTTATATAAAAAATAAAAACTCAAAAAACTGGCTCTCTCTATCTCAATACACACACACTCTCTCTCTCTCTCTCTCTTCTCTCTCTCTCTCTCTCTCCTTCAAGACAGCCACCACCACCACCAGGTAGACCATCGTGGATTTCCTTTCATTCCTTCATCCTCACATCAGTTTTTTCGGAATATGATTTCTGTAATTTACTATATATGCTTACTTTAGATTTTTACACAAAATGTATAGGATTATTACGCTAACTTCTATAGAATTGTTATGCGACTTGATTAGAGTTTCTATATGTGCTTTAGGTTTCAACCAACTTGTATGTGTCATATCAAGGTTATATATATACACACATTGATTTCTCATGTTATGTATACAAAGAGAGTTAGTTTAGTCTTTTTGACATGTTATTAGGTTAGAATCCCGTGTATTACACGGGTTGCATATTGAAAACGATATAACTTATAAATTTAAATTTGTAAATACGTCATAACTTGTCAGACTATTATGATCGTATGGAGATATATCAAATGGAAATCTATACTATATAATAAAGGAAAACCATGGGGGACACGTATCACTATTTGGTTACTCTTCATCTTTATTTTCCCGTCTCTCTCTCCTATTAAATATTAATTTTTATGTTTCTCTCTCCTATTAAATAATAATATTAAATAATAATCTTTAGATTAATAAATAAAATTATATTGACACGTGTCACTTTCTGATTCATTTGTATCATTTTTTTCCCTCCTCTCTCTCATATTGAATAATGATATTAAAAGAATTTATTTTTAGATTTTTAATATAAATCTAATTACAAATACTTATTATTTAATTATAAATAGTTATTATATAATCAATCAAATGAACTTAATATGAACTAACATTTATCAATTAAATAAAAAAATTAATACTCAGTTAAAAAAAATTGTTTTAAAAACTAACTTAACTGATCTTATAACTGTCACGACAAATTACATTTTTAAAGACATATTTTGACGAGTGTGTTTGTTAACAAATTACACTATATTTTATTCAACTGATGTAATATACCGGTTTATTAAACCCGTGTATTACACGGGTTTTTAAAAATATAAATTTTTTATTACTAAGTATGTAACATTTTATTTATTCAACCCGTGTAATACACGGGATTTTAACCTAGTGTGTGTATATAACAAATTAATATTTTTCTTTAATTAGTTATATTTTGATTTCCTATTATATATTTTTATTTAATATAATTAGTATTTTTCTTTAACAATATATTTATAATATCATTATTAATTTATTATTTAATAAGATACAGACGTATTTATTAGGAGAGAGAGGCGGAAAAACCAATCTGAGGAGGCACAAGTAAATGACAAGTGTCCAAGTTAAACCTTTATTTATTGATATAGATTTGGTCCTAGTTCTGAAAAGTCACGGATTTGATCCAATATTTTGTCACTGTGTAAATTGTTTGGTCCTTAGGATACAAAGGGCACAACCTTAAGTACCCAAAATATTCTAATAGCTCCAACCAATGAATGACATGCATATTATTTTTACCCAAATCAAACACAAAGCACCTTAATGTCTCCAACTAATGAGCGACAGTCACCTCATTTTTACCCAAAATACCCTAAGTGATAGGGGACACAACCCTAAGTCCCCTAATTCTTTTTATCCATTTTTTAAACTAAAACTAATTATAAATTTAAAACTAATTTCATTAATTCAAAACAATAAAAAAAACATAACAATATCTAAAAATAAAACTTTTTACATAAAATAAATAATTAATTTAATTAATTAAACCAGATTATATATTTATAATTTTATATGAATCATTTACAACGAACACAAATAGAGGTTATGAATTGACTAACAAAAGTCAAAATTTGACCCTTCAAAGGCATTCATACCCTGCAAGCCACTTCTTTGAGCCTTCCTATAACCACGTATCTTAATACCCTCAAGGGTACACATGGGTACTTATACCCAAATCCACTACCCGTAAGACTTGCGGCGGTGTACCCGCAATACCCGAGCTACGCCCCCTTGCACCCTTAAGACTATAAACTTTAAGAGTGGTTGTTAAGGTAATAAAAAGTTATCATTTTACCCACGTAAAAAAAACACACAAAAGAATAAAAACAAAAACCCAAAAGAGTATAAGTCCCGGATTACAATCATGGAAGCAATGGCATTCATAGTCGATCCACTCCCACAACTCAACATCCCAAATACAATATCATTCATACTCACCATCAAAAGCATTAGGAACAAACACCCCGTCACTAATCTAACAACTCAAACCACAATGCTTTCAGGTTAATATGTGCCGTAAAACAGAAATTGATGGTGATTTTAAGATCTTGTGTAACTAGAGAAGAGAAGAAGTAGCTCAAATACAATAAGTTTCTTTGTGACAAGATGTTGGCCATGCGTGCTGATTTGTTCTTGAGGTTGCATCATACGCAAGTGATTAGAAAAAGCCAAACAAAGTTTTAAATTGTTAAGAGAGAATGGGTTGTTTTCAGTGTTCTTGTTGAGCCTAATTTCTTTTGCTTTTATGCTTCTTATTATTCTTTCATTTTATAACGCAATTCATAATTAATAACACATGATCCTATAATGTCACACGCATAAGCCTCATTTCATTTGGAGTAAATTACTATTTGAATCTATTACATTTGTCCATTTTAACTACTTGAGTCTCAAAACCTCGGTCTGAACCATGACTTTTCATTTTTTACTCAATTTGAGTCTAGATGGCTAACGTCGTTAAATTAAACAGTTGGTTTTTTTTTTCTGAAATGACCAAAGTACCTCAGGGACTCAAATGGTTAAAATAATTTTATTTTTTATTAAATTTCGTTTTGAGTCCTGGTGGTTTGCTCCAATTTACTGTTTGAGCCCAATAGTTTCAATTTCACTTTTTGAATCCTTGTGGTTTCATTTTTGTTTCAATTAAAACCCATGACACTAACAACGTTAAGATGATTCTGTTAACTTACTGTAAATTGATGAAAATACCCTTGGTACTAAAAATAAAATAAAAAACATTTAAAAACCTACCCCATCTCTGTCTTCTTTCACAATCTCTCTTACTTCTCCCAACCCTACCCCAACCCTAACCCCAGTACGCCACCACCACCAAACACCATCTTCTTGTTATTTAAATCCCTAGAACACCAAGACAAGAACACTCCTCAAGAAGAGCTTTTCAGCATTGAACTTCATCCGTTGTATTCAGTCTCTACACAATTCTCTACATAAAAGATTAAATCATGATGTTCTTTTAATAAAAGAAACGATATGATAAATGGGGCACGGGAAATAAAACGAGTAAACAAGAAACGATGAGGACTAAAATGTAAAAAGGGCGAAAAAGGAAAGGGAAGGGCTTAACCTAGTCGCCACCTCCAACCTTCTCCTCATTTCCTTCCATTTCAACGCAAGGCTAGAGAGAGAAAGAGAGAAACGAGGTAGAGAGAGAAAGTCACAAGAAAGGTAAATCGAGCATCAAGAGTCGTTCACCATCGTCGGGTGAAGCTAAGGGTTAGATTTTTTAGCCTAGACAGGTAACCACTCCTTCTAGATCTGAGTTTTTTGTTATGTGGGTTTTAGGGTTTAATTCGATAAAAGGTTGAGTTTTTATGTATTAAACAAGAAAACAACCTTGGATCTAGACTCACGGGATAGAAACACACGTTTCTAACGTAAAAAGTTAGAGTCTTGGACGTAAAAGGGCGTGGCCGCCATCTTCATGCAGAAACCTAGGGTTTCTACTAAAGAAGACGACCAAGCGACACTAGTGTCGCTTGAGTAATAGTATCGCTTGAGAACAATGTCGCCTGAAGTAATAGTTTCTCTTAAAAGGATACTTTCGCCTAAAAAGAATAGTTTCACCTAAAAAGAGTAGTTTCGCTTAAAAAGGATAGTTTCGCTTAAAAAGGATAATTTCGCCTAACATAGAATAGCTTCGCTTGAACATTAGTTTCGCTTGAGCATGGTAAGCGACACTTGTAGTTTCGTTGACCTCTCAGGAAAGCGAAACTGTGTAGTTTCATTGGGTTAGTAATGAGCATTAAATTAACGCTTAATTAATCATTAATTCAAATAGAGAATAACGCGTATTGGCCTAGTTCTAGTACACAAAGGATAGCATAGCAGGTGGGTTCTTATTGCCCTTTTTCCTATGGTTTTGGGCTGGCATGCATATTTACAGAAAGTATTTCGAAAGTTAAAGTATTGTTTTTATAAAAATTGTATTTTTATAAAAGAAAAAGAAAGTGTTAAAGAGTATAGTACTATCTTTAAAATGAATATTTTAAAGAAAGTAAAGAATGAAAGTAAAGGAAGGTAAAGAAGCTTCACTTCTGTGTAGCTTGACAGTGACATATGTCATATTATATGCTTATGTGTTAATACGTGTTATTTGTCTATTTGATATGTGTTTAATGGTATTATATTATGTGTTGTAGTATAACATAGTAGTGTAAAGTAGAAAAGCCCTGCAGAAGCAAAGGGATCTTGTCCTCGGGCATTGATCCATATGTGATAGTTAAAGTATGTGATAGTCACTTGTTCTGTATGAGTGAAAAGTAAAGTTTGAAAGAGTAAAGGAGGACACCTTAACCGAATTCCTCAAAATGAAAGTTTTAATGAAAGAAAGAAACGAAATAATTTTATAAATTGTAACGTTACAAAGTTTTAAAGTAGAAGCAAAGGCAAAGGCAAAGATGTTTTAAAGTAAAAAAAAGAAAGCTTATTTTATTTTTATAAAACTAAGCTACCTAAAAGAAAGTTTACAGTTTAAAGTAAAGATAGAATTCACCAGCGTTAACTGACTTTTAGTATGCATGACAGGTAGTAAAGGTAAAAGGAAAAAATGAGTAAAAGAGCTGCGAGGGCTGGATAGCATGGATTGCCGGGCTGCATTACTGAAGACTAGCATTTCCTTACCGATAGTTTATGTTTGGACAATGTTTATTTATTGTTTATGAATTTTAATGTTCGAGACAAGACTTCCGTTGTAATAGATTATGATTTCAAGTTTAAGAACTATGTTTTGTTATGTTTTGTGCCAAATATTAGATGTACCCAGTTTGGGGCGTTTAAGTCAGTTTGAGAGTGGATCTCATATCGGCAATTCTCCGACCGCCGCCGCCATAATCAAGATCGGCAATTCATCAACTTGGGTTTAGTCTTCCTCTTTCATTAATATGTTAAATCTTGTTGAGACGAAATCAAGAAGACGGTGGGTGTTCTTTTTTAAAATACTTAGAAATTGGAAATCATGAATAATGATGGCATTGCCAATGGTAGTCCTTCTCTTTGTACTTGGATTCATCGACCTACAGGTCCGTCCTCTTTTCCTTCCATTGTTCTTCATCGAGTTTGCTTGGTTTTACTTCATTTAATTCTGATTTTTGTTTCTTGCAATCGAATCTAACTTCGTTGTGGCTTTTCTTATGTTTCCTCTAGTTTTGACCATCGAATGTTAATTCTGATATTCTGTTTTATGATGAAACCTTCTGTTATATATGGGATTTGTTCTTAAAAGAAAGAAATAATAAAGAAAACAATACATAGATAAAGATGGGGAATGAGAAAAAGTGATTTTTAGTTAAATTATAAGGATTGAAATGGGTATAACACTTGGTTTTATGGCTTGCTAATTTTTATTTATTAAATTAAATAGATTAAATTGGTGTGTGTTTCAGACGTGAACCGTGTGAAGTGTGACGTATGTATGTATATATGTACAATGTGTATGCCGATTATATATAAATAAATATATAGTTATGTGGGTTAATTATTAAATATAACTAATTAAAGTGTATGTGGATAATTACCAAGTGTGTGAGGAAGAGATAAGATGAAATTTGAAATTTGAATAGAGGAGACTTGGTAAGTAACCAACTTTTCTATATTCTCCCATATCATTGATTGACTCTCCCCTGTCCCCATTCATCTTCACTGACGGCAGGGCTGGAAATTTCTGACACGGACCTGTCAACACGATACGACACGTAATTAACATGTCCCATGCTTGACCTTAACAGGTTTCATGTCTTAAACAGGTCAACACCTTAGGGATATGTTAAATTCGTGTCTAAACATGTTAAAGACATGTTAACCTATTAAGACCCGTTAGGGACATGTTAACACTTAACATTTTATTTGCATCTGGATTCTAGGCCCAGCCTAGCCCAAGCCCAAACTTTAACATGCGTTGACCACTTGCCTAGTCCAGGTACTTTAACGACCTTGCATTTAACCTAATTTTTTATACTATGATACTCCACCAATCCATCGTCCGCACGACCGCACCCCTTCTCCATCATCCTCGTCATCTTCGATTCTCTGGTGTCCATCAGTCTCCACAGTCATCTCCAGTCTCCATCGTCATCTCCGGTCTTCATCGTCGCTTGTCATCTCCGATCTCCATCGTCGCTCTTCATCTCCATTAATAAAGTAACGCGCTCGTCATCTTCCTTTTGATTTCACTTTTATGGGTTTTTGTTTTAAAAAGGTTTAGAATTTATTATGTTAATAGATGTTATGATTCGATTTTTAAAAATTTTATTAAGTTTCGGCATTTTTTCTTTTATTACATATGTTATTTTTCTTCCATCTTTAAACATGTTTCTAAACACGTCCCTTAACGGGTGACATGTTTCTAAACAGTTCGTGTTTGGAAAAAATAACACGATTAGTTATCGTGTCGTGTTCGTGTTGAACACAACACGTTATCATGTCTTATCGTGTTGTGTCTTATCGTGTCATGTCTGACATGTTATGCCAGCCCTAACTGACGACTTCTTGGAGAGAGAATCTAAAAAAGAGAGAGAGAGTTAAGCGAGATATATATATATATATATATATCGAGATAAAGACAGGTGGCGGGTTGTGGAAGCTAGCGACGACAAGGTTGATCGTGTGGAGGTGTCATGATGGTCCAGGGGGGCTGCTTGTGGCAGTTGTGGTGGTCATCATCGACGGCAGAAGGTGGTTTAGCGGTGGTGTTGCAACCCAAGGATATAGAGAGAGCCATAAGGTGTGTGAGTTTGTGTGTGTGTGTGTGTGACCGGGAACAGGCAACCACACAGTGTGCCAGTGGTGGTCAATAGCAGTCTTGAGGCTATTGTGGTGGCGGTGCACGACGACATTAAGCGGTGGGTGTCGGTGTGTATGTGTGCAACCTAGTGGGAGAAAGGTGGCGGAGGTGACAACCGGTTAGGGTTTGGTGTGTGTCAAGGGCTGTTTCGAGATGATCGGGGCTGCCAGGACAGTGGAGGTGGCTGGCCGGTCGAAGATAACCTAGAAGTGGTAAGGAGTGAGTTGGTGAAGTTTGAGAGTTAACTAATATGCGTGAGTTAGCTAAAGTGTGGGTAATGAGGTGTGAGTTAATGAGGTGTGGGTAATATGTGTATGGTGTGTGTGGTACATTAATGTGGTATGCATAGTGGGTAGGATTATCTAAACTCAATCATTTAATTAAAGATTTTTTTTTAAGTGTTAAATGATGTTTTGATAATGAAAGTAAGGTTTTAAAAGTTATAGACTCACCAGCGTAAGCTGACCCGTTTTAGTACGTGTTTCAGGATGAGTTAAGGTGGGTCGTGGCATGGCATCTCCGGTCTATTTGACAAGGACAATTGACATCCTATAGTGAGTTAGAATGTCTCTAAAATTATAGGCTTTTAAACTGTAATCAATGTATGTTGGTAAAGTCTTCTGATGTGTGTTGTGAGTAAATCCAATAAAACGTCACACCAGGAAACAAGGGGTGTGAATGCTTTAAGCTTAATAACCTTTTTCAACATCATAAGTGGTAGGGAGCAATTTACAATGTAATTATTATTAATTCTATATTGGAAATGAAAATAAAGAAAGTTGGTTTTTTTTATGTATAATTGTATTTTGTAATTGAAGGAAAATATTATAAATGATGAATATTTGATAGATTTCAAAATAAGAGAATTTTGTGAAATACAAGTGTAGAAGTTGAAAAGAAACAAGTTGAGGGCTTGAGTGCCAAATTTGAAACTAAAGGTTGTATAATGAAGGGAGCTATAGTTTGAGTCCGGTCAAAAATAAACCTTATGTGCAATTGTTGCTAAGAAGTTATAGGAACTCAAATACTAACCATACTATAGGTATTAGAGTAGTTTAAGATTTTATAATAAGTAATCAAGTCTTGGATAGCATTAAAAACATTGTGCAAGTCTTCTTTCTGCTCACTTTAGTAGAAGTGGGTTATGTGACAAATATAATGAAATTTGATGTTAGATTAGTTAAATCACTTCTAATAGTTTATAAATATTACAAATAATTTTTAAAACATACTAGACAAGTTTAATTTTGAAATTAGAAAATTATGAATAGCATGTAGTTGAGTAGAGTCAATAATAACACAGTATACAATTTTGAGCAATTTGTGTGTAAAACACCAAATTATTTTCTAAACACGTATAATAACAATACTTGAAGTGTTAACAAGGTTTAAATCATATTTTGAAATTGAACATCAAAGAAACATGAAATTGGTGAAAATTGTTAATATTGACCAAATTCTACCTAAAGATGATTTTGATGAAGTTGAGGGTTAAATAGGCTAATTTAAATGTTAGTTAGTCTAAAGCACATGTTGAAGTATATATTTGGTGAAAACTGGTTAAGAGAGGTCAATGAGTTGAAAACTCAAAGTAATTATTGTTTTTGCTAATGACTTCTCAATAAGGTGATAAATCAACCCTGTAAACATGACTAGATAACAAAAATGAGAAAGTGTGTAACCTAGGCATGCATGAATGCTTATATTATTGAAGTTAATGTGATGCAGGAACGAAAGCAATCAAATGACTAGAAACTCAAAGATTAAACAAAAGCTTCAAGAAACTCAAAAGGTGTTCTTACAATATCAAATAATCATAAACTAACTTTTCAAAAGAAACAATCACCAAATATAAATAGAGTCTCAATCCCCACAAATTAATTAGGAAAAGATACGAATTCAAATAGTTTTAAAAATAAAGAAGATAATATTGATGCTCCCGCATCATACTCCCCGTCTTCGAAAAAACTCGTCCTCGAGTTTTGCCTCCAAACTAAAGCCACCTGAATCAAAAGGAACATCAACCCGATCCCTATTCATTACGATCATGACCCGCGTAAATAGTTCTACTTTACGGGTCGTTCCGCCTGACTTTGAACCTATACCACCTGGATCGAAGGAAACATTAGACGGCTTACCACCTTTGTTATCCGCATACATTGAGAAGTTTGACTCGAACCCAGCTTTATCAGCGACACCTTTTGGGCTCGGTTTAGTCGTGTAAGTCTCATCTCCCTTGTTCTTTTTTCCAACTGTGTGAATTGCATTAAAACGGCCAATAACATCATGCTTTATATTACTAGCTATTGAAGAAAGATCCACCGACCCATTATCTTTGTTAATTTCTTTACCACATGAGTCATTTTCTATAGGTATTAAATGTGCTTGATAAATACCATTTTGAATTTCCGATAACATTGCACCATTGGTCAATCCATACAAACTTTCATCATAATTATCGGAATTCACACCCATATGATTGGTAACGACAATATTGTCCTTATATTGATATTTTGAAAAATCAAAATCTCCATAAATTTTAGGCTCGTCCGAAAACTTTGCATGAGACCTAGCCAGACATTCATCACCTCCTGTAACCTCCGTATCGCCACCATTAGCCACCGGATCACCATTGATGGTCGTTAAATCCTTCAAACATTCATCAAAATTTCCGAATGACACTTGGACATACTCCGGCAACTTCCGGTTCAATGGTTTCCTATTTAAACCCATTATTTCATCCATCTTGCAACGATCCGACACATTATTAATTTTATGAAACAAATCAAACATACCAGAAGAAACTGATGAATTTCCATGCCCCTTCATGGCCTTCTCTTCTTCATCTTCTTGATCCGTAACTCCATTAATAGCCTGTTGCACCCACAAATATTCATCTTCATTGTGGTGCATCCCATTTTCATCAAACTTGGGTCCATCTTTCGATACACCCTCTGGATAGGTTGGTTCATAGAACCAATGTGGACGACGGCTAAACGGCTGCTGTTCTCTGTCGCCACCTTCGTCCTCGACGACGGTGCTCGACTCGGTTTCCGTCTGGCACGTATCCTGTTGCAACTCGAGGTATTGGATCCTTTGTCGGAGCCATTGAAACTCGAGATCTCGGACTCGTCGCTTGAGTCGTCTGATCTCAAAATCCCATGGGTCACGGTTCCCGATCTAGTTGCCTCGTCCGGCGAATCTACAGTCACGGTTGAATCGATCTTCACGAGCACATGAATCACCAATGTTCTTTTCGATGCCTCGGTCGGCGACTCTTCGAACAAGAAAACACTCGCCTTCACGTAGAGCCATTTGATAAACCAAGAGCTCTGATACCAAATGATGCAGGAACGGAAGCAATCAAATGGCTAGAAACTCAAAGATTAAACAAAAGCTTCAAGAAACCCAAAAGATGTTCTTACAATATCAAATAATCATAAACTAACTTTTCAAAAGAAACAATCACCAAATATAAATAAGAGTCTCAATCCCCACAAATTAGAAAAAGATACGAATTCAAATATTTTTAAAAATAAAGAAGATAATATTGATGCTCCTGCATCATAATGTGTATGTTGTAAGGACATTGGTAAGAATTGAAGGCAAGACAGTTGGGACTGAAAAGGTTTACACTTACGGTCTACTTGTAGTTTTTATTTAACAAGATTATACATTAATTTGTGATTCTATAGAACGTATATTAGATTTGCTAAGTAATATATAAATAGCTTAATGCCTTTGTAAGAAAAGAGTGAAGATTTGAATATTGAGTTGGAATTGAAATGTTATAACTAACCATATTGTCACGGATTGTGTAATAGAAACACTGAAAGAATTGGAATAAAAGATAAATACACACTCAAACGATTGCTTTATCGATGATCTCACTAAACGATTACAAGGAATGAAAATACAAGAACGAATTGAATTAAAACCAAAAACACTCTTAACACTAATATGATTCCCCCCCCCCCCCCCCAAGCTGTTAACAGCAACTAACAAACACTTTCAATATTGACAGAAATAGTCCCTCAACTACACAGAGTTTGTTATTAACAGACAAACCTTTATGAACTAAAGAAATAGTACTTAAACACCCCTAGAAGTTCTGTCCAGTTAACATTTAGCCAATAAATCTCCAACAATCTCCACCTTTGGACAATGTCAACCAACGTTTAATAGATCCAAGCAAAATTCAAACTTTGAACCCGGTAACACTTTAGTGAACATATCAGCCCCGTTCTCTAAAGTATCCACCTTTTGAACTTCAATCTCCTTTGACTAGATAACATCTCGAATAAAATGTAATTTTACATTTATATGTTTGGTCCTATCATGATATACTTGATTCTTGGTCAACTGCAATGCTCCCATGTTATCACACAACACTGCTGATTTTACCAAATCAATTCCCAATTATGTTATAAATCCTCTTAACCACATACATTCTTTGACAGCCTATGTGAGTGCTACATAGGCAATGGATGATAAACTCACTATGTGTTGAAATGAAGCTTTTCCAACTAACAAGAGATCCCAAAACAGTGAATGCATACCTAGTCATGGATCCGCCTTTGTCCAGATCCTTGGGAAAATCTACATCATCATAGCCCAAAATCACATTATCACAAGACTCTTTCCCAAAAATCAATCCAATTTCTGTTGACCCACTAAGATACCTTAGTATCCATTTTCTAGCCTCCCAATGAACTTTTCCAGGACTTGAAATATACCTACTTACATGACTGATAGTATAGCCTATGTCAGGCCTTGTACACACCATGAGGTACATCAAACTCCCCACCACATTAGCATATGACACTATCTCCATCCAAGCTATCTCTTCTTCTGTTTGAGGAGAATCCCTATTGGAGAGTTTAAAATGAGAAGCTAGTTGAGTAGATACAACCTTGCTTCCTTCCATTCTATAACTTGAAAGAATCGTTTTAATATAGGAGCTCTATCTTAGGAACAATAAACATTGAATTTTGTCCCTTGTCATTTCCATCCCCAAAATCCTCCTTACTTCACCAAGTTCTTTCATATCAAACTCCGCCTTAAGCAATTCTTTAGTTGCTTGAATTACTTGCTTATCCTTACAGGCAATCAACATGTCATCTACATATAAAAGTTGGTAAACATATTCTCCCTTTACATGCTCTCTGTAGTGAATACAACTGTCAAACTTGCTTCTTTCAAATCCATGTGAAATCATATACTCATCATGTAACATCCCGAAAATCAGTGAACGAAAGGTTCGGGTTAGTGAACTAACTGAATCTTTACTAAATGTCCAGGTTAGCAGGGATTGCCACGTTAAGCTTGAGTTAGCAAGAATAAAAGGACCGGGTAACCGTTAAATGTCTAGTTCGGGATTATAAACGTACGAGACGGTTTTAGAGGGGGCTGAAGCGAAACTTGTAGCCATTTAAATACCACTTTAAACTAAAAACCTAAACCATTCGGTTGTGGGGGTTCGTAAAAGGCAGGAAAGCGCAAGAGGGAGAGAGAGGCCGGCGAACGAGATAGCTACGATGGTTTTGAGCGGGATTCGAGTGACGGGAGAAAGCATTCAGACAGGTAAACCCCGGTTTCTATTCGTTTACATGTTTACCTTTGTTTTATTGGGGATACGATTAGGTTTTGAGGTCCACGGTCGGCTTTGGGGTGTTGGCCGTGATCAACGATCACGATGGTGAAGATGCAGGTGGCCAGTTGTGGCGATGGATACAGGGATCGTAGGAGGTGGTACGTGGCAGGAACAGCCGAGAGAGAGAGAGAGGGAGAGAACGGGAGAGGGGCGACGTGGTGGTGGCCTCGGGGTTAGCCGGAATCGACGACGGCGGCAAGTGGGGGTACCAGAGGTCACGGAGGGGCTGCTGTAGCGGTGTTCCACGGTGGCGAAAGGCGGAGCACGCTTGATATTGTATCTGGTTAGAGTTCTTCTCAGGTAAGAGAGGTGGCGGGTGCACAAGAGTGTTGCGAGGTGATGAAACCCGACGGTAGCACACGACGGGCTACGGTTGGAGATGATACTCGATGGTGGTGGTTCACGGTGGTGAACGGGGAAGGGCATTGGATCAGGATACACCCGAATAGGGTTTTGTGAACGTAGGGTTTGCATGTGGAGTTTTGAGCGTGCATGGGGAGCTCGGCCCGTGCACGAGTGACCCGTGAGGCTAAGATCCTTGCATGGCACATGTAAGTGCATGCAAGTGGGTTCTAAACGAGTCCAGGATAACCCGGTTGGGGCGAACACGTGATTTAGGTTTTTTGCAAGGATGTACAGACAAGAGGAGTATCGGGAGTATTAATTATACTTATACGTAATGGACCACACATCTAGAGCGTACTCTGACTGTGTGCTCTTACGTTGACAGGTTCGAGTTTCGTGTTAGGAGATCGTTGCAGTTCAAGAGTTGGATCTCTATAACGGTGAGTTTCTAATCCCCTCTTTTAAATGTTTTAAACGTTTTGGGGCTATCGTACATACATTCAAGACGTGTTTTATTACATTAATTGTGTATCGAGCTTCGAGGTCTAATCCGATGAGTTTACGAAGTTAACAAATTAAATATGGGCTAAGGGACTAGATGTTACCCTTAAGATGTGTAGGTTAAAAGTGGGTGTATGTGACCTAACAAGGGTGAGTCAGGATTGTAGTTAGGGGTCGTACGAGTACGACTAGGAAGTGTCACAGGGTGTGCATGTACGTGGTACATGCTCAAATAATGAGATATAGTAGTAGTATGTGTGTTGCTATATCAGTGTATTGTGTTACGAGTTAGTCGGGGTGAGTCGGGATATAAGCTAACCGCTTATGAATACGTGTAGGATATCTTATCCTAGTGATATGTGTGAAGTGCAGGTGCAGTTAATGAGTCATGTACGTATAGTATAATGTTATGTGATTATACATGTGTTGTGTGCATTGTGTCGTTGTCCTTGTGACACGACGGGTATTGTGTTTGCATTATTGTCATATTGACACGGCAGACGGGGATGTGGAGGACTATGTCCTTCGGGAGGTCACCAATGGTGACGATGTCCATCAGGACAGCTCGGGGTGTGTCGAACGCCCTGACAAGGGTGCATCGAAGAGGTATGTGTTTGTGTGCTTATATATTGTGTTAAATTGCATACAAGCGTTGAGTTATATTTATTGTGCATGAGATAGTATTATTGTGGTGAGTCGAGTTAGATTGACCGTTGTGTCTGGATTGTGATGTGGTGTTTACTACTGTTATGTCAGTTGATTTGTAAGAGCCTTGGTCAAGATTGAGTAAGTTGATGTTTAGGGATTGGTTGTGTTAACCAAGTGTCGAGTTAATACGTGTACTTGAGTATGAGTTATTAGTGTAGTAAGTTCGACCTATGTCGATGAGACTGCGAGATTTATATTATCATGGGATGAGTCATGGGTAATGAGTTATTATGGGATATCGGGTGATAACAGGGGTTATCTAATGGTTGATGAATTATGGAACTATTTTATAAGGACCGCGGGTCCTGAGTAAAGTTTAAATAACTTTTGAGACGAGTTGGCTTTTAATTAGACTAAACTATTAGAACTCGCTCAGCGTAGCTGACTTTGTATGTACGTTAGATTGTTTTGCAGGTGAGTCTACTAGACGAGGTATCTTGGCTTAGGAATGGTGCTATTCGGATTAGGGTGCAGACATTCGTGAGGTAACTTAATGACATTAAAGACTAATTAATGTTTTTAGAAAGACTTCCAATTTTCAAGGGAATAACCCGTTATGAGAACCAACTGTAGGGTGCCTGGTTTGGGGCCTTACACATCAAACCTGAGATACCACTGCCTTGGTGATTGTTTCAAGCCATACAGAGACCTCAACAATACGCAAACCTTTTCTTCATGTCCTTCAACCTCAAACCCCTATGGTTGACTCAAGTAAATCTTCTCATCCAGATTTCGATGCAAGAAGGTTGTTTTCACATCAAGTTGTTCCAACTCAAAGTTTCTATAAGCAGTTAAAGCATGCATAACTCTTATAGAAGTGTCGCACCCCGCCTCAGGCACCCCTGGATGTGTGCGACAATCGATTGGCATCACCTGATTTGATTTCAGAGTCTTTGTAAATACAGGGGAAGTCTTTCTTTAAAGGATCATTTCAGCATTCTTTCAACCTCAAGGGTTGTATATGTAAATATAAAAACTCAGTTGGAAGACAAAAGTTTTATATTTACTTTATAAACATAGGGTCTTAAATACCCTCATTGATTTGATTACAAAACATGGTTTGAAATCAAATACATATAAGCCACTGGAAATAGTACAACCCAGGGTTGATCAATTCCCTGGTCCTATCTCCTTTTCATCTTTTCAGGATTTCCCTTTACACGAGACCTGAGAATCCTACGTGCATTCCATCCTTTCATTTCATGGGTCAGATCTCATATATGCCCGCCCTATCCCTTTTTCCATCACATTTTACGGATTTCCTGAAAACATTTTTAAAATGAAACGTCAGCGCGAACTCCGATGAATACAATTATCTTGACACTAAAAAGCATTTGGCACAAACAAGTATTAATTCGATAATCACAACTTTATGTTCAATCTACATATTCAGCAGGCCCTCATATCCTGACTATTGCACCACTGTATACACTGGTAGTATGTCTTTATAACAATGGGGACTCATGTCTCCTCATTTGTTAAAAAGGGAAGTACCAGCCGTGATCCAAGAATTTCACCCGTGACCCGTGTATCCCTTGCAAGTTTTACGTATACTTATGGCCCGAATGCTTACACGTAGGTGAACGTTGAGCATTACTCCCTTAACCTTTATTTGGCCATTTTCGTAAATAAAATGTTTAACTCGAGTTTTCTGAGAGATAAAGTATTCACCTTATTTTATAGGAATGAGCCTCTAAGTTGAAAGCTTATAGACTAGCTTCTTAACTTTATTTCTCTAGCGTAACCGCACTTCTATGAGCTTTACTTCTTAATCTGAGCACTACAACGAGCGGGAGTTTAACCGGGATCGTCGGGACCGTCTTAGGGATTTCCTGGAACAAGATTTAAGAGTGGAATTCGATTTTGGGATGAAGAAATCGAATGAGATCGTCCAACTGTTTATAGGATGAGTTCTAGGTCCATGTCGGACCGTTATCAAAGGGACGTCGGTCCGACGTGTAGCTATGCCCACGTCAGCCCTAAACGTCAACTCCTGATTGGACCGCACATGTTTTTGGTGCATGTCGGACCGTTATGAGGACCATGTCGGTCCGACATCTAGACTCACGTCCCATCATTAGAGCTGAGTCATTGGACACGTGTCAGCACCACAAATTGTGGCTGAGAGGAGGTTTACGGGCCGTTATGGATTTGATGTCGGTCCGATAACCGACCTATCCTTCCATTGCGGACCGTTATGAGAATGGATATCGGTCCGATATCTGACTGAGTTTCACCTCGGTCCGATATCAGCATCCTTATTCACTTCGGACCGATATGAAAGCTATGTCGGTCTGATATCTAGCTATTTTCACAAATTTTTATTTTCAACCCTAGACTTATGTACTTTAGATACAACAAGCCCTTAATGTTCTAACCTTGGTATTTCTCAGACATTTTTGTGGCAAGTGTTACAAGAAGTGTGTTTAACTACAAGTGAAAAAAATTCATTGTAATCCACTCTTGCCCTTTGTGTAAATCCCTTAGCTACTAGTCTAGCCTTGTACCTAGGAAACTCTCCTTCTAAACCTTCTTTAATCTTGAAGATCCATTTACATGACACTAACTTCTCATCCTTTGGTTTTTCAACCAGTTTCCAAGTCTCATTTTTATACAGAGAATTCATCTCCTCTTCCATGGCACTAATCCACTTTGCTTTATCCACAGAAGTAATAGCTTCATTATATGACAAGGGTTCTGAATTAGACTCTTCCTCTGCGATAGTGAAAACAAAGGCAGAAATATCATCATCATTTCTAAACCTTGCAGGAAGAATCACTTGTCTTCTTGGTCTATCTCTAACTACACTGTAGCCATTGATAGCCCCATTATTCACTTCATTGGACTGACTTGTACTAGCCTCTTCCCTTTCACTATCCATTGGCTCCACTCTCCACCTCAATTTGCACTTTTTAACTAACATTTTGGTTACTGGTTAAGTGATAAGTGACCAAAGTTTCATGTATTAAAAGGTGCAATATGTTATATTTATGCAATTTGATATGTGGAATACAAAAGTTTTGTGTAGCTATGCATGTGCAGGTGTTGAAAGCTTAAAGTATGATTTTGGAAGATATTAGGTGAGAGATGCAAGAGTCGGAAGAGACACAGAGAAAACGGGGCAGAAACTCAGGACCTGGCGTAAGCCTACTCCACCTGGCGTAAGCCTACTCCACCAGCGTAAGCCCAGCGTAGGCCTACTCCACAGCGTAGGCCCAGCGTAAGCCTACTCCACAGCGTAGGCCCAGCGTAAGCTTACTCCACAGCGTAGGCCCAACGTAGGCCTACTCCACAGCGTAAGCCCAGCGTAAGCCTACTCCACAGCGTAAGCCCAGCGTAAGCCTACTCCACAGCGTAAGCCCAGCGTAGGCCTACGCCTAAACATTTTCTTCACAGCAGGCTTCAGCTCCACAGCGTAAGCCTATGCCCTCCCAGCGTAAGCTTACGCTGGTTACGTCTTTTTGACGCGGATTCTCGGGAAACTGCCGATTTTGAGAGTTTAAGTGGGGGTTTCTTCCCCAAATTCAGATCTATCTTTTTTACCACACTCCTAGGGCGATTTTGGAGCTCTTGGAGGCTAAAGAACACGATTTCAACTTGCAAGTGAAGATGGATAGTCGAAAGCTCGAAAGATTGAAGATGATCTCCTTCACCATGAGTGGTTAATTCACTTGTGCTTCCTCCAGGCGGACGGTTCGTATAGGTTTCATGTTTTGATTCAGTTTATTTATGTTTTCGGATCTATTTAGTTTCTGACAATAACTGAGTAGATTGATGTATTAGTTATGTTAAACAGTTTATTTGAGTGCTTTGAGTTTGCTTGCTTTACGATCTTGTTCGGTTGATGACAAAACCTAGTAGTAGGGTCGGGTGACTAAAGGGGGTAACTTGGCATTCATAAATTGGGTGATTGAATTATACTGGTTTGTGACGGAACTGGTTGTATAAGTTGCTGACAACAGCCTGTCTTCAATTACTATTTTAACTGATTTTCCAACACTATGTCTATGTGGTGTCCAATTAAATAACTGAGTTTTATGCATAAACCTAGAATCTGAAGTTTGGAGGAAGTTACATATTTATTTTATCTGTGTCTTCATTCTAACTATCAAACTAAGCAATTCCACTAACCACTGATTCCTCGTGGATACGATACTCTTCTTACCCTTACTAGTTAAGTGTTTAAGGATTGTTTTTGACCGACTTAACGACATCGATCAAAATGGCGCCGTTGCTGGGGAATCGGTGCGCTTAGTTCTATTGCTTTAGTTTATTGTCTTTAGTTGATTTTATTTCTTATCAAAACCCCAAAAAGACTTTCTTTACTTCTGTTTTTTTTTTTTTTGTTTATTTTGTTTATTTCTTCGATCAGAACTACTTGGGTGTGCCACTTGTGCAGGTCGGCATGGACAGGAATTATCATGATGACCAGTATTACTATGAGCCATGCAGTAACTGTGCCATCACTGGCCACTGGGCACAAGATTGCCCAAGATACAATCAATGTGGTGGTGGTCCTGAGTACCCAAACTATCAGGAAAATTATAATCAAGACTACCACCCGAGAGGACCACCTGAACAAGACAACTATCAATCTGAACTGGATGTCATCCGGTCAGATATGAAGGAGATGGCCAAAGTGGTACAAGCAGTGATGCAGCAACAGGAGAGCCAGGCAAAAGCTCATCAAGCTTTGATAGATCTTGTTTCCAACTTAACTGGGGTGGTTGCAAGCATCATCAAAGAAGTAGGTAAGCCTTGCAGTGCACATCAATCCTTTGATTCTCAAACCACAAACAGTGCACACCTAAATGATGTAAGTCTTCAACCCTCATCTGATTTTTCTGATGTTGAACATACTCCACCACTGGTAGTAGAGAAAGTGGTGGAGTACAGTGAGTCTGAATCTGATCATAAGCAGGATTTAATTTCACAAAATAATCTGAAAAATAAAAATGTGAATAAATCTCTGAAAATTCCATTCCCTTCGGCTTTGCTCCCACCAGTGTTCCCACCAGTGTTAAGTGAACGGGATCCAACACAAGATGAAAGATGGGAGAAATTTGAAAATCATAATATTAATCTACCATTTTTGAAAGAACTTAAAGAAAATCCTGATAGTGTTGAGTGCCTGAAAGGTTTGAGTACCCGTAAACGACGGCACAAATGTCCCGAACAGGTAAAGCTAAGTGTTAGTGTGAATGCTGTGTTTACGAGTACCTTTCCCCCAAAACTCCAAGATCCAGGGACACCTATTATTTCTATACATATAGGTGAAATTAAACTGGATAGAGTATTGCTGGATCTTGGAGCATCTGTGAGTATAATTCCAGGGAGTCTGTATGATCAGCACGATTTTGGTCCATTACAGAGAGTTAACACCACAGTGGTGTTGGCTGATCAGACTCCCGCACATCCTCGGGGGATTGTAAAGGATGTGATTGTGAAGGTAGGAGAGTTTTATTACCCAGTGGATTTCTTGGTGTTGGATTGTGTCAAGAACACAGAGCCAACTATTATTTTGGGTAGACCGTTCTTAGCCACTACTCAGGCAAATATTAACTGTGCTGAGGGAACGGTAAGGATGAGGTTTGGGGCTCAGAAAATGAGTCTTAAAATATTTTCAAACTTGCCAACCCCGAAAACTAACAAATGTGGATCACCTGAAAAGGTGAATCACACAGTCGAGAATGCTTGTGTTGTGTTTGACAGGTCAGTTGAGATGAAGAATGGTGAGACTCCAGACAATGGGAAGAAGAGGATCAGAAAGAGGAGGCAGAAGAGAAAGAAACCGCAAGTTCCAGATGCAGAGCGAGGATTGTTTGCATTATTTGTGAAAGCTTGGAGGACATACGATGATGAGAGGAACTTGAGTGCGGGGAAGGAGGACTGCAAGCATCCCACCCGACCACCATGACCTAAGTAAGGTACAATGCGTCTGGCTGAGGACGTTAAACTTAGCACTCTTAGGAGGTAGCCTAAGGTATGTTTTACATTCATGTCTAGTTAAATGAACTTTGCGGGTGTGTTCAATAGAAACCCTCACGAGACTCAACTCGTCCACTCGGGCTACCAAGGGGTTTAAAAGGCTTGATGCATATGCTAAATGCATTCGTGATTCCTACGAAAGTGAATTAAGACTTTGTTTGATTTATTTATTTTTTGTGTTTTTGTGTGCGAGCCGGCCAAGTGTGGGGAAGTTTCATGGGTTTTCAAGTCAGTTTGATGCCCTTAGGTTGGTTCGAGTTTAACTTTGCAGGTTTGGATTGATCCTCTCGTACTCAATCTCCATTTGGGTGGTGATTTTCGATTCTTGCTTGATTTTTGTAAAAGCTGCCCGTTTGCATCTGTGGAGCATGATAACGAATGAAATGCTATACGATCGCATATCCAGCTAAGTTCTTTAATCTTTGTATTTGTCTTTTAGTTTTTGTTTCTCTTCCTACATTGAGGGCAATGTAGTGTTTAAGTGTGGGGAGGGAGACTTTCGTCTAAGTTGTTAGTGAGTGTGTATTTTGAGTCATAAAAAAATGTCCTTGAATTAGAATTTTTGCAAATAAATGGAAAATGATAGGTAGAATTGGAAAATGCTTGTGAATTGAAAAAAAAATAATAAAGAATAGAAAGTGCGTCTGATTTGTAATGTTTTGGTAGGCCCAACCGACTTAAGAGCTTAAACATCCTGATAATGTATCTAGGTTTAAATGAATAATTAATTCAGAATATCTTGTGGGTTCTCATCTTAGGGGTGTCGGTAAGGTCGAAACTGTCAACATAGGGTGATAGGTACCTTTATAAACAAAAAATTATAAGTTTTTAAAATTACTTGGCACACCACTTTCTTTTTATGAAAATAAATCCGAAAATTGGTGGCGCCCGCAATCCATAATCCATCTTACATGAGCATAATTAAACAAAATTGAGAGCTTGAGTTCAGCCTACATGTTTCCCTTCGGGATGGTGACTTGAAGGATACACCCATGGGAGGGACTTAAGTGATCAATATTGGATGACTAAGTTAGGAGTATGTGTTTCCCTTCGGGATGGTGACTTGAAGGATACACCCATGCTCCGAAGCTTATGTACTTCATTGCTTAAGAACTGCAGCCTAAGTGTCATATATCGTGTTCCAGCGTGATTGAAACACCACTGGGTTAGGTTCATTCATAAAATAATAATAAAAGCTCAAAAACATGCATCCATCAATCCATAATTCCATAATTTTAAAAAACATATAAATTGGTGTTTATAATGGTGGGAAATCTATATGGTTTAACCCAGGCCTAAGCATGACCTTGAGATGGAATTAGGCTAAGCCGTAGTTTTCTGAGTATGAGACCCATAGATAGATTTTTGGCTTGGTAACACATAGAATAATAGATCACATAATCGGGTTCTCGAGAGTCGGTGGTTGGGTTTAGTCGGATAGAAATACCAATTGTTACAGTTAATGCATGATTATGTTTTAATTGTATGAGACTATGAGAGCAGGTTCACAATTATGATTCCATTGCAAATATTTTTCGGGACTAAAAAAAGATAAGTGTGGGGATATGATAAGTGACCAAAGTTTCATGTATTAAAAGGTGCAATATGTTATATTTATGCAATTTGATATGTGGAATACAAAAGTTTTGTGTAGCTATGCATGTGCAGGTGTTGAAAGCTTAAAGTATGATTTTGGAAGATATTAGGTGAGAGATGCAAGAGTCGGAAGAGACACGGAGAAAACGGGGCAGAAACTCAGGACCTGGCGTAAGCCTACTCCACCAGCGTAAGTCCAGCGTAGGCCTACTCCACAGCGTAAGCCCAGCGTAAGCCTACTCCACAGCGTAAGCCCAGCGTAAGCCTACTCCACAGCGTAGGCCCAGCGTAGGCCTACTCCACAGCGTAAGCCCAGCGTAAGCCTACTCCACAGCGTAAGCCCAGCGTAAGCCTACTCCACAACGTAGGCCTACTCCACAGCGTAAGCCCAGCGTAGGCCTACGCCTAAACATTTTCTTCACAGCAGGCTTCAGCTCCACAGCGTAAGCCTACGCCCTCCCAGCGTAAGCTTACGCTGGTTACGTCTTTTTGACGCGGATTCTCGGGAAACTGCCGATTTTGAGAGTTTAAGTGGGGGTTTCTTCCCCAAATTCAGATCTATCTTTTTTACCACACTCCTAGGGCGATTTTGGAGCTCTTGGAGGCTAAAGAACACGATTCCAACTTGCAAGTGAAGATGGATAGTCGAAAGCTCGAAAGATTGAAGATGATCTCCTTCACCATGAGTGGTTAATTCACTTGTGCTTCCTCCAGGCGGACGGTTCGTATAGGTTTCATGTTTTGATTCAGTTTATTTATGTTTTCGGATCTATTTAGTTTCTGACAATAACTGAGTAGATTGATGTATTAGTTATGTTAAACAGTTTATTTGAGTGCTTTGAGTTTGCTTGCTTTACGATCTTGTTCGGTTGATGACAAAACCTAGTAGTAGGGTCGGGTGACTAAAGGGGGTAACTTGGCATTCATAAATTGGGTGATTGAATTATACTGGTTTGTGACGGAACTGGTTGTATAGGTTGCTGACAACAGCCTGTCTTCAATTACTATTTTAACTGATTTTCCAACACTATGTCTATGTGGTGTCCAATTAAATAACTGAGTTTTATGCATAAACCTAGAATCTGAAGTTTGGAGGAAGTTACATATTTATTTTATCTGTGTCTTCATTCTAACTATCAAACTAAGCAATTCCACTAACCACTGATTCCTCGTGGATACGATACTCTTCTTACCCTTACTAGTTAAGTGTTTAAGGATTGTTTTTGACCGACCTAACGACATCAATCATTAAGTCATCCATTACATCCTTATACATAACACTTTCTTTAAACACAACATTCCTAATTACAATAACTCTAGGACTTCCACTGTCTAGCCTCCACAATCTGTATCCTTCGACACCATCAGGGTATCCTGTTGGAGCACGTTTGTGTGACAAACACTTTGGATGTTGTCTCTGCTTTTGTAACTGTTCTTTGTATTTATACTTGTACTTCTTACTTTGTATTTATTGTTTTATCGAGTTGTAATCGTGTCTGTAAGTACTTGTGTTGTGTTCGTCTTTGTAAAGTGTTGTGTGCACTTAGCAAGTGCGCAGGTTGTATAACCTGCATACTTAGCAAGTACGCTTGAACAAGTTTACGTACTTTCTAAGTATGTAGGAACAAAGCCCTACGCACTTGTTAAGTGCGCAGGCATCAAGTCTGTTGTTATATATAGCTTATTGTAGAAGTTGACAAGTACGCTCTCATATTGTAACTCCTGTAATTTTGGCTGATATACTGATAGTAGAAGAAATTTTTAGTGACTTGTGTTTGTTATCGATTTACTTGTTGTTGTTTGATTCTCCAACTAGTCAAGGGCTTTCCGCACCCTGTTCGACTAGTCACCCACTTGCATGTGAAGATCCGTGACACCCGGGGACCTACAAGTGGTATCAGAGCATTTGTTCTTGATTTCGAGTGTTGTGAGTGTGTTAAGAGCATTTTTGACACATTTAGTAGCCTTGTTACAAGAAAAAGAGACCGATTTTGTGAACTTTTGTGGTGAAACTCATAGGCAAAATGAATGAAAAGCTTGCTGCTCAGGGGAGAAAGTGAAGGAGAAAGAGAAAGAGAAGGAGAAGCCAAAGCCGAGTGGTGATGAGGCGTGTCATCCTGTTGATCTGACAAAGGATGATGACAAAGACAAGGATCCTGAAGCCGGTCCTAGGGGAGGTGAGTAACAAGCTTTAGTAGTTGTTCCAATCTCTGTTGTGTCTATGGCTGAGGGGAAGTCTACTCAGCAAGGCGGTGATGGTGATACTTTTGGTGGTGGTGGTGGGAGTGATAAAGGAAAGTCGACGGCTGAAGTTTTACACGATTTATCTGACGATGTTATCTTGATGATTGAGCCGTACTATTCCAAGTAAGTGCAGATCGATGCTCTCAGCAATATTGAGGAAGGAGAGATCGAGTCTGACGATGACCGGGATGATGATGATGATGATGAGGATGTGATGGTGGAGTTCCCGAAGGGCGATGGTGAGGGAGTTTATGAGCTTTTGAGGACGGAGAGATCTTTGAGGCTCCAACCTTTGAAGCTGCTTTTACTACAGGTTCAGTCGAGCCTGCGAATGTTGCTGAGGCTAGTGGAGCAGCAACCTCGACTGAAGCATCTCCTAATGATCCCCAACCTGCTGATGCTGATAACTAGATGAACAATTATCCTCAGGGATGGTTCAAAAAGGGTCAGCCTCCTGCTTGGCAAAAGTCTTCAATCATAGACAAGCATGGAGCAACAAGGATGATCTTATCTGTACGTTTCGACGATGACAAGAACTTGTTTGCCATCAAACGAGCTGGGGGGTTCAATACTTGAAACCAACCAGTGAGGCATTCGGTTCTCTACCCAAATACGAATTGGTGAACCTAGCAAACCGTGAGCTACTTGGTGATACAAGTCACGCGGTAGCAAAGGGTTTGTGGGGAACACTGCAATGGGAAGGTAGGTCTGGGAACTTTGAAATGTTCAAGCCTCAAATGCCTAAGAGATTCCGGGACAAGAATGTTAGACATCCCGTGATGAACAGAAGCTTAAGGAAGTTGGTCTACAACCCAGTGTTATGTGAGACCAGGATTCTCCTAAGCAAGTTATCTCAGGATATCCTTGGTAGCATATGCTACTGGTATGTAGACCCGAAGACGGGCGAGGCGGTGGTGAAGGGCAAGTTAAGGTCCAAATATGGTAATACGGAACCAAGAGAACTGATCAAGGTTTTTATGAGATCTTTTTCATCAATTTCTCTGTGAAAGATCTGGCGGCTCTAAACGATAAGTATTGCATCTACACAGACGAATGGACGAAGCTTCTGGCATCGAGGTACAACATATTGGTCAAGTTTTGCCTTGACTACAAGATGAAGATGGGAAGCTAAAGCTGAAGGAGCTTGAAGACCGAAGACATTCGAGAGTTGTTGTCAAGGGGGAGTTTGTTGGAGCACGTTTGTGTGACAAACACTCTGGATGTTGTCTCTGCTTTTGTAACTGTTCTTTATGTTCTTTGTATTTGTACTTGTACTTCTGACTTTGTATTTATTTTTTTATCGAGTTGTAATTGTGTCTGTAAGTACTTGTCTTGTGTTCGTCTTTGTTAAGTGTTTTGTGCACTTAACAAGTGCGCAGGTTGTATAACCTGCGTACTTAGCAAGTACGCATGAACAAGTCTGTGTAGTTGCTAAGTACGCAAGAACAAAGGCATGTGCACTTGTTAAGTGCGCAGGCATCAAGTCTGTTGCTATATATAGCTGATTGTAGAAGTTGACAAGTACGCTCTAATATTGTAACTCCTATAATTTTTGGCTGATATACTGATAATAGACGAAGTCTTACTTCCATTGGATGACATGTGAGTACACAGGTGACCCAAACATCCTCAAATTATCATAACTAGTCTTGATTCCAGACCATCTTTCCATTGGTACCATCATCTCAATAGCAGATGAAGGTGTCCTATTCACTAAGTATACTGCAGTTTTCAAGGCTTCTACCCAAAAACTTTTAGGCAGCCTAGACTCAATTAACATGCACCTTAACTTATCTTGGAAGGTCCTATTCATTCATTCAACCATGCCATTTTGTTGTGATGTATCGGGAATAGTCAGATGTCTAGCTATTCCATTTCTTTTGCAGAAAACATTAAACTCACCACTACAGAATTCCAAGCCATTATTTATCCTTAGCTTCTTAACCTTTCTTTCTGTCTGAGTTTCAACTAGGATTTTCTGCTCTTTAAACCTTTCAAATGCTTCATACTTATGTTTCAAAATGTACACTCAGACTCTCCTTGAGTAGTCATCGATTATAGACAGAAAACAAGAGGCTCATCCTAGAGATATATTCTTTGTAGCCCCCATAAGTCTGCATGAATATAGTCTAGTATGTTTTGTGTCCTATGAATCCCTTTAGGAAAGTTTACCCTATGAGCTTTAACCATAATACGATTTTCACAAGATCCAAAATCACAATTAGACAACTCATTTATAACCTCCTGTTTCTTTAACTCTGCCAACCCATAACTACTTATATGTCCAAGCCTTTTATGCCATAACAAGGCATTATTTACATTTTCACCTTCTGCCACACTTACAAAACCAAGCACAGCTTGGCCATCTAAGACATAGATATTGTTATCCTTTCTAGTACCATTCAAGATTACCATAGACCCCTTAATCACTTTGGCTTTTCCATTCTTTAGACTGACACTATAACCATTTCTTTCAAATGTGCCTAATGAAATAAGATTCTTAGTAAGTTCTGGGATACACCTGACATCATATAACTCCACCCCAGTTCCGTTATCCATTTTCAAAGTTAAAACTCCATGACCTTTGATTGTACAAGGCATGTCATCCCCTAGCTTTACTCTACTAAAATCTTCATATTTTAGGTTTTTAAAGAATTCTTTGTTAGGGGTCATATGAAAAGAGCACACATAGTTCATACTACAAACACCAATTGTACTATTGACAGCCACATCTGCACTTTTATACCCATATGTAAATCTTCTGGTGTAGAGTTATTGCTCTGATTTGTTGTTAAACTAGAACCAACATCAACCTTCTTCTTCTTCTTCTTTCTTTCAGGACATTCCCTCTTAAGGTGTTTCCTAGAATTACATATGTAACACCTTCTTTTAAATCTGGACTTTGACCTACTTGTTCCTCTTGATTTGAAGACCCTTTGTTCAGGCCTACCTCTTACAAATAGACCATCTCCTACCTCTTATTGGCTATCAGTCTTTTTCTTTAACTCCTTAGAGTTTAATGCAGCCAATACATCCTATATGGATAATGTATGTCTCCCATACATTAATGTATCCACGAAATGTTCATATGTACTTGGTAAAGAGGTCAAGAATATTATAGCTTGATCTTCATCATCAAGTGTGATTTCAATATTCTCCAAATCCAATACAAGCTTATTGAATTCATCTGTATGGTCTTCCAAAGACTTACCTAACGGCATATGAAAAGTATATAGCCTTTTCTTCAAGTAGAGGCGATTAGCAAGTGACTTGGTCATGCATAGTGACTTCAATTTTGACCAAATGCCAGCCGCAGTGGCTTCTTTTGACACTTCTGTCAATACTCGGCCTCAAGACTCAATACGATCTCACTATGAGCCTTTTCCATGATTTCCTTCCTTTCTTTCTCTGTTAGATTTTCGGGTAAGTTGTCTTATCCCTTTAGCGCATCAACAACTCCATTATGCACCAACAACGCCTTCATCTTAACCCTCCATAGACTGAAATCGTTTCTACCATCAAATTTCTACAAAGCGAACTTCGTTTATGCCATCTTGATTTCTAATTGCGGAACGATCACACAATTTCTTTGATTCGAGCCACACATTGGCTCCGATACCAATTGTAATAGAAACACTCAAAGAAGTGGAATAAAATATCAATACACACTCAAACGATTGTTTATTGATGATCTCACTAAACGATTACAAGGAATGAAAATACAAGAACGAATTGAATTGAAACCAAAAACACTCTAACCCTAATATGATTCTGCCCCCTTTTTAGTTGTTAACATCAACTAACAACCTAACTTTCAATATTGACATAAATAGTCCCTCAACTAGACATAGCGTGTTATTAACAGACAAACCTTTATGAACTAAAGAAATAGTACATAAACACCCCCTGAAGTTATCTAGTTGGCATTTAGCTAATAAATCTCCAACAGAGTGATTCCGTTCAACTCGTGTGCGACACTTAGACTCTTGCTAAGCTCGGCCTTTGACCCAATACCCGTAACGATTCTTGATGACTATAGTGGAAGTGCAAGCTTTGTATACAAATATAACTTTGTATTGATTACAAAAAGAGTTTACAAATGAGATTACAAGTACAAGTGTGCAACTTGTGTGTGTGTTTGGGTGATCCCAAATGTGGGACTTTATCCTCTATTTATACTACATGGCTGATTTCTAGATCCATCTATATCTAGAGAGATCTACAAGTTTATACATAAGAAATTCTAGAAAATCCTAGCAAAATATCTTGAGTTTCATAGACTTTTGGGGACTGGGGTTGTTCTTGAAGCTTCTAGAGTTGCTCACTTTAGGCAGAAATATCATCCATTTTCTAACACTTTTGTGACCCTTCAAGGCTGTTCTGTAGACTTCCAATGATGCTTTGCTCGTCCAAAAAGATATAGACTGATCTGGAGACTTCCAGGCAGTCCTTGACGCATCTCTAGCGCTCCGGAAACATCCAAAACTAGCGAAAAATGATTTGTATTTAAACGAATTGTGACAATATGCAACCATTGGTGAAATAATATGAAATGTTGTAAGTATATGATATGCATATAAATGTGGTAGTTGTATCCCATTATAGCATATTGTCAGATGATTTGGTAAATGGTGTTTATTCAACATATAGTCGCATGCATCTACGAAGTGTTCTTTTGATTGTAAATAACATGCTCATTCTATATGTCTTGGGTTACATGAAATACTAAAATATACGTGAATGCACATACAAGTACTAATATAGTAGTTGATAACGAGTAAAGGTCGGCCCTGAGCAGGTGTGGGGTAGGCGATCGTTTAAGGCCCAAATTTTTGAGAGGCCGAAAAATATTATTTTTTTTCGTTTATGTACCATGTGTTGGTTAACATATTTAAAAAAATTATAAATTTATTAGTAAATAATAATTATACGCTCTAGATGATTCCCTACAAATTAATACACACGTGAAAACCCAATAACATATTATATAGGAGTCTAATTAACCCAATAAATTAATAAACACAATGTAAAGGTTCAATTAACCTAATAAATTAATAAACACGTTATAGCCCAATAACATATTATATAGGGGCCCAATTAACCAAATATATTAATATATATAATTAACTCCAATAATATATTATACGAATCGTCGGCGGTCGCTACTTTCTGCCCCTACCCCCTTCGACAATCGACATTCCGAGTTCCGACCTGAGTCCTGCCAAGGTGAAGGCAACATTCGATTTCGATACCCAGCTAGGCAGCCCACATTTAAGTTTGTTTCAGTTTTTTATTGTTTTCAATTTTTCATGTTTTTGTCTTTTAGAGTGTCACATCTCACGTTAGATGATAACTAATGAGACGTTTATGTTTTCTATTTTTCTATTTTCAATTTATTATTTATGTATATCAGTTTATGTTTTCAATTTTCATATAATTTTCAATTCCTCAATTGTTTATACTTTATCTATCAGTTAGTTATATGTTTAAATTTTAAATTTCATGTTTATGTTTAAATTTTTATTATTTATCTAGTTTGATTGCTTGAAACTTAAAACTTATATAATTATGTTATAATTTATTGTTATATGATTTACATAAATTATGCCTCTCAAACAACTATCTGTTAGTCAAAAACGTAAAAAGATAAAGTTAAATGAAATTTTAATAAAGTCTCAAGTTAGTCCTCTAAGTAGGAGAGTTTTACGATTCGTTTAACTATGTAACATATATTATTTTGTTACAATAGTTTTGTTTTGTTTATTGTTATAACAATTATCGTCGTATTATTGAATTTTTTTATATATAACTTTATATTTTAGGGGCCCATTTTTTCTACTCGTATTGGGCACCCGAAATCTTTGGGACGGCCTTGTAACAAGTCTAATATGATTTAACTTAATTGGACTCCTGAGTTGAGTTATGATGTGTAGTTTAGTATAACTATTTAGATTAGAATTTTGTGTATTATGCGGGTTGAATAAAATATAATACAATTTGTTAACACACACACTCGTCAAAACATGCTTTTAAAAATGTACTTTGACGTAACAGATATAAATTCTGTTAAGTTTATTTTTAAAACATCTTTTTTTCAACTAGTTATTAATTTTTTTTTTATGAATTTGATAAATGTTAATTCATATTAAATTCATTTGGTTAATAATATAAAAACTATCCATAATTAAATAATAAATATCTATAATTAGATTTATATTAAAAAAATATATATTTATTCTTTTAATATCATTATTTAATAGGAAAAAGAGAAGCGGAAAAAGTTGTTGATGATGCACCAGAAAGTGACACGCGTCTCCCTATGATTTTTATTAATGTAACATCCCAAATTTTAAAAGGCTCGAGAAACTAGAACGGCGAATAATAGAAGTCCAGGGTCAAAAATGAAAATTTGGGAAAATTCGTCGGTAACGAACCGTCACAAGACGGTAACGGTCCGTTACGACCATGACGGACCGTCACAAGGCTGTAACGGTCCGTTACGGGCTGACTAAGGATTTGACCGGAGAATGACACGTGTCCTGTGACGCATCATGGTGATTAGACGCGTGTAAACCCTATGACGGACCGTCACATTGGGTAACGGTCCGTTACGGATAATGGTCCGTTACGTGGTCACCAAGTGCGTAATCACCAAGAAAATGGTGACGGACCGTCACCGTTGGGAACGGTCCGTCACGGACCCAGAATCACTGCTATAAATAGATGGAGTTAGTTGTTCATTTGGAAACACAACAAACACACCTATTACACACACAAACACTCTGAGGACGTGCGAAGGAGCCCGGTGCGATGCGTTTAAGTGCGAGTGTGGTACGATACGAGTGCGGTTCTGATTCGGAGGAACGTTTAAGCGAGGAACAAGCGTAGGAAACAACCCGAGACTATCGTAAGTACACTGGACCCGTACCCTAGACGTGATTATGTGGATTGTATAACTAAACGATATATGTTATGTGTTATGTAAGATAAGGGTACGGGGTAATAAGGGATTAGTCTAGACACTAAACGGGAATAATGGAGTAGCCACGACGTATCCAAGGGGTGGTGGATACGCCGCTGGTACTTCCTATATATAAATCTCTTGGTGCTTCGTGGTGAAACCATTATGAATGTTTAGGAGTATAGACTAAAAGACAGTAATAAAAATATAATAAACGAATGGGCGATCTTCCAACCGGTATGTAGTTATCAGACAAACGAAATGTTCTGTCTAATGAAAGAGTGATGTATAAATCCCTCCTCGACCCGTCACTCTTTTCTGGGAACATCTCTGTTGGAGGTACTGCTTTGGAAGGACAATCACCCTCGTTTAACAAATGATGATAAGTATAAATGCATGATGAAATTGAATACGTGGATGCATGAATATGTGAATGCATGATGAATATGAATACGTGAATGTATGGTGAATATGAATACGTGAATGCATGATGATATGTGCAAGTATGAATGAGTATGATGGAACGAGTCTAAACCCTAAAATGGAATAACAGAGTACTCACGAAGTGTTAAAAGGGTGGTGGATACGCCGCTGGTACTTCCTATATATTAACCCTTTTAGTGTCTCGTGGAGAAACCGTTATGAAGTTTTAATGTGAGGGCAGGTTGGGAAATTAATCAAGCATATACATGAAATGAAAACAAATGCTTGATACATTTGGGAGGCTGTGAGTCTATGATACTCAAGGTTCCCAATGAAAAAAGATACCCGGCCTATAAGGTGGATCTCAATAAAATAAAGAAGAAGAAAACTAAAGATCAAAGCCTACGGGGCTAAGAAATGAATGGGCCTTCGTGGCAAATAAGTCTTCGTGACAAATGCAAGGGGTCTATACTGACGAGTATAAGGACTTTGCTAAATCTATGACTAGAGGTACGTTCGAAGATGGTCATGAGGGGGTTAGCACACCCATGAATGAAATGAAAACTATGACCGGAGGTACGTCCGAAGATGGTCATGAGGGGGTTAGCACACCCATAAAATATACGAATGATGTGACCGGAGGTACGCCGGGAAATGGTCACGGGGGCGCCGAGAGCCCGGGAAATTTGAACAATAATAAGAACCTAAAGGGTTCATAATAAAATGAATGATGCAGTATACTTACTTAGCGTAAGCTAATTCAAAAATATTTTCCAAACACTGCAGGAAAGAAGCATATGGAATAGAGATTCCTGTGGATAAGGCCGGACGAAATGAAGAATCCCTAGATTTTGTGTAATAGAATATTGTATATGTAAAACAGTATTTATAAATGAAAAATATACCTTTGTCATTTAATGACAAGGTTTTGATAAACTAGGACCATTTTTCGCATTATAAAACTCTGATAGAATAAAAATAAAATAAGTAGGGTATTTCAATTTATTAGTTTAAAGATTGTGTTTTAAGTAGGCTTAGGATATTCGAAAACCGCCCTCATTATATCCGGACACCACTCCTTATACAACTCATATTGGGCTATACGAGACAATGTGCGGGCCGTATTGGCTATGCGGGACACAATACGGGCCGTATTGGACAATACGGGCCGTATTGGGCAATACTGGACACAATATGGATCATATTTATGTCTGGATATGACTGATGTGACATTAACTTTTGGGTTATATGACCCGTATTAGTACTTTACGAGTCGTATAGTTGGTATCCGAAAAAGGAGGGGGTGGTGTATCTATGGTATCTCCTAATTAAAATAGTCAACACTTAACTAGTATGGTCAATGGTGATATGGGCGAAAACATGAAAAACTTTAGTCATACTATAAGTGAGATAAGTTCAATTTACTAAGTTTATAGGGTTAAGTTGAAGTTAAATATTGAGTTTTCAGATCATTATGATAAAATTTGAAATTTTGTTTTGAATAGATTTAAAATAACGATAAATTCAACATTTCAACTTAAAGGACACGACTATGTGATCCTTGGACATAGTCATGCCCTCTTTTGTCAAAATTGGAGATTTTGTGAAGTGTTGACACATCTATGTGATTCCTTGGACATAGTCATGCCCTCTTTCAAACCGTTCTTCTAATTTACCGGGCTTAAATTACCAGACTAGTGACCGAGATCCGCTTCAACCGGTATTACCTGTCGGTTTGAACCGGTTTATAAAACATTGAAAAAAACCATATAGTTGGATTGGTAACCATGTTGTCTCCTCATTCGTTGCTCCTTTTGTTTATTTCTTTTTTATAAGTTGTTTTTTTTATAAGGTTATTTTAACTAGCCCGTATTTGTTGGGGTTTTTTTAAGATGTTTCTTTTTTTTAATTAGCCCGTTTCAATTTGAATGATAAACTCTAATCTTTCTTTCACGACTTAAAATGAAAAATTGGAACCTATTGATTTTGAATGATACGATTGAATCTATTAATTGGAATTAAAAGTGACACGATTGAACCTATTAATTTTAACAATACTATAAGTTTTTATTGATTCGATTGAATCTGCTAATTTTGAATGATGCTATTAATTTTGAATGATACTATTAATTTTGAATGATACTTTTTAAATTTGAATGATACGATTGAATTAAAATTGGAATCTATTAATTTAATTTCGAATTAAAAGTTCTTGAACGATACGATTGAATGGAATCTATTATTCTATTAATTTTGAAAATCTTAATCTATACTATATAATAAATAAATGTTTTGATAAGACACTTCTCACTCTCTCATACATACTTAACTTTTTTTTTCTTCATCTCTCTCCTATTAATTATACAAATTTATTTAATTATTTTTATAATTTTTTGTTTCCCGCCTCTCTATCATATTAAATAATAATTATTTCTATAATTTTTTTATAAAACGTTTTTCATAAATATGTAATACGTAAATCTTTATTACTAAAATACTACGCATATATAACATTGCATTTATTCAACTCGTGTAATAGATCAGGTTTTAAAGTTTAATATGAATTAACATTTATCAATTACATAAAAAAATTAATACTAAGCTAAAAAAAATTTAAAATTAATTTAACATAATTTATAATTGTCACGTAATATTTTATTCAACTCGTGTATACACGGGTTTTTAAAGATATAAATTTTTTATTACTAAACTAGTTTAGATCCCTTGTATACACACGGAGTGAAAAATATCAATAAATAAAATTTTTAAATCTTTATGTGTATATTTTACAGATGTAAAAATGTATCATATATTAAGGATAAAAAACAAAACTTAAAATAAGTAAAAACTAATGTATAATTGGGTTTCGAAAATAAATTAAGTATTATTTAAATTAATTTGATTTTTATTTTTTATTTGATTAAATATAAAAGTTACATAATTAGATTTCAAATTTTCATAAGAGATAATTTAAAATAAATGTGTTTATTAGTATAATTAATAATTTATTGAAATATATATTATTGTTAAAAGATGAATGTGCATTTAATAAGAGAGATGGACGAGGAAAAAATGATGTGAATGAATGTGGATACGACACGTAGTATGGAAAAACTTTTTTTATTATATAGTATAGATATATAACATTACATTTATTCAACCCGTATAATACACGAGATTCTAATCTAGTTGAATATATATTAATGTGAAGCGAGATCTTAAAAAGGGTAACTTATTGTGCATGAATATGATGAAATTATAAATGGTTTAATTTTTGTTTATTAACATTACTCTGACTTACTTCTTTTGGCTGTTAAGTCGTCCTCTTTTCTTTAGAAGTGTTAGAATTTCGTGTGTTAAACGATTAAATAAATATAATATTATATATTTAGTAATAATTTTTTTATATTTTTACAAACCCGTGTATTACACGGGTTGAATAAAATATACTGTAATTTGTTAACACATACACTCGTCAAAATAGTTTGACATGACAATTATAAATTCTAGAGTAAATTACTATTTGAGTCCCTGACGTTTGTCCATTTTAACTATTTGAGTCCTTTATGTTTAAATTCGTCCCTTTTAACTCTTACGTTTCATTTTTGCTTCTGTTTGAGTCCAGATGACTAACTTCGTTTGATTTAACGGTTAAGTTTTTTTCTAAAATAACCGAAATACCCTTAAGAACTCAAAATGTTAAAAAAACATTATATATTTTACCCCACCACCACCACGAAGCAAAAATCAGTTTACCCTAGCATGAATCCATCAGGTGAAATCATCAGACTTTCTAAATTCACCACCACCTTGCAAGTCATAAACAGGTGAAATCACTTGTATAAAATTCACATAAAATCAGCTTTTTAAACCCTACATGAATCCATCAGAATTTTAAGTTTTATTCCAAAGTTAGCAATCATATTCTATATCACAATTTGAAGTTGGATGATGAAATTAGATACTTTGAGGATGGCAGGCTTGTCGGATAAGCCATGGGGAAGGGACTGGAGCTCTATGGTGCGCTTAGCAATCCTTATGGGAAGCTCTCCCCACCCCCACCTAAAACAATCATCAAGCAAAAATCAGTTAACCCTAACCGATTTGAATTGTAAAATTGACGCATAAAACAACCATTATCTGATTTGATATCAATTTTTGGTGGCGGCGACATCAGGCGGAGAAGACAATCGGAGGATGGAGTGAACCGGTGGGATGGAGCGAGTGGTGGTGGTGGCGGCCGCCCTCTCTCTCCCGATGTCCCCCCGCCGCCGCAAACACCCCCCACCATCATCCCCCCTCCGTGAAGCGGCCGCCCATACCATCCAAACCCACTTCAGATCTGATTAGGGTTCTTCCCCGTCGTGAACGCCGGTATCGATCCGTGAAAAAATCAAGAATTTAGGGCTAGGGGTGTGAAGAAGACGGTGTTGGTGGCGGCGGTGGAGCTCGCCGGCCAACTCGGGAACAAAATGGGGATGGAGGACTGGGTGTGTTATATAAATATATAAATAATAACTATTTGATTACATAGGGGTATTTCAGTCTTTATTGAAAAAATTTAATATAAAATCAAACGGAGTTAATCATCTGGACTCAAACAGAAGTAAAAATGAAACGTCATGGTTAAAAGGGACGAATTTAAACATAAGGAACTCAAATAGTTAAAATGGTCAAACGTCAAGGACTCAAATAGTAATTTACTCTAAATTCTATTAAGTTAACTTTTAAAACAGTTTTTTTTCAACTAGGTATTAGTTTTTTTATTAAATCGATACATATTGAATTAACTTGGTTAATGATATAATAACTACCCATAATTAAATAACAAGTATTCATAATTAAATTAATAATAAACATTTAAAAATATATTATTTTAATATTATTATTTAATATGATAGAAATGCGAGAAAAACATGCTAAGAATATACTAAAAAGTGACACATGTCCCCTATAATTTTTATTTATTAATATAAAGATATATACATATAAAAGGCTATGTTGGTGGCATTCATAAATTTTACTGTTTATTAGGCTAAGGGGAGTATCCACAACGTTTCACACCTCCACACCCCTCCATGTCAACGTCACGTCAGATTTCACAGTTTTTCCACACCCCTCCACGTCAACGCCACATCAGATTCTATAGTTTTTCCACACCCTCCACATTTGAAGGAAATAGTTCCACATCTCCACACCGCCACGTCATTTTCTTTTTCTAATTTAATTAATTTTATATAAAAACTTAAATAAAAATAAAACTAATAAACATTACATTTAAATAATTAAAAAAACATTACATAAAAAACTAAAACATTACATTTAAAATAATTAAAAACATTACACTAACGCCTTTTCCTCGTCGCGTGTCCACTTTCGAGGTCCGGTAGATCCAACTATTTTGTTTCTTTTTGCGAGATGATTCGGTTTGGGTTTCGGGAACGACTTCGGTTTCGTTCTCGAATAGAGGGGAGTATTCATGTTGTTGATTGGGTGATGGTGGAGATTGTTGTGGGGAAAATGAGAGAAGGGTTGTTGTAGTTGGTAGTTTCAAAAACCGAATTATGGGGAGCCGCCTTGAAAATATTGACCAAGAGGCGACGGAGACATCAAAAACGGATTGGTGTTCGGTTGGTTGGGATTGTTCGGTTGATTGGGATGATTTGGGTCCATATTTTTGCTAAAAATGATGATTTGGATGATGAGAAGAGAGAATTATAGTTTGGTTTTTATAAAATTATTACTTTGTAGAATGGTTATATATATAGGTGATTAAATTAAAATAAAAAAAAACCCAATTTTAATCGTTGGGTACCAGGCGCGGATCCATAAGGTTAGCAAGGGGTGGAGAGGCACCCATAGGCACACAAAATTTATGAAAGAAAAGCTATTATTTTAATGTTTTTGGTTTTTTTTAGTCTAATTTGGGGTAATTGGGGCACTGTATTTTTGAACCAGGGGCACATGGCAGGAAATCAGAGGAAAAATACAAGATTGTTTCAATTGACCTTGACTATTTTTAAACTAGGACCCACATTTCCTGCTTGTTCATCATCAGCTTCTACTATTGGTATCAAATTTTTTGGGTTTTTTTGTTATTATTTAAACTGTGTTTACATTATTATTCGTTTGTTATGTGTTAAATTTATTTGTGTCATTTCGGAACGTTCATAAGCTTTTCCTTGACTAATCTAAAAGTAAGGGTAGCTATCTGGAGAATTTTGGGCCGAAGGCATCACAAGATCGAGAGGAGCCATCTTGATTCGGACTAGAGGAGGAAGGAACCTGAGATATTTTTATAAAGAAGTGTTATATTCGAGCAATGGAATCAAAATATTAAAGCTAACATTGATTTTGATTGTTGGCAACCGCAAGTACCGACCCATATTTTGCACCCCGTAGAGAAAGTTTGTGTGTTCGCCACTGCATCAATCCCACGTCAAAAAATAATCAAGTTTCCTAAATGGGTGAACATGCAATAACCCAAGCCATAACACCACATTGTCCAAAACAGCTCGCGAGAAAATCCGACCCGGCGTGTAATACGTTAGTCGGCGTATTACATGTCGCCCCACCTTCAACCATCGGCATATACGACAGCATATCCGGTAGCTAGTTGGTGTATTTAGGGGAGGACCTACATAGTCCCAGGGATTCACCGTACCCCCGAGTTTCAAAAATTTTATACAACGGTATGTAAAAAAACTGAGGTGAATTCCTATACAAAGTTCAAGAAGTGGTGTAGTGGTTTAGACTTTGCTTTATAACCTAGAGGTTGTGGGTTTGAATCCCCCTACTGTCATTTTTTTAAAACCTTTTTTTTATTTGATTTGGGTTGTTGGCCTGTGGTGGGCTTCCTTTTTTTTGTATACCACTAAAAAGAGACAAGAAACAACGCAACAACAACATTCAGCAAGACAGCAACCCTTCTGCCACCGTCGCTCACTCGTTGTCGCCGCCGGTACGCCGGTCCTCTGCCACCACTCACCAGGTTAGTGGTTGACTTGTTTCTTCACTCTTGTTTGTTGTTTGTAAAAAGAAAATCTAAGGTTTTGTTGTTGTTTGACATAAACAAGATTTTTGGGACGTTTGGCAATTTAGATGTTAGAAACTTTAAATTTGATGGTAAATTAAGATGTTAATTTGTTGTATCTTGAAAGTTAATTTGTTGAGACTTTTGGCAATTCACAATTTAGATTTTTGGGACTTTTGGTTTTTGTATTTGGAGAACAATCAAATACAAAAAAGTTTGATTTCATAAATGGATAGAATGGTCAAAAGTCTCAAAAAGTGCATTTTTATTGCATAAAACTTTCTAATTCATTCATTTAAACAGTTAAATTATTATTAAAATATTATCATTTTTGGAATTATGTTTGACACACCAATTATTTATGAAAAAGTAATCTTATTTAGCCAAAAAGCGTTTTGGGTCAACCCAACCCGAATTGTTTCGACTCATACTAAAGTTACCTATTTTGATCCATTGTCTAATCTGTAACACCCAAAAATCCAACCCAATTTTAACATTTTAAAACACGCGGAAGTTAGGTCTCCAAACAACATTTAACATATCAACTCGTTTAAGTTTTACAAACAAGGGTTAGACTCCTCAAAATCCTCAAGGAGTCAAGACATAAATAACAATCCACAAGTTATCTACAACTTTTAAAACAACCCAAAAGTTTGTAAAGACTCCTCACGAGAAGGTTAAACAAAAACAATCATCCACACGGTCCATGAGAATTCAATCCACATGATGCGAGACCCGAGATCACTCCGGAGCTTTCCCTACATTCAAAACATCAGTTTGAACATGGTTAGTAAAGATAAGTAGCCCTAGGGACCTCCCACAAGTCCTTACAAAAACGACACGCCAAAACCCCGAAAACCAGAAAATCCCAACGTCTACCAGACTGTTTTGGGGGTATCATACGCTCCGGGCGTATGATGCGCTGCCCGGGCGTATGGTGCGCTAGCATCAGGTCAAACATGCCCCAAAATTGATTTTCAGCCTATGCAACCCCCCGTCAACTGACACGTTTGCATATTTAAGTTGTTATCCATCAAAAACTCATGTTTAAACTACATTTATGATCAACCACATATACTAACTTGAATTGGTTAGTAATCCCCCCAAAACCCGAGCACCACTACTCGTTTTCCACTCATTAAGAGTTTAACATCAAGTCCTACTAATTCGATCATTTAGGCACACATCAATCTACAACCTTAGACATGTAACAAACCATACAAGTCTTATATTATACCATTCAATAATTTGACATATCCACATGTCTATTGCGAGAACCACCACTCACTTTCTCGCATGGAGTATTTGACCCAATGCCGACCCATGAAGTATCCACACTTCATGTCACCCGTAAAGTATTTGACTTCACTTTCACCCGTGAAGTACTTGACCTCACTACCACCCGTGAAGTATCCACACTTCACGTAAACACCTCCATGAAGTATCCACACTTCATGTAATCAATCAATTTACTATTTTACCACCAACAATTGACTTTTACCATATTAAGTTGATTTTAGTCTAATGTTACCACATTCTATATTTTAGTTGACTCTTGACCACATCGAGTCATTTACATCATTTAACCACATATGCACAATCAAGTTTGACTATTAACCACATGGTCTAATTACACATATCTATCACATTTGCATATTCAAGTTTGACTATTAATCACATAGTCTAATTACACCTATTTACCACATTTACATAATCAAGTTTGACTATTAATCACATAGTCTGATTACACCTGTTTCACCATTATCCACAATGGTTTGACTTATACCACATTAAGTCCATTTTATAATAATTTCACCATTTATCTACAAATGGTTTGACTTATACCACACTAGTTATTATTAAATAACATAAAAAATTAAATAAACTTTTTGTAGGCAATAAAAGATACATACTTCTAGCAAGCGTACGAGAGAATTCATAAAGAGATGGGTAAATGGTCTTCAAATATGTTGTTCATAAAAAAAGAATATGGATGTCTAGGAAAGAAAGAAGAAAATAAAGCTTTGTGCTCGACGTCTTCATGGTCCGATTTTGACAGTTTTTAGGTCAAAGTGTGAGCAAACCCGTTATTAACGATTTTTTATTATTGAAAACCAAAATCGAACCATTGAAAATTAAAATCGAGTCGAACCGTAACTATCGGTTTGGACTTATTGGGCCTTCATATAATATATCCCTCGATTATGAGTAGATTGGATATGTATATTGAAAACGGTTGCAATGTTACAACAGGAATTAATTACAAGTGCATATGTTGGGATAATCAATGATGATCTGATGTCCAAAATAAAGTATGAAAACAGTTGCAGTGTTACAACAGTCGTGATGATCGGTAGCAGAAGTATTTTCGATTTATACCATTAAGGGTTAGTAGCATACGATCATTCGATTAGTATCACTTGTGTTCCCAAGTCCTTTTTAAAAAGAGAAGAGAAATGAAGTGAAAGGAAACTGAAAAAGATTTGTATTCTTGAGTTTTTTTAATGGAAGGAACTAGGAAGTGAAAAGAAACTCAAAAAAGTTGTGTTCCTGAGTTTTTTTAATGGAAGGAGGCGAAAAAAATGAAAGATTTTTAATAATCTTTAATAAGAAAGGAAGTGGAAATAAAGAAAAATAAGCATTATATTTTTCTCTACCTTTTTCTTTCTTTTCTCTTCTTAATTCCTTTCTTTTCCTTCCTCTCCCTTTCTTTTATCTCAATAATCTTCTCTCTTTTTTTCTTTCCTTTATTAGGTTTAGCCACGTCTCGAAGCACGGGAGCGGGATTTTGAATTTTCTTTTACTAGGCTTAGAAAATAGAAATTAGATCAAAGATGGGAGACGTGACTCAATTTTCTTTTTTCTTGAAAGCTCTCCAATTATGACGCTAAGTGGGCCCGGTTAAGACAACATATTGGTCGGAGTTGGACGAGGCTCTCCCATGTGACGGGATGGTGCGACGTCACAACATTCAACGTTCGCCTTTCAAAAAAAATATATAGAGGCCTCAAGGATGGATTAGGCTTTGCCTCCTAGTTCAATTAAGATAATGCAGCTCATTTAGACATTTAGTCACATTTTATTCTAGTTATGTTTAATACAAATAACTATACATATTTAATATGAAATATTTTAAGAAAACATAAAACATAACTTACGGTCCGGTTCGGTTTTTTACGGTCGGCTTTTGGTAAAAACCATAAACCAAACCGTTCGCTACGGTTTCAAACTTTTGAAACCATCCGATCGAAAAATAAATAAAAAACTAACCGTGAAACTAAACCGATGTCTGGTCGGGTGGTTTCACGATTTTAAACCGAACCGTGAATACCCCTAGTGCCTACACTGCTTAGAGCTTCAAGGTAGCTTTCTTTTAAATAATTATATACATGGTTTGATTATAATAACAAATATAAGAGTTGAATTATGTGTTTGAGATTCATGATTAAAATTGCTTGAAACTAAACATTTGAAGGGAATTTTTAGGTCACCCGACTTGATCGAGTAAATAAAGTAAAATTGGATGATCCGACCTAGTTATAATAAATAATATGTTTTTCGTGAGTCATGAAAACTTAAAAAGTTATAACTAAATTATTAAATTAATTAAGTACCCTATTTAGGAATTAATGCTAATGCAACTTTTGGAAAAAAATAACACATTAAGTCATAATTCATCCAAGGAACCACAAAAAAGCATGACTTTTTTTCAAGGAATGGACATCCTTGAAATGAAAACATCACAATCCTTTCACACATAGAATGGACAACAAACATGTTCTTTTCATAAAGTTTCTTATTTGATTTTTTTGTGTATTTACAATGGAAATTAATAATAAATAAATTAAGTTTCTTATGTTTTATATTGTACTTACTTGAAGGGTAATTTTTATAAATATTGTTTGATTGGTAAGTTAGTTAAGGAGACTTTTTTTTTTTTTTTTTTTTTTCAAATTGAAGGTGGTGGATTGTTAAACAAAATCATAGGTTTGAGGTGATTAGGGCAGGGAGAGCATTAAACAAACCTTGGTAAATGTTCTTTTTCATCATTTGTGTAGAAATATGGTTTAAGTAAGGTGAAATCAATGTTAGGCTTATTTTATCACTTTCTATAGCTTATAAATCATGTTTAGAACTTGTTGGCTATATTTACTTAGAAATCTAACAAATATGCTATGTGTTGTGCATTATTGTGGGTTAAGGTGAAATTGGCAAGAACAATCCAAATATGCAAAGTTGAGAAAGCGGCGTGTAAAGTATCAAATTAATGTTTCAAAACGTTTAATGACACTATTAAAATTGTTTAGAAAGATTAAATCAAGTGTTAAGGATGCAAAATTGAAGAAGTGTGAAAGTGATGAAATCATCAATTTTGTACAATTTGAGGATTAATTAGGCTAGTTATGATTCTAACCGCTCTATAGTATATGTTGAAGTATTTTAAAATTACAATTAGCTAAATAAAAATAAAGCATAATTATAGTAAAAATAGGTTAAGACGGGTCAATGGGTTAAAACCCTAAAGAATGAGTCAGTTTGACTGCTAACCTATCAATATGATATTATGTCAACCACCTCTATGGGAATTGAATGAGAAGATGTTGAAATTATGCATCAAGCATGTATGGGTGCTTATATTTGAGAATTTGTCAATTATGGATGATTTGAAAATTTGAAAAAAAGTTGAAGAAGCAAGATTAGAATGAAGAAGTTGATAAATTGGCGTGATTAAGATAACACCGACATGATATAGAGTTTACAAAATAGAATCATGTTTTTGATTATATAAATTATAATTAAATGATCATGTCATTTTCTATAAGAAATTAGGGTTTTGATAATTAATGGACACGACTATCTAAATTATATTTACATAACCGTGTCTTATTGATGGTTTGTTTGAAAAATAGAGAACACAACTTAACTACGTAATATTTAATAATTTATTTATTTTAAGCTATGTATCAACTAGAAGTGGAATAATAAATTTTTATCTACATACAATATAAAAAGTTAATATATTGTATGTAAATAAAAATAGAAGATGGGTAATTATTTATTATTAAAAAAGTAACGCCTAATTCTCTTAACACTCAAATAGCAATGCAACGACGGTGACCAGCAATATATATTTTTTTTCTTATATACACCGTTTGAATTTTCATATTTTTAAATAATACCACTCGTCTTTACCTTTAAAACAAATTTAATTTGTTGTTGTATTTAATATTTTTTCTTTGTGTCTCGGTATAAATTTTGTTATACCCACTAGAAATCATGACCCACACGTTGCGGCGGGGTCGTACAAATCAACGTCGGTGTCCAGTTTGAATTATTTTTTTTTCTTTTTCTTTTTCATATGCACCCCTTCAATTTTATCTTTCGAAAAATTCAAATATAACTCTAAATTTTTTTTAATTTGTTGTTATGTTTAGTATTTTTTTTCTTTACGTCCCGGTATAAATTTTGTTATCTTCACTATAAATCATGACCCACGCGTTGCGGGGGTTCGTACAACTTTGTAAAATGTCAGAATTAGACCACGTCACATGTCACCTATCTTTTGAACCATAATTTTTTTGGTTTTTTTTATTTGTTTTTTTTACATTTCTTTCTATTGCACTAACAGACTCGTCATAACTTCATGCATTTATTTGGTGTACTTAATCAAAATTATTTTTTGTGCTTAGCCACGTTATTGTCACTGCCTCAACCGTTTAGAGTCCGCTTCCAGCCGTAGAGCGCGGGGTGCTAATGTCAACGTACTTAACAACGTTAATGTCACAGTTGCAACACGTGTAGCGAGATTCACGAACGCCCAGACTTAATTATGTAGTTTTTTTTTAACGGCAACACCTAGATATTCTAAGATAATTGGGTTTCCCTGGGGCAACACCTAGAACATCCAGGGCAGCCCACCACAGGAGGAACCCCCCAACTGAGTAAACCCTCTGACCTGGCCACAGACCCCTTTTTTGCTGTTGCAAGGATTCGAACCCAAGACCTCCACTATGAAAAGTCTTGGGGCTACCATTGCACCAAATGGCCAACGGTACTTAATTATGTAGTTAATGGCGTTATTTTCACTGTACGACCCCGTCGCAACGCGCGCTTCATGATTTCTAGTTGCAACTCAGAACACAACAATTCTAACTTCTTTTAAACACCCCTTCTCCCCCTAAACTTTTGTTAAATGGCAAAACCTACCCAAAACTTTGTAAAATGTCAGTTTGACCCTCTCAAGTTTTTAAAGTTTTGATTTTACCCCTTGTAGTATGTATATATATATATATATATATATATATAATCTGATTTTTCCTTAATAACTTTCGCGTTTGTTTGTTTGTTTTTTTTTTTCTTGATGTCCCGGTATAAATTTTATTAAAAACGGAGTCGTATTCAAGATAACGTGCTTTTTAGGTATCGTGGATTATATCGACTGACGGTGATGTGTTGGTACTATAAAGAATGAGACCGGCACCGACTGAAAAACATCGGTACCGTTATCTAATTGTCTTTTAACTATATTTTGATATTCACAACCGATTCGTCATAACTACATACGTTTATTTTATGTATAATGTATTTAACTATGATTCTTTTTGTGTTTAGTCACGTTAATGTCACTGTTAAAGGTCCATTTTTCATCGCAAAGCGCATGACAAAATTTCTAATATATATAATTATGTATCACACAAAATAAATATTTCTCCTTTGAAACAAACATCACAATCACATCAAGTCTTTTGTTGCAATATAATATTACGCCCGTATTATCTCTAAAGATAAGATAAGTTGTTTATTTATTCTTAAACAACTAATGTGCATCCATAGTTATGATCATAGTTATTCATTAATCATATCACTTTCTTTATTTGTTTTGTTTCTTAAAAAGTATTTCAAAATAAATTTGTACTTAAAAGATATAGTAGTATAGCACACCATTTTCAATTCAAAAAACAATTTTCCCTTCAAAACCATTGATTTTAAAAAGCGCAAGACGCACCAAGGTGATAGGGTTTTCGAAACTGAGGCGTAAGACTAAGATGCACACATCACGTACGCGAGACATAATGTATTTATATAACTTTTTATATTTCTCATAGGTTTCTATTATCGCATATCCAAAATGTAGATATAAACAACATTTATATATGATCTAATATATAAATAACCTATATTTGCAATCTAAAAAGCTATATGTACAATCTCATGATGCACAGAATCTGTCCATATACACGAGGCACTCTTTATGCCTGAGCCTTAAGCCTTTTTTACCTGGGTCTTGTATACACCTGTCGACGGTCCCCTCAAGTAGTCATAAGCACACAACCTTACACTTGAGTGCTGAAGCCTAGGTACCAAACTCACGTAAACTCTATTATGTATTTCATGATTAACTTGCGATATACAGACCCTTTAAATAGACCATAACTTACTAATCCTACTAGGACTTAGTAACCTGCTAGATAATCCAAACAACCCTTAGATTTATCTTTAACTCTACTGGATAAATATCACACCAATAAATAAATACTAACTTATCTAGCACTCTAACTAAATCATTTATTTAATTCAAATAAAACAATGACCCATAATAATCTAAAACTTGCGATCCAATCTTCAATCCAAATACCAAGAGACTTTCAATCTAACACATACTCAAACTTTCAGAAAATGACCTATTTGTTTCCAAATACTCCCACCCCCCCCCCCCGAACTTTCTCATGTGAACGAAACAAAGATTAAGTCCAACAATCAACCCCTAATCTTTGTTTATTCACATTCACTTTCACATCATCAGTAGTAGACCAACATGTTCCTCTTGATTCTTGCTTCTTTACTTCATGCTTTCTTGCTTTCTTTTTTTGATTTGATCAACATGTCGTTGTTAATCAAACCTTCTTGCTATCTTACTTGCTTTTCTTTTTGACTTGTTTCTTACTAAACTTTCTTGATTGCTTTCTTACATGACTTTCTTTCTTCCTTGCTAAACTTGCTACGTTCTCTTGCTCAACTTGCTGCTTTCTTGATGTTCTTGCTTGTTCTTGTTGATCTTGTTGGGTTCTTGCTCTAACTTGCTGATTTTTTTTCGATCGTACGCCAGCTACAAATTTTCTTGCTTTCTTTCAACTTTTTTTTCTTTCTCAATCAAGTCAACGACGGCAAAAGAGGTGCTAGGGTGTTGCTTCTATTTTCACGTCACCTTCTCCCTACTATTTTCTTTCTCGATTAGTTGCCTGCCTCTTCTTCAACTTCAGCCCTGCAGCCAAAGGGTTGCTCCCCCTCTAGAACCACGACTCTCAAAACCGCATACACCAAGCTCTAAAACCAATTGTTGGAAATCAGGCAAAAAACACGAATACACAATTTGATCTCAACAACCAATCGAGTATTTTCTTGTTTATTATTTCTTAACACACTTATAACGACATCTAACCCATCTATTTATACTAATAAACCATATTAATCGTACTTCAATACTATTCTCAATTCTAATCTAATACTAACTCAGATCATTATCTCAATTTTTTTTTGAAAAGGCAAATTTCTTGAGCTCCACGGGACTTGAACCCGGGACCTTGGTATTAAGAGGCTTTGCTCTTACCATTGGGCCACCACCCCAATGGCGATCATTATCTCTACTAACTAGATAATTCTAAACATTCAAACTATTAATTAAATACTAATTAATTAAACTCTTTCAAATCACCTCTTCAATTTTTACTTTATTTCGAACCAACCTGTTTCAGAATTAAAAGTAACAGTCTCGAACATAGACAAGCTTCATACACGCTTTTTAAAATCAAGATCATATCATGCGTTTATAACAATATAATATTACATGGTATTATAAGATTTTTTTTTATAAAATAAATAAAAAATATCTACAATAATCCAACATTAAAAGAAAGCCATAATGCAAAGGTCGATGGACGCATTTGTCATGTTTTTATCGTTTTCTTCTTTTGCTTTATTTTGAAGAGAAAATTAATACAAAGTTACAAACATCACCGGTGGAATCTTTCACAGAAGTGTACTAGTATATACTTAATTATAGAAAAAAGACTATATTATTTCATTTGCTTTTAAACTCTTTTCTTTTATTTAGTTCTTAAAAAATATAGAGTAAATTTATCGGTTCAAAATCCCTGGCTCATCCTGTAAAGAATAATATTCATATTTCAGACAAAAACACATAAATTACATTAAAATGCTATCAGCTAATAAAACCAAAAGAATATTAATATCGACCCATGATTAAAATATTTTATTAAAATTATTTACCTATTTTACTTTATAAATAACTAGGCTAGAAACCATACATCTAAAAGTTGAATAAAAAAATATTAAATAGTTAATAATAAAAATTTAGAAATTGTAAAACGATATTTTAAGATAAAATATTATTGAAATTACGTGTAAATAAGTATTTTAAATAACAACGCAATGATATTGAAAATTAATATTTATGTTTTATTTTGAGAAAAAAATAAAAAGAAAAAAGAATATTGGGATCACAGTATTTGACACGCGGCGTAACCAGTTAGATATAAGCTAAAGACCGCAACAATCAAAACACTTTCATACCCAACGCTTCATGTGTGAAAAATAAAGTGATGTAACCATATTTTTCTAGTTAGAAAAAGTAACCTTTATTTTTTAAGTCTCTTATTATATATGGTCAACATTATATATAAATATTTATGAGATCTTACGATTAGGTACATGTTTAATATAAAACTAATTTCAAGTAGAGAAGTATACTCAAATTAGTAGGAGAAAGAAAAAGACACGATAAAAAAACCCATCTTATATCATATTTAAAACAATAAATATAGGTATTTATATAAAGACAACTTATTGATACACCAGCCCTATTTTACCGCTACACCAACTCTAATACGGGCCCTATTACTTTTTTCGTCTACAATACAAGTTGTATGAGGTTTTTTTAATTATACAGGCCACATGATATATACAATATATGCCGTATTATCTTTTCTAACTAACACAGAAAGCGACTAATGTGACACGTACATCACTGACAGATACAATACGAGTCGTATTACCTTTTCTTCACTTACAATACGACATATATGATAACGTTACTTGATGTAACTATAAGTTACAAATCCCTTGTATAATAATTCTTATGACTTTTTATTTAAAATTGATTCCATATCAAAATTTCTATCTGTATTTTATCAAACAAATTCTCTACAAAATTATTTATTTAAAATTTTTGTAACGTAGATTTTTTTTTAACGACAACACCTAGATATTTTAGGATAATTGGGTTTCCCCGGGGCAACACCTAGTCACCTAGAACATCCAGGACAACCCATCATAGGAGGAACCCCTAATTAGGTAAACCCCCTAACCTGACCACAGACCCCTTTTTTACTGTTATCAAGATTTGAACCCAAAATCTACACTGTAGAAAGTCTTAGAAGTATCATTCTAACGTAGATACACCATTTATTTTTTTGAAAGAAACACATTGAATCTTTGCGTAGACTTTGTCTATTTCCATCATCTAAAAACAGAAAAAACTTCATCCATCTCACTGTCACCAAGACAAAAAAAGAAAACCACTTCCTCTCTCTCTCTCTCTCTCTCTCTCTCTCACTCAGACCGATGAAGTAACTTCCTTCCGGCGGATAACACCGATTCTCTCCTTTACAAATCTCCAACAAAAATGTCATCATCTTCAACATCTACTTCAACTTCATCAGAACCCGCAAAACCCCCAATCTTGAAAAAACCAATCGCACCACCACCCTCAAATTCAAAACCTTTTTGGGTCCTGAAACAAAAAACCCCAATCCTCCAACAGTTGTACACAATCGGCAGAAAATTAGGCCAGGGGCAGTTTGGTACAACCCATCTATGCACGGAGAAATCCACCGGAGTTCCGTACGCCTGCAAGTCAATCCCTAAAAAGAAACTCATCTGCAGGGAGGATTATGAAGATGTTTTGAAGGAGATTCAAATAATGCACCATTTATCTGAACACCCTAATGTTGTGAGGATCAAAGGGACTTATGAAGATGCTTTGTATGTTCATATTGTTATGGAGTTGTGCGCCGGCGGTGAGTTGTTTGACCGGATTGTTCAGAAGGGGCATTATAGTGAAAGGGAGGCTGCTAAGTTGATTAAGACTATTGTGGGTGTTGTTGAGGCTTGTCATTCTTTGGGTGTTATGCATAGGGATCTTAAGCCGGAAAATTTCTTGTTTTCCACCACTCATGAAGATGCTACTCTTAAAGCTACTGATTTTGGGTTGTCTGTGTTCTACAAACCAGGTTGATGTTTTTTTTAATATTTTTTTATAAATTTTGGATTTTTGTTTCTTGGGTTGTCTTATGTTTGAAGTATCTAAACAATCTCATGTGGGTTGGGAATGTCTGTCTGTTTTAGGGTTTTGTATGTTCAATCTGTGATCATTTCTGAACTACCCTTTTCTTGAAATTATTTGTTGTTGTGGGTGATGTAATTTGTTGATTCTGATTTTTTTTTAATTTTTGATGAATTTTGTTTGTAACTTAGATGTAAATATGTAATGATATTGGTTAGAAATGTAGAATTATTTTTAATAAATTTTGGATTTTGTTTCTTGGGTTGTTTTATGTTTACAATACCTAAACAATCTCATGTGGGTTTTGATTGTCTGTCTGTTTTGGGGTTTTGTATGTTTAAATGTTTGATCTTGGATAATTTCTAAACTACCCTTTTCTTGAAATTATTTGTTGTTGTGGGTGATATGATTGATTGTTAATTCTTATTTTTTTTATTTTATTTTTAATGAATTTTATTTGTAACTTAGATGTAAATATGTAATGATGTGCATTATTTGTTGTCCCCTTCCAGCATAGTTTCATTTCCATGGTTGAGTAATACGGTGTGAAATGTATTTAATTTCCTGTACTGTCTCTGTTGTGTCTTTAGTTTTTATTTTGCTAGAAGTAGGTGACATTGATCGATCTACCCTCTAAATGCAAAATTTGAAGTGTGGGACAGTAATGTGATGATTGTTATTTTCTTTACTTAAATTGGATGCTTCATGTTCTTCTTGATCTTATAATTCTACTGAATTCTTTCTTTGAACCATGCTTATTGATGCATTATCGGTGCACTATTTAGAAACTACATATCTTAGTAGGTTTCTTGATGTTTGGTTACAAAATGATTATTGTCATTGTGACAGTCATGGAAGTATTGAAATTATATATTCAGTGGATCAATGAAGTTAAGGGTAAGTTAGAACTCGCCAAACGATGATTATCAGATTATTACAACTTCAAACAACAAAAGCACACCCAAACACTATCTTGTACTCTGCCTGTTCTATTACAGTGATTATCTGATTCTAAGATGACTCACGGTTTTCATTTCAAAATTAGGTGAAACGTTTCGGGATGTGGTTGGAAGCCCTTATTATGTTGCACCAGAGGTTTTACGCAAGCATTATGGACCCGAATCTGATGTTTGGAGCGCAGGGGTGATTTTGTACATCTTACTCAGTGGTGTTCCCCCCTTTTGGGCAGGTATATTTGTAATCTTCTCTATAACCGTCTAATTTTAATCAAAATTATTACCTTCTGTAATCTTTTGAAAAATGTGTATATTTCTCTACAGAAACTGAAATGGGCATCTTCCGGCAGATATTACAAGCAAAATTAGATTTTGAATCAGAGCCATGGCCTGCAATCACAGACAGTGCTAAAGATCTTTTAAGGAAAATGCTTGATAGAAACCCTAAGAAAAGGCTTACCGCCCATGAAGTTCTATGTAAGCAATTTTGGCTCAGAAGAATTGCTAAAAAAACTAATATATTTCACTAATAATACTTTTGCTTTCTTTAACAGGCCACCCGTGGATTGTTGATGACAAAATGGCACCCGATAAGCCCCTTGATTCTGCAGTTTTATCGCGCCTGAAACAGTTCTCTGCAATGAACAAGCTCAAGAAGATGGCTTTACGGGTAAATCAACTTTTCACATTTTGGTAAAAGTATCAGATTTATGATGTTGTTTAGCTTTCTTTGAAAAATGATAGGTTTCACATGGGTAAAATTTGAAGACAGAACAAAGGGTTCTGGTTGTCTTTTCTTTTTTAGATACACACATTAAATTTCTGGTCTTTGTTTAGGTTTCTTTTGGAAAATGATAGGAGTCCATGGTCCATTTGGTACGATAGGTTGAAGTGGGATATATTTTGATGGGCCAAAAGAATTCGGGGTACATCCTAAAGTTCCCTTTTTGGATAAATATGTTAAATTATTGATATCCTATAGGTTTCTTTTGAAAATGATAGGACTTCAAGGCCCTTTTGGTATGATAAAAGTTAACTGGATTAAAGTTCATGCCGGGCCGAAAGGGTTTGGGCTGGGTTGACCCATCAACACTTTTTTTTTAATTAAATTTCATAAACAGTAATATGTTAGATATGGTATTATAAACTATTATTAACCAGTAATCCGATGTTTATATATAAACAATTTAGGAGATCGTAAACACTTGAGTATGCAATGGATGACTTCTAAATTGTTTGACTCGTTTTTTTTAACTAATTTTGTTAATTTTAGTATTTTACCCATTAACTTGTTAAATAAACTACAACCAGACTGAGCTAATTTACATAGGCGGTTTGAGTTATTGTCATCTTTAGATTTCATTTAATGGAGCTAGGTGGATGTACACTGCAGAGGCTCTCATTGGGTTCTTATGAGCAAATTCGTTATTGTTATTCTATGGGACCATGGTTGATATGGGTTAGATTTATCCTCTAACGGCTTGAACGGGTCAAGTGGGTCAAACAGGTTGAAAGTTACCCAAATTTGAATGTTTTGGCTCCTAAATCTATTTGTTCAAACAAATAAATAATAATATTATTAGTAGAGTTTTTAATCATATTTAATACATCAGATGTATAAAATTCAAAAAGATGGTGCATGAACTGAACCATTTTGACCCGCATCGAAAGTGTCCATTATGACTTGTTACCAACCTCTACATCGCCACTTCTAATTATTTTTAGGTTTTTGTGTACATTTGCTGATGGATATACGATATAGAATGACGATTAGAAGGCAAATGGTAGGATTATATTATTGGTGGGTAATCGAAAATTACAATAGAAATGCAGAAAGGAAACTCAAAAACAATGAAACCCAGGGAAGATCCCTCTCTCCATGCCAAACTGCAGGAGCCACTAACAAACTAACAAATTCCCAAAAACTAATTCCTCACAAGGCTTATTCCCTTATATAAAGATGACTCCCTATAACAACTTTTAGCCACGTGCTATATTTTCACCTTTCCCCCTTCTAGAATAAACTTGGAATACTTTGGGTTTTTCTTTTACTATTATGTTTGGATCAATTCTATCATTTGCCAACTCCAAAGTCACCTTTAACAAGATGGAACTACCGCTGACTATGCATTTTATGCGTAGGTGATTGCCGAAAGGCTTTCAGAAGAAGAAATTGGCGGATTGAAAGAGTTATTCAAAATGATAGATACAGACAATAGCGGTACGATTACTTTTGATGAACTCAAAGAGGGTCTGAGACGAGTTGGTTCTGAACTTATGGAGTCAGAGATAAAGGACCTAATGGATGCAGTAAGTGCAGATTTTCATTCGGGACTTTCAAATTATTGGAAATCTTCCACTTTTTCTTGGTTTTTTCATTCGGGACTTTCAAATTATTTAAAATCTGACTTTCTTTTTTGGTTTTTTCATTCGGGATGTTCAAATTATTTAAAATCTTTGACCTTTTCTTGGTTGATGTCTCGTGACATGAAATTTTGTGGAAATCTTTGACCGGGCAGGCGGATATTGACAACAGTGGAACAATCGACTATGGTGAATTTATTGCTGCAACTGTACACTTGAACAAGCTGGAGAGAGAAGAGAATCTTTTGTCTGCGTTTTCATTTTTTGACAAGGATGGAAGTGGTTACATTACAATTGATGAGCTCCAACAAGCGTGTCAAGAAATGGGTTTAGGTGATGTACACCTTGATGAGACAATCAAGGAAATTGACCAAGATAATGTAAGTTTTCATTCTCAAGGTTAAAATAGTAATTTATGTCGCCCTGAACACTTAGAATGAAAAATGGTTAATTGGGTTATACTTTAATAATATTGGATAGATGTTTGAGGAGGTCATGGGTTCAAGTCCCACTCTTACAGGAATAAAGAAATTTGCCTTTAAAAAAAAGTAACATTTGCTAGCAGGAAAACAAGTCAACTAGTTTAAAAGTACTTGATTGTTTATAACCATCTAAATTGATTTGTTTAAAAAGATTGGATAGATGTTTTACTAATAGTTTTCTGTAATCATAATGTACAAATGAACAAAAAGTACTGGCGGGTTGAGCCAACCTCTTTTTGCTAATTCTTTACTTATTAATTGGTCGATCTAGGTTGTGTTTTGACCTACATGTACAATTTTAATCAATTTACTTATGAATAGGCCGCTTTAGGTTGTGTTTTATCTGAAATGGGTTTAATTAAGAAATTTAGCTAAAAGGGGAATATGCATACAACCTATTAATATGTTTTATCTCAAACGGTTAAATGGGTCAACGGGTCAAAGTTGTCCAGAGTGTCTTGTTAATGCGTACAACCTGTTGATTTGTTATATTATAAAACTATGATTATTATTATTATTGTTAATGCATACACCCTCCCCAGACCCTACTAATAGCGTTAGCTATGTGTGGGATTATACTGGGTACGTTTGGTTTGGTTTGGTTTGGTTTATATAAGGGCAAACTGCACAAAAAATCTTCCCTTTTTGATTTTAGAAAAAAATAAGGACCACATAATCTTACACTTGTAAGGAGGGGGGGGGGGGGGAGCACCATACCACTAGGTCATGGGTAAGTACCTTTTTGTGTAGTTTGCCCTTTATATAATCACATCTAAAAACATGAACTACTTATATAAAGTTCTAACATTTGGACAAAAAACATTTGTGGGTCAACACAATCTGACCCGGACTAAAAACCATCCATTATGCCCCATTACAACACCTTCCCGCCCGACCAATAATTTTGTCACCTGAAATCGACCATTAATTGTATGAAGTGATGATGTGTGGTGCAGGATGGACAGATTGATTATGGGGAATTTGCTGCTATGATGAGGAAGGGAAATGGTGGAATTGGGAGGAGAACAATGAGGAGCAATCTGAACCTAGGTGAAGCTCTGGGAGTCATACCACCACCTAAATAACAAAACCTTATATTATTCTCTTTCTTACTACTAATGGATTATTTTTGTATTTGGTTAGATTCAAGAACTGTTGATTTCTTTCACCACCCATGGATTTGAACTTAAATATTAAACTTTTAGTTTTGAACTATGACTTGGTCTTTGGTTATGACTTATGGTTGCTGCATTCATAGTCAAAGTTAATAAGCCATACGCCCATACCTATTGATGGCATTAAAGTCAAAATAGGTTGGTTTGACAAACATATTGTTGGTAATATTCTAGGGTGTGTCAAAGCTCAAAATGGGCTTGGTCGGGTTGACCCGTTAAACACTGTTACGCTTTATTTTTGACCCGTTATTCTATACTTTAAACTGTACACGTAAAGAGAAAAAATGGTTTTGGAGTCCGGCGTCTTGTTGGGAGTAGCCTATTTGCATTCATCTCACCCTTACTAGACTTTATAAATATCAATGCTATGAGTGAGATTTTACTGAATACGTTTGTTTCTTTGTTTGTTTGTAAATATGATTATTAAACTTTTTTAATCTGTTTAATCTATTTTACGTGTTTCCTTTTTAGATAATATTTTTATATTACTTTTTGAGCAAAATTTTAAAATGCTTGATTATGACTTGTCTTGGAAGTTATTCTATCCTTGAGACAATGATTGAACTAAACATCTTTATTTTGTGATGTGGATAATGTTACTTTAGTCTCCAATATCTCATTTCAATCAACTAGGCACTTGTTATCCAACTAGGAAACATGGTCGAGAATTTGTGTACGTGCATCATTGTTTAGATGTGCACAAAAAAACCGGTTTCAGAACTGGTCCCGAGGGTTCTACCTGGAACCGGAATTGGTTCCTATCCGGTTGATAGTGGAACTGATTTGAACCCGAAGAAACCCGGTGGTTCCTACCCGATTCCTATTATTCAATTTTACGCCGGAATCATACCCAAAACGGCAAAAAAAACCGGCCAAAAACCGCTCAAACCGGAAAAAAAAAACCCGGTCAACAACCCGAACCGGTTCCACCTCTACCTGGTTCCACTCTCTACCCGGCCACTCCCTACCCGGATTGGAACCGGAACCGGTTTTGAAAAAAAAACGGTTTGTGCACCTCTATCATTGTTAACATTTTCATGTCCATCATTCAACATGTATTTATATTTTTGCTTAGTTTTGCCACTATGTAAATTTAGGATAGAAATAATAAGGAAATATACGGAGGTAATAGATAATAACTCACATAGTCACATGTAAGTTTGAACAAAGCAAAATTTAAATAAAATATTCGGATTCAAGTTTCGAGTATTTAAAATGGATCCTTAATCGGAACGAACAATTCGTTTTTGAATTAAACGCGAACCTGTGAATTTCTAACCGATCACTATATTTGGAGCTTTATAAATAAAACATTATATATAAGAAGTTATGGAGGAAAACCAAAAATGTATTAAAAGTGAAGAAATAAAAAATCAATTATATTTAACGTGACTCGGTTTTGAAAAAATATATATATAAAAATAAGAATGTCGCAATGGTATATTTGGAATTTTATAAAACATTATATTATATTATTAAAATATCAAAAGCGAAAATGACGTCACTTTATAAAAATAAACGAAACAATCAAGTAGATTTGATGGTTTTTATGTTTGTGCTTCGATGATTTGTATATTATTATGCATAACTAGGTTTTGATTAAAATTTATTTCGAAACGTATATAAAAATATTATATTATTAAAATAATAAAAACGGAAGACGATGTCACTTTATATAAAAAAAACTAAATTTTTAAGTAGTTTTGATAACTTGTACATTTGTGTTTCGATAACTTTTACATTATTATGTCATGTTTGATGACTTATAATTGTAATAAAAAATATTATAGAATAAAACAAAAAAAAGTTAAAACAAATTTTATGTGTCAAAACGTGAATGACAATGTTATTATTTATAACATGTTGCATATGTTGCATTTTGTATATATCTGTTATCATATTTGCAAGAAAGTAATCATCTTTTGAGTACTGCAATATAAATTAATTTATTTATTTTTGTTATAACCACATGCAAGTTATTAAACTAAATTGCTAAATTTATAATTCTATATTTAATAGTTTTCTTTTGATAAATAACTAATACTTTATAGTCAAATTTCATATAACTTTATATAAACTATGTCAGGTTCTTTTGGCATTTTAGTACATTTAACCTTCATAATATTTATTATTTATTAAATAAATTTCCATCTTCATATTTTTATACTCTTCTTCATTCACGACGTCACGATGTTGAATATTCATTTCCAATCTTATCTTGATCGTGTGTCTAAACCTTACCTTATCTTCTTAATACAATAAATATTATTTAGAAATGAAAATATATTATTTAGAAATGAAAATATAACTGCTCATCTCCACTCCACTCCACATAAATACTATTATTATTATGAACAAAAATAAAAAAATATTTATATTAGATCCAAAGGATATAATAAATACCTTCTCCTTTAAGAATACACCCAATAGATTATTTAAAAACGAAAATTATACTTATAATAAAATAAATTGAACTAAAATTTTAGGGTCGTGCTATACGTACCCTCATTTCACTGTTTTATTTGTTGCATCCCCTCTAAGTTTTCAAATCAATACAATTCAAATCTTTTTGTTATGTTTTTTTTTACTTTTGTCTTTTTGTTAATTAGTCATTGTTGGTTAAAAGATATTTTTTCAGAGGGGTATGTATAGCCTAACCCATTTTTATTTTATAAAAAGTGTTTTGAAACTTAAAAAACGGTTTTATAAATAATGATTATTCGTATGGGGTAAATGGGGAGGGGGGTACGACAAGTAGGAGGGGAAGGGGTATACGTTTTATTTTATATAGAAAGTGTTTTTAAACCTAAAAGAACGGTTTTAGAAAAAATAATTTTTCGAATGTGGTAAAATGACAAGTTTAAAAGTTGTTTTTTCATGGGAGTGCGACAGGTTGGAGAGGGATATGTATGACCGAACCCGTTTTTATTTTATAGAAAGTTTTTAAACTTAAAAAAACGGTTTTATAGATAATGATTATTCGAAGGGGGTAAACTGAGGGGGTACCACAAGTAGGAGGGGGTACCACAAGTAGGAGGGGGTACCACAAACAGAAGAGGGGAGGAGTATACGTTTTATTTTATAGAAAGTGTTTTTAAACTTAAAAGAACGATTTTAGAAATAATGATTTTTTGAAAGAGGATAAAATGACAAGTTTAAAAGTTAATTTTTCAGGGAAGGGGTCCAAATTTTATAGGCAGTAAGATGACAGTTAGAAACTTAAAATAGGTTAGGTAATTGTTAAAAAACACGTGCCGGATAAATAAATGAATTATGTGATAATTAAAATGGGTTAATTTTCTCTAAATTTTATAAATATACACCTAATAAATAAGTAACTGGTTGACACGTATGTGAGTCTAAGATTTTTTTCCTGTTTATTTTTTTTTTCATCTGTTTAATATTTCATTTATTCAACTATTTAATATTTTTTCAATTAACTATTTGATATTTACTTTCTCTAACTATATTTTTTATTTTTTTCGCTTATTACTAATTATTTAATATTTCCTTTATTCAACATGTGTAAAACACGAATTTCTAAGCTAGTAAGTAATATACTAAGATGTGATTAAAAATAAGGGTGAACATAAATAACCCGGAAAGTGAACCATTACATTACGTTTTTCCATTATGATTTTTTCTTTAACAAAAATAACGTTTTAATTCGGTTTTACATGTATATTTGATTCAAAACATTATAGATTCAAACTTAGAATAACCTTTAAAAAAATTTAACCATGCTTTAAAAATAAACACAAATCAAATTTGATGTTATTATTTTCATTTCTTCTCTTCAAATAAGGATTTATTGTAATCAAAAGTTGATAAGAATCTTGAGGCACTCATCTTTCTTCAATATCTCGAATGCTTCTTTTATATCATCCAATCTTATTTCGTGCGTTAAAAGTTTATCCAACTCTATCTCCTGATAAAATATAAAAATACAAAAGATAATTATATAAAAAATAATGCAATATTTTTAGAAACTTATTTCTAAAAATATGACTAGCAAAGGAATTGGAACACATGAAAAAATATCTTATTTTTTCTAATAAATTTTTAATGTTACTATTATAAAAATAATATTACAATAATAATAATGATATATTTTTTGTTGGAAGTATAATTTAAATTGTAAAAATGATATAACGTTGTTAATTTTTTAAATGTTACTCAAATAGTCAACCAGTAATAATAAAAAAATAATTTAAATTAAGTAATTTATGTTGATAAATATTAAAATCTTAGAATATTTCGTCACCTTATTAATACATTTGTTGAGTATAATAGGGAGGTCAGATTGGGTTTTGACCCCACCCATTAATGAACCCTTCAAAGTCCGTCCACTCATTAGTGTTGTGTTTCTTATGGCCCAGTTCGTCTCTAGCCCAACTCCAATTGCAACAGTTGTCCCAATTCCCTGCATATATTAATATTAATATAACTACAATAATTAATTTTAATTCTTTTAATTTTGATTGTTAAATATGTTTATAAAGGTAATTAAGAAAATAATCAGGATTAACAAATTGGGTTGTTTGAAGTGTACAATTTTGGAGGCCTCAAGGGCTTCGTTCAACAAGGGTGCGACTCCGGTGCACTCGAAGGAGTAGTCGACACCTAGCCCGTTTGTCATATCTTTCACTAAATCTGAAACCGCCTTGTCGGGATGGTTTTTAGGGTTGATGAAATCGGTCATCCCGAAAACCTCTCCTATTGCTGATTTCTTGTCATTTATGTCCACGCCTATTATCGTCGACGCCCCTTGCATTTGTGCTCCTTTTATTACCTGAAAAGGGTGTTAAGATATATAGTTGCGCCCGTTGTAACACTAATACACCAACGACCATTTGTGACGGACCAAATTATCGTAATCGGTCGTAAAAAACCATGTTGTGATATATTTGCGAATGTTTTGGCATTCGTAAATCATATCGTCGTCAATCACTTATACGACAAACTTTTAAAAAAAATATTTTTGTAATTTCAGACGGATTGCTATGAACTTTTTTAAAATAACTTTTAATCTTTTAAAAAAAATTGTTTTTGAAATTTGATACGGAATTTTAAAATCCTTTTTAATTTTCTTTTGTATTTTACTACAGATTTTGCTACAAATATAGTTTGTGATGGAAAATCATAGCTATCTGTCGCTAGTTTTGCAACTAAAATGATGTTTTCCGTCGTAAATCCATCACAAAATTAATGATAATTTTTTTCCATAGCTAAAAAGTATGTACCCCAAGACCAACAACACCAAGGCCAAAAACCGCAACCGAAGAACCCTTAGAGACCGAGGCTTCCTTCCATGGTGCACCGAGGCCAGTTGTGAAGCCACATGAGAGGAAACTGGCATGGGGAAGAGGCACCCTAGGGTCAACCTTCATCACATAATTGACATCAATCACCATGTACTCGGACCATGTGGAGCAACTAAAGTGGTGGTAGACCGTTTCTCCGGTTGATGCAACCGACATCCTTGACGTGCCATCGGGCATAAGGCCACCGAGGCTAATAGGGTAAACATGACAAATATTGGTCTTTCCCGATTTGCAATTCAAGCATTGACCACATTCACCTAAGTAGAGTGGCATCACCACGTCCCAGGGCTTGACCCGTGTCCCCACGTCTTCTCCGATGCTCTCAACCATCCTGCACCCAAATCCCAACCGCTTTTTATATTGGATCAAAATAATTAACCGAACCGTTGCTCACATTAGCATACGTACGTAGGGTGTGAAATTCTGACACAACACGAACCTAGAATGAAATTCGTGGGTTTGGGACGTTTCGGGTCGAACCCACGAACATGTTTAGCTAAACGGATCTTGTTCGAGTTTACCTATTTATTTGTTTAAAGTATTAAAAAATATATGTTTTATGTTATAATTAGTATTCTGTGACAAACTATAAAAGAAAAGTAGACAAATTACCATAAATGTAATCACTTTTGCATACATTTTTATTTTTTCTTGTGAATTTATAATTTTAAAATATTAATATGAAAAAAAATTAAAATAAAATAAAATTTCGGGCAATATGGGCCGTGTTTGTGTCAACCCGTAAATTAAAACTCGTGTCGTGTTCAGATTTATATGTCTAGCACGATTTTCAGGTTTATGTCAAATTTTCGGGTACGACCGCCAATCCACGAACACGACCCAATTAACAGCCCTATAATAACGTACCCGACACCTTCATGGCCAGGAATGCGCGGAAACAAAGGCTGCAATGATAGTTAAACTATTAGAACACGATAATTCAAATGATCAAATCTTTATGTAAATAGTTGGAACAAGGTTGGAGATATACAATAGGTATCCCATTACAACATAAGATATCAGTATGGCAGATACTCGCACACAACATCTTGATCCTAACTTCCATCGCTTTTGGCGGGTCCACCTTTATCTCCTCCACCGCGATTGCCCCACCCGTCTCCCTTACCACGGCGGCTGCACCACCGCGTTTCCGTTACCAGTTAAATAATATTGGTTTCAAATATTATAGAATGTGAAAAGATCATAGGTAAGGTACGTACCTTTGCATGTGATAACTTGTGGGATCTTGTGCTCCATAGGGTTAAAGAATTGGAGTGTGAAAAGATATACAAGGATTAAAGTTATTCAATTGAAATTATGTCTATATATAATGTGTGTATTTATTGCTTTTAAAATTTTAAATTAATTTTTGGGAGTGGCCTAGCCTTATATCTTGGTCAATGGTTGCACCATACAGCAGCCTCTGGTCATTGGTCAAAGCACAAATGTCTTCGGTTCACATAAATGAATAAGACCCTGACCCAGTCGAGTCATTTCATATGTAATTTAATAAACTTTATTATAATCTAATTAAGATTTAATTCGTTGAGAAGCAACATATTAATTATTATATATATATATAAAAATGAATATAGAGATCCAAACCTAATTGTCTATCTGGCAGTTATCTTACGAAATCCACTTAAGCATCATGCATGAACTAAGATTTATGCTATTTTTAGTAAGGTTTTAATAATAATTAGAGTTGATGACGTCCACTTTAACATACAAAAACATTTCATATAAAAAACATCTTCTAGCTTTATTGATAGCATCAGTGTGACATCCATACAAAAGGTCATCTAATTCGATAAAAATAAAAAGAAATGTCATATAAGGGTGGTGTGAGTGGTACCACCCAAAGTACTCTCCTAAAATAGACTAATTAAAAGATATCACATCACTTAGCCAAATTACCCTCTTAAAGTACTCTCTATGGTGGGAGTGGTACCCTCTAACCCTCCTAATTTTTTTTTTAAATCAACGGATAGTCTCCAACGGCTTGATTTCCAAAACTTTCAGCGGCTTCCCATACCCGTCTCCCCTACCCGCCACCCTCTACCCGCTAGTACCCGCCAAGCTTGCGGCAGTGTACTCGCCTACCCGCCAACTACCCTAGTGGTACCCGAGCACCACTCCCACCACCCTAAGCATTGTAACTTGTTAAATAGGTAAAAAAAAAATCTAAAATTAACACATTACTTGAAACTTGAATGACTTAATAAGACAAAAAAAAAAGTTTAAGTGACTTAATTGAAATAGTTTGAAAATAAGTTTTCATTTTTTTTATAAAGGTTTTCATATTCGAATGTTTTTACTTACACTTTCCAAAGTTTCATGATTTTTATAAAGATCTTTGAAAGTTTGATGGTTTCAATAATGACCAAACTAATAATGAAATGAAACCCATGACTTTCTCAAATCTTAGTGTTCTAAGAGGGTTTCCCTATACCATTGGGCCACCAACCCCAATGGCAATTGGATCGTATTACTCGCAATAACTTGAGTTCTGCCTAGAACCCTCCCTCTACTCTAAACTAATTATCAATTCTCTTAATTAGAAGTGTCGATGGCCTTCGCCACCGACAAATTCTCCCTCCACTTTGGTCAAATGGCAAAACTCACCCCTTCACTTTGTAAAGTTTAACTTTGACCCACTCAAGTTTTTCAAATTTTGAGTTGACCCCATTAGTATATATAATTTGATTTTTCCTCAATAACTTTTGCGTTTGTTTGCTTATTTTTTTTGTTGACGTCCCGGTGTAAACTTTATTAAAAACAGAGTCGTATTCAAAATAGAGTATTTTTTTAGGTATCGTAGGTTATATCGACTGTGAACTGTGAAGAATGAGACAGATACCGACTTAAAAGCATCGGTGCCGTTATCTAACTGTCTTTTATCTATGTTTTGACCTACACAACCGAGTCGCCGTAATTTCATACGTTTCTTTTTGTGCTTAGTCACGTTAATGTCACCGCCTCAACCGTTTAAAGTCTGCCTCTCGTCACGGAACGCGGAGCAAAATTTATTTAACGACCTTTCTTTTTGTGCTTAGCCACGTTAATGTCACCGCTTCAACCGTTTAAGGTCCTGTTCTGTCACGAAGTGTGGGGTACAATTTCTAGTTCTTTTTATTTCCTACTTCCTCTCCATCTAAGCTTAAATACAAAGACGATTTTTTATTATTAGATTGTGAGAAAATGGCAGATCGTTGATCAAAATGCTTGCTTGTAAATATTTTCGGGGCTAGAAGTCCAACGTCTCAAGGTTTTTACATGGAAAAAAATTGGACGCTTTGGTTTCAAAGAGAAAACTCTTGCAGGTTTTTCTAGAATGAGGTTTTTGTCACTAGTAGAAACACGATCTTTTGACTGGTGGTTTTGGTTTTTAGAAGCGGTTTTGGACGGCGTCAAAAGAGGGCGACGCAAAAAATAGCTATATTTTAGATGCGGTTTATGAAACCACGTTTAAAAATATCAAAAACCGCGTCAAAAAATCTTCAGTTTTTCCATTTATTCTCTTCACCAAAACCGCGTCAAATGATATCAAAACCTCGTCAAATAAATCTTAAGGTTTTTTCAATAACTTCTCTTTAGACGCCATTTCAAAACCGCGTCAAACGAATTTTTAACATTAAAAAAATAAATTAGCAATAATTACAGCACCAAATCATGAACCTGTCAAATCTATTAAAAACCACATAATTTTAACAATCCAAAGCCGTCATTCTTTTTAGACGCCATTTCAAAACCGCGTCAAATGAATATTTAAATTAGCAACAATTACAACACCAAATCCAGAACAATCCAAAGATCACAAAATTAACTAAAATGCATTAAATCCGAAATTTTAAAATGTAAACTCATCAAAAATACAGTTTTCTAGTAGAATCTATTAAAAACATCGTTTCAAGGAATACGTGACTTTCGAAAAAGATGCGGCATCATGTTTTTAAGTAAGTTGTCGATATCTGTTTGTGTAGCAACTGTCGTGTCTTGCCACATCTAAAAAAAAGAAATAAATAGAAAAAGTTAAAATTTTAAAAAATCAAACAATTAAGAAATATAAAACTTACAAGATCGGGAAACTATTTTTGATAAATAAAGACATAATTGAACATATATTTGATCACCATGTAGCCGCATTCCCAAACGGATGTTTGTTGTTTGCACTACAATAAATTAACAATTAATTATTTAAAATTTAAGAAAATCAAACGACTAAGAAATAGAAAACATACCAAAATCATTGTCCATGTGAAATTAACTTCACTAAAAGCCGACTCGATTACTTCCGAAAGAAGATAATCATATTTGTTCTTTTCGTCCTTTATCATTAAAGAATCTAAAATACATAGTTGCTCTTTTTTTTGGGGCAATAATGAAGAGTGACAATGATAAATTATATAACATAAACCCTAAACCCTAAACCCTAAACCATGTGCTTTTATTCGATAAATTTGTTTTTCATTTCTTTATTATTTAAATATTATATAACCTCATTGAGATCACTATATAACTTAAAATTCTAAAGAAAGAAAAAGAATCCAAGAAACCCAAGCCACTATTTTACAAGCAAAATCCAAAAAGTTGAAAACTAAATCATGATTTGCGGTGGAATTTGAGGGAAAAGGTTACACTTAAATAAAGTCAATTTAAAAAAAATGTTTTTCGTATTCAAGATTACTTATGGTTTTTATAAATTTGGAAGTGATTTTAACTGAATGATGCAATTTTTAATCAAAACTACATATTTTTTATTGGTTTCGCCTATAAGTGCCTAATAACACTATATTCACTTTTTCCCGATTTAAACTGGGTTATTTTTCTCCAAATTTCCGTTATGAATTTTTCTTTAACCAAAAATAGCATTCCATTCGGTTTTACATGTACAATCGATTCAAACTTAGAGTAACCTTAAAAAAATTAACGATGCTTAAATATATCCAATCAGTAATAAAGAGCAAGGCCGGCTCATTGGGCCTGCGGACAATACACCAGTAGTGGGCCTAACATTTCGAGGGGCCAAAAAAAATTTATATATATTTATATAAAATTTCCGAGGCTTTAAAAAAAATAAATTATTGGGCCTTTTATAAAATTATATATTTCGTTATGGGCCTTATTTTTTTGGCTTATATAGGGTATTTGAATCCTCGAAACCGGCTCTAATAAAGAGATATAAACATCTAATACTGTTTATTATTAAAAATAAACATAAATAAAATTTGATGTTAATATTTTAATTTCTTCTCTTCAAATAGGACATCCCAACATTGAGGATTTATTTTAATCAATAGGTTGATAAGAATCTTGAGGCAGTTATGTTTCTTCAATATCTCGAATGCAACAACTATCTCTGCAGCCGTGCTAATCGATGCAATACCTTTTGGGGTGAGGAATTTCATAATTCCGTGATTGGTGGAAACTACTCCCCTGAAGGCTTTTATTCCAGGTCTGCCCATGATGATGTTGTTTTTAAAATTTTCTCGTACTATGGAAAAGGTTAGGTTGACAGTATGGAACTTGTCTCCTTCCATCAAGGTGACAAACAGGGTTACTTTGCCTAATGGTAGCACTCTCTCTCCCGAAAACCCCACCAGCGGTAGATGGTTCGGGACTAACTTAGCCTTTAAATCTCTATCCATGCGTCTGAAGCAGTGCTCGAACATGATCTCCGCCCCACTACCTCCGTCCACATGTATTCTCCCAATACGATGACCTACCACGTTTGTAAAGATGACTAGTGGACCCTCCTGGATGTCTTCGTCTGCTAGTGATTCAAAAGAAATGGCTTGTGTCATCCATGATTCTAGTGGCGATGGATTTCTTTTACGGCCAGCCTCTTCTTGCTTTGAACTTTCCCCTTTGTGCACCATTTCAACTCTTCCTCTGTCTTCCGGGGGTGGTTTTTGCCTGTCTCCGTCGGGTTTTTTGTCTCTACTGCCCTGCTGTAACATCCTTGATTTTTTCATGTTATTTATGTAATCTTTTAGTGATACTATTGATTCCTTATGCATTCCTGAAACTATTTCGATCTATGAAAACGTTAGCATAATTCAATTTCAATACATTGTGATTCTATATATTGTCATTTACTATGGTGATTCTATGTGATTTAATGATTTATTATCCTATATCTTGTCTAATGTAGTAACTTGGATACCTTAAACCATAATCAAAAATAAATTATATGGAAAGTCTTTATCTTTATAAACCTAAATTCAAATTTAGAAATTTTACGTTTGTAACTATAAGGTTTATTGTGTAACATTTTATAAAGTCTAATATTTAAAAAAATATTAAATTAAATACTTAACTACTAATAGGTTTATGTTAAAACAATCATAATCTATATTGAATATTAAAATTTTCGTGAATAGATACATTATGTATTTAATCATATTTAAACCAAATCCTAAATTAAATCTATGATTATCTCCACATTTTTTTATTATCTAATTAATTACCTTGAACTAATCCTAATCCCCTACCAAATTTCAACTCATTGATCTTATCCATGTAAAGCCCCATCGATATTTTTATAAAAATATAATATATTCTTTTATAAAATCCTAGTAATTATCTCTAACTAATTAATCATATTTGCTAGTTATCCTTTTAGCCTCATAATCTAGCCCTAATATTGACCAAATACAACCCTTATCCTACCCTAGAATTTTCAAAAATCATAAGCCCAACTAACAAGTTCTATCAACTTGCAAACTTAATTCAAATATTCCACCTTTAGCTCCTAGTTCAACTCTCATCTCTCACTATAAATAAAGGTTATTCTCCTCTTGTTTCCCTACACCAATTCACAAAATCCTAAGGCTAGGAGTTGTCAAATTCGTGGCTCTCATACCCTCTCCAAGCTATCCAAGCTTTTAAGTAAGTTATAAACTCTTTGTTCCTGTTTTTCCATTTATGAATTTTTACTCTTTTGTGGTTCTTCATGATTCTCTTATAAAAATCAAGCTTAGATCTGTGATCCCTAGCACTTATATGTTAAAATCACAGATCCAAACAAGATATAAACTAAAATCATGCGTCAACAGTTTTCACAAAAAACATAAAAACTATAATGCTGAAATTTTGACAGATTCGTCACCCTATCTTATCGGGGCCATAACTCACTCAAAACAGAACTTTTTCAAGCGTTTCTTTTTTTGAAAATCAAGTTTAAGGTCTCACGGTCGAAACGCCTACTCACACGTCTTCTGGTTCATAGTTTAAGTCCCTCAAACAGCCCGCGCAAGATCGGTGCGCAAAGCTGTCAAAAGCTGTCAAAATCCCCCTTTTTGCAAACTTTCATGATATTCATAATTTTTATAAAAGATACTAATTTTATTATAAAATAAGTGATTTTAACATGTTATAAGTTATAAAAATACAGAAATTTATGATACTCATAAGTCTTTTAATCGCATTCAAATTTTTTTATATAAAAATCTAAGCTTTGATTCATTTTTACTCTCTATCCATTCTTGAATCATTATTGTATTCAAACTCTCTACTTTTTCAATTATAATCCTCTAATATTCAACTTATTCATTTTAATCCCAACTAAAATTATATTTACACTTTAGCCCCTACACTTTCTAAAGTTACCAAATAAACCCTAAACTTGGTCTAGTATATCAATAGAGTAACCATCCAACCGGTATGTAGTTATCTGACAAGCAGAAAGTTCTGGCTAGGAAAGACGGGGTCTTGATCCAACCAACTCCTTCCTGAGAACGCTTCTGTTGGAGGTATTACTCTGGAACGATAACCACTCTAGTATACGACAACCACTTTCCTCTATTTACAATATCAACCTTTATCTATTCTAAACTTAAATTCTAAAACTAACTTGCACTATAACTTACTTAGGGTTTAATCCCTAAGGCATTCTCGTAACCAAGTTACTACCAGCACAAGATTATGCCCACCTACTTCAAGGTGAGATACATAGCCCCTTTTACTTTTTATCTTTGGGGTGGAAAACATGCTCGTATATCAAAGGTTGTTCAAACTATATCAAACTCAAATACTACTTCTGTATTTTCAATAACAACTTTCTATACTTGTAAACTTAAACGGTTTTATACACACTCTACAACCATTAACTTGGGATAAGGCAACGGGAGTAAGTCATAGATCTATGGGCCTGACATGCCGATCTAGTTCTTAAGTTGACGAGATACGATATCAACTTGAGACTAGATATACAGAAACTGCAAAACTTGTTATTCATGCTATATCAATTCTATGGGAACCCAATCTTGTCATTAGGTTTGGTTGAATCGATGTATAAAAGTTTGTTTACTTGTTATTGAATCTTGTTTATGAATTGCAAAAATCTTCATTATCCATACTATGTAATTACTTAAACCTATGTTCTCACCGGCTTTATAGCTGACATATTTTAGCATGTTTTTCAGGTATTAATAACTAGGTTGCTGTTACAATCACGTTAGGACTTCGAGACTTGGCTCTAGGAGATTTAGTTATTTATAAAGTTTAATAAAGACTACTTGTTTATCTATTTTGTTTGGTTGTGTGTTTTTAAAACAATGTAATTCAATTATTCGGTTAATTTAATAGTATTTCTTTTAATCATTGTGATGATTTCAATTCGTCACCCCTCGCGTAAATTCCGCCATCGGTGGGGGTGTGACACCTGCTGGCCTATTTTCTTAATCAAATGGGATAATTTTATTGTTTTCACCGCCTTCTCTATCTCCCTTCTTAAATGTTCACAGTTATCTGTAGTATGGCCTCCTATTTTATGGAATTCACATAAATTTCCTGAATCTTGCATGTACGACCGGGGTCTGACGGGGCTAGGTGGTTGGAAACTTTGGCCGACCCATTCTGTGGCCAGGACTTGGCTTGGTGTTTTTGTAAGGGTTGTAAAATCAAATGGCCGCTCTGCCTTTCTCCTCCGTGCCTTCTTGTTTCACTATTGTATGATTGTTTCTAGTATGGACTGAACGATGTAGCGGGGTGGGATGGGTACCTAAATCTTTCTGGCATCGGAGGTCGAGATCTGTGTGTAGGGCCGTTCGTCTGGGTGTATCTGCTTCCCCTACTGTCTGTTTGCTTGCTCGCCTGTCGGGGGATCCGGCTATTCCATTCCCTGGCTCTGTCAGACGTATCTTTGCCCCGGATGAATGCCCGTACTCTATCCATTAATGCGTCAAATTTTTTTGGATAATCTTCCCCCAATTTTTCTTGCAGCTGTGTTTGTCGTACTCCATTGATGAAACTGCTCACCTTAATTTGCTCTGGTACGTCCTCTATCAACAAACTTTCATTAATGAACCGTTCCATGTATTGCTCTATACTTTCGTTTTCTTTTCTTCGAATGTGCATGATCTCGTTGGCGTTCTTAAACCTTTTCTTTTGTTGGCTGAAATTACGGAGGAACTTTTCTTTGCTGTCTATGCTTTATGAGGGTAAGGAGTCGAACCATACCCTTGCCGGACCTGTCAACGTCTGGGCAAACATGTGGCACCAGACCGGGATAGACCATTGCTCTACGTGGGCCGCACCATTAAAGGTGTGTAAATGGTCTTCCGGATCTTGGCTACCATCGTACTTGCTAAAACATGTTGGCATTTTAAGCTTAGCCGGGAGTGGTGCTTCAGTCAGCCGAGTAGTGGACTTGGATTGTTCCGCCAGGTGGTCTGGCCTGTAAGGCTTGGTTAGGTCATCCTCCATCCCTTTCTCTGCTGGGCCACCATCGGGTTTGTTGCTTATGTTGCCTGCTCCTGCCACCTTACCACCTGTCAAGTGTGGTGTGAGCATTGTCAACAATTGGTTCAGTAAGTTGGGTGTGTCTTTCGCTGACGCGTACATGTTGTCTTCTCTTTGCTTGCCATGCCGGGTCTCTCCCGCATTGACCGGGCTTTCAAGTTGTTTATTTTTGGTTGTTGCTTCCTTGGCTGTATCAAATACCAATTGTGTTCTAACTTCAACGAGTTTATCTGCTCTTTCCAGAGCTGCTAGCTTCGCCCGGAGTTTATCCCGGTTGCTCCGGACGAACTCTGGGGTGATTTGGGCTGTTGCACCGGATGCTTCTTGATCAGAATCGTCCAGTGCGTCTTCCACCAAAACATAATTTTCTAAGGACTCCTTCGCTTGGCTTTCTTTCTCTCTACCTTCCCCTCCTTCAATGGATAGCGTTCCTTTCAATGATACTTCAGGAGTGGGTGCTGGAGAAGGATTTTGCTGTTGGTTTGACATGGTGACTGTGTGGGATTAGGATTTCACGTTGTTTTTCTAGCTGAGTTGGTTTTAGGGTTGATCCAATTTAGATGGCGCCACTGTAAACTCCAAGACCTCCGGATGGTCGGATTCTCCTAGAGTCTCTAGAAGGGTTATGCTGAGCCTGACCTAGCAAAACAAGAACACCGTTAGTCTCGTCACAGTGAGGACCCCGGGGGGTGTCGCTTTGACCAGCCTCCGGCGTGAGAGTAAGTATAGGGTGTGATCGAGAAATGTGAATATGGAGTAAATGTGAGGAATGAATGAGAACATGATCATCACCTTGGGTTTGATGGGGTATTTATACCTGGTGATTGTTTGTCTTTAGCCCGGAGCGTATCTTTGTCCTATTGGCCTGGATATGTAATACCTGGACCATTGTTTAAGGTTGTTAGTAATGGTTTGTGCATTGTCGGGCCTCCTATCTTGATTGGTTCATACTCTGGTGTGTAGATTCTTGTCTCCTTTTACCGTTAGCTCTTTGTCTTTTTCTTCTGGATATCGTCGTGCCTTGCTCGTCTGTCGGGTCTTTAACTAAAGCCCGATTTTTGAGTTCATAGGCCCGGCCACAGGTTGCTACGCTTTTGTGAATGTTTATCTGGGCCTAGGTTTTGGGGTATGTCCGGACTTTTTTCCGGACCATATCCCAACATCTTGTAATTTATATATTCTAAGTATTTTAAATACTTTTATGGTGATATTGATATGTATATAATTTATTATAGTTGTTATAAATATAAAATTATATAAAAATTAAAATATTAAAAAAAAATATCGGGTATTTTTTAACAAACTAAACGGGTAACACCGGTGTCCATCCATCCATCTTGGTAAAAAGAAAAAGAAAATAACGGGTATTTATAACATCTTGTAATTTACATATGCCAAGTCATGATATTTTGTCAAATGATTCTTCTACTTTGGTTATAGTAATAGAACCCTGAATGAAACCCTAGCAAACGTTTCTACTCGATAATATTATCCATCGCCATAGCCACCACCGGTGTCCATCCATCGATCACAGAATCTCTCTAACGTCTCAGCGATTCGGCGATTCTTCACGCAAACAGGTTAATTTTCCGCTTAGATTTTGATTTCTGTAAAAACAGATTTACGATTCGTTCAATTTCAGTGTAATTGTAGTTTAGTTCTTTTTTGTGTATTACCGATGAGTAAAACGTCTGAAATTTTCTATTTGTATCAGTTTGTGTGTTTAATTTAGGGTTTCTAGGGTTTCTGATTTCGAATAGTGCAAAATCCGTCTAGAACAGCGAATATGGCTCGGAAAGGTTTAATGGAGCAGGATTTGAGCAAACTGGATGTAACAACGCTGCATCCGCTTTCTCCGGAGGTCATATCTCGCCAGGCTACGATTAATATTGGTAGTTAATGTGATTTACTTGAAAGTTTGCTTGTTTGATTTTCTAATGTGTCAATGGCTTGCATTGTTTGTGTAAACTTCTTCTTATGTTGCCTGAAATTGGTGTTTTCTGTGTGTTTAAACAGGTACTATTGGTCATGTGGCTCATGGAAAATCAACAGTTGTGAAAGCAATTTCTGGTGTGCAGGTGATTCTTCTTTCCTAGTCAACTGTTACTAAAATTATTCAAATCATCAGAGTACTAGTTGTAGGAAGGAAAACATTACTTTTGTCTTCCTTCTATAGTTCTCTTTTGTAGCATCTACATGTTTCTTGATATATTTGTTCAGTTTCATCTTTCTTCCACTGCTTTTCATTATTGTTAATAAGACGTAGAGAAATGCATTTATTTTATATTGTTTTTTTTTGCAAATAAGAAAGCACAAAAGTTTCTAACTAACATAACTAGACTCTGATCATCGTACAAGTAATGTTTCACTAAAAAGTTTGTTGTTTTATGTTGATATATTAAATAATAACCCCTTTAGAGTTTTATTACTATTCTAGAGTACTAGTGGTATGATTATAAGTGATTAATTTCTGTGTTCTGTTTGCTATAATTTATGAGATTGGGAAATGGCACATGTTTTTCTTATTTGATGTTTGCCCCATGGCTCGGTTTCACGGACATTATCCGTGTGAACCACACCATGTCTGCATATTATAAATTGCTTGCGTGGCCAACTGAATGATGTGTGTAACCATCATGAAAACAAGGCCGACATGTTTGTTGTCAATCAACTAATTTGTATAAATTCATAACCACCGGCATGTAGATGAAGAATAGTGAGCTCGGTTATTCAATATAATTAGTGTTGATGAATCAAAGGCTTTCATGTTTTTCTTGCATCTTTTCTAGAAGACCTTTTTAATAACCGCTAATTGTTATCATTTATATCCAGACTGTTCGTTTCAAAAATGAGTTGGAGCGTAACATTACTATCAAGCTTGGGTATGCCAATGCAAAGATATACAAATGTGAAGATGAAAGGTGCCCTCGACCCATGTGTTACAAGTAAGTGTACAGATGAAGCTTTATTATTGTATCTTTGCATTATCACTTTGCATGTTATTAAAGATTTTTCCAAATTCTTTTAGAGCCTATGGAAGTGCGAAAGAAGATAACCCTCCTTGCGATGTGCCTGGATTTGAGAACAGCAAGATGAAATTGATGAGGCATGTGTCGTTTGTTGACTGCCCAGTAAGTATTCTACATGCTTCGTAAATTATCATGGAAAGTTAATATCAGTGCAACTCAATTTCTAATTTTGAAGACTGGTGAAGACAACCCTTTTTTTGCTGTACTTGAGAAATTGGAGTTGACTAATTTCCAGCATTTAAATCATATTTGCTGAAACATGAGTCAGTGGTAACCCAGTTTCTATCTTTCTGATTTCGGTCTGTAGAACTAATGAACAGACCTCAGAAGCATGCATGATCTATGAACTATGTCTGGAAACTTTCCATGACTTGTTTTTTCCCCTATAAGTAACACCATTAATTAGTTCCATAAGCTAGTTCAGAATCAACTACTTCCCTGATAGATCTTTTCATCGATTTTTTCTGCATTGATGTTATTTATATACTTGTTTACTTTAAGTTCTGGCATAAATGGAGGAATGCCATCTCAATAGAAAAGTTGAACTTCATTTTCTAAATAGAACAGAGAGAAAGTTTTGCCAAACTTGTGCAAACCTGCTAACCACAAAATAGAATCAGAAATTTAAGAACAATAAAATACAGAAAGAAGTCAAAAAACATGCTGGTTATATATAGTAAAGATTGAATACTTAGTTTTAATACATATGGATACATATATAATTTATCATGTCGCAGCATAGATGGAAAGAGAACACCAGCCTATAAGGAGTTAAAAACAAGGAATTTGTAAAATGGCATTGTTGACAAAGTGTTTCAATCCATTCTGACTATTTGACCGCACAATGTTTCATTTCTTTACAAGGAATTTTCAATGTTGATTCTAGCTTAGTAGCATAACAAACAATAGTTTAGCAACTGGAGTTCTAACTGGATCATATCAATGGAATATGAAACAGTTGCTCCTGAATCAAATAGAGCATGTATTCTAACATGATTGCCTAAAATCGTAAGTCCCTAGGAATATAGAACACTATAAATCCATGTCTTGGTTTTAAAAAGCGTGCCTAGTCGCAAGGCGACGTAAGGCGCAAGTTCCTTCGCTTTTGTGTGCATAACGTTCGAGCTGTACGAAAAGCGCACAAAAGGCGCACCAGAGGCGCATGTGAGGTGTTCGCCTCATGTACGAAAAGTGCACTTTTGTGCATTAGGATGTTGTACAATAGGGTTTTTAGGTTGTACATGTAGGTAATTTGTATATTAAATCATATATAAAACTGACTTATAGCTAAATTTTGGGTAGGGGATGCTAAAATCTTATGGGATATATAAAAAATTATATAAGCATCTTGCTCTTCGCGTACGAAAAGCGGTGCGCTTTTACGTTTTGCGCCTCGGTTTTAGACCCTGGCGCCTCGGTGCGCTTTTCGCTTTTTAAAACCAAGATCCATGCTAGCAGCTAACATGTATGCATAAACAATGACAATAGACCATTGATGTATATAAACATCATGAGTCAGCTGCAGCCGTAATGATGTAATATTAGCAGGTACAATCATGAGTCAAACTGCAGTCGAGTCTCTTGCACGGAACATATAATTTACAACTGTTTTATCATATTAGTATATTTAGAACATTTATCTCCTGCTGATTGGCTGCTTGATATTTTTATTATTATTATTATCTTTACAGGGACACGATATTCTCATGGCCACTATGCTTAATGGAGCAGCTATCATGGACGGAGCTTTGCTTCTCATAGCAGCAAATGAAAGTTGTCCCCAACCTCAGACTTCTGAGCACCTGGCTGCTGTTGAGATTATGAGGCTCCAACATATTATAATTCTTCAAAATAAGGTTGATCTGATTCAAGAAAATGTAGCCATTAACCAACATGAGGCAATTCAGAAATTCATCCAGGTTATCTGCCATGGTCCTTTTTCCCCTTTGGTTCATTAATGTGAATTAGCGATAATTTCGATCCATGTACTTCTGAATGGATTGATTTGGGTATGTTATATCTCACAAGGTTCAAACGAATGAAACAAAAAGTATCAGCTTAACAGGAAACATGCCAAACTTGTCGAAGTTTTCCATAAGTGTGTTTTAATCTCCATAAACATTTCTTTCAAATAATATAATTTTTTACCTTTGTAATCGTATTTGACTCGCTATTTATTTGTAGAAATTTCAAAATTTTGGACATTGTTACCGGTCCCATATAGAAAAGAAAACTCGTTTGACCCTAATCTTTTTTAACCATTATTTATCATCTAGTGCCCGTTTTAAAAGAAAAAAAGCGTTGATGACTACAGGGAACGGTTGCTGATGGTGCGCCAGTGATCCCAGTGTCGGCTCAGCTTAGGTATAATATTGATGTGGTGTGCGAATACATAATAAAACGGATTCCCATTCCAGAAAGGAACTTCATCTCACCTCCAAATATGATAGTAATTCGTTCATTTGATGTTAATAAGCCTGGATCTGAGGTTGATGAGATTAGAGGCGGTGTTGCTGGTGGAAGTATCCTTAAGGTTTGTTCTTCACTTTTATGTTGTTGGTCTGTGTCAAAAAGTGTCACATAAATTATATTCTTACATAGTTATTATTGTTTTGTACAGGGTGTGTTGAAGGTAAACCAACACATTGAGGTCCGTCCAGGGATTGTTGTTAAAGATGAGAGTGGTAACATCAAGTGCACTCCGATTTACTCAAGAATAGTGTCACTATATGCAGAGCAGAATGAACTTCAATTTGCTGTACCTGGAGGTCTTATTGGAGTTGGAACAACAATGGACCCTATGTTGACCCGTGCTGATCGGTTGGTGGGTCAAGTTCTTGGGGAGGTCGGGTCTCTTCCTGATGTTTATGTCGAACTAGAGGTAAGCAGTTGCACAACTTCTCTTCTTTTTTTGGTGGGGTGGATATCCTATCATTCTGTTTAGAGGTGGCATTTTTAACCTATTTATCTAGAAACAGGTAAGCTTTAAAACCTTTAATTAATGGTATGGGTCAAATGGGTCCAACGGGTAAGGAGTGACTCGAAGTGTATATAACTTTATAAGTGAGGTTGCAGTTCCGACCTATATCCTTGTGCATGTGTTGATTTGGGTTGCTTTTTATCCCATGTGGGTCAAATACAAAAATTAGTTAAAAAAGGGAACGGGTCAAACAGGTTAATATTGCTTTTGTAATCTTATTCAACATGCTACTTATTTATAAAAATGGACAAAAGTGTTTTTACCACTACTGACCCGCTTCTACCCGTTACGCAAAATACTGACCCGCCTGTTTTTACCACTACTGTAATTGCTAACAACCTTCTAGATCGCATTATTAAAGAAGTTATATTAGGATTTTAATATTTATTGTGTTAATTATTTATAAAATTTAATAAAAAATACTTGCAGGTCACCCCAACAATTTTGACTTGTAATAAAAATGACCCATTATGACCCGAACCTGGTTCGACCCACCGTCCCAATATTTTTGCGACCTTTAACCCTATCCATGTTTTTGTAGGTGAATTTTTTTCTTTTGCGTCGGCTACTGGGTGTGAAGACAAAAGGAACAGAAAAGCAAGGGAAGGTATCAAAGCTGTCAAAGGCGGAAATACTGATGCTGAACATAGGATCAATGTCTACTGGGGCGCGCGTTTTGGCAGTTAGGAATGATTTGGCAAAACTTCAGCTGACATCACCTGTGTGCACGAGCAAAGGTGAGAAGATTGCTCTGAGCAGGAGAGTGGAGAAGCACTGGCGGTTAATCGGTTGGGGACAAATTCAAGCTGGTCTGACTCTTGAGATCCCACCCTGCCCAATTTAGAGTTTAAGACACATTTGAACTCAGTTTTGCCTGCTGCTGCTGCTTTTGATTCTTGGTTATCTGCCTTAGCTTTTGTAGCGTTTGTGATTCCACACTATTCAACTTGTTTTGAACAAATACTTTGCATGGTGTTTGCGGATAGTGTCATAAGACATGTACCTTTTACCTTTAATTGTTTTAGTTATTGGTTATTTTTTATTATCTTGTTTTAATCTTTTTATAAATACTAGATGGATTTATTTTTATATGGATAAACAAGTTAAGGGTTTATTAATGGTTTATCTCTAATAGGTTTAATTGTTAAAATTAAAAGGGTTAATACCATAAACTAATTTTGGTAAATTAAAAGTTATACTAGTAAAAATACATGAAAAAATGACAAAAATAATTTTTATATAATAAAGTCATTAAACTTGTTTAAAATGTATGACTCGTTAACTCTTAAATTAGTTAAACAAGTTTAAAACTATAATATACTAAAATTAATTTAGTGATTTTTTTGTTTATGTTTTACAAGTTAAAGACTTCAATGTACCAAAATTAGATTGGTCACTTTTTCTGATTCGATACATGTTCTTTTCTATCAAAATCAAAGGTATGCATCCACAACTTCAGCTTTATAAGGATTCATCATTCTTATTTCTTCATCCCAAATTAGAACTTTTTGTCCGTTTAGGATCTTACGGTTTCTGCTAGGGTTTTACGGTTGTTGATTTGAGCTGTAATTGTTATAATGACGATTATGAAGGGCTTGATTTGTCTGGTGAATTGTGTTCAGAGAGCTTATACTCCTTCAGATTGACGAGGTAGATTATGATTCTCATTGGGCTACTCACACAAGGTATATATGTATTTTATTGCGAATATGCATTAGGTTTCTGTTTTGTTCTTCCGTTTTAGGGTTTGTTTCTGTGATTGGATTTTGGTTTTCCCGAATATTATTTGTTTATTGATCACAATTCTTTCTCAAAGTTTAAATATTTGTATCTGAATTTTCCGTTGCATTTAAAATTGATATATAGGAGCATTATAAGGATCTGAGTTCAAAGCCTTTCTTTCCCAAACTGATTACATCTGGTCTTGTTTGAATTATATTGTAAAGGTTTCATAATTCTAAATTTTTGTAGTAAATTACAGAAACATAGAATGTTAACATGTCTAGTGGAGATTTGATTATTTTTCTAGCAGATAAACTTGTATAATTCTAAAAGAGAGGAGATGACATGCTTGCGCCATCTTAAGTAAATCTCACATCGTTTGTCTATAAGGTATACTATTCTGGGTCATAAGGTACGTGTGATATCAAATATCATGTTTTAGGTGCATTGTTGTTGAGCGTACTTGAGTAGGAGAAATTTCACGATGGACGACCTAAAAAGTCTCCCGTCAACGTACCCAAATAAAACCATGAGCTTTCAATACGCAAAACAGACAATATTAGCTCCTATGAGGGGCAGATGTTATACAAGTCATAAAAAATGCATGTTTATCCAACCCTATCTAATTTGCCACTTTTGTGGATTACCATACCCAACTCTCCAAATAAAAGATTGAAGTGGTTACTTTTATGGATGCAAGACCATGAAAGACAGCAGTGATATAAACAGTTGAGCAATTAAAAATCATGTTGTCTGCTTTCTGAGTTTTTTCTTTACCCTCCTTTGCAACTATACAATCTGAAAATCACATCCACATCGTATTTCTCTTTATTCTTAACCTAAGCATATGTGACATGCTTACCAACTGTTTGTCAACTTCAAGATCATGACTGTTTCTTTAGAACGTTCCACGCAAGCAAAGCTGCACCAACAGCAGGTTCCACCTGATTTAATCCACGTTAGCAAACAAGAAATTACGAAAAAAAATGACATAAAAATTGGTTTAAGTAAAGGTTGGGACAGGGGCGGCTCAATCTATTCGGGGCCTCGAGTGAATTTTTAATTTCCGGCCTTTTTCATAAAGAACAAATTAGATACAACTTTATTCTTCTAAGTTTATAGAATACAATTATTTAATAACTTTTCATAATCAATTTATTTTAATAAATCTATATACCGTCACCCCACATTGGTGAACAAGAAAAAAATTGTAAACTTCAAAGAATTTAAAAAAAATATACTTTGATAAGGGAAGAAAGTGGTGTAAAAAAAATGTATATAAAATATGCTCCGCTTTAGCGCATTGCTAAGGGAAGAAAGTGGTGTCAAAGAAAATGCTTTTAAAAGAGGCTCCCCAACACAAACTTTGCAATTAATTCTTTTAGAGTTTCAGATTTGAGGGGCCTATTAAATTTAGTGGGCCTAAAGCCCTTGTTTTTTTTGGTAAAAGCTATAAGGCCGGGGCCTTAGGTGACCATAGTAAATGCGATGATTTGGGTTTCGTTTTATCTCAAGCACGTTAAAGGGTCAAATCATCATGATCAACTTAAAAAGGAAATGGGTCAAACGGGTCAAAATACCCCCTAACTGTATTTTTGATGCATCATATCCTAAATCATTTTATTCAAAAAACAAGATTATTATTGAAATAATGTAGTTTTTGCGAGACATTGATATTTTATGTCAAACCAACCATGCTTGACCAATACGACCTGTGGAAAATGATCTGTTTTGACCTATACGTTGACCAAGGATGATATCCTTACCTTTGGCCGGATTGGAAGCATCCCAGGGAACTCCTTGGAAATGCAGCTAATTACTTCTTTTCCAATATCCCACTTCCTATTGGCTTGAAGAACACCACCAACCATGACAAGAGGACAGCTACCCTTTCCATCTGTCAAGTGAGTGACGTGTAAATCATACAACACATCAAAACCAGCAATAAAACATCCTGCTTAAGCTTATTTAAAAGTGATGCATGACTAAGGAGTGAAAAAAAATATATAAATAATTACAGACGCATATCATATAACTTTGTGAATTTGGATTTTGGACAATATCAGTAACGAGGACAGTCTCAAACACTAATTAAAAATAGAAAAAAAAACTTAGTTTATCTTTTCTGGTTTGATCATGCACCTTCGCCACACAACCCGAGTCTGCAAACAACAGCCTTGATACTTGAGGCCAATTCTTGAACTGCATCAAGTAATATTCCATTCGCCACCTCATCACCTGCTTCAGCACAAGATACAACAACTGGGACCAAAGCTGCAATTCGAGCCCATGATGGATCGGCATAGGTCCACCTATATACAAATGAAAGCAATACACTTATATGGCTGCATTTATATGTCATTAACATTGTTCCTAAAAGCCAAATAAACTAGAAAGCACAAATTTATAGAATCCAAACATTATGCCGAAGTATATATTCTTTTCTTTCTATAGCTTCTGATTTATCTATAAAACACCACCAGGGAGACAATTGGCACCTAGTGATCCACATTGCTATATCTAGTAGTGTTATAAACAGAAACACGAATAGTAACGTCATAAGTTTCTAGGAACAAATACCCAATTAATTCATCTGGAGAAGAGAGTTCGATTTCGTGCAGGATTCTTGATGTAAGCATTGTTTGTGGACCACGACCATCATAAGCCCTTATTACTGATGTCAATGCCATTGCAGCTATACCATATCCATAGCATGTAAACAACACATATTCACCTAATATGCTCAATATATAACATATATGGTTACATGATATATTACCTTCCCCAATCACCTAATACGGGTCCCGCACCAGAAGCCCGGGCTTCTCTTCCATCTTCAGTATATCCATAAGCAATGGTCCCCGTGCCAGCAATTAGCACACACCCATGAAGCTTTCCCATGGTTCCGCTAGCCATAGCAGCCACAGCATCATTGTGGACAAAACACTTAACATCATTGGGGAATATCGCTCTGGGTAGGGAAAGAAGAAAATAACAAAATATAGGATGTGAGAAAGAAAGTAAGTTGTAACAAATGCAAGGATATATATAGACAGCTGACCTAAGCCAACTTAAAATCCTTTGCTGGTCTGTTGGATGGTTAACCCCTGATACAGCTAAACAAACTGCTCGAACAGCAGATCGAGTAGAACCTGACTTTAAAAGAGCATCTGCCATAACACTTTCTAGTGTCTCTTTTGCAGCAGTTTCTGTCAAGTATATGTAGAAAAGTAATCATCCCTTGGCACATCTAAGGTTGGTTAACAATTCTTTCACTAGTAATTAAACTGTAAATGCTGAAAATGTACCACTGCCAAAGGTCTAAGTTCTAACATTAAAATACTTTATTTTATAGTTGCTGAGCTGTACAATCGATGTCTTAGTTTTAAAAAGCGCGAGGCGCTCCAAGGCGTTTAGGTCCCGAAAGCCTAGGCGCAAGGCATGACACGAGGTGTTGCTCTATGTACAATCAAATTAGCATTATGTACAACCAAAAGCTACATCAGTTGCATCTCTTTTACATATAAGCCTTTTTATCAAGTAAACCATTTGTGATCTCTTCGTCCCTTTTATTCTTTTTACATATCAGCCTTCTACAGACCCTAATTTTGACCAAATTTGACCCAGATGTACATGAGGCGCTGCCAGGCGATCTGCACGCCTCATGCATCAGGCGCATTTTTAAAACGAACTCTACTGATTGCTACTCCCTCTGCCCGACGAACATTGCAGCAATCATTTTCGGCATACAAAAACTTCATTGCGTGTGTGTGAAGTTATGGAGAGAAATAAGAAATAAACTATTACCTCCAACACTATAATGATTGGAGCAGCCAGCAACAGCACGCGCTAAGACAGGTGGAGGGTCGGGAGGAAGGCAGCCATCAGTAAACGGAAACATAGGCATGCATACACACACGGTGGAAGTAGTCCCGCCATCCAATCCCAAAAACAGATTCTGATCACCACCTAGTGGCAGCAGACCATGCACAAAATCCCAAATTCCCTCATTTCTCTCCCTCTTCATGGCTTTCATCAGCTTCTTCCCACTACTTTCACTATTAAAAAAAATCACAAACCAAACCTCTCAAATCTCCATAAATTTCATATACCATACAGATTACAATCATTATACACAAAAACACATTATTGTATCAAGTAGGGTTTGAAATTATACAACTATTTTTAACTTCCTTTAACTGCTCATAATAACATAATCCGGACGGCAAATAGGTCAAAACACGGGATTATACTTCATAATTGACCAATTACGTCATTATTTTGAACTTAATAAACAACATACCAAATTGAACAACAACTGGCTACAATTTCAACTTATCAAAACCTAGAAGCAACGATTATAGCTCCAAACATTGATCGGATGAACAATTAAACTTCAAAAGGGGGGAAACTTCAAATTTAGAGTGTACATGCATACATCGGTATCTAGATTTGAAATTAGAGATCACGAAGATAGAAATTATACCTGCTGGTAATGATTCGAACGCGCAATCTACTGTTCTTCACATCTTCATCTTCATCTTCATTTTCACCGGTTCAGCCATGGTGATTTCTGGCCGTTTTGATGTTCTTAAAAGCGTTTGTTTTGTTTGTTTCTTTTTGGAGTGTTATTTTTGTGAATAAGTAATTTTGGACTAAATATTCTTTTCATATAACTTAATTAAAGTTTTTTAATTGAAAAAGGAATACCTAACCATATAACTATAAAAAAGTTCAAAGTTAACAAATTCACCTAAAACCTAATCATATGATTCAGAAGGCGGTTGTCTATTTGGAAATTTAAGCAGTTGTCGGTTGGGGGTAGAGTGACAGTGATCAAGTCGGTTCTAAATTCACTTCCGACTTATTATTTTTCCTTGTTTCGTGCCCCGGTCGGGGTCCTGGATGCTTTGGAGCGGTTACGAAGGGTATTTGTCTGGGTTGGATCTGAGGACAAGGCTAAGATCAACTGGGTTTCGTGGCAGAAAATTATATCCCCTGTGAAGTCTGGTGGTTTGGGGCTTGGATCTCTTCGGGATGCAAATCTCGCAATGCTTGCAAAATGGTGGTGGCGTTTTAAGGAGGAGAAAAACGGTATGTGGAGAAAGGTTATTTGGACGATTCATCATAATTCAAGGTCGTGGAATTTTATACCAACGGAAATTTCTATTCCTCGACCATGGAAACAAATTTTTAGGGCATCGACTGATCTTGTAGAGTTGGGTGTGGATCTTCAAAATTTGATTAGTGGTATTGTTGGATGTGGCTCAGACATTATGTTTTGGGTAGATGTGTGGTTTGGCAAAGAGCCTTTGTACTCCAAATTCCCGAATATCTTCGCCCTCGAAGTGCACAGGGAATGTAGTGTGGCGGACCGTGTACATATAGGTCCGACTGGGTTGGTGGGTGTTTGGGCTTGGTCCAGACCACTGATCTCTTCAGAAGAAAATCAGGAATTAGATTTGTTATCATTGATCATTTGTTCAAGAGGGTTGTCTTCGGCCAAGGATAAATGGTCATAGGAATTGGATGGCTCCGGGTTTTTTACGGTCAAGAGTATTAAGGATCGAATTCAAGATTTAAATGGTGTGGGCTTTAATTATGTGATGGCATGGAATAATTGGGTTCCGAAGAAGGTAAGTATTCTTGCTTGGAGGGCCGAGATGGATAGATTACCAACTTTGGATTCGCTAATGAAGAGAAATATTGTCGTCACCCCGGGTTTGTGTAAACTGTGTGGGGATTGTGGTGAAACAGTGGAGCACATTTTTGTTTCTTGCCACTTTGCCCAATCAATTTGGCAAATCATATCTCAGTGGTGCAAAATACCTTCCATATACACCTTTTGTATCCGGGATCTCTTGGAAATACATAAGGTACTTAAGGTTTCTCAAAAAATGGCAAAGATAGTACACGCTATTATTCTAACAACAATTTGGTGTTTGTGGAAGGCGAGAAATGAAGTGGTGTTCAATAATAAGCATACATATCTCACTATGATAATTGAAAATATAAAATACATGGGTCTCCTATGGATTATGAACCGGTCAAGAATACAAGCACTTACTTGAGAGGAATGGAGTAGGTTTAATATTGTGTAGCTTGGTTGTAATTTTTTTATTGGTGGGTGAAACCTAAGGGTTTTTGATAATTTTGGTTGGTTTTGATAGATAGACATCTATTTTGGTGTTGTAATTATGGGTTATCCACCTGGTAACCGCCGGTTCTCTTCTATATAATCAAGTTTTTGTTGGTCGTTCAAAAAAAAATTGATTTTGTACTATACACTTTTATTTAAGATCATACTCATTAGCTAATTCTTAACTTCAATGATTTTTACAAGTTTTAACTTTTAGCATCACACAACTTAAGTAATTTGAGTTCGAAATAATATATGTTTTTTCTTTTGTAAACGTGTTACATCACTTTCTTATCACTTTCTCGTATGATGTGAATTTGCATAATTTGAAAAAGATGTTCATTTTAAGTATCGTATACCAGTAAGATCTTATTTGCTATATATCCTTCAAATGGAAAATGATAAGTAATGTAATATAAACCTGCTAGGATAGTCTTGACGATCGAAATGAATCATTCCTCGTCCTACCGAGTAGGCTACAAACATCACTAAGAACCCGTTATAATGGATCCCGAGATCATAGCCTCGAGAAACATCCTCCGACAACCAGTTAGTATAAGGAGGATATATAATGCTGTGAGATTTTAATAAGAGAGCTGGGAGAAGAAGGTTGTAAGTCTGACCTTTGATATGAGTAATGAGCTAAGAGATACTGATGGCCATGATGCTAAGAGAGAGTGGAAATTTAGGAGGTTAAAAAAAATGCTTTTATTAAATGCTATTGGACACTTGACGGATCATAGAGAAAAATTAGTCGATCAAAGAGTGTTTCTTTCACCAACTAAACAAGTTGATTAATCTATATATATAAGCCAAAACTCAAAGGAATGATTACCTAACCATTGGTCATTATTGTAAATTCCTTGAGCTAGATATAATATGTTTGAGAGTTGAGTCTTGAATAGTTATTCATTGTAATCAGTCACGTTCTTTGATATTCAACATTAACTCTAGCTATGTCTATTCTTTTCTGTGTAAGTCTTCATCTCTTGTTTCGCACAAATCAAACATCATATGTTAAAATGATAACTTATAATTTTGAATAGCAAAGCCACCTTTTTAATCTAATGGTGACCTCATTATAGACTACAACATGTACATATGATTCTTTTGTACCCTTTTAGATAATTTGAGATATATTTTAACTCTAACAAATTAAATTGGTAAAAATAAAAGGATAATATTGTTAATGTATACAACCTTTTAAATTGATTCACTAAAAAAATAAATTGTTATAATAATATAGTTTGGGTAGCTATATTCGTCACACTATTATTTATGAAATAAATAACAAACGGCATAATTGGATATGGGTGAGGTTCAAATGATAACCAATATTTATGTGATAAACACTTTCAAACATAGTGTTACGTATATGTAACAATTATTATTCTGTTAGTGTTACATATACGTAAACACTATCTGTCACGTATATGTAGCATTATTTAGTACGTATATGTAAGACTCATCATTTTCGTATTTATGTTCAAGATATATGTTGAAGATACTTAAATACTCTTTTAACAATTAAAAGAAAAACTAATTTATAAATTATGTGATTGTTTGATAGTGGTTATCGCAGTTATCACATAAAAAATTGATTATTATTTAAACCCTTCCCAATTGGATATTAACCAAAAAAATTAATTGTTATGACGTTAACTAAACCCAACAACCTGCTTATTTTATGTGTTCACATCCTTGGTTTTAAAAAGTGTGCCTTATGCTAGAAGCGTTAGTCCTAGCGCTTCACCATAGCTGAGTGAGGCAGAGCGATTACGAGAGGAAGTAGTGATATGTTTCTTTTTTTCTTTCTTTACTGACTATTGGTGATGATAAGTCTTGTTTTTTTTATTCTAGTATGATAAAGTTTACAGTATACAATTCTAGGATTGTTTAACCTAATATTCAAAGTGCAGCGAAGGAGATGAGCCTGTTCAACATGCACATCTTCTATTGACCTAATTTAACTTTTTGAGTAGTGGTGCTTTTGTAATATTTAGTTTCTAATACCATCCTTTGTAATATTTTAATTCCTAATTGTTACCATGCTTTGGTATTTAAAAGGAGATAGTTTTGGATAAATTTTTTTCTCTTTTGTTTTTATAGTATTTGGTTTCATAAGGACTTTTTGTTTATATAGAGTTTGAAGTTTTTTTAGGTTATACAAGTAGATTCTTATCTATATTAAGTTGTTCATAGAGGTCGTTTACATATCAAATTATATGTTTTTGTTCAAGGATTAACAACATTGTAATATCATCTATAACTATTTTATAAATTTTATATGAACAAATGTCTCACGTACGTGAAGCTTTAGCCTCGTACTTTTCAAAATCAAGTTCATATCATATAACCTAACCAAGTTAAGTTTTAAATATCAACCTAAGAACATCTACAATCTAAGAGACTCACGATCAATAGCCAAAACCTCTTCAATCCTAAAGATTGCACGCTTCTCTCTCCTCTCTCACAGAAATAGTTTTTTACGTCCGATCCGTGTCCACTCTCCTCCACATCAATGATAACGGAACGGACCCATTACCATGACTATTATAACTTTTTTGGTCAATGCGTTCATAACATCAATTGCTCAATCATACACAAAGCCTTTGACTTGACTGAATCAATAACAACAATATTGACTCGAAGCGAAAAACCAAAGCTCCTCCAAGTGCTAAACCATTGTTGACGTTTTCATACTGTTGACTTCCATCCAAATGCTTCCTTCATTTCCCAGATACCCTCAATCTCATCCCCCACGATTTCACACGCGTCTTCCATGGATTCCACCTACCCGCACCCAACCCCAACCCCAAGAACCCTAAACTCATCCACCTATAAATTCCCCAAATCATCCATTCCAATCCTCTCCAACTTCGTCCCCGCACATCCATGGCGCCAGAGAGTTTCAACTCTAATGTACGCTAATTCTAATTTCTCCTTAATCATCTGTGTTTCCTGATTGATTGTGATTAGGGCTCGTATCTTTTGCATGTGTATCATTCTTTTATTTCGATTAATTTGAGTCTGGTTGATTAGATATACTCAATTTAGGGTTGACGTGAAGAGATCACAGTGATCGATTTTTGTTAATTACTGTTTGTAACGGTCAGATTTGGGGGGCTTAGATTTATTGCTAAAAACAAAGGTGTACTATACAGACAAGATAGAACAGGAGAAAGGTGGTTTGCTAATTGACAAGATTGATTACTTCATCATGAATGAATACAGTAAACAAGATTGATTTCATGCAAAACTAATTATGAACTTATGATCATCAGATCATACGAGTTTTGTGAATTAATAAGTATTGTTTTAAAACTTACTTGTTGGGAGATTTGATTGCTAATTTTCTATGAACTTGATTAAACGATGACGGAATCTACTGGGATGAGTCAAACGGTATTAGTTATGCGTTTAGACGATGGAATTCAATGACTGTGTGTGTGTTTTCTTTGTCTTATTCTTGATGAGAGAAAATTGCATAATGGAATATATGTAGGAAATTAGCACTCGGTTAGAGCGCGTTGAGAGGAGTAAAACCGTAAAATCATCCATCGAGATTCAATAGTGGCCATTTGGTAATAAGTTATGAGTAGTGTGTCTTGATTGTAGTTGTACCATACACACTTGTGGTAGAAAATTCTGTTTTTTTCTGTTATTTTACTTATTACTTTCTGGCTGTTCTTTTGTGTTTCTTATGCTCATGTCTTGTATGCCATTTTTCAACAGGATAATGCGCCTAATTTGCCATATGATGATGGTTTTCTTGATTCACTTTCTCTTTTAAACTCTGAGAAAGCTGTAAAGGAAGTTATTGAGCAGCCTCTTGTTGAGGGGATTGAGGATAATCTTGTGGAGTTTTCTGAGGCCATGAGAAGTATGATTCTGTTTTCAGTTTTCATGAAATTGTTAGCAGTAACGTATAATGACGTGCAATACTGATTTTTTTTTTGTTTGGATTAATGTATAGCTGTTGGTAAGGTTTTAAGACGAGCAGCAGAGGGGAAAGCTTCTGCTCAAGCTGAGGCGTCAGAATGGAAACGCAAATATGAACTGGAGAGAGAAAAGAATACGCAGTTGGAAAATAAAGGTCTAAAATATGAGCAGCATAATTAAATTCACTATTTGTTAGCACACGTAGCAATATAAAAGAATATATACATACATGTTTTTGATGTTTGCATTATATCTAATTGTGCTAAACTGCTAATGTCACTAATATTTTGTACAAGTGGCAATTTCGGCGTATTTACTTGTAAACATTTCAAACGGGTCAACTGAAAAAAGTTAGCTATAAGGGGAACATGTCAAACAAGTTGAAAGTCACCCAAGATCTAGTTTTTAGTTTATACAACCTCGTAAAATTGTTTGTAAAAAGATTTAGATTATTATTGTAAATGAAAAGGGGAAAATAGAATACGACATAATAAAGCAGCCAAAAATACAGAGTTGTACTCATTGCAATAAGAAGTGTAAATCCCTGTAATAGTATTCCCCTCCATGGCTCTTAAATAATAGTATAATATGGGTAAAAAAGAAGTTTTGTGGGTTAACCCATTTTGATCCTTACTAAAAATGGATCTTTTTGACCAATGACCAGTGACCCCAACCTAAGTACAATAAACCTAGGTGCTTTTACACATATGGTGCTTTGAGCCTTTGAAACCCTATACATAAGTTTATCTGACTTCACATCTTTTTTTATTCTAACTATTATTTTTCTACATTTCATATCAGTTCTGGCATCTGTAGAGCCATACCATAACCTAGAGCCATACCATACACGTACTGAGAAGAAAATTGAAAACCCAGCACAATACCTTGAACCCATGCATGAAACCAATGAACAACCTCAAATATTCTGTGGAAAGAATGGAATTTACTCTCACGAGGTTCTTTGGGACAAAGAACAAAAGTCTTATTCCAATGCTCGTAGCAAGCTTATTCGAAAGGTAACAATTCAGTTTGTATATACGCAAATAATATTCAAATTCAAACAGGTATTCTTAATTCCAAATACATATTTTCTTGAAATGGTGACTGAATAAAGAATTTATCCCTGCCACAGGCTTCATTCAAGCTGCATTGGAGTTGTAAAGGTGAAAAGAATGATCAACATAAACATGATGTTGTCTCCTTTGAAAAGGGGAATATAACAACAGCAGAACGTAGCAGTAAACAGGTATGGATACACCGTTAGCAGTAAACGGTTAACTTTGGATGGTATTCATATAGAATTTTGATCTGCCTAAACCTGCTGTAACTGGCGTTTTTATGGTCTTTTATTTCAGATTTGTTTGAAATGGGAATCTCCTCCACAGACTGTGCTTATCTTGACAAAACCAAATTCAATTTCTGTGAAAGTTATTTGTGCAGAAATGGTCAGGTAGGATCAATGTTTTGTCATCTTATATTTCTGACAGCTAGTTTCTTTGTTTATTTCTGTCACTATACGATTTCTGCATGCCAGTAGAGATATTGGTTTGAACATATTGCTTCCACATAGACGTGACGATTTCAATCCATTTGGGTTAGATTTTATGTATAACGTGTCAATGTAAAAACTTACCTAAAAATGAAATTGGTTGAAAGTCGCTAAAGTGTCAATCTAAAATTTTCAATCTTCTAAATTGATTTACTCAAACAAACAAACAAGATATTATCATATTAGTATAGTTCCATAATCATATTTATATAATATATCAATCATTTATAAATTCAAAAAATGTGGGAATGTCACCCCCCCCCCCCCCCCCCACTTACCCATTTTGACCTGACCCATCCATTTGCACCTCTACTTCTAAGCATGGTTTGATCAACATTTATGTTTGTTTCAGGTGGTTGAGGGAAAAGAAGTTAAATATATATATGGAACCACGAGTAAGAACGGAATTGCTAGCTGAGTCCTGTTACTACAACTTTGTACAGACCTGGAAAGATGGTGAGTCACACAAATCATTCTCAATTGATTTCTAAAAGTAGAATTTGACCATTACTTCAAGACATGGGTACCCCACATGAAATTGATAAATTGTTGCTTTCTTATTTTTTTTTATAGTTGCGCATGGTTCCCATTCTTGTTGAAATGTCGTATGGTTTGTTATACTGTAATTATAAAGATTCACATTAAATATATTTTGCTGTCCGAGGATATGTTCTAGAAAGTTCTCTTGCCAATCACTCTCATATTGTTACTTGACAGGCGATGGCGTTTTGCTTCTGCATGAGAAAGTTGATCTTGTTGTAACTCTTGGTGGGGATGGAACTGTGCTTTGGGTATGTGCTTCTATTTCTATTTCTTTGAAATCAAATGATTTGAGAATTCTTTGTGTGGCATTTTAATCAAAATATACCCAATCTATTTAAATTTACAGTTTTTGTTTGGCTTGCCAATACTAAAAGAATGTTAGGTTTGTCTTTTTAGAGGGACTTGAAATTCATAATGCTGAAAAGCACAGAAAGATAGGTTCTTTTTTAGATTTGAATGAGATATTGGTTCATCTAGTGTGCAAAACAGTTTTGCTTGGATCATATATGTCTAGGAAGTAAACTTTTTTACTTTTGATGCTGATATTTCATATTTACAGTTTCTAATCAGGAATCACCTTTTGCAGGCTGCGTCATTGTTTAAAGGCCCGGTTCCTCCAATTGTGCCATTCTCTTTGGGTTCTTTGGGCTTCATGTCTCCATTTCGTATCCTTTATCTTCTATAAATATTATTATTTTTCTTCAATTCTGAATCTTGTCCATTTTGCATGATGCTCGTAGAGGTGGCAAATGGGCGGGTCTTTTATCAGGTCAAAAGAGTGTGTTGAAACTCATTGTTTTTAGTACAGGTCGAACACGTCAGGTTCAGGTTAACCTGCAAATTTTTTACATGTTATAAACTTATACATGATCATGAAAACTATTTTGTTTCAATAATAATATAATATGTTTAAGTAAAACAATTTAGGAGGCTGTAGGGCATGAAGACATTAAAAATACTCTTTAGCCAACCTGTTCGATCCATTCAACTAAAAGTTTTCAACTAATCCGTTATAAGTAAACAGGTCAAAATTTCAACTCTAAATTGATCAAGATAAGAGCTTGCATATGTGCACCCGTGCATAGACAAATCGAATACGGTTCATAAGTGATCTTTAACTTTAATTCAAAAGATAGTGAACAATACAAAGAATGTCTGAAATCACTCCTACAAGGTCCAATTAGTATCACACTTAGACATCGATTGCAGTGCCATGTGATTCGTGAAGCAGCTAAAAATGAATACGAGACCGAAGAGCCAATACTCGTGTTAAATGAAGTTACAATCGACCGTGGGATTTCATCATTCCTTACAAATTTGGAATGCTATTGTGATGGCTCATTTGTCACATGTGTACAAGGAGATGGATTGATTTTATCAACAACTTCAGGGAGCACTGCATACTCCCTTGCAGCTGGCGGTTCAATGGTCCATCCACAGGTATGTTTTGCAATGTTCCATTGGTTCTTGAAGCTTTGCTACTTATATGATGCTGATTATGTGATATTGAATGATCAGAATCAGCTGCAATAAAATGGTAGTGTTTGGATGTGATTTGCTGTTTGATTTTTTAATAAAAAAGATAATTGAAGGTATTAATAGATAAAATGACATTTTTGTGAAAATTAGGGAGACTTTTTTTTTTTTGGTGAAATGGAAGTTAAAAGTCTCTCAAATTAGGTTAAAAGGAAGGGTAAGAAAGTAATTTTGTGGAATAGTAGAACTCTCTCAAATTATTAGGTTTAAAAGGAGGGGTAAACAAGTATTTAACTGATAATTTAACCTTAAACAATCCAAGTATGAGAACCAGAATCTGTTTATTCAACTTGATTATGGAACTTATTAAACAAATAATCATATTTCAAACACCCCCAATATAATAACTGCTTGCACTCTATTTTCTTATATTATTTCTTTACATGACTTAATCAAATTACGCAGGTTCCCGGCATCTTATTCACTCCAATCTGTCCACATTCCTTATCTTTCCGACCTCTGATATTACCCGAGCATGTAACCCTTCGGATCCAAGTCCCCTTCAACAGTCGAGGTCATGCGTGGGCATCGTTTGACGGGAAAGATCGGAAACAGTTGGCTCCCGGTGATGCACTTGTGTGTAGCATGTCGGTTTGGCCGGTACCCACAGCTTGCAGAGGGGACTCCACCAATGACTTCTTGCACAGCATCCATGAAGGCCTGCATTGGAACTTGAGAAAGACTCAATCTTTCGATGGACCGCGAGAATCCTAACCTAACCGGTTCATGTTGTGTGCCAGGTGAACAAGTGTATGCATATGTAGTATTCTAGTTTAACCTGGGATGTGGGTCAATCAACAGAGGTCATGCTGATTAGCATGAACTATTTTATCTTCTTTTTTTTTTAATTTTATAAATAATTATTAGTTTTTAATAGGGATAATGACATATTGACATGTAATTTTTATCCCCAAAGTCATTATACTCTTGGAAGATGTGTTATGTCATTTTGACAAAGTCAATGGATTGTAATTATTAAAATGGAACATACTTTACAAGTTCAATTAGGTTATGAGACAGAATGTTGTTAGAAGTATCTACTTGTGTACAAAAGAAATAGTTATATAAATTAATCAACTTTTTACATTTCATTTTTTAGAAGATTTATGCATACGCATGTAAATATATATTTTTGAATTTAAGTTTATGGTATTTTTCAGAAAAAAAAAGTGTGTTCGTCTGGACTTTTATTGACAACAATACATTAAATAATGACTAAATTACAATTTTTGTTTTCTAAGTTTACCTAAATTATGAAATGGGTCATTTAAAAATTTGACCTTCACTTATTCTTTTTTATTTAGAAAGTTCTTTCGTTTTTTGTCCTTTAATCTAACTGATATTAAAATTTTCAGTTAAGTCATCTCATGTGTAATGCACATGAGGGCATTTTAGTCTTTTTGACAATTCTTGTAATTTAATAAGATTTTTTATATTTAATAAATTATTTTATTTAAATAGCATATTCAAGTTTTAAACAGCACCTTCATCACATTTTAGTTAACCGCCCCCACTCCATTCATCAGTAACTCCCGGCGAGGTGGCCAGCCTCTCCTCCGGAGACTCCCGGCGACAGTGAACGACCGTTCACCTCACCCTACACCACCATCATCCTCCCATAGCGGTGGCAATGAATGCAGATCAGACGTGTCTGTGCTGTTCTGGTGGTTCCCGACGGCCCAAAAAAGGTGCTCCCGACACCAATGGTGGTGGTCTGTGACCACGAAATCAGCGGCAACAAGGTCTGACGGGGCCTAGGGTTCCCTTTAAACCCGTTTCTTTTTCTGATGGCGGAGCCATGGCGGGGGAACAGAGGTGAATCCGACAAGTCTCGTGGTCATAAACACGACGGTAGTGGCGGTTATCCCCAAATCGGCGGCGGTAGTGGTAGATCTAGCCGCCAACGGCCACCAACTAAGCCCCTCTCGTTATGCTCGTATTTCCGGCGAAGTCGGCTGCCAGGGCGAAACCCTAGCAACGGCGGCGGTGGCTTAGGGAGTTCTGACGACGACGAAAACAGGTCGGGAGGTAGTTCTGTTGGTGGCTATAGGTGGCGATGGGTGTAGTGGTGCTGCCGGTGGTGGTGGGTGTAGTGGTGCTGTCGGTGGTGGTGGGTGATGGCAGAAAGGTGCGGTCCTAGGGTTGGGGATGAAAGAACAAAGGAGGCTAGGAGGGTGGTGACTAAAATGCCCATTTTAAGAAATAAAATATTATTTGTAACAAATTTTTTATAAATAAAATAATTTATTATATTTATAAAATCTACACCCGTTTCAAGATTTGTCCTTTAAGGGTAAAAAGACTAAAATGTCGTCATTTGCATTGCACATGAGGTGACTTAGCTGAAAAACTTAACGTCAGTTAGATTAAATGACAAAAAAACGAGGGAACTTTTCAAATAAATGACAATAAATGAAAGTCAAACTTTTAAAGCATTCATTCCATAATTTAGACAAACTTAAAGAACAAAAATTTTAATTTAGTCTTAAATAATTTATAATCGATGGAGTTTAAAAATTATATCTTAGTTTACATTTTACACACAGATAGTTTTCATAAAAAAAGTGTTTATAAAGACATTCCCTCAAGTGGATTTTCCATGTGAAGTGAATATTTAATAATGGATCATATGTTTATAATTACGTCGATATATAATAATGAATTGGGTATTTAACTACGTACATTTATAAAAAAAACTAAAATGTAATATTATAAAAGTAATTAAGCATTATAAAAAACCTAAAATGCAATATTATAAAAGTAATTAAGCACGGTTAAAAAATCTTTAACGACTTTTATAGTTTAAGTATCAATATCTCCATTAAATTGTTTATTGAGTAAATTACTATTTGAGTCCCTGAGGTTTGTCAATTTTAACTATTTGAGTTTCTGTTATTTTTTTTCATCGTTTTGTGGCCTGACTTTTTTTTTATAACCATTTGAGTCCAGATGACTAACTCTGTTAGATTTTCTGTTAATTGTTTTATAAAAAGACTAAAATACCCCAGGGACTCAAATGTTTTATATATCCGGATCCTGGAGCTCCGGAATCAAACACCCCTTGCTAAACAAATCAACCAACAACCCAGAAAACCCGGATTCGATGTTGGCATTCAACGCATTGCCGACGTAGATGAAAAGTCGGTCTGGGTATTGTCTTTCGAGCTTTGACAGGCCGAAATATTCCCTCCCGACGGAAATGACCGCCGGGTCAAGCTCCCACCCGTGGACCACGCCTTGCGGGTACAACTCTAGTATCAATTTAGCCGCCGACCCGGCTCCGAACCCGAGAATTCCCAAAGGTCCGGGAGGTAAGATGGGTGGGAATGTGGCGAAAACGTCGAAGTAGGTGCCGGTGAGAAGTTTTAAAAGGAAGGATATGCTGTGGATGTTGCCGAGGGTGTCCAGTAAGATGAGTCTTGAACCGGCGAATGGGTGGTCGGATTTGCGGGAAACTTCGAGGACTCTTATGAAGTGTCTTGATTTGAACTTGGCTAGGGTTTTGACGAGGTCGATTGGAATTCCGTTGTCTTGGGTTTTCTTGGTTTGGGGTTTAGAGATGTCGGATTTGTGGGATTTGAGTTTGGCAGGGAATTGAGTGCTGGAGATGAAGGGAAATAAGATCTGCCATATGTTGGTGGTGGTGGGGAGGAGGAGGAGGAGGAGAAGAGGAGGGTAATATATAACAGTTTTTAATCATTTGAGTCTTTGAGGGGTATTTTAGTTTTTTTAGAAAAAATTTAACAGAAAATCTAACAGAGTTAGTCATCTAGACTCAAATGGTTATAAAAAACAAAAGTCATGCCACAAAAACGATGAAAAAAAGAGAGAAGGGACTCAAATAGTTAAAACTGACAAACCTCAGGGACTCACATAGTAATTTACTTTTGTTTATTTCTATAATTATATAAAGAAGACCGAATCCGGTGTTTTACTTAGCTCCCGCGTTTGCGTAGTGGTCGGGGAGGGGCCTGTAATATTTCCGCTTTTCGCATACTTGTAACGCTTACCATATTCATGAATCAATGAAGCTTGAAGCCTTTATCAAAACTCGTGTTCACATCATACTTGAAACATACTTATTTCATGCACATTATACTTATTATATGGTCACGTGTTGATTGTAACGCTTGGAATTGCCTTAAATTGCAACTTGGACCGTTAAACCGTTTAATAACTCGTTTACTGACACGAAAACTCACCCACTACTAACTCAAAGGCAATGTATCAACCATGTGTGTCTAACATAGTTATTTAACTCATTCAAGTTGTCACATAATTCAAATTGATGCCCTAGTACGTTAGTTAGTACTTTCGTGTGATCGTTCGCCTTTTAAACCGTCATTAGCTGCGTACCGTCCACACCCGAAAAATTCGTCTAACATGACATTAATTTATGTTTTAAATGTTTAACATATTCATTTCATTAATTAAAACAAAGTTTGTTTACAAAATTTTCCTTAAATAAATCCTGAAATTCGAAATAACGATCAAAAATCGCAAAACCAAACCGTTGGATCAACCATGGGTCAAAGGCCACCCATGACTCATGACCCATGGAAGAATTTTGCAGCCCACAAGGCCAATAAATTTCGGCCACCCCCCTTTACACACCCTAAAAACCCTAAATTCATTTCCAAGACATTCCATTTTTACACCCCTTCACCTATTAGTATAAATAGGAGGCTTACTAACTTGTTTTCTTTGCTAATTCTCCCTCAAACACTCCCAAACCTTTATACTTTGTGAAATCCCTGCCTCCCCTTTTGAAGATTTCGAAAATCCCTAGAGGATTCCAAGAGTTGAAGATCAAACAAGTAAGTAACCCTCCAAAGTTCAATACCGTCTTTTAATTTATTCTTTCTTCATCCCCTCAATCTTTTTCTATTTTCTATCCTTGATCATGTGAAACCTCAGCCCTAAAAACCCTCTAATAATCTTAACTAAACCAAGAAATCAAGCTAACATCACCAACAATCAAACAAAGTATCCCGTTTGTAATGGCGGCTATGCCATCGCATTCTGTGAATCCTCAAGAAAACTATTGAAAAAGTGGCTCTACCGATGCTTTAGTATGTTCTTGAAAACTTAAAACAAGTTAATAATTATGCATTATAACTTATATGAACTCACACGCTAATTTAATATAGAATCCGCTTGCTCGTGTCGGCTATGCTGATTTCATTATGTGATTCTCCAAAACTCTTCTGTGAATATCATGGCTAGACCGGTGACACAGGACGCTTTGGCTAACCTAATTTGATTATATTATGTAATATAATTATATAATAACATTCGTCTAATTTTTTATTTATGCGTTCGGTAACCTTAAAACCCTAAACAGTCCACTTAAGTGCAACCGTTAATTATGGACAGAAACTGTGCTAAATTTAACTAAGCATAACTGGACCATAATTAAACGAAACTGAGCAAAATCTAATTCCAAGGCGTAGTTCGTCGAATTTTCTTTCCAACCATAATTGGCTCGTTTTCTAATTCAAATGTATGACTAAGTGGTAGCCAAAACAGGACAGAAACCTTTTTCAGTACCTTCTGTGTTTTTGGACTGTTTTGGCTATGATCCGAGTCTCAAATGGAAAAACTTTCTAAACGAAACTTGTTCGGAACGACTTAAACTAATCACTTGTAAAATTTCATAAATTTTGGAAGTCGTTTGATATTTTTAACAAGCCCGTTTCTATTCAGCTACTTCGATGTCCAAATTTGAAAATTGACTAGAACGCTATCTTTTACAACTAATTCTTAACCTTATGATCCGAACCGCCTATCTAGCACTCGTAACCATCGAACCTGCCCTAAAACTAGTTTATTCATTTGTTTAGGGTCTGATCCGTGATTCACCTCGTTCATTTGTTCAAGCGTCTTATCTCGACTAGCTATCAAGGTGAGACTTCATAGCCCCACTTTATTCAAATTGTTTTGGGGGAAACATGTACGCGTTGGCACACATTAAAACACGTTCTTTTTCAAACAATTCTAAAACAAGTGAATCTTATATGTATGTGAATAAATAAACACAACATGATAAACGTTAAACTTGCAAATCCTTAACTTGAAGTTTTCAAGCCAACTGTAGTACAGATATGGGCCATAGGATGGAAACCGCATACACTTTATGGACAACTTTTGGTTGGACATCTTATTCGTTATTAGTGCAACTTGCGAGTTGTACCACTTATTCGTTATTCATCATTTTAGGTTGGATTTGCTAATCATGTGTTTGTTTTATTTTACGTACTATATGATGATCTTGAATTGTGAATTGTTATCTTTGCCAAAAATATGCTTTTATTAAACCTGTGACTTCTCACCAACTATTTTAGTTGACACTTGTTTTTCGTAGATATTTCAGATAAGTCAAGCAAAGGATCACATAGGATTTGCCTAGATATTAAATGAAGAAATTCTATTATAAGTTGTTTTGTCTTTTGAACATGTTATTTGGTTGGTTTAAGTTGAGATTTATGTAATGAGATTTTAACTCTATAAAATCTAATAGTAATCTTCTTATTGTCTTGTGTTCTTTTATTCAATTTCATCGCATTCCCGTGTTTCCGCCTTGGCGAGGTGTGACAGGGCGGGATCACTTCGCGATGTGATTTACGCAACTTTACCCTATATTTTGTACAGAAGGTTGTTTTCACGGCTTGAACCCATGACCTCAAGGTCATAAAACAACAACTTTATCAATTGCTTCAAGGTCCACCTCTATAATTATATAAACATTTGCTAACTATGAACTTAAATTAAGATCTATTTCTTTATACTTATATAAAGAAATAGATCCTAATATAAGTTCATAGTTCGCAATCAATATTTATAACCGGAAAATAATCATCTTCCAATAGTCATATTTGCACCATTTTCCTAAAATATTCATCAATCGCAAACCTAGTGAAGGATCATTGGGACACCAACCCTAGTGATAAGTGTCTATATTTATTTATTATATTTTTCCATTTTTATTTGTTCGGTTTGATAAGATGTTTAACGCTAAAATACAAGTATACAACCATATTTTTCTACCTTTTTTATAATTTTTATTAACTTCAATAAAAATTTATAAAATTAAGTATACTACTGTTTGAAAAGTCGACGCACTCACAAATGTATTATTCAATGAACAGTAAAGGTTAAATGTTTGATTTTAGGCTATAACTTTTAAAAGGTCGATGTAAATTTTGGGCTATATATATAAGTTTTATAGGGGCACACCTTTAACCAGTTGCACAGGACATCCGAAATCTCAGGAACGACCCTGGTTACAAACTTCATATTTAGGTATAAAAAATGTTAAAAAAAAGTTAAATTTTACGAGATTACTTGATAAAACTGTAAAATTATATTTTATGTTTTAAAATAAACAGATTGTAACAAGTAACTTAAACTTTTTATTTAAAACAACTTAGATTTACTTATTAATAAATAGATAAGCTATTTAAAAAAGAGGGCATTTACATATTTCTCCTTGCTAAAACCATTAATTACATATTTCTCCAAGCCAAAAAATCAATTACATATTTTCCCTTCGTAAAACATATATATTACATACTAGGTTAGAAACTTGTGTACTAAACGAGGTTGAGTACTAAAAAAGATGCAATAAAGAAATCTGTAAATACTTCTTATAAAAATAATTACATATGCCAATTCAAAATTCAACATTTTAAAACATCCATATGAATTGATTAGTAATAAAAGCATCTTCTTTATTTCCAGGAGGTCCAGTTGGTAAGATTGAGCAGTCAACACTGATGGCTTGCACAACTCCTTTACCTTCTAGTGTTACCGACAATGTAGTAGCCAGCTCTAACACCTGTGCAACTAAGTCCTACCACCACCACACGAATTGTCTTTGCCTTACCAAAATTGTCACTCTCTATAATTTTGTTAATTTGTCATTTACTTTCTGCATCCTTGGTTTTAAAAAGCGAGAGGTGCACAAAAGCGACGGGGTCAAAAACCGAGGCGCAAAGCGCAAAAGCGGTGAGCTTTTCGTACGCGAGGCGCAAAATGATTATATAATTTTTTTTTATATATCATAGATTTTTAACAACCTTTACCCAAAAATTTAACTATAATAAGCTTTACATATGTTTTAACATATAAATTACCTACATGTACAACCTAAAAAGCACGTTGTACAACATCCTAATGCATATTTGCGCTTTTTGTACATGAGGCATGCGCCTCACTTGCGCTTTTCGTGCGCCTTTTGTGCGCTTTTTGTACAGCTCGCGCCTTATGTACACAAAAGCGAAGGGCCTTGCGCCTAGGCGTGCTTTTTAAAACCAAGTCTGCATCACGATATATTGGGTAGCAATTTCAGCAGCAAGTTGAAAATTTTGTAGATAATAAAGAACTATGCATATAAACCACTAATTTACCATGTCTAAAAACTTACAAAAGCATCATCCAGGGTCGAGAACGATACTGCAAATCCAACAGCACCTCATATGATATCAAGCTTAGGTTCAACATAAAAGAGGTAACTTTGAAATTGTAATTACTAAAAGAATAGAAAAAAACTGTAATTACTAACTCGATAATTGTCATGTGATACAAACACGATAATTGTCAACATATAGAGGAATCTTATGATCCATTTAAAACAAATAACATTTTTGTAATAATTACTCTTGAGCAAAGAGGTAACTTTGAAATTGGATGTTTTAGAAAAAAAAATGATGCCTTTGATATGGGAAATTTAGGATTATTGCATTTTTGAGAAGGAGCAAAAAATAACATGTATTGAAGTATTTAAATCAATTGAAAAATTAAAAAAGTTTATAACAATTAGTAAACTAACAAATCTAATAATAAAAATCATACCAATCCCTGCACATTTGATTGGGTCCCATAATAGCCATGAAGAGTTATTCCATTTGAACTCATACTTTCCTATTGCCAAGATAATTTAGGATAAAGATTTAGTTAATCCAAACACAAACCAATGAAAATTGCTACATGAGGTGCCACTAACATTTCATTTGTCCACTATGATCCATAAAAACGCAATGATGTTGATTTGCACACAAAGTAAAAAACATTCCTTATTTTGACATCACTTAGCATTCTGACATTTGACTAATAGTCAAACACTCGCATTTACCTATGTCCTTCGTAAAATTTGGCGGTTTTGACCCATTTACTTATGAATGGGTTCGTGTGCATTACGTTCGATCTCTAACAGAGTAACAGGTCAAACGGGTAAATTACAAAAACCGCTATAAAGGAAACATGGCACATTTTTTTAATGCATTATGGTTCCTAGGTTAACTAATCTAATTCTTTGTAATATGATTTAACGCACTAATTGTATATAATAAATTTGAAATTTTGAATCAAATCAATACGTTCAGAACTGTTTCAACCCAAACCAAAATAACCATTTTGAACGGTTACCAACTGGTCCGAACCACCCAGTTGCCACATCTATTAGCACAAAAAATAGGATTACAACAAAACTAACCATTTGCTGCAAGCTGTCTCGACCCTCAAGCATTACAGGTTCAGGTTCTAATTGTACCTGCATATTTTAAACAAAACCAGCACGTTATTAAATATATAAAAATTCCATGAGCAACAGAATTTCTGTCGCCAACCTTTCTTTTCTTACTTACAATCTTTCTTTTACTCGTTTTTACAGAAACACACCCTAAATTCTCATCTTCCACATCATGGAACAAAATTGCTTTATTACTCAAGTCTTTATTATTCACATTTACACAACTAATAACCAACATCATTGACGGAGCATAAAACTGATAACCGATATCATTGTCGGTTGGCCTATTACTTGTGTCCGTTCATTCTAGACAAACAAAAAATCAATTTAAAATAAGTATTAAGAGATTAAGAATAATGTGTATTAAAACTCAAGAGTATTGCTAAAACTAAGATACCCTTTTGGCCCTCAGCTTTTCAATGATGGGATCAGGGCCAAATTAAGCTTTTTAAGCTCCCTATCGGCCTGATCAAGTTTAGCTTTCAGACTCTGGTCTTTCAACTGTTCAGTATTTAACAAAATAAACCGAGTGAAACTTTTTTGTTTCGGGCCACTCATCAACAGCATCCTTTGGAAAGCTGGTCTGGGGTGCTTTTTCTACACGAACGGATTCACTCGCATGAGGACCAGATTCATTTTCACCAACATGCCCGTTAACACTGCCCTCTATCTTCCTGTTCTCAACGGACACATGCCCATTCAGACACATGCCCATTCAGACACAACACCATCAATAGCCATGATGTTTTCAAGATAAACTAACTTTAATAATCATCAAAATTCAAAAACCATGAAGCACACAGAACACCGTAATCTGTCAACAACAGGAAAGATTGTTAAATGATTTGATGACCAGGATCAAGCTTTATAAGCTACATAAACACCAATTTACAAATAATAATAATAAAAAAAATAAAATAAATTGAAACGTCAAGAAATAACTAATCTTGAATCAAGAATGTGGTCTGTAAAGATATTATTGCAATATTATTAAATTTTAATATATTAAGAAATACTAATCTGATTGTTTGACAGATTAAAGGTCAATTTAATGGGATTTAAAAAAATTTATGATGAAAGTAACTAATATCAATCTATCCCTAACTTTAATCAAGAGATTATATCATTCTAATTCTAATTTTTCAAATAACAATAATAACTTGATACGCCTCAATTAGAGAACACTAATTACAATAATTAAAATCAGCAATGCTTATCATCCATCCCCAACACAACAACTACATATCTAGATCCAGTAATCATCACAAATCACCGAACAGAATCAATAACATCACACAAGAGTTCATTCGCATGCAATACAAATACCAAAAATAAACACAATTCAACACAACAAACCTACATCACATATCCGATATCCGATATATAAACCAGGATCGTAGGTTTTACGATATTTCAATTTCACAAAACCTAGATCCGATTCATCAGGAATTGATACAGAATATCCATAAGATCAAGATTGATACAGATAATCGATGAAAACCGGGAGATTGAGAAAAAAATGAAACTGTAAAATTAGGTAAACGATGAGATCTGAAAACAGCGAAGGACTTACCAGAAATTGAAAGACAGAACGGCTGATCAATAGCATATATAATCAATAATAATTCAAACTGATAACCGATATCATTGTCGGAGCATAAAAAATCACAATGATAAAAGAGCACGAACCTTGTTGCTAGCCATCGTTCTTGTACATCGTCAAATGATTTGCGAAGAAATTGGTTTGACACTACAGATCCTTCCTTTGCATTTAACCATGATTTTGCATCCTCAGTTTTGACGGAGCGTCCTTCTGAATTCTCAATTTTGACCTAAAATCACGATTAGAAACGTATCATTAATACCAAACTGAGTTTTGAAAATTGAAAGACTTCCTAGAATAAGGCTAATTTGACTCAGTGTTGTAAAAATCGTGTCTAGGCATCGATTAATCGTTAGGCGTTCGGATATGGAGGAATTTTGACCTAGTCGGTCCAAATCGCGGCTAGGCGGGCCCAGGCGGCCAGATTCCGGCGAAAACCTGAAATTTTCGGCCAAATTCCGGCGAAAACCTTTGGAGTGGTTTAAAAATAAACATTTTTATAAAAATTACATATAAAAATGTGTGTATATATATAAAAAAATGAAAATTACATATAAAAATTCCAATCCGATTAATCCCGCCTAGGCCCTATCCCACCGCCCGACTAGCGCCTAAGAATTTTTACAAATTTGACTTGATTTTGAATTTGAGGACCAGTTGAAGAGAAACTGAAATTCTTAGCATGGGTTTCATCGGCTTTGATAATGAATTTGGAGAGTTATGTTGAAAATTTGACCTAAAATAACTCCTTGTGAGTTTTGACGGGAAAATAAGGTTAAAGTAATGCTGAGAGGTTGCCATGTGGCATCAAAGAAATTGATTTATTAGGGTAGATTTTCCTTTGCTAAGATCATTAATTACATATTTTCCAAACCAAAAAATCAATTACTTATTTCCCCTTCATAAAACATATATATTACATATTTTATCTTACTAAGATTATTAATTACATATTTCCCCCAAGCCAAAAAATCAATTACTTATTTCTTTTTTCTAAAACATATATATTATATATTTATCCATTTCATTAAAATTAATTTATTGAATGCCTAATTTATCCTTATTTTTACTAAGGAGTTTTTACATATTTCCCCTTTCGAGTTCTGAATACCATCTTTTACATATTTCCCCAAGTTGTTTGATAGAGAATTAATTTCATAATTTCAGTTTCTTAACTACCTTTTTTGCTTTTGTGAATATTCTTTTAAAAATTACATAAATTATATATATATATATATAATTTAATATAACATAACCCCACATCTTCGATATTTTATATTTTATTTAATCATTTTCAACTCCAGCAATTTTCACTAATATTTTATTTTTCTAATTTTTAAAAAGATTATTCACAAAAGCCAAAAAAAAGTAAGGAACTAAAACTGATTCTCCAACAAACAATATGAAACTGATTCTCCAACAAACAATTTAGGGAAATATGTAATTGGTGATTTTAGGAAGGGGAAACATATAAAAATCCCTTAATAAAAATAAAAGTAACATAGTCATTCAATAAGTTAATTTTAATGAAATAGATAAATGTGTAATAAATATGTTTTTGGAAGGGAAAGTATTTAATTGATTTTTTTGCTTGAGTAAATATGTAATTAATGATCCTAACAAGTGGAAATATGTAAATGTCTCTTAAAAGTATTTACATTTTATTTTTCTTAAAGGCTTTTTTTGATGACTCACACACAATGCCACCCCAGAGGGAGGGCGACGGTCCCGGGCCTGGTCTTCCTTAGGGCCCGAAGTTTTTATTTTTTATATTATATATATATGTGTGTTTTTTGTAAAAAAATCTATATATATATATATATATAAGCCCAATTGTTTATCAATCTAAACCAAAAATCAAGAAAATAAATTTTTTTTATATATATAAGCCTATATTATGTTTTTTTATATGACTAGGATAGTACCCCGTGTATTACACGAGTTAAATAAAAAAATATTAAATAATTAGTAATGAAGATTTAGGAATCATAAAACGATATTTTGAGATAAGATATGATTGAAATTACGTATAAATAAGTACTTTTTGTTTTAGAAAAAAATCGTTTTTGTAAACAACTGTTTTTGAAAAAAATTCCTTTTTTAATAAAATCTCGTTGTTTGAAAACTTCGGTTTTTAATAATTTTCGTTTTAAAAAAATATATTTTTATTAAAAAACTGTTTTCAGTAAAAAAATTATTTTTAAGAGACCGCTTTTAAAATATTTTGTAATTTTAAAAAGTTTGGTGTTTTAGAAAAATTTCGTATTTTACGAAAATTTTATTTTTTTTAAATTGTGTTTTTTAATAAAAAGATCTGGTTTTTAATTTATTAAAAAATCTAGTTTTTTTTAATCTGAGAAGGGTATAAATAATATCAGTATTATTTAATATTGTTATTTAATAGAAGAGAGATATCTTAGAATTATGCCATGTGGCATCTTAGATTTTCACTTATTATATATAGAAGATAATTGATTTTATATTATAGTGTCCGATTTTCTTTTACATGTCCTGTGCCCAAAACGTTTTGAGTATTCTTGGGACCAGCTCTGCTTTTTTTGTTTGGACGGCCAACGAATACTATAAGCCCGGTCACCTGGGTAAACCTATTGGCGAAAGGTCACTCACGCCGCAAACGCAGACGGAGTTCGTGACCCGGCCCGCCCAACATTCCAAGGGAAACCCATCACCCGAAGACCCACTGAGAAAAAACCCATGGCCCACCTAAGCATATTGCACTACGTGAGACTTGAACCCATGACCTTCACATTGGAAGGCCATGGTAGGGGTGTTCAAATTCGAATATCCGGAAATTCGGATATCCGAAATTTTCGGATAGTAGATTTCACTATCCGAATTTTCGGATATTCGAATTTCGGATATCCAAAAATTCGGATACAGATTCAGATAATCAAACGGATATCCGAATTCCAAAATATGATTTCTCAAAAAACACAGTAAAAGCTTAAACTTTTAAACTTTTTGGATCTTGACAGTCTTGAAATCATGGTCCATCATCTTACACCCTAATGAAGCTGTGTAATTGAAAACTGAGTTTTAAATAGATGCAAACAACAGAAAAAATAAAGTTTGACATTGCATCAAACGTTTCTATATATGAACTCAGTTTGTAAACAGAATAAATAGATGGGTACCCACAAATTGATTGGACAAAATGGTTTGATTTCGTGTAGTCTTTTAGCAAAATATCACCTTGTTTCATCAGTTTCATCTCTCAAATAATCCAACACAGTCTAAGAAAGTTGCAAATAATCGAACCCGGAAAGAATCGAACTTGTGGTATGATTTTGTTTCGCCTTAACATATTCCGATTCAACCTTCAAACTTTTAGATTTGGCCTTCAAATTTTCAGATTCAAGCGACTGACAACTCGGGGTGTGACGACGACCAGAGAATTCTGGAGTTGGATTTGGAGGTTCAGGATATGAGGATTGACGACGGCGACTGAATCTTCAAGCGATTGAATTAGGAATTTAGGGGTTTTGTGTTTCAGTGTGTTAAATTGCTATATGCCTATATATATTTAAATATAACAGATAATTCAAAAAAAAATATTTCGGATTCGGATATCCGGGATATCCGAAAATTTCCAATACTAATATCTGAGAATCAGAAAATTCAGATATCCGAATTTTTGGATAATTCGGATTCGGAATTTCGGGTTCGGTTTTGGATTCAGATTTTTTTGAATACCCTACACGTGGGTGCCTCCTCCCAAACCAGTTGATCTGGGGCTCATCGGCGGACCAGCTCTGCTCACACACTTATCTACTAATACTCTTAAACTACACCAATTTTTAATCCACTTAATACTAGGATTTGAACTCTGATATTTTTCAAAAATTCTGTCTCTTATCATTAGACTACCATTCTAAGTGACCTTTATTTTTTTTAAGTTATAACTAATAATAATTTTAAAGTAATTCTTATACTACCTTCAATCAATTTAGTATATGCTCGCTTTTCGAAGAAAAAAAAATAGTATATGCTCATTTGCGGGTAGTGTTTTCAATCACCGGTTCCTCGACACCTAAATCACGTGTCAGATGGTGTTTGGGAGTATGGTGAGAAAAAAGCCGATAAGTAAAAAAATTAGCATTTTTTTTTCTGAAAACCTAATAAGTCAATAAGTAATTCTCAAAAGTAAAAAAATACTGAATTTTGAAAACGACTTATTGACTTTTTAAAAATCTCAATAAGCACTTTCCAAAATAAGCACTTTCCAAAAGCACACCCACTCATTATGTAAACCCTAATTGGCTACAGCGAATTTCGGATATCTCCGTCGATCGAGCAGCTCAACTAGTAGTAGATTTGCATCCGTTTCGATCGTCGGAAGGTATAGATCATCTTCCGTGTCCCCTTGACTGTTAATTTCAGTATGCGTGTTAATATTTGATAGGATTCGATAGTCTGTTTAGTTAATTGTAACGAGATAGGGCTTCTTTATCTCCATATTCTAAAAACATTCTTCGCTTCCTTCAGCAATGGCTGCCTCACATTGTTTTTGTTTCGAAATCAGGATTATTTCTAATGTTTGATTTCTCTGTTCAATGATCAGACACATCATCACCAACACTTTATTTGGTAGAATTTGAAGAATCATATTATATGAGATGATGAGAAGTTGAGAACTACTTGCCAATTCATTGAATCTGATAGGATTTTAGTTCACCTAAGGGATTTGCATAGTTTGCTTTCGGAATTGAATGTCGGTTTGATTAGAATCACATGGTGAATGCTTTTGAAACTAAGCTGTTAGGCAATTGGATGTAAATCTTATGAAGGTGTTTTGACGATAATACGATTGTGGAGGATAGGGTTTGAGTATGCAGAAGGAATAAAATGCAGTTTCAATGCTGAACTTAACTGTTTTTCCATCACACAATAAATGAATTTTGGATTCCCATTATAGGGCCAGTTTGATAGAAAATTTTACTAGGTCTTTAGAATTCACCAATCTACATGTGAGATTTTTTATGAAATCATCGAAGTGTTAACTGGATCATTTAATAGTGCATTTACTACTAGCTCCAATGGCATCACGAGTGGGAGAGAAGTTCCATCATAAACACTTGTGTTGCAATTGCAAAATTCAGTGATTATGATTTACCTAAAGTAGTCATTCAATTAGGGAAAACTGATACATAGAATCATAGATGATGGAAGTTAGTCAATTACAACCATTTTGTTTCCAAACATGGTGGTGTAACTGTAACACTTACTTTCTATTGTGTCAAGGCTTGCGCATTTATTTGTCATATGTTGTTGTGGATTAAAAAAAAAGAACTCTGATTCTTTGTAGTTATGGAATTCAAGGAGGGAAGGCATAGAATTTTGATGGTATCTGACTTTTTCTACCCAAATTTCGGGGGTGTGGAGAATCATATATATCTCTTATCACAATGCTTGCTTAAACTTGGCCATAAGGTTAGGAATTAAACACTTTACTTTTATGTAGATCATACTCATTAACATTATATTGTGTATGTTAAATTCCAAACCAATCACTTATGTTAACTTTCAGGTGGTGGTTATGACTCATGCTTATGCAAACCGTTCTGGGGTGAGGTACATGACAAACGGTTTAAAAGTTTATTATGTACCGTGGAAGCCGTTTCTTATGCAAAATACATTGCCAACTTTTTATGGAACACTCCCAATTATAAGAACTATTCTTATTCGGGAAAAGATCTCACTAGTTCATGGACATCAAGCCTTTTCAACTCTTTGTCATGAGGCTTTAATGCACGCACGCACAATGGGTTACAAAGTCATATTCACTGATCATTCACTGTATGGTTTTTCTGATATTGGAAGCATTCACATGAACAAAGTATTGCAATTTACTTTAGCAGATGTGAGTCAAGCCATTTGTGTCTCACATACAAGTAAAGAAAACACGGTTTTGAGATCAGGGTTGCCACCAGAGAAGGTGTTTGTTATACCAAATGCTGTGGACACAACTATGTTCAAGCCTGCTCCAGAGAGACTTAGCATGGATCCCATTGTTATTGTTGTGATAAGTAGACTGGTTTATCGGAAGGGTGCAGATCTGCTGGTTGAAGTTATTCCTGAAGTATGTCATTTGTATCCCAATGTAAGTTCTTGCAGATCTCGTTTTTTAAATAAAAAAACTAAAAGATTTTATGCTACAAATTATATTGCTTCTTATTTGAAAAGCATATGTTCAGGTTCGGTTCATCATTGGAGGAGATGGACCCAAGAGAGTAAGGCTAGAAGAGATGAGGGAAAAACACTCTCTTCAAGATCGAGTTGATATGTTAGGTGCTGTCCCACATGCCAAAGTGAGATCAGTTTTGAATTCTGGACATATATTCTTGAACAGGTATGATTCTATATACGACCATGATGATATAGTTGATGAATTGATCATATATTTACAAATAAAGGTTAAATCTCATTTACACGTTCTTCCTTCTTTCTTAGACTTCCTTCTAAGGGTCTTTTGTATTTTGATAGTTCTTTAACTGAAGCATTCTGCATAGCGATACTAGAGGCTGCTAGCTGCGGATTATTGACAGTCAGTACACACGTTGGTGGTGTTCCAGAGGTGGGAATTAAAATATTTTGCATTAGCGTTGCAGATTATGACTATTCTTTTTCATGTCAGAATTTTTTCTTCTCTATTTTCAGGTTCTACCAGATGATATGATTGTTCTTGCCAAGCCAGATCCTAATGATATGGTAGATGCAATTAAGAAAGCAATCCGAATACTTCCTCGTATTGATCCACAAGAGATGCACCTCCGTGTAAGTTTTCTTCCCCCTCCGCTCCTCCTAGAATGATTCCAGTAATTTTTGGAAGCGCTTTTTGGAGGTTGTGTACTTATATAAACTTTTTGTGTTTACATTAGATGAAAGAAATGTATAGTTGGCATGATGTTGCAAAAAGAACAGAAATCGTGTATGATCGTGCCTTGAGATGTTCAAATCAAACCCTCTTGGAAAGACTCCCACGGTATGCACTTGCTAAGTTTGAGTATTCTTTCCTTACAATTCAAGTGATTGGAGGTTGCAAAACGAGTGGGTCGGGTAACGGGTAGGGCTGCAAACGGGTCAAATCGAGTTAAAACACATATCTGATCTTGTGATTATCAATCGATCCGCTGCAGGTACCTCACATGTGGTGCTTGGGCAGGCAAGCTTTTCTGTTTGGTTATGACCATTGATTTCATATTATGGCGATTATTACAACTGTGGCAGGTATGTGTTCATAATTTTATGTTACTTTACATGACAACCCTCTTGTTCTCTTGTGGTGATTATATTAATTATAAAATTCTGTAGCCTGATTCTGAAGTTGAGCCGGTACCTGATTTTAAACGGACGGAGCTTAAACGGGGATAAGAAAATGACCGTAATAGTGTTCTTGGCTTTGGTCTAAACATATACATACATGTATCTAGATCTGTATATACATACATGTATCATGTATGCGTATATACATGCATCGTGTATCTGTATATGCAAGGATTTTAAAAAAGAGTATACACTATTATATAAATTTCTTTTAGTGAATGCACATTACATTGACTTTATTTTCTTTGTACAGAAATTTTGTCCTCCATGTAGGTCTGTCGATGAATTCATGTATTTGTACATGTATAAAGTTAAATTTACAAAAAACTCCTTTATTAAAGGTGATAATTACAATCCATTCAAATGAAAACGAGCCTATGTAGGTTCATTTTGTGAATAACGGGTCAAATGAATATATAAAAAATAATAGATGCAAAAGAAATGTAATATTTACTCGTTTTCACCTGAATTTGACTTTTTTTTCTATCCCGTCTTTTTTGTACCTGTTATCGGAAAACTCACGGGATCCACCATCACCCTACTAGCCAATGAGATTAGGTAAATACAACTTGCGTTGGGCAGGTAGCCTTAAGAGGTTAAAGGCGGAAAATCAGTTGAAGTAAGGTTCTAAATTTTTCTAAGGACTAGATAGTTATCCATTGCTCAATCCTTTAAGCCTCGTCTACGGTGTATTAGTTATTATTTTCTTTTTCTTGTTTTATGGTTATTTTTATTTCAATTTACCCATTTCACAAAGTCGTATTGTAATCGTGTTTAACTGAAACACCCATCATACCTTTATAGTCTTACCTTCCAATGACTTGGGTAAAGTTAGGGAACCCACTATACCAATGAGCCTGAGTTAGCCTACCTAATTCTCCTACCCTCTACCCCCCCCCCCCCCTTAACCACCAAATCTTCATACTTTTTTCTTCAAAACTTGCATCAATCCCCATAGCTTCAACTCAAAAATGGCACCTTGCTTGAACCCTTCAACCATTGAAGACGACTCGGCCGCCCTCTTCACCGCCTCCGACAATTCCCCGGATCAATCCACCAGCCCTTCCTCCTCCTCCCCCCATTCACTACCACCACCTTACCCCTCCAAACCATCCTACAAACTCACTGTCAAAAACCTCTCCTACACCATCAAAACAGACCCCCAATTCACACTTTCATGGCTCCTAAACAACCCAAACCATATCAACATTCTCAAATCAGTATCCTTCGTTGCCCAAAGATCAGAAATCATGGCAATCGTCGGGCCAAGTGGCAGTGGCAAGTCGAGTTTACTCCACTTCATATCCGGTCGTGTTAGAAACAACATTTTGGATCCCAAAACCACCATTTCACTTAACGATTTCCCGATCACGAGCCCTTCACAAATGAAAAAGATATGTGGGTTTGTGGCACAAGAAGATAACTTGCTTCCGTTGCTAACCGTGAAGGAAACTTTAATGTATAGTGCGAAGTTTAGGCTAAAAGAAATGAGTTCAAAAGAGAAAGACGAAAGAGTCGAGTGTTTGATTCGTGAGCTCGGTTTAGTTCATGTACGTGATAGTTTTGTAGGGGATGAAGATGATCGTGGCATAGCGGGAGGAGAGAGAAAACGAGTATCCATAGGTGTTGATATGATTTCCGACCCGCCCATTTTGCTCCTTGACGAGCCAACGTCAGGGTTAGATAGTAGCTCAGCTTTGCAAGTGATTGAGCTACTATCTAATATGGCACGATCGAAGCAACGCACCATCATTCTATCGATCCACCAACCAAGTTATCGAGTCCTCCAGTATATCTCAAACTTTCTGATCCTCTCAAATGGATCAGTAGTCCATAACGGCTCCCTCGAGTCGCTCGAGGAAACCATTAACGAGTTGGGATTTGAAATCCCAACACAACTCAATGCCCTTGAGTTCTCAATGGAAATCAAAGAGGTTCTTGAAACATCATATAACACGAAAGAACCCGTTACTACTTTTAGAGAACTTATGGAACCGTCTTTCGCTACGGTTTGGGCCGAGCAAACCAATGGCACGTTTCAAGAGCTTTTAAGGCGCGATCAAAGCATGGAAAGAAGTCGATACACACATGGGTTAGACGAGATTCTAATTCTTTGCACGCGGTTTTGGAAGACTATTTATAGGACTAAACAACTGTTCTTGGCAAGAACAATGCAAGCAGTTGTTGGAGGGCTCGGTTTAGGGAGCGTTTATGTAAACGTTAAAAACAACGAAAACGGGATCGCTGAAAGATTAGGTCTTTTCGCCTTTAGTCTTAGTTTCCTTCTTTCTTCTACTGTAGAAGCGCTTCCTATATACCTTCAAGAACGTCGAGTCTTGATGAAAGAAGCATCGAGAGGAGCCTACGCGACTTCTTCATATATGATCGCGAATTCGCTCGTGTTCCTACCGTTTCTTTTCGTGGTTGGACTTCTATTCGCGGTTCCAGTATACTGGCTAGTCGGGCTGAACCCATCGGTCACTTCATTCGCATTTTTCGTGTTTGTGGTCTGGCTCATTGTACTCATGGCTAGCTCTTTGGTTCTCTTTCTAAGTGCGGTTTCACCCGATTTCATTTCTGGGAATTCACTCATTTGCACGGTTCTTGGTGCGTTTTTTCTCTTTTCGGGCTACTTTATACCTAAAGAAGTAATCCCGAAATACTGGATGTTTATGTACTATGTGTCGTTGTATCGGTACCCACTGGACTCGTGGTTGGTTAACGAGTATTGGGGCAGGAGGGAGGTTTGTTTCACTCGGGAGGGTCCGGGTTTGACATGTTCGCTCACCGGTATGGACATCTTGAAGGGTAGAGGGTTCGAATCGGACACTAGATGGGTGAATGTAGGGATCATGTGTGGTTTCTTTGTGTTTTATAGGGTACTTTGTTGGATCATTCTGTCAAGAAAGGTCTCTAAAACTACAATATAAATCTTTTGTTTGATAACAAGATGACGATATTTACTACATTTTTATATTTTTTCGGTTTTTGTCGCGTGTCATGATATTGTTGTTAACAGGATAAATAAGACGATTAGTTAGCCGAATTTAACATAAATATAACACTCATAATGAGAATTTTACGCGCGATATGGACTCTATATTCAGTTGGAGTGAAATAGGTTTAACTGTTAATATTCGTGAATCAAGTATAATAGCATGGGGTTAGCACTTAACACCCACTCGAGGGTTAGAATCTTTCATGGTTCATGAACCAACTAATTCTTCAAGAAAATGTATATCCTTTGATCACTCAAAGATAGCAACAACCATTTTTTAAACACAATGTTTTGAGTTTCTGAAAGAGTTGTTACCTTAAAAAATACAACGAGAAAATTCGTCAACCTAAATTTTATATGGGTCAGGTTATACGTACACCCAAATATGTAATCCGGACACCTAACCCATATACGACTTGTATAGGGGTTACACAAGACACAATCCGACCGTATTGGTGGTGTTTTGGACACAATACGGGACACAATATGACTATATTGATGGTACCGGTTGCGGTAAACAACAAATGCGCGGAAGCAAATCTTGTTTGGTCAAAACTTTCCCGACCCGAATGAACCTATTAGGATGCAAATAAATATGGTATTCCAAAATAACCAAAGCAACCCCAAATCACTATGCAAATAAAATAGAGAGACACCGGAATTTTTAGCGTGGAAAACCCCTTAAACGAGAGTACCACGGGACTACTAGAGCCGCTTCAAATCCACTATCACCAAATCAAGAGCAATACAAAGTCTTCTCTAGATAAACTAGAGGCATACAATAATCATTATACATTTGGAATCACTAATATCAAGCATATGAAAACATAAACATAGACAAAGAAGAGGGATCACCAAATAGAGTTACTCCAAGGCTTGATCTTGAGCACCCCGTTTCTTCTTTCTGTCAAACGAACCCACACTCAATCGTTTCTTTAAAAATGGCAGAAAGGCAAAGCTCCCAAAAACCCTTTTTCTTTTCTTTTGCTCTCTGTTCTCTTCTTTCGTGAGATAGATGGTAGTCAACACACACAAAAACCAACACCCCAACACTTGCCTTTTTGTTGAGATAAAAAAAAAAGATAACCCAGACTAGAACCTGGATGAACAAAAAACACATCTATGCTGTGTGGTTGTTAAGAGGAAGATATGGAGCATTAACTCCACTAGAACCAACAACTTATCATTGTAGTTGAGATGATGACCCAGATGAGCAAAAACCTCATCTATGTTATACTCTTCTATCTTCAAAAGAAAATGGTAGATGACACTTTAATGCCATGCATTAAAAAACCAACACCCACTTTATTCCTTTTGGAAATTTTGAACGGAAGGAGCAGCAAGAAGATAACACAAAAATATTATTATTATTTTTCTTTTGAGCTAAATAATAAAACCCTCATGGGCCAAAATAAGCCCAACAAATCTCCCCCTTTTGGCCTATGAGGAAGAGTTCGTCATCCCGGCAATCGAGCAACAAGTCTTCAACTTTTCCCTTGCTAAAGCATTAGTCAACATATCGGAACAATTATCATCGGTGTGAACTTTATTAAGTTCAAACAACTTGTCTTCAAGACCATATCTAATCCAATGACACCTCACATCAATATGTTTTGTTCTTTTATGAAACATAGAATTCTTAGCAAGGTGAATAGCACTTTGATTATCACAAAGAACCACGTAGCGCTTTTGCATAAAGCCAAGCTCTTGCATAAATCTTTTCAACCACAATAGTTCTTTGCAAGCTTCTGTTGCTGCCATATAATCAGTCTCGGTGGTGGACAAAGCAACACACTTTTGAAGCCTTGATTTCCATGACACAGCTCCCCCTGCAAAAGTCATCAAATATCCAGAAGTAGATTTCATGTTGTCCTTATTTCCTGCCATATCAGAATCCGTATAACCATCAAGCATCGGCTCTCCATTTCCAAATGTTATACCCAATTTGGAAGTACCACGCATATATCTAAGAATCCATTTAACTGCTTCCCAATGCTTCTTACCCGGATTTGACAGAAACCGACTAACAACACCTATTGCATGGGCAATGTCAGGTCTTGTACAAACCATTGCATACATCAAGCTTCCAACTGCTGAGGCATATGGAACTCTATCCATTTCTTCAATCTCCTCCTTAGAAGAAGGGCAATCTTTATCAGTTAGCTTAAAGTTAGGAGTTAGAGGTGAACTAACCTCTTTGGCTTTAGCCATGTTGAATCTACAAAGCATCTTTTCAATGTATTGCTCTTGTGACATGTGTAGCTTCTTTGAAGCCCTATCTCTAGTAATCCGAATGCCAAGAATCTGTTTTGCTGGCCCCAAGTCTTTCATAGAAAAAGACTTGCTCAATTCTTTCTTCAGCTGAACAATTCTCTTTGTATTCTTGCCAACAATCAACATGTCATCAACATAGAGTAATAGGATGATAAAGTCATCATCACCAAACCTCTGAAAGAAAACACAATGGTCTGAAGTAGTCTTTCGGTAGCCTTGCTCCCCCATGACTGACTCAAATTTCTTGTACCACTGTATTGGTGCTTGCTTCAACCCATAAAGATTTTTCTGAAGTTTACAGACATAGTCTTCTTTACCCTTAACCTGAAAACCTTCAGGTTGCTCCATATAGATTTCCTTATCCAAGTCACCATGAAGGAATGTTTTCTTGACATCCATTTGCTCAACCTCAAGATCAAGACTAGCTGCCAAACCAAGAATCACTCGAATGGAACTCATATTCATGACTGGAGAGAAAATCTCATCAAAATCAATACCCTTTCTTTGACTGAACCCTTTGACAACCAATCTAGCCTTGTACCTAGGCCGTGAGGTATGTTCTTCAGTCTTCACTTTGTAAACCCACTTGTTTTTCAAAGCTCTCTTGCCCTTAGGCGGTTTCACCAACTCAAAGGTATTGTTCTCATACAAGGAATTCATCTCATCTTGCATGGCTTCAACCCACTCTCTTTTATGCTCATCTTCCATGGCCTCGGTATAACACTCGGGCTCTCCCCCATCAGTGAGTAACACATACTCATCAGCAGAAAAACGGGTGGAAGGATGACGATCTCTTGTAGACCGCCTGAGTGGGACAAATGCTGGTACTGGTAGTTCAGGGTGGAAATCCTCACCTGGCTCTGGCTGCTCTGGAATATCAGTATTATCAGTACCATGTTGTTCATCATTCTGAACATCATCTCCATTATGTGTCTCGGATTGCTGTGGAGGAACTGGATCCAAATCAGTAAGATCATCAGTTTGTTGAGGAACTATCTTTGTCTTCTCAATATCTTTCAAACTCTGATCTTCCATGAACACCACATCACGACTTCTTACGAGTTTCTTCAGAACAGGATCATATAACATGTATCCAAACTCATCTTGTCCATAACCAAGGAATATACAAGGCTTGGTCTTCACATCAAGCTTTGATCTTTCATCTTTGGGAATATGCATAAAAGCCTTGCATCGAAAGACCCGCAAATGACAATACGAAACATCTATGTTACTCCAAACCCTGTCAGTAACATTAAAAGACAAAGGAACACAAGGAGTTAGATTAATAACATGTACCGTCGTATTCAAAGCTTCACCCCAAAAGGAATTAGGCAACCTTGCATGCGAGAGCAGACATCTAACCCTCTCAGCCAATGTTCTATTCATCCGTTCTGCTAAACCATTCAATTGTGGTGTCTTTGGAGGAGTATTTTGGTGTCGAATACCTTTCTCTCTACAATAAGCATCGAAAGGACCAATGTACTCACCTCCATTATCTGTCCGAATACACTTAAGCTTCTTCCCAGTTTGTCTCTCAACTAGGGCATGAAATTGCTTAAACACATCTAATACTTGATCTTTAGATTTCAAAGAATAAGCCCAAACCTTCCTTGAATGATTATCGATGAATGTGACAAAGTATAAACAACCACCAAGTGATCTAGTCTTCATGGGACCACATACATCGGAATACACCAAATCAAGTGTATTTTCTTTTCTAGAGGGAGGATGACTCTTAAAGGAAACTCTAGTTTGCTTACCTTCCAGACAATGAGAACACTTCTTCAAATGAACATCATGCACACCGGATAGGACATTTCTCTTCAACAATAGAGACATCCCCTTTTCACTCATGTGACCAAGTCTCTTGTGCCACAAGTCGGTCATATCAGAATTCATCAATGAGTGGACCGAGTCTCTAGAGATCTTCGGATGTGTCATGTATAACTTGGAACATCTTTTACCTCTTGCCACGATCAAATAACCACGAGTGAGTTTCCACATTCCATCACCAAGGTTACTGTGGTAGCCATTATCATCAAGTAAGCCTGCGGATATCAAATTAAGTCTAATATCTAGAACATGTTTTACATTGTGTAAAACCAACTCCATCCCGGTATCAAAGTTTAAGCAAATATCCCCAACACCAACAATCTTAGATAGCCCATTATTACCCATCTTAACACTCCCAAAGTCACTAGGAGTATAAGATGAAAAGAAATCCTTTTGTGATGTCACATGACAGGTAGCACCACTGTCAACAACCCAACTCGAATCATCATGTGCAAGGTTAACCATATCATAATCACAACAAATAAAGAACTCTTCTGTAGCAGTGTTAACTTCAGCGGTGTCATTACCACCATCATCTTTCTTATGGTTGTTCTTTTGATTGTTGTAATTAGCCTTCTTGTTTTCCTTTTTCAATTGTCTGCAGAATCTAATTGTGTGTCCTTTCCTACCACAATGATAACACTCAAAGTTAGCAAACTTCCCTCGAGACTTACTACGATGCTTCCCTCTGTTACTCGGACCTCTACTCTGACTTCTCCCCCTGTTTTCTGTGACTAAAATATCTGAATGTGAAGAGGAACCTTGTGACTTTCTTCTCATCTCTTCATGCTTTTAGCCAATTCCATAGTGATAAAACCATTTGCTGCAGAGTTGGAAAATGATGTCCTAAAAGTCTCCCACGAATCTGGTAAAGTGCCAAGGAGCCATAAACCTTGTAACTCGTCTTCAAACTTGATAGCCATTCCTGCAAGCTAATTAACAATTCCTTGAAAAACATTCAAGTGATCAGTAACATGAGTACTATCATGGTATTTCAAGTTTATCAACTGCTTAATCAAGAACAATTTATTATTCCAAGTCTTCCGAGCATACAACTCCTCAAGCTTGTTCCACAAGGTACGAGCATGAGTCTCCCCGCTAATATGGTTCAAAACATTATCATCAACCCACTGTTGGATATACCCACAAACCTTTCTATGCAAAATATTCCATTCTTCATCGGTTTGATCTTCAGGTTTGTCAGTGGTAAACACAGGCAAATAATAATCCTTCATATAAAGAAGGTCTTCAATCTTTCCTTTCCAAACATGATAATTAGAACCATTCAGATTCACAATCCTACTTGTATTAGCTTCCATTGTTCAAACAAGTCTAAACCCAATAACAAGAGCCAATGGCTCTGATACCAATCTGGTAGGAAAAACGCAACCGACCACAAACGGTAAACAACAAATGCGCAGAAGCAAATCTCGTTTGGTTAAAACTTTCCCGACCCGAATGAACCTGTTAGGATACAAACAAATAGGGTATTCCAAAATAACCAAAGCAGCCCCAAATCACTATGCAAATAAAATAGAGGGACATCGAAATTTTTAGCGTGGAAAACCCCTCAAACGAGAGAGTAAAAACCACGGGACTACTAGAGCCGCTTCAAATCCACTATCACCAAATCAAGAGCAATACAAAGTCTTCTCTAGATAAACTAGAGGCATACAATAACCATCATACACTTGGAATCACTAACATCAAACATATGAAAACATAAACATAGACAAAGGAGAGGGATCACCAAATAGAGTTACTCCAAGGCTTGATCTTGAGCACCCTGTTTCTTCTTTCTGTCAAACGAACCCACACACAATCGTGTCTCTAAAAATGACAGAAAGGCAAAGCTCCCAAAACCCCTTTTTTCTTTTCTTTTGCTCTCTGTTCTCTTCTTTCGTGAGATAGATGGTAGTCAACACACAAAAACCAACACCCCAACACTTGACTTTTTATTGAGATAAAAAAAAAAAGATAACCCAGACCAGAACCTGGATGAACAAAAAACCACATCTATGCTGTGGTTGTTGAGAGGAAGATATGGAGCATTAACTCCACCAGAACCAACAACTTATCATTGTAGTTGAGATGATGACCCAGATGAGCAAAAACCTCATCTATGTTATAGTCTTCTATCTTCAAAAGAAAACGGTAGATGACACTTTAATGTCATGCATTAAAAAACCAACACCCACTTTATTCCTTTTGGGAATTTTGAACGGAAGGAGCAGCAAGAAGATAACACAAAAATATTATTATTATTTTTTCTTCTGGGCTAAATAATAAAACCCTCACAGGCCAAAATAAGCCCAACACATATTGGATTATTTTGGACACAATACGGCCGTATTGGGTTATTTTGGACATAATACGACCGTATTGGTGCCCAAGTGTCACTGATGTGACATGTCAGGTCGCTGTCGGTTTGACTTTTGGGTTATACGACCCGTATTGGTGTTATACGAGTCGTATAGAGGGTGTTCCACGATCCTGTTTGGGTGTATCTATAACAACATCCTTTTATATATTAAGTTTCCTTAAATTTGCTCAAAACATAGTTGTGTAAAAAAATTAAAATAATGACATATTACCTTTTAAACGAGTATGATATTTCATTCTAAACATGTAAAAATGATGTGACATTAATCACTTTTTAAGTTAGTATAATTGTATATATAAAACGATAAAAAAAAAATAACGAGCTAGTGTTCCGTGTCAACAACAGAGTATATTAGGCATCCACGTCAATAAAAAGATCATCTATAATACCTTCACATATGCGACGAATGTGTTGTGGCCGACGTTTATCGTTGATTTCATGAAAATTTGCATTTTAAACAAATTCAAGCCTTCAATACAAAAATTTGGTTGTTTTAACGTAAAATGAGAAAGTATGTTGGTTTTTAACAGTAATCGTTCTCTAAAAAGTTAAGTGTAACGCAACAATTATAAATATTTATTTTACGAGTATAACGACTTTTATAGGTTTGTTTAAGTTTAACTATATTAATAATAAGGTCAGATATAATGATTACATATGGTTATTGCAAACATGTAACCTTTTATATATTTCTTCAACTATGATTGTATATATAAATCATTTGTTTTCAGAAATGCACAAATTTACATAAAATAAGATACAATTTTCAAACTTAATTACATGAGTGAACAAGATTATAGATTACATAGCATTATTGGAGTTGAGCAGCTTTAAATAAGTCTTTCCATTTTTCTGTGTCACTTCCTGGTCCATCACCCTGCACCATAACAACATTTGAAATTATTGTGACGATATAGATTACAAGTGGCGAGACAGACGGGTCCGATAACTTGGTAACAAGTCAAAACGGGTTTGGGCTGAAACATGTCACTTTACAGGACAGATGGAACGGGGCCAGGCTATATTTAACACATTAATTATGATTACGAAAATAATGTTACAATAATAGTTTTTGAATAAAATGAATTAGGTGGTTCATGGTTGCATGCATTAACAGACTTGATAACTTCCAACCTGATTGACCCATACAACAAATTTGGCTCATTTGATTTGTCCCTTTTAACTTTTAAGATAAAACACAATTGAGGTCGACCTGTTTACAAGTAAATGGCTCAAAATTGCCATCTTTGGTATCGTATGATCAATTAATATAAGAACAAACTCTTTTAAAAATATGATTGGTTTTAAAAAGCGAGAAGCGCACCGAGGCGACGGGGTCTAGAACCGAGGCGACGGGGTCTAGAACCGAGGCGCAAAGCGCTAAAGCGCACCGCTATTCATGCGTGAAGCGCAAGATGCATGTATAATTTTTTTTATATATCTCATAGGTTTTTAGCATCCCCTACCCAAAACTTAGCTATAAATAATCTTTATATATGATTTAATACATGAATTACCTACATATACAGCCTAAAAAGCCTGTTGTTCAACATCCTAATGCACATTTGCGCTTTTCGTACATGAGGCTCGCGCCTCAAGTGCGCTTTTCGTACAGCTCGCGCCTTATGTGGACAAAAGCAAAGGGACCTGCGCCTTGGGTCGCCTTGCACCTAGGCGCGCTTTTTAAAACCAATATATGAAAACTTTAGATTACTCACCGGGACTGAGTTGATTTCATATATTTGGCCTTCAGTGAAATCTATGTTCAATGCTTGTATGCAAGCTTCTGCAACTACCAGCCTACTAACCTCTCCTACAAGTTTATCTCCTGGAAACACAAGCAAACAGAGGAAAGGTGTCTACTCAACAAAACGTTATCAACTAAAATATCTGAAATTAAAATTTAAAAACTTGATATCAATTTGTATTATAAAAAAGCAACAAGCTAGGCGCGCAGAGAGAGCAGCATATAGCGTGAAAGAGTCCCAATACAAAAGGGTCCCTTAGTCAAATTAGTTCAACACCCTAAAAAGACGAAGGACGCTAAAAATCCTCAAGAAATTGGCAATTGAAAGTATTCAAGTACCTTGACCGATGAGGACAGCTCGTCTTTCACCTGCTGTAGCTTTGAGCAGAGTGTTTAGATCGTATGATGTATAAGGTCCATCTGTCAACCTACCAGGTCTAGTATTGCGAAAAATATATCACCAGAAGTAAGTACATAATGTGCATATGTAATTGTTTTAAACTTAATAGTTATATGATTAAAAGCAATGGCATTATGAGCAACAAACCTTATTATTGTATAAGGAAGGCCAGAGTTAATAACAAAGTCCTCCCCCATCTTCTTATATTTTAGAACACCAAAAAGATTCATGATACTGACATATGAAGGGTGGAGAAAAAATTAGGATTAGGAAATAAGAGGCAGGCAGTACACTAAAAATAAATATTTATGGGCTTTCATGAGAGGTGTTAAATGGGACATGTTCACGGGTTAGCGGGTCAAACACCACACGAAGCTCAAAATCGTGTTAGACACACAAACCCAAACACGACTCATGTATTCATGCGTTGACATGAACACGACCCGTTTAAACTGGAAAAAAAAAGTTCTATTTTTTCTTGCATATATTACTATCAAATTGCAAACTTCTAGCCAAAAAACACAAATGTCTATAAAACATTTGCATTTACACTACAAGCCCATTTCTATTTGAACTTTTGTGTTTTAACATAAAATACAAACAATTTAAGTTATGACGTAAAATACCTTTTAAAAAAGTTATAAAATAAACCCACTTGGCTAAAGTATTCCCAGGTTCAAGCTGAAATTGACCCAAACCTGTTTAGGCTACCCAACCCCGTGAATTTCATGTTAGGTTCGTGTTTGTCTGAATTCACACCCTTATTCATGAGAGGAGTGTGTGTGAGTTATTTTCCATAAAAGGAAGCAACAATTTGCTGGTAAAGGGTGTTTGGATATGTGTTTTGAAACTCATTATATGCCAAGTTAATCAATTTTAATGTTTGGATAAACAAATTTTGCTTCTGATTATCTAACTATTCACTTCCTCTTTAACTTATTAGATTTCTACTCCCACTTCATACATCATCTCTTCTTTGATTACTAAAATGTCATTTTATCTCTTAGTTTCTTAAATAATCAGAGTTTGTCAATCACTCAACATCTGATTATTACAACTTTAAACAGCTGAAAAAACACATTCAATCACTATCTTCTACATCACGCTTTATAACAACTGATTATCTGATTTTGATTACGTAGTATCACATAATCACTATCGAAACACACATCCAAACACCCTCTTAGTTTCAGAAACAAAACAATAAAATAACAAGCACTTAAATGGTAGGCATACCTCCATGGTAGTTCATTAGACTTGGTTACTCCTACTGATGAAACTAGGATGATTCTCGACAGTGATCGAGGCAGTGCTGACACAAGGTTTCTCACGCCTTCCCAATCTTTAAACATAAATTAACATTAATTTATTAGAAAATCATCAAAGCATGAAATATGGAATTTGTTTAGCACTAAATAAGATGGTAACCTATCTGCATAAACATGCGTATGCGTGTGTGTACAGTTGTATATACACACATGTGGACATGCAAAATTACCTATTAGCCCATTAGCATTCATAACAAGATATTGGTGAAACTGGCTGTGACACGCAAGTTCCTTCAAAATCGTCTTATTAAGAGATTTTAGGTTACTTAATTAGTTGTCAAAACTTCTTATTATGTGTCAAGTCAAACTTTGCATTTTTGGGGACTGAGTGGAAACATTTTCATATAATTAGGTAAGCTATCAATATCATGCTCCACTGCAGTAATATATGCACCTTTTAAGGTGTAAACTTACATAATATAACGATATGTGAATAAAAAAATATTCGTAATTAATTTCCCACCAAGTATGATTCAGACCTACTCTTTCAGGTGTGTTATCTCCGTCCCATCGTCGTGATGGAAAAGCTGTAGTACCCGTGCAACAAATAACATGAGTTACACCCTATAAATCAAAATGTTCAAGGTTATTGTTGACAATTTGAGATGACAAAATGGATGTGTCGGGAGGGTTTAGTAACAGGTAAAATTGTTTGGGTCAAAACATGTAGATTTTAGCTTGGGTTGGGTCTGGACAGCTGGTTGACCTGAAACACTTTTCTCCAATTCTATTTATAAACATGTATGTCAAATATGAGTACATAAATTATATTATTCGAAACAAAACCTAATTTTGAACAAATTTTATGCAATAAAGAAACACTTTGGTTGAGTTTCAACCCATTTTCCTTTTGAGCTAATATTTTTCACTTTACCCGTTTGACCCGTCAAAGATCACCATAATCAATCGATCCATTTATAAGTAAATGGATTAAAATTACCACCTCTACTGAAAATCGAAATCTGTCAAGAAATATTAAACAATTAAGGGTACAAACCTCAAACATAGATGGGTCAAGATCCTCTGAATTTCGAGTGTCGCCTTTAATCACCTACCAAAATCACTATTTAATAAAACTTTATATCCTGAACTGGTTTCACTATGGTCAAGATCAATATTGATGTAACGATTTGTTTGTTCCCATAACACGTAAAAGAACAAAAACCGAAGAAAACAGACCTGCAATTTCTCATCTTCTTGTTCTCCAAATAGAGTAGTGGCTTTCTCTGGATTCCGGAGTAATAAACGCAGTTTAACATCCCTATCTAGCAATGATGCTACCACTAATTGTCCTGCAGAGAAGAAACATATTAGTACATATTATATATTGATGATACTCAACCTTATGGTTTCTAAAAGAGATGGTTATATTGTACAAATAGCACATTCCACACATGAATCAGAAGTATATAATAGAAGTTTATAAGTTCTTAATTAAAAGATAAATAAATTATTTATTACGTCATCCGGTTCTTAAATCCTGTAGCTGTTTTTAGATTTCCAATTTTAAAATGATGTATGTGTTCAGATTTAGAAGAAAACAATAGCAGATTGTTGAATTACTTACACAGGCACTAAACTTAGCAATTTAACCCTAGAAACTACAAAACAGATGCATCAATTTCTACTATTCAGCTCGATCAATCAGATCACAAAACTTCAATTCACCTCTAATTTTGTATCATGAAGTGAACATAAACATCAAACTATTGAACAATAATCAGTGCGTAAATTAACATCAAACTATTGAACAATTCACATCGACAAGAAGAATATTAGGTTAAACGAATCGTACCGACTCCTCCGGTGCCTCCGATGACGAGTACGCGCTTATTAGATGACGTAAGAGGGGTAGGAGTTGAGGTCGGAGTCTGAACTGTTTCCTGTTTGAGTGAATTGGTACAAACAGATGATTTCCGTCGTGAAACGAGCTTGGAATCCAGAAGCTTCCTTGGAAGTAGTGATGATGATGATGTACGGAAAACAGGGTTGTTTTGAAGGAATTGTGTGTGGAATGTGGGGATTTGGAGGTCTGTGATGGGAGTGAGCGATAGTTTGAAAGCCATGGAAAGGAGGATGCTGGTACTCTTTTGGGTGGTGGTTATAGTTTTCACCAAATGTGCTTACCCGACATAAATCCTTTAAAATATTGTTTTAAATTAGAGATGAGATCGGTAGTCGTACCTAAAATATTGATACCGAATTTTTGGAAAAGTAGCTATTGAATACGGTACTGAATCTATCGGTACGGTACCAATACTCATTACAAAATATTCATCTCTAGAGATATCGATAGCGTACCGGTGGTGGTACTGATAGCGAAAATACGATACCGAATTTCTGAAGAAATAGATACTGAATCTATCAGTACGGTAACAATACTCAGTATAAAATGTTCTATCCCTACTTTAAATATCACGTGTGCTTTTAAGTTTAACCATATTTATTTCTCTCTCTCAACTATATACGATTATTTTTAATACATTTATCTACCTAAAAATCTAAAATTAGCTCTGTGATGATTCATCCCTATATAACAATAGCAAGCTTGAATCGGGACTAAATTTAAAAAAATAATAATAATATATCATAGTAAAAGATATTTTAGAATATATTTATAACAGATTCTTTTCAAAGCCAATAATATGTTGAAAACCACAAAAATCACATACACACACATACATATATTGTTTCAACGAAAAAGAGTAAAATTAAAAAAACAATGTGCTATTTGTCTTTTCCCCGCTCTTTATTTGATTTTGTATTATCTCCTTGCAAAAAGTTTAAGTAGAAATATATGTTGCATATACATAAGCGTATATGCATGTGCATATTTAGACAAAAGACTTTAAATAACATATTTTGTAAAAATAAATCTTAAAATTTAAAATATACATGTATTCTAATCAATTTATATAATAAATGGTAAATGAGTTAATACAGTTCTCAGATTTCTCAACATGTATTGGTTCTAAAAAAGTATCACTTGTTTATATTTTTGTTGGAAAAAATATTTAGAAGTTGAATTTGGCCTTTGATCATCTACAATTAGCACACCTAATCCTCATTTTATGTATTCCTTAAATATGAAAAGTAGTAAATTTTATAGCCAAGTCAAATGGCAAAATAGATACTTTCTAATGAAAAAGTATCAAAAAAAATAATCAAGTCTTTTCAAGTATTTTGGGTATTTTTCTAAGGTTATTGGCTAATTAACTCTTAAGGAGGCAGCTTAGTATATGAATTTTATAACATGGTTTCATTAGGCTTTATGTTTAAATCCTAATAATTGTGCCATCAATACTTTTGGGCATGGCAAGATCGCGATCACGATCTTGAGTTCAACAAAAACTCAAGGTCGTTTAAACGCGATATTCATAACGCGATATTCATAACGTAATATAAACAACATAGTTTTAGATTATTAGATTAAAATCAAGATTCTATACAAGATCTTGTACTTGCAATGATCGTATAGAATCTTGATTCTAATCTAGTAATCTAAAACTCTATTGTTTATATTATATTATGACTATCACGTTTAAACTTTAAATCTTCCATACAATTTTTCATGTAATTAGTCTTTGATCCGAGTGTTGTATGAATTACAACACTATAAGATAGACTAGTCGGCTATTTGAGTAGGATCTTCATATCCCAATTCAATCATGTAAAAACAAAAGCAATCTCATGTGAAATCTCGACACTAGGAGAAAAGGATAATGATCAAAATCACCCAAACCCATATCATACATCGAAAGCCCCTCTCACAATATACATGACGTTTAGATGAGCAACACGACCCTAAATGTTTGCTAGCACATACAAAATCTCGTAACGTATAAGCATCTGAAAATATTTATTGCGCATTTTAAACTATTTGACCTGTCTAACAAGTTTCTTTTTAACTAAAACTTTATACTTTTAGCCATTGGGCCTAGAATTAAAAAATTGACCAAAACATTCTCATTTTTCAAAACTATGGATTGAACTTGCCCCTTTTAAAAGAACTTAATGATTAACAATGCATATGCAATGCATTGGCTATTTGACTTTCATCACCAAATGAAATCAAGCCTCAGAAAAGAGAAAAAAATAATAAGGTTGGTAATAACTTGGTATAACTACTACCAAAAATGTACAAAATTGCCAAGAATACAGTTTATGAACATGTTTCCCATCTCTCTACAAGTCAAAATTGACCAAGAGACGTTGACTTATTTATGGGAAGGTGAAATGATTCATGAACAAGTACAACTGAAGAAGCTCAGTTACCTTCATTCGGCTTCGGGATCTTCTTATATTCATAGTTGTTTATGTCAACACTCTGCTGCAAAGCCTGCAACAAAAACAATCCACTGATAAGTTTCACAAAAGATGTATTTGGGCCGGGTAAATGGGCGGGTTTTGTACATGTCAAAGCGGGTCGGGTTGGGCTGAACATATAATACTTTTTATTCCTTTTTACATTTTTATAAATAACTAATAAGTTAACTATGATTGGAAAACTATATAGTTACAATTACAATATGAACTTTTGTTAAAGAAAGCAATTTAGAAGGTTTTATGGCATTTAAATACATTTTGGATTACTTTCAACGGTTTGACCCACTCGACCCGTTTGACATGTTTCCTTTTTATTTAAATCTTCTAACTTTAACCCATTTGACCCGTTAGCGATAAGAAATAACCAAGTCGACCCATTTGTATATAAATGGTTCAAATTTCGACATTGCCACCTCTATTAGTTTCATACTAACGGGTTGATTTATATGATATTGTCACCTTTAGCTCCTCCTCCAGTGACAAGTTTTTGGGTTTGTAAGCTTCAACCGGTCCAGTTCTTGAAAGGGCTTTTTTTGTTTCAAGGATCTCCCACTCTTGGTCGTCTTTCACCTTAGCTATATCCTTGCTTAAGTACAAAATGTCACATAATAAGACGGAAATAAAGGGAAGAATATGAAACAAATGATATTATACGCATTAATTTTTTATTTAGTGAATTAGTTGAATATCACTCACCTGCCCTGCAATAGATGACCAAGCCCAAGTGCTCCAAACACGGTAAGTGAAATCATAGGAAGCCCGTATCGGATAAATGGCCCTTTCCTTCCCCACCTTTTGAACCCAGAAGCTGAATTCTGAACTCTACCAACATTTGTGGCTCCAAGTTTATTGCCTTGATCCATTGTTGTTCCAACCGTTGTCATCCTTAAAGACCGCAAAGTGACATGTACTGTAGTGGATAATACGTAACAATGATGCAGAATGTCATATCACTTAAGTGTTAACTTTAATTCATACATCATAACAGCCAGTAAATTCATATGCATTCAACCAATTGCCACTTACAGTTGTACATGTAATACATAATGTAAAGCACTTATTAGTCCATGGGCATGAGAAGATGACCGATGCAGCTAATGCTTCACTTCTATTGTTGTTGTCATTTACAATGTTTAAGATACAAATAATGTATTTATACTACAAATTATGTCCCTGTACTATTAAAAAATCTGCAAGTTGAGTTCATTAAGAACTATTTAGTGTTTTTGTCCAAACCAATTATACCTTTACCTTCTCGTGGTTTCCGAGCCTATAGAGTGTTGACAAATTTTCATTAAATAAAATCACATTTACAAAACGGTGGACTGTTCAAAACCAAATTACAACACCACATAATATCCAAATTAAGAATTCAAAACATATATCCAAATTACATTTAGAACAACTATTTTGAGACCAAAGGGCATTTTGCCCAATGGTATCCAGGTTTGTTGCATGGTGTCCCCTTCCCAATAGGTCGTGGGTTCTAGTCCCGTCGTGGACAAGTGGTGTAGATTAGGAGTAGATTTAGAGTGTGTGAGTTTGTTGTTCAACAAAAAACTACTCTTTTGAGACTTCATGTTTGAAAGCGAGTTAATAATTAATAAACTATCATTACTGATTTAAGATACTCATTCTCACTTTGAGTCGAAACTCGAATTACTGATGAAGAATAACCATTTGGGTCTTACAGGCTTTTAAAAACCAATCCAATGCCCCTCCTTGCTTCTTCCTTTTTTAAGTATCATTTTCATTCTCATTCACTGTTTATTAGTCTTGTAAATATTTTTTTTATAAAAAAAGATTTAGAAATATGATGATATCCGTAATTAAGACAAAAAGAATACCGAGTTACTAACCATATAACAAATAAAAACCACCATAAATTATTAATCATATTGTTGCAAACAAAATAACAAAGAACAAAAAAGAAGAGTTAGCCATATAGCAAACAATCAGCTATTATAAAGAAAGAAGATGAGAAAAATCACAATGCACATCGAGCCTATTAAAGGAATTCATTTAATCAGCTAATCATGTATGTTAGGAGTATGCAGTATTTACTCTTATTAATGGAATAATGGTAGGTTCCTTTTTGAGTTTTGACAGATAACAGCTATTGTTTCTGCCATTTCTGGGTTTGGCTGTTTAGCCATTATAAGGATCGTCTTCCTCTCTTGGGATAGTTCGTTCCAACTCCTTTATTTCTGTCCGTTTTACCTTCTTGTTACACGAATTGCATGCTTAGGCATTCTTGGTCTGGGTTAGGAGGACCAGCAATTGTTCTTGATTCACAGGGAGAGACATACCCTGTTTTTTTGTTTTGACTGTTGCATATACGTGTTGCATCTGTTTGATTAATGAGCAATTTGTCTATTCTATTTGCTAAACTGTGGTTAAAATAAAAATAAATATTCTATTTGCTTAACTGTGGTTAAAATAAAAATAAATACATCTTGTGTATTATTTCAAACATAGACGGTAGGTGGAATAATGTCTCCTTGAGATCATGTTCAGGGGAGAGGGGTGTATCTAGTGCTAACCATAAGGGGTATAGGTTACGTTTGGCATCTTGGAATGTAGGAAGCCTAACTAGTAAGTTGTTAGAGTTAGTAGACGTGCTTAGAAAACATAGGATTCAGGTAGCTTGCCTTCAGGAGACTAGTCAAAGGGGGGGTGAGTGTAATGGCTACAAACTGTTGCATTCTGGTTGCGATGGAACAAAAAATGGGGTGGGTTTTCTAGTTGCTAAAGAACTGCACGGTAATGTGGTGGAAGTGAAAAGATATAATGATAGGATCATGGTATTGAGAGTAGTACTTGGTGAGGAAGTTGTGGCAATTGTTAGCGCTTATGCATCACATGTAGGTCTAGGAGACCAAGAAAGGAGGGATTTTTGGGGTAGTTTAGACGGAGTAATGAGGGCATTACCTAGACAGGAGAAAATATGCTTAGGAGGTGATTTTAATGGTCACGTTGGTAAGGAGAGTGATGGTTTTCCGATGGTTCATGGAGGTTTTGGTTATGGTGTTAGAAACGATAATGGTAGGGAGCTTCTTGACTTTGCGCTTGCGCATGATCTTGGTATTATAAACACGTTCTTTATAAAGAGGGAATCACATTTGATTACTTTTAGTAGCGGGGGGCGCAACACGCAGATCGACTATTTCCTGATGAGACAAGGGGATCGCAATTGGTAGAAGGATTGCAAGGTAATTCCAGGAAAGTCAGTAGCGACCCAACATCGTCTGTTGGTGGCCGATTTTACCTTGAGAAAAAGGGTGGCGGAGAGGAGAAGAAAAAATAAACCAAGGATCAGATGGGGGAATTTGAAGGACGAAAACATCAATTTGTTTAAAGATAAAGTCATGGCGATGAACACAAATACTAAGGATGGCGACACAAACCAGATGTGGGTTGCTATGGCAACCACTGTTACGCAGGCAGCAAAGGAAACCCTCGGAGTCACATTGGGAGCAACAAGAGGACATCAGGAGTATTGGTGGTGGAATGAGGAGGTGCGGAGCAAGATAAAGGACAAGCAACAACGCTTTAAAGAGATGTTGCAGTGCAGTAATGGAGAGGAGATAATGACACTACGGGAGAACTATAGACAGGCAAAGAGGGAAGCTAAAAAGGCAGTGAGTGAGGCAAAGAATTTTGCCTATGAAACGATGTATAGAAAACTAGACACCAAGGAAGGGGAGCATCATATGTTTAAGATTGCCAAAAATAGGGAGCGTAGGAGACAAGATCTTGGGGTCGTGAAGTTTATCAAGGAAGATGATGGAAGAGTTTTGGTAAAGGGACGAGACATCAAGCTGAGATGGCAAAACTATTTCTACACCCTTTTCAACAGTTGTAGACCAAGTCTAGCCATAACGGAGAATCCCACTACTCAATCCAGTCAACGAAATAATTGTTATTGTCGAAATATCACACAGGAAGAAGTGAGGAGTGCTCTTAAGAAGATGGGAAGAGCTAAGGCAGTCGGTCCAGACAACATACCCATTGAAGCGTGGAAGTGTATGGGAGAGGAAGGCGTTCAGTGGTTGACAAGACTGTTCAACAATATCTTCAAAACCGGGAAGATGCCAGATCAGTGGAGGCGTAGTGTCTTAGTACCCCTATATAAAAACAAAGGAGATGCTCAATGTTGTGCTAACTACAGGGGGATTAAGCTCCTATGTCATACAATGAAATTATGGGAAAGAGTTATAGATACAAGGATTAGACGACAAACCCAGGTTACAGCAAACCAATTTGGGTTCATGCCAGGCCGGTCCACTACGGAGGCGATACACATTTTAAGAAGATTAATGGAAAAGTACAGAGAGAAGAAACATGATTTACATATGGTGTTCATCGATCTTGAAAAGGCGTACGATAGTGTGCCTAGAAGATTGATCTGGGAAAGTCTGGAGGGAAGAGGGATCCCTAGTAAATATATTGAGGCAATTAGGGATATGTATCATGAGGCTAAGACATGCGTCCGAGCACCCGTGGAGGATACAGACTTTTTTCCGGTGGAAGTGGGAGTTCACCAGGGGTCGGCACTAAGCCCCTTTCTCTTTGCAGTAGTTTTGGATGAGTTGTCAAAGTCGATTCAAGAAGCAATTCCATGGTGCATGCTTTTTGCTGATGATATCATGTTGATTGCAGAAAGTAAAGAGACATTGAACAACAGACTAGAGGAATGGAGAACAGTCTTAGAGCACAAATGTTTGAAGATAAGCCGATCTAAAACCGAGTACCTTCACTGCAACTTTAGAGGTGCAAACGTCGACGAGGAGACCCAGATTTCTATTGAAGGTGGGGTTGTCCCTAAGACACTGAAGTTCAAGTATCTAGGATCTGTCATCCAGAGTAACGGGGACATCGACAATGATGTAGTCCATCGGGTGCAGGCTGGTTGGTGTAAATGGAGAGCGGCCTCAGGTGTTTTGTGCGACAAGAGGTTCCCAATAGGGTTAAAGGGTAAATTTTATAGGGTAGCAGTTCGCCCAGCGATGCTATATGGAACCGATTGTTGGGCCATCAAGAAGACACAAGCTCGAAAAATGAATGTAGCTGAGATGAGGATGTTGAGGTGGATGTGTGGACACACAAGAAAGGACCGAATAAGAAATGAAGTTGTTCGGAAGAGATTGGGAGTCACATGTATCTCAGATAAGATAAGAGAAGGAAGATTGAGATGGTTTGGACATGTCAAGAGGAGACAGAGCACAGATCCAGTGAGAACGGTGGAAACTCTCGTTGTAGAGGGGAAAAGGAGTAGGGGGAGACCAAAATTAACGTGGGATGAGAGGATTAGGCTTGATTTGCTAGATTTACACCTCTCAGAGGACATGATCAATGATAGGATTTCATGGAGACGTCGTATTAGGGTTTTAGGATGAGTGACCCGTTGTGTGGGAGAGTAGAGTTGTTTAGCAAAGATTTTGCGTATGTCTTGTTTCTTGTAGGTGTGTTGTGTTTCTTGTGACTAATATACTCTAGTCATACACTGCTAATTGTTAGATTACTGTTAGATTTATTTTACTTTATTACTCATTAATTTTATTTATATTTTTATCTTTTTCTTTCCCATGGAGCCGGGGGTCTAAACGGGAGCAGCCTCTCTATCCCTTGGGATAGGGGTAAGGTTTGCCCTCATCACACCCTCCCCAGACCCTACTAATAGCGTTAGCTATGTGTGGGATTATACTGGGTACGTTTGGTTTGGTTTGGTTTCCTCTCTTGGGATAGAGGTAAGGTTTGCCCTCATCTGACCCTCCTCAAACCCAAATGTTGAAGTGGGATTTTACTGGACATGTTTGTTTGTTTGTTTAAGAATCATATTCCCTTATACTACTTATATGATACGGCTTGTTTATACTTCCAGCCAAAATAGTAGTTACATTTAGGGGCTGTTTGGTAGCCTCTTAATGATTCTATTAAGAGGCTTACCTCTGAATCGGACAGAGGTAAGGATGTTTGTTTTGCTGAAACCCACCTCTTAATGGTTCTACAAGCCTCTTAATGGTTCAGCAATAAAACAATGTTGAACCATTCAGAGCTCTTAATGGTTCAGCACTTAATGGTTCAGATTTTGCCAAACAGCCCCTTAGCTATTAGTTTAGTTGGGCCATTCTATTAGGGTTATCAAATGTAAGCATGGCCACCGATCTTTTACCTATTGAACAGAACTTTGAATCATGAGATTTGATATCTGATTAATTGAGTTACACAAAGTTGTTATTTGTGTGTATGTAGGGTTGTGAGCCCTTTCTATTTTACATATATAGGGTGATCAAGTGCAAGCATAGGCAACGATCTTTTACCTATTGAATATAACTTTGAATCACTGGAGTTGCTCTATGATTACTTAAGTTCCACAAAGTTGTTCTTTGTGTATATAGTTGTTGATTTCTATTTGATCTTTAGCAGTGGTAACAGAGCTTCCTGAAATCATTTATTTACGATACTTCAAGATGTGTCTAATAATTCATATTTATAGAGTTTACTAGAGTTTGATAGATTTAAAAACGTTCTTTTATCTTATGAAAATAATATAAGACTATTAAACCTTTAACCTCCAACAAGAGTTGTACATATGTAGTGAGTAATAAAATATGAGCTTAAGACTAAAAGTATTCAAACGGTTCATACAAACTTACCACGAACCTATCTTTTATCATTAATTCGGAAACGGAATACAAAACATAGTAAAGACTAACACATGATAACCACATAACAACTAACAACTAATATCTGATAACGGATAGTTGATAAATGCATTGATAATAGTTGATAATTGATAACGGAAATTTGATATGGAACCGATAACAGGCCACTGATAACGGAATTCTAATGATGGAAATCTGATATTGAACTGATAGCAAACTTCTGAATTGATAGTGATGACTAAAATGAACTAATAACAAACTACTGATAACAAAAATCCGATAATTAACATGAGAACCATATATATAGAAAATAAGTCGTACACACAGCCAAACAAACCATATATACAGACGGGTACATAGCTAGCTAGCCTATGCATCGAATCTGTGTTAGGAATCAGAGTCGGTAGCGCAGCGGACACAACACACAAACACACTTAAACGAAAATAAGAAAGCAATAAACGACACAAGGATTTATAGTGGTTCGGTCAAGGTGACCTACATCCACTTGCTGCAACTAGGGTTTACTTTTATTGATAGGTGCTACAAGAATTACAATTACAAGACTGAGATATATATAAGACAAAATTAGGTTAAACTAAAATAGGTAACAATGGGTTTTAGCCCATTAGGGCCGGCTGCCCTATTCCCCTTAATTCCAGCCGTAACAGGCCCAAAGGGGAGCCCAGCCCGGCCCAAACCCAATAGCTTTTATAACCCAACAATCTCCCACTTGAAAGCTTTGCCCATACAAACCATCCAAGCTAACTCAGCACCAGTAACTCCAGTAATCTTTATAATCAAGTCCTCCAAGCCCAAGCTAAGACTCCATGTCAAACCCTCCTAGTTGCAGCGGCCCTTATCATCAGTTACCTGAAAGGCCCGTTGAAGCTCCACCGAGCTTCAACCCAAAACCAGTCATACCAGACCCAGCCGTGATTATCTCCACCACCGACCCATCTTCTGTCTCAACCGACTTGCACGGTCCGCCGGCTCCAGAGATGCACCGAAGACCATTATCACTCTCCAAATTCAGCAAACAATCCTCAGGAGAGACTTTCTCATTCGGATTCTTGGTTTTCAAAACCCAACGGACTCTTGGAACTGTACCTGGAACACGTCCCGTGCTCCCACTGTTCCCAAACCCCCTGACTGGTTTCACCCTCCGAACACATTCAACTGACATCTTGGTTTAAAAAAGCGCTAGGCGAGGCGTTTTGGTCCCAAAATCCGAGGCGCCACGCCTCAGGCGCGAGGCGAGGGCTTCACGTATGCGAGGCGCTAAAACTAAAATAAATAATAAAAAATATATTATGCATGACAAACTTCACTTCTTAATCATAAAAAACACAAAACATAGTTTTAATATCATATATTCACAATCACATATGGTAAAGTCACAGTAGTCTAAATAAATTAAAATAAATAATTGTGTGTAGAACTCGAACCCACGATATTCCGGCTAAAGTAACACATGAAGCTGCTGTGAATCGAGTGTAGGCCCAGCTGATTTTATGCCAAGAACAGTCAGAAACACATGAAGCGGCGCTTCATAGCGCTTCTTGTTTATAGAGCGCCTCGCAGTTTTGAGGCGTTTTGCCTCGGGCGCCTCACGCTTTAAGCGTCGCCTCATGGCGCTTTTTTAAACCAAGACTGACATCTCAGTAGCTCCAGGCTTCACGTTTGCAAAGTGAACCCTCTTAGTGCGAGATTCAAGGAACCGGATTTTATCACTCTGAACCGGGACGGTCACACATCCCTCATCAGGTACCTCAACTAAATACAGTGATCCTCGTTTTTCTCCCCGAGCAATAACGAGATTTCCATCTAACACTTTCCACTGCCAAACTTGACATTCAGTCCCTGTTCATCCAATTGACTAACAGAAATAAGATTCATCATCAGACCTGGAATTACCCTGACGTTTTGCAAGTTCCATGCAGTTCTTAATGGAGTCTTCAGATTAACATCTCCCATGCCCGTAACCTTTAAGGTTTCACCATTTCCTAGTCTTACCTGTCCAAAATCACCTTCTTTTAGATTCACCATTGATTCACTGCTGTGCATAGCATGAATCGATGCTCCTGAATCCATGACCCAAGAGCCCACACTGCTTTCCACACTACAAACCAGTGCATCATCATAACAGACGACCTCAGTAGTGTTCACTTCAGCAGACTTTTCCTTTTTGGCCTTTGGGCAGTGACTCTTAAAATGCCCAACTTCTTTGCAGCCCCAACATGTGACAGTCTTAGGAGTCCTGGATGAACTCCTACCCCTGCTCCCACTTTCCCTGTTATTCCCTCTTCCCCTGCTTACACTTAACAATTCAGAAGAAGATGAGCTACCTTGCTTCCTGCGTCTTATGTCTTCTCCAAGAATCAAATCTCTCATCCCTTCAAATGTAAAACCACTAGGGCCTGTAGAATTGGTAATAGCAGTTACCGTTCCGGACCAGCTATTCGGCAGTGAAGATAACAGCGCCAGACCTTGAGTTTCATCATCAAAATTGATTCCCACAGAACTCAATCTGGACAAAAGTGAATTTAAATTGTTGATATGTTCACAACGTCTCCTTCCTTCATCATAGTCAAGAAAAATTCTCTCAACAAGAACAGTTTATTTGCCGCCGACGGTTTCTCATACATGTTTGACAAAGCTGTCATCATGCCACGAGCCGTGGTTTCCTTCATGATGTTGAACGCAACACTCCTCGTCAAAGACAATGTAATAGCCGCCTTGGCCTTCTTGTCCTTCGAATCCCAAACATCTTGACTAATCTTATCAGTTTTTTCTTCCAATACCACATCCAAGTCCCTTTGACTCAACAGAGCTACAATTTGCATCTTCCACCATGCAAAGTCTGTCCCGTCGAACTTCTCAATCTGTACCTTCCCGTCCTCAGCCATCACAATAGCAAACAGAAAACAGATAAACGAACTTGAACACGAAAAAAAAAAACTTAACCCGTCGACTCAAGGGTTAGAACCCTAATCGGCGATCAACCTGGCAGCAACCCAAATCAACAGCGACCAGAAAACCATCCACCACAGTCCCGGCGACCAACAGTGTCAGGCGGCTACCTCAAAACCCTAATCGAACCCGCTCTACACTTCCTCCCTTCCTGCGACAGTGATTAGCAGCCAAAACAGGCTCCAATCAGCCCTGTTACAGCCGAACAGAAGCAGAACAGAAACGGAACAGCAGCAACAGTCAGCGACTAGATCTCCAGCGACAAAAACAGCCGCAAAAAATCGAAACAGCAGCCCTTGCGGCTTCGAACCAGAACTCAGCAGATTGGTTCAGCACCAATCGCAATTCTGACAACCTCTCGGATCGTTTTTCCGTGCGAAAACCGTGTGTAACAACGAGCCAATAGGAATCAGAGTCGGTAGCGCAGCGGACACAACACACAAACACACTTAAACGAAAAGAAGAAAGCAATAAACGACACAAGGATTTATAGTGGTTCGGTCAAGGTGACCTACATCCACTTGCTGCAACTAGGGTTTACTTTTATTGATAGGTGCTACAAGAATTACAATTACAAGACTGAGATATATATAAGACAAAATTAGGTTAAACTAAAATAGTTAACAATGGGTTTTAGCCCATTAGGGCCGGCTGCCCTATTCCCCTTAATTCCAGCCGTAACAGGCCCAAAGGGGAGCCCAGCCCGGCCCAAACCCAATAGCTTTCATAACCCAACAATCTGAGACGGTGTGTGTGACGTACACACATAATCCATCCCCTTGAATTTATGACTTTTAGGATCAATTCATACGTCTCCCAAAAGTAAAATAAATATAATGTGGCCAATGTACTCCCAAAGTACTAAATGTAGACGTCGTGATCTTAAACCACCAATTCACGATAGTACCGTGGAATTAACACCACAATGATGTGTCTGGGGAGCACCCCCAAGTAGGGACATGCTCGGGTAACAAAGTAGGGTAACAAAGTAGTGAAAGTATAAGGGTAGTCCAACCTAACTCATAATTGAGATTGTATCATACAGGTCCAAAATCTTATCATCTAAGAGAACATACAAGAGTACAACTTCGTTAAAGAGCTATTGCATGCTTAAAGTTTATAACAGTTAGGATCTATTTGCTTGGCAGGAATTCATGTGAATTCAATGGAATTGGAATTTAAATTCCATCCCTTTCCATGTTTGGTTGGCTAAGCGAAGGAATTGGAAGTGGAAGTGGAATTGGAATAAATTCCAACCAAATCCTTCAATCGATGGAATTCATAACCCCTCAAACATTTCAAGGAAACCTCAAGAATAATTTACGTAATAACCCTAGCCGTTTTTATTTCTTTCTTACATTTTTTTAAGATATATATGAATTTGGATCTTTGTTTTTTTTTATATTATTGATTTTACCAGATAATTTTGTCATTTTAAGTATTATTAATTCTATTAAAAAATATATCAAGCCAAACACATTATGGATTTTCAAAGGAATTTGATTCCAATTCCGCTAACCAAACACCCCTTGAGTGTGTGTAGAGGTGCCAGATTCACACAACAAACATGGTTTCTAATAATATGTGTTTATGGAATGGGGGAGCAAGGTTAACTTTTAGAATCCTCCGGTATGTTTATCTTCTTTAATGAAATCAAATTCTAAGTTGTGAATGCTTTAGTCGCCAGAATGATAAAGCAGATCAAAATTGACAAACCCTAGTTGGAAAAATGTACATGTATGTATGATGTTCGCATTGCTTAAAGAATCGAGTACGATTGTTACCTGGTCTTGTTAAACAAAACAGATCGAATTGCAGGAGTCGTTGAAGCGATGGTCGACGGCCTTCGTAAAGCAGATCCACGGTAAATCGTTTGACTGAAGGTGGTGTGCGGAGGTGACTCACATCACCTGGGAATTCGCCGGCTTCGTGTGTGAATACAGAAATCAAAAGCAGAACAAGGGGTTTTTGTTATTAAACTCAAAACTAGTATTAAGCGTAATATGGTTGGAAAATAAAAAAAACTGGTTTGCTTACGGCCCCACGCTTTGCGGCGGGCACCCGCGTAATCGTTTTTTGTCAACGTCCAGCGTTAGGAGCTTGGTCATTATCGGTTATGTTGGGTTTGTGGAGGCTTTTAGCCGGCCCTAACCCTAATGGGTTATTTTAGGCTTGTTGCCTAAAATACGTTTTCTTATTCTCCAAGTTATTTATCTTATAAATACCGTAATTGTAATCTTTGAGCACCTAATAAGAATAAACCCTAGTTGCAACAGCGGATGTAGGTCACCTTGACCGAAACACTATAAATTTCCCGTGTCCTTCTATTTTCTGTCTATTGTGTGTGTGTGTTTGTTTGCTTCCGTGGGACCGCCTCTGATCTAATACCTAACAAGTGATATCAGAGTCAGGTTCGGTAAACACACGGTTCTACACTGGGGATCGCAGAAAGAGGGAATAAGGTTGTCGAGATTGGGTTGTTTTGATGTTTCTGTTTTTGTTGTTGAATTGCGATCTAAAGGGCTGATCGCGGCCTGTTTGGTTGCTGTTTTTCTACCGCAATTAGGGTTATAAGAACCCTAGGAGCCGCCGCAAAGGGGGAGACAGCAGGGGCTTGTTCCAAAAAAAAATTTTGTGTTTTTTGCAATTAGGGTTTCTGTTTTGAACCCTTGAAGTTCCTGGTTACACTCGGGTTGCAAGAGAAGTTGCCAGGTTCGAGTGCTTCAGGTTTTAGGGTTTCTTTGGAGGTTTGCTTGGCTTCGGTTAGTTTTTTTTTTTGGTTTTTGCTAAAGTTTAATCTTTGTTGGCTGTTCGTTATCAACTTCAATTGGGGTACCGGGTTTTGTGAACGAGAACAGTGGGTCGAGTCCTTGACAGTGTTCAGTAGATCAACCGTCAAGTTCTTTAGGCCCGAGCCATTGTTGTGTCTGTTCATTGTTTCTTGATTCTATCTGTTTCTCGTTTGCAATGGATGAAGACGGGAGGGTTCAGATTGAAAAGTTTAACGTGACCAATTTTGCTTGGTGGAAAATGCAAATAGAAGCATTGCTAAGTCAAAAAGATTTGGATATGGTATTAGAGGAAAAATCGGCTAGAATATAGAGAGTTGACGAAGCATTTTGGAATCCCCAAGGACAATAAAGCTAAAGGGGTGATTACATTGGCTTTGACGAGGAGTGTTGCATTTAATATTATGCAAGAAACCACGGCTCGTGGTATGTTAGTGGCTCTATCAAATATGTATGAAAAGCCATCTGTAGCTAATAAGGTGTTCTTAATGAGGGAATTGCTCATGACTATGATGCATGAGGGAAGCTCAGTCACAAGTCACATCAATGATCTTAACTCGATCATGTCCTAGGTATCATCTATGGGCACAAAGTTTGATGATGAGACTCAAGCTGTTATACTGCTATTTTCTTTACCTGATAGTTGGTCCGGATTTGTTACAGCTGTTACTAGCTCCACGGGGACTGGTGGTATGACATTTGAAGGGATCCGGGATAGTGTACTGGGTGAGGACATTCGTCGGAAAAGCACTAGTAGTGGACCATCTTCTGAGATGTTTCATGTTAGCAGGGCAAGGGATAATAACAAGAGCAGTGGGAGTCGGGGGAGGAGTTCTTCTAGAACTCGGAAGAATGTGAAGTGTTGGAGCTGCAATGAGGTTGGACATGTTAAGAGTCAATGTCCAGGTAGGAAAAATGAAGTGAACAATGTAGAAAAAGTGGTTGTTCGCTATGATGATGCACTGGTCTGCAGTGTAGAATCTGCCACTGACTCTTGGGTTATGGATTCTGGATCTTCGTTTCATGCCATACACAGCGGGGAGATGATGGTGAATCTGAAAGTTGGTGACTCTGGGAAGGTACGATTAGCCAATGACGAGATTCTTGAAGTAACGGGCATAGGGGATATTAATCTTGTTACTCCATTGGGTACTACTTGGAACTTGAAGGATGTCAGGGTGATTCTAGGTCTGAAGACGAAGCTTATTTTTGTCGATTAGTTAGATGAACAGAGACTGAAAGTAAAGTTTGGTGTTGGTATGTGGAAAGTGATTAATGGAAACCTGGTAATAGCTCGTGGAAAGAAACGCGAGTCATTGTATATGGTTGAGGTATCTACTGAGGGAGTAACCATCCCGGTTAAGCAAGACAAAGTCTGTTTCACTGAATCCAGTAAGCATAAGAGGGTTCAATTTGCAAACGTGAAGCCTGGAGCCTTAGGGATGTTAGTTGAATGTGTTCGGAAGTTTAAACCAGTCAGGGGATTTGATGACAGTGGGAGCATGGGACGTGTTCCGGGTATAGTTACAAAGAACCGTTAGGTTTTGAAGACAAAAGGTCTGACTGAAGGAAAATTCTCTCCTGGGAATAGTTTGCTGAATTTGGGGAGTGCTAATGGTTCTTAGTGTATCTCTGAAGCTAGTGGAACGTGTAAACCAGCTGAGACAGAGGATGAGTCAGTAATGACTGTTGGGTTGGAGCTCGGGGGAGCTTCAACTGTCCCTTCATGTACTTGATGAGAGGGGGTGGTTGCAACTAGGGTGACTGGATGAAGTCTTAGCTTTTTTAAAGGAACTGAAGGCTTGGAAGACTTGGATTTTGAAGATTGTTGGAGTTACTGGATCTGGGTTTACTTGGATGACGTTTGTGGACTGTGCAAAGCCTCCAAGTAGGAGATTGTTGGGTTTGTGGAGGCTTTTAGCCGGCCCTAACCCTAATGGATTATTTTAGGCTTGTTGCCTAAAATATGTTTCTTATTCTCCAAGTTATTTATCTTATAAATATCTATGATGTAGTTGTAATCTTTGAGCACCTAATAAGAATAAACCATAGTTGCAACAGTGGATGTAGGTCACCTTGACCGAACCACTATAAATTTCTCGTGTCCTTCTATTTTCTGTCAATTGTGTGTGTGTGTTTGTTTGCTTCCACAGGACCGCCTCTGATCTAATACCTAACATGTTCGGGCGTCAAAAACCATAATAACGAATACCGAGACCGATTATGATAATACCAGTATTGGCAATAATGTTCGCTCATAGTAGGTTCGGCTTGTCACGGTACCATACCGGTAACGACACTTGCTATGGGCAGCGATACAAAAAAATAATCGATTTTGAATACAACTCCGTTTAAAAAAATAAATCGAAACTTTAACAAAAAAAATTAAAAAAAACCATGAATTTCGTTTTTAAAAAAAGTTAACGAACGCAAGTTATTATACAAAAATGAAAATAATGCATAATTAAACTGATTAAAAGCATAAAATATATATAGTATAAGGGATGGAAAACAAAAAAAAAATTGCCAGCTGGCTAATGCTAGGTTCATCATGGATAAATAAATTTTAGCATGAAAAAAAACACTTATATTTTCTACACGAAAATAATATAATACATAATAACGAATTGGATTTTGCGTGTTTCTTTACTTAATTAGCATGCGTAAAATTAGCAAACCAATAAAACTCAATTTATAGGCCACGTTCTTCTATTAAGCATGTGTTTTTATAATAAATTTAATTAAGTTAAAGAAACTGAAAATGGTAAAACCTAATGTGGAATGGATAAAATGGTAAAGGGGAGCACCTAACAGAAATCGAACATGGGTGGGTGTGGCTAGCCAAAAGTAAGTGAAACAGTGGGCTAAGCCCAATAGTTGTGTTTATTGCAAAGTGATTTAATATATATGTAAATGTTAAAGTCAGGTATGTAAGACAAAGTTGTCCCTGTAGCTAACACGTTTCCTTTTAAAAGGATTACTAATGTCTTTTTTTAATCCATTTTTTAATTTTATTGTATAACACCGTCTGTTTTCACGTTAGAATTATGGGTATTTGTCTTTTAGAAACTAAAGGGGATACCCCCTCCCCCGCATGAATATAAGGAAAAAGACAAAGGCAACGGAAAAAGAGGGAAGCAAAATGTGATTGCTTTTAATCAAGCTGACACGATAAGCATCAAACGTGAGAAACAGAGTTTGCTTGCATGCATACCCAAGCAAGTCGGGGGTACATAGAGAAAGAAAAGGGAATAAGGAGGTTAGTGGGTTTTCAGTCACAAACACACAAGAAACAGAAAAATATGGAAACAAAAAGAGGCTGCAAGGACAGCCTCCCGTACGAGGAAGAATAAATGCTTGCGTGCATACCCAAGCAAGCCGAGGGTACATAGATAAAGAAAAGGGAAAGGAGGTTAGTGGGTTTTCAGTCACAAACACACAAGAAAAGATATACACATTCCTCTGGTAATCATCCGGAGAGAATCATCAGGCCCTTGTATCATATTTGTTTCCCCTAGCCAAGTATTTATTCTCACGTCGGAGGTTGATCATGGAAACACCCCTGGGCTCTCCACGGCGAGGCTAACAATGTTTTGTTTTGTGGGGAAGCTTATAGAAGACGAAGGTACCATCTCTCATCAGTAACCGGTGCGGATTTGGTACGCAACATTGGCGCCATCTGTGGGATTGTTCTCTGATATTCAGTCCTTTTGATAAAGGAATTGGAAGATGGACTTCCTACTCCAGAAATGAGCAATGGTTGGCATGGCTGATCCTAATGAGATTCCGACGTTGGACTTCAGAAAAATAAAAACCACAGGGATAACAACGAGTACAGTCGAGGCAAGTCCTTACCTAAAGGGAATGCATGTTAGCAAAGACCCGATCATAATAGCAATCAACGAAGGGGAAGACGAGGGGACACAACATTCAGAGAAATCTGAGCCATACATAACATCGAAGTCCGTTCGCAATAACAGAGAAAGACTGAGGAAGCAGCCAGAAGAACTGGACCGAACAGACAAATTAAGCGAAATTAGATCGAGGCTGACGTTTGAAAACGAAGAACGAACACCCACCAGTAAATCCCCAATCATCCCACCAGTCATTGTGACATAAGGAAGAAAAGCCAAAGACAGGCAGCCACCAATGGGGGACGCAAGATATGAAGAAGGATCTAGCGAAAAGAAAAGGTTAGTGACTCAGGGGCATTTTGGGAATCGTTGTTGGCAGCTTTGAACAGTAGGAGGCTCCCCCTGCAGGGAAAATTCAGTCATGAAACTCGGACTACTACCGAAAGCCGGGCAGGTCCGCTGTTACGACCTTACAGGCCGACAAAGATTTCAGATCACTCAAAATTCACCAAATGGATAGTTGAAGCCCTTATGCCGTCGAGGCTTAAAGTCCCATCCCACGTGGGGAAGTACGACAAAACCCAAGACCAGAGGACCACCTGTATATATTCGCAGGGGCAGGACAAGTAGGGCAATAGAGCATGCCTACATGGTGCCACATGTTTGTCCAAACACTAACATGACCCGTCAACAGTCTCTAGTCTTGAAGTATAGAAGGATATGAAGAACTACGGGACAAGTTCTTAAGAAATTTCAGTCAAAGCAAAAAGACCATCAAAAACCCAAATGAGATCTTGCATATAAGGAGGAAGGATGAATAATCCATGGAGGCGTTCATGGAACTTTTCGTAAGTGAAGGCATGCAGATCCGCGACGTACCTGAAGTAATGAAGATAAGAGATTTCATACACGGCGTTCGACACCCACAGTTGTGTGAAAAATAAGAGAGGATTTCCTTGCCACCTTTGACGAATTAATGGACAGAGTCCAGACATTCGTTAGGGGGAATACATAGGGAACATGGCCAGAGAATGGGAAGTCAAAAGAAACACACAAGCCCCAAAAGGATGGGATTCATCCTTCCAACGGACAGATAACTTCTCACCTAAACTCAAAGCTGCACTAGAGAGACCTCAGGCAACTTTCTCCCCATACAAACCGGCCTAAGCTACCCTTTGGGAGACCTAAATTATCCCAGCCAGGTACGAAGACATAGCCTCATGAATACTATAAGTACCACAGAAGCAATGGGCACAAAACCGATAATTGCATCCAACTCAAGAGGGAAATTGAAATGGCAGTAAAGTCAGGGAGACTTTCTCACCTAATAAGATGAGTAAAGGGGAGGGGGAGAACCTCCTAATGAAGGAGGGTTGATGGCAACAAAAGACAGGGAGTACGTAGGCATGGTCAAGAGAAGGTCCCAAGAAGAGAACACAAGCGAAGGGCGAATGGTGCGAAAGAAAGAAAATGATGAGCCTTAGATGAAACCCCCATTACATTCCCGACTTTAAGTTTTGACGAAGCATAGGAAGCACCACTCAACATCTCGGCCGATGTCGCGAGGCACATAGTAGCCCGCATACATGTTGATGGGGAAGCGAGACAAAGATCATGTACGGGCATTGCTTCACATGGTTAAGAAAAAGCACCACGGACCTCCTCGAATATGATCCCGATCCTTGTAACATTCATAATTTTCTCGTACCAAATTTAACAAAAATATAAGTGCAAGGATTAATAATATAAATATATAAAAGATCAAGGACCAAAAAAATGAAAAAAATTGAAATTTCATCGGTAGCGGACCGCTGTCATAGCCATAACGGTCCGCTACGTGGTCCCAACGACAATCATGAAATAATGACAGGTGCTCTGATGAGGCACATAGTAGCCCGCATACATGTTGATGGGGAAGTGAGACAAAGATCATGTACGGGCATTGCTTCACATGGTTAAGAAAAAGCACCACGGACCTCCTCGAATATGATCCCGATCCTTGTAACATTCATAATTTTCTCGTACCAAATTTAACAAAAATATAAGTGCAAGGATTAATAATATAAATATATAAAAGATCAAGGACCAAAAAAAAGAAAAAAATTGAAATTTCATCGGTAGCGGACCGCTGTCATAGCCATAATGGTCCGCTACGTGGTCCCAACGACAATCATGAAATAATGACAGGTGCTCTGATGAGACATCTAGGGTTTCTGACACGTGTCATTAGTAGTGGACCGCTACCAGACCCGTAACGGTCCACTACATCCGCCAAAACGTGGAGGTCCGTTAGAGGGAAATTTGTTTGGGTGGCGGACTGCTACCTTGTTCCATAATGATCCGCTAGCCACAATTGTAGCTACAATTTCTTAGCCTTCCACATGTTTTGCTGACTCGTTAGGTTTAGGGCGGTAGCGGACTGCTATCTTCCTTCCTAACGGTCTGCTACGGACCACATAATTGCAAGTAATTAATCTTAATCACACTGCGAACTTATTTTTTGTATAGTCGAGCCATCCCTGTATGACAGTCGATTCACCGCTAACTTATAAAGTTTTTAAATCTGGTCCAACTAGTCCTACCAATGGACCTTTAAGACAGTCGATTCACCGGTTAAAAAAGTAAAAAACATTGTTTTTAACTATCTCTATTATAATAAAACACTAAATAAATGGACACATGTCATCACCACATTCCACCTCACAAGTGTTTTCCCCAAAAACCAAATTTACATCCACTATTTAATCTTTCCATATTTAGCTTAATTTTTCTTGAAAATTATATAAATAAGCATTTAACAAATCAATTCACCATTTTTACCATTGACTCGATTTTTTTTTTAATTTTCATCAAAAGTGAATATTTAAAAAAAATCAAGAATAAAAAATAGGAGATTTTAAAAAACGAGTTTTTAAAGTTTTATTATTAAAAAAACGAGTTTATAAAATTTTATTATTAAAAAAGCAAGATTTTTTAATTTTACATAAAGAAATTTGAAAACACTACTTTTGTATTTTAAACAATTATGTGTTAAAATAAAGTTTACTAATATTTATAGTAGTTTTTTAATTAAGTTTGGTATTTATAAATAAATTTTTTATTTGAATTTTAAAATTTTAATAGTTATTTTTTAATTAAAATTAAGAAATTTATAAATATTTATTTTTAAAAGAGTATTATATTTTAAACTTTATTTTTTTTAAATGACGAGATTTTTTTTTTCAAAAAAATATCATTGTTTCAATTCTAATTTATTAGTTTTAATTTTTTTCATATTTAATTTTGAAATTTAAAATTTAAATTGTGTCGATATTAAATTTTGAATTTAAAAGACGATATATTTTTGAAATTTAAATTTTATTTGTATTTTTTATTTTATTTTAAATGATAGATTAAATATTAAAACCTTAGCGAGATTTTTCGTATAATAGGCGAGATTTAAAAAAAAAATAATTTAATTTTGATACGTAAATTTAATTACAACTTAAATATTTGTAAAAATGTGTAACACTCTAATTTTAAACACCGATTAATTAATCATTAAAACACGCGGAAGCATTTGTCCCAAGAAAAGATTTATATATATATATATCCTCGCGTGGCACGAGGGCCAGGCCCCCTCCCTTCGCGTCGCAAGGGAGTCCAAAAACCAGGTCTTTCACGTGTCGCGAAAGACCCTCCTCTGGTTTTTCGCGTGGCGCGAAGGCCCCAGTAGACAGAAAATTTCATTACTGCTGCAGCTTTCAACACTTACCAATTTTTTTTTCCAACATTAACCCATTTAGCCATAAAAATTTCCCAACACTTAGATTTGAGTTCTAACATTCAAAATAACATACTTTTATACCAAAAACTACACTTTCACGTATCGGTTTACACCCATGATGGACATCTATAAACACCCTCAATCCCACAAAAGAAAAACGCATACGAGAATCCATCATACGCCATGAACTTGACCTTGATCATACAGGAGCTTTTCATACATGTCACCACATATAAATCACCATTCGTAATGAATACAAATCATAACAACAAGGTAAAGTGTTACCATATTCACCCATTTGATCCGTTTCCACCCAATTATCCTTTAGGCAACAAGTCACTAGCATAACACCATACAAGTTCCTATCTTTCCTTATAATCATCCCGTATTTTACAACATTTTATTTCCATTATGGCACAAGACCATAACTCCTTTACAAATTCAACATGGTACCTAGACCATAATTTCACCACATTTCCATTATGATACTTCGACCATAAATTCACCACATTTTCATTATGATTCTGAGACCATAACTTCACTACATTTCCATTATAGTATTTTAACTATAACTACATTCATTCACATATTTATGCACATTCATACGCTTTATACCACATAACTTAATATGCAAACATACACACAAGTTTTACATTTTATCATCATTAGTAAGTAAGCGCAAGGGCACTTACCTATTAGATTCGAAGATCCCGCTTCCCTTTCTCGATGGGTAATTTGATTACTTAAACACATACACCTAGTTTAGTAATCTTTCATACTTCAAAATTACATTTATTTGGGTTCTCAACCCGTTCACCAAATTCCAACCCAAACTGACTCGTTTGAGTTATACTCATATCCAAACACCCTTTTTCCACCCAAATTCACCTATTTGAGTTTCATTACCATTTCTTAACACTAGCTTTTCATTTTATCTTTATCATTAGATTAATTTGGTGTTCTTTCAAGTGTCTAACATCATTTAAACACTTATTCATCATTAATTTAACATCCTATCATCATAATTCAAAAACCCCAATTCATTCCATATGAACTCTAATTTTTCATAATCTAAATTAAAAGGTTCTAGGATGTTATTCACCACCCTTTACCTTTAGTTTAGTTAGATTATCAATAATCTAACACCAATTTAACCCCAAGCATCGTAATTTCAGATTTCTACAAAACCTATCTATTAACCCAACAATGGTGAACTAAAATGGATGATTAACACTTACTTGATGTTAGGAAGATGATGTGCAAGCCAACACCTTCACAAATCAAGCCTCAAATACAGAGATTTGCTTCAACACTCTTGATCTCCTTTTTCTCTTGCAAGCATCGACCCCCAAACCAACTAAAAATCTGAATTTTGACTTCATATAAGTCAAATATGGCAGATTTGCCATATTTGCAATCTCAGTCCCTCAACTTTCATATCATCCATTTTCATGCCCAAAACTAGTTAAAAACTAACATAACCCTAAAATTAATTTGAAACCCACTTGTTTCAACTTATTTCTAAAATATTATTTTCACCATAATATTAAATAGAAATATTTAATTATTTGAAACAAAACCCGGATTTTGGTTCGTTACAATATGTCAATATTAAAGTTTCTACAAAAAGGCTGATAGAGTTTTAAGAAGGTAATAAAATTGAGAAACAACGTATATAAGGATATCGTTGACCAATTTGATTATCTTCGATTTCTTTGACTCCCTAATACCTTCAATCAGGTTCGCACCGTTTGTGACCTTTTTTCGAACGGTTTTGGTTATACTGTGTTTTCAATAATTGAGGAAAAGAAACTCTATTATTTGTTGCATTTAGTGAGTGTTAAACATGGAAACTATACCAATAACACGTTAAATATTGTATCCAATGAAGTATTTTCAAATTTGTAAATCATCATTGTAAGGTTTCATTTGTCATATAATTTAATGTATTATAAAAAGTATACTACTTATGAAATGTATTTTCATGTATATTTTTTTATGTTTTGATTACTCTCATTAATATAATCTTAACATTTAACAAAATGAAAAAAATATCAATATAATATCAAATTTATATAAAAAAAAATATTATAATATTTATCAATATAATATTAATATTTCATCCCGTGTTACATATTTGATGAAATGACACATTTGATGGTCAATGCCTACGGAAACTCAACCCATAGTCATATGCGCTCGTCATCATCTGCGTAGTGGCGTCACTACTGCTACTAATTTATTAAACCCTAGCTCACCCACACACATCCAACACCTCATCTGGCTCCTTGTTTGCATCAATGGCGAATCCTGTGAACGCAGCAGGTGGGAGACGACATGTGTTCGAATCATTCTCTTCCGTCATTGCACTTGTATTCATTATAATCGCCTGTGTTGAGCTCTGCGATGCATCTACCGTCGTTGACGTTTACCGGCTCATTCAGTATGATATATCCGGTGCGCCTTTTGGATCTCGTCTTGCATCTCTTAATCATCACGCCGGTTCTTCGTTCTCTGCTCCTGGTTCCGATCTCTCCCGTACTGTTGCCGTACTTTCTCTACGTGAATTGAATGAAACTTTCATTCGAGGTAACTATTGATTTAGTGATCTCAGTTTCATCCGATTTGGTATTCTTATTAGTTGTGTTTTGAGCATGTTTTCTAAATATAGAGAGTAAGATCAGTTTGATATGCACTACTGTTCATTAGATTTTAGGTTTTATGGAATTTGAATAAGATGAAATTGATAACGGTCGGAGTAGGATCGGTAAGAAGCTAAATATACTTGAGAAGCAAACTGATTCACTCTTTTTATAACGTTGATTCACAACTTTACTTATCTGATCAGATAATCAAATTCAGGAAAGTTGTGATTCAAAGTTACAGAAGTGGTGATATTTAGTTTCTTATTTGATGTTGCCATGGGGCTGGCTTGCTGTGAGAGGTCAATAGCAGATAGATCGGATAAAATTTAATGCAAATTAATTACTTGCATAAGAAGTTTGACTAAACTGGAATTTAATGAGATGTTTACCAAGTGTTTCCTAAGTTTATGCTGTTGCAAGTGCTACCTATTTGAAGCTGAAATTTGGATGCAGTTTGATAATGAGAGATGTGTTTGCTTTTGCTTATAGTATGAATGTTGGTGTTTTAGAATTGTTACTTCTTACATTTTGCCCGTTGGCTGTATTTCAAGCCTAATGGAAATTGGAATTCAAGTTAATTGCATTTTAGATTTAAGACTTGAAATGGAAGGATGTATCTGACTTTCATGAGAGGGAGTATGAAATAACTATTCAGAGAAAAAAAAATCAGAAGATGAAAGTAGTTGTTGTTTGAAATTGAAGCAACGAGATGAGTTATTGAGTTTGATGAGATAAATTGATAGATACTAAAATATCTAATCTGAAATGACTATAGGATCCATGTGTGGGTACATAATTCTTCCTTTTCATCCTATTTGGCTTAAAGCGTCAAATTTATCTGATCATAGTTTTGTTGATTCTTTTGCTGTAATCATTCAAGCCTTCTCCGACTAGTTTGGGATAAAAGGTTTTTCATTTTCGTTGTTACTTCTATGATTATCTAATCAGTTTTTTAACGATTGTTGACCATATGGCAGAATATATTGAACAGGGAAAGCCTTTAGGGGGCTTACTACTTCTACTTCCTCAAGTTTTTCGTTTTGATAACAGTCAGACTGTTGTTGATGATCCTGTTTATACGGATATGAAAAAACTATTGGCGGATTTAGAGCAGAAGCTAATACATTCTACTATTCAAGTGAGTGAACAATATATGTGCTGTGTGCATAACGGCTATTTATCTTGGTGCATATGCAATGAATGTTTTTCTAACAAAAACTGATGTTCAACTATGATGCTTAAAAGGTTTAATTATGGTTCTAATTCTTCATAAGTCAGAAGATAGTGCTTAATGTTTTCTTTGTGTTTCATGTTTGTTATCTTGTGTATTAATTCTGTTTTCATCTTACAGTATCCTGTGTATTTTGCTTTTGAAGATGAAGATTTAGCTAAAGTGTTAGCCGATATCCAGAGAAACGATGCAGATGGTCAGCCTGCAACAGCAACTACTGGCGGGTTAGTATATATTTTATATGCTTACAGCCTAGATCTTAATCATATTATACTACAACCAGTAGAAATCTTACATTATACTTACATTGTATTTTATGTTAGAAATTTTTTTGATCTAACCTTCTGCTATTGTTATTAAAATTTAAAAGGATAATTTGAAATTGTTGACTTTAAATGCAACATTTTTATCTCGTATCATCACAATAGATTTTGTATTTATTACCTACTTCATCTTTCTGATGATAACCGACTACATGTCGTTTTCTTGTTGCTCTTGTGTGATCTCTCTAAACATTTAACATTCAAGGTGAATGTTTGGATTATATGCCCTTAAATTAAGTCTATCTACAAAAAAGCTGTTCTTATGCAACAAGCTGATCAAGTAGACAAAATTCTTCATATCTGTCACACATATTAAGCATGAATATACATACGTTCTCAGAACTGCTTGAGCAGGTACTGTTTTTAATAACAATCTTTATCTTTTTGATATAAAGTTTTACTGTTATATACTCTTTTATAAAAGATCCATGAAGTTTTTATAGTATGTTCAACATAATTTGGTTACATAGTTTGGATATTGGTGGTGATCTTGGCTGCATTCCTTTCTATCATTGCAGATACAAGCTGATTGTTACGTCACCGGCTCCTAAGAAACTTGCATCCCCCACAATCACAAACATCCAGGTTTTTTCTTCTCTACATTTAATTATTTATTCTCTATACTTGTAGACGTTGAAAACTTGAAGTGGACTTGCAACAGAACAGAGTAACAAACCTTTTATCCACAATTAGTAGGGGGACACCAAAAATAAAACCAAATTGAAAATGTAAATAGATGAAACCCAACAAAACTATGCTTCTGCTCGCAGTTAGCTGGGGTAGACCAAAAATAGAACCCAACTGATAATGCGAATATATGGAATGACTGAATGAAATAAAATGACCCAACTGAAAATACAAATAGTTGAAATCCAATAAAAAAAATTTATGATTCAACCAAGAAATATATATATATATATATATTATCATTATGTATGTGCTTAAATGTATTAGCTGAAAGCCAATAAATAAAATTTATGAGTCATCCAAAGAGTATTTTTTAATGCATACGAGCTGCTAAATCGCTTTGCCCAAGAATTTATATTATTAGTCTATAGATATAGCTATTATTTATGAACCCGTTTAAAATTGTACAAAAAGTGTTTTCTGGTCAACCTAGTGCTGTCCTTTTCAACATGTGCTGCAAAATTATCTGTTTGACCAAACCCATTAGCCAACCCACCCATTTCGCCACCTCTAAGACAAGCAAAAGAAACCCTGGCTATGTTCTGATGCCAAGCTAACTGTTTGCAGGGATGGTTGCCTGGACTGAAAGCTGATGGGGATTCAAACCAACTCCCAACTATTGCCATCGTGGCATCATATGATACATTCGGTGCCGCTCCTGTAATTTACGAGATTACCCTTCCAATTAATTCCTATAATTAAATTACATTTACTTAATTGTGTGTTGATGTTATCTTTTCTAGGCATTGTCAGTTGGAAGTGATAGCAATGGGAGTGGTGTAGTGGCACTTCTTGAAATTGCTAGGTTATTTTCTATCTTATATTCCAACCCTAACACGAGAGGAAGGTATAATATACTCTTTGGGCTGACATCTGGTGGCCCTTATAACTACAATGGAACTCAGAAGGTGTGCATCTTTCTCTGTAGACTTTATATTAGAGGTGGCAAATTCAACCCATTTACTTACAAATGTGTCGATTTGGTTTGTATTTTTCTCAAATGGCTCAAATAAAAAAGTTTTGCTAAAAGAGCAACGGGTCAAATGGGTTCAACATGTCAAATGGTTGAAAGTTGCCCAACACCTATTTATATTGCATACAATCTTCTAAATTGTTTTACTCAAATAATTAGATTAATGTTATATTACTATAGTTTGATAATTAACACATTAGTTATCTATTAAAATGGACAAAAGTTTTTATGTGTCAAACCAACCCGACCCAGCCTGTATATTAACCGACCCGTTTCAATCTTAATCCATTTTTTCTGTTGCCCAAACTGTGCAACCCACCCATCTTGCCACATCTACTGTATATCAACCTTTTTTTATCCTTTTTCTGAAGTTTGTTACTCATTATGTTTTATTCCTTGCAGTGGCTTAGAAGTTTTGATCAGCGTTTACGTGAAAGCATTGATTATGCTATCTGCCTGAATAGTCTTAGCTCAGGGGAAAATGGGTTATGGCTTCATGTTTCTAAACCTTCAGAGAACGCTTATGTAAAGCAAATTTTTGAGGCAAGTTGTCAAAAACATCCTAGGAAACACATATGTTTTGTACTGGGTATAGTAATGATAAACATCTTAAAAATCCACCTAAAACATGCCTAATCCGTTCAAAAGTAGATTCCTATCTAATTGGTCTTGTGTGCAGGGTTTATCGAACGTAGCAGAGGAATTGGGCCTTAAAGTTGGGCTGAAGCACAAGAAAATAAATGTTTCCAACTCCCGAGTAAGTAAATTGAGACAGTATGTTATATTGCATGTATCATACAGTTTAGGAAGCCACTTGATTTTATGCTAAAGGTTACTACATGCAGGTTGCCTGGGAGCATGAACAGTTTTCAAGGTTGAGAGTTACTGCAGCCACACTTTCTGGACTTTCTGTTGCACCTAATTTACTGGAAAATACAGGAGGCATTTCTGATAAAAGGTGAATATTTAAAAACCCTGTCATATTTATCATCTGGATTAGCAATAGAATAAGGTGAATCATTTTTCTGATTTTGCTAATTTTTATTTTGTTTTGCTTTGTCATCAGAGAGTTTGTCAATGAAGATGCAGTTGTGCGGAGTGTAAAATTGGTTGCCGAGAGTCTGGCTGTAAGACCCTTATTAAATAAATGATAGTTATTATAAAGTTTACAGTCTCTTGTAATAACGAACTCGTATTTGGGAACCTGAGATTTGCTCCAAATGTTCTGTTTAAAAAAGTTAAATATCATTTTCTGGACATTTATGCATAACTACCTTTCTGCATGTAATACCGGCTATTTTATTAAAGTTCATAATTTTTTTAATTGCTTAAACTACTATTTTATGCAGAGGCATATCTATGGTCAGGAGGGGAAGAACATCAATATATTTGCAGATAACAGCAGTTTGGCTGTCAGTTCTTCTTACATAGGATCATGGCTTGACCTTTTATCAAGAACACCTCGTGTAGCACCTTTTCTCTCAAAGGACGATGCATTTATAATGGCATTGAAAAAGGTATTTACTAATTACTATGATATTTTATTATTATTATTAATATTATTATTTTTTTTTATGTTTTTTGGTTTTGCTAAATAAATTAAAATCCACAATTTTCAAATTTAATTCCGTTCACACAAAATATCCTATTTGTTAATTTCAGGAACTAGCTGATCATGTTGTAGAAGTAAATCTGCAACATGACTTGATTGATGGGATGTTCACATTTTATGATTCGACAATTAATACACTGCATATTCATCAGGTGAAGTTTTTCCCATTTCTGTCGGCAATAATATTTTAGCTTCATATAATTAATTTTGTAAGAGTAGTTATTGATCTTACCCACTTTCGTCTCTTCATGATATTAACTGTATGCACCTTGACTTTATTGCAGGTCGCTAGTGTAACGTTTGACTTGCTCTTGTTACTTGTTCTTGGCTCATACTTGATTACCCTTTTCAGTATCCTCGTGATAACTACCAGGGTATGATTTTCTCTTTTGCTAAACCTTTAGCCTTTAGGTATAGGTGGCAATTTCTACCCATTTACTTGTGAATGGGTTGATCCGGGGTATATAAAAGAATCTTTTTAAAGGAAACCGGTCAAACGGGTCGAAAGTCACCGAAAGTGTATCTTTAGACCTTTAATGCATAAACGTTTTATTATCCTAGTCCCATACCCAGTTGTAAAACCGTTCCCGTACCCGTCGGATGCCCGTTACTCATTACCCATTGGACTCACTAGTTTCCTTGCGGGTATTGGTATATCCGTTTATGATTGTAGGTGGTTAAAAAGTACCCATTAGGATTCCCGTTACCCGAAACCCAATCTTGAACTCACCCTCAAAAGAAATATCAAATACACAACTATACTTTTAACAATTCTATTTTTTTAATAATACATTAATATGTTCAGTTTCGATGCGGGTAGACGGGTATGGATTGGTTTCAAGTAATCGGGCAGGTGTCACCTATTACCATACTCGACCCAAACCTGAATACCCACCCCATTACCCATCCCGAGTGTTGCGGGTTTTGGGTTTTTTTTCTGCCATCCCTACAATAAACCTCTTAAATTATTTTGTCCACAAGTTCTGATTATTACCGAAGTGGACATCCTATTTTGCCACACTTAAGGATATACGGGTCTCTTATTGTATTGCTTTTCCGAGGTATTAATTTGAAAATTCCGTTTTTGTTAAAAATATACGCTCGTGACATCTTTAAACAGGGTGTGGATGATCTCATCAGTCTTTTTCGTCGCCCTCCATCTCGCAAAACGAAAGCAGCTTGATGATAAAAGACGAGTCTGTTATTCCACAAAACTTTGCAGTTTCTGCATGACTAATTCGTTCTGACTGCAGAGTTTAGATGTGCTTTTAATGAATCATAATGGTCTCTTGTAGCTTTACTTGTAGTTACCGAGGATTATTTTTTGTTATAATTACAAACATGCAGAAATTTTTGGTTATGCTTCGACATGTAACCTCTGTAATCTTTTCCGGCAATTTGTAGTAAAGTTGTTCTCAGTAATGATGCCTGGTTTTAAGGGATTGTGGGTAGCGATTGCCAAAAACAAACTGTCTCCCTTATGTAGGGTGACCTATGTATAGTCGATTAGGGATGAAAAACCCGAACCCATAATGGGAAAACTAGAAGCCCGAAATATTTGGGACGGGTATTTGTGTAGGATTTAAAGTTGATTTCTCTTGTACGTTTTTCCGTTTCATTTAAAGTCGTCATTTTGAGCTAAAATAAGTGTAAATCGAGTGTAAATATATGATGATTATGCTACTGGGACTGACATTAACAATAAAAGTGAAAGTTGAGATTATTACCAGTCAAACTGTTAGTTTGGATTATTATTTGTCAATGAATCATAGTTTGGATTATTAAAAACCAATTTGCCTATTTGATAAGATTTAATTTGCAATAAAATTATACTATCTATTAAAATGCAAAGCAGGGGAATAGTAAACTTTCAATCTTTTTGAATTTGGTCACATAGGTTTTTTTTTTCATTTTCTTAATAGTAAACTTTCAATTTTTTCGAATTTGGCCTCATAAGTTTTTTTCGTACTTTTCTTGAAACGGAGTTAGAAAAATACTTTTAAATTATGCATTTTTTTATATTTTAAATATTACATTTTTTAAAGTATTTTAAAATTATAAATTAAACTCAAATGTAATAACTTTTTTCAAATGCTTCGGAATCTGAATTCATTTCAAATGCTTCGGAATCTGAACTCAAATGTTAAAGCATGGTTATTTCTATCTATGTTTAGAAGTAAATTCTTTTCAAAATCAAGTGGTCACAACACTTTTTGCCTAAGTTTTGATACAAACTTAATTATAAACCGAGCCTCCGCATTTTTAACATTCCAAATATAATATTTTTGAATTTTTTTTTCAAAACAACGTATTTTTTTTAATTTCGAATATACTGTTACGACAAACTTATTTCTATGTATGTTTCGGTCAATGTTCAGAACCGAGTCGTCGCAACCCTCCTCCACAACGGGCGGGTAATTTTATATTAAAAAGAAAAAAAAAACTAGTGAAATTGTGAAAATTGATTGACGCTTTTAACAATTTATCCTGTTAAAATCATAAACCCCCATAGAACCCTAGTTCAGCTTATCTTCAAACTACCATAGCTTCAATAGTCAATACACTTTAGAGAAGCAGATTATCGAATTCTTGAAATATGCACATATGCAGTGCATTCAATCGTTGTTCTTCCCTTTCATTCAATCAAAACACATTATATTTTTGCCCTAAATTAGTTCCTGGATACGGAAGAACAACAATCATCACCGTAAGCGCAAAATCTTCTACCGACAGGAAGACCGGCGACGTTGTTGGCGATTCATTAATTGATGACGTCAGAGGATCAGGTACGACGGCCAGAGGGCGGAGATTGCTCAAAGTTCGAGAAGAAAAGAGGAAACGTGAATATGACCGCCTTAACAATTATCCTTCTTGGGCTAAGTAATCTATCTTCAATCAATTTGTAAAGTTATGATGTTATGTATAATTCATTTCATATAGATAATTTTGTTTGATTTTTGAGGAAACTAGGGTGTTGGAAGATGCAGCAAAAAATGATGTTGAACTCAGAAATGTTCTAGGTGATAGCATTGGGAAGCCAGAGCAGATGAGACAGAAGGTAACAGTTGAATTTTCTTTTCCAGTTGTTAAAAGCTTAGGTTATACCGACCCCACCAACATGATATCCGGACACCACCCCTATACGACCCGTATAGGGGCTATACGGGACACAATACTATACGACCCGTATAGGGGCTATACGGGATACAATACGACGTATTGTGCTGTTTTGGACACAATAAGGCCGTATTGGGCTATTTTGGACACAACATTGGTGGGCGGATGTGACTGGTGTGACCGTATTGGTGCTATACGAGTCGTATAGCTGGTGTATCTTTAGTAGCACCCTTGTTAAATGGTTTAGAAATAAAGGTTTGGTTGGATGGTGTTTTCATATGGTTAAGCCTTAAGTTAGGTATATGATTGGTTTTAAAAAGCGCGCCTGAGGCGCGAGGCGACCTGAGGCGCAAGGAGCAGCACTTCTGGTGACTTAAGGCGCGCGTAAACATAAAGCGCACCTGAGGCGCAATTTTTTGGCAAAAAATTGGCTTGAGGCGCAGCTGAAGTGTGCGCTTTATGTATTTGAGCCTTTTTTGTGCAGCAGAACGTTGTACATCAAGCTTTTTAGGTTTTACATGTAGGTAATTTACATGTTAAAACATATATAATGCTTATTATAGTTAAATTTTGGGTAGGGGATGCTAAAAACCTATGATATATAAAAAAAAATTATATAATCATTTTGCGCCTCGTGTACGAAAAGCTCACCGCTTTTGCGTTTTGCGCCTCGGTATTAGACCCTGTCGCTTTTTCTAGATTCTAGGGGCGTGAAATTCTGACACGACACGAAGTTCTCAACTTTGTGCACACCATCTTTTTATAACTTGCTTACTTTGTAGTTGGTGAGTAAATATCTTAGGCTATGTTATCCTGTATTGTTTAATACAGGTGATTTTGTTCTTCATTTGAGTTCTGTTTTCGTGTTTGATTCCTTGCAAATTTAGACACTTTCCATTCTACTTCTCAGTTCTATTATGTTTGTTCCTTATGTTCATGGCGTGCGACTGTGACCACAGTGTGGGACTTGGTTTTAAAATGCGCGCTTCAGGTGCGATGCGATCGGAAAAACACCTCAGGGTGAGTCGGCGCTTCATGTACATGTGAGTCAAAATTGGTCAAATATAGGGTCTAGAGGATGATATGTAAAAGTGACCAAAAGGTTGAAGAGATTATGAATGGCTTACTTAATTAAAAGACTAATATGTAAAAGAGATGAGAGAGATGCAACTTTTGGTTGCACATACAACTTATTTGGTTGTACATGGAGCACCGCCTCGTGTCTCTGTTTTCGGGACCTAAACGCTTTGAGTGCCTCGCGCCTTTTAAAACCAAGGTGTGGGATTGATAATATGTTTCACATAAATTTCAGCAACTTGTGGCTTTTTTTAAGTAGAAGAATTATTTCCTTAATCTATTCCAGCACACTTTTGATTGTTTTTTTAAAGATCTATAAGTATTTACAAACATGATTCTATAGGTTGAAGATAGAATTCGGAAGAAGGGGCGAGATTTTCACAAGCCTAAAACGGGCTCTGTTGTTGCTTTCAAAGTCACCTTTAGAGAGTAATTCACTTGCTTTATCTCTTGTATCTATGCTTCTGTGATTGATTGTTAATCAAGAAAATCATGATCTGAAAATCTTCCTCTTTGAATTAAGGGTCTTTTTCTTGATTTGTGGTCGACAGCTTCAGTCCTGTTGGTTCCAATATATGGTTCAAGTTATACGGACCACCTTCTGATCGGGATGTTGACCTCATTGGCAGTGTATGTAGATTCTTCCCATCTCATTTTTCTATTTGTTATTTGTATTAAACTGTTCTGTTAATCCTCTATAAAATAGAAACTGAATTTATGATTCTTTGTACAGATGAAGAATAAGTAAACTAATCTGGCTTATCTATGTAACAGGTTATTCAGTCATGGTATGTCATGGGACGTTTGGGTGCATTTAATTCAGCCAATTTGCAGGTAAAAACATAAACTTGATCATGGTTGTTTCAACAACCTTTAATTTTTTGTGTTGAAGCTAATCACTTTCTGGTTCTTATTATTATTTATTGCAGTTGGCAAATGCATCAATGGAATACAATCCTCTGTATGATGCAGATAAGGGATTCAATGTGATGCCATCATCATTCCATGATATTGGTGATGTTGAGTTTCAGGACAACTGGGGACGAGTTTGGTATAAAATTTATACATGATTTTATTGCTTCTGTTTCTTTCTTTCTTTTTTTCTAAAAATAAACGTCACCACTTTTGAAAATGTCCAACAGGGTTGACATCGGTACTTCAGATTACTTTGCCCTTGATGTGCTGGTCAACTGCCTCACAGTATTGAGTTCAGAGTAAGCATTTTTGTTCTGTTCATTTATTGTCCACAAATTGCTACTAAGGAGCTGTTTGGATTTGCATTATGAAACTGATTATTCACTTAAAGTCGTAATAATCGGTCTTTTTTGTGTTTGGATAAAGATTCTGATTATTTGATTGTTTAGGGTCAAATAATCAGTTTTGGGTTAGGCAGGTTATGCCTTCTGTAGCAAAACTAATTATTTTAATATACATTAACATTACTTATTTATCCCTCTTTGTTACTCATGTTTTCATTGTTAATACTTAAAAATTAAAATTACTAATACAGGAATATAATTATTGAGATTATATACGATAATTTTTATTTTTAAAATTGTTAATAAATAAGTTAAGACTAGTTTTATAGTTGATAAAAAAGTAGTCATAATAGAAACTTGAATACTTCAACAATACATAAAGTTGTCCATTTTAGTCATTTATTCTATTAGTTCCTCATATAATCTGACTTTGACAAACAGTCAAACACATAGAACAACTAATTATTATTTATTACAACTTCATACATCATAAGCACATCCAAATACAATCTCCTGCATCGATTTTATTACAATTGATTATCTGATTGTGATAATTCAATATCACAAAAGCGGTATTAAAATGCACTTTCAAACACCCCTAAACGTAGGCACTCTTGGTTCATTTAAAGCTTATTTACAAAATTATCCTTTTTTGTGTTATCTGGCAGGTATTTGGGTATACAGCAGGTAGTTTTCGGTGGTCGGTCAATGGGTGACTGGGAAGAGGGAATGAAAAATCCTGAAGATGGATACAAGTACTTCAAGATCTAAGACTGCTGTGATCCACAAGGTTCATCCATGGAGAGTTAGTGCCTAAAATCAGGTCCAAGGTGTGGTTCATGAACCTGCTAACGGTCCTGTTTGATCCTTGATAAAGGTGGCTAGGTTAGCCAAGAGATGGTTATCAGTTGGTTAGACTACATGTACAAATTAGTTTCATAAATATGTTGTGCTCATAGTGTTCATCTTTTAGTAAAAAAAACATTTTATGCTAGAAACTTGAAAAATCAGCCAATCTTGTACCGTAATCTTTTCGACAAGCACGAAAAGTACAACTAAAAGTATAGGTGCAATAGCAACTCGCCAAGAGTGTCGTTATAAGTTACAACATCTAGTTTAGAATCTGGTATGAATTTTCTTATGGTACTGACTGAGTGTACACAAGTCTAACCGAGTTGAGGTGTGAACTAGTCTGATTAAGCTCGAGATCAAATGAACTTTAACTAAGTGAATTTTCGCTAAGAAACCTAAGAAACTGAGTCAAACGAACTCCGATTAAACTAATTCCAGCGGCGTTGGAACCGGTTCGTCGAAATAAAGCCTAGAGCTAAACCCTAAAAGTTAAACGCTAAAGCTAAGCCCTAAAAACTAAACCCAAAAACTTAACCACCTCACCCCACCTTTCAAAAACCTAAATATGTATCGTAATGGACGATTCCATCGGTTATAATCGAAAAAAAAAGTCAGAATATGTTTTTCAAACAAAAAAAAGTATTTTTCTTCATCTTTTTTCTTTTTTTCAAGTATTTTTAATTTCAAATTTTGTGGATTCCCATACATATAATCAACCGTTTTATTGTTATCAAATTCTTCTTCTATTTTGTCGAGCTTGTTCAGTTTCTTACTAAAAATGGGTGACGGTATTCTGCCTAAATAGTAGACACAGGTAACTAATAAGAAAATACTCATCATCCATATATAACGAATTGATGTGGTATATTCATATCATACTATATGAACAATAAGAATTAGTAGTCTTATTGAGACTAGAACTCACAGGGAATCAAATCGATTTATGGATGGAATCAGGTATGCAGTATTTACAGACAAAAGTATTCGGTTATTGGGGAAAAATCAATATACTTCTAATGTCGAATCAAGATCAACTAGGACAGAAATAAAGCATTGGGTCGAACTCTTCTTTGGTGTCAAGGTAATCGCGATGAATAGTCATCGACTTCGGGGAAAGGCTAGAAGAATGGGACCCATTATGGGACAGACAATGCATTACAGACGTATGATCATTACGCTTCAACCGAGTTATTCTATTCCACCTCTTAGAATGAAAAGAACTTAAATCAAAATACTTAATAGCATGGCGATACATTTATACAAAACTTCTACCCCGAGCACACGCACTAGAACCGTAGACAATCAAGTGAAATCCAATCCACGAAATAATTTGATCTATGGACAGCATCATTGTGGTAAATGTCGTAATGCCAGAGGAATCATTACCGCAGGGCATAGAGGGGGAGGTCATAAGCGCCTATATCGTAAAATAGATTTTCGACTCAAAAAAAAAAACCTCGACGAATGGTTTCAAAACCGCTGAAATGATCTTAATCGGAGTTCGTTTGACCCGGTTTCGGTTAAAAAAGAAATTATTTCTTAGATTTCTTAACGAAAATTCACTTCTTATTTGAATCTCCCCCTATATATATGTGTGTGTGTTAATTGTAAAACTATATAAATATTATGATATTTATATAAGTAATAAGCCCGTTGGCTCGTTTATGCTGGGAGGCTAGAGGTGCACAAACCGGTTTTTTTTGGATCCGTCAACGATGGTCAACAACTGGACACAGTGGAATCGGATCCGGTTTTGGGAGGGAAGATGTGAAACCTATTGGGACCGGACCGGGATTTTAAAAAAAATATTTTTTTAAAAAATAAACAAAGATACATTATAAAATACACGTTTTATTTATTTATTTTATTTTTTTTAAGTGATTCAACACAAGTTCGTTCAAAAAAGTTACAAAAAACATAATAGAATCACAAAATATATATTATTTATTGTGACTCGTTCTTCGTCGTCTTAGTCATCGTAACATCGGTTTTCAATCTTTTTCGCTTGAGATACGTTGGGCTTCATCATAAGCTTGTTCTTTGTCCGAAAGTGGATTCGCCTCCCTTTGTTGTACTTCGAACTCGTGTATTTCTTGTTCAATGTCAAGCTCGCCTTCTAGTTTTGCAATATCTTATACACGTTCGGCGGCATCCAAACGGTCCTTCAAGCAAATACACATCTCCATAGATTCCGGTGTAAGCCTCGTTCTTCGAATAGACAAAACCCTGCCACTAAGAAAAAAAACAGATTCCGAAGCTACCGTGGAAGCTTGGACGGTTAGTAGGTCACAGACCATTACGGCTAGAACAGGATATTGGGATTCCCTTCCTTGCCACCAACTCAAGATATCAAAGTTTTCAAACTCTTCGGATCTTAGAGTTGAAATAAAGTCGGTTGCTTGATATCTCCCGAGTTCGCTACTTGGTGTTACCATTGTTGCATAGGTGTTACCATTGTTGCAAAAACAGGGCCGTGATATTCAAACTCTTTTAATTTATTACATATTAAATATAATTGTTGAAGTATTAGCGAAGACGTGGGATAATAAACTCACGATAAACATGTAGTTGTATTTTTAAAAACCTCAAACAAGCTAGTTTCTCGATCGTATCCCAACTTGTATTATCAAATTTTTGTGAACAACGATTCTTTTGGACAAGTTCATCATGAAAATAGTTTAAAGTAACTCTTTGCCTTAAGGCCGATTCAAATATTTTCCATGTCGAGTTCCATCTAGTAGGTACGTCCCAATTCGGACCTAAAAAGATGGAATCCGTTTTTTAGCACAAGTTTCTATAGTTTATATATCTTTTTTTGTTTGTGCTAAAAACTTCCTGTAACTTCACTTTAAATTTTTATTTCACGTCTCTTATTTCTTGGACGTTTAGACCGTCTTGCACAACCAAGTTAATGATGTGTGCAACACATCGACTATAGAAGAAAACACCGTTACATGGCGGTTCATATTTTATTTTTAATTTTTTCACCGCGTTTGTGTTATTTGAAGCGTTATCAAAAGATATTGAAAATATTTTTGGTTGAATTTTATAAGTTTGAATTACCGAGTCTAAAATATAAAATAAGTTTTCGCCGGTATGTGGAGATCCAAAATAATCAAACGCAATCGTACACTTCATCATTTGCCACGACTCAGGTTGAACATAATGTGCGGTAACGCATAGGTACGATTCGGGTAAACCATGTGGAGCGGACCAAATGTCCGTGGTTAAGTTAATGCCGGTATTTAAATTTTCAAAACCTAAAATTAATTGTTTTTTAGCTCTTTTCCATATTTTTAAACAATCTCTTCTTAAAGTAGAACGACTTACGTTTGTGTAACTCGGTTGAAGCGTGTCTTGTATCATCCTCGTCAAGCGCGGGTTATCAAAGTGATCAAACGACAATCCTTTTTGAATGACGAAATGTGACATTCTCTCACGATCCCTCTCGACATTGTATTGCCAAACTCCTCCATCCCTTCCAATTTGAGTTTGATCTTCACCTTGACTGTGTTTTAAGTGACTTCCAATATGTTTCCTCAAAGTGCTATTTCCCGCAGCACCCAAAATTTTACCACAACATTTGCAACGAGCCTTTTGCGAACCGTTCGACATTTCGCATAACTCGAAATGAGCCCATATCTCTTGGTTTCGGGAGTAAAGAAGTGCTCTCACCATCATGGCGTCACTAGTAGAACCACCAACGGAATTTTGAGTGCTTGCGGAAGCGGAAGCCATGAGAGCGTAAAAAGTGAGCGCTTTTGTGTTTTGAGAGCTAGAATATTGTTGTAAACTAACTCATACCCCCAATACCTATTTATACTAAGTTTCAAGTCTCAAAAACCAAAAAAACGGCTATATTAACGGCTAGAACAGGTTAGATCCAGTTCCGTTTTCTCCGATCGGGAGCTGGTTCTGAAATGTGCGATTTTTGTCCGGTCCACTAAAATCCTTGGAACCAGTTACGGATCCGGCTGATCCTACAAAATCCGGTCCGGTTCTATTTTATCCAGTTATGGTCGGATCCGGTTTCGGATTATCTTTCGGATCGGATCCGGATCCGGTTTGTTTGTGCACCTCTATGGGAGGATGTGTATGAATCTCAGACTCGAGTTTGTTTATTAAATAAACTCTAATCTAGGCTTCAGCTTGGCTTAAGCTTGTTTAAGTTCGACTCGATTAGAGTTTTTAGCAAGCTATTATATACATCGTGTATAAGACACCGTGTATCCTCTACATAAATCTGTATAAGCTTGTTCAAGAAAAACCGATTTAACATATTTCTTTTTCATACATTCTTAAACATATATACATCGTGTATCCTCTACATAAATCTTTACTAAATTAGGCATCAAAGTACTCAACTTTGGCTACCTGCATCTAGATAAACACCAGCCTTGAAGGATATCATGGATATTCCACCAATTTTTGTACTGATCCAGCAGCAGCTTTGCTCAATATATACTTACAGTTATACAAGCCAACCTCTGCTTACTGCACGCCAAAGTGAAGACGGTACAGTTACTTGTCAGTTAAAATAAAAAAACTTATAAAATTTGCATTCTGTCTACAATAAACAGCCATGGATTTGAAATACAATCATATCCAGTACAATTTAACAACGGCTTAACAATACAGCCAAGATTTGGGATTACTTACGAATGGATCTTTTTGATTTTGGTCGTGTTTATTTCAAACAGATGAAATAATTAAAAGTTGCTAAAAGGGGAACGGGTCAAATTGGATGAAAGTAATGACCCGGTCATTATCTCCATGACTCCAATCTTCGAGTTTCACCGTGATATTCTTGTGCTCCATGAGTGAAAGCGAATGGTGTGATTAACACAATCAAGATTGAAACAAACAACTACTAAACACAGAATTTTGATAGAAGTAAAATAGGGTAGTTTCCAAGAGTTCTATCCTATTTAAACATGATGAACCATCACCACCAAGGTAAGGCAACTTCAAAGATTAAGATTACTGCCATCAGCAATTATCTGCAACCAACAAACCGTTTTTCACGGTTAAGATCTTATCAACAAATATCCATGGCCTCCGTCCCATTAAAGAAATAAACAAACCCAACAAAAGTTTTAAGTCTAACCAATTAAATAAAAACATAAAATAAAGATGAGCCCAATTCGATAATGGATTAAAACCCGGGCAACATCACCCCCCTAATCCATTCATCCGAATTGTCTTGAGTTTTCACAGCCCACCATCTTCATCGTCATCAACTAGGATGACGAGTTCTTTGTCCGTCTCCTCCCCCGGCTCGTCCTCGGATTGTAATGCTTGATCATCTTGCATAACGAGCCCCCCACTTGGTTCATATCCTTTTGGGAAATCTCTAATCACGTTCACTCTTCTTGCCTTGCCCTTTTCCATGCTTGTTCTCCCATCCGTTACATGCATCCAACTCCTTTTGTTCTTCATTGTTGAGTGTGACTTTCTCCTTCATCATATGGAAGTACCATTCAAGCAAATCAAGGTACATGATGTATGTTAGAAGAAGATCATTCGCATCCTTCCAAGTGTGGCAAAGCTTTAATGCAATTCCCACTTTTCTTGCTTACTTACTTTATCAAATCCTCCTTCCATGTTGACTAGTGTGTAAAGATTAAGTAAGTCGATTTGATCACCGTTACATGTGGTGGGATTTCATCCTTCTTTAGGATTTCCAGATAATCTTTCACAAACCAAGAGACTAAACGAGAAAACTCCAACTTGAATGCTATCTTGAATTTCATTAACTTCTCATGAATCTTCACCAATTCAAGGAAATCAATACAACTTTCCAATGACAGTTCTTCATCAAATGCTATTTCAGTTACGGTTGTATTAGATTTCACATAAGACCATACACGGTCTCGGCATTCCTCGTGGACTTGATGTGGGTTTTCTTCAATTGCTTCCAGATAACATATGAGTGCGGACTTCTCTCTTTTAAAGTACACCTCATCCGATTCCTTTCCTATCTTCTCATGATCAGATTCTGGTTCTTTCCCTTTCCTATGCTTCCCATTATAACTCTCCAGACAAGTATGGAAAATATCCTTTTCCTTTTGATAACCAGTTGAATCATCCAAGTGATAAGAATTTGTCAACATAATCCTGTTCGAGTTCCTTTTCCGACTTCTTTTCAAACACATCCACTCCCTTGTGTCTACCCTTGAACATTTTTTTTCAAATCACATCGTTCACCTTCAATGAGCGTCTCAATTCCTTGGTACAACAACTGCTCTAGGCTAAGTACGTTCCGATCTAATTTGGGCACATAAGTAACACAAGAAATTGTTTTCATCCTTCCCCCCACCGGCACTCTAATTTCACCAACCCCATGGATGAACACGAAATCTTTAGATTTCTTGTTTGTCTTAATCCTGATGTTTCTTTTGAATGTCTTGAACACATCTCGGTTACCCAACATATGTTTGATATTAGGATCCACAACCCAATACTCGTTCCAATTACCATTGTCCGTGCGATGTACTATATAATCATGTTCTATAGGGTAGTTCTTAAGATTGATGTACTTACTTGGACAAGAGGCGATGTGTTCGTATTCATCACAGAAAAAACAAAGAATACCAACCTTTCGTGGCCTTCCCACTCGTCTCTTTCCTTTGTCCTCCGGCATCCAAACCCAACTACGTGTAGGTTTGCTTATGGTTTTCTGAGCAACTTTCAAACCCGATGTTCCCGCCTTCTGTCCACTGTTTACGTATATGGATGGCAAACCCCTCGCGACTCCTTTTCCTTTTTTCCAGCCTTGTGTCGCAAACCTGGTACTCATCCGTCCCTTGCATCAACATGCCGCTTGCATCCCTGTGGACTTGCCTTTCTGTGAACGAAATCCCAACCGACCAATCGTGTTGAGTATCCATGCCGGTCTTCACAGAACCAACCTTCCCGCTGACCTGAACATCTCCATTCGAATCTCCTTGTTCCCTACTTCCAACGGAACTCGAATCGGAGCCATCGTTATCTCCATGACTCCTATCTTCGAGTTTCACCGTGACATTCTTGTGCTCCATGAGTGAATGCGAATGGTGTGATTAACACAATCAAGATTGAAACAAACAACTACTAAACACAATGATTTTTGATAGAAGTAAAATAGGTTACAAAGTTTCCAAGAGTTCAACCCTATTTAAACATGATGAGCCGTCACCACCAAAGTAAGGCAACGATTCAAAGATTAAGATAATCCGCAACCAACAAACCGTGAGTTTTTCACGGTTAAGATCCTATCAATAAATATCCATGACCTCCGGCCCATTAAAGAAATAAACAAACACAACAAAAGTTTTAAGTCTAACTCATTAAGTAAAAGCATAAAATAAAGATAAGCCCAATTCGATAATGGATTAAAACCCGGGCAACAGAAAGTAATGCATACAATCTCCTAAGTAGTTTTATTCAAATATTTGAAAAATATTGTTTTTCTAATCATGACACGGAACACACTAATTTAAAAAAAAAAGGTAAAACGGACCAAAAAGTTTGTTGGTCAATCCAGCACCATGTGCTTGTTTTCAAAGAACGGATGATTTTGGATGAATATTACCAAGTATGATCAATCTCTTTTCTTCATTTTTTGCATTTACATTCCCACAGTTTGTCTAAATCACTCATTTTTTTTATACAATGTTTTTTCACTTCTTTTCATTTTCACAAGAATAATGATCAATTTGCAACAAAGAATAGGAATGGCCTATATGAAGAAATACTAGATTACTCACCTCATTTATGGTGGTTGGTCTATATCTGGAGGATGTTTGCTTCAAGTTTTTTTAAATTGTTACGTACAATTTCAACTTTTGAGGATAGACGTTCATTGTGACCATCAACGTCTTTCATTATTGCAAGAAGTTGTTCCCGATATGCTGCAGTTAACCGCTTCTTTACACGCAATTCAGCACTTAGTTCCTGAATTCTCTTGTCTTTCTCATCCTATGCAAAGCAAGTGCAAAATTTGACTTGGCAAATAATTTAACTGGATTATTTGAGAGTCAGTTAATCCTCTAATGAGGGCCAATTGCATAAAGGCAACCGACTTTGGTCTGATTTATGTTTTGGGTAACACACTTTTGCACTCCTAAAAAGGCTCAAACTTGTAAAAAAAAACTCAATTAGGGTAATCTACTAAGTTGACAGGTTTTAAAACAACACCTCAGAAAAAGCCAACATGGTCAAAGTAATCTACACGTGAGTTGTCACATCATCAATTCAAACTGGTAATGAGAGCAGATTACCTTAAAGTTAAAAATTTATTTATCAAAGGTTTCAAAAGCTGGTTACCTTTTTATTGGTGGATAAAAAGATGGTTACCCAAAACATAAATCAGATCAATGCTGGTTACTTTCTCATGCACTTCTCCCTTGTCTAAAAATGCCCCTAAATAAAGATGGATAAAAAGTATTGTAGATCAAGATCAAAGATACATATATCTTTTAGCAATTACTAATGGGTGAACTCATAATCTTGGATTAAAGCCTTCCCTAACAAGAAAATGTTGCATTTCATTTTGGGACAACCAAAAAGCAATATTGTGTTTATTTTCATATTCTGCAAATGAAATTATTCAGACGCAAAAGTCACTGCAAACTTACAAAAGGGAGCCGTCTCTTTGAAATTGAAACACGAAGTGGATGGTTGTGTTCCTTTATAAATTTCCTGATAACCCAATTCCCGGGCTTCTCTCTCTTTACTAAAATCATTGCTGCACAATTTTCTCGACCTTTATTCTTTTTCTTAATCATAATGCTCTCGTTTTTATGATTTTCTAAATCCCCTCTACATCCAAGTCCACGGGAAATTATTGTTCCATCTCTCTCTGACTTACGGGAAGATAAAACACGAGTAACAAAACCAACCCGCCCGGCGTAATCATCATAAAATGTTCTTGCTTCTTCATCTGATTCAAACAGCATACCCTGACATGGTTCTTGAATGTTGTGAGCTTCACACAAATTTAGTTCCCCTTGGGCAGGTATTTCTATCTTTTCAATGTCACCCTCCAATAGAGTTTGTTGTTTATCCACTGGGAAAAAAAATATACTACAAATATAACCATCCGAATTGAATGCAAATTCTAAAAAAAAAGGAATACAAATATAGCATTGCAAACTCAATATTTACAAGAGTCATGTTACAAACTTAGGGTGTGTGTTTTGAAAGTGATTGTGTGATATGGAATAATCAGAATCAAATAATCAGTTGTAACAAAAGAGGCTAAATGGAATAGTGTTTGAATGTGCTTATGCTATTTTAAAATTGTAATTATCAATTTATCAAATAATCATCTTTTTAAGTGTTTGCCAAATTCTGATCATTTAGGGATTAACATATCAAATTACAACTATGGACATGTAGTTTTTTCTGCAGAATAGGTATGTAAAAATCTCTTACCATCCATGGATAGCCCATCGGTAACATTGTTCCAAGCAATCTCTCCTTGCTGACATGTAGATTGTGTTCTAAGAGTTGGTGTTGGATCATGATATAAGGAAGACATTTGTGTAACCTTCATGTTAAGGTAAACCAGTATTAATATACATCAGAAGGCAATGAGATCAATCTAATTTTATGTTATAAAATTTACAAAAATCGATTACTTTCTTAATAAATGAACCGGAGACATTCGAATGCACTCAAACCAATAAATTGAATTTTAAACATGCATTATGTGTAAGGAATTAATTAAAGACTGATGTACAAATGTATATGTTTTGAGTGTACCCGAAAGTACTTTATAAACTCTCATACGAAAGTATAGTTTCTACCGAAACTATTTGGGGCTTTAAACTGTTTTGATGAAATTGAAGTTCTGGTTGTTTAAATAGAGAATTAGGGTATCATTGTAACTAATTGAACATTTTCTAAGCTGATACTCTCTATATTGAATACAATTTCATCGTTTATTTACATGATCGTGTTCATACTTTCTGTTTATGGTTTTCATTTCGAATTGATGTTTGTTCTACGATCTATTAACTGATTTTGCCGGTCAGGGACTCACATTCTGATTTCTGGATAAATGTATACCGAATTCCTCGTAAGTCTGGACAAATTTAGGTATTAATTGATACTTAATTAACGGATCATTCTAATTAATTTATCCTAGAGAAAGAAGATTGAATCCTGAAATATCATACGCATTCGATAGTTTGTTAACGAATAAATCTTAGCAATAATTAGGAGATTCGAGCTCACAGATCTTACTGTAGAACTGTAGAAGTTGAAGGGAGCATAAACTTGAACAATTGAATGTTCGACGTAAGTGTTGCAGTGAGCTCTGACGGCGGCTATGGTGGCATCACGGTGGAAGGTGAGCGACGAGAGACGGAGGGACAGCTGTGAATTAAACGTATAGAACCCTAAAATTTTAATAAATTTATGTTTACAGTTAATAAAATATTTTAATATTATTCAAATCTATAAGACTATACATACACTTCATTGAATACTAGTGGGTAACCCGCGCTTTGCGGCAGAGGGTTAAAATTTCTGGTTTGTATTTGTGTTTTGAATCTGCATTACTTCTGGTTTGGCCTGCGTAAAGCGGCGGGTGTCACCGAGACTCTTTTTGAGAGCGCAATCTAACACGACCTGTTATATATATATATATATATATATATATATATATATATATATATATATATTATTATAAGCTTCAAACTTAGCTCACCAGCCAAGCCAAGCCTAGCTCGGGCTCAGCTTGTTTACAAACCAAGCCGATACAAGTCAGCAAGTACCCTTTACTGATTTCTTTTGTTTATTTTCCAAAAATCTAAATTAGAAATAACGGTCAAATATAATTAAATCACCAAATAACATTCACTTTCATTTATATTTATTGATCTGATTGATCTAGAGCAACAGCTAACCAGATCATATTCATAAACAAGATAAATGTACCTACAACCAGACATTTAGATTGGCCATTCTATTATTAAAAACATTAAAAATTACATCGAAATAGAAGATAAACGAAAATTACATCGAAATAGAAGGCAAACGGGCAATAAGGTGCGTCGCAAGCCCTAATTCGACTTTTCAAAGTAAAAAATTCTACTTTGGCTTTCCAAAGTCAAAATTCCAACTTTCAGAGTTTAATGAAACCCGTTATGGAATCACTTAATTTAGACGAAAGAATAAACGTTATAGAATATATCACAATTTTTTTTATATTCTCGAGTTCCTGAACAGAAATCAAGATTGTTGCAGGACACATATCACCTAACATTAGAGTTTGACTTTCCTAAGTCAAAATACCAACTTTCATTAATAGTTAAATAAACCATTCTAAAATCAGTCATTTTACTTAAAAATCAACAATTTGTAATTTAAAGAAATATAATAAAAGTTCATACACATGCACCATATTCACTGTATTTTTGGTTGCTCGGTACAACCATGTCGCCGCCTACAACAGTTCATCCTTCAGAATCCGGTTTGATAACCTTAATCCACTTCATATATGTTCTTATTTTGAGTTGGAGATAATCCCCGTAATGCCCCTTATAAGTTCTCCATCTCCAACTTCAAATCTGTTATTGGTTTTTTGACTTGTTCTTGATTATCACCTTGTGCCTATAGTATGCAATTCTCCCAACTGTCCATGAATCTGTTATTATGTGAAAGAATTCCACTGCTCATCCTACTACAAAAACACAACCACATAAGTCAACTTTCCTTCAAGATCTATATTAAAAGACATCAGATGCACCAAAAAGATTGCTTCGGTAATGGGTTTGGGTTGAAACAAGTCATTTTTAGTAAAGGCCAAAACCGACCCGGTTGAGTTGTGTTGACTTGCATACGCACACACCCCTTTTTTGTCCATTTTGGTTTTTGTACAAAAACTAATGCGTCAATTGTGATCACGGAACCATACAATATTTACAACAATAATTTGAATTTGAATAAAATGATCTAAAAGGCTATATGCATGAAAAATAGACCTGTTTGACCCGTTCAATTGGTTTGGTTCTCTTTTTAGCTATTTTAAAATTGACCCGTGTGAGATAAAACACAACCCGAATTGAACCATTCGTAAGTAAATGGGTAGAAATTGTCACCTCTAACCACAGCGTTTGTCAAAACTTACCCAGTTTTTCATATTGTTTTGTTGCTACCTTAGGGTGCGAGTCTGCCATAATTACAGGACCATAGTTGCAACCTTTACTGTCACGAGGCTCAAACTTCAATGCAACCTATAAAAGGAGTAATGAAAACAAAACGATAAGTTGATATGCTAGGTTATCATGAACAAACAATGCATGCGCATTGTTAACATACCTCAACTGCATCAGGGCCCGTTCTACCACTGCCGCCTGTCACCCTCCTACCAACATAAACCTGCCCAAAACCACCCTTGGCCAACTTCCTTTCCGTCCGATATATAGGAGAATTACCCACTTATACCTGCACCAATATAGAATATAAAACTGAGTTTACGAGTCGTTCTAAAGGAAAGAAGACAACCTTCGCAACGAATGTTAATTAATTATGCATTTTAACAATTTATTTCCATGTATAAAAATGCATATTCTTTCCATATAAAATATGCAGAAATATTACCCTATCAGGTACAGGAGTTGCATTTCCTTCTTCTTCAACTCCCATTATTCAATCAGTACTTCCACCCACCATAGCAATATCTTTATCAGCAACACCATTCACAACAGGTTCTACACCACCAACAGCAGGGTTTGGAACAATCTCACAAGGTGGTTCAGGGTCTAAATCAATCAACTTAATCCCACCTCTGCCTCTGCCTCTGCCTCTGCCTCTACCACCACCGCCAGCTGGCCTCCCTTTCCCTACAGCTGTAACATTACCCCTTCCTCTTCCTCCACCGGTTTTCCTTCTCGTTGTTCTGCTTTGAGCTAGCGCAACTTACTTAATTGGCAGACGATAGAACTGTTAATGTATTGGTTCTATTCTACAGCTTCTTGTTTAATGAATAGATGGAGAGAGCAGGTTAAACTGTAATTTTTTTTGGTGCCCTGACATATGCAAAATCCTGCTTCAATAACTCTATACCCTCAACCTAAGACTAATGTATCAAATTATATACCTAGTTACGCTAGTAGGACATGTTATCGAACAGTTTCTAGATAAATTTGATATGTTCAACTGTTTAGAGATGAACTAAAAATCAGTTCTCAATATTTAAAGTCAATTCATGTTAGTCAACATTTCAGAAACATAATCCTACTTTTATGATCAAATTATATGCCCTATTCAAGATTTGACTGCAACATCATATATAAAAAAATCCTATATTTGATCATAGGCAAGGTTAATCCTACTCCTTGATGTTCACTTTCATTCAAATTTGAAGAAATTATGGAGTCTCATGCTTGACCTGGCATTTTCTTTGATAACATTCTCTTTTCTAAACAGATCTGTCAACACATAAATAAGAATTATGAATTCCAAGATCAGTAAATATTATTACTTTATAACAACAAATATAGTATGGATGGTATAATGTATTAAATGGGTAAATTAAAAGTTGGGCTATAATGAAACAGGTGAAAACTCACTTAAAATGTCAAAGAAAAAAAATCGTTTTAAACCATTTGACCCAAACATGTTTTGAACCGTTACATATATATGTTATCTTTATATGTGGTTAACTATTTTTTGAGGATGTTCATTGCTGCCACCACCTGGACTTGCCCTCGTTTAAACACCAAAACATAATGACCCAGTTTCTTTAATATTGTTTATGTGGCAGACCTATTCAAAAAGGAATGTATCTAACTAAAATAACAAATCAAGATTGTAAAACAACAATGAACTAATATTAAAAAGTTAAATATATATGCTGGCCTGCTCCCACTGTAATTATTCAAACCTGCAGCTACAACTCCATCAGCAAAAGCTTGGATTACCAAAAATATATATGCTGGCCCGCTCCCACTGTAATTATAAAAATTCAAAAGGTAGAATAACCGATATTAATCTATTGGTGTTTACATAAATTATAAGATGAAAGACATACCTCAAGCCGGTGACTGCATCAAACAGTTTCTCATCGGGTTTCCAAATTTTACCCACTGCTCCAAATAACCTTGCTATTATTTTACCATTTTCTTGTGTTGCACCTGCTCCCAAACTTATAACTGCATAACACTCTTTTTTAGACAAACATTCACATGCTTTAGTGCTTTACAAAATAAAGATAAACCAAATCATCAATTACCCATACAACAATGAATTTTTTTGGTGAATATGCATGCTTTGGAAATGAGTCAAAAAGTTGCTTTGCCTCTCAACCAATTTTCTGCTTCTGAGCACTCGTTCAGGACCTGGAAATAAAAGTTGATTGATATACATACAATTCAAAAATGGGATTGTGATCATTACCTTCTGTTTCTCACTCAAATCAAATCAATGGGATTGGAATCAACGAGTATCTGTGGATCCTTGCAAACTTTCTCCAACATTCTATAAGGTTTTTTAGTAAGTAAAAGAGATAAGGAACACATATGTTCATAGTTTTTATTGAATTTTGCAGAAAAAGCCAAAAGGTCACAACTTTAAGAAAATATGAGAGATAATCTGGTTTGAATAGTATGAAAAACAAGGCTTTAAAGAAGTTAAAATAAAAACACAACTCCCAAAGGGAAATTACATAGAGATAGAAGGCAAACGGGCAACAAGCTGCGCCGCCAACCCTTTTTGAATAGCAAAACCAAGTCTTTTAAAAACTACATCTACAGATCTTGGGGTCATAACATTACTATGCATGACCCGCTGTACTCGGTTAAGTAACTCCACGGCCTCTGGTGCAAGGAAACCAAAAGTGTCAAAAGCAAATGGTATAAACACGTGTTGGTTGTCAAGACACGCTTTCTCGTGTTTGGTCACTTTGCTCGAAGCAGCTTTTAGAGCAGCCTGACTCACCGTGAAAGCACTAACTCCCAAGCCCACCAGAGGGGAGACCCCTGTTAGATCTACACACGCATGTTTCCCACCTATCCACCCAAAGACCAAAATGTCAGCGGGTCTAAGTGTTGATCTTCCTTCCAATGGGTCCGTCAAGAAATTCACTGGTGCCTCTTTCTTAGTAGAAACCCCGGCACGCCTAAATATGTCAAAAAGAACATCCCTAACCAAGTCGTGTCGGTACTTGAACCCCGGGAGCTCTCTACAATGAACTAAAAACAATCAACGGAAAGAAGATACCGATTTCAACCTGAAAATTAAAATTAATGCAAGATGTAAAAAAAACATATAAAAATTTGGGTTGTCTAAACTTTGTGGGTACCTTAAGGCTTTCCCTAAAACGCAACAATAGCACAGCGAAAATTCTTGTTGCATACTGGCAAGATTAAAAAAAAATGTATGTTTAAACAAGAAATACGATCATTTCCATGATTTGTGCAAGAGAATTTCTGATGAACTAAACAAAAAAAAACATTAATGAAAGCATCCAACTTACCTGAAAATGGCTGGGGATTGTGAAACTGATGCACGTAATAACACATATAATAGGTAAACGTTAACCGAGTCGATGATGGTGAAGTTCTTAGTAAAGGAGTGACTAACCCCCTACAACAATCCTTGCAAAATCCATCTGTCAGATTTTATTTAACCCTAAAAATCCAAGAAATACAAAACCACTAAATTTGATATTTACAAACCAGTAATCAATAAATCAAACTCACATAAAATTACAACTTTACAAAGTTAAAATTATCAAATCCTAATTCAAACCCTAATAATAAAATTCACACCAACCAAATCATATTTCGAAAAAACAAAACAAATTCAATCACAAATAGAAGCAAATCAAACAAACGAAGAACACTTATAGAAGTCAAATTGGGGTTTTCCTAAACTGAAATCGTACCTGGAAATATGTTAAAGTGTAAATGAAATTCAAGTATAATCACTAGTCAGAAACTCACCTCAGTCGTCGGAGACCATATCTGACCATCAAAGCACAGTCTGTATATCGTCGTCGTCCCTGTCATTTGGGTGTGATTCTGATTTCCATGGCCGAGTTCTTAACAGGGGGGTGGAAACGGACAGGGCGATTCAGAAGACCCATTGAAGGGAAACAATTCAATTGCAGTTTACGGGAGAGCAGAAATTTATTATCGCATTCAATCCCATTGAATCGCCATGGAGAAACAAACAACGGTCCATTCAATCGCCCTGGAGAAGAACACGGCGTCAACACGGGAATTAAAGGATGAAGGTGGTCTAGGCGTCTTAAACTTCAGCGAAGAGACCAATTGTGTCGTCTGTTACCATGACGAACCGGCTAAGGAGCGTCGCCGGGAAGAAGGAGCGTTGAAGAGAAGAAACGGTTTTTAAGAGCGTTGATGGCGACGGTCGTTGAAGAGAAGAAACAGTTACGAAGAGCGTTGATGGCGATGGCCGTTGAAGAAAAGAAACGTCGCAGGCGTTGATGGCGATGGCCGTTGAAGAGAAGAAACGTCGCCGGCGGTAGGATCTAAAGAGATGTTCCCGGGTCAGGCGTCTTAAAATTGAACGGAAAAAGCGTCTGAATTCAATCTGTATAATAAATGAGTATAGATAACGAAAATATATTGTACTGATATTTTCGTTCATTTGGTTTGGTAATTTTTGCTATTTTCAAACAAAAGGTTTATTTTTCTCATATGTGTCCTCGTTCTTTTCAAAATTTGCATCCAATTATTTAACTTCATCCATTTTTTAACTTTAAACGAGGGGTATTCTTTTGTTTATTTTAACATTAAAAATGAGTCTACTCCGATTGAAGGGGAAGGATTTTTAACGTTAAAAGACAAAATATCCCTCATTTAATGTTAAAAAATGAATGGGGTTAACCAGTTAGATGAAAATGACAAGTTTTGAAAAGCATGAGGATACGTAAAAGAAAAATAAACCTTTTAGATGAAAATGACAAATGTGATCAAACCACAGTAACGAAAATGACGATTTACTCTATAATGTACTAGGTTAAAATCTCGTGTATTACACGGGTTGATAAAATGTAATATTATATACTTTAGTAATAAAAAATTTGTATTTTAAAAAACCCATTTTGATAAAATGTAATGTTATATACTTAGTAACAAAAAGTTTATATCTTTAAAAACTCGTAAATTACACTGTTTGAATACATTAATTTCTATTTAATATAATTTGACTTACATCACTATTTAGTTAAAAACAAAAATTACATAAATAAATTTCAAAGTTTCTTAAAATAAAAGATAATTTAAATTAAATATGTTTTATTAGTATAATTAATATTTTTCTTTAAATATAAATCATTATTAAAAATAGAGAGGTGCATTTAATAAGAGAGAGACGGGAAAAAATGATGAGAAGAGATGTGGACGCGACACGTGGCATAAATGATTTTTATTTATTATATAGTATAGATTTGTTCTAAATATTACATTTAAATATTCTTTTTATTATGTTTAAAAGAGTTTAAAATCATATCACGAGTTAATTACTAAATTACATGGTTTGTTCTTGTAGTAAATTTTCTAGTAATACAAACATATAAAGTGTTTAATAATAATAGTAACACACTTTGAAAATGTGCTAAGTCGTCGTAAAATGAATATATTAAATTTCTATTAAAAACACTTCTTGATATATGACTATATGATGTTTTGTGCATAACTTGTCATTTGAAATATGACACGACTAAATAAAATTCTATATATAGTCGCGTGATATTTTGTAGTTTAAGAAATTTGGTGTTATGATAACACATTTGTGTGAAATTTTTTACATAGTTATGTGAGGATACATCTTTCCTCTTCAATTACAATTGTTAATTTCGGGCATTACAATATGTTATCTTTATTGCCACCATCTTTCTAGATCACACCGTGGTATGGTTCTATATTTACGGTTTTACTGTTGTATTATGTGTAGTCGTTTTTTACAGTCGTCGTAAATGTTGTATCATGCACGCATAACCTTTTGTGCGTCCAACTTTTCATCTAGTCATTGTCATGTGTTAGTTTTCTTTTTGTGGAGCAATACCATAACCTTTCATTGTTGTTACTGTTGTCACTCTCATACAACTCTCATACAGTGGCGGATCAAAGATTTTTACTTAACATGGGCACAAAAAAGGGTAGAAATTGCTCTGATCTCATCTTAACTGGGTGAGAGTGGGTGGTTCAAGCTTAACTATATCAATAAAACCTGCCAAGTTTAAACGGATAGGATCAAAAGTTGGCCTGATCCGACAGACAAGATGTGTCGTGACAACGGTTACACTCATGACTCACTGTCGTCATTATAATATATGATTCACAATCCCTGTAGCCATCCACATTCTCTCACGCTCACATCCTCCTGCCATACCAACCGTGTAGTTGTGGATTGTTATCCACCGACTTTTTTAAAAAAAGTAAGAAAACACTAGCCGAGCATACACATATCTTCTCATCATCGTTATTGCAATTATTGAACTACCGATTTCATATGTCGATTGTTGATATTTTGAACTATTTTTTTGTTATTAGGCGAGTTTGATCTAATTTTTGTTATTAGGAGTAACACCCAATTTAAAAAAAAAAAGAGTATAAAATTGAAATAGCAAGTGAACCGAAGTTCAGGGGCTAAAAATGCAAAAATTCAAAAGTTGAGCCAGTAGCGGACAGCTACCGGCTCCCTGGCGGTCCGCTACGTGTTGAGTAAGGAAACAATCAAAACAGGACACGTGTCATGCCATTGAGCTCCAACCGCAACCCTATCGCGGACCGCTATGAGAAGCATAACGGTCCGCCAAGCCGCAATTTGGATAGCGGACCGCTATCCATCTAGTTGACGGTCCACGGAGTATGCACCAAGGCTGACAGCCGGCTAGATGGGCGGTAGCGGACCGCTACCGAGCTGCTTAGCGGTCCATTAAGGATGCACAATTCATCCTATAAAAAGATTCATAATGCCGTTCATTTGAAAAACATACGAAACACAAACACCATACACCCACATATTCTGAGAGGAATGAGAATGGCGAGTGCGGTACAATTGCGAGTACGGTTCAGATCCGGAGAAGCATTTAAGCGAGAAAAAACGAGCGTAGAAACAACCCGAGGTTATCGTAAGTACACTGGACCCGTATTTAGTCCTGTTTGTTTATGTGACTATGTGTTTAGTATAATACTAATGGATGGGAAATGATAATAGGTGTTATGGTATAAACGAGTCTAAGCTCTAAATCCGAGTAACAGAGTATTCACGAAGTATCAAAGGGGTGGTGGGTACGCCGCTGGTACACCCTATATATAAACCTCTTTGATATCTCGGGGAGAAACCATTACAAAGGTTTAGGGTAAATGACTGGTTTGAAAGCATGATTAGAATACATGCTAATATGTGATACGAATGTGAATGTGTGATATGAACGAGTCTAAACCCTAAAACTGCGTAACAGAGTATGCACGAAGTATCAAAGGGGTGGTGGGTACGTCGCTGATACACCCTATATATAAATCTATTTAATACATCAAGGAGAACCCTTTACAAGGATTGAGGGTAAGGACTAGTTGAGAATGTATGATAAATATGTTACACGTATGCTTGATGAATTGGGAGGCTATAGGTCTATGACACCCAAGATCCCAATTAAATATAAAACAAGAGGCCTAGCCTACGAACGGAAGGACCTTATGTGAATATAAATGTACCCGGTCTACGAGCGGAAGGACATTGTGTGAATGTAAAACAATGATGCCCAGCCTACTGGCGAAACTCGGAAGGGCCTTGTGTGAATATAAAGGTGCCCAGCCTACGGGCGAAAGGATCTTGTGAATAAGAAATTAAGGTGCCCAGCCTACGGGCGGAAGGACCTTGTGTGAATAAAGAAATGGTTTTGGAAATATAGAAAACAGTGTACTTACTTAGCGTAAGCTAACGTAAAAATGTTTTAAAAATACTGCAGGGAAAAACACTAGGAATGAATGAAGCTTCCGGAGGACGTGGCCTGTCGGAGCGAAGAATCACTAGATCTTATATAATGTATCTCAGTTATTGTTTGTAAAACAATATTATATAAATAAAAATGGTTGTGTCACTACGGTGGCAAGGTTTTTGAAAACTGGGACCAAATTCCGCCAACTCTTGACAATTTTATTAAAAAAAAAGTAGGGTGTTTCAAGTTGGTATTAGAGCACGGTTTGGGGGATTTGAGTATCAGAAAAGGTACTTAAACTCAAACCATGAGTGCTCGTGATCAGTGACGGACCCAGAAATTTTTTTCATGGGGTCGAAAATATTTTTAAGGTCAGTTATCTCTCGCTAAATATTAATTTTTTTCCGGTCCGGTTCAGGTCGGGTCACTTAGTATACACATTGTCACTAATTACAATTATCAAATAGCACATATGACATAGTGTTATAGAAAAAAAATATGATCAACAAGAATCGAAATTTAGAGAAAAAAATCAAAAAAAAAGTTGTAGGAAATTGTGAGGAGGTAGGGACTCAGGGCTGTGAACTGTGAACCGACCAACCGGGCGAGAATCGTGAATTCGTGATTAGCAAAGAACCTTAAATCGTGAGGAGGTAGTGCTTAGATCGTGATTAATCTTTCTTCTGATTGCGTTAACTTCAATTAGGAGGCATGCTGAGAATCGTGATTAGCAAATTGTTGTTCTTAAGATTGTGTGAAACGTGAATATTAAACGTCGAGATGTCGATGGATCAGGATTCATGATTGCCGCTACTTAGATTTTTTATTAGGTTAAATTGTTTAAAAATTTAAATGGGTAACAGGTTAACTATATGTAAGCTTAATTGTTTAAATGGGTAATAGTTAATTAAGTGTGGGTTTAATTGTTTAAATGTCTAAATTTTATTCCAATTTAAGTTATTAGTTTAAATAGGGGTTGGTGTTAAAAATTAAATTTACTTGGGTCGGTGTTAAAAATTAGTTTTTCTTTGGGTCGGTCAAAATTTTATGGGGGTCGGTGTCAAAATTTTATGGGGGTCGGTCGAGATTATACCGCATATATAACAAATAAATTTTAATTTTCATGGGGTCGGCCGACCCACCTAGCTATTGCTAGGTCCGCCAATGCTCGTGATATAAAAAGGGATTCAATTCGATACCATCCGAGGAAACATGCATGTTTAAATTCGAGTGCTAAGAAAGATAGGTGACTATTACCAAAATGATCGATCTCTTTTCTTCAATTTTTGCATTTACATTCCCACAATTTGTCTAAATCACTCTTTTTTTTAACTAGTGTTTTTTCACTTCTTTTTTTCATTTTCGCAAGAATAATGATCAATTTGCAACAAAGAATAGGAATGGCCTATATGAAGAAATACCAGATTACTCACCTCATATATGGTGGTTGGCCTATATCTGGAGAATGTTTGCTTCAAGTTTTTTAAAAATTTTTACGTACAATTTCAACTTTTGAGGATAGATGTTCATTGTGACCATCAACATCTTTCATTATAGCAAGAAGTTGTTCCCAGTATGCTCCAGTTAACCGCTTCTTTACACGCAATTCAGCACTTAGTTCCTGAATTCTCTGGTCTTTCTCATCCTACGCAAAGCAAATGCAAAAATTGATTTGGCAAATACTTTAACTAGAATATTTGAGAGTCAGTTAATCATCTAATGAGGGCCAATGGCATAAAGGCAACCGACTTTGGTCTGGTTTATGTTTTAGGTAACACACTTTTGCACTCCTAAAAAGGCTCAAACTTATAAAAAAAACTCAACTAGGGTAATATACACGTGAGTTGTCACATCATCAATTCAAACTGGTAATGAGGGCAGATTACCATAAAGTTTGAACTTTATTTATCTTCAAAAAGATGGTTACCCAAAACATAAATCAGACCAATGCTGGTTACCTTCTCCTGCACTTCTCCCTAGTCTAAAAATGCCCCTAAATAAAGATGGATAAAAAATATTGTAGGTCTAGATCAAAGATACATCATAAACTTGGATTAAAACCTTCTCTAACAAGAAAATGTTGCATTTCATTTTGGGACAACCAAAAAGCAATATTGTGTTTATTATCATATCATGCAAATGAAATTATTCAGATGCATGTCACTGCAAACTTACAAAAGGGAGCCGTCTCTTTGAAATTGAAACACAAAGTGGATGGTTGTGTTCCTTTATAAATTTCCTGATAACCCAATTCCCGGGCTTCTCTCTCTTTACTAAAATCATCGCTGCACAATTTTCTCGACCTTTATTCTTTTTCTTAATCATAATGCTCTCGTTTTTATGATTTTCTAAATCCCCTCTACATCCAAGTCCACGGGAAATTATTGTTCCATCTCTCTCTGACTTACGGGAAGATAAAAAACGAGTAACAAAACCAACCCGCCCGGCGTAATCATCATAAAATGATCTTGCTGCCTCATCTGATTCAAACAGCATACTCTCAAATGGTTCTTGAATGTTGTCAGCTTCACACAAATTTAGTTCCCCTTGGGCGGGTATTTCTATCTTTTCAATGTCACCCTCCAATAGAGTTTGTTGTTTATCCACTGGGAAAAAAAAGATACTACAAATATAACCATCCGAATTGAATGCAAATTCTAAAAAAAAAGGAATACAAATATAGCATTGCAAACTCAATATTTACAAAAGTCCTATTACAAACTTAGGGTGTGTTATGAAAGTGATTGTGTGATATGGAATAATCAAAATCAGATAATCAGCTGTAACAAAAGAGGCTAAATGGAATAGTGTTTGAATGTGCTTATGCTATTTTAAATCAAATAATCAGCTTTTTAAGTGTTTGCCAAATTCTGACTATTAGGGATTATCATATCAAATTACAACTATGGACATGTAGTTTTTCTGCAGAATAGGGATGTTAAAATCTCTTACCATCCATGAATAGCTCATCGGTAACATTGTTCCAAGCAATCTCTCCTTGCTTACATGTAAATTGTGTTCTAAGAGTAGGTGTTGGATCATGATACAAGGAAGACATTTGTGTAACCTTCATGTTAAGGCAAACCAGTATTAATATACATCAGAAGGCAATGAGATCAATCTAATTTTATGTTATCAATTTTACAAAAATCGATTACTTTCTTAATAAATGAACTGAAGACATTCGAATGCACTCAAACCAATAAATTGACTTTTAAACATGCATTCAGTGTAAGGAATTAATTAAAGACTGATGTACCAAATGTATATGTTTTGAGTGTACCCGAAAGTACTTTGTAAACTCTCACACGAAAGTATAAACTTTCGTGTGAAAGTATAAAGTGTCGGCCGAAAGTATAGTTTCGACCAAAACTATTTGGGCTTTAAACTGTTTTGATGAAATTGTAGTTCTGGATGTTTAAACAGAGAATTAGGGTATCATTGTAACTAGTTGAATATTTTGTAAGCTGATACTCTCTATATTGAATACAATTTCATCGTTTATTTACCTGATTGTGTTCATACTTTCTGTTTACGGTTTTCATATCGAATTGAAGTTTGTTCAACGATCTATTCACTGATTCCGCCGGTCAATAGATCTATTTTGATCGGTTGGAGATTAGACGATCTGTCAAGGACTCACAATTGGTAACACAGCCTTTGACACCACTCGTTGAAATTTTTAGCATCCGCTTCTGTGTCGTTGTCACAATAGATTGGACGCTCGAATAGAACAGTTAAGTCTTCATTTCCAAAATTTAGAAGTTCCATAGGATCATACAAATGGATGGTGATTCAACAGTTCATTGATCAACTTCATTAGTTTCTTTGATAACTTCCAATGAACTATCCAAATCAAAATCACTGTCATCTAATCCATTTATCCTTTCACCTTCGGACGTTATATATTCAACTTTCTTTATCACCTCATCAAACTCATCCACATCAAATGTAGGGTTATCCACGAATTGATCAATGTCTTCATATAACTTGTTCAACTCAGGATCGTCTTCACTCTCACTTTCACTTGATTTCTCATATTCAGATTCAATATCGACATATGATACGTCAATCTCAAACATCTTTCTTTTGCATTTGTCACTTGCTAATCCTTGAACTTCTTTCTCTGAAGACTCAACCTCAAGTGTCGGATTCACATTCTCAGATTGGACAATGAAAGGATTAGCTTCCACAGTGATTGGTCCTTGATAGACAACAAGTTCCATACCAATATGTGGTATCCAAGTTTGATTTCTTTCACCCTGAGTCTCCCCTTGATCACCTTCATTTACAACCTTTTCAATCCTTGTATCCAAATTTTCATCCAGCTCGGCCTCTTTCTCCCCCATTTTGGTAGCATCGCGTGCACCAGAGGAAGTTGAAGCGATTAACGATTCAACCAATTCATAAAGCTTTTCTATGGTTGCATTCTGAGAAGAAACTGTTGCCTTCAATGACTTGATGTCTTTACTTTGATTGGCAAATGTGGCATTAAGAAGATCAATCTTCAGATCCTTTTCAGCCATCTTGTACTTTAAGTCAACAACTGCAACGCCCAAAGCTTCAACTTCATTGCGAAGATCAATGAATGTTTGAGGCAACATGGAATGATCATTAGGATCATATGGATGATCTTCTTCATCATCTTGAGGTTGTGCCGGTGGTGTAGTTGGTGGTGTAGGTATATGCATGTATGCTTCTTCAACCACAGGTTGTGTCTGTCTAATCTGTGAAACGTTCAAAGTTGTAGTACTTCTTACAGGAATAGTATGAACGGTTTTCCTGACAGTACAGTTTTGCACTATGCTTGGCGTAAAGTCCTCGTCAGAAGTATCTGACGATACAACTTTCCTTTTCTTGTGAGAAGACGATGCAGAAGGAGGATTCCCATCAGTCTTTCTCTTTCTTTGTTGATTCAGACCAATATGGCTTGGAATAAGGTGTAGTTCAGATTGAATAGCTTCTGGGTCGGTATCACTTGCAGACTCGACTAATACTTCATCAATGAGTTGCTGTGGATGTTGTTGGTGTACTTGTGGTTGTTGTGCTTGTTGTTCTCCCAAGATGGTACCAAAGAAAGGTGTAACAGTACCATCAAATGTACTATGGGAGTGAACAGATTTCATATAATTGTAGATATGCTTCTTCAAATGCTCTAAGGGAATAACAGGACCAGCAAGATTCAACTTCTGGAGTTGATGGTTGAATATGACTTGAAGAAATCTAGGGTAAAGCAGGAACTTCTCTTTCTTCGACCCGGTGATATTGGTGAGCATGCCTTGAAATATAAGGTTGGAGAAGTTAAATGGCAAGTCTTGCACCAATGCAACAACCGCCGAAGCAACAACAGTGTTAGCTCCATCAAAGCCACCCTTCCTCGGTCCAAGACAGTGTATGCATATGTGGACCAAGTATCTCCAGTTGAAAGATAGCATAGTCTTCTTCACTTGCTTATGATGGAAATCACCTTGATATCCCATCCGTTTGAAAGTAGATTCAATCATGTCTTGTGCAAATTCAATTGGATCAGCAGCAGCATCATTAAACCTTAATACTTGTCTAATTGTCTCTTGAGTGATGGTTATATTCTTTCCATCCACTACTGCTTTGATTTCTGAAGCATTATCGTCAACCGAATAACTTGCTGTAGACCAGAACCCTTTGATCAGATGCTCATACACTGGAGGATTCACAGTGATGGCATGACGTATCTTGGATCTAAGCAAGAAGTCTATCAGCACGTGATAGTCCGCAGAGTCTGGATCAGATTTGTCCAGATAAGCACAAATATTGTGCTTTGGCATGAATTTAAGATCCATAACTGCAAAAACAATCAACATTCGATTAGCATAATAAACTTTCGTGTACAAGACTTTCGAGTGGAAGAATTGAATCCTGAAATATCATAAGCATTCGATAGTTTGTTAACAAATAAATTTAGCAATAATTAGGAGATTTGAGCTCACAGATCTGACTGTAGCAGTGTATAAGTTGAAGGGAGCATAAACTTGAACAATTGAACGTTCGATGTAGGTGTTGCAGTGAGCTCTGACGGCGGCTATGGTGGCAGCACGGTGGAAGTGAGCGACGAGAGACGGATGGACAGCTGTGAATTAAAAATATCGAACCCTAGAATTTTAATAAATTTATGTTTACAGTTAATAAAAATTATAATGTATTGTTTTAAAATTTTACAATTGTTAAAATCTTTAAGAATAAACTACAGTTTTCGTGTTAAGTTTTGAACAAAACATCAGATTTTGTTCACATGTAATACATTTGATCCTTGACGTTTGATGTTTTAATACTTTGCGTCCCTGATTCTTAACTCCGTTAACTTTTCTTTTAATTTTTGTATGAAATTACTGATATACCCTTAACTCCATCTTCTTCATTAGACCACCCACACCACCGTTAGTTTTTGTGTGAAATTAACCCCACCTTCCTCTATTGGAGCTGCAATAGGAGGTGGTGTGGGTGGTCTGATGGAGAATAACAAGATGGAGTTAAGGGAATATCTGTAATTTCACACAAAAACTAACAGAAAAGTTAACGGAGTTAAAGACCATGAACGCAAAGTGTAAAAACATCAAACGTCGGAGATCAAATGTGTTACAGGTGTACGAAAGCTACATTTTACTCTATCTTTAAAAGAGTTTAAAATCATATCTAGTTAATTACTAAAGTGTTTGATAATAATGGTAATAGACTTTGAAAATGTGTTAATTCGACGTAAAATGAATATATTATTTTTCTATTAAAAAATACACTTCTTGATATATGACTATATATAACCTTGTTATTTGAAAGACACTGCTATATTTACAGTTTTACTGTTCTATTATGTGTGGTCGTATTTTGTAGCCGTCATAAATGTTGTATCATGCACGCACGACCTTTTGTGCGTCCGGCCTAGTCATTGTCATGTGTTAGTTTTCTTTTTATGGAGCAATAACACAACCTTTCATTGTTGTTATTGTTCTCATACAGTGTTGGATCTAGGATTTTACTCAGCGAGGGCACAAAAAAGGGTAACAATTGGCCTGATGTATGTGAGCTTAACAGGGGAGAATGGGTGGCTCAAGCTTAACTGTATTTAAAAAAAGCATAGTTTAAACGGACATGATCAAAAGTTGGCCTGATCCGACAGCCAGGATGTGTCGTGACAGCGGTTACACTCACCGCCGTCGTTATAATATATAATTTCACAATCCCCACAGCACTCCATATTTTCTCACGCTCACATCCTCCTGCCATACCAACCATATAGTCGTGTACTGTTTATCATCGACTTTAGAAAGGAAAAAAAACCCTAACAGAACATACACGCATCTTCTCATCATCGTTATTGCAATTGTTGTAATACCGATCATATGTCGTTTGTTGATAGTGTGAACTATTTTTTGTTATTAGGCAAGTCTGAACTAATTTTTGTTATTGGGTTATTTTTTTCGATATTTGACTCGACGTGAGTTTAAGCTATGTCAACTTATGAAAAAGTATTTCGATAGAAGATTTTGAAGGTCAAAGTATTTCTAAAGTATAGTTTGTTATATTGTTTAGATATATGAGTCCTTTCAACATTTGTTTAAGCACTTCAAATATATTTATCAAGAACTCTCTTTGTTAGACAATGAGGTATTTTTGTCTTCCAGTTTTATGTTGATAAAGTAGACGAATAGATTTATCCGTATTATGATGTTGTGTACTGTACATTCGATTATTAAATGGGCTTTAAAATTTCAATTGGGCTAGGTTGGGTCATGGGTGCCTAAAACCTTTTTGCAAGGGTGTCTACAAAATTTAGCTAAAAACTTTCAATTTGGCTGCAAGTTTATTTTGGGCTTGAGTAGGTGCTCTTCCACAGTTCCACCCCTTACACCCCACATGTATACCACCAATGCACTCATATAGAGGTGAACAAAAAAAACCGGAACCGGTTCTTCCCAAAAACCGGTTATTTCGGAATTGAACCGGAACCGACCCTACCCGTAGGGTCTGGATATGTTCCAATATGTCTAGTCAAAACCGGTTCTAAAAATGCCCGAAACCGGTTCTCTTCAGAACCAGTTCTACCCAGAACCGGATCTCTCCAAAACCGGTTATATATACACACACACACACATACAGGGGTGGGTTCCAGAGAAAACCAATAGTTAGACGAAAACCGAGAAAACTACTAGAAAACCGAGAAAACTACTAAAAAACCAATTTTAACCAATAATATACATTTTTTATTTTATTTTATTTTTATTTTTTTATAAGAGTATCAATATAATATTACAAATTTTTGCTAAAAAATAATTTAAATATTGGCTTACGTATACGTAACCCATAGTGTTACGTATACGTAAACAGAAAACAAAAAAATTCAAAAAAATTGTGGTTACGTATACGTAACCCATAGTATTACACATTGTTTTAGTGGTTTTCTCGGTTTTCGCCTAACTTTGTGGTTTTCTCTTGATCCCTCCCCTATATATATATATATATATATATATATATATACATATATATATATATATATATACATATATATACATATATATATATAGTGTGTGAGGTTTCACTAAAAAGTTAAAAAAGTGTAAAAAGTCATTTAAAACGCTCATAACCGGCTCATACACTCATTTCGGCGGCGTTGGAACCGTCTCGTCGAACTCTACGATCTTAGCTTGTAGTGTTTAGATTTTAGGGTTTAAATTTTTTGGTTTAGTTTTTGCCTTAGGATTTAGCCTTAGGGGTTTAGCCTTATGGTTTAGCTTTTAGTATTTAGGTTTGGGGGGTGGGGGGTAGGGGTTTTTGGGGGTGGGGTGGGGTGGGGGGGGTTTGGGGTGGAGGTTTAGGCTTTTTGGGGGGGTGTTTTTAGACGCCTTTTTTTTAGGGTTTTTTTTGTTAGGATTTAGGATTTTGGGGGTGGGGTGGGGGTTTTAGGCTTTTGGGGGGGGTGGTGGTGCGGTTTTTAAAAAACTTTTTACACTTTTTATAGTTTTTAGACTTTGTAGAATAACCCTCCCCTATATATATATATATATATTCCCCTTTCATAAAATGAATATACCTTAATCTAGTCATGAAGAAGATTGATAGAGATAAGAGAAGTCAAACCATGCTAATTGTTCTTTAATTGGTGGTTCAGTCAAAACTGATGGAACTGTATCCGGAATACTCTCAAGTGTGTCAAAACCTTCATTACCACTTTTGTCTCTTTAGTGGCGGGGTTATTTCTTTGAGAAGAACAAGGCTTACCCCCGAATCAGTAAAAACGAAGTCACGAAGAGAAAAACGAAGACAATCTAGTTTTTTTTATATAATTTATCTATGTTTAAACATTTATCTATTTTATAACATTTTAAGTTTTTAATGTTATTGAACTTTTTAAGTTAGTTATTTATATATTTAATCAATGTATTTATATGTTTAACTAAGTTTTTCGAATACCCGGAAATAGGTTCTTGAAATACCCGCCTTGAATTACCGGAACTGGTTCCTGAATACCCGGAACCGGTACAATAGGGTCCGGTTTTTCAACCAAGAACTAGACCTGGAACCGAAACCGGAACCGGTTCTTGAAAATACCCGATTTGTGCACCTCTACACTCATATGCCTCATCATTATGTGTGGGTCGTGAATGCTACTTGACACTCTTGTGGCTTAGATTTATCACTTTCATGCATGATGACCCTACTAGTTTTAGCCTCACAAAGGCGCAATGGCTCAATCTCATTCCTACTTTTCTATGATAATTTCTCTTCATAATATTGGACCGAGGGGGTATGTTAGACATATAGATTAATTTTATTATATGACACGAGCCTGATTGTATAGACATCAATGTTTTTAGAACCGGACAACGAACCGACTGCCCTAGAGGTCCGCTTGTCGGACCGGTTGAACCAGATTTAAGAACCAGATGACGTCATAAATAATATAAATATTAAAACTACGTATATAGATACAGAATATAAAAAAAAATTGTATTTTGATGTCAATTTGTAATTTAATGACATATGAAGAGCAATCCCAGTAGCATAATCATCATTGGTTTACATTTGATTTCAACTCGATTTTGCTTGTACGTTTCTTTATTGCATTCATAATCATCATTGTGAGCGAAACCAAGTGTAATATGTGATTATTATGCTACTGGTATTGCTCTTAACAATGATAGTGAAAGTTAAGACTATCCAGTCAAATTGTCAGTATGAATTATTATCGGGAAATGAGTCATAGTTTGGATTATTAAAATCCAATTTGTTTTTTAACATCTCACAAGTTCATACTATTTTATAATAATTATTTTTTTATTAAATTATAGGTAAGAATATTATTTATGTGGATATGATTCATTTTCTCTGTAACTAAGTATAATTTCTAAGCAAGAAGCTGATTAGTGTTACATACTGCAAACTTCCTAGACTCGATCCTAAGGACGCACAAAGCCCACTTTCAACCGGCTCATGACCAGTCTTTCCAACACCATGTCCTTCAAAATCCTTGTGTACAAATATTGAACTTAGAAGTGGCAAAATCCTTGGGTATGTTAGACGGGTCTGCGACAAAGGTTCGGGTTAAAACGGGCCGGCTCACTAATATTTATCATCTTTTTCTTTATATTCTATAAATAATAAATGTATTGCTTAGAAAAAGTATAATACTAAAACAATAATATAATTTCTTCCAAGTGAAACAATTTAAGATGCCATAAGCATTTGAATTAACATTAAGCGATTTTGAACCATTTGACCCGTTTTATTTTTAGCTTAGTTTAACATCTTACCCATTTGATAAATTATCAATATAACACAACCAATGTTGACCAAACCAAGATGAACACTAAACTGGTAATAATTATCACTCAATTCCTAGGGTCATCCAAAAAGTTCCATAAGATTGTCAACAAGAACACATCTTTTTAATTACTATATAAAGTTTCCAATGGTACACAAATCTTTCAGAACATGAAAGAAAAAGAGTTAATAAAATTAGTAAGGTCATAATGTGCATCTACAGGCAAAGTTGCAAATCAACAAGCGACGTGGCCTAAAGACTCCTGTATGTAAAGAATTTGACTTATTCTGTCCAAAGAGCGGGTCAAACTTACTATCTACGCGCTTCAATCTCTTTGGATTCCATCTCAGTCACGTTGTTTACAATGTTTTGAATCTTTTTTGACAAAGATTGGTTGTGTTCTTCAATGTGCTCGAAAATCATTTCCAGGTGTCTTTTATAAGTTGCTGATCTTCTTTTCTCAATTGCTAGCTGTTGTGATAGTTCCCGAATCTTATCATGCTCATTCTGTAAAAAAAGATGTAATAATAAAAATAAAAATTGCAATAAATGGGACGTGATATAGAAATAGACATATAAATTAGTAGAGGTGGCAAAATGTGTGTGGTGAGCGGGTTAGGTAACCAGTCGAAATGAGTAATATTTGGCCTGTTGAAATGGGTCGGGCCAGGTTGACCAAAGAAGAGTTGCCCAATTTATTTTTAAATTCATGACAAAACATCATATTATTAAAATAAATTTATAATTTTTTAATAAGAGAGATTTAGTAGGTTGTATGAATTTACAATATACATTGGGCAACTTTTTTTCCTATTTGACCCGTTTTATTTTTAGTTTACCCATTTGACCCATTAGATATAAAGCATAACCCAAATTGCCACATTTACAGCTACCAAAATATTTATTTTGTCTTCTCTATAAATAATATTGGAGTCCCATTTCTTGGTCCTAAATTACTCGGAAATTAGCCGATATTGCACATGCATAAATTGATCTTTTTTAGTATTTTGTAACGTAAAAATTTATTATTTTTTACATATTTTTAATGCATACCCTGGTAGAAAATCTTGGATCCGCCACTTTCGCATGCACTGATTTACTCTGGTTTTGTTATAAATAACCTTGTTTCATGGAAGAGTAAGAGAACTAATAACCTCGATGCCGAGTAGGCGAGTAAGACTATTGAGATATATTAAAGATTATATGAACTAGATGTAACTAAATAAAACTACCCTTAATTACATATATAACAACTAAATAGTCCTCACAAACCTAAAATAAATAGAGAAATACTCCCTCTGTCACCAAAAAGTGCAACATTTGATTTGTCACATAAAATAACAAGTCTTTAAATAATAATCATATACCTAAAATATCCCTTAATAAAACAAAATGACGTCCACTCGTCCGTCGCCAAAAAGGGTAAAGTTTGACTTGTCAATTACTGGATACTAATTGGTGACTACTCCTTGAAGATTCTATGTTCTTGTTGGAGAGTGAGGTAATAACCAAGTGGTAAAAGATGTCTTAGGTTATAAATTATAATACCATATATCAATTGTTTTCATCAAGTTATTTAACATTTACACATCATGCTTCCTTATTCACCAACTACTCTTATAAGTTGGTGACATGAATGAGAAGATAAAAGATCAATGTAGTAGGACTTGGAATAATTGTTCAATTTAATTTCGAATGTGCATTTAAATTTTGGAAATTTAAAGGGGTAACTTTGTAGAATAGTAACCAAGTTTCAAAAGTGTTCCAATTAGGTCACTCAATACGCATTTTACACGGTATACACCCTCGGGTATACTATGATGAGTGACCTAATTGGAACACTTTTGAAACTTGGTTACTATTCTGTGGTGTTTTCCCAAATTTAAACCATTCTAGAGTTTGAGCCCTGTTTATTCGAAAAGGTTTTTGTGATATTGAGCATATATAAAGCATCAATCCAATCGGAAGAACTCTCGATTCATGTATGAGGTCTTTTAGTTCATATGAGCGACTTTGTAGCACTTAATTATGTAAGCGAGATTAAGTTGACGTCTAAGCAGACGCATAAACGGTTCATATCAAATTATAAAAGCTCATTTATTTTAAGATTAAGCAAATATGAGAATTTTGTGGTAAAGTAATAGAAAATTTTAGAAATACATTTAGTCAACTATTGTAGCAATTACCACCAAAATAGCTAAAATACACTATCACTAATCATCTAAATCTTCATAAAACAGTCACCCTAGCGCTTTTTATATTAAAAAAAATAAATTAAATTCGCTAAATTCCCGCTATGTCGTCGCTATACACTAGATAGCGGGCATCATCCGAAACGCTACATAGCGCGCTATAGCGCCCGCTATGATTGCTATTGACAACAGGGCTTTAGAGATTACAGTAGTGGGTTCGTATCATTTATTCCAATTTGCAGCTGTTCCAGGCAGTTTTGTTCTTAATTTTGGGTTGGCCTTTGATTTAAAACAACTTCTATCTCATAATTCCTCAAAAAAATGACTATACCCAGAAATCGCACTGTTGAAGCTCTCAATGAACATCGAGATAAGCAAATCGATGCCCTCCAAGAGCAGATTGGTAGGGTTCTCCAAATGCTTGAAGAATCTAGTGATATGAGCAGGTGCTCCAATGACTCTTACTTCTCCACGAGAAAGGAGATGTAATAAGAAGCCAAGACATGATTCAAGAGACGTTAGAGTTGATCCACTAGATTTTGAAGGTTCTTCAGACCCTCAAAAGACTAACTTGAGTGGGTTCAAATTATGGATATGATCGTTGAAGTAAAATGTTTTGATGAAAAGAAAGCCATGAAGGTAGCTGTTCTTAAACTTAATAAGCATGATTCCTTATGGTATGAGAATGTGAAAGACAATAGGCAATTTGAAGGGAAGAAAAAGATGGTCAAAGCTCAAGGAATGTATGAAAAGAAGGTTTCTTCCTCATGCTTATAAGCAAGATCTTTACCTTCAAATGAGCAAAAGTAAGGAGATTATGAACTACATTAGTAAGTTTGAACAACTCAAAATCCGTACTAATATGTGGGAAGTTGAAGAACAAACCAAAGCAAGATTTATTGGGGGTCCAAATTCCACCATTGCTGAGAAGGTTGAATTGGTTCAAATGGAAGATGGGTCTAAGGATCCTAAAGGGAAGAAATGTTTCAAATGTCATGGTTTTGGGCATTTCAAAGCACAATGTCCCGAATCCCAATCTAAGAGCTCTTACATTGAGAGAAATTGAATAAATGCACGAAGATCTTGAAACTAAAGAAGAAAGAGAACGTCTTAATGTATGAGATTATGATGAGATTGTTGAAGAGGAGATTGTAAATGTTGGTCAGAAGAGCTATGCATGCATTAGAAGCTCCTAAAGAAAAGGCTCAATGGGAGAACATCTTCCATTCAAGATGCACCATAAAAAAAGGTGTGTAGCTTGATAGTTGATGGGGGTGGGGGAACTTCAAGTTACATGGCGGGAAAACTTGGCTCTCTACGACAAACCACCCACATCCATACAAGCTTCAATGGCTTAGTCAAGAAATGAGGTAACAGTTACATGTCAAGTAGTTGTTCCCAGTGTTGTAAAAATCGCTAGGCGTTAGTAAGCTGGTGGGTACCGACTAGGGATTAATCGGATTGGAATTTTTATATGTAATTTTCATATTTATATATATATACACACATTTTTATATGTAATGTGTATATATATATACCAACACACATTTTTATAAATAGCCGAAATTTACAAGAATCTCGCCGGAAAGTCACCGGAACCCTACCAAAATCTCACCGGAAAAAGAGGAAGTGGCCGATTTTTGGCTGATTAAGGCCGCCTATGGCCCGGCCTATTTGACCAGATTTGACCGAATAGCAATTTTTAGGCAGATTAGGACATATTTCCTAGGTAAATTGCCGATTCCCGATTAATCGCCAACTAATCGAGATTTTTGCAACACTGTGATAGGTTATCCGAGTAGGGTAACGGATAAAAATTGAAATTCAAAGTAAAACGGATAGGCAACGAATTTAATGCGATACTGAAAACACCACGCAATCGACCCGTTGGGCAACCTAAGCATGAATAGAGATACAGAAATCACCACTCGATTCTAGCTTAGAGTCCAAAGAACACCATCCAAGCATGCCAAGCTTGAACTAGCAATGGAATAATTAATTCACCTCAAAATCCATTGAGAAAATTAACCACAAAAATTTCATTCATAAATTCATCACACTCGAATTCATTGTTTACGAAACTTTACATAGAGTGAGAAAGCCTCCCACGTAGCCCATGTTTAGGTAATTAAAAACTAACTTCAAAGACAGAAAATAAAATAATGTAGAAAGTAAAATTGCATGAAAGTAAACTGCAAAGTTGTGGAGAACGTGGCCGGCAAAGGCGTTGCATGTTTGCATGCATGATTCCGGATCTTCAGTGGGTATTTTCTTGGATCCATTTGACCCATTTGTTCTCCAACTCAACCCATTAACGCACCGGAGTCTCCAACGGCTACTATATTCGAATCGGTTAGGCTACTGCTATCACACTGGTTGTTCCTTTTTCTATGGGCACAGTTTATCATGATGAGGTTACATGTGATGTTGTTCCTATGGATGCTTGTGATTTGCTATTAGGTAGACCTTGGTTATTTGAAAAATATTTTTGCCATAATGGGCACTTGAATACTTATTCTCTTTACGTAAATGGAAGGAAAATTACACTTACCTCTTTAAAGCCTAATGAAGTGTCTAAAGCTGAAATGAAGACTAAGAATGGAAAGACCTTGTTCATGAGTCAAACAGAAGTAGAAAAAGAACTAGATGATGGTGCTAATGTTCTTGCCTTACTGGTTCTTCAACATGATGTAGCAAAAGGGTTTGATGAGGTTCCTAGCTTGGTAAAACCTTTGTCGATTACTGTGATCGAAACACACGAACCGCCCCAGCCACTAGCCTTCTGCCGCCGCCAGCCCTAACCACCTGCTAGGGTTTTCTGTCGACAAACCGTTGCCGCCGATTGAACCCTGATTAGGGTTTTCCTGCCGCCGCCTCTTTGCCCTTTTGAACAGAACCGAGCCGGTTCCTGTTCTGTTGCTGCCGACCGATCAGGTTGCCAAACCGCCGCCTTCTGTCAACCTCCGGCTGTTTCTGCCACCAGTTGACTGTTTGGAATAACCCCTGCTGTTCTGTTTTACTGTTGGGTTTCGCAAGTTTACGAGGTCAATTTTTCGGGTTATTTTTCAGTTTGTTTCTCGTTTTATAATCTAATTAAGGGCAGCCCTTTAGCCCTAAGTCGATTTATTCCGCTACCACGATTGAAATCGATCGACTTGACAGTGTTCGATAGAACAGTCGTCAAGTTCAGGTCGCCGCCACTGCTGTGTTCGGCACTGTCAGTTTTAATTCTGTTTTAGCGAGGTTGGGTAGTTTCTTTGTTTTTTTGCAATGGCAGATAACAAGAAAAAGAAGATAGAAAAGTTAGATGGTCAGAACTTTGGATGGTGGAAAATTCAAATCACGGATTTGCTAATACAAAAGGATTTGGATTTGGTGCTAGAAGCACCGCCCGCAGAGATAACACCAGCATGGTTAGCTTTTCACAAAAAGGCTAAGTCAACGATTAGGCTTGCTCTGTCTATGAATGTTGCATACATCTTAAATGAAACCACAACACGTGGAATCATGGAGGCGTTGTAGAACATGTACGAGAAGCCATCAGCAGCAAACAAGGTGTTTCTGATTCAGGAGTTAGTAAACACATGCATGAAAGATGGAGGTTCCGTTACTGCTCACATAAATATCTTTAACTCTCATCTGACACCTTTGTCATCAGTAAACTTCAAAACTGATGATGAATTGCAAGTATGCTTACTTTTATCTTCATTACCTAACAGTTGGTCAGGAACAATCAATGCAGTCACCAGTTCAGTTGATTATGATGCTTTAACTTTCAGCAAAGTTCGTGACTTGATTCTGAATGAAGATTCTGGAAGGAGAAGCATTGGAGAATCATCAAGCTCCTTGTTAAGTACTGAAGGGAGAGGATGGAGTAATAACAGAGGAGGAAATAGAGGTCGGTCAAAGTCTAAACGGAGAAGCAAGTCTAGGCAAAGGAAAGACATCACTTGCTGGAATTGCAAAGAGAGTGGGCACTTCAGAAATCAATGCCCGAAACCGACAGTTGCTAAAGACAAGAAAGAGGTAAATGATGCTACTACTGGTAATGAATAAGATGATGCGTTGAACTGTTATGTTGAGGACACAGTTGAGTCATGGATTATGGACTCGGGTGCGTCGTTTCATGCTATTTCCGGTACAAGGAAGATGAAGAATCTGAGGAAAGGTAACTTTGGCACTGTAAGTCTTGCTAATAACCCGTCTTTAGATATTACCGGGATGGGGGACATTGATCTAAAAACGTCCTTAGGAACAACTAGGACATTGAAAGATGTTAGTGATTCCTAAGCTAAAAAGGATGTTAATTTCTATTAGGCAATTAGACGACCAGGGTTATGATGTTATGTCCGGGGGAGGACAATGGAAGCTCATCATGGATAATATAGCAATTTTCAAGGGAAAGAAACGGGGTACTTTGTATATGGTTGAGGTACCTGCAGGGAGTGCAAATGCAATGACCAGTGGGCCGAGCCCATCGAATCTGTGGCACCAACGACACAGCCACATGAGTGAAAAGGGTATGAAATGTTTGTTGCCGGGAGAAAACTTCCAGAATTGAAACAGGTAGAATCTAAATTCTGTGAACCATGTGTTTTCGGGAAGAAAAAGGTGTCTTTTGTGAAGATTGGCAAGACACCTAAAGCTAAGAAATTAGAGCTTATCCATTCAGATGTATTTGGACCAACATCAGTTTCATCCTTGGGAGGCTCGAGATATTATGTTACTTTCATAGACGATGCTACACACAAGGTATGGGGTTACTTTCTTAAAAATAAATCTGAAGTATTTGATGTTTTTAAGAAATGGAAATCTGTTGTTGAACTTGAAACTGATTTGAAGGTAAAGTGTTGTTGAACTTAAAAATAAACACTTTCAAACCAGTTTCAAGTTCAATAGAAGACTTCCATTTCTTAAAAACATCAAATACTTCAGATTTATTTTTAAGAAGTAAACCCATACCTTGCGTGTAGCATCGTCTATGAAAGTCACATAATATCTTGAGCCTCCCAAGGATGAAACTGAAGTTGGTCCAAAAACATTTGAATGGATAAGCTCCAATTTCTGAGCTTTAAGTGTCTTGCCAGTATTCACAAAAGATACCGTCTTTTTCTTCCTAAGAACACAAGGTTCACAGAATTTAGATTCTACCTGTTTTAGTTCTGGAAGCTTTCCCCTAGCAACAAGCTTCATGCCCTTTTCACTCATGTGAGAGAGTCGTTGGTGCCACAGATTAGAGGGACTCGGCCCACTGGTCACTGCATTTGCACTCCCTGCATGTATCTCAACCATATACAAAGTACCCCGTTTCTTTCCTCTAGCAATCACCAAATTGCCTTTAATCACTTTCCATTGTCCACCCCAAAGTGGATATCCAACCCTTGGTCATCCAACTGACCGACCGACATCAATTTCCTCCTCAGGTTTGGAATAACCGTGACATTCAATGTCCAGGTAGTTCACATGGAGGTGTTTAAATTCACGCCACCAATCCCTGTAATGTCAAGTACCTGGTCATCAGCTAAACGAACCTTACCATGATGACCTATTTGTAGATTTCTGACCGTGTCTGGGCATGAGACAGTGTGAAACGATGCACCTGAATCCAGGATTCCTCAGAGCTCTCAACACAACAGATGAGAGCCTCGTCAGATTCTTCGTCATTATTTACTTGTTTCTTTATGATTGGTGGTTTAGGGCATTGATTTCTAAAGTGCCCCTTTTCCTTGCAGTTCCAACATTCAATATCAGCTCTTGGTTTTCTCTTTCTCGACTTGGACCTGCCTCTGTTCCTCCCTCTCTCACTCTTCCTTCCCCTTGATCCAGTGCTTAACAAGGATCTTGATGACTCTTCGGTGCTTCTCCTTCTAGAATCTTCATATCTTAATTTAGAATCAAGTCACGAACTTTACTGAAAGTTAAAGCATCAGAATCAACTGAACTGGAGACTGTAGTGATTATTCCTGACCAGCTGTCAGGTAATGAAGATAAAAGTAAGCAGGCTTGCAATTCATCATCAATTTTGAAGTTTACTGATGACAAACGTCTCAGATGAGAGTTAAAGTTATTTATGTGGTCAGTGACGGAACCTCCCTCTTTCATGCGTGTGTTTACTAACTCCCGAATCAGAAACACCTTGTTTGCCGTTGATGGCTTCTCGTACATGTTCGATAACGTCTCCATGACTCTACGTGTTGTGGTTTCATCTAGAATGCTGTATGCAACATTCATAGTCAGAGCAAGACTAATCGTGGACTTAGCCTTTTTGTCAAGAGCTAACCATGTTGGTGTTATCTCTGCGGGCAGCGCTTCTAGCAAGGAATCCAAATCCTTATGTATCAGCAAATCTGTGATTTGCATTTTCCACAATCCAAAATTCTGACCGTAGAACTTTTCTATTCTGGTTTTTCCGTCCTCGGCCATTATCCAACTACAAATACTTAACAATCGAGTCAAAACTGGAATATTGTTCGAACACAGCTATAGCCGGCTGCCTAAACTTGAGTGTTGTGTTGTTCTATCGCACACTACCCGTGAGATCAATTTCAAAAAACAAAAGAGTTGATAACGCACCTGAGTTTCTTTGTCAGAAAGAAAACAACCAGAAAAACAGCCCAAGAAAAGACTGACCAGCAAAACCCAGCGACAGGGGAGTAGCGGCGGCGGAACCCTAGTTCTGGCGGCGACGGACAGCGGTGTTTCCCTGGTGGTCGGTGGTTGAAACCCTAGCAGTCAGCTAGGGTAGTGGCGGCTGAAAACTGATGGCGGCAGAACCCTAGCAGTCGGCTAGGATTGGCAGCAGAAGGGTGGTGGCGGAAAGAGGCTGGAGGGAGCAGTTCATGTGTAGGCACATAGGTGTGTATAATCAAGAGCCTGAGCTCTGATACCAGTTGTTAGGATCACACGAACAACACACGAAACAGAAAAATAAAAGACAAAAGAATTTACGTGGTTCGGTCACAGTGTGTAACCTACATCCACGAGGGCAACTCGGGTTTTCGTATTATTGAGTGATAATAATTACAAGTACAAGAGATTAATATATATAAACAAGAAATTAGGGTTAGGCCCTTAATCAACAAGTTAACTTCTCCTCCCCTCAATCACGGTTGACTCATAGCAGTGGGCCGAAGTCTACACTCCAACAGTTTTGGTATATTTATAAATAGTTGTGTTTGTACCAAGTATAACATAGTGGCGTGTGAGCGCCTTTCTTAATCATCACGAGAAAGCAAAATTTCTTGTAAAAAATCAACATGTTAAATGTGGTAAAAATGGATAGGCTCAAGTAATATGAATGAATGTGACTTAGAATTCAACCACCTTCATTCATTTACTTACTAGGTTATAAACCCGGTGTATTACACGGGTTGAATAAATGTAATGTTATATACTTATTAAAAAAGATTTACAGATTACATATTTATGACATGTTATATAGTTTTTTAATACAAATTCTAGAAACGTTATATAGTTATTTTTTAAAAATATTTATAAAAAGAATGAAAGAAATGTTCAATTTATAAAAATGTTTTATGAACAAACCTATTTTTTTTTTAAATTAAAAACATTTTATAAAAAGAATTATAGAAATCATTATCATTTAATAGGAGTGAAAAGCGGGAAACAAAAAATTATAAAAAAAATTATATAGTAAACAGGAGAGAGAGGCGAGAAAAAAATGTTGAGAATGCATAGGAGAGTGACAAAGGTCCCACCAAAACCGTTATTTATTAGATTGTATAGATTATTGTCTTTAGTTTCATTTAGATGAATAAGTTCTAGAACCATATCTCCATGATTCACCTAACATTCATCTTAAAATTCTCAAATAATGCCCGAATCACTTTTATATATGGAACCCTACTTCAATTCTACACCAAAAGGTAGTGGGTTCAAACCTCATTTAGCGTGTGTGTGAGTTATTTGTGGTAAAAATAAAACTACAAAAAAAATCCATTCCCAGATGTGTTGTTGGATGCTAAGGTCATAGAAATTCACAATCGTATCAAATAAATAATAAATATAACTTATTTACCTTATATTCTTATAATATTCAGGTTATTCATATAATACAAGTAACTTAACAAATTTTTAATACATAGGAGGCGTTTGGAGTTGCTTACCTGGTTATTAAGACCGAGTCGTAATAATCAGTTTTTAGTGTTTAGATCTAATTAGTGAATCTCATATCAGCTGCAACAAAACCTAATTATCCAAGGGTAAAACAAACTTACTTATTTACCACTTATTTAGCCTAATTTGAGAAACTTTTATTTCCATTTCACAGATGAACTGTATTTTTTTCATAAAACGTCATTTTCAGTCATTTATCAATTAAATTATTTAATAATCAGAATTTATCAGGCCTTAAAGTTACAAATGTATGATTGTTACAGCTTCACACGGTGGAAGCACATCCAAACACCATCTATACAACCGCTTTTTACTATAGTCGATTGTCTGTTTCGAATATTCAATAGTTGATAATCACTTTCCAAAAACACATTCAAAGGCCCAATAGTAACATGGAATTAAACATATAACGAAAATAATTTGGTAATTGTACAAATTAGGAAGTAGACATACCGGATATTGGTCATAAATCAAATCCTTACGGCCCTTTCCAGGTGTCAACAGATGAGTATGCTCCTTGACAAATTTTGTGATCATCCATTTTCCCGAGCTTACTTTCCTAACTAAAACCATTGCTCTACAACCAACCCGTGTTTCAGCCCGTTGTCTGACTATCTTTTCACGTTTGTCCGGGGTCCTAAAACCCTCTTTATTACAAACAAGAGCACGTCCAATGGCAGTTCCATCACGTCTAGATCTAGAGAGCTTGCTCACACGGATAACAAACCCAACCCGTGTAGCATATGCATTGTAAAATGCATGTGCTGCTGCTTCAGAATCAAATTCCTGCCCAACATATGGTTCTTCAACAATAATCGAGTTATTGACTGTGTGGGTCCCATCTAATGGAAACACATCTCTTTCTGATTCATCTTTATCAATTTTAATATCATGGTTGTTTTGAAACATGGCCTCAACTGAACACCCTACCATACCATCTTCATCTACTTTTCTGATTTCCATGTCAACAGAATTCAATAATACCTCACTGTTGACATCATCCTCATCAACCTCAAAATCCACTGAAACACAAACAACCATTTTCATGATTGATATGTTGATCAAGAGAATAGACAAAAGAAAAAGGAAAATTATAAACACAAAGGCTAAGCAAGATAATTTAAGTAGCATTGGAACTTCATCTTCACCAGGCCAAACAATTAAGGTTCAATCTTCATTTTTGGTAACAGTGAGAACCCGTTACAGGTAAACTCATGGGTCCCACCAATACCGGTAAATCGCAGTTTATGCTGGCAGGTGGCCTTAAAGGAGCTTAGAGTCGGAAAACCAGTGGAAACCGGATTCAAACATGAGTGACTCAAGCAATTAAGATTCAAATTTCAGCACATTTGGCCTATGTAGTCAAAGGCCATGCCAGGCGAGGTGCAAAAAGTTTGAAAAAAACACACTTGAATCTGCAAAAAAAACTGTATGAAGCGGCCTAAACTAATCTAAATCAGTCTAAACTTTAAACTAGCCTAAACTAGTCGTCAGTCGAAAGTCGAAACCAGCCTAAAACATGTCTAAAACAGCTAAAAATGCCCTGCGCCTTGCTTATCACGGCCCCTGCTTTTAAGCGCCTTGCGCCTAGGCTCAAGGCTCACCTTTTGCGCCTTGATTACGCCTAGCGCCTTCGACTACCTAACATTTGGCATTTTAAACAATGCAATACATAACAACCCAAAATCCTATAAGATACTTAACCATAATCAGCCATATCAAAATCAACAGAAAGGGATATGAGTATATGAACATAACTTGCAGAAACTAGACAACTGATAACTAAAACTATCTACCTAGACTCAAAATTCACAAACAATAGCAAGCATTACCATTTCATATAGTTTCCCTCTTACTACTAAATCAAATACAAAAATAGACAACAACAAAAAACCGCCCCCAAAGCATAAATTAAAAAGCCAATTAACATTTTTTTTGTTTGAAAGAGCCATTATGTTTGATGGGGCACATTTTTACCAAACTTTTGGAAGAAAGATTCGATTTTTTGGCACAAAAGTTCAAGAATTGACATGGGTTTGCTTTGAAATTTACCGAATTAAAGAGGGGGGGAAAGACTTACTGAAAACTTCGAATTGAAATTGCGATGATGGCGATATGAAGAGGGTTTAGAGGTAACAGTGATGAACAGAGACAAGGGGAAGATGGAGACAGAAAGGGGATTGATTGTATGGATGAACGGGGGGTCAAGTGTGCAGAAGCCGTGTGCGAGTTGAAACGAGATGCGAGACTTCACTTGGGTCGCTATTATTCACAAAAACTTGAAAGGACGCTATAGTTGGGGTGAACCGGTTCATGATAGGTCAAGATCGGTTTGAGCCCAAGTGAGATGATTGACATGGTGAGATAATGGGAACAAGTTGACCCTAAAAAGTTTACGAGCGAATTACAAATTACGTCCTTTAATTAAGGAAATTACAAATTACGTCCTTTATGGTTAAATTTATTTGCATGTTACATCCTTTACACTAACGGACGTTAATTTTCTTCGTTAAGTATGGTCACGTGCTTGTCACGTGAGGGCAATTTAGACATTATACATTTTAAAGGACCGTTTATGTAATTAACTTTAAATTTTGGTCCCACTTTCTTTCTACACTCTCTCATCTCTCATCTCTCTTTCTTCTTTAACCAAAACCCACCACCATCTTCCCCAAAGATTCAACAGGCACCTCCCCCCACCCCTGCACACTTCTCCCCACCACTATCAGTAAGCCCTAAGCTCCATAGATCTGTAAATTAACAGAAGATTTTGATTAATTTTGAAAATTACAGTTCACGGAGTTGAGTACGCATTTGGATCTCACGAAAAATCGACTACCGGAATCTACGAAGGAGAACCGAAACAGTGCGCACGATTCACATTCCGAAAACAGATCCTGATCGGATGGATGAATATGAGTCTACCGGAGAAGAAATGAGGTCCGATGGGTTTTAAATGTTAACCTTTCCTTTCCAGATTCATCTTTTCCCCAACCTAATTTCAACAAATTAGTCAAAATGCTAACTTCAAATCACTAAAGAAACAAAGGGATTCGATTGATCGAGAAAATTGGGGTTTTTGATGTTCTTGTTCGCTGGAAAGCAGAAGAAAACAGAGGATGATAGAGGCGACATGCTGGTGGTGGTTGTGAAAGCCGAACAAACCCAGACGAACAAACCTGTACGGAGGCGACCTGCCGTCGGAAAGCCGAACAAACCCAGACGGTATGTTGCTTTATCCTCTTCGCCTAAGCCATCGTTGTTGGTTGGGGATGACGGAGGCGACCTGCTGGTGGTGGTTGTGATGGTTGTCTGAGAAAGGAGAAGCGGTTAGGAGAGGTCGATTATGCCCTGTGTTTATTGAGATTAGGTATGGTGGAGGTGCAGAAATGATATTGGGAAGAAGAGGTGTAAGATGGAGGAGTCTGCCATTGCAGGTGGTGAAAGCTGCACGTATGACAAAATGCTTACAAACACTTATTCCTAACTTAAATTCATGAGCTTTTGCTTATATATATAATATATAAAAAAATGATAAATAACAATTTTATCCAAATCTTTAAATTAATTACACAAATAGTCCCTGAAAAGGCAAAAAGACCAATTTACCCTCACGTGCAGAGCACATGACCACACTTAACGGAGAAAATTAACGCTCGTTAGTGTAAAGGATGTAACATGCAAACAAATTTAAACATAAAGGACGTAATTTGTAATTTTCTTAGTTAAAGGACGTATACTGAAATTTGGGTAATACTTAAAGAACGTAATTTGTAATTCACTCAAAGTTTATTTATGATATATCTATTAAATAGGTTAGAATCTCGTGTATTACACGGGTTGATAAAATATAATGTTATATACTTAATAATAAAAATATATATCTTTAAAAACTCGTGTATTACACGGGTTGAATAAAATTCTTAAATCTTGATGTACATCTTATAAGTGGAAAAATCTATACTATATAATAAATAAAGGTTTTTCATGCCACGTGTTGCCTCTGTGTTCATTCTCATCCCTTTTTGCCCGCTTATATCTCTTATTAAATTCACATTCATCTTTTAATAATAATATATATTTAAAGAAAATATTAATTATACTAATAAAACATTTTTTTTTTAAATTATCCCTTATTATAAGAAACTTTGAAATGTAATTATGTAACTTTTATTATCAATCAAATAATAAATGAAAATCAAATTACTTTAAATAGTACTTAACGTATTTTTGAAACTCAATTATATATTAATTTTTATATATTTTGAATTTTGTTTTCTATCATTAGTATATGATACATTTTTACACCTCTAAAATATATACATAAAGATTTAAAAAATTTATGTATTGATATTTTTCACCCCGTGTGTAGTACACGGGATCTAAGCTAGTATATTATATATACTAATGATTTTTTTTTAAAGTTCAAAATTATGTAAAAGTTAATATATAATTGTGTTTCGAAAATACATTAATTTCTATTTAATATAATTTGACTTACATTAACTATTTGGTTAAAAAAAGTTACATAAAATTAAAGTTTCTTAAAATAAGAGATAAATTAAAATAAATGTGTTTTATTAGTATAATTAATACTTTCTTTAAAAACAAATCATTATTAAAAAAAGATGTGTATATTTGATCCCCTTCCACCGATCTCAAACATGGCCGACAACAGCCCAAACACCACTTATGACACGGTAAAACTTGTTGTGACACCCGGCAAATTCAGGTTAATATCCATACCCGACTATTACCTGAATTCACGTGATTACACTTGCATCATGCTTAATTATGTAGTAATTAAGTACATATTTCATATAGCAAGTCCATTCGGTTCATTTCATTTCATGCATCGGTAATCGGGCGGATTACCGGGTCACACACGCGTCCTGTCACACGAACATTAACGAATATTAGAAATAATATTTAGACATATACTTGGTGTGTAAAAATTATATGTAATACTGTGATTTAATATTTTATGCTTATGTGAATTTTTCCGGAATTTATTGAGCATCTTTTATTTTAACGCTTTTAAGCGGATACGCGATATGTGTCAACAACACTAGATTTAATTTTATAAAAACAATGGTTTATAAATTTGGGCTTGATAATTCAGCCATTTCCTATTTTAATTCATATTAGGAGCCCATTTGGTTTAAAAAGCCTTAAAAGACTTCAAAAGCCCAAAACCCATTTGCTTAATCCCACCCTTAATCCCTTAACCCTCATTTGAAAACCCTAAACCTACACACTCCTCTCTCCCTCTCCTCTCTTTCTCTCGGCCGCCCCCATCCCCACCTAGCCACCACCCTTCAAAATTTTCTTCATCCATTCCAAGTGATTACAAGGTGCATTCAAGGTGATTCAAGGTGAAACAAGCAAACAACACATCCATCCTTCCATCATACTTGATTTTGGTACAAATCCATCCATCTTTTCTTTATTTTTTCGGCCAAAATGGCAAACCCATGTATCCAAACGATTTTCCATGTTAATAGTGTCTAAATCCATGTTTTAATCAAATGTTTTCATAATAATGAGTTGTTGATGCATATATGCACTTTTTATGGTTTGAAATACTTGTTTATGCTAGGTATTGCTCGTTTCTATTTATAGAAACTTTATTGTTTGAGTTTTTGTAGAAATGTATGAATAACATGTTTGATGGTTTGTATGACTTTAGTAATGTTAGAATAGATAGGAAATATAATTTTTTTGGTTGAAATGTCGTTTTTCACTTGGTTATGGTGACTTACTATTTAAGGAAACTTTAATTTTGCATATTTTGTGTTATGAGTTTCTCATGGATAAAAACTTGATATTATTGTTCTATAATGTATATTAAAGTAGTAAAAAGAGTTATTTGAGGTTACACATGTGCAATAGGGTCGTTTGGACCACTTTCCTAAAAAGAAAACTTTATTTGTTCATATTTTGTATGTGTAGGTTATAAATGTTTAAAATGGATTATATAGCTTCATTATCATATGAATAGATGACTTATGCACGAATATGTAATCTGGAGTTGTGTTATGACGTGTTTTGGTGAACCTTGCTAAATAAGGAAACTTTATTAATTTGTGAACTTCAACTTTGCTTAGAATAGAAAGTTTGTGTGTAGAATCATGTTTATGGTATGTCACTAGTATAAATTCATGTGTAACTTATTTAGTTGAGCCATGACACTTAAAGTACACTAAAACCCTAATTGTCAAAAAATGGAAACTTTGTTATGATAAGAGTTATGGAATTTCTATGACATGTTATGCTACTTGTTTAAAAGTGTTGAATTGATACTAATAGGTTATTAATATGATGGAGGGAGCAGTGGGACTGCTACGATGGATAGAGAAGATCGAATCGGTCTTCAGCATGAGCCAATGCTCGATGGAGAACAGGGTCATGTATGGAGCTGGAACTTTCGAGGGCCAAGCCCTCTCCTGGTGGAACTCTTATATCCAGACTCTGGGCCTGGATAATGCGAACGCCATTCCTTGGGAGGAATTCAAGGAAATGTTGAAAGAGGAGTACTGTCCTCGTAACGAACTCCAAAAGTTGGAACAGGAGTTTTGGAACATAAGAATGGAGGGTGCTGACATCGCGGGATACACCGCAAGGTTCCACGATTTAGCAAGACTACTACCGCACATGGTTACACCGGAGTACAAACGAATTGAGCGGTACATTTGGGGTTTGGCACCTCAAATACAAAGCATGGTTACTTCTGCAGAGCCCACAATTATCCACAACACAGTGAGGCTGGCTCATAATCTCACGGATCAGGCAGTCCGTCAGGGACTGTTCAACAAGAAAGAAAGTTTTGTGAAAACCTTTGACAACAAGAGAAAGTGGGAAAATGCTCCTGCCAAGTCCTATGTGCCTAGTAACCAGAAGAAGCAGGAACCGGCCCGGATGTTTATGGCTAACCGACCGGATAAAAGGCCAAGAGGGACATACACTGGAACCCTACCTAAGTGCAACAAGTGCCAGTTTCACCACAATGGTACTTGTGAAGATTCTCGGTGCCAGAAGTGTAAACGTTTTGGACACACTGCCCAGAGCTGCCGATCAGTCGAACAAACCCCGGCTGGCGGGGGAAACCGCGGATGTTTCGGGTGCGGTGATCCCGGACATTTCCGCAAGGACTGCCCAAAGAATCGGAAGCCTGGAAATACAAATGCTCGGGGCAGAGCATTCGTGATTGGAGCCGGCGAGGCTAGACAAGACCCCAACATTGTTACTGGTACGTTTCTCGTAAACAACTGCTATGCCTCTATCTTATTTGACACGGGTGCCGATAAAAGTTTTGTGTCCACTGAGTTTAGCTCATTACTTGGTGTTACTCCCATCGCCCTAGATTACTTATACACGGTAGAACTAGCAGACGGTAAGCTGATAGAAACAGAACAAGTGATTCCCGGTTGTGTCTTAACATTAGCCGACCATCCTTTCACTATAGACCTATTGCCAGTAACATTGGGAAGCTTCGACATAGTTGTCGGTATGGACTGGTTGTCCAAGAACCGAGCCGAAATCGTTTGTCACGAGAAAATAGTCCGCATCCCACTGTCGGACGGAGGAACACTGACCATTCAAGGAGAACGGAGTGGTGCTACGTTAAGGATCATTACCTGCATGAAAGCCCGAAAGTACTTGCGGAAGGGCTATCACGCGATCCTAGCACACGTAACGGAAAAGAAAGAAGAAGAAAGGAAGATTAAAGACATACCGATCGTCCGAGACTATCCGGAAGTATTTCCTGACGACTTGCCCGGACTTCCACCGCAGCGACAAGTCGAGTTCCGGATTGATCTCACACCCGGAGCTGCTCCGATAGCGAGGTCACCTTACCGACTGGCGCCATCGGAAATGCAGGAGTTGTCTAACCAATTACAGGAACTGTTAGACAAAGGCTTCATCAGACCAAGCTTCTCGCCTTGGGGAGCACCAGTCTTGTTCGTTAAGAAGAAAGACGGATCGTTCCGTATGTGTATCGACTACAGAGAACTGAACAAGGTAACTATCAAGAACCGATATCCACTACCAAGGATCGATGACCTGTTCGATCAATTGCAAGGGTCGAGCTATTACTCAAAGATCGATCTACGGTCGGGATACCACCAGCTAAGGATTCAGGAAGACGATATTCCAAAGACCGCCTTCCGAACTCGTTACGGTCACTACGAGTTCATAGTCATGCCATTTGGGTTAACCAATGCACCAGCGGTATTCATGGACCTCATGAACCGAGTGTGCAAGCCCTACTTGGACAAGTTTGTGATTGTGTTCATAGACGATATCCTGATATACTCACAGAACAAAGAGGAGCATACCGAGCATTTGAAGTTAATTATGGAGTTGCTGAAAGCCGAGAAATTGTACGCCAAGTTCTCGAAATGCGACTTCTGGATTCGTGAAGTACAGTTCCTTGGACACGTGGTCAACGAGAAAGGCATACACGTTGACCCATCCAAAATCGAGGCGATTGAGAATTGGGAAGCACCTAAGACTCCGACTGAGGTGCGACAGTTCTTAGGTCTTGCGGGCTACTATCGACGATTCATCGAAAATTTCTCTAAGATAGCCCAACCCCTCACCACACTGACACACAAAGATAAGAAATACGAATGGAATGACAAGGCAGAAACCGCTTTTCAATTACTCAAACAGAAACTTTGCAGCGCACCAATCCTATCATTACCAGAGGGAACGGATGATTTCGTGGTGTACTGCGATGCGTCACATCAAGGGCTCGGGTGCGTGTTAATGCAAAGAGAGAAGGTCATAGCTTATGCTTCTCGACAACTGAAAGTGCACGAGAAAAACTACACTACCCATGATTTGGAGCTGGGAGCGGTAGTATTCGCTCTCAAAATCTGGAGGCACTACTTGTATGGCACGAAGTGCACAATTTTCACCGATCACAAAAGCCTTCAACACATCTTCGATCAGAAGGAACTTAACATGAGGCAACGTCGATGGGTCGAATTGCTAAACGACTACGACTGCGCTATCCGTTACCATCCTGGAAAGGCAAACGTCGTGGCTGATGCCTTGAGCAGGAAGGATCAACCCACACCGCGACGAGTGCGGGCGTTACAGTTGACCATCCACACGAACTTACCCATGCAAATCCGCGACGCCCAACTCGAAGCAATCAAGGAGGTAAACCTATGCCATGAGTCCTTACGTGGTATGGACAAGCAATTTGAGGTCAAATCCGATGACATCCGTTATTTCGTGGATCGGATTTGGGTACCAAGCTTTGGGGATCTAAGGGATCTGGTGATGGACGAGGCACACAAGTCCAGGTACTCGATCCACCCCGGTGCTGACAAGATGTACCATGACCTCAAGGAACATTATTGGTGGCCTAACATGAAAGCCGAAATTGCTACCTACGTCAGTAAATGCTTGACCTGTGCTAAGGTCAAGGTAGAGTATCAGAAGCCATCAGGGTTACTCCAACAACCAGAGATCCCACAGTGGAAGTGGGAACAGATTTCAATGGACTTCATCACGAAATTGCCCAAGGCCTCTAATGGCTGTGACACAATCTGGGTAATTGTCGACAGACTAACCAAATCTGCGCACTTCCTTCCCATTAAAGAAACGGACAAAATGGATAAACTAACCAGAACTTACTTAAAGGAAGTAGTCACAAGACATGGAGTGCCAATCTCCATCATTTCAGATAGGGATAGTCGATTCACATCCCGATTCTGGCAATCCTTACAGAAAGCCTTGGGTACTCGACTAGATATGAGTACTGCATACCACCCCCAGACGGACGGTCAAAGTGAAAGGACCATCCAGACCCTGGAGGACATGCTCAGAGCTTGTGTGGTTGACTTTGGGAACGGATGGGATGCCCATCTACCGTTGGTCGAATTTTCATACAACAACAGCTACCACACTAGCATTAAGGCTGCACCATTCGAAGCACTTTACGGACGAAAGTGTAGATCGCCGATTTGCTGGACAGAAGTGGGAGATAGCCAACTCACAGGTCCAGAAATTATTCATGAAACTACAGAGAAGATTGTACAGATACGCGAACGTATCAAGGCCGCGCGTGATCGTCAAAAGAGTTACGCTGACGTGAGACGCAAACCATTAGAATTTCAAGTGGGAGACAAAGTACTACTGAAAGTCTCGCCATGGAAAGGAGTGATACGTTTCGGCAAGCGTGGAAAGCTCAATCCTCGTTACATTGGACCTTTTGAGATTCTGAAAAGGATTGGTCCTGTTGCTTACAAACTCAACCTACCAGAAACCCTCAGTGGCGTTCATGACGTGTTTCACGTGTCAAATCTGAAGAAGTGCTTGTCAGACGAGACACTAGTCATACCATTGGAGGAAATTCAAATAGACGATCAGCTTCACTTCGTCGAAGAACCAGTCGAGATCATGGACCGCGAGGTCAAACAGTTAAAACAAAGCCGCATTCCCATAGTTAAGGTTCGTTGGAATTCTAGACGTGGACCAGAGTTCACTTGAGAGCGCGAGGATCAATTCAAGCGTAAATACCCTCACTTGTTCAAAACTACACCGTCTATCAGTGACGCGAACTGAATTTCGGGACGAAATTCCTTTTAACAGGGGGAGTATGTGACACCCGGCAAATTCAGGTTAATATCCATACCCGACTATTACCTGAATTCACGTGATTACACTTGCATCATGCTTAATTATGTAGTAATTAAGTACATATTTCATATAGCAAGTCCATTCGGTTCATTTCATTTCATGCATCGGTAATCGGGCGGATTACCGGGTCACACACGCGTCCTGTCACACGAACATTAACGAATATTAGAAATAATATTTAGACATATACTTGGTGTGTAAAAATTATATGTAATACTGTGATTTAATATTTTATGCTTATGTGAATTTTTCCGGAATTTATTGAGCATCTTTTATTTTAACGCTTTTAAGCGGATACGCGATATGTGTCAACAACACTAGATTTAATTTTATAAAAACAATGGTTTATAAATTTGGGCTTGATAATTCAGCCATTTCCTATTTTAATTCATATTAGGAGCCCATTTGGTTTAAAAAGCCTTAAAAGACTTCAAAAGCCCAAAACCCATTTGCTTAATCCCACCCTTAATCCCTTAACCCTCATTTGAAAACCCTAAACCTACACACTCCTCTCTCCCTCTCCTCTCTTTCTCTCGGCCGCCCCCATCCCCACCTAGCCACCACCCTTCAAAATTTTCTTCATCCATTCCAAGTGATTACAAGGTGCATTCAAGGTGATTCAAGGTGAAACAAGCAAACAACACATCCATCCTTCCATCATACTTGATTTTGGTACAAATCCATCCATCTTTTCTTTATTTTTTCGGCCAAAATGGCAAACCCATGTATCCAAACGATTTTCCATGTTAATAGTGTCTAAATCCATGTTTTAATCAAATGTTTTCATAATAATGAGTTGTTGATGCATATATGCACTTTTTATGGTTTGAAATACTTGTTTATGCTAGGTATTGCTCGTTTCTATTTATAGAAACTTTATTGTTTGAGTTTTTGTAGAAATGTATGAATAACATGTTTGATGGTTTGTATGACTTTAGTAATGTTAGAATAGATAGGAAATATAATTTTTTTGGTTGAAATGTCGTTTTTCACTTGGTTATGGTGACTTACTATTTAAGGAAACTTTAATTTTGCATATTTTGTGTTATGAGTTTCTCATGGATAAAAACTTGATATTATTGTTCTATAATGTATATTAAAGTAGTAAAAAGAGTTATTTGAGGTTACACATGTGCAATAGGGTCGTTTGGACCACTTTCCTAAAAAGGAAACTTTATTTGTTCATATTTTGTATGTGTAGGTTATAAATGTTTAAAATGGATTATATAGCTTCATTATCATATGAATAGATGACTTATGCACGAATATGTAATCTGGAGTTGTGTTATGACGTGTTTTGGTGAACCTTGCTAAATAAGGAAACTTTATTAATTTGTGAACTTCAACTTTGCTTAGAATAGAAAGTTTGTGTGTAGAATCATGTTTATGGTATGTCACTAGTATAAATTCATGTGTAACTTATTTAGTTGAGCCATGACACTTAAAGTACACTAAAACCCTAATTGTCAAAAAATGGAAACTTTGTTATGATAAGAGTTATGGAATTTCTATGACATGTTATGCTACTTGTTTAAAAGTGTTGAATTGATACTAATAGGTTATTAATATGATGACATGAGTTATGTGTAGGAATGGTTGACATATATGAAATGTGCCATAAAGATGTGCAAATGTTATATTACTTGTCACATGTTAATTTCTTATGCAACTAATTGAAACAAGCATGTTATGTCACAAGGTATTACTTATACATTACTTAGGTACAACTTGTATGTTCCTTATGTGTCACACATGTATAACTTATGTGCTACTTAGGTGTTACACATGTACAACTTGTATGATGCTTATGTGTTACATGTTTACAACTTATATGTTACTTGTGTGTTGTCTATACATGACTTCAATATGAGTCAACATTGGTCAACAATGGTCAACATTGGTCAAACTTGGTCAACCTTGGTCAACACTAGTCAACATTGGTCAACATTAGTCAAACTTGGTCAAAGTTGGTCAAACCCCGGTCAAACCTCGGTCAACTTTGGTCAAACCTTTTCAAAACGTCAATGTAACCTTTCAACGTTGAGTCGTTTGGATGAATGTGGTTACATAAACCATGTTTACTTTCATAGACCTTATAGCCTTATTAATTCTTAGGGCTCGGTTAGGTCGGTTACCCGGAGTTACTCGATTTCTCTTGTTGCTTTCATTTCTCATTCACCGCATTCCAGGTGAGTTTTCACGGCCCCATTTTACTTACTTTTCCAATTGGGGGAGATACATGCTAAACCATTTTCTTACTTAGTCGTATGGCAATTACTTTGATTTCGCTTTAATTTATATAAGTGGGTGCATTTCCCGCACATAAAGTCCTCTCATATTCGAACCGTTAATTATTACACAAAGCGAGGTGATTCATGAATAGTACTATTGGGTTTAACAACCCCCACCCGGGTTAGTCGCGCTAACTCTGACTGGGAGTCAAACGGGTGCATAATTGACCTAATCCATTGCGTGCTGGGCACGTAAGAGGCAAAATGCTAGTTTCTGCATTCCTTCGTTGAGCTTCGGTTTCGGTGTTGCTTATATAGTTAATGTTTATTGTCTGATCAACAATCGAATCAATAGTATACATGCGTACTGTTACACTGTTTTCATTTCTGTTTCTGTTACTTAAACCTGTGAACTCACCAACCTTGTGTTGACACTTTAAGCATGTTTATCTCAGGTCGCTAAGCATTCACGCACGGACTAGGACTGCATGTCTGGAGTCGCATATCATGTTTTCATTAGAAGCTAGGTTTATGGGAACCTAATTTGTTATGCTTCCGTATTTTGCTACATTATTATTGCTTCCGCACTTTACATTCCACATTTTCAAACTCTGTATTACTTAATTTTTGTGTATGATGTTCAAACGGAATGCCTTTTCGAAAACCATTTAAAGGTCGTTCAAAATGACCGGGACTGATGATCCTTGATAGTCACAACCCGCGGGTAACCCGCAGTGGAATTTCAGGGTGTGACAGATTGGTATCAGAGCCCTGGTTATAGAGAACTAAGTTGCATTTAGTATACTTAGACTATAACTGTAGGCTCACATAGTTACATCACATCATACATGCATTTTCATACATGAATACAATGGATTACTGGATATTGACTTGTTACAGGATGTCGACCTCATCGGACCCCATTGTGATCTCGGACTCTGAGGAGTACACACCGGCTACCCCATCATCATCAGTGGAGCCATTCACCCCACCCTCATCACCCCACTCATCCACGGATGAGGAACAGACACATGATTCAGTGGATCTTGTAGAGTTGGATTCTGAAGAGGATCCTGAGGAGGATCCTGAGGAGGATCCTGAGGAGGATCCTGAGGAGGACCCGGAGGAGGATCCTGAGGAGGATCTAGAGGAGGAGGAAGACGACGCACCAGGCCCCGGAGGTGACGGAGACGCCGGCGAGGGGAGCGACTCGGGCGAGACGATGCCCTACTCCGCACTACACGGGGACTCATCGTCCGACGACGGCTCCATACTACCTTCACCACCTCGTCTGGCGGACCCGACGCCGCCATCACCATTACTTGCACCGGTGGGAGCAAAGACCAAACTCACAGCTCGGAAGAAGAACATTCGTAGAGGAAAGCGACCAGCCCACTCCCCTGACATTACTGGACCATCGGCCAAAAGGGCTCGGATTGCATCATCAGACACCTCATCTACAGGAGAGTCATCTGGACCATCCTACCCACCACCCTATTGGCTCCGGCCTACGAGGGAGGTACTACCGATACTTGCGACGCGCAGCAGGTTACATGACGCTGACATATCATCCCTCCAGGATGAGTTGGCACTGACAGACCAGGCACTACTGATAGTACGAGACCGGATCGAGGCCGCGGAAGAAGAGGCTCGGGAGGCAGAACAGAGGGCCACAGCTACTGAGACTGCAGTACATGCATTACAGGGGCAGGTAGCAGGACTACTTGAGGATCGCCAGAGAGAGACGGATAGGATCACTGCACTATCCAGCCGCCTCCAGCAGACTGAGGAGCAGTTGGGGATGGCACACCAGCGAGCAGCAGTAGCCGAGCATCGAGCCTCACTTGCTGACTCTACAGCCTTAGCGGCAGAGCTTACGGCTAACACGGTCAGAGAGGAGTTGGAACCCGCCAGGGTTCTGATGATTCTCTGTGCCTTGTTACTTTTTACCTTCTTGCAGAGTGGTACTGTTACACCACCCAATTGATTAGCCTATCGTGAGCGGGCTGTGCTCACGCAATATTTTTGAAATATTACTTGTTTTGGAGGAGTGTTTACTCCTGAAAATACTTTGTATTTGGTACAACTTATTTATCAAGTGGTTGTCTTTTGATTATATTGCATGGTTGATTTATTGTTGATTGTTGTGTGTTATCTTATGCACGTGTGTTGATTGTTATTTATTACGCAATATCTAACCTTTATTATCATTATGATTATAAAGAAACATGCCGCCAAGGAGGACACCCCGCAATCCAGGAGAAGGCACCAGTTCCATGACCACTGCCCAAATTGAAGCCCTTATCGCCCAACGCGTGGCAGATGCACTCGCTAACCACGAAGCCAATCGATCCAGTGGAGGATCGGGAGGCCACGGCGAGAGCAGAGGTATAGTACAAACCGGAAATAGTATATACTGCAAGTAACATAGCCCTACCTCGGGAAAATTTAACCTAATTACGCTCTATCATTGACACACAGGAACTGGGCATGGAACAAAGGCTTGCACCTACAAATCCTTTATGGATTGTAAGCCGCACACATTTACCGGGACGGAAGGAGCAGTGGGACTGCTACGATGGATAGAGAAGATCGAATCAGTCTTCAGCATGAGCCAATGCTCGATGGAGAACAGGGTCATGTATGGAGCTGGAACTTTCGAGGGCCAAGCCCTCTCCTGGTGGAACTCTTATATCCAGACTCTGGGCCTGGATAATGCGAACGCCATTCCTTGGGAGGAATTCAAGGAAATGTTGAAAGAGGAGTACTGTCCTCGTAACGAACTCCAAAAGTTGGAACAGGAGTTTTGGAACATAAGAATGGAGGGTGCTGACATCGCGGGATACACCGCAAGGTTCCACGATTTAGCAAGACTACTACCGCACATGGTTACACCGGAGTACAAACGAATTGAGCGGTACATTTGGGGTTTGGCACCTCAAATACAAAGCATGGTTACTTCTGCAGAGCCCACAATTATCCACAACACAGTGAGGCTGGCTCATAATCTCACGGATCAGGCAGTCCGTCAGGGACTGTTCAACAAGAAAGAAAGTTTTGTGAAAACCTTTGACAACAAGAGAAAGTGGGAAAATGCTCCTGCCAAGTCCTATGTGCCTAGTAACCAGAAGAAGCAGGAACCGGCCCGGATGTTTATGGCTAACCGACCGGATAAAAGGCCAAGAGGGACATACACTGGAACCCTACCTAAGTGCAACAAGTGCCAGTTTCACCACAATGGTACTTGTGAAGATTCTCGGTGCCAGAAGTGTAAACGTTTTGGACACACTGCCCAGAGCTGCCGATCAGTCGAACAAACCCCGGCTGGCGGGGGAAACCGCGGATGTTTCGGGTGCGGTGATCCCGGACATTTCCGCAAGGACTGCCCAAAGAATCGGAAGCCTGGAAATACAAATGCTCGGGGCAGAGCATTCGTGATTGGAGCCGGCGAGGCTAGACAAGACCCCAACATTGTTACTGGTACGTTTCTCGTAAACAACTGCTATGCCTCTATCTTATTTGACACGGGTGCCGATAAAAGTTTTGTGTCCACTGAGTTTAGCTCATTACTTGGTGTTACTCCCATCGCCCTAGATTACTTATACACGGTAGAACTAGCAGACGGTAAGCTGATAGAAACAGAACAAGTGATTCCCGGTTGTGTCTTAACATTAGCCGACCATCCTTTCACTATAGACCTATTGCCAGTAACATTGGGAAGCTTCAACATAGTTGTCGGTATGGACTGGTTGTCCAAGAACCGAGCCGAAATCGTTTGTCACGAGAAAATAGTCCGCATCCCACTGTCGGACGGAGGAACACTGACCATTCAAGGAGAACGGAGTGGTGCTACGTTAAGGATCATTACCTGCATGAAAGCCCGAAAGTACTTGCGGAAGGGCTATCACGCGATCCTAGCACACGTAACGGAAAAGAAAGAAGAAGAAAGGAAGATTAAAGACATACCGATCGTCCGAGACTATCCGGAAGTATTTCCTGACGACTTGCCCGGACTTCCACCGCAGCGACAAGTCGAGTTCCGGATTGATCTCACACCCGGAGCTGCTCCGATAGCGAGGTCACCTTACCGACTGGCGCCATCGGAAATGCAGGAGTTGTCTAACCAATTACAGGAACTGTTAGACAAAGGCTTCATCAGACCAAGCTTCTCGCCTTGGGGAGCACCAGTCTTGTTCGTTAAGAAGAAAGACGGATCGTTCCGTATGTGTATCGACTACAGAGAACTGAACAAGGTAACTATCAAGAACCGATATCCACTACCAAGGATCGATGACCTGTTCGATCAATTGCAAGGGTCGAGCTATTACTCAAAGATCGATCTACGGTCGGGATACCACCAGCTAAGGATTCAGGAAGACGATATTCCAAAGACCGCCTTCCGAACTCGTTACGGTCACTACGAGTTCATAGTCATGCCATTTGGGTTAACCAATGCACCAGCGGTATTCATGGACCTCATGAACCGAGTGTGCAAGCCCTACTTGGACAAGTTTGTGATTGTGTTCATAGACGATATCCTGATATACTCACAGAACAAAGAGGAGCATACCGAGCATTTGAAGTTAATTATGGAGTTGCTGAAAGCCGAGAAATTGTACGCCAAGTTCTCGAAATGCGACTTCTGGATTCGTGAAGTACAGTTCCTTGGACACGTGGTCAACGAGAAAGGCATACACGTTGACCCATCCAAAATCGAGGCGATTGAGAATTGGGAAGCACCTAAGACTCCGACTGAGGTGCGACAGTTCTTAGGTCTTGCGGGCTACTATCGACGATTCATCGAAAATTTCTCTAAGATAGCCCAACCCCTCACCACACTGACACACAAAGATAAGAAATACGAATGGAATGACAAGGCAGAAACCGCTTTTCAATTACTCAAACAGAAACTTTGCAGCGCACCAATCCTATCATTACCAGAGGGAACGGATGATTTCGTGGTGTACTGCGATGCGTCACATCAAGGGCTCGGGTGCGTGTTAATGCAAAGAGAGAAGGTCATAGCTTATGCTTCTCGACAACTGAAAGTGCACGAGAAAAACTACACTACCCATGATTTGGAGCTGGGAGCGGTAGTATTCGCTCTCAAAATCTGGAGGCACTACTTGTATGGCACGAAGTGCACAATTTTCACCGATCACAAAAGCCTTCAACACATCTTCGATCAGAAGGAACTTAACATGAGGCAACGTCGATGGGTCGAATTGCTAAACGACTACGACTGCGCTATCCGTTACCATCCTGGAAAGGCAAACGTCGTGGCTGATGCCTTGAGCAGGAAGGATCAACCCACACCGCGACGAGTGCGGGCGTTACAGTTGACCATCCACACGAACTTACCCATGCAAATCCGCGACGCCCAACTCGAAGCAATCAAGGAGGTAAACCTATGCCATGAGTCCTTACGTGGTATGGACAAGCAATTTGAGGTCAAATCCGATGACATCCGTTATTTCGTGGATCGGATTTGGGTACCAAGCTTTGGGGATCTAAGGGATCTGGTGATGGACGAGGCACACAAGTCCAGGTACTCGATCCACCCCGGTGCTGACAAGATGTACCATGACCTCAAGGAACATTATTGGTGGCCTAACATGAAAGCCGAAATTGCTACCTACGTCAGTAAATGCTTGACCTGTGCTAAGGTCAAGGTAGAGTATCAGAAGCCATCAGGGTTACTCCAACAACCAGAGATCCCACAGTGGAAGTGGGAACAGATTTCAATGGACTTCATCACGAAATTGCCCAAGGCCTCTAATGGCTGTGACACAATCTGGGTAATTGTCGACAGACTAACCAAATCTGCGCACTTCCTTCCCATTAAAGAAACGGACAAAATGGATAAACTAACCAGAACTTACTTAAAGGAAGTAGTCACAAGACATGGAGTGCCAATCTCCATCATTTCAGATAGGGATAGTCGATTCACATCCCGATTCTGGCAATCCTTACAGAAAGCCTTGGGTACTCGACTAGATATGAGTACTGCATACCACCCCCAGACGGACGGTCAAAGTGAAAGGACCATCCAGACCCTGGAGGACATGCTCAGAGCTTGTGTGGTTGACTTTGGGAACGGATGGGATGCCCATCTACCGTTGGTCGAATTTTCATACAACAACAGCTACCACACTAGCATTAAGGCTGCACCATTCGAAGCACTTTACGGACGAAAGTGTAGATCGCCGATTTGCTGGACAGAAGTGGGAGATAGCCAACTCACAGGTCCAGAAATTATTCATGAAACTACAGAGAAGATTGTACAGATACGCGAACGTATCAAGGCCGCGCGTGATCGTCAAAAGAGTTACGCTGACGTGAGACGCAAACCATTAGAATTTCAAGTGGGAGACAAAGTACTACTGAAAGTCTCGCCATGGAAAGGAGTGATACGTTTCGGCAAGCGTGGAAAGCTCAATCCTCGTTACATTGGACCTTTTGAGATTCTGAAAAGGATTGGTCCTGTTGCTTACAAACTCAACCTACCAGAAACCCTCAGTGGCGTTCATGACGTGTTTCACGTGTCAAATCTGAAGAAGTGCTTGTCAGACGAGACACTAGTCATACCATTGGAGGAAATTCAAATAGACGATCAGCTTCACTTCGTCGAAGAACCAGTCGAGATCATGGACCGCGAGGTCAAACAGTTAAAACAAAGCCGCATTCCCATAGTTAAGGTTCGTTGGAATTCTAGACGTGGACCAGAGTTCACTTGAGAGCGCGAGGATCAATTCAAGCGTAAATACCCTCACTTGTTCAAAACTACACCGTCTATCAGTGACGCGAACTGAATTTCGGGACGAAATTCCTTTTAACAGGGGGAGTATGTGACACCCGGCAAATTCAGGTTAATATCCATACCCGACTATTACCTGAATTCACGTGATTACACTTGCATCATGCTTAATTATGTAGTAATTAAGTACATATTTCATATAGCAAGTCCATTCGGTTCATTTCATTTCATGCATCGGTAATCGGGCGGATTACCGGGTCACACACGCGTCCTGTCACACGAACATTAACGAATATTAGAAATAATATTTAGACATATACTTGGTGTGTAAAAATTATATGTAATACTGTGATTTAATATTTTATGCTTATGTGAATTTTTCCGGAATTTATTGAGCATCTTTTATTTTAACGCTTTTAAGCGGATACGCGATATGTGTCAACAACACTAGATTTAATTTTATAAAAACAGTGGTTTATAAATTTGGGCTTGATAATTCAGCCATTTCCTATTTTAATTCATATTAGGAGCCCATTTGGTTTAAAAAGCCTTAAAAGACTTCAAAAGCCCAAAACCCATTTGCTTAATCCCACCCTTAATCCCTTAACCCTCATTTGAAAACCCTAAACCTACACACTCCTCTCTCCCTCTCCTCTCTTTCTCTCGGCCGCCCCCATCCCCACCTAGCCACCACCCTTCAAAATTTTCTTCATCCATTCCAAGTGATTACAAGGTGCATTCAAGGTGATTCAAGGTGAAACAAGCAAACAACACATCCATCCTTCCATCATACTTGATTTTGGTACAAATCCATCCATCTTTTCTTTATTTTTTCGGCCAAAATGGCAAACCCATGTATCCAAACGATTTTCCATGTTAATAGTGTCTAAATCCATGTTTTAATCAAATGTTTTCATAATAATGAGTTGTTGATGCATATATGCACTTTTTATGGTTTGAAATACTTGTTTATGCTAGGTATTGCTCGTTTCTATTTATAGAAACTTTATTGTTTGAGTTTTTGTAGAAATGTATGAATAACATGTTTGATGGTTTGTATGACTTTAGTAATGTTAGAATAGATAGGAAATATAATTTTTTTGGTTGAAATGTCGTTTTTCACTTGGTTATGGTGACTTACTATTTAAGGAAACTTTAATTTTGCATATTTTGTGTTATGAGTTTCTCATGGATAAAAACTTGATATTATTGTTCTATAATGTATATTAAAGTAGTAAAAAGAGTTATTTGAGGTTACACATGTGCAATAGGGTCGTTTGGACCACTTTCCTAAAAAGGAAACTTTATTTGTTCATATTTTGTATGTGTAGGTTATAAATGTTTAAAATGGATTATATAGCTTCATTATCATATGAATAGATGACTTATGCACGAATATGTAATCTGGAGTTGTGTTATGACGTGTTTTGGTGAACCTTGCTAAATAAGGAAACTTTATTAATTTGTGAACTTCAACTTTGCTTAGAATAGAAAGTTTGTGTGTAGAATCATGTTTATGGTATGTCACTAGTATAAATTCATGTGTAACTTATTTAGTTGAGCCATGACACTTAAAGTACACTAAAACCCTAATTGTCAAAAAATGGAAACTTTGTTATGATAAGAGTTATGGAATTTCTATGACATGTTATGCTACTTGTTTAAAAGTGTTGAATTGATACTAATAGGTTATTAATATGATGACATGAGTTATGTGTAGGAATGGTTGACATATATGAAATGTGCCATAAAGATGTGCAAATGTTATATTACTTGTCACATGTTAATTTCTTATGCAACTAATTGAAACAAGCATGTTATGTCACAAGGTATTACTTATACATTACTTAGGTACAACTTGTATGTTCCTTATGTGTCACACATGTATAACTTATGTGCTACTTAGGTGTTACACATGTACAACTTGTATGATGCTTATGTGTTACATGTTTACAACTTATATGTTACTTGTGTGTTGTCTATACATGACTTCAATATGAGTCAACATTGGTCAACAATGGTCAACATTGGTCAAACTTGGTCAACCTTGGTCAACACTAGTCAACATTGGTCAACATTAGTCAAACTTGGTCAAAGTTGGTCAAACCCCGGTCAAACCTCGGTCAACTTTGGTCAAACCTTTTCAAAACGTCAATGTAACCTTTCAACGTTGAGTCGTTTGGATGAATGTGGTTACATAAACCATGTTTACTTTCATAGACCTTATAGCCTTATTAATTCTTAGGGCTCGGTTAGGTCGGTTACCCGGAGTTACTCGATTTCTCTTGTTGCTTTCATTTCTCATTCACCGCATTCCAGGTGAGTTTTCACGGCCCCATTTTACTTACTTTTCCAATTGGGGGAGATACATGCTAAACCATTTTCTTACTTAGTCGTATGGCAATTACTTTGATTTCGCTTTAATTTATATAAGTGGGTGCATTTCCCGCACATAAAGTCCTCTCATATTCGAACCGTTAATTATTACACAAAGCGAGGTGATTCATGAATAGTACTATTGGGTTTAACAACCCCCACCCGGGTTAGTCGCGCTAACTCTGACTGGGAGTCAAACGGGTGCATAATTGACCTAATCCATTGCGTGCTGGGCACGTAAGAGGCAAAATGCTAGTTTCTGCATTCCTTCGTTGAGCTTCGGTTTCGGTGTTGCTTATATAGTTAATGTTTATTGTCTGATCAACAATCGAATCAATAGTATACATGCGTACTGTTACACTGTTTTCATTTCTGTTTCTGTTACTTAAACCTGTGAACTCACCAACCTTGTGTTGACACTTTAAGCATGTTTATCTCAGGTCGCTAAGCATTCACGCACGGACTAGGACTGCATGTCTGGAGTCGCATATCATGTTTTCATTAGAAGCTAGGTTTATGGGAACCTAATTTGTTATGCTTCCGTATTTTGCTACATTATTATTGCTTCCGCACTTTACATTCCACATTTTCAAACTCTGTATTACTTAATTTTTGTGTATGATGTTCAAACGGAATGCCTTTTCGAAAACCATTTAAAGGTCGTTCAAAATGACCGGGACTGATGATCCTTGATAGTCACAACCCGCGGGTAACCCGCAGTGGAATTTCAGGGTGTGACACTTGTTAACCTTCATCCCGTTTATACGGTTACGAACATTCAAAACAAGGTTCATATATCAGGTATGGGTGGAGTTATTAAAGCTTCACATACGCGGATACAAGGTGGTCGACCACATCAATGGTACTATCTCGCCCGCTCGAACAAATCCAGCTTACGAGCTATGGTCCGAGATCGAATCCATTCTCCTACAATGGATTTACGGTACCCTCTCCAATAGTACTATTGGTACGTAAGGTTGCAAAGCAACTGAACGTCAGCGAACGGTTCATAAACCGTTCGACGTGAAGTTCATTTATGTTCGTTCGTTTAATAAGTAAACGAACACGAACAAGAAGTTATGTTCGTTTATTTAAATGAACAAACATGAACAGAGGTCGCTTTCGTTCATTTATATTCGTAAATGTTCAGTATGTGTTCATTTATGTTCGTTCGGTCTTTAAAGGCTTTTATATTTTATAAATTAAAAATATTTGTTATTGTGTATAATTGTGTCAAGTATGTGGAGATAATTATATCAATTGTCAAGTACTTCATATTTATACTTGGTGGATTTTGTGTAATGGTAATTTTATATGAAAATGTTGATTTTATTCTCAAATGAATTTGTGTTCGTTTGTGTTCAGGAACATTCATTTATGTTTGTTTGTATTCGTTTGTGTTAGTTTACGTTCGTTACATAGAATTATCGGACGAACACAAACAAGTTCATTTCCTTAATGAACGAACACGAACAGGACCGGTTATGTGTTCGTGAACAGTTAGTGAACATGAAATTTCCTTCGTGAACGAACACGAACAAGGCCTTGTTCTATTGGGTTTCAGCCACGCCAGTCACACACAATGTGTTTAACCCAATCTTCCTTATTAAAGAGGAGCTCGCCTTATTTGTAATGTTTTCGCATTCGAACCGGACCGGTCGGACCGGGTGTAACATCTCAGAATTCTACGCTTATATGTTCACCATCTACTTTATTTTGATGCAATTCAAGTTACGCGTTTGCTTATTTGACGATTTGTACATGCATTATTTGAAATACACAACATTTTTACATACGATATTAATGTTCATTACACTACAACAACAGTCGAATAAGTTTTTCTCGTGAAATCACAAATTAAAATGTGTTATGCAGTGAACCGGGATGCCAAAAAGTTGATATATTTTCACAACAACACCAAGCTTCTAGAAGGAATTCACACGTGAACTAGTAACTTAGAGAACAAGACAAAGAACCCCCCCCCAACCTACCTTTGCAATTTTCAACCATAAAACCCCCTACCCAACCAACTTTCCTATTTTTTTGGTAAAATCTCCTCCTTAAACCCTAATCCACCCGATATAAATAGAGGTCTTTGCCTTCATTGTTTTTCACACATTAAACACAACAACAAACATTCCTAAGGAGTTTAGAAATCAAACTAGGAGTTGTAGCAAACAAGGCTATAACATTCAAGTAAGTGTTCTTCATTCGTTCTTCATTCATGTTTTTGTTCTTATTTCTTTTGTGTTTAATCTTTCAATCTCCTTATATAAAACCTGTTTAGATGTTATCATCTACTGATTTCAATCTATATCTAATGTTTATCCATGATCATACATCCTTATTGTAGTAATCATGGATCAAACAAAAGATTTAAAACCAAGATGATCATGTTTTCACCATAGCATTCATCATCTTGTTCTTCCTCTTTAATTATTCTTTTGTTCTTGATTTTCAACTAATATAAGATGATTTATGATTCTATATCATCAATATATAGAACTCATGAATCAAAAGTTAGATCAAATCCTAATAAAGTTCCATACTTTTTACAACAATATAAACAATCAAACTAATTTTCGGATTCCGCCTGAAAACTTTAGTCAACTTCAATCTATCATAAATATCCAAATAAGGTGATTTTTTTTTTTGGAATCTAGTTTAATGTGTTAGCTTTCAAACTCCACCTGTTTCACCTCCAAACTCCAAGTATTCGACCTCCAAACTACATACACAAGATCAATGCGCATAAACCCTAGAATCTGTCCAAACTTCACTTTTGTTTTTCTTTTAAAGATCTTAAAGCCACTAATGATTATGCAACTTTTTATTGATTAATACCATGGTTGCAGAAGTCGCTAGGCTTTATCAGGTCGTTCGACTAGGAGTTGCGAGTACTCGGCCTACGCGAGGAGTACTCGGACATGGTAAATTACAAAGAAATTAATTTTTGAGAAATTATATATATGTCAAGATCATAAGTGTACTAATAGTTATAACAAAATACGTGAATATCAATATAAATAAAAAAGATACATGTTCAAATACTAAAGTATTTCAAAAATTGATATTCATTCTTTAATATTATAGACATAGTAATCATTTAATTATCGTCTGTCAATTTATCTCCATGAAAAACAATGAAAATCCAACAAGAATCGATAAAAAACAGTGAAAATCGATGAAAACAACGAAAAACTGTGAATCGCAAAAATCCAAGTTAACCGAGTTGGACCGAGTTGAAGAAAAGCGCCTCGGCACCCTACCGAGTACCAAGTACTAAAGTATTTTTCATTTAATATTTATAAAAAGCTCACTTGAAATTGGGGTTTTTGATTCATAAACCTTTCTAATCTTATTTCAATCATGTTTTCAATATTTCCTTAGTTTCCTAGATCTCTTTGATTTCAGTTAGTTCTTTCATAATCACCTTGTTAACCTTCAAACCCTTATTAACACCTTAGGGCACCCGTAACTGGTTCACACAACAAGATCAAAGTTTCAAGTTACTCAAATGCATGGTTCATTTGTCACTCATTCAAAAGTCCTATCAATACAACATGTACACAACCATTAACTTTGATAAGCCAATGGTAGTACGTTAATAGATCTATTGGTTTGACAAACCCAGATACTCGAGTTGGTGCGCGCCAACCAACTTCGGGGCTCCTAGGTAGAGAGTTGGATGTTCAAAAACCGTCAACAAGTAACAACAACAGTTGGTCATCCCCGTGACAAGGAGTCAGACATCAGAGGGCGTGGTATTCAGTCATCAGGGTTTGTTATGGATGACATGTACTTGAATTCAATTACTTGTATATCTTGAACTTGTTTATGATTTGTGCAACTCTATGGTTACAACTATTTATCAAACCATATGAACTCACCAACTTTATAGTTGACACGTTTTAACATGTTTTTCAGCTAATGGAAACTAAAGATTTAAGGACCGTTGATTTGCTCATACTAGGGACAAGGAAGAGACCTAGTTAATAAAATTGGATATCATTTGTTTATGTTAATTTCATTGAACAAGTATTGTGGAACTATTTTTAATAATTAATGATTTGGTATTTATTTATTCCAAGTGTATGGTTCAATTTCGTCACTCCCTCGTGTTTTCGTTTTAACGAGGGTGTGACACCAGGAACCGGTGCCATTGGCGGTCCAGTTATGCATATTAGAACTGAAATCGAAATAACCGCCCAGTTCTAAGTTCTGACGGTCGGCGGCTGAAGCAGGTGAATGGAAACATCGTCCGGACCAGAGCAAAAGGCGAACGGAGGCAAAGGCAACCGAAGTCAGAGAAAAGGAAGAAAAAAAGCGTGAGTTGCATTGTTGTCGGATCTAGTCGGCGGTTTGACCCTCTGACTTCTCCCTGTGATGAAACCTTCGATCATAACGAGCGAAAATTTATTTCGGTTTTTATTTGTTCAGTCGATGCTTATATCCCAAGTATTCCTACGTTTCTTCTTTGTTCGATCGATGGATTATGAGTCTTACGTATACCTGGCAAAACAAACCCATCAATCTAATTTTGGGTGAATCTTTTTAACATAATGGGTTATTTTGGGTTACAAATCTATACATACTAATAAATAAAGGTTTTTTAGTGCCACGTGTCATCTCCACATTCAATCTCATCATTTTTTCCCGCCTCTCTCTTTTATTTAATGCACTTCTATATTTAAATAATAATATATATTTAAAAAAAGTATTAATTGGACTAATACAACACATTTATTTTAAATTATCCCTTATTATAAAAAAACTTTAAAATTTAATTATGTAACTTTTATTTCAATCAAATAGTAATTGAAAGTAAAATTACATTAAATAGTAATTAACGTATTTTCGAAACCTAATTATATATTAATTTTTACATATTTTGAGTTTGTTTATATCCGTAGTATATGTAATATATTTTTACACCTGTGAAATATATATACATAAAGATTTAAAAATTTTAAATATTAATATTTTTCACCCGTGTGTAGACACGGGACCTAAACTAGTAACTTATTAATGGGTTTAGAACTTTAGATGTACTGAAAGGAAAAAAATGGAAAGAAATAAGTGGACGGGTAAGAATGGGTCTTACCCGAATACCCGTATTCCTTCCTCGTCGACACCCATTCCAATCCTTCTTCACCGATGCCCATTCCAATCGCTTCTTTCATTGTTTCTACTTCACTGACACCAATGGTTTTCTCGCCGACCTCTTTTTCACGGGAAGCAATTTCATAATCAATTGTGTTTTTCTCCGGAACGCCATTGATTTTGATTTCTACCATATCACCATCGATTTCAATTTCTACCATACCGCCATTGATTTCGATTTCTACCGACAGCACTGTTAGAGTTTTGTCCAACGTTTCGATTTCGATTTCGATTTCTTCATCTGGGTTTAATCAAATTCCTAGTTTTCTTCATTTCGATTTTGAGGCGGTCGTGACGATCATCCTGATACCCCAGCATTTTTATTCGCTTTTGAGTTTGCCAATCTTTATCTCTACACACAGAGTCAATCAAGTTGCAGATCCGACGAGCTAACTCCATCACCGTCATTATTTCAATTTTTTGCTATTGGGATCGCATATGTTAATTAGGTAGTTTTTATTAAAGTGTGTTGTAATATTACGCTGTGTTCCCGAGTCTCATTTAATGAGGAAAAAAAAAGAAAAGGAAAATTAATCCTTGTTTCTGAGTTTTTTTGAAAGTGGGAAAAGAAAGGAAATGGGGGAAGAGTGTTCCCTAGTTTTTTTAAGGAGGGAAAAGAAGAGAAAACAAGGCTTAATTGTATCCTTCCAATTTATAAGGATTTGAAGAGAAAGGAAAAGAAGGGAAAATGAGAGAAAAAAAAAAGAAAAGAAAAGAAAGGAAAGGAATCCTTTCATTTCTTTTCTTCCCTTTAGTGAACTCGGGAACACAGCGTTAGAGAAGGGAAAAGTTCATAAAATAGTAATCAAGTTTCTTATCTCTTTTATTTTAATCACTCAAACTTTTTTTGTCTCATTTTAGACACACAAGTTTCTCATCCGATCAATTTTAGTCACTCAATCTTTTTTGTCTCATTTTAGTCACTCAAGTTTCACATGTTGTTCCAATATTGCGCAATTACGAGGTTAACATGTTACTTTTTTGGGATTTTGATTTATGAATATGGTGAAAATGTTGGTTTATGTTTTTTGGATTTCATTTTCACCATATCCATAAAATGAAATTAAAAAAAGTAACTCGTAACATGGTAATTATTAAAGATTGAAACAATATGTGAAACTTGAGTGACTAAAATGAGACAAAAAAAAGTTTAAATGACTAGAATGGACCAGATGCAAAACTTGAATGATTAAAATGAAACAAAAAAGTATGAGTGACTAAAATGAAACAGATAAAAAACTTGATAATTATTATATAAAGTTACCCCTGTTAGAGAGTTAGATGACTTATTTTTCATGTTATTTAATATCATGTTACTTATTAAATCGGCCCGTTTGGACTCGGTTCTATTTTGAGCGGAACCCAATCGGACCCGAATAAAATATAACCTGTTTTTAGATCGGCTTATCCTGACCCGTTACCCGACCCGACCCGCCCGTTTTACCAGTCATAGTCTTACGAGAGCATAGACTAAAGAGATGAGAGATAATAGAAAGAGTTGAGAAATTGAAGTGATTATTTCATATTTACTATATCTATCTCTCATAACCTACAAGTGTATTCAAAGAAACTTTACATATTTTCAAGAACTTACAGTTGTATTTTTTTTAACAGTTTTTGGTACTACCCCTAATATCTGAGTGAGTTTTCTGAGACGGGATGTCAACCGTGCATACTGATTTTGACGCTCTAGGCCTGACTCACCCAAGAATACCATCAAGGAGGAATCCCACCACTGTAGGAAAAACCCCCTTAAGTCAGGTTTGAACCTGAGACCTCAAAGATCTCAAGCCCTTATCCAGAAGGCAACTTATTTGATCATCAATAATTTCATTTAATATAATACATTTATTAGTTTTAAACTAATACTGCTGTTTTTTTTAAAATTAATTTATAGTATGTTTTAATTTTAATTATGATGTCATTAGATTCTTAAATCCGGCTTGACCGGTTCGACTAGTCTGACGAGTAAAAATAAAGCGTCTGATTCGCCGTCCGGTCTCATTTTAAAAACATTGCTAATGGTGAATGGGGCATAACCCTCACCCAAAAAATACCCTAACAAAACCAACCAATGAGGGTGTGTCACCTCACTTTTACCCAAATGTTACTTAATTCCCTAAAGTGATGAGGGCACAACCCTAATACCCTCATTTTTTAAATTTTTTTAAATTAAAACTAATATATATAAAACTAATTTTATTTATTCAATAAAATAAAAATAACAAGAAATAAAAAAAATACATAAAATAAAAATAAAATTACATAATACTCAAACTACTCTTCGTCCAAATGTCGTGCTATCAATATGTTCCACAAGATCAAATCGTAGTCTAAAATGTGCACTAGCATCGTGTAACTCCGAAAGGACATTATCGTCTATAACTGGATTGGTCGGAGGATCCCTAATGTAGAGCGGTGATATTGCTTTTCCGTAATCTTTTATGATCATATTGTGGAGTAACATACACGCATACACCACATTCCTAATCTTTTCCGGCTTACGAGAGCGGGCGGGTCGCCTAAGTATACCCCATTTAGCTTTTAAAACATCGAAAGCTCACTCGACGTCTTTTCTTGCACCTTTTTAAACTTCTTTTCCTTTGAATCGGTTGGATAGACGAACGATTTCACAAAGATATACCAAGTAGGGTATATACCATCGATAAGATAGTATCCACGTTTGTATTTTCGCCCGTTGACATGAAATGGACATTTTGGCACGGTTCCAAGTTGCTCGTCGGTAAATAATGGAGATTGTTGGAGAACATTGATGTCGTTGTTTGAGCCGGGCGGACCACAGAACGCATGCCAAAACCACAAATCATTAAAAGCCACCGCTTCGAGCATGATCGTCGGGTATTGGTGATCATCTCTCATATATTGTCCACGTTACCTGTTTGGACACATTCTCCAAACGAAATGTGTACAATCGATGCTACCGAGCATACCCGGAATGTCTTGTTTATCTACATGCGCGTTGTACAAAAGTGCAACGTCGTGGCTTATCGGTCTGCGTAAGAACTCTTTACCGTATAGTTGAACTATGGCATTACAAAAATACTCTAGGCATTCACATGAAGTCTTACAAGCCATACTTAAATACTCATCGTATTCGTCGGGAGGATTACCGGTTGCGAGTTGTTTGACCGTACATGTGCATTTTTGTAACGCCACGAAACTGTTTTTCATCCTCCCGTCTACGCCCTCTTGGAGCCATTCAAATTTTGATTATGTATCTGCAACAATTTTTAAAAATAAACTTTTTGACATCCGAAATCTTTCACGAAACGTATCTTCATCAAATTTTGGATTTTCGTCGACGAAACAATCTTTCATTAGAGTTTCGAGGGCTTGTTCACGATCACGTGTCACATATATTTTTTTAGAGGTTGTCGTGTTTTCTTGTTCGACTTTGGCGACAATATCCGTGAGAAATTGGAGACTACTAGACCCGCTATCATGAGGAAATAGCAACTCGAAGTCATTGGATGAATCGGGATGAATCGGGAGGAATCAAAATCCATTGTAGATGGTTTTGAGTAGAAATAGAGTTGAAGAAAAGTTTTTTGGTGTGAAAAATGTAGTATAATTGTATTGCATTTATAAAGGAAAAAAAAGTTTTTTTTTTGGTTTTAAATGCCCCCAACGACATAGCCGTTTAACCAACGTCCATTTTTCACAATTGAACTCGGGTATTAATACCCGCAAAACTCTAACCGTGGCCTTACCCGTATTAACGACGGCTGTGTACCTGCATGTACCCGATTGCTCTACCCGTATGTGCTCCCTTCACCCTAATTTTTTTTTAACGGCAACACCTAAATATTCTAGGATAATTGGGTTTCCCCGGGGTAACACCTAGAACATCCAGGGCATCCCACCACTAGAGAAACCCCCCAACTGAGTAAACCTCCCTAAACTGGCCACAGACCCCTTTTTTGCTGTTGCCAGGATTCGAACTCAAAACCTTCATTATGAAAAGTCTTGAAACTATCATTGTATCAAATGGCCAACGGACCTTCACCCTAATTTGTTTGAGAACTTTCCCTTCTTCGCTGTAAGTTCCTTGCCAAACTCCTATTCTCACTCTGACACCCTTACACTAGTCGCTGACACAAAACACCACCAAAACATTTCACATGTAGTAAATTCATTCCCAAAGAGGTTCTGATGTAGTGGTTGAGGTGAGGCCTGAAGTCTCATGGGACCCGGGTTTAATCCCTGCCACCATCATTAATTTCTGAGGCATGCAAATGAGGTCTAGTTCTTAGGCTGATGCACCAGGGTTTTACCCACTCCGATCCAGGGTTCGAGCCTCGGCTCTCCCTCAAGCCCGAAATGGGCCGTATTGAGTGGGATTTTTCCTTGGATGCTCTCCAACTCTGACGCCAAGTGGGCCCGGTTAAGACAACATATTGGCCAGAGTTGGACGAGACTCTCCCATATTACAGGGAGGTACGACGTCACAACATTCAATGTTCGCCGTTCAAAAAAAATGTAGTAAATTCATTCCATAAATGGTCTTACATCTTTTACATTATCAAAGTTTTACATTTATTTTTCACTACAACATATTTATTTTAATAATTAATTTGGTTTTTAATATCATATAAGTAAATATAATAAGTTTATTACTTTTAAATACCACATAATCTATATCTATATTATATAATAAATAAAGGTTTGAAGGACACTTGTCACTCTTTTATACTTTTTCATCCTTTTTTACCGTCTCTTTCTTTTATTAATTATACACATTTTTCTTTAATTGTTTTTTGTAATTTTTTGTTTTTCGCTTCTCTTTTCTATTAAACAATAATAATTTCTATAATTCATTTTGTAAAACATTTTTTATTCAAAAAATAGGTTTGTTCATAAAACATTTTTATAAATTGAATATTTCGTTCATTCTTTTTATAAAACATTTTTAAAAGATAACTATATAGCGTTTCTAAAATTTGTATTAAAAAACTTTGTAATATGTCGTAAATATGTAAATTTTTATTACTAAGTATATAATATGCATTTATTCAACCCATGTAATACACATGGTTTCTAACCTAGTTAAGAATAAATAAACAAACACACTTACCCTATATATCTCACTCGTATAGTAGGGTCTAGGAGGGTTAGACGAGGGCAAATTTTACCTCTATGTCAAGACTACACGACTGACTCAACAAACCTTCTTCTTTTTTTTCAATATAAAATACAAGAAACAAAAAGTGTATATTAGTATTTAGTACTAGAAGAGAGAAGAGAAAATAAAGTGGAGGGCATAAAAAGAACCACAATGCGCCTAGAAAGTTTATACATATTAATAAAATTGATTACAAACTGTATTTGAAACCGAATATATGAACGACCGAACCGCCCTAGACGACCGGTTCAACCCTTTTATGACAATTGTTAGTATTTTTTATTTATTTTAATTATATAGTTATTATAATGTTTATAATAACGTTCAAAACTAGGGGTGCAAACGAGCTGAGCCGAGCCCGAGCTTGACTAGGCTCGAGCTCGGCTCGTTTAACTTACTGTGAGCTCGAGCTCGGCTCGATTCGAGCTCTAATTTTGAAGCTCGGGCTCGGCTCGTTGGTAGCTTTACAAGCTCGAGCTCGGCTCGGGCTCGGCTCGTTTATTATATATTAATTAATTTATATATATTTATAATTATTTTTATATAAATTTTATTATAGTTTTTATATATAACATAATACATATTATTTAATTATATTTATCTTAATTTTATATATACTAATTATTATTATTATTTTATAAATATATATTAAATATATTAAAAACATTATATAAATAAAAGGCTCGTTAAGGCTCGCGAGCCGGCTCGAGCTCGATAAGTGAAGCTCGGGCTCGGGCTCGTTTAATAAACAAGCTTATTCTTAGGCTCGAGCTCGGCTCGAGCTCGTTTAAGCTCGGCTCGTTTCGAGCTTTTTAGCGAGCCGATCTCGAGTAGCTCGCGAGTAGCTCGGCTCGTTTGCACCCTTATTCAAAACCCACTGATGAAATATAATAAGTTTTAATTTCTTTTAAAACAAAGTAATATTTTTTAAAATTTTAAATATACTGTTATAACATACTTATTTCTATATACGAACGTGCCATAGCCGCAACACTAGTTACCATAAAAAAAAACTATCAAGGTTTCTGCCTTGGTGGTCAGCATGGGCGAAGATTGGGCCCGATTTTTTGCTCAGTAGTGTTAATTTATACGTATTCGGCTGATTTTTCACTCAGTAGTGTTAATTTATACGTATTCAGCCGAAAATTTTATAGTTCCGGGCCCCCCGATAGGAAAAAGAAATCTCGGTCCCCCTGGGTTTTTCTTCAAGCTTTGCCACCGGTGGTCAGGGGGTTTTTCCAAAGGTTTTCCCTCTATGAAGGTCATGAGTTCGAATCTTGTAAGATACATTTCTAGGAACACCATCAGCAGATTTCGAATTATTTAAGGATTGTTTGGATACCTGGTGGGACGTGCCAAAAAGTTACCATCAAAAGCAGAGGAAGAGCCTCTCTCGATAGTATTCACGCACGCAGTCAAGCAATCATATGGCGACTCGTTCAATTCGTGGCTTAACAAGACGACGCTTTGCCCTATTTTTCAAACCCAATTTCACCTCTTACTCTCACAGGTATCCATCCATCCATCTTCGCAATTGCTTCAATTGCACTATAACATACGCCAATTAACCATTTGCTGAACTTAATGCAGACCAATTCTACGTCAAGAACCCACTTTACCTTCACACATTTCGTCGAACAGTTGGTGGGCATTCAGAAACCCGACCAATTTTAGGCACTACGGGTCACCCACATCACACTCATCATCTGTGCGCTGCGTCATATCAGAAGGCAAACCCAAATTTGAGACGTTTGAAATTGATCCACCGAAGAAGTACAAGTGGCAGACAAAGAAAAGATTGAAGTTGCAGAGGAAGAAAGAGAAGCAGAAAAGAAAATCAGCTAACAAAAATGACCCACGTCGTCTCACCGTCAAAGGATCTAAACGGAAAGGCAAGTTTGCTGATGCTGGGGAACGAATCAAATATAAGCTCGAAAAGGTCAGTATTATTGCACAGACATCTTGCTAGTTACATAGATAACATTCATTTTTTTTTCTGCAAATCTTTTGTGTAATTAAGTAGGAATGTGATTGTGAATTGTATATGGAGAATATATAGAAATAATATTCTGAATACATAATTAGTCTTGACTCACTTAAACTCTCAAGAAAAAATTCATTGTTTCTTCAAATATCACAAGAAAAGTATAGTTTTGGTGTTTCTTTCTTCACAAAATCCAAGTGGACATTGAATTTGATGCAGTTCGTTTTTGTTACGGGGATAACTCACACCAAAAGACTAGTCTGGTGGGTGAGGGAGCCCATTTGGTCTATAAACCCCACATTTGTTGCCCATACAAGTTAACCGATGTGGGACAGGTTCCATACCTCGCAATGGTTTCAGTCCGTAACACATTTGAACTTAAAAGTCAAAATCACATCTTTCTTTTAAGGTAGGGAAAATATTTGTGGTTATAAACTGTTATAGGATTTGAAGTAATAAGAATATAACAGGAAAAGAATGTTATATATGGAACTACGCAAGAATGATAAGTGGGAATGTAAGGTAAAACACATTGTGAATTGTATATGGAGAGTATATAGAAATGATATCAGGAGTGTATTTATATTCTGAGTACAAAATTAACCTAAACTCACTCAATTTTCAAGAAAAAATTCACTGTTTCTTCAAATAGCACAAAAAAACAATAGTTCAGATAATTCCATTCACTTTACAACTCACAAAGAGTGCCTAGGTAGCAGGCTTCTAGTGACATAACTTGCTTGCAATATACCATTCTAAATGAGTATCCATATGAGTGCTTGTGGTCTGTGGAGAGTATAATTAATACAAAGATATTGGATGCTTTTTTGTAGACCTATACATGGAGCTTGGAATCCCTTTGTTTTGCGCAAACTTTAACTAGACTACTTTTGATTGTGTTTCAATATGAATATATCGGTTTTGGATTTGGGAGACAGTAATCATTTTAATATAGTCATATGAACGTATAGGCTTTTTACATAAAATGAAGGTAGGAAGATGTGACCGGCAGCTTTATATTATAGACTTATAGTTTGGTACTTCTGTTTCAAACAAGCTGTTTGTATTTCAGGCAAGAATTAAGGAATCTTTACTTATTGAAAGACTCAAGCGGTATGAAGTTGCTAGACTCCAAGGACCAATGGTGAAACCAGTTGAAGTTACAGGTGAAGAAAGATTCTACATGAAGAAGATGGCTCAAAAAGGGTCGAATTATGTACCGCTTGGAAGAAGAGGTGTATTTGGAGGTGTTATTCTTAATATGCATATGCATTGGAAAAAACATGAGACAGTAAAGGTCATCTGCAAGCCCTGTAAACCTGGTCAAGTTCAAGATTATGCTAATGAAATTGCAAGATTAAGTGGCGGAATCCCGATTCAAATAATTGGAGATGACACGATAGTTTTTTATCGTGGAAAGGATTATGTGCAGCCTGAGGTCATGAGTCCAATTGACACATTGTCCAAGAAAAAGGTCAGTATCCTTCTTATATATACTTAAATTATTTATAGCTGTGTATAGTTATGTTTTTATGTTCTCATTTTTTTGCTCAATTGATTGTTACTTCTCTTCAGTCAAATAAAAGGTTACATTTTTGTGATATATTTAGCTGTCTGCGTCATATATGACTTACTAAAAAGGGTTGCGGTTTATTTTAGAAGAATTTTTCTTGATTTTTTTTAACTGCCTGCATATGAAGTTTTCTACTAGACAAGTAGAAATTAGATTTCATATATCTATTGATTAGTAAGTATGCATATGTTTTACTAAAGCATACATCGCATAGCTGATTGAAGAAACCAATAGTAAGATTTCATTTATCTGCTGATTAGTAAGAATGCTAAATTATGGCACATTATTGAGGTAGGGAGATTCAAACCTCCATCCTGGAAGATGGCATACACCCTTGCATAGTTGCATGAGTGATAACCCAGAATTTTGAACAAGTATAAGGTATTTTCAAACTAGGGATGTCAACGGGCCGGGTCTTGATCTGGATATGACCGATCTATTTATATGATCCAATTGCTTAAAAAGTTGATGCAATAGGTTGGCCTATTTAGGCAGATCAATACTTGGGTTGATCAGTGATATGTCTGGGCTGATTCATCTAATACCAAGTATAAAACCTATATATTAATCTTTTTTTAATTTTAAATCTTATCTAACTCTCATATATATCACTGAAATAACCTCCCCAACCCCCACATATCTCCTACTTCCTCAATACATCTCCAGCCCCCCTCTTTACTCTTTTGAAATTTTATAAATATCAAACATCAGAATCAATGATACTGGATTTCTTGATATGGTTCCATCTTTTGAAATCTGAGTGATTTTATGATGACAAGTTTTAAAATACGAGTACTTTCTGGTGACCTTTTTGTAATGTAAATACTTTTTTTTGACAATAAAATTCAATATGTAATGTTTTCTAATGAAAATTTCTAAAAATCATCTTCATAGTCAACACAAACTTTCTAAAACATGACTCGAGTTACGTCGTCATTTTTTGAGAAATGAGCTGATCTGTATACAACTTTTAAAAAGTAATAGGAAAATGACTTCCTAAAGTTTGATTAGTTTCATTATGTCATTTTTCTTTATGTGATTGTTTTGTAAGGCAAATGTTTTAAATTTTATTTTGAATGATTTTATAATAAAAAATCTTTGAACACAAGTCATGTTTTACATGTATTTTGACAAGTTACGTATTAGACAATTAATGTTAGATCATATGAAGGGTCTCATGTACTCTATATATTCTCCTTGTAATCAGTTCTTGTTCTACAATAATACAATCAATCAATTACCAAGTTCAATTTTATGACTTTTTAGAAAATGACTAAATCAAGTAAAATGGTTGGTTCATTAGAACCTGGTTTATTAAAATCGATTGAAAACATTTTAGTTTTCCGTAAGAAGTTGAGTAAAGAGTTGGTCTATTTTGAAATCCTAGCAGTCAGCTTATCCACAAAAGAGATTCTTTCCAATGAAGGGTAGAATGATGGGAAGACAAGGGCACTAGTGTTCATACTAGGAAACTAATAATTCAATATTTCATGTTACAAGTTAAAGATGGGTGCGCATGTTGCTATCTGGTATATATGTATTACATATTATGGGTTATGGATCTAGGATATTTTTACACAACTAAAACTTCTTTAGACAGAAATATTTACTTCTATATAGCCTTTATCTTTATTTGGTTATTTTAGTAGCAGTAGTTGACTTATTCATATTATTAGAACTAGACGTAGTTTGAAATGACATCGTATAATGTATTAAAACTTTAAATTTGCCCAAGAAACCTTTGAACATAGTTTAAGTTCATCTAATGCCATTTTCTATTTCGATTAATTGTTTCATAACAATGACAATAACATTATGTTACATGTTCTGCTTTTCTCATTTGTCATCTGATTTGCGCAGGCACTAGAAAAGTCAAAATATGAACAATCACTTGAAGCTGTAAGGCATTTCATTGCTATATCTGAGAAAGAACTAGAACTCTATCATAGGCACATTGCACTTTATGGTGACCCTGCTGATCATAACCCGAAAACTGCCATTAGTGGTTCAAGTGAAGGCACCGTTGAACCAAAAAACGTTGTAGGAATTGACAGCACCAGTGATGAATTATCTGAAAATGAAGATGATTATGATGATGATGATGATGATGATGATGATATGGCCCTAAGTGATATGAACAGCACAGATGAATCTTGTACTGAATTGGATTCTTGCAATGAAGAAACTTAATGTGACCATTAAAGTCTTAATCCTTTATCAAATCCAAATCCGCCAAAATGGTAAGGATTCTGTTATCATATCTACTGAGATGGCAAAATGGGCGGGTCATGTAGGTTGTTTAGCATGTCAAAATGGGTAGGTTGTGATACAAGTCTGGTTATGTTGACCAAAAAACATTTTATGTCCAAAATTTCTTATTTTTTAAATAATCAGCGTGTGAAATATTATTACAAATATAATTTTATTTCAATAATAGTCTAATTCTTTTATTACGGGCAAGGCATGACTTGTCAAGTATAGAACTTAAACCGAAGCAACCTATTCATAAGTAAATAAGTCAAAAGCCATTGGGGTTGGTGGCCCAGTGGTAGAGGTAAAACCTCTTGGAACACCAAGGTTTAAGAAGATTATGAGTTCAAGTCCCACTCTCCTAGTATTAAAGAAATTTGTCTTTCAAAAAAAAAAAGTAAATAAGTCAAAAACTGACACCTCTAAATATCAAATTTCCAAGTTGAAAGTTGTTTGTTTTTATGTGAAAAAAATCAAGTGCACTTTCTTTTTTATAAAAAAAGATGGATTCTGGTGTAGTAAAGTGATGTACAAGTCTTAACCATATGGTGCTAGTAGATCATGATCAATGGATCAAATTGACCCATGTGATGATTTGGTTGGAATCTGATCCGTTAACAAACCTACATGCTACATCTACCAACCTGATTTGATAGATGCATTGCATCAAATGAACCTTTTAAGCTTTAAGTGCTTATATAGTGCACTAATATGTAATCAGAGCTTACTTCCTGACCATCTTAGATGCACAAATAATAATGGAGTAAGTTGTTGAAATGTCCATGTGGAAATATAGGTTTTGCTTGTATTGCAAGCAAAAGAAGACAATATGTTCAAATCATTTTTTTTTTCTTTCTGTCAATGTATCGATGTTGATGCTTTAAAGTTAAAACTTTACTCAAACTCGACCTCCCTTTCTTGATTCCCAACGTACTTGACATGTGACATGCACATGCTAGTCTCGTTTTGGTAATCAACCTTCTCTTTATGTCATAATTTGAACGATAATACGTTTAGATTTAGGCAAAGTGGAATCGATTATTCGCATTTGGATGTGTGGTTTTAATTTTGTATATTGGTATCGACATCCCTCTTGGTTTTGGTACTATCGTTTACATTTATCGGTTTTTCAGTCAAGATCACATTCAAACGAGTCGGGTTAATACATGATCACTTATACTTTTTTTTAAAGGTAAATACCATTAAAAAAACAAAATACTTTCTATTCTTTCTCACAAAAGTTGTTCAATAATTTTGTACACATAAAAAAACTACCATCTCTCAACAATCTTTTAAACATCATTCACATTTTAAAGTTGAACAAAATTATGATCTTTTTAAACAACTTGGAACCGATATACTTGACTTATTTTGTTTATGTGTAATTTTTTCTACGTGGGTTATAATTTTTTTTAATCCAAAAGAAAAGAATTGAGTCGGACATTTAAATGGATTAAACAACTATCAACCCTAACAAATGAATCGACGGAAGCAAGACAAAGGAAATCGGCCGACAGATTGATTGTTTATGTGTTTTCACATATTCTATAGGTATTTTTACAAAATGGAATCAATTTGATTATAAATTATCTTCTTATAGAATGGATTTAATTTAATTACAAATAATCTTTTTATAGAATTGATTCATTCTCATAACAAAGTTTATTTTTAAAAAGACCACTGATTCAGTGACGGATCCAAGATTTTTAAAAAGATAACGTTCTACTAAATCAGTGACGGATCCAAGATTTTTTGTCAGCGGATGCCAAAAATGGGTCATGTTATAACGGATCAGGTTGGGTTGGGTAAAAGATTTACATTACATCGTAACAAAAAATTCCAAAACTCCTAGGATTATGACACGAAGTTAAGTGATAATATAGGCGGTCAGACCAAGACAATAAAACTTTTAACCGCACATAAGTTTGAGGTGTTAAAGGTCTAACCTCATACACCACGACTAGAATATGCAAATTGGCTAATTCACAAAGCTTTCCAATATTTCAACTATCAGTAAATCACATTAATGCAAAAATATGATTATGTTGTGAGTAAATTAACAAGTTTTATTTTCCTGCAAGTAAAAAAAGCAATCAAGGTTAAATTCTAAACTATGGTGTGTACTGTATGCTAGTTTTGTGTGGCCACAATTCACCAAAATCAAATTAAACAAAGTGGCAATAGCTGTCATGTGTTTACTTTGTAGTCTCCCCACATGCTCTACTTTGAGAGTGGCCAGCCCACGTCGATGATCGGGGAATGTAAGATCAGTGGTCTGAGCAAAAAAGCGATTGTGGGGCAGAGATAGCAGTTCGTACCCCACACCTTGACCATGGTTGAGAACCGTGAGCCAATTGTCCCCTGCGATATTCTTGGGCGTGGGTATCGCAGGCCGGTTAGCGAGTCCGGAAAACTCGTTTACTTTGTAGTCATAAGAAGACAAATCTATACTATATTTTTTCTGAACGGCCAACAAACATAGAATTGCCTAGGTACTCCGTACAGGGTGACCCATTGGCAAAAGGCCACCGCCAGCTGGCCCAACCCAGCCGTACGGAGCCCTTAAGCGCCCCAAGTTTAGTTCAGGGGAAAACCCACCCGCACGAAAGCCCACTGGTGGTAAAACCCGGACGCCCTCAGGATCGAACCGGAGATCACAAAGATCCAGGTCTTCCTTCATTGAGCCACCATGCCCCTTTCAATAGTGATGCTAGTGGGGATAGAACCTGTGTCAATTTTAGAGAATCCATGCTTCCTACCACTACACCATATTGGAAGTTGCATCTATACTATATAATAAATAAAGATTTTTCATAACACGTGTCGTCTTCATATTCATTCTCATCATTTTTCCCCCTTCTCTCTCTTATTAAATACACATCTATCTTTTAATAATAATATATTTTAAAGAAAGTACTAATTATACTAATAAAACACATTTATTTTAAAATATCCCTTAGTATACGAAACTTTGAAATCTAATTATGTAACTTTTGTTTTCAATAAAATAGTAAATGAAAGTCAAATTTCATCAAATAATAATTAACGTATTTTTGAAAACCAATTATATATTAAATTTTACATATTTGATTTTATTTTCTATCCTTAGTATATGAAATACATTTTTACACCTGTAAAAATATATACATAAAGATTTTAAGAATTTTATGTATTGATATTTTTCAAACCGTATGTAGACACGGGTTCTAAGCTAGTAGGAAATAAAGCTGGTTCGTGTGTGGTCAAAATCCATAAAAAACCAACTGAACAAAAAAGTCAATAACACAATCACACGGGCCATCGATTGCAAATGTGTATATCTACATGATGCATCAATGCTCAATAGGGATTAGGGAAATAAGGGTGCATACCTCGCGATTTCCACATAAACAAAAGCATGGCAACATCAACATATTTCAAGCCGTCGAGAAACAACGGATTGCAGTTTCAAGCCCTAAGTCAAATTTCAAGCCGTCGGAGAAACAAAACAAGGCGGCATGTCCAGCCGTCAGATTCTGCTTTTTATGAACTGATTTCAAGAACCCTAAGCCCTGGGGATTTCAAGCAATCAAACGATTAGTATCAGAAATCAGAATGAGTAAGTGGATTTCTAATATTTGATTTAGTGAATGGACTTCGATTGGATTTCAATTTTGGTAAGTGGGCTTTAGAGCATTCCCAGCCGGATCCTTATATTTCTTATCCTTATAATTAAACTAAAAATCACTACGTTTTCTACATTTTCTCTCTCATTTTCTCTCTCCTTATCCTTATCCTTATAATTACACGAAAAACCACCACCTTTTTCTTATATTTACAAAAAATTTAAATCTTTTCTCTCTTCTCCACTCACAACTACTTTAAACCACTTCTTAAAATATACAAAAGTCTCTCACAATATTATACAAAACCGGCTATGAATGCTCTTAGGGGTTGTTAAATAATTTGAAAGGGGGTAGAGGGGCCTGTAAAAATTCCATTGGAGGCCTATTAGTTTTTAACCCATTTTTACATAAAAAATTAAGCTCGGTTCCATAGAAAAATTAAACCAATTAAAAGTTGAGAGGATGTCTTTCCACCCACTGGCTTCCTCTTCCATCCGCCCCTAAATCTACTTCAATGCCCTTTAATCTATTTAGTAATAGCGATAGACAAACAACATATGTCATAATTAAATAAATTATAATAAATGATTAACAGTATTATAGTAGATTTTTTTTAACGGCAACACCTAGATATTCTAGGATAATTGGGTTTTTCCGGGGCAACACCTAGAACATCGAGGGCAGCCTACCACAGAAGGAACCCCCAACTGGGTAAACCCCATGACCTGGCCACAAACCCCTTTTTTACCGTTGTCAGGATTCGAACCCAATACCTCTACTATGGGAAGTCTTGGGGGTACCATTGCACCAAATGACCAACGATATTATAGTAGATATCTAATCATTTCAATATTAATAATAGGTGAAAGGACAAGAAGACTACACCACCGAGCCCACAAATTTGTGTGATTGTGATATTGAAACATCATATTAAACGTGACATAAAAACGTTTCATCCACCGCCAAATAATTGATGAAATAATTCTTGCTCCCTTACTCGTGAGGTCGTATAAATTAGCTTGTTAAAGTTTTTAATCAACTTAGCTTGAGCTCACCGGCTCATTTTAAGTCAAGTTCAAGACGAAAGTAGCTAGCTTGAGCTCACCGACTCATTTTAAGTTTGTAATGGCGTTGTTTGCATTTTTCAATTTGGGTTTAGTGGGAGATCATGTAATTTTGATTTTAAAAAGTCAACTTTCAAATTCAAATGGGCCGAGCATTGCCCTTGCAATTAGCATGTGTGGTGGCGATTGGGTTATGGAAATCATCTACATATAAATCAAAATCAATGTTTTTATTAATTGAATTTGATGAAGTTTGTAGGGAAATAGGACTTTTCTTATTTGGGTTTAAAGTTTTTTTTGATGGCGGTGTAGCTTGGTAGGTGTAGAGACATAAAATTGTTTTCATTTAAATAATTTATTTTCATATAAATATATTTTTATTTTCTTTTAAGTTTAAAATTTTGAGTTAATTACGTTAATAGTCTTTAAAAGGGTAAAAAAAAAGTACCATCATATGCGTTGCATATGATTGGATTTAACAGAAAGATTTAACGTTTATCCAACCAAAGGGCGTAAGGAGGAGGGAGTGGTTTCAGGAGTTGGTTCGGTACCGCCACTTACCGTCGGGACATCATCCCTACCCCACTCGGTACCGCAAAAAAATGAACCAAATTGGGTTACCCATGCCGATGCTTTCCCGTGATTGTAACGACTGTTTTTTAAAATTAATTATTTAATTTAAATATTAAACCTATTTAAACCATCTCAACTATTTTTTATTTCAACCTATTTTTACCCTTTCTCCCTCAAACTAAAAACCATGTCTCTCCCTCAATTTCTACTTTCAAATTCTTCATCGTCATCATCATCAGGTTTCGAAGAAACATACAGTGATTTAGTTGATGTTTCGACCTGCGATTGTTAGTAGTGTGCAACAATTCTTAAATTATCAAGATATCGCAACTTCAAGAACTTTTGTGCCCATGATCGTCTCGTGACAGATTACTTATATGTGCATCCAGTTCATTGAGATGATATGTTCCTAACAAGGTTCATATTGACAAGTTTTTCAAAAAATTGTTGATGATATGGATGCGAACTTCGAATATTTCAGACAAGGTGGGATGCTAAAAAGTTTAATGGCAATGCAACCTTCCAAAAATTAGAAATATTATGTACGCTTACATTATATTACACAATATGGTTTTGAAAGAAGAATGCAATGCGATAAGTCCTGATTATCTTCTAGATCCTCAAATCATTAAAGAAGAACCAGACGATGACATTCTTTTGAAACTGTGTTGCCAAGAGACTCACGATAACTTACGATGTGATCTCATCGAACATATCACAAACACGTACATACCACGCATTGACGACTAATCATTCTTAAGTTTTTTTTTTCATTTGGTTTTTGTTTTTTATTTATTCTTGTATTTTTTTTAATTTAATGAAATGTGTTTTTTTTTATTTTAATTGATATTATATTTTTTTATTATGTTTTATTTAATTTAATTAAAAAATAGTTTAGGGATGGAGATAGAAGCATCCGCCCGCCCATTTACTCTAAATTAATTTTTAGAAAATAAAGAGATTAATTTTTAGAAAAGAAATTAATATAAAGATAATTAAACAATTACATTCGCAAATAAATAATTCTAAAAGTCATGACACTTCACGTATCATACTTTTAGCCTAAGGAGTTACAATAAGACATCTTTTAAGTTTCATTCAAAACCAAAACAAGTACACTAACAAAAATTCCAAAACCCCTTGGATGATAATACGTTTCCGAAGAACACAAAAGATTTCGAACTAGGGTTCCAAGAACCCTGAAGTAGCGCAAACTAGGTTTAGCTAGATAGAGTTATTTGCTTAGGGTTTTTAACCTGATAGCATAACTCAACTAGTGAACTGTTCATGGATACATGCACGACTTCTTTTGTGAAAGTTTCAATCTACACAAAGTTTCGATAATATCAAATAATAAAACCTATTTGTTGTTTTGTATGCAAATCACGTGGATCATACCTATTTGGTTTTACATAACATGATAAATTTGTTTATAACTTATCTTTCAATGTTCAATATGAAGTCTTTAACTAGACCTAAAACCCACACATTTCATGAAATGAAAACTCATCTTGGTTACCCATTCAAAAACAAAGAAATGAAACATGTTTATAAGGATTTTTTTAGTAAAAATATGCCATTGATGTAATTTATCATTTACTTAAATGTTCTTGTGAACATAAATTAGCAACAAAATCATGAAACAAACACAAAATTTATCATAAATCTCATTAGGGGAATGAACTAAGATAGAGGGAAAAACTTATATTGTATGGATGGTTTGTGTAATTTAATGTTTTTTTTTACTAATATAAACATTAGAATACAACACCTTTTTATTAACATAGTTTTTAATATTGTTTAGCCAAAAGACTTGATTGTGGCAGAAGTTTTCAAATTAGGCCAAAATTGTAACAAGATAAATGCTTAATACGTTTAAAAGTTAACTTGACAAAAAGATTGAAACACATGATATAACGAAAGAAATATATGATGAGTAAGAAATGTTTGTCAAACATTGAATTAATTAAGCATACTTTTAGACTGATGTTCTAGTTATTGAAGAAGCAAATTCCGATCACTTGAGGTTCTAGGCAATATACTTCAATAACTAGGAGAATACAGTCTTCATCCAAGATCCACGGTGGAGTCGGCTCGCTAGCTGCAACCACACTAAGAGCTCGTTAGAGGGCCCAAGGAGCCATAGGCTCTGAGAACATTCTAACGCTCAAGTCAAGTCAAGGCCTCATATGATTAGTGTGTGTAAGAGAGTGTGAGCTAGAGAGAGGAAGAGAACCTGCTGATGTGTTGAGTAGCCTCTATTTATAGGATGTAAGAGGGTCTAACCCTAATGGGCCGGTTGGGCACCTCATGGATTGAGACTGCAACATTGGGTCTTGATGAAGTTAGGATGGTGCCTCTTCGGTTATAAAAGGCAATTTAGCAAGAGACCGATAGATAATACATGATGGTTATACCAAACAAACAAGAATAAAAAAAAGATGACGAAGCAACAATAACATAACATCAAACTAGAGTCACGTGTCACTCTTTTTAGAAAGCTTAAGTTTGTGTTATCTAATAAATTATGTTTTTTTATTATTCGTTATTATGTTCATTGACTAATTTCTATGCATTGTGTTCTTGAGTATGTTTAGATGTGCAAAAGAACTATGTGGATGCACGTGATACGCACACGTTCACGAGTGGATTTAATATTATTACACTTTTGGATTTCTTTTAATTTATTGTTTGAAAAGATAAACCATTTCGTTAAGGAAGTTAAAACGTGAAAAAATCAAGCTTTTGGAGGACCAAACCTGAGCATTGACCCCCAAGAAGTCAAACCAGGTCAAAAGAAGTTAAACCAGCAGCTAAAAGACGAAACTGGGAAGCAAGGGAGGGAGCATAAATCTTTGCAATGATTAAATTTCACATTCATTTATCTCCTTGTCATTGTATACATATATTTTTTTTTCAGCAGACACCAGATTCTATTGTTAGATAATGTTATCTAAATCGGACCCAACTACCCCCACCAATTCGGATCGAACTCCCAACCCAAGAGGAAACTCACAAATGAGAAAATCCCTTGGCTTAACCGAAATAATTGCTCCAGGTGAGACTTGAACCCAAGACCTCCACTATGGGAAGTCTTGGGCTACCATTGTATCAAATGGTCTAACGGTTCATTGTATACATTTACTGAAGATAGATATTCTAGGAATTTTTATTTTTCCGTGAGAACCTCTTATCAGTAAATTTACAGACCTCATTAATGTCCTACTAACCAATAGATCAGGTACAACGTAATTTACTTGAACATGTGACATTTAAAAAAGTTAAATACAACTGATCTTATTTATATACATTTAGTTCGATACGTTTGAACATCAATCTAACGTCACATAAAATAAATTCCCTAATATCTGAAAATAGCTCACTTTTCTTACAATTTTATGGATTTAAAATTTCATATCATGTTATATTAAGTTTATTTTTAGATTGATGTGTCACTACTCTAGCATATAATATATAGTAAAGACGACATCCTTAAATATTAAAATTAGTTGAAAATAAACCAAACAAACTAATAGAATAAAGGTACATTAAAATTTAAAAAAAATCATTAAACTAGCTTTTAAATTTACAAGTTACCCAAATCAATGTAGGGTTTTATTTTAATTCAGAACATAGGGTTCTTAATTTGAAAATATTTTTTTTTCTCAAAACAACCAACATCATCATGACATGGTTTCTAAAGGCCCATTTGTAGCTACATGCAAAAACCTTGGGCGACTTATGAATACCACCCAACCAACCCTTCCCAGATTTTAATAAAATAATAAATTAAATTTCATCATAACAGTAAATTATTTTGTTCTCTAGCTTTGTTGGTTTGTAATATAAAAGAAACTAGTGATATTCCTGACGGGCGATACGGAGGGATCATGAGTTTTCAATGGTGCAGAAAAGTGCTCGGATAAGACATGCATATATATTCATTGACCAAAGCCCTTGCGTTGCGACGGGTCACGCGTTAAGTTGGCTTGATTAAGAAAACTTAGACTCAAACCATGAGAAAATAAGTCTTTGATTTATAAAACAAAGGCAAGCATTGAATTTCAACATATTCCCAATGGCAGATTTCGTTGCCTAAGAACCTAAAAATGTAATGTCTAGACAAACTCAGTTCAACCCACGAAGACTATTGTAGATTTTCTTGGCTACTGTCGTCCAAAAACTTATGGTCAAAATAGTATCTGAAAGTTCAAAATGTTGAAATGGAAACCAAAAGAGATGAATTGTTCACTAAAAAATCCATTGTTTTCAAAAATATTTTGTAAGTTGACTTTGGAAGTCAAACTTCCAAATCAAGAGTAAATAGAGCAATGGTTATGTCATGACGTTCTACATTTTTTAACTATGAATTTTCAGGTTTTATGAAGAAGCCATGTTGATTTTGAAATGCAAACTTCAGTCATTTTGACTCAAAAGTCAAACATAATTCATTTACTCAAAAGTCGTTTTGACCCCATATCTACATGTAAAGATTCTATATCCCTAAGCAAAAAAAGATAAATAAATAAATTTCAGGGAAAAAAATGAGTGCTGACCAATCGGCGGTCATGCCATCTTGACTTGTGACTGTTGGCGGCTTCCATTATCTGCTCCACTGTATCGACTTTAGATATTTGTGTGTTAACAAGAATAAGGCAAGTTTTCTTCATATTCAACAATAAATCAGAAATATGTTTCCTCTCGAAACAAATTCATATATCCATTTTAATTACTCGCAACCCGCAACCTTTGCAAACAAAAGAAGAACTCTGACCTGCAAAGCCAAAGCATTTTATTAAGATATTTTGATGATATAGTAGCATAGTTACATCGAAAGGTTTAAAACCCATTTAATCAAATCAATAAGCATCTATAAACATAAGAATCAGTAATTAAAGAACTTCAAAACTTTCCTGAAAATGAAACAGGTCAAGTGGGTCGAATGAGTTGAAAGTCACTCGAAGTGTTATTCTATACATAAACTATTCATGTATAGTTTTGGCATGTGTGATGTATTTAACTCTAAAAATAACCCTTAGGGTTATCTTTATCATAAACCTTGAAAATGTCTTAAGAAAAATACGTTTTTTTAATGAAATAATGATCTGATATCCACAATGACGAAACAAAAGGATATAAAATATTGCTAAAAGACATATGATCTATATTTTGCTTACTGCAAGTAAGGTGGGGACATAATGTTCATTTGGGATGCAATTGTGTTGCTGCTGCTCTTTCTGTGAGATAATAGTAAAATAACAAACCATAGATTTATATTAGTCAAGTTTCAGTATATCTAAAAACGAAATCATGTTTTTTGTTTACTTAGCCGCTGATTTAAAAAAAATATATAAATAGAGATTACATGATGAAATGGGCCTGGCGACCAAAGGAATCCGACAATGCCCCCAATGACTTCTACCAAAAGGGGAATCACTAATGGGGGAAGGAGTGCATGCGGGAAGGGACAAAAAGAAGAACATATGGCGAGGTAATACACTTTTCAACAGCAAGAGTAACTCTTTCCTTGGCCTTCAAACCAATGACTCGAGAACCCAAGTGTAATCATAATTAACAATCATACAAGTCATTTCGTGGAATTCAATTAGACTAACACAGGAAAAAACAGCCCAAAACTTGAGTGTGTTCACCTTGATGGCCTCAATAGCATATTCAACCTGAAACAACCGGCCTTCTGGAGAGAAGGTATTGACACCCCTATCATACTTGGTCCTACAAAAACATGAACATCCAGCTATCAATACACATTTAAAAAGGCAAAACTGGAAACAATTTATTTTTCCGGTTGATTTAAAAAGACATGTCGATTTAATTGATTCATGTATGAAAATCAAGATGTTTCAAGCTTCAAAGAAACCAAATACAACAAATTATTTTGATTGAATACCTCAAGAAAATAGATCACAGAGAGTCATGGGAATAAAAGTCAACCACCACCAAAGAACGTATTACCTACTCAAATATTCAAGGGGTATCATTTTATATCAAGTAAAATCAAGATTCAACTTTTTTGTTCACGTATGATAATTGAAAGATTGAGGAAAAGTGAAAAACCCTTACTTTGCTCGAGAACTGATCTGGCTTATTAGTTAAAAACCACATACGCCGTCATCTTCATCTTCTACATCATCTGAAATATACAATCAAAGGCTATAAAAACAAAATTGGGGGTCAAATTAGGGTTACGTATAATACTAAGATAGAGAAAAAGAGAGACAGAGTAATGCATCTATCCACCACCTGTACCTAAAGAAAACTACTCAGAAGAGAAAGAGAAACATGTCGAGAGATCTAGCTATGAAGAACCTCCACCACCAAGGGTACCGAAGAATACGGGAACAATGATCGGTAAAAGCGGCTACTTGGAAGAGAAATAGGTAAGTAATCGGTAAAGGCAACATAGAAAATGAGAGATAGAGAGACAACTCACCGATGGACCAAATCGACGAACCCAGAAGACCAACAGAACCTCCCTCATGGTCGTCACCTCTTTCTTCGCCCACAGCAGGGCAAAAGAAGAAGCCGGTGGAAAAAGGGGATGGGATGCAGATAAGATGGCGTGCCTATCCCTTTTCCCTCATCCGACAGCAAGTGATGAAGACGGAGCAGCGGTGGAAGAGCCGGTGGTGTTTACTCACCGCTAGTAATGGGTCGTATGGTGGAACGATGGTAAATGGGGGAAACCCAAATTTGGTCTGGTGTGAAAGGGGAAAGAAGAAATGGGCGTAAAAAGGGGATGCTCACACGCATAAAAGCCAGAAGCAATAGTTGTACATGCTGCATTGCATCTTGTACACATTACTATTCCCCTCCATCTGTTTTAAATACATTAAATAATTTAGTACATAATCAATTTAATATAGACCGAGAACTACGAGAATCGAATAAATATTTTTACGTAATGCATCAAAGACAACTATACATAGTGGGATTGAGAAAAAGAAACAACTAAAAACATGTAATGCATCAAAGACAACTATACATAGTGGGATTGAGAAAAAGAAACAACTAAAAACATGTCTTATGTATCATGTTGAGTGTAATACGTTTAAGTGTTTACTTGATTTTCACACTTCTCTGTTTAAAATTATTATATACGGTTTTTTATTTAAAATTAATTTGTATTAAATGCACACATGTAAATGTATGCATATAGATATAATGAAGATCAGGTAATATCATCAGACGTGTACCTATCACTCTTCATTCCCTACTCAGTGTCAAGTCAGCTTTCACTCGCACCCACTACCCTTTGAAAATGATTTCATTGCCACCACTATTCACTCCACCCTTTTCTTTAATACAAAGTATATGATTTATTTGAACAAAATGTAATATAAAATAATAATTAAAAACATTACATAATAATAATTATAACAAACGTACACAATTACAGATTGGAAAAACACAAACGTAAAATACCAAATAATAATAATATATACTCGATCTTCATCGCCGTCGAGTAGTCGAATTGCGTAAATATGTTCCATCAAAGTTACCGATCGAAACACGTGCCAAAACCGCTTGACAGACAAAAAAATACTTTATTTTGAAACCAACTTTGTTTTTAATGAAATTTATATCCGAATGTTCACAAAAAAAATTAAACATTGTATATTTAGATTTTTTTAAAAGTTAACGAACACAAGTTATTAAACAAAAATCAAATTAAATGATAAATGAAATAATAAAAAAACATTTCAATTTGTTTGTACGTGAGTGCACTCACGATAGTCCCTCACTAACATTTCTCATGGGATAGAGGTGTGGTGTACCATGCATGAATGGGACGCCACATGATCAACTTCAGGCGTGAGGCGTGATGTGTGTGCCAGAAGGCCTAAGACCATTTGGCATGGTTTTCACGAACCACTCCGTGAGCTGATGTGGCACCGTGGCCACGCGTGAAACACCGCTCCACGATGGCATGGTCCATGGTAATGAGCCACCCCACATGATCTCTTTCATGGTGAGTTCCTTTTCTCTTTCTCTCTTTTCTGTGTCTCTTTTATTAATTATTATTTAATAAAAAAAATCTGACGTGACAGTGGTGGAAGTGAAAACCATTTTCTTGGTATAGTGAATGAAGAGTGAAGAACGACTTGGTGCTGATTTGATAGTGAGTGGTGAAGAGTACGGAGATGGTCTCAGTAGTATTTGTATTGTGAGAAGTGTGATGATGTATAGTAATTGTATTGCGAGAGGTGTGATGATGTATTAAGTCAATGTTTTTTTTTAACTTTAATTCATATATTCATGCATATAAATTTGTTTCTCAATAAAAGTTTACAAATCCTAAAACTATAACATTGGTTCATTTTAAACCTACTCATGATATCTTTATAAAGATAAAATCACTTACTAAAGGGCCTTTAGCCTAGCGGTATCCAAGTGCGTAAAATGTCGTCCCACCCTATTAAGATTAAGAGTTCAAGTCCTACCGTGAACAATTGTGTAGTATTAAGAGTATATTAGATTGATGTTAAAAAGATATATAATAAAATTACTTAAGTATAAACCAATGATTTTTAGATAGTTCTTAAATGAAAGAATATATTAGAAAAGGGAACAAATAAATGTGGTTGATTTTTCTAAAATTTTATGGTATTGGCCAATATATATGGATATTCATAGAAAAATGAAGTATATCATGAAATTGATATTTTAATTTTTCATAAGATAGCGATACCTTTATGGTTGTGTCAATAACTAATTACACATGGTGTACATTATGCAACATAATAATCACGTAAATCACTTTAACTCATGATTTTGTCAATTCCATCATATTCATATGCATAGGTTAATACTCTTATTGTAATTTTATAATATGGCGATGTCCTTTAGGATTAGGTTAATAGATTTATGAAAGTCAATGCAATTAAAACTCACAATAATAGTTCAAATAATATTAAAATAACGAAACAAATTGAAATTCATTAAACTATTGTAAAAATGTTTTTATTTGTATCCCCTCTAAAATCAACAATTATTTTAAATAATATTTATCAATGGTAAGATATTTTTATTAGGGATGAAATAAGGAAATAATAATCAAACCTTAATATTGTTCAACTAAAACTACTCATACTATTTTAGTTATAAAACCAATTAACTTTTATTTATTGTTCCATTGTTATAAACATTTTTATGAAATATAATTTTAAAAAAATTAGTAACTTATATGGAATATACATATAAAACTTAATTAATACATAGTAATTTTTTTATTAAATAGGCTTAAATGAATAAAAGACTTGGTTAGATTTTAGTGAATTTCTTTTTTCACAACTATCTTCTATTCCAGATTAAATTTAAAAAGAATAATCAGTAAATAAATCACCTATTTTTCAAAAAGTAACGTTTATAAAAATCACAACAATAAAATAATATAAAATTTTAAGTGATTTTTATTGTTAGAAAAACTACAAGTGACTTGAATGTAATACTAGCCGGATCATGTTATATATATATTTTTTATGAAACATAATAATGATCAGAAAATATAATATTTATTTTATTAATATTAATAGTTTTGGAATTTAATTAATTGTAAGTATACACAAATCAAAGCCATCAATCTTGGCTTTATATATACCCCAACACCCCCAACTACCAACCCTCCCCTTCATCTCTTCTCTATTCAATTTCTTGCAAACTTTTCTTTCTCAAATCAGCAATGGCCGCCAACAATGGAGTCGGCAACCACGCCGGAGGATTGATCGTCAGCTTCGGCGAGATGCTGATCGACTTCGTCCCTACCGTCTCCGGCGTATCGCTGGCAGAGGCGCCAGGATTTTTGAAAGCACCAGGCGGTGCTCCGGCGAACGTTGCGATCGCAGTGTCCAGGCTCGGCGGAAAATCGGCGTTCGTCGGTAAGTTAGGAGACGACGAGTTCGGACACATGCTCGCCGGGATCTTGAAGGAGAACGGCGTCTCCGGCAAAGGAATCAATTTCGATAAAGGAGCACGGACTGCTCTGGCGTTTGTTACACTGAAAGCCGACGGTGATCGCGAGTTTATGTTCTACCGGAACCCTAGCGCCGATATGTTGTTGACTCCGGATGAACTCAACATTGAGCTCATTAGATCTGTACGTATTACTTTCTTCTACTCTCTCTGCTAAACCTAAATCTATACATACAGTAGATTCTATATTTATATATCTGACGTCATTTGCTGTTGAAATTGTGCAGCGCGTTAGTTACACGCGCCTTTATCTTGCGCGGTTTCTCACACGCACTCACCCACCCACCCACCCACCCTCCCACTTTGATTTTTAATATAATTAATAATTAATTAATTAGTTTTGTTGACTTCAATGTATTAACGTGGATTCCAGAAGAAAATTAAAAAAAATATAATTATTCTGATATTTTTTAATTCAAGTTGATATTTTTTTTTCCAATTTTGATATGGTAGATCTACTCATCACTATAATATAAAAATATGAAATTAGTATTTAAAGATATTGCTTGTTGAGATTTGAGAGAGACGCCCCAAAAGAATTCTAAAATCCAAACCTAAAAATTAAAAATATAGTTTATAAAAATATTGGTGTAAAATAATTAATTATTTTTTTTAACCGACCGGAAAACTTCAACCACAATTAGATCAGATAAAGAATTAAAGATGATCGAATATTATTTATTATTTTTCCTATCAAATAATAATCAAAAGAATATAAATTAATTTCTTTCTCTTTCATAAAAATATATGATATGATTGTTGATTATTAGTTAAGCATTTGATATCTTTTAAAAAATATTTGACGATGCAGTATTTTTGTAATATATATGATTATAAAGAAGCAACAGAGTATATTTATGTTCAAAATTTGTAAATAATCTTTTATGGGAAATGGAATATTTGATATAATTAGTATTTATGTTTAAAATTTTAAAATATGAAGAAATGATATGTATTTTAGGTATCTTACATGCAAGAAAGAAATAAAAAGGATTTATTTATGGTCCCCAAACTTTCTAAAATGAGCACGAAGGACCCCTATACTTTACTATGCGTTCATGTGATAATTGGAAGATGTTAAAAAGGGTGGGTGTGAGAACTTTTTCATGCACCAGGAAGACAAGTTTGTACGTACACGTGGTTTAGTACCATTGTGTAAAACTAGCAGCAAGGCTCTCCGATCTTCATTGTTTCTTTTTATTTCAGTTTTAAAATTAAATATTTTTTTTATCATAAATATTATTTTTTTTCTTTATTATCAGGGTAAAAATAAATTGAACATTTTGATTATGGGTAATTTTGTTTTTAGTAAATGGTATTTTTAATAGTGAATAAATACTTTAATACCTTCCTTAACCTAATTACAAATTCAAATATTCCCACTTTGAATTTGTAATATTTTTAAAATTTAAAATAAAAGTGTTTTTTTGTTCTTCCTTCATGAGTCTCATGTATCTTTATTATAATTTGTTTAATGTGGTTGATTATTTGTTAAAAAGACAACGTGGTTTTTGTCTAACCACTTAAAATTTGTTACTAATCAGTCTATTAATGATCTAATTTTTATAATCACTCAAGTAACTCAAAAAATTTATTTAAGAAGTTATTGTGATTTACTAACATCTTACTTATTTTGATGTAGATTCTTTAAGGGATATAAAAGACAAGTATACTGTCAGCCATTCTTTATTTTAACAAACTATTTGGGTATTTTTTTTCTGTTATTTGACAAAATATTTACTTTTATTGTCTTAACATGTCCAATTCCTGCTCAAAATCTTTACCAAAATAATAAATTGGATAAAGGAGATTTAACACATTGTTGCATAAAGTTATAATACATGTGATAATCTTTAAATCAACAAAATGGAAATGAACTTTATGGTTGTTAATTTGCAGGCAAAAGTTTTCCATTATGGGTCAATAAGCTTGATAGTGGAGCCATGCAGATCAGCACATCTTAAAGCAATGGAGGTTGCAAAGGAAGCAGGGGCACTTCTGTCATACGACCCTAATCTCCGGCTGCCATTGTGGCCATCAGCAGAGGAGGCGCGTGAGCAGATCATGAGCATATGGGATAAGGCTGAGGTGATTAAAGTGAGTGATAACGAGCTAGAATTTCTCACAGGATGTGACAAGATTGATGATGAGTCCGCAATGTCTTTGTGGCACCCTAATTTGAAGCTTCTGTTGGTCACTCTTGGTGACAAAGGTTGCAATTACTACACCAAGGTATGTAATTATTACTATTGGTCTGAAGAGCTGAAAATCTTGAATCTGAAGCAATATACAACTTTTATTGCATAATGTATGGTTGTATATTGTTTTTGATTTGGGAATTTCAGGTCTAGATATTGCAGAGTCTATGTTATCAATATTTTATAGTTATCATTAATCATACAAATATACCACTTTGGTAGACATTTTGTAGAAAAGGGAATCTTGCATTTCAAAAAGTATAATTTTGTTTATTTACATAGATAGAAAGTAGATTCATCATCAATGTTTTGAAAACTGCACCGATTTTAGTGGTTCATTGGTTGGTTTGGTCTCAAACAACGTCAGGTTTTAACCGGTTCTATGTGGTACACTTAGAACTGGCTGGTTCATTTGTGTCCGATTCATTAGCTCATATCTGAACAATGTGTCGACAGTTGCTAGTTTATAACCGGTTTGGTTTTTAAAACACTAGTCACTATCTTTGATATTTGATTTTTAAGTGTTATATGAATTGTTTTCAAAATTAATTTTCTATAAGCTGAGATTATGATCTGCTGTTATTCTGTTTATTTATTTAGAAAATGTTGTGGGCATTTCGGTTTTGTAAATCTTATCCATTAAGCGATCATCTTGGTCCCTTTAGTTAATATAATATTAAATTAAAACATATTATTAATATGTTTATAGTTTAGTACAGAAAAGGGCCCACCTCCAGCTTTATTATTCCTGCTTTACATTAAATAAGAATAAAGATTAAAGACTAGAGTCATGCTTCATGATGAATCAACACTTTTCATCCTTAGTGGCACATATTTGACTATTAATTTCCGAAAGTAAAATATTCACCAATCAAAAGGCTTAGATTCCGAGCCTTGGATCTTGAATAAAATTATATAAAATAATATTCCAAAGTTAATAAAATTGAGTCTAAAAAGCTTTGATCATGTTCTTCTAATATCTTAGAATATTATAAATCTTGAAAAATGCAGCATTTTCATGGGACTGTGGGTGCATTCCCAGTGAAAGCAGTGGACACAACTGGTGCAGGTGACTCTTTTGTTGGTGCTCTCCTGACCAAGATAGTTGATGACCAATCCGTGCTAGAGGCAAGTCAAATGGCTTTTTTTTGGTCAACTTAACCTGGCCCAACCCATTTTGGATAAAGGGTAAAGCCACTAAAATTTGACCCGTTTTGACTCGAAATAATAATTATGATGATATTGAAATGCAGGATGAAGGAAGGTTGAAAGAAATACTGAGATACTCGTGTGCTTGTGGAGCGATAACGACCACCAAAAAGGGTGCGATCCCGGCCCTTCCTACCGTGCCTGAGCTAGACGCCTTTCTGAACGCTCATCATTAGATAATATTTCCGCGGTCTGTTTTGTTCTTATGTTCTTGATCGAATAATAAAATTTCTTTGAAAATGGTTTTGTATTATCATCAATCAATGTTTAATGAAACAGGAATTGGTTTTCACCGGAAGAAGATGTTTAACTTAAAAATAATGTGGTTGTAGGAACAGAAAACAGACAGAAGCATCAAACAAAACGTATGCAAGTAAATGTAAATAAATAAATATTCTTAGCAAAATATGACCAAATTATATGTTATTTTCTTGTAGTTAAAATACTACTCATTTGGAGGGAATCATGGAGAATATCATCAACATCACAAAATGCAAAGATAAGCACCCAATATATGCAAAAATAAAGTATTCAGAGGAACAATTCCACTATATCATTTTGCATATTTTCAAATATAAGGCATAGGGCTACAAAACTTTTTTAACACTTTCAGTCATCCACTAATCTACCACATTTTCTTTTTTATGATTTATTCTTGAAATTTATTAACTAACACAAATATATATTATCTGTTTGTAGCAACTGCCATAAATTAAAGTGAAAGTGGCCTAAATTTGTTAGCGAACTTAACTAAGTTCGCCTGTTTGTATAGGGGCGAACTTAATATGTTCGCCCGACTCAGTTTTGTTTTGTTAGCTTTTCTATTCATTGTATATAAATAGTGCTTTGTAACAATTATTCAAGTTATCAATCAAATCATTTCAGTTTTACCCCCAATCATTCTCTCTCGTGTTTATCATTCTCGCTTGTTTCTAGCGATCATTCTTGTTATCATAACATGGTATCAGCGCATATATGCTCGATTATGTGATTTTCTTCTGTTTTCCGCACTCGTTCTTCGTTTTTTCATTTTTCATATTGATTGGGGTTCGTTTCATGTTTTGATCCGTTCAAAACATTATTTTTATGTTTCAAATCATTCCTACAGTTGGATTTTTTCATATATCTTTCTGATTTCGAGTTATGATGATTTCTAGATCGTTTTCACGTTTTTCTGTTCACGCAGGCGAACTTGTTCTTCAGAGTGTCAGTTACAAGTGCTCAGTTTTCTTCTCAGTGAACTTAATAAGTTCGCCACAAGTTCGCCTATGTTAGTCTTGCTTTCTCTTTTTCATATATACCACTACTTTCGATCCCCGTGTCGTTGTTCCTATGGATTCTTCTAATCCTTTGTTCTTACACTCATCTGATCATCCCATTCTCTTACTCGTTTCTAAAACTTTTGACGGTTCTGTATTCGGATCTTGGAAATGTGCCATGTCCATTGCTTTATCTGCTAAGAACAAGATTGGTTTTGTTGATGGAACTGTTGTTAGACCTACTTCCTCTCCTAATCTGGAGTTATGGAAAAGATGCAATGATATGGTTATTTCTTGGATTTTGAACACTCTGTATAGTGATATTAGTGAGAGTGTTTTGTATGTTGAGACTGCTCGTCAACTTTGGAATGAGTTAACTGACCGATATGGACAGAGTAATGGAGCAAAGTATTATCAAATGCAGAAGTCTCTTTCTGCTATTTCTCAAGGGAATGATGATGTTGCTACTTATTTTACCAAAATCAAGTCTGTTTGGGATGAGCTTAATGCAATCGAGCCTATTCCTCCTTGCACATGCGCTACTTCCCGTCTTATGGCTAAGCGCGAAGCAGATCAACGATTGATGCAATTTCTGATGGGACTTAACTCTTGTTATGACATGATTCGTGGGAATATTATCATGATGATTCAAGATGAGAAATAGACGGAGCTTCATTCCACTGCACATTTTATTCCTCAGAATGCTTCTATGAATGCTTCTGTGCAAGTATCAAAGAATTCTGGTGCTCAGAAAGGTTCTGTTTGTTCTCATTGCAAGAAGCTGAACATTATGCCAGCAAATGTTATCGTTTAATTGGGTTTCCCAAAGATTTTAAATTTACTAAACCCAGAGCTACTGCTAATAATGTTTCTGATGCTGGGGTTACTGTTTCTGCTTCTAGTGCTCCTACTGGTTTATCTTCCGAACAGTATAATAATCTGCTGCAACTTCTTCACCAGAATTATGGGGTTCAAGGTGGTGTTCCGACTGTTCAACCACTCAGCTTTGCAAATTTTGCAGATATTATTGCTTGCAATCCGACTATGGTCGATACTACTTGGATCATTGATACCGGTGCAAGTAATCATATGTGCTTTGATTTCAATTTGCTTTCTGATGTTCAATTGCTTAATTCTCCCGTTTATGTTCTTCTTCCAAATAAGCATGTCTTAACTGTTACGCAGGTCGGAACAGTTAATCTCACCAAGACATTCTCTATCTCTAATGTCTTCTTTGTGCCTCAGTTCAAGCACAATCTTTTTTCTGTTCCTAAACTTTGTAGGTATACAAAGGGTCTTGTTCAGTTTTCTGAAACTACTTGTTTCTTACAGGCCCCTTCGCTGAGTAGTCCATTGGTTCTGGGAGATCTTCTCAACGGACTTTATCTTTTGAATCCTAATAAACTTTTCTTTGTTACAGTTGATTCTTTTTCTCACTGTAATTCTGTTGTCTCTTTGAAACTTTGGCATATTCGTCTTGGTCATTTACCTTTGTACAAACTTAAGCAATTGAATGTTTTTACCGGTGCACATGATTGTTTTATTGATGATTGTTCTATTTGTCCTAAGGCTAGAGACCATAAACTGCCTTTTGCATCTAGTGGTATATCAATTTCTCAAATGTTTGATCTTATTCATATTGATACGTGGGGACCGTATCGATCTACTACATTTGATGGATATAAATATTTTCTCACCATTGTTGATGATTTTACTAGAACCACTTGGACTCATCTTTTGACAACTAAAGGAAATGCCTTTACTATTCTTCAAGGGTTCATTGAGATGGTTGAAACTCAGTTTAGTACCAAGGTGAAGCGTGTTCGATCTGATAATGCTTTTGAGCTTGGTTCGGGTGTTCATCATACCGAGTATTTTAAACAAAAGGGAATCATTCATCAGCCTACTTGTCCTAGGGTTTCTCAACAGAATGGGGTGGTGGAACGTAAACATAAGCATCTTCTCGAAACTGCTCGTGTTCTTATGTTTCAATCCAAGTTACCAATAAATTTTTGGGGTGAATGCGTTCTTACTGCTACCCATTTGATCAATATTTTCCCCACACGGGTTCTCAAGGGAAAATCTCCTTCTGAGATGCTCTTTGGTAAAGCTCCTTCATACACCCATCTTCGTACTTTTGGGTGTTTATGTTATGCTTCTACTTCTACACCCGGACGAGATAAATTTCAGCCTAGAGCTCAAGCTTGTATTTTTATTGGCTATCCCTTTGGAAAGAAAGGTTACAAGCTTTATAATCTTGACACTTGACAAGTTCTTGTTTCTCGGGATGTGACTTTTCTTGAGCACATTTTCCCTTCTTTACATTCTTCAGATCCTTCTTTTTTGTTCCCTTCTCTAAATGATCTGTTTAAGCATACAGATCCAGTTGCTGTTCCTTCATCTTCTTCGGTTGCTCCTGAAGTTGATTCCACTCCTCCTCCTATTTCTTCTGTCCCTCCTCCTCCGGAGCTCAGGAGATCTTCTCGTACTTCTATTCCTCCTTCCCATCTGCAAGATTATGTTTGTAATTCTGCTTTTTCTGTTGATTCCTCCTGTTTTCATACTTTGTCGAGTGCTTTCCAAGCTTCTCATTTTGTTAATCTTGCTGATCTTTCTCCTGATTTTCAGCAACTCCTTCTCAATCTTGATTTTGTTCAGGAACATTCTTCTTATCAGGAGGATGCTAAACATCCTACTTGGCAAGAAGCTATGACTAAGGAGTTTAATGCCTTGGAATATAATCAAACTTGGGAGGTTATGCATTTACCTAAGGGTAAAAAGGCCATTAAGTGCAAATGGGTGTATAAAGTCAAGTATAATGCTGATGGCACTCTTGAACGTTGCAAAGCCCGTTTGGTTGTTCGTGGTGATACTTAGAAAGCCGGTATTGATTATAATGAGACTTTTGCTCCGGTCGTTAAAATGACTACTATTCGTAGTCTCATTGCTGTTGCCACTAAACGACATTGGGGTTTATATCAGTTGGATCTCAATAATGTTTTCTTACATGGGGATCTTGATCAAGACATTTATATGCTTCCTCCTCCCGGAATTCCTTTATCTTCCCCTGATCATGTTCTTAAACTCAAAAAGTCTCTTTATGGTTTGAAGCAAGCTTCAAGGTAGTGGTATGGAAAGCTTTCTGATGCTCTTAAGACCAAAGGTTACATGCGTTCTCCCAATTATTTTTCCTTATTCTCTAAGACTATGGGGGATTCTGTTGTTCATGTGGCTGTCTATGTTGATGACATTCTTCTCACTGGTAATAAAGAACTAGAGATGTCTGATTTGAAGGCCTTCTTACATTCCACATTTCAGATCAAGGATCTTAGCACTTTTAACTATTTTCTAGGCATTGAGGTTCTTAAATCTCCCTCTGGTCTTATCATGACTCAACGCAAGTTTGCAAAGGATTTGCTTACTGAATTTCCTACCGACAATGTTTCTTCTGTTTCGTATATGTGACATCCGCCATTTTCAGGTTAACTCCGTTAACACAAACATCGTTATCTCAAACATTTATTTATTCAAACTCAGTTATCTCAAACATTCACTCATGCATTACATTTAATTAGGATTAGTTAGATGTGTCAGTTTCGCACAAACACTCACGTATCGGTAATTTGTAGAATTACCGGATCACACACGAGTCGAACCCGGAACGTTGGTGAACTAATAAAAATAATTGTGAATAATTATTTTTATATAAATAATGTGAATTTATGTGTTTAGTGATTTTTCTGTGAATTATGTGAACCTTTGTGTAATCGCGTAGATTTATCGGAGTTTAATTGTACTGGTTATTTTTATAAGTATGTAGTTTTATAAAAATATTAGTAGGGGGATTTAATTGTAACTAATATTAAATATTTTTAAAATAATCCATGGACTCTATAGATAAACCATAGATTATCCATTCCAAATTTAAAAACCCATTCAAACAAATATATAAAAGATTTTTATAAAAAAATTAAACCCTAAACTCTTTCTCTCTCTAATTGCCGTCCCAAGCACCCAACCCCCCTTGCGCCGATTTCAAGAACAAGCTAAAGCACTATCCGTTCGAGCTTCAATCTCGCAATTGATCGCGTATTCGGACTCCTCTAAGCGTTTCTAATAATCCTACATAAGTCGTTTCATCCGATTTCGTTACTTTTTGATTCCTAAATTTTAGATTGAAACCCTAGTTCATCCAAACATGAATTTTTACAATAAAGATGGTGACTTTATCATTGTTTTGCATGTATTTGATGCTTTTATGGTTATTTGGAAAACCCTAGCTTCATATTATTAGTGACTTGTTAAAAGATTAAACTTTTTGATTATGTGATGGTGTAGGATTGCATGTTAGAGGTGTTTGATGCTTGTTATGGTTATAATCATCTTGGATAGGTTGTATGTAATTGATTTGATGCTTTGAATCTCGTTAAACAGGCTAAAAATCATAACTTACTTATATTGGAAACTTTTTAGGAATTCTATCTTGCATACTAGACATGATTTGGATGATATGATGATGTTTATATGCTACTTGATTCATGTATAAGTGATTTGTGAAACTAGATTTCTAATACCTAGCTCAGTTTTGCAAACTTAATAAAAGAGGAAACTTTAATTGTCTAAAGTGTTCATAGCTTGCTATTTAGACATGTATGATATGGGTTGATGATAGCTTTATGCTAGTTAGGACATAATAACATGTTTCAATGTGTTGGATGCTTGAAATCATGCATATATCTCATATGTTACTAAAGATAGAAACTTTGTCTAGAATTGTGTATCACATGTTAAGTTCTATACAACTGGTATGTGATGTGACGATCTTGAACATGTTAGAGTAATCATACAAACATATTAATAATGATAATATGAATCTTGAACGTGCCTGCTATTTTGGAAATCTACTATATATGGAAACCTGTTATTTATGGAAACTTGCTATCTTGCTAGAACAAATAGGACTTGTTGCTAAGTGCTACAACATGATCATTTGTGTATAATGTAGAAGTGTTATACTGAACAAACATAATTTAATACAACGGGTCGTCGGGTCAAACTTGAGTCAAACTTGTAAATCTTTTCTAACATTTAAATAATAGTATTGTTTGGATACTAAGGGTTCATATCAACTTGTACGAACACGCACTTATAGACTATGAATTATAGGTGGTAATTAGAGGTTCAACTGTTTTACTTAGCTTTCATTTGCATACACACTCAGGTGAGTTTCATGGCCCCTATCTTTACTTACTTTCCTTTTTGGGGGAGAAAGCATGCACGCAAACATTTTGGGTTTTGTATTATTGTACTATCGCTTGCTTACTAAAGTGCAAACATACCAATAAGTCTTTACATTCTCGAACCGTTAGTATTGGAACATAGCGAGGTGATTTTGAGTAGTACTGCTGGGTTTTTGATAAGCCCCACCCGAGTTAGTCACGCTAACTTAACTGTAGGTCGAACGGGTGTAAGATTAGCCTAGACATTTGCCATTGTTCGGTAGACATGGCGGAAGGCAAACAAACACAAACAGTCAGCTTCGGTTTCGAACACTTGTAGTAGTATGACATAGACTAGCTATCTATCGGTATACATTAATTACATTATCTAGCAAACATTGAATTTTTATTTACTTGCAAACTCTATGAACTCACCAACCATCGTGTTGACACTTTTAGCATGTCTTTCTCAGGTCGCTAAGGAACGTACAAGATTAGGATGCATGGTCTGAGCATGGTTTTCGCAAACAATTTCAAACTTATTTATTTCTATTATTTACTTTGGTTTGGGCGCGGTGTTTTGCGCATTTGACTATTCTTGCATTTGGATTTTATTTACGCTTCCGCAACGTTTTCAAACTTAAACTTTTGTTGTCTCGTGACTATGAGCAACATTAGTATTTTATTTAAATTTATATAGAGTCATTCCGTGTAACTAATGACTGAGATCCTGGTTTGTCACGAGCCTCGCGGTAAAACCCCGCAGGTGGATTTTGAGGGTGTGACAGTATCCTTTGCCTTTGCATTTACAACTCAAGCTCAACGAAGGTCAAGTTCTTGATGATCCTTTGGCCTATCGTCGTCTTGTTGGTAAACTCAATTATATCACTCATACTAGGCCTGATCTTGCTTTTGCGGTTCAGTTTCTCAGCCAGTTTATGAGTGATCCGCGGGTTCCTCATTGGGATGCTGCGTGGCATACTCTTTGGTATGTCAAAGGCACTTGCTCTCAAGGGTTGTTTTTTAATGATGATCCTGATATGTCTTTGTCTGCTTATTGTGATTCTGATTGGGCGGTTTGCCTTAATACTCGACGTTCTGTTAGTGGCTATTTCATTTCTCTTGGGGGCAGTCCTATTTCTTGGAAATCCAAGAAGCAAGCTACTGTTTCTCTTAGCTCTGCTGAAGCTGAATATCGTTCTCTTCGCCGTGTCACACAGGAACTTGCTTGGTTGACTCGGTTATTTGTGGAGTTTAGGATTGACAATCTTACTGCTGTTCCTCTCAAATGTGACAGTCAGGCGGCCATTCATATTGCTAAGAATCCAGTTTTTCATGAGCGAACTAAGCATATCGAGTTGGATTGCCATTTTGTCCGTGAGAAGCTTCAAGCCGGTTTGATTTTTCTTTCTCACATGCGGACTTCTGATCAATTGCAGATTTATTCACTAAGAGTTTGGCTGGTCAACCGTATTCAGATATCATTTCCAAGTTGGGGTTGTATACGCCTCCAACTTGAGGGGGGGTGTTAGCGAACTTAACTAAGTTCGTCTGTTTGTATAGGGGCGAACTTAATACGTTCGCCCGACTCAGTTTTGTTTTGTTAGCTTTTCTATTCATTATATATAAATAGTGCTTTGTAACAATTATTCAAGTTATCAATCAAATCATTTCAGTTTTACCCCCAATCATTTTCTCTCTCGCGTTTATCATTCTCGCTTGTTTCTAGCGATCATTCTTGTTATCATAACAAAATTATGGTGGTCATCATTTAGTTTTCTTGCCAGTAATAGCAGCTGCTTGCATTCACCATTCCATTTCAAGAAAACCATAAATTGGAACACATTTGACACTACCATAGCAGACCAAGCAAAGTGCATATAAGGAATATACCACTAAAGTAGAATAACCTCTTCAGCAATGATTAATAATGCAAGATATTGGCCCCCACTTTGTTGAACAATTTTCATAGCATGTTCAATGACTGAGGCAAACGATTAATGTTTGTAGCTGGGTTTTTGTTTTGGTCTAGATCAGCCATGACAGCATATGTTTTCCCGATATGTGGCCAAAGACGTTTAAGCTAGGGCCGGACATAGGTTAGCAGCCATGTTCGGGACTGGGCTTGGGTGTTCGGACAGTGAAATCAGCCCTTGTAGTCGGGCATGGCGTATAGACCTTAGCCTTTGGCCGGCCTGTGCAAAACCGGTGACAGAGTGGTTTACGTCGTGATCTAGAGGCTGTGATCGAGTAGACCAAGCCTTAGCCGGCTGTTTCGATCATGGTGACCAAACACAACATCTCTTGGTCCGGCTATGTTGGTTTTGGGCCGGTTTAGGTCTGTTTGAGCCCAATAGCATGTTATGGGCCCGTAGAGGCTGTTTTGGGCCTTAATTGTGAAGGTTTGGGCTCTAGAGTTGTTTGAGCCCAAGCTTGTTGATTATGGGCTTAGGATTTGGTTTGAGCTCAATTGTGTGTTGATAAGTTTTATTTGGATTTCTAGAAGTCTTGAATGCTATTGTTAGGCCCGTTCATCATAGATCATGTTTTGTGACAGATTTGGACGTGGCGAGGTGAAGTTAGCAAGTCTTGAAGGGTTTCTTGATGTTTGATGCTCGGGTGTTTGTGGACTTTTCCAGGATTGTCAGGGATTCGTTTCACGAGTACTGTGGATGCTTGAAGATGTCCAGGTGAGTTCTAGTGTATGGTTGATGTCTACGACTTAGGTGCATTTGATGTTTCGTACTTATAATAATGATAGTGTGCATATGATGGTTGATTAGCGGTAGCTAATCGTGACGGGAAACTTTGGGTTCCCATGATTGTTCAGCGGTAGCTGGGGAAACTTTGGATTCCAAATGACGCGTCGGGGATGAGCCAGTATGTTTGATGTAAAGACTCAATCGAGTCCATTTGATGTGAAGACTCAATCGATTCAATTTCTTGTTCTCAAGGCAGAGGCTTCTTCGCGTCTGAACCAGTGCTTTGCCAAACTGAAAATTTGAAACAGCTTAACCAAGTAACAACCCATGACATGAACCATGATCCAAATCATGTTCTAAAGGTTGTATGATGCTTTGAATAGTCTTCCACAAGCACATAATCAAGAAGCACTAGTTATTTGAACAGTCTACCCGAAGTAATACTTGTTGTTCTAAAGGTTGTATGATACTTTGAATAGTCTACCACAAGCACATAATCAAGAAGCAAAAGTTGTTTGAACAGTCTACCCGAAGTAATACTTATTGTTCTTCCCCGTCGCTGCCGCTTAGCAGGTTCTTATTGTTCTTTTGCTGCTTGTTCTCATTTGTTAATTGTTAAAGTGTAAAAAATGTGTTTTTTTTTATTTGTTAGATCTAGTCTTAATAATAGAAAATCAAGTCATGTCTCTCAATTTTATGAAAACATTGCTTCAGAATTTGATGGATCTCTATTAAATTAGCTTCGGTTGAAGAAATCTATGTAAATTTCTCACTATGTAATTTTCTCAATACATGATGTTTACATCTTTTTGCGAGGAAGATGGCGGAGAATATGTTTTCGTCGGATGGGTCATTGCAGAGTGGGGATGTGTTTTCGTCACTTACTCAGGTATGAGGTGATATTTGAAGCTTATAGTAACAGTTTAATTTAAGGTACGGTGGATGGATGATAGATGTAGTCATAGTTGTTAGACTCGTACAAGTCACGAGTCGACTCAAAACGAGTCATTGACCAAGTGTAGTTGACTCGTGACTTGTACAAGTCAGAATTTTAGAAGATGAAACACCATTTTTTTGGTTCTTGAAGCTTCTTTAATGGATAAGGAGAAAGAGAACGACAAGTATTTGGGTTTGCACTAAAATAAGTATATATAAAAATATATATTATCACATATTTTATATTATCGTGACTCTTACGAGTAGAATCGTGATTCAAAAATTTGGAAATCGAGTCACAAGTCGATTCGCGAGTTAACAAGTATGGTGTAAATGACTTTCTGTTTGATGTAATCTGTTAAATTTCAGATTCCAAGTATCGCGGATACAGGGAAAGAACCAATTCAAGCACAATCTCAATCAGTTCAATCAACTGCAAGAAAAGAACCAACTCAATCTCAATCCAACTCTTCAGTTCAATCAACCGGAGGTCTGGTGCTTCAGAAGTTTGTAAAATGCATTTAGGTCTGGTGCTTTTGTGTAAACTGCATTAGGTCATTCAAAATTCATACTTTAATTCAGTAGCAAAAATCATACCAAAATTCAGTAACAAAATAGAATGATACCAGCACCAAAATCCACTGACAAAAGTTGCAATTTCCATTACCAAAATAAACAATTACATTAGGAAATGCATATACATACATAACAAAACCCTAATATTGTTAATACATTAAAATTGCTATTACAACTACAAAAAAACCCTATCCAGCTCATGATGAGTTTCTTCTTCAATTTCTTTGACTCTGCTACACTTGCTTGGAGTTTAATTTCAACTTCATTTTTTGATCTTAAAGTCCTGGAATTATTTCAACTGATCTTTGGCACATCGTTCGATCAAACCATCCAATGAAACGACATTTTGATCCCCGATTCACCATTGAATACATTCATCAGTGTAGATGAAGAAGAAATAAAAAAATGAAACTTACCAAATCTGGACACCCGTAAAACCGACGACCCGGATTTCTTGAAGTCCATGAAGTTCTAACGATCGCTTGTTTTCCACAGGTGCAGAATACCATATTCAGGTCGCTTGATTTCTTCTCAAGAGTTGAAGTAGGGTTTTTTTTTTCTTGGATGTCTGAGTAGTGAGGACGATTGAGTATTTAAGAGGGAAATAAAATTCATCTGACATAAAGCAAGGGTTAAAAAGACGAAAATGCCCCTCATGTGAGGGGAAAATGCCAAGACTTAACAGATGAATTGGATGGGGTTAGTTAAAAGGACGTAAAGTGTGTAAAGGTTTCAAAAAAATGACATAAAATGTATTAATAAAGCCAAAGGACACAATTTGTAATTTGACTAATAGATAAAGGACATAATTTGTAATTTACTCTAGATTATATTCTATATTCTATGGGTTTATTCAAACCGAGTTTTTAAAAATAATTTTTTTATTACTTAATATATTATATTATAGCCGTGTTTTAAATATATATACACTTGTGGGCCCCACCCCTTTTCATGTTGAAGTGAGGCATGGTGCAACATATCATATCTGTAAATCCAAGATTAGGCTGCTCTCTCTTTTGGGCAATTCCAGAAAGAGAGATGTTGGAGTCCCATTCAGTTTCTCAAAATCATTTATGCCAAGAGATGAAGGAAGAAGCTCAGACAATTTACTAAAATTATTCACATGTTCGCCAAATAACTCTAAGTCGTCAACATAAATACACAACTATATGTATATAAAAATTTAATCTTTTCAACTATAATTCTATACCAAAACATTTGGTAAACCAAACAGTACCAAAGTCACCTATTGGTTGAAGATGAAAGAAAAATGATTAGATTGTGTGCGAAGTAGCATTCAAAGATATTTTCATTAGGGTGAAAATCGCTTGTTCTCTCTAGTCAAGTTGTTAATTATCATTCTTTTTATTCTCGAATGGAGGTTGTGGATATGTTAGATGACCTGAGGGTACTTATTCTTCATCTTCTCCAACCAACATTTGTCTCAGCTTTATTTTTTTCTCGAATGGAGGTTGTGGAATTCTGTATCATTGTCAAATAAATAATAAGTATAATATCACTCATGGCAGATCTATTGGAGTGATCATGGCGAGCCTTATTTCTGTCCCCATGAGATGGAGAGACTCCTTCGCTACGCCCGACTCCAAAAACCATCTTTTCTTCTTTTTTTTTCTAAATTATAGTTTATTATAGCTAATATCTAAGGCACCCCATTCAAAAGTTCTTTGTGATGCTGGCTTGAAATTAAGCCAAGGAGCACATTGCAATTAATCTGGGGATAGTTGTGAGATTGATCTTTGGTACCAACCAATATTATCCATTTTGACAATTGGGACTCGCGGTTTTGGTTTTGGTTCCAATTTTAAAATTTCTCTCACTCATACAAATTTAACTATGAAATTCTCCTCTTATATACAAAGAACGCGTCCAAAACCATGGTATTTGAGGCTTGTAAAATCTAACCATTCAGCGTTTCTGCCAACCAATATTTGTTAGTGGCCTTCCTGAAATCGATTGAATCCATAACACAAAACAAAAACAAGTTGCAAAACGAAAATAACAAGGCAATGCTTCGTATTTGATTTCTACAAACATAAAGCATACATTACGGTTTTGTTCAAGACTTCTGTATTTAAACCTACTGAAACGATGCCATGAAGCGAAGTAACGTTCCATGTATCAGTTATATGCAAAACCGTTTGTTCGACATCGTTTTACCCTACTAGACTCGACATTTCTTTAGCATATTCACAAGAATCTACTTGAGAAAATATGTCATCTGGCAGAGCTGTTATTAGCAATGTTTTGAATCTTTCATCCAATTCGCTTAGTTTGACAACATCAGTACTCCAAAAATGTCTGTCTTTTGGTTTTCTTGATGATGGGATAGCCAGAGATGTGTCAGTTTCCGACACCTCATGATTCTCCAACATTGGAACGTACGGACCATTTATGATTGATTCATATAGGTTTCAATCAATTCCATTTAGAAAGATGATCATCCTTACTTTCCATTGTTGGTATTCTTCTCTTACCAGAATGGGAGGTTTTGACTATGACCCTATGTTCAGAATATGTATGTGCATGTATCACTTAGAGAATTATTGCACCAATGAAGTATCTTGCTAAACAGGGCCGACCCAAAGGGCTTGCGGGCAATACGACCGTAGGGGGCCTAACATTTCGAGGGGCAAAAAAAACAAATTTTTTTAAAAAATTATATATATATATATGTGTGTGTGCTTAAAATTTTCGAGGCTCTAAAAAAAATTATTAGGCCTTTTTTCCGGCTCTGCTCATTCATGTTATATAGGGCCTTTTTTTATTGGGCCTTTTCTTTACTAGAATTATGTGAAAATGAGCAGAGCCGCAATAAAAATTTCGAGCCTTTTTAAAAAGTAATTTTCATTATGGACATTTTTTTTATGGCTCGTGTTGGGCATTCGAATCCTTAGGACCGGCTATGTTGCTAAACATAGTTTAGCATTCCGTGGATCAAACGAGAAGATGTATCAAAAAAGTAATGGAAACTTTTTGGTTGACCCGGTTATTAAAGAACATGTTCGGCGTATCACCAATGATGAGATTCACGTGCATTATCTTGGACATCAAATCTAAAGTCAGGTAATACTTTTGCTAGCTCAAGAAATTAAAAAAAAATCAAAATGTTATTAAAATCTTACTTACAATCAACAATGTTACAAGAAATACTTAACGAATTGACAATTATAGCTATCGAGAACGAAATATTAGACGATATGGATTATGAAGACTCGAGTAGTCAATTTGCTATAAAAAATGCTAGGAGATCTGCACGATTCGTCGGGTAAGTACTACAATATGTCATTCTAAAAATATAGTTTTGTTATGTTTATTGCTATAAAAAAATTTGCCTTGATAATGAATTCTTTTATTTAAAACTTTTATCGTTTGGGGCCCATTTTTCTAGCTCATCTTGAACCCTTGAATCCTCAGCTCCGGCTCTGATTAAGTTCATATAATCATATGATCACACTTAAAGTTGGTAAATATTAAAAAAAAGATATAACATTTTATATAATAAGGTAACATAAATTTATATGTTTTTTTAGTTATACCAATCTTCATTGGACATGCTTAATGTTTAAAAAGATTGGAAAAAGTGAATCTTGAATTTAAAATTAATAAGTTTATATTGTGTTCCATTTAAGAATTTAAAATTAATAAGTTTATATTGCATTTCACGACCAGTATTGGAACACAATACAACATGGGATACTAGCTAATGGGATACATTTTTTTTTCTTTTAAGTTTAGACTTAAAATAATCTAACTAGTTTAAATTTTGAAATAAAATACTCTGCGATTCATAGAAAAAAAAAGATCAATCTGTAAACATGTCAATATGACATGTGATTAACCCATTTAGCAAAATGTGTCGATGGGTCTAATCCTCATCAAGAGAGCTTCAAATAATAAAAAAATAATACCAAAAGAACTCCAAACCAAACACTAAAGATTCTTGAAATCAATTTCATTCTACCAACTACTATGCTATTTTGTACGGAAATGGATGGAACCCAAGCCACATCTAGATTCTAGAGGGGTTAAAAGAGATTAACAACACAATACAAAGATCGAAATCATGTCAAATACAAATACAAAGACCCAAACAATAATTATGTTTTTATAAATTAACACGAACATAATCTGTTTGATCAATTTTTTTTGTATTAGTGCTCAAAAGTTACATATATAAAAAAATAGAAAGGTTTATAAAATAATTACATTATAATATACATATTTAAGTACATCGCAGTTGAATAATGTCAGTCCCATTGAAATTTCGGTCACGCCATTCTTTTTGTTTTTTTTTTCATTTTCACCTCTTATACGGTATATAATATATGATTTTAACCTGTATAATTTCTAATAACTTCGTTTTTCTTTAATAACTTTCGTTAACTTTTTTTCATAAAACAAAGCGCTGCCGTTTTTAGTTTTTTTAACGTTCCGATATATTTTTTTTGAAAACGGAGTTCTATTCAAAATTGATTTTTTTTTGTATCGTAACCTATAGCGAGTGCCGTTACCGTTGTGGTCAACTGAACCTATTATGAGCGAACACCATCATTGCCGTTATTGGAATTAACGAAGCCGTTCTCGGTATTCGCTTTTATGTTTTTCGATTACCCGAACCGATAACGACCAAATTACTGACGCTTGGCGTTGCCGAAAAACGACCAGACTCCCGCCACGGAACGCAGAGGAAAAAAACTATTAAAAAGCTGGAGAGACAACATTTTGTATTATAATGCCGTATTCCATTTATAAATGGGTTATATATGTGTGTGTATATATATATATAAATAATTGGTTAAGGATTTATGACTATAATGAACAATAAAGTTGTGTCCAGTTAGGGGCAGCTATGCGACATTATTTTTTAATTTTGTTGTTATTTTCAAGGTTTATTTAAGTATAAAAACAAACTGAATAGAAAGACTAACGTTGAGCTTTCACTTGAGAGACACGAGTTAGAGTACCATCCTTCCTCCCTCACGTCAAATTTTATTTTTGTTTTTCTCCTTTTTATTACTTAGTTTTAGGTTTATTTTTTATTAACATTATTTTTACTCTTATACCTACGTTATCATTTAAACCTTTTTAATGATTGTTTCGACACCCGTCACGAGGAGTATAATTAGCTAGGTTGAATAATAGAAAATGACTCGTTCATCTCTCTTTTTTTTTACCTTTTCACTTTTGAAAAAAAGAAACCAAAATGTCTATTGTTAAGATATAAAATAAACGGGTGTTTTGTAGCCACAAATTAAAATACAATCAAAATAATTGAGAGCCACCAGAATTGAACTCTTTTCCTAGCCATGCAGATTCAAAGCATATCAATTATCAACATCTGCCGTCTTCAAAATCTCAAAAAATCTCCCCTTATCTTCATCTCTCATCCATTCACACATCACTCCTAAATTCTAGGGTTTCTCCTCTAATCCAACTCGTTTCACACAAAACTACAAGCAAATTCGTCAAATCCTCAGTGAATTCGGCAGCAGATCATCAAACTGAATGCGGATCTGACCTAGATCTAGAACTTGTTGCTTTGCCGTTCTGAATTGCGTTGCGGAAGATGAAGATTCAGTGTGACGTATGCGAGAAAGCTCCGGCGACTCTGATCTGTTGCGCCGATGAAGCGGCGCTGTGTGCGATATGTGATGTTGAAGTTCACGCAGCAAATAAGCTTGCAAGCAAGCACCAGAGGCTACTACTCAATACGCTCTCCAATAAGCTCCCTCCCTGTGATATTTGCCAGGTAATCTCCGTAATTTTGTTCATCTTCCAGGTAATCTCCGTAATTCAGTAAATTTACGATCTACGATTCAATGCAGGAAAAAACGGCATTTATTTTTTGCGTAGAGGATCGAGCTCTATTCTGTCGTGACTGTGATGAACCGATTCATTCCGCCGGCAGCCTCGCCGCCAACCACCAGCGTTTTCTAGCCACCGGAATCCGAGTGGCTCTTAGCTCCAGTTCCGCCAAAGAGCCGGAGAAGATCCACCACGAACCACCACCGCCACCGACTAAGACCGCGGCTGTGCCACAAGCGCATCAAATTCCTGGATACACTTCACCGCCGTGGGCTGTGGATGACCTCCTACAATTTACCGATTTTGAACCTTCCGACCAGGTAACGGAACCTTTACAAATCCATAGATCAAAGTAATTTCACGTAAAATTGTTATAATTATTGAAATATAATCCGATTGAATTGCAGAAGGAACAACTCGGATTTGGGGATTTTGAATGGTTGACCGATTATGATGTGTTTGGTGACGAAGCGGCTGAAGTGCCTCAACTTCCAGCGTTGCAGCCGATCAACACCGCATCATTCAGGCAGACGAAGTTATACGAGTCGAATTACAAGAAACCTAGATACGAATTATCGCACATTGAAGAAGATGATGATGAGCACTTCACCGTTCCTGATCTTGGTTAGGGTTTGATAAGTTATCTGTTTGGTCCTTGTATTGTTAAGTAATTGTGTTTTGGTCCTCCGACTTTTAAGATGATTTATTTACTCCCATCTTTTACCGTTGGTTAAAGAGGTTGATCTGTCGGTGATGGTGTAGCAAATGAGTAGTTTTAATAGTTGAATGGCTGAAAATGTATATTGTGTATAGCATGAGGACCAGTTAAATATTTCTAAATCGAGATTATCAGATCATTCGCAGCAGGTTCTTTATATTTTTGTGAGTGTTTTGTATATTTTATGGAGTAGTTAGTGGTTGTGAACGGAGGAGAGAAAATATATAAATTTTTTGTATATTTATGAAAACATTGTTCATCTGTATATATTTTTTAATATTTTTTGAAAGTGGTTGTGAATGTAGGAGAGAGAAAAGGTAATGATAAAGGTATAAAAAAATATTATTTAATTAAAAAAGAGAGAAAAAATGTAGTGATTTTTAATGTAATGATAATGATAAAGAAACTGCTAAGAATGCTCTTACTATATATTAATTAGTTTGGTGATTATTTAAAAATTATTGTTTTGAGAAATAGTATTAAAAAAACCAGAAACAGTGCAATAAATATTTCCTTTTTATATTTTTTTAATAAATACAAGAAGTTTTTAATTCGACACGTGAACATTAGATAAAAGGTTACTTTAACCGTATTTCAATCAACATATGGCTTACAAAATACGGCCATAACGTAACACCATTCTTTAAATATCAAAAAGAAAAATATTAATTTTAAGCATCATCACGATCGTTAAATACCACAAATATTAAATCTGCCGACTTACACATCTCCGGATTTTAGTCCGTCATTACTTAACTTCACATCACGGAGTTTTCGTCTCATGTCTCTCTTTTTCTTACTTTTATGTAAATTTAAGCCTACTAGATTATTTTTTTAATAATCAATTTAATTTTAGCATAATTTTTTTATAATATTCTATTGGTTATACATACATAACATATATTGTTTGATTAACTAACTTTAGACATGAATCATAGAAAATCGCACCAATGAGACATACTACAAATCTAGACTCTCTAGGTGAAATGACACAATTGGGAAATTCAACAATAATTGAACTGATAGTTAACACAACCAAATAATATCACAAGAATAAATATGAACCCAATTATCACGAGTCATAAAAATTCAGGTGTCGAATACAAACACGATACATCAAAGATAAATAAAGTAAACTAAACCAGGGTCTTAGTTGTGATCACGTGAAACGAACTATTCGGCCATGAATACTAAAGAAATTAAGAAAATATCGTTGTTACTTGTATCTAGAGGTGAACAAAAAAACCCGAATCGGAACCGGTTCTTCCCAAAAACCTGTTCTTTCGGAACTGAACCGGACCCGACCCGTAAGGTCTTGATATATTCCAATATTTCTAGTCAAAACCGATTATAAAAATACCCGAAACCGGTTCTACTCAGAACCGGTTATATATATATATATTCCCCTTTCATGAAATGAATATTAATAAATCACCAAATGAAGTCACGAAAATGATCAAAAAACGAAGTCACAAAGAGAAAAACGAACAATCTAGTTTTTTTTGTATAATTTATCTATGTTTTATAAGTTCATGTTTTAAACATTTATCTATTATGTAACATTTTAAGTTTTTAATGTGGACTTTTTAAGTTAGTTATTTATATGTTTAATTAATGTATTTATATGTTTAACTAAGTTTTTGAATAGCCGGAAATAGGTTCTTGAAATACCCGTCTTGAATTACCGGAACCGGTAAGAACCGTAACCGGTTCTTGAATACCCGGAACCGGTACATAGGGTCCGATTTTTCAACCAAGAACCGGACCTGGAACCGAAATCAAAACCGATTCTTAAGAATACCCGATTTATACACGTCTACTTGTATCCTTCCTTCTTTTGGTCCAATAGCAGCCATAAGCCCATTTAATTCCTTGTGAATTGTGATTTTCACTAGCAACCTCAAAAATGATATATTGTTCCAGCAAGTTTGATGAGCCCTTTGAGGCTTTGAGCCTCATTTTACCAAATGATCTTTTAATAAAAAGGTTGCTATTTTGTAATTAAATTAATCCTTTTAGCTTTTTTCAAACCTACCAAAAAAAATACACGATTAAAACAAAAGCATAGACTTGTGTGTAATTTCATAACGTTGAGTACTACGAAAATCGCTTTAACCCTTGTATAATTACTATATAAATTAACTATAATGCATGTGCAATTTAATATGTTTAAGATTTATTAAAAAAAAATATATAATGTTGATAGCACTTTGGATACATGTACATGTGTACGTTGTACTTTTTTTCAAAAAGATCCAAGACAAAATAAAATCAAAGAAAGAGTGGGAATAGATAATAAACCATTTTTTTTATTTTACCTTTTTTTAATTAATTACACGGATGGCCCATGTGGTTTATCCAGATTTCACTTTTGGCCCATAGGAATGAGAAATTATAAGTTTGGCCTAATAGTTTGCACGATTGTAACACTCATGGCCCCTGGGTTGGATGTCCGTTAAGTTTATCCGTTAAATGAGTGTAAAATAACCAAAATACCCCTTACATTAAAAAAAAATAAAAAACAAAGATTATAAATCAAAAAACTCATCCCAAACACCCCTTTTCTTCATCCCCAAACTCCCACCTTCCTCCACCACTACACTTCACCACCACACTTCATCCCCAACCCTCGATTGCTGGGTTTGTTTCTGGAATTCCTATTTGGCCCACACACTTCATCTTCCTCCTTTTTTTTTATTAGAGATGTTGGTTCTGCAAATCACATCTAAAACAAATCTACTTAATTTATCACTCAAGTTGGAGATGCTGGACCTTCAAATCGATGGGCAGGTGATAATAGAATTGTGGCCAGTTAGGGTAGGGTGAGGAGAGCTGTATTTGAGGAACCTAAGATTAGGGTTTTCTAGTCGATTGAGCTTCGATTTGAGTTGGAAAACGTTGATCACTTGGTCGGGATGTGGTGGAGCTGGTGTGGGAGTGTCAGAGATGCTGGCTATGGTGGTTGAAGCGGATCTGGTGGCGTGGCGAGATAGCATGAGGAGGTGGCTTCTGGCCATGGCTGGTGTATGTGTGATTCCAATCTGAAGTGAGATCGGGAGGTTAGGGTAAGGGGGAGGGTGGTGTACTGGTGTCAGATTAAGATGAAGATGGTGTGATAATGGATAGCGACATGAGGCCCACCTAACCTCAAGTGTTGTTCGCTGGAGAAGCTCTAGCGCCACCGCCGTCCTCTCTCCCTATCCTCTCCTCTCCTCATTGTCTGAAGTCAGAGCCCTAGCGCCGTTGCCGTCTGAAGCAATTAGAACCATCAATTTTGAATCTTTGTATGGATTTGTTGAAAGAGAGAAGAAGGTAAAAAAATGTATGGGTGATTTTGAGCAGGAGATCAGAGGGAAGGATGATGGTAGCTGTGCCGGACTAGCGGTGGCGGTGGTAGCTGTTCCGGAGTAGCGGTGGCGGTGGTAGCTATGCCGGAGTAGCGGTGGTGGTGGTTGTGTTTAGGGTGGGGTGAGATGGCGGTGGAAGGCGGTGGAGGTGTGTTTAGGGTGGGGTGGGTATTTATTTTATTTTTAGTTTTTTAATATATAAAGGGTATATAGGTCATTTTAAAAAATTTAACTCCAAAAGATAACTGATATCCAACCTAGGGGCCATGAGTGTTACAATCGTGCAAACTATTGGGCCAAACTTGTAGTTTCTCATTCCTAGGGGCCAAAAGTGAAATCTGGGTAAACCACAGGGGCCATCGGTGTAATTAATTCTTTTTTTATTGTAAAACTATGTATATGTGTTTACTCGTTTTTACGGTTCTTAACAAAATATTAGTTATGAAATGAACACCCGCCTTCCCCTACACACATCCACACACACATATATCCGGGTAGGACATAAGAAGTGAAAAAAGAAAAAAAAAATCCTTACACAAGGGAGACAATATAAAAAGAGGGCCAGTAGCTAACCAAAAAATGAAGGCGGTTATGACGGAGAGGGTTAGGAAGGGAGAATGTTAGAGAAGGATATGAAATAATGAAAATTTCTTAAAATATAAAATGTAGTAAACAAAATAATCAAATCAATATCTTCGAAAAGATATATAATTATAACATGGACAATATTTAAAGTGACATAGGTGTGTCTTAACATAAGTATGCACACAAAAGTTAAACAAGGAATGAAAGAAACAATCCAAGAGTTTTATAAAGAAGGAAATGATGAAGTCATGCAAGATGTATAAAATGTTGTAAAGTGACATAGGTGAATCACATTACAAATCCATGATCAACAAAAGACAACCTAAACTCAACCAGTTTATATAATTCACAACAAGTGTATGCAGTCATCCAACAACATAAATCCGTGCTTTAGTTCCACTTACAAACTCGTATCACATCCTTCATTCTCCCCTTTTTTTGTCTCCCTCGAAAGCACGACACGGCCGACCGTTCAGGTTTTGATTCACTTATGGAGAAGAAAACCAGATTAGAACACGAAGATGGTCGGTTGCAACAACATTTGGTTCTTCTCGTTGCTGTTGTTTTAGGGTTTGTGATTATGGATCCTTTTGAAATGAGTCCGGTTGGTGGACATGATTTCAAACCCGTGAAAAACGATATTGCGCCTTATGACCAAGTGATGGCTAGTTGGCCCGATGACAATCTTAGTCGGCTAGGACTTGGGAACTTAGAGTATGTGGATCAAGTGTTTGGACCCGAGTCGTTGGAGTTTGACCCCTTGGGAAATGGACCCTATAGTGGCCTAGCCGATGGGCGGATTGTGAAATGGTCAGGCGAAGATCGAGGATGGGAAACATTCGCTCTCGTCTCGCAAAAGTGGTATGTTTTCAAGCCTATGATGCTTCAGCATCATGGTTAGATTATGTCTCTATATATTTTCCTGTATATTGTTTTATGAGACGCACAAAATTATACAATTCGGTAGTTTTCCGTTAGTTGTCCGGTCTGACCTGACAACTAGGAAAAACATAATCTTTACTAACAAATATACATAAATACGCACACATGTAACAAACTTTAATTTGCCACATGAAAAGGTCCAAAAAGTTATGCGCGACGGGGAAGGATTCGACGACATACAAGCAATGGAAAAACGAGGAGCTATGTGGGCGGCCGCTTGGATTGAGGTTCGACAAAGCTACTGGAAACTTGTACATTGCTGACGCGTATCACGGGCTTATGGTGGTGGGTCCTGACGGTGGGTTGGCCCGACCATTAACCACCCAGATAGACGGGACGCGCATACTCTTTGCAAATGATCTAGACATTCATAGCAATGGCTCCATCTTCTTTACAGACACCAGCATGAAGTACAACAGAGTGTGAGTTCCATAATCCTGTTATGCCCTCGTTCGACTCGTTTAAGGTTATCGATCTGTGTAACAAGGAAGTACCATGAATGTTGTATATGATGTTAGTTTGGTTTTGTCTTAGGAACCACTTCTTTATAATGTTGGAAGGTGAGGCAACTGGAAGACTGCTTAGATATGACCCTCCTACAAAGTCAACTCATGTTGTGTTAGATGGCTTAGCTTTCCCAAATGGAGTTCAACTGTCTAAGGACCAGTCATTTCTTTTGTTCACAGAAACTACAAACTGCAGGTATGTTGTTAGCTATTCGGGTTAAAATGTCGCATAGCGCGCTATAAATAAAGAATTTTCAACTTTCTTGACTATATGAGATACATGTGTTAAATGGGTCTTGTTCGTGGGTTGACGGGTTCAACGTGAAGAAGACATGAACCAGAAAATCATGTATGAAATATGAGCCCGAACATGACATGAATATTTGCGGATTGACAAATACACTACCCGTTTAACCTGGTTATTTTTTTTTGTATTTTAAAACTCTAAAATTATAAATTTCTAATTAAAAATACAACGGTTTATAAAACAATTATGTTTAAATTATAAAACCTGAAGTAAATTTCTCTTTTTAACTTTTAAACTTCAGCATAATGACATAAAACACAATTTTTAAAAATTAGAAAATTAACGGGTTAAACGGGCCAACCTCCATCAAGTTGACCAGAACACGACCCGTTTAGCTAAACATGTCCGCAAAAAAAACATGAAATCGACCCAGCCCGTTTAGACTAAACACAAACCCAAGAATTTCGTGTTAGGTTCGTGTGATGCCATAAATTCACAATTTTCTCGAACTTGTTTTAGGCTAATGAAACTATGGATCGAGGGCGAAAACAAGGGAAAGGTTGAGCTTGTGGCAAACTTGCCCGGGTTTCCCGACAACATAAGAATAAATGAAAAGGGCCAGTTTTGGGTGGCTATTGATTGTTGTAGGACTAAAGCTCAAGAAGTCTTGACAAACAACCCTTGGATGAGGAGTGTGTACTTTCGGTTACCATTTAGGATGCAGGATCTTGCTCGAGCTATGGGGATGAAAATGTACTCGGTGATTTCCCTTTTCGACGAGAAAGGTCAGATTTTGGATGTTCTTGATGACAAGCAAGGTGTGGTGATGAAGTTAGTTAGTGAAGTTAGGGAAGCAAAAGGGATGTTGTGGATCGGGACCGTGGCTCATAATCACATTGCAACTCTACCATACCCTTGATGAGGTTTCTATAACTTGTCAATTGTAATAAGCCATTTAATGCATTCCTTGATTTGTATTTGTCTTTTGGTTCTAAATGTATTGAGTTTCTAAGTTTGACTACATTTGAGATCGAAAAGAAACAATTGGCCGGGGAGACGCTATACATCTGAATCCAACTTTTACTGGTATCTTTGTTTGAACTCTCGAAGGCCACATATCCAGCCTAGACATCGTTTTACCTGTTAGAACATATTTAATGCATTCAAACGCGTCAACTCAGCTGAAACATCATATTTTCACTCGTATTTCAAACAAACCCATTTCTTCTCTCATAGTACATCCACTTTCAAACACCATTTATTTAAAAATAACACACACACACACATATATATATATACACGGTGAGTTTCAAATGCTAACCATAAAAATGCGGAGCCTACAAGAAAATTAGCATCCACATACCCAAATGCTAACCATAAAAAAGCATACACATAGACTGCGTTTTACCAGTTAGAACATATTTAATGCATTCACTCTCAAATGCATTTAAACGCGTCAACTCAGCTGTATCTTTTCACTCATATTTCAAAAATTCTCTGACCCGGATGAAAAAAATTCCTGGGTCGCCCCTGCTTATCTCCCCTTCAAAGCAAACCCTGCACAAGACTTTTTCCTGACAAATAATTTGTTGGCTAAACTTTGTGATTTTTGTCTGCTCGCCAAGAGCTGCTTGAAGTCTCCAAACCTGAAAAGATGATATATAAAATATGTTAATTATGGTATGTTTATTATGGTAAGAACTAATAAGCAGTTAAAATCCATGATGATTATAAAAACAACTTACGGATTTCTGGGTATGCAAAAAGAGAATAAGATCCGATCCTTCTTTGGCATTTTCTTTACTCTTTCACGGGGATAACCACAGATTGGGAGTGATTTCTAGAGAGAGAGAGAGATGAGCTTGAGTTGTAGATCTGAATCTGAAACTAACAAAAACCTAAATGAAAACAAAAATGGCATAATCTGAAACTAATAAAAACCTAAATCAAAACAAAAATGCCATCGATTACATACCTTGAAGCTTGAGTTGTAGATCTGAATCCCCCTCACAGTTGGTTCAATTTTTATACAAAACAAGCATCAATATACCTAACGGATTCTCATGACTAAAAAAATTCAAAAAAAAGAAAAAGAAAATAGACATTAAAAAAAATCAAGTCTCACTACAGAAATTTGCTATTCAAAAAATTTGTATGCATCGAATCACTAAATGCTATCAAGTCCATGTGACCATGTCATGACCACCACATCATCCATATGAATAAAATAGGTTTTATTCTTTATATTTTCGAGTTAAAATAAAAAACAATTTCAGACGGTTTTAATTTATACATGTTTACTTTATTTTAAAAATCTATGTAAAAGCAGGTTAATTTTAAGAAATCATTTTTTAATATACTATATACCCTATAGACATATCACTAGTCAGCTTCGCTCACCGCTGGTTAGTTAGTTTCATCATGTTTATCGTAGTTTCGCTTTTATTAGCTTTGAATATATAAGCAATTTTGTAATCATTTGTTTCGCTTTTATTGCATGCTGACTTGGAGATAATTGATGGTAATTGTGTTTGTACGATTGTGCTTACAATGGTTGATTATGTGATTACATTTTGAATGACGTGAGTTGGTATTAAATGTAATCATTGGTAAGATGCGAGAGCATGGTTGATTAGATTGTGAGGGTAGACTTTTGTAGATATGAATTTGAATTTGTCTGTGTCTACGGTCCTAAGTTAGTTTCACCTATGTGCTAACGTTAGGTGATGCCTAGTGTGCATCGGGGGTTATACATCTCATGTATAGGTGTGTCCTGTAAGAGGTGATGTTTTAAACTAAAAAATGTGAGAAAGATTTAGGGCATTAGATATATTTTTAATAGTTGAGATTAAATTGTAAGAAAAAAAGTTATTAGAATGATATTTTAGTCATGCCACTTTTGTTGATTTTTTATCAAGTTCCCCCACTTTTTGTAAATGTTCATAACTTTTACATACGAAATTATTTTTTTTAAAAAGTTACACCATAAAAACGAGCATTTTTATCTTTAAAACAAGTATAAAACTACCACGTTTAAAGCATGTCAAAGTTGTACGTTACGCAAAAATGTTGGACGGCACTATTCAATCGCACGGCGATTTAATATGTATGAATTACTTTTATTTTCATTTGATTTGAGATATGGATTCAAAAACAATGACAGGTGTTTATTATAAAAAAAGAAAACAATATTATTTTAGGAATTGAGTCACTTCTCCTCTTCTAACTCTCCCCGGAGCAGAAAATCGGTAATCACTTGCATAATGTTCAAAAAAATAATTTCTTTCCCCTCCAAATCAAAATCAATAAAATTGGAATCCATATCACTCTATTCCGTTAAATATTCACTAAAACCCAATTCTCCCACACAAAAACCACTTGATATTGCCCCCAATTCGTTAACTCGATCCTTTTCATCTAGTTTGATCAGAAATGGGTTTGCGAGTTTGGGGAGGAGATTCAGCAGTGAAGCAGCTCGCGAGTCTATTAATTATGACGTGGTTATCGTCGGAGGAGGGCCTGCCGGCTTATCGGCGGCGATAAGATTGAAGCAGTTGTGCCGTGAGAATGACGTGGATTTATCTGTGTGTGTTGTTGAAAAGGGGGCTGAAGTAGGTATGCTTGATTTTTGTTTTAAATATTTAATCCTCAAAAAATTGCATTTGAATTTTGAAATGCTAATTGTTATTGATATTGTTTCAGATGTATGATTAGTTGTTCAAATACATTTGATTCTGATTATTTCAAAAAGATTAAGCAATTTTAACAGGCAATCCCAAACATTTTGACAACTGATTTTTATGAATGTTTTGGTTTTAAAAAGGATTCAAGTTTTATACTTTATAGATCTAAATCAGCATGGATGATTTTGTGTTTTAGTTTCAATTCAGTCATGCTATTGTAGCTATTTTTGCCACAATTTGACTTTTAAGGTCAAACTCATTGGTTCCTAAACCTTTAACCACTAATGAACTAGTTTCAATTTGTGAGATTAATGTTATAATTGTTCACAGGTGCGCATATATTATCGGGAAATGTATTTGAGCCCCGTGCGTTGAATGAACTTATTCCAAAATGGAGAGAGGAGGAGGTACATTATGATTTCTTTAGCTTTGTTAGTGTTCTTAGTTGCTTGTTATTAGTTTCGATAACTAACGTTTGCACGCACATACATTATCCTGTTTATGTTTTTTTAAACTTTATTAAGTTGTTGACGGTCTGTTGGATGATGACTAGATCTTCAAACTGATAATTATATATTTGAACGTTTATGCAGGCACCGATTAGTGTTGGTGTTTCTTCTGATAAGTTCATGTTACTTACAAAAAAGCATGCCATCCCATTGCCAAATCCTTTTGATAACAAAGGAAATTATGTTATAAGGTGAGTAAATTACCATTATGACCTTGCTCAGTTCTTGCAAAAGTTGTGATGAGCCGTATATTCCAAATATTAGTTAATTAGATTTGTGCTTATACATACATTGTATAACACATTACATCTGATTCAGTTTAAGTCAGTTTGTGCGTTGGTTGGGACAGAAGGCCGAAGAATTAGGAGTTGAAGTATACCCAGGGTTTGCAGCTAAAGAGGTACTAATGGGTTGATCCGGGTTACGCTTTATCTCTAATGGGTCAAACGTGCATAATTTAAAAAAGAATAGTTTCAAAGGAAACAGGTCAAACGGGCAAAAAAATCATCCAAAGTGTATTTTTAATGTGTAAAACCTCTTAAATCATTATGTTCTAAAAATCAGATTATTACTGAAGTAATATAATTCTTGTAATCATATTGGACACACTATCTGTTTATATATGATCATGTCATAATGAGCTACATAATTACACAGGTTTTGTTTGATGAAAATGAAAATGTTATTGGTATTGCAACAAATGACATGGGAATTGGCAAAGATGGTTCTAAAAAAGATAATTATCAGCCCGGTGTAGAATTAAAAGGTACCATCCATTTCTAAGCTTCATATTTTTATTATTTTTTTTATGAACATTCAAGAAGATGGGCCCACACTTTCTTTTCAGGGCGTGTAAATCTTTTTGCTGAAGGATGCCGCGGTTCACTGTCAGAGGTTTGCAGAAATAAATAAGTTCCTATTTTTTCATGTTAATTTACTTGTTTATTTTGTTGTACGAATTATGAAATGTTAATAATGTTACATATTTTTATGTGCAGAAAATAATTAAAAATTTTGATCTCAGAAAGAAAGGGCAGGGACAACACCAAACTTATGCACTAGGAATTAAAGAGGCAAGTTCAAAATTTTATTTAAAGAAATTTCATGTTTATAAATCTTTTTTCCAGATTAATTGGTTTTTAAATTTTTTTGAAAATATTAACATTGTAGGTATGGGAAATCGATGCCGACAAGCATAAACCTGGTGCTGTTGTTCACACCTTAGGTTGGCCCTTGGATCATAAAACTTATGGTGGATCCTTTTTATACCATATGCAAGATAGACAGGTCAGCCTTTTGTTATGTTTCTTTATGGTATAAATTTTGGTATTTTGCTAATAATAAATAAAATGTTTGTGTGGTCAAATGCAGGTTTCCATTGGACTGGTGTGTGCATTGAATTACCATAATCCCTTTTTCAACCCTTATGAAGAATTTCAGGTAACTTTTTTAGAACTAATTTATTTCTTTCCAGTTTTTTCGGTTTGAAGGTAACTTAAATTTTTTAATTTGGATGTATATTTCATTTAATTTTTTATTTTCTAGTAGTATGTAACACTTTCTTCCTGCAGAATCTCAAACGCCATCCTGCAATCAGGCCTCTTCTTGAAAATGGGACGGTTCTTCAATATGGTGCCCGGACTTTAAATGAAGGCGGTTTTCAGGTGCATTTTCATTTTAACTTGCATTGATGTAAAAAGAATTTACCCAAGCTTCAAAACCATTGTTGGATAACTGTTTTGTACATTTTGCTTTAATAGTGCGATAAAAGTGAATAAAAATATAATGCTAGTTAATTTTCAGTCTATTCCATATCCAGTGTTCCCGGGGGGAGCAATTGTTGGCTGTTCAGCTGGCTTCTTAAATGTTCCAAAAATAAAGGGTACACATACAGCTATGAAATCAGGTAAAAAGAACATCTTGCATGTTTAAATCCAAGTACTCGTAAATAAACAGATAATTGTGAAATATTCTTTTAATAAAGAAATCTATTTATTCTGTTATAGGAATGCTAGCAGCTGAATCTGCGTTTGGGGTACTTCACAAGGGCTCAAATATGAAAACTTATTGGGAAAGCTTGAAAAATTCATGGTTATGGGAAGAGCTTCACCGTGCACGTAACTATCGCCCAGTTAAGTACTGTTTGTTTTTTTGTTATTATTTTTTCTGAATTTATTCTTCTGATTTATTGTTTTTTATTTCGTTTCATCTTTTTGTTCTTTGTCATCTTGAAAACCAGTGGTAATTAATTAATTATCTTTTTTTTTCTGAATGTTTGATATTGAGTTTTTGTTAAAGGTGATAATTTCGACCCATTACCTAATTTCTCCAATGGGTCAAAAACATACAGTTGTAAACATTAAATAAAAATAAAGCAGCACAAATAAGTTGAAAGTTTCCTAATGTGTATCCAAATGCTTATAACCTCCTAAATTGATTTTAAAAAAAATTGGATTATTATTTTAGTAATTTAGCCTGCCATACTTTATGCATTAATTATTTATGTTATTAAAATAAAATAAAAAAGTGGGCTTTTTAGTTATTCATTTTCTAGTGACTAATAGTTTATGTTTGCAGGCATTTGAGTACGGGCTTTTACCTGGTATGGCTATAAGTGCATTGGAACAGTAAGATCTTATTTTTACTTAATTTTTTTTTCATTTTTCTACATACATTCTTCATGTGATGATACGTTTTCACATGGCTACTTTCACTTTGGCAGTTATTTACTAAAGGGAAGAGCCCCGTATACATTAAAGCATGGAAAACCCGATCATGAAGCAACACATGTAAGGAGTCCCATACACATACCATGTTCAAGTGATTATCTGATATTTAACAATCAGAACCCAATAATCAACAATAATAAAACGGGTTGTAGAAACTAGTGTTTGGATGTGCTTCTACTATTTGAATCTGTAATATTCAGATTGTAAAATGTTGCGTATATAATCTTTCACAAATGCATATCCAAACACTCCCAAAAGCGTTTATGTATATGATCTTTTACAGATGCATGTAATGTACACAGGAAGCAAGTCAATACTCCCCAATTGAATACCCAAAGCCAGATGGGATTCTCAGTTTTGATGTACCAACCTCGCTTTACAGGTATTTACTGTTAACCTTATTTTGCATATTTCTGTATGGCATCTTGTTCTATGTGCTTTCCAAAGTACAATTATTATTTTTAAATATGTTTTTAGCATAATATAATAAGATTTTGCATGATCAAAAGATGGTTTAATGAGAACTCTGTATTTTATTCATATTTTTATCTTCCTTGCATAATTTTTTTGAACTTGTTGGATAGGAGCAATACAAATCATGATCATGACCAACCGGCTCACCTTCGCTTGAGGGACCCTAAAGTTCCTGAACTTGTAAATTTGCCAAAATATGCTGGTCCAGAATCACGATATTGCCCTGCACGTGTATATGAGTAAGATGCTTATACCTAATATTTTTCAGCTTGTTTTTTTTTCACTTTGAAATCTTTTAAATATTTCTACAAATTCAGGTATGTCTCGGATGATAACGGGCAATTGAAGCTGCAGATTAATGCTCAGAATTGCTTGCACTGCAAGGTACATGCCTTCCTATTTACTATTGGTTGCGAATTGGGCGGGTTGGGTAACATTTTGGGGTATGAGTCAACGGTTCATGTCAATTTTTTTGGGTTGACCCAAAACATTTTTTGTCTGAATTTTGTAAACTTTTATTGACATTTAGTATGAAATTTGATTTACTAAAACTGTATTATTTCAATTATAATCTTACTTTTTGAAAAAAAATGTTTATGCTTTAAAAATATACCAAGTGCCTTCGACCTGTTCTCCCCCATTTGACCTGTTTCTTTTTTAGCTATTTTTTATTTCTCATTTGACCCGTTAAAGAGATTTTTTGTAACCCGATTTGGCTATTTGACCCATTTATAAGTAAATGGTTTCAAAATGGTCCTATTTACACCAACACAATAAACAGATACCTGCAATATGCATTCAAATCAATACTCAATTGACCAACGCTAGATATGGCAAAAGGGGCGGGTCAAAGGCGTTTGGGTAACAGGTCAAAACCGACAATTTTGTATTACAGGTCGGGTTGGATATATGCACTCTGTTTAAAGATGATTATTGATTTGTTTTTGAGCTGCAGGCTTGTGATATTAAGGACCCAAAGCAGAACATAGAATGGACAGTGCCAGAAGGCGGGGGCGGTCCCGGCTACTCATTAATGTAAACCAGTTTTAGTCAATAAAAGCAGTAGCGTCATTATGTTGAAAATGAAGACAACAAAACAAGTGGGATTTCATATGCATTTAACACTTCATATGTGTATTATGTTCAAACAAAATGATTCTAATAAAAAAAGTGAACCAAATATATTTTGATGCTTTCTATGTTACTTACCAATCGTATTCGTATATTAACTTGTATACGCGTCCTATTGACTGACCTAATTTGAATTTTTAACAACATTAGAACACAAGATTTTTAACCAAGATTTCGATGCTGTTGTTGTTGCTGCTGCTGCTGGAGTTGGTGTAGTTGTTGCTGGTGTTGAAACGGGTGGAGTTGTGGTGGTTGAAGTAGATGATGGTGGTGGTTTCGGGACTGAACCTGGAGTTGCTGAAACTGCTGAGCTGTCAACATGGTGTGCATGGCTTGGTGGTTGGGGTTAAACCGCGGGTTCGGTTCGAATAATGGAGGGAAGTTGACCAGTGGTCCACCATTTGTGAGGCTTTGACCTGTAAGTAGTTTTAGATGATGTATCTCCTTCTTCAGTGCATCAGTTAAAGCTAAGTACAAGAACACAGAAAAAGAAAGGAACTTTTCAGTTGATTAGAATGCAAGTTAACAATGTTAAACATGAATTGATAATGTATTAATTGAACATTTGAACTAATGATTTTATGTGAAAGAAGAGGGAGGTGTTTTGGTAATTTTACATTTTCTTTTAAACGGAGGAGATAAATGGTCATTTTAAAAAATTTAACGTTTAAGTGGGCGTCATCCATTCCAGGACCAAAAGGGTGGCAGGTGAGTGAACGAAGGGATAATTTCAGAAAATTTAGGACCAAATGTGAAATTTTGGCTTACTGTGGGGACCATCTGTGTAATTTCATCTTTATTTTATGATGCATGAACAACCATACATAATAACATAGATGATCGTTCAATAAAGAACCAATTCTAAATAGAACAAGGAATGTGAAACCGCATAAACACCTATACCTATTGTTTTATGTGTGAGACATAAGGCGGTATTATAACCGCATTACCCACTCTATCTCTCTCTCCCGTCATTTCTGACCAACACTTAATTACAAGTGCTTATGCGGTTCTCTATTTAAAATTGGTTTTGTATTAAACAAACATGTAATAACGTATGTCATTATATCATTGAGAGGACAATCAGTCAACAACTTACCATCTTGCAAGTGAACTTGTTGCTCCATGGTTTGTAATCGCAATTTGAGTTCGTTGTTTTCAACCGTCAAACCATGTACATCTCTCTGTAACAATACAACCAAAACAAAAACATAAAATCACTGTCAATCTCAAGATCGTTAGTTATTTCCACCTCAGATTCATATTTTAGATATTAAGAAACAATGTTGCATAATGATTCATTAAATCATTGTATAAAATTAGCAAACCTGCAAAAGGGTCAATTGAGCAGACAATGATGTTGCTTCTGTTTGCAGTATTTGGACTTCCCTCTCAAGCTCAGCTATGTATCTCATCTTTCTTTCCTTTGATCTTGCAGCAGACTGCCTATTTGCCCATATCCTAATAAGCTCAATAAGTAAATATTAAGGAAATCAATTTTAGTTTATGTTGTCAAAGGCGTAAAGGGTGAACCTAGGGTTTAGGCGCAAGACGGGCTTTCTTAAGCTAGACTCACAGAATAAAGTTACCGTTTTAGGGGTTTTAGACATATTTAGGCCAGTTACAGGACATTTTTGGATGTTTAAGACCAGTTTGGCCGAATTTTGCTAGAATTTACAGGATTTGACTGGAATCTGGCCCTGGACTGCCACAAGGCGCTTTTCTTGCACTGCAATGCGCCTAGGGCGCTTTTGACAACATAGGTTTCAATTACGCGTTTGGAATTGCTTATTAAAACTGCTTGTTTGCTTATTGTGTTTTCAATACCTTTTTGCGCGCTTGGGATCAACAAGCGTGAGCTCATCAAGTTTGGCAGCAGACATTGATTTCTTAGCATCAGTTAAATGTCTATCTTCCGGATTAAATGTGGTGGAACAATCCATGGACACACTATGCTGATGTTTAACTTTAGGCCTGTCACCGGAGCCATGAACATAGTTCTCAGGCGGCCCTGTTGCAGGCGGTACAGTGGTGGTTCTTGAAGTCTGAACTTCCAAACAAGATGACTCCACACCTTGACAACCAGATTTCTCACATGAAGAATTGAACTTATTATCCATATCAATGTACATCGAAAACAAATCTTCTTCGGGTTCTTCTGGACCATTGAAGCAACCCACAACACCAAGATCGCTATCGAAGCTAATATCATCTGGCAGGGTCACAATTTCAGAATGGGCCCGTCGGTGGCCCGAATACTTGGATGGGTTATCCGGCATTTTGCTTATATCATGACTGAAATGACCCGAATCGACCCAATTTGTAGGTACCATAGTTGACCTTGATGGCTCTGTTTTTGCATTTTCTTGGTTTAATAGAAACCCTGAATTCCAGCCAAAAGGTGGTAACGGGTTTCCATTAGGGTTCTGAGATTGATTCTTCATTTTACAGCAATTAAATCCTCCAATTCAAACTCTAATGGAAACAAATTAATCAATTGATTAGTCAAATGTGAACAGAGGATTAGCAATTTCAAAACAGAGCAAGTTTCTTTTCATTGAATTGAAACGTGAAAAGATAGCGGAATTCGGAATTGAAACGTTAGATGAATGCATGTTAATGTTAATCAAAGAAACCAAACATTTATTTGAAGAGAAGAAGAATGTAGATGGGGGAGATTCTTACTTTTGGGGATGACATGGGTTTGTCTGAACAGGGGAATTGAAATCAGGAAAACGAGAGATAATCGGTAATTTAAAAACTGCACATTGTTAACCGGAATACACAGAGTCGCCGGCGGGAGCGGAGATATCGGAGATGGTAGCTTCTGAAATAAAGGCTCCTGTGAATTTAGATGATTCAATTTAATTATTATACCTACAACCCTTAAAAGGTTTATTTACTTTAAAAGAAAACTACAGGGGTGAAAAAAATAACCGAATTAATCGAAAAAACCGTACTAAGAAAACTAATCCAAACTAAAAACCAACGGTTTTTTGAAAACCGAAAAAATGAACCGAACGTATACATATAAACTTTTATAATAAGGATTATGTACATACATATATGTGTTACATATATTTAATTAATAGTAGGTTAAGGTTTATATCTTAATTAACGGATTATAATGTTTATTTTTAAATGTTAAGTATTTTATAAGAAACTAATAATTTATGTAATTCAAAAATTTTAGGCCTAAATGTGTAGTAATCATTAATCATTGAGTTAGGTGTTTTTTGCGTCCCTATGGTTTAGGGCTAATTTCACAATGAGTCCCTAATTCAAAATAATAGCATAGAGAGCCCCTGAAGTTGTCTTTCACTTCAAATCAGTGTCCCTCCATCCAAATTCAACTAACATACGTTAGTAAGGAAGAGCTTTTGTGTCTTTTCTCAGCCACTATTGAGGGGGTATTAGTGTAAAAACACAATTTCCTTCATTTAACCCTTATATCCAAGCCCTAGACATCCCTGAAGTTGATACACATTGCAGATCGAATCACTGTGGTCTCTCCCGCTTCTAACATCCCGCCCAAAGTTAAGGTGTAAGCAAACATCCTCGTTGTTGATCAAGCTGTAATCGTTGGTTGGTTGTCAAGATTAAGCATATGGCTGGAGGATTTTGGTTGATTCGAGGTGTTGGAGCAGATTACGACCCATACGAGTTATACAACAAACTTGCTAAATTTTGTTAATATTGAAATCAGCTTGTTTGTTGTTGTTTGTGTGCATTATAATTGTTGTTTGAGTAGCTATAGTCGTTGTTTGTGTCCGATTTGATATAGTCTTTTTGTTTTTCTGTTTCAGCAAATGCTGGTAACAATTTTACACTAAAAATGTGAATGGTAAGACAAGTTTCATTGATTCTGTAGACATAGAGGATTTTGGAATTAACGTGTTGACTGAAATGGTGAAGACTATTGGGTATCCAGTTGATATGGTATTTTACTTCCACTATAAGCTTCCTTTAGCTAGTTTGGATTTTGGTCTAAAGTCACTGGGTGAGGATAGTGACTTTGAAAGCTTGCATAATGCTGTTAGACATGGGGCTAAGATCATTGAAACTTATGTTGAACATCGGACTTCTCAGTTGCTAATGGACTCATTAGTAGAAAATGGGTCCACTGACACAGAAAGTGAGAAGAGAAGCGGTCGTGATGGTGAAAAGAGAAGTGGTCATGATACTGACAGTGATTCAGATGACCCAGCTTACACTATGGAAGATGATCCATATAATACTCTGGTTATAGTTCCACTTGATATGAAAAATTTTAATGGTGATCAAGACTATGACCTTGACAATTCAGAAGATGAACTAGATGAAGATGATGAAGGCAATGATGTTGACCTTGAAGACATGGATATGGACATTGATGCTGATGATAATGCACCCGGTTTAACAAAGGTAACCAGGAGGGTTAGAAGGCAAAGAAAGAACGCTTAAGGTCAAAGATTTACCAACCCATTCTACATTGGTCAATTGATAGAGGATAAGTCTAAGATGAATGATATGGTAAGAATGTATGCTGTTGAATCCAGAAGGCAACTTTATATACGGAAGAATGATCATCTACGGTATAGAGTTGTGTGTTTGGGTACAATTCCCACTTTAACTTCTAATGAAGACTCACAAGGGCAAAATGGGAAAGAAGATAATGAGAAGAGACCACATGGAATAAATGATAAGAACGAAGTTGGTGGGTCTACATCCAATGGTGAAAATTCAATCCCGAATAAAATGACTAAGAGGAAAACGAAGCCGACTTGTCCTTTGGCAGTGCATATCTCTAGATCTGCAACTAATGAATGTTGGTGTGTCAAAACCATCCGAGATGAACATATATGCCTCCAAACAAGAGATGTTGGTATGTATACTATGGCATTCATAGCAAAAGAAATTGAAACAATCATCCAAAGTAATCTTGAGTACCATGTTAGAGGCCTTCAAGATCAGCTTCAAAAAAAGCATCAGATCCAAATATCACACTTCAAAATTGTTAGGGCAAAGATGATGGCTCTAAAGAAATTGAATGGTGATTGTAGGGACCAGTATGGGAAGTTGAGAGATTATTGTGAAGAATTGCGAAGGGCAAACCCTGTGACATCCAAAACAATTGATTTGGAGCCTAAACCAAATCATACTAGTCCTACAAGATAATTCAGAAGAATATTTATATGTTTAGATCCTCTGAAGGAAGGTTTCAAGTTATGTTGTAGAGAAATTCTTAGGCTGGATGGATGTTTTATGAAAGGACCTTACCCAGGTCAGATATTGACTGCAGTTAGGATAGATACCAATAATGGTATATATCCAGTAGCTTATGCTATTGTGGAGGCTGAAACTACTCAATCTTGATGATGGTTCCTACAATTACTTGGTAATAACCTGGATCTACCTAGTAATGCTAACTTCACATTTATCAGTGATAGGCAAAAGGTAAGCTGTTTCACTTAACTAACATTATTATTGTCTAATATAGGTTCATTACTTGTTACATCCACTTATTATTATTGTCTAATATAGGGCCTCATTCCTGCATTATCAAGAGTCTTCTCATCTGCTGAGCATAGGTATTGTCTAAGACATATTCATGAGAACACGAGGAAGAGATGGCCAGGGGATATCCTCAAAGGATTGCTTTGGAAGGCTGCAAGTGCCACCACATTGCCTTATTTTAACAAAGAAATGGAAGAGATAAATAAAGAGGACAAAGATTGGCTAAAGGAGATCCCATTAGCCAATTGGTCAAGAGCACATTTCACAGGAAGGGCAAAATGTGATGTTCTATTAAATAACTTATGTGAGGTATTCAATAGGCAACTAGTAGATGCTAGAGATAAGCCAATCATTATATGCTTAGAGTACATCAGGGAGTACCTCACAAAGAGAATTGTCAATGTGAAAAAAATTCAAGCAAAATGTGGTGGTCCTTTAACTCCTACTGCAACAAAAGCTTTCAATGCAATTAAAAATGATGCATCTCAATACAATGTAATGATGACTCCAGGTAAGTCTATTTTATCTACAATCAAAACTTGTGAATTATGAACACCGATAATAATGAATCATTTATATTTGATAGGTGAGTGGTCCATGGGCCACCTAATGTGTTGTGGATGTGGACAAGAAAACATGTTCTTGTAGGAAATGGGAATTGACTGGGATGCCTTGTAAGCATGCAGTTGTAGCTATTTGGGACATGTCAGCAAATGGTATAGAGAAATAGGTGGATGAAGTTTATTGGCTAGATACTTGGAAGAAGGTTTACACCTACACAATTGATCCTGTAACTGGTCCTTCGTTGTGGGTTCCATCTAATTATCCAACCAGAGTTCGCCCCTCAAAAGCATCATAAACAAATTGGTAGGCCAAAGAAGTTGAGGAAGAGATCAATTGAAGAGATCCAAGAGAACTTTGCTAAAGGTGGAAAAATGACAAGAATGGGCAGTGTGGTGACATGTGGCAAGTGTAAAAACCCTGGACACAATTCAAGAAGTAGCAAGGGTCAAGGGGGGACTGCAACATCAACTGCTTCTGCTGAAACCCATGCCACACCAACTGCTGCAGAAGGAGAACCTACAGCCAGACACAAGCTAAAAAACTATGGAAAGTGCAAAAAAAAACAGGCCACAATTCTCGAACCTGCAAGGCTCCAAGTGGTAGTGTTTCATCTTCACAATGTGCACCAATGGCAACACAGGATTAAAGACACATTACTTGTTTGACTTGGAATGTTTGTTTGGGTTTTTCTGTTTATCTTGAACAATGTTTGTTTGCACTATGTCTGTTTCACTTGGAAGTGGAAGTTATGTATGTTTGACCATGTTTGTTTGACTTGGAATTTGAAGTATGTTTGACCATGTTTGTTTGACTTGTTTTATTAACTGCACATGTTTGTTTGACATGTGGAAGTTATGTATGTTTGAGCATGTTTATTAACATTGTTTGATGATACAACACTGAAACATTAAACATAGCTTCTTAACATTCAAAGTAACATCTCAAAAAACATTGCTTCTTAACATAAAAGTAAATACATCAAACATAGCAAACACTTATTTCCACCGACAATCATTATTGGACCAGTCTGAGTCTTCCTCACCAGAATATGGATTATGATACTGAAAATCTTGTTTCACTTCAGGTCCATAAACCCAGGCTTTATTCAGTACATCTGGATCATAGTCCAACATAGGGTCATATTCTCCTGAACCACCAAGTTCTACATGTACACCATCTTCCACATATGCTTCTATTTCATCTGAATCATAAACCCATGCTTTCCTCAATACATCTGGATCATAGTCCAACGTAGGGTCATAACCTTGTGAACCACCAAGTTCTTCCTCTTAATTCTCATCTCCATCACATGATGTAACTTCTTCTTCATCTGCAACATCACCACCATCTTGATCAACAACATCAATTTGTTCTCGGTTATCATCCATTACAGTAGACAGTTTCAAATTTAATAACATTATCACCAAGTAGCCGTTGAAATGGAGTGGAATATGATAAAAAAACAATCAGCTAACTTCATTTTATTAAAACCAACACAAAATACAGTCAATTAATGACAATGTACATAAAAAATAAAAATCAACTGATTGCAGCAACATACTTCCACTTCTTCACTTCCTCAGCTCGAATCCTTGCCAATTCTTCATTCTTCTTCGACAATTGCTCATGCTTGTTAATAGATCGAATCAACCCACGTATAATCTTTTTGGCCCTCTCACCCATGGGTGGATCACACCAGCTAAGCCAACCACAATTGGCCTTCTATGAAACTAAAAAGTTTAATCAAACATCAAGTAGGCCTGATAAATACAAAAAAATAGCACAGAATACTGAATTAACTTACACAGCAAACAAATCGTCTACTAGGGTTTGAATCTGTCCATGAAGTTCGAATACATGTACCGGCTCCACAAGAACACAACAAATTCGAATTCCCCACAGATCCGTTGGAGAACCTTGACGACGATGACGAAATTTGAGACATGTGACGAAGGTGCTGGAGAACGATGGCTTTATTTAGGTTAAAGAAGAAGATGAACCGAGTAGGGTTTAATAAGGTCTGTTAGTTGAAGAACGATGAGTTTATTTGGGTTTATAACTTGGTGAAATATATTGCAATTTGAGTCCAGGGTTACTTTAGTCTTTTCCTTCCTTACTAACATGTGTTAGTTGAATTTGGATGGAGGGACACTGATTTGAAGTGAAAGACAACTTCAGGGACTCCCTATCTATTATTTTGAATTAGGGGCTCATAGTGAAATTAGCCCTAAATCACAGGGACGCAAAAAGTACTTAACTCTTAATCATTAGTTAACAAAAAAAAGTTATAACAAAAAATTTAAGTCCAATTGATAAAACCGAAAACTCACCGAACCCGATGTAAAAACCGAAAAACTGAAACCAAACGGTTTTTCTAAAAACCAAAAACCGAACTTTCGGTTTTAGGTTCGGTTTTACCCTAAAACCGAACCAAACCGACTCATGCACACCCCTAGAAAACGAACACACATTTTTTAATAAAAAAAATTATTTTAAAAGTACTGTTTATTTAAATATTTTTTGGTTTATTAATTTAAAATAAATAAACGTGACGGTATATTAATTTAGTCTTTAGGATACTGATTTATAGCACATGTTATAAATCTTTTTGTTAATGTAGTTTTGATATGTAAGTAAATGAAAGTAAAACCCTAATGGCCAATTTTATTATTATAGACGATGTTTTTATTATTCTTATTACGTATATTAAACAAAAAAAAAAATCAAAATTATACACCTCCATGGTTCGATGAGGACCATCCACCTTTCCTCCATCATTGATATACTCATACTAGTGTTCAATTGAAACTCATAACCAACTTTAATCACCCTATTGCCATCAACATCCTCCATGCACACGACACACCAATACTTAGGCCATTCGTAGTGGTTTCATTAAAAAGTGATTCACGCCTCGTCACGTCAAAAATGTGCAATCACTAACCCGGATCACTAAAGTGTATAATGGTTTCACTATCTACACACATATATACACAGATACATATACATAACACACACACCAATCTGCCCCACGTCCTATGAAGCGCTTCACGGAAGCCGCCCGACGCCCTGGATCACACTTCAGAGGGGCGGTGTACCACACTTGTGAAAGAGCCAGGTGGCTCACGACCTAGCTTTCACGCTTCGATTACGGATACACACTGTTTACTGTTTAGAGATATGAAAATCGATTCGGCTATGTTACAAGTGTCTTAGGTTTGAAAACCATATGTTAAACAAGTTTAGTCGAGCTCAAGCTTGGCTTCTTTGATTTAATAGAGCTCGGGTTCTAGCTCGGCTTGTTTCGAGCTCTATATCAAAGCTCGTGACTTGTCAATCTTGAGTTCGTTTTGGGCTTGACTCGTTTATCATCTTTTAGTTATTTAGTTACATTATTTATATACATATACAGCTATTTTTATATCTATTTATAATTATAATTTTATATATAACATAATATATATATATATATATATATATATATATTTGTTTTTATCATAATTACAATAATAAAATTTATCATGTAATATATATTTATTATATTAAATAAAAATTATTATATTTATGTAAATGATAGGCTCGTGAGTCTAGTCAAGTCTGGTATATAAACCTTAGTTCGTGGAAGATGATGTTATATGGACTTCAAGTTCGGATTAAGGATGGTGTCCGGACTTCAAGTTCGGATGAAGGAATTTGCTTAGATTTCAACTAAGGAATTTCAACTACGGATGATAGCTTTATTTTGTATTTAATCATGTTAGTTAAGTTAGTTAGATTTGAGTTTTCAATATTGTATATATAGCTTCTTTCAGTTGTAATTTTTAGTCAGTTCAGATAATCAATAAAAATTTTCCCCAATTATTGTCTCAATTTACATGATATCAGATCAGGTAACCTTACTTGTTTGATATTATCTTGATTTCATCTTCATCATCGAATCAATTTTTGTTTCGATTTTCATCTCTGCTTCCTTCAATAGAACTGAAAATTTGATTCAATTTTTTCTGTTCAGATTTTTCTCTAATCGATCTTAATTTGATTGATTTTTCGTTGTCTTTTCATCTAGATACTATATCGACCTGCCATAACATGGTACGGTGGTAGTCTTACATAACCCTGCATAAGGATGGTGCCAAGGTTTTATCGTTTTGTTTTGATAAACTTTAAGGTTTAACCTTCTTAAAACACAACTCCAATACTCCCACAAACATATAATAATATCTTTTATTTTTTATTTTATTTTTTCTTTATTTTATAACATAAAGTAAAACACTAAAACCCATTCAATGATGGATTTATCTACTTAAAACTTAGTTGATACTTGGGCTGTTGATTCGGATAAAAAAGCCCAAAATGTTTCTCGGATTCTAGTCCCTCTTTCCGATTCTCATCAAACATCGCAAACAAATACGTCTCAATACACCTTCCCGGCCTCGCCGGTGTCCCGCTCGCCCGCTTCATATGCGTGATCAGATTCCTATAGTACGTCCCCGCGTTCTCCACCGTCGCCCCTTTGTTCCCCGCCGACGGCCACCCACTCTCCGACACGACAATCTCCAAATTCGCACCACCAAGACGCGACTGAGCCGCATAATGAGCATCAAACATGGCATCAAAAAGATTCGAATACTGCCGACCGTTATCATTCACAACAGTCCCCGGGGCAGTAAACAACGCGTATGAGAGATCAAGATTCGGGGTGCCAGCGTAAGCGAAGTAAGGGTATATATTCGCTAGCATTGGCGAATTGTTTTCGACTAGAAACTTTATTATGGGCTCGATAAACCCTTGAACATTGCTGGCAAATGCACCATCTCTCGGTGGATATGAGACGGATAGAAGACCGGTGTAGGTTGCGGTTGAGACCTTGATTCGGTGAGCTAGCCCGGTGTCTCTTATAGCTTTTTGCACATTTTTCATTGCGGGGAGTACGAAATTGACAAACTTGCGGTTATCGTTATTGGGGTCAACTTCGTTTCCAACCGCGATGTACTTGAATTTGACGTAAGGGTAGTTTAAGATGTTGTTTCGGACCCAGTTGGTTGCGGTGTATGGATCTGTGAGGGATTGGAGTGAGTCGTTTGGAACGTCTAAGATGAGTTGGATATTGGTCCCTCCGAGAGCGCGAAGAATGGCTGGATTCGGACCGTAGATTCGCATCTTGGTTATACCGTTTCTCTTGTAAAGGTTAATGACGTCTTGTTCGGATGGCAGACCGTCACCGATTTGGCCGTAGCAAACACCTACTGAGCGGGCATCTGTTTATGAAGATTTGTCACTAAAAATAATAATTGTAAGTAGGGGTGTTAATGGTCTAGTTTAATCGGTTTTGATGAAAATTAGGGTCGAACTGCTAATTATGGTTTTGTAAATTGGTTTGCGGATTGTAATAAAGTGGTAAACGAGTTCACTTATTGAATTCATAAATTACATATATATTAAAAAACCTCTCATGAGAAAACTAAAAAACTTCTACCTAATAATTTTTAAACATTAATAATTTTTAATACGATATTATTTTTTTAAAAATATTAAACCAATAAATTAAACATTTTTATATCTTTAACTTGAGTATAATATTGATATATTAAAAACGAAAAATTAACTTATCGGAACTTATTCCATACTACATATATGCAGTATCTGCATGTATATAGTATCGAATAAATACGACACATTAATTTTTTTAACCTAACAAATTTATACTCAAATTAAAACAAAACAAAAAGCTCGATTTTGTGATGTAATTAAAAAAATGATAACGTATTAAAAAGTTATTATTAAAGTTTAAAATTAAATGAAATAAATTTTCTAGTTTTCTCGTACAGTTTTCTTCTTATCCTATCTATATATATTTGTGTGTGTTTGTGGAGACTGAGAAAGACCTGTGAAGATAAGAAGCTTTAGAAGGAGCAAGTAGAGTAGTAGAAGCTTTGATGCCATTGAGTTTATGGAATTTGTTTTTGGCATGAAACCATATTTATAGTGAATAAAATCCACCGTTCAGTCAACTAAATATATACTATTTTATTATTTATAAATAAAGGTTTTGATAGCATATTTATCACTCTTCAATGTATTCTTAACTTTTTCCCCGTCTTCCTATTCTATTAATTATACAAATTTATTTAATTATTTTTATAATTTTTTGTTTTTCGACTCTCTCTCATATTAAAGGATAATGATTTCTATAAATTCTTTTTTTAAAATATTTTTTATTTAAAAAACTAGGTTTGTTCATAAAACATTTTTAAAAAACTAGAAAAAATTGCTAAAAGTGGGAGCACAACGAGAGCAAAGACCAATACTTTACCTTTGTTAGTTGATTGCTTTTAAGATTGAATTAACCGGGTAAACCAGTGAACCGGCCAGACCTATAATCTCGGTATCTGATTCATTTTTCAAAACACAACCTATAACGGTCCCAAGAAAAGCCCGTGTATTAGAAGAAAATTGCCACTTGTTTAAGGAGTCATTGCATGATTGAATGGCCACACATATGCCGAATTTTTTTTTATTATTGGTGGTTTTGAAAACCACTCATAGTTTTTAGGTAGGTTTTGAAGCTTTCATGATTTCTAAGTGATTTGCTAGTTAAACCAGTGGTTGTGAATAGTTCACGTGGTTACCCGCTAGTTGAACTAGTGGATGTGAACAATTAAAGTGAATAAAACAAAATTAACAAATTTGATGTTCATTTGTCTTATTCACTTTCACTATTCACATCCACTAGTTCAACTAGCGAATCACCACCTGCACTAGTAACATCACCTAGTTCAACTAGCAGATCACTTAAAAACCATTATTTCTATTTTTTTTTCCACATAGGCCACATCCCATTTTACATGAGATAAAATAGTAACATAGTTTTTTTAACATACATTTTTCTAGGATAAATACACAAACTTGTACCATTTAGGATTTAAACCCTTAATTTTTTTATTATGAGACACACCATTTAACTACCAAGATATTTCTTTAAGGACTAGTAACATAGTTAAATTTTATAATACAATTATGAGATATTACAATAATAATATTTACTAAAAACTTTGATCTCGAAAATAACATTATATACTAATAAAGAGCATTTAATTCAAGGCCTTTTTGTTCTGAAGTAGTGTCACCCTTTACATTAATCTTTTTCTTTCTTGTTTTTAAATAAGATACTAAGGTTCTGCCTTGGTGGTCAGGAAAGTTTTTTCAAAGGGTTTTCTCTCTGTGGAGGTCATGAGTTTGAATCTTGTAAGGTGTACTTTATAAAAACTAGAAACACCCTCTGCAGATTTCAAATTCCTTGGGGGTTGTTTGGGTAGGCTGATGTACGAGCCTCCCCTAGTGGGACGTGCCAGTTGAGCCCACGCCGTTAAAAAAAAAAGAAACTCACACCCTAACCCTCTAAGCCTACTTCTATATTTACACTACGACTATGTGTAATAGGGGCTTTTTTATGAAGGGGGAGGGGTGGGGGAGGGGGTGGACACATGGTATCATCAAAATGGAGGGACCTTTGTCAAAATGTTTCTAAGTTTAACGCTTTCTACCATAAACACTCAAACAACCGTCGTAGTGGTGCAAGTGACCATTATGTTTTTCTAGAAGCATGTGAAGAGTATAAAAGCGATATGGGTTCGACGTTTACTTCCGAGAAATCGTGGTAGATTTTGAAAAGATGTTCAAAGTGGACACAAGTCCTGTTGATGAGGCAATCATTTAAACAGTAAAAAACGTCGTCCAACGATTATAGTTCATCTCATTCCGCCTCGGATAGATGTTTCCAAATTAATCTCAATGACACTGATGATGATATTGATATACTGGTTGAACTGGTTTGTCCACACATGAGAAATAACAAAGGGAAACATGTATCATCTTCAAACGCCTTGGACAACCGGTATGATAAATTAAACTCAATACTTGATAAGCTACTCGGGTTTAAAGAAGAAAGACAAAAGACCATAGATATGAAATTTCTCGCGATAAACTTCGACCATTTGATGGGGATATATCGTGAACTTCCAGGAATGTAGAAAGAAGAAATCAGGAAAAAAGTATCTAACATTTGACGGGGATGAAATTTCTTGAGGTGAAAATTAATATTTTATTTTTATGTTCGTTTATTATTATTTTTATAAAATTATTCTTTTGTTTTTAGGTTTCTTTTAATTATTATTATTATTATTATTATTAATTAATTTTATTTTTATAAAGGTAATGATTAGTTAATGATTATAAATTTAATGTTGATAGTGAAACCATTACGTACTTTAGTGATTATGTTAGTGATTGCCCATGTTGACGTGGTAGTAACGTGATAAGGCATGAATCACTTTTTAGTGATTCTACTACATATAGCCTAATGACTATCATAGGACTAGAACCTTTAATCATTTGGTGAAAAACACCTTTAATACTTACCTTGATACCACTACTATTATTTGTTTACAAGTAAATTACAAAAATATTCTTGTAATTTATAGATTACTATGAATTTAATATTTAAACAAATAAATTTATATTGACTGTTCTTATTTTTAAAAACTATAATATAAATATTTCTTAAAGAGATACCAACTAAAATTATATTGATTAATCTTTAAACTAGGTTTTTTTGTTAAATAGTTTAAAATAATAATTTACACTAACACTTGTAATAAAAGAAAAACATGAAACTAGTCATTTTTAGAACGTGGTATGCCTATATAGTCTTGATAGTAGTTAATAATATTTATCGTCATTAGTTACGAGACACAATGATCACATATTTACTTTAATCTGTTTTTTCATCTTTATTACATGAAACGTCTACTTAAAATCACATCTTACACGAAACTTCGCGCATCACCTTTTCATCACATGTCATCAATAAAATGTATGTTTTGCTGATGAAATTTAATTTATATGCGAATCTGACTTGTGTATTCTCTACAATATACGTATATCTGGTTATTAGTATTCATATTAATACATGAATACTAGACACATTTATAAACCAATTATGCAACTCATGTAAACGCGAACAAAGATACCAATATGAATTAGTGACAGTTTATCAATCCAGGATGATATCATATCACAAATCTTTAAAATCACAATAACAATCAATTATTTCTGGTTGGTGAGTAAAGTCAATCATGTGAGTGGTGTTGTGCTATTTTGTCAAACGATCGACAATAACCCAAATGGAATCATGTCCACTAGACGTTCTTGGCAACTTGGTTATGTAGTCCATAGAGATTTGCTCCCATTTTCATTGTGGGATCTCTGGTTGTGGTAACAGTCCTGACGGTTTCTGGTGTTTTGCCTTAACCTTGGAACAAGTTAGGCATTTTCCAACATACAATGAAATTTCCTTTTTAATGCCTGGCCACCAATAATATTCCTTGAGATCCTTGAACATTTTATCGGCTCTCGCGACTTGTGCGCTTCATCCAAAATTAGTTCTCTCAGATTTCCTGAATTCGGAATCCATGTTCACTATCAACTTATCAACAGGTCAAAGCACGATTAATGCCAATTATAGGCTCAGGGTTTTATGACAACTAATGGAAAATGGTGTGCATGTGTCGAGTTGCTTTTTTTACAAAGAGTTGAATCTTCTTTCCCATTTTATTAAATTTAGAGTTGCATCTCTAAGGTTTACATTCCGTTTGATGCCTTTATGACTGTATTATATGGAGATAGAAGAGAAGCTGAGAATGTTGATCAAATGTTGTCTTAAATTAACAACTCATTCCAATGAGTATTTCGACACAGTTTGTGGATTTTTAATATTTTATGTTGTTGTGACTGGAGTGGGAGAGTTAGAGTTGAAAAGAGGATTCCTCACTTCTTTCTCTCATTCAAAACCGTGCCAAAGGTGTGCGTTCATGAGCCCATGCTAAAGTTTCAATCAATTCTGCCAATATCCACGCCGGGAAATTAAAAACATAAATCCAGTAGCCCAAATAAGATGTCCAAATAAAAACATCCATGCCTAGACTGATAAACTATTCATACCAAAAGGATTATATCCATTAATAAGTTGTGAAGAGTTTAACCATAAAATATAGACCCATCGCTCAGTCACTTCATTAGAATTTCTAATTTATTGATTTAATCCGGTCGGTATAGTATAAATGGATAATCAGAAAAAGAAGAGAACGGTGTCGTTAGTATTCATTTATTCTCGCATTTTGATAAGTTGACAACGTAATATATAGTTATCGATTTTAACCATATAATGCAACACTTATAGCATAGGGCTAGTTGTTTTTTATGCATGTTTTTCCGATAGAGAGTGGCGTCGGGGGAGGAGACTAGAAGTAATCACTTCACTAGATATTTGTGCCTTGTTGAAATATAGTCGTACAAACACCTAGCAAAATGATTATTTATAGTCTTCTACCTCAAACACCGCTTTCTTAGGGTAAACTTGCAATATTTTCAAGTCGTGTTATTCTATCAAGCTTGCACTATTTTGTTAAAACTAGTTGTTAAATTAACAAAATAAAAACGACAATATCAACCTAACATAAGACGAGAATGTTTGACTTAAAAAAATGTCATTGTAAAACGTTGTTACTATCACTTTCTGTAGCAACCTGGGTCACTTTTTATTATAAAAAATAATAAAATAATATTAACGATAGTCTCGTTAATTATGAGAAATAAATAGTACAATTTCGTACACAAAACCGAATGAAAAATAGATATAAAGTACAATTTTTATGTGCCAAATTAATCGAACCGATGTCTTTAGCGGGTACTCCAACGAACTCCTTCTTGAAGTATTCTTGACTCGAGTCTTCAATTATGCTCCTTGACAGTAACAATTAGCACACTAAAACGTTAACAATTTTGGTTGAGGCACGTGTTCAACACGCTTCCCTTAAAACAGATTTCGCCCCTCCTCTTAGACGAACGCGTCTGTCTCTCAATGTACAACAACCGAAACAATATGTGTACTGTCGGAGATGTCCACGCACCCGAGGTATCATCGGGTAAATTATGTATTTAGAAAATGTAGAAAAAAGATGAAGTTTGAGATGGTGAAGAATTAGAGAGAACTCATCTCTCAATTCTATGGAACTTGTTAACACTAAGATTTCTCTAATGTTTCTCTCTTTTCTCTAAAGTGCGGTGTTTTTTACTACTATTTTTCTTTTTCATAAAATGAACCAAAATGTTCATTGTAAATCTATAGAAAATGAAACCAAGAGTCCATATTAAAAAGACTTTACTCCAAATTAAAAGTAATAAACATAAGTTAATAAGAAGAGAAATCAAAAAGTCTTTTTAATTATGACATGAGTTACATATTTACATAAAAGATATAACAAATTCCCATTAGAGACACCAAGCTTCAAAATTTTCAATCCAATCACTTAACTTGAGGATCAAAATTCCATTCATTAAAGTCAATGAAAAACTCATTTTTACTAAATTTCCAACACTTTCATCTTTTGTAATTACAACAAACTTAACTTATGATGGGAAAAAAAGGTCACGTATGTAATTACAACAAACTTAATTTAGGATGGGAAAAAAATGTTATGTAATGCTTGATAATTCTCATATTTCTAAAAAACGTTATGTAATGCTTGATAATTACAACAACATATTGGCCGGAATTGGACGAGACTCTCCCATATGACTGGGGGTGCGACGTCACAACATTCAATGTTCGCCGTTAAAAATTTTTTTCTCAAAAGTGTCACTTTCACACTTTCATCCTTTGAAAAGTGTATTATATAGTATCAACTAAAATACATGTAAAACTTCAATTGTTTAATTAGCTACTACATACTCATTATTTATTACGAATATGGTTTTAAAGTGTGAGTTCTCCAAATGTAATTATACAAGAATGTAAAGTATCACCCTATGACTTCATGCACAACCTCCATTAACCACCACCACCAAAAATATCACCTTCCTTATCATCTCCTTAGCTACCTAGTGGACACTCACCAGTCACCACTCTAACCTTTAAAATAAACCAGGTAAATCAGTTTTAAAATTCGATGTTCAAACATATATGCAAACTATATACCTTGAAAAACTACCATTGAAAACCATATATACACAACCAACGTTACCATAACACTGGCCAAAACGCACAAATACACCTGTTACGACAAAATCAAACTTAGGGATGACAATGAAATCCGAACCCGATGGCAATGAAACCCGAACCCGATAATTCAAACCATGATTTTGAAGCCTGAAATTAATTAAATCACAATTTGTTGCTGCGATACTAGCAGGGGCGGCTCAATCTTTTTGGATGAATAAAATGAAAAGAAAAAATGGGGCCTTTTTTGTTGAGAATTTCAGTGTTATCATTCTCATTTATTCGGGTTTGAGACCGACAATAATGAACTAATATTATAGAATTTCAAAATATGGTAACTATACTATCATAAGCATTTGATTTCAAATTGTTATTAAAAGTAATCATGTCTGAAATTCCTTAAAATTATAGTGCTTAGATTTTTTTAGGAAAATTTAGTTTATATTTAGAGTTTGTGACACATTTTTTTAATAAAAAAGTATACTAAAACATTAAATTAAATATTTATTGGCACATTAAAATAGGTATTAAACATATTTAATTATTTTTAATGATATCATTAAATGATAATTATGGGTGTACAACATAAGATAAAGGAAAAAAAATCACCTATGAGTTGCAAAGGAAACATGAAAAAGCATATTAACATCAGTTATATACGAATATTTTTTGTTCAAAGTTAGGAAAAATCATTTTTTCGTTCTTGTAAAACTCATTTTCACTAATTGTTCCAACGATCTTATATAAACCGTCATGATTCCACTATACCTGGTTGATGAGTTATGCCCTGTTTGCCGTAAGGCGTGTTTAGACTCCTATGGGGAGCATGCGGTTCATTGTAGAGAGCTCCCGGGGTTCAAGTACCGACACGACTTGGTTAGGGATGTTCTTTTTGACATATTTAGGCGTGTCGGGGTTTCTACTAAGAAAGAGGCACCAGTGAATTTCTTGACCGACCCATTGGAAGGAAGATCAACACTTAGACCCGCTGACATTTTGGTCTTTGGGTGGATAGGTGGGAAACATGCGTGTGTAGATCTAACAGGGGTCTCCCATCTGGTGGGCTTGGGAGTTAGTGCTTTCACGGTGAGTCAGGCTGCTCTAAAAGCTGCTTCGAGCAAAGTGACCAAACACGAGAAAGCGTGTCTTGACAACCAACACGTGTTTATACCATTTGCTTTTGACACTTTTGGTTTCCTTGCACCAGAGGCCGTGGAGTTACTTAACCGAGTACAGCGGGTCATGCATAGTAATGTTATGACCCCAAGATCTGTAGATGTAGTTTTTAAAAGACTTGGTTTTGCTATTCAAAAAGGGTTGGCGGCGCAGCTTGTTGCCCGTTTGCCTTCTATCTCTATGTAATTTCCCTTTGGGAGTTGTGTTTAAAAATATATATATATATATATATATATATATATATTAAAAATTAATCTATGTCAACTTGTCCAAGATCATGACTACAAACGTGGTCTTGCATTTGGGTGGAAGTGTCGCTATAGAATTAAGTGATCCATCGAATGAATTGATTTGTTAATCATTATAAAATGTAGTGATCGTTCCACAATAAAAATCGTTTTGGAAATATGAGATTTAACTAATATAACTATATAATAATAATAATAATAATAATAATAATAATAATAACAATAACAAGGCAAATATCGAGTGTAGAATCCACAGAGCTTAAAATTCCACAAGTCAATACTTATGGTCAAGGGCAAAGTGGAACACCAAACTAAAAGGCAAAGGAAAGAAAATTCTAAATTCTTGGTAAGTGGAAAGACCAATGTCCCAAACATCCATAAAGATACATACATACAAACACAACATATCCAAATCACAGATAAATTACATTACATTTCCAGATCATACAAATTAAGACGAGAAATATTAGTTAACTAAAATATGGTAGCGTATGCACACGGGAGAATGATGCACACAATATAACTCCACTCCTAGTACGAGGTTACATCCCATCTCAAGAGTTGGGGAATCGTACTGGCCTATCACGTTGGTTCCTAGTTATGTTTTAATCTACGAGCTTGTCAACAAAGGATTTCATGTAGAGTTGGATTGAAACGTATGCCAGTGGAACCTACTCAAATTTCAAGACCACCAAATCTAACAAACCCGCTTACACTATATTTGCTGCTCAGATGACGGATTCAACGTCATATTCACCATATTTAACTTCCAAGACCTCCACTTTTAACTAAAAGTATGGTATGCGAAGTATGTATTGGTGTTTAAAGAAAAATACACATCACAAGACTTGTACATTTGAAAACGGTTGAATACATATGAAAACAAAAAAGGGTTGGAATTATAGGGAGACATTCTTTTGAGAACCAACAATATGTTAAAAACCGTGAGAATTACATTAACTCTTGCACCATTTATAATATAAATTGACTATAATTCATATACATTTCAATATGTTTAAGGTTTGATTTTAAAAGACATGGAATTTATAGTCATTTTTTTTAAATACATATACATACTCACACTATATGCACAAATGAATGCATATATGCATATTTTTATATTTTTTTTAAAAAAATTCAGGAGAGAGTAGATAAACTCAAGAGTAAAATTCATTTTTGGCCCCTATGGTTTGGTTAAAATAACGGTTTTGGTCAATTAGTTTCAATTTGACTTTTTTGCTCCCTGTGGTTACCTAACTGTCTCAATTAAACCCTTGATACTAACTCCGTTAGTTTTTTCTTTTAAAATTATGGGCATGTTAGTCTTTTCACATATATGGGCTAATTGTGTAATTTACTCAAATTAATAAGGACTATTTTTATAAATTACATAAAACAAAAAACTTGTCTTCCCCAAAATAAACCCTAGAACTTCAAATCCCTCCCCCTCTGCCTCCCCCTGCCACCACCAGCCACCCACTGCAAAATCGTAACCACCATCGCCACGCCAGTAAAATGATGATTTAGTACCTAAATTCCCACTAAAATTCAGTAAAATGATGATTTAGTACCTAAAATTCAAGATCTTGACATGAACACCACTAAAATTTCCAAATTGAAGATTTAGTAATCAAGCCAAAAGTCTAAACATTTCAACAAACACCTGGTACGCATATCTATAATGTAATCAAAAGCTTCAAGATTTTGATGATAACATTACCAAAAATTCCAAACTGATCCAAACCTAGAATTCCAACAAGTATTTGAATTTTGAACCATAAAGTCCAGATTCAAATGCGAATGCAGCACAAATCAAGTAAGACGGGAGGAGCAGGTCACCGGTGGTGGTGGTCAAAGGAGGAGCAGGTCACCGGTGGTATTAGCCTCGCAGGGATCTCCCATCGGGAGCCCTTCTCTCGAATTTTGGAAGCCCACCGCTGCCGCCTTCGCCTCGGAAGCCCACCGCCGCCTTGGCGGAGCGCTTCGGCTTCTTTGGCAGAGATACGGAGGTTAGTGAGGCACCAATTACGCCGGTCGATTAGGTCTTGAAACGGTGCGAAATCCAGCGAATGCCTACGGCTGTAATCGAGGACGCTCGGTGGTAGTGGTAGTGGTAGTGGTAGTGGTAGGGTTGTTGTGTTTGGAGTTGCGGAGAAGATATGCGAGGAAGTTGTGGTAGGGAAGATCGAGGAGTACAGAGTGAAGATCATATAACTTGTTTCAATTTGTTCATCGAATAAATTAGATCTAGAGTTTTCAATTTGGTTGGGTTGGGTTAGGTTTTTTGGTTTTTTTTTTTTTTTTTTTTTTTAGTAATTTACACATATGGTCCCTGGATTAGTTTAAGAAAATGATATAATTGATCCTTATTAGTAAAAAAAACTAAAATATCCTTATTTTTAAAAGAAAAAACTAACTGGGTTAGTGTCAGGGTTCTATTTTAGACAATTAGGTAACCACAAGGTGCAAAAAAGTCAAATTGAAACTAATGGATCAAAACCGTTATTTTAACCGAACCATAGGAGTCAAAAACGAAGTTTACTTTTAACTCAAACTAAGAGTGAGAAAAGATAAATAAAACATAATTGTTCGATTTTATTTTTTTCATCAAAACGATATGTACACATTTTGTACGGTTCTTTCGGTTCTCAACATATGTTTGATTCTCAAAAGAATATACTTCGGAATTATATAATGCATTTGGAATTGAGAAATTACACGATATTGTAACATACTTTCATATTCTTTATAATATTTTTTTATAATATAAAATAACACCAAAATAACCACAAATATATAGTAACATCTTTTATTTTATCATTTATTTATTATATCATTAAAAACCATTCCATGATAGATTTTGGTAGTTAATAATAGAGACTTAAAAGCTTAGTTGATACTTGGGCCGTTGATTTGGAGAAAAAAGCCCAAAATGTTTCTCCGACTCTTGTCCACCTTTCCAATTCTCATCAAACATTGCAAACAAATACGTCTCAATGTATCTTCCAGGCCTCGCCGGTGTCCCTGTCCTCTGTTTCACATGTGAAATCAGATTTCTATAGTAGGTTTCGGCGTTTTGCACCGACGCCCCGTTGTTCCCCGCCGACGGCCACCCACTCTCCGACACGACAATCTCCAGATTCCAACCACCAAGACGCCATTGAGCTGAATAATGAGCATCAAACATGGCATCAAAAAGATTCGAATACTGTCGATCGCCATCATTCACAACTGTTCCTGACGCGGTAAACAACGCATACGAGAGAGCAATATTCGAGTTGCCCGCGTAAGCGAAGTAAGGGTATATATTCGCCAGCATGGGCGAATTGTTTTCAATTAGGAACCCGATTATCGGCTTGATATACCATTCAATATTGTTCGCAAATGCGCCGTCCCTCGGTGGATACGAGACGGATAGAAGACCGGTGTAGGTTGCGGTTGAGACTTTGATCTGGTTAGCTAGCCCGGCATCTCTTATAGCTCTTTGAACATTTCTCATTGCGGGTAGTACGAAATTGGCAAACCTACGGCTATCGTTATTTGGATCAACTTCGTTTCCGACCGCAATGTACTTGAATCTGACATTCGGGTAGTTTACGATGTTGTTTCGGACCCAATTGGTTGCAGCATTTGGATCTTTGAGGGATTGGAGAGAATCGTTTGGAACATCGAGAATGAGTTCGATATTGGTTCCCCTGAGAGCTCGAAGAGTAGCTGCATTCGGAGCGTAAATTCGCATCTTCGTTATCCCGTTCCTCCTGTAAAGATTTACTACATCTTGTTCTGATGGCAGACCATCACCGAATTGGCCGTAGCAAACGCCTACTGATTGTGCATCTGTTTATGAAGATTTATCATTAAAAATAATCATCGTATGTAGGAGTGTTTATGATCCGGTTTATAGGTTTTGACGAAAATGCGGTTTTGAAAAAACACAAAACCAAACTGGTCGGGTTGGTTGAGTTGGTCGGAACGGCCAATTTTGACGGTTTAACAGTTCGATTATGACGGCGGATTTTAACCAATTTTTTTAAGTCATAGTTTTGTATTGATTTTTAAAAATGATAATGATGGTTCCTGAATGCAACACATGTAAAATAACTTCATATTTCTGAAATGGAAAAATAAATAACAAATGTTAAGGCCGTTTCTGTTTACACAGGAAGCTCCAAGTTTCAAACCGTAAAATCCGAAACTGTTCAAATCGAATAGTAACTTGAACCGGATATCCTTCAAACCGACCGATTAATTACTTCGATTTATAGGTTTATAAGGAACGCTAGTTTTCTATAGCGGTGATAACTAATATGTGATCAACTATAATTTCTAGGATTCCATGTGCTATAGGTAACACTAAGGAGAGATCTACGTAGAACACTACAAATTGCAAGAACATGCAAGATGAAATAGATCATTTATCTTTTTCAATTTTAAAAATTTTTAAAATATAAGAAATGACTGAAATACATTGTTCATTTATCTCTCCTAAATTCAAAAAAAATGAACAATGTCATTTATATATAGAACCTACATGTGTATGTAAAATATTAAAAACTATTGAATAAATTATTTTAATGGATTTTTATATACATAATATATGCATTTGTATGTAAGATAGAATTTTATTTTATTTTTTAAATATGAACCATTGATTAAAACATTAAATGATTTAGGATTTTTTTTTCTCGCAATAATAATTTAATATTTTGTAATAAACCTTAATATATATATATATATTATATATATATATAGGGGAAGGTTCCACTAAGAAGTGGTTTTTCGCTAAGAAACGCTAAGAAGTGGGTCAAACGAACTCCGATTGAGCTCATTCCAGCGACGTTGGAACCGTCTCATTGAACTCTAATCCGGACCCAAAAACCTAAACCCCCCTCCACCCGCACCCCCAAAAACCTAAACCCCCCTTCCAACCCCACCCCAAAAAGCCTAAAACCACCACCCCCCACCCCCCAAAAACCTAAACCCCCCAACCCCCCCAAAAACCTAAACCCACCCCCAAAAACCTAAACCTCCACCCCCACCCCCCAAAAAAACCTAAACCATAAAATCTAAACCCTAAAAGCTAAACCCTAAGACTAAACCATAAGGCTAAAACCCTAAAATTCAAACGTAAAATCTAAACCTTAAAAGCTTAACCCTAAAAGCTAAGATGATAGAGTTCGACGAGACGGTTCCAACGCCGCTGAAATGAGCTCAATCGGAGTTCGTTTGATATCGTTTCTAAGCGTTTTGGTCATTTCTTAGAGTTTTTAGCGAAAACATACTTCTTATTTGATCCTCCCCCTATATATATATATATATATATGTATAATAGATTGTTTTATATTGACAATATAAATACTTGTAGTACAAAAATCCAAAATTATAATCTTATAGAAATATATTTTTTCTTATATTTAGAAGCATATACAAAAATATGCACTTAATGTTAAACAATAGAAATAATAAACAAACAAAAAAATGCAAGTGGATTTACTAATTATTTTTATTTTTATTATTATTATTATTATTATTATTATTATTATTATTATTTTGTATGTTTTTAAGCATGGACATTTAACCAATATACCCACACTTAAGTTAAAGCTATAAAAACTTAAAATCAATTCGTCACGAATACGATTTGAAACATGCATGAACTTTATAGTAGTTGTACGTATCTTACAACATATAAACTAATAAGATCATATAGTTTATCTTTGCTCATAAGTTTTTATGGGTTACCATCAGCAATCGCGTGGGATTTATGGACTAACGGGTTATAAACAAGTTGTAAATGACTCTTATGGGTTTATGGATTGCAATAAAATTGCAAATGTGTGGACCGGTCAAATTTATGAATTACATTATTTTAAAAAATAATCCAACTTTAAACAATATATTTAATTTTAGTACACCCCAAACACAAGCCGTTTATTAAAATGCTAAGCAAATCAACCCAAAAACGACATGTGCTTAAAGTAACCAACTTAAAACCTGGTTATTTTCGAATTAGGTTCACGTGTTTTCGACACCTGTATTTACTAGTTTATTTTACACCTTGTATGTATCCTTATTGTTTCACACACATGATAAATATCGATATATATAGTGAGAGAGAGAGAGACCTGAGAAGATGAGAAGCTTCAGAAGGCTGAGCAAGTAGAGTAGTAGGAGCTTTGATGCCATAGTTTGAGTTTATGGAATTTGTTTTTGCCATGAAACCATATTTATATTGAATAAAATCCATCGTCAACCAACTCAGTCAACTCAAATAAAATATAAATACGGTTTGTTTTTCATTTTCCTTTACAATGTTTAATAAACTTAAGAACCATATGAAACCAGTGTTGGTCAAAATAAAGTTTTATGAAACCGAAATCAATTTTCAAAGTTGTATATATATAGCATTTTTATTTATTATATTTGAGTTTGATTTTATAAAAAAAATCATATGTTATCCTATTGGTTTTCAATGAAATTGAGCTTTTAAATCTAACCAGGTCAGTTCAACCTTTTTCTTAAATCTAATCAGGATCGGTTCAATCTTTTTCAGATTCTAAAGCAAATCCTAAAATTTAGGTTTTTTTCATAATAAACATAATTATTTTCCGAATTAATTTCGCTTTTAGCCCCTGTGATTTGTCCTGTTTAACCCTTTCATTCCAAAAATGAATCTTTTAACATATCAGCCCCTAAGGTTTCATTTTTGTAACCATTTCAGCCCTTGCTACTAACTTTGTTAACGTTTTCTATTAAGTATATGAGCATTTTAGTAATTTTATTTTTAAGGGATTAGTTTAATCATTTCAGTCCAATAAAAACTTTTTTTAGTTTTTTGATAAATTTTTTTACTTATTTAAAAACTTTTTTAAAATCATTTTTGTAGTTTTTTTTTTCATAAAAACGTTTTTTAACTTTTCTACAAATATGTTTTTAATGTTTTCATAAAAAAGTTTTTAAAAACATTTTTTTTACTTTTTTATAAAAAACATTTTTTAGCTTTTTCATAAAATGTGCGATTAAAGAGAACGTTTTAAAACTAAATTTCAAAAGGATTAAAAAAACCCTTTCTCTAAAAAAAATATAAGAGAAACCTTTCTAAAATAAATTTAAAAAAATATACATTCTTAAAATAGTAAAAAAAATTAATAGTTAAAAAAACATTTAACGTTTTTTTATAAAAAAATTTAAAAACGTTTTTATGAAAAAATTAAAAAAAATATTTGTAGAAAAGTTAAAAAACGTTTTTTTTAAAAAAGACGTTTTATTGAAAAAAAAACTAAAAAAATGATTTTAAAAAGGTTAAAAAAAAAGTTTTTAAATAAGTAAAAAAATATCAAAAAACTAAGAAAAAGTTTTTATTAGATTGAAATGGTTAAACTAGTCCCTTAAAAATAAAATTACTAAAATGCCCCTATACTTAATAGAAAAAGTTAACAAAGTTAGTAGCAGGGGCTGAAATGGTTACAAAAATGTAACCTCAGAGGCTGATATGTTAAAAGATTTTTTTTTGGACTGAAAGGGTAAAACAAGGCAAACCACAGGGGCTAAAAGCGAAATTTACTCTTATTTTCCTTACAATTTTAATGATGACTTACCATCATTACTGAATTTAATATGCATATAAATTGCAAACAAACGCGTCACACTATAATCATGTATTATGCTATACAGTAATACACTGCTAATTGTTAGATTACTGTTAGATTTATTTTACTTTATTACTCATTAATTTTATTTATATTTTTATCTTTTTCTTTCCCATGGAGCCGGGGGTCTAAACGGGAGCAGCCTCTCTATCCCTTGGGATAGGGTAAGGTTTGCCCTCATCACACCCTCCCAAGACCCTACTAATAGCGTTAGCTATGTGTGGGATTATACTGGGTATGTTTGGTTTGGTTTGGTATGCTATACAGTAATATTTGTCGGTTAGAAGATTAGCGAACCTCGGTATGAGCGTTGTTGAGTAGCAACCTATTGCAACCGAAAATGAGTGTTGGTTTCTCACCCACGCATATTGAGTAGCCACCTGTTAATTATATTATTTAATATTTTATATTATTAGGGTTTACTAGTGATAAACCCACGAGCCGAGTCAGGTTTCTAAGGTTTCTAGTTTCTTTCATATATATTGAGGGTTGCTATCCATTGTGATTTATAGCTTTCAGATCTAACATTATATTCCAGTCTCTTTTACATGGCATCATAGCTAAGGCTTTACATGGTTTCATGTTGTTCCTGAAGTCCGGTCCTGTTCTTATTCTTACAAGGATCATGTTCCTGATGTTTTATTCTTACAAGAATCATGTTCCTACTGTATTATTCTTACAAGAATTATGTTGCATGCTTGTGTTTCGGTCTAGTTTTTCAGTTATGTTTTTAAGTTTTATTCGTAACAAGTAGGTCATGATTAACATTCGTGCTCCAACTTGATGAGGGATGTTACTTATATTATTCAGTATTTTATATTATTAGGGTTTATTAGTAATAAGCCCATAGGGCCAGTTTAGTTTATGGGGTTCCTAGGGTTTCTAGTTTCTTTGTTATATATTGAATGTTCCCTTCCATTATAATTTATAGTTTTCAGATTTAATATTGCAGTCTCTTTTACACCACCCATAGACCATATCCCATTTTACATGAAATAAAATAGTAAAACAATTAAATTTTATAGTACGACAATGAGATATTACAATAATAATATTTACTAAAAACTAAAAAGTTTGTCCTTAAAAATAACATTGAATAATAGTAAAGAGCATTTAACTGATCATGACCTTTTTGCTGATGCAGTGTCACCCTTTTCTTCATTAGTTTTTCTTCTTCTTCTTCTTCTTCTTCTTCTTCTTCTTCTTCTTCTTCTTCTTCTTCTTCTTCTTCTTCTTCTTCTTCTTCTTCTTCTTCTTCTTCTTCTTCTTCTTCTTCTTCTTCTTCTTCTTCTTCTTCTTCTAATTATTAGTATTATTGGTTTACGAGTAAATTACAGAAATAATCTTTGTAATTTATAGATTGTCGTACCAACCTCCTTTTGTGGCTTGTTGGATTTCAAGCACAACTTGGCATCAAAAGATCACAAGTTCAAGGTTTGGTAGAAAGAGACACGAGAAATTTACAGATTGTTATGGACTTAAAGATTATATGAATAAATTTATATTGATTATTTTTATTTTTAAAAAATATAATATAATATAAACATTTCTTTAATAGACGCCAACTAAAAACTATTGTTAAGTATTTTAAAATAACAATTTACATTTATGTTCGTATAAAAGTAAATAAAAGTAAATCATGAAACTAATCATTGTTTAAATGTGTATACCTCTATCAGGATTTAAAATCACATTGCACGTGAAATATGCCCCATGGATCACCTTTTCATCACATATCATCAATAGAACAATGTTTTGCTTATAAAATTCAATCCATAAGCGAACCTGACTCGTGTATTCTTTGCAACTCAGGAATATGGTTATAAGTAGTCCTATTTAATGCATGAAGTTTAGTTTAGACACATCTATAAACCAATTTCGCAACTTATCTAAATGCATGCAGACAAATATATCAATATGAATCAGTGATATTTTTATCAATCGAGTGATCCAAGCATATTAGATATCTTTAAAATCACAAGATCAATCAATGTTTTTGGTTGGTTCGTGAAGTCAATTATGTGAGCAGTGTTTTGCAATGTTATCACCTTATCAAAATGTCAAAGAACAACTAATGACACTTCATAGCTGTAGGTTTTTTGACAACCAAAGAAAATTGGTGTGGCATATATGTGTCTATTGCTCTTTTATAAAGGATTGAATCTTCTTTCCATTTTAATAATTTTAAAGTAGCATCTCTGAGATTTAAGTACCTTTTAATTCCTTTACGACGTAGAGAAGTTGGCTGAGAATGTTGGTCAAACGTTGTCTTAAATCGCCTAACAACTCATTCCAATGAGCATTCACCACTGTTTGTGCATTTTTAACAATTTATGTTGTCGGTGTTCATATAATCTCTCCTTTTGCTAGGTTGATAGTGTTAGATATTGTTTTCATACGATTATTTTAGTGATCAAATTTAACCATATAATGCAACATTGATAACCTAGGAGTAGTTGTTTTTAATGCATGTTTTTTTGATAGAGAATGGCCTTGAGGGAAGAGACCGGAAGTAATCACTTCACTAGGGGTTTGTGTCTTGTTAAGTGTTTAGCATGATGTACATGCATTATACAACCAAGAGACGAAACGTTTGTCAATTGAGAATCATTCCTTTAAGACTTGAGATCCCGAGCTTATACATGAGTTTTTCCTACACCAAAAACACCCCAATAAACATTCTAGTAATGGTTTAGGCATTACACAATAACCCCCAAGTGCATAACTCAAAAAAATTGCCAAAAATCCCCGAATTAGCATAATGGCCGGCGTAGGCAGTGGGTAACCAAGGTAGGCTACGCCGGCTGGTGTAGCTACGCTAGCCATCAGATCATGCAATTCACAATCCCCATCTGTAACAACAGCCACAAAAATGTTCGAGAAATGCCAAGGTTAGAACCTAAAGGGCTTGTTGTATCTAAAGTACATAAGTCCAAGGTTAAAAAGGAAAAAAAAATGATATTTAAGACCTTAGCGGACGCTAAGGTAAACCCTAACGGTCCGCTACGGGTGCATGTTTGTTGGTAAAGGGTCCGCTAAGGAACCCCCACCCTGTGTCATTGGGTGGGGGACCACCACCACATGGGTAACGGTCCGCTACTTGGTTGTTAAGCAATAAGTCCACGTGTGACACGTGTCTGCTGACTAATGGGCAATTATTTCGACACGTGTACTCGTGGCGGACCGCCACGCCATATGGTAACGGTCCGTCAGCCGCAATGTTCTGAGAATTCGCCACGTAGAAGGGTGGCGGACCGCTGCGCTTCCTGGAAACGGTTCGCTAGCCGCAAAACCATGTTTGGTCCAAGCAGCGAATGACATTTAGGGCTGGCGTAATCCAAGGCGGTGGCGCCGCCTTCGTAGTGGTCCGCTACGGGTCTGGTTTCCAGCATATAAATAGTTGGACCTTTTCAGTCGATTCTTTCATCCCAAACACAAAACTCACTTCCAAAACTTGTTCCAGAGCTCTCCTAGACGACTCCCGACGATCCCAGTTCAATTCCCTCTCCTCGTAGTGCCCGGTTAAGCAAAAAACGCTCGTAGAAAGGTCGAGACGCTAGAGAAAACAAGATAAGAAGCTAGTCTATAAATTTCAAACTCTAGAGGCTCATTCCTTTTACAAGGTGAATACTTTATCTATTACAAAACTTATGTCAAACCATTTACATTTACGAAAATGGCCAAATAAAGGTTAAGGGAATAATGTTCAACGTTCTTCTACGAACAAAGCATTCAGGCCATAGGTATACGTAAAACTTGCAAGATATACACGGGTTTCGGGTAAAAGTCCCGGATTACGGCCGGTGCTTATCTTATAACAAATTCGGAGGCGTGGACCTGTCCGTTGTTATAAGCTATGACGCCAGTGTGTACTGTGGTGGGATTGAACAGGACGGGCCTGCTGAATGTGTAGATTGAACACAAAGTTGTGATTATGAAATTAATACTTGTTTGTGCCAAATGCTTTTTAGTGTCAAGATAATTGTATTCACCGGCGTTCGCGTTGACATTTTATTTTCAAAATGTTTTCAGGGAACAAATAAAACATGATGAAAATGGGATAAGGGCAGACATCAGATCTGGCCCATGATATAGAGAGAGGGCAGATATAAGATCTGACCCTGTGAAAAGGATAACTTACATGTTGGATTCTCAGGCCTCGGGTATTGGAAATCCTAAACAAAGAAAATGGAGATAGGACCGGGGGACTGATCAACACTGGATAGTACTATTTCTGATGGTTGTATATGTATTTGATTTCAAACTCAGTTTTGTAATCAAAGGGTATTTAATTCCCTATGTTTATGAAAGTAAATACAAGACTTTTGTTTTCCAACTAAGTTTTGATATTTACAAATACAACCCTCGAGGTTGAAAGAATGATGAAACGGTCCTTTTGAAAAAGACTTCCGTTGTATTTATAAAAACTCTAAAAATCAAATCAGGTACCAATCGATGCCGCACACGTCCACGGGGTGCCTGAGGTGGGGTATGACACCATCATCAATAATACTAGGTTAACATTTCAATCAGGAATTTAACCATTTAATCCTTTAAATTCAACCAATTAGGGTTATTTAACAAAAACCTGTAAGGCCCCCGAAACCGGGCACCCTACAGTTGGGTCATATCACAGGGTTTTCCTTGAAAACGCTCAATTCTTTATAAAACATACAACGAAAGTCTTACTCAAAATAGTAATTATCTTTTAAAATCATTATCGTCCTTAACCTTTCCTTACGAATGCATGCACACCGATCCGAGTAGCACCGCTCCCAAGCCAAGATACGTCATCCACAGAAATCACCTGCAAAACAGTCTAACATACATACAAAGTCAGCTACGTTGAGTGAGTTTTAACAGTTTATTTTAAACATAAACATTCTCGTCACAAATATCATTTATTTCCGACTCAGGACATTCCATTCCTTTATAAAACAGTTTGTCATTTATTAACATATCAGTAACCCACGTCACCTACCATTTCCCATAAGGGTCCAACAACCTAAGAATCAACCCACAACCATAACCAGTAAATCTCACTGACATGGATCGAACTTACCACACTCCTAACTTGTAATCTACCACACGTATCCACACGAAATTCGGTTAACTCCACCGACCCTAGGCATAGACCTATTAAGCCTTAACCAAGACTAACACAAGGTCTACTGACACATCAGTCGTAAACAAGTCATCGTATCAACACAGCCGTCAAGCTAATGCTTAACACCGAAAGCAACAACATCATAACACAAAGATTATTAATTAAGATTGCATGCAAATAAATCAAAATATTATGCACACAATAATTACATGCGAAGGATTTCACCGGTCTCATCACAGCTGCCCTAGTCAGGGTTACCCTCTTCAGGGTATTCATCTCATCACCGCCCCCGAAGGGCATTTGTCACCCATAGTGACTACCCGAAGGACCTCGTCCTTTCATCATCAATTTGGCGTGTCACAAGGACAACGGCGCCAGCCTACACAACAACAAGTAAGTAACACACAGCAGCACACAATCATTTATTATGACTCGTTACCTAGGCATGAACCACATACGTACACCCATAGTAACGCATCCTAGTCATACCCACACAACGTTTAAACTCATTACCCGACCCATCTCGAATGAGTCATAAGACAACACACAAGCATTATACCGACTTCTAACCCATACATCCTAAGGACACCTCATAGACACTTAGCTTCATTATTGAATATTTAACTCATAAAACCCTTCAGGTTTAACCCCAAAACTCGTAACACGTTTAATTAATAAAATAAAACATGCAGGTATGTACAATAGCCCCAAAACGGTAAAAACAGTAAAGAGAGGATTAGAAACTCACCGGTTACGAAGATCCAAGTCCTGCTCAGCAACCGTCCTCTCGCACGAAAAACCAACCTGTAAAACGTATGTTCTAAGATCAGAGTACGTTCAAACCGTACGTCGAATAACGTATAACCTATAATCCTACATCTCATCTCCTCAGCTCCTCGCTCCTTTCCCACGAAAACCCTAGTTCCACGGGTACACGGTTCGTACCGCTCTTGACCCGCTTAGAACTCGAATACACGAACCGAGTTCCATGCATGCATGCACGTAACACCGCCATGCAAACCCTAACCGCCAAAACCCTAATCGTCTTTCGTCTCCTCCACCGTGCACCACCATGCACGGCGACTTTGTAACACCCAAAATTTTTGACCAATTTTAACTTTTAAAACATAAGCGGAAGTAGGTCCCATAACATTCTTAACAAAACAACACTGCTTTTGTTTAATAATGACCACCCGAGGTCCCAAAAACAAAACGAGTTTCAACAATACCTAAGTCAACTATGACAGTTTGACTTAACTATGGTTAGTTGTTTACAAGTTCAAAACGAAAGTTCTACTACTTGACTACATTCATTTATACATTTAAAAGGTTTAAGCACTCATAGGGAGGCTTAAACATACAACGGTTGCACTCAAAAGGTCTTCCAATGAGAATCCATAGCTTGAAATATGACCCGAGACTAGATCGGAGCTTTTTCTACCTAAAGACATCCAAACAAACAAACATTAGTAATGATAGACACCCCTTAGGACCCTTTATAAGTTAAAACCTCAACTCAGGTCAAAACGACACTTTTCGAACTCATTTTAGCACAAATCAGAGGAGTTTCAGTTCATCATGCGCTGACCAGCGCAAGCTGCGCCAAAACCAGCGTAAATTGTGCTGGTATCAGGTCTGCACACAGCAAAATCCGGTTTAATGGTGTTCCAACCCTCCCGACTCGACCCCCGGACGTTTTGACAACTCCATAACGATATGCCATTATTATAAACATCATATAACACTTCCTTAATACTCCATAAGGATTCTTGTGAATTCAAGACAATCAAACACATTTAGATTTGAAAGTAACAACTAGTTATACCATAAATTACAAAGCTTAACACTTCAAATTTTTAACACATCTTTGTGAGGTTCGAAACCTCAAGTTACTTGCACATATGCGAGATTATTATATCTCAAACCCCAAGTCACTCTTGTGTGATTCTTTTAATCACAAACACATACCACCATTGTGAGGTTCTTAGACCTCAATTACACCCGCCTTTATGAAGTTCATAACTTCAATTACTACATGTGAGGTTCTTAGACCTCAATAACAATCTTTAACATACTACAATGTACACATATACACAAGTTACACAAACCATACTTTGTACTTAACATGTGGGGTTCAAAGACCCCAATCCACCCATTTGAATGTAAAGTTCATGACTTCAATCCTCAAATACAATTCCACACTTTGTATATAAAACATAAGCATTCAAGAGTTTCTAAATAATAATCAACAATCAACAACAATTAGCCTACTACTACCATTACTAAGTAAGTGCAAGGCACTTACCTTGTGATTTAGACTCAACAACAATTAGCCTACTACTACCATTACTAAGTAAGTGCAAGGCACTTACCTTGTGATTTAGACGATTCCAGGTTAGCTTCAATCTTAGGCACACGATCACCTATACAAATTATCTCAACATTAGTCTAGACATCTCAGTTTACACCAATTGAGATTCTAACACACCCATATCACCAAATAACCAACATTCCCATTTGTCTAGGGTAGATTAATATAATCAAACCCTTAACACCCTTTTAACCCAAATGACCCGTTTAAGAAATCATCCAAGTTCCACCAAACTCCCATTTTACAAAACACCATAAAAAAATGGGGATTTATAGTTAATTGTGTATCTATTAACTCCCTAGACACTTAACTAACCTCAATTAAGCATTCTAACATCATTAAATCAAAAACCCCTCAAATTTCCCTCAAGAACCCTAATTCTTGAATCCACAAATTAGGTGTTTAGATGATGTTATTTACTTCTCATTACATCAAATTAAGCTAAACAACCGCTTAATTCAAGTTTATAAACATCTAATTCACCCTCAACAGCCCCAACTCGGATTTCACCCAAAACCCACCAAGAACACCTCAAATGATGGATTCAAGAGATGAAAGATTACTTACTTGATTGTTAAAGGAAGATGTGCACACCAAAATCCTCTAATCTCACATGCAAACACTTGGATTTCAGATCTCAGGTTCACACCTCTTCTTCTTCACTTGCAAAACACCAAGAACACACCTATGTGTGTGATTTGTGATCCCCCCCTCCCTTTTTGGCCAGATTTGACAAATTTACAAAACAGCCCCTGAAGTTCTAAAAATAACCCCTTACACCCAAACTAGATAAATTAATATTTGTAACAAACATCCAACTCTCCATTTTATTTATTTACACCCATATAATATATTAGAATTATATTATACTAATAACCCGGAAGTTGGTTCGTTACAGTCTTCGTCTTCTCATTCGAGCCAAACCCTAACTAACACCACCGCTACCATCCCCGATGGACTCCACCCGTGCCGTCCCATACACCAGATATATTACCATCGTCGTCATCGTCGTACCACTTCTATCCTTGAGCACCGACACCATCGAACGCCACCGTTAACGCGTGCCGTAAACACCATTGGCATCCCGCCGGTCACCACCGGCTTCTGCCGACTCCATCGGACCACCTGCTGGATTTGGCTAGCCGCGTCACCCCTCCACAGCCGCCGTCGGGTCTCCCCCGCAGGCTATCGTTGTCTTCTGTTTTCGTCTCCTCCGCCGTGAGCCACGTGAGCACCGCCACCACTTTGTTTCACGCCACCCCTCCTTTTCCTTTCTGTCGGCAGGCGACCACCATACTTAGCCGCCGCCGTTCACCCCCACAGCCTCCTCCACCGGTCGTCCCTCACCTTCCTAACAACCATACACGCCGAACAAAACAAGAACTGATAATAATGTGAAACGGGAATACCTGTACGCATTCCCGGGATCACACGATCGAGTTATTGCCGTTGCACCGCCCTGCCGTCGTCCTCCCTTCTTCTCCGACCGTTTCTCTTCCTCCCATCGCCTTCTCTGCTGTCGCACGCCTAGGGTCAAAGATGGGCCTAGGGTTTGTACTTAGAGGGGTATTTAAACCTCCCCATGTTTCGCTTCGGGTCCCTCCTATATCCATCTCGCACGTTTAGATCTCGAACTTTTTTAAACGGATAGTTGTGTCTATTTCGGTAGTTAAACACACCCCATTTGATCCACCCTACTCATTATTACGTTATATATGGATTCGGGTCGTCCACTAACCCGAACCATTAGCTTCTGGATTTTCGGGATATTACAAAACCCAACAAGAACTCCATTAATGGAGATGTAGAAGAGGAAGAGAGACATACGCAAATTCCAAGAAGTTGATCCCCCCCCCTCTTTCCCTCCCGCTTTTCACGACAAACACACACTAAAAACGTGTGTGTCGCGATCCCCTCCCCATCAAATATTAGACTCCAATTTAAAAAAAAGTATACTCATAATCCGGTTGCACTTCATATTTCAACTCTTTTAACCTAAAGTCTAGAATTTGCATTTAAGCCTTTAAACCTTAACTTAGCTTAATTCCACTTTCACCCCCGTAATATAATTTAGACATAAAATTTAAAGTGCCACATAATATTATATTTTGAAATTTGGTTTGTTACAGAAAACTTGTAATATTTTCGAGACGTGTTATTCTATCAAGCTTGCATTATTTTGTTAAAAGTAGTTAATTTAATAAAATCTAAGCAACTTTTGAACCTAACATAAGATGAGGATGTTTGACCTTAAAAACATATCAATGAAACGTTGTTACTACCCACTTAAACATCATTTAAATTCGGGTGTGTAATTACAACCAACTTAACTTACGATGTCAAAAAAACATGTTATGTAATGCTTATTGATTCTCATATCCCTCATCATTGTATTAGTGTTATGTTTTATAGTTATCAACTACAATATATGTAGTTTTCATAGCTTGAAAATGTATTTAGCTTCATTTTAACTTTACTTCTTTAGCAATTATATTAAATAAAAATACAATCGTAATATGTAATTATTTATTTTGAATATGGTTTTGTGTATTAGCTCTCCAAATGTAATAATACAACATGAATACGCTAGCCAAAATTAATATACACAGAGTAAACTCGTACCGTATAATGTGAACTGACATCACCCCTATGACGTCATGCACAGCCTATATTAACTACCACCAAAAATATCACCTTCCTCACAAACCCCTTAGCTACCTAGTGGACACTCACCGGTCACCATAACTAAAATTGAATCTCTAACCTTTAAAATAAACCCAATAAATCAGCGTTAAACAAATAAAATTTAAAATTCGATGTTTGAACATACAAACTTTAAAAACTATCACTGAAAACCATATATATATATATATATATATATATATATATATATATAGGGTTGGGTTCCAGAGAAAACCAATAGTTAGGCAAAAACTGAAAAAACCAATCTTAGTCGTTGATTATTAGTGATCAATGGTCTATGTTATCTAGGGGTTTGAGTGTAAATATAAACAATTAAAAAACTAGATTTTAATGCTTTAAGGGTAAAAACGGTATTTCATACGCTCTTAATATTGGAATCCTTATTTTACAAAATCACAATCCCTTAATATTCTCCTTTCTCTCTCTCTTAAACCCTTTAAGGCTCGAAAGGTATAATATTTTGGTTTATTCAAAATCAAACAATGTTCTTGACGTAATTTGTATGTGTGTAAAAAAAATCTTATTGCATGTTATACCAGTTTAATGTAATTCCTAAATGTGGATTTTTAAATTTTTTTTTAAAGTTATATGGATTACAAGGACAATTAGGCTATTAGTATTTGATTCTTCATATAATTATTGAATTACGTATGAGTAATACAAAGAACCACATTATTTTTTATTGGTTACGTATATGTATTCAACGAAAACAGAAGATAGGTGTGTTAATATCCAACATTAGTATCTACTGTTTACGTATACGTATTCAAGGATTAACAAATATTATAAATTGTATTTTTGGAAATATGTATCCATGTGTTATGTAATTAGTAGTTGTCTGTAAATTACGTATTAGTATTACAAAGAACCACATTATTTTTTATTGGTTACGTATATGTATTCAACTAAACATAAGATAAGATAGGTGTGTTAATATCCCACATTAGTACCTACTGTTTACGTATATGTATTCAAGGATAGGCGAACCGAGAGAAGTTGCAAGAACATAAGGTATGTATAATATGTTATATAGATTATGTTCTTTTTATTATTATAGTACATAATTTGTATTAGATACATATATGCACTTTAGGTAATTACCCATTACCTTTTTATTACGGTACTGTCTTAAGTTTTAGCCATATGTATAGGAAGTATATATAGAATACGTATATGTAAATTTGTATGTGTAATTTTTATCTATTATAAATTTTAGGTGATGACAAACCCTGGTTCAAAAGTCTGGAAATTGTATCCATGTTGGTTCACCCCATCTTATCAAATATGTTTGGGGTTGGTCTGTTTCCTTGGCCTAATTTCCCTGCTCAAGAAGCATCATTCATGAGGGTTTGATCCAAAAGAATGATAATTTTTAAATGAAGTAGTTAGAGGAAACATTTGTTTCCAGACAACCAAATCAGTAGGTAATTAGTAAACAAATAGCTAATTAAGGTCAAAGTTGCATGTACCAAATAATGTTTTCAGTTATAATGATAAAGTTGAAAATCAAATATGTTCTTTGTTTTCCTTTAAGAAATATTTGTGAATACCATAACAATTAAAACATACCTGGGATTTATGGGATAAGTAATCATGTGTCATTACCTTAAAAAAATCTACCTGATGTTCTTTGTTTGTTTATGAGTTCTTTAATCTTCCCAATGAAGTCAAGACGATATAATATACCCAGAGTTCTTTGTTGTATTTTTCGTATGATCAAATTATGTTAGATCATTTGAATTATTCAACAAAAAAGAAAATAATTATAGATTAGAGAGAATCAAGGGATTCAATACTAAAAATATATAATTACCTAAAATAGTGGAAGTTGAATTTTACTTAAATACCCTTTCAAAAATAAAAATAGAAAATTAATTAGAAATTACGTGATTGGTGGATATTGGTTTTCTTGGTTTTCGCCTAACTTAATGGTTTTCTCTTGATCCTCTCCCTATATATATATATATATATATATATATATATCTGTTATGAGAAAATCAAACCATGAATTGAAAGTGTGAAACTAATTAAATTCGATGGAGGTGGAGTGCACTATTGCCGGAGATGAGGATGATGGTAATGGGGCACATTAGAAAGATAGAAGGTGGAGGTTGATTTTATCAGACGTCTTTCGTAAAAATATTAACGCTTAATATCGTTAAAAAAATACTCTATATTCTAGTTTTATATGATAGATTATTCAATCTAATTTTCATATATTAAAGTCTCATAATTTTTTTTAAAATACATGGGTTAATGAAATCTATATCTATATCTATACTATATAATAAATAAAGATTTTGATGGTACACTTGTCACTCTCTCATGAATCCTTAACATTTTTTTCTCTTCTATCTCTATTATTAATTAGACAAATTTTTTTAATTGTTTTTATAATTTTTTTCCCCTCATCTCTCTCATATTAAATAATAATGATTTATATATTCCTTTTGTAAAACGTTTTTCATAAACATGTAATATGCAAATCTTTGTTACTAAGTATATATAACATTGCATTTATTCAACTCGTGTAATACACCGAGTTTCAAAAGTTTAATATGAATTAACATGTATCAGTTACATACAAAAAATTAATACTCAGCTAAAAAAATATTTTAAAAATTAACTTAACAGAATTTATAAATGTCATGTAATATTTTATTCAACCCGTGTAAATACACGGGTTTTTAAAGGCATAAATTTTTTATTACTAAGTATATATAACATTATATTTATTCAATTCGTGTAATACACGAGATTCTAACCTAGTTAATGATAAATATTGGTTACTATCACAATAATTACATTTATATATATATATATATATATATATATACTACCTAATAAATAAAAATCTTAAGGACACATGACATGATTTTAGACCTGCTTAACTTGTGTTTTCCCGCCTCTTTCTTATATTAAATATATAAATTTATTTAATTATTTTTATAATTTTTTGTTTACCGCCTCTCTCTCCTATTCAATAATAATGATTTATATAATTCTTTTTTATAATTTTTTTATTTTAAAAAAAGTTAGGTTTATTCATAAAACAATTTTATAAATTGAACATTTCGTTCATTCTTTTTATAAAACATTAAAAAAATAACTATATAACGTTTCTATAATTTATATTAAAAAATTATGTAATATGTCATAAATATGTAATATGCAAATCCGTATTACTAAATATAAATTATATTTATTCAACCCGTGTAATACACGGGATTCTAACCTAGTGTATATATGTATATATATATATATATATTTTTATATATATATTTATATATATAGGGAATGGATCATTTGAGATGTTGATTTGGGTTTTGTTATATAATTTCATCACTTTTTATAAAAAAAATAAAAAAGTGCTGACTAATTTTAAAAAAAAAAGTTACAAAAGTGTTACATATGTTGCATTTCCAAAAACCGTCTTATTATTTGAAAACCATAATAACCACCGTCCAACAAATCACATAATTTGTAATTAGTTTTTTATTATTAAAAGGTATTATGATACAATAACACTCCCACTATTTTTGATAATTTGACTTGTAATCTCTTTATTTTCACAGTTTGATTTTTTTATATTAAAGCAAACCACCGACGGAGATGAGGAGGAAACCAGTGTATCTCTCCACCTCCATCGAATCCTTGGGTCACCATCAGACGCAAAGCCATAAAGGTCCAACGATGCCGCTAACCCGCCACCATGGTACCGCCGTTCAATTCGAGGTCTCACCAAATCCGATTTCCTCAGTACGTATACGATCGGAAGTTTTTGATTTATGTATATCATATCTCCGATCCGTGATTCTCAGGTCACCATTCTTGGTGATTGATAGAAATCCATATATTTAAAAACACCAAATAACTTTATAGTTTTTAATTCTTTTATCCATTTTGTTACAGACAAAATAGATCCATATGTATTGATTTAATACCGGACTCAAGAACACAAAAGCAGTATCATATTACGGAGGCTAATGAGACGGGGAGGGTGAATATGATGAATGCTCTAAGAGAGCCATACATGTATGTAACACATTTGGTATGTATATGTAACATAAGTGTTACATATACAATACATTTGGTACGTATATGTAATACATGTGTTACGTATATGTAACACATAGCGTTACATGTATCTAACATCGCTTACATATACGTAACACTAAGTGTTACATATTCGTAACAAGAAGAGATGTTCTTAGTTTCGTAAAATTGTGTAAGTTACGTTTTATAAAACTGTATATTTGGTTTTTTATCATCTTGTTTAGAGTAATAGTGGTGCCATGAAACTTGTTAAAATTAAAGAAATCATTAAGGAGGTTAATGTTTATGATGATGTAACACAGGTGTTACTTATATATAACACATAGTGTTACATGTATATAACACCACTTACAATATGTAACACTAACGTAACACCTCATGTTGCTTTATTTATATAACTAGGTTATGTACCCGTGTATTACACGGGTATACGTAATAAGTATATAAACAAACAAAATTATAACAGAACATTTCTTTCTTTATTAAATAAGCAAATAGAAAATTTACATTATAATTAAAAATATATAGAAAAATCATAAATCTATAAATATTTCTTGTAGACAACATTTGATGTTTGATTTATAAGTTTACCATAATTGTTTAATATAAGTAACTTTACTCCGTCTCTACTATTGACTCTTGTCCATGGGTGAAGACCGATTTTTTTTTAAATACAAACCAACTCTAGATAGTGATTGTCCATAACTTTTATTAATCGTTATTGCAAAAATTTGTCCATGACTTTTATTAATCATTATTGCAAAAATACTGATATTGGAAATTGTTTTCTTTGAAACTTGAAAGGAATCTTCTTATATGAAGGTATCAAATTAATTCTTGGAATAAAAGTATCATCTCAATTGAGTAGGTGTCGTTTTCAATGTTTTGTTGTCTACTTTTTAATTTCTCGTTCATAGGTCTCTCCCACAGGCTAATTATCTTAACCTTGATTGTAAAATCGGATTTCAATACGTCGAGATCATTCAATATTGTTATCTTTTTGTTTTCCATTTTTCAGTATGTGAAAACGTTGAAAAAAACGACAGGGAATATGAAAAATTAACTACCGAAACAAAACGAATGCTACAAATGTTAAAGATTTAACAATAGAAAATGAAAATAAAATTGAAACAAACCTTATTATGGACTTGGAATCTTTGCCTAATGTTTTATGTAATATTATGTGAATAGACGGTATGTGAGTATGTATTTATAGGGATTGAAGAGTTTTTAATTAAAGAAATGCTTATTTTCGGTAAATTATAATTAATATTATTTACAAAGTTAACGTGGTTGTAAGTTAATTAAAATATTTTACAATTTAGGAAAGTAATTAAAAATTAAAGTAAAATATGAAAACATTCAAAAATTAAAACAAATGATTACTCACACTTATTTAGAAACAATATTCTTTTTTGAAATTTAGTATACATTTAAGGGGCCGGTAATTGTACAAAGTGATTTTAGCGTACGAAGTGTACGAAGGCATCAGCATGCGACACGTGTTCAGTGGGCGAGGGGTAAATGCGTCCACGTAATAATAACGCATCAACATTTGTGTCACACCCTCGCCAAGGCGGAAACGCGAGGCGTGACGTTCATGGTTTCCAAAGCATATGATTACCGCAAACACATACATGATAAATGGATACATAAACAAGTTTAAAGTTTTACATTCCAAAATGTAAATTGAGTTTACAAAAAAATGAAGATTTCGCAAATATGACTCTATTACAATGAGTTATACAAGAGAAATCCCCCAAAAGTTGTATCCATCGTGCATGCATGTATCCTACATTGCTAACCTTGCGATCACGTTCAATTTCCTGAAAAACATACTTAAAATTGTCAACACTAGGTTGGTGAGTTCACAGGTTTAATCAAATAGTTCCTTGTAAAATTCAATTGTTCGTAAATAGTTTCAGGTGCATGTGATAAACAGAATAAAAATTGTTGACCCATTTGTAAACTAGCTAGGAATACAAATAATATGTTCCTACATGAGCCGTAACCAAACCATGACAATTGTACACGCCCCTAATTTCGTTATCCGGTTCTATGCAGCCATAAATCCTCCAGATTGTGGTTAGCGCGACTAACCATGACCGGGAGACGTCACTCTCCATAGTACTATTCATAGGACCCTAGGCTACAGTTAATGGTTACTAAATTGTTCCAGGGGACTTTAGCGGCCTCAAATCGTTTAACTCATGTAAACATAAAAGTCGAGTCTTATTCTCTTGTTATCACATAAAAATAGTTGTAAGTATGTTCTTCCCCCAAATATTGAAAACAGTAAAAAGGAGCCGTGAAACTCACCTTGTTTTTGTGTATGTTAGCAACGATAATTGTTCCAGTCAACCTTGACTATTCGTACCCTAATTACAAAAAGGGTAATTCTTGTTAAGACCGAACGTCTTATATGCAAATTGTTCACCGACTTAGTAAATCTGATTGCTTTTGTTTAAAATATCTTCTTAGTTTTTCAACACTTGTTTTGTTATAAAAACAGTTCTAAGTTAATGCCCAATGTGACTGATGAACAGATGTCGAAACTTCCTAGTTTCGATTGGGCAATTGAGTATCGAAACTTCCTAGTTTCGATTGAGTAGTTGGGTATCGAAACTACCTAGTTTCGATTGAACAGAACAGATGTCGAAACTTCCTAGTTTCGATTGAGCAAACTGGGCATCGAAACTTCCTAGTTTCGTTTGGATAATAGGTATCGAAACTACTTAGTTTCGATCAAACAGGTATCGAAACTCCTAGTTTCGATTGAGTAAACAAGTATTGAAACTCCTAGTTTCGATTGAGTAATAGGTATCGAAACTACCTAGTTTCGATCAAACAGGTATCGAAACTATAGTTTCGATTACTGAAATTTTGATTGACAGAATCAGTTTTAAAACTTTGTTCATACATATACGCATATATTCATGTCTAATCTTGGATTTCGACACACTTTTCTGGTTTTTCTTACTTGCGTTCGAACGATTTGTATGTTTAGCTACGGTTTTTTAAAGAAAATAATATAAATAATATTGAGTTTTTACCTAAAACAGAGAATGATGATTTTGAGAGAAACAGAGAATGATCTTGAGAAAAACACTTGGAACTCTTCTTATAGCACCGAAATATGGTGGATTTTGCCTTAAACTGGACTTCGACTTGAAGAGGATTGGGGAAAATTGTCGTAAGAAAATGAGATGAAATGAAGACAAAGAGAGAAGGGTATGCCTTTTATCTGAATTCTCACAGGCAGGTATGGGCTTTTAGGATGTGAGTGAAGTAGGAAGTGGGAGAATGGCCTTCCAGAATTTCGGCCGAAAAGTCAAAGGAGTGGTTTGGGTTAATAATAATTAGCTTTAAGTATTAATTTATTAATGGTATTAGTATCAATTAGAGTTCCAAATGGTAATTTAATTCGGTTTAGATTTTTCACGGTATTATAAATTTAACAAGTTTATGGCTCGTTAAAGAAAAATATTGAAATCTTGAATTGTATAATTCGTTGAGGTGATTATTTGTAGGTGTGAGTACCTAAAGGTGGCGCTACATAGTAACGTCTTCGAAAAGTCCATTATTTTACTTTTACGTATATTATATGATTTAGTCTTAAAAATAAATTATTGACCAATCGTAAAATTTGTGTAGCATATACGTCTGGATATTTTTCTGGTTATTTAATTTAATCCCTAACGTTCGCGTTTAGTCGGGTTATCCTGGTACGTGAACCGGTAACTCCTAGAATTACCAACTATGAAATGAGACCATGTACGGTTTTTGTTAGACCTTAATGTCCTTGATTGTGAAATTACGTAAATCTCGAAAACAATTATAATGTAAATTCGTTTATAACATGTACGGATATTGACCTGAAATGTCGGGTGTCACAATTTGTATAATCACGTAATCACTCTCAGCACATGAAAACATTTGTATAATCACGTAATCACGCATGTTGTATAATAACACATTTTCATAAATTAATCACGTAATCACGCAAATCACGTAATCACTCTCAGCATATCAACATTTCAAAAAAAAAGTTGATTTAAAAAAAATATAGCAAAAGTGTAATCAAATTAAAGAGAATAAAATACTAGATTTTATGGTGTAATTTTTTTTTAAAAATAATGTTGTATGAAAAAGTTATGCTTGTTTTAAAAAAATTGGGGAAACTTGTAAAAAGTCAACAAAGGTAAGTCATTCCAATTTTACCCTTTTCAGAATCTTTTTTTCACGCTTAAAACAATCATCTTTGATCTTAACTATTGATTTTCTAGATCAACGATCCAAAATACTTCCTACACTTCTCACCAAAAAATACTTTGTATTTAAACCTTTCTCTACATTTAAGATACGCGTGAAATATTTTTACCCGTGGGTAATAGGCGGGAAAACACAGAAACTATGCCCTCAGAGCTTGCCATTGTGTTCCACATTGTTTTCCTTTATTATATGTTATAGATATAGATTCTTTGTACGTACTGTTACATATATGTATTAATAATTATATTATGGTTCAACATCTGATGGATTGAATCAATGTTTGTTACATATACGTAAACATATATAAACCGCGAATTACATAAAAATTGGGTTTTCATTATCAAAAAATTCAAATAAAAAGTCTGGGATCGATTTTATAAATTTTATTTAATGATTCGTTGTTAAATTGGTGGGAGGGAGGGAGGGAGGGGATGTTTATGATTATGTCAATTTACAAAATAAAAAAAAATGTAATTTCCCAAATATAGCTCAAAAGTCTTAAATTAAATCCACTAACTTTCATATATTCACACGATTGCCATTAATGAATTTCAACCATCGATCAAGTTTAATCAATGGTTAAAACTTGATTTTCAAGGTTTTCTCGTTATCATTTGAACCTCTATATTGATATTGGATATTTATGGTATTAACCCAAATATAAAAAGAGTAAAACTTTATTTTAGATGATATGTCCTCAAGACAAAGAGCCTGAAGTCGTTACCTAAATCATATTATCATATTGAACTATAACATAAATAATTAAGAAACAAACTAACTTAAGATCTATATCTAATGCTTAAGAAGACAGAGAAGAATCTTAGCAAAGGCTTCCCAAGTTCTCATGGTTTGGAAATGAAAAGTCAGTAAACCCAAGGAAAAGCCTATCAAGGACATTACTTGTTCAACTCTGTTTAATTTATTCAAACATTATATTGACAATAATTACGTAATTTGTTTCTCATCTTAATGAAAGATATATTTTTACTTTATTTTTCTTTGTTTGATGTTGTTTATTGCCCATTTATAATATTGATTTTGAGTTGTTTGATTATGTTTCCCTAAAGATTTTTTTTGAGATGTTTATTGTAGTTTTGTTGCATATAAGCTATTTCTTATTTGTTTTTAAGTTGTTTTGTTGTTAATTGTTGTAGCCTAACTTGTCTGAGCTATTTTTGTGATTTGTCACACTTATTTTTAGAGGCGTTCCTTATTTGAAACACACTCGAAAAAACGATATTCGAACTGAATTGAAATCGAATTTGGTTTTCGAGTTTTCGAATTAGGTTAGCATCAAATTCGAGTTCAGAGTTCGGTTTTGGAATCTAATTCGAATTTGTGATTTCCATCCGATTCGACCTAAAACTGAATTAGAATTATACAAAAAAAATTTATAAAAGGTACATATATATTTTATTTATTATATATATTATTTATTTTTTTCTCATAATTCAGGTTATTCAAATCATTTTTTGAATTCTAATTCTAATTTAGGAATCAAATTTGGATTCGAATAACCAAAAATCCGACCCGATGAACATTCTTACTTATTCTACAACATCATCACATAATTTTCTGGATCCACCAATATATATTATATCAATGTATTTTATTTCTTTATGAAATATTTTTTTCAAATCCAATTTGAATTTTCAAAGCTCTAACAAACCGAATACAAAAAAGATTTTTTTTTCAACGGCGAACATTGAATGTTGTGACGTCGCAACCCCCGTCACATGGGAGAGCCTCGTCCAACTCCGGCCAATATGTTGTCTTTAACCGGGCCCACTTGGCGTCAGAGTTGGAAAGCATCCAAGGAAAAATCTCACCCAATACGGCCCCTTCCGGGCTTGAGGGAGAACAGAGGCTCGAACCCTGGATCGATGTGGGTAAAACCCAGGTGCATCAGCCTAAGAGCTAGGCCTCATTTGCATGCCGCAGAAACTAATAGGTAGGGCAGAGATTGAACCTGGGTCACAAGGAACACCAGGTTTGTCCCCTTACCACTCCACCACCGGCTTATTGACGAATACAAAATATATGTATATGGAGATCTATATGATTAGGTTTGTCCATTTTAGAACTTAAATGCTGGTATGCATTTAGGTTTGAGTCCTAGAATTTTGATCAATATGGAAAATTTAACAAGTCAATCACCTCATGGTCAAAGGGCAAGTGGAGACACCAAAGTCCTATATCACCGCAAAGGACTTTCTAAATTCTCAATGGCAATCGGCCAAACATGTGTTCCATCCAATGTTTTAAAAACCGGATTTTAAATCTTACCGGGTTGGGCTTAGAAATGGTTCATCCGGTTGTACCGGGCGGTTCAACCGGATTGACTAGTTAACCCTACATTCCATAAAAATACAACTTCAACTCAAAAAATAATCCAAAAGTACATGATTCCATAATAAAAATAATCCAAAAGTTAATCCATAATTAAAAAATTATCCAAAAGCACTCAATTTCTAATAAAGTTTTTTTAAATAATATTGTACAATTGCTCCAGGAGGTTTGATCAATCGATGCAGGAAGAGGAAAGGCCGATTAGGAATGGATTGATCGATCGATGGCTACTGGCGAGTTTAAAAGTTTTTGCTAAAACTTAATTTTTTTGGTTTAACCTAACATTTTTCTTTGGCCTAAAACCGGTACAACGGTCTAATCCTGTATTACCGGTAATACCGGCGGTTCAAGTTACAAACCGTTCTTCCAATTTATCGGGCTCAAACTTACCGGGCTAGTGACCGAGATCCGGTTCAAACGTATTACCGGGCGGTTTGAACCAGTTTATAAAACATTGGTTCCATCATATGTTATTATTTTAGTTTTAAAGAATAATAACTAAGTTAATGGATAATTTAACTACCCAAAAGTTAAACCCTAAAAGCTAAGATAGCAAAGATCGACGAGCCGGTTCTAATACCACTGGAATGAGTTCAATCGGAGTTCCCATGAGCCAGATATCGAGTTTTTAAAAATACCTTTAGGCTACTTAGGCAACACCCACTTTTTATTTGATCCTCCCTCTTAAGTTGTAATGTGTTATAATACGTTATAGTGGGTCATATTACGCTATAACGACATTGATATGAATCAAATTTTACATATTTTACATGCATAATCATCCTCATATCCGGTTGATTTAGAAGCAATCACATTAGAAAACATACTTAATTACTTCCCTTTTGATTTCTGCAGATTACTTGGCCTCTGATGTGCACTAAATTAGTCATATATTTCACATTAATTGCATCCCGATTATCATCGATTTCTTTACATATTGATTGGATTTGTTGCTCATTTAGCTTAAATTGTATTCTCAGGATATATTTGGCTTGAAACGAGCAAACGAGCGGAAAAACGAAGAAAACTGTCAGTAAATGGCATGCCCTCGTGCCCCTCTCTAGCAGAAAAGACAAAAGACTAGCAGCCAAGCACGGGTCGTGCCTCATCGGGCACGCCCTCGTGCTCAACCAGGAAAAGGACAATTGTCTCCCAACCAGTTGTAACACGAGGAGTACCCATGCAGTACGTTCACGAAAAAAGTTAAACGGTTACAACGTGGTCCCAACACGGGCCGTGCTCAACTGAGCACAAGCCGTGCCCCACTTCCCAAACAGTATAAATAGCTCAAGCCTTTGCCGTTTTAGAGGTTCCATCTTTAGGAGAAATTACTCACTTTTGGCACTCGGGAACTAGGGTTTTGAGGCTGTTTGAAGGCCTTGGAAGATCCATTCACAATCAAGAAGAAGTTTTAACATCACCACACCATTCCACTTTGAAGCTTTGGTTATATCATTTTATTTTGTTATGATTTGCATGTATTCTTGTCATTTGGTTGTAGTGCGCAAGCTCATTATGAGCTAAACATCTTTTATCATCCTAGTTAGATGAAGCTTTGTTTAATCATGTTGAACTTATGGTTTTGGCAAGTATTATGTTAATGTTATGGTATTATTATGGTAATCTCTTGAGGTCATGCATATTTGAATGTTTATGGAATAGTTATAGGTTTATGAATGTGAAATCATATCATGTTGGAAAACTTATGAAATTAGCATTTGTTCATGATTTTATATCTTTACGTTTAATTTCATGGCTAAGTATTAGGAATGATCTTTGAAACCTTAACTAGTGAAATAAATATTTGAGCATGCATTCCATTCAATTATGTTTGGAAAAACTACGATAAATGTTATGAAACTTCTTTGACAAAATTTATGTTAATTAAAGTATTGATACTCGAGCTTAATATTTCCATGAATTTATCATAGAATTTTATAAGTTAAGAGATTATATAATTTTTATCTAATTAAACTAGCTTTAAGTGGATATTGTATAAATTGCTCACTAATGTCTTTCTAAAAAGTTATGGAGTTAGTCAGCTTGACAAGAACCTAATTCGATATCTTAAACGAACATTAACATAATTGTAAAATTGCCATGCATTTGTTTCAACATGACTAGTAAAGTGGATTCCAAGGTATGATGATAATTCCCTCATATTATCATTTTAATCATTTTAATTTCCGTGTTTAAATTATTAATTATTGCCACCCAAGTTAAATTTTCAAAAACAAAACAAACAATCATGTTCATTCATTCGGTTTAATTAATTAATTAATTGAATCAAGTAGTAAAATTGTGTCCACGGATTGATACTCGGTTCTTATCAACTCTATATTACCACTCGATAGGTACACTTGCCTTGTGTGTGTAGTCTAGTTTAGGTGAAACCCATCTTTTAAAACCCGTATTTGTGTGAAAATCTTTCTTAATATATATATATATATATATATATATATATATATATGGTTAGGTTCATGAGAGAACTCATTTTAATGAAAGAACTAGAGAACTCCTCATTAAAGGAAAAAAATAATTAAAAAATCATAACTCAAAATATAAATTAAAAACTAAAAAAGTGGTTCGGAGACCATGTTTCCCACGTCGTCATCGTTAAAAAAAACGCAATACTGCATATGTGTAGTACCACCCCAAAAACCTAAACCCCCCACCCCCACCCCAAAACCTAACCTCACCCCACCCTCACCCAAAAACCTAAACCCACCCCTACCCTCAAAAACCTAACCCTAAAAGCTAAACTAAACCGGGCATTTTTGCGTTTTTTTTAACGAGGACGACGTGAGAAACGAGGTCTCCGAACCACTTTTTTAGTTTTTTATTTATATTTTGAGTTATGATTTTTTTATTATTTTTTTTTGTCTTTAATGAGGAGTTCTCTAGTTCTCTCCCTAAATGTTAGTTTTCTTATGAACTTCACCATATATATATATATATATATATATATATATATATATGTGTGTGTGTGTGTGTATATAGGGGACGTATCAAATGAAAACCCTGAATTGTTATGAAAACCTTAAAACTCATCCAAGGCCAAACATTATTTTTCTTTGTTTTTTGATTATTTTTAAATTAGAGGGGCATGTGTGTCATTTCCTCCCTCTCTTTCTCTCTCTTTAAATCCTTTTTATCTTCATCAATCCAGACATCTATCTCTATCTCTTCAAAATTAGATCTCTCTCTCTTAAACCCAACTTCACTCATCTCTCTCTCTCTCTAAAACCCAGATCGAGAATCCATTATGAAGATAAAGATCTGACTTTATCATCAGACCACACCCCATTTCCCACAGAGCCAACGAGTTTGTGTGGACGTGAGTTTAGTGGTTTTTGTGCATCGACCTCAGTTTTGATGAAGATGTATGAACCTGCTGAAAATGATTTCATCACCCATTAGATTTGGGTTACAAGTGTCTCAAAGTCACTGATGACTTCAAATGGAATGACTAAAACTCAAGGTGTGTATCTATTAAATACATTTTGCTTTCCATTAAAGTTTGAATTATAATTTCATGGTGTTTCTAGATGCATGTTCCCTGAGTCATCGAAACCTGGAATTTTGTGCGTTTGTTTTTAGAGAGACAAGCTTCTGTGGTTTGCAAGATCTTGATGTTTTTTTTTGAGATAATTTATTAAATGAATTTATAAAAATAAAATAAAATAAAATTTACAAGAGGGGTTTACTTACAAAGAGGACCACAATTTTGAACTTTTTATTATATTCTTATTATTTTTCATAAATATTGCTTTAATCTTTTTAAAATTTTACAATTCCCATTGTCTTGTGGAGAACAGTGGTTACATTTGACTTTTTCAAACATGAATGATTTATTGGGATTCAATGTTTGTGTGCAAAACGCATCAGAAGAACACTTCACACTTAGCTAATATTTGTGAGTTTTTTTTTTTTTGCAATTCTAAGGTTCGTGGTGCACGAGGACCACTGTAGCTAGTATTTGTGAGTTTTTTTTTTGCAAAAAAGATGGATTTTTATTAGTAAATCTGATTTAACCTATCCATTTCATAGATCTGAATTTACACAAGTGTAAATTGATTTTACACAAGTATAAAATGAATTTACACAAGTGTAAACTGATTTTACACAAGCGTACAAATTTCAGTTTAGCTTCTTTAATGTGCTTCCGTAACCAACTTGATTTTTTTATTGGAGTTGAGATTCTAGTTTAGCCTCTTTAATGTGCTTCCGTATCCAATCTAGTTTTTTTATTCGAGTTGAGATTCTAATAGAAATTTCAGTTTCTTAGGTTTCTTTTGTAAAGTTTAATGTTAATTTAGTTTACTGAATTTACAGAAGTATAAATTGAATTTACACAAGTATAAACTGAATTTACATAAGTGTAACCTGAATTTACACAAGTGTAAAATGAATTTACACAAATGTATATAGACATGAAGAGAATTAAAATCATGCACTGTGTAATAAATGTTTACAAGGTTTTTTGATTCATACACATTGTATATTGATTTTACATGTGTGTTTTTTTACATATGTAGTGTGTAATAAGGGATCGAGGTATGAGAAGAAGATCTGGGCTCAAGACAGTGTAAAAATATTTTTTTTTCTAATTTTTGTATGTTTTTTTCTGCTGATTTGTGTATATTGATTTTTCATATGTTTAAAAAAGACGTTCTTCAATCGTTCTTGTGTTTATGTTGAAAACTGAATTTACATAGGACATGTTTCTTGAAATTGTTGTTGATGTGTTGTCTGGTGATAGATATGAGAGAGATTAATTTTTATTATCTAGATTTAATCAAAAAAGAAGAAAAAAAGGTGAAATTACCTTTTTACCTCTTTATTTAATCTAAGCAACAAGTTTTTATATTAAATATATTAAAAATATAGAATTAATCTCAGTCATAAATTAAAATATTAAGAAATGAATGTGGGGCCAGAAATGAGTTTAAGGGTTTTTATAATAACACAAGGTTTTCATTTGATACGTCTCCAATATATATATATATATATATATATATATATATATATATATATATATATATATATATATATGTGTGTGTGTGTGTGTGTGTGATGGAGTTCATTTGTTACCCTTGTTTAGTGTGTTAACCAAATAACTCTTTCAGATTGGTTGATGTATTAAAGTAAAGTAAATTGAGTGGTCAAGATTTAATCAAATAAAAATGGATGTTTGAGATTTTTTGGGGGCTAGTTTGGTCTTTTTCACTTTAGTCCTTTTCTCTGCAAACCTACCTTAACACCCATCATCTCTCTATTTTTTTTTTTTTTGTGATGTTATTTGGATAATCTTGAAAATTAGTTGGACACCCATTATACGAGCCGTATAGCTCAATACTACCCGTATAGGGTTTCATCAGCATTAAATGCACACCTTATATGACCCGTATAGCTCTATACGGGTCGTATAGGTACGATGTACGAGGTTTGTACTTGCGTCTGACTACAAATCAAGGGATGTTCTATACGGGCCATATAGCCCTATACGGATCGTATAGGTACGATGTACGAGGTTGGCTGGTAATTAATGAACCTTATACGGCTCGTATAGCCCTATACGGGCCGTATAGGGCACCCAGGATGTCCAAATATCCAACCCCTTTTTTTTCTCCGGATCTCATCTTCTCTCATCTCTCTCTAGACAAACCCATCATCATAATCACTGAACCAGATCATCTCACCATCATCATTATCGAACAAGATCATCAAATTGCCCTTCATCAGACCTCATCAACGTTACCAAGCCCTGATAGTAGACCCTCCATTGACAAAGATGAACCATCTAGGTTATGTATCACAATTTTTGCAGAATATACTTTAGTGTAATACCAGCATCAATGTAACCTGCATGTTACATCAATGTAAACTGCATGTTACATTAGTGTAATACCTTGTTACACCAATGCAGTACCCACTGTTAGATCAATATAACACTTTCTTAAAGTTGACCAAGTGTTTGTTGTTTATTGCAGGATTGGACTATTGACTTTCCATGATGCACTCCTAAATAAATCCGAACATCATTTTATTGGATAAGCTTATTAGTTATGACCAGCCATCTACCTCTTTCTATCACATGGAGCTCGATGAAGACCCAAGCAACGAATTCATCAAAGACCCAGATGCATTCTAGCTAATTCACCTTTTCAACTCCAGATTGTAATTCTTCTTACCAATCGGTTTCCCTATTTATATTCCAAATGATTATACCTAAACACGTATTGGTTTAGGAGAGTCGGGATTTGGGAAAGAATGTTTGGATGAAACAGGGAGATTTTGGTCGAATATATTGTTTTTTTCATAGCGAGTCTCCCTGTAACTGATTTTTTAATTTTAAAGCATCAATTAATGTTTTTTTTTGTTATTTGATTGTGCAATAACTTGTTTTGTTAAAGTCAGATTTGTGTATTTTTTTTTATAAATCGAACTGTGTTTCAAAGTCATTTGGTGTTTTTTTGTTGTTGTTGTATTTGATGGATTGATGTATACCCATGGTTTACATTAGTGTAGCACCCCTGAGTTACATAAATGTAATAACACATGTTTTCATTACTGTTATTTTACACTAATGTAATTACGGACCTATGAAAAAAAATGGTGAAATTATGATGGAATTAAAGATAAAAATGCGACAAGTTTAATGGTGTAATTTTTATAAAAAAATAACATAGTATAAAAAAGTTATGAAGATTTTAAAAATGAATGGTGTAATCTTTTTAAAATAAAAAGAAAATTGGTGGTTTTTTAAGAGTGTGGCACATGTCACACTCTAGTTCAACCTGATTTTTGATGGATTGATGAAATGATCAAATTACCCTTTTCATATTAAAAAGGAAGATGGACACTTGGCAAGATCTTGTACTTTCCTTTCTTTTTAAACCATTGGATTGAAGTTATTCTTTCCTATCTAGCTGCGGAGTGTACCAGTTACTTGTTTGTAGAATTGTAGTTGTGTTCACAAAAGCAATCCAAAAATGACAACATTTCTATAAATGGGATCGAATTCAAAATCTGATAAGGTGGCAAAACATAGTTTAAATATACCGAGTGTCTGTTGTAATGTTTTCACTCCTCCAAGCTCTGGAACAGACACTTAGTATAGTAAAAAGGTTAGATAAGAAATAAGTCAACTCAAGCTACACGAACACGGGTCGCATGTGCGAATTATTTTCAAAGTCAGTAATTTCTTTTACCCTTGGTCATATACACATCTACCACTATAATTAGAACAACAAACTTCAATGAATCCCATTTTGTTTGCTGCAATTAGAAAGGTATGTGGGATTTTTAGCTGGTAAATGGCTTTTAAATTATGAGGAGCAGCCCTCGCACTCAAAGATTTTTGAAATAATTATATAAATAAAATAATTAAATAACTGGTAAATAACAAACAAACCAAGCTTGATTAGAGCTTAGCTTGAAAAAAATACTCACCAGTGACAAACCGAGCTCAAACTTGATATCGAACTCGCATTTGCTATTTACACCCTACTATAGATAAACTTTTAAAAACTGTGTATATCGTTTAACTCATCATCCAATCCGATCGTCTCATGTAGAAAACAAACAAACTTTAATGATTTTGTTAAAAGAAAAAAGAATAACGGATTAAAACTTGTAAAAACTGTGGGTGTAAACCAAACCAAAATATTATCAGTCTGCTTGTAAAATTCTACTCCAGCTCCAGAGCCGTATCCAGCAAGGCAAATATGTTCTTCATGACCTATTGAACCAACACGCCATCATGTCCTTCACCCAAATCCATTGCAGATCTGTTCTTCATATTATCAACCTTCAAGTCATAATCGACTTCCATTGAAGATAACATGTTCGCCTTTTTTCCTTCTCTTCTTTTCGGCTTTCCTTAACTTGGTGTTTAGAACACCTTCTACAGCATATAATTTTTCGTTGTGTCAAGTACTTGAATTTTTTACGGTAACCTTTTCTGAATCATTATTTACTGCCATTGATTCGTCTTCACCTTGAATGTTTATACTTTGTACTGGATTTTCGCTTCCTGATTGTTTTTCATTCTGCAGAGACAATTCAAAATATAGCCTAAAAGTGTTTTGGGTCACCTCAAACTAACATGTACATGTTGACCCGTTAGCCAACTCATCCATTTTGACACCCTAAAAGATAGTATAAAAGTGGAGCACTCTTAATAAAATTCTCAAAGGAATACAAACCTCGAGCATTGTCTCATCAAAAGCAACATGATTAACGGTCACTACTGTAATAGAGTTAAAATCCACAACAGATTTTAGGCTGCCAATAATCAAGGAGTCTGCCATAAACTTCATCCACATTGAACTCCCTTCCAAGTTCATAAACTATATTTGCCTCCATAACCTTTCCGTCATTTCTAGTTGGAGGCATCGTGTAAAATGTGATTTTTCCTACAAAAGATAGAGGCCAATAAGCATACATGTTCGTATTGATAGAGGTAGAAAGTCTAACAGGTTCTAGTCACAATGGGTTGGGTCGAGTCAGCCTAATAACCCATTTTTGCCAACTAATGTATTAAATACTATTAATAAAAGTAATCTCTAATATGTTAGATAAATCAATTTAGGAAAATGAAAACATTTGCATCACTTCGGGCGAGTTTAGTAATAATGCAACGAATATTCTACATAAAGATTCTAAAATCAAACAATCAGTTGGGTTACGGGTCAAAAACAAATACTTTTTTATACCTGTCAAAGCGGATTGGGTCATGTTGGCCCAAAACACTTCTCGTCTAGTTTTTTTTACTATTACAAATAATTTGTATAATGCAACGAATATTCTACATAAAGATTCTAGAATCAAACAATCAGTTTGGGTTACGGGTCAAAAACAAATACTTTTTTATACATGTCAAAGCGGATTGGGTCATGTTGACCCAAAACACTCCCCATCCAGTTTTTTTTAAGGCAATGTGCTGACCTGGAACAGTGGGACGAATGAGAGCATATGTATTCAGTTAAATCCTCGATCCAGTAAACTAACACATTCAGATATTCTTTCAATTAAGTAACTTAAACATCTTGTCAAATATGAAATACCCACGGTTGATAAATTCAGTAGCACATAATAGAAACATAACCAAAAAGCCAACAATTGCTGATGCAAGAAAAAGAATCTGACACCGGGATTATGGGAAAACTGGAAGTGGGTTGGGGAAACTGGGGTCCGATTTGGTAGTGGCCAGTGGGTTAAGCAAATGTCAACTTGGAAACTTTATAATTTTGTTTCCACTTTCCGGTCAGAATCAAACCTTATAATTTATTCAAACTTTTAACAACATTTTTTTATATATTTTTATCTTTAATACTTTTCTTTACATTATAATAAATGACGGCTTATTTTTTCTAAGGAAATTACTATTGAGTAAAATCATAAATACTTACCGCGGATGGTAGTAAATACTTACATTGCTCCACCCCGTTTAATGTTTATACCCTCTCATTTCTTGACACACACATTTCAGAAACCTAATGGTTCAAACCTGCAACAGATTGTCAACTCGATTAGCATGTCATTCAACTCAGTTAATGGTATATAATATATATTTAGCCTTATTTCTTAAGCGGGTTGGACTTCAGTTTTCCCCCTTATTTTCAACTATTCCTGCAGGGACTTGGAACTAATGTGTATATACTTAACCTGGTAAATTCTCATCAGTATTGCTACATTATGTCATGACAAGACAATTATGCCTATATGTAATGTATTTTTAGGGAATTTATAAAGGTAAAGTAAGCATTACCTCCTCATACTCATCATGAGGCCAGCTAATGGTTGGTAAGACCGAGGAAGAACATCTCTAGTGCCTACATATAATTGAAATGCATGATGAGTTGTAAAATAACTAAAAGTCAGAATTCAATACATATCTTTAAAATAGATACATGTGTGTTAAAAAAAAGATAACAAATACTGGAATCTAGTACTTACGTCTATCACACCATGATATTACAAGAAGTCTACACTGTGCACGAAATGTACAAGCTCTCAGCAGATCTGTATCTCTGACTTCAACAACATATAACATTGAAAGAAAAGCGCCAGTGAGAATTAGATAAAGCAAAGATACATCACCTGATGGCTTTTGGAACTAACAAAGCAAATGGGTTAGTTGAACATATGTTATAACTTGCATTTACATCACTAATCCTCCACCAATCATTAGATAATTTGAACAAACCAGCTTCTATTGTGCCTATTGATGACTGAAGCGATCCCATACCAAGAAGCTATTTACTAACCACACTTTAGGATTAGTGTTACTGTAGTTGGAAGGAACAGAAGAAAAAGCTTAGAGATCCCGGAGTATTACAGGCCTTGTCCCCCTCAACAATGCATCAAAGACTGCACTTCTCTGTGAGATATAATAAAAAATGATCATAATAGCACCAAAAGATTAGCAATTTACAAATGCAATGACCATAACTGACCTGCTTAGTCCTAGGGCGAAAAGTGAATATAATGATTCTCATATCTTTGCCTGCAAATGTCAAACATTGTAGTTTTCAAACTCATAATCTATATGGGCAATCTTATAAATCTTGAGCACCACTTGCCACGAAATAAAAAAGAGCACCGGCTAAATTCTCGATCCCTAACCCTAAAGACGACATTTCTAAACCTAATGAACGATATTGCAAGTGAAATTACGGGGATTTAATTTCAATTAAATTGAACTACTACACATACTCAGAGTCTTTCTCTAACAATAAATCAGAGGACCAATATCATGTTAACATTAATACCTGGAATTGTAGATGAAGCAGAGAAGATCGAAAATGGGGCGAAAAGATTAGAACCTGAAAATGAAAAGAAGTAGTGCACCAGCAACAGGATCTTCGATCCCTAAGCCTAAAGACGACTTGGAGTCATTGATTTAAAGCCGCAAACAAAAATCTCAGCCGATGATGAGCCACCAGAGGAAGGAGCATTGTCACCGATTAGGGGCTTGAAACCTGCTATCGGTTCCTGATGTCTCTCTCTCATCTCTTTCACCGGATACGCCAAAGAAGATTAGAGGTGAAGAAGATGGGCTATGGCGGTAAGGTGAAGAAGATGTGAAGAAGATGTGAAGAAGAAGAGACTCTGATCGAAATAACGGATGGATTCGTATTAATGGGGGCAGTGAATTAAAGATTATTTGGGGTTTAATGATACGGAGGGGTTAAATGGTAACTTAACCCATTTAATGAATTGATAACTTGTATTATATGCAAAAAAAAGATGTATTAGGTGTATTAAAAAATAAGGTAAATTATAACATTGTCCATCCAATCCATATTATATAGTATATATATATATATATATATATATATATATATATATATATATATATATAGTTCATGCAAATCAGTCTCGCATGCAAAAAGGAACAATAAGTTAAGGAAAAGTCAACTATTTGGCGGAAATCAGAGGAAAGGCACACCGTGCTCCACCTGGCACGACCGTGCCTGTAACACCCCGACCCACCTATAGGCCGGCGTGTCACCTTTACAGGAGTCAGAGACAAAAAAAACACAATTCCATAAATAATCGAAGGAGTTTACAGAAGATTTTATCCTAATAATTTTGGTAACTACATACATTATTAAAGGCCAAAAAACTATGCTGCCAACTAAGTTAGTTTTTAACTCTTTTCACACCTTTTCTTTATCCCTACAAACATGTTAAAAAGAAATAAAAGTGAAGGAGCAAAATGGCACGAACGGATAGGTTTGATAGAATGATAATTATAATAATACACATTGGCATACCTAGCCTTTGCTAGGCGGGTTGGCCGAACCACATGAATTTTTTTTTATTTGTTATATATGTGATATAATCTCGACCGACTCTCAAGAAATTTTGATACCGACCCCCATAAAATTTTGACTGACCCCAAAAAAAATTATTTTTTAACACCGACCCTAAAAAAAATTTAATTTTTAACACCGACCCCTATTTAAAACTAATAAGTTAATTGGACATTTGGAATAAACTGGACTAAAAACTTAGGTCATTTAAACAATTAAACTCACATTTAATAAAACCATTACCCATTTAGACAATTAAGCCCATATTTAGTTAACCCATTACCCATTACCCATTTAGTCAACATTTCATATTCACGCTTCACGCAATCTAAAGAACGCCAACTTGCTAATTATGATTCTCGCCATGCCTCTTCACGATTTCAGACCTCTTCGCTAATCACAAATTTACAATTCTAGCCCTACTAGTCGATTCACTATTCATAGTCTTGCGCCGCTGCCTCCTCACGATTTCAGGTAACTTTTTATTTTATTCTAAGTTTTGAATTTTGCTTATCATATTATTTTGTTATAAGCTATGACATATGTGTTATTTGCTAATTGTAATTAGTGATAATATGTGTACTAAGTGACCCGACCCGACCGGGCTTGAACCGGACTGAAAAAATTAATATTTAATGATAGACAACCGACCGCAAAAATTTCCGACCCCATGAAAAAAATTATTGGGTCCGCCACTGATAATACATATATATTTACGGATATAACAGGATTTGTAAACACGTAATTTCGAGAGTATTTAAAACTTATTACTTGTAATTAAACACGTAAGTTCGTAGATTTGTAATTCATAAACTTGCAAACTCGTACGCATGTAATCACTTAAACGTGTGACTCATAAATTTGTTAACTCATATACAGGTAAACTCACAAACATGTAAACTCGTAAACGGGTAATTAACACACACACACATATTAACACACATATTAACATATATATATATATATATATATATATATATATTTGTGTGTGTGTTTTTTTTTTAACATATTAAGATTTGATTCGGGACCTTTCTTACATGTATTAAAGTGTTTAGCAACCAATCTAGAAACATATTCATGCTAGAGGTGAATTTTGCCACGTAGACGACACATAAGCATTTTCACTCACTCACTAAAATCTAAAGGGGGCATACCTAGTGATGATGATAAGAACATTTTTAAAATTTTATAGGTAAATGAGAGTTGGGTATTTTGAGTTGTAAAAAAATAGTGTTAAAAGCAGTGTACTTATAATTAAAAAAAAGTTAAAACTGTTATAATATCAAACTATTTTAGGTCCAACCCAATATGTATGAGCTTTAGGGTTTTCCTATTGCATCTTTATATATTGTATTGTATGTATGGAATATCAGATGAATGAATAGAGAAAACTCTCTCAATTTCTCATTGTTTTCTCTTTATTTTATCACGTTATCAGCATGATAGTCTCATCTAATAATTATGATCTTTGTTGGGTTTTGATCGTTAGCCAAAAGATGTTTCGAAAGATCATTGGTTCAAATCATACAAGGGTTTCAGTCACCGTTGTGTTTTTGGTTGCAAAGGTAGGTCGATCCGTAGAGATAGCGACTTCCAGAATTCTGATGAGTAACCAGGTCTTGTCACGTGGTTACTATTATAGCGGTGGAGAAGGAGAAAGACAAAACATGACCTAGCAAATATGGGGCGGCGTCATATGGGTTAATGTTTACCAGTCTGACTTAAGATCAACAAACAGCCGCACGAACACATATCTGAACCAACCAAACATTCCGATTTGGCTCCGTTCGTTGTCCAGGTAACCCTTTGAAACTCGAGTTATCCTATGCGAATTGGTAATATGAATCTGATACATATCTGCAAAGATTTTGATTGAAACATAAAATCTGAATCGGGTTCATATTATGAATGCTAAATCTTGTAAATTGTTTTTTCGACGAGATTTAAGGGGTTTGCTGTTGACACGGAGAAGGGACATCAAATTATTTCAATCATATTTATTTCCTTATCCTTTTAATCATAATTAAATATAGGATTATTGGATTTTAATAATCCCACCTTTTACCAATTGGCCGATAATAATCCCAACTGAAAATATTCTTACCACCGGTCCCTACTTTCAAACTATTTTTTTACATTGGACCCCCCGTTAAAAAAACTTAACGCCGTTAGAGTTTATATGACGTGGACATCTGCAAACCGCCGGAAAGTCGAGCCAAGCTAGCAGTGGTCTCGTGGTGGCTTTTGAAATTGGCTCTGGTGGTGTTTAACTGGTCTCGTGGGTCCGGAAAGTCCAAACAGAGAAAACGGTGGTGTTTAACGAGACCAGTTAAACACCACCAAAGCCAATTTCAAAAGCCAACACGAGACCATTGCTAGCTTGGCTCGACTTTCCGGCGGTTTGCAGATGTCCATGTCATATAAACTCTAACGGCGTTAAGTTTTTTTAACGAGGAGTCCAATGTAAAAAAATAGTTTGAAAGTAGGGACCGGTGGTAAGAATATTCTCAGTTGGGATTATTATCGACCAATTGGTAAAAGGTGGGATTATTAAAATACAATAATATATGATTATTTCATTTAGTGGAAATTTTGTTCGATTTAAGATAATGAACTTATTAAAAGTTCATCTAGTAAGTGATTATAACAATGATATAGTACTAGAAAATTACAGTAACATGAATACGGTGGAAAGTAGTTACTACAAATATGAAATAACTAATGATTTTTTAGTATATACAGTAAGATAAGTTTTACCTCTTTTTAATTTATAAGGAATTCTTTACTTAGAGATCCTTATGAACTTTCTCCACACATTCCATTGATTTGGGCTTAGAGTTTCTAAAAACACTTGACATCTCCGGACATCACTACCTCCCCTAAACTTTAGATGCCAAAATTTACTTGATGGAAAAATAGCATGATAGAGACGATCTTTGATGGGAACAAACCTTCACATACAAACGAATGTTAAGGACATGATATTTCTCCGCCTACACCTCCAAGAAGACCTAAAGGCGAGAAAACATCACATTTGGGTTCCCTTTTAGTTTGTGGAGGAACTTGAAAATAGGCTTTACTACCTGAGAATGATCCTCCTCCTATAATCTCGCTGTGAACTTCGCTACTTGTGATTGTAATATTTTCAGTTGGTTAGCGAGTACAACTTCACTTTTATCCGCATTGCTTCCGAATTGAAACTATGTCAAAAGGACATTGTCGTTGCTGGCATGCTCGACAAGACGTTCTCCACATCTCACACTCAAAACTTGCCCTTGTCACGAATGTGTTTTCATGAAATATACTCAGAGCTCATATCATGTCTTCTAATCAAGACCGACTAGTGTTAGCTCATTCCCTGAAGCGAACACAATTACTATTCAATGTTGATAGAGTAGAGGAAAGGAGTGGCCCCAGCAGAGGCCATATGCATGGATGAAACAACTAATGGATGTTAGAGGTTTGCCATCATAAACCCTACATCAATGGTTAAACTAATAGAACATGGTCAGCCACTAAGGGGGAGACCTTACGAGGAGGCTAGAAAACATCTACCATGAATGTAGAATGACTAACCATATCATCTGGTTGACATCTATAAGAAACCAAATAAAAGAAAATTTGAAAGAGGTTGAAATAAACATCTTCAAGGGCACCATAGCTGCCCACCATTATCCCTTAATTTGGATACTGTTGTTTTTGCCATCATCGATAAAAACCTAAAATAACAGTTTTTATAACCTATCGAATGCTTTAGAAGAGCAAGTTTATCTTACTTACCATGTTTATAATACTCTAGTAGAGTTATTGTAACCATCATTGATAAATGTCTCGCATATTGCGATACAACTAACACTATTCTAAAAACATAAGAAATATTCTTATCAGTTGTCTCTGGCAGAGACACGTAAATGGCACCATTTCATGTGTTGGTAACCTAATCGAAGGCTCCAGAAGAGCATACACCACCTTACCTACATGTACCAAAATTACTATAGATAATTTATTAAATTGTAGTAAATCCTGAAGAAATTTACTAACTTTTCAGATATAGTCTACAAAAATGATTAATAATACCAGATACCTATGAGTTACTCCAAATGAAAATGGTCAAAAGACCATCCATGGTGAGTAACCAGAAGTTACTCATAAACACAAATTTACTATATGATATGACCGGATAGGTCACCCTAGTAGTATTATGTTGAGGTGAATAATCAAAAGTGTCGACAAGCACCCACTTAACAAACTAAATAAAAGATTTGCTACGAAAAGACTTATCATGTGTAACGTTTCCTCTCATCGAATTAATCTTTAGGTCATCTGAAAACAAACTCTTACAAAGAATCTCTCCTGTATTTGGAAAGAATCCAAGGGGACATGTGCGGGCATGTTCGTCTCCATGTGGACCATTTTCAATACTTTACAATCGTAAGAGATACATCTCTATATGGTCACATGTGAGTCTTTTTGCTACCCGAATGTAGCATTTGCCTGACTATTAGCCCAAAACCATACAATAGAAAGCTAATTTCCCGGGAATCATATTAAAAACATCCGGATGGATAATGCAGCATAATTCACATCTCAAGCTTTTAATGACTATTGTATATCCATCGGGATAAATGTTAAACATCTAGCAACTCATGTTCATATATAAAATGGTTTCGTTGAATCATTATTTAAATGATTAAAGTTAATCGCTACACCGCTCCTGAATAGATATGAATTACCATATTCTACATGAGGGCATACAAATTATGCATATCGCTACACTAATCAGTTCAAAACCAACTGTTGATCACAAATACTCCATGTACAAATGTTCTACGGAAGAGAACTAAGTTTGTCTCAACTATAAATATTTTTTTGTAGTGCGATCTATGTACCAATACTGTCATCATGATGTATCAAAATGGGACATGTTTACAACATAATATGTTGTCTAAATAAGACATTATTCCCAGTCTTAGGGGGAAATTGGATAAAGAAAGGAAAGACTAGTAATACATGAAAACAAAATTATCGCATGTATTATCATCACCCCCGAAGTGGTTAATATGAGTCTGAAGTCTAATATGTCATGCTTTTGCAAAAAAAATAGCAAATGGAATGTATGATGCATTCACACACACAGACAGAGTGACAAAGTCACATATACCAGCATAAACTTCACCTACTTAAACTGAAGTAATCATAGAAAGATTACCATATACAGGAAACATGAGAAATAAATCGGTTCCAAACATAAAAACCATGAGAACAAAAGGAGCAAAATAATGCAGTTGGTCTAACCCCAGAAGAGGTTACACACAAAAACCTATAAGAGGTTATTGATAAAATCCCAGAAGAGATTAACGAAATCGCACAAAGAAGCGATAAAACCCCATAAGAGGTAAATGTATTAGAAGAGACTAATACGATTCCCGAAGAAAATTATAATGCCCCAAAAGAGGAAAATGGAGTTCCAGAAGAAACTCATGCACCAAACAAATATGAGATCTCAATAAATTATGTACAAAATAGTATAATATGAAACCAAAAATGAAACACGTGTTTTGAAATATTTGCATATGCTATAGCAACAAATGTAATCGAAGAAAAAGATTACGTATCTAAAACTCTGTAAGAGTACATACACAGAGATGGCTGCCTAAAATGGCAAGACGCCTAAGAGGCTGAACTAAATTTGCATGACAAGCGAAACATTTTCGGACCTGTAGTTCGAACACCCATAGACGTCAAACCAGTAGGTTATAAATGGGTGTCTTTAATATAAAAAGAAACGAAAGTTATGAGATTACGTGATGTAGACACGACTTTTAACATTAAGGTTTTTCCCGAATCCCCGATGTTGATTATGAGGAAACGTGTTCCCCTGTAGTGGATGCGATAACCTTATATGTTTAATCGACCTCGCAATCTTAGAAAGGCTTCAAAAAACTTATAGTTGTCACTACATATTTGTATGGAAAACTTGAAAATGACATATACATGGAAATCCCTAAAGTGTTAGAAATGCTTGAAGCATTATAATAAGTACCCCAAGATGTGTGTTACAAATCTCATAAGATTTTTATATAGTCTCAAGATAACCAGTCGTATATGGTACAATCGGCTCAATATATATTTTGAAAAAGATGGGGTATAAGTTTGATAAAATTAGCCATGTAAGATCTTGACACGGCTAAATTATTCATCGACCTGATGTTCGAGTATATATTTGTCCATAAATCAAACTACGTCTAGAAAATGTTAGCATATTCTAATATGGACAAAGTTTATCCGCAAAGCACACCCATAATTGTTTGGTTGCTAAACATAATCATTACTTCCCCTAAGAAGAGGGCAAAGAAGTACTTGGTCTAGAAGTACCGTACTTCAGCGTAATCGTTGCACTAATGCATCTCATGTATATCACAAGACATGATATTATGTTTTAGTATATGTGCTAGGGAAATACGATTTTCTAATTCAACACGTTGCACTATTTTTCCCTTCACTAAGTTTTTTTGTCCCATTGGGTTTTCTTAGTAAGGTTTTTAACGAGGCGACGTAACTGATCCAGTAGCATCAGTTTATCTTATAGGTCCTGAAGTACCGATTTAACATCATCTGGAAGTATGCTATTAATTATATATAATACGCTCTGCACTCTTTTTCTCTTAGCTATGTTTTGTCCCACTGAGTTTTCCTAGCAAGGTTTTTAATGAGGCAACATTATCAAGCGTATTAAAAGATAAGTTGATATCTTTTTGGGACTCGAGACAAGGGATTGTGCTACGAGAAAAATATGGGGTCCCAAGCAATTGTTTATGTTGATGCATGTCACTTATTAGACTACACATAGCTTGATCTAAATTTGCATACAGAGGTACAACAACTTCATGGCAGTCAACAAAGTAGATATTATCACAGACCAGAGTTGATCAAAAGAAGCCCAACTACACTATATGAAGACCGTGCAACATGCATCGCTCAAATCAATCAAGATTACAACAAAGCTCAAGTCAATCAGTTACCACAGAAGATTGCACTCCAAAGACCGGAAGATATATGTTAAATTGAGGGGGAGTATTATGCACATTGTACTCTTTTTCCTTAACTAAGTTTTGTCCCACTAGGTTTTCTTAGTAAGGTTTTAATGAAGCAGCATAATTGATTCTGTAGTATTAGTTATTATCGGTCCTGAAGAACCGAGACAACATTATCCAGTAGTATAATATTGATAGCATATAATATAAAATGTCTGAGGGGGAGTGTTATAATATCAGACTATTTTAGGCCCAACCCAATATGTATTGGCTTTAGGGTTTTCCTATTGCATCTTTATATATTGTATTGTATGTATGAAATATCAGATGAATGAATAGAGAACCAGTTTTCCCTCTCTCAATTTCTCATTGTTTTCTCTTTATTTTATCAAAGACCTTTTTTTAATTACCCAACGACTACTTCAATGGGAAAATGGGTCCAATTTCACATTTCAACGGTCCAATACACTGCTCGGGATATCGTGTATACGCGTACATGATAAGACACGAACACGAAATATGTATACACGAACACGACACGATAACTTATCATGTACTTTTTCCCAAACACGAACACGGACATGTTTATACCTGCTTGACACGATAAGACCTGTTTAGAAACACATGTTTAAAAACCTGTTTAGTGAAACAAAAGTCGTCGAATGTTCACAAAAGTCTTAAATAAAGCATAAATACATAATCCTTAACAAATTTATAACAAAAATCCATAAAAGTCTAATAAAAACAATTTCAAGTTCCAATTGATCTTGCACTCTTTCTTCTCAAATCTTTAATTTCAAACAATCAAACGTATTTTGAGAAACGTATTTTGAGAAAAACTAGATGACTTTAACTTCATATCACTATTTAAAAGCATTTGACCAACATCTTTGAAAGTAATACCATAGCAGGTTTTTATGTGTTTCGTATGATTACACGTACCTTGCTTACTATCATATATGATAATATGATTGCATTTGTTGCACTTGCTTGGAACCTTTATACCTACTGCTTTGTTATGAAATTTGGTGAAGTATTGCCACACATCAGATCTTTCTTTTCGTTGTCTCTTTGACCTTGATTTGTTATCATCACTATTGTTTTTATCTTCTACATCCACAAAGTGAACCTCATCATGTTCTACCTCCACGGAATGAACCTCAGACTCCATCTACAACAGAGAAAAAAAATACATAAATTGAACCAAAAGCCATAAAAGTTAAATCAACATACATACCGTTGTTTTAGTTTTGGCCTTGTTATCCTTCTTCTTCCCCGCCTTCTTTTGTGAGTCACTCATAAACGAAAATCAGAAAGTTAGGGTTCGAAAAATTCAGATTTCTGTTAGGATGGTTGGCCTGCGGCGACAGGCGATGAGGTATGGTTGGCCAGCGACGACCGGCGACGAGTCCGACGGGGATGGCTCAGGCTAGTGGCGACAAGGATGGCTGAAAACTGAGTATTCGATGGTGGCTGTAGGGTTTGAATTGTGTTTTGAGAATGAGATCGTTTTTACTTTTTAGGTTTAAGACTTTAGGGATTTAATTGATTAAATTTTAAATTATTAAATCAGGCTTACTTATAATATCATATTTTAATATTTTTTATTTAAAAAAAAATCTTAACACGTACTTAACAGGTATTTTACCTGGTTAAACACGAAAATTAACAGGTAGATACCTGTTTAGGATACGAAACACGATAAGGCCATACACGATACATGTTAAGATCGTGTAGATTCGTGTCGTGTATTTGTGTATGTGTCTAAAATTGCCGGCCCTAAGTCAATACTTATGGTCAAGGGCAAAGTGGAACACCAACTAAAAGAAAAAAGGATAACAAAAAATCTAAATTCTCAATGACAAGTGGAGTTGTGGAAAGACTAATGTCCCAAACATCCATAAAGATACATACATATACCCATAACACATGTATGTATACGTCATATAGTATGTATGTGTATAGGGTTCATGCATACATACACAAGACGTATCAAATACAAAACCTATTACGAAACTTTGATCACATCAATTTAATAGTTAGTATTGATAAAGTGATAATTTATTAATCAATTGGAAGTTACTAAGATTGTGTAGTACCCGGGTGAGAGGAGGGGCATGGTACCACCTCCCCACCATGGGCGTGAAACGCCGCGCCAGACCCGGGTGGGTGGGGGCGTGGTGGTGTTCACGGGGGTGAGAGGTGGGGATGGTCAAAAGTAGCCGTTGAAGGATGTGGGGGATGGTCAAAAGTAGCCGTTGAAGGATGTTGGGGATGATCAAGGGACCAGTCAAAAGATCCGTTGGGGCACAAAAAAAAATTAATTTTTTTTTATTACCTATATATATTTCAACCAAACCAAATACCAATTCTCACTAAATGGCGAGCGATCTGCACCGATTTTGAAAAGGATGAGCCGACTAATATAGAAATAACAAATGAACAGAGACTAGCAAACCGTCAGATAATCCGTTGTTCGGAAACTCATACAAACCTTAGAACTGATCTGAATGAGCATCTATGGAGTAATCGTAATTATCGTTAGATTTAATTGTTGTATTTTTACAATGTATTTGTAATGCAATTTATTAAATTAAATTAGGTTTTTTATTTATTTGTGGTTTTAAATAGCTTTATTTTTTAATATAAATAATATAGACAAATTAATTAAATTAAAAAAACAATAATTATATAATTATTATAAAACTGACCACCCTCACCCCACTATTACGCACCTGGGTGAGGGTGAGGGAAGCCAGTGTCTATATGACGCCTACGTGGTACAGGAAATCACTCACCTTCACTGGGTATTACGGATAGTCTAATGACAGGAAGGGATTAAGAAGGGAATTCGTTTTTATGTTGACTATTTCAACTAAAAGCTTGTTTATCAATTTTTCTAAACTTAAATAACTTTTATATACTTAACTATTTTTAAAAACAAATTATATCATAAAATCGGGTTTTTAATTTTGGCTGATATGGGGTTTTCTATTACAATTCTTTTCTTTTTTTTTCTAAATATAGCCGATTTGAATTTTAGCCGATAATAATGCATACCGATAATTTTACGGGTGACAGTCCTAATTTTTGCTTCTGTTGCCAAGACAATCCTAGTGGCATAATTATCACAAATTTACACTTGATTTTTAGTTGATTTCGCTCATAATGATGACTATGAACGAAATAATTATGCGTACAAGCGAAATCGAGTGAAAATTAAATGTAAATCGAATGTAAATCTATTATGATTATGATACTTGGATTGCTCTTGACGACGAAAGTGAAAGTTAGAACTATCACCGGTCAAATTACAAGTATAGATTATTATCGACAAATGAGTCACAGTTTGATTATTAAAATCCTATTTTCCTTAAATATATAAACATAATTTCCAACAAACTTCACATGGATATTTAATTTATATTACTAGTAATTCATCAATAAATAAAGGATTTTATGATGGGAAAACTTCATAGAAGTGTACCAACTTTTTAAACTGTTTTAATTAAGTCACTTAATTTTTTTTATCACGATTTAGTCACTCAACTTTTAGGTAACATGCTAATCAGATATTTTTTACATGTTTAACACGTTTCCATGTTGAAATGGCATTTCTTTTTCATGTTTTTTAATATGCTAGCGTAGAATTAATATATATATATATATATTTTTTTAATTTTAAAATTAAAAAGATAATCTTTCTTATTATTTCATACACTCATGACTCACGTTACATATTCTTGGATTGTTAAAAGGACTAATATTTTGGAATAGTGGAACTAACGATTCGAACTTGTTTGGAATTTTTGGAACTTCTTTGGAATTTTTGGAACTTGTTTGGAATTTATTTTTTGGAATAGAGTTGCTTTGGAACATGTCAAGATTTCATTATTATTATCTTCTTGATTGGAATTTTTTTTAAACATCACGTGAGTCGTGAGTGTATGAAAGAATAAGAAAGGAATTTTTGTAATTTTAAAATTAAAAAATATATAAATATTCCACGCTAGCATTTTAAAAAACAAAAAAGAAATGCCACGTCAGCATGTTAAATTCCACGTCAGTGAAGAAACCTGTTAAACAGGTAAAAATTTTATGATTAGCAGGTTACCTGAAATTTGAGTGACTAAATCTGGACAAAAAAAGTTTGAGTAACTTAATTAGAACAGTTTGAAAAGTTGTTACATTTCTATCAAGTTTTCCTTTTTAAATAATCAACTTTTCTTTAAGAATAAATGGTTAGTAATAATTATTTAAGAATTATAAGGAAATATTAAATTATAATGGAGATTTAGGAATTAATAAAAAAATATTAAATAATTGCTAATGAAGAAAAAATAAGCGTGAAAAAGAATCTTTGGCTCACATAATTATGACACGTGATGCAATCAGATACTAATTTATTAGGTATAGGTTACCGTTGTATTTTCCTATAAAACTAAAATATTTTTGGATTTGTAATAGATTTAAATTTATTTTCCCCTATATATCGGATGACTATACTCTCTCTTTCATTATTACCACCACGAGTAGCAACATTATCGTTGTCACTTTATAAGTTTAAAACCATCAATGCACTTATTCGAACCCATCAACACAACACCATTACGTTTGTTGCCTTATTAAATGTTAAACTATACAAGCTAAATGTTGTGTGTTACTATATACAATAGGTTGTGTGTGAATATGTTATGACTTTAGAGTATGGGTTGATGCTTATCCATGTTGTGATAGATCATATGCTCTTCACTCGGGTTTGACAATTGTTGTTAATGTTTTTTATTCTAATATTGGATCCTAAGGATGTCGTATCGGGACATAACATGCTATATAATAGATAATGAACCATAAAGAATCTTAATTCTTAATAGCTTATATGGGGCTGTAACCAAACATATTAGATTTGAATGGGTCGTATTGAATTATAATGATCATATTAGGTTATATTGGGTGGTTTTAAGTTGCAATCTATCATACGAGTCATAAGAAGCTCTAAAATTGGTCATAATATCTTAATGAGGTATATATATATAGTCTTTTTCTCTTTAACGACAAATTCTCACTAAAGCAAGGCGGAATAATCTTGAGAAAACCTGATATATTATTGAACTAGGTTAGTAACCTGTGTATTACACAGGTTGAATAAGGGATACAATGTTAAGTAAAAAAAGATGTTCATAATATGATCTAATACACGGGTTGAATAAAGTCTACAATGTGAAGTAAAAAAAGATGTTCATAATATGATCGAACTATATACGATATAAGTAATATGCCAAAGCAAACATGAACCATATGTCACATAATATCAAATTGTTGTGTCCACAAAAGAAACAATCATTATTAAGAAAAATAAAAAAAAAATCCACATAATTCATTGATCTATAACTACTTCTCATACATGAAATTACATATTACATTACATATAATAATAAAAAATGAAAAGTTACAATAATTTTTCATAAACCTCCAAATATTTCCTTGTACACATCATTTGATGTTCTATTTGTAACCTTACCATCTTTATTTAATATTAGTATTTTCAATCCGTCTCTACTCTTAACTCCGGGCAATACAACCCAACTCTGGAAAATGATTGTCATTGATCCTTATTTATCGTCATTGCAAAAAATACAGCAATGAAAAATTGTCTTCTTTTAAATTTAAAAGGAATCTTCTTATCAGAAGGTGTCAATTCCATGGATAAAAGTGCGAGTCCCAATATTATATCCAGAAATTATATCTGTTTCTATAAAACGATTACCCAATTTAATCACCTGTAGTCTAGTTTCATTACATAACCCACTTTTTTTTATCAATATTTCTTAGTAACATCACTGGAACAGTGACTTTTAGTACTAACTTATGGTTTGGCAATCCAGATAGTGTAAGTCCATTCAGAACATCGGGTGAGTATAAAATTTCATCAAAGTTAGCATTAACATAGTTTGATTGTCAAATACTATCGGAACTTAGGTATTCCATTTCATCACCGGGAAACAATGATAGCAACGATCATTAATATCTTGAACGACTTCATTCTTTGATGCCAGTATTGCTCTTTCTTGGAATGACTAATGCATCAAGTTCCCTTTTATAGGGAATTCCTATATTTGACGGTTACAGTCAAAATTAATTGCCTAAATAAGCCCATAAATTAAAAAGGTAGAATTACATATATCCCCCTATTTTCAACCCTAATTACATATATACCTAACTCAAAACTTAAATTACATATATCCCTCTCTTTTATAAAATTAGCTTTTTAACTTTACAAGAAATACGACCATTCTTATTCCATTGATCTCAACCCTAACCTTCTGATTCCCTCTACCAATCGATTCCAACATCCGGCTTCGCTTCTGATCGATTCATCATCCAGTTGGATATATTTGTAATTATGAAGGGGATATACGTAAATAAATTTTCGAGCTGGGTATATATGTAATTAATGAAGTTTTTAGGGGGAAATATGTAATTGCCAATCAATGATTCATGAGTTTTACAATCAAAATGAAATAAACCAACATCATTAAAATTAGGGAAAATCATTAACCTAGAAATCAGAGCTCAAAGCTCTAGATAAAGAAATCGAGCCCAGGAGTCAAGCAAACCGCTTATGACGTTTATCCAAGCGTCTAACATAATGGGATATTTCCGTCCATTACTTGTAGGGTCCGTAACTCCAAGTGGCAGATGATCCTAACATGATTACATTTATCTTTGATCTACAAAAACTCTACTATATTTCTGAAATTCAATGATCATTCAGAGCACCTACGGCATTATAAAAGACGTGTTAGTCAAGTAGATGATCTTTTTACTATCGATTTGACTTGTTGCTCCCGAATACTATTAACAGCAATTATTATTCCAAGATTTAGTGATCATTCCACAATGTTTTAAAATAAGTTTGTTTAAGAGTTATCGGCAGTAATTATTAAATTAACATATCACTATAATTTAACTAATATTTTATTTATTGAAAAATAGTTTAATATACACAAAAAAAAAAATAACAGTTGAAAGCAATATAGTTTTTTTTTATTATTATTGCAATAAGCTAGTCACTAAAATTAAAATTTTGGAAGCTCAACCTATATTTCTTATATAATAAAGAAAAATAAGAAATGATTTAGAGAATGAACTAGAAGACATTATCCACTTAGACTTGCTTATCGAAATTTCAACGGTAATTGATGAAACATACAATTGAATTTAGTTAACGATGACTACTAGATTAAAAAAGAATTTCTTTTAGGGTTTTCAAAACTTCTATCAAACCCCCAAGTCTTCTTCCACAAAACCACCTCGGTCAAATTAGGTATTAAGCACATTCAACCGTAAATTGTGATTTAATATTAAATATTTAAATCTTATGTTCACAAGTATAATTAGGACTAAATTACAACTTTTGTTCTTTATATTTAATTAAATTATAAAATTATAGAATGTGTCATTTAAAGTTTTGATTTTCACTTATTGTCATTTATTTTGATAGTTTTCTTGTTTCTTATCCTTTTGATTAACGACCATCCACTCTTTCTGTTAAATCTTAGCATGCCTTTGGCACGTGAGGGCATAAAGGTAATCCCCCCCATATTACATCAGACCTTAAACGTTTAACTTTCTTCTTCCCCCTCATTTATTCACGACTCTTATAAATTAAACCCTAACTTTCCATTTTTATCAGAGGATTAGTTGAAGCATTCATGGCTCATCGCTACTTCATTCGAGAATCCCTTGATCAAGCAGAGGTTAAAGCATTCTACACTAAGTTGGTATTTTGGTATATTAATTTGGGCAAATACTATAAAAAAACTAACATACTGTCTGTTTTTTCCTCACAAAAGTCACTCAACAATTTTTTGCATTTAATAAAAACATACTCTCTCTTTTTTCTCACAGAAATCCCTTAACAATTTTTTGCAAATAAAAAACTAATATACTTTTTATTTTTCTCACCAAAGTACCTCGACAACTATAATCATGTTAATTTTACATTCTTTGTCTGCCTTATGCTGATTCATATGCTAAAGTAAATAGTTGTTAAGTGGTTTTTGTGAGAAAACCAGTAAGTATGTTAGTTTTTTATATGTAAAAATTTGTTGAGTGACTTTTGTGAGGAAAAAAGAGAGAGTATGTTAGTTTTTTATGTGTAAAAAATTGTTGAGAGACTTTTATAAGAAAAAAATAGAAAGTATGTTGGTTTTTATTTGTGCTTGCCATATTAATTTTGAAGTAATTTTTAACTTTTTAGGTTCCGGTGATTTTTTCAAATGTAGTTGGTCCCCTCGTATATTTTCTATCAAGTTGTATCACGATGGTAACTTTTCAAGATTTGTTGGATGTTTGTATGAAAAAGCTATAGAAGATTTCGTTGATATGGACGATATTGACAAGTTTTCTGTACACAAACTAGATATTGTTTTGGAGCAATTAGATTACAATAAGAAAGGTACTAGATACTACCACTATTTATTTCCAAATGTTGATATAGATTTTTGTGTTAGAGCTTTGGGAAGTGATGCAAATGTCAGGGGGTTTGGACAACATTGTTAGAGCACAAATTGATGAACGTTTATGTTGAATGTGAAACAACCACTGTCCAGACATATTTTTGCTCACCGTCCAAGATTAGGATTCAATAGGTTACTAATGAAGAGTTAATGTAAACTGATATAGATAGTGTAGCTAGGAACAAATTATTGTTGAGTTGGCAAGAAAGTAGCAATAAAGTTGGAGAAAGTAGTGGCTAACAAGAACAATTTGATGTTATAATAGATGATCTAGAGTTTGATCCTTTTTTGTTGAAAAGACAGGGCAGTGCCATGTTAATATGAATGAGAATCAGCGGGACCAGTCTAATAAACAACATGAGGATGAAGTTACAATGATAATTTGAATGATAACCAGGGAGATCAGTCTAACGAACACGAGGATGAAGTTTACAATGATAATTTGAATGATAACCAGGGAGATCAGTCTAACGAGCAACATGAGGATGAGATTTACAATGTCAGTGTGAATGATAATTAGGGAGATTAGTCTAATGAACAAAATGAGGACGAGATTTACAATGTCAATCTGAATGATAATCAAAGATATCAATTTAGTGAACAACATGATGATGAAGGTGACAATGTTAATTTGAATGATAATGATGCAGATTGGTCTAATTCTATGCAGTGTGACGATGAATGCGATGAGGATGATAGTGAGTTCATAGTAGATGATGTTAATTCTATTCATGATGTTAAAGTAGATATGAGATATTTTAGATTGCATACTGATACAGATGTTGATAACAACCAACCCAATGATTAATTATATGTTGTAGCAATGGAAGATGATGTGTTGGATAATGAACAATTTGATAGTGGCTTAGAATCTGATGAGAACGGTACAAGTTCTAGGGAAAGAAAATTAAGGCATGTTAGAAAAGAAACTGATAAAGATTCCATGTTCTATATTGGTTGTGTTTGGATTGGAACTAAGGAATAAGTTAAAAGAATGATTAGAATTATTGATGTTCACACAAGAAGACAAATTAGGATTATAAAGGATGACCTTTACATGGTAAGGGCAGTGTGTAAAGGGGATAGTGAAGATGGGGCGCACATTGAGAGCCAAGTTGGGGCTGGATCTAACAGTTGTGTTAAAGATAAAGGATATGTTATGAAAAAATGTTAGTGGTAAAGGGAAAAGGACAGAGCCACATTTCCATAAATGCCCTTGGGTGCTTTTACTTTCCAATAACAAAAGTTATGGATCTTGATTTGTCAAAACTTTGATAAATGGAATCTATGTATGTTTAGCGTCTTTGAAACAAGGATTCAAATCAATCGGGAGAGATCTGCTAGGACTTGATGGGGCTTTCTAATATGCTCTAATTTATACATAACTAGGTTAGAAACCTCGTGTATTACACGAGTTGAATAAATGCAATGTTATATATACTTAGTAATAAAAATTTACATATTACATAGTTTTTTAATATAAATTCTAGAAACGTTATATAGTTATTTTTTTAAATGTTTTATAAAAAGAATTAAAGAAATGTTCAAATTTATAAAAATGTTTTATGAGAAAAAATAGAGAGTATGTTGGTTTTAAAAATAGAGAGTATGAGAAAAAAAAACTAAATCAGTATTTTACTGAACTTTTAACAATCTAACACATACATTGTAACAGCCCAAGCAAACCATACCAAGATATTGTCCGATTTGCCCCCAATGGGTTGTTCATCCAGGAACTCACGGTTTTGTTTTCACCTGACAAGTTGCTCGCCCAGACAAAACGCGTCTTGATAGAGAAGGTATCCACCCCCTTATAAGGAAGGCTTCGTTCTCCTACTCAACCGATGTGGGATATTACAATCCACCCCCTTACGGAGCCCAGCGTCCTCGCTGGCACACCAGTCCGGCAACCTGGCTCTGATACCATCTGTAACAGCCCAAGCAAACCGTACAAAGATATTGTTCGCTTTGCCCCCGATTGGTTGCCCATCCAGGAACTCACGGTTTGGTTTTCACCCGACGAGTTGCTCGCCCAGGCAAAACGCGTCTTGATAGAGAAGGTATCCACCCCTTTATAAGGAAGGCTTCGTTCTCCCCCTCAACCGATGTGGGATATTACATACATAATTGCAAAATCAACATAAAGAGTCTTACGACTGTCGAGTTTTAGGTTAAGACATATGAATGTCAGATTTTGAATGAGTTTGAATATTTAAATCGATCGATGTATGATGAGTGATAGGAAATTAGGGATTATATTTTTCTTTTTTTGATTTGGTCTTAATAAGACAAGCCAAAACAATTAAACAAGTTACAAGCCCAATGATTATATAAATAATATATATATATATATGTTATTCGGGTTATTCAAATAGGTTCGAATAACAGATTTTCAATATCGAATTCGACTTATTTATTCCATAAGAATAATTATTTAAATCAAATAATTATTCGATTCGAATAACCCGAAATTCGAATTCGGATTTTTTATTCGAATTTGATTCGAATTGAATTTCGGGTTATTCGAGTGTGATTCGAATAATGAACACCCCTAATAGATTTATACTCGGTTCCCACTTGATTTCGCTTGTACGTTTCTCCATTTCATTCAAAATCATAATTTTGAGCGAAATCAAGTGTAAATAAAGTCTAAATCTATTATGATTATACTACTGGGACTGCTTTTGATAACAAAAGTAAAAGTTGAGACTGTCACAAACCAAATTATTAGTATAGATTAGAATTAATTACACAGATGGCCCATGTGGTTTGGTCAAATCATGGTTTTGGCCCCTGGGAATGGGAAACTACAACTTTGGCCCAATAGTTTGCATGATTGTAACACATTTGGCCCCTAAAGTGGATGCCTGTTAAGTTTTTCAGTTAAGTGTATGTGAAATAACTAAAATACCCTTACATAATAAAATAATAAAAACAAAAATATATATATACACACATATATACTTATAATCTTGAGAGGAAGTCCAGAGGTTTGCAAGTCGTCCAACACCGCCGCCGACCACTGCCGCCGCCGCCGTCCACAACCAGCACCACCACCACCATCGTTGCCGCCGTCCACCACCGTCGTCGCCGTCCACAACCACCACCACCATCGTTCGTCTCCACCATCAGCCACCACCATCATTCATCTTCACCATCAGCCACCCTCTCCGACTTGCGGTTTGCTCCTGGACCATTAAACAACGGTCTTTTTTGTCGTCCCTCCACCTCTCCCCACCGTCCTTCGCTTCCACCCCGGTTAATCCGTGTTTCAGATTTGGGTGGTCCCTGTTTCAGATTTGGTGGTGTTTGCACGAATCTGATTTTGATTTAGGGTTTGGAGGAGAAAGGGGGTAAACGAATATGTTGAATCTGATTTTGATTTTGTGTGAATCTGATTTTGATTTAGGGTTTGAAGGAGAAAGGGGGTAAACGAATATGTTGAATCTGATTTTGATTTTGGGTGGTTTTCAATGTTTGGATGTTAAAATCAAAGATGGTCCCTGTTTTGGTTTGAGGACGGTGGTGGGGGTGGTTAGAGTACGGTGGAGGGGTGGTTAGAGGAGGTGGTGTGTGGGTTCAGGTGGTGGCCGGCGGAGGTGGTGGGTGGGTTCAGGTGGTAGCCGGCGGAGGTGGTGGCAGGCGATGGTGGTGCTTGGCCGTGGTGGTGGTGGACGATTATATGTGTGTGTATATATTTTATTATGTAAGGGTATTTTAGTCATTTCATATACACTTAACTGAAAAACTTAACTGGCATCCACTTCAGGGGCCAAATGTGTTACAATCGTGCAAACTATTGGGCCAAAGTTGTAGTTTCCTATTCTCAGGGGCCAAAACCATAATTTGACCAAACCACAGGGGCCATCTGTGTAATTAATTCTATAGATTATTATCTGATAATAAGTCATAGTTTAGATAGATGCTCTTTCAATTAATGTAACATGTAAATTAATTGTTTTGACTTTTGAGCTAAATAACTAATTTGGATTGCATTGCACTGCACGAACAAATTGAAGAGATCTTGAGTTATTTCTATGAAAGATCGAGTTGAATTAACGCTTGCGAGCCCATTAAGGAAATTAGATGGGCACCAAGGTCACTAAAGGAGAATTTGAGGCGGTGGAAATCTATAATATATCTAATAAATAAAGGTTTTTCTTATATCACTTGTTGTTTTCATATTCATTCTCATCATTTTTTTTCGCCTCTATTTTTTATTAAATACACCTATATCTTTTAATAATAATATATTTAAAAAAAATATTAATTATATTAATAAAACACATTTATTTTAAATTATCCCTTATTATGAGAAACTTTGAAATCTAATTATTTAACTTTTATTTTCAATCAAATAGTTAATGAAAGTCAAATTAAATTAAATAGTAATTAACGTATTTTCAAAACCCAATTATATATTAATTTTTATATTTTTTAAATTTTATTTTCTATCCTTAATATATAATACATTTTTACACCTGTAAAATACAGACATGAAAATTTAAAAATGTTATATATTAATATTTTTTACCCCGTGTGTATTACACGGGTTCTAAGCTAGTAGGGCAATCGGAATATATAGATTGACGGCAGAGGATTGGAAAAGGCCGAGTACATGAACTGGCCAAGAATTTAAATAAGAACTGTTTGAGCATATTTTACTGTTCTTTTTTTTATTTTTATGTAACGTCTTTTGTTAGTTGACTGTTAAGTGCATGGAACAATATATTAGACTACTCGACTCTTTTTGTTGTTTTATATTTATTCATGGTAGGATGAGATCGGTACCGGTACTGAATTGATAGAAAATTGAGTACCAGTACCGGTACTGAATCTATCGGTACGGTATCGATACCAGTACTCGGTACCAACTGCTCATCCCAGTCCATAGTTGCAAACTGATATATATATATATATATAATATGAATGCTTTTCTTTGATTGTTTTATATTTATCCATGGGCAAACTCATATTTGACTGGTTTTTGTTACTGGACTTTTCTTTTATACTCGTAAAATGCATTTGGTTACAACTACAAGATATTAAATGCATTTGACATTTGGTAAAGCATCAATAATGGAATAGAGAACAGTGGTGTTGACCACAACTATTAAATTTTCATTACAAATTAAACCATTTTTACATTCAAAACATTACATGAGTAATACAATTCTAGAACAACTAGAAATGTTGCCCCGCGCTTTGTGACGGGAAAAGGATCTTAAACGGTTGAGGCAGTTACATTAACGTGGCTAAGAAAAAAAATTGTGATTAAATAAATTTTTCCCCGCACTCCACGACGGGAGGCAGACCTTAAACTGTTGAGGCGGTGACTTTAACGTGGCTAATCACAAAAAGAAACGTGGTCAAATACGTAAAAGAAACGTATGAAGTTACGGCGACTCGGTTGTGGAGATCGAAACATAGATAAAAGACAGTTATATAACGGTATCGATGTTTTTCAGTCGGTGTCGGTTTCATTTTCGCGGTACCAGCACGTCACCGTCAATCAATATAACCCACGATACCTAAAAAATACTCTATTTTGAATACGACTCCCTTTTTAACAAAATTTATACCGGGACGTTAAAAAAAAATTAAACAACAAACGAAAATTATTAAGAAAAAATCAAAGTATATATAATACAGGGGGTAAACAGGAAACTTTAAAACTTGAGAGGATGAAAGTCACATTTTACAAAGTTGAGAGGACATTTTTGTCATTTAATAAAGTAGAGGGGCTAAAGTTGTCGGTGGCATTTGCTACCGACACTTCCATTTAAGTATTACTAGAATATCCTAGTACATTTCGGGGGTGTTTGGGATTACTTATTTAAGCTACTTATGATTTTTCCATTAAAAGTAAGAATTTCTTACTTTTGAATTTTGACCTCTCCTTCTCACATCTTTCATCTTATTTTGAATTTACCAAACAAACTTATAACTTATTACCTTATTTCAAAAGATAATAAGTAAATAAGTTGTTTTGAAAGTAATCCCAAACACCCCCTTCATTGCGATTATAATTACAAAAAAACCCAATCCAGCTCATTATCAAATATTTATTGAATCTCCTTGCTTCTGCTTCACTTTGTTTTAGAATCTCTTCAAGTTGTCCATTGACCTTTGACACATTTGAGGATCACACCATCCAATAAAAGACATTTTGATCCATGATTTACAACCAAAGTAATTCCATAAGAAGATGAGGAATTTTTTATTCAAGAAATTACATTTGCAGATGAAGATTCTTTACCTTCTCATAAAAACATCGATCAGGATTTCTTGGTGTCCAAGATGTTCTTACAATAGCTTGCTTGCCACACTAATAAAACATCATCATCAAATTTGAAAGGGGGAGAAAGAAGAGATGAAACCGAACCAGATCCTTGAGATCGAAGAAACCCTAAATGAATTTGGGGCAAAATCTGGTTTAAATAAAGGTCTGATGAAATACGGGGGGGAGGGGATTACCTTTCACGTGCCAAAGGCATGCTAAGACTTAACGGAGAGATTGGATGGTCGTTAGGCAAAAGGACAAGAAGAGAGGGAACTATCCAAATAACGGACAATGAGTAACAGTCAAATCTTTAAAGGGCAATTCCATAATTTGGTAAAACGTAAAGGACAAAAATTATAATGTAGTCTATAATCAGTATTTTCAGAATCGGACCGAACCGTCCGGTTCCCGGTCCGATTATGCCTATTTGAACCGGTTTCATTACCGGAGCGGCGGAGCGGGTGGTCGGATCGTATTTTCAAATTTTTTTCTTTCAAAATCTTATTTTTAATTAATTTAGTATTTCAAGTTACATATTTTATTTATTAAAGTCATCATATGTCATTAAATATACGAATTGACATCAAAACACTATTTTTATATTTATATACATAGTTTTAATATTTATATTATTTATGACGTGGTACGGTTCTTAAATCCGGTCCAACTAGTGGACTTCTATAGCGGCCGATTCGTTATCCTACCCGATTCTTAAAACATTGGTTATGATAAAAGTTATCCATATTCGTAATTGCATTAATGTTTAGTTTATGCTATCCACTTGTTCATACACTAACATTAGTTCGAATATCAAGTCATGAGCACTTAACAAGTTATTTAATCATTTATAGATTATTTACACCATATCGTGCATGAATAACTCATGATTAGAATGTTGATTAGTTATTGAAACATGATAATGGAAAACAAATAATAATAAATCATACATGATAACCTAACCGTAGAGAGGGAAGGTTTCATGATCTCTGATCTGGATTGGGTTCCCATTTAGGGTGTACTGTCAGGACGGCTTAGCGTGAAAAGTAAGCTCACGGTTCAGAGAGAGCGGGACGAATTTAGTGGTGATAATATTGAATGATTCATTAGTCAATTCCCTCTAATTATCTCTCTATTTATATGTACACCCAAGGGGAAACCCATTAATGGCCTATTAAAAGTAATTAGGTCCATTAATTACTAGCCATAGGTTAATAAATAAATAAAACATTTAATCATTTAATAATAAGATAAATGATTATAAGAGTCACACAATAAATCGTGTCTTACATAGAATTTGAATCGATGGTAACAAAAAGCAAACACACATGGTGCAACTATTAAACGTAACATCATCCGCGTAACTATTATAAACAACCAAAAGTATATAACAAATTAAGTACTAATATTAAGATATTTGCTTTAGAAATATTTTTAAATGTTAGGATACCAAATAAAAACATATGTAGTTTAGGTGATAACAAGTAAAAACAAAAAACTTTCAAAAGATTACAATTTTCAGATATTTAGAGTAAATTACATTTTTCGTCTCTATAATTTGGGTTAAATTATGAATTTAGTCCCTTCCCAATGTTAAACTTTTGTGGATTCAATATTTCAATCTCTTTGGGTACCATTAGCTTTCGTAAATGATCCATTGGCTTAACAATAGTTAATTTAGACCCTTTACTCGACTCGGGAGCAGCACACGAGGGTTAATTTAGTAAAATCACGTGAGCCACTAAAGGGCCTACATTAACCGTCGTTGGGCTAAGATACCGTTTACGAAAACAGACATTACGTAGAGGAATTGAACCCGTAAAAATCATAACTTAGAGATGAAATCATAGTTTGACCCAATCCATAGAACCAAGACTATAATTTAGTTTTTCTTAAGGATAAAATATTTAAAAGATTAAATAAACAACCAAATATCAATTTAGTTTTATTTGTCAATATATGGGCCCTAATCTCGTAATGGAGGTACACCGTACACGATTACATACTTTGCTAAATGTTAGCAATTAAAATTATTAAACGACACTTTGTAGCTTGATAACCAAAAATAATCCTAGTTACATGTAGTGGTATTATTTTACAATTTTCTGACAAATTTTTTACCAGAATTTACATAAGAGTAAAAATAATTTATTATTATTACTTAAAATTGCTAACTTCTGTCTCATTTTCGATCAAAATCTCTTAAATATTCATTCGATCCTCAATTGGTTCTTATGTAACAGGAGATGCCATCGAATACAATAATACTATGTTAGAAACTCGTGTATTACACATGTTAAATAAAGAAAATATTAAATAGTTAGTAATTGTAAAGCATGTATCGGTCTCACAAACACAAACTGCAACCCAAAAGAGGAAGAAACATGCTGCGTTTATGCATAAATAGATGGAACAATAAAACTTATGTGAATTCCATTAAACTGATGTAAAACTACCGATTACAATGACCCTTTAAATAGAAAATAAACTCAAAGATTCTAATCCTACTAAAACTGAAAACCTAATAAACAAATTCAAATAATTATCTCTAGCCAATTCTATCTAGACAAGTTAAATACACAAATGGCCCATGTGGTTTGATCAAATTGCAAGTTTAGCCTCCGGATTTTAAAAATTGTAAACATAGCCCAAACGTTTGTTACCTGGTTACACCCTTATCCTCCAGATTTTAATACCAATTAGTTTTTAATGAAAAATAGATAGTCAGACTTTGTTACAACCTACATATACATACATACTACATATACATACATACTAAGACCATTGATACTTTCACCCTTTCCCACCAACTTGCAAGTCTTCGGCTCGATAGATCCATAATTATAATTCTCATGTCTAAGTGTGCAGAACTTTCAACTCGTATAAATATAAACACAAATCTTTGAATTCAACTTTTTCCATATCGATTTGATTGGGGTTTTAGTGTGACCGAAGACTTGGGGGTAATATGAGGACTTTGCTGAGGTGGGGTCTTAAATTTAATGTTGTTGTCTCCTAGTGCAGATTTTTTAATAGTATATTTGAATCGCTGGGGTTGGTGGCCCAGAGGTAAAGTTTATTGAAACATCTAGGTTTAGAAGTCTTGGGTTCAAGTTTCACAGGAGTAAAGAAATTAGTCGTTATAAAAAAAAGCATTGCTTTTTTCATGTTGTTGTGGCCCCTCATTAAGATTTTGGAGGTATACCTGCAAATATCTTGTAATATAATTAAGCTAACTGGTTTTAGCAAGACAAATATCAGAAAGATGTTATTGCTTCATAAATTACTAAAACCTTAAAACCCAAAATGCAAAGATTTAATGCGTATAGTACAAGATGTCAAGTTCATAATTTTATTAAAATACTGTCACATTCTTTGTTTGGTGTGTCTTAAGTTTTTTAATAATATTTTTGTTTTTAAATTAATTTTATTATAAATTTTAAAATATGATATTTAATAAAATTTCGAGTGTACCGTTGAGGCGCGTCTATTTTTATCTACGTTTTGACATAAATTTCATTCAAAACCGATCTTCCGTTATAATGTACAAGTCGTTTAAGCTTTGGAATTTGCCGTCTCCACGTGCTCTTTTTTATCAGTATTTCGATTTTATTTTTCTTTTGCAGGATGAATACCAGTGTATAGGTCGTAAGGACCGAGTCTTAAAAGTTTTAACACTTAACTGATTTCGATCGAACATCGGTACCGTCATCGGTATTATCGTAATCGGTAACGGTATTTTTTTTTTATATTCAATTGATGTTAAACACGTTTCGATATACTTTTAGGTATGTAACAACTTTATTTTTTAGGTTTTCCCTTTAGTTTCCTATAGCAGATGTCGGTTTCCTACGATTACCGTAACAATACTTATACCTTAAAAGACATAGAGCAAAGCATTAAAGCTTATCACCGGTCGCGCAGAACACACGGATTTGTGATGGATTCGTTTTTTATATAAAGTTTTGAATGTTATCAAGAACATCCGGGTTTTATTTTTCTTACCTTTAACACGTGGTCTCACGACAATATTTCAATATTAGTTTTTTTACAGTCTTGCGCCCCGCCGCAACGCGGGGTCTTAATACTAGTTAACTTAAGAGTTAAGATTAGCATTTTTAACATCTCATGTTCTATACTTTGTTCATCAAAAGGAAACTATGTATTTGTATAATCAACTCCATACATGCACATGTATATATATATATATACGACCAAGAAATAGAGATGTTTCTAAAAGAAACAACGATGGATCACAATTATCGGAAGAGGGAAAGTGAAAGAGAACTCAGAAATAGAGATGTTTCTAAAAGAAACAACGATGGATCACAATTATCGGAAGAGGGAAACTTTCACAATTTCCTATGCCCGACAACCTCGTACAAAGTGGTCATTCCAACCCCTATACGCATCGTATAGGGCAATACGATGCGGTTTAGGGTACGAGGTACCTTCTCCAACTAGTCATCCATCACATCGATATACGCCGCGTATAGGTCTATACGTGGCGTATAGTATAGAGATGTGATGGATGACTAGTTGTAGAAGGTACCTCGTACCCTATACGCATCGTATTGCCCTATACGATGCGTATAATACGATGCGTATAGGGGTTGGAATGACCACTTTGTACTAGGCTGTCGGTTTGACCAGGGCCAAATTTTGTGTATTTAACCATGCATAATTCTCATTTGAACGTATCTTTCAAAAAAATTTCAAACGATTTCCCTCAAAAAATTATAGCCATGTCTTGGTGGTGGGATGGTAACTACGATTTTCAGGTAAATTCTAACGATCGCTGGAAAACAACCCGCAAAGTTCTAGATTTCAAGATGTGAACCGGGAGGAGGTCTCGTCTGACGTTTATTCTAATCAACGGGTAAGGCTTCCGGATTTGAACGAGCCACTAAGCAATCCCAAGTTCGTATACGGTGAATCCTCTTACCTTACACAACCCACGGACGACTTCGTGTACGGTGAAGTCTCTTACCCGACACAACAAACCGACAACTTCATATACGCGGAGAACAAGCCGGCTAACGACTCCGAAGACGAGGAACAAACCCATCCAACCGTGTCGTATAAAATTGACCAAGTATAACATTTCTATATATATAGATAACTCATAAATACTTGAGAACTCACGAGAACTCGTCAAAATATCAATTAAAACCATTTTTCTTTGTTTTCACTACCTTTATTATTAAAATACAACATAAAAAATAATTTATCTATCCAATTAATTCATCTCTTCTTTCTAAATTATTATTAAAAGAATTTAAACACATACGTAAATGGTTAACACTTACACATGTGTAAGTGGTAAACTTACAAATGTGTAGATTTTTTTAATAAATAAATACATGTAAATTTACATACATAAATTCATTTTTTTTATGTTGTATTCTAATAATAAAGATAGTAAAAATAAAAAAATTTATTTTGATTGGTTTTTTGACGAGTTCTCACGAATTCTCAAAATATTTAAGAGTTCTCAAATGATCCATTCCGTGCGCGTGCGTGCGTGCATGCGTGCGTGCGTGCATGCGTGCGTGTGTGTACACACATATACATACATTTAGTTTGTTGTTTATTAACTTTTACCGTATCGTTGTTGCAGAATTTTCAGTCTCGTGAACAGTTGGTGGATTGGGTTGTCCGCAGAGGACGTGAGAATGGTTACGTCATTGTCACCCGACGATCAAGGAGAAATGCGACGACCTGTAGGAACCGGTTATCAAGCTGTGGCTTGTGTGTGACCATCACGGCAAACGTAAGTCTGCTGCCACGGTTCGACGTGCCGGTAGCAAGAAAGTAGGTTGTCCCTTTAAATTGGAAGGAGAGTACCATGTAAATACTGGTGATTGGAAATTAACGGTCAACGGTGAAGGATGATAGTCATAACCACGATCCTAGTCAACATCTTGAGGCGCACTCGTTTGCCAGGAGACTGTCTGAGTCGGAACAACTTTTGGTGGCGAAGCTGTATTCGCAAAATATGTTGCCACGAAACATTCTGGCAACCATAAGGGAACAAAACCCAGAGAGTAGTTGCATTAAAAAGGACATTTATAATGCGATACAAAAGATAAAAAACAAAACGAGAGTCGGTGAAACTCCAATACAGGTTCTGGAGCACCTGCTTTCTTCTAAAGATTACGTCTACTATACTCGGGAGGATCTCGTCACAAATGTCGTGGAGGAGGTATTCTTTGTTCATCCGAAATCGTACGAGATGTGGCGTGCGTTCTCGCACGTGTTGATGATCGACGCGACGTACAAAACAAACATGTATAAACTTCCATTTGTCCAAGTGGTCGGTGTGACCTCCACACACCGGTCGTTTTGCGTCGCTCATGCATTTATATCTAAAGAACGGGAGGAAAATTTCGTTTAGGTGCTATTGCAAATCAAAGGTATGTTGCAAAAGTGTATGGAGCCGCGTGTGATAATAACAGACAGGGACAAAGCTCTTATGAACGCGTGTGATAAAATATTCCCGGATAGTTCCAATAACCTATGCCGGTGGCACATACACGAGAATATCTCAAAACATTGCAAAGCATCGTTTACAGACGAAGACCGGCAAATTTCAAGTATTCATGGTCGGTATTGTGTGAGTCTCCCATGCTAGATGTATATCAGTACAATTTCAACCAGCTATACGAACGACTGTATGCAGCCAAACGAGGAAGTAAGTTTTGAATATTAAATATTTATTAGGGTTTAAATTATTTTCAATATTAAATATTTATTAGGTTTTAAATTATTTTTCCTGGAGTTATAGACTATTTGACCAAAAATTGGTTGGACCCATATAAAAAAGAGTTTGTATCCGCCTGGTCCAACAGAAACCTCAATTTTGGTCAACATACAACGAATCGAGTCAAGAGCCAGCATTCTGTCACAGACCAAATATTTGAAAATCGTTTTGCTATGTTTGTACTTGAACGTTTGGGTTTGCTGGCTAGTCCGGACTTCATCAGGGACGGCCTCAGTGGGATAGACGACGTGAACATGCCTAGGTGTGCTGGTACACCGAACGCATCACTGGTCATGAGCTATTGCCATTCGCCTAATAAGTCCAAGGCAGGACGAAACCAGTAGACCCTATCATAAGCGGGACGGATTGGCTGGCCCTGGGGAAACCCAGGGCGCCACACGGGGCCTCGAGAGATTACCCCGTGATAGTGGTATCAGAGCAGGTCGACCCTTGGATACTTTGGAACGTGACTTATCCCAAATGTGCGTTTACCGGACGAGTATGATTATGCAATGGTGGTGGGAGAAGACCAAATGGGGAGCGCTTCGACGATGGTCTTTGTACGCCGCGAGTATGGGATCGTGAGCGTCGCCCTAGTCCGGTTAACATTGAAGGCCGTCGTGATCAAGTTCAGAAAGTACGGTCTAGCAGAGCCGTAAAATGAAGATAAAGTCTACTACAACCTCCAGGTCCCCATACTGTAACTAGGCGAACATCGGCGCCACTCAAATTAATCTGATGCAATTAACTGAACGATCCAGACGAAGATCTCTGTTGCTGAACTACCGGGTGTCCTTCTTACCAAAGTGAATCATGCTCAATCATAAGGGGTGATGCATTGTCTTTCGGCTGCAAGCAAGCATAGGAGTGCGGGCATGCACGAGGACGTGCATGAAATGGTGGTGGGAGAGTGTCACGGACCAAATATTTGAATATCGTTTTGCTATGTTTGTACTTGAACGCTTGGGTTTGCTAGCTAGTTCGGACTTCATCAGGGACGGCCTCAGTGGGATATACGACGTGAACATGCCTAGGTGTGCTGGTACACCGAACACATCACTGGTCGCGAGTTGTTGCTGCTCGCCTGATGAGTCCAAGGCAGGACGAAACCAGTAGACCCTATCATAAGCGGGACGGATTGGCTGGCCCTGGGGCAACCCATGGCACCACACGAGGCCTCGAGAGATTACCCCGTGACAATTCGCTCCTAAAGAGCTATCTTAGAAATGCTAACAGCTCGCTAGATAGACTTGTTGGGTTTGTTGATGAAATTGTAACAGATCAGTATATACAAATATAGTTTGGGTTTGGAACAAGCCTTATAAGGAAAATGGACAGCCACGTAGCTATTGAAATGTTTGATAACCTACACGGTAAAGTTTCACATAAAGCTCTAAATTTGTTAGAAACCGAGTGGTACAAGTTATCAACTATACGGAAACAAAATGCAACGTGTTGTTGCCAACTTTTTTGTAGTTGTGGGTTGCCGTGTGCTTGTCGTCTGACAAATATCGAAGCTACAGGTCATCCTTTTAATATTTGTCTTGTTTTTTTCTAATTTCAAACTATTCTGACTATCTCGTTTTAATACAGGTGGCAGAATCCCGTTAGATGCGGTGGACGTCTTCTGGAGGAAGCTTGATCTAAAACCGTCGTTTGTCGATGATGAAAATGTAGACGTGGATAAAGTACTTGGTCAAGTGAGAAACAAAATTATGTTACAACCCGATCAGGTCAAAAAAAGTATGTTGTCACGAGGACGATATTCATATGGAGGAGTTAGATCATCTCGGGCACTACCCGTTTTTGGATTTTCCGCCCGACATGGAGTGGTTTGGCCGATGCCAGAAACTACGGGAGGTGAGGTTGGGGCCGGGGACGGCGGTGGACTGGGAGCTTCTCCAGGAGGCGAAGTGGGCCAGGGCCATCATAGGCGAGGACACGCCATGGGATCGCCTTTTTGATCTTTCATTCACGAGACTTACCGAGAGGTGGCCGTCGAGTTTCTTTCGACGTTCATCTACTCAGCGAAAGGGCTGGAGCCCCTTCCCGGGGAGGCGGCGGCAGAGAAGCTGGATCGGGTCTCCTTCCGTATTTTTAGCCACGTTTACCGTCTGACCCTCCGTCAGAGGGCCGTCGCGACGGGTTTGTACTTCGAGCCCGAGACGATCACGCCACTTTACACCAAGGCGGTGACGGAAGTGGACAAGGAGGATCTCCTTGTTTTTTGGGGTTTTATTTTGGTTAGGTACCAAGGGGAGGGTCTCGGGGATTCGAGGCCCCCTCTATAGATATTTGCACCGGCTTATTTCGACGTCGATCGCACTGCGTTTGAAAAGCCGTGAGTGGTGCACCGATAGAGACCTCTTTTTTCTCTACTACCTGCTTACAGGCACGCGGTGCGCCCTATCCACATGCCTCGCGGTTTATTTTGCGTCTGCCTATATGCGGCAGAAGCGCGGGCTTTTGTACGGTGGTGCTTACATCACTCAGATCATGCGTACTCTTACACCATGGCATGCGCATGAACCTGAATTGTTACCGCCCATTCCCCCTATCTGATTAGACCGATGCACGGCTAGCGGCATGCGCATCACACACCAATTCCCGGGGCCGATGCCGGGACAGGGGTACCCGCCTATGACTGACCCGCTACATGGTGTGCCGTTGTCGTTGTCGCAGCCGCATGTCCAGCCCATCCCCGACCGGCCGCCACATCATCCCCGACACTCACGTCGGTCTGTTAATGCTGAACAGGGCGACCCAGGCATTGTTTGATGGCCTTGTTGCCGACTCACAACGACAGGCTCGTCATAGCGACCGCATGGAGGACCTAATGATGTGGGCGGTTGGTCACCTCAAGGATCTGTCACGAACCGCCGGCATCGAGCCACCACCACTACCACCGCCACGTCATTATCCGGCCGACCCCGTTCAGGATGAGGGCGGGGCGGGTCAAGATGAGGACGGGGCAGGTAAGGATGAGGGCGGAGTGGGTTAGGCTTAGTTGTTTTTATTTGTATTCAGTTGTTTCTTCTGTTATGTATGTATGTAAAAACATTTTTACGTATATATTTAATTTTTTGATGTAATGTATATAATGTTTTGGTTATTTGTTTGGTTGTAATGTTTAATATTTTGTTTGGTTGTAATGATAAATTATAAATGTAAAATATAATAAATGTTTAAAAAATAAAAATTATATAAATTAAAAAATAGGTAAAAATTATATAAATTAAAAAAGATAACAAACTTATATTAACAAAGTTATATAAATTAAATTAAAAAAGATAATTAAATAAAAAAAACTTATACGTGGCGTATAGGGCAATACGTCACGTATAGGATTCTTAAATCCCAAATCTGTCAACTTTTGAAGCAAAAATATAACCCGTGACCAATACGCTGCGTATAGCTCAATACGCCACGTATGGGACCCAGCCGACAGACATGGAATGACACGTGGCATTCTGTTGTCAAAGACTGAACACTATACGCCTCGTATTGGCCTATACGAGGGCGTATAGGGCGGTGGCGTATCCAATTAACAATATTCCGTGTGTATAAAATCTCCATAAATAAAAGACTTCCTAAATTATTTCCAACTTGGTGACCCATTCTTTGACCCAAACAGAAATTTTGACTATCCAAAGATTTTCAAATACTCCAAAACACCCCTAAACTTTCTTATGTAAACTAAACAAAGATTAAATCCAACATCAATAGAAAAAAAAATAAAGGAAATAAATGATAAAAGATATATTAAATAAAGAAAATATTAAATGGTTCATAAAAAATATTAAATAGTTGAATAAAGGAAATATTAAATGAATGAGAAGAAATAAGCGAAAAAAAGAATCTTAGACTCATAGAATTGTGACACGTGGTGCAAGAGTTACTTGTTTATTATGTATAGATAGACTATTTGACTACTCAAAAACAAAATACAGATAATTCTAGTTTTTTCAATTTTGTAGCCTCAGACGAAAAGTCCCAATTAAAGAAAACAAGTTTATAAATTCACTAGATATTAACTAATTTATGTATTTTTATTATTAATTTAATTTTACTGTGGTTCATAATTAATTCACTAGAGTTCCCTTAAATGACTAAAATTGATAAAGTATGATAGAAGTTTATAGAAGTTCGCAAAAATATTACTGGTAATATATAACAAAAAATACAAGTTTTATAAACTTTGAACAAAAATAGAAATTAGTTCGAGAAATGTACAAATTTTAGCGGACAAAAAGGTTTTCTATTTAGGTTAAAATTAGTTATCAAGGTAATGGATCACGTACGAGACAATTTTAAGTAATCTTGAGTCTCATAGCCACTTATAAAACATTGTCCCATACCCGTCGAATGTTTTAGACTTTCCCATTAGGTTTGGGTTTTTTTGCCATCCATAATTCAAATAATACCAGGTATCTCCGTAACAGTGTAGGGCTAATCCTTATGTAAGTAGTCGAGCCAGGTTGACATGGTTTGAATAGTAATAGACTTCGCTAACCTGGAATGCAGGTCATTATAGTACGAGTTGGAACATTGACCCGCAAACAATCTGTCTTTTTTTAAACTAAATTATTAACTAATTAATGTGTTAATTATGCTTACAAAAACCATACTATACAATCATAATGGCAAGTTTTCCAAGTTTCTGAAACAAAATGTATTTTAGACGGCTTTCAATCTATTCGAACCTCTTTTAACTAAATTTAACATAAAACAAAACCCAAATCAACTCGTTTACAACTAAATAGGCTGAAATTGTCACCTCTCGTGTTCAAATATTATTCTTGAAAACTGGGGATAACCCATCCCCAAACAATCTCTCTAAACTAGACCACAAGAAACAAAATTACCCAAATACTCAACCAATATATACTATAAATGTTTCTACATCCATTCATCATCATACATCATACATCAACTCTCTCATTGATGAATGAAGACTCAAAATTTCCCTATATCAATCCCTCTATTTGTATGGATATTATTCATATCCTAACAACTCATACATTGCAATAAGTAGACTCAAGCTCCAATATGAGCATCTGGGTATGAAATGTATTTGAGCATCTAGGCTTGATTTGTCTACCTGTTGGGTGATTTGATTTCTAGGGTTTCTAGAGTTCACCATGACCATCTCCCCTGGTACACACACATATATATACCTACGTATATGTATACACACATATGTATGTGTGTGTGTGTGTAACCCAAGATTGATCAAATTATTCACCTAAACAGAGAACCAACCAACTGACTACTAACATTCAACTGACAGTAGCAGAACGCCATAGGCATTGATTTAGCATCAACTAAAACATAAAACTAATATTAACAGAAATAGAATCATCAAAAAGGAGAGACAATAAATGAACAAGACTTGAAGAAGCAATGGTAGCAAATAGATGGAATTTAGAGAAAACACTGATATTACCTGCTCAACATTTTTTTTCTTTTTCTACTATGTTAGTTGTAAATATGTGTATAAGCTCAGGTTTCACTATAACCAAAAACACTATGTCAAAATATTGTACTGTCATTAAAATGGATCAACCTATGTCAAGTAAACAGATACAATTTTGTCCCCATACCCACTTCCATATGTGAAATTCATGTCTCCATTAGTCAGCTCATATAAAATGGTCAGCTAGCATATATTTTCACTAAGCCTGGCAAAACGGGTGGGTTGGGTTGGGATCAGAATGGGATTGGGTCAGGATGGGTTATGATCAAAATGAGTTCGGGTCAAAACAGGTCGTTTTAAAAAAATAAGTATCAATTTGCTTCGGATCAGAATGGGTTGTAACAAAAAAGTGGCTTGTGTTGAAATAAAATGTCTTAGAAAAGAAAAGTACCAAAATTTGGTACCCGTTTGAACCCTTTCTAAATTTACATAGTTTTTAAGTGACCCATCTTGACCCAAATTGTTTTAAGGTGTTACCCATTTCAACGGGTTTGTGTTATTGTGTTACCCAATTCAACCCAAAATACAAAAAAATTTACCCAAACCAACCCATTTCCCCTACTTTGGGTCAAGATTGCCAGGTCTAAATTTCACCAAGTCAATCAGAGGTGTTCTTGAATTGGTTTCATTTGCAACAAACTTAGTGCATAGATCTATATGTTCCACTGTGTGTAAAATGTATGACTACCATAAATTAGTGCAACACAATTAGGGATTTATCTATATATTATTAAATCAATGGAAGTGTTTAGTGAATTGATAGAATTAGGAAACTAGTTAATGTCTCTTAATTAGTTTCCCGACCGGATATAGGTTAATTTAGTTTTGATTAATTGATGTTAGGTGGTTATCGGCTAAGAGGGGTAGAACCGAATCAAAAATCAAACAGCAAAGACGGTAGTTGACTTTTGTTGAATGGTCAAAGTTAACCAGAGTTGACCGAGCAGCGGGACGGCTGCTGTTACTGCTTCTGAATGCTGTCAGCAACTGCTGATCAGGTCGCAACAGTGATGGATGAGGCTGAACAAATGCGTAAACCAGAAAACACACATAGACAAACTTGTGGAGTACTGTTCACGGTGGTACTGTAGAGACGGTTGTACTGTAGCAATGCCAGAAACACAAACCAAAACAACAAAAAACATAAAATTACACAGAACACGGGAATTTTAACATGGTTCGATCAGTGTGACCTACGTCCACGGCAGTGTTGTAAAAATCGGGATTAATCGGGATTAATCGGTCGATTAATCGGTAATTGGTGGATTACCTTGTAAATTTGGGCTAGTCGGACCATTAATCGGTTATCGGGATTAATCGGCCCTAATCGGACCTAGTCGGGATTAATCGGACCTAATCGGGATTAATCGGCCCAAATTGAAATGTGGGTTTTAAACAGAATTAAGCCCAAATAATGACCCGATCCATGGATCCATGGGTTTTTATTTAACCTAATCACAAAACTGAAGGTCGTTCTCCACCTCCGACCTGTTCTCGCTGTTGCTTTAACCTAATCGCTACCTGCTGCTTCAAATCGACGACCACCTATGCTAATACGGACAAGACGATGATGAATTTTGAAGTATTTAATATTAGAAGTATTTGATTTTTGAAGTATTTGAGATTTTGAACTAATATAATAATATGTTAATGTTTGTATTTGTATATATATATATACAAGTTTGAAAAACTACTTATAAATTCCAATCCGATTAATCCCGATTAATCCCTAGTCGGTACCCCACCGCCCGACTAGCGCCTAGCGATTTTTACAACACTGGTCCACGGACTGCATCTAGTCTCTGGTATTTTATTATGAGGTGATGATTAAATTACAAATACAAGGCCCGCATTTATAAGAAAGAATTAGGCTTAAACCCTTTCAACCATTCCTAATATATGAAACTTAGGGAGAAAGCAATTATAGGCTCCTGCCTAAAATAAACCAAAGGTGTTCCTGGGCTAGGGCTGGCTGCCCTCTGTCCTTGCGAGCCTCGACACATGCTCAACAATCTCCCACTTGGAGGCTTGATCTCTTCAGCTGCGCTCCACCTTGTATTTCTGTAATCTGCCTTCCGACTAGTTGCAGCGCCTTCTCAACGATCATACCTGAAGGCCAGTTGAAGCTACACAGAGCTTCGACTCATCTGTGGTCTCGACTTTATCTATCCGTCGGTGACTTTTTCTGAACCCAAATTTTGTTCTTTACTCTTGACCCCGTCTTCCCTATCACTGTCTGCTCCCACTGTAACGAATTTGTTACTCTGCTAGCATCTGAACAATATTGGGATCTACCACTCTCCATCAAAAGCAAGTAATTATTAACCAGAGAGAATTTCTTTGAAGTTCACCGGGTTCTTTGACCCACCGTGGACCTAGAGCAGTAACTGGAGCATCTTTCACCTTTGTACTCCCATTGTCACGAGTCTCTCCTGATCTTCCACTTTTCACTGATCTAATTGAACCTCTCTGAACCTTCCTTGACCATTCTTTCTAACCTTTGACCCTACTCTAGGAATCTCCTTTCAATCTACAACAGTAACATTCTTCTGCATACGAGGTTTACAGAACCTAGCCTTTTCGTTATTCAGATCTGGAGTTCTATCTCTTGCACTAACTCCATCTGACGGTATCTCGACCATGTACAGAGTTCCACTCTTCTTACCATGAGCAATCACCAGGTTTCCTTTGACTATACTCCACTGACCACCAGCAAACAGAGTATCATAACTCTGATCATCCAACTGCCCAATTGAAATAAGCATCCTCTTCAGGCTTGGAATAACTTTGACATCCTTCAAAGTCCAGGTCATTCCCAAGAAAGTTTTTAAAACATCACCCATGGCTATTATGTTTAGGATCTCATCATTATTCAGAGTCCAGGTCGTCCCCAAGGAAGTTTTCAAACATCACCCATGCCCGTGATGTCTAGGATCTCATCATTAGCTAGTCTTACCTTCCCAAAGTCTCCAAGTTTTAGATTCTTCATCTCCATGCTGTGTGGGGCATGGAATGATGCTCCTAAATCCATAACCCATGAATCCACAGCACTCTAAGCTACAAGTCAAAACGTCATCCGAGTCTTCAACTGCAACGTTCACCTCTCTTTCTTAGCACTCGGGCACTAATTTCTGAAATGCCCATCCTGTTTGCAATCTCAACAGGTGATGTCTTTCCAATGCTTTGACCGACTCCTCTTTCTGCCTTGATTACTCCCCCGTTCAAATCTTCTTCCACGGCCTTTTGTATTCAACAGTGAACTTGAAGGATCACCTGAACTCCTGCGTTGTATGTCTTCACCCAGAATCAGGTCACGAATTCCTTCAAACATAAACTTAGTAGTCCCCGATGAGCTACTAATTGTTGTCCCTATTCCCGACCAACTCTCAGGAAAAGAAGGTAGTAGAATCTCATCATCAAATTTTATGTCAACCTAACCTAAACGGTTATCACTGAATTAAAGGCGTTAATGTGAACTGCAACCGAGGCACCTTCTCTCATTCTGGTGTTGACTAACTGTCGAATTAGAAACACCTTATTTAAAGCTAAAGGCTTTTCATACATAATTGGATAAAGCCTTCATCAATCCGGGCGTGGTTCTTTCGTTAACGATGTTGTAAGCAACGCTCTTCGCTAACGAAAGCCTGACTACTCCCAAGGATTGTCGATCTAATAACTCCCAATCTGCATCGGAAATCTTTTCTGGCTTTTCTCCCAATATTGGCTCGTTTAGTTTCTTCTGGTAGAGATAGTCTTCAACCTACATCTTCCCCTCTTCTACCATGATAACCAAACAATAAACGATCCTGAAGCTCTGATACCACTTGTTAGGTGGTTATCGGCTAATAGGGGTAGAACCGAATCGAAAATCAAACAACAAAAATCGGTTGTTGAGTTTTGTTGACCGGACAGTAGCGACGACTGTTGTTATTGCTTCTGAATGCTATGATTTATTGCTATCAGCAACTGCTGATGAGGTCGCAACAATCATGGATGAGGCTGAACAGACACGTAAACTAGAAAACACAGACAGACTTGTGGAGTACTGTTCACGGCGGTATTGTAGCGGTACACAAACAGAAAAAACGAAAAACATAAAACTAAACGGGACAAGGGAGTTTTAACGTGGTTCGTTCGGTGTGACCTACGTCCACGGCTGCAACTAGTTTCTGATATTTTATTATGAGGTGATGATTAAATTACATACAAGGTCCCTATTTATAAGAAAGAATTAGGGTTAAACCCTTTCAACCATTCCAAACATACGAAACTTAAGGAGAAAGCAATTATAGGCTAACTAGTGAAATCTCCCTTTGTTTGCACAATCAATTCCGGTATCTGTCAAATACATGGGCAAAGTGTTAAAGAAATTCAACCTCAAAGATGCTAAGATCAGAAGTACACCATTGGGAAGTCACTTTAAGCTTTCCTAAGATCAGTCCCCTTAGTCTGAGATGAAGAGAAAGCAGATATGGCTAAAGTTCCTTATGCATTAGCAGTTAGTAGCCTCATGTATGCTACGGTATGCACGAGACCGGATATAGCACATGCAGTGGGAGTTGTTAGCCGATTTATGTCAAATCCGGGGAAAGAGCATTGGGAAGCAGTTAAACGACTGTTTAGATATTTGAAAGGTACTTCAACGGCAGCATTGTGTTTCAAAGGTAAAGAGGTTGTTCTGAAAGGGTACACAGATGCTGATCTAGGTGGCTGTAAAGAATCATTCAAAAGCACTACTAGTTATGTCTATACAGTGGGAGGTACTACAGTCAATTGGATGTCCAGACTTCATAAAAGCGTTGCTCTTTCAACTACCGAAGCAGAGTATATGGCAGTTGCAGAAGCCAGTAAAAAACTAATTTGGTTAAAGAACAATAATCGTTGAGAAGGTGCTGCAACTAGTAAAAAGGAAGATTACAAAAGTACAATGTGGAGTGCAGTTGAAGAGATTAAGCCTCCAAGTGGGAGATTGTTAGGCATATGCGGAGGCACACAAAGGCAGAGAGTAGTCGGCCCTAGCCCAGGAGCACCTTCGGCTTATTTTAGGCAGGAGCCTATAGTTGCTTTCTCCCTAATAAGTTTCGTATTTTAGGAATGAATGAAAGGGTTTAACCTTAATCCTTTCTTATAAATAAGGACCTTGTATTTGTAATTTAATTATCACCTCATAATAAAATATCATAGACTAGTTGCAGCCCAGGGACGTAGGTCACGCCGACCACACCACGTTAAATTCTTGTCCCGTTTAATTTTCTGTTTTGTGTGTGTTTGACTGTTTGGTTTGCTTAGCTTCCTACATCCATCGACCAGAGATCAAAAGTTGTTGATCTAACGTAGGTCTCAAGCAACAACTTGCAATTGATGTCGTTCTTCTAGACGCCGCAGAACCCAGCCTAGGGTTCTGCCCTTGCCGCCGATGCTACCAGTATCTGCCGCCACCATCGCCGCCTGATCAGAGGTTGTCGCCGTCGTCATCCTGTTATCCGATTGTCGACAGTAGCACAAAACAGCTTCTGTTGTTTATTGAGTTCAGATTAGTCCAGAGGAATTTTGAACAGCTTTGTTTTTTACTCCTATTAGCCGATAACCACCTAACAAATTTAACTACACCCTACTTCAACAAATCAAATTTAGCATCCCTAAAATAGTTCTCTTAATCTCCATTTATAGATTTTCCTAATAATAATTTGTATCCCACTCAAACTACTAGTCCCAATCCTTACCTACAAATATTGTATACCTAATATAGAACAAATACTAACACTTATCCGAATATTAGTCCCTCCAAAATCAACACCTTGTCCTCGAGGTATGATCAAAAACGTATTAGATCATCTTAGTCTTCACAAATCGTTATTCCTTTACTTCCATCTCCATCTCCATCTCCATCTCCATCTCCATCGCAATAATATAGGCTCTTTAATGTCCACTTTGAGAATGAGGTATGAGAAGATCAATTGTGAATGAGCACAAGGTTGTGGCTTTCATGACTTCTAGAAAAGGCCTTATGCTTTTTCCTACTATGATAATCATATGGAAGTAAGCTACCATTCATTTTTTTATTTTGGTTACTTTTAGCTCTTGAAATGCTATCATTAGATTTAATTATACATATATCTAACATAGAGCTAGTTGTATCCCATATAAGTCCATCACCAAGAGAAGAAGATGATGATGGATACAAGGTTGTGTACCTTTTTTTACAGATCTTTTTTCATTGATTAAAAGTAACCAAACCGAAACGCTTGCCTAAGTATCAATTGATACTTCATGTGCTTCAGTCTTGTCAATATTCATCCTCTTCAACCACTTTCAGCATGGGGCATGTTCTAGTGGGACCCAAAGGATTTCCTGCAATAAGAAAACGACTCTTATCACAAAAACAAATTTGAGGCACAAAAACAAATTTGAGGCAGCCATCTGCTTGTTTAGGTACAGGGGTGTTGCCCAGTCAGATACTCAGAGTACACTCAAAAAGACATATATAAAAAATAAAGTCCAGCTATCTAAATGAACAATGCACAAAAGAATTAAGAACCAGCATTTGGGAAGTCAAAAGCATAACAACAAATTGAAAGGTCAATTAAATGATTTCTAGATTCAGTGATAAATTGAATTATGTAAGTGCTGCCGTTTCAAAATTTTGCTAATAGTACACCAATTAAAAAAACAAAGTTACAACTAAAATAAGAGTCGAATGAACCCCAATTGTAAATTTGGTGGTTATTGCTAGTACTGCTTTTCTTTGGACACACCATTTTGAGCACTGCTATCAAAGCCATGATATGGAACTTGAACCATTGGTTTTGGGATTGGGCGTTGACCAAAGTCTTGTGGAAAAGCTTCAAAATCAGGACCAAAGTTGAATTTGACAACACAGTTACTCTGATGAGGAAGAGTATACATTGAAGCAGCAGGGTAATAACGCCCACCAGAGAGATCCTTAAAAGCAGACCCTTGACAAATTCCGTTTTTAAAAAAGCATATTTCACTTCCTGCAGAAAAATAATAATATATAAATCAGGATGATCATAATAAAAAAATTGAGACCGAAAAAATGTACTTGCCTAGATTCAATTACAGTGGTCAACTAGCGAAGTAACTAACTTGTTGCATCAACTATAAAAGTATACCAGTACAAGGTAGATTCGAAAGAGTATCAAAGATTTGACTAAGAATCCTGTGTGAATAACAAAATTGAGCATAGAAGTTGAACCATAAACAGCAGATGACTAACTTCAACAGATCGCAGTATGGACCAATGATGACAAAATGAGTACTTTTTATTAAAAGACAAGAAGGTACAAATATCAAGAAACTTATAACTGAAGCATCAGTCTACTCTTGAAAGCCAACAAATTTTGGAATTTACCCATTTATTGGAAGTACACGCATATATTCAGAATGGAAGTTCAGTTAGAACTTATGCGAATAATTATTCATGTAGTAATCGGTGCTCTTACAGCATTTAGTCCATATCAAATCTGACTTAGAGGGTGTTTGTTTTACAAGTATTAAAGACTAAAATTAGAACACATAATCCATTCAGACTGTTTGAGTACTAAAATAATGTGTATTTAATCATTCATTTAATTTCACACTTTCTTCTGTTCCTCCCAAGTTCCATCACTCCCCAAAACATTGATTAACCAGTCGGGTATCACACGAACACAAACACGCAAACACGAATACGGGAAAAACACGAACACGAGATTTACAGTGGTTCGGTCTAAACTGACCTACGTCCACTTTGCAACTAGGGTTTATATTATTTCTGTGCTCAAGGAATTACAAGTACATATGATGTATATATAGAGATTGATCTAGGGTTAGTGACTTAATCCCATGTTAGGCCCAACCCGTGTAGAGCCCATTAGGGCCGGATGCCCCTTATGAAACTCCACACCCAACAATCTCCCACTTGGAGCCTCGAACTTCGCTCCACCGTCTTTCATCATCTTGTATCTCATGTAATCTTCCTTACCACTAGTTGCATCAGCCTTCTCATCAGTTAACCTGAAGGCACGTTGAAGTTGCCCCGAGCTTCAACTCATCAGTCACAACCAGTTACTCATTCTCTATCCCTGCCTGCTCCCACTGTAACGAACCTATTACTCTGCGGGCCTCTGAGATAACTTGAGAACTCAAACTCTCCATTATAGGCAAGAAATCATCTGGAGAGATTTTAACAGCCGGCTTACCGGTTTTCTTAACCCACTGTGGAACTACTGAAACACTATTCAACCTTGTGCTCCCACTGCTGCAAAATCCTCCCATTATCACTGAACCTTTCCGAACTCGTTCACTCTGAATCTTCACACTAGCTCTGGGTGACTCTCTTGCAAAGCTAACCCTCTTATGCTCAACAAATTCTTTGAACCAGACTTTTTCTTTCACCAGAACGGGACTCACCCCTTCTGGAGGTACCTACGCCATATATAGCGAACCCCTCTTCTTACCATGAGCAACAACCATATTCCCCTTGATTACCTTCCACTGTCCTTCACCAAACTTAACATCATGACCCTGATCATCTAACTGCCCAACAGAAATAAGCATCTTCTTTAGGCTCAGAATGACCCTGACATCCCTCAAAGTCCATGTGGTTCCGACTGAAGTTTTCAAGTCAATGTCCCCCATGCCCATAACATCTAGAATTTCATCATTCGCAAGTCGAACTTTACCAAAATCGCCAATCTTTAGATTCTTCACCATATCCAAGCTGTGGGTAGCATGGAATGATGCACCAGAATCCATTACCCATGAATCTACAGTAGTCTCTACGCAGCAAACCAGCGCGCCATCTTCTACTTCAACCTGATTCACTTCCTTTTTAGCGTTCGGACACTGATTCCTAAAGTGTCCCGCTTCGTTACAGTTCCAACATATCACATCCTTACGAATCTTTGACCGACTCCTCCTCCTGCTCCCACTACCCCAATCTTTCCCTCTACCTCTGCCGTCAGTAACCAGCAAAGTATTTGATGATTCACCTGAAGTTCTGCGTCTGACATCTTCTCCCATAATCAGGTCCCGAATCCCATCAAATGTATACTTAGTAGTTGAACTACTAATCGTTGTAACTGTTCCTAACCAACTATCAGGTAGTGAGGATAACAATAAAAGAGCTTGAACTTCATCGTCGAATTTAATGTCAACTGACACTAAACGAGACATAATTGAATTGAGGTTGTTAATGTGTGTTGTTACTGATCCACCCTCCCTCATCTTAGTATTCACCAGCTCACGGATTAAGAAAACCTTGTTTGCTATAGACGGCTTCTCATACATGTTAGACAATGCTTCCATCATCCCACAAGCGAGGGTCGGGATTTTTCTCTCTATCTTTTCTAAACAGAGTTCAATTATTTTAAGTGATGAAGTGAACACATGGCAGTAAGACATTATAAGCGATTTTAGATCTAAATGAAGTAAAAAAGGTCTTTACGTCAAACTTTGACAGATTGACCAAATCAAGCATAAGAGCTCCATTAAATTCTGAAGAAAAAAAACATGGCGCTATATAAACTTGTATGTTGGCTCGTCTTTATTTTCTTTCTAGAGGTACAGTTCACACAAATAGATTTGTCTCTAGATTTGAACAGATATTAACATTGGTGTTAGCATCCTCTCTTTTTCTTTGATTACTTTCTAGTCTTTCTACTTCACAATTGCTTGTCTCCTATTTAATACAAATATCACTTAATATACTATAGCTTCTACTATTCCTACTTACATGCTGCTTCTGCACTAGATGCCTTAAAATTAGACACTAAAGAATACTTTTTTCCATTTGCATATAGTTTAACTTCAGCCATATAAGTTTACAAGATCTAATAAAATAATCATACCCGATCAATGGCTAGCTAATATGGTATCTCAATTGCTGAATTACAGCTGATCTAAAAACTCATCGTTGTAAGAACAATAAATAGTCAGTAATCACGTAAGCAGCCACACACCTGGATCAACTTTAGGAGGGTCTTCTTTTGCATCTGTAGCGCACGCATACTTCTGCCCCTTGTACAAAACCAACTGCGGTAACTTTGGAGCATACAAATTCCCATCCGGCAAGTTAATATAGCACCCAATAACATCACCTTCAACATACCCTTCCTCCCCATACTTCTCCCTCAAAGCTTTATGCACTTTGCTCCCATCAACATCCCTGTACCCATAACTATTCCCATCATAACCAACTGGCGCCTGCAAGTCCCCCTTTTCAGTAGACCACCCGAGCCTCGTATGCCCTGTTTCCCCCAAACTCACCACCTTAATTTCATAATACCAAGCTCCCTCCATCACACCTCTAGTAGCCCTAACCATTCTATACCCTTTGAAACTACCTGCACTCAATCTATCTTCACTCAATTCCACTTTCTCCGCCTTGTAAACCTTCGAAAGACAGATTGTCATATCCGCAGTATCATCGTTTTTATCGGGGTATCGGTGAATCGGAGTGATTAAAACGGAGTCTTCGGGTTGAGCAGTGGTGCTGGTGGTGCTCTTGGTCCTCTTTTTCCCCTTTCGATACGTCGGTTTCGTCCATACATTGTTGCCTTTGTTCTTTTTCTTCTTCATGCTGGTTGTTGACTTTTTACCACTAGGTTTTTCGGTTGGTGGGGGCATCGGGGCGATCGGTGTTGATACGGCGGCTTCGTTAGAGAACTCTTCGAGTTGTGGTGCGAGTGAGGAGATGTTCTTATGCTTCTTCGCTGGACGCTGTTCGTGATCTTCCATCTCATCTTCTGAGGTGATGATTTTGGTGAAATTGGGGGAGTTTTTAGGGTTTGGTTCGATGTCTGAGAGTTCTTCGGAGGGGATTGGGTCGTCTTTGGTACCGGAATCGGTGTCGGGGGTGGCGGAGGTTGTAGATGTGGTGGTGATAGTGGTGGTGGGGATGATTAGGGCTTCGTCGACGGTGGTGGTGGGAGCGGTTAGGGCTTCGTCGACGGTGGTGGTGGTGATAGTGACGGTTTCTGGTTGTGGATCCGACATTGCTGGATGAACGTCGCTTGTGTTGTAGGAGTTATCTTCGTCCAGATCTTCTTTGTAGGTTGCTTGAAGGTCGTCCATGGCTGATTTGGCGGGTAAAAGGGGAAGAGGGTTTAGGGCAAGGTTGCTAGGGGGTCAATTGCAAACATCAATAAATCGAAGATCAATAGGACTGATTTGAAACTTTTTTTTATTAGTGGTGTGAATCGTTTCTTGTGTTAAAAAAAAGTTTATTTTAATTTTGGTATTTCTTCATGCTTAAACCTAAATCGCAGATATGTCCGGTGCGTTGCAGTTGAACAAACTTAAAACCGGACTTTGGAGGTCTAGTTTGACTATTTTTCTGGTTCAAATTATGCTTCTCAACTCCGGTTTGACTTTGGAACCCACAACTTGCATTTACCAACTCCGGTTTGGCTTGGAAAGCACCAACTCGCACCTCGCAACTTCGGTTTGGCCTGGAAAGGACCACACCTTGCTTTGCGACTCCAGTTGTCCGAAACCATAATTCTCTGACAACCCGTAGCCCCAAGTCCGGCTTGCACAAGGGTTTTGTCAAGAAATTGTCTTCTTCTCACGTGAATGACACTACATTGCATTACTCTTCTTTTGCATATTTTAAAGATTTTAAAGACTCACGTTTTTCATTTCAAAAAAGCATGCATTATCAATACTTTGTGGGAGGTAACAAGAACTCAATATGTTTAGGTGTGTGGTGTCATAGGTTTAGTTAGGTGGTGGTAGAGGTCACGAGAATTGAAGTCCACTAAACTTTATGCACACTTCACAAGTAGTGTCAATACTTTGTATGAGAGGTCAGGAATCTTAAAGGTTGAATGAAGAATGATGCAAGTGGTTCAAGTTCACGTGTATTGAAAGAGGGTAGGCTTGGGTCATATGGTGATGTAGATTAATGAATCTTTGTGAAAATAGTAATGGAATGATGGTGTTACAGATTAGAGGAAATAGTAATGATGATGTAGATAAATGATTGTGTTGTGAAAAACACTAACATAAAGTAATTAATAATCGGACATTTTTGGAGCATTCTAGAGGAAGATGTTGCTGGTATGATGGAACATTTCTATTTGACCGGTGAGATCAGCAAAGGTTGCACGTCGTCCTTTATCACCCTCATTCCCAAAGGTAATGAACCAGTGTCCTCGGAGGATTTCTGCCCGATTAATCTAATCAGCTGCGTTAGTAAGATCATATCCAAGACCCTTGCTAACCGACTTAATGTGGTGATCTCCATGGTAATCTCGGAGGAACATTCGGCTTTCATTGCTAACCGTAATATTTTGGATGGCCCATTAATTATTAACGAACTAATATCCTGGTGTAAGCGATACAAAAACCAGTCACTTCTGTTCAAAATTGACTTCCAGTAGGCCTTCGACACTCTAAACTGGGACTTCGTGGACTCGGTTCTGTCCCAAATGCATTTTCCCGACCTCTTGAGGAAATGGACCGGGTCCATTCTTCATTCCGCTCGGTCATCCGTTTTAGTCAATGCACTTTTGAGTTCCAATGGAGTTTGGCAAGGGGACCCACTGTCTCACTTCATCTTCATCATTGCCATGGAGGCTTTTTCGAGTTTCATGAAAAGTGCTTGCATATCCAATGTCTTTAACGGGCTCAAACTTCCTAATGGATTATGGGGGTCCTCATTTGTCTCACCTCGTGTATGCCGATGATGTTATTCTACTAGGGGATTGATCTTCGGCCAACATTAAGAACATGGCTAGGATTATGAGAGCATTCTACTTGGTTTCGAGCCTAAAAATGAACCACAAAAACCTCATTATACGGCCTGGGTGTAGAGGATGAGGAGGCCATGAATCTGGCAAGAAGTATCAACTGCAATATGGCCCAAACTTCTTTCAAATACCTTGGAATTGAAGTGGGTAGCAATATGAACTTCGAAAAATCATGGGACCCGATCACTGAGACAATACAGCGACGTCTCTCCCTTTGGAAAGCTTCAACTCTATCTATCGGTTGTAGAGTCACCCTCTTGAAATCGGTCTTTGATGCACTACCGGTTTATTGTTTCTCCATATATAAAGCCCCAAAGATGGTTGTGGACAAAATCGAATGCCTTAGGAGACAATTCTTTTGGGTCGGCTCCAAGGACAAGTGAAAAGTCCACTGGATTCATTGGGATAAAGTCACAGCCACTAAGCAAGCTGGGAGGGCTAGGCTTAGGAAAGTTAGAGGATCTTAACTTTGGTCTCCTTGTCAAATGGTGGTGGAGGTATAAAGTAGAGACTAATCGAATTTAGAGGTCCATGATTAAAGCAATACATGTTTAATTCGGGTTGCTGGATATCCATCCCAAGCAACAAATATATAAGGGGTACTAGGAAATCTATTGCAAATTTGAATGCGTCACTTGTAAAAGCAAACCTCTCATTACTCACTCGATCATGGGCATTTCGGGTAATGGCGAGACGCTCAGGTTTTGGTCTGATCATTGGATTTTGTCGACTCCCTTGATGGTTTCTTTTCCTTCATGCCCTGTTCAGAATCGAGACAGACAAAGCCTGGCTAGTCCGGGACTGGTGTCGTATGTCACATAACACTTTTACTTTTACTTGGTTTTGGAAACGAAATATTTTTCTTCCTATTGAATTGCAAAAGTTAAATAGATGTTGCACTACTCTGCTACATCAGAAGTTTCGTGATGGGCCAGACAAATGGGTTTGGACGGGCTCCTCGGACGGAACATTCTCGGTAAAATCGGTGAGGACTATATTTGCTAAACAAAGAATGGAATCTCATGGCAATGCATATGAATGGAACAAGTAGCTATCACTAAAAGTAAGCATCTTTGGATGGAGAATAAAGGCGGATAGGATACCAACTAAAATGGCGATGCTCCGGAGGAATATCCACACAAACTCAACGGATTGTGTACTATGTGGCGAGGCGGAAAAAAAGGTTGATCATATCTTCACCGCGTGTTATGTGGCTACTATAGTTTGGCAAAAGATTTCATCTTGGTGTAACCTCCTCCCCCCCCCCCCCCCCCCTATGCCTTCTCAGTTAGCGACCACTTCAACACTCAGCTTACTGGGGGCCTCAAAGATTCAAGGAAGCGGGCTGCGCAATCTGTTATTTTACTATCTACTTGGGCCATTTGGAAGGCTAGAAACAGAAGGCTTTTCGAAGGTCGCATGGTTTATGCAGCTAAAATCATTGAAAAAATCAAGATTCTTGGTTACCTTTAGATTAAAAATAGGGCTAACTTGAGTTCATTAGATTGGCAAGACTGGTACTCCTTTAAAATCTAGGCTGTATTCCTTTTCTCTGTTTCTGGTTCTGAATTGATAGGCCTCTCTGCTAGGCTTTCTTGTGATTGTTTTTGCTGTATGTTGCTAAGTCTCTAGCTTGGTTTTGTTTTTGAATGAAAGTTTGTTCAAAAAAAAATGTTAAAACTTTATATATATACAAATAATATCTTTAATGAACCACAATTATTAAACCGGAACTACACCAAAACTATCTTAAAGTCCTTCTAGTTTATTTTTCATATTTCACATAATGTCTTTAACTTGTCCATTTCTTGTAATATTATACTCTCATGGTAAATTTTCATACGAAAATGGAGTTGTTTCTTGTGATGAAGCAACTCGAATGTCTTCATTTATTATTCACCACAGAATGTGATACGAAGAATTACTTGATATGGTTTTATAATCATCTTGGTGTTCAAAAAGAATCATTTAGTCTATGGTTGTTATTATGGATATTTGAAACATCACTTACTTTTAGTGACAAAAGTTTAGATATTTTATATTATTTAGCATAAGTCAAAGCAAAATTCAGGGCTGATATTTACGTTAGTTGTGAGCTAATAACGTCGGTCCAACAAACCGGTTGTATTGACCTCCTTTGTAGTGTTTCTGTTTCATAGACACCCTAACAAACAATTACATTTTATCAAAGCAATAATCTTATACAATCTCATAACTTTGAAGGTTGTCTATCAATGTTTGCATCCGATCTTTCAACATTTACCAGCCTTAAGATATTTCACAACAGCAAGCTAATGATGTTAGGCATGACGATGATGAAGGTGTCTTTGATAACTATGATTGTTATAGCTCGGAAGATTCTGAAGATGCAAGAGAGGATTTAAAGCTTATCCACTGATGAAACTAATGATGATGGTTATGGTCAAACTCTGGTTGAATATAATCTCGGAATTGGTCAAAGGTTCTCTCAAGGACCGGTGAACTATCCTGGTGATGTTGAGGAATTAAGAGATTACAAGATGTTGATGGTTTTGACGAAGACGGTCATATGGATCTGTGGAATGAAGAATCGAATTAAATTCGCGTTGGTATGTATCTTAAATCTGAAGATGAAGTGATTTATGTTGTTCGAAAGTGGAATATTGCCCGTAATAGAGAGTTGGTTGTAACACCGTTTTTAGGCTTGTTATATACACTATGTGAGTCTAAAATTATATACTAAATATAATTTCCATATTAATTAATTTTTAAAAAAATTAATTAAGTGCGATAGGCCAAAGTGGAGAAAGAAATGAATTCAAATTCATTAGAGATACAGTTTCACTTGGGTTTGTAACCAACTCCTCATTCTCCACGGGGAAATTCCAGAAATGTCTCTTTTACCGTTTGGGTTTATCATCTTATCTACGCATGAATTTGTTTTCTTCTGAAATGTCTCTACCAATAAACTCGTTCGACGGTATTTAAACACATGCGGCGACGTTATATTTAAGATCGGACAACGGTAATTTAAGGTCAACGACGGTAATTCAAGGTCGGATGAAGGTAATTTAAGGTTGACGACGGTAATTTAAAGCCGGACGACGGTAATTTAAGGTCGGACGACGTAATTTTAAATTCAAATGCGTATTAATACGGATCTTCTGTAATGAAATTTAAAAAATTTAACCTTTCAATTCTAAAAAACAATTTTTTCAATTCTAATAAATATAACGTTGTTCGACCGTGACACAAAGGGAATAAAGTCGGAGCCGACGGTGACACGGAGGTCTAAAATACAGTCGGAGCACATGTATTTGTAAATTTACGTGCGCCTTCGCCGATAATGTGACACTTGGCTTATTCTGATTGAGGGAGAGTATCGTCGTCCCATGTGTTTAAATATCGTCGAACGAGTTTATTGGTAGGGACATTTCAGGAAAAAATTTCATGCGTGGATAAGATGGTAAACCCAAACGGTCAAAGGGACATTTTAAGAATTTTCTCCTAGTGAGCGTGTTCACAAACATGGGGCAATTGAGAAAAAGTTGTTAGGCTCATTTAAATTTTAAAAAAAAACCTTCTAAATACTACAAAAATTTATATATTTTCACATAACTTCTTCTCTTCTTCTACACACTCAATCTTCTATAAATTTATAAAAAAATCTCAACCCACCTCCTACAAACTTAATCATTAATTTCAACCAAAAAACCCCTTCAACCAAAACCACTCATTCAATAAAAGTTGAATAAGTTTTTTTATTATAATTATGTAATGTTCTTTAATTAATATTTATGTTTTATTTTTTTAGTAAGTGTTTGAAAATAATATTATGTTATATATATACAGGGGAAGGTTCCACTAAAAAGTGGTTTTTCGCTAAGAAACGCTAAGAAATGGGTCAAACGATTTCCGATTGAGCTCATTCCGGCGACGTTGGAACCTTACCATCAAACCCTAACCCGCTCCCAAAAACCTAAACCCCCTCCACCAGCACCCCCAAAAACCTAAACCCCCCCTCCAACCACACCCCGAAAAGCCTAAAACCACCACCCCCACCCCCCAAAAATCTAAACCCCTCACCCCCACCCCCCAAAAAAAACCTAAACCCTAAAATCTAAACCTTAAAAGCTAAACCCTAAAAGCTAAGATGGTAGAGTTCGACGAGACGGTTCCAACGCCGCTGAAATGAAGTCAATCGAAGTTCGTTTGATATCGTTTCTTAAGGTTTTTGTCATTTCTTAGGTTTCTTAGTGAAAAACCACTTCTTATTTGAACCTCCCCATATATATATATATATATATATATATATATATATATATATATATATATATATATATATATATAGGGAAGGGTTCAAATATTAACTAACTTTTTATGTGATAACCGTGCTAACCACTATCAAACAATCACATAATTTATAAATTATTTTTTTTTTAATTCTTAAAAGAGTATTTAAGTATCGTGAACATATATCTTGAACGTAAATACGAAAATGATGAGTCTTACGTATACGTACCAAATAATGTTACATATACGTGACACATAGTGTTTACGTATATGTAATACTAACAAAATTAGGGTGAGGTTAAAATGCTAATCAATATTTATGTGATAACCATGATAACCACTCTCAAACATAGTGGTACGTATATGTAACAATTATCATTTTGTTAGTATTACACATACGTAAGCACTATGTGTCACGTACATGTAACATTATTTGGTACGTATCTTATCATTTCCGTATTTATGTTCAAGATATATGTTCAAGATATATGTTCACAATACTTAAATACTCTTTTAAGAATTAAAAGAAAAAATAATTTATAAATTATGTGATTGTTTTATAGTGGTTAGCACGGTTATCACATAAAAAGTTGGTTAGTATTTGAACCCTTCCATATATATATATATATATATATATATATATATATATATATATATATATATATATATATATATATATATATATATATATATATATATATATATATAACTAATTATAGAGATTAACTAATGATTACAAAAATGGTCACACTTACAAAACCATAACAAATGTTGGCCATTTGGTGTAATGGTAGCTCCAAAACTTCTCATAGTGGAGGTCTTGGGTTCGAATCAGGGCCATAGCAAAAAAATGGTATGTGGTCAGGTCAGGGGGTTTACCCAGTTGTTGGTTCCTCCTGGGGTGGGCTGCCCCTGATGTTCTAGGTGTTGTCGTTAAAAAAAACTAAATCATGACATATGTTTAGTGAGTGTGACAACACCCACTACATACATGGTGTCTAGTCAGCAAGAGAGGAAGTATGTTAAACAAGAACTCTAACATCCTCCTCTTTTTCTTGAAGAGATCGAATTTCTTTTAATTTGAAAAACTCAACTTTACTCATGCTTTCATGAGGTATATTAGTAAAAACCAGACCTTCACTTTTAAAAACAGTAGTAATACCTTTTGGATTAACATAATTAGATACAGATGGCAAAATATCATTTGATTTAAAAGACGAGTCAAGCATAGCAAAAGAAGGTTTAACATCGGTTTCAACAATGTCTTCATGACAAGTTTTTGATACAGACATATTATTACATTCATCCAAATTTGTCTCAACTCGTCCCTCACACTCTCATCATAATCATCCACGGAGGAGCTCAAACTGTTAGATTCTGCACATAAAACAAATTTATCACATTCACTAGTTTTTACATAATCAATTATGAAGGCTTTTGGAACGAATTCAGTAGGAACATGTGGTTCAGGCACAAGCATATCTACCTGATTTAGAGAATGGAGGTGGAACGGCCTTGTAACCTATACCAGCATTAGCTTTCTGAAGTATCTAAGCATCAATTATGCCATTTACAATCTTTTGGTCTAGATTCATATTATCTACATGTACTTTTGACTGTTCAAAACTTTTCTAATTGCTCTCTTAAGATAGCATTAGTGTTAAATTTGGTATTAAGGTTAGGTATATAATCTTTTTCATGTATTGTTTTTCATTTAATACTAATTGATCATACATGAATTTTATATTTATCAATTAACGTTTGATTATAAGACCTATATCTAGAAACTCAGCTATACATGAATGAGTAGAACAAAGTTTGGACATTACCACGGGTGGGATAAATGTCATGCCAGTCACCAGTGGCGGATGTACCATATACCCCTCAACTTTTTACGGGCAGTACAAAAATAAAAAAAATTTACAGTTTTATGTATCCGGTTACCTCTGAGTAAAAATTATGTTACCCCTGAGCAAGAATTACGTCACCCCTCAAATTTTTTTAAAAGCTCAACACTTTATAAAAAGTCCAAAATTTTATAAAAAACTCAATACTTTATAAAAAGTCCCCACATTTTATTAAAGGTTTTGAAGTATTGAGTTTTAATAAAACATTTGGGCTTTAGCCAGCTCAAAAGCCTAAATGTTTTATTAAAACCAATACCTCAAAGTCTCAATTCTCAAACCCAACTTACCCAAACGGTCGGCCAAGAAAAAAGACATAGAGAACGGGAACTGTGAGACTGTGAGAGCCAGAGACCGATCACTCGACCAGCCGCTCGACCTGAGCTGAGACCACCGCCCGGCGCCGCCTCCGCCAAAACCCAGTCTTCCGCCTCCGCCAGTCCACCCCTTCGCGGCTCCGCCGTCCGCCTAGCAAGTCGTATGTTACCGTCAAAAAAAATTTGTTTACATGAAAGCACGGTAAAAAAAAATTTGTTTCATTTACAAGAAAGTACAGTAAAAAAAATTTTGTTTACATAAAAGTACAGTCAAAAAAACAATTTTGTTTCATTTACGTAAAAGTACGGTAAAAAAAAATTTCGTTACCCCTGAACTTTTATTCTAGATCCGCCACTGTCAGTCACTGGCTACTCTTTAATGTCGGTCATGAGTGCTTTGTTTTCTTCAGCTTCACAAATCTCAGCTCCCCAATTGTAATCTGCAGCATCCTGAGTGACTAGAGCTTTTGATGTGGAGGTGGTGGCAGCTTGCTTTCCGTGATCAGTTCTTCTTCCAGTGTCATTCTTCTTGGGAGCACCACAATCACGAGCAAAATGACCCAGTTGGTCACAGTTGTAGCATTTGACAGTGTTGATGTCATAATTGGCAATAGTTGAGGTTGAAACATGTCATATTGATGTAAATTTGATAACAATATATGTCTCAGATTTTAGTGAAAAGGAACACGTATGTAAAAGTTGTTTCGTGCATCCATTCCTTTTGGGATCCAAACAAGGAGGAAATAAGACAACTTACTATAGTGGATTTCATTAAAAACAAGATTTACCTACACATTTCCAACCCGGAATCATCTTGTTGAATTCATCCTAGACACTTAGAAGCCCGTAGCATAAGATCCAGCTTAGAGCTCCAACTTTGCTAAAATAGAAGCTAAACTCATACACTCAACTTTCAAAAGTTGTTGATTCAAGAGAAAGCATATGTGAAAGATTGATCATTAGAAATGTTGAAGCAAATTCCATCATCGGATGATTTAGGGGTAGATGTTCCAATAACAAGGAGAGGGCAGCCTCATATCAGACCCAAGGTGAAGTTGATTCCTTATCTCCGTTCCATTTACTCGCTGCATCCACAGGACGAGCTCGTTAGAATGGGTCAGAGACCGGAGTCTCTGAACCACCTTCTGACGCTGAAGTCAGTGTTGGATTCAACCATTAACATATGTATGTATCAATCGTAGAGAGTGTATGTATGAAATGTATTAAAGAGGAGGAAGAAGATGATGATTTACCATGAGAGTGTAGTCCCCTATATAGGGATAAGGTGAATTGGGGTTTTAGTGGGCCATTATGTGTTGGGCTCAAAACCCTTGGACTGGGCTATACTCAACAAGTCCCCCGTCTAGTATGAGGCAGCCCAAGCTGCATTATGTTGGACTCATATTTTGTTATCGTCGTATTCTTTTTCAATTATCACAAGGGGTGGTCCATGTTAGCTTGTGGACTTTAAGGTTGGATCTACTTAATCACGAGTATTGTAAGCGTAGATGTGTATTCCGGATAAGCACTTGATCATATTAACAAGTAATATTTGTTTATATATTAATAAAGGACGCGTCGTTAAAATGATACACTTAAGCACGTTCACAAGCGTTTGTATATATATAGTGGACATGTGGTCCAGATTCTTAACATGAGCTTATTGATTAGTGATTTACTTGTCGCTGGCGAACATATAGTCCAGATTTATGAACTTATTTAAACGACAAGTTTTTATTGGCAAATTTACACGCGAGCGCCTGAATTTTTACCAGGCGGCGTGTAAGGCAAGCTTGTTCAGACGATAAGTATTGCTAGCGATTTTGTACGCGCGCACCTGGCTTTTTACCTGGCGGCGTGAAAGGCAAGCTTGTTTAGACGACACGTCTTGCTGACGATTTTGTATGCGAGCGCCTGGCTTTTTACCAGCCACCGTAAATTGCAAGCTTGTTTAGACGACAACTCTTGCTGGCGATTTTGTACGCGCGCGCCTGGATTTTTATCAGGCGGCATGAATGGCAAGCTTGTTTAGACGACAAGTCTTGCTGGCGATTTTGTACGTGTGCGCGTGGCTTTTTACCAGGTGGCTTGAATGGCAAGCTTGTTTAGACGACAAGTCTTGCTAGCAACTTTATACACGCGCGCCTGGGCTTTTACTAGGCAGCGTAAATGGCAAGCTTGTTTAGACAACAAGCCTTTTTAACGATTTTGTACGCGTGCGCCTGCCGGCATGAAAGGCAAGCTTGTTTAGACAACAAATAAATGTAATCAACTTATCAAACTACTAATCAAAATTGGTGGCAATATGCAAAACACTAACAAGTGAGCATAAGTTAAAGTATGAAATACTCCCTTCATCAAAACTTGTAAGTTGTAACCACCACGTACCGCTTTCCATAAACTACTAATGAATGGAAACAGATTCAACAATTGTCTTAAACATACCAAGGAACACGTATGTAAAAGTTGCTTACTGCATCCATTCCTTTTAGGATCCGAACGAAGAAATAAGACAACTTATACAAGTGGATTTCGTTAAAAAAACAAGATTTACCTGCACATTTACAACCCGAAAGTTTCTTGTTGAATTCATCCTAGACGCTCGTAACTCAAGATCCAGCTTAGAGCTTCAACTTTGCTAAAACAGAAGCTAAACTCTTACGCTCAACTTTCAAAAGTTGTTGATTCAAGAGAAAGCATATGTGAAAGATTGATCATTAGAGAAGAGTAAAAAAAACACAAAGTTTAGACTATGAGGAACTAGATGTCATAATGTCTTTTATAAGTATTGAAACATCAAAGTTGTTAGACATCGAGACATCATTATCGAGTATATACATACATGTATCGATCGTTGATCGAATACATAACTTTTAATAATCTTGACTGAGATATCGACATATTAAAACCCCTTTCTTCTGTTAACTCTACTCAAATTCGAGAACAACAAGTATTATGTTTTTTAGATGTTAATTTAGTTGATTTTAGTATCACGTTGATAAGTTATTTGTTATTGGCATTTCTGTGACTCATTAAAAGAACAAATAAAAAAGAAGAAAACTTTCATTCTGATTTTTGAGTTAAATACGATTTTCGTCATTTGGTTTGGTCAAATTAACGCATTTAATCCACTTATTTTACCTGTGAGACATTGTGGTTTCTAATTTGGGGAAAAATCATAGAATAGTAATCAAGTTTGAGAAGTGTTCCAATTAAGTCACTCTAACTTTTTTTATACCTTAAAAACCACTTAACTTTTAACTTGTGTTCCAATCTTATGAAAAATAGAATCTTTTATATGTTAGTGATGATGTATCATGTTTTTTAATTTTTTTAGTTAAATACAATATGACATGGAAATTAAAAGTGATTAGGTGACTTTTAACTTATAAAAAAAATATAAAAAAGCCATAATATTTGAAAGGGAAAAAGAAACTTAAATTGAAAAAAGAACGACAATCATTATATATTTTTTTATTAAAAAAAATCAATAGAATTCATAATTGAAACAAGCCAACTAAAGGTGGGATTAAATTTTATTTTGAATTTTTTTTTATGTAAAAGAAATAAAAACCATTCTGATGTGATCCAAAATTACGTCTAAGAAAATGGTATAACCAACGCCACTTATGCATTTTTCGAGTTCAACAAAGAAATGGGTTTAACCAAAATAAAAAAAATTCCAGCATCAAAATAGAAAAAAATAACAGGCATTCTTTAGTTTTTGTCAACATTAAAACAAGAAAAAAAGGTTGAAGTCAATATTTTTCTTGTAAGTTAAAAGTCACCTAATCATTTTTAATTTCTATGTCATATTGTATTTAATTAAAAAAAAACATGACACATCATCACTAACCTATAAAAGATTCCATTTTTCACAAGATTAGAACACAAGTTGAAAGTTAAGTGGTTTTTTAGGTACAAAAAAAAGTTAGAGTGACTTAATTGGAACACTTATCAAACTTGGTTACTATTTTATGATTTTTTCCCAACTAATTTTTATGATTTCACCGCCCTTTCAAGTTTTCTGTTAACCTTTTTACGAAGACAAAAATACCCTTATTAATTAAAAATAAAAACAACTAAAATATATAAACCATACTCTCTCTACCCTTTCTCCACCGTGGACCAAACAATAGCAATAGTTCAAGCATCACCTCGTAACTTAAGTTGACATTTCCAGACCTATTAAAAGAATGCGAGATGAAACAACATAGACGAAAACCATATTAATTCTTTATTTTTTTACGTTAGTTATAAGTTAAACAACTTTAAAATAGCCGCATATTAAAATATTGATATATCTCAATCGTAACATAAACCATTCTTGTTGTTATTGTTGTTAATAAAAAAAATTATTGATTTTTAGTTATAACACTAATAAAGTAAAACCTCTTAGAACAACAAGGTTTAAGAATGTCATAAGTTCAAGTCTCACTCTCATAAGAATAAAAAAATTTGCCTTTAAAAAAAAAGATACACATCAAATAACTAATCATAGAACCTGATAAGAAGTTTGTATAAAAGAAAGAAATAAAATCACATTTTATTAGTGTGATAACTAAAAAACTGAATTTTAATTTCACTTTAGTTCTCCAAATATGTAGAGACGCAAGACAACATGTTACTTAGGGCATACGGTATACTCAAATGAAGGAGACAAGTGATCCTCTGTGGCACCATCACTTGAGGGAAACACCGCCCCCTCTCCAAGTGAGGGGCGTGAGGGAGTGTGCGTGAGATATTTCACGGAAAGTGAGGAAGTAAGAGGTGAGGTGGCAGTAGGTGATTGGGTGTGATGCAAGTTGAACACCACCCCTCTCCAAGTGAGGGGCGTGAGTTGCCTCAGCCACCGGAAGGTATACTGCATACTCTTAGAAATATGTGTGTTCCAGAATTGGAGATAAAATGGAGAAAATATAATATTTTCTTATGTTCTTATATAGCCACATCTTCCCACATTAGTGCAGATTATATGAAAGTACAGTACCTTAGAGAAAACAAATCTTGACCATTTGCAATACTTTAAAATAAGTCAAAACAAGATTGAAATTGAACATCTGTCAAGAGTGTATCCCTCAAAAATGTATGGAGGAAAAAGGGTAAAAACCAAGTATAAACTTGCACAAAATTACCCCCTAATTTTAATCCAAACAAACTATTTTAATTTGGGAAAAATCCTTCCAGCACTGCGGGGGGGCATAAAGATTAACAAAACTGTAGTTAAATTTATCACTTAGTGGGTTGACTATCTGGGACAAAGTCAACGGGTTGGCTTTCAGTATCTTCCACTTGTGATGATGCAGTGACCTTAGCTTTCTTGAATCCACTTGATCTTCTTAAAAGGGCATTCATCTTTGGTTGGTCCTTTGATTTGCTCCTATGAATAGTTTAATGGTAGATCGAGAATTATAAACAAATGATACAAAACAGTAGTGAAAAGGTTATATTTTTGTATATTACATTTATGATTGAACGGGTAGGTTTAGATGTGTTTTATATCAAACGGGTCAATTTATTTTTAAAAAAAAAACTTAAAAGGGAACAGTTCAAACTAGGGTGTGTTCATGATTTGACTGAAATTGATTGAGCCTGCTAAACCAAAGCACTCCACCAGTTTGGTTGAGTTGGCCCTCCATTCCAGTTAGGGAAATTATTAAACCGGTGTTTATATTTATTATATTTTCTAATATATCTATATACAAATGTGTGATATAATCGAACATTTAGGAAGTGTTACCAATTTGGCTGAAATTTTACACCTCAAACAACCGGTCAAAACGTGTTGAAGGTTGCCAATGTATGTTTATAAAGCATATTATTAAAAAAGATTTAGATCATTGTCTTTGTAACCATAATTAGGGCATTAATTATTTCTAAAAAGTATTAGAAAAAGAAAAAGAAAAAGAAAAAGTGGACATGGTCAACCAACCAGACCCGGGGTTTGACCAATACCAAAGCCGCCCAACCCTCCCGTCTTCCACCTCTACATAATCTACAAAAGCAAGAAAAAAAAATACGCTTGTATATCACCAAACTTACTCTGAGGTCATATTGTTCTTTCCAGCGCCTTCCTGTCGTTTCCTTGCGCAAGACCCTGAGACAAATTGAGATCAACATCAGAAGCTTTATAAAAAATCTTTAAAAAAATAACACAACTGCAATTACTGCTTCTTATTGAGTAGCTGATTTCTCCTGATGATGATGATGACGACGGTTTTCTAGATGGAGAGCGTGTGCTGGAATCTGAATTTACAGATGCATTATCATCACTATCATCCCCAAATATAGTTCCAGGTGTATTCAACAAACTCTTCACTTGCTGTGATCGGTTCACACTTTTCTTCTTCACAGTGTTGATATGAGTCTGACCTGAAACTGATTGTTGTTTGTTGGTCTTTTGAACATCAATCTTTTTGGTCCTTTTTGGTGTTTTCATTTTATCATAATTAGTGATGTTTGGATCTTCTAACACATCGACAGAAACTTTGTTGTTTTCACATTTTGAAACAAGTTTCTGAAATCGGTCATTCCTGGAATCATCTTTTGTTTTCTTCATGTCTTTCCAGTTGTCAATAGAAGCAGTTCTCTTTGGTTGGTGGCCAGGGGCAAAATAGTCCCTGAAGTTGAGCTCATGAGATCCATCCTCCCTAATATCAACTTCATCATTAACCTTAGAAACTTCAGATGCAGCCACATTCTTCAAGGCCTTTTCAGGAACACTTTGACTTTTCTTTGACTCTAGCTCAACTTCATCCGATTTTTTAGTTTTCCTTTTCTTTTTCTTTTTCGTTGCATCATCCGTCTTCTCATTCTGCTTTTCTAAGTTATCCAATGTCCCTTGTGCATTTACTTGACTTACGTCTTTCCCAGTTGTTGATATTTCAGCATCATTAGTATCTGTGAATTCTTTCCTTGATTTTTCTTCCATGTTTTCTACTGAAATTTCCACCTCTTTCACAATCACATCATCACCTTTCTTAGCATCTATTAATGTTTCCTCTGCAACTTCATTTATTTTTCTTTCATCAATAACTGAAGCAAGAATCATTGAAGACATATCACCATCTTTTCTGTCAACATCAGGCAAACTACTCTCACCTTCCTTGGCGTTTTCATAAATATCAACATCAACATGCTTTGTTATCGATTCGTCCTCGTTTCTTCCAGCAGATTTTTTAGTTTTCCGTTTCTTTCTCTTTTTCGATGTATCGCCTGTCTTCTCATTCTGCTTTTCTAAGTTATCTAATATACCTTGTGCATCATTGTTCATCAGACTTTCAGAATGAGGCAAAAGGTTATCCTCATTTGTTGCAGTTACAACATCATTAGTATCTGTGAATTCTTCCCTTGCTTTTTCTTCCCTATTTTCTACTGAAATTTCCATCTCTTTCACAATCACAACATCACCTTTCTTAGCATCTATTAATGTTTTCTCTGAATCTTCATTCATTTTTCTTTCATCAATAACTAAAGCAGGAACGGTTGAAGATATATCGCCCACAAGATTATCAGGATGCTTGAATAGTTTCTTGGTTTTTCTCCTTTTACCTTCACCAATATTCTCACAACCCATAGCACCCTTTTTCTTTTCAGGAAGCTTCAGTTCAGGTATTTGCTTCAGTGAGATTTCTGAATCGTTATTGTATTTATCAATCTGATCACCTGCATGTTCCTGACTGTTAGATCCTACATCTTGTTGTGAAGAAGATTCAATAGCATCCTTATTTGTGCTCTGAAGCTTTTTGATGAGAGATGTAGAGAACACTTCCTTTTCAGCTGCTTTATTTTTGGTTGAACGTTTCTTAAGACCCGTGGCAGTCACTCCAGCGGCATCATGTTCACAATCAGGAGTCCCTAAACGAGTTTCAAATTAATGTAGAAAAGCATTCAGTGATTTTTATTTTTTCATTTGTTTTTATTTCTACTTATAAATGTGTAAAGTTACCAACCATATGTTGAGATGAGTGGTTAACTGGTTATAGGAAAGAGGTATCATGTAATGCCCTTGAAACATTTACATCTTAAGAAATTTACCAGTAAGCCCATTCTTCCCAACTATTACCCTCATTAGTACTAATGATATAAACTAAACCTTGGTTTAAAAAAGCGCTAGGCGAGGCGAGGCGTTTCGGTCCCAAAATCCGAGGCGCCACGCCTCAGGCGCGAGGCGAGGGCTTCACGTATGCGAGGCGCTAAGCTAAAAAAGTAATAAAAAATTTAGTAACATTCTTAAAACCTCCCAGTAAATGTTGTTTCAGTCTAAAAACTCCTCCTTTTGAGTAATTTTCACAAAACTTGCAAGAAAAACAACTTAAAAAACTGATTTAAGCAAAGAGGAACTAAAATTGGAACTCAAATTCATAAAAAAACAGTGAAAAAAAGGCAAAAATACATGAAGCGCGCCTCACCTCGCCTCGCCCCTCAAGCCTGAGGCGGCGCCTCACCCATTTGAGGCGTTTTGTTCAGCGCCTCACGCTTTATGCAGCAATTCATGGCGCTTTTTTAAACCAAGAACTAAACTACCCATATTTCTAAACTTGTTTTGTTCTTTTGATTATATTGAAAGAAGAGTCACACATGTGATGTGAAAGGTTCAAAATTAGCCTCAAATTTGCAATTCCTGTTAGGTTTAACGTGGCGCAGTGGAGAACCCATTCACAACAAGCACGCAATAGACAATAGAAAATAAAAGCAATAAAGAACACAAACACGAGAATTATAGTGGTGCGGTCGGTAGACCTATATCCATTTTGCAACTAGGGATCTTATTATATTTCAGTGCACACCTTTTACAATTACATGGCCATGACTTAAATAGAGAACAATTAGGTTAAACGACTTAGGGAACAAGAAACCCGAATAGTGGGCCCACTTATAGAATAAGCCAGCGGCCCTACTAACCAATCTAACCCTAATCGGCCTAAAGGCCTTCGAACCCAACAATTCCTAGTATTCATTATGTAATTACATTGATATTGACGTCCTATCAAATAAAGAAACTAGTTTAGTTGTATATAATATTCATATTTTCTTGAATAATTAGAAAATGAACAAACTCTTCTCAAGGTTGTATTTTATCAAGGAGGAGTTATCAATCTAATTAAAAAAATGAGCTAGATATAATACATTTGCTTTAAGCTGGTAAATATAGAGCAAGAGACAAAACGTTAAAAGTTAAATGTGCACAAAAGGTATTCTATGTACTTACTCGTTAATGATGAATGTATTTCATTCTCTGTAGCTGGTTTTTCGGCAAGTTCACTGTCTTTGTCCTTCTGAGATATTCCAGCAGACATCTCTTGCTGGATGTTGTTTTCCACAACCATTGCCACATCACCACCAGTTTCACTTCCAACACCTTCAATACCAAGGACAGCAGTGGCTAATTGATCAAGACCAAAACAGTTTTCACCTTTGTTTGTTATGTTATTTTCATCACTCAAATCTTTACCCTTTGATTTTTGTTCAAAGGAATTCTCATTGTTTATGCTAGTACCCTTGTCGTTTACCTTATCATTATCATGTGTTAAAGCTATGTTTTCGTCTGAAGCTTTTACATTGCTTTTTACCCTTTGAGTCTTGCGTTTCTTCTTCACAGAAGGACCAGACTCAAAAGCATCTTTTAGTGAACTCTCATCATGCACGTCACGTGTTCTTTTCTTGGAATTTATATCCGTATTTACAGTATACAGCTTCTCTTGTAACTCATAATCCAACTGCTTATCATTACATGATCTATCTTCCTCAACATTCTTTAAGACGTCTTTACAGGAATCACCAGATGTAACTCGATCAACGTTAAGAACCTTTTGATTCACAAATGGTACAATTTTAGAATGAATTGATGGTGACCCATGATTATCATGTCTTTCAATTGAACGACTATGTGTTACCCACGTCAAGGCTAGTTGATCCCCAGCCTTACGTTTACCCAAATGTTGAATACCGTCATTTTGCTCTAAACGAGAAGCATCCACCGACACGAACCAATTTCTTTTTGCAGCACCAAATGCAGTCTTAACAAGCATAGAGTCCGACAAGTGATAGAAGCTTCCTCTTCGTTTTATCTGTCACATTAAAAAGGTTAAAAGATATAAAGAAAAACAAAAGATCAGACACTTTTCAACCAACAAGAAACTACCTTTAAGCATTCGACTTTAATATCTCCAAGAGCAGGAAACAACTGCCGATGCTCTAACGTTATTTTCCCTGCACAAAGAAGCAATGGTAAAAATTTTAAGGAAAAGGTACTTGTGGATGCTTATTAACACAATAATTTCAAATCCACTCAAGACAGCTGAAATTGTTACATCAATACCCTGTCAGAAAACAAAAACTGCTACAACGATTCAACGAATATGTTTTGTGTTACATAGAAGTTTATCTTATTTTAATAAAAAATAGTATCCATGGAGAGATAGGTTCCAACACATCAACAGATATCATATACAATGAACTTAAAAGTTAAATCAACTCTGGTGCTTCCCTAATGTTGGAACCTTATCAGTACAGATTTATAATGTGTATAACCTCATCATGTTTTGCCCTAACCTGATTCATTTATAATGAAATGCCAATTACATAGCACACATATGACATATGTCAATTTAATATGGAGTAACACATAATTTCATTGCAATCGCCGATTATTTCTCAAAAACGTGAAATCCAAACGTGCCGTATGCTAAACCTAAAAGCGATGATAAAGCTGTTACACAAGGTAAATTAGGGTTAAGAATATTACTTTTGAAATCGGATACAGTGTCAGATTCTGAGACGATCATGGCCAGATGAGTGTCAAGGCTGGTGTCGACGAAAACCACGTTATGATTGGCTGCTCCACCGTCGCTTCCAGCCGCCGGCGACATTGTCCCGGTGTTTTTGATGGTTTTGAGGATGAAAATGTAGAGAGTGGAGGGTTTGTGGTTCTATGGTGAAATTGGTGGGTTTAAGCTTTTGTTTGAAAGGAAAAGGGAAGCTGCATCCTAAACGAGTTAAATATGAAAAATATTTATTAAACTACGATTATAATTTGATGCAATGGTAGTCCCAAAACTTTTCATAGTGCAGGTCTTGGATTTGAATCTGTGCCACAGCAAAAAAGGGGTCTGTAACCAGGTCAGAGGGTTTACCCAGTTAGGGGTTCCTCCTGGGGTGGGTTGCCCTGTATGTTCTAGGTGTTGTCAAGGGAAACTCAATTATCCTAGAATATCTAGGTGTTGCCGTTAAAAAAAAACTATAATTATATATTTATATTTATAAGAGTGTTTTTAGTGCTTCACAACTAAATTTTAATTTTATAAATTTTCACCATACATTATAAAACAAACAAATAGCAACTAGCTTTATACTCGTCCGGTGGTCGGGTAGTCTAACGTTGTATCATGGCAAAACTGTTTTTCATTGAATTGTAAACAAAACCAGACAATATGTGTGATAAAAAAGCACAACTATATTAGTTAACAAACAAAGACAAATACAAATAATAAACAACCAAAAACCGATAAAAACATTACTGATAAAGTAATAAAATATGCGATTGTGTGAATCTAATACAAAGGGAAACGGTAGCCAAAACATATGCATGAAAATGTCAAGTATGGTATAAAGGGGGTTGTATGGGTGGAATGCTTCGAGAATGAATCACAAAGAAGTAGGTGAATAATTCAAAGAAAGTAAGTAACAAATCCAACATATAAAACAATCATAAAACGTGCTTCCACCGCGTTTACATCTTACAATAATACAAAAAATAAGCACAATGATAAAAAAAGAAGACAAACACACGTATCCTAATATGGGTCAAACACAAATACATATAATAGTTAAGCAAGTCATAGGCACGTACTGTGCTACATTTACGATGTTGTTAATTGATGACACGCGCAGAAACAAAAAACCTTAGACCTACAAGCAAAAGAATAAAGCACATATTATGAGTCATACAATATGTCTACGAAATATAATAATAATATAAATAATAATAATAAAAGTAATAAGAATAGCACAAAACAATATCAATAATAATAATATTAATAATAAGAAAAATAGCATTTCTAATAATGTTAATAATAGAAACAATAATAATATAATATATATATATATATATATTTAATTATATGATCATTTAAAATTAAAATTGCGACTCTAAAATATGTTTTAGTGTGTTGTCACGTAAGAATATAAAAGTGTCACGTGTATAGTTGTGTTGCCACGTACGCGAGTAGATGTGATATATCATATGAATCACACAATTAAAATTTTAACCAAAACTTAAATGGAAGAAGAAAGAAATGGCGAGACAAGTGAGGGCGGAGAGCGACGGTACACGACGGAGCAGCCGTCGTTGATGGCGGACGAAAGAAGGAAGAAGAGACTGGAGGTGATGGTGGCAGTGGACGAGAGTGATGTGAGTTTATACGCTTTAAAGTGGACCCTAGAAAACCTCTTCAAGAACCCCGCCGGCGGCGCAGGTGAAGAGATACCGGTGGTGGAACCCGACTCGGAACAGGGGATGGTGACCGTGGTTCATGTGGTACTGTACAGTTTTACCTCTTTATGTTTTACTATTTGGTTAAATTACCCCCATTGATTTTTGGAAATCATGCAGCGATGTATACATCTACTGCTATGGTGGAATCGGTAAGGAAAGCACAATAACAAAATGAATGTTGCACAACTTTTTTCCCGCGCTTTTCAAATTTATAAAGAAACAAAGGTAATAAACTATGAGCTTTAATTATGTGTATATAAGAAATTAAACTATTAAGGTTAAAAGTATAAATTTTTAGAAATATGTCAAAATTTTGTTATAATTCAATAAATAGCATATTATTGAAACACCCTAAAATCGGGTACGTCTCATAGTTGGCACAAGACATAACAAACATAGTACTTAAACCAGAAATCAGAATCTATTACAGCGAAAGTCTTTAAATTCATAACATTCATCAAACAATAAAGTAATTCATTGTCTAAAACATAAACTATCGGAATAGGAAATGTCAGTCTTTAGAGCGGTGACCCGATGTCTATGCTATCCAACCCTCACGGCTCCTCTACTTTACTTTCGCTTTACCTTTACTACATGTCACGCATACTAAAAGTCAACTAACGCTGGTGGGTTCTTTCTTTACTTTAAACTATAAAACTTTCTTTCTGGTAGCTTAGTTTTATAACATAAAATATAAGCTTTACTTTCACTTTCTTTGAAAACACTTTAACTTTACTTTAAAACTTTGCAACGTGACAATTATAAAACTATTACGTTATATCTTTCGTTAAAACTTTACTTTTGAGGTAACCGGTTAAGGTGTCCTCCTTTACTCTTTGTCACTTTACATTTCACTCGTACAAGACAAGTGACTATAACATACTTTAACTTTCACACATGAATCATTGCCCGAGGGTAGTATCCCTTTGCTCGCTTACACCTCAGGGTAAGACTTTTACTTTGTTGTGCCCACACCTCAGGGTGGGACTTTCTCGCTTATACCGAAGTGAAGACTCCTTTGCCTGCTTACACCTCAGGGTGAGACTTTCTCGCTTACACCGAAGTGAAGACTCCTTTGCCTGCTCACACCGAAGTGTGAGACTTCTACTTTGCTTGCCTGTTGAACTTTTTACTTTGCAACAACAATGCAATTATACTACATCACATAATATAATGACATTGAAACACATAACACATAGACAAATAACACATGTGAAACACACCACTTTTAAAAACAAAACTTTAACGCGCGGAAGTCTTAACCCAGGATTTTTTTTTTTTTTTAAAAACTCTCTCGCGTACCGCAAGAGAATCCTTCCTGGACTCTCGCGGCCCGCGAGTAACCCTTTCTCTCAGAATGTTTCCAGCTTTCAGCAGATTTCACACTTAACCATTTTTCCAACCTTTTTCATTTTGCTTAACATCAAAACTTTACCAACACTTAGATTTTTGACCAAAAACATCATGACAACATATGATTACATCAAAACATAACTTTTGTGCCCAATTACACCACTTTACAAGGATTTTACGAAAATCCTCAAAATACCAAAAATGCATACGAGAACCCTCCAAGCTTGGACGTTGACCTTGACCTATTTCGGAGCTTTCCCTGCATAACCACATAAACTTATAACCATTAGTAATGAGATAAACACAACCAACAAGTATTTACAACTTGTTTTCATCCTTTTCACCCATTTGACCCGTTTGCCTCTATTTGGTCAATTATAGTTCCATACATTAGCATTTCGTCAACATATTACCATTGTAATGTGTTAAACATAACAAACAAGTGATTTCAACTTGTTTTCACACCTTTCACCCATTTGACCCGTTAACACCCATTTGGCCAATTAAGGATTTCATACACTTGTATACCACCTACAAGTTACTTTCATCATTTCATTATCACTTTTCCATTTCCATTATGGCACGTAGGCCATAACTTCATATCCCAAAGGATACGAGATCATAACTCCATAACTAATCTATCCATTATGGTACTTAGACCATAACTCCATATCCATTCTATCCATTATGGTTCATAGACCATAACTCCATATCAACATATCCATTATAGTGTAAATACTATAACTACATTCCTTCAATTATGCATACCATTTTATACTCATTCATACCACATAACAAATTATGCAACTTTACACATTATACATACAACATTGCATAAAACTCATTTATCATCAAAACTAAGTAAGTGCAAAAGCACTTACCTTTCGGGTTAGAAGATCCTGCACCGCTTTCAAGCTTTGAAAGTTGATTACCTAAACACATCCGCCTAGTTTAGTAATCTAATATATACCAAAATTTCATTACAATTGAGTTCACAACTCAATTTCCCAATTCCAACCCAAATTGACCCGTTTGGGTTATTCTTATAACCAAACACCCTCTTTCACCACAAACTCACCTACTTGAGTTTCATTAACTTAATCTTAACACTAATTCTTCTTTCAAAAATTATTATTAAGTTAATTTGGTGTTTGTTCTAGTGTCTAACATCTTAAAAACACTTAATCTTCATTAATTCACCATTCTAGCTTATGACCCAAACACCCCCAATTTTCACCATATGAACCCTAACTTCTCATAATCAAAATCAAAGGGTTCTAGGATGTTAATCATCATTCTTTAACTTTAGCTTAGCTAGATTATCAATAATCTAACACCATTTCATCACATGCATACATAATTTCGGATTTCACCCAAAACCCACCAAGAACACATACATGGTGAAATCAAGAGGAAGAGAATCACTTACTTGATGTTAGGAAGGTATTGTGTGAGCCAAAACCTTCACTAATCAAGCTTCAATTACACGGAAATGGCTTCAACACACTTTTCTCTTTTCTTCCTCTTCTCTTGAACATAAACGACCTCAACCACAAATGAGGTTTATTTTGACTTTTGCTAGTTAATATGGCAGATTTTGCCATTTACACATTTGGCCCCTTAACTTCCATTTCACTCATTTAATTCTATAGTTAGTTAAAACTAACATAACTTCATTATTAACTTGAAACCCACTTATTTCAACTTATTTCATAAATATTATTTTCACCATAATATTTATTAAAATGCTTTATTTATTTGAAAACGAAACCCGGATTTTGGTTCGTTACAACATGTTAACACATAAGCATATAATATGTCATCTGTCACTGTCACTGTCACTGTCAAGCTGCACTGAGATGCAGCTTCTTTACCATTCTTTACTTTCTTTAAAACAAGTTTAAAGATAGTTCTTTAATCTTTAACACTTTCTATTTTATTTTTATAAAAACATATAATTCTTATAAAATATACTTTATCTGTCAAAACTATCTCTTTAACAGTATGCATGCCAGCCCAAAACCGTTTAGAAAAAAGGGCAATAAGAACTCACCAGACTTCTACTGTGTCTATCTCTCTTAGCACTTAAATTTCAAGCTAGGTGGGATGCTATTATATATGTTTCATGTGTCACGAATGAAACAATGTTATAACCTACATATCTCATCCGAAAACTCCTATGTCCGAAGTCTTTCGAAAACTTTGGTGTTTAGAACTATTTTCTATTAATGGCTTTTCGTTCGAAAACTTTTGTCCGAGAACTGTTTTGTTCGAAAATATCTGTCTGAAATCTCTTTCTGTTCAAGATACTTTTCGACCGAAATGTCCTATCCGAGATACTTTTCGATCGAAAAGTTCTGTTCGAGATATATGGTGTTCCAAAATACTTTTCGGACGTATCCGAGATTTTGGACCATTCTTGGAGATTTCGGACGATTCATCTGTTCTTGATCAAATCCTTCGTTTTTTATCCAAGTTCCAATCTTTTTACGTCCAAAACTTGTGTTTAGTTTCCATGAAGCTAAATACATGCTTTCTAGTCCAATTCCATCATAAAAATCCCACCTTTTTATAAAAACCCACTTGAAACCCTAAAACTCATTTTCAATACAGAAATCGGATATGAAGTCGAGTTGTTACCTGTTATGGCTTGATTCCTTCTTCTTTGATATTCTTTAACGTGTAGGAATGATCTCGGGCTTAAACGAGGAGATTAACAGGTGAGCTATGAAACTTTCTCTCTCTAGATTAGTTGGTGAAGATGATGAATGTGGGGGGAAGAGAGAGAGGCTAGGGTTTTACCCCTCCCCCTTCTTTGCGCCACTTACTCTCGGCCCAAGGCCCGGTCCGCTCAAGCCCACTTATTCTTTCATTCTTTTTTTATTTTGTTATTCCATAAGCGTCATTTATTCTTTATTGTAAATTTCGGGATGTTACAAGTCTACCCCTCTTACAAAAGGTTTCGTCCTCGAAACCTGCTATAAGTCAAACAGGTGCGGGTATGACCCTTTCATTTCTGTTTCGGTTTCCCAAGTAGCTTCTGACCCTTTTACGATGTTTCCATTGTATCTTGACTAACTGAATCACCTTGTTCCGCAACTGCTTCTCCTTTCTGTCTAGTATGGCAATTGGTTCCTCGACGTAATTAACGCTATTATCTACCTCGATGTTGTTAAGTGGCACGTGTGCTGATTCGTCAGCCAGGCACTTGCGCAAGTTCGACACGTGGAAGGTTGGGTGAATTCCACTCAACTCATCAGGCAATTCTAACTGGTAAGCAACTTCAGCAATCCGCGCCATTATCTTGAAAGGTCTGACGAACCTTGGACTTAATTTCCCTCTCTTTCTGAATCGTATAATCCCCTTCCAGGGGGAAACCTTCAATAGTACTTGATCCCCGACATTGAATTCGATCGGTCTTCGCCACTTATCCGCGTAGGACTTTTGACGGTCCTGTGCTGCTTTCATTCTGGACTTAATCTGGTCAAACTTCTCAGAGGTTGCTGTGACTACCTCTAAACATCCCAGCTCTTTCTGTCCTATCTCACCCCAACAGACCGGAGTTCGACATTTCCTACCATACAACATCTCGTAAGGCGGCATACCAATAGTGGTGTGGTAGCTGTTGTTGTAGGAGAATTCTGCCAACGGTAGGTGGCTATCCCAACCAGTGTTGTAAAAATCGCGCCTAGGCGCCGATTAATCGCTAGGCGCTCGGCTAAGGAGGAATTTTGGGCCTAGGTGGCCAGATTCCGGTGAACATTCCGGCGAACATTCCGGCGAAAACCTGAAATTTTCGGCGAAAACCTGAACTTTCCGGCCAAATTCCGGCGAAATCCTTTGGTGTGGTTTAAAAATGAACATTTTTATAAAAATTACATATAAAAATGTGTGTATATATATAAAAAACTGAAAATTACATATAAAAATTATAATCCGATTAATCCCGCCTAGGCCCCGATTAATCCCGCCTAGGCCTAGGCCCTACCCCACCGCCCGACTAGCGCCTAGCGATTTTTACAACACTGATCCCAACTACCACCGAAGTCTATAATGCATGCACGGAACATATCCTCCAACGTCTGGATGATCCTTTCCGATTGACCATCCGTCTGTGGGTGATAAGTTGTGCTGATGTTCAACCTCGTACCCATTGACTCGTGAAATCTTTTCCAAAACCTCGATATAAATCGTGTGTCCCGGTCAGATACAATAGATGATGACACACCATGTTGAGCCACAATTTCATTGATAAATACTTCTGCCAACTTCTCAGACGAATACGTTTCACGAATCGGCAAGAAATGTGCACTCTTTGTCAGACGATCCACTATAACCCAAATCGTATCATGGCCTTTAGCTGTGCGGGGCAGCTTTGTAATAAAGTCCATGGTGATACGCTCCTACTTCCCTTCGGGTATTTCCAGAGGCTAGATTTTCCTGTATGGCTTCTGATGCTCTGCTTTAACTTATGAGCAAGTCAGACATTTGCTCACGTATTTTGTCACATCATTCTTCATGTTAGGCCATCAATACTCTTTCTTCAAATCATGGTACATCTTCATGGTTCCTGGGTGGATGGAATATCAATACTTTGGTCCTAAGCTCTCCACCCTTCGGTACCCACATACGGCCACATCTGGTCCTCACTCCATGAGTGTTTATGTCCAACTTTACTTGTTGGCCGATCATTCTTTCTTTCTTTATGTTCTCTTCCTTTAATGCTTCCGTTTGTGCTTTCTCTAGATCTGTCATAAAATTTGGTGTTATTACCAACTGGTACGCTTTCACCCTAATAGGAGAATGAGTCTCTTTTCGGCTTAGGGCGTCAGCGACCACATTCGCCTTTCCTGGATGGTATATGATTTCACAGTCATAATCCTTTAGCAATTCCAACCACCGTCTTTGTCACATATTTAGGTCTTTCTACTCAAAGAAATACTTCAATCTCTTGTGATCCGAATAAATTGTGCATTTCACCCGTAAAGGTAATGCCTCCAAATCTTTAGCGCGAAGACAACTGCCACGACCTCCAAATCGTGAGTCGGGTAGTTAACTTCGTGAATCTTTAGCTGTCGTGACGCATACGCGATCACCTTTCCCCTCTGCATCAAAACACACCCTAACCCTTGTCCCGAAGCATCAGAATATACCACCAGGTCCTCGTTACCATCGAGTAGTGCTAACACTGGGGCTTGGGTCAACTTCTTCTTTAACTCTTCAAATGCTTTAGACTGGGCCTGACCCCATTCGTACTTTACTTCCTTGCGTGTCAACTTTGTCAGTGGCGAAGCTATTCTCGAGAAGTCCTGAATGAACCTTCGATAGTACCCTGCTAATAAGGAAATGAAAATAATAATAATAACAATAATAATAATAATAATAATTGCAAAAGGGAAGAACCACCGAGGGGTCCTCGAACCTGCATCGTGTGTGCGCATGCGGATGTGGCGCGCGAACCACCTGGGTCGGCGCCCATTTCTGTTATACATCCCCTTCCGTTTGTATATGTATATAACAAATAGATCTATATCTATACTATATAATAAATAAAGGTTATTTCATGCCACGTGTCGCCTTCGTATTCATTCTCATCATTTTTTCCCGCTTCTCTATTTTATTAAATACAACTCTATCTTTTAATAATAATATATTTTTAAAGAAAATACTAATTACACTAATAAAACACATTTATTTTAAATTATCTCTTATTATAAGAAATTTTGAAATCTAATTATGTAACTTTTATTTTCAATCAAATAGAAATGAAAGTCAGATTACTTTAATTATTAAATAGTAATTAACGTATTTTCGAAACCTAATTATGTATAATTTTTACATATTTTTAATTTTGTTTTCTATCTTTAGAATATGTAATACATTTTTACACCTGTAAAATATATACATAAAGATTTTAAAATTTTATGTATTAATATTTTTCACTCCGTGTTCTAAGCTAGTAAATAAATAAATGAATCAACTTGGAAAAAGGAAGAAGTGGCCGCGCATGGGGGGTGGGGTTGGGATTTGGGCTCAAACCAGCGCCACCTATGTGTGACTGTGGCACGCGAACCAACTGCGCTAACGCTCACTGTTGCTCTCAGTCAATTTCATATATATACACACACGTACATACATAAAAGTTTTCACATGGCAACATCGCATTGGTTGGGTTTACTGTTCATTGTCATCAATTTTCAATAGAGTGTATAATAATTAAAAATATAAAATTTTAGAGAAAACCCGTTAACTACCATTTAAAAAATCTTCACAACAAACCCGCCAGGTTGGTAGGAACGACCGGCCGACCAAACGGGAAATAACGGTTAAGGTTTTACGGCTTAAATCAAGCCATGAACGGAAGTTGAAATTGTGGATCTTCAGTTATTGCAGAAATGAAATTATGCTAAAATATTAGATGTTAATTATTTAAATGCTTAAGTATATAATTACTAAATATTTACATATTTATAATTATAATAATACCCAAATATAATCGGTGTTTAAGACAATTCAGGTTAGATTGCGCTCTCCAAAATAGTCTCGGTGATACCCGACGCTTTGTGCGGGGCAACCCACTAGTACTACTTGATAAAAGAGTAAATATGGTTGTCACATGACATTATTCTAGGCCTTCTTAGACTACTTTTCCCGCCTAAACCATTCATCTAACAATTTTTTTCTTTCTTTTAATACGGTATATTTTTGAAAGTTTAATTAACTTAAATACCAAATTAATTGATTAAACTAATCACATAAATGAATTTGAATAAATTGGCTAGTTGTAACGACCCGTTAAAAGTTTCATCATATGCAAGAAAAAATTAAAATTCGAACAAATATTATAACAAAATAATATGAATGATTAAAAAATGTGATAAAAATTTTAAAAATATTCTCCATTTATCAATTAATCAAATTAATTTAATATGAATTAACATTTATCAATTACATAAAAAATATTAATACCCAATTGAAAAAAAATGTTTTTAAAATTAGTTTAACTTTTCGTCCTTTAATTATATACCAAATTTCAGATATCGTTCTTAAACTAATAAAATAACAGAAATCATCATTTATTTTCATAGTTTGTAACGATTTACATCATTTCCACTAATGGGCGTTAACTTTTTCCGTTATTTATGGTGTGTATTTTGTTCTTTTTGTACTTATAAGGACTATTCAAACAAATAGCAATGTTGGCGTCTCTCACATTGTTGCTACATCAAAATTTATACTACTTAATAAAAGAGTAAATATGGTTGTCACGTGACATTATTTTGTGCCTTCTTAGACTACTTTTCTCGCCTAAACCATTCCTCTAACAATTTTTTTCTTTCTTTTAATACGGTATATTTTTGAAAGTTTAATTAACTTATATACCATAATTGATTAAACTAATCACATAAATGAATTTAAATAAAACTGACTAATTGTAACGACCCGTTAAAAATTTTCTCATATGCATGAAAAATTTTAAATTTGAACAAATATTATAATAAAATAATATGAATAATTATAAAATGTGATGAAAAAATTTAAAAATATTCTCCATTTACCAATTAATCAAATTAATTTAATATGAATTAACATTTATCAATTACATAAAAATTATTAATACCCAATTGAATTTTTTTTTTTAAATTAAAGTAACTTTTCGTCCTTTAATTATATACCAAATTTCAGATATCGTCCGTAAACTAATAAAATAACAGAAATCATCATTTATGTTTATAGTTTGTAACAATTTACATCATTTACACTAGTTGGCATTAACATTTTCCGTTAAGTATGGTCATTTGCCTTGCACATGAGGGTATTTTGGTCTTTTTGTACTTATAAGGGCTATTCTTGTAATTTACTCCATAATATCTTAAATTTGGTATATAATTGATAACTGTCATGCTATATTCCATTCAACCGATGTATTACACATGTTTATTCAAATTGTGTAATACACGAGATTCTAACCTATTATTTATATATTTATAAGAGTGGTTTTGGTGCTTCACAAGTAAATTTTAATTTTATAATTCTTCACCGTACATTATAAAACAAACAAATAGCAATGTTGGCGTCTCTCACACTTTTGCTACATCAAAATCCGATTCAGGTACTAAAGTTGGATGGACCATGCTAAACAAGAAGAAGCTGCTGGATGTACCATACTTGTAAGGAGAAAACTGTTGGATGGACCAGGCTAAATGGGAAGAAGCTGCTGGAGTGACCAAGTTGAGTGGGAAGAAGCTGGGTAGACCAACTGATGTGTCGTGTTTAATATATAAAAATATATATAAATATATATTTGTTTTTAGAAAAGGTTTCACGAGATCAGGTTTTAAATTTATAAAATGATAAATACTCAAACTTAAAACACACACAATATGTAAGTGTACCTATCGCAGCATAATATAGTTTAGGTAAGAACCAAGCATAATAAAGTAGATAACAGAAAATGCAAAATGTGTGTGAAGTGTGTAACAGAGATGTAAATAGCATAATAGTAAATAGCATGAAAGTAAATAGCTCGAGAATAATCATGTAACGACGAGTATTGCTTTGGGTTTTGAATCCGCTTGGTATATGATAGTGTTATGTTAACTAATCCGGTGGTATGACTAATACAAATGTGTGAACGGTAGACCAATATAGCCTCATTCTCACAACATTTGGTTCACGATTTATGTTCCTTAATAATAAAATGGTAGGACTCCTAGATAGGGATACCGTTACCCTCAACTATTCGATACTATCTCCGAGTTGGTTTAAGATATCAAACTTAAACACTTTTTTATTTTTATTAAAAGAGTGATTAGACTTTATTCATCGGGAGACAGTGTAACAATGAGACCATGTATAAAGATGTATCGTTCCCAACATGAGTTCATAACAAGCTCGTATAAAGACGTACAATCTTATTAATATTAAACAAGTTTTTGCTTATCAAAATCTGCTTGTATAAAGACGTACACGTTTGAAGAGAAGTTTGATTAAAAAGGTTTTACGGTCTTACACTTTAAAATCAAGAACACTCGCAAGTTTAAAGAATAATTTAGATAATAATAAAAAGTCCATCATGAAGATGGTTTTAAGAACGAATAATTAAAAAACATAAACATACCATTAGATTAATAAGTTAAATATTAACATACACCAAACTTCATCTTCACCCAAGCAATACAAAGGATTTAGCTACGAATTGCCATACGAACTAGCATAACGCTGAGTTTCGTAGGCTCCCCTATTGCAAACAAAGCGGAAGAGCCTATCTACTCTCTACTCTAAACTACAGCTACGAACTATAGGAGAGTGTAATTTGTGGTGTAAGGTGTGTCGCAAATGAATGGATCAAGCATTCTATTTATAGGCCCTGATATGGGCAATGCACGGTCGTGCAAATGCCCTAGGGTACAATTGGCAGGGTACGGAGCATCTTGGGACACACGACATGCATTGCACGGCCGTGCATCCCTATCTTTTTCTCCATTTTTGTCTTTTGCTGTTTGTTGACTTGTGTTGACCAATTTTGACTTATTGGGGGGGGGGGGGTCAATGTTCGGGTGGGCTTCCTTCCAAAAGCTTGACTTCTTGATGGTTTTAGGCAATTTCTGCTTTGTTTATTTCGAAACACCGTTTATCCTACAATTATAAAATATTGACATTTTAAGTATCAATTGCAAGACTTTTGTTCAATTAGTACCATAATATGAGGATTATTATGCATGTAAAGTATGTATAAATTATGACATATCACCAGTCTCGGCTATGAGAATCCGACAAGCGGTCTCAGCTATAAAAAGTCTGTGAATGGTCTCGGTAGCAAAGAGTTGCTTCCTTGGCCATGAGAGGAGAATTCGGTTCTCCAAGAAGAGGATGGAAGATAATGTCACACCCCCAATTTCAACTAACGGGGTTTTACCGTTTGGGAAGTGACAAACCAGAGTGAAACGATTATGATTAAGGCTCTAATTAGGTTCATTAATGTCATAAATGTGGATATCGGTTACTAATCGCAACGAATCCCAGGCAGAGAGTTCGAATTTGGATCAAACAGATGCGACTTTGATTTTCAAAGTCAGCCGAATCAAGGTTGGGCTATTGACAGAGTTAATCCCTGCGATTTATTGAATTTAGGTTTAGAAATTTGGCAGAAATAGTCCTTGAGGCTAGAGTTCAGTTAAGAATTAGTTAGTTTGACAATCGAGAAGTCAACAGGTAAGCCATTTTTGACTTTCAAGGTCAAAGGAGTGGGTTTAGAGTGATTACACTAATATTCCTTGTAGTTCTGGTTTAGATAATGACAACATTAGTCCCTAAGGTTTGAAATGAGTTAATTGGGTTAATATTTAACCGAATTTGCTAACGGTGTTAATCTTGAAAAGTCGGATTGTCACAGATAAGGTGCCTAGTGGGTGTTTTTTAAGCAAGATGGAGTCCTCTTCAAGTGGGTTTTCTCCTCTTATTTATAAAGGGTGTGGGAGTAAACCTTAGACTTGCCCGAGGAAACCCCTACCCCAACAAGGATTTAAACATCACTCTCATAGAAAGAAGGATGATAGCTAAGTTTGAAAGGCTCTTGTGATGACCTTTTTGGGCTTGCGAAACCTATGTACATGTAGAGCATGATGCACATATGGTTCAAAAGTCTTTTCTTGCAACGTGATAAACGCCCAAAATGAAAATGGTATGAAGTTACTAGATGTAACTCGACAATTGTATTAACTTGAGTTCTTTTTACAGTAAAAGTCGTTTTTTCCAATGAAAATATAAATCAATACTTAAAAAATGTAAACCAGAGGTTGAAATAGAGAATGACTCATTAACTATCAACAACATAATAAATAAGTAAAACTAAATGAATACACGACTAACAAGAAAAAATCACAAGTAAATGAAATGGTTTAAAAACTATAGATAATATTATAAATTGTTTATCTCAAATCATTATTTCAATAATCATAAATATCTTTAACATATTAATGATTCTTAAATTATAAAAGGATGAACAAAGTATTGACAAAGCTAATCAAACGAACCCATTACCCAAATTAACCCAAGCTTTCTTTCGCCAAATATAGACGAAACACTAAAGTTCAAGGACTCTTTTTATAATTTAACAAAAAATAATGCCTTAATGTGTTTGGGGATGTTTGATAGCATCTTATAGTCAGATGCTACCTCTTAATGGTTTAAAATCTTTTAATAATTAAAAGGTAAGATGCCATATTAAGTGTTACCTCTTAAGGTCTTCGTCTACTTAAATTCCCCCACGAAGCAAAGCATCTATGTGTTCCGGTGATATATAAATTCCCAGAAGACACGCTTTTGACTCCAATTTAAACCCTACATCTCATCCGGTTTACTTTCACTCGATCTATATCACGATTTACGGAAATCGCCGATTCGATCCGATATGGATGAAGAGTATGATGTCATCGTCCTCGGAACCGGTCTCAAGGAATGCATCCTCAGCGGTCTTCTCTCCGTCGACGGTCTCAAGGTCTCATTTCTGTTTTTTTCTTACTTCAACAGTTAAATCGGACATCTATAATTTATTTCTCGCTGATTTGTAGATACGATTCTGTTATAGTCAAGTCTTGATTCTGTTATATGGAGGATTTTACTTGCTTCGTTGATTTAGGTCAACATTCGCCCTTGATTTTCTGTCCGGATAATCAGATCTGAAATGATCGTTACGGACACGATATATCTGCTGTTAATTGAGAAAATTACGTTATGATGTTTATTTTTCTGCATCTGCGTGAGTAGGTTTAAATTTGGGTGTGTGTATTATATTAAAAGATGATCAGATTGTGTATGATGACGATCGAAGCATTATATGAAAATGGATGTATCGATTACTTGATTGTTTCGCTAATTATAGTTTTGTGATAGTTAAAAATATGTTGATCCTAAAATTGGCAGTGTGTGAAATTAGTTGAATATGCGTCAATCTGGATTTGAACCGTCAATTAATAAGGTCCACTTTTAATTCATTTGTTTAAAGTATGTGATAATTTTGTTATTAATCCGTGGGGATCAAGTTTATTAGAGTTGTTGATCTAATTTGCCGTTCATTTTTGCAATAAGATAATGTTATTAAGATTAGATTTGTTTCATTTGTTATGCATTTTTGAATTCTGAAACTATATAATAAAAATAGAACAGTAATTATGTTAGTTGATTTTGTACATTTTTAAAAGATATATATGTATATATAAAATAAAAGTGAATTGGATAATTGAAAAATAAAAGTTACGTTTTCGGGCTTTTCCCCCTTATTTTTTCACTTAACAGAGCTTAACTATCAATGATGGAACCGGAGACCCTTGTACTATCATGATAGCAATAGGGTCAGTGATGGTTCACGTACTTAAATGAAGTTCTTACCCATTAGCCATTTTCTTGAAGTGAATAATAGTTTTATTTGTAGTTGTCTTAAAGAAGACAATTTTGTAGATAAATATATTTGTATATCACTAATTAATATATTAAGGTGAAATTAAGTAAGCAGTAGTACAGTACATCATAATATCATCTAGACTCAACATAGTTAATCTTTTATTTGGTTTGCTTGGTCTAAATTTTACATTTGCTAACGTTTTAACTTTTGAGTACCAATACCACTATTAATCTATGAAGGTACCCACGATCTTTGTATAATTCGTCTAAATACGCCAATCATTGCCACTTTTTATGAACTTTTTTATGAATAAATGAATACCATTCCAAATTTTGATAGGAGTTCTACGAAGATAAGACAGCTTTTAAATAAATTTATTTTTGAATAAAGTATATTACTATATTTAAAGCAAAACATGCCTTCATTTTTTAGAAATGTTATCATAAATATTGATTGGTATGTCATCACTTTTAGATGAATTATATGTTATTTCATTAAACAACTCTTTTACGTCAGAAAAAAGTTGTATTTGACTTCTAACCTAATAAAACAGGTTTCTTTAAATTATGAAAAAGTAATTGACATGTATTGTTATTACAAGTTATTTTCCACCTTGGCTTTCTTCGTCATTTCTAAAAATAGTTAATAGATGTACCCGGCTTGTTTTATTTTTGTTGTGCGGTGTAAGGCTATAAATTGATAATTCAACATTTTATATACACCTGCAGTTGTATCTGGTCAACATGAAATCTTGTCCACACAGATACTCTTTGTGTTTATTTTGATGGATGCAAATATGGATTTATTTCCAAGATTATATTGAGATTTTTGAATAACAAAAACCTTTTTTCTGAACAAGCGCTTTCAATAAGGATTTTATATACACCTGCAGTTGTATCTGGTCAACATGGAATCTTGTCTACTCAGATGCTCTTTGTGTTTATTTTGATGGATGCAAATGTGTATATATCCAAGTTTATATTGACATTTTTGAATAACAAAAACCTTTTTTCTGAACAAATGCTTTCAAAAGGATTTTGTATTTAACCACTATAGTATGCTAAATTTACGACTCTTTATAGTTAAATATAATGCATATATTTTCTTAGCAATTAGTTTTTTTTAATGTTTTGAAGACTAATTTTTATCTTCAACCTTTAGTGAAAACCTAAAGTTTTTTCATTTTAGAATTTTGATCGTCTCCTCCATGTTCTCACAATCTACATCTTCTACCATCTTTTGACTTGGTAAATTATGATCTTTGGCCTTTTTTACCTTCATTTTTGTGTTAGGCTTCTCTTTGTATTGCGTTATTTAGTAGGTGGAACCGTTGAGTATTGGTATTATTTTGGTTAAATTTGATTGTATAGACTATAGAATGTGAATTTAGTTATTTGTCTGATGATGCATAATTAATACTTGCATCATTCTACAATATTTAAGGTATTAGCTACAATAGTATTTATCAAATGTAAGACTAAGAAGAACGCGAATAGAAACAGAAACTGCAGTCTACTTCTTTACTCTAAGATTGCATATATCTTAATCATCCACATAGAAAAGTTGAAATAAGGACTTTAGGTTTGCCAAATAATCTCGCAAAAGCATATTAGTGTTAATGACATGATCTGAAATTTTCGTATTGTGTGAATCCTATTGCTGTGTTTTTAATCTATTAATCAGTTCAGTAGGTTGTCTTTCGATCCGTATTATATCAACTCCAGAGAAGATCTTTTTAAATAACATCTTGCATTTTATTTGCTTATAAAGAAGTGTACAATCTCAATGACTTTGTCACTTAACATGAAATTAGACAGACACCGTAGCTTTGTTGAACGCTCATTTACAGATTTTGTTTGATGTAGTGCATATGTTTTGTGAATTTGAAATATTATCTATTTTCTGTACATGTTGAAAATTTTCATGTTATTGGCCAAATAGATTTATGGCATCTTCCACTTTGTCTGGAAATCAGGTTTTGCACATGGACAGGAACGATTATTATGGGGGAGAATCAACCTCACTCAACCTTATTCAGGTTTTGTTTTTAAACCTGTCTAATATGCTGTACAAACTACTGTTTCATATAGATTTTAGTAACATAACCAGTTAAAAAATTGCAGCTGTGGAAGAAATTTAGAGGAAGTGATAAACCTCCAGCTCACTTAGGTTCTAGTAGAGATTACAATGTGGACATGATCCCAAAGGTATCTATCTTGTTAATTCTTTTTCTCTCACTCTATTTTGTTGCATTTTTTTTAACCATCTTATGATATTTTTTGTTTTGAAAGTTTATAATGGCAAATGGTGCTCTAGTACGTGTCCTCATTCACACTGATGTCACAAAATATCTGTACTTCAAAGCAGTGGATGGCAGTTTTGTCTATAATAAAGGAAAGGTATGTTGTTTCTATCAGATAACTGTTACTTCCTCCTGCCAATTTAAAAATTGTCGATTGTAATAAAGGAAAGTGTTGTTTCTCACATTATTTGACAATTTTAACCAGGTGCACAAAGTTCCTGCTACTGACATGGAGGCCCTCAAGTCACCTTTGATGGGTATTTTTGAGAAGCGTCGGGCCCGCAAGTTCTTCATTTATGTTCAGGACTATAATGAGAATGACCCCAAAACACACGAGGGGTTGGATTTGACACGAGTGACAACTAGAGAGCTTATTGCGTATGCTTCTTGTTTTTAAGATGAATATATGAAAATTATTTATGACATTTTATCCTGCACTATTACTACACAATGTTTGACCAAGTTCTATGGTTCCTTCATTGGTTCACATAGGCACAAAAATATAGAATATCTATAAAATTTCTAGATTTTAACAAATAAAAAAAGTAATACGTGTATAATCATCAACAAATGTAATAGTATGTTTAAAGCCAAGAAAGTATAAACCGAATGCAGGTCTCCACTCTCCGGTCATTGGAATAGTACACATCTTGGGATTGCACCATATCACTGGGAGATGATATGCGTGATTTCTGTATCTTGCGTCATTTAGTGTGGTATAATACACACATGCATAATAGATCAGTAAAATTATTCATTCTAATTAAATGGAATTTTTCTGTTGTAAGTGCTAGTTATCAGTTTCTGTATTATGTATTAAGCATTAACATCTAATATCTTCCCCTAAAAGTTTTACTAATAATGTCTTATTTTTTCAGTAAATACGGTCTTGACGACAACACTGTGGATTTCATTGGCCATGCTTTGGCTTTGCACAGAGACGATCGCTACTTAAATGAACCTGCTCTGGATACAGTGAAAAGAATGAAGGTGCCAACATTTTGTCAATTTCTGTCATCTGTCTCTTATCATTTTATCAATTTAATGAGAACTAACTGGTTATTTTAACATCATTTTCTGCACTAGCTTTATGCTGAGTCACTTGCACGTTTTCAAGGAGGATCACCATACATTTATCCTTTGTATGGATTAGGCGAGCTTCCTCAGGTACAACTTTTATGATACATTTATTCTATTTGTTTATTTTATCATGTTTTTTGTTTACTTATGAAATAAAATTACTAAACATCAAGTCACTTCCTTTACAAGTATGAAATGGAGGTTTAATGTTTTACTTCTATATATTTTGTAGGCCTTTGCTCGACTCAGTGCTGTTTATGGTGGAACCTATATGTTGAATAAACCTGAGTGCAAGGTATTCCATATCAATATATTATGCACTAGGTTAAAATCCCGTGTATTACACGGGTTGAGTAAATAAATTGTTATATAGTTAGCAATAGAAATTTTATATTTTTAAAAACCCGTGTAATACACAGGTTGAATAAACCGGTATATTACATCGGTTGAACTATTTATAATTAAATAATAAGTATTCGTAATAAGATTTATATTAAAAAACTAAAAATAAACTATTTTAATATCATTATTCAATATGAGTGAGAGATGCAGAAAAAAAATGATACAAATGAACCAGAAAGTTACACGTGTCCATAGAATTTTATTTATTAATATAAAGATTATTATTTGATATTATTATTTAAAAGGAGAGAAACAGAAAAATTAATATTTAATAGGAGAGATGGGCGAGAAAATAATGGTAAGGAGTAACCAGAGAGTGACACGTGTCCCCCATGATTTTCCTTTATTATATAGTATAGATTGTACCGATTTTCTTTTCTGAACTCCTGCCTTACAAATATTTTATAATGGTCACTAAATTTAAAAAAAATATTAGGTTGAGTTTGATGAAGAAGGCAAGGTTTGTGGTGTTACTTCAGAGGGTGAAACAGCTAAGTGCAAGAAAGTTGTTTGTGATCCTTCCTATTTGCCTAACAAGGTACAATTCTTCTGCTATATATGATGAAAATAATCTATTTTTTAACCATGCTTAACTATTGAAGGCAAAAATGCATGTCCAAAAAGAAAGAAAGAGATTGGTCAATTGTCATATTAATCAGGCTGCTATTTTTGTAGCACTGGCTAGGGTGTCTGCCATGCATGAGCAACAATATTGCATAAAAATTAAAATAAATAAAAAGTAAGAATTTGGTTTGTTCAGTGTTGTAACACATGGATTACTAGTATGAAATCACTTTTTCTTTTTAATTTTTTTTCAATAACCATAGTGCAAATTATTTAAGCATGGTTCATGACAGGTGAGGAAGGTGGGCAAGGTGGCCAGAGCAATTTGCATTATGAGCCATCCAATTCCAAATACGAATGACTCACACTCGGTTCAGGTTATTCTTCCACAAAAGCAGCTGGGTCGCAGATCAGACATGTGAGTTTAAACACAATATTTGAAAAGTTAATATTCGCATTTATCTGGTTTTATTTAAAATGCAATAGTTAAAACATTGTTCATGCTATTTTATACGCAATTATCTAACTATACATTACGACTTCAATTCTGCAGGTATCTCTTTTGCTGTTCATACTCCCACAATGTTGCTCCAAAAGGGAAATTCATTGCGTTTGTATCTACGGAGGCAGAAACTGATCAACCTGAAGTCGAATTAAAGCCAGGGCTTGAACTTCTGGGTCCTGTTGATGAAATCTTTTATGATGTTTATGATAGATATGAACCAGTCAATGAGCCATCTTTGGATAATTGCTTTATATCCACAGTGAGATTTTATATCAGCTCATATTTCTGTACTTTAATTTTGTTAAATATTATGGGGTGGTAATTCTTGTTCTTATGTTCAACAGAGCTATGATGCCACAACTCACTTTGAGTCAACTGTAATTGATGTGCTCAACATGTATTCAATGATCACCGGAAAGGTATGTAATAATTTCTCTTTTCATCTTTACTCTGTTTCTTCTTTGATTTTATAATTTTAAGTAGAGGTATCAAAATGAGCTGGTAGCATGCGATACGGGTTGGGTTACGGGTAAAAAATAGCATAATGTCAGACGGGGTTAAAATGTGCCTGGTTGGGTTGACCCACTAACCTTCTTCCTCTCTTTTTTGAATTATATAAATAGTTAATATACGATCCTACTTCTATTAAAATAAAGTTCGAGTCTTTTTGAATAAAACAACTTAGAAGGCTGTAAATGTTTCGTTTTGGCCATGGGCTTTTTTAAAGTTTACTTGTTTAACCCGTTAGCAGTAAAAATAAAACCCAAATCAAGCTTTTTTTACATAACCAGGTCCAACCGTTGAAACCGTCCAAACCGAAGCAAATCGGCCGGTTTGAGATTTATATGGTTCGGTTCACGGTTTGCTTTTGGCCGTTAAACGGTTCAGCTGAAGGTGTGGAACTTGGAACCGGCTTTCTTATATGGAATATTTACATATATTATACTCATGAACCACCTTTATTATTCTGAAGTTTTGAATACAAACTAATGATTTTGAAAAAAAATTAAAATGTCGGTTCAAACTGCTAAAATGGGCCGACTCGTTCAACTTGGTTAGTTTGGTTTGTCATTTTCTGAAACCTCAGTTGGTGTCTCAGGCTAGAATTTTCATCAAAACTGGTCAAACGGACCGTAAACACCCCTATAAATAGTTCAGGGTTGTTGCTAACAAGTGTGTTTTCATGTAGGTTCTTGACCTGAATGTTGACCTAAGTGCTGCAAGTGCTGCTGAAGAGTAGAAACTTTGGAAGTGTGTTGTTTCCCTATATCTGTAAGGCCGAAACTGTTCTGGTGGAAAAAAAAACTTCACTTTAAATTTCAAGTTTCTATTTCCCAAGATATTATCTGTACTTTTTTGTAAAATATGACTTGGGTGTGTTCACTTCACATCCTTGGTTGTGGCACTGTGTCCAAATCTATTGTTTTTTTATCCCCTTATTTTCATGATGGAATTTATTGTCACCAATCGACCCGTTATCTAAACTGAAATCGGGTCATCCAAACCAAATTACCCGAACACGAGTTACAGTTAATTGTGTGGGGTTTGGATAAGAGGGATTTGGATCTGAATCTGGATGAATTATTGGAGAATCTTTTGTAAAAGCAAGACCCAAGTTGTAAGCAAATGCCAACCAACACCTATCTTGACGTGTCCACAAATAACCAAGACTCGCACCCGGACAATTTTTCATTATAAGGACATTTTTTTAAGAGGAATTTTTTTACTGTGCCAGCCCGATTGTTGAATTATTTTGGGTTTTTGACTTTGGATCTAGGATTTTTTGATTTGGTTCGTATGGGTTTTTGAAGGTTATTTCAATTCGAATTTGAGTACCATGTTTGATATGTATATTTTTCAATTGCTTTCAGTGATGTAAAAACTTTTTTTGTGTGCATTATCCGTAAATGTTTAACTAGTTACTGTGTTACTGAGTACCAGTTAATTATTAGCCATTTAGCCCAACTTGGTTTTATCTCGCCTCCTGTACCTACCACCATAGCCCATAAGTTGAGGGTTCTAAAGATATCACATAAAAAGAACATTGGGGTTAGTTGACGCTGTGTTAATACAGTGGGTCCATCTCTGACCAGTGACTGCTAGCACTTAAATATGTTCGTTACTGAGTTCCTGTACGGTCAAATTAAAAGTTTAAAACTATACAATTCTACTAAAATAAATGTTTATTTTAAATGCTATGCAAGCTGTTACCCTACACCCCCATTTCAAACTGAACTAAAAGTATATTCATTTTCACCCCCCAAATCATTTTATTCCGTTCCTTTTTACCAATCAAATTGAAAAATATATATTTTTACTCAATCATATTAACCTAATCCGTTTGTTTTATAAACAGTAGAAAAAGTATATATATTTTGACTCAAAGTCATATCAAGAACTAAAAGTACATCTATTTTGACTCGAATCATATCAACATAACCCGTTTATTTTACTAACCAAACTAAAAGTACATTTACTTTTTTTCCCAAAATCATATAAACCTAACCCGTTTATTTTACTAACCGAACTAAAAGTATATTTATTATTTTATTTTGACTCAAAATCATTTTAGACTAAACCCTTCATTTTACTATAACAAACCAAAAACACATCTATTCAAAGAGAACTTGTTTATTTTATTAAACCGTGTATATATACATATATATTATTTTGGAGTTAATAATTACACTTATAGTCTCCGTGGTATGCGGGAAGTAACATGTTTGGGTACGAATAAGAGTTTAAAGTTGCATGTTTGGGTACTAATAAGAGTTTAAAGTAGCATGTTTGAGTTTTATGCTTTCAATTTTGTAACGAGTTCAGGTATTAAGGTTAACTTTCGTTAACTGGGATGAAATGACCAAAATACCCTTTACTTTAAACCCTTAGTATCCAAACATGCTACTTTCTGTAAAGAGTATTTTAGTCATTTCACCCAAACTTAACAGAAAAATTAACAAAAGTTAGCCTTAATACCCAAACTCGTTACAAAAGTGAAAGCATAAAACCCACACCTCTTACTTTACGCAAACCACAAGTACTATCTGTATAACTAAACATTATATCAACATAACCTGTTTATTTTACTAATCCAAACTAAATATATGCTTATTTTAACCTAACCCACAAAAATAATATCTTTCACAAAAAAATCATTTTAACCTAAACCATCCATTTTACCAATGAATTGACCGTACAATAAAAAATGAACAAACTAAACCAATATATATATTTTTTGACAGAAAAATCCAAGAATGCATCAACATTTTGGGCGAGAAAACAACAAGAGGAGAGAGAGAGGGAGGGAGAGAGAGCGGGAGAGAGCAGTGGGGAAAGGTAAAGGTGAGGCGAGAAACTCATTTGCAGAAAAACCATCCAGCCAAGGTGACTCTCTCTCACACACGCACTCTCCTTCAACCCTAAATCAATCAATCGATCCATCAATCAATCAGGTTCGTTATTGTTAATTGTTATTACTATCGTTAATTTGTGCTTGATTTCAATCTCCGTTTGTGCGTTTTCCGTTTCGTTTTGCAGGTAACGGAAAGCAGATTGATGTGTTAGGTAATTTGTTCTTCGATTACTTGTTTACGGATGATGATTGATTGTAGGTATTTGGTAGGATAAGGTTGTGATTGATTGTGTGTTTTTTTTTCGATTTGATTATTTAGGTTTCTTGCTCGTACCGTTGCAGTCTCTTGTTGTAGATTTTAGGGATTCGTGTATTTGCATCGGTGCAAGCGTTTGTTTTTGACCTATTTGGAGATGTGTTTTGTTGTTCAGACGATCGGTGTTTGTTTTTTCGGATATTAAGGTAGATCGATCAACGCATAGGAGCATCGGACATCGGTTTCTGGATCTGTTTAGGTTAAGTTTTCTGGTTTTGATTGGTTGGTGCAAATCGTTTGGTGGGAAGGTAAGGTGGAGAGGAATGAATCAAGATTAAATTTGCTTTCTCTAGGATTGTGGGTTAACGAAACAATCGAGGCGCTTGTGGTTTAGTAGGTTGAGGATTTGGATTGGGATGCATTCTGCTGCTGCTTCAAGGGGTTGATTTGATAATTATTTTAGTTGTTATTTGGACCAGAGGTGGTGGTGGAAAATGGATAAAAAGAAAGTTGTGGCAGCGGTGGGAGACGAGGATGCCTTGTTTTTGTTAGGGAATCATACCAACCATGAAGATGTGGCTCAACCTGGTGATGAGATGGAAACTGATGAGGCTAGAATCGAGCATCCGGATGATGAGAATATAATATGTAAGTCGGACAACATGGAAGAAAATGTGGTGTTTTCAAGAGAAGGCCCGCTTGTAACTAAAGACCGTGGCAGTTGTACCTGTGATGATGGAAGTAAACTCAAATCCAGCTTGCATGCTGCAGATTCTGGAGTTATAAATGTTGAGAAGTGTGCACAGGAGAAGAAACTTAGTAGGCAAGATCGAATTGAGCTGGGGCGTTTGTATCAGGGTGCTGTGAGTTCCCATGATTGGGAACTTGCAGAGAGTCTGATTTCTTTAGCAGATCCGCAAACACTTAATGATGCTTTGTGCATTTCACTGGATTCAATTTGGTTTTTGAGCACCCATCAGGAGCTTGATGGGATTACTGGGTTGATTAAAACAATAATCTCCAATGGCGCCTCTGACTTTACCAGAGCAGCTCTAAGGACTTCATTCTTAGCTTCGTGTGTTTCAGCCTGCCAAAGCAGAACAATGAGCCTTGCAGACACTGTATCTGTTATGGCACAACGGTAATCTTTTTTACAATCCTTTTCACTTCGTTTTTTTCATTGATGATATCTTGAATCTTTTTCCTACCCATCATGCTGCTGTTTTTATCACTACTAGAATATGGAAGGATCCCATCAAGCAGCTTTTTTTAAAAGTTAGATGAGTAGTTGACGTATTTCCTTGATCAATTGGTTCTATTGTGAGAATATTGTAGTTCTTTTGATCAGTTGTATGGAAACATTGGTCTGCTAACATTGAGGATTACATTTCATCGGCATGCTATCGTAATCAATTGGACCTGGATTTTAAGAATGTCTAAATATTCACATATACATTTTGGATCCAGAGAGTCAAGAGGGTCTGTCAGTGCACTCCTGGATTTTTTTAATACACTGTTATGCAGATGAATGAATCCGGACGAAGTATCTGGTAATCAGGCGTGTTGATTTTTGTAAATAGATAACACCTGGACGGACATTCTTTTGCAGTTTTCAGAACAATTTTGGTTGGTTTTATTTAATGAAATCTAATGCTAAGTCCCACTTCTTGATGATTTAACCATCAACTTTCTTAGGTGTTGAGTGCAATAATACTTGCAAAAGCTTTTGATATTTTATACATAATTTATTACTCCTTCGATCCCAAGATAAATGCAGTGTTTTTTTATTTGGACATCAGGTTTCAATTACATGCTAAGATTTGCAAAATAGTGATTAACTTGGTCCACAAAGTGTTATTTTGCTAATAGCCAAACATTCTTGTAGAACTATGCGAGTCAAGTTGCATCTTGTTTATGGGACATAGGGATTTATAATATGCATATGCATGAACAATCCTTTCCCCAAAATGTATGGTTTATTAATTATAATTATTATATTTTGCAGTTTGCATGAGCGATTACAGGAGTGTAACGGGGATGAGGTTTTGAAGGCTGAAGCAGGTGCTAAAGTCCAGAAGTTCACTGAATGGGCTTTAAAATGTATAGGGTTTCATTCTCGTTGCCAGGGGAACAAAGATAGGGTGAATCAAAACTCTGCTGTCCAGGTTCAGTTACAGCTGTCAGCCTTCAAGACTTTCTTGGATCTAGCTGGAAATCATCTAACAGGAAAGGACTTCACAGAGGCATTTGATGCAGCTTGCTTTCCTCTTACTCTTTTTTCAAGTTCCTTTGATCCTGGTTGGGCATCAGGTATGTCAGCAACTGCTGTTCAAGGGTTGCTAGCCATGTTAGTGGAAGGGGGTGCAGATAATGTAAACCAATGCTTTCTTGAGGCCTCACGGTTTGGAAGCACAGAACTCGTTCGCATATTATTGCAGGTAACCAGAAATTTTTACATTTGTAATGAAAATGTGATCATGCCCGTTGCTTGTTACTGAGGTGGCAAAGTGGATGGGTCAGCCAGGTTTGGTAACAGGTCAAAACAGGTTTGGTTCAAAACGGTTAAATTTTAGTGCTGGTCAAAAGTGGTTGGGCTTGAGTGGACCAACCTAGGGCATTTTAGGCATTTATATGTGTTAAATATGAATACAAGAACTAAGATTATATATAATACTCTTCATTTTAGCTAAAGCGAGTTAGGAGGTATTATGCATTTGTATAGACTTCTACATCTGGACTCTTAAGCCCATTGGACCTGTTAGAGATGAAGTGTAACCCAACTCAAACTTTTCAAGTAAATGAATCATAGTCGTCACCACTACTTGTCTAAGCGTTGATGTTTTGATCTGTTTATAAGTTGTAGCTTAGATCCACAATATTTAAGTTTTTAAAAATGTTATATTTTTAAAAAGTAAGACTGCATCAGATTCCTATGCTTATATTGCAGTAACTTTTGTACAAGTAGCTGAGTTTCTAACTCTTACATAACTTAAAATTTCATGTTTGGTTCATTATGTGTTTCATCTTATTGATGAAGGGCAAACTAAGTAGTCCAAAGGGTTGTAAGTATCATAAAAACCGACTGCTATATTTTGAAAAATACTGAGAATATTTGTGAATTTTAATTGTCAATAGATAGGAGTATTAAGTGGACATAAATTCAGAGTATGATATCTACCAATTATATTTTTGTTTGTTTTTGATGATAACAATTGGACTTTGACTTAAATAACAATTTTCATTTATTCCTATGGTTTTGTCCTCTAATTCTTTTGCTTACTTGTTTTCTGATTTTTGTTTTTGTGCCAACTTGGGAGTTGACCTTTTAGATTGCTCAAAGGAACAGCTTGGATGTAGACGTTGACCTGGCATTAGGATTCGCTTCACACTACGGGAAGATAGGCACCATGGAATGCTTAGTAGAAGAGGGAAACGCCATGGCCTTTCTAGGCCCGTTAATGAGAGCCGCCGAAAGGGGCTGCATGCAGGTGGTCCAATGGTTCGTCAAACGTGGCTGCAGAGACATGGAACTTTGTCTAGCCCTAACAGCCGCCACATCAAGCAGCCAAGTCGACATTGCCGCCTATCTCCTCCCACACGTCCCACAACACGTCCTGGCGGCACTCAGCATTGAAATCCTCAAAGCCGCTGGTGAAAGAAGCGGTGGATCCCTCGATGGAATCGCCTTTCTCCTACAATCCAACTTCCTCGGCGACCCAGTCGCCACGTATGCAGTGGCTGATACCATTTCCAGGTCAGATGATGACTCGGTTGCCCCCGAGCTGCGTGACTTCCTCCACGAACAGTGGTCTGAGGCAGCATTCTTAGACGGGCTGAGGCAAGGTCAGGTCCATTACTTTAATCTGGTTAGCATCTTGAAATGGGGCGGGTCGCCCATATGCTTAATGGACCTGCCCGGCCCGTTAAGGGTAGCAATAGCCTACCTGCCACTGTACAGGGAGTGTGTAAAGGCAGGTGGCTGTTTGCTGTCCCAACAACTAAGGGGGCAACTGGTGGAAGCCGCCAAGTGGTTGGGCGGTGTAGTGATGGAGGAGGCGAGCCAGGGGCAAGAGCTTTTGGCTGTTGTAGAGCAACATCTTCCTCCATTTTTGCTTCATGCATGATGATGATATGTTGTTTAAGAAGAAGAAGAAGAAGAAATTTTGGATCTTTGTGGGTCCTGTTTTTAATGAATCTATGTCAAATGATCATGTACAAGTGATATGACAATAGAGATTTGTGAAGAAGCTTCATGGAATTATGCTCATCTTTAACAATTTCACATTCATGGTGCATGCATACATGCCATCTACTCTATCGTGTTGAAGGGCGAACTAAATGGTTTGGTTCATGTTTTTAAATTAGATTTTTAAAAATTGGTTTGGCATGATCGTAAAACTACCAGATTTTGGTTTTCTTTTTCAAAGAAAAAAATAAAAAAAACATAAAAACTAATCTTATCTTTTCGAATCTCTCTTTTTTCCTAACTCAAGAGTACATAAAGAATTAGGGGTGTTCACGGCTCGGTTTAAAACCGTGGAACTGGTCATCGGTTTGGTTTTATGGTCCGTTTATTTTTTAACTTTCGATCGGCCGGTTTCAAAATTTTCAAACTGTAGTGAATGGTTTGGTTTGCGGTTTACATCGGAAACTGACCGTATAAAACCAGACCGTTAAACTAAAATATATTTCAATTTTTAAATATTGTATATAGGAAAATTAGTTCACTTGACACAGGGAAAGCAATATAAGAATTTTCTTAAACCAACGATTGGTTTGGTTTCAACCGATTGACGGCTTTAATAGTCCGTCGATTGTTTGGAACGTAGAACCTGTCTTGTAAACCAACCGTATTTTTTTATATGCACCTACATATGTGTATTATATTTAACCATTTTTATCATTTTATAAAAAAATAGAAAAATTAGTTTAAACTGCAAAACCACTACAACTAAACCGTCAAATTGCAAAAAGAGGTTGGTCTGACCGATCAACTTGTACCGGCTGGTTTGGTATGTCGTTTCTTGAACATGTTGTCAGTGGTTTAACATAAAATTTTCGTCAAAACTGTTCAAACGGAACCGTGAACGTCTAGTTTTGTTACTCTATTTTAAGGTCACCAACATATAAGTTTAACTAGTGGATGTGGTTTATTTTGAAACAAAAGGACCAAATTAACTAATGCCGTTCTTTGTTAATAGAAAATTGGTCGGTCAAAGGGTAAATAGATATGGATGTATCATTGGGTGTTTTACCTAAATGTATACATCACTCACACTTATTAATTAGTGACACTAAATGAGTACATATTGTGTTAATCTCAAACACCAAACCCAAATCACTCTTTAAACAAACTTCAAAAAATTTCAGTAAATGATTGATTATATATAAATGCCTTTTACACAACCATGTGTTTTTCTTCAGCAAACACACACCTACGTAAAGTGATTCACACGACCATGTGCTTTTCAACACTTTTACTTAAAAACCAAATTCTTTCCCAACTACTTCCAAATGAAGATCTTAATCTTCAAGCACTAATTAGTGAAGTTTATTGACCTTAATTATGAAGGTCATACCCTTGTGAGATTCATAGATTGAAAGTCTAAGATTTCCCTTGAAACCCAGGGGAGGGTGAATAAGTTAATTAAAAATTTAAGACTACTTTTTAAAGCTCAATGACTTATGTTTACAAGTTTCTTTGTTTTTAAAAAAAATCTTTGTTGTTTTGAAATCAATAAAAAAAGATTTGATGCAGGAAGAGATCAACATAAAGACACAAATATTTATAGTGGTTCAGGTGGATGTTACTATGGAATTTATCTCTAAGTTCGGTATAGATCACCATCACAAGTCGTCTCACTAAACGGGTAGTGATCACCCCTTCAAATTCGCACTAAACGGGTAGTGATCACCCCTTCAACATCTTAGTAACCTGAGTAATGATCCTTCTTACAACTTCTCACTAACTTGGGAAGTGAACCCTTTACAACTCTCTTCTATTCTAAGTAGGATTCAACCTTACTAAGTATAGTGAATAAGATATTACAATAAGTTTATCAAAAACTCTATCTCTTGTTTTCTTGCTATATCTTGAGGATAAGATTGGGTTGACATAATCACTTAAGAATGTGAAGAGTTTCTAGTTTTTAATGTGGAAGAGATGATCAAAATGTCAGGGAGTGAGATGCTTAAATATCTAAGAGGAAAGAGAGTGAGAAAAAGGGACAAAAGTTGTACGGTTAATCCACAAAGCCATATGGTCAATCCACGGACGAACCGAAGCATTGATCATGTACTTTCTGGTCCACCTTTCACTCTAAAAAATAAATCCGTTAAGCATGCTCCAAATCTGATTTTTGCCTTGTGTTAAGATCTTTTTCAGCCGATCCATGGTTTGATCGTATATTCGACAATGAGTTAAGTGCATGTCTTTTGGCAACTTGTTAAATAATTTTCTGCTTAAGCCTTTGGTAAATAAATCCACAATGTTATCCTTTCATTTTACATAGTTAATAGTGATGACTCATGTTAAGAGCAATTGTTATATTATATTATGTCTCTGTCTTAAGCACTATTAGTCGTTGCCAATCACATTGTTTAGGTATATCGGACATTGGTTTTGGTCAACTTGGAATATCTTTCACAAATTGACACACTCATTATGCCATCTTCTCCAAATTTATCGCCACAACTCATATTCTGTTGTAGATCTAGCTATAACTATGTGTTTGGACGACTTCTACGATATAGCTACACCTTCAAGTATGAAACATAATGTCACATCCCACCAAGGCGAGACCTAATATGACAAATTGATACCGAACTTACGCATCAGAAATTAAATTGCTCAATACTTAATCTTGAAATAGAGGTTTAATACATAGGCAAGACTAAGTCTATTACAATTCAACACTAGTTTGAAACTTAATAAAGTTTAACAATTTAAACAAAAACTTTAAAGTCTCTGCGCCGGCTGTTACCCACCTTCAAGAAAGTCCCAACCATGCTTCTCTAGCGTTTTGTAACACCCCAAAAACCACCACTTTGTTACGGGGTTGGAAGCGAAAGAAAAGGAACGAAAGGAAGTTTAGGGGTGAGGGCTAAAACCATCATTACGAAAGGGAAGGGAACACCTACCTTAACCCTTTGGCGCCCCCTCCCCTTTTAGCATTCACCATCTTCATCATCACACTTCTAGAGAGAAAGAGCCAGAAACACCATCTTTGCCTCCATTCTTGCTTCCATTGTTATGGTAGATCATTAGGGAAGACAGAGCATGGGATTCAACGCGTTTCTAGGTGAGAATCGAGCCTAAATCTACTATTTTAGTTTGAAATGGGTTTTATAGGTAAAATTAGGGTTTTGCTTTAAAAATCAGATTTTTACATATGATATGGCCTAAAAACTATAGATCTGTCCTCATGGAAGATAAACAATCAATTTGGACGTAAAAAATTGGGATTTTAGATAAAAAAAAATGAAGGCTGGTTGATGAACATTCATCAACCAGCCCTAGTATTCGTCAGGCGACACTAGTCGAGGCCTTGGGGATGATGGCGACACTATGTTGGACGACACTAAGTCCACAACGAAAGTTGTGATGACATTGAGTGCGACGACACTGTCCACGACACTAGTCGTGCAACAAAGAATTACACGTAGATGCTATTTATATAGAAAAATCAAGATTCAAAGTAAAATAAAAGTTTGGATATATTCATGAAATGGAAATGAGAATTTCTAAACTTAGAGGCGAGTATTTTCCCTTCCTTCCAAAGCTTTGTAAGGTGATAAAGAAGACTTGGGTGATGTTGGGAAATTCTCAAAAATATAGGCATCTGATTTAGCACCCTACAATACATGAATTGATTTTTTTGTTAATATTGAAAAATATCTTGGTGCATAATTGGCTAAGTGCAATGTCTAGCATTTCATCCACGACAAACGAACCTTTCCTTTGAATATATCTGCAGAAAATTCATCTGTTCACAGATTTGTGCTTTAGCACAAAAACAACCACAATTTTCTGATTCATTCTCATAATGAAAAAAGATGACCCCTTTGTAAATTTGCTTGGTAATTCCTCGTTTATCCTGCAAAATGTAACCACCACATGTTGCATACATTTAAAATCTAACGTTGATGATATCAAACTTTAATCTTTTAAGATAAGAACAAACCTCTAGTGGACCTTCCAGTATCCTCACAGTATCATTGAATTATATAATCTTCTTATGGGACAAAGGGGGTTTTGATCCATGTAACAATCTTTCCTTTTTAGTTAACTTTTTTTAACCTATTTAAACTTGATCCGTCTGAGATGAAAACCAACCCAAATTAACCAAAACACAAGTGATGGGTCAACGTGGCCACCTCTAGAGTTAATAAGAACGATTTTAGAATATCTTACTCGGCTCTCATAATCATTTGTTGAGGAAGCGGCCCTAAAACTTTCTCCATCATGACAAGAAGTTCCAAGTTCTCATTTGGAACAAAGCCTCACCCTAATTGCAAAGAAACAAAGAAGGAAAAAAAAAAGCGAAACTGAATGAAGAAAGCAAGATGGTGAGAACACAGATGCGATAAGGGCAGATCAACAGCGTAAACCATGACCAAGTCTCTGAAATTGGTTACTAAAAGGTAGAATTTATGAAAATTTTGTTTACTAATATTTAGAAATTTACAGGTGAATTGTGAATCAAACTTACCTCTGGTATTGGGAGAGGAGTGAGCCATGTATATATATCATCATTCTCCTTGTTGGCCGGTTTCAAGAATCAAGATTCGACCCCCAAATCGCTTAAATCAAACCTGCAGACGTTAAAAACAAAAAACACCAAATTTAATACCCCAACTCATGGTAATAACCTTAGTCAAATTCAAACACCCCATTACTATTTTCAATCTTAAGAGCAGCCGCGAAACTTTCAACAGCCAGTACATGCTCTTGTTGTGCATCAGACAATTCAAAATCTGCAACACAAGAAAAAAAACACAATTCAAAGCAGATTATGTTTATCAAAATATTATCTCTTATACAAAACTGAGCAATCAGAATACATAGCTCCAATAGTTGTAAATAGTAATCATGTCCAAAGTAATAAACTAACCTAATAATGTCCAAATCGATTTAAAACCATGGTGTAATTTTTCTAATAGCTTATTTTACCAAAGGACATAAAGTAAAGAAATTTCAACCAGACAAAAAAATATTTAATTTGTATGTCTAAAGCTGCTAATTTGAGAATTGTTCCAGTCTATCCGTTTAGATCCACTCATCGCCATCTACAAAACCCTAATTTATCAAAACATTCAAATTGCCTAATAAAAAGCAACCAGAAAACTCGCGGCATACCGCAACCTTAAATCCAAACAAACGTAATTTGAATGATACAGGAGAGACGAACATGAGAAATTTGAAATTCAAGAATCAAAACAAAGATGTATAGAAAAAAGGAAATTAGATGGATGAATAATAAACCTGTTTTCGCATGAAAAAAGATTGTAGTGAATGAAGAAAGAGGTGGCACGTCCGATTGAAGAAGGATGCTTGTGAAACGGCGGGTGCGAGCTTGACAGGGATGACGATTAGGGTTAGAGAAAGAAAAGGGAAAATGGATACGAATGGGTATAAGTGGTTTAGACGGAAAAAACTTGTGAGAGTTATGTAGTTTTGACACGTGGCAAAAATTGTAATTATTTATTATAAAAAGGATTTATTTAAATCTATTAAAATTTGAATCTTGATTTTTCTATATAAATGGCATCTACGTGTAATTCTTTTTAGTGTCGTGGACATCTAAATAGAAATTGTATCAAAAAAGAAGAAAGAAAAAGAAACATGTGACAACCGGCAGCCAACAAGGACGAGATCGTACGAGGAGCATTAAATGCTCACTCCAAGGAGGATCTCGGGTGTTTCGTGCATATATACGATCGAAGAGCTCTCATCAGGCTCAGGTTCTTTTTCTTCTCTTAAACAAAAAAGTGGCAGACTACATAAACTTAAGAACTCCTCCTCGGAGGAAAGTTTGAATACACAAAGGACTTATTCTTACGTCGGAGGTTGGTCGTGGGTGGAGAACCCTATCGGGCCCTCCACGACGAGACTAACAGTGTTCTGTGTTGTAGGAAGCATTCAAGCGTAGAAGAGGAAGCTACCAATATCTCATCAAGACCAGGTGTGGATTTGGGACGCAACATTGGCGCCATCTGTGGGACCTAGTCCCCGTGACTTGTTCCCTGACGAGTTTTCTACGTAAAAAAAGAGAGAGTGAAAAGAGTAAAAAGCAGAGAAAGATGACAGACCCCAGTGGGATCCCCACATTGACATTCGGCAAACAATCAACAACGAAAACACCCGAAAATACGAGCAAAGAACACACGTACTTGAAAGGCATGCCGAAGGATAAAAATCCGATGTTGATAGATGCTGATGAAGACGAGGAAGGAGAAACATCACCACGTTCAGAAGATTCAGAACCTCACATAACACCTGAGTTCGTGCGAAAAAACAAGGAAGAACTGAAAAAGCAGCTAGAAGAGCTTGACCGTTTAGAAAAACTGAGTGAGGTTAGATCAAGACTGACATTCGATAGTAGGGAGCACACACCTACGGATGGACCATCATCTCCGACAAATAAAAACCCTAAGAACAGAGAATTAGCAAGAGATAATGGGAAGACAGTGGAGGGGTCCAATACCAAGGAGGGGGCACATGAGACGGCTACAGCCCTATGGGAATCTCTTTTAGCAGTCTTGGGGACAGGAAAACCACCCCCGCGGAAAGATGAGGGGCCCAAGGTAGGACCCACGGGGGAAGATACGGCTGACTAGTTGCTACTCCCCTACAGGCCGACCAAGATGTTGAAGTGTCAGGCTAGTATAGAACACAATATTGAATGCATACTTCATTAAGAAAAACTGACAGGCTATATATAGCCATACTTACAACGTTCATAAGCAAATAAAACGGAAAGCTAAACAAACCACTACCACCTAGTCTACCATGACTCTATCAACGATCCCACGTTCAGATCCAAAAGATCCGGACTGACTTATTGACCCAACAAACTGAAATAACAAAGGAAATATAAAACCTTTAAAAAACTCCCCCCATGCACGTGCACTGCATGCATGCGAAATGCCAAACTCCAATATCCTCCCCTTAAACAAGATCATCACTTAACATCTTGTTTAACTTCACAGATTCCCATAGCACACTGAATTTCTTTGAAGCTTTTTTCCTTGAGAGGCTTAGTCATGCAGTCAGCCAACTGTTGCTTTGTTCCACAGAATTCAAGTTGCACCACTTGTTTCTCTACCAATTCCCTCAAATAATGATACCTGATATCAATATGTTTGGTTCTTCTATGCATCACAGGATTCTTTGATAACTTGATGGTAGAGGTATTATCACAAAAAATCGTCACAATTCCTGTTTGTTCCCCCATTTCTTCGAACATTCCTTTCATCCAAACACAATGACAAGCACACAATCCGGCTGCAACATATTCAGCTTCTGTTGATGATAAAGTCACCATCTCTTGTTTTCTTGAACACCAACACACAGTTGCTCCACTGAACAAACACACATATCCAGAAGTGCTCCTTCTATCTTCACCACCTCTTGCGTAGTTACTATCGGTGAACACCATTAACCCCTCATTTTCCTGCTTATTGTACCTTAACCCATAACCATAAGTTCCGCATACATACCTTAAAATCCTTTTAGCAGCCAAGAAATGATCTTCCCTTGGTTTAGACATGAACCTGGAGATTAGACTCACAACATACATCAAATCCGGTCTAGTTGCAGTTAAATACATCAGACTGCCAACTAGACTTTTATACATAGATTCGTCAACCTCCTCCCCTGATCCAGCCTTGGTCAAAACCGCACCTGGTACCATAGGGATATGAACAGAATTTGCTTCCTCCATACCAAATCTCCTTACTATCTCTCTAGCATACTTCCATTGGCTCAGTTCTATAGCTGCTTCAGTTTGTTTTACCTCTACACCCAAGAAGTATCTCATCAAACCCAAATCTGTCATATCAAATTCCTTCTTCATTGATTCTTTGAATGAATCACATATCAACTTATCACTTCCTGCATAAATAAGATCATCAACATATAGACTCACCATTAACATCTTGCTTGCCTCCCTCTTGATGAACAAAGTATGATCATGATTGCTTTTCTTGAAACCTTCTCTTTTAAAATAGGCTTCTATCCTGTGATACCAAGCTCTTGGAGCTTGCTTCAAACCATACAATGCTTTCTTGAGTCTATACACTTTCTCTTCTTCTCCCTTCTTCACATATCCCTCTGGTTGCTCAACATACACAGTTTCTTGCAAATCACCATGCAAAAATGCACTTTTCACGTCTAGTTGGTACACCATTCATTTTCTCTTTGATGCAATGGCAAGAAACATCCTGATGGTGTCCCATCTAGCAACAGGAGCAAACACCTCCCCAAAATCAACTCCTTGTTTCTGTGCATAGCCTTTCACCACCAATCTAGCCTTGTATTTTTCTATCTCACCCTTCTCATTTAACTTAGTCTTGTAGACCCATTTAACACCAATGGGTTTAACTCCTAGAACAGCCTTCACCAATTCCCAAGTCTGATTTTTTTCTATGGCCTCTAGTTCAACTTTCATAGCTAGAACCCACTTTTCTTCTTTTGCAGCTTCATAATAAGTAGTTGGATCTTCAAGCACACTATACATAACCATCATGTAATCCTCAGCATAACTTGTATAATAATCATCCATCCAACTAGGGGCTTTTCTAACTCTAGTATTTGTTGAATTTCGAGGCTGCCCATCCCCTTGAATAGGGGCAAAACCGTCATTTTCTTCTATGTCACATGGCTCACTTACATTTCCTGCATTCTCAACAGTAGGTTGAGGAGTAGTCACATCATCACTTCTTTCAATGGTCACATCCTCACTTTCTCCTTCACTTGAAATAGTACTAGGTTGACCACTTAAGTTCTCCTCTTCTATAATCAATTCCTGGAACTCCTCCTTTTTCAAATTCTAATCCCACCTACTTTCTTCATCAAAGATGACATCCCTACTCACCACAAGTTTCTTAGAAATAGGGTCATAGAGTCTATAGGCTTTTGACTCTATGCTAATTCCAAGAAGAATGCACTTATGGCTTTTGTCATCTAGTTTGGTTCTTAGTTGTGTTGGGATATGAACGTATCCAATACAACCAAATACCCGAAAATAACCTACATTCGGCTTAACTCCTGACCAGATTTCTTCAGGTACTTTACTATCAAGACTTCGACTAATACATCTGTTGAGCACATGACATCCCCAAGAGACTGCCTCTCCCCAGAACTCTCTTGGCATCTCTTTCTCAACTAATAAACATCTAACCATGTTCATTAGTGTCCTGTTTCGCCTCTCAGCCACCCCATTTTGTTGGGGTGTATAAGAAGCTGTTAATTGTCTTTTTATTCCTTCTTCCTCACAAAAGGTTTTAAAGGCCTGAGAAGTAAACTCACCACCTCTGTCACTTCTAAGACACTTTACAGTATTACCAATCTCCTTTTCCACTTTTACTTTAAATCTTTTGAAACACTCAAATGCCTCCCATTTATTGCCCAAAAGATATATCCATGTTTTTCTAGAGAAATCATCAATAAATACCAGTACATACCTCTTATTCCCTTGAGACTTAGGAGAAATAGGCCCACAAATATCTGTATGCACCAGCTGGAGTCGTTCAGAAGCATGCCATCTACTTTTCTTTGGAATCTCCATTCTAGACTGCTTGCCAATAGCACAAATCTCACACACTTTAGTTCTTTCAGCCACACTTGGTAGACCTTCAACCATCTTATTGAACTGCATGGTTCGAAGAGCCTTGTGGCTAACATGAGCAAAACGCCTATGCCACAAATCCACTCCAGTGCTCACTTGCAGGCATCTTTCTGAATCATTCGGTGTGACAAATATAGGAAACATGCGGTTCCTAGTCATTTGAGAGGTTAGTATCAACCCCCTCACCGGATGATACACTCTAGCAACACTTTCTTTGAAGATCACTATCACCCCTTTGTCTTGGAGTTGTCCCACGCTCAAGAGGTTTGAAGTTAGATCAGGTGCAAAGTACACCTGAGTAATGGTCTGAGTAACTCCATTCACCACTATCTTTACATCACCAATTCCCATGACCTCCAATCTTTTGTCATTTCCCAACTTAACTGAGTGTGAGAAACTCATGTCAAGTTTGACAAACCAAGACTTTGCTCCTGTCATATGGTTTGAACATGCTGAGTCCAAGAACCAAATTCTCTCCTTAGCTTCTTTTACCACCGCTGTGGAAACTGGGATCACCTTTGCTTCCTTCTCTTCCACATCTACACTTGCCATGAGCAACAACTCTTCACTATCATCATATTCTGCATAGTTTACAGCCTTCTCTTCCGTAGGGCATTCATATTGAAAATGGCCTAGCTTGCGACACTTATAGCATTCCACCAGGCTCTTGTCGAATGACCCTCTTCCTCGACCCCTACCTCGTCCCCTAGTGTACAAGGATCGTCCCCTACCTCGTCCACGAGCAGGAGAGGTTTCTTGCTCCACTTTAAGCACTTGTTCCTCTGTGGATTTCCTTAACAACTTTTGTTCATGAACGAGCAACGAACTTTGCAACTCATCCACAGTCATCTCATCCAAATCCTTGGATTCCTCTATTGAACACACAATGTAATCAAAATTGTCAGTAAGTGTTCGCAATACCTTTTCCACGATCTTCACATCTGTGATTACATCCCCACAGGTCCTCATTTCATTTGCAATAGTCATCACTCTGCCAAAGCAGAGAAAGATGACAGACCCAGTGGGATCCCCACATTGACATTCGGCAAACAATCAACAACGAAAACACCCGAAAATACGAGCAAAGAACACACGTACTTGAAAGGCATGCCGAAGGATAAAAATCCGATGTTGATAGATGCTGATGAAGACGAGGAAGGAGAAACATCACCACGTTTAGAAGATTCAGAACCTCACATAACACCTGAGTTCGTGCGAAAAAACAAGGAAGAACTGAAAAAGCAGCTAGAAGAGCTTGACCGTTTAGAAAAACTGAGTGAGGTTAGATCAAGGCTGACATTCGATAGTAGGGAGCACACACCTACGGATGGACCATCATCTCCGACAAATAAAAACCCTAAGAACAGAGAATTAGCAAGAGATAATGGGAAGACAGTGGAGGGGTCCAATACCAAGGAGGGGGCACATGAGACGGCTACAGCCCTATGGGAATCTCTTTTAGCAGTCTTGGGGACAGGAAAACCACCCCCGCGGAAAGATGAGGGGCCCAAGGTAGGACCCACGGGGGAAGATACGACTGACTAGTTGCTACTCCCCTACAGGCCGACCAAGATGTTGAAGTGTCAGGCTAGTATAGAACACAATATTGAATGCATACTTCATTAAGAAAAACTGACAGGCTATATATAGCCATACTTACAACGTTCATAAGCAAATAAAACGGAAAGCTAAACAAACCACTACCACCTAGTCTACCATGACTCTATCAACGATCCCACGTTCAGATCCAAAAGATCCGGACTGACTTATTGACCCAACAAACTAAAATAACAAAGGAAATATAAAACCTTTAAAAAACTCCCCCCATGCACGTGCACTGCATGCATGCGAAATGCCAAACTCCAATAGATGTCAGATCATTCAAAATTCATAAAAAGAATAGCGGAAGCCCCCATGCCTAAAGGACTCAAGGTCCCTTCCCACGTTGGGAAATATGACGGGACACAAGACCCAGAAGACCACTTGCACATATTCGCAGGAGCGGGACAAGTGGGGCAGTGGAGCATGCAACAACATTGAAAACGATTACAACTCCAAACACAGTTTTTATCATCCGGATAAAAGTTTGAATAAAGCTCACCCCACATGAAAAACCAACCTCTGTAATACTTGACTTCTTATTTCTTAACTTGATTAAATGAGGGGATTTAGTCAAATTTAGTGATATGCCCATGACTTTCAATTAATAGTGATACGAAGGAGTCAAAGAAAATCAGATATTGATAGCAGCGGAAGAACAAATTCTTTTAATCCAAAGACACACCAAATTTTGTATTTTTTTTTAAAGAACATAGATTTCATGAACCGAAACAAAGAACATATTTACAATAGAATCTGAGTGTTCTCACATTTTGTTTGAAATGAAAACGATTTAACCAGGTGATGAATACAATACTAATCAACTTTTATCAAAGAAGACACACAATCTTAATCTCAAGAAACAAATAGTTAATAAAAAACAGTGAACTAGATAGAAAGTGGGTAAATCTTGCCTATTATCCAAGTTGCTAAGGAAACATGCTACAAGTAGGATTAAAGAAACCTTACAGTGGTTTATTGAAAGCGCTGATGAGTCATCTAAGAGATCTCCGATGTCCGCAAGAACCACAAGGTATCCTTGACTTCGGGATACCGAATCATCTACCGAAAGTCCAACAAAAAATCCCTGACAATTGACAACTTATTTGGAATCAGGGGCTTTCGATTAATGACTGAATAACACTTTTTCAGATCTGGATATATGCAAGACAACCACATCAGATCAAGAACACATTGAACCCTGCACTCCAAGCTCTTCAGAGATACACTGACCACAACCCGATTTACAATCGAACCAGAGAATTTCCAAACATATACAACTAATCTCTAAGAACACCAGATCGCAACAACAAACTTTTACAGCAGAAGAAGCCCTAATTCGAGCGAAACCCTAGAGAACGGTCAAACGAAGCGGAAAAGCTAAGAATCAAGAGCCTTAAGCTCTGATACCATGTCAAAAATGAGACAATTCAACCAGAAACAAGAACCAAACAAGTTTCAATTATAATCAGAGGCCAAAAACACTGGTTCGATTACAAACAGAAACGATTTAGACAGAAACACGAACCAAGAACAAAAAATACAGCAGAGATGTCTGCGATTGAACTAAAAGAAATAAGAAACTTACGGGTTATAAACCCTAGATAGTTGTGAGCCTAGAGAAGAAGATATCGTCACTACTTCTTCATCTTGCACAACCAACTTATAGGGAGATATTCCAACGGGCAAATCACCATGAAAATGGAAACCAAGCAATCAACTGGAAAGGGAGGCAGCATTTGGGAGAAGAGATCCTTTCTTGAATATGAAGATCCTTTTTTGAATATAACACACTACAAGGTCTTGAAAGAGGGCCAGCCCACAAAGGGAGAGGAGACAGCACAGGCCCAACATACAAAGAAAAACTAAACAATCACCAACGTGGTGAAGAAGAGTAAGGTACAGCTCATTCAAGCATCATCGTACAACTACCAATCCCTTCTTTCCTTCTATTAGGGCTTCTTCTTCCAAACGTGAAACCAGATGAAGTCTGACACGAGACGCCAAGATCTCACCCACCATCATCGCCTTCTTCAGCATCTTCTTATTTAATTAAAATGGATTAGCAAATTGAAAAAAAGATTTAAATTTTAACAGAAAGAGCTCTGGACTTCCAGGTAGTCAAACACAACCAAGCCCACAAATAAGATAAAAAAACACGTCATAAGCACACTTTCTTGTTCTGGTCGCTCGGACGCACGGCTGTGCGCTCATCAGCACGGTCGTGCCGATCAACCTTCCTCGACAACAGACTAAGGTTCTTGATAACCTCGGGAACCTAGTGACAAGCACAGTCGTGCCGGCCATGGTATACGGTCTTGTATAGGCTTGAGTTGTTATAATAAAATACTCGTTGACATGTGATATTTTATATTAGATATCTAGTTAACATCACTATATTTTTCGATAACTATATACCTTTTATAATCCAATTCTTATTCTCGGGTGTATCTCAGGTACCTAAGCAACCTCATTTTATTTAAACGTAGAAAAACGTTGCTATAATTTTGAACGACAAAGAAAGAAACTAGTTTAGACAAATATATGTTTCAGAGCAAAATCCAGCTTCGCAGCTCAAGGATATTGACTCGACATTTATGTCCACATGCATATAAACATTTGGATATTTAGCCCATTCGAAGAACCGAAGTTTACACCCTCACATAGGTGTTGGAGTAAAACAAAGGTAAGAAACCTATCACAAACATATTAACTCCTTACTTATAAATCATTTAAGATTTGTTCACTCACCTAATTCCTCACAAATACTTTTATATTAAAACATCACTTTCAATATTAATATCTTATTCGTGTTATTTTAATTTTCGACGTTTACATCACTTTCAGTACAGATATCTTTTTCATTTTAGACGTTTACACCACTCAGCATCAACGTCTCATTCATTTTAAATGTATTTTAGCTCGTTGAAAATAAGACACTCCAATTAACAAATAACAATTACATATAAAAAATTACATATAACATCGTGTCTATAATAAGTGTGAAAACGTATTGTTTTCACTAAATTTTAAATTCAGAAATAAAATAATGATAGTAACATTTTCCGTAACTAAAAGTATGATCCTTCTTTACATCTCTTAAAACTAGCACAAGTCATAATAGTAACAAATGATTTTAACCTTTAAAAAAATGACGATCTCGATCTAGACGATCACTTTGTGACGCGCAGTAGACGAAGGCATGAAGGCAAACACCATCAGAACCGCCATAATGAAGATCGGAAGCAGCAACAGCATGAGCGGCGGCGGCGGGAGCGGCGGAAGTATCAGAGGCAGTATCAGCAACGACGCCGCCAGCCCTACCAGCACCAACATTGACTCCATGCTGAAATAGCTGCTCCTGCTATTGGATTTCGATATCATCACCATCTTCGATCGGTTATCATACCCTGGCTGCGCCGCCGTGGGCCGCCCTTGCTGTACCACCGTTGTAGTACCGCCGCCGCTCATGTTCATGTTCATGTTCATGTTCATGTTCATGTTCATGTTCATGTTCATTCTTCTTACATCCATAACACTTGATTTTATCAATTTATCGATTTACTCGATTATTAATTGTCAGAATTCTTCAGCAATTTTCAAAATCATGTCAAATTGATCGATCTGTAGGTTTTGAACCTGTAAATCCGTACATCACAAAAGTCAGATCAGATCATAAACAACAATGCGACGTAAATATTAAGATGATCATCACCAAATTCTAAACCTAAAATCGATAGATTATGAAGATTAAAAGCATAGGCGTCGGCGTTGGTATGAACTTAGGGTTACCTACCTATCTACCTACCGACTTAATTTTCAAATTTCAACATATCTAATGCATTTCTGAATCTAGAATCGACAAATTTGAAGATCAAAAGTTCAAATTCATCGGTGCAATTTCAAATTCATTAATGCATCACGATTCTCATCATCGTTCTATGAATCTAGATTCTAAATCGACAGATTTGAAAATCAAAAGTTCAAATCCATCGGTACGATTTCAAATACATCAACGCATCACGATTCTCATCATCATGCACTGAATCTAGACTCTAAAATCGACAGATTAGAAGATCATAGAAGATTAAAAGCTCAAATCCATCGGTACGATTTCAAATACATCAATGCATCACGATTCTCATCATCATTCATCAATCATCATACTCTGAATCTAAAAACTAATCAATGATTTCATATTGATTACACGATGAGATAGATTTGTAGAACATTACCTGATGAATTGGCAAAAGTTGTTTCTCGTGAACAACAGATGAACAGAATTTGCAAATTTTGAGATCGGTGAGATGAGAATAAATTTGTGAATGAGGTTTGATTGAAATCCATGGTGGTGGCGTGGTGTATGGAGAGGGTCGGGTTCAGTGAATTTAGCAGAACAAGTGGGAGGGTGGGGGCTGCAAGTAGTTTCCTTTTTCCGAAACTGTGGGTGTGGTTTTTCAGACCGGGTGGGTTCGTCGTTTCTAGACAAAATCTTCGGTACCCGTCAACACTCTTTACCCTTTTGACCCATCACGCAACGTAAACAAATTTTAAACCATGAAATAATAAAATATGTTTTTTTAATAATAAATACTTGCCTTGAATTGGTGACTTATTAGGTGGTGGATAATCTTTATGTTTATTTTTTTTAATCATTTTTAATATTTTATGAATATTCTTTAGTTTTGAATCTTGTAACATAAAAGGTCCAATTGAAGTTGGTTAAAATAGCAGGTGTGTTTGAGAGACGTGACAGATCTCTTAGAAGAATTAGAAGTTAAAATATAAAAAATCTTATGGATTGTAAATCATGATAGAATTATACATTGTCAATAATTATTCAAAGGGTTTCACAATCATCGCTGCTACCATCATCATCACTGTCGTCTCCAACCAACAAGGCCATCATCGCCTTCCCACTCCCTCTCATTTCCCCTCACCGGTCCATAAATTAATCCTGATATCTATAACATACCCTAGAATAAAAAGAACACAGATGCACACTTGTATGTTTTCGGTTTCGTCCCTGTTTGGTATGTCGGCCATCGAACCTATTGTTAATCAACCCGAGCTTTCAAGTGGTTATAGTGGTGATCAATGGTCGTATGGTGGTAGGTATGGAGGAAAGAGACGGTTGTGTGAGAAGGGAGAGAGAGGTTGACACAGAAGGGGGATAGACAGGTTGATTTTCCTTTTAAAAAAACATAGATAGACGTTTAAAATAGTCAATTTTCACTTGTGTGGATTGGAGAAGATATAACGTGATTTAATTGACCATTAAAATAAACATTGTTTATGTTTTAAGTTTTAAAGTAAGATTTTGTCAGTATAATTTTAAAGTAGAAAGGTGAGAATCTCATACTTTTCATGAAACTAAAAAGATGATACGTATAACTTGCTATTTTCATTTTATTAATATAGTTTTACGAATGACATATGATATATTAGTTATTTATAAAATTATTAAAAATAATAACAAAGATATTGTCACATCAACTCAATAAAAACCAACTTTTCATTTTTTTTGAAAGGGCAGATTTCTTTATTTCTTGTGGGAGTGAGACTTGAACCCATAATCTTCTCAAACCTTGGTGTTTCTAGAGGATTTTCCTCTACCGTTGGACCACCAACCTCAATGACATTCATTGCGACAATAGAAGATTGTTGCAATACCAATTGTCACGAAAACAATTATAGGTCTGTTGCAATAAATTTTATTTAGGAAATAAAAATGTTACATAAATCTCTTTCAAGTGTAATAAAATGACTTTAGGGTACTATTTTTTATGTCATATTGATTTATGATTTTGTGGTGATAAAGTAACTATTATTTGAATCTAGGTAAATAGTTTTTGCAACAAACTCGGCACACATTCATTTTAGAACGAAGAATATGTTAGAACTAAGAGAACCGTCTTATCCTTAATACCTTTATTAAATAAATTGACTACAATACAAGTTGATTTTAATAGATTTAAGATTTACTTTTTAAAAATATATAATTCATAGTTTTCTTGTCTAGATGCATATATGCACATACACTATATTGCCGGATTTTAATACAATCATTAAAATATTTTAAACACGGTTTGTGGAATTTGGTTCCAGCTTTTTCCCATTTTGTGTCAAGTTTATAACACATTCATTTTACATACTATACTATAAAATATAATAGCCCATAAGAATCAAATAAACACACTTGACACATTTATAAAAAGATATTAGTAATATCTTTTCTTTTCCCAAATATGTAAGCATGGATGTTTGAACCCGTCCCGAGACTTGATCTTCATTTAATTATCCACAAGAGCTAGACCAAAAATTAGACACACAAACACACATCACTAGCATAAAGCTAAGCAAGTTTACGCCGTTAATACCCAACAAAAGGATTCAAAATACCAAAACAACCTGCCTAGTGTACCATATGTCCAATGTCTATCAGCGTAGAACTCATCAGACAAGTGTATGGTACGCTAGATGGGCATATCATACGCTGGTTGCATGTCTTTTTGCCCCATTTGAACCTCTAAACTAGCATAATCATCCGATATACGAATTTGTTACCCTTTATTTTGACATTAGGATAAGTTCAAGCAATCCTGCTATGCTTGAACTAATACCCCACACAACTGTGATCTCACAATACAACAATGAGTTATATACCTTTTGGTTCCTTCATCTATTTCCCTTGGTAATACTTCCTAATTGTGTTCACCATCCTTGGATGTAACAACACGCCCGTTTTAATCACAAAACCCTTTATGCACCATGTGTTCACTAGATTCTAATCTCTCATTAGATGTTAGTCTCAATAGGCTTTGTACAAACTGACATAACTACACATAAATTAAAATTATGACCACTATACTCAAATAACCATTCTCTAACTTTATGCATAAGCTCCCTAAAATACTCATAATGCCTTTAGGCTTTTCACGTATAAATAAACATGTAGCATACCACTAGGTTTCTCCTAAGACCACTTCCTTTTTTAATCCCTTGATTTCACAATAATACTTTACCCATTTTGCACACACAAATATCAAGTCAACACGAAAAATCTATTAACCTCATTGACTTACTCTAAACACCTCAATAATATAGTTCACTTTACATACACAACACTCATGTAAAAACTATCAACTATAGGTCATGTGTTACTCACCTTCGCCCATAGGAACGTCGATGGCATGTGTCCTTTTTATTAGTTGTTGACTTCCTGAAGTCAATGCTTGGCGTGCCAAAAAGCAAATCTCCACATATTATCACAATCACACATGTTAGACAACCCAACTCATTATTTCTCAATCTTATTAGATTATTATAAATGGGTTATCATGACTCATTTTGCATCACATTATCAACCATTCGATTAGTATATATCTCATCTTTAACCCTTTGACCCATTTGACCCGTTAGATAATAAGTTCATCTAAATCCAATTCATAATCTTTTAACATCTATTTTTGTTGATTAAAACATATAAGTATGGTTTGAGTCATTTCCCTCCCGTTCATGGCATCCAATATTAGTTTAACACAAAACCCCCAATTTCACCATGTTAAGTCAAAAACTCAATTCTCATAACAATCAAGTTCTTGTATTTTGATATCATGATTATGTTCCAACACTTTTGTTTTATTATATTCATCAAAATAGTTATGATTAACTCATAAAAATCACTATTTACCCACTAAATCCGGCTTTCAACCAAAACCCACATCATACCCAAAGTCCCTTAAACATGCATCATGATTTTCCAATCAACAATGGAGTTTATAAACTTTAGTAACACATTAACATTCTAGGTTTTATGTTAAAATCTCACTTACCAATCTTCTTCTCACAAGTAGGTGTTGAATGCAACTTAAATTCTTGATTCTTCACCAAAAATGCAATGAATTTGTAAGCCTTTCTCGATTCTTCTTCATTGTCCCACCGCTCTTTTCTCCCAAAACCCTAACCTCAATTTTGACCAATTTCAAGACTCTTCCCCTTTTTGACAAGCTTTTAATTAAGTTTTTACATATTACATAAATGGTTCCTTAAAGTTTTTAAGCGTGCTAAATGGTTACCCAACTGAATACTCACCATTTAACTTTTATAACAACACATGAGTTTCATTTGCTCTTAACCTCAATTAATCAAACACATCTAAATAACTCAATCCATGTAATAATACCCTTCACCATCAAATATAATTTGATGACTACAAATACACTAAAAATATAGAAAATAGGTTGGTACATATATTCACATGTATATTTATATTTTTATACTTTTACAAAAAAAAATTCAAGAAAGAGAAGACAAAGTTAAAGAAAGAATGAAAAGAGATAAATAAACCGTTGTTTTTTAATTTGATCTCTTTCAATGAATCAGTATATACACGTCTTATGCGGATCTCTCGGTTCTCAACATACTATTGATTATGAAAAAAACACATCCCTTTATATATAAATATACACGTTCATTTTAGAACCAGTAATATGTAGAGAACTGCGAGATTCGTCTTATACCTATTACTTTTTAGAGTTAAATACGGTTTTAATCCTTTTGGTTTGATCAAAATAAACCTTTTAGTCTAAAAGTTTTAATGGAAAGGAAGAAGACCTAGAAGAGATGATGAGTCAAACAAAGGGAAACAGTCAAAGCATCTAAATACAAAGAAATATAGAGTTCTCATTGACATCATATATGTATAACAAAATTATTTAATGATCGTTAACTTTTCTCAATATAACATCTTCTAGAAACACTATAGATCCAATTATAGTTGACACAAAATGAGAAAAATGTGGCAAAAGCAACCGCCTAAATTGAAATCGCCTTACTTTGAACAATTGGCACGAGCCACACCCTTAACTACCTCTTCCTCATGTGCTTGATAATCCTCTTCCTTACACGCCACCTTTCTTCAACATGGGAGCAATATACCCTAAAAATAGAAGAATTTAACTGAGTAGTGGTGTTTGTTGATTTGTCGAAAATTGGTTATACTATTAAATTATAAAGTAAGTTTAAAAGAAAACTTGCGTGAATAGTGTCACATTCACAAATAATTTGTCACTTAATATTTTTCTTAATATTTTTATTTTTAACCCTTCTACTATATATAATATACGCTTATAACCCGTTTCATTTTCTATTAATTTCGTTTTCCTTTAATAACTTTCGTTCGTTAACCTTTTCCAGAATACGAAGGGCGCGACTGATTTTAGTTTTTTTGTCAACGTTCCGATATAATTTTTTTTAAAACGGAGTTGTATTCAAAGTCGAGTTTTTTTATATCGTTGTTTATAGCGAGTGTCGTTACCGTTGTGGTACCGTGACGAGGCTAACCTATTATGAGCGAACAACATCATTGTCGGTATTGGTATTATCGAAACCCGTATTTGTATTCGCTTTTATGGTTTTCGACAACCCGAACCGGTAATTTTTTTTATTTTGTTTTTTTTTTAAATTTTTTATTATTTAGCTTTATGATTCTCTTTTATTAACATTATTTTTACCGCTATGCCTAAATTTTCATTTAAGATTTATTAACGATAGGTCCGACACCCGCCGCGAAGCGCGGGTATAACAATCTAGTTAAACATAAAATCTTGAACCAAAATGACAAAGTGTGACAATAAATTAAGGGAAAACTACCAAAATGGTCATTTGACTAGTCAAATTTACAAAAATGGTCACACTTTTTTAGCCTACTAATTCATGGTCATGAAGGCCAGTAGCCGGCTAAAGAATGCTAGTTTAGCCGGCTCCAAATTCCGTGCCAAGTACCCTTTTGTCAGAGTTTTAACCAACCAGATGACGACATGTGGCGTCACTGATTTTTTAGCTGGCTATAGCCGTCTATTTAGACGGCTTAGCCTGCGTTTTTCTTTTCCAACTTGGCTCGATTTTAGCCGGCTATTTGACTTTCCTTAGCCGGCTATTTGAACGTTCATAGCCGACTATTTTTCTTAAAATAAACACAACAATCCTATAACAAGTAGTCAAATACAATATAAGTTTAATATATTAAAATAAACACAACAATCATATAAAAAATAGTGCTCAAATACAATATTAAAGTAGACAAAGATTAGTTTAATATTCTATTTAGTCATTGGCGGGTTTTTGCGGTTTTACCACCTGTCACGTGGTGATTGGATGTTTTTTTTTATATACCGGATTTTGTGTGTGTATAAAGAAGTAAATGAGGGTGGTTAAATACAAAAAAGGTCCTTGGTCCACTGGTAAAGGCGCGAACTATGCCCCCCATTCACCCGGGTTCGATCATGGTGGGCGGCAATTTTTATTCGAATTTTTTTTAAAGGCATTTTATTCGAATTTTTAGCTTCTGTTTTAATTCCTATATTTTAATTCTTAATTTCTTTTTTTCAGTTTTTTTTATTTTTGTTTTTCCTTTTTTTATTTTTATTTTTTCTTTTTTTATTTTTATTTTTGTTTAGGATTTAGGCTTTAAAATTTAGGTAAATACATTTTATTTTTTTTCTTATTTTAACGTTACAAATTTTAACACCTACTTTGTATCAATGTTAAAATTGATGTCCCCGTCGTGTAGCAAGGGGTAGTTTTTTATTTGTTTTTTGATGAGTTATCGTTTGTATTTTGATTCGAGCCCACGACCCCGCCGCAAAGCGCATGCATCAAATTACTAATTATCATTCACGTATGATGATAATCAATGATGAGATGTTTAAATGAAAATCTTATCGAATATGTGAAAGTAAGCACTAGATAAGGATCACTTTTTTCGTCTAATTTGACTTTTAAAAATTTAGAGTTCTGAATTGTAGATCAACTAGATATATTCTCACGCGGGATGCAGCGGGAAGCCTATAGATTTTTTTTAACAGCAAAGATTATATATATAAAGACCTGATTAGATAATCTGAATCTAGGACAAAAGAAATTACATAGATAACAAAGGGTTTTTCTTTCACTCGACCCAACTTAACTTAACTTTAAGGCCCCAAACCGGGCACCCTACAGTTGGTTCTCATCACAGTGCATACTTTTGAAAACTTTAACTTTTATTTAAAACATACAGCGGGAGTCTTATCTCAAAACAATATTTGCATTTTAAGATCATTATTTCATTTCACCTTACCGTACGAATGAATGCACACCAACCCGAGTAGCACCGCTCCCAAGCCAAGATACATCATCACCTGAGCTCACCTGCAAAATAGTCTAACGTACATACAAAGTCAGCTACGCTGAGTGAGTTCTAACAATTTATTTAAAACAGAAACCTTCTCGTCACAAATACCATTTATTTCAATTCAGTCATTTACAAAACGGTTTGTCGTTTATTAATATATCGATAACCCATAATACCTATCATTTCCCATAAGGGTCCAACAACCCGAAACTCAACACATAACCATAACCTAGTAAGTCTCACCGACATAGATCGAACTTACTACACTGCTAACTAGTGATCTACCACACGTATCAACACGAAGTCCGGTTATCTCTACCTATCCCTAGACATGGACCTGACAAGCCCTAACCAAGACTCTCACAAGGTCTACTAACACCCCAGTCGTAAACACGACATCGTACCAACACAGCAGTTGTCACACCCCGACAGGCGTCGGATTATACGTCGGGGCTGACACGGTTGTTCATAAGCACATGATCATCTATTTAATGTGTTGTCATATTTATTCATCAAATTAAAATCATCTGTTACAAAGGGAAATAGAAAACAAAGTGTTCATAACATAAACATAATTCAAATTCAGTCTTACTAATGCTAGGTCCAAGGTTCTATGTGATCAAGGTATGTCCTCAAACCGGTGCACGTGAAACATATAAATAAATATCAACTTGATGTGCTACGAACTATACGTAAAAACCTACAAGTTCTAATATTTATAATAAAACGGACAAACCTAAACTAACGCGCACAATACGGCAAGTGTACCGATCGTTTGCAGAATAGATAGATAAGACCGAGTATCGAACCTACGGACACTGTATGTACAGCGAAATACTGAATCAGATGCAGGATAACTAATTACAAAAAAGGGGGTTTCTTTTATTTAAGAGAGAAATAAACTATAGAAAATAAAGGAAAAGACGAGGACAAACAAACTAGCGTGAGAATAACTACGGAACGAAAACAGATAGGGTGAAAGCACTACCTAGGCCCGAATCCTACACGTGTCTGACGAAGGTTCTATCGGCAATGGAACTGATGTGATACCGAGATCTTAAAATACTAAACTCAAAGGGAACCTAGAGCACCCTCGACCCTTCTCAAGGATTGTCAACTAAGAGACCTAAAAGCCGTTAAACCACCGGCTGGACGGGTTCCCCTCACAGGTCATCCAGTCTACTCAAGAAGTATCCGCTAGACAATCTACCTCACAGCGCGAAAGTCTCAATACACCTAAGAGCAAGGGATAACTAAGAATTTCCTATTGGACTCGGTAAACAAGATGTGAACGACGAACTAGACAGACCTTCTCACAAAATTCTAAACTAGCGATCAGACACACGAGATAAACCGACAATCTCTCACCTCACAACTATTAAGATTGGTTGAATATTTAGATTTACCAATTCACGAATTTCATTCCTATGGAATACTACGTCTAGCAAACCATCCAATAATCAAAAACACACGGCAATTGATCTAGCATGCACCTATTATATGAAAGACATTCATCAAAGCACATGAGGACTGAAAAATCATTCAATTGATAATACTAAATACGCATACACATCCAATGATCAAAACCAAGTTTGTTACATCATGAGTTCTTCACATTCAAAAGTTTCAAAAACCAACAAAAACCAATGTTAAACATGTGCAATCATCTAAACCTAGGTAGTTCTAAAAGTTTAGCCAAGAAACATCATATAAATACAATTCATAATCTGTTAATAACAAAGGAAGAACAAGAAATCAAAGAGAAATAAAGAATCAAGGTAAACCGAACGATGAACACCCGATATCCTTGATCCAATGCTTTGATTCTTCGATCCTATACCTTCCCAGCCTTTGATTCCTCTTGAAAACACCTTTTTCCGTCACTTTTCGTCGCCTCCAGCCGCTCCAGGCTCGTTTCTCCCCTAGGGTTTTCTAATTTTTGGTTTAAAAGGAGATGTCTGCGAAAAACCACCCGTCGTGTAGCGCGACGGGATCTTGCACACTCCTCGCGTAGCGCGAGGGTCCCAGAAAAGACAAAACAGTCGGACAATCATTAAAAGGGCAATTCTGTCATTTTGCATTCCTCGCGTAGCGCGACGAAATTCCACGACCTGTCGCGTAGCGCGACGGGGTTAAAAATCCAGAAACTTTCTTTCTTTTTATCCACAGCCCTCTCACACGAATCGGAAACTCATTCTTCTTCGTTTTCAATCATATCCGCTTCCTTTGTGACCTAACAACCAAAATATATAGAAATATTAAGTACAAGCAGTTATAGAAGAAAACCGACGCAAAACAAACACAAAGTGGGAATAAAATAGACAGTAAAACGGATGTATTTTGCAATACATCACAACTACAAGTAGTCGGTGAGAAACATAGGTTTTGACACCAAACAACGTTAATTAAAGTTTACAATTCAATATGTTCAAAGCATATCTAAAGCATAAATATGAAAACATACAAGGTTCCAAAGCGTACAATCAAGCTATGTTTATATGTATGCACAATCCCCCAGATTGTGTGAAGTTCCAAATGTATACACTAACCCGCCAAGGTTCGTGTTAAGTAATGAATCGGATTACCGTATAAATGATCATGTTAGGTACTACCTTAGGCTTGCCACACAAGTTAATAATTGTACTAACGTGAACACACGTAATGGTCACCAATCAGTTTAAGACATAAAGCATAAGAACAAAGGTATTGAATTGTGTATGTTGTAATATCCAGTATTTTCCGAACTATCTTCGTCGAAAGCCCTTGCGCGTACCATTAAACTTAAAACCCGATTTCACTTTCTTTCAATCGATGAATATTGATTTTATATTTATATATATATATATATATATATATATGTAATTACAAGTTTGTAATTATATCACTGAAGCACATAACCGATTTTATTTTTTATACTTATCTAATATATATATATATATATATATATACTTTATAAAAAGGAAACCCATTTATTGTTATAAGAATAAAGGGACTAAAACTGCCATTGTTCCAAACCTGGTTTAAACTAAAAAAAACTTAAGTTTATGCTCAAAATATTAAACCCTCAAAACTGCAGGGGCCTGTTCTGCAATTTGACCAAACTTTCTGAAACCAAAACAGTCTCAGGTTCGAACATCCCCAGCCCCGGTTTCTCGTCCTTCTCATGCGAAATCGCATTTCCGACTAGGTTCAACGAACCTCGAGCTTCGCCTCGAGCATGCGATCGAAACCCAACGCTAATCAATGCTCCATTTCAACGGTAATCCCGCGTGGAGTCGGGATTAAACCCGTCTTCCCAACCATAATCTCCTCACCTAATCTAGCAATTAATATCCAAATCGCGTATATATACCGGCTCCTACACCTCAACGACATCATCCCAAATCTCCCTCAAGTTCCAAGTGCTCAGATTCGTGCTCACATTGCTCGATTTGAGGCCACGACCGCCGACGTCAACACCCAACTCGTTCTCCTTCGTTTCGACACTAAATCAGGTAATTCGAATACCCACTCTCATCGTTTTGAGTCCCTAATCAATTGCCCTCTATCAATTTACAACGACAGAGGGATTTGCTAGTCGCATTTCGGGAATCTAGTTCTAGGGTTCATATGGGAAATGGGGATCGATTAGAGATCTAGCTTAAACTTATTCTTTCGGGCATAATAACCAGCGAGCCCCGTAGCCGGGATGGTTAAGTTCTGTGTGTGGGTGTGTAACCCGGAGAGGTCTTGGGTTCGATCCGACCAAACCGGTTTTCGCCCTTTTTATTTTTTTTAGCCTTTTAAGCAGTTTCTAACACTTCTAACAATTTTTATAAATTCTGTTAAAACTTTATAAACTTAAAAATGATTTCTATTTATACTTTTAGAATCTAGAACTATTTTAATTAATTAAAAGTTAATTAAAACTTGTAATAAATAAATCCTTAAAAATAGTTTTAAACACTTGAAAACTATAAAAATACTTATAAACTTTATAGAAACTTTCATGGTAATCAGAAATTTATTTGGGATCTAATTTATTATATTTGGAAATAAACAGATCTATTTGAGACTTTAAAGTAATCATCTTCTTTTTAAAACAGAAATTTTATATAAATATTTATAAATGTAATTTGACTTTCATTTATTATTTGATTGAAATATATCTAAACTTACTATTTATTTAAACTTAACATTGTTTAACTGCGAGTTGGTTTAATACTTACGTAATACGTAAATGCTTTAATAATTCATTAAATGATTTATATTGATTATTTTCAATTGGAAATATTTGCCCTTGTAGAAAATTATTTATTCTTAATAATTATGCATTCTCAAAATGGTTATTTTGAAACCTTAATTATTATTTATTCTCGAACTAATAGTTATCGTTATATATCTTTTAAATGATTATTATTAATCCTTAATAATTATCTATTCTTCAAATAATTATTATTAGACTTTAATAATTATTTAATCTTTCACTTAACTATTATTATCACACTACTTCCAAAAATTTAGAAAAACTATTTGATTACTTAACTTGCGCAATAGATAAACTTAAAGCCTTTTAAATAATTATTGTGGGTAATGATTATTATGAACTTATTAAACTTGATATTCAAACCTTGTATTTGAAACTTCAATCTAAAACTTTTCAAACCCAAATCATTTTCGTCTCTCATTTGGAACCCTAGTCGAATCCCGAAATCTTAGAATTCTTGTCCAAGTCCTATAGAATTGTACATGAAACTTTAGACTTATATTCTTAGGCTTATTGTGAGGATATTCTCCCTCAAAGTCTTGCAAACTTACTCTTATCAGATACTCTTCGTCAAACCAAGTGAGTATACTTAGCCCCTTTTTCCTTTTATGCTTTTGGGGTGAAACATGTTCACAATTCTTAAACTTATACAATTCTTGTACAACTATGACTATGTGTTTATTCTTAATGTTAAACTTGAGACTTGTATGCTTAGATTAAACTTAAAACTAGCACATTCATTAGCTTTGATCAAGCCGATAGTAACAATGATAGATCTATTGCATTTGACCAATCCACCTTGATTGATTGACCCCTTCGGGGGGGAGCCCTTGGTGTTTGTTACTACATTAAACTTTAAACTTGAGACTTATAAGGGTAACCTGCGGGTTATGCCTAAACTTGGTCGGAGGGTTGATGTGCACAATGTCTAACATGCTTGTTTTCTCATACTTACATTATAGAATGCATGAATCATAGTGAATTGTAATACTTTTCAAATACTTGTTAAACTGTGTCAAAACCCTTGTATCTCACCAACTATTTTGTAGTTGACAGATTCTTTTACATGTTTCAGGTTCTATATCATGAGGCTTATCTGTGATCACATAGGATGCTTTTGGACCTAGTCTACTTATAAATTAAACGTAGTATTTCTTGTTATATTCCTTGTATTGAATATTAAATTATTCATTAATGAAATATTGAAACTTTAATAGTCAACCTTGTGCTATTGAACAACCGCGTCCGCCCCGACGTATAATCCGCCGTCGGTTGGGGTGTGACATATGTAATGTAATTGTAGACATGTTTCACCCCAAAAGTATGAAAAGGAAAAAGTGGCTATGTAAACTCACTTGTAATGAAGCTAATAATTGTATGAATTGATAAAGATGAATAGGCCTCGTGAGTATCTCTCACAATAAACCTACATGGGTAATTGTACTCTAAATTCAATGTACGTTTAATGGAAATAAGGAAATTCTAAGATTTAGTGTTTCATAGGGTTTGTGATTGGATATGGGATTGTATAAATACTTTGTAGGAAAAATAGAAGTTCATGACTAGTATTGAAATAATAATAAAAGTAGTTTATAAAATTAATTAGAATTAATTAAGATTTAATTATATAGTAATTAGGTTTGAACTTATTTGTATAATTATTCTAAAGATAATTTATAAATAAAATCACGGAATGAAATAAGGTAATACATTTGGATTTATTTATATAATCATTCTAAAAATAATTTATAAATAAATTATGGAATTGAAAAGGTTTAATTAATTTATTTTATGTAAATAAAATAATTAATTAAACTATTAAATAATCTCTTTTATTTAAATAAATTATAAAAGAGTTATTAAATAAATAGACTTTAAATAAAACTTATTGAACTTGTATAATAATTTATTTAAAATAATTATTTAAGTATTTTTATAATTTTATAAGTTTTAAATCATTATTCCTTGCCACAATAATCATTTATAAGTTTAAAAGAATTTAATAATGTTTAAACATTTAATTATAATTTGTTTAATAAACATTATTAATTTATAAATAAAGTAACATAATTAATTTGTCTAAACAAATCATTTACATTATTTATTTAGGAATTTATAATGTTTTATAATATGTTTTTAAATAAAATAAAATAAATAAACATTACTTTATATTTTCTGTTTTTATAAAAATTACAGAATATATTTATGTAATTTATAGAAATTAAATTAGGATTTTTAAACATTAAATAATGTATTAAAAGGGTTAAAAAGTAATAAATTCCAAAATTGTTGTTTTCAACATGAACTCCCATGTCACCGACAGAACGATTAAACAAATGTTTGAAGCTTTTGGTACGTAAGTTTCTTAATTAACGAATTTTATTTTCGTTTCGTATAATATCTTTAATTTTTAAAACTTAATTAGTATACCCAACAAAAATTGTAAATATATTTATTTTTAATTTTTTAAACTTTCGTATTAGAACTAGGTATATTCTCACACGTGATGCAGCGGGAAGCCTATAAACTTTATTTATAACGATATTAGATTTTACACAAAAGGTAACTCCGCATAAAAAAAATAAAACGTTAACATGTGTAAAATAATATCATCACATGTTTTACATCGATAGTACCCATATTGACGTTTTCTTCAACATAGTAGTAGTAGTAATAATATTATTATAATAATAATTGTAATAACAACAATAATACTAATGATAATAGTAGAAATAATATAATAATAATAATAAAATTATTAAAAACATTAAAGCTAGCTAAAATATGATTCAATTGGTTAGTTATAGTCGCACATCTATCAAATGCAAAGATTTAAAAAAAAAATACATGTGTATTTAGGCATTTAACATAAAGGTTTTTACGTACCATGTCACGAACTTAAATTATTTATAAACATGAACTCCGACCACCGTGATTGGTGACCCTGTGACAGAGTGAGACTCTTGGAGCACATACATTTAGGAGGTCTTGGGTTTAAGTCGCACAATAGTAAAGAAATTTGCCGTTTTAAAAAAATAATAAATATGAATTCTGAAAACAAATAAAAATATTTTTTAATTAATGAATATTTAAGAAGGCGTGACTTAAAACTATATCATAAATATAATTATAAAAAATATTTATTTTTCTGCAACATGTTTTATTTTAAAAAAATTAACAATGAAATAAAATGTAGAAAATGATTAAAATGACAAAGGTTTTAAAAAAAAGTGAGTGTGTATCTAAAGATATGATTAAAATTTGTAAAAAATAAAGGTTCTTTTTGTAAATATGTGTGTAAATTTGGAGTAATTATAACACATTTATAACACATTTACGTAAGTATATAAAGTAGAAAACGATTAAAAAGACAAAGCTTTAAAATTAACTAGGTTCTTTCCACCCGCGCATTGCGACGGGAATGAACCAGGCTCGAATTTTGAGAACATGTAGTGTTACTTGACATTTATATTAGGGCTAAAGTCTAATAACTTCTGTCCACAGATCGTTTTACAAAACACGTTGATGCAAAAGTACCAAAGCTACATCTATCGTTTTACCTATATTTACACCGTAAGTACACCATTGACTGTCATCGGAAGTCTGATAAAAATGTTTGGTGGTTTCTCTGTTTTTCTTGGAAGAGGTGAGATAGCGTTGTTTTTGGGTTCGTTTATCCCCTCACGTGTACGATGAAAAAACTCAACACTTTTCCTTTGGAAAATGGAAAGACAAATTTTTTTTTAGTCTGTTGGTTCGTTAAGAAATCCACTCTTAGTTATGGCCCAAATGGGAAGTCTACACTAGAATCTTGAAGTATGCTTGATTTTCCAAGGTGAATGGTTTTTATAAAGTTCAGAAAGCAAAAAAAGAAGTATTTAGGTGATTCAGTTTTGGACATTAGAAACTAATTGCTTTGGGTTCATTTCCATTATGTAAATCGAAAACACCAACTTATTTATTGTTAAAATCCAAGATATTCATTTATGGTTAAAATCCAAGATATTCACCTTAATGGCTTAATAATAAGTGAATGAAAACCTATGGGTATAGAAAACCTTGTTTCTTCATAGTCAGCAAGCTAAAAATTCATTACATGTAACGCAAAAGATTCACGTTAATTCAATGGTGGTTGTAGTCCTAAAACTTATAGAAATGCATTTAAATTCGAAAAACTGCAGCATTTTCCTATTCTTTGATGTAATAATCACTTTTACAATTGTATCATGACAGAAGTAGCAGTCTTAGACTATGAGCTATTAGGCGTTTCAAGCGAACATATATGTAGCTTATCCTGCAAGTAAGGGGACAAAACTGTATGGTAATGGAAGAGCAGGTGATCATGAATTACTTACAGATGTTACTGTCTTGTATAACTGAGCAGCATTGGCATATTCACTATCAGTGGCGGAGCTTGAAAAACTAAGAAGCGGGGCCCGAAAGTCACGAGACCAAATTTTTTTTCCTATCGCTATGTTTCGGATTATATGTTCGGGTCGGCCCAAACAAATCAATAATAAATAACTTTAAATATAAAATAATCTATTATAATGCGAGAGAAAAATGGTAAGTACCTGGAAGAAAATTACAACTCAGCCCGACGACCTTTAATATTTTTCATGCTTTTCTTGTTGATTTTCATACTCTTGCGGCTCACTTGTTGAAGCTTTGTGACGTTTGCTTACTTGCTCATCATCATTTCTTTTCTCTTGTTCATCATCAATTCTTTTGAAAAAAGAACTAATAGTTAAAGTTTTCAACTTTTCCATAATATGCCTAACAAAAAAAACAATAATCATAACCGATTCATCAATTCATCATCAATCAATCAGTTGCTCATCAATAATCCTTAAGAATGCAAGAAATCAATAATCATTCCTAATCATAATCCTAATACTTAACAAGAATACAACAAGAATACAACTAAAGAATGCAAGAAATTAGTGCTTGATTCAAGAATGCAAGAAATCAAAAAATTAGGGCTAGGCTAGTATTCAACACCTTAGGAACGGAGCAGCAAGCAGCGACTGGTGGTGGAGAGTAGCGGCGGAGCGATGGCGAGCGGCGGCGACGACTCGAAGAGCAGCGATTTGGGGCAGGGGCAGGCAGTAGCAGAACGATATGGAGAGGGATATGGTCGATTGTTTTTTTTAGGGAAAATTAAGTTAGGTTAAAAATAATTTTGAATTTTTCATTCCCCCCCTAAACTTACACTTTTATTTTTAAAATGAAAAATCTATTTTTTTATTTTTTTATTTCGTACCCATAACTTATAGAATAAATCTTAACAGAGCAAGAATTCTTTAGGGAAAAAAATAAGCGGGGGCCAAGAATTCTTTAGGGAAATAAATAAGCGAGGGCCGGCTCTATACGTAAAAAAGATTTCGGACGAAAACGGAAAAATTAACACTACTAACGGAAAAAACGGCAGGGGCCGGGGCCCTCCCTGGCCCCTTCATAGCTTCGCCCCTACTATAAGGGCACTCAAATGTCACCATTTATGGTTAAATAAGCTAAAGCTATCCCAAAGACCCCCTTTATGCCATTTTTGTCTCAGGCTTTAAAACTCCACGAACCTGAGATATGAACGAACCTGCATACGACGCGATGAACGGACATGCCCCAATGTAAATCCAACGAAAGCGAATATAATCGTGGACAGAGTGGACTCGTAACGATTTGAATATTACCCTATGGCCAAGCGATTTGATAATTTTTTTTTTTAAGATACACATATGTAACTGAAAATTAATTCAAAATATGAAAATGTTCACATATGGATTTACGATATGTTGTCAACAATCAAAATATGAATCTGAAAATTGATTTGAAAAGCAAACAAAATCCTAACCACATACAGCATCAAGTTTCATCCGACATTCATTGAACAAATTCAAATTCTAAAAAAATCCAGTTCTGTTGCAATATTCAATGGGGTTGATCTTGAGATTGAGATTAAAACCCCAATTAACTTTGAGATTAACTCAAATGATTACTTACCAAATTCATATTCGACTTTTCTGCATAGATCTCCACTCCGTTCCCTATTCCGTTCAAGAACTCCGGAGCGATGTTGCAGCAAACATGATCAATTAATAACAACAAAAAAAGAATCAAAGTAAGCACGATTTTTAGTGTTTATGGTGACGAACCTTGCCTTTTGCTCTGTCGATTCACATGAGCTTCAATTGATTTAGTAGAAGGATCATTTGATGATGGCTCTTTGTTCAATCGATTTAGCAGAAGAATCAAGAACCGTTCATCGTCGTCGTCTAATCATATACTTAAATCGAAAAGATAATGAACCAAAATTCTTAGATGAACTGCACAGGGAGAAGTAAAAGATCGAGCATCGTCATGTACTTTGGCATCACACGTGGGTTTGGGAAGAAGGGATTGGTGTCCACGCACAGCCCTCTTGTACTGTAAGCATCTACGTTTGCACCTTAATAATCACCAAGTTGGTGATTGTATTACTTTAATAATTTATTTATTTTGTTATAGTAAAGTAAGACCCCTTTTTCAAAAAATCTCACTTGTTGAATTTACTTATAAACATAGTCATCCATACTGAACTTTTTAATTAAAATCATTCAACATAACAGAAGCGTACAATAAGTCAAATACATAACGTAGCAGCGGAAGTCTTAATATTTAAACATAAACATTGTCTTAACATAAACTCAAGTAAATGGGATATCAGTTGTGCCGAGTAGCCATCACGCCTTAGAACGCCCCTTCTTCTTGCTACCTGAAGTGCATACTAAAAGTCAGTTAATGCTGGTGAGTTCTAGTTTAAAAACAATCAGATAAAAACATTATCATATAATATATATATATACATATTCTTTTTCTTTACTTAACTTATTTCTTATAACATTCTAATGAGTACGTATATAAATACATACATGCTTATTTCTTAGTGCTCAATCATTGTTCATACACATATCTGTGATCAACCCGTTACTTTGCTTACGTAAGTCACAAAAACAAACGCTCTCAAACTACCGTCGTAGCCCATTTACTTAACCGTCCGGCACTAGAAACCGTCCGTCATATCTTTAACCGTCCGGCAAACCTTTGGCCGTCCGTCTTTACCGTCCTACCGTCGTAGTCCGTCATATTCACCCGTATGCCCTAAGGCATCCGTTTCCCATTAGAACTAGTTATACAACCGTGCATCGATTTAGGGACTTACTCCACCGTAGTGGTCTTAATTTAGTCTACCTTTCTAGACTTTCATTTATAGTTGCATACTAGTCAAGTGGTCGTCCGTCTACCGAAGTAGTCGTTATCATCGTTTCCGTCCATAAAGTTCATTCATACTTAGCAAGCAATATATACATGGATATAAAGCAAGATTTCTTTCATATACATTATGTCATGCTTTCATTTCTTTATTTAAAAACATACTTGGCATACTTATAATCAGTGTACATTGTCATATGACACATAACATAACATTCATTCATATCATGTATACACTCCAGCCCAAAACATTTATAATCACTTGCACGTAACACATAGGGGTTACATAGAACTCACCTGTTTTTCGGTGCTTAACCCGAAAGTGATGTTTTAGCTACTCTTAATGCGTATACCGATCTGCACATAAGTCAAAGTACAATTTCTATTATTTCATGCAAGAGTCGGCAGTTCTGTGGGTATCGCCGAGAGTGTCGGGTAGGAGAATTGCTAGCCACACTCGAATGTCGGCTAGGAGAATCGCTAGCCACACTCATGAGTGTCGCCTGAACCTGCGTTCAGGACTTTGTGTTGTATAATGGGTCGATGCTCAACGTTTTTCTTAGTGGGCCGATTCTCAGACAGTCGACTTTCTGACAGTCAAATTTCTGACATTCAACTCTCTTCTTCTTCCTCGCTGAGAGTCGCCACATGCAGGTGGCCGAATCTCGAGAGTTGGCTCAAGAACATTGAGCATTTGCAGGTCTGATTTTTTATAAAAAAAAACCTTAACTTTTTACGTCCAAAACGTTTATTTAGCTTCCATGAAGCTAGATCTGAGCTTTAATCCATTTTTCATACGTAAAAATCCTTCCTTTATGTTTAAAAACCCCATAAACCCTAAAACCCCATTTTTGAAGAAAAACTCAGATCTGAGGTTGATTCTTACCTTAAAACTCGAGGTTCTTGCTGTAGAATCGATCAAGGATGATGGAGAGACAAGATGAGAGCAGATTCCAAGCTTGAATGGGTCTTCTTGAGCTTTCTCTCTCTAGAATTCTCTCTCTCTATAGGGTTTCAAGGTTGAAGATGATGAATGAGGGAAAGAGAGGCTAATCATATCCTTATATACATGGGTCCATATCGGCCCATTGGGGCCAAGCCCAAGTCCGCTCCCCTTTTTTTCGCTTTTACTTTAATAAATTCCCGACCTTGCTTCCATTAATCTGTTTTATTATTTCGGGATTTTGCAAGTCTACCCCCTTATAGAGGTTTCGTCCTCGAAACCTGCTACAAGTTAAACAGTTGAGGGTACAGTTCCTTCATCTCACCCTCTTTTTCCCAATTAGCTTCTGACCCTTTTCTGTGCTTCCATTGTACTTTAACCAAAGGAATCGACTTATTGCGTAGTCGTTTCTCGGCTCGATCAAGAATAGCTATTGGTTCTTCTACATAGTTTAAACAATTATCTACTTCGATCTCATTATATGGTATGTGAGCCGTATCGTCAGCAAGGCACCTGCGTAAGTGCGATACTTTTAACATGTAGGGTGAATTCCACTGAGCTCATCGGGTAGGTCAAGTCGGTAAGCAACGTGACCAACTTTTGCTAGGATTTTGAAAGGTCCGACAAACCTCGGACTTAGTTTGCCATGCTTCCTGAATCAGATGATTCCTTTCCAGGGCGACACTTTTAACAGTACCATGTCCCCTACCTGAAACTCTATATCTCTTCTTCTCTTGTCCGCATATCATTTATGTCTGTCTTTAGCGGCTTTCATGCGAGCTTTGATTTGTTCAAATTTTTCGGAAGTAGCTTTGACCACTTCGAGACTCGCAATGTCTTTCTGTCCAATTTCCCCCCAACATATCGGGGTTCTACATCTCCTCCCATACAGTATCTCAAATGGCGTATGGTTGAGTGATAGCTGTTGTTATATGAAAATTCTGCCAATGGCAGGTGGCTTTCCCAGCTCCTACCGAAATCAATGATACAAGCCCGGAGCATGTCCTCCAAGGTCTGAATGGTCCTTTTCGATTGACCATCGGTTTGAGGGTGGTAAGCGGTGCTAATATTCAGTCTAATGCCCATTGCTTCGTTGAATTTCTTCTAAAACCTCGATGTGAATCGAGGGTCCCTGTCGGACACGATCGACACTAGAATACCATGTCTGCTTACAATTTCGTTGATGAATAACTCTGCTAGCTTCACTGACGAAAAAGCTTCACGTATTGGTAAGAAGTGAGCATTTTTCGTCAAGCGGTCGACGATCACCCAAATGGTATCATTCCCTTTAGCTATTCACGGTAGCTTGGTAATGAAGTCCATCGTGATCTCCTCCCACTTCCATTCTGGTATTGGCAAGGGTTACATTTTACCACATGGCTTTTGGTGCTTGGCTTTAACTAGTAAACAAGTTAGGCACTTGCTCACATATTCGGTCGCATCGTTCTTCATGCCAGGCCACCGGTATTCTTTCTTCAAGTCTTGATACATTTTGTTTGTTCCATGATGGATAGAGTAGCGAGACTTATGGGCCTCGTCGAGGATTTTGGCCATAAGTTCGCCAATCTTGGGTATCCACATCCGGCCAAAACGAGTTCGTACATCGTACGCATTAGTCTCCATATCACTTTGTTGTCCTACTATTCTCTCTCGCTTCACATTCCTTTATAACAGTGCTTCATCTTGTACTTTTGATATGTCATTCATTAGGGCCGGCGTGATAATTAGTTGACATGCTTTGATCCGGATAGGTGTCGACTCTTCCTTTCTGCTTAAGGCGTCACATTTGCCTTGCCCGGTTGGTACAATATTTCACAATCATAATCTTTTAACAGTTCTAACCACCTCCTTTGTCTCATGTTTAATTCCTTTTGTTCGAAGAAGTACTTCAGGCTTTTGTGATCGGAGTAAATGGTGCATTTAACCCCGTACAAATAATGCCTCCATATCTTTAATGCGAAAACTACCACCGCCAACTTCAAATCGTGAGTCGAGTAGTTAACCTCGTGAACCTTTAACTGCCGCGAGGCATAAGCAATCACTTTTCCTCGCCGCATAAGGACACAACCCAATCCCTGACCCGAAGCGCCATGTAACCTCCACGATTTTCTAGCATTATTCCATTCTATTTTAGATAATAATAACACTTCATTTCAAACCCGTAGTTATCACATTAATTATTATTTTAACGAGTATTAATTCAAAGTTTCATTCTTATTGTAACAAATTATTTTCTAATTGTACATATATAACATATGTATGTATATTTATATAGATATATATATATATATACTTTGTTATAATAACTACGAGCTTTAAATCATGTATTTACATTTTATATACATATATATGTATTTATTTATAAATATATGTAAATATATATTTGTTTGCAATAATTAAATTATTTATACAACTTTATAATTTTATAAAAAAATAGAAACTTTTTCCTTTTATAAAATTAGTGTGATAAAAAAAATAAGTATATAATTACATTTATCAAACACTTTAAATATGAATTATGTTGAAACATAAAATTAATGAGCACTTAAGTTAGAATATTAAAAACTATTCTTCATCTTTTGCTTCCTAGTCCAATTATCTATTTAAATTTTGGGAATAAGTCCCTAATCCCACCCTATAAATATAGCCCTTATTACTCCATTATTCTTCGCACATCAACGATCCTGTAGGGCTCTCTAGCTACTAAAGGTCGTTCCTCTCATCTTTTGGAATATTCTAGCTTAAATCCTTTCATTCTAAGTAAGTTCTTCTCGTGTTCTTGCTCGTTCATACTTTTTCTTTCAAAATTCTTCGTAACTAGCTAGATCTATGATTCCCTAACATGTTTATGTTATAATCATAGACCTATCCTGTAAGACCCCTTTCTCGGGAGACCTCACTTGTTGGATTTACTTATAAACATAGTCATTTATACTGAACTTTTTAAGTAAAATCATTCAACATAGCGGAAGCGTACAATAAGTCAAATACATAACGTAGCAGTGGAAGTCTTAACATTTAAACATAAACATTGCCTTAACATAAACTCAAGTGATTGGGATGTCAGTTGTGCCGGGTAGCCGTCACGCCTTAGCACGCTCCTTCTTCTTTCTACCTAAATTGCATACTAAAAGTCAGTTAACGCTGGTGAGTTCTAGTTTAAAGCAATCAGATATAAACTTATCATATAATATATATATATATATATATTCTTTTTCTTTACTTTACTTATTTCTTATAACATTCGTAATGAGTACGTATATAAATACATACATGCTTAGTTCTTAGTGCACAATCGTTTGTCATACACATATGGGTGATCAACCCGTTACTTTGCTTACGTAAGTCACAAAGACAAACGTCCTCGAACTACCGTCGTAGCCCATTTACTTAACCGTCCGGCACTAGAAACCGTCCGTCATATCTTAAACTGTCCGGCAAACCTTTGGATGTCCGTCTTTACCGTCCTACCGTCGTAGTCCGTCATATTCGCCCGTCTGCCCTAAGGCATCCGTTTCCCATGCGACTATTATTCATGCAACCGTTCTACTTATCATTGATAAGGCATTTGTTTCAACCGTCCATTGATTGCCTTTAATACGTTCTAGCTTATGAAGGAACGTACATGTCCCGGTTACATGATAGTCACATGGTCGTCCGTCTACCGAGGTAGCCGTTATCATCGAAGCGTCCATAACGTTTACTTATACTTGGCAAGCAATATATACATGTATATAAAGCAAGATTTCATTCTTACACGTTATGTTATTCTTTTGAAACTTGGCAAGCAATATATACATAGATATGAAGCAATATTTCATTCTTACACATTGTGTCATTCTTTTCATACTTGGTAAGCAATATATACATAGATATAAAGCATGATTTCATTCTTACACGTTATGTTATTATTTTCATACTTGACAAGCAATATATACATAGATATAAAGCAAGATTTCATTCTTACGTGCTATGTCATGCTTTCATTTCTTTATCTAGAAACATACTTGTCATACTTATATTCAGCATGTATTGTCATATAAGACATAACATTCATTCATATCATGTATACACTCCAACCCCAAAACATTTAAAATCATTTGCACGTAACACAAAGGGGGCACATAGAACTCACCTGATGAGTGGTTTCTGTAATACACTTAGCTGGTTACTGAGCGTCACTAAGCTATCTCTCAATCTGTATAATGAAGTCATACACATAAGGTAGTGCTCCTAGATGACACTAGACATTACTATGCTTGAACCCAGTAGTTTCGATGGGTGAATCACATCGAAACTATGGTAGTTTCGGGTCATGGGTTTATATCGAAACTATGATAGTTTCGGTAAGTAACTTATGTAAAATCTTAGTAGTTTCGGGTCATGGGTTTATATAGAAACTATGGTAGTTTCGGTAAGTAACTTATGTAAAATCTTAGTAGTTTCGGGTCATGGGTTTATATCTAAACTATGGTAGTTTCTATGGGTCTGCATATATCGAAACTAGGTAGTTTTGATGGATTCGCCTATATCGAAACTAGTAGTTTCGATGCATCAGTCTTCTTCCCTGATCAGAACCCTAGATCTGACCTTATGATTTCAATTTGTTTAAACCTCGAACTTTTTACGTTCAAAACGTTCCATTTTCATCCATGATTATGAATACGTGGTTTGTTTTGAATATCATATGTAAAAACTAAACCTTTACTTGATTTTTAACCCGAAAACCAAAAGGTATCAAACTCAGATTTGGGGCAGATGGTTACCTGTTTTCGTTCCCTTTTCGATGCTAGACGATCCAGAGGTGATGAGCTACAATCCTCGAGACTTTGAGCTTGATCCCGAGCTTTCTCTCTCTAGACCCGAGCTCTCTCTTTCTCTCTCTATCTTGGCGCAAATGAGGGAAATAAGGAAAGGCTGAGGTGAGGGCGCTGATATGAGGGGTTTCTCCCTCTTGATCTCGGCCCATGGGCCGGCCCAAGGCCAAACCCCCATGTTCTTTTTTTACCTTGTGATGTTAGTCTCGATCTTTATTTCCTTTTACTTTCGTTTATTTATTTTAGGGATGTTACATATCCAAGATCAAAAGCCTTATTTAATCAAAATTGTTCAAACTTATATTTAAAAAACTTTGTTTGATCTTTCTTGTTCCTTATAATTTCAAAAATCATGTTTTTACTAAAACTCCTTATTTTCAAATTAAATTATTTAATATTCAATTTCTATCTTTACTAAACTCATATTTCCACTTTAGTCTATATACTTTCCAAACACACCCTAAACTTGGTTAAGTATGCAAATAGAATAAATTTTAAATCAGTATGTAGTTATCTGACAAACATTAAAGTTCTGGCTAGGAAAAGACGGGGTTCTAATCCGACCAACTCTTTCCTGTGAACTTTTCTGTTGGAGGCACTACTCTGGAATGATAACCATTCTAGTGTATAACAACCACTTTTAACTAATTATGATTATGATTATAAACCCCTTTCTTGTAAATATTTATACAAACTTTTATATAATTCATTTTTATTATATGAGAACATTTAAAACACAATTCTATACTTTTAATTAATAATTATTAATTAATTAGAACATTAATATTATACTTTAAATTTTAGTTTAATTACCAATTAATTAAATCATTATTTTTAACATTTATTTTTCATAAATCAAATGAAAGGCTTTATTCAATTATTTATACAATAAATTATTTAATTACTTATTACTCATTTATTTATTTATCCATTTATTAATTTATGCGATTGCAAATAAAAGAAAACTACTTATTTATTTATTTGTGTATTTATTTACAAACAAAAGAAACCTAATTATTTTTTTTTATACATTTATATAATTGTTAGTTACAAACAAAATCCTTATTTATTCGTTCACTTATTACAATACGATTATTTATCAAAGATTTACATAAAATATTATTTGCAACTCAAATAATTATTTTATTATTAAAATGAGGACACCCACATCAATCTCCTCGCACATTAGGATTTCATATTTCATTTGTACAAATCATTGATACATATTGTCCAACAAACATAGGTTAACATTGTTGTTAGTTAGAACATTTATGCAACAAACAACGTACTTGTGTGACATTCAAGCTACTCATTGCAAGGTGAGTTTACATAGCCCCTTTTTCACTTTTATATCTTTGGGGTGGAACATGATTACATTCAAACTATTTGCAACTATTACAATTCAAACATTATGATCGTGTGTGCAATTTGTGCCTTATGCTTGAACACTATTTGTGCAAACAACATTTACATACTTTTTGTGCATAGTGCAAGTGCAATCATTAACTCAGTACAAGTCGACTGTATACAATGATAGATCTATTGTGTCTGACCAACCCACCCGGTTAGGGTGATTGTTGCCGAAAACACTTAAGGATAACTTGCATGTTATGCCTATCAGTCACAAGGTTTGATTGTGCGTCCAGTTTAAACAATAGTGATTCTCCATAATTGCCTTATTAATCCATGTATCATATGAATTGTACACAAAACTTTTGATAACACTTGTTGTGCTAAAACTTATGTATGCTCACGAACTTTTTAGTTGACTATGTTTTCATCATGTTTTAGGTGCCAATAATTGAGGGTTAGATTCAAGAGTCATCACATAGGAAGTTGCAAGACCTAGATAATAAATCAAACTTTGTTTGAAGTACCGTGTTCTCTGTTTTGTCTTTGTTTTAGTGATACAATTATTATGAAATTTGGTTTAATGAAATATGAAACTTTAGTATGATCATGTGCTTATGAACAGTCTACACGTCCGCCCCGACGTATTCCGCCATCGGTTGGGGTGTGACACGTCAGAGTAGACTACCAAGTCTTCATTTCCCTCAAGTAAGGTCAAGACCGGAGCTTGAGTTAATCGTGTCTTCAATTCCTCGAACGCATTATTTTGGGTTGGACCCCATTCATACTTCATTTCCTTACGCGTTAGCTTGGTCAATGGCGAGGCTATTCTCGAGAAATCCTAAATGAATCTCTGATAGTAACCTACCAATCCCAGGAAACTTCGTATCTCCGTTGGTGTTTTCGGGATGTTCCATTCTTTAACTGTTACGATCTTTGCAGGATCTACCATAATGTTGTTTGGGTTTATGACATGGCCTAGGAATTGAACTTCCCTAAGCCAGAACGCGCATTTGAAGAATTTTGCGTATAACTTCTCCTGCTTCAGAATCTCTAGAACTTCCCTTAGGTGACAGTGGTGATCACCTTCGTTCTTTGAATAGATGAGAATGTCATCTATGAAAACTATCACCGACTGATCCAACATTGGTCGGCATACTCTATTCATTAAGTCCATAAATGTTGCATGTGCGTTGGTAAGCCCGAAGGACATCACGAGGAATTCATAGTGTCCATAACGCGTGCGAAACGCGGTTTTTGGTACGTCTTCCTCCCTTACTTTCAATTGATGGTAACCCGACCTAAGATCGATCTTTGAGAACCAACTCGTGCCTTATAGTTGATCAAACAGATCGTCTATTCTGGGAAGTGGGTACTTGTTCTTTATTGTTCGTTTGTTTAGTTCACGGTAGTCGATGCATATGCGCATGTTGCAGTCTTTCTTCTTTACAAATAATACCGGAGCACCCCATGGTGAGATGCTCGGTCTGATAAATACTTTCTCTGTTAATTCTTCCAATTGAGACATTAATTCTTTCATTTCTGACGAAGCCGATCGGTAGGGTGCTTTGGCAATGGGTTGAGCTCCTGGCAGTAAGTCAATCTGAAATTCTATTTCACGATCGGGCGGCAAACCAGGTAGGTCCTCTTGGAGCACTTCTGGAAAGTTGCACACCACGGGTACGTCTTTGAGCTCTTTCGTTTTCATTCTATCGTTAATAACATACGCCAGATAAGCTTCGCAACAGCGCCTCATGTAACTTTCGGCCTTGATCATCGAGATGACGTTCGGCGTTGTGCAATTCCAATCACCATAAACCGTAATCGGACTGCCGTCAGTGGCTTTGAGGTGTATCATATTTTGCTTACATACGATTTGTGCTTCGTTGGCAGCTAACCAATCCATGCCCAACACTATGTCAAATCCTCCTAAGGTTAGAAGGTACAATCTAGAAGGAAATTTATGGCCCTCTATTTCTATCATGCAATCGTCAGTCATACGGATGACTATTGAGTTTCTACCAACAGCAGTTTCTACGCTAAAAGCCATTATGAGGTTAGAAGGTACAATCTAAAAGGAAATTTATGGCCCTCTATTTCTATCATGCAATCATCAGTCATACGGATGACTACTGAGTTTCTACCAACAACAGTTTCTATGCTAAAAGACATTACGAGATTGGTGATTGTGCAGTTTAGTTTGCGACTAAATTCATTTGATATAAAGCTTTTGCTAGCACCAGAATCAAATAATATAGTAGCATTTTCATCATTAACTAGGAACGTACCTTACACAATGTTAGGATTTCCTCTGGCTTCTTCCTCAGTTAAGGCATAGGCCCGAGTCCTAGCCTTCGGCTGCTACTTTTCCCATTCTTTTTCCTTTCTCAAACCAGATTGGCCGGTTTTCCTACAATCCTTAGTCAGGTGGCCAAACAGTCCACATCCTTAGCACTTAACGTCCCTCAGACAGTCCTTGGAGTAGTGCCCTGCCCTCCCGCACTTATAGCACATTGTGGAGCCAGCTTTGCACTAACCACGGGGTTGCCTTTCGCACTTCGTGCAAGTTTCATACTCATCTGTCCTTGGCTTCTTAGATTCAGTTGCAAATGTTCCCCTTCAATTTCCCTTAGACGGATTTTCCATTTCCGCTTTGGTGCCTCCGGCACCGGGTCCTCATTAGCATAATCGTCATAGACGATTCCACTCAAATTTACTACCGACTGGAAGGTCGAGGGTAGGTTGGATTTAACATGAACACGGACCCTTTGAGGCAGGCCCTTGACATAATACTTAATCAATCGCTCTTCAGTCTCTACCAAATGGGGTACCGGTTGAGCCAGCTCATTGAATCTGGAAGTGTATTGACGATGAGTCTTGTTGCCAGCCTTGAAGTTCAGAAATTCATTCTCCACCCGACCTATCTCGTTTTGGGGACAGAACTTTTGGATTATCAGTTTTTTCAGATCTTCCCAAGTCATCCTTTTGAGAGCGTTTGGCGACTTAGTCCTTTGAATATTCCTCCACTAACTCAGTGCCTCGTTGGTGAAAGAGTGAGCCACATACTTAACCGCATGGTCAGGTCGACACTCGCTTATGTTGGTTACGTCGTTCATCCTCTCAATCCATTCAAACGTAGCCACCGAATCTTTGTTCCCGTCAAACTTGGGTGGGTCACCATCCTTAAATCCCTTGTAGGTACACCCTCGAGTGTCCAGTACCTCAGTCACCTCATCCCCATCACTATCATACACTTTTTCCCCCTGGTTCTTTTCTTCCTCTTCCTTGCTCTTCTTCAGTGCCTCAGATAACAGATCAGGCAATACGTCCTTCAGAGTCAGTACAACCTCATGGCAATAGCATCCCTGACTTCAGGTTCAAGTCGCAGAGAGCCTTCATTGCCGTCTCCTGGTGGGGTCACATTTGTTTCATGCACGCTCTTAGTGTGTTCCACGTGCACACTTTCCTCTTCCTCCAGTCTTCGGTTCACTGGTGGCCTACCGACTCGGCCAGTGCGACCGCCTTGGCGTCCAGTTCCTCCCCTATGAGCCATAGTTTTCTATATTTCCTGATAAGTAAAAGGGTATACATCAATTTCATTCCTTCATATCATAGTTTAGAACAGTACGAGCAAGGTAAATTCTTAATTACAGTGACCGGGTTGTGATTAATAATTTGCTTTGCAATAAGTCAAATACATAACGTAGCAACAGAAATCTTAACATTTAAACATAAACTCAAGTAAATGGGATGTCAGTTGTGCCGAGTAGCCATCACGCCTTAGCACGCCCCTTCTTCTTGCTACCTGAAGTGCATTATAAATGTCAGCTAATACTGATGAGTTCTAGTTTAAAAGCAATAAGATAAAAGCATTATCATATAATATATATATATATATATATATTATATACATATTCTTTTTCTTTACTTTACTTATTTCTTATAACATTCGTAATGAGTACGTATATAAATACATACATGCTTATTTCTTAGTGCACAATCATTGGTCATACACATATGGGTGATCAATATGTTACTTTGCTTACGTAAATCACAAAGACAAACGTTCTCGAACTACCGTCATAGCCCATTTACTTAACCGTCCGACACTAGAAACCGTCCGTCATATCTTTAACCGTCCGGCAAACCTTTGGTCGTCCGTCTTTACCGTCCTACCGTCGTAGTCCGTCATATTCGCCCATCTGCCCTAAGCACCCGTTTCCTATTTGAACTAGTTATATAGCCGTGCATCGATTTATGGACTTTACTCCACCGTAGTGGCCTTAATTTAGTCTACCTTTCTATACTTTCATTTCTCGTTGCATACTAGTCAAATGGTCGTCCGTCTATCGAAGTAGCCGTTATCATCGTTTCCGTCCATAACGTTCATTCATACTTAGCAAGCAATATATACATGGATATAAAGCAGGATTTCTTTCTTATACATTATGTCATGCTTTCAATTCTTTATTTAAAAACATACTTGGCATACTTATAATCAGTATACATTGTCATATGGCACATAACATAACATTCATTCATATCATGTATACACTCCAGCCCCAAAACATTTAAAATCATTTGCACGTACACACATAGGGGTCACATAGAACTCACCTGTTTTCCCGTGCTTAACCCGAAGGTGATGTTTTAACTACTCTTAATGCGTATACCGATCTGCACATAAGTCAAAGTACAATTTCTATTATTTCATGCAAGAGTTGGCAGTTTTGTAGGTATCGCCGAGAGTGTCGGCTAGGAGAATTGCTAGACACACTCGAGTGTCGGCTAGGAGAATCGCTAGCCACACTCATGAGTGTCGCGTGAACTTACATTCAGGACTTTGTGTTGTGTAATGGGTCGATACTCAGCGTTTTTCTTAGTGGGCCGATTCTCAGACAGTCGACTTTTTGAAAGTCGAATTTCTGACAGTCAACTCTCTTCTTCTTCCTCGCTGAGAGTCGCCACATGTAGGTGGCCGACTCTCGAGAGTCGGCTCAAGAACATTGAGCATTTGCAGGTCTGTTTTTTGATCCAAAACCTTAACTTTTTACGTCCAAAACGTTTATCTAGCTTTCATGAAGCTAGATCTGAGCTTTAATCCACTTTTCATACGTAAAAATCCTTCATTTATGTGTAAAAACCCCATAAACCCTAAAACCCCATTTTTTAAGAAAAACTCATATCTGAGGTTGATTCTTACCTTAAAACTCGAGGTTCTTCGTGTAGAATCAATCAAAGATGATGGAGAGACAAGATGAGAGCAGATTCCAAGCTTGAATGGGTCTTCTTGAGCTTTCTCTCTCTCTCTCTCTCTAGGGTTTCAAGGTTAAAGATGATGAATAAGGGAAAGAGAGGCTGATCATATCCTTATATACATGGGTTCATATCGGCTTATTGGGGCCAAGCCCAAGCCCAAGCCCGCTCCCCTTTCTTTCGCTTTTCCTTTAATAAATTCCGGACCTTGCTTCCATTAATCTGTTTTATTATTTCGGGATGTTACATGTAACCGAAAACCTAAGACCTAATCTATATCTATACTATCTAATAAATGACTAATTATGAGAACACTTGTCACATTTCTAAGTCTCATTTTTCTCATTTTCTCATCTCTCTCCTATTAATAATCAACTCCACTATTTTAGGCAACTAAATTAATTATTTGTTTTAATTTTATCTACATATTTTTGAATTTAAAATTGTGTTTATTATCAATTAAATTATTCATTCATTCTACAAACTGAAAATAATTTTATAGCCAGATAATATACAAATAAAAAATCTTTAATCATAAATTTACATATTAAAAATATAATGTTTGTGATTTTTTAGATATAACGGTATTTTTTGTCGTATCATTATAGCCGAAAGTTTTCAAGTAATTTATTTCTTTTTTTCCCATTTTGATCGATTCATTAAATTAAGTTTAAAAAAAATTAAAATATAATTAACCTTTGGTCCTATATCTATTAAAGAGTAGGGATATTTATACAACAATCGTTCTCCATGATTTAAGATTTAAAATTTAAAATCATAACAAATATGAAAACGTATAAATTTTAATAAATTAATTAAGGAATTTTTTTTAAAAAATAGACAATTGGAAAGAAATCAAATTTTTTATTTTTATTTTATTAGCAATGATTATTATATAGCAAGATTAACCCAACATATTAAACTATACATGACCCTAACTCAAGTTTTATCTCTAACAATTAATTATTTTTATTATAAGTATAAATTTTTTATACCACTGGTTAAATTAATAAAAATCCACTTGTTAATTTAATTTTTTAGACTGAAGTTAACAGTATCCAAAATCTGTATTGGATTGGAGAGAGTTGGAAATGACTTGCTAGGTTTTTAAATACTATGCCGGCGAGTACATACACCTTTGTGGCACTTGAAGCTTTCCTTAAGATGAGTTTATATCATGACTTATTTTATCTCTTTGCTTATACTTATATACACTTTGTAGATGTGACAACTTCGACCTATTTTCTTATGAACGAGTCGATTTGTGTTATGTTTTATCTCTAGCAGGTCAGACGGTTAAAAATTAAATAAAAGTTATATAAAATGAGAAGACAAATAAGTTGAAAGTCGTCTAAGTTTAAATTCCATGCAAATAATTACATTCAAATTATTTTATAATCAGAATAATATAAATTTTTAGTCAAATTTCACATACTAAGCTATACCTAATAAATAAGTAATTGGTTGCGGTACGCGTCATAATTCTGTGCGCCCAATATTATTTTTCCCGTTTATTTTATCTCAACTATTTAATAGTTTCTTTATTAATATTTCATTTATTTATCCAACTATAAAAAATGCATTTTACAAGAAAAGAAAAGAGAATGTAAGAGATTTTCGATCAAAAATTATTTCCACAGTAAAAATTAGTTCATATTTTTACATTGCAAATTGTTTTGGACACCGGAATATTCATTTAGATAAAATTGATATATGTAGCAATAATAGAGAAATAAAGATTCCAAAATAACGGAGATAGATTTGAATAGGATAAGAATAGATTTGATCAATTTTAATGAGAGTTAATTGTGACATTATCTAAAGTGAAAAGTATAGACATAATAAAATTATTAATTTTAGATAAAAATGATAAACTTACCGATAGAATATCAAATGTTGTATAAAATTAAGTGTTTAGAGATTTATGAATTATATCTATAATTTTTTTTTATTATTATATATAATACATAATTTTAGTCATAAAAGTATTTTAAAATTTTCATGAATTATATAGTTTTCATTATTTAACTTTCTAAGGTCGTTTGGTTTTTAAAATACCCTTTTTCGCAAATCAGGAAAAACCCCTCGTTGGTCTGAACACTGCAATTCCCCAAATCCAATACCTCACTGAATCAGTCGCACTTGCCACTCCGTGATCGGCCACTTCCGACCTCCGTCAACTGTGCTGCCGTCTGAGATTCAGGCGATGCCGTGAATATCAGGTATCGTACTGCTATTATTACTATACTGATATCCTCTTCAATTTCCTTTTGCATTGCTTCGTAACATTTCGTACTCGATAATTGTTTCTTCAACGAAAGTTAATTCAATTATGTTTAATTTGACCGAATCGCCTTAAGCCTGCCGGTATCAAGGTGTATTATGTGTGAGGTTGTCTCAATTCAGACGAGGTGTAGAATTTAAGGCGTGTGTGAGTCTTTGCTTTCAATAAATAAAGTTACATCCTGCTTTGCTTATCATGAACACGCAGTTTATGCAATTTTCAGTTTTAATTCGCAGTAGGTTAACTTTTGATTGGAGTTAATTAGCTGTTGATGATGTTTTAGGCGATTCAAAATGCTGTTTTAGGTTTAAGAATATAATATGTTTTCCTTATAATTGATAACTTTGATTTAGAGATGGTTTGGGGGAAATTTGCCATTTCTTAACATTATATTCATTTTGAACTTTACAAGGTAGTTTGCTTGTTATTTGGATCTGAAACTATACAGATGCGTGTTATTATGCTCGATTGGGAGGCTGCTCTTATTTGCAAGGTTTAGATGGTTTGTGATTACTTTGATATAAATAATTGGAATAATTTCAATATCTCAGTTTATATGGTTTCATTGAATTCCCTGTATGTACATATGGAAGGGATGGAATGCTATAGCTCTTCAAATTTGATTCTTAAGTCTTGAAAAGTCATAAGACTCGTTTTTGTTTATCATCATTCATCAACCGTGTTGAAGAAGATGTGTTCTAGGTATAAATTTATGATGAGTTCATATGATTTATACGTATGAATAGAAGAGCTCCTTAAATCTCTACTGAAGGCTCAGAATCGAATTAAATACATAAGAACAAACGAATTTTAGGAGACAAAAGTCTAAGAATTTTATTGTTAACAAAGCCATGAATTACAATGACCTAAACCCTATATTTATACTAAACTAGGTTAGAAACCCGGTGTATCACACGGGCTGAATAAATGCAATGTTATATATACTTAGTAATAAATATTTTCATATTACATATTTATGACATATTACATAGTTTTTTAATACAGATTCTAGAAACGTTATATACTTATTTTTTAAAAATGTTTTATAAAAAGAATGAAAGAAATGTTCAATTTATAAAAATGTTTTATGAACAAACCTATTTTTTTTAAATAAAAACGTTTTATAAAAAGAATTATAGAAATCTTTATTATTTAATAGGAGAGAGGCGGGAAACAAAAAATTATAAAAACAATTAAAGAAATTTGTATAATTAATAGGAGAGAGAGGCGGGGAAAAAAAGTTAAGGATGCATAGGAGAGTGACAAGTGTCCCACCAAAACCTTTATTTATTAGATAGTATAGATATAGATATAGATACTAACTTAATCACCAATCTAAATCAAAAAGAATTTGACTCCAAAAATAATTCCTCTAAACTAGGAATAAATTCCAACCTAAAAATAAAATAAATAAATTCCAAAAAAACTACTGAATCAAATAATTAATAAAATTTCTGCTTCCATCTTTTTCCTTTTTTTCTTTTTTGCGATTCCAAATTAAGCCAACATCTACAATAAAAAGTTAAGGCATCAGAGATCTGTTAATCAGTATTTTCTGATCTTTTTCTGTTGCAGTGTGCATTTGGAGGTTTATAAGTTCTTGGCTTCATTGCTTTAAAACTCTCAGAAATTAACTATATGAGCATGGAAAAACTGATCCCCGACTGCCCATACCCTGGATGTTTCTTTTGTGTCATGAAAGAAGGGAACCCAAACAAACGAAGAACTAGTATCATGAAATTTTTCAGAGAGCTTCCTTCACAAGATGATGACGGTCAAGTTCTCCCAATAAGTGGCCTTTGGAACACAGCTATGGCACATCCTAATGATCCAGAGTTCATTGAGTTAGGTATATTTGAATGCATGGCTGCACTTATTTGGAAAGGCTTAAAGAACCGCCGCTGGCTATCTCATGATCAAAATATCTACATACCTTATTATGCTGCTCATATAATTGGATCTTACACCATGAACATGGAAGATTTTGCTGAAACTGCAGTTAATGCTGGTGTAATCCCGCCTTTGGTTGAACTTCTAAGGGGTAGGTTGACTTGGGTTGAACAAAGGGTTGCTGTACGGGCTTTAGGACACTTAGCTACATACGCAAGCACTTTCCCTGCTGTAGCAAGTCATGGGGAGATTCTTGAACTTTGTATCCAATTAGCAATGAGTTCCCTTGAGATTGTTTATTCTCATTTTTATCAGTATGCTGACAGAAGACTTAGTTACCACTGTGATCTTCTGACACGCGGCATGGGTGGTGTAGAGATGGAGTCAAGGAAAGCTGAGGAATGGGCTAGTCAATTACAGTGTTGGTCTCTTCAACTTATAAACTGTTTTGCATTCAAGCCTGAGTTTCTTTCTACGATATGCAACCCAGAATTTCTTGTAAAACTTCCTGGTATGTGGGGTGGACTTGTTAATGAAAATTCACCTGCGGGTATAGGCTTATTAAGAACAATTTGTCATCACAAGTTTGGAAGAGGACCTGTTAGCAGCTGCCCTGGTGTAATCGAGGCATTATGTAATATTGCACGGTCATCAGATGACTGGCAATATATGGCTATTGATTGTCTTCTATGGTTGCTACAGGATCCTAATACCTTCCATAAGGTAATATCTACTGAAATTTGTTTTTGAATAAATTCTACTATCATACAACACACTAGATTCTTTCGGTATCCATTATTGTTGGTTAAACAAAAAAAGTAGTTGACTGCATATCTTTTGTTTTCATACAGAAATCTTATCTCTTTAACTTTTTCCCTGGACCAAATTGGAGTAAATATGATTCTGCTAACATTTGGTTTATAACTCCATGATAAATATTCTTATGCAAAGTGAAATAATATGTTAAATTAGGTTATAGAAAAGGCAGCACCTGCAGTTTTGGACTTAGCAGAGATCTCGACTCTTGGGGATCACAAAAAGCTTGGAGATTCCATTCTCAATGTTCTCCAAGAATGCATTCAATCACATGGAACAGGTCGCAATTCAGTCGGTAACCAAATAAAAGAAGACATTGAAGAAATATTGCATTCAAGAGAGCGATTCAAATGGGAAAGAAGTATGCCAAAAGAGGATCTCCATATCAAACAAGCTGCAGCATTGGTAGTAAAACTAGAAGGTAATTCCTTATTTTCATCAGGAAATATCTCTGGAGCAGCATCAAAGTACTCAGAGGCACTTGCATTATGCCCAGTAAGATCAAAAAAAGAAAGAGTTGTGTTATACAGCAATCGTGCCCAGTGTTATTTATTATTGCAACAACCATTAGGTGCTATAAGTGATGCTACACGTGCGCTTTGCCTTCACAGTCCAGTTAATCGACACGCTAAAAGCTTATGGAGAAGAGCACAGGCTTATGATATGTTGGGTTTGGCTAAAGAAAGCTTATTGGATGCTATTTTATTTATAAATGAGTGTTCTCAATCAACGGATCCTGACCTGTCTTCTAGGCAGAACAAAGTGCCTGATTATGCAGAACGGTTGGTTAAAAAACAAATGCGTGCTGCTTGGTTGTTTAGAGAAGCTGCTATTAAACATGGGGGAATTGATTGTGAGGCTGATGTTGGTGATGCTTATGGGCAAGGGACTGATGATTCCGAATGGGAAACTGCTAGTGAAAGTGATGTAGGAAATGATGGTAGAAAAGAGACGAGTAATAATGATGGTGAATGGAAAAATGATGAGGGAATTAGTGATAAGATTGATAAACTTTCTTCAAGAGGTAGTTTCTATCATTTTGTTTTACTAGTTAAATATCATAAATTGATCTTAAGTTTCGTTATTAATCAATGTTGAAGTTTAACAACCCCCCCCCCCAACCCACACCCACACCACCACCACCACCACCACCAAAGAAAACAATAATAAAAAAACTCGGTGCATCGTCTTGTATGTGCACATGCTGATGATTAGTTACATTGACATTTTGTTTGAAATACTGATATATTGCAGAAATGAAACGTTGATAAGATTCGCAAGAGGAAACATGAAAGTAAAGGTCAAAAATCAACACCGAGCCTTAGAAAGAACAAGTGGGTTGTCATCTTGTTCAACACTAGTGCCAGTCTTTTCAGGTTCCTGCAAATGCAGATGACCCGTTGAATCACTTATTATTGTGTGTGTGCTTTTTATTTCTTTCTTTAGCGTGAAATATGATTGCATGGTCCCAAAGGATTGTACATTATTATTATTTCTTCGTGTGATTTTGGTGTGTCTTTATTTCGCGTGCAAATGTGTATAAACCCTCTGGGAACTTTCGAGTAATAATAGTTTATTTATATATTTGTAAAATGTTATGGTCTAAGCATTCGGAGTGAATCAATGTTGCCATTTTAGTTTCTGAATACTCGACAAAAGGTCATGGACTAACTATATATGAAGCAAAACCGGTGATCATTTTCCTGATGGCAGTGAGTCATAGGTTTGTTACTGCAGTTTGTTTCTTTTCTTTTGTTTACTTTGGGAGTCCTGAATTTGTAAGTTCACCACTAAAAATAATTTGTTGTTTCTTTGCTTTTACAGGGAGGTGAACCTGATCTGATGGCTATTGCAAAATTGGTCATTCTGAACGGACCTTTACCAGAGGATCTCTTATTTGATAACGATAGGGTTCAACCGAAAAAGTTGTAAAAAAGCATCAACTCAATACGATGGTGAATATTCGTTGTCCAAAACAATGCCTTGGCTTCAAAGAAAATGGGTCAAATGGGTTGAAAGTCTCCCAAAGTTTGTTTTAAATGGGTCAAATGGGTTTATGAATTATTGTCAACGACTCACTCACTTTGTCGCCTCTTATAACATCCCAATTTTTTTTTATTATTATTAATTTATTTATGTCAATCTCAAAGGTTTCAAGGAAATGTTATGTTAGAGAGGTGTTTTGTATTTTGGTTTCAACCTAAAGGGGGGGGGGGGGGGGGGGGCGGCCCAAACAGGGTACATCTCATAGTTGTCACAAAACATACATTCATAGCTCTTAAACTGGAAATCTGAATCAATTACATTGGAATACTTGTTTAGAAACATTCAAAATCTACAAGGGATTAAAACTTTTAAACATCTTTGTTCATAATCTATCATAATAGAGCAGCCCATCGATCCATGCTCTCCAAGCCCTCGAAGCTTATATGTCTTTCATTCTCTGACCTAATTTGTATACTAAAAGTCAGATATATTGAGTGAGTTCTATCTTTACTTTCATAGTCATAAACTTTACCTGGTATTAGCTTTCTTTTATTATACACTAGGTTAGAATCCCGTGTATTAAATGGGTTGAATAAATAGAGTTTTAGAGAGGAGAAATTGAACTTTGTTAGGCATGGTTCGATATATGATGAGTTGAAAAAAACTTGCTTCACTTCTTCTGAAGTTATGCTATCGAAACCAATGCTCGAATTTTCAATCCGGTTCCAACCAAGAAAGTAGATAAGACACCGTATGAGATATGACATGGGAAGAGTACCATACTGTCCTACTTAAGGGTCTAAGGTTGTGAAACATACGTTAAACGTGAGACTTCAAACAAATTAGAACCTAGATGCGAGAAGGTTGTTTTCTTCGGTTACCCAAAAGAAACCAGAGGTTATTATTTCTACCACCCAAGTGAAAACCGTGCTTTCATAAATCATAAAGGTCATTTCCTTGAGAAGGAATTTCTCACGAAGGGACCAACTTGGAATAATATGAATCTAGAAGAAATTCAGGAACCATAAATAACCGAACTTGAGGTTGAAACCACCGAATAACAAGGACTTGTTGTACCTGAAGCAAGAGTAGTTCAGGAATTTGTTGTAATAAATGTTTTCAGAACCAGACGTCTTAGAAGTTCATCGGTCGGATTGATCGGACCGGATTTAAGAGCCGGATGACGTAATAAATAATATAAAAATAAAAAATATAGAAATATATAAAATATAAGAAAAAAAGGTTAATAATGAAATATAAACAAATTTAAAAACATTGATAATATTTCTAATACTAACTCTTCTAAAACTTTAAAAATATTAGTTTATATTTTATTGATAAACTAGTGTGTCCATGTATATGTAAAATTTTCTAGTGTTGCAAATGGATTTTTTTTAATCAAGTGTTTATTAACACATTCTAACAAAGAAGTAACAAGTAAGTAGGTTGCTTCAATGGTTATTTCATGTTATGTATAATTGCAAGTTCAAATCCAGGCAAGGACATTTGATTTTTAACATTCCCTTCCTTCCATTTAAGTTCTCCTTTAATTTCACTATTCTGAATTGTCTCACTATCGCCCACATGAATTCCCCCTCTATAAAAAGTGCAAGCACCTTGAAATTCATTAAAACGGTCCGATCCGGTTTACGGTTAAAGAAGGTCAAGAATTTACGTAATTCTACAAGTATGCATTTTTTAGATCGTATTGACAAATAATCACCATCTCTGAATTATACAAGAAGTGTTTATAATTTTAAAAAATTGTATTCAATGAATTATATAATAATCAAATATCAACTTTTTCTAATTTAAAATGAAACCATTTTCAATAAAAAGACCGACAAGTTGCAAAAGATATTGGAGGAGATCAAGTCGAGTTCTTATCTTTGTTAAAGCATATGGCAAAGTGCCAAATCTTGGAATGGAAATCGTGATGTAATTTCCTTAACAAAAAACATTGGTGTTTGTATATGATTCTAGCTCATTGCTTGATTTTTAGATTATTGGATTTTAATAATCCCATATTTTACCAATTGGTCAATAATAATCCCAACTGAGAATATTTTTATCATCGGTCCCTACTTTCAAACTATTTTCTTACATTGGACCCCCCGTTAAGAAAACTTAACGCCGTTAGATTTTATATGACGTGAACATCTGCAAACCGCCGGAAAGTCGAGCCAATCTAGCAGTGGTCTCGTGATGGGTTTTGAAATTGGCTCTGATGATGTTTAACTGGTCTCGTTTTTTCGGCAAGTCCAAACAGAGACAACAGTGCTGTTTAACGAAACCAGTTAAACACCACCAGAGCCAATTTCAAAACCCACCGCGAGACCACTGCTAGCTTGGCTCGACTTTCCGACAATTTGTAGATGCCCACATCGTATAAAATCTAACGACGTTAAGTTTTTTTAATCGGGGGTCCAATGTAAGAAAATAGTTTGAAAGTAGGGACCGGTGGTAAGAATATTCTCAGTTGGGATTATTATTGATCAATTAGTAAAATGTGAGATTATTAAAATTCAACAATCCTTGATTTTTTGGATGAAATTCTTTGACGTTAAATAAAATCTAATTTAAAAAATAAAATTACACATACATACACATGTAAAGGTCGGTGCATGAGGGGCGGACACAATTTATAATGTCTACTAAAAAAATTATTTTTTTATTTAATTTTCACGTTCACCTCATAATATACGCATTTAACCTATTTAATTTTCTATTAATTTAAATCTAATAACTTTCGTTCGGTGACTTTATTAAAAAAACTGAATGTGCAGTTGTGTTTAGTTTTTGTTTCTCGACATTCTGATATAAAGTTTTTTTTTTAAAACGAATTTGTATTCAAAATAAAGTATTTATTTGGTTCCGTAGGCTATAGCAAGTACCGAGACCGTACCGGTACCGTGACGAACCGAACAGATGCAGACCGAACAACATTGGTACCTGTATTGGTATTGTCGAAATCGATATCGGTGTTCGGTTTTATACATCAGTCAACTTTTTTACAACGAAACCATTGTAAAAAATGTTTGTATCTTAAACTATACCAAGTACCGGTAACGTAACGAACCGAACCGAAACCAACCGCACATCATCGGTACCGGTATAGGTATTATCGGAACTGATATCAGTATTTAATGTTATAGTTCTTGACCGTCGTAAAACATTTGTCGCTATCCTTTTGGACATATCGCCACTTTACCTTTTTATATAAAGTTTCAAATGCTATCAACATCCCTATCGTTGAATCGTGCTTATCATTATCAACGTTTAAACGTTAACTTTTTTTGTATAAGGTTTTAAATATTGTCAATGCTTTCGATAAGTTCCAAAAACACCTAGTTTATACTAGTTAGAAATATAAAAGAACATTAATAAATATTTTAGAAAGTTAATATTTATTTAAGGAGAAATTAAAGCATAGCAATAGTAGTTATTTTGGTAGTAAAATAAATAGCCGATGGGGGTGATGATAGGGCAGGGAAAGCCTTGTAGTGTCTCCATCGACACAGGTAGTAGAGGGAGGACTGAGGAGGGGGATCTCGCTCATCTTCATCATACAAACCCTAGCTTTTTACAGAGCAGATCCCCTTACATACATATACACAAAAACCCTAATAATTCCCATTACCATGGCTCAAGAACCCTCATCTTCATCCCAAACCCTAGAATCTCCTATCCACCACCACGATCTTCAACCTGTCACTTCAGACAGCAACAATCCATCTCTCACACGTAACGTATCATTCAGCCGCCTCAACGCCAAGGCGCCGGAATTCGTCCCTCGCACCACCACCGCCGCCGCCGCGTCGTCTACTTCCTCATCGTCTACCGGCACCGCTACTGTTACTTCTCGGCCCGATCTATCTCAGCCGCGGCTAGTGATTTCGCCTCCGCCGACGTCTCCGGGAATAATTCATGTATATCCGTCTCCTAATTCTCCGTTTCATGCTCCGATCCCGACGCATGTTCCGGTTTCTGTTCCCGTGCCTGTTCAAAATCATCACGGTCATCATCATCATCATCATCATCATGTGTCGCTTCAGTATCACCACCACCAGCATCACAATCACGGTCATCCACGCGGCTTTAATTGCGGCACGGGGTTCCTTGATCAGAAGGATGTTTCGGTTCAAGCGCAGCGGACAGGTCATGGAGATCCGGATTTAAAAGATGGTCTCACTGATGAAGCTACTCAAAAGATCATTAATCAGGCAGGATTAATGGATTATATCCCTATTTTTACCTGATTTTAATTTATATATGATGCTTTATTGTTTTTGCTTTTACTCTATTGCCACTTGAACTTTGTGCTGATTTCTGTTGATGATGGAGATGTGAATTCTGATTAGGTTGATTTTTGAAAGGCTATTTATGACATAATCAATGTTGATTGCACATGTACATATATTTTATGGAGAACTATGCCCCTATTAAGTGTCACCTTTTAGGCTATAAGGCTACCATGTCCATGATCAATAGTCTATTGGACCAGCATGGTTGACTGATAGATTAGTAGGAAGTTGGTTATTTGGCCTGCACTATATGACATTTTGTGGTTCAAACATATAAGTAGGAAGTGGTTATTTTGTATGCATGGTTGTTTTTATGGGCTGAGACAATATTACTCTATATCTACCATGTCACATGGGTATACTTGTCATTCATAATCCAACAAAGATTACTTGCTATGCAAGTCAAATCTGTGCGACATTTTGGTCAGCTACAAGATTGCATCCTTGTTCACTATTTAGGTTACTTCAGGTTTTCTGGTGGTCATTGCTTGTTTGAATGAACTGGGTTACACATTATGGGGAGTTGGGGAAAGAAAACATGTGTGCTATTTTGGTGCTGACATAGTGCTAGGTATGTGTATGTCTGAGATTTACATGATGCCTTTTATAAACTTTTTCAAAGGATAGTTGAATTTTGGTTTGGAGTTGGGTACACAAAAGGAGTGGGAGGGCCAACTTTTGGATATTAGTAGGAAAAGGCAATGAAATCATATCGTGAAAATGTGAAATTGTGACATTAATTGAAATAAATACTAACTAATACTTGATAAAACTTGCATTCAGCTATGACTTCATTTCTTTTTTAAGGTATACATGGTATTTTTGATGGCCGGTTTCTGGGAATTTTCTCAAATTGTGAAGCATTGGGGTTAATATTTCATGTTTCCCATTTTTAGAACATTGAATAGGTTTATTTCAAAATGATTGTAGTTTTATGTTGTAAACACTTTCTATGTTATTGTTTTCTTTCTCACTAATGTTATTTATCAGTATTTGTTTTTATTCTCAGAATCAAGTAATATTTCTTACATTTAGTCTTAGCTCTGGCTCATGATTAGGACAGGCCACATGCAATTTTAGTTAGTGAAACTAAATCTTCCTTGTTGACAATCTCTATTTAGACATTGACTAGGTTTTTAACAGTTGGGTTATCATAGAAACCCATTGCTTTGGCATTTTGTAATAATTGGACTCTTTTCCATGCTCTGATACAACGTTGAGATGCGTAAAATTGCTTGCATACATGTTAAGGAAGTACATTTTGGACTTGCGTTTAAAGTTCTGTTGCTGCATTATTTATAGTTCATTGTTGTTTAGTGGGTGCATGGTTATCAAATAATACCTGTTGTACTTTTGATCTCCACAATTGACATTCTAGTAGTGCAAATTTTGTAGGTGGAGTATTATTTCAGTGATATAAATTTGGCAACTACTGATCACTTAATGAGGTTCATCAACAAAGATCCTGAAGGATATGGTAAGATTTATTCCTTTTAATGTAGATAAAGTATTCTTGTACCTTTTTTTCTGTCAATATTTGAGCTTGTTTAATCTTCTTGTTGGGGATTACATGATGATCTACAGTCAATGGGGCCTCAAAAGCTATCTGATATCAATTTTGTTTTTCAAATTTCCTGCTATGCAAGCTTCTGATCTATTTCTTAATGCTTTTTTTCCAGTGCCAATATCTGTAGTCGTATCTTTCAAGAAGATCAAAGCCCTTGTTAGCAGTAATGCCCAGCTTGCTAGCATCCTACGGAATTCTGGAAAGCTGGTTGTTTTTACAAACATTTTTCTAATGCCATCTTTGAACAAGTCATCTTTTCTTGTTTATGTTCAATCGTAACTTTTAAAGTTGCAATTTTCTGTAGGTGGTTAGTGAAGATGGGAAAAAGGTCAAACGCCTACATCCTCTGACTGAACCAGACATGGAAGAGTTGCAAGTGCGTCTATGATATGTTTTAATGTTGACCATCAACATTTTAGAACATTCAAGTTGCACATATATTTAATATTTTTTTTTGTTTTCTTTTGTAGTCGCGCATAATTGTTGCTGAAAATTTGCCGGATGACCACTGTCATCAGAACCTAATGAAGATTTTCTCAGCTGTTGGGAGGTACCTGATTTTCATTTAGAATTATTGAGTTTGTATAGGTTACCTTCCATTAGGTATTATGTAAGTGATCTTATTCTTTGAAATTGTACTTGATTAGTGTGAAGACAATTCGTACATGTCAGCCACAAACTTCCAATGGTGGGGCAACTTCTGCATCAAGAGCAGCAAAAGCAGATGGTATGCTCTTTAGTAACAAGGTAAGTATGTATTAAAATATTGAGATTCAGTTTTATGTTGCTAAAATGTTTAGTTTTTATGCTTCTGTTATATATGTTTTAACTATACGATCAGTCACTTATTGGTTTAGTCTTGCTGAACTTATAAAGCATCGGTGAATTATGTTTCGCCTTTCAGTTTCTTTGTTCTCTTATTTGCTGTATGAATATTTGACCTACCCTTTATTTTATACATATTTTTGGCACAGTTGCATGCTTTTGTGGAATATGAGTCCATTGAGCTTGCTGAGAAAGCAGTAAGTGCCATCATTATTTTAGATTACAATATGCTTCAGAGGTCCATTATTCAGGAATTCAGTCATATCATTTTTTTTCCTATAGGCTATGGAGCTCAACCAAGAGGGTAATTGGAGACATGGTTTGAGAGTTCGATTACTGAGACGCCCTGTATGTGCCTTAACAATACTTGATCAATTGACTGATTGCTATTTTCTCATAGGATGTTTAGGGAGTATGGGTTAAAATGGGCTCGAGTTAAAACAGGTCATTTTTAGCTTGGGTAGAAACGGGTTGGGTCGGTTGATTGACCAAACAAATTTTTTTTCTTTGTTTTTAATTTTTTTTTGTAAATATTTAGTGTGCTAATTTTAGTACAAATCAACATTATTATTATTACAATAATAATCTAAATCTTTGAATTAAAAAGATTTAGGAGGCTGTATGAATTAGAAAATAGACTCAGGGCGACTTTCAGCCCGTATGACGCGTATGGCACATCCGACCCAATTACACTTTAAGCTATTTTTTAATTTGTTTGATTGATTATTCATACAGCTGTATCAAATTTGATATTTCCTTCAAGTCTCAGGCAAAACCAACTCAATCACGTGGAAAGAAAGCAGGGCAGGAAGATGAGGCTGTCCATAAGGAAGATGACACATCTACATCAGAGCAACAATCACTGAATGAGAAACATTTAGATGACACTTGTCAACAATCTGATGGCCAGTCACATGAACATGTAGTAAGTCTCTTTTACTTCGTTCTAAAGTTTGATCTTTCATTATTCTGTACTTTTTAGTATTTTAGTGGTTAGGTATCTATGATAAGAAGTTCTCTAGATTTTTTCATGGTTTAAGGTGATTTTTTGCTCCAAAAAGTTATATTTGTCATTTTTCATATCCTTATAATATATGTTACCTTTTTACAATTTGTTTGATGTAATCATTCTACTTGTTTTTTCAGTATATTTTTGTTGTCAGTCCTGTAGGATGAGTTTCTAGGCATGCACTTTTTACTATATGTAATTAAGAGTATATAGTTATAGGGGAGGGTTCCAGAGAAAACCACATAGTTAGGCGAAAACCGAGAATACCACTAAAAAAACCAGTTTTAACCAATCATATAATAATATTTATTTTTATTTTATTTTATTTTTATTAATTTATAAGAGTATCAATGTAATATTACAAATTTTTACCAAAAAATCATTTAAGTATTGGCTTACGTATACGTAATACGTAACACATAGTGTTACGTATACGTAAACAGAAAAGAAAAAAATTGCGGTTACGTATACGTAAAACACAATACGTAAAATTATTTTTTGATAAATTGTGTAATATTATATTAATACACTTAGAAATAAATTAGAAAAATAAAAAATCTTCAAATTATTTGATTGGCCTTTAGTGGTTTTCTCGGTTTTCGCCTAACTTTGTGGTTTTCTCTTGATCCCTCCCCTATAGTTATATACTTCCTTCACAAAAAAGATTCCATATTTTTCTTAAAAAAAGCTATGTTTGACTTTGAAGAGTCAAGTTGAAGACTTGTTAGTTTCAAAGTTGGTATGATGTCTTTTTCTTTCTTAGTGTCAGCACTTCCTTAGGAGTATTATAACCAGAATTATTTGTTACTTGCTGGTGTATGAAAACTTATTGTACATGATTTTGAAAATTATCGGTTTAACTGTTTTTAGTGTCACGAATCGCATGAATTGGATTCCCTGTGAGGATGATAAACGTGTTCTCAAATTCACCTGATAATGTTATTTAAAATGACTGTTACTCAAGGAATTTACCACGATGAACGATTTTAGAGGTGGCAAAATGGGCGGGTGGGTTGGGTAATGGGGCCAGTTGGGCACAGTTTTTGTTACGGTCTGAGTTGGATTACCTAAAACACTTTCTGTCCGGAGTTTTTAATTTTTTATAAATATTATATAGTAAAGAAAAACTATGTTATATCTACTGTAACCTAGGGTTTTTTTGCAAATCAAGTGATTTAGGAGGTTTTATGCACAGTAAAAATAAAATTTGGGTGACTTTTGACTTTTTTTCTTTTAACCTTATCTTCTTTATTTTACTTGTTTGACTTGTTATATATAAAACACATGACACCTGTATGTAGTGGAATCGTTTAATAATTAATATATGTAGCAGGGGGAAGATCACCTAAATGACAAGGAAGGTGGGCATAAGAAAGGGCGGAACCGTGGCAGAGGCAAAGGGCGTGGTCGACCTCAATACAACCATCACAGCAACCGTGGGACCCACATGGTAACACCATCTTCAACCAATCCAGTTAGCACTGAGCATCCGGTTATTGGGAAACAACCTCCCGGACCCCGCATGCCAGATGGCACCAGGGGATTCTCTTTGGGTCGTGGGAAGCCCGTGAGTGTTCCGGTTGATAGTTGCATATCATAAGGAGGTAGTCAAAGTGAATGTGGGGTGGGATGGAATAATCTGTGGTGAGTGTTGGGAGTAGGAGAATATTTTCACTTTTTACTGGTTTGAGTGTTGTGTATTTTAAAGTAAAGATATGATATTGGGTAAAAACAGAATGTGGGCTTTTTGATATACTGTTTTTCGAGGTTAATTCCCTTTGTGATTCTTGTTTGCTTATGTAGAATACAAGAAGAAAACACCTTTGTGGGAGTTGGGCCGGGTTGGGTGTAGACATGATATGATTGATGAAGATGTATTAGTTGAGTGTTCTCTATGTCCACAAGTTTCATCCGCTTTCTGTTTGGTTTGGTCTTTGTCATGTCATAGATCGATTTATTGAGTTTGAAAATTGGTCTGGGCGTAGACCCCTACCCGCAATTTTTCTTGGTTTTTTTGGTTCCATTTTCTTCAAAGAAGTGGTTTGAAGTTTGGTTCTAGGTAGGTCTCAACAGTTGAGCCAAGCTAGCTTAGGTTTGGAATTGGGCTCGATATTATACGAGCCAGATCACGACTTGAAAACTCTTAACAAGTTAAAGTTTTAAGCTTGAAATTCGCTGGGATGAAGTTCAAGCTGGGTAGCGGCTCGATGGGTCATCTTAAGTTAGTCTAACGGGTCAAGTTGTGTCTACTCAAATTAGTCAATCGGTCAAAAACGGACAACTATTATAAAACTTGTCACCACCCATGACCATTGATTGTCTCCACCACCTACTTGTTGTCATCGGCACCACCGACAGTCCAACACTGCCGCTGTCACCAAAACCACTGCCGCCACTTCGCTGCCACCGCGCCATCACTCTATCACCACTACCGCCACTGACGTGACTATAGCGACCTCGACCGCCGCCGCCGCCTCCCACCGCCACCATCAACACCACCATTGTCGCCTCTCTCTACCAGCACCACCCCCAACACCACCTCATAGTTGTCCACCCACCGCCGCCACCTCCACCATTACCACTAGCCACCACAAAAAGGATATAGTGGGTGCGGTTATTTTAGTACTTTTTTTCTTAAACAACTAAATTCAACCTGACTTATTTTTTTATCAAAACCTGTTTTGACTCGAACTCATTTTGCTCATAACACACTATCACCTGAACCCGCCTGACCCGTCACCCGAACCCGCTCGACCTATCCAGTTTGCTAGGCTTACGAAAAACCCTAAAATAATACGAGAATTTATAAAGTGAACACGATAGTAAAGAAAAGATTGGTGGGTTTTTGTTAGAGACAACTTGGGTTTGCTTGAAAATTATACAAACTGATTTTGAGTAAGTATCTTTCAAACTATTTTCGAGTGTCCCCTCTTGTGGGGCTCAGGGATAATGGGGTTGTGGCGAGCCATGCTGCTTTAAAGGCGGAATCATGCAAAGTTGTTAAACACGAGAAATCTTGTTTAGAGAACCAACACGTGTTTATCCCTTTTGCTTTTGATACTTTTGGGTTCCTAGCACCGGAGGCAGTGAAATTCCTAAACAGGGTTCAACGATTCGTGCATAGTAATATTTCGGCCCCTAAGACCCAAAGCTTTGTTTTTAGTAGGATCGGTTTTGCTATTCAAAAGTGGGTTGCAGCGCAACTTGTTGCCCGTTTACCTGCCACTTTATTGTAATCGTCATTCTTTTCAACATAAATTGAAATAAAAAAAGTTCAAACTATTTCAACAACACTAGTTCCAGGTTTAAAACATTTTAAAAACAACTCATTTTCTTTTCCAAAATTTAGAATTTCAATTATTGTTCTAATTTAATTTTTCCCTTGTGCATGGCCTCAAAGTTGACCCCGGCCTACCAATCCCATGAGTAAACCAAATTGAACACTATCAAAATCTTTGGATGACTCATCATATGTCTTGATATTGCATCTCTCTCCATCACTAAACCATTTTTAATTAAGTTTAATAAATTAAATAAAACTTAATAAAAATATATAATTAATTAAAATTAAAAAGAAACTAATATTAAAAAAATACAATAACTAAAACATTTCATTAACTAACAAAATTAAAAAAAATTACATAAATTTAAAATAAAGGCTTGTATTTATAGTAATTTGAAAAATAGACGTCGGGATATAGCCGTTAAAATATAGTTGTTTAAACATAGCCATTGAAATCATTTTACAAAGCCGTATAGGAGCTCAAAAAATACTTATTTTAAACATATCAAAATGTTGATAAAAAAAATAAACAAAACTGTGTATTTAGATTTTTTTAAAAGTAAATGAGCTAAGTTAATTGACAAAAATGAAATGTAAATGAGCTAAGTTAGATTTAAAAATCCACAAAATTCCCACCTCATTCGGTACCGTCCCCACCTCATTCCGTGTGGATTTTTACGGTACCGAATGAGGTGGGGACGGTGTTCCTTTCGGTTACTCACGGTACTACACTGTTCCCGCAACCAGTCAACCACTCCCACTACATGTCTATGAATAATATATAATGTTTTGAAATGTATAAACTCTATGATTATTCATGTGATTAAAGTGAACCTGTTTCTTGGTATGAAACCTACAATAAACCCAATGCCCAACAGAATTTTGAAAGTTTTCCTCAAAGGACACTGGAAAAGGATATAAAATAAGAAAAAAAGTAATAATAATATTTCTTTTTGCTCTTTAGTCGGAAAAAGAAGGAAAAAAACTCGTGTTTATAATCATTTGTGATTTCTTGTGGTGGATTATGGATAGAAACAGAAATAAAACTAATAGTTTTACAATTTTATCCTTTATATTATAGAAGTATAAGAATTGTATAGATATTTATACCTATTCTTTTAAGTTGGATACATATGACATATATAACAACATAATGTGCTCTCTTTCTAAGGGGTATGCATTGAATGAGGCTATATAATTTTTTATGTTTTTTTTGAAAGAGAATTCAAAAAACCTATTAGAATGTGGTATTCCGAATTTCAATTCGATTTAAATAATTGAGTTAATTTTTTTTATTTCCTACTTATACCTTACCAATAACTTTGCTATTAAAAGGATTTTGCTGGATACGTTTGTTTGTTCTCTTAGACGTAGGGATGAGATTGGTACCGTAATGGTACTGTACCTGCATAAAAAATAGTGATACTGAATTTGAGGAGAAGTGGGTATCGAATACCGTACCGATACTTTACCACTTTGGTGTTTTCCCTTTTTTAACTAGAAAATTGATAAAGTTTGGTAAGGTTGAAATGCCGATTATTCTTGATCACTCATTTACGGGTCTTAAGATGCCGATACTAAAATAGCAAGTGACATTGGAATTGGAAGTATATTGCACATATAATAGTGTAAAATTGGATTGATGTTCAAGCACCTTGTCATTTCTTGTCATTGATATTTGCGTTTATATGCATCTTACTTGTTCTAAAAGAAGATGCCAAATAAAATAATCACTAGGTATGAAAATTCTAAAAAAAAAAACGCTTCAGGTTTCCTAATCGGTACCAATCGATAAAGTACCGAAACATACCGATATCGATTTTTACGATACCAAAAATGATAAAATCTAACACCGGTATCGATATCGATTTGACTCGGTCAGTATAGTACCAGTAATCGAGAAAAAAAATCTATCCCTACTTAGAGGAGACTCACAATTTTTTATTTAAACAATTTTATATTCAACCCACTTATATAATTATTTAAATGAAAAAACAAAGGGTACAAAAAGGAAACAAAAAATGAAACACCTTTTCTCCTCAAATTCCCAACCCCACTCTATCTTTCACACACACAACCTGCAACCAGAGCAGAAGCCAACAGATAATAAACCCAAAACCTTATTCACCCTCAACCAAAATTGTCCACACTCCGATTGCTCGCCGGAGAAACTAATCGTCGGCGGAGGAAAATTGAATAAGAATGACATCTACGAGGCTGCTATTGTCGCCTCTCCTCACCCCTTCTCCTACTGCTGTTACAATTGCTGCTGCTTCACGTCTCTTTTCATCTTCTTCTTCATCTTCTTCGTTTACTTTTAGGGTTTCTGGTCCACAAATTCCCTCCACCAGGAAGCCGGTAACACTCCGCTCTCTATTTCTCTATCAATTTCAATTTGTGTTTGATATGTTTTGGAATTGATGAAGTTTGATATAGATAGGGTTTCAATTTGTTTGATGTAGATAGTGTTTTGATTTAATTGACAATTGATTTGTGTATGCTGGGAATATGTGATAAGTTTTAATTTGTTTGATTTCATATATTTGTATTCATAGATTTGATTGTTGAAAAACCTGTGATTTTTCTGATTAGATCTCAATCAAATGCTCTTGGTTTTTGTTGTATCCTTTTCTGTACAGTATACCAGTTGAAGAAGATGGTACTAGTTTCTGTAATTAGAAATCCTAATTAATGAGCACATTGTGGAGACTCACTAGTACTAATAGTGTGACTTAAGGGTTCCTTTTAAATTTTCTTTGAATAGAAGTCCCAATTAATCTTTGTTTGTTTTTTATTTTATGTTGGGATTGTTACTTTGCTTTCTCCGTGCTTGCAGACATGCCCTTTTTGTAGTTTCTGAAAAAAATGTAATGAGTAATGACTACTTGAACTTGATCCCTAAAGTGCCGGTTCGCATCTCCTCACGAAGTCATAAATCATTACATGGTTTTTACCCGAAAATTTCTCCATTAATACGTTATGAGATCTTATACCTTAGGGCTTAGGCTGTCTTGATGTCTTAAACCTGTATTTAGAGTTGGGAATAAGCCTTCGAGTATATGTTTTCTTAATATGACTTAAATTTTCTGTAACTTTAAGATTGATGAAGCCTGGTGTGTCTTAAGGTGCAAATTATGTTGAAAACAGAAGATTGGAACTTATAAGATTATTACATGTATACGGAGGATTGAATTTTTCTTCACTTGAACTGCTTGTTTCAAATGATTACAACATTTTTATAGATCACTTATTAGTAGAGAGTTTCTTTTGCAAATCTGAAGTTCATGTAATAATGTATCAAAAGGCAACTTGCACACAAGGTAACCATGAAAAGACAACTTGTACACAAGGTGTCAAGGTGACTATGTTAAGACAACTTGTATACAAGGTCACCATGAAAAGACAACATGCACACAAGGGCATCTCCTATGTATATGCCAAAACACCGTATTTGATATTTTCGTGTAAAAGTTCATCTCCAACCAAGACACCGAATTTGGTGTAAACTACTCATTTGGCCATTTTGCATCCAATTTGGAGCAAAACCATTCACCACACCAAATTTTTAAAAGTTTCATTTTAACCCTTTTGAATAATATCTTTCTATTTTATGCCCTTGTCAATATGGATTAATTAATATAATTGGTATTTACTTAATATAAATGATGAAAATTACTTTTTACAAAGTATATTATTAAAACAATCTCATTGGGATCTTTATACGGTCCAAAATTGAACATGAAATTTGTTTTTCTTTTAAATGTGCATTTTTAATTTTTATAATAAGTTTTGCAGTTACTTACTTTGTTAAAGAATTAAGTAGATATAAAATGAAATGTGCCTGAATACCATTAATCTTTATTTACTAATAGTTAGTTTAATTTTTTAACTATCATTAATTTAATTTTATAAATAAATTTAACTCTTTAAGTTATTATGCATTTAGTTTTATAAATAAAAGAGTTTAATTGAAATAAATTACAATCAATCAATCATATTCAGTAATATCCCACTCATATATTTAATTGAAATAAATTACAATATATATGTTAGTTAACCAGTTTAAAAATATTTTGTGCAAGCATTTGGTGTATACACTGAGGTGAAACCAAATTTGCTGTAAAAATATGCCCATTTTGCACCAAATGTACACATTGATGATGCCTTTAGTTAGTAGAATTGTAAATGTTGAGTTTAATCCGTGGCTACACTATTAAGGTTAGACCTTTAGGGTTAGATCTTAGAAGAGTATATACATATTGTAAATGTGGAGTTCATTTCAGGTGTTTGGTTATCTTCAATGTAAGTCTATGCTTCAGTTTGAATAGGAAAATATACCAAGGCATCATTAGATTATGTAAAGGTGGCAATTTTGACCCATTTATTAATGAATGGGTCGATTAAAGTTATGTTTTATATCTAAATGGTCGAAGGGGTAAAAAAAGAACTAAAAATAAAGGGCTCAAATTTGTCAAAACGCATCAAAAATTGCTGAAAATGTATTTTTGAACTTCCTTAATCGGTCTATTAAAAAGTATTTTACTATTGAAAAATGTAATTTCTGCAATCATTTTTCCAACTCATACATAAAAAATAAATACTTTGGACAAAAAGCGTTTTTACTCAACCTACCACACTCCAAAACTATTTTGACCCAGGACAGTTTTGATCTGTTATCAAACGAGCTCATTTTGCCATCTCTACAGTAAGGCAAAGATTGGTTTTGTATTGAAGAATAACCAAATAGAATCTGCCAATTGAAAAGAAGTGGTAAATGTTTGATCCGGAAAATGAAAAAAAAAGAGTAAACTGCAGTTTTCGTCCCTGAGGTTTACACCAAAAATCACTTTACGTCCCTTCTTTCAAAATCTGCTATTTACGCCATCATACTTTCTGATTTCATCACTTTTCGTCCTTGGACCAAACTTCCTTTAGTCAATGGTTAGCCTTCAGGGGCAATGTTGTCTTTTCAGTTCATATTTTGAGGCTATTTTGGTCTTTTCCACGCCAACACAAAACTCAGATTTCTAGACCATTTTTCGTGATAGAATTGTTATCTACAATATTCCCTTTTTTTTCCCTGAGTTTGTTCAGATTTCTAGAAATCTTATCAACTAAATTATCCCAAACCGACTTATCAACAACTCGTAACAACCTACCATTATTTTGAGACCCGTTTTCGGTTACGAAAACACAAGGAGATGAATCAAAAGCAGAAGCGGATAGAATAGAGTCATTAGGGCACACAAACGGGATTTCAGTAGATACGAACGGGATGCGATGGGATTTGGCGGAGCGGATTAACGAGGCTTGTTCGGAAGGGGTGTTGTTGGAGTGAATGATCCCGATGCCGCCGAGAGAAGCCATGGCTACGGCCATGGATGATTCCGTTCGGAAGGGGTGTCCATCGGAGAAGCGACGCAGGGGACGGAGAGGTTGATGTTTCGGGAGAGTTTGGTGGATAGCTGAACGGAGTCGGCGGGGAAGTCGATGTAGTGAGGGAGGAAGATGACGTCATCGTAGGTGTAGGAGTAGCCTTGGGTGAATAATTTGGTGGCCGGAAATCCGTCTTCAATATCTTCGAAGTTGTTGGCCATTGATAGGCGAGGGTTTTAGCAGAAGAGGAGAGTAGGGGTTCTGATGAAGTGGCATTGATATATAGCAGGACTAGAGAATACAAAAGACCAGCTTTATGTCTGATGAAGAAGATGGTGATGACTGATGAAGAAGATAGGGGTGGTGATGATGAAGATGGGGTGAGGATGAAAAGTGTTAAGACTTTTGTAACCTCAGGGATGAAAACCGTTAAAGCAAAAGGGGCATTTTAGTCATTTCACCAATTATTTAACAGATCCATAACGGACGTTTGGTCCGAGGACGAAAAGTGATGAAAATAGAAACTACGAGGGTGAAAATAGGAGATTTTTGAAAGGAGGGACTTAAAGTGATTTTTGGTGTAAACCTTAGGGACGAAAACTGCAGTTTACTCAAAAAAAAATATCACTTGAGATTGTTTGGTCCTCTCTAGCATAGATATTATATGTATCTCCCCTGCACTGTGATTCATATTTCATAGTTCCATGATGCAAATTAAAACGAAATTATCAAATGCAGTAAGCCTAAAGATGGATATACTTGAGTAGTTATTCAAGTGAGAGCTTTCTACTTTGCATGTCTATATATTACAGTTTTGTTGCAGCTCGTATATAAACTTATTGGCCAAAACCGACTAATTGGCCCCTAAATAGTCAGAAGCAAAACTAAATGTTTTTATCGTTAAAAACTGATTATCACTCATCAGATGATCAGTTTTAAAACACAAACCCAATACACTCCTAGTCATGCTATTTGATTGTCAACTTGAGATTGATAATTGTTTCTTTGAATGCTCAGTTGGTTTTCACTGATAATTTACTACCAGGGCCCTCTGTTTTTATAGTGGCTTTGTGGCAAAAGACATCAAGGCATTGTTTGTTTAAAGATTGAAGATGGGAACGAAGTGAATCTGTTTGGGGGTTCTGATGATGAATTTGGAACTCAAGTTCCAACCCAGGCCCAAACCGTTGTGGAAGGCTCAGGTGTAGTTCTTGTCTCAGAATATAAACCTTCCCCTGATGTTGATTACCTACAGGTACGTGCTATATCTTCTTGCCATTCATTTATTGTTAGTATAATTAGCAGAAGTTATTTCTTGGATAACTTCAGAGGTGGAAAATGGGTGGGCCGGGCAGCTTGGGTAATGACCAGAATGATTTTTACAGGTTGAAACAGAACAAATTTTTGTCCAGAGTTCATATTCCTTTTTTATTAACAGTTGATATGTTAATTATATCATATCAATAATAATTTATTTTTTTAAATAAATTTATTAGGAGGTTTTATGCATGAAAAATATTACACTTTGAGTGCTGAGGGCGGTGATGGGTTGAGGTTGGCGGTGACACAAGCGAACCCTAGATGGAGGGGGAAAGAGAGGAGGGAAGGAGGTGGAGTTAGCAGGAAATTGGGAACGTAGAGAGAGAGAGAGATGGAGGATTGGGGGGGGGGGGGCATTTGTTTTTTACAACCACAATTTTTTACCCCTTAGTCTTGAAAGTAGTTTAAAAATAACTACTAAATTTCCCAAAATTAATGGTAAAAAACCTCTCTTTAGACACGTGTGGCATTTTATTCAAAACCTTTTATTGTTGACTATTAGGTTTGTGTTTTTGAATTTCAGGTGCATTTAATTATTCTCATCATATTATTTACTTCTCAGGAGTTACTAGCAATTCAGCAACAAGGGCCACGAAATATTGGCTTTTTTGGGACACGAAATATGGGATTCATGCATCAAGAGCTCATTGAGATTCTCAGTTATGCTCTGGTCATAACGGTATATGCATGTGGAGATACTTTTACTTTATTGCTATACTTTTTGTCGGGTTGGGTAACGGGTCAAAACGAGTAATTTCTTTAGTACTTGTTGAAGCCAGCCACCACAAACATTTTTTTGTCAGTTTACTTATTTTAAATAAAATGGTTAGTTATGGTAACAAAAAACAGTATTCTTACACTATTAATATAAATTTCAAAAAAACAATTTAGGAGGTTTTGTTGACTTAAACATGACATTTATTCTTTGTTGCAGAAAAATCACATCTTTACATCTGGAGCTTCTGGTACTAATGCTGCTGTAATTAGAGGTGCACTAAGAGCTGAGATGCCAGAATTGCTTACTGTTATATTGCCTCAAAGTTTGAAAAAACAACCTCCTGAGAGCCAAGAGTTACTTTCAAAAGTAAGACTTTAGTTATTTTCTCATTATTTTTCATTTGTTGCATTGCAAAATTTATTGTTTAATAAGGCGAATTTAATGTCGAATTGAAACTCTTCTTTTTTCTACTAATCTAGCTTGAATCGGTGTATTTTAGCTGGTCATTTTTGTTAAAATTTAATACATTCATTATCATGTAGCATGCATATATTGTGGACCATATAAAAAATATCAACATTTTCAACTGTACTGACATGTCACTACTCATCTGCCACGTCAGATTTTTTGACCTGGAGCGTATACGCGTTGAGGGTTTTTATGGGTGAAAAAAAAAGATAATTTCCTGAAATCGAAATCGGACAAGAGTTGGTTACCTTTTTTATTTTTTTATGCAATTAACCCGTCTGTTTTTGTTTGACTATGCGTGATAATTAATATAAGAATTCTGCTGATATGTGCAAAATAAATACTTATCCATTTACATGATTCTTGATAAAGTATTAAAGGCTGAAAGATTTATGGGAAGAGTTACAGCTTCTCTCTTGGATATGCAGGTAAAAAATGTGATTGAAAAACCTCACAATGATCATCTCCCATTGATTGAAGCCAGCAGGTTTGTCAAATCTTTAAATTAACCACCATTTTTATACAGATATTCTTTTTCACATAGTTATGGGTGTTGAAACTGATTATCTTATTAATAATCAAAATTTGCATAATACTATGATACTAGTTGCAACAAAACTTATGTGAAAGTAGGATACTCCAAATTCGAAAAGTTTTATAAAACGTTTTTGGTGGAAAAAAATGTGAAAAGATCTGAAATCAGAGAGGCTTGTAGACCCATGACGCTGAACGAGATATTCGAATACCCAATTACCCTTTTTTAACCAAATTTGAGATATTAACCTCTCACAAGACCTACCTCCCTTTTTCACAAGAATGTCTCATTGTAGGTATTAAATTTTCAATATTCAGAATTTGTCAAACACCATCTCTTATAGCCAGTTTTATTATAGGTGATTATCTTATTCCAGTTATTCAAAATCACAAGATCACTTGCAAAACGCGTTAGCACTCATGAGTAGGATTGCTAAACATCACCAATTTCAAATATAACCCATGGTTTAATTTGTATTATGAAATACTCATGAAATTGCAGGCTGTGTAACATGGATATCATATCTCAAGTGCAGCAGGTCATCTGCTTCGCTTTTCACGACAGCCGATTGCTTATGGAAACATGCCAAGAAGCAAAGAATCTTAGGAAAATTGTAACCCTCTTTTACCTAGATTGATTGATTGATTGATGATTAGGTATTTTTGTGTACACATGATGCAGCACACCACTACTCATTTCTGCTGATTTTTCTTTGCAATCATTATAGAGAAGTCACCCCCTTTTGCAATTTAATTGTTATTGTTATTATTTGTTTGTTATTGTTTTTTAGACAAAGTAAACAACTTGAAAGGTGTAGGATACAATTATGTGCAATATATACTTGTGTAATTTCATTTGCATTCACATGTATTGGATATACTTTCAATAGAGTCAAATAGGGGAAGGTTACACTAAGAAGTGAATTTTCTCTAAGAAACCTAAGAAACTGAGTCAAATGAACTCCGATTGAACTAATTTCAGCGGCGTTGGAACCGGCTCGTTGAAATAAAGCCTAGAGCTAAAACCTAAATCTTAAAGCTAAACCCTTAAAGCTAAACCCAAAAATCTAACCACCCCACCCCCACCCCTCAAAAACCTAAATCCTCCAACCCCCACCCCACAAAAACCTAAACCTACCCACCCCACCCCACAAAAAGCCTAAACCCCCCACCAAAAAAAAAACCTAAACCTTAAAAGCTAAATCCTAAGGCTATAAACCATAAGGCTAAAACCCTAAAATTCAAACGTAAAATCTAAACCTTAAAAACTAAACCTTAAAAGCTAAGATGGTAGAGTTCGACGAGACGGTTCCAACGTCACTGAAATTAGCTCAATCGGAGTTCGTTTGATATCGTTTCTTAAGGTTTTTGTCATTTCTTAGCGAAAAACTACTTGTTATTTGATCCTCCCCCTATATATATATATAATCTATTATCTATTATTTATACTACTTAATAAATAAAAATCCTACGGGACACGTGTCATAATTGTAGAACCCTTAATTTATATTTTCTCGACTAAACCATTCTAGCCCATTATTTTAGGCGACTAAATTATTTCTTATAATTCAATATTTTAATAAATTTATATTCCATAATTATTTAATATTTGATTAATATCAACGTAATAAAACAAAATATTTTTTGTAAATTTATTTTAAATCAGTAATGAAATAGGATTTAGATTAACATTTTCTTTTATAAAATCTAATAAAATTAAGTCATCTGGTAACTGTGGCCCTCTAAAATCTAATAATAATTTATCAACATATAAGATATTTATTTATTTTATTATTTTCATGATTTAGCGGTGGTTTTTTGGGGGGTGGGGTGGGGTGGGTAGGTTTAGGCTTTTGGGGGGTGAGGGTGGTGGTTTTAGGCTTTTTGGGGTAGGGTTGGAGGGGGGATTAGGTTTTTGGGGGTGCGGGTGGAGGAAGGTTTAGATTTTTGGGTCCGGGTTAGGGTTTGATGAGACAGTTCCAACGCCGCTGGAATGAGCTCAATCGGAGTTCGTTTGACTCACTTCTTAGGATTTCTTAGCAAAAAACCACTTCTTAGTGGAACCATCCCCTATATATATATATATTAGATTTTAAAGTTTCTTATAATAAGTGATAATTTAAAATAAGAGTAAACTGCAGTTTTCGTCCTTGAGGTTTACATCAAAAATCACTTTACGTCCCTTCTTTCAAAAATCTGCTATTTACGTCATCGTAATTTCTGATTTCATCACTTTTCGTTCTTAGACCAAACGTCCGTTAGTCAATGATTAGCCTTCAGAGACAATGATGTCTTTTCACTTCATATTTTAAGGCTATTTGGTCTTTATTTTATCCTTCTATATTAGCTTTACTTTGTCTTTCATTCATCAACCCAACATTTCTAGCATCACCTTCCACAATCTCAAGTGTAGCATCATTCACCTGGATACATACATACACACATGACAATATTTTTAAAAATCTGATAAACAAATCGCATTCGAATCATCTTAATTCAGATTTCAGAAGCCGAAATCACAAACCGATTTAGAAATACAAAGCTCCTTTGCCCTTTCCACAACTTGATTAGCAATCTTTCGTCCCGAGGTCTTTTGCTGTGACGCTGCCCGACACCACCAACGAACCCCACCTCAAAGCCGTTGTCAATAGCACACCTGCACTGCCGGAAACTCCCGTCTCCCTTTTCTCATCTCTTTATGCATTAATTATGCTTAAGTAAGGAGTCTTGTGCAAATTATCAAACTTTAGTGGCAAACATATAAAATCAGTGACATGGAGTTTTTATAATTTCATGAAATGGGTTCTCTACAAGTCATCTTCAACAAATAGCCTAGCAGCCACCCCCAAATCAAAGACAGTCTAGTTTGTGTATTTATTTGTGCTCGACAGAGAGAGATGGTGAATTCACCAGTCGTCAACACATACTCTTTATCCAGCTACACAGCAAAAGGCCTCGATGTGCAGAGGGTACTATGAAGTGATCCAGTGTCCATTCCGGTGCGTAAAAGCTCTGCTCGCTTTCGTCCACTCTGACGATCATCACCGGTTTATTGTTGTTGTTGAAGATGAAAAGTGTTAGAATGAAGAAAATGGGGGTGGTGATGATGAAGATGGGGTGAGGATGAAAAATGTTAGACTTTTGTAACCTCAAGGACGAAAACCGTTAAAAGCAAAAGGGGCATTTTTGTCATTTCACCAATTATTTAACAGATCCATAACGGACGTTTGGTCCCAGGACGAAAAGTGATAAAATCAGAAAGTACGATGGCGTAATGTAATATATGAGATATTCCGACCTATCTTTTGCACGTATTACTAAATTTAAAACTCGATTTCATGATAAATCTATTCTCGTAAAACAATAAATATTGATTAATATATAAAGAATGTACACTTGAAGCATATAAATATATATATATGTATACATATATGTGAAATTTATTTAAAGGTATAAATATATACATATATATATAAGCTCTTAAAACCTTGTAAATATATAGATAATATAAAATTATCTTAACTATTTAAAATTTATAAACTAACCTTATGGACTTATAAAACTTGTTTATTCATATAATATATATATATATATATATATATATAATAAAACATATTTGTTCAACCCAAAAGTCCAGGGACTAAAACTGTCACTTTGGAAAACTTATTCTAAACTAAATTTCAAGATTTATACACTAAATGAAAATAACAGCAAACTACAGGGTCCGACCACGTAATTTCCTCAAACTTTCGAAAACAACAAATGGTTCCAGGTTCGAGTCCCGTTCCAACCGGTTCCGAGCACAAATTTCCCAAAAACGCGAAACAGTCCAGGTTCACTGAACCTCGAGCATCCTAGCTCGCATGCGACTCGAAACCAACAACCATCAATGCTCGACTTGCCGCCACGGCCGCGCATGGGTCCGAATTTAAAGCCGTCGGCTTCAACCCCCACCTCCCCAACCGTTCACGCATTGAATGCCAGAATCGGCTATAAAATCGAACCCAGTAACATCAACGACAAAACACTACAACTCACTACTCTCTCAATTCGTTCAAACACACCTGCATTTGATGATTGGAACCGTGGACCGCGACCTCGACCTTCAATCGCGCTCTCACTCGTTACTACATCAAATCAGGTAATCCTTGTATGCATCACGATCGATTTCACGAGAGGATCAAAAGCCCTCTGTTTAATTTCATAAACAGAGGGTGATTCGATTCGTATTCGAACGATTTCGTTTCTAGGGTTCGTAGTGATTTGGGGGCGATTTGGGATTTCGTTTAAGTAAATGTTTTTCTGTGTTTATAATCGACAAGACCCGTAGTCGGGGTGGTTAAGTATGTGTGTAAACTGTGACCCGGGAGCAGGCACGGGTTCGACCCGGCCGAACCGAGTTTTGGTCTTTTTATTTTTTTTAGCCTTTTAAACAGGATTTTAAATTGTTGAAAAATTTTATAAAATTCTGAGATAGTTTTATAAACTTAAAAACGACTTCTATTTCCACTTTTGTATTCCAGAACTATTTTATTAAAATTAGTTAAAACCTATAATGTTTAATTCATTAAAAATAGTTTTAAATTCTTAAAAAAAAAATTACAAAATACTTTTAAACTTTATAAAATCCATCTTTCAAACAGAGATGATTTTATAAAATCGGAAAGGCTATTATTTCTAAAATAAATGAATATAGTTAGTTTATTTAAACACATTTATCTCTTTTTATTAAAAAGAGAAGAAAACTTATATAAATTATTATAGAACCTATATAATAATTTGAAAACAAAAAAACTCGTAAACTTTTACATTTTATAAAATGTATACTTATTCAAGGCTTAATTACGTATTTATTTGAAACAAAAATACTTTTATAAGTTATAAACTTGTGAATTTTATTTAAATACTTAAAGTCCTATAAGACACTTATTTAAGGAATTCATAAACTTATAGACTTTTAAACTTAAAAGTTCGAGATATAATCTTTATAAATTTTACTTACCTATATTTATTCCAACCTATAAATTTAGACTTATAACCACACTTTTAAACATTATTTAATTGCAAGATAAATTATGTACTAATACTTAACATTTGAATACTTTAATAAAACTTAATTATATTGATTATCTTTTATAATTATTTACCCTTAGTAATTATTTACAACTAATCTTTGATCCTTGCTTAGACTTTAAATACTTGTAATTAATAATTACTTACACTTGAAATAATTATTATATATATCTAACCTTTGTCTCAAAAAATTATCTTAATCTATGAACTTATTAAACTTCGAAAACCAAGCCTTGCTTGAACCATTTAAAAACTTTATTTTTTTAAAACTTGATTTAAACTTCATATACACAAACATTTTCGTCATCCGTTTGAAACCCCAGTCAATCCCGAATCCTAGATCCTTGTCTTAGACTTTTTACTTAAAACTTTAGACTTATATTCTTAGGCATATTGTGAGGATATTCTCCCTCAAAATCTTGCTACACTCAATCCTTGTCGGATACTCTTCATCCAATCCAAGTGAGTATACTTAGCCCCTTTTTCCTTTCTATACTTTTGGGGTGAAACATGTTCAAAATTTTAAACTTATACAATTCTTGTACAATTATGACTAGATGCTTATTCTTATGTTAAACTTGAGACTTGTATGCTTAGATTAAACTTAAAACTAGCACATTCATTAACTTTGATCAAGCTTAAGATAACAATGATAGATCTATTGCATTTGACCAATCCACCTTGATTGATTGACCCCTTCGGGGGGAGCCCTTGGTGATTGTTACTGAATTAAACTTTAAACTTGAGACTTATAAGGGTAACCTGCGGGTTATGCCTAAACTTGGTTGGATGGTTGAAGTGCACAATGTTTAAGATACTTGTTTCTCATACTTACATTATAGAATGCATATATCATAGTGAACTGTAATTCTTCTCAAATGCTTGTTAAACTGTGTCAAAACCTTTGTATCTCACCAACTATTTTGTAGTTGACAGATTATTTCACATGGTTCAGGTTTACATCATGAGACTTATTCGTGATCACATAGGATGCTTTGGACCTAGACTACTTAAATTAAATGTTGTATTCGTATTATTCTTCCTTGTATTGAATCTTAAATTATTCATTAATGAAATATCGAAACTTTAATAGTCAACCTTGTGCTATTGAACAACCGCGTCCGCCCTGACGTATAATCCGCTGTCGATTGGGGTGTGACACGTAAATAGCAGATTTTTGAAAGGAGTGACGTAAAATAATTTTTGGGGTAAAGCTCAATGATGAAAATTGCAGTTTACTCTTAAAAGAAATGTGTTTTTATTACTATAATTAGTATTATATTTAAAAAGATATTATTATTAAAAGATAGAGGTTTATTTAATAAGAGAGAGATGCGGAAAAAAAATGATAAGAATGAATATGGAGGCGACACGTGTAATGAAAAACCTTTATTTATTATATAGTATAGATTATATATATACTAGGTTAGAAACCCGTGTATTACACGAGTTGAATAAATAAAATATTAAATAGTTGGAGACGTGCACCTCATCTGAATTGGGCACATGCTCGTCTCCAATTTGTAGTTGGCCAAATACATGATCGAATGCCCAATTCCACTCTTCATCCGTCCATGTCAATGGTTCACCAGCTGGACGAGAAGGGTTTGCAAGTTGTACAGGTTCCACCTTAGGCGAAGAGTTTGCTGGAAATGGATACCCTCCACCCATATTTGAGAAGTAAAAATATAATCTTTGGAGTGAAAACTGAAAGTTGAGAACTGAAAATGAGGGTTGGAATACGTAATGAATTTATATTCGGTAGAATATAACCGTTGAAAAAGTAGCCGTTTGAAATTTTAATATATTTAAAAAAACATTTTTTATAAAAACAATTAAGAAAATTATAAAAAAACATTTTTTATTATATTTAAAAAAAGTGTGGTTTTAAAAACATTTGTTATTATATTTAAATTAAATAAATTATATTAGGAATTAAAAACATTTTAAATCCATTTTTAATTAAAAAACCATTTTTAATTGAAGAGGGGCCCACCCATAACTCAAATAAAGCGTTCAGATTTCCGGATGGGAGGCAATCCGGACGTGGCCGGACACCTCCCTCCAACGCTGCCCCTCATCCAGTTGTGAACTGGTTGAGTCTTTACAGCGGCGGCTCAACCAATCTGGGGGCTCCAAGCGAACTAAAAACTTGAGCCCTTTTTCCAAAAGTCGTGTTGTAAACTCTCCTCCCTTTTGTGTCTATATCGGCGTATTGTTTCTGTTTTATTTATCATTTAAAATAACCGGATTTATCATTTCGATTAGGATTTGACATGAAAAAGTAGAATAATTTATTACAAACTAGGTTAAGTTCACAAACACTTAAAGATGAACAATCAACAATTACAAATTATAACAACTTAACTAATCAATAACTCCATTTATCAACAATTTGTCACATATTATGTTGTAGTTACAAATTTATCAATAGTTTGTTAACATAGATTATAACAGATTTAATCAAGAGACCTAGTAATGCTCAAATTTACACGGGTCACTTAATGATTAATTGGTAACACTTTTAGTCTGTCCAAAAACACATATATAAAAATTAAGCCCAACAGAACGGGCGAGTAGAGTTGGGTTGGATAATGGGTTAGAATGGGTTTGAGTTAGGATGGGTTCGGGTTAGGGACGGGTTATGACCAAAATGAGTTCGGGTCAAAACGGGTCGTTATTAAAATAAGTATCAATTTGCTTCGGATTAGAATGAGTTGTAACAAAAAAGTGGAGCGTTGCGGCGACGACTGTTGGTGTCGGTGGCGTCGTGGTGGCGCAAGAGGCGGTGGGTGTTGGTGTCGATGTTAATCTTAAGTGATTTTCTTGTCAAACATGTCATTGACCCGTTGTTATCCGTTTAAACTCATTTTAAAGTTACATAGTTTTTAGGCGACCTATCTTGATCCAACATGTGTTAAGGTGTTACTCATTTCAACCCATTATCTGTTATGGTGTTGCCCAATTCAACCCAAAATACAAAAAATATTTACCCAAACCAACCCATTTCCCCTACATTGAGTCAAGATTACCAGGTCTAATAAAAAATATTTTTTTAAGAAATTGGGGGCTCTTTTCAAGTGGGGGCCTAAACCCTAGCTTGGGTTGACAACACACTTGAGCAACCCATGCGTCTTTACCTTCTAGCGTTAATACCAGTTAGTTTTGACAAAAAAATGAGCCCATATGCCATTCACATGACTTACGATTGCAACTTAACCTTAAAAATGAGTTAACACTAGTGATTTTTACTAATTTTTATCGATTTTTTTTACCGATTTTAACTCATTTTTAGGGTTAAGTTTGTAATCATAAGTCACGTGCATGACATATGGAATAACTTTACGTTAAAAACTAACGGACATTAACATCAGGGGCTAAAGATACAACCATGTCATAAATATTTGAGTTAAGTTTGCAAATCTATACTATATAATAAATAAATGTTTTTGTATGCCACGTGTCGCCATCATATTTAATCTCACAATTCTTTTCCTTCCTCTCTCTCTTATTAAATGCACCCATATCTTTTAATAAATTACTAATCTTACTAATAAAAAACATTTATTTTAAATTATCTTTTGTTATAAAAACTTTGAAATCTAATTATGTAACTTTTATTTTCAATCAAATAGTAAATGAAAGTCAAATTACATTAAATAGTAATTGACGTATTTTCGAAACCTAATTATATATTGTTTTTTACATATTTTCATATTTGTTTTTTTTATCCATGGTACATGTATAGTAATACATTTTTACACCTGTAAAATAAATAAATAAAATTTTAAAAATTTATGTGTTGATATTTTTTACCCCGTATGTATTACACGAGGTCTAAACTAGTATTAAAATATAAGAGTCAAACGTGCCATTTGATCAAACCATACACGCCATTTACGCAATTAACTCCATAAAAAAAATATAAAAAGCCGAAAATTCCGATAATCAGTTTTAGATGAATATTTGCATGGCATTGAGAGACCCTGGTCCGTACGTGTAGCCCCATTCTTCGTCTTCCTTCCTCTCACCCTCATTCCAAAATCTTAATCAATTCATGATCCAATTCAATCCATGAACTAAAATTCTTCTGATTCATTTCCACACGCCGGAAAATGAGCCAGAAGTTAGATGACGCCGACTCCCACGCCTTGTCTGCTCTGGCCAACGCTCCGCCACCGTCCACCCGGAAATCACATTCTCAACAGCTCCGCACCAACACCGGCACCAATTTCAAACGCCATCCAAAGCACCAGCATCGGAAACACAGTCTCGACGAGGCCAGTATGACCGCCGCCATCGACGGCTTCCGCAATCTCTCCGACGACGACGAAGACCATGACTTCTACCCGTACGCCACCTCCGACGACCACAATAACAAATACTTCTTCCAAGGTAACACCAATATTAACAATAACAACAATTCATCCTCCTCGTCCGACGAACACCACCAAATGCAGGAATTTTCCGGCACCGGCGGCGGATCGGGATTTTTCAAAGCGCCATCGCGATCCGCTGTTCACCCCGGCCGTCCCACCGCTTTGGAGCTCAGACCTCACCCGCTGAGGGAGACTCAAGTAGGCAGATTCATCCGGACAATTGCTTGTACGGAGACTCAATTATGGGCCGGCCAGGAGTCCGGCGTTAGGTTTTGGAACTTTTCTGACGCATTTGATCCTGGATTGGGGATTGGTGGTAGGGCTCGCCGTGGGGATGAAGATGCAGCACCTTTTTACGAGTCTGCGAATACATCGCCCACCACGTGTTTGATGATAGATTGTGGGAGTAAATTGGTGTGGAGTGGGCATAAAGATGGGAAAGTTAGGTCATGGAGGATGGATCAGCAGCCCAAGGATGATAATCCTTTTAAAGAAGGTCTTTCATTTCAGGCATACCACCGCGGTCCTATTCTTTCCATGGTGACTTCTTCTTATGGTAACTCAGTTTTCAACCACCTGTAATATTCAAACCATGCTTGATGATTTAGATTCGAATTTGGATCGCGATATATGTTTGTAAATTGGTGATTTAACCATTTGTATGGATCCTGCAGGTGACATATGGACGGGGTCTGAGAATGGAGTGATAAAGGTTTGGCCATGGGAATCAATTGAGAAATCACTCTCTTTATCGCCTGAAGAACGACACATGGCTGCTTTGCTTGTTGAACGGTCGTGTATTGACCTTAAAAGCCAAGTCACTGTTAATGGTGTTTGTAGTATATCTTCTTCAGATGTCAAGTATTTGTTGTCTGATAATGTCAAGTCTAAAATATGGGCTGCTAGCTCTCTCTCTTTCTCATTGTGGTATGCTTTTCTCTTGATTATTTCTATAGAAAAATATATAAATATTTTGAGAGGTGATTTGTACATAACACACAACCTTGTATTTGGTGTAGGAAGCGATTTGTATCACGTGCAAATCACCTTCCGGTATTTACTTAGATCAGTCATTTCAAGTTGGATTATCCCAACAGTGAAAAAAGTCTGTAACTCAGTTTTGAAAGTGCTTATATTATTTGAATAATCGGAATCAACTATAATAATCAAAGGCATTAGGAGATATGGTTTGGCTTTGTTGTTTGAAGTTATAATGATAATAATAAACTAACAAGTTGTGTGACAAATTCTGATTATTTTAGAAACCAATATATCAAATAACTAAATAGGACATTCTTGCAGAAAAATGAGATAAATCTTGTCTAAGGGGATAATAGCCTTTCAAAGTAGGTTAAAAAAGATGTTAATAGGGTAAGTTTGTTTTACCATTTGATAAAACAGCTTTGTTGGAGATGGTATGAAACTGATTATCTAAAACTAGTTATTTAACCCAATAATCAGAAGTAAAATCCGGTTATTCAAATATTAAAAACTGATAACTGCGACTACAGGGATGCTCGTACTAGGGAACTGCTGAAAGTTTACAATGTAGATGGACAAATCGAGAATCGATTTGATGCACCTTCAGAGAAGGAGAGAGAGAAAGAGAAAGAGAAAGAGAAAGAGAAAGAGAAAGAGAAAGAGAAAGAGAAAGATCAACCTGTAGAAGAAGAAGTTAGTGTAAAAGGTGGTTCAAAATCCAAAAAAGAAAAGCAACAAGGAGGTAGTTTTTTACAGAGGTCAAGAAATGCATTAATTGGAGCTGCAGATGCAGTTAAGCGAGTTGCAACGAAGGGTACGAATGCATTTGCAGCTGAAGATGCTAAAAAAACCGAAGCCCTTTTGCTTTCTTATGATGGAATGATTTGGACCGGATGTTCAAACGGTGTATTGGTCCAATGGGATGCTAATGGAACCCGTTTGCGTGATTTTCACCACCACCATTGTGCAGTTCTTTGTTTTTGTACTTACGGGCCACGGATATGGGTCGGGTATGTGAGTGGTATGGTCCAAGTGATTGATCTCGAGGGAAATTTGATTGCGGGTTGGATTGCTCATAATGGACCCGTTATAAAAATGGTAGTTGGGAACGGGTCAATTTTTAGTTTAGCTACACATGGTGGTATACGTGGGTGGTACATTTCATCTCCTGGGCCTCTTGATAATATTTTAAGACCAGAATTAGCCAAAAGAGAACATACGTATAATACACTTGAAACGGTTAAGATTATGGTTGGTACATGGAATGTTGGCCAAGGAAAACCGTGCCAAGAAGCACTTATTTCGTGGGTAGGATCACAAGCTTCTGATGTTGATATTCTAGTTGTTGGCTTGCAAGAAGTGGAAATGGGGGCGGGATTTCTTGCAATGTCTGCTGCTAAAGAAACTGTAAGATGTTTTGAACTCTCTTAATGGTTTTTGACATTAATCATGGGGTTATTGCATAAAAGGGTGATAAACCATGTTTTTATTCACTAAAAAAAACCCTTAAAAGTTCCAAAACTTTTGATATAAGGTAATTCATAGAGATTACCAAGTCAAAATGATAATATGCATATGCCGGGTCGGTGAGTTTGACCATGTTGACTTTTTTCCTAGGCATGGTAATGGTGTCTAGAAAAGTGGTTACATGTTGACAAGGTTGAAGATAACCTTGAATTGAAATTTATAGAAGTTGGTTGCTTTATGGGTGAAAACATAGATGATTACCCAAAACAAAATCAGACCAAATTAAAAATGTGTATTTTTGCAAATGTTGAAGTTACAGGCACATTAAGGCTACCCCATTGAAGCATATGATCACAGATGTCAAGATACTACTGTGCTTCGAGTCTTTTTAGTATTTCTTTCTTATAAAAATCTTGAATCAGTGAACTTTTTCTTTATCATCAGAAACAGTAATATTCCTCTCGTTTCGCTATCATTTTTGAGATAAATTAATTGCATTTTGCACTCATTGGTTTGATGCGAGTGCAGATAGGTGTTGAAGGGAGTTCTAATGGACAATGGTGGCAAGATGCCATAGGGAAAGCTATGGGCGAAGGATCTAGTTTTGAACGTGTAGGATCTAGGCAGCTTGCAGGCCTGCTCATAGCCATTTGGTATTACTTCCATAGACAGATTCATACACACTGATTTAAGCTTTATTTGAAAATCAACTTCTTTGAAACCAACCTTTTAATTTATTTTTTGCCCAAAAAGTTTCCATCTTTCAGTTCTTGTATATGTTACATTATTGTAATATGTCTTTCTTTAGGGTAAGAAAAAATCTTAGAACACACGTTGGGGATCTTGATGTTGCAGCAGTTGCTTGTGGCTTGGGTCGTACTTTTGGTAATAAGGTATGCAGTTTATTGACTAAAACGTCTTATTTTTCACTAGACGTGGTAGTTTTGTTCATTTATTTATGGATGGACGGATTGAGGTTATCTTTTATTTGAAATGGTTAGTGGGTAAAATAAGAAAATAAAATATAGAAAAACGGGTTGAATATGCCCGGGCAAAGTGTATTTTTAATGCATAAAGTCTACTAAATTGTTTTATTATAGAAAAAAGATTATTATTGAAATAATATATCTTTTTCAATCATATTTGACACCCTAAATGTTTATAAAGAAATAAATTATTTGGACAAAAAATGTTTCTGTTCAACCCAACCAGTTCCAAAATTACCATGTTTGATTAGTTACCCAACCTCGATTTGATCCGTTACCCAACCTCGATTTGATCCGTTACCCAACCCATCCGACCACCCATTTTGACACCCAATTTTTTCATGTACAAAATCTTGACATAAAGTGGTCTTAAGATATCCCTTTTTTTTCTTTTTGCAGGGGGGTGTAGGGTTGAGATTAAGAGTTTATGACAGAATAATGTGCTTTGTAAACTGTCACCTGGCTGCACATTTGGAAGCAGTCAACCGCAGGAATGCAGACTTTGATCACATATACAGAAATATCACATTCGGTCGATCAATCAATAATGCATCTGGTATGGCGCGATACCTGTTTTTGTGTTGCTCTCTTGCCTTCTCAACATATTTATTTTGGGTGCTTTATTATTCCTTTGGCTTGCTATGGTTTCTCCTCATTCTTTCAGCTGGTGTCTCTTCTACTGCCCAAATGCTTCGCCCTGCTACTGTAAGTATATAAGAACAGAATTATATCTATATGTATGTGTAAATTATTTTCATTTCTATAAGGTGTTTGTGAGCTATGAAATGATTTTCTATATGAACAGTCTTTGGCTATCAATCCTGATGAGGGGAAGCCTGATCTAGCAGAAGCTGACATGGTTATCTTTTGTGGAGACTTCAATTACCGTCTTTTTGGAATAACATATGATGAAGCACGTGACTTTGTTTCTCAAAGGAGTTTTGATTGGCTGAGAGAAAAGGACCAGCTCAGGGCTGAAATGAAAGCCGGGAAAGTTTTTCAGGGAATGAGAGAAGCCCTTATCAGATTTCCTCCAACTTACAAGTTTGAGAGGGGGAAACCTGGTTTAGGAGGTAAGATTGATGAAGATTAGAGGTGGGATCATGGACGGTTTGGTCTGGTAACGGGTCAAAACTGATTGGATTGGCCTGCATAGTTTTTGTCCAAATCTGAACTTTTACATATACGTAGAGTCAAATATGATTACAAAAAGTTAAGATTATTTAAGTAATAATATAGGTTTTTTTCAACTATGTAAGAGATTTGATGCACTAAAAATACGCTTTAGACTACTTTCGACCCATTGACTCATTGTGTTGTTTCCTACTAAGCTATTTTTTGATTTTACACGTTTGACCTAAAAACATAACTCGAATCAAATCACTCATAGGTAAACCAATTAAAACTGCCACTTACCATGAAGATCAACCTGTACACAAAAGGGTTGGTTGGTCTGACCTGAAACACGTTCTCTAAAATTTTCAAACTTGTTATAAATAGTTTGTTAAATATGTTTACAAAAATATTATTATTTCAGTAACAATCTAGATTTCCTGGATAGAGTGATTCAATAGGCTTTTTTGCATTAAAACTCTATGGTCGCCTTTCGACCTGTTCGTCCAGTCTCAAATTTAGCTAATTTTTCCTTTGACTCAAGTCAAAGATGAAACATAACCCGAATTGACCCATTTATAAGTAAACTGGTCAACATTACCACCTCTAACGAAGATCAACTATGAATGATGTATGAAAAGTTGCCCAATATTTTTTCTTCTTTTTCAGGATACGACTCTGGGGAGAAAAAACGTATACCCGCATGGTGTGATAGAATATTATACCGAGACAATCGCTCATCACCAACATCAGAATGCAGTTTATCATGTCCTGTTGTTGCTTCAGTTTGGCAGTAGGTCTCTTTGTGGAACTTCCATTTTCCACTCCTATTTTTATGATTTAAATCATTTTTTTTTCATGATGACATTTACAGGTATGAAGCTTGTATGGACGTAATAGAAAGTGATCACAAACCCGTTCGCTGCAAATTTAAAGTCCAAATCGCCCATGTGGATAGATCAGTAAGAAGACAAGAATTCGGGAACATATTCATGTCAAACGAAAAAATAAGATCTATACGCGAAGAATTACGTTGTGTTCCAGATACTTCACTTAGCACAAACAAAATAGTCCTTCAAAATCAAGAAACACGTTCTTTGACAATTACAAATAAAAGTAATAAAGAAGATGCAATTTTTCAAATTTTATGTGAAGGTCTTTCTGCCATTAAAGATGGTGAAGAACCAGAGTATCGACACAGAGGTTCTTTCGGATTTCCTAGGTGGCTTGAGGTAATCTAAGCATCAACTGGCCTTTTCTTGTTTTTCTAGGCCTTTTTCACGATTTGAGAATTGACCCGTAATACTCGATTTTGACCCGATTCATTTACATCTACCTATTTTATGAGTATTTTACCAGTTTGACCCGTTAGCAAACAATTACAACCTGAATTGACCCGTTACCAAACAATTACAATGTGAATTGACCCGTTTTCATATAAACTGGTTGAATAATCTATAAGCACTACTGGCCTTTTCTTGTTTTTCTAGGCCTTTTTCAAGATTTTGAGATATGGCCCATAATACTGGATTTTGACCCAATTCATTTTCATCTACCTTTTTTTTTGAATATTTTACCCATTTGACCCGTTACACTACAATTACAACCAAAATTGACCATTTTTCATATAAACTGGTTGAATAATCTAAGCTACTGGCCTTTTCTTGTTTTTCTAGGCCTTATTCAAGATTTGAGAATTGACCCTTAATACTGGATTTTGACCCGATTCATTTACATCTACTCTTTTAGGAATATTTTACCCTTTTAACCCATTACCAAACAATAACAACCTCAATTTACCTGTTTACCATAAACTTGTTGAATAATCTATAAGCAACTACTGGCCTTTTCAAAATTTGAGAATTGACCCGTAATACTGTATTTTGACCCGATTCACTTACATCTACCTTTTTATGAATATTTTACCTGTACCGAACAATTAGAACCTGAATTGACCCGTTTACATATAAACTGGTTGAAATTGTGACGTAGGTGGCCCCTGCTGTAGGCATAATAAAACCAGGAAACACAGCAGAAATCTCAATACACCATGATGACACACATGCTTCAGAAGAAGAGGGGGCCCCGCAATATTGGCATTCTGAAGACACACGCGACAAATTAGTTATCTTATCAGTAGTAATTAGAGGCAGCAAATCAACTGAAACAAGAAGTCACCAATGTCATGTACGCCACTGTTATTCTCCCAAGAACACAGTACAGCATGAACCATCAACAAAAGGTCATGGTTCTAAAAAACATCAAAGTTCTCATCAGCGGTCTTCTGCTAAACATAATGATAAGCTTGATGATCATCATCGAAGTAGGCATGAACACTGAATAATTAAAACTAGCTAGCTAGTACAGAATGGAAAATAGAGACAGGAATCTGCTGCTACATGGCTTCTTGATGTATATACTACATGCTGATGCAGTGCCAGATTCCAAGATCCTTGATCCTTTTTAACCACAGGTTGATTTGTAAGTTTTTGTTGAATTTTGTGCATTAGACAGCTTAAATTGTTAACTTTTTTATGTTGAATTAACTAATTTTTTTATTATGTAGTGCAAACATGCAACAAAAAGATTCTAACTTGCATTGGATTTGACCAATTCTGGTCAACTCTGGTTATGTTTTATATCAAATAGGTCAAATGGGAAAAATAAATAAAAGGAAGCAAGTCAAACCAGTCAAAAGTTGTGTATTCTTTATGTATAAAGCCTATTTAATCATTTTATTTAAAAAATAAATATTAGTAAAATAATATAATTTGTGTAACCATATGTGACATACCATTTATTTATTTTATTTAAAATTTAAAATTTCATCGTTGACCTGATTACCTAACCCACTCAGTTTGCCACCTCTAATTTCATCTTCGCATTCACAATCTAAACTATCATGACATAAGAATAACTTTAAAAAAGCAATGAACACAACTTTTCCTGCAATTAAATTGTGTACTATAGATTATATACAAACATAGACGTTCGTATGATATAATTTATTACAGAAAAAGTTTAATAAACTCACAGTAAGGACAACCGATACTAGTCATCTGAGCTCTGGACTTTTGTTGTCTGTGTTTAAGTCCCGGTTAGAACCACAAGTAGTCAGGAACTATGGAAATGGTACCCCTCTTGATAACCATAATTCCAGAAATACCCCTGAACTCGATATCTTTTAGACAGCATACATTCTCTTGTATTTCTCATTGTAAATCTCAGGATCAGATGCCATTGACATTGAAAAAGAATGTGAATGAGTTTCGGTCCGTCTTATGTTCCTCATCTTAGTTTCTTCCAGCCTATGTCTCACAACACAATAACACATTGACCCGATTGTAGTCAACATAACTGTGGCACCAATCACAGTGGCATAAATGGTGAGCCACCTCTCGTGGGACCCAACAACCACATAAGTCAGCGAAATAAACGCAATCGATATAAAAAGGCAAGCCAACCACATAAGCTTGTTAATCACAAACATAAGTTGTCTCTTAGCCTTCTCTTCAATTACCACAATAGATGTCTGAACCACCACAACTGCCAATGATATGAAAAGGGCTAAACTGTCAAACAAAAAGAACAAAATGAAAGCAGCATTTTTGGCTATATTCGCTTGCCCGAGAGAAAACCCGTCTTTTTTTTCCTCAACATATTGGCCCGGAACAGTGAAAATGGCTGCAAAAGCAACTGTAGCTATAAGAACAGCAACTACAGTGGCTGAATTTATGGCATTGTTAAGCCCGCTTATGTGGAGCTTTTTCACCTTCTTTGCAATCTTACGAACCCTAAATCCGGTATTACGGGTCTGTCGGATTTGGGATTGAACATCATGTTTTATGTCACTGACGGTTTGCTTGAGTTGCTTGGCGGCACTAGGCGGTTTACCATAGTCCTTAGAGTGAGCAGCTCCTGCTTCTTTTAAGATATTAATCATTTCTACAATTTTCAAGTTTTCTGCAATGTCAAGAGGTGTCTCTCCAGCCTTGTTGACTGCATTGACATTGATTTCCTCAAATGATAGCAGGCATTTCACAATCTGTCAGTTACAAGAAGTCAATAATAATTGATTATAAAGCATTACAAGTTATAGAAAACGGGTCAATTCAGGTAAAGCCTCCAATTATTAATGCAATACTAATTTTTTTTTCAAAGATTTAGACTATTATCGCAATAATATTGTTTTTATAACAATAACTAAGGTCAGAGCTGAAGAAACACCACACTCATACTAGCCAGACACCAGTGGTCATACCACCCGTATGAAAGGGTGAAAATTATCATACGCCCTGAGGTGGTGTTCGCCAAATCATACGACCCGTATGATGTGATTGATTGACATTGAAATGATTGATACGACCACTAATAAAGTCGTACGTCCCGTATGACCATTTTTCGCCAAATCATACGGCCTGTATGATGTGACAAGGGGTTGGTGTCCATATATTAGCCCCCATAATTAACCATTCATTAGTTACCGAAAATCTAAAAATGGACAACACAATGTCAGCGGGTCAACCCAACTCGGCCCAACTAGCAAAAATATGACCAGTTTTGACCTACAATGAATAAGCAAGCAGAGAGGGTGAAGGAAAACCTTAGTACGGCTTTTTTTAGTGGCAATATGAAGAGCGGTATTCCCCTTGTTATCTTCCAAACTCAAAACAGATGGATCAGGTTTAATTAATTCAACCACCATATCCATATTATGGCCCTTAACTGCCATATGAAGAGCGGTTTGGCCTTTCTTATCATTCCTGAAACCAATACTCGAATCTTTATTCAATACTGATTTTGCCACTTCCAAATGACCCATTCTGGCTGCAGTATGCAGCACCGTTTTACCATTGTTTCTGGCTATTTTCGCAAGATTTGAATCGGCATCAAGAAGCAGGTTTACCACATCTACGTGTCCTTGAGCTGCAGCGGTGTGTAGAGCAGTTGAATTGGAAGAATCCGTGGTCATAACCAGATTTGGGAAAGAATTCAAAAGTTCCCTCAAAACTTCTGCAAGATTTAGACAATCAGACCAAGTTAAAGACAGTAATGCATGAATCTTTAAAATGTTAAAGTTATAAACAAGACCCCTCCCCCACTACCCCCTTTGTTTTCTGGCTCATTACTCATTTAATGCAAATACCCTTTTGATCCTTACATCATTAATTGCTTGAATAATCAACATCTGCCAAATATTCATGCATTAATTACAACTTCAATGATTATCACTTTCAAAAGACAGCATGCTAAGAAAAACAAACAAACATACCATACCCAGTAAACTCTCACTCAAAGCAGAGCTATTAGTAGGGTTTAGGGAGGGTGGAATGAAGGCAAACATTTCCTCTATCCCAAGGGGATAGAGAGACTGATCCCGGTGAGAACCCCCCCCCCCCCCGCCCCCGACTCCAAAACCTTTTTTGACGTACAAAATAGTAATCCAAATAACATAGTCATAGTAGTAAACTACCTCTACCTGATGAATAAACTATAGTAGCAACATACAGAGCAAAGGGAAAGGAAAAAAGGGTAAAGCATACCTAAATGTCCCTGTTTTGCAGCAATATGAAATGGGTCATAGCCATTATTGGCAGCAATGGAGGCAGTTTGAAGATCAAGATGTTTCAAAAACTGAGCTACAACAAGAACATGTCCATTCTCTGCAGCAACATAAAGAGGAGTCTCCCCTTCTTGATTTTGTTTGGATAGTGCTTCAAGTCCAAGACTTTGAAGGATTTCTAAAACTTTTGATAGATTACCTCCCCTACAAGCCAAATGAAGCATAGAATCACCTCTTTTTCCAGGTGAATCTTTAGCTTTCCTTCTGTCAACACCAAAGCTCATCTGTCTTCCCATGGCTATTCTAAAACTCTTCTGCTTTTCCATGGCCGAAACACGAAAACTTTGCTGTTTTTCCATCTTCCCCAACCTGAAACTAATCTGTTTCTCCATAATGGTTAATACCCAGAATCAAAGATTGAATCTTTTTGATGATTAAGTGAGAAAAACATCAAATTTTCAATTCTTGATGGGAAGTGACAAGGGGTCAAGATTCAAGAAACTGCAAATGGGTTGAGACCCAGAAATCAAAAGATTGAATATTTTGATAAAAACATCATATTTCCATGTCCTAGTATGCAGAATTCCCTAGATTCTTGATGGAAAGTGAAAAGGGGTCAAGAAACTTTGAAGAGTTTAAAGATTTATGATTTGAGTGCATGAATCTAAGGTGAATTGTTCATGAGTTAGGCAGATGAAGAAAGGATGATAGATGGCCGCCAAGAGATGGAAGGAGAGAGAGTGTGATGGATTGTGAAAGTGGGACCCGCATGGCATATGATTAATTGAAGTTTGGGACCCATGACGTCCATCAAACCGTAAAACAAACAGAACATGCATTATTTTTTGGACAAAAGTTGTATTGATCCAGAAAGAGGTCATGGTAGACAATGGCCTGCATAGATAGAGGATGAAACAATAAACAGTAGATTAATACAAAAAAACTTAAAAGATATTAGGAGAGAGTGGACGATACGATGGACAGAGGGAGAATGGACGTTCTTGTAATAAAAAAACAAGTTATATGAGAGGAGGAGAGAGAGATGACACGTTTTTTTGGGACATTCTTAGAGTTGGTTTTGACCGTAAGAAGTGGTCCGGTGGACATGTGTAATGTGTTGATGTGATCACCTTTATGAGATCCACTACTGTGACTCTGTGAGTCTATTACAATATTTATAGAAAAAGTAATAATATTGCTAACCTTTTAAGGAAATCCATAAAGTTCAAAGTAAAACAAAAAAGAATTTATATAAAATGGATCTTTCATAGCAACTGTTGTAGTTTGGTTTGGTGAGAAGATGATGGAAGGCACCCACTAGTCTTGTTATTTTATTTGAACTTTTGAAAGGTGGGACAATAACAAGAACCAAAACAAGAGTCAACATTGGTTACTTGTTCTAGATATAATTTGCTACACATGGTTCCTTGATCCATCAAGACTTTTTAAATAGTCAACCTTAATACAAGATAAGGTTGTTAAATCTACCCAGATTGCTAGCATTATTGTATTCTCTATTTTTCATGTCTTTGAGAGCATCTCATTAGAGATGTTAAAAACGTATAAATACACGCTCAGTTAACTGTAATGTATCTTTGTTTAAAAACACTTATTTGCTCTTCAACATATCATCCTTCTCAGAAATCACATCCTTAAGTTGTAATAATCACCGACTGAATATATTTACCCCTACAAGATATAATGTAACGATTTAAATAGCTAATATCATGCTTAGTCGCTACGAAAACGCTAAGATTGTTTCAGATGGTATCAACATTTTCCAAATTTCTTTAGTAGTTCAAGTTAATATTTTCTTCATACAATTGGGACACTGAAGGGGTCACCATGTCCGGACCAACAATACTAGTCAAAGCCGGCACTACAACATTATCACCCTATCCCGACGATTTTTTTGACCCAATAGCGACGACTTGTCGTCGGTATAGGCTATACCGACGACATGTCGTTGGTATTGCCTCGTCCCAATAGGTCAAAGATGTCGTCGGTATAGGTGTCGTTGGCATAGGTCAACCTATGCCGACGACAAGTCGTCGCTATAGGGTTTCATTAAAAAATTCAAAAAGAAATTCTATACCGACGACATGTCGTCGGTATAGGTTCTGGACTTATACAGACGACAAGTCGTCGGGACAGACCCAACTTATCCCGACGACATGTCGTCGGTATAGGCTATTTCCAATTTTTTTAATAAAATTCGGAAAAGACCTATGCCGACGACATGTCGCCGGGATATGTTTTTCTGTTTTTTTTTGTTTTTTTTAAATTTACAAAATTTTTCAGAAATATTTAATTTCTAATTACAAAAACCTGCAAATCAAATAATTCAAACCATTCAAAAATTGAAATCCGAAACATATTGTTCGATACAAAAACTTGTTCGACACACAAACCAAATATTCAAACATAAAGTTGTCGGACACACAAACATAAAAATTGTTCAAACATTCAACAATAACACCGACAAAAAAGGCAAATGCGCAACAACTTCAAGCTAATTATCGTCGCTGCTAGTTCGGCGTTCCCACATTCGACGCATTTCATCCAATTGACGTTGCATTTCAAGCGTTTGTTGATTATGCACATGACGTTCTTCATCTCGTTGGGATTCGCGTTGTTGTTGATCTTGGACTTGTTGTTGAAGTTGAGTTACACGCTCATCCACTTCTTGCGAATGTGGTTGTGGAGGGGGGTACTGAACAAATCCGGTGTGGGATTACTCACCACACGACCGACACCCCTGATATGGCCACTCCGATGACCCAATGCACGCTCCATGCATGCAAACTCATCGACAGCAGACGAGTCACCACCAGACTCAGCAGAGGATCTTGTATACTCCTCTTGGATTCGGTCCTGCATTAAACAATGTAATAAACAATCACTTGACTATTTTACTAAAATTCGACAGCATAACTGCTGTAAAATGGATAACCAACCTGTTAAACTATAAGTTATAAACGACCCAAATTCACAAATTCCAATCAATCAACACTAATAACAACAAATACTAATAATACTAGCAAAAATATTCAACAATTGGGCTCGAGTTGGATGTTCTAAGTCTATTAAAGTGTGTTTGAGTCATTTTGACCCGTTTAAAGTTACAGTTGGATGTTCTAAGTTTATCAAAGTGAATTTTGGGTCTTTTGACCCGTTTAAATTTAAAGATGGATATTTTAAGTCTCTTAAAGTGTGTTTGGGTCATTTTGATCCGTTTAAAGTTACAGTTGGATGTTCTAAGTCTAGTAAGTCTAACAACAAAATCATTTGACTTACATAATCTGATGATGCATTTATGTTGGCCCAACCGGTCCCTTCTTTATAATGGGTCGATTTGAACACATCAGTTGGGCCAGTACCCTGTGAAAAACAAAAATAATATCACTAAGAATTAATAAGCATGTTTATATAATACTAACAATTGTATTTCATACCTCCATGTGTCGGCGCTGGGCGTATGATTTGCTGCCATGGTAACTTGGGTAACGTTGTTGTGATTGGTTTTGTTTGTTCTTCTCCGAGCGGCTTTTATAGCTCGCATCTAAAAACAGCTCATTAATCAAAGTCCTAAGTTTCTTGATCAAGATCTTCTGGTGGATTATTCATCGCCGCCTCCACATCATCGTATCCCCCATTCTCCTCGAAGTGAACTTTCAACTCTCTCTTGTGATCTTTATACGCCCTCTGACACTCGGCAGTGATTCCGAGTTCAACGCCTCGCCACTTATCAGTGTTTCTCCGGGAGTCTAGATCAAAATAATCCTACAAATGGAAAGTAATTATAAATCTAATAGTTATGAAATTGTAAGTAATTATAAAATATCTATACTTACTATAAGAGTGAGATATACGGCTCGTTTCTTCTCATTTGAAACCTTAGCCCAATTTGGATAATTTGGAGGAACAACTTTTTCAACCTCCAACGAGATAGCACGGATAAAATCCGAAGCGTTGGGACCCATAAACTTGTACCCCCCTCCATGAAGTTCTACAGTTGTCATCATCAAAGCCTGATTCGATTTGTACAATTAAGACCAAATTGATTGAATTAACTCTCTCTTCACTGTCGCACAACCATTTCCAAACTCTCCCAATCCTCCTTCGACCTGCATCGCGTCTCTAGAACTCGATTCAACCCGAAGAACTCGAACCTGGATGCTTTAGCCGATCGTCCTTCCTCACGCTTCCATTTCAGGTAAATTTTACACCCACACACTCGTTTTTGTCCGGGGAACAAAAGCCCCATGCTTCCGAGATCGAACGTTGATCAATCCGACTGAATTGGGGGCTAGGGTTGCGGATCTGGGTATATCGGGCAAGGGAATTAGTTCGAGATGGGTTGTTAGATAATATTGGAACTAGTGTTTTGTCAAGGCATCTGCTCAGATCATTTGGTTAAAACACTTGCCCCTTTACAGAATAGGTCTCGGGTTCAAGCCCAGCCCGGCACCTTGCTTTTTCTTTTGCACGCGTGGAACCCGAATCCCGTGTAAACTCAGCATATCATCTTAACAGTTTGAGTGAATAACACTACTGGTCTATTGGTCCAGTGGTTGGTGCATTTGGTTTCTCATAATCAACCCGGGTTCGAGACCCGGGAAACCTGTTTATTTTTTTTAATGATATCTAATACTCCAAAAATAGTATAAAAAATATTTTATAAACCCCTACATTACTTAGATCAGAATAAAACAAAAGTTTACAATTTTTAACATAAAAACAACTATTTTTACAAATTTAATTGTTTAAAGTCTCATTATAATCATTTAAAAATATATTTTAAATCAAATTGTTAAATGGTAAAACAAAGTATTTAATTTCCTAATTTATAATCATTTTGACAAGATTTTTATAAAAATACATCCTCATAAATCATTTGTTTTGCTATTAAATTATATATGTATATATTAGAGTTTAAGCAAATAAATTTTTTTTTCTAATATACATATATATATATATATATATATATATTGATAACTACATTCCCTATTTTTTTTAGAACATATTACTCAATAATAAATAAATAAATAAATTTATTTATTAGATACCTTTTACATTAACAAATTCAGTTAGGGTTTTAATTTGTACTAATATATATTTTGACACATTATTATAAATAAATAAATAAATAGATTTATTTATTTTAAAATATATAATATCACATTACTTTTAAAGACTCACTCTTTAAATAAATGAATAATTTTTTTTTATTTATCTAAACAATTTAAATTAAAACCCTAAAGACAATTATTATTGAAATCCATACACACACTTTGAACTTATATTTTATTTTCACACTTGTTATTTGAATACAAAATGTCAACATACGAACCATCCTTTTACATGAAATAACACACACTTGATCAAACCCACACATATCAAGACCCGATAAACACTAGACCTAGCCTTAGACATTGTACATATTATTAATTCAAGTTCGTACGTTTCACTCTAGGTTAACTTGTCATTTGAGAATCACTTGTGCTCCACATTTGCTCGTGTTATCTTCAAAGTTTATACAAGTGAGTTTACATAGCCCCTTTTTATTTTGTACTTTTGGGGTGAAACATGATTTACTTTTGAAACTTTTTGCATAGACTTAAATACAATTCAATAGTATGATATTATGTGTTATGTGCTTTATGTTTGAATGCTATGAGTTAAGACTACATATACATGACTTTAGTACAATCATTAACTCCGTATAAGCCAACGGTTAACATTGATAAATCTATTGCGTCTGACAAACCCACCCGGTTAGGGTGTTTGTTACCGCCTTTACATTAGGGTAACCTGCGTGTTATGCCTCAGTCACAAGGTTTGATTGTACACACTTAGTTTAACTATAGATTCTCCATAAATGCCTTATACACGTGTATCGTATGAGTTGTATAAAACACTTTAAATTTGGTTGTGTGTCAAAACCTATGTATGCTCACCAACTATTTATAGTTGACCCTCTCATTTTATCATGTTTCAGGTACAGTTGTTTGAGTTGTGGTTCAAGCTACTTCACTTAGGGTTGAGGACCTAGTCTTAAATTTTAATATGGAGATTTATGTATTCTTTAATTCTTGTAAATGATGTAATTGATTACTTGAGTTATGAAATGAAACTTATTATTTAATTATTACAACTTTAGCAAACCATGAGCTTATGAACAGTCTACATGTCCCGCCCCGACGTTTCCGTCGTCGGTTGGGGTGTGACAGATTGGTATCAGAGCCTTGGTTATAGGGAACTAGGTTATTAGACACCCTTGACCTAGACTATAACTTTAGGACACCCATACAATGTCATGATACTACATGTTACATTATTAATTCTTGTGTAAATACTTTTACATACTATCATAAATAATTACACTACATGATACAATACATGATAACTCATGTGTCACCCTACTTGATAACTCTTGTGCTTACACCCATTACTATCTACATGCTACATGATTATTTCTTATGTGAATATTTTTACATGTTATACTATATAATTACATCATATGATACAATACTTAATAGTCTATGTGTCATATTACCTGTCAACCTTTTCTTCTATTCATTGCTACCTATTTAAATTATTTAAAGTGCTATCATAAGTTTAACACACTCACATACACACCAAATTATTCATACATATTTAAACTCACGTACATAATACCACCACCTCTTGTGATCTAAATCTAAACTATTGGGCCTAATGGCCATTAATAATAAACAAGATGCCCATCTATCCTCCAAGGAGAAGAAGCCCACTGAAATACATAAACCTTACTTTTGGGCCTCAAGGCCCAGTCCACAACAATTCTCATCATGACCATGAGCCCAACAATAGTGTTATTACTACATGATGGCTGGAAGAGTGTGTAGGCCCATGAGGGATTCTGGCTAAGGAAAAATAGGGTACTTAAGTGTGTCTTAGTGACCCACCCCTCTTTCTTGGGAATTCTCCTCAAGGATACACTACTTATAGGTCAAGTGTACTTCTAAAATACTATTATGAAGACTCGGTGTTATGACTAGTCAAACCCTGAAACCTATGGGAACTCCTATATCTAACACTCAGCATTTTATTATCACTTACAACCATTTCGTTGTTTTTCTGCCAGACATGGACTCCTACTCTCCTTCCTCCCCGGTATACCGTCCCGGAGCAGAATCTGATTGGGAAGAAGACACTGGGTCACCCGTGTATTGGTCACCAACACCCCCAACTGCTAGACCAAGATTTGATGCAAGGGCAGATTGGATTAGGAACACCGGCCCAAGACTTTGAACACCTGGATCACCCGCACCCAGGAACCCGTATCAGACACCCCATCTCTACAATCAGTTACCACCCCCGCTAAGAGACCCATATCTAATGCCCGACCCGTACCATCCTAACCCTTGGGTAAGGCATACCCCGACAACCACTAGTGTTATGGGAGTTCCAACCAATGACTTTCACCAATATGTAAGGACCTCGGAATTTGAAAGGCAAAGGATAGACCAAGGAGTAATGCACGACTTGCAAGGACAAAGAATGGATAGTCTAGCAAACCAATTAGGGTACCAAAAAGAGTTAATCTCCATCCTCGAGAAAGAAATACAGGAACATCGCACGGAGACCGCCAAAGCTGAAGCCAGATCTGCTACTCGAATGACCATGGCGGTGCTCATCTTGGTGATTATCTTCCTCCTAGTGGAAAACTACCAGAGACGAAAATTCTATTTATTGTCTTTAAATTTTTGGTTGAGAACCATTTCCCTATGTTTTGAGTAATGTTTAACATTTCAGCATTTAATCAATTTTATATATTTCAACTCTGAAATTATTATTCATTGATTTGACCCGTTGAGTGTGAATTACACCCATCATATTTCATCAAAATTTCTCAAGTATCACCTTCTTCATTCAATACGATTTAGTACACTACCGACAATCTTCATCGTAAACAAATCATCCTATTATTTGATTTAAACAACCTCGTTATCTTCAAACAAAACGTTTATCAAACTTTTAGATAGTATCAGAAATATGAATTTTCTATTAACATTTTCATCTTGGGAGAAAAAACCAATACAACCTGTTTATAAAAGCATCATTTCAAATTGATAAATAAGTATGATTTTTCCTCATTAAAGTAATTATTTCTAAAACCTGGCTAAATTGATGTACAACTACTTGATTAGCCAATAATTTCTCTTAAAAATATTCTCCTTATAATAATTGAAAATTTAAAAAGTTTTTCCTATAAACTGTCTATTTATTTAAATTATGCAACTCAATGGTTTCACTACTTTATATATCTACAACCAAGAACAATTTATCACTTCCTAGTTTCAAACAAAGATCAGTTATTTGTAAACGTATTTCCTTGAGTGTTTTCAAAACCCCCTTCGTTACCTTTCACTTACCGCTTCAAGAGACGATCCATACCGCGTAGACGTTAACCATCCCCATCAACCTCAACGAGGTTTAAAGAGCTAGAACCTAACTACCACATTTTACATAAACGCCAAACAACACGCTTCTCCGCAACACTCGATCACATACGAAGCTCGTTAGTATACGTCACACACGAAATTCAATAACTTACGTATGCGCAAGATACACAACACGATCACATAATACGTGAGACTAGTTTATTGCAAATCACAATTTACTAGATGAATCACATAACACATGAAACTTGGTTATTTGAAAATACACATCCTACTGGAGTGATCACATAATGCATGAAACTTAGTTGCTAGCAACATACATGATACATAAAGATTGATTGTTTGGTACACATCAAACATGAAATTTGTTTAGTTACAAAATACATGATACTAAGTTGTTAACATCATACATGAAATTCATCTCTTACCTATACATGATTGTTCACGTTACCCATGAAACCTATTTGATTACAAGCTACGTGACACATGAGACTTGTGTGTTTACGTTATACGCGAAACTAAGTTGTTTGCAATGGTTACAAATGATTGAGCACATTACACTCAAAGAATGGTCATACACTTTGTTCACCAAACTTGGAAACCATAACACATTGAAGCTACTCGGGGTTTGACGTATTCTTGTTCAAACACGAGTAAACTAAGAGACTTTAAGTTATACTACCTTATTACTCTCTAGTTGCTAACTGACCTGTGTAACATCCCAAAATGACGAAAAATAAAGTTAACGAGTTCAAGCGGGCCGAAGTCGGGCCGGGTCAGTCGCGAACCGGGCTTGGGGAGTTCTCCCCTATAAATAGTCCAAGGCACTCATTCTTCTGCTCTTTGACATTCTAGAGAGAGAAAACCGTAGAGAGAGAAAGTGTCGGAATCGCACAAGATTGCACCAGAACGTGTCTCTTGTACTCGTGAAGGAAACCTCCGGATCAGAAGCTCGATTCAGGTAACGATCCGACCTAAATCTGAGTTTTTGTTCGTTTTTGGGTTTTCGGGTTTTGGGTGAAAATCGGACGTTCTTGCGGATGAAACTTAAGAATAAGCTTAGGTTTAGTATCTACAATGGAAAACGAACGTTTTGAATGCAAAGGGGTTCGGGATCTTGACATGATCTGACCGAATGCGAAAGTTAGTATTTTTCGCGAAGAACAGGTCGTGCGTACTTGCTAAGTGCGCACGGAGCAGGTCCTGCGCACTTGCTAAGTGCGCAGGAGAAGGGACCTGCGCACTTGCTAAGTGCGCAGGAGGAAGGACCTGCGCACTTGCTAAGTGCGCAGGAGAAGTAACCTCGCAGGAAGAGGGACCTGCGCACTTGCTAAGTGCGCAGGAGGCAGAGTCTGCGCACTTGCTAAGTGCGCAGGCAGCAGGGTCTGCGCACTTGCTATGTGCGCAGACATCAGGCTGTTGAGTAGAGATTAGTATGTTTAGAATGGTTAAACCGTTAGAGTCGGTAATGGTCTGATGTGTATGTAACTACTCAATTCAGATCGTACGTGAAGTCGTTGGACCTTGATTAGGACAACCGAGACTAGCATATAAGGTGAGTTCTAGAAGCCCTCTTTTAAATGTTTTTATATAATGTTTTCGGGCTGGTGTGTACACGTATGAAATGATGTTTTATGAAATGATGTTTTATAAAATGATGTTTATGAAACTACGTTTACGAAAGGAAATGATTTGGAACGAAGGGTTTATGGAAAGAAAGTTTATGAACGAAATGCTTACGAACGAATGTTATAAAGAAATGGTTTAATGAAAAGGTAAAGGGTTTTGAAAGTGAAGGAAAGGTTTTATGAAAAGAAAACAAAAAGGGGCAAATGTTTTAAAGAAGTCATTACAAATCTAATCTGTCGAATGAATGGAATTGACGAATGAAGTCTGGGAATGTGATTCCCAGCCTTGTGGTAAATTATGGACAGTGAGCCATAGTTACCACAAGAACAACAGGGGCATTGTCTCTGTGGCATGTCAATGGTTTTGATGTTGTACAATTGGTAAGGGAGTAACGACGGTTACTCGGGTGATGACGATCATCCTAACGAACGAGGTAATGGGAAATCAATGACGGCGATACGTAACGGTTGATTTCCAAAGGAAAGATGCGTGTTGGGCAATGACGGCGATACGTAACGGTTGACCCCACGTATTGAATGGTAATGGGAAATTAATGACGGCGATACGTAACGGTTAATTTCCAAAGGAAAGATGCGTGTTGGGCAATGACGGCGATACGTAACGGTTGACCCCACGCATTGAAGGGTTGGGCAATGACGGCGATACGTAACGGTTGACCCTACGTAGTGTATGGTTGTGGCAATGACGGCGATACGTAACGGTTGCCCACAACATTAAAAGTTCCTACGGGGACATAGAGACGCGTAACGATACAGATTTTAGATAATATTGTATGACTTAAATGAATGTTAATGATTTAAACAAATGATCGTGTTTAAATGTGCGAAGGTTTACGAATGAAAGGCCCTGTTTTCTTATACGAATGTTAAACCCTAATGAATGTTTGAATGATGAACCATTTCTTAAAACGAACGAAAACTAGAACTCACCAGCGTAGCTGACGTTTTTAAGTGTACACATTCAGGTTAAGACAGGTTATGAGGAGGGACGGTGATGCTTGGCTAGAGATGAAGAGTTACCCGACTGCTTTGAAGACTGGCATCCCGTTATGTTTAGTTATGATGTAAATATGTTTTAATCAATGTTTACGCTTCCGCATGTATGAACAACGATTAAGTTATGTTTAAATGAAAATTTTTCACTGCGTTATTTGATATTCATGTTTAAGAACTGTTTGTGAATGAGTAATTCCAACAAGTGGGGCCTCCCGGGTTTGGGGCCTCACAAGTTGGTATCAGAGCAATAGTTTGAGAGATTCGGACACACTTAGTGTTTGAACTTAAACTCTGAATGGGACCGAAAGCGGATGCCAGTACGGGTAACTCGAGCCACAGCATCAGGTATGAAGGTAGTATATATATTTACGTATATAGTATGCCTTAGAAAGGGTTAGGTAAGGACTTGTGTTCTGATGGAATCACAAAGGTGGTCAAATAGAAATCGAAAGGTAGTGTAATGGTTAATTACAGATGGCCAGTGTATATTAACATCTTACAGTGCTTATTGAATTCTATTTGTTAACTAGCGTGATGACATTGGATTTCTTGTCTTATAGAACGTAATGGCAAGGAGAGGAAACGGAAGACGTGGTGGCCGTACCGGTGGTCGTACCGGCGGTCGAAATGGTGGGCGTGGCAGGATCCCTGCGTGCCAAAAGTATAGTGAAGAAGGAAGTGTTCACACTGAACCGGCGGTTAGTGTGCATGAAGCTGAGCAGACACAGGTTGAAGAACAACCTTTCACTTTTGAACCCGAAGTGAGAGCAGCTATAGCTCGAGAGTTCACAGAACTGATGAAGGCTTCTCTGCCAGGTCTGTTGGCAGAAGCATTGAAGCAGGTTAATGGGGCGGGTGGGTCTAGCGCGGCAATTGGTGCCCAAAATAATGAGACTGACAATACACCGCCTGCTCGCGGATGTGATTATAAGTCCTTTAAGGCATGTGATCTGCCGATCCTAACTGGGAAGAAGGACGCGGTGGCTACTTTTGATTGGGTGATCCGTATGGAAGCTGCCATTCGTCTGAGCGAGTGTCGAGCTAATCAAGTAGTGAAGTTTGCTGCTAACTCCTTGAGGGAGGAAGCATCCCATTGGTGGGAAGGTGTACGACAGGCAAAAGGGAGCGAGATTGTAGATGCGATGATGTGGGCTGACTTGAAAACCTTGGTAATCAAGAATTTCTGCCCAAGGAACGAGATTGAGAAGGTAGAGAGGGAATTTTTGGGTTTGAAGGCCGGAAGCATGACGCACCGGCAATACACAACCCGATTTAATGAACTGGCACGTCTGGTGCCACACCTTGTCACTACTGAAGAGAGAAAGATTGCCTGTTATATTCAAGGGTTGCCGGACCAGGTCCGCACCTACGTGAAGGCAAACACCCCCACTACCTATGATTCGGCAGTAGAGCTAAGCGGCGTGGTATTTGACGATCTGGCACTGAATGTTGTTGTCGTTGAAGAACAAAAGAAGAGACCGAGCTTCTCAAACAAGCGAACTGGGGGAAAGATGTTTGGGGCTCGTGATAAAAGGGCTCGGGTGGATGAGCCGACTGTTTGTAAGAAGTGTGGAAGGGAACATGTAGGTGAATGCAGACTGAGATCTAGCCTGTGCTTTAAGTGTGGCAAGACCGGGCACTACTCCCGTGAATGCCCGCAAGGCTACAAATGCTACAACTGTGGGGATTTCGGCCATATGAGCCGAGAATGTACGAAGCCCAGAATGGGGGAAACCGGGAAAGGAAAGGGCCCGGAAAAGAAGGGAGAGGGATATCGTGCAAAGACTCGTGCGTATGCACTGACGCAGGATCAGGCTAGGAAGGATCCCGATGTGGCGTCAGGTACGTTCGTCCTTGACAACACTCTTGTTTCTGTGTTATTTGATTCGGGTGCCAGTAAGAGTTTTATATCTGCGACTTTTTGTAAAAGAGTAAAGTATGCTGTGAGTAAGCTAGAAAGGGCCTTTAGCGTAGAGACCGCTGAGGGTAGAACTGCGAGAGTGACCGATGTAGTTGACAACTCCACGATGAAAATAGAAGGTCATAGGTTCCCTGTCAGATTGTTCGTTATGGTTTTGGGAGGGTTCAATGTTGTGTTGGGTATGGATTGGTTAACTGCCAATGAAGCACAAATCATATGTAAGCGAAAAATAATCCAACTCAAGGCTCCGGATGGTAGCAAAGTTGAGGTTTTTGGAGATCGTGACGCCCCGATGCCAAACGTCATCTCGATGATTAAGGCAGCGGATTACTTGAGGCGCGGATGCGAGGCTTATCTGGTGTACGTGATTGACAAGTGTAAGGAAGTGAAGGAACTAGACGATGTACCCGTGGTACGCGAGTACCCGGAGGTGTTTCCAGAGGATTTGCCTGGAATACCACGCGATAGAGAAATTGAGTTCCGAATTGACTTAGTACCAGATGCCCAGCCCGTGGCTAAGGCTCCATATCGACTAGCACCAGTGGAGATGAAGGAACTTATGGTTCAGCTAGACGAGTTACTTGAGAAAGGATTTATTCAACCGAGCATCTCGCCGTGGGGTGCTCCGGTGTTGTTTGTAAAGAAGAAAGATGGTTCGATGAGAATGTGTATCGATTATCGCGAGTTGAATAAACGAACGGTGAAGAACAAGTACCCTTTACCAAGGATCGATGACCTGTTCGACCAGTTGCAAGGCGCAAGTTGGTTTTCAAAAATCGACCTTCGGTCCGGGTACCATCAGTTGAAGGTAAGGGAAGAAGACATACCAAAAACTGCATTTCGCACGCGTTATGGACATTTCGAGTTCCGCGTAATGTCTTTCGGATTGACGAACGCCCCCGCAGCGTTCATGGATTTAATGAATAGGGTGTGTCGACCGATGCTGGATCGATCGGTAATAGTGTTCATCGATGACATCCTTATCTACTCCAAGAATGAGGGTGATCACGCGTGTCACTTGAAGGAAGTATTGGAAGTTCTGAAGAAGGAGAGGTTGTATGCTAAGTTCTCCAAATGCGCGTTCTGGCTTAGGGAAGTCCAATTCCTAGGTCACGTCATTGGCCCGAATGGCATTATGGTTGACCCAGCAAAGATAGTAACGGTAAGTGAATGGGACATTCCTAAGACGCCAACTGAAATCCGCAGTTTCTTGGGATTGGCGGGCTACTATCGGAGATTCATCCAGGATTTCTCGAAAATAGCTTCGCCATTGACAAAGTTGACTCGGAAAGAAGTAAAGTACGAATGGGGTTCGACCCAGGATGAGGCGTTTAAGGAATTGAAAGAGAAGCTAACACAAGCTCCAGTCTTGGCCCTTCCCGAGGGCAGTGAAGACCTGGTGGTATACTCTGACGCGTCGGGTCAGGGGTTAAGGTGTGTGTTGATGCAACGCGGTAGAGTGATTGCATATGCGTCGCGGCAGTTGAAAGTTCACGAAGTCAACTATCCGACTCACGATTTGGAACTTGCTGCTGTCGTATTTGCATTAAAAATCTGGAGGCACTACCTGTACGGGGTAAAGTTTACTATTTACTCCGACCACAAAAGTTTGAAGTACTTCTTCGAACAAAAGGAGCTTAACATGAGGCAGAGCAGATGGTTGGAACTCCTGAAGGACTATGACTGTGAAATAATGTACCACCCTGGAAAGGCAAACGTGGTGGCTGACGCTCTAAGCCGAAAGGATGTGCCTACTCCTATTAGAGTGAAAGCTTGCCAGTTGGTGGTAACATCGGATGTGATGAGAGAAATCGAAAGAGCTCAAGATGAAACTTTGAAGGAAGAAAATATAAAGGGAGAAAGGATGGTGGGCCAACAGGACAAGTTGGAATATAACACCCTTGGTGTTAGAACGCGTTATGGACGGGTATGGATACCTATGGGTGGCGAGCTTAGAACCAAAATCTTGGATGAGGCTCATAAGTCTCGTTACTCTATCCACCCTGGTACCAACAAGATGTACCAAGACCTGAAGAAAGACTACTGGTGGCCTGGAATGAAATGTGATGTGACGAAGTATGTAAGCAAGTGCTTGACTTGCTCGCAAGTAAAGGCTGAACACCAGAAACCGTATGGAAAGATTCAACCAGTTGATATACCGGAATGGAAGTGGGAACACATTACCATGGACTTCATAACTAAGCTACCTCGCACAGCTAAAGGTCATGACGCCATTTGGGTAATTGTGGACCGATTAACGAAGAGTGCTCATTTCCTACCTATTCGCGAGGCGTTCTCGTCAGAAAGGTTAGCAGAAGTGTTTATCAACGAAGTAGTAGCACGGCATGGGATGCCTTTGACGATCGTATCTGACCGGGACACACGATTCACATCGAGGTTCTGGAAAAGATTTCACGAGGCGATGGGCACGAGGCTTAATATCAGCACAGCATACCACCCGCAAACGGATGGTCAGTCCGAAAGGACCATTCAGACTTTGGAGGATATGCTCCGTGCTTGTATTATTGACTTCGGTGGCAGTTGGGACAGTCATCTGCCGTTAGCCGAATTCTCCTACAACAATAGTCATCATACGACGATAGGCATGCCGTCTTACGAAATGTTGTATGGGAGAAGATGTAGGACCCCGGTTTGTTGGGGTGAAATTGGACAGAAAGAGTTAGGAAGTCTGGAAGTCATAAAAGAAATGTCGGAAAGGTTTGATCAGATTAAAGCGCGAATGAAGGCCGCGCAAGATCGTCAGAAGTCCTATGCGGATAGACGACGAAGGCCTATCGAGTTTGATGTTGGGGACAGAGTAATGTTGAAAGTGTCGCCCTGGAAGGGAATCATACGATTCAGAAAGAGAGGAAAGTTAAGTCCGAGGTTTGTCGGACCATTCAGGATAATGGCACGGGTTGGTGAAGTCGCATATCGGTTGGAGTTGCCTGATGAGTTAAGTGAGATTCATCCTACCTTCCATGTATCACACTTGCGAAAGTGTTTGGCGGATGAATCGGCTCACGTACCACTTACTGACATTGAGGTCGACAACAGCCTTAATTACATCGAAGAACCCGTGGCTATCTTAGACCGAAAGGAGAAGCGTTTGCGTAACAAAGTGATCCAATTGGTTAAAGTCCAATGGAGGCACCGAAAGGGATCGGAGGCTACATGGGAAACGGAGGCGGAAATGAGGGAGTCTTACCCTCAATTATTTAACTTGTGATAGGTTTCGGGGACGAAACCTATTATAAGGGGGGTAGACTTGTAACATCCCAAAATGACGAAAAATAAAGTTAACGAGTTCAAGCGGGCCGAAGTAGGGCCGGGTCAGTCGCGAACCGGGCTTGGGGAGTTCTCCCCTATAAATAGTCCAAGGCACTCATTCTTCTGCTCTTTGACATTCTAGAGAGAGAAAACCGTAGAGAGAGAAAGTGTCGGAATCGCACAAGATTGCACCAGAACGTGTCTCTTGTACTCGTGAAGGAAACCTCCGGATCAGAAGCTCGATTCAGGTAACGATCCGACCTAAATCTGAGTTTTTGTTCGTTTTTGGGTTTTCGGGTTTTGGGTGAAAATCGGACGTTCTTGCGGATGAAACTTAAGAATAAGCTTAGGTTTAGTATCTACAATGGAAAACGAACGTTTTGAATGCAAAGGGGTTCGGGATCTTGACATGATCTGACCGAATGCGAAAGTTAGTATTTTTCGCGAAGAACAGGTCGTGCGTACTTGCTAAGTGCGCACGGAGCAGGTCCTGCGCACTTGCTAAGTGCGCAGGAGAAGGGACCTGCGCACTTGCTAAGTGCGCAGGAGGAAGGACCTGCGCACTTGCTAAGTGCGCAGGAGAAGTAACCTCGCAGGAAGAGGGACCTGCGCACTTGCTAAGTGCGCAGGAGGCAGAGTCTGCGCACTTGCTAAGTGCGCAGGCAGCAGGGTCTGCGCACTTGCTATGTGCGCAGACATCAGGCTGTTGAGTAGAGATTAGTATGTTTAGAATGGTTAAACCGTTAGAGTCGGTAATGGTCTGATGTGTATGTAACTACTCAATTCAGATCGTACGTGAAGTTGTTGGACCTTGATTAGGACAACCGAGACTAGCATATAAGGTGAGTTCTAGAAGCCCTCTTTTAAATGTTTTTATATAATGTTTTCGGGCTGGTGTGTACACGTATGAAATGATGTTTTATGAAATGATGTTTTATAAAATGATGTTTATGAAACTACGTTTACGAAAGGAAATGATTTGGAACGAAGGGTTTATGGAAAGAAAGTTTATGAACGAAATGCTTACGAACGAATGTTATAAAGAAATGGTTTAATGAAAAGGTAAAGGGTTTTGAAAGTGAAGGAAAGGTTTTATGAAAAGAAAACAAAAAGGGGCAAATGTTTTAAAGAAGTCATTACAAATCTAATCTGTCGAATGAATGGAATTGACGAATGAAGTCTGGGAATGTGATTCCCAGCCTTGTGGTAAATTATGGACAGTGAGCCATAGTTACCACAAGAACAACAGGGGCATTGTCTCTGTGGCATGTCAATGGTTTTGATGTTGTACAACTGGTAAGGGAGTAACGACGGTTACTCGGGTGATGACGATCATCCTAACGAACGAGGTAATGGGAAATCAATGACGGCGATACGTAACGGTTGATTTCCAAAGGAAAGATGCGTGTTGGGCAATGACGGCGATACGTAACGGTTGACCCCACGTATTGAATGGTAATGGGAAATTAATGACGGCGATACGTAACGGTTAATTTCCAAAGGAAAGATGCGTGTTGGGCAATGACGGCGATACGTAACGGTTGACCCCACGCATTGAAGAATTGGGCAATGACGGCGATACGTAACGGTTGACCCTACGTAGTGTATGGTTGTGGCAATGACGGCGATACGTAACGGTTGCCCACAACATTAAAAGTTCCTACGGGGACATAGAGACGCGTAACGATACAGATTTTAGATAATATTGTATGACTTAAATGAATGTTAATGATTTAAACAAATGATCGTGTTTAAATGTGCGAAGGTTTACGAATGAAAGGCCCTATTTTCTTATACGAATGTTAAACCCTAATGAATGTTTGAATGATGAACCATTTCTTAAAACGAACGAAAACTAGAACTCACCAGCGTAGCTGACGTTTTTAAGTGTACACATTCAGGTTAAGGCAGGTTATGAGGAGGGACGGTGATGCTTGGCTAGAGATGAAGAGTTACCCGACTGCTTTGAAGACTGGCATCCCGTTATGTTTAGTTATGATGTAAATATGTTTTAATCAATGTTTACGCTTCCGCATGTATGAACAACGATTAAGTTATGTTTAAATGAAATATTTCCGCTGCGTTATTTGATATTCATGTTTAAGAACTGTTTGTGAATGAGTAATTCCAACAAGTGGGGCCTCCCAGGTTTGGGGCCTCACAACCTGCTTAAGGACATAGTTACTTTTTAGCAACTTTTATATGAAAATAATAGACATGAACGGAGTGAAATTGTGCCCCTCTTGACCCGCACACAACAGAACGATCTATACGGACCATGCGATGATTCGAGTAATTACGGGTGCACACGGAATTATAAGAATCAGCGCATGGAAAACATAGTAAATTTTGTCGTGTGTTGTGACCTAAAACTTATCATGATATGTAACAACGAAACTGATGTGATATGACAAGGGCATGGTGGATACGCCGATGGTACTTCCTATATATAAGTGCCCTATCATATTATCAGAAGTAGCGTTGTTCGTGTCACGTGAAGTTTTGACCCAGACTAATGTTTATGAAATCCTTTACCCACTGACAATTTTAAAGCATATTAGACTACATCTTACACAAACCCTAATTGTCAAGTTCCCATCAAACCCATTCCAAGTAACGCATTTCACCTTTAGATTCTTCGACAGATCTCTCCTTAACTCTCTTGAAACTAAAACCCACTGATATCTTTCATACTAAACTTGAGCTTTAGACTTAAATCTTGTTATCTATCATACTTCTCAAATCGATAATCAAAACTCAAACTCACTTCCTTCCAAATTCAGTAGTCTCCGCTAGTTAAATTTCGGGACGAAATTCCCTTAACAAGGGGAGACTGTAACATCCATGACTTTCTAATATCATTTTTACAATAATAGCAATTCATTTCAAAGCCGTACTTACCGCATTATTTTGATGAATATTAAATCCAATTTTTTTTTCTTGCAACTTTACAATAACAAATTTTTTCCTATTATATATGTGTATTTTATAAATGCATATTTATACATATATATAAGTACATTATTTATTTTCGTTCCATGAATAAATCACTTATATAAACATTCAAATCTTAATATATATATATATATATATATAGTAGAAACCCTTTTGTTTTGTAAAATCTTTATGACTAAACCAATAATATTTAAATTTTTAAACTTCATGATACAACTAGTTTTATAAAAGTTTAATACTTTTATTTTAAACAAAAAAAAAGTAAGTTTATAAACATCTACCTATAAATATTTACAAACTTAATAAACTAGTTCGAACCCTCTAGGTATTTGAACCTAAACCCTTTTTGAAATTTAACCCTCTAATCCCCAACGTTGACCAAATCCAACCATTTGAACTAGTTTGACTTTTTAAAAGTCAAACAACCCCATATTACCTAAGATTCTATACCAAATCCGATCAAACCCGACCAATCTAGACTTGCCTTGAACACTAGGACGGATATCAACTGTTTTCAAGCCAAAATAACATCTCAATTCAATCCTTGCGCGGCCAATTTTGAAATTCAAAACAATTCAAACGGAATTGACTTTCTAGAGTCAAACCGTGTCAAATTCGATCATCAATCAAGGTATTTAGACGCGTTGCAACCCGTTAATCACGCTCGTTCACCCCTCTCATGTATTTAGTCCTTAATCGCGACCCAATTCACCCATATTTAATCGAATTTACGCGTAATCACCGGAGACAGTTGTCATCATCAAAGCCTGATTCAATTTATACAATTAAGACCAAATTGATTGAATTAACTCTCTCTTCACTGTCGCACAACCATTTCCAAACTCTCCCAATCCTCCTTCGACCTGCATCGCGTCTCTAGAACTCGATTCAACCCGAAGAACTCGAACCTGGATGCTTTAGCCAATCGTCCTTCCTCACGCTTCCATTTTAGGTAAATTTTACACCCAAACACTCGTTTTTGTCCGGGGAACAAAAGCCCCATGCTTCCGAGATCGAACGTTGATCAATCCGACTGAATTGGGGGCTAGGGTTGCGGATCTGGGTATATCGGGCAAGGGAATTAGTTCGAGATGGGTTGTTAGATAATATTGGAACTAGTGTTTTGTCAAGGCATCTGCTCAGATCATTTAGTTAAAACACTTGCCCCTTTACAGAATAGGTCTCGGGTTCAAGCCCAGCCCGGCACCTTGCTTTTTCTTTTGCACGCGTGGAACCCGGTTCCCGTGTAAACTCAGCATATCATCTTAACAGTTTGAGTGAATAACACTACTGGTCTATTGGTCCAGTGGTTGGTGCATTTGGTTCCCATAATCAACCCGGGTTCGAGACCCGGGAAACCTGTTTATTTTTTTTAACGATTTCTAATACTCCAAAAATAGTATAAAAATTATTTTATAAACCCCTACATTACTTAGATCAGAATAAAACAAAAGTTTACAATTTTTAACATAAAAACAACTCTTTTTACAAATTTAATTGTTTAAAGTCTCATTATAATCATTTAAAATATATTTTAAATCAAATTGTTAAATGGTAAAACAAAGTATTTAATTTCCTAATTTATAATCATTTTGACAATATTTTTATAAAAATACATCCTCATAAATCATTTGTTTTGCTATTAAACTATATATGTATATATTAGAGTTTAAGCAAATAAAAACTTTTTCTAATATACATACATATATATATATATATATATATATATATATTTTGATAACTACATTCCCTATTTTTTTAGAACATATTATTCAATAATAAATAAATAAATAAATTTATTTATTAGATACCTTTTACATTAACAAATTCAGTTAGGGTTTTAATTTGTACTAATATATATTTTGATACATTATTATAAATAAATAAATAAATAGATTTATTTATTTTAAAATATATAATATCACATTACTTTTAAAGACTCACTCTTTAAATAAATGAATAAAAAAAATTTATTTATCTAAACAATTTAAATTAAAACCCTAAAGACAATTATTATTGAAATCCATACACATACTTTGAACTTATATTTTATTTTCACACTTGTTATTTGAATACAAAATGTCAACATAGGAACCATCCTTTTTCATGAAATAACACAACACTTGATCAAACCCACACATATCAAGACCCGATAAACACTAGACCTAGCCTTAGACATTGTGCATATTATTAATTCAAGTTCGTACGTTTCACTCTAGGTTAACTTGTGATTTGAGAATCACTTGTGCTCCACATTTGCTCGTGTTATCTTCAAAGTTTATACAAGTGAGTTTACATAGCCCCTTTTTATTTTGTACTTTTGGGGTGAAACATGATTTACTTTTGAAACTTTTTGCATAGGCTTAAATACAATTCAATAATATGATATTATGTGTTATGTGCTTTATGTTTGAATGCTATGAGTTAAGACTACATATACATGACTTTAGTACAATCATTAACTCCGTACAAGCCAACGGTTAACATTGATAGATCTATTGCGTCTGACAAACCCACCCGGTTAGGGTGTTTGTTACCGACTTTACATTAGGGTAACCTGCGTGTTATGCCTCAGTCACAAGGTTTGATTGTACATACTTAGTTTAACTATAGATTCTCCATAAATGCCTTATACACGTGTATCGTATGAATTGTATAAAACACTTTAAACTTGGTTGTGTGTCAAAACCTATGTATGCTCACCAACTATTTATAGTTGACCCTCTCATTTTATCATGTTTCAGGTACAGTTGTTTGAGTTGTGGTTCAAGCTACTTCACTTAGGGTTGAGGACCTAGTCTTAAATTTTAATATGGAGATTTATGTATTCTTTAATTCTTGTAAATGATGTAATTGATTACTTGAGTTATGAAATGAAACTTATTGTTTAATTATTACAACTTTAGCAAACCATGAGCTTATGAACAGTCTACATGTCCCGCCCCGACGTTTCCGCCGTCGGTTGGGGTGTGACATCAAACATCTCATTATTTGTTGTTGTAGTTATTGGAGGAGTTGGTGTTGTTCTTGGGGCAAAAAGTGATGCTATCTCCGCCACACGAGGATGTTGTTCACCATGATAAATCCAATTCTGATATGATTGTAGAAACCCACGGTCATGTATGTGGCCATATATCGTGTTCAAATCTTGTCGACACGCATTACAACAACATATACACGTGCAAATCGCTCTACCTCGACCGTCGACATGGTTCTTGGCCGTCTCTATAAAGTTGCGAAGACTGCTTAAGAAAGGCGGAGAATTCCGATTTTCCAATGTAACTCATCTTTTATCAATTGTCATATCTAGTGTCATATCTATTGTGTTATAAGCATACACATATACGTGCATGTAATAAATGATATAAATGAATGAATGTGATTTGATCGGTACTCTAAGGCGATGGATCCTAACCCACTTTTTGAATATTCTATCTCATATGTATACATTTTAATGAGTTGACTATTTAAGAAAAAATCAGCAGCATTTCACCTTAACTCCCCAAGTATGCAGATAAACCGCAAACTCGAAGGAGTAAGGAGAAATATCTACAAATTTTTTCTTAAATGTCAACCCGTTAAAATATATACATATCCTAAATAAGATAGAATATTTAAAAAGCAGTCCCAAATGGGACAATCCAAAATTTATCTCTATCAGATAAATTTCGGACGGGTATATTCTAAAGAGTTATCCTAAATAAACATACTAGTGTACACAACATGAGACATACATAAAGGTATAAAAGTCGGGATGCGTACCTTAAAAAAATTCAATGAAACACAAATAAGATGTTATTCACACCTCTCCAACTGCAATGAGTTCCGAACTTGCAACAAAATTAAATAAAGTTATATATACATACAAAGATATATACATACATTCACAATTACATAAATATATACACAATTATATACATACAAATCATACAATTACATAATCATACATACAAACATACATACAAATATACATACATATTATATACAAACACACATAAATAAATGCCCAAATTCTAAAATTACATACACAAACACAATTACATATATAAAAATACATACATACACGTATATACATACATAGCCTTTACAAACATACATAAACAAATACCCAAATTACATACATAAACACAATTCCATACATAAACATAAACATAATACAAATACATACAAACACACATACACGTATATACATACATAGCCTTTACAAACATACATAAACAAATACCCAAATTCCCAAATTACATACATAAACACAATTCCATACATAAACATAATACAAATACATACAAACACACATACACATATATACATACATATTATATACAAACATACATATATAAATGCCCAAATTTCCAAATTTCATCTAAACCTAATTTCATCATAAAATTTTAAAAATATTTATAAAATCATACATCTAAACCATATATACATACATACAAATAAACACAACAATGCCCAAATTCTAAAATTACATACACAAACACAATTACATACATAAAAATACATACACATATATGCATACATATTATATACAAACATACATATATAAATGCCCAAATTCCTAAATTTCATCTAAACCTAATTTCATCATAAAATTTCAAAAAATATTTATAAAATCATACATCTAAACCATATATACATACATACAAATAAACACAAACATATACATACAAACATACATCTAAACCTAATTTTTAGAAAAACTACTAACCAAGTTTGCAAATTAGCTTCCTCTCAGCTTGAAATCCTTTAAAAATGGTTAAAGCTTCAAACACCTAACCAAAATCAAAGAAATTAAGCAAAAACCACAAAAATGTTGATTTTCTTGTTAAGGTTGAAAAATAGATGTTAACTAACCTCAAAACCCGAGAGATTGGTGAAGATTGCTCCACAAAATACGTGCAAAATCGTGAAATCGCCGGAGAGAGAAAGATGGAATGATTTGGGGATTTTTTTGGTGGAAATGGGAAGCAGAAAGCTGTTTCCTGGGTTAATTCGCGCTGAGACCTATAGCGATGACATGTTGTCGGTATAGGCTCGAAAGTCGGCTCAATAGATACCCTGTACCGACGACATGTCGTCGGTATAGGCTTCGTAGGGTTTTGACCGGTCAATAAAGTAAAAAATCCTATGCCGACGACATGTCGTCGGTATAGGGTATTCAAGAATTTTTTTAATTTAAAAAAAAAAATTTGATCGAAGAAAAATTATTATATTAAAAAAAAAAGAAAATCAAAATTATCCTATACCGACGACATGTCGTCGGTATAGGTTTTCCCTAAAAATTCATTGGGCGTCAGCTTTTCCTTCAATCGGCCTCAACCCTATAGCGACGACATGTCGTCGGTATAGGCTCGAAAGTCGGCGCAATAGGTCCCCTGTACCGACGACATGTCGTCGGTATAGGCTTCGTAGAGTTTTGACCAGTCAATAAAGTAAAAAAACCTATGCCGACGACATGTCGTCGGTATAGGGCATTCAAGAATTTTTTTAATTTAAAAAAAAAAATTGATCGAAGAAAAATTATTATATTAAAAGAAAATCAAAATTACCCTATACAGACGACATGTCGTCGGTATAGGTTTTCCCTAAAAATTCATTGGGCGCCAGCTTTCCCTCCAATCTGCCTCAACCCTATAGCGACGACATGTCGTCGGTATAGGGTGTTCCATTCAAAATTTTAGTTTTCACCTATAGCGACGACATGTCGTCGGCATAGGGTGACCTATGCCGACGACAAGTGTCGTCGGTATAGGCGACGTCGGCACAGGGTCATTTCCTTGTAGTGCGAAACTCTATTTCTAGGTACATCCAAAAGGTGATGTAAAAGCATTCCAGCAGTCTAAGGAGTAGGATGACGAATGCTTAGACTAGACCTGAAGTCATTGAATAAAACTCATGGTAAACCCGACTGATAACGAAAAGGAACGTGTAACAAACGGATTTGATTGGCTTGCACTTTTTCACGAACGAAGTGAATGTCCATCTCAATATGTTTAGTGCGTTGGTGTTGAATAGGATTACCAGACACATAGATTGCACTAACGTTATCGCAATAGACTAGAGAGGAGCGTTGTGGTGGTCGACCCAATTCAAGGAGAAGATTTCTAAACCAACAAAGTTCTGTAACCCCCTGATACTCGGCTTCTGCACTAGAATGAGAAATTGTGGCATGTCGTTTGGAGGACCAAAAGATGAGATTGTCACCTAGGTATACACAATAACCGGAGGTGGAGTGACGAGTGTCAGGGTAACCTGCCCAATACGCATCCGTATAGGATATAAGTGTAGAATTTGGGCTACGTCTCATGAAAATGCCCATTGTCAATGTGCCTTTTACGTATCTCAAAATTCGTTTAAGTGCATTGAGATGGCTCGTACGAGGAGCATGCATGTGCATGCATATTTGTTGAACTACATCAGAAATATCCGGGCGAGTGAAAGTCAAATAATGTAGTAAAGTCAAATAATGTAGTGCCTCAACCAGGCTGCAGTAAGTGGTGGGATCATCAATAAGTTCTCTGGCCTGCATTAGTGCTCAGTTTCCCAACGATATCAACATGTGTATGGACGGGGTTACATTCCGCCATCTTTGCTTGATTTAGAATATCTGAGGCATATGTATGTTCAAATAAAATAGCCTTTGGGATCTAGAGTAACCGAGATACCTAAGAAATAACTCAAACCGAGATCCTTCATGAGGTGTTGTTTGAGAGCCGGTGACGTTGTGGTGAGAATGATATCTTCGATATAGAGGAGGATACATGATGGTGTGTTTTTATATGTAGATAAAAAATGTAAATATATATACATGATGGTCATAGTTACTAGTACTAACCCTTTCGATAGGGGAGTTAGTATTTCGTAACGGAACAGTGGATACGGTCGGCCAACTGTTCCTTAATGAATATAACGGACCCTAAACGGGGTCTCAAGTCCGTCGGTATCTCACAATTCATTATTTAGACTAATATTATCCCTGTGACTGATGTACGTCTGGTCTTGTAACTTCTTCCGGTAAGTCGGAATGCACGACTTCCTCCAAAGGTACTTTATGAACGCTCGGACCTAACAAATTATGTTCTTAAATAATTATCTTTACTTATAATATTATTTTAAATAAATAAGACTTTCCTTCTCAAGATCAAACCCCATGGCTCCCTCTAGAAGTCCTCTGCAAGCCGATACGAGAGAAGTAAAGAAATACCGACACAAACCGCCCGATCTGTTTAGGGCTTAAATGGCCTGCTGAATACCCAAACCTCCAATCAACCCATAGTATTAAATCTATACTAACTGGCCATGCTAGCACCAAGATTTGTATATAGATCATACAAACATTGAATAAGCTTCCCAAGCAAGAAGTCTTGCTTGAATAACTCTCAAGATTTAAGATTATTAGATTGGTTTAAAGATCACTTATTATTGTCTTTTTAAGATAAATTACAGTAAAGACTTTAAAAACATAACATACTAAAAATACTTCATTAATTAATTAAAGTTCAACCAACTCGAGCAACACAAGAGAACTAGCCATGAATGACGATACAAGTGACTCCACTAACCCTTAGATAATGTGTGAAAGGGTTCCAACACCAAGGGAGAGTGGGTATAGGTTGCCTCTTGTTTCACTCGAACGAGAAGAATAAGTTCATATTACAAGACTTTTAAAAAGGAAATAAATAAAGAAAAGCTAAACGGACCAAAACCGAGAGAGTTCCGGCTCTTAGCAGAGCACTAAGGCCTTCACACCTCTTGGTAATGGACACCTAAAACACTAGAATGAACTTGCTATTTATAGGCTAATATTTTGGCAATGCACGGCCGTGCATTGGATTGCCGGGCGTGCAAAGTACCATTTTCTTTCACGTGCGGAATCTGGTAGTACAGGAGAGTACAGGAGGCAAATTTGGCATTTGCACTGTCGTGCATGGCTTTGCACGACCGTGCATTGACCATGTTTGCTTCTTGTTGACCTTTTGACTTCCAGGTTTGACCTTATGCGTCCGGTTTCGTTCAATTGGCCCCCGAATGCCGATTTCACCTTGATTTTGAGTGTTTTCTTCATGTTTTTGCATATCCAGGTCAATTATCCTATCGAAACACAAATGAGTGGATTAGGCATAAATTATTATCATATTATCTCTAATTATGATGATTTCGGGGATAATTATGCATGCAAAATATGTATAATTTACGTCATATCAATACATGAACCATGTTTTTAGATAACTAAGGAATGATCGCATGAGCTATGGTGAAACCCCAACGCAGTGACGTAAATATGTAAATCGTTGGTACCAAGATCTAGGCGCATGTTTTAAACCATAAAGAGACTTTTTTAGCCGACATACATGACGAGGATAGGAAGGATCCCAAAAACCCAATGACTGTCAGATAGATGACCGTGTAGAAAAGCATTTTTGACATCGAGTTGATTGATGTCCTACCTATGTAATAATGCAATACTCAGAACGGTGCGAATGAACCACTGGACTGAATGTTTCATGATTATCCACCCCACATGTGAGACCTTCCATCACAGACTAAACGCCCCTTGTAGCGCCTAAGTGAGCCATCAGAGTTAGTCTCATGTTTAAAAATCCACATACAACGAATAAGATTAATGTTTGGACAACGAGGTACTAACTCCCAAGTATTATTTTCTATAAGAGCATTAAGCTCATCTGTTGTGGCACGATTCTAAACGGGTTTGGTTATGGCTTTGAATGGGTTACGTGGATGGGCTCAATGGGTGAGGTGGTGTGAAGGTTAAATATCTGTTTGGGTTTGGAGATGGCCGCTATACAATTGGTAGTCATGTTTTGGGTCAGCGATGGTGTGTGGTCTGTTGTAGAGGGAAACCGGGGCTTCCGGTGGCCGCACTTGTGGTGCCGGGGTTCATGGGTGGTGGGTGTATGTTTGTAGTAGAGGGATGTGGTGGGCATATTAGCCGGGCTGTGAGGAGATGGGGAAGTTGGGCCGGGAGGATAGGAAGTAGAGGAAGAGGGTGTTGTTGGGCCGTGAGGAGAGGGTGGGGTTAGACCGTGTGGAGAGGCATGTGGGTTTGAGTTTGGTCTGTAAAGGAGGGATGGGGTGGCGTTATAGGAGATATGGAATCCCAAATGTAGGGATGGATACCATTAGAGAGATTGGAGTGTAGAAAGTCGTAAGACAGAGGAGAGGAACAACGAGTAGCAAAAGGGAAGACATTTTAGTCAAATACGAGGTGTTGGGAGATGTGAATTTTATGAGAGGAGTGGTCATAGCATTTGTAGCCCCTATGATTGGAAGGTAACCGAGGAAGACACACGGTGATGATCGATTTTCAAGGTTGTTAATGGAGGTGGAGGGAAGTAGGGGACAGCAAAGACAACCGAGAGTACGAAGATGTGTGTACGTAGGATGTTTGTGGTAGATAAGAAAGGTGGGGGTTTGGTGTTGTTTAGTTTGGAGGGAAGGATGTTAAGAAGGTATGTGGCCATTTGATATAGTGCCAAAAGGTGGGAGGAAGGGAAGCGTGTGTAAGTAAGGTACAAACGATATTGTTAATGGACCAGATTTTACATTCAGCCTTACCGTTTTGAGGAGAGGTGTGAGGGCACGAGAAACAAAAGACCATGCCCCGTTGGGTACATAAATTATGAAATAGTTTATTGTTGTATTCCGTGTCGTTGTCACATTGAAAACATTTTAACTTGCGTTCAAATTGCGTATGTATAAGTGTTTGAAAATTAAGAGAGATTAAGAAAACATATAATTTGTTCGTAAGAGGATAGGTCCATATATAGTTTGTGTAACCATCAAGAAATAAGATATAGTATCGGTGGCCCCCCGAGCTACGAACTGGGAAGGTCCATAGGTCGCTACGCACAATATCAGAAGGAAAAGAGGTAGTAGATAAAGAAAAGCAATTTCACATGCTTTCCAAACGCAGAAGATTAACATAAATGTTTATCAGAATTGTTCCAACAAAAATAAAACTTTGTTTGTTTAAGACACACAACAAATCAGATCCTGGATGATCCAAATGATGATGCTAGAGATGCTGAGACAAAGCAGCAAATTTGGACAGACTTGTGAGTGGAGTGGTTGGAAATGAAATGGGATAGAGCTCTCCGGTGCTGTTACATCGGAGGATAGGAATCCGCGTTTGGAAGTCCTTCACAAGAAAACAAAAAAGGTTCAAATTCAATGGAAATTTTATTATCTGTGGTTAGACGACGGATGGACAACAAAATTTTTGATAAGTTTGGTTGCAAAAAGTATGTTAATGAGTTTAAGGGGTGGGTAGGGCGATATAGCCGGTACCGTGTACGGGTATTTAGAAACCGTTGTCAACAATAATATGGTTCTATATGTTATTATTGAAATAAGTTGAGAGGTTACTTGTCATGTTAGACATGTGGTTGGTGGCTCCTGTGTCAGAGATACCAGTTCTGGTTCGGGTTCATTGTCATTGTGTGCATGGCATGTTCAATGTTTGTAGGAGTGTAGTAGGCCTCAAAAGCAGCATACGCTTGAGACGTGGAAGCACCGAGAATACCTGCATGAGGGCCACTACGAGGTGGAGCCCGGTTGCCGAGCGTAGTCGGAAAGGGGCACGTCGGTGCTTTCCAAGTCTGAGGAGGCCAAATCCACTGATGTTAAAACTTGTTAATCCGGGCTGCTGAGAATAAAACATGTTACCATAGCTGCCACAACCACGAGAACGACCTCTACCACGTCCACCACGACCGCATCGTCCTCTGCAACGCTGTAGTTGATCGACATGCCATCGATTGGGGCCGAACTACCACCGGTGTGCGTTATTTCTGGCCGGCTGGTTTGGATGCCCCTACCACTAGAGGAAGGTGGAGGAGGTGGGGAGGATGTGGTATCTATTGTCGGTGGACCAGTGGAGGCGGCATGCAAAGCTATGTCGGGAATTGTCTCATTGGCTTTCCTTGTTCCCTCCAACACAAGGCATGATCTAGACTCATAAAAGTCTGGAAGTTATGTTTTTGTTGTAAAAGAATAACGATCCCATAAAATTGATCATTAAGACCGCCTCTGAGTCGTAAGACAAGTCGTTGGTCGGAGACTGGAGCGTTGACGTTTTCCAGTTGATCGGATAACACCTTAAGCTCTTGATAGTATGCCGACACATTAGGGAAGGATTCCAGCTTAGTGTCTGAGAATTTGTTCTCCAGATAACGAGCATTGAAGTTCCGATTGTCTTAAAAAATATTGGCCAATGATTGCCAAGCTTAGGTTGCTGTAGAGTTTGGTTTGAGAATGGTATGTAGAAGGTCCTTGGATATCGTATAGTATATCCATTGGAGCACTATAGCGTCTATACGCGACCAAAGTTCGTTGGTTTCTGCCTTGTCTTTTTCTGTCTTTCTCGGTAACCTTGGAACCAGAAGAAGAGGATTCAGAGGGAAGGATGTGGTAAATAACCTGGAATGCCTTGCAGTGTATCTTGAACATTTCTACCCATGACGTATAAACCTAGAATGTCATGTAGTCTATCTTGAACAGTTCTACCCATGACGTATACTGTCTGTTCACCATCTACAAAGTGATGGGGATGAAGTTACGGATATTAGTAACGGTGATGGCGGGGTGTCGTTTGTCCATGGAGAATTAAAGAAAAAGGGGTGAATGTGATTGATGGGGGACTGAGATCGAAGGCTCGAGAGTAGAAGAACAACCAATTGTATGAGAGGGCCAACCGGAGGAGTGATCGATGGCAGAAGAAAGGTTGTTGGCAGAAGAAAGATGGTGACGAGGGTAGGGCAGATGGGTGTTGACGGCTGCCAGGGTACGATAATTAGGTCAGTTACAAATTTTAGCTCTGATACCATAATAGAAGGGACTAAAAATCATCTTATTAATGTAATATATTTATATATACAATGTTGTCAATTGACCACCCTAATCTATACGAGAATTACAATATAATCTTATACAAATATATTCTAGTCTAATAATTACTCTCACATTTACTTTGTCTTTATTCCTTTTGGAATCCTTCACTTGCTCTCCCACTCAAGTATGTCTTACTGATACGAGTCAGACCCACGTTCCCATGAATGCAAGCTGCACATAGGAAACCTTCTGCTACTCCTCACGATTTCCTTTTGTTACGATAGTATATAGTACATGGACTAAATTGTAAGAATTCATTACTGTTCATGTATTAGCCTAAACTTCCAACTAACTACTATTAGTTAGTCGTTATATGTGATTAACAGCTGATCAATGAAATTATGTTTGTTTGTGTTGAGAATCAAGTACCAGTTTTTAACTTTTAAAAACTTTAATTATTTAAACCTTTTAAATAAATAAATCAGATATATTTAGTGGAAGCGATTTATGGTACAACAAATAGATCTGATCTGGATTCTTGTCAGTGATTCGATTATACGCGTATAAACAATATAATATAAACCAACCATAGGATGTTTAATGATTATACCTTTGACGATAACCAAATCAGAACACCTCAGATCAACGAACGTCACGCTAGTTGACACGATCACGAAAACCCGCAAAACAAGCTAACCTGTCACACAGACTCGCGGGGATGGCGGATGTGCAAGGGGGCAGCGGCGCAAGGGTGGCGACGACAGTGGCGGCGTGCGGTGACTGGCGGCGGTGGTGGTTCGACAGGTGTCAAACTCACAGAGGGAGAGGACGCCGATTTTGGGGTTGGGGTGATTAGGGTTTAAGTTTTGATTATAATGTTATATTTATAAACATTATAATTACATACCGGTCCCAGAGGTATTAACAGTTAAAACCCTAGTAATAATTAACCATTAATTATTAAACCCTTGTATTTTTACTAGTTATAAATAATCAGTAAAAATCTAATCTTTAAATGTTTAACAAATTAAACATTTATTCCCATTAAATAATTAATTCACCAATTAATTAATTATCTCAATCACCGATAAATATTTCTATAAATATTTATTCACCGTTTATTATATCCGTCTGTCGTGAACTATAATATTTAACAATAAATATTATATATATTTGTTCGTTGCCTAAGGTGTAACTTTTTGGATCGTACCTCGTTAGTAATGTTGACTTAATTGACGATCGGACATCATATATCCAACAATTTGGACCAATTTCTTCTCTGATTTCTCTTTGATTCTAACAAGTGGTATCACAGCTACCGATTCTCGGTGCTCTTGATTGAAATTTGACTGCGATTAGGTATTACGATCTAAAATTCATCTGCAATTCGAACGAATTCAGCCGGAATTGGATAATTCGACTTGTAATTCACCTGCAATTTGGAAGATGACGACAAGGAATGTAACCTTAGAGCAGAGGTGCAAGATCATGATGCAACACTGCTACGACTAGAAACAGTCACCGGAAGGAACCTCACTGAATTGGAAGCAATCAAATCCGTATCAACCAAGAATTCTGCAGACCTGGAAGCGATGAAGGGTCAATTGATAGAGAGTTCATTACAAATGGCAGAAATACTTAAGAGCATACAATCCTTCTACAACAATCAACATAATCCTGCCAATGGTGTTCGTACGAGTTATGCAATGGGTGGAGGAGAACCAAGGCACCATTGGTTCAATGGAAGCAACTAAAGGTTAACTAAATTGGAATTTCCTAAGTTCAGTGAGATTAATGTAGAAGGTTGGCTATGTAAGGCTAGGTAAGGTGGAACACTTCTTTTCAATTGATGAAACTGTAGATAATGCCACCTCATGAACAATGTCGTCTCATAAAATAGTGTCACCTCATGAACAGTATCACCTCATAAAATAATGTCACCTCATGAAACAACGTCACCTCATAAAAAAGTGTGATCTCATGAAATAGTGTCACCTCATTAAACAGTGTTACCTCATGAAATAGTGTCAACTCATGAAATAGTGTTACATCAAGAAAGTGTCAACTCATGAACAATGTCACCTCATGAAATAGTGTCACTTCATGAACAATGTGTAATATCTGTACTTTCCACATCATCGTTTATTTACATTTTGTACCCTTGTACTTTCATTTTTGAATCCATTGTAACCCGAGACTTATGATCAATGAATTTATTAGATTTATTCAATTACATGTTTACAACATACATTACATTTATACATATGCAAGACAACATCATACGTGCAATATTACAAAATTATATATTACAAACACGCGTTTCACTTTTTTTACACATTTATATTCTCGTTTCACGTCCATACACGCTCGGTTTATTATTATTATTATTATTAGTATTATTATCATTATTATCATTAGTACTATTATTATTATTATTTTATTTTTTTCTTTTTAAAAAAAAGAATCACCTCCCTTTCAACCACCAACTCCCAACTAACTCATTTAATACCCCAAACCCTAATCCACACTTATAAATACCCACTCCCTTTCACTCCTCCACCCTTACACCCTCCAAATTCTCTCACAAATCTCTCCAAGTGCTCCATTTCTTCCAAGATTTTTGACAGAATTTTATAAGGTAAAAACTTTATTTTTCTTCAAGTTTCTTCCTTTTTTTTTCTTAACAATTCTTCCTTCACCCTCTTGGATAAACCTCTAGGATCTTATCATTTGTTTACCTTGGTAAACATCTAAGATAAGTCACCATTTGAGGTCCAAGTTGTGGTCTTTCAACTAACATTTCTTCTTCTTCATGTTCTTGTTTGGATATTTTACATCTAGTTGTGGTAAAACCAAACCAAGCTTCCATCAAAATTCTATGATGGAAGCCTTGTGCTAAGGTATTTGGATGAAGTAGATGAACATAGGTTCATCTACTATAAGACATCCAATAGCCACAAGGTGTTCAAATCCTATACATAAATATTATAAATAAATCTAACAAGGTTTGTGGATTTCCCAACCTTTCTCTTGGCCACTTCAAATGGTATATTACTAACTATACTAACTTTTGACCATCCGAATTCCTAACTAAGTTAGGGGTTTGTGTTTCGGTCCGCCGTCGGCGATGCATGACCAACTTGATACTATTATACATATATATATTATTTGTTATTTCTTCTCCACCGAACTTATGCCTACGTTACCTTTTAGGTTAACCGGCATTCCCGACTCTTCACCTTCCCGTTCATCCTTTCGTTACCACGCTAAACCGTGAGTTTCATACTTGCCCCTTTTACATTTTTGCACTTCGGGACTTGAAAACATGTACATATTCAAAACACATACACTACAAGATTTACACTTTATTCAAACACAATTCATTAACATGCTCATGTGACAACAACTTGACTACATGCTTAAATACAACTTGTTAATACAATAGTTCATTAATTCTTGCAAAACCGCACTTAACAAGTGTAGCGTTATAGGATTGACACCCGTCGGCTTTTCGTTACCTTTATGGAGCCCCCGATCTTGTTATGTTATTTATTCGACTAGTATTCTTTGGATGCTAGGTATGCTATGTCAACAATAGGTTTGAACTATATCATTACAAATTGTATGAACATTAGTAAAGTATGTCTATGCATGTGAATTGTTGCTTTAAACATGATTATTATATGTATAAAACTTGTATGAACTCACCAACTTTATTGTTGATCAAATATTATTTTACATGTTTTCAGGAGATGTTTGATGCTACCATGGAAATGGAATCTAGGGACTTTGCCATAGATATCAAATTTAAATATTTTTGTCTTTTGTTTATCAATGTATTTCCTTTAATTGAAACATTGTATTTGAAATTCTTAGTTTAATGAAATAGGTTAAATTTATATTTCAACAATAGTGCCACGATGTCTTTGAACAATCCTACACGTCACATTCGGTGATTCCGCCGCCGAATGGGTTGTGACACAATGTCACCTCATAAACAGTGTTATCTCATGAAATAGTGTCACCTCATGAAATAGTGTCACCTCATGAACATCCATCATAAATTCTCTGTTTTTGATCTAAAACCGTAACTTTTTACGTCCAAATCGTTTATTTAGCTTACATGAAGCTAGATATATGCTTTTTTTATTCCATTTCATATGTAAAGATCCGACCTTTATTGAAGAAACTCTAGTTTATCCCATAAAACCCATTTAAACCCAAAACAAAGATTTCAAGGTCAATTCTTACCAGATTTTGTGTATTACTTCCCCCTTTTCTTTCCAGAATCAATCCAAGGCAAATATGGAGTAAGATGGAAGGTTGAATGATGGTTCTTGAAACTTTATCTCTCTAGAAATGGATGAAAATGGTGAAGTAAGGAAGAGTTGGGAGGTGGTGGCTAGGTTAAGCCCATCCCTATTTTAAACTCTGGTTTTACTTATAAAATAACTCTTTATTTTAAAAAACCTTTCACGAGATAACTGAAATATCTATTTTAAAATCTCTCCGTTTCTATTGTGTTGTCACGTTTTAAACCATTTAAAACTGTTTTGGTTGTCTTGTTGTTTTAGATAAAACCTTTTTACCCTAAATGTCACAAACAACCACAAACATACAAAAAAATGTAAATTAAGCCTTTGGTGTTCGGTTTTGCTAGAGCCATTTAGCAAAAACAAAACGGGTCAAATGGGAGGGCATAAACAAGACACAACTCTTGGATCTTGTAGGGCTCTCACTTGCTTCGATCTCCATCTTGACTCCGGGCCTTATAGGGTTCTTGATCTTTAATTCTGATATTGTCTTGTCTCGATCCGGTTACAAATACAATTTATAATAAATTGAAATAAACCTAATCTATTATAAGAGGCTTCCAAAACAGCCAAAAATACAAGATAACTAAAACAACCAAAAACCAAAAATAATAAAAGCAACCACGGGTCAGATGCTTGATTCACACAACGACACATTATTCAAAGAAATGTAAAGGATGCAATCTTTTGTCAAACAAAAGTTTTGACAAAATAAAACCTTATTACAATTATAAATAAGTGTTCTGTTAGCTTGCAAGAGTGGCTCTGATACCACTGTTTGGTTTCGTACAAGGGTTTCAAAACAATTTGATATAAACGCAGCAGAATATAAACGTATGAACTAGTCTAGGCCAAAACCCTAGACTGCTCAAAAGGAGTCCAGATGCAAACATAATATAAACAAAACACAACCATAGTTAGTTTAGAGTTCTACCTTCCCAAAAGTAAACAGCTAACAGAATGGAAACACCACAGATCAATGAACCTAGTCGCTAGATCTGGTAACACGAGCTCCCGGGATAACCAAATTCCTTTGGTTTCCTCCTAAACAAACCACACACAAAACCGGTTTACAAAACCGACTCACGACGCATGTGCGTACAGCGTTGGCGGCGGTGGTGGTTGCACAGGTAGGTGGCAGACGACGCAAGAGGGAGAAAAGGAGGGGAGGTGTGATTAGGTTTCCACCTTTTGGTTGATTATCTGTATCTTTTCCTCCTGTACTGAATCCCTATATATAGATTCTTCTAAACTTGGGGATTAAGTTATGGTATTTAATAATTAAACAATTTAATTTTTAAATAAATAAATTACATTTACTAATTAACTATTAATTCAATTAATAACCAATCTAGTAAATTCACCTAAACAGTAATTATCAAATAATTTGATAATTATTAAATCAGTTCTCTAGTTATCAACTCTGTGATAATTAACTAATTTAATTCTTATAATTAACTAATTTAATTCTTTTAATTATTCGCAATCCAATTACAAATAATTAAATGTCTCCGGTCTCGCTTTAATGCGATCGTGTTAGATTATTTAAACCTTTTAAATAATCTCATTGTTCATTACTCGTGGTACAACCCTTTGGATCCTACCTTGATAGCAGTACTATCGGATGTCGTTACTTAGGCATACGTTTGTGCTCATTAATAAATAATCTCATTGTTCTTTTTTTTTTCTTTTTTCGAGTTTTTTGATAGTGTGGTGAAAAATTATAAACTTAATAAATTATACATATTGTTTCTTACAAGTATATACAAGTAGTTATGATACCCGCGCTACGCGACAGACACGTATTTATCCTCAAAACTATAGTCGTAAGTTGCGATTGTACATTTTAAAATGTTGATACAACAGGAGTGTTAAAATTTATAACATAAAAATAGTAGAAAAATAAAATGTTCTTGCGTACTAAAACAAATCATTAAACCATAGTAAAAAAACCAAAAAATCTGACAAAAAAAAAATTAAAACATATTATTGCCACCCCCAAGGTTTGAACCCGGGTGGATGGGGGTGACGGGGCGCGTTTTTCCGCTGGGCCAAGAAGGTTTTTGTTTTTAAGGTCATTCATTTAATATTTTATACACACACAAAATTGGAGAAATTATGGAAAAAAAACGGTCAATAATCAAACGACACGTGACAACGCCATTAAAACCATCCAACCAAGAATAAGAATTGTAGACCTTTTGTTGAAATATAGTTAGTTAGTAATTATTTGGAGACATATTATAATAGTAAGGTAAATAATAATTTTTAGACCAAAGGAGTAATTTTATTTAGTCTTTCTTGATAGTTAATGATATGTTTGGTTTGAAACTATTCAAATAAATACTTATTAAAATGATCCATGTCATTTGTTTTAAACATGCTATTTTATAAAAACTAGCAGTTTGGAATATCAAAACGCAGAGCCAAATAAATAAACAAAAAAATATTTAACTTTTAAAAATAATTTAGTTAAGTAACATAAAAAATTCGAAAAAAGAAACCTAAAAGTAATTACACAAAAAAAAAACAAAAAAAAGGTGAAAATCGAAAGAGGGGGGGGGGGGGGGGAGGTAGGTTGGAACCCGGGTGGAGGCCTGCAGTTCAATCAAATTTAATAACTTACATTTTGAAATGGACGTCTACAACGTTTAATTAATTTCTTATTATCATTTTCCTTATGTTATATAATTTAACTTCAATTTGGTAACAAAAGAACTCCCTAGATCTTGTGTAGAAACCCACCTCACCAGGGTTCTATTCTCCAAACCATTTCTTTTTTTTCTTTGTTCTTTTAATATCTTTTTCTTAAAATTCTTTTGGTTTTCTAAATTCTTTTATCTTTTTTTTTAATATTTTTCTTTTGAACTATTTTGTTTTCTTTTGTAAAGTTTCAAACGTTATCAATACAAATTCTAATTTTGGGCGGGGCACGATTCGTTATGGTTTTATATTTGGTTATGCGTTTCTATTTGTTTTCATATCGTCTTATTTTTCGCTCACGTGTTTATTTTTATCGACGTTCCCACATCAATTTATTTCATGGTTTAACGCCCCCGCCGCAATGTACGTCTTAGCGCTCACTTTGTGTTTTTTAGCGCTCACTTCTACAACGACATATTTCCTTGATTTCTAAATGTAACACTCATTTTTACAACGACTTTTTTTCTAAGTATACCGCCGCGACGTGTTTTCTTTTTACGTACTTAACCACGTCTAAAACTCGCCGCAACGCGTGGGTTAACTTACTAGTTGGTATATATCTTAAAACAAAAGCCTGCAGTTTAAAGAAAAATTACCGCCTATAACATGATACGTTTGAAAAAAATATTTATGAAAAGGATCCAAGTCATTTGCTTTGAACATGTTATTTTTATAAAATCTATAAAATTAAAATTTAAGAAAAAATCCAAATAATAGATTGTGTGTATTTATATAACCAATCACATCACACTTCATAATTTATTCTGGTTCGGACTCTATCTCCGGTGAACTCCTCTGAGACATTTTTTTTACTCATACCTTTTTATCCTATAATTTCTTAAGAATTTGCAAATGGTCATGTTCTTTTTTTTTTTAACAACAAACTCTCACATGCTATAAATCTACTTTTAAATCTATACCACTTGTCCACGACGGGAGTAGAACCCAAAACCATTTAGGAAGAAGACACCATGCAACATAACTGGATACCACTAGGCTAAAGGCCCTTTGTTTGGTCATGTTGTAATCTAAGAGTTTTGTATTTGAAGTTATCTGGTCAATATCATTAAACTTAACCAAAAAAGAATTTGGACTGAAACCAACTTCAAAATTAAGTGTTGCGGGTTCGATTAACTACAAGACATCAAAAGAAGAAAATGAGGTAGAATTTATAGGTATTTAATCATCTTCCTATCATAAACATATGCTTGCTATCGAGCATATAATAGTGTTATCGTGTGTTCATCAACCGATGACTGAGACTGAACTTCACTATGGCTCTCACCGGTGAAAAAAGCAGGTTGTTTAGGTTTAGGCAGCACACCCTCACTAACCAACATCAAAACCACTGACAACATAGTTGGTCTATCTTCTGCATGATGTTGCACACATAACAATGCAACGTGTATTGATCTTAGAACTTCAGAAATCGCACATGAGGCCTGTAAACATCTACTCATCAATTCAATGGACCTCCCTTCTTTATAGAGTCTCCATGCCTACATCAAACCAAAACATATTTTAAAAAAAAAATCATTAGACTATGGTCAAGTTACTAGGATTTAGTCTTACAAACTAACTTACATGCCCAAGAAGGTTATCTCTGTGGTCTCCATTAGAGAATTCTCTATTTTTCTTCCCGCTTATTATCTCCAACATCATAACATCAAAACTAAATACATCTGATTTTATAGAGAAACGCCCATGTACTGCGTACTCCGGAGAAATGTAACCACTATAGCAAGTTTAAACAAAAATAAACTTACAAATTAGTATTAGAGTTTCTCTTTTGAAGTCATTTTTTGTGATTAAGTATTCAGGTTAAGGAGGATTATTACTATGTTCTGACCACTTTATTCGTCTTAGCAGTGGTATCATGACCTACAAAGTTTCTAGCAAGGCCAAAGTCAGATATTTTTGGATTCATTTCACCGTCCAACAATATATTACCCGCCTTTAGATCTCTATGGATGATTTGAAGGCGGGAATCTTGATGTAGATAGAGAATACCACGAGCCATCCCATGTATTATATTAAATCGTTGTGGCCAGTCGAGCATCAAACTTCTGGTTCCATCTGCCAAAAGGCGACTACTGTGTCATGTGTTATTATATAAAGTTTGAAAGTAAGATACCACGTGAAATCATAGAGAGTGCGTCCAACCAAATAGGAAAAAGTCCAAGCATTTGTTAGGCATGTATTCATAAATCAAAATCAGTTCACTTTTATGAATGCAATATCCAAGAAGCTTTACAAGATTACGATGCTAAAGTTTTGCAATACAAATGATTTCATTCTTGAATTCATTGAGCCCTTGTTGGGATGTTTCTGAGAGACGCTTCACAGCTATTTCTCTTCCGTCTTCCAACACACCCTAAATGATTAGAATTAGGATTGCGATTATGGTTACGAGTTTATGATGGCCTACAAATCTATAGTTCACATTTTCAATTCATAATAGTGATAAGCAATACATTCTATTTAAAAAGCATAAAAAAGTTACCTCGTAAACGGGACCAAAGCCGCCTTCTCCTGTCTTATTGGAGACACTGAAGTTACCCGTTGCCCTGGCTACTTCAAATAGGCTAAAAAATTGTAAATCATCAAGATGTTCCATCTGCAGACTTGTATTCTTTTCATCATGCACATACTTGCTTCCTACAAAGTAATATATTTGCAATTGCTCATGATTTTGTTAAATTTCATATCCTTCAAATAGTTACTTGCTCCTTTATGTTACCTCGTCCTTTCATGTGAGGCATTTTCTTAACCTTTCTACACACATATGCCACTGCAAAGATAACTGGCAGAGCTGATGAAGTTAAAATCACCACTACAAGAATTCTTTTCTTTTTGTTGAAATTGGACTGAGAGTCCACAAGACCTTTCATTAAGAAAAAACAATAGTTTAGTTCTTAATTGCTAAAAACACAAATATATCCAATTTTAGAAGAAGCTATAAGAATTCTTTTCTTTTTGTTGAAATTAATGTACCTTGTAACTCAGTGGCAGTCATTCTTATGTGAATATCTTGATTCGCATCATACTCTTTAGTGTCCAAAAGCTCATCAAACCATAGCAAACATCCACTTCCTCCATTTCTTATATCTAAACTTGCATAGCATGTACATGAACAGTTCCTTTTGCAGGCCATCTCACATCCTCCAAGGTTCATGCTCACATTATACCTTGACCGTCGCATGTCTGGTACCCTGACTCCTGTAAGTTTCAAAAACCCGTCTCCACTCCCACAGGTCAAAGGCGTTTTGCGTACACACCCACTTACCCAGTCAGACGCATCCCATTCTTCTGGATTTCTAGGTTCAAAACCTTGCATACAAGTACAAGGTGGATGCTTGTTAATGCTACAGATTCCATACGAACCACATATTGAAAAACGATCACAAGTATCCGCTGCAACCTCTGCATACACAATCCAGTCTTGGATTCGCTCAATCCAATGAAGAAACCGAGTCTTGCCATCCAATGTCAAAACTACCCTTTGAACAACTGAACTTTTAAGTTCATATTCATGATAGATTTCCTTATCATTAATGACAAGCCCAGTGGAGTATATTTGATTTTCTTTTTCAATAGGAAAGCCACTAAAGCCAAGACCGTTCCATGGTCCAAGTCTTCCTAATAAAACTTCACCTTGCCACCCAAAAGCTCGTGGATACCCATTTGTGTCTAATATAACACTATACTCATAGAAGGATCATCAAGACTCTTCCAAGATGTCATGATCCTTTCTAACCCCGTTCCAAATCCTTCCCAAATTTCATTCCAGCTAGAAATGTGTCACCTGCATATAGGGGTGAGCATGAAATCGAAATAACCGACCCAAAACTAAAAAAAACAACCCCAACCAAAAACCGATGGTTTGATTTTGAGTTTTTCTAAAACCCGATTTTTCTGTTTGGTTTTGCTTGTACCCATCACCTAAAACGATACATCATTTAAACACACATATGTATCTATACATAAGTATGCATGACATTTTATAATTTTTAGAGTAAACTTCAGTTTTCGTCCCTGAGGTTTGAACCAAACTTCAGGTTTCGTCCCCCTGTAACACATATCATCCCTAACGTTTTATGTTTTAACAGTTTCCGTCCCTGGTCCTTAACTCCGTTAAATTTCTGTTAGTTTTTATATGAAATTACTAATATACCCTTAGCTTCATCTTCTTCTTCTTCTTCATCCTTAACCCAACACCACCACCACCACCAAAAACTAAAAGAAAAGTTAGTTTTTCACACAGGGGTGGATTGGAGGCGATGGTGATATTGGAGTGCCGGAAACCATCTTTAAAGCCTGAACCTCCACAGATCTGTGATGCCATCACCACCACCGTTCAAAACCTACCATAGATCTGGTTCAAATCCCAACGATTTTGCAGGTTCTTAACAATCGGGAAGAAACTAGTCGATTTTCTGATGGATTAAGTTTAAACATGTGGTGTCGATCAGATTTGCAGGGGATGGTGATGGTCGATTTTCAGGTGAGGGATATTCCTTCGAATTTCTGCTTACCGATCACCACTACACTACACTACCCCTCTCCTCCCTTCTCTCTCTCTCTCTTGAAATCCTTAAAAAGCCACCCACCACCACCACTCCACCGGCTACCACCACTCTACCCGCTGCAACCACTACAAGTAATTTTGTTCGACGAGTGACTCCAATTTTGGTTAGGGGATGCAAGATCAAGTTTATACCATTTGACCCAAATAAATACAGGGGACTGGTGTTTGAAGAAGGGGGTCTGATGTTTTAAGAAGGGGGTATATTAGTAATTTCATATAAAAACTTACAGAGTAATTTAGGTGAAGCTCCCCTTGAGGTCGAGGGTTTGAGCCTCGTTATAGACGAATTGATGTAGTTATTATGAGTAATTTAGGTGACCCAAAAATATGTATTGCTATTAAAAAAATAGGTATTAAAGAAATTAAAAAAACAATAAAAGATTCGAAATCCAAACTTAAAGATAATTCATCCCATGCAAATCCTTAACTCACGCAATAAGCTCTCAGGTCATCACTTGCGACATGTATAGTGCCAGCTAAAGAGATGCTCGTGTATTATACTCCTTGAGTTGGAAAAAAAAACTTGTTCATGAGTTTTGAAAAACATGACAAGATGAATTCGAACCGAACCACCGGGGTGGGGTCAAAGGGAATATTGGTTCGTTTTTTGTTCCCTATCGATTTGACCTGCTCAAATAGCTCAACTCTATGGTTCGTCTCAATCAGCTCTAGGTCGGTACTGGGTCGTATTGACCTGGGTCTAATTGGTTGTCGGGCCTCTCCACCTCCTTCTCCCCGTATTTGAAAAAGACTCGTCCTCATGTCTTGAAAACTTGAGAAACAAGTATAGTATCTGGACAAAACTTTTTGTTTTTGATCCACTCTAAATTTGACGTAAATTCCGGGAAACCGCCTTCATCAACATCTGAAGAAAACTTTGAATATTCTCGCACTTCAAGCCTCGCATCAAGATCGATACGTCTTTATCTTTCATCTGTTCGTACTCTTAAACGGTAACTCCGCTAAAAACCGTTTGCACAAACGAACATTCTTGTTCATCAAAATCAATCCCGTCTTCATCGAATTTGGGTTCATTTTCCAATTAACACTCCTGATAGATCGGCTCATGGAACCAAGGGTGGGGATGACGAAAGGATGCTCCTCTTCCTCTTGCGCTTCGTCCCCAACAATGGTTCCCGATTCGGTTTCCTTAACGCGCCTCTCCCGATGTAACTTAAGATCTCGTACTCGTTGGCGGAGCCATTTGATCTCTTGTTGTATTTCAAGACCTCGGACTCGTTATCATAGTCGTTTGATCTTAAGTTCTCGTGGGTCGGGATAGACTCCATCGCTGCCTCGGTCGACGGTTTTGCGAATAGAAAGTCGATCTTTTCCACGGCAGCCATTTGATAAATAAGAGCTCTGATACCAAATGATGCGATTGCGAAAGCATTTAAATGGCTCAAAAATCTCTATACAATATCTTCAAAGCCTAATGATTTTGTAAATAACATTCAACCTAAAAATCCATTCCCAAAACCAAAATACTTGATAGGAGTTCAAACAACCAATACATATAAAAATAAAAAATAATGCCACGATAGGTATCAAAGAAATAAAAAAACATTAAAATTAGAGATAATTCATCCCATGCAAATCAATTCCTTCCTTAACTCGCGCAATAAGCTCCCGGGTCATCACTTGCGACATGTACAGGGCCAATTAAAAATTTCACAACCATTTTTTTTCTTTAGAGTAAATTACACATATTGTCCTTTATTTATACTATAAATTACACTCTGTGTACTTTAACTTCAATAAGTATATCACAGGTCCTTTTATTACATACTTTTATACACACTATGTCCTTTACACTAACCACCATCCATTTCCACCGTTAAATCTCATCATGTGCCCTTCACATGATGGGCAAAATAGTCATTTCATCCAAAAAATATAATTTATGTAATTTAGTTAAAGATAAACTCTCTCACACATCTCTTATCTCTCTTCTCTCACATCCTTTGATCTGTGTCTAACAAGAAGGAAAACTCATTCGGTTTTTTCCTAGCACCGGCAAGTCAACCATGACCGACACCGTTTGGATTGATTTAGAAACGCCGGCATCACAAGCCAGCACTCCCGGCATCACAACCCTTGAATACCCTCCACGCCACATGCGGAAACCCTAGATCGAAAGAGATAGATCTCGAAAAAGAGGGCAGTGAGAGGAGTTAGGGTTACAAAGCTTCTGTTGTGATGGTCTACGATGGTTGCTAGCCACACCCAGATGGTGGTCTCAGGCTTCATCGGAGCAAGGCAACGACGTTAGTGGTGACGGCACTGAGTGGTGACAGGTTCAGGACCAGCGACGGTAGTGATGGTGGTTTGAAGAAGACGACAGCGGCATGAAGATCTAGCTACCAACTCCGACGATGGCGGCTAGGGTTCAGACGAACCACGTTTATCCTATAAGAAGGTGACGACGGAATGGTGCTAGGGTTCCGACGGTCTTGGTGGCCACGTGAAGACGGCATCCACCTCAGAACTCGATGACGGGGTGACGCGAGCAGACTCTGGTGGCCAAACAAAACTTCTCCGGCGAGAAATGCTAGGTTTCCGACTGCTCACGTTTTTTCAGCAAGGATTCCGCCACCGCCGGACCACTTCATCGGTACCACCTCCTTCCCTCTCCCGATCTCTCTCTCAAAACTGGTCGTTCAGCCCTAGACAGCCGCCACTATCCACTAGGTCTAACACCGCCACCACTGTTATCTGTGACAAGTTCTACCGCCACCACCGGACCACTTCATCGACCATCTGCCGCGGATGAGCCGCCAGAAAGTGATCACCCACCTCCTTCCCTTTCCCGATTCTCTCTCATCTATGCACTATGTGTGTGTGTGTGTGTGTGTTTTATACACAATCAATTATCTGAAAGAGTGAAATACAAATTTGTAGATGAAACGACTATTTTGCCCATCATGTGAGGGGCACATGATGGGATTTAACGGTGGAAATGGATGGTGGTTAGTGTAAAGGACATAGGGTGTATAAAAGTATGTAATAAAAGAACATGTGGTGTACTTATTGAAGTTAAATGACATAGAGTGTAATTTGTAGTATAAATAAAGAAGAATATGTGTAATTTACTCTTTTCTTTAATTTATTTATGGAGTGAGAATTTTGAAATAAACAAATTATGAATTAGTTTTCAAACTATTGAAACCTATTAAATTAATCAAAATATTCAACATATCAATTAAAAATATTATTTTGATTAATTAATAACTAGGTTAGAAATACGTGTAATGAAATATTAAATAGTTAGTAATAAATATTTAAAATTTATAAAACGATATTTTATGATAAATTATGATTAAATATATATGCGATTGAGACGTATTTATAATATATAATAACGGGATTAAGAAAAAGAAATTGGGCTCATAAAATTAGGACACGTGGCTTCAGTTATTTATTTATTAGGTATGAATTATGTGAATTAATTTACATATACTTAGGTATAAAAATATGTATTAGTTTAGGGTTTAGGTATAAAAATATGTATTAGTTTAGAATATTGAAAGAAACTGCTGAAAGTTTGATGCGATGACAAAGAAAATAGTTTTTATATGATAATAAATAAGACATCTGACCAATGTTTTCAGAACCGGACCAGACGTTGAACCGGTCTTCTTACCGGTCCACTGGTTGGACCGATCGGACCGAATTTAAGAACCGTACGACGTCATAAATATTATAAAAATATATCAATCCAAACAACCATTAATCATTCAAAAACCACCAACAAGTCAATTCCAATAGTTTTAAACTAACAATTATCTACAAAATACGAATCCAATAAACTTAAAAAGATTAATATATATATATATATATATATATATATATATATTAGCCAACCGGTCCGACCACCCGGTTTCCGGTCCTACCACCCGGTTCCCAGTCCTACCACCCGGTTCCTGGTCCGACCAACCGGTTTTCCTGTCTGACCGCCGGGTCACTGCAGGACCGTTTAAACATACGTAACCGGACCGATCAGACCACCGGTTCCCGATTTGGTCCGGTTTTCAAAACACTGCATGTGACATAAATTGAGAGGCATGGGTACTATTCATTATTCACGTCTTATAAATTAAATTATATTATATATATATATTATACTAGGTTAAAACCCCGTGTATTACACGGGTTGAATAAATGCAATGTTATATACTTATAATAAATATTTACATATTAGATTTAGAACCCGTGTCTACACACGGGGTAAAAAATATCAATATATAAAATTCTTAAATCTTTATGCATATATTTTACAGGTGTAAAAATGTATTACATATACTAAGGATAGAAAACAAAATTCAAAATATTAAAAAATTAATATATAATTGGGTTTTAAAAATGCGTTAGTTACTATTTAATGTAACTTGACTCTCATTTACTATTTGATTGAAAATAGAAGTTACATAATTATATTTCAAAGTTTCTTATAATAAGAGATAATTTAAAATAAATGTGTTTTATTAGTATAATTAGTATTTTCTTTAAAAATATATTATTATTAAAAGATAGAAATGTATTTAATAAGAGAGACAGGGGGGAAAATAATGAAACTGAATATGGAGGCGACACGTGGCATAAAAAACTTTTATTTATTATATAGTATAGATTAATATGGACTTAATTGACAATTCAAATTAAAAGAGTTTTTTTATTTATGTTTATCCCATCTTTATCTTATGTTTATCACTTTACTTATTAATCTCTATCTAAGGTTGTTCCAACTTGGTTTCTTGGTTTCCTAACTGAATTTAAACAAACGTTTGATTAATGAAAAGGCACGGCTTCGATAATAGTTTTGATACCATAATTCTTACAAATTACTATAAATTCTATGTGTTTGAAGCAAAATGGTGTTTGAATTTGTCTAGTGATGATTGTAAAGGTTCTTTAAATTTTTAAAAGATAATTTGGTACTCTATATATTCATCAATTTATTTACATTACTGTTTAATTTCTAAGATTTAACACAATTTTTCAACAAATTTAAAGAACTAAGAGCATTCTTATCAGTTTATTTATCCTTATCTTTATAATTTAACTAAAAATTATCATTACATAAAAAATTTGTTTGTTTTTTAAAAACCTCTCACATCTCATTCTTTATCCTCATAATTTTAAACAAATTGTTAAGGAAATGATATATTTAAGATTTCAGTGTACATTTCCTTATACTTTTAAGGATAAAGACAAGGTTTAAAAAACCTGATGTAAGATTCTTTTAACTTAAATCTTATTTTTTCCCTTGTAATTTAAGGATATGATATACCAATACTGATGTGGATATTCTAATATTATTAAGTAGATCCTTAAGTTCAAATTGCTACCTTTACCATATTTATATATGCACATAATATGATAAATATTTATATCAAAACATTATATTTTATATTTCGATAATATGGTCTTAATTGACATTTCGAATTACATAAAAGTATATTTCTATGTTTTGACTTTTGACCGTAGTCTAAACAGTGTTTGAATTAGTCCATGCGTGAAAAGAACTACTAGAGAAGCATGGTCCTGACAAATTAATTCTGTTTAATTATTTATTTAATTAAATAAATTTTTTTTATAAATTACACCTCATTTGTAAACGCACATGTAAGTTGCTTATAAAATATTTATATGAGGTACGACCACACGTAAAAGCTATCCCCGCGTTGCCGTGGAGAATTTAACGTCTTTAACTGATTTTCTCTATTTAATATAGTGTCAATTTAATCATGGGTTAAATTATAGACATGAGTTAGTAGGTAATTGTAAACGATTGAGTTATTGCTAATTTGTATACTATGCAAACAAAATTGTGCTACGTGTCTTAATTTTTTGAGTAAATAAGAGAATTAAGTGTATGGTTTAGTAAATGAGAGAATTAAGTGTATGGGTTAAAGGGTAAATTTTTTTTTGAAAGGGGTTAAAAGGTAATTATTAGGCTTTAATTATAAACATGGGTCAGAAGATAATTCTACACATTTGATGCATTACTAATTTGTACACTATGCTAAAAAAATTGTGCTATTTGTCTTAATTTTTTGAGTAAATTACAATAATATCCTTCAAATATGTGTTATATAGTAGTATAGATAATTCGGTATTCTTCATATTCATCTATTTACATAAATTATTGTTTTGTTTTTAGGATTATTGGATTTTAATAATCCTATATTTTACCAATTGGTCAATAATAATCTCAACTGAGAATATTCTTACCACCAGTCCATACTTTCAAACTATTTTCTTACATTGGACCCTCCGTTAAAAAAGTTAACGTCGTTAGATTTTATATGACGTGGACCTCTGCAAACCGCCGGAAAGTCGAGCCAAGCTAGCAGTGGTCTCATGGTGGGTTTTGAAATTTGCTTTGGGGGTGTTTAACTAGTCTCGTTAAACACCACCGTTGTCTCTATTTGGACTTGCCAAAAAAATGAGACCAGTAAACATCACCAGAGCCAATTTCAAAACCCACCACGAGACCACTGCTAGCTTGGATCGACTTTCCAGCAGTTTGCAGATGTCCACGTCATATAAAATCTAACGGTGTTAAGTTTTTTTGACGGGGGTTCCAATGTAAGAAAATAGTTTGAAAGTAGGGACTGGTGGTAAGAATATTCTCAACTGGGATTATTATTGGCCAATTGGTAAAAGGTGAGATTATTAAAATCCAATAATCCTTGTTTTTAAGATTCAATTTTTCAACGAAATTTAAGAAGTATTTTTATGCGGATAGCCTACTATTAAATTTCTCAATAATAAGGCTCCAATTTATTTCTAAACATATGTTAGCTCCCACCGAGAACCCAATGTTATGGAATGGAAAAGTGTCTTTTTATCAATGCCATGTTGAATACTTCGGATGGATTAATCCCAACCCCAAGGAGTTTACTCTTAGGCTAACCTATACTTTATATACTCCTATATGCTCTCTATATTTTTCAAGTTGTAATGGATTTATCTTCATCATTGGATTCATCATCCGACTCATCGGATGGTGAAGAGCTTTTCGTGAGTGCGGTTCAAGCGTTAGTGATGTTTATAAATCATCTAGTCGAAGAATCTTCTAGAGTTTCAAGACGAGTCCAAGTTAACCGGGATCGCGTGGCTGCACACGATCTTCTAGTGAGAGATTATTTTACAGAAAATCAAAATTATAATGATAAATTTTTTAAACGTCGGTTTAGAATGAGTCATCCGTTATTCCTTCGAATTGTTGGGGATTTAGAACGCGAGTTCGAATATTTCCAACAAAAATATGACGCCCGAAGGAGGCTTGGGTTCACTGCTTTACAAAAGTGTACGGCGGCAATTCGACAACTCGCGTATGGGAAGGCAGCTGACTCAATGGATGACTATTTGAAGATGGCGGAGAAAACATCGAGTGATATTCTATTCCATTTTTGTGAAGGTATTTCTAAACTTATATAAACTAATTTAGTATGGTAAAATATAAATTAGTTTTTGTAACGTGTAGGTATAATTAGCTTGTATTGAAAAAATATTTAAGGAAACCGACGAAAGGTGATAAACAGAAATTGTACGACGCACATGAGTCTGTCCATGGCCTTCCGAGGATGCTTGGTAGCATCGACTGCATGCATTGGGAGTGGGAAAAATGTCGTACTGCGTGGCGAGGTCAACACCAACGTGGCGACCATCCTAGGTCCATATTAATGCTCGAGGCCGTTGCATCGAACGATCTTTGGATTTGGCATTCATTCTTTGTTGTTGCGGGATCAAACAATGATAAAAATGTTATAGATCAGTCACCTGTTTTCGACGACATCGAGAACAGCGTTGCACCAAGGTCTTCTTTTATTGCGACAATGAATACAGTTTTGGTTATTATCTGGGCGACGGTATTTATCCAGAATATGCTACAATTGGCAAAGCATTTACCTGTCCGCCAAAAAGGGATGAAAAAAGATGGCACTTTAAAGAATTTAAGAGTCGGCGAGAAAAAATATATCGAACGGGTATTCGGTGTCTTAAAAAACAAATGGCATATAATTAGTCATCCCGCACGTATGTGGACGAAAGAGAAAATTCTAAATGCAATGTATGCTTGTCTGATATTACATAACATGATTATAGAAGATAAAGGGCGAGCTATCTACACCGATTATAAAGAGGACAAGCCGACTAATACAGAAATAACAAACGAACAGAGACAAGCAAACCGTCGGATAATCCGTTATTCAGAAACTCATACAAACCTTAGAACAGTTCTGATGTAGCATCTATGGAGTAATCGTAATTATCATTAGGTTTATTTATTTGTTGTTTGTAATCCAAATTATTAAATAAAATTATGTTGTTTATTTATTTCTTGTTTGTAATCCAATTTATTAATTTAAATTATGTTGTTTATTTATTTCTTGTTTGTAACCAATTTATTAAATTAAATTATGTTTTTTATTTATTTGTGATTTAAAAATAATAATTCTGCAATTATTACAAAACTGTTAACCCTCACACACCATTACACACCTAGGTGAAGATGAGGGTGAAAACAGACATAGTCTACGTGGCGCCTATGTGTCGTGGGGTATGCTCTCACCATCACATTAGTACTACGGATAGTCTTATGAAAGTTAACTTTGAGTCTAATGCTAAGTAAAAACATCTCAAGATGCGAGCAAAATTAATAGATTTTTAAGGATTTGATAATTGGTAAAGACTAATTTTAGCATTTATATTTCTTAGAGTAAATTACTATTTTATTTTAGTACATGACGTTTGTCCATTTTAACTAATTGAGTTCAGATTACTAACGACGTTAGATTTAATAGTTTCCTAAAAACCCTATTTACTCAATTACTCAAATGGTTAAAAATACTTTTATTTTTAATAATTTTTTCTTAAAAACCCTATTTACTCTCTCATCATCATCATCTTCCCCAATTCAATACCTCCCCACCACCACCACCAACTAAGGTAGAATATATAACGTTTTTTAATCATTTGAGTCCATAAGAGTATTTTGATTATTTTAGAAAAAGTTAACTGTTAAATCTAACGACGTTATCCATCTGGATTCAAATGGAGGAAAAAATGAAAAGTCAGGGTTCAGACCGATGTTTTAAAACATAAAGGATTCAACTAGTTAAAATAGACGAACACCATTTTTAGTCTATTTCTTAAGAAATTTTAACAATACTGCAAAAACCATTTTTACCTTTTGCAGAATGCTCTTCAAGCCTTAGAGATTTTTACTTCGAATAATATATCCTTGTTAATTTACACTGGCTTTGCTCATCAAAAAATAATTTTTTTAAAAACTACCCTAATATATTAGCAATGTTTCTATCGGACCGTAAAACCGGCCACCCTAGAGGTCCACTGGTCGGATCGGTTGGACTGGATGGCGTCATGAATAATATAAATATTAAAAATAAGTATATAGATACAAAATATAAAAATATTTTGTGTTTTGATGACAATTTGTAATTTTAATGACATGAAAAATTAAATAAATAAAATATATAACTATTAAGGATACCACCAAACCAATTCAAATATTCCCTCCGCAATCATCTCAAATATAGAATGATTCTTGTATCTCACAATCTATACTATCTAATAAATAAATGTTTTGGTGAGACACTTGTTATTTTCTTATGCATTCTCAACTTATTTTTCCCGCTTCTCTCTCCTACTAATTATACAATTTTCTTTAATTGTTTTTATAATTTTTTGTTTCCCGCCTTTCTCCTAATAAATAATAAATATATTTATAATTCTTTTTATAAAACGTTTTTAATAAATATTTAATATCTAAATCTTCATTACTAAGTATATATATAATTCCATTTATTCAACTCCTGTAATACAACGGGTTTCTAAAGTTTAATATGAATTAATATTTATCAGTTACATAAAAAAAAATTAATAGTCGGCTGTCATCTTGTAATACCTTTAATTTAGGTATAATCCTTTTGTATTTATACTAAGCTCATCAATGAGAAATATAAATTACCATTCATACTTGTTACGGTATCAGAGCTTGTCTAGGACAACTCTTCTCCTCCGGCATACATTTTCCGGCTACCCACCTCCGGCTGCAACTCAGCCTTCTTCCACCGCTGATTTCTTTCCTTTTTCCCTCCCTGCAACCCAGCTTTCTTCTGCTGCCCATTTTTTTCTCTCTTTCTCAGCCTCATTACAATGCCTGACACAAACGAACAGCCCCTTACAGTTAACGTCACACCCAACAACCTCACCCTTGTCACCATCCCCAACTCCCTCAAACTAACATCCACCAATTACCTTGGTTGGAAAACCCAAATCGAGGCTCTACTTCACGGTCTCGACCTCTACAAGTTTATTGACGGGTCACACCCTCTTCCTCATTCCACCACTGCTGCAAATGGTTCTGTCACCTAACACAAAGATTACCTAAATTGGTTTCGACAAGATCGCCTTCTTTTTGGTGCACTTGTCGGTAGCCTTTCACCCCAAATCATACCCATTATCACCAATGCCAAAACTTCTCTTGAAGCATGGACTATTCTGTCTACCATCTATGCTTCACCTTCAAGAGGCCACATCAAGCAACTACAATACCGGTTAAAACAGTGTTCCAAAAACCCGAACCAACCCATCACTGAATACCTACAAGCCGTAAAAACCATAGTCGATGAACTCTCAATCCTCGGCAAGAAGATTGACCAAGAAGATGTGACTGACAACATTCTTAAAGGCCTGGATCAAGAAAACTACAAACCCACCATCGATGCCATCCATTCCCGAGACACTCCAATCACCTTCAATGAGTTGCATGAAAAACTCATCAATCAAGAACTTTCTTTAGCCCAAAACACTGCCAAAACTCCTATGATGCATCAGTCCGCGTCCGTTTTTGTCGCTCACAGCAGGCCTACCACCAAACAGTGGCATGGACGCCAAACTCAGCATGGCTACAACCCACCTTTGCTACCAACACCTACCGCTGCTGGTCCCTCTCCAGGAAGCCGCCTGTACCTTGGCCGATGCCAGTGGTGCCATACAAGGGGACACACTATTACCACATGTACTACTTTCAAAAAAATGTGTCCTAATGCAATTGTACCATCTTTTAACCGTAATGTGCAGGACAAAAACAATTCACAGGTCAACATGATGGGAGTGCAAAGCAACCCTTCAACAACTTGGTTATTTGACAGTGGAGCATCACACCATGTGACTAACGACCTCAATGCCCTATCTCTCCATGCACCCTACGACGGGACCGAAGAGCTTGTAATCTGTGATGGTTCGTCTCTTGTTATCACTCATATTGGCTCTCTCATAATTCACACACCATCCACTCCTCTCATATTAAAACACGTTCTTTGCGTTCCATCTCTCTCTCGAAACGTTATATCCATCTCTAAATTATGTCGTGACAATCACTTTTAAATTCAATTTTTTGATTGTGTTTTTGTCATTAAGGATCGAAGCTCAAAAATCCCCCTTCTTAAAGGAACGGCGAGCAAAGGCATATATGAACTCCGGTCTTCATGTCATCCTTCCATTTTCTCCGTGCACAAGACCAACTCCAAGCATTGGCATCATAGATTGGGCCACCCAAACAATAAAATTTTAAAATTCCTGTCTTCTTTTATTCGTTGTATTTCCCAATCAAACAAAAATTGTAACTCTTGTCAAATAAACAAGAGCCATAAATTTCCCTTTTATCAATCTACTTTGGTTTCTAATGCCCCCTTACAACTAATTTTTTCGGAAGTATGGTCCTCGCCCATTACCTCTTATGATGGATACAAATACTATATTATTTTTGTAGATCATTACACAAAATACATATGGCTCTACCCACTTAAAAGAAAATCCGAATCCCTTTCCACCTTCATTTGATTTCAAAACTTAGTCGAAAATTATTTTCAAACCACCATAAAGCAATTATTTTCCGACAATGGAGGAGAATACTTAAAACTATCCTCCCACCTTCAATCACGAGGTATATCCCATCTCTCCTCTCCACCCCACACACCCGAACACAACGGTTACGCGGAACTTCGATATCGGCATATCGTTGAAACCGGCCTATCTCTTCTTGCTCATGCAAAACTACCCGTCAATTATTGGCACCTTGCCTTTACTACCGCCGCCTATCTCATAAACCGTCTCCCTACACCCACTCTTCAAAACACATCCCCATACCATCTTCTTTAATAAAACACCCAACTATGACAAGCTTCGAAGTTTCGGTTGTGTTTGCTACCCCTGGTTACGTCCTTATTCTCCACATAAACTCCACTCCAGATCCAAGCCATGCATCTTTGTAGGCTATTCTTCTTCCCAAAGTGCATATTATGCACTAGACCCAACCACTAACAGAATATACACCTCTAGACATGTCACTTTTGTTGAACATGAATTCCCTTTTGAATCTCTCACAAACCAAACCACCCCCTTAACCCCTCACCCTATCACATGGTTACCCATTGTCCTCCCCCTCAACCCAACTAATCCAACTACAACCACATCCGACTCACTGCATCAAACAAACACCACCATGCCACCTGACCCAATCCCTGAAACAAACACCACACTGCCACCCGACCTGATCACTGAACCAAACTCCACCCAGCTATTAAACCCACTGCCCCAACCAAACTCCACCCAAAACCCCACCCAGCCATTAAACCCACTGCCCCAACCAAACTCCAACCTTCTGCCACAAACCAACACCAACCAGCACCCCAACCCAATACCTCCACCCATAATCACCCAAGCACCAAACACAAACACTAGAACCTGCAAACCCAACCCACGATACAACAACCAGGAATTCAAACTCTACACGGCTACAACGGGCCACATACCTGAACCATCAACCATAACCCAAGCTCTCAAACAGCCTTCTTGGTGGAAAGTCATGACACAAGTGTTCGAAGCCCTTCAAAATAACCAAACCTGGTCCCTTGTCCCTTCCAATTCGGCCTCCAACCTTGTCGGATGTAAATGGGTTTTTCGTACCAAATACAAACCCGATGGTTCCATTGAGCGCCTTAAAGCACGCCTTGTTGCAAAAGGTTTTCACCAACGACTGGGCATCGACTACGCTGAAACATTCAGCCACGTTGTTAAACCCGCCACCTTACGTCTAATTCTTTCCTTAGCCGTATCACATAATTGGAACCTTCGTCAACTTAACATTAACAACGCCTTCCTTCAAGGTACTTTAACCGAAGATGTATACATGGCACAACCCCCGGGATTCATTAACCCATCCCTCCCCACTCATGTTTGCAAATTAAACAGAGCCATCTACGGGCTTCGACAAGCCTCCCGAGCTTGGTACGAAGAACTCAAAAACTATCTTCATTCCCAAAACTTCCAACCCACAATCTCCGACTCCTATCTCTTCATCCATACTTCTGGCCCATCTCCCATATTCATCCTTGTTTACGTAGATGACATTATCATTACCGACCCATCACCTCAATTCATTGATAGCTTCATCTCCTCTCTTGCTACCAAATTCTCTCTCAAAGATCTTGGTACTCTATCCTACTTCCTAGGTGTAGAAGTTCTTCCTCACCCTCTTGGTCTTCTCCTCTCTCAATCCAAATACATCATTGATCTCCTATTCGAGCCAAAATGAGTGATTGTAAACTGGCACCCACACCTATTACTAACTCTGAACCCCTCACGGTACATGGCGAAAACCCTCTCCCTTCACCCACAGAATATAGGGCCATTGTCGGATTGCTCCAATATTTGTCCCTCACACGACCAGATGTTGCTTTTTCAGTCAATAAATTATCACAGTTCATGCATGCTCCAACATCCACACATTGGAATGCTCTCAAACGGGTCCTTCGATACTTGCAGGGTACCATACATACAAATCTACTACTACGAAGATCATCTCCTCTCCAACTTCATGCATTTACAGACGCCGACTGGGCTGGAGACAAAGAAAACTATCGGAGCACCACTGGCTATATCGTTTATCTTGGTTCCAACCCCATTGCTTGGAGCTCCAAACGCCAAAGCACACTTTCTCGGTCATTAACAGAGCCGAGTTTCGTGTTGTTGCCTCCACCACCACTGAAGTCCTATGGCTTAAATCTCTCCTACAGGAGCTAGGCTTCACTTCCACCACCACCCCAACCATTATATGTGATAATTTAAGAGCCACCCAGTATTCAGCAAACCATATTTTCCATTCACGGATGAAACACCTAGCCCTTGATTTCCACTTTGTCCGTGAAAAAGTCCATGATCAATCTATACGGGTTACACACATTGCCGGGGACAACCAACTAGCCGATGGCCTCACCAAACCTCTCCTAAGACCCAGATTCCAACAGCTTATGTCCAAGATAGGCCTTGTCTCACGCCCGTCCATCTTGCGGGAGCATATTAAGGATACCACCAAACCAATTCAAACATTCCCTCCACAAACATCTCAAATATAGAATGATTGTTGTATCTCACAATTATAGAATGTATATGGCTGTCATCTTGTAATACCTTTAATTTAGGTTTAATCCTTTGTATTTATACTAAGCTCATCAATGAGAAATATAAATTACCATTCATACTTGTTATGGTATCAGAGCTTGTCTAGGACAACTCTTCTCCTCCGGCATACATTTTCCGGCTACCCACCTCCGGCTGCAACTCAGCCTTCTTCCACTGCTGATTTCTTTCCTTTTTCCCTCCCTGCAACCCAGCTGTCTTCTACTGCCCATTTTTTTCTCTCTTTCTCAGCCTCATTACAATGCCTAACACAAACGAACAGCCCCTTACAATTAACGTCACACCCAACAACCTCACCCTTGTCACCTTCCCCAACTCCCTCAAACTAACATCCACCAATTACCTTGGTTGGAAAACCCAAATCGAGGCTCTACTTCACGGTCTAGACCTCTACAAGTTTATTGACGGGTCACACCCTCCTCCTCATCCCACCACTGCTGCAAATGGTTCAGTCACCCAACACAAAGATTACCCAAATTGGTTTCGACAAGATCGCCTTCTTTTTGGCGCACTTGTCGGTAGCCTTTCACCCCAAATCATACCCATTATCACCAATGCCAAAACTTCTCTTGAAGCATGGACTATTATTTCTACCATCTATGCCTCACCTTCAAGAGGCCACATCAAGCAACTACAATACCGGTTAAAACAGTGTTCCAAAAACCCGAACCAACCCGTCACTGAATACCTACAAGACGTAAAAACCATAGTCGATGAACTCTCAATCCTCGGCAAGAAGATTGACCAAGAAGATGTGACTGACAACATTCTTAAAGGCCTGGATCAAGAAAACTACAAACCCACCATCGATGCCATCCATTCCCGTGACACTCCAATCACCTTCAATGAGTTGCATGAAAAACTCATCAATCAAGAACTTTCTTTAGCCCAAAACATTGCCAAAACTACTATGATGCATCAGCCGGCGTCCGTTTTTGTCGCTCACAGCAGGCCTACCACCAAACAGTGGCATGGACGCCAAACTCAGCATGGCTACAACCCACCTTTGCTACTAACACCTACCGCTGCTGGTCCCTCTCCAGGAAGCCGCCCGTACCTTGGCCGATGCCAGTGGTGCCATACAAGGGGACACACTATTACCACATGTACTACTTTCAAAAAAATGTGTCCTAATGCAATTGTACCATCTTTTAACCGTAATGTGCAGGGCAAAAACAATTTACAGGTCAACATGATGGGAGTCCAAAGCAACCCTTCAACAACTTGGTTATTTGACAGTGGAGCATCACACCATGTGACTAACGACCTCAATGCCCTATCTCTCCATGCACCCTACGACGGGACCGAAGAGCTTGTAATCGGTGATGGTTCGTCTCTTGTTATCACTCATATTGGCTCTCTCATAATTCACACACAATCCACTCTTCTCATATTAAAACACGTTCTTTGCGTTCCATCTCTCTCTCGAAACGTTATATCCATCTCTAAATTATGTCGTGACAATCATTTTTTAATTCAATTTTTTGATTGTATTTTTGTCATTAAGGATCGAAGCTCAAAAATCCCCCTTCTTAAAGGAACGACAAGCAAAGGCATATATGAACTCCGGTCTTCATGTCATCCTTCCATCTTCTCCGTGCACAAGACCAACTCCAAGCATTGGCATCATAGATTGGGCCACCCAAACAATAAAATTTTAAAATTCCTGTCTTCTTTTATTCCTTGTATTTCCCATTCAAACAAAAATTGTAACTCTTGTCAAATAAACCAGAGCTATAAATTGCCCTTTTATCAATCTACTTTGGTTTCTAATGCCCCCTTACAACTAATTTTTTCGGATGTATGGTCCTCGCCCATTACCTTTTATGACGGATACAAATACTATATTATCATGTGTGTAATTATAAAAATTATCCTTATTATTACTAAAAAAACGTTGTTTATCCATTAAGGTTTAAAATTTTAATGTATTTATTTTTTACTTTTCAAGGAAAATGTATTAGGGTAGAAGGGGCACTCATCTTTCTTCCCTAAACATCCCTAGACAATTACCAATCAAATTGTGCCACATCATTTCTTCTCGAACTTCCATGAAGAGGTAGGACACTCATCTTTCTTCCCTAAACTTCTCTAGCCATTTTTTATTTAATAACTAATAAATATTTTATTTATATAATTTTAACACATAAAATACAACTTTTATTAATTAAAAAACAAAATACATTAATAATAAAAAATAATAAAATGTGGATATTTGCTATGTGTTCCACTAGATCCCATCGAAGGTTTAGGTGTGTATCTTCATCCCGCAACTCCAAAATGATATTATTCTCATCCACTTCATCCGTTGGAAGATCGATCACGTACTCTGGTGATATCGAATGTATCATCATCGAATATTGGTTCTTCGACGAAGTAATCTCACATTAAACGTTTGCGTGCAACTTCACGAACACAAGGCACACGGTTTCTTGATTGTGCGGTATCTCCAACTTCATGACCCAATGCGACATTAGCAACATTAACGAGAAATTGAAAATTACGTTGCCTCATATCACCAGATGAATAAAAACTTGAAGGTGAACTAGATGGTGGAAGAATATGAAGTTCCATAGAATTTATATGAAAAAAAAGGATGGGAGTTTTGTGTAGAAAATATTATGAAAATCGATTGGTATATATAGGATTTTTAATAATTAGTTTTTTTTAACGTGTAACGGCATATAGCCGTTGGAGTCGGGAATAAAAGCCAAGAAACCAAGATTTCCCTCCATACCGGCTACATTGCGACGGTGTTCCGCTAGGTACTGATCGGTACGCTCTTTGTTTTTTCAAGCAACAGGAAAAGATTAAAAACGGTTCGCAATAGCATACACAATTGATCATAGTCCAAATTTCATACTACTACTTTTATAGTATTCAATTTCAATATTCAACCAAAGGATTGAATAACAAAAGGAAAGCAAACAAAACTCATTACAATTGTTTGACAATGACGAAAGGAAGTAACTGATCAAAGACAGCTTCTGGGGACGACTTGACCCGAAGCCGAACCATGCACGTTTTCACAGGTCGAGGTGGTTGCTCGATTCGGAGTCGTTAGTCTAATGTTGCGCATCTGAATCCCTCTACACGGATTGCTCACGCTACATTCGAACTTTACTGCTTCAACTGTAGTTGATGTCCCTTTTATGTTGCTGTATCTCACGTTGCTCACTTCGACTCCCGAAGTCTGCATTTGTTCGTTAAAATGTTAACAAGTCAGTAACGTGTTGCAATTTAATACTGATCTTTTTTTGGTAATGGTGAGAACCCGTTAGAACTTCTCCAACGCTGATAACAAATGGATGAGGTGTCTATTTGGATTTCAGACGCACCATTGGAGGAGATGTTTGAAAGAGCGTTCGTATGGAATTCCAAACGCCAACAAGCGGGTTATTTAATTATTTGGTGAGCCCCCTCTCTCACACACAACATATTTAATTATTTTTTTCTTATAAAAAAAGTGGGATTTGGAAAGTGGAGGGTTGGAGTAAAAATCGATGTTTTTGAAGGATGAGTGAAAATCTGATGTGACGCGTTTGTTGGTTTTTGTTGTGTCTAGTGTTGGAGGTGCTTTTACCGGAAAAGCCACAAGACCGTCAATGCCCTACTAACCAAGGGGTACATGTAAAAATGGTATGGGTTGGCATTTGGCATTCACAGGACCGTCAATACCCTACTAATGAAGTGCATGATAAACGTTGGCTCACCTGACGTGGGCATTGATTACTTGGGCAGTAAGTCTGATCGATGATGATAGGGTTGTCGACTGCCCTCATTTCAATGTTCCTGAACTCCACATTCGTCGCATAGCTCTTGCTATCTCGTGCCCATGACTTGATCCGCACCCCGTTTTGTGTTTTCGTAAAAATGGTGTTTGTCACCGTCACGTTTTGCACCCCGGCTTCGTTTAAACTGTTCCCCAAGCTACCTATGCTGCAAATCCAGGATTTACTTAGTAAAGATATTACAATAAACTCTAATTAATATATTGTATCTAGCAGTGTATACAGTATTTGAGAAGTTTACCTAATGCCATGGCCTGGGCCACAAGCAATTTTCTCCATCCATATATTCTTAGATCCGGGGCCGACCGCAATACAATCGTCCCCGGTCCTAATAAGACTATTCCTGATGGTAACACCTGTCGATGACTGAATAATAATACCATCTGTATTCGGGCTGCGGCTCGGGGCTATAATGTTCATATGTTCAAACAGGATATTGTTGCAGTTGCTAACAGTAACATGAATCAGTTGGCTGTACAACGACTTGAGCCCGCTAACCACCACATTGCTCGACCACAGAATCGATAGCGACTGCAAGCAGTTTAAACAAATTTAACAAACTAAAACCACCTAACTTGAATAATAACTAGTAACACACATTGATCAAACTCACCCTTACTCCAGGCGGGCACCGACTACCGGTCCTACGACAAGCCCAAAACTTCGAACCCCTTGCATCAATGGTTCCACCATGAACCGTTAACCTCGAAACTTTTGTGAACAGTATCCAAAACCCCGAGTTACCCATGTCCTGATAATTTGGCGGGGCGACAATGGTGCCATCGATCTGAAACAAGATCCGGCTCCTGCATGGGCCACTAAACACGACCGGTTTAGTCATGAACACTCCCCTGGGGATGTAAACCGTGGTCGAGCTCAATGAGGCGCATGCAGCCCTCCACGCCCTTTCAAACGCCTGGCTCGAGTCGGTTCGACCATCGGGCTTAGCCCCAAAACTAACCACATTGTAAGAAGCTGCATTGCAACAAGATTGAAGAAATGAGAATATGAAGCAAATGCATGCAGCTTTTAGGATGTGTTTATTCATGGTGGTGAGTAAGGAGAAATGTGAGTTAGTGAGATGTATGTGTAGTGTATATATACATATAAATTGAAGAAGTTAATGGAGTTTTGATTTAATTTAAAAGTTGGAGGTCATTGGGAAGCATGAATATATGAATTGTTTATAGAAGCATCCCGGAAAGAATGCATCTAAGCCATAAATTTATGCAGACGAAGCCTATGAACACATGTTATGAAGATATCAAGTGTTGTACGGTATGAACATGATTTTGAATTTTGAACCCTAGCCATGTGACCAAATTATGTTATTTATTAAAAAAAAAAAAAGAGTTGCATGATAAGCATTCCTTCTTATATATTTGGAACATATCTCCTAAAAATATTTACATGTCGCGTTTACGAAGTCGAGCTTAGATATGTATATAATTTGCGACTAGTTTAACGTGTTAAAAGAGTAATTAGACGGAAAAAGTTCCAAACTCGAGTGGGTGTTCATAGAGTTAGATTTGGGGGATCTACGTTTCGTGTTTCTTAACCTGATTACACCTGAATATACTCTAGTGAGATGATTAGACGTCTTCTAATATAAACAGGATCCTTTAACTAATTTCAGTTTAAGTGAATTTTAAAAGTAACTTTAAATTATTATATTATAAAAGTTTGATTCTTATATATATGTACATTATATACTTGATTTAAGGTAAATGATATATTTTTATATATTATTCTTTTATTATATTTTTAAAGATGTCCACGTAACACATTACACAAAGGGGTTTCGTCCCTAAGTACCAATTAGGTTAATAAATACTTAAAATCATAATAAACTCAAACAAGCGTGCAATCCGCACATCCTGACTTGTTTGATGCATATTAGAATTCATTTGGTCAACAAGTCAATCACACTAAAATACCCAACATTTTTTGGGGCGTGAGGGGCAAGGGTGTGGCTCAGACCACGGGGGTTGAGCAAATGTGGGAAGATGACAGGGGCATGGGTTTGTTTGCGTATGTGAAGGGTGGATCAAGTCTTGGGCGTGAGTCCAGTATACTTGGCCTTTTATGTGATGTAAATTTAACTAGAATTCAAAAAAGAATAACATGGTTACATAAATTGTTTTCTATAAATGAATAAGAGCGGTACAATCGATCTAATTCTACTAAAGTGCAGATTTTCTGACGTATGTGATTAAGATTGATGAGAGAAGATATGAAAAGAATCTAAAACATTAATGTTTCCCTTAAAAATAGGCATCCAAATCGGCCAAGACACCACCCATTCCATATTTGAATGTCACGTGACCCGACGTATATGGATCCTAATGTATTAATCTATTTATTCGAATTTATTAATGTACACATATAATATTAAACTAATTTAAATGTTATCTTCCACCCAATCGTTTGTCTCCTATTTTCTTATTATTTAAGCACATTTTGAAATTCCCTCCATCCTTTCTTTTTCGCTCCAACCTCAACTCATTTATTGAGGGTCGTATTTACATAGAATCAATCAATTTTGTGTAGAAAAATACGAAAATAGTATGAACAATTATACGTAGTCCATGGAAGAAAATCACGTATAATACGAGAGAAAAAGAGTTATGGTTAAAAAAAATCGTTTTATAACATTACATATATCCCCATATTTTCAACCCTAATTACATATATACCCAACACAAAACTTAAATTACATATATCGCCCTCTTTTATAAAATTAGCCCTTTAACCTTACAAGAAATACGACTATTCTTATTTAATTGATCTCAACCCTAACTTTCTGATTCCCGCTTTCAATCGATTCCAACATCTAGCGTCGCTTCTGATCGATTCCATCATCTAGTTGGGTATATTTGTAATTATGAGGGGATATACGTAAATAAAATTTTGAGATGGGTATATATGTAATTAAAGAAGTTTTTAGGGGGATATATGTAATGGCCTTGTATAAATGTATATAGTTTTTTACGATTTTCTATTTTTAATATTGGTTTTTTTATTTAATACCCATCTATTTTTGTAATAATAATTATTTTTATATTGTCTCAAAATAATTATTCATATCTAAAATTCGATGGTCCTAGTTTACTATTTTTCCTATTTGCCTAAATTACTCTAAACATAAATGCAAGCTTTCCAATAAATAACGTCTTAAATTCAGTTGTATTAATCGGGACAATAAAATTAGGACGAAGAGACTATTTTAGTGACTTCTTCATATTTATAGAAACTTTTAAGGGAAGTCCTCTCTTTTCTTTTTATATATGGTAACACTATTTATCTCTCTAAATATCTAATTTATTATTTTACTTTATTTGTTTAATAAATTTATAACTTATATCCTTGTGATCAGTTTATATGATAATTATGATGTGTTTAAAGAGTTGCCATTAGGGGTGAGCAAAGGGTTCGACCCTTCAGGAACCTTCAGGAACCGACCCTTACCCGGAACCTTGAAGTTGGATAAATTGGAACCTCGAACCGACCGTTTTACTGATTATACGGGTAAGGGTCTCGAGGGTACAAAGGGTCGGGTCTCACGGTTCTGCATAAGGAACCTTCTAGCTTTATGGGCTTCTTGGGCTGTTGTGAACCATACGAATTAGGCCTATTTCACAACAACTATACATGAGTATTTATTTGGACCAATTCTTTCTTTAGGTAAAATAAAATGGATGTTAGGCTGTGAAGTTTTACATGAATGATCACTTTTTACATTAAACATAACAAACAGTCAAACACCAATTAAATCACCAAATTAATAACATGTAAAAAGCATAACAAACACCTAATTAATCACGGACATATATATGTCATTGTCAACAACAATCTGTTTCATCATAAATCGATGTTATAACTGAAGATGAGAAGCCAATGTAAAAACCAAAGTTAAGACTCTTTTATAAAAAACAAAAATAATATGCATTCTTCACTGAATCGTCATTGAACAACAGTTTAATCTTCATCAGATCTTCATCGACTCGATCTTCTCAAAAACATCTAAATAAAACTAACGATTAGAAATTATAAAAAAATACTAGAATGTGATTAACAAAAATAATAATATTTACCTTTTGATAACTCATCGAATTTCTCATATTCTTCTTCTTCGTTTATTTCTTTCCTCCCCTTTCGAATCCAGTCTTGTATGCAAATTAATGCCTCAACTATGGTGGGGGACAACGAACTTCTGTAGGACTCTACTACCCGTCCGCATGTGCTAAAAGCAGACTTGGAAGCTACGGCTGAACCCTGAATAGCCATTATATCTGAAAAACCAAACTAATTAGTTGAATTCAAATTTAAAAGATATATAAATTTATAAAGATAACAATTAATACCTTTCACCATACGTGCCAGGGTTGGATATCTAGTTGAATTTACCTTCCACCAAAGCAAGATATCAAACTTGTCGCTCATTTCTTCAAGATCTTCCACGAGATATCTTTCGAATTCTGTCCTCTTACTATACGACTGGATAGCAACACCCCGAAACTTTTCAAGTTTACCCATCCATATTTTTTACCCTGTACTTGTTCATCTTTATTTCCTGTACTAACTGGAATGCTTGAACCGACCTCATCAAACTCCTCATACTCTTGTACCAGTAATTGCATCTCAGATTTCACCTCACCAACCAAGTTACGTACCTTATCTTTAAATTCTTCATCTGTCTGTAACAAACCGGATGCTTTCATCAACCCACAACTTTGTACACAAGCTTACTCTGTCATTGTAAGTTTCACTTGCGGATCCAAGATAGAAGCAAACTCAAACAACTTATTACTATGATCACCATCTTCATAATATTTTTCAAATTTGTTTTTCATCAATGCTATCATCTCTAAAAATTCAAAATGTTGTCCCCTTTCATTAAACATCTGATTTAGGTTATCACCAATATCCATAACCTCCGCATAAACTTCATGTGCTATCACATAATTTGAACAAGATAAATCCACCGTTTTTTGTTTGAAAAGTTCAAGCATAGCCGTCATTTTTTTTGCATAGGTCCAAGGATGATGATCTGGAACCTCATCTAAATCTTTCCTAAGACTACCCTCCTTACGAGCAAACGTATCCAAAGGTTTTTGAAGTTGAATAGCCCTTTCTAACATGTCATACGTGCTATTCCACCTAGTGCAAACATCCAAAGACAACAAACCTTTCGTCTCTATTGTTTTATCAGCCTCGACATACTTTTTAAATGTTGCAAGCCTAGCCGGTGATGATCTTATGTGTTTAACGGCGTTACGAATACAGTCAATCATCTTATTGTGTCCAATCCTACTTTTTCCTTTCAACCCATCCTGAACTGTTAAGTTAATAATGTGGGCCACACATCTAACATGAAGATACTTATCTTTACCAATCAAATTTCTTAGCTTAGTTTTCAATTTTGTTACCGCAACATCATTTGATGATGCATTATCCATGGTAAAAGTCATAACCCGTTCTATCCCCCATTCATCAATGCACTCCTCGAGGACATCCGTGATATTATCACCTTTATGCTATGTATCGGCTTAAAGTTTATTATTCTCTTATGATACTGCCAGTTATCATCAATGAAATGGGTAGTCAAACACATGTAAAAATCTCTTAGTTTCTTTTTTTCATCCAAATACAAATCAAGTATGTCACGGGCGACTGTGAAACGTGATGGGACGTTAAAACTAGGGCACAAGGCTTCCATAAACTCCCTAAACCCTTCCCGTTCAACAAAAGAAAACGGTAGCTCGTCCAAAATAATCATTCTTATCAATAAATTTCTAACCTTAATAGGATCGAATTTCCATGTTTTCAACATACCTTGGCCATATTTATTTTTTTTGAAACCCAAGTTAGGTTGATTGCTTGCCTGAATTGCCTGATTCTTTTCACATTGTCTAACATGCTTGTTTAATGATGACGTTCCGTTCGTTCCGGATTCCGCACACAATTCCCGCGAACAATAGTTGCATCTTCCTTTTCGTTTACCATGCTCATCATAGAATTCCTCCATGTGTTTCCAACAATAGCCTGTGAGCTTCCTTTTTTTTGCGTCACTTTTCGTTTCACGTCTTTTGTTGTATTAACGGTTTCGTCATTCTCGTCACTCGAAACATTTTTTGTATCCATTCTCTATACATCACAACACAAACATACATGTATAAGAATGTTGTTAAGATTTATATACATTTACATATATAAATTGTTTCTTTGTTTTTTATTACTAAACCAATCAACCCGTCTTGACCCGTATCTATTTTGAGTGAGAACTCGTTAAACAAAATTACTGATTTGCTATACTTCTGATTTGTTAATTGTTGGTATATTATGCAAGTACTTCTGAAGAGATATCCGTAAACACTACAGCCTGCAACATAATTGAAGTACATATAATGATTTCTACGTTTATGCATGAAACCTTACGTTTCAGTATATGTAAAACGGGGGAGGATCAAATAAGAAGTTGTTTTCGGCTAAGAAATCTAAGAAGTGATAAAAAATTAAGAAACGATATCAAACGAACTCGGATTGAGCTCATTCCAGCGGCATTGGAACCGTATCGTCGAACTATACCATCTTAGCTTTTAGGGTTTAGATCTTAGCGTTGAATTTTAGGATTTTAGCCTTAGGGTTTAGGTTTTTTTTGGGGAGTGGGGGTTTAGGTTTTTGGGGGTGGGTGGGGGTGGGTTTAGGTTTTTGGGGGGGTGGGGTGGGGGGGTTTAGGTTTTTGGGGGGTGGGGGTGGTTGTTTTAGGCTTTTCGGGGTGGGGTTGGCGGGGGGGTTTAGGTTTTTGGGGGTGTGGGTGGAGGGGGGTTTAGGTTTTTGGGTCCGGATTAGAGTTCGATTAGACGGTTACAACGCCGCTTGAATGAGCTCAATCGGAGTTCGTTTGACCCACTTCTTAGCGTTTCTTAGCGAAAAACCACTTCTTAGCGGAACCTTCCCCTATGTAAAACATCAAAAGGCCATGTTCTTGCTGCTTGCACATGATGTAGATTTTGATCCTCATTTTTTCTTAAAACTATTATGTACGGGTCATGCCTTTTGATGGTACAACAATAACAAAAAACATTGAACAAATTCTATGCAGAACAGAAGATGAGGAAGATGAGGTTTTGTTCTATTTTGTTTACCTGTTAATATCCAAATACACTTTCAATGGAGACGAATATGAGGTTCTGGCCTGTGAGGTTCCGGAGAGACGAAGACGAACAAGTTCTGCCGTTCTGGACCGACGAGAATGAGTACAAGGGGCTGTTAAATTGGTTTCCTAAAAAATCTCTGTTTTTTGTTTTATTTAAATGCGGAAGGTTCCAAGGTTCTTAAGGGTAACCGTGGGTTTGAACCGGACCTGGACCGGAACCTTGAATGTTAGAAAACGCAGAACCATGACCGACCCTTTTGTATAGAAAGATTCTTCCGCAAGGTTCTGAAGGGTCGAGTCCGTGGTTCCTAAGGGTCCGAACCGGAAATTGCTCACCCCTAGTTGCCATTGAAAATAAAACATATTCATAACTTTAAATATCTTGTCAAGATTTTTAAGTTGCGCTAACAAATTTATTGATAAATGTTATTAAAATTAACAATGTCTGTAATACTTTTTTTTAATTAAAAATATGAACCGTTAATAAAATATATGTTTGCATAACTAGAATATCCTTATTCTAATAAATGATTCTAAAGAATGTGATGTGGACCGATCGGTATTCAAGGACCAAAAGAAATAGGATAGAAGCCAGAAGAATTCTAGAGAGAGATTGAGACAATTTTCTTAATTTCATTCCTAAAACAAAAACAAGACATATGACTATTTTTATACACATTAAAAAGAACTACTTACTCTTTCTAACTTACCCACTACCAGTGGCGGATCTAGGAAAAAAATTCAGGGGTATCGGTCCAAATTTTTTTTTCCGTACATTCAAATAAATGAAAAAAAAATGTATTGAAGTAAATGAAACAATTTTTTTTTCTGTACATTCAAGTAAATGAAACAAATTTTTTTTTGGCATTGAAGTAAATTTACGGAAATTTTTTTTTCCTTACATTCATGTAAATGAAACAAATTTTTTTCTTCCCTATAATCAAAATATCAAATACAAAATAACAAGTTGTTATAACAATTAACAACTAAAAAAAGCAACCAAACTCTATTATAAAGTCCAATTGCACATATAAACCCTAAATCAAAAATTGCATATAAACCCTAAATCAAAATTAATATAATACCTTAATGAGGATTGAGAAATTGATGGGAATAGCGGTGGTGTGCGACAGATTGTGATGGTGTGCGACCCTGCAGATGGCCCCTGTGGTGCGTCTTAGCGACTGCTTCTGGCCTTCATCGTTCAGCAACTCAAAATTAGGTCGATGGAAGGTGTAGATGGATATGGATTAGGTATTTGGATAAAGAATTTGGGTATTGGGCTTTTGGGCTATAATTAAAATTATTCATTTAAACATTTGGGCTTTAAATTAAAGCCCAAATGTTTAATTAAAGCTCAAATGCCAAGTTTAATTAGTTAAGTACTGTATTTATTAAAATTTCTTAGGTTTTTATAAAGTTTTATGATTTTAATAAAATTTTAAGGTTAGTGTTGGTCGTTGGGATTTGTAAGAAAATTTTAGAGGTATCTAAAATTTCATTCAGGGGTGTCACACCCCCAAATTCATTTACTTAATGAATAAATTAATAAATTAAGGTTGCAACGATCGGTAACAGTACACAACAGCGGAAGTAAAAGTAAAGCTTTCTAAAGTATCGAACACTTTTACAATTACTAACATTAAATAATACATTGATCTAAATCCACTTAGATCAAATGGACTTGAGGTTTGACAATTATGTTTCTTCGGCTTCTAGGGTTTAATCAGAATAGCCAGCCTATTCCAACCGTGTCATAGCTATGTGTTACCTGAAAAACATACTTAAAAATGTTAACACAAAGGTTGGTGAATTCACAGGTTTAGTTGTCTCAATGTAAAATGGTTTTCCTTGCAAACTTTGATATCGTATACATGGCCATAATATAAAACTGTTTTCCTCGAAAACATGTGATGACTTCAGAGTCATAAAGTAAAAACATTGAAAAGGTGTACATGGCCATATTATGAAGCCGCTTTCCTCGAAAACCTGTGATGACCTCAAAGTCATAAAATGAGTCATTTTCCCAATGAAAACATGTGATAACTTAATAGTCATAAAATGAGTCGTTTTCCCAATCAATAGTTCTTGTAAATCCAATTGTTCGTAAATTGTTCCAAGTGTGTATGATAAACAGAACAAGTAATGTTGACCCATTTGTAGACTAGCTAAGAATACAAACATGTTCATACATGAGGCATAACCAAACCACGACAACAGGTATTTTGCCCCTCCCTCGGTCCTCCTGAATTATGTGTTTAGATAATATGTGGTCATTCGACCCTACAAGTCGTCGGTTAGCGCGACTAACCATGACCGGGGACGTCACCCCCAATAGTACTTATCATAGAATCCCAGGCTAGATAGCTAATGGTTATAAAATTGTTCCAGTGGACTTTAGTGAGCTCTTTGTTTGTTAACTCATGCAAACATAAGGTCGGGTCTTGCAGGGCCGGCCCTGGGGTAGGCCGAGCCGGGCCGCCGGCCAGGGCCCGCTTTTTTTCGGGGGCCTAAAATTTTTACGGGGCCTGTATATATATATATATATATATATATATATATATGTTTTTTATAAAATTTTAAATACCGGTTTTATATATTGGGTCCTTTTTATAAAACTTAAAAAAATATTGGGCCATTTTTATACTGGTTGGGCCCTTTTAATCTTTATACTGGTTGGACCCTCTTTTATAATGGTTGGGCCCTTTTGTTTATTCCATGACCATTGAGTCATTTAAAAAAAATTATATGTTTATTGGTTGGGCCCTCTTTAAACTTATAATAGATTTTTTATTGTTTTTGTTTATTACATACTATATTTTTTCTATGTTTATTGTTATAACGTTAATCGTCGTTTAAAAAAAATGTAGTTTATATATTTTGTTGGTAGGAGCCTTTTTTTTCGGCTCGGCCGAGGCACTTAAATCCTCAGGACCGGCCCTGGGGTCTTGTTCTCTTGTTACCATATGAAAATGTTCGTAAGTGAGTTTCAGGTTTTCAAACGTGTAAGCAAATATGTTTAAGGTTTTCTCAAATGTATCTAGTGATGATGTTCCCCAGTGTGTAAAATGCGTTAAGCAAGTATGTTTCTCCCCGATGTTTCTAAAACATTTAAAAGTTAAAAGAGGGCAGTGAACTCACCTGGTGACGTGTCAGGAACACTAACATCCTTCTGATAGTAATGGAAACTAATGTCCACGTGATAGTCACGGCTTACGTCTTACTCAAGTCCTACGAGACCTGTAGGTACTTAATGAGCTGTATAGACTAACCCTAATAATGTTAAGCGAGTCTAAACTCATATTGAGTTAACACGTGTGCGATTGAGCTCTGTAGATTCATTATGTTATAATACCGATCCGGTATACGTTAATAATGGTGGATGCTCAGATCATGATTACTTAATATTGTTTGTCATTATTAATATATACATGTGTATATACTTATATATATATATATATATATATATATATTTGCGTACGTGTTTACGGTTAAACGTCGTGTTGTATAATATTCAATGGTCTATAGAAAATATAAACATTTATAACTATATATTTAAATATAAATACCATCACCTACACGTGACAAATACTTGTCCGAGTTTATAAAAGTTTAAGATTTCATACTCAGTCGTTTAAGTTTCTAAACATTCGTGTCATAAATCGAAATGCATTAACGATACATATATACATGTATATTTGAGCGTGTGAATATGCACGTATTTATTTTCGAGACTAAACGTCGTGTTTTATAATAATCGTTTGATTTCATAAACATGTGAATATTTATATTCATGTGTATTTATAGGTATATATACATATGGTACGTTTACATTTATGAAAATATAATTGTATCAGGTTTGTCAATTGCCAAATTCTAGTTTTAGTCCTCCGTGTCATATATCTAATTATCACTCAATGACATATCAATTATATATATATATATATATCATTATATAAAATCCTTGATGCTAACGTTATTCTGATCGTATTTATTTTGTATAGACCGCGTTGTAACATAAATATAATATAATTGTTTTGACGTTCAAGTAACAATATTTAGTACTACTACGTATCGTTTGTCAATCGTATTCAAAATTCTCGTTTATCCGATTATACGTTTACGAATATACTTTCACGTTTATTAACAAATACAGATTTAATCCGAACGAGTTTCTTTATATTAAATAAGCATGTTTTACTGTCCGTTAATATTTATCATTAAGTTAACATTTATTTTTATCGTTAATAAGTCGTTTAGAGCTCAACCCAAATAACCGCACACACCCGCTTAACTTTTTGTAATAACAAAAGTAAAACGTTTGGCGTGCGCTTTTACCTTCCCAGTCATTGGGTTCGTATACGTGGACTCGATTACAATCTATGACCCGTGTTGACCACAGTTGACTTTCATTGACCGGGTTTGACCGAGTCCCGGGAGGGCTTAAAACAAGCCTAACTATCCCGATCTAACCGCCATGACCTGTAAAAGTTCACATTAATACACGGGAATGAAACCCGGCCACCAAATCAACCGACCTAAACCAAAATCTCTAGATTCACAACGTATAATGAAAGATCTGGAAATTTAAAAGGCCTATACAACGAGAAATGGGTTCGGGTTCTTACCTCGTATCACCGGGAAAATGAAAGGATCTGTCGAAGCAACTACCCGTGGTGACCGAAACTCATTTTTCCCCACTAATCTGAGTAGATCCACGCGATGTAGGTCTGGATCTACCGGTTTGAACTCGTCGGAACCCGTCCCCATCTCCAGAGCTCGTCGGACTTCTATTTTCTGCCGAAAAAGGTGGGTTTGCTAGCCGGTATTTGAACGGGACCGTCAAAGAACCTCCCTGGCCGCCACCCCTACACAGCTGAACCCTAGCTCCACCCGAGAGCCGCCGCCTTTCCCGCTGTTTCGGGGTTCAAAGCCACTGGGAACCAACCCTGTCATCTGACCCCGCCGCCGCCAGTGGTGATTCTCCCCACCACCACCATCTGGAGCCACCGACGCCGCCTACTACCGTTACCGGTTGGAGACACGCCAGAGCCGTCTTCATCTTCTAGGTCCCATGACCGCTCCCCCAGTTAAACCCGTAATCCGCTTCCATCTTCAGTTTCCGCCACTGCCCCGCCGTGAAGACATGGCTACCAGTCGTGTTGACGCTGGAGGAGAGGCTGGCCACCGGAGGATAGGCGGGTCACCGGTCTCCCTCTCTCTCTAGAAACACACACATAGTGTGTGTTTTTGTGTGGCATTAGGGTTTTGTTCAAATGAGGAAGAATATGGATATAAGGTCTTTAAATAGTTAGGGTTTCATGTGGGTGAGGGTGTAGGTGGATACCGTGCATTCAACTTGGAACGTTTAACTCAAACGTTACGTTTAAAATTTTCAGATTTCTATTTCTAAATTCTTAGGATTACGTAACGCTATTATAATATTATTTAAATATTTGGCTTCTGAGACTTATGCTCCGACTGTCGCCCAGTCCGGTACGCGCCGGTAACGCATGTCCAACGCGTTTATTTGTTTAAACGTTCTGTATTCCCACTGATATTATTATTGCTTTAATAATAATAGTAATAATAATTATGATAATTGGTCAATAGAGATAACATAAAATATATAATTATTTATGTTATTTTATTATCCCAGGTAATACATATCTGGATTTCGTTTACATCAGTGTTTGTCATGATCGCCCATTCCATGTCATATTTCTTACGTGTTAATCTCCAAATCATCGTCTCAAGTAATTATTAATACTTATTATTAACATTTAACATTATTTATTAGATATTGCGTCGGCATCGGTTAGTGACCGTGAATGCGTTAATTTATTTAATTGCATGTTACGAGGTTAGGTGAACACTATGTTTTAATAACACGTCGTCTCGAATAATCTCGTGATCCGTCAAGTAAGATTACTCATTAAGTTTGCGTATTGGGACTACAACTGGGCCGTTAATGGGCCGAGCCCATTTATAGTGAACTTAATGTCAAAGGTTATTGACCCTAATTTAGGGTTGTCACATCCCCCCTGTTAAAGAAGTTTCGTCCTCAAAACTTAGTTTTAGTTAACTTTTAGAATTGACTCAATTCGTCCATAGTTCGTTTATGGTCATAAGGAGAAGTTTAATTCAATTCGCTTAGTAGTCGGTATTCGAAGGTAAAGCGGATACCTCATCGACTAACGATGTCGGGTGTGTAAGGATTTGAGATATCAACGTATCACGACGGGTCTGATACCACTGATGTGGACCGATCGGTATTCAAGGACCAAAAGAAATAAGGTAGAAGGCAGAAGAATTCTAGAGAGAGATTGAGATAATTTTCTTAATTTCATTCCTAAAACATAAACAAGACATATGACTATTTTTATACCTATTAAAAAGAACTACCCACTCTTTCTAACTTACCCACTACACCAAGTAAAGGAAATAACTAACCACTACTCATTAGTGGAACAACTACCTAGCACTAAAAACTTCTAAATGAAATGAAAACTACATGTGCATGGGATAGACAATGTCTTCACGTTACATGAGGCACAAAACAGAATGCCACGTGTCACCGTCATATTTTTTCTCACCAAAATTTTCTAATTTTCCCTATTTTAAGTAAGTTTCAATTTTAAAATCCAATTATGTTAATGTTATTTTTTCAGAAAAAATAATATAAAATTTAAATTCTAATTATTACTTAATTAAGGAAATAATGAATTTTATTTATTGTTTTAGTTATATATATATTTATGTATATATATATATATGTGTGTGTGTATATATATTAAAAGGTAGGGATGGATTTAAACAATTGATATTGATAAAGACGATAAAATTATAAACAAAACAACAAATGACGTGTACAAAGAATTATTTAGAAATTTGTGAATTGTAATTGTACTTTCATTTTTTTAGTGATATATGTAATAAAAATACTTAATTTATGTAAATTTTTGTACATATTCTAAAATTATATAATTTCTATTTTACACATTATTTTAAATTTTTGTACACATTATTGTACTTTCATTTTCTATTAAACAAACTCATGTAATACATGGGTATATAACCTAGTGATTATATATTTTATTATTATTATTCAATATGCAAACTAGGGGTGTTAATTATTCAAATTTGAAAACCTAAAAACTGAATCGAACCAAATTTGAATTCGGGTTTCAAATACTCGAATCAGGTCCTTATCTGAACCGATGTTTAGCTTTTGAATCGAGTTCGAACATATGAATTTCGAACAAAACCAATATGATTGTTCGAATTCGAATTCAAACTCAAACCATATAATTTTTATTTTTTTTCTACAAAAAAAAACACATGTACTTTTTGTTATATATTTATATATAGGAAGTTTTAAATATAAAGGGCATATTTCGTACGAAGCGTACGAAGTGATAGCACCGCACCGCGTGTGCCATATAATTTTTAGTGGGAGAGATATTTTATCATTCTACCAGTTATTAATTATACATACGTAATTAACCTCGTACAAATCAACATTCGTGATTACGTATGCGTAATAAACTTCAGACTTGCGTTATTACGTATGCGTAATAAAACTCATACAAATAACATGCGTGATTACGTATGCGTAATAAACCTTAGACTTGCGTTATTACATATGCGTAATAAACCTCATACAAATTGCGTTATTACGTATGCTTAATAAACCTCAGACTTGCGTTATTGCGTATGTGTAACAAACCTCATACAAATCAACATGCGTGATTACGTATGCGTAATAACCTCAGACTTGCGTTATTACGTATGCAATGCGTGATTACGTATGCGTAATAAACCTCAGACTTGCGTTATTATGTATGCGTAATAAACCTCACACAAATCAACAACCGTGATCGTACAAATAAGGGTGAATGTGATTACATACTTGAATTTGATATGCCAAATATAGGTGAACGAGATTTCAGGGTCTGATTTATACGCTTTTATCACATAAGGGTGAAAGTGATTTTAGGTCGTCGACGACGTTTTTTACAGAGATTGTTTTTTACATATGTTGTCAGAGATTGTCCTTAATACCCTTTTTTACATAGACGCTCGTTATTTTTTTCATTCTATTTATATCTGTGCCACCGCGTTTTTTAAAGCCCTAGATTTAATCAAATCTACTGGTAGGAAGTCTTCGTATACTTCGTACGCTAAGAACCCTTTGTACGATAACCGCCCTATATATATATATATAGAGAGAGAGAGAGAGAGAAAGAGAGAGAGAGGATCATTTGAGAACTCCTTAATATTTTGAGAACTCGCGAGAACTTGTAAAAAAACCAATATAAACCATTTTTTTTTGTTTTTACTACCTTTATTATTATAATACAACATAAAAAATAAATTTATATTTGTAAATTTACATGTATTCATATATTAAAAAAAATCTACACATGTGTAAGTGTTTACCATTTATACATGTGTATAAATTTTTTTAAGAATAATTTAGAGAAAAGAGATGAATTAATTGAATAGATAAATCATTTTTATGTTTTATTTTAATAATAAAGGTAGTGAAAACAAAAAATGTTTTAATTGATTTTTTGACGAGTTCTCGTGAATTCTCAAGTATTATGAGTTCTCAAGAGATCCTAACCATATGTACATCTTTTAAAACTAGAAAAATGTAATAATCAATAACAAAATACCCTAAAATGTTGCTTTCTCTCTACCTTACTCTCTCAATCTCATCTAATGTTTGAATCAAATAATAAATAAATAAATAAAAAACTGATTAGAATGATTTTTCTTTAAATCTAGAAATCGAAAGGAAAAAGGTCAAAGAAGAAGATGACGGAGAGTAGCGTTCAAATTATGTAACTGGTATATGTTACATGTACGTAATATGATGTAACAATCTCGTTCAAATCACATGTTTACATATATGTGAACATGTGTTTACGTATATGTAAACAAATGGGATTACGTATATGTAACTGAATCGTTACATTTATATAACTCACATTGTTACGTAGCTTATATGAGTTACACTACGTAGCCGATACGAGTCTTCAATTCAATAATTTTCTTGTATGTATGTAGCTCATTGACTCGGATAAGAATTGATGGAGTCAATCCGGTTTTTCCTTTAACAGTGTGTCAGTTAAGAATATATCCAAATAAATATAATTATCTTGTATACATATAACTATGAACGAACGAGTCCGCCATCATTATTTATATTCAAAACTACCATAATTATTAAATATATTAGTACCATTTACAAGTGGCGTTGTTCTTTTGGCATACCATGCAATTTCAAAAACTACCATTATTATTGAAGTGTAAGGACATACCATATAATTTCAAAAACTACCATTTTACAGGTGGCGATTGCACCCATCTCCATCTTCATCTTCGATTGCACCATTTACAGGTGGCGTTGTTGTGGCCGGTACGCTTCAGTTGGTGGTGGGGTGGTCGGAGTTGATGGTGGTTTGGACGAAGTTGTTGGTGGAGAGGGTGTAGCGAAGGTTGAGTGTAGAAATTCCAGAGACAGATAGGTGGAGTTCTTTTAAATATTTTTGTTTTTTATTTAATAAAATATTTTTAAGAGTAAATTACATTTTTCATCATTTATAAAATAAAATGATCATATTGTCCTTATGTGCAAAGCACATGACTAGACTTAACTGAAAAAGATAACACCAGTTAGTAGAAATGACAAAAAACGTGCAAAATTCTCAAAAAAAGGACTTTAGTTGCAATTATTAAAGTTTAAGGACAGACCATGCAATTTTATATATTTATAAAGGACATAATTTGTAATTTACTCTAAAAAGAAACATAAAACTAAATAACAAAAAAGTGAAACCAAAAATAAAATATTACCGGTTCGGGTCGTCGAAAACCATAAAAACGAATAACGAGACCGGTTCCAATAATACAAAAACCGGCAATGATGTTGTCCGCACATAATGGGTCCGACTCGTCATGGTACAACAACGGTAACGCCACTCGTCATAGGCTACGATAACAAAAAAACTCGATTGTGAATAAAATTTCGTTTTAAAAAAAATTATATCGGAATGTTGAAAAAAAGCCCAAAAATAGACACGTACTCCGTTTTTTTTAAGTTAATGAACAAAAGTTACTAAAGGAAAACGAAAATATTAGAAAATAAAATAAGTTAAAAGTATATAATATATATAGATAGTATGAGGGTTGAAAATGAAAAAAAAAAAAAACAAAAAGACTCATTGTACCACAACAGCAACGACATTCGCTTTAGACCATGATACAAAAAAAAACTCTATTTTGAATATAACTCCGTTTTAAAAAAATTTCATATCGGAATGTTGACAAAAAAAAAAAAAACAGGCGCAGCGCACACTCTGTTTTAAAATAAACTAATGAACGAAAGTTATTAAAGGAAAACGAAATTATTATAAAATTAAAAAAGTTAAAATCGTATATTATATATATTATAAGGGGTGAATTAAAAAAAATTTAACACGTAGCGAAGTTTAAGTGGAAAGCTACTGTTCATATGGCTTCTACTTTAATCTAATTATTACTAATTTACATTCAGAAAAATCATATGAACTTAGACTCAAAAAGGCTCATGGAGAAGAAATCACCTTATTTTACTTGATTTTCTTATAAAAGTGGGCTTATGAAAGCAGTCTTGGGACTACCGACGCCCATCTTACTGGGTTGAAACTTGAAAGTGTTAATTTAGTTATGGGCTGGGGAAAAGCTACAAAGAAAAGGCGGTGACCCGCTTTGGCGCTTTTAGTTCTCGACCGGCGAATCCCTGATTTTCTTTATAGTTTAAATCATAATTATTTAATTGCATTTGTTTAATAAAATATTTCAATGATAATGCATTAAACTTGTTCAAATTAGGCTATATGTGTTAGTGGCGGGCTCATGAATTTTTTTTGTGGGGGTCGAAAATTTTTGGGGACGATTGTTTATTGCTAAATATTATTTTTTTCGGTTCAGTTCAAGTCCGCTCGGGTCGATTCGGGTCACTTAGTACACACATTGTCACTAATTATAGTTAGCAAAATAATATGATAAGCAAAATTCAAAATTTAAAGGAATTTTTTAAAAAGTTACCTGAAATCGTGAAAAGCCAGCGGCGCAAGGCTGTGAACGGTGAACCTTCTAGCAGGGCAAAAATCGTGAATTCGTGATTAGTAAAAAGCCTGAAATCATGAGTAGGCGGGGCGAGAATCGTGATTAATCATTGTTCTGATTGCTTTAACTTCGATTAGGAGGCATGGTGAGAATTGTGATTAGCAAATTGCCGTTCTTCTGATTGCGTGAAGCGTGAATATGAAACGTCGAGACGTCGATGGATCAGGAATCATGATTGCCGCTACTTAGATTTTTTATTAGGTTAAATTGGTTAAAACTTTAAATGGGTAATAGGTTAACTAAAAGTAGGCTTAATTATTTAAATGGGTAACTGGTTAATTAAATGTGTGTTTAATTGTTTAAATGGCTAAGTATTTAATCCATTTTAATCCAAATGTCCAATTAAGTTATTAGTCTAAATGAGAGTGGGTGTTAAAAATTAATTTTTCTTGGGGTCGATCAAAATTTTATGGGGGTCGGAGTCAAAATTTTCTTGAGGGTCGGTTAAGATTATTCCGCATATATAACAAATAAAAAAAAATCATTGGTGTCAGCCGACCCACCTACCAATAGGTAGGTCTGCCAATGTATATGTTATTTTACCCTCACCATACCATGCGGTGAGAGTGATGTGGACCTGCGGTAAAGGGTGAAATAACACCGCTCCAGACTTGCCACACTTTGTGCAATTGCGTAGTAACACATCGCCACACTTTGTGCTAAATTTATGAAGAATTTAAGGTGCGGTGAGTGTGGCGTCAGTGGCGGACCTATGGATTTTTTTATGGTGGTTGGACATTTTAAGGTTGATTGTCTATTGCTAAATATTAAATGTTTCGGTCTGGTCGTGTCGAGTCACACAGTACACACATTGTCACTAATTACAATAATTAAATAATCACTACTAGTACACTACATATTCAAAAATCAAAATACACACATATGAGTCAAAATTCAAAATTTTGAGAAAAATAACACATATGATTTAGCAATTAGCAAATAGCACATATAACAAAATAATATGATAAGCACAATTAAAAATTTAGTGAAAAAAAAGTTGTGTGAAATCGTGAGGAGGCATGGCCGCAATGCTGTGAACAGTGAAACGACTAGCAGTGCAAGAATCATGAATTTGTGATTAGCAAAGAGCCTGAGATAGTGAGGAGACAAGGTGAGAATCGTGATTAATCGTTCTTCTGGTTGCATTAACTTCGATTAGTAGGCATGGTGAGAATCGTGATTAGCAAATTGACGTATTCTAAGAATCGTTATTTAACATCTAACTAATAAAAAAAATCAAGCCTAACAGTACTTGAAATGGTTGAGGGGGTTAGTTTTAAGCAGTGTTTTCAAACCCGGACCGGGAACCGGAGACTTGAACGGTCGGGTTATATGTGTTGAAACGGTCTTGTAACGACTTGATGGTCGGACCGGAAACCCGATGGTCGGACCGGGTTGGAACAGAAACCGGGTTGGACCGAAACCCGTTTAAACATTGGATTTGGGTTGAATTCAGTAGGGGATGGGCATGGATCCTTTTATAGAATAATTGACGTGGTAGAAAATGGACATATTCAAGAACAAGAATTAAGTAGTGGCCGATATGGGATGCATTGTTGGATCATTAGGTTGTAAGAGTGCTGAAAAATAATACAAAGAAATTATATGCATATGAGTTTTGAACTTGTGACTTGATACAAAGAAACAAACGTTTATAGTGTTTAAGATTAACTCCACAAGGATGGAATTGATGTTTTGTATATGTAAATTTTATAAGATTTTTAGCTTTAATGGTGAAATTTGTAACTAAAAAGTATTAATTTTATAACTATTTTTAACATAAAAAAATCTCTAATAACTACTATTTTAAGTTTTTCTCATATTTAGATAAATGATAATCTATTTAGACCATATTTTGTTATAAAAGTTATATATATATATATATATATATATATATATATATATATATATTTTTAAATACTTTGAACTAACTATGACTTTATCCGGTTCTTAAACCCAGTTGAACCGGTCCGACCAGTGAATCGGTAAAGCGACCGATTCGTTGTCCGGTCCAGTTCTGAAAACATTGATTTTAAGAGTAGGTTTAGACGTTTAGTGGGTTCGCTTAAAAAAAAGAAAAGGCTAACTAATAAAAAATTGTTTAATCACTCTATCACGTACTTAAAATACCAAACCCTGTGAAATAAATGAAGCAAAATGGGTATGATTGAGAATGTCCTCAATCATCATGCATACGTATGACACAAAAATCTCAATTATATAAATCCTAACACTAAACAATCAATCCTCAATGCAAAGCCAGGCGATTCAAATACAATTTTCCAGCCACGGGCTCAGGCAACTCACTCAAACTAAAAACAGCTTGTCGGTTTCATCACGCCGGAAGTTGTTCCACCGGCGTTAACACAATATGCCGACGCCTGAAGTTGGTTCTTGAAGCTCAAATTCACATCTTGCATCGTTATTCCCCTACATGGATTCTTTTTGCTACAATCAAACTTCACCGCCACTTTCGTCGCAGACGACCCATGCACGTCTTGATACTTCACGTTGCTTATTTTCACGCCCGAAACCTGCAACCGTTACAAAATTAGGGGCGGATCAAAGGGGAGTGAAATAAAGCAAGGGCTTTAGGTTTCACCGGCCCCAACTTCTAAAAAAAATATATACATGTAATTTGGGTTGTAGGATCGTTGACTGTGAGATTTATGGTTTATAATTATGCACACATCTATACTATATAATAAACTAGCTTAGACCCCGTGTAATACATACGGGTGAAAAACATTAATACATAAATTTTATTTATGTATTTTACAAGTGTAAAAATGTATTACTGTATACTAAGGATAAAAAATAAAATTCAAAATATGTAAAAAATAATATATAAATGGGTTTCGAAAATATGTCAATTACTATTTAATGTAATTTGATTTTCATTTACTATTTGATTGAAAATAAAAATTACATAATTAGATTTCAAAGTTTTTTTATAATAAAGGATAATTTAAAATAAATGTGTTTTATTAGTATAATTAGTAATTTATTAAAAGATTTGTGTGCATTTAATAAGAGAGAGATGCGGGAAAATATTGATGAGATTGAATATTGTGACGACACGTGGCATAAAAAAACCTTTATTTATTATATAGTATAGATAAAGGGTTTTGTATGCCACGTGTCACCACCATATTCAATCTCATTATTATTTCCCGCATCTCTCTCTTATTAAATGCACCATATCTTTTAATAAATTACTAATTATATTAATAAACACATTTATTTTAATTTATCCTTTATTGTAAAAAACACTTTGAAATCTAATTATGTAATTTTTATTTTCAATCAAATAATAAATGAAAGTCAAATTAAATTAAATAGTAATTGACGTATTTTCGAAACTCAATTATATATTATTTTTTACATATTTTAAATTTTATTTTATATCTTTAATATATGTATAGTAATACATTTTTACATTTATAAAATACATAAATAAAAGTTAAGAAATTTATATATTGATATTTTTCACCCGTGTGTATTACACGGGGTGTAAGCTAGTAGATGATATATGAATCATGTGATCAAAAGTCCAAAAATTAGAACAAAAAGGGCCCCAATTTTATTATGTGGTTTTCATAAAAAAGTTTGAGGAAATGATGGGAAAAGAATAGAAAAGGTACCTGGCGGGGACAATTCTTGCTACCGGGACAGTAATTCTGGTCGATAACAATCGGGTTCTCGACGTTGGTCATGACCGCGCTCTGAAACAAAACACCATTAACGAACCCGTTGCTTGGCCTCGCCCACGCCTTGATCCTTAAACCGTTCTCGGTGCCCTTAAAGGTAACCCTTTTCACCGTGACGTTCCTTACACCTTGTTCGTTCAAATCCTTCCCTAAACTTCCAATGCTGTAACGTGTAACACACGTTTGATCAATCAAATTAGTTTTTTTTGGATTTCGAGGTGGTCCAGAGCAAACATAATAGTTTCTAGAAGGTTTTGAAAATGTTACATAACGTTTTGAAAACGTTTTGATGCATAGGAACTTTAATAATGTTTGAAATCGCTAAGGTGGCACGCACAATATTTTCTTAGAGTTGACAAAAAGTTCTTTAAATTAAGATATTTATTTCGAGTTTGGTGGAATTTTACTGGGTTTGAGTCGTCGATACCTGATGCCATGGCCGGGTCCGCAAGAGACACCTTCGATCCACAAATTGGTTGCACCGGGACCGATGGATACGCAGTCATCGCCGGAGCTGATTTTGGAGTTCAAAATGGAGACTCCGGTGGACAACTGGATGTGAATGCCGTCCGTGTTGGGGCTGTTCCACGGCGCCATCAGGTTCGCCCCCACCACTCTCACGTTACGGCAACCGTTCACCGCGATGTGGAACATCTGACTGTTTATTGAACTCAGTCCGTACACAATAACATCTCTTGAGTTGAAAATCGCTAAACTCTGCATAACATTTATGTTACAAAAATCAAATAAATTATTTAAACAAATTGTAAACAGGATTTATATTGTATTTTTTCTGCATTTTAAGCGGAAATTGTTTTTGATCTTTTCATGTTTTTATAGTTTTTTTTAATTATTTGGTGGGAAAAAAATTTATCGGAAACTTTTTTCATCGGAAATTTGTCGGAAATATTTTGGTTGGAAAATAGTCGGAAACTACTTTTGGCGGAAACAATTTCTATCGGAAATTGGTCTAAATTATTTTTTTTTAACTTTTTCTTGCGAAAATTTGTCCAAATATTTTGATCGGGTCAGAACCGGGTAAAAAAACTAAACCCTAATTTTCGTCAAAAATTAAGTTTGTCGAAAAATGGTCCAAAATTTTTTCTACCGCCAGACAATTTTTTTTTGTCAGAATCCGTCATTTATGACGCATTTCCAAAAAAACAGTTATGAAAAAATTTATATTTGTCAGAAATTGCCACCTCCTTTTCTGACGCATTTTCCATAAAAAATGATCAGAAACATGCCAGTTTTCTAGTAGTGTACCGTGGCTCCATCGGGGCAGTTTCTCGAACCCGACGACTTACAAGCCCACAAACCCGCACCCTGAGCATCCAATGTCCCACCAACAATCGTCACCCCCTGAACCCCATGAAAAAGCAGCCAGAACTTCCCATTACCAAGAACAAAATAGTTTGACGGAGCCACCAGGGTTCCATCAATCTGAACCCTGATGGCACCATTCTTACATGGACCAGTGAACCGCAACCCACCAACCATGAACCTTCCTTTAGGAACATAAACAGTAGCAGCCTTGGTCGAGCCACATGCACCCGACCATGCAGCCATAAACGCCTTGGTCGAGTCGGTTCTGCCGTCCGGTTTCGCTCCCAAACTCTTCACATTGTACGTGGCAGCGGAGACGCCGGTGAAGATGACGGTGGCGATGATGGTGGCGAGTGGAAGAAACCGGTGGTTTGCCTTTGCCATTGTTGTTTGATGTGTGGGAAGTTAATGGGTTAGTGGGTTGTATTTATGGAGGGAGATTTTAGGGCTACCTTCTAACTGTTTTTAATTAGGAGTAATAATAATCCTTAATTAGTTAATAATTAAATGTGATATAAGTCAACACACTGTTTACGATACATATTTTGTGTTGCTGTGAATGTTTGTACCGTACTATCAGTTAAATATGTAATTACGTGAGGAGATCATGGAGCGATCCTCAATTAACGGGCCGGATGAAGGTAGAAACATGTCTTATTATAATTGAGTTCAATTATTTTGGGATAATGTTTTGATTTTTTTATTTTATTAATTTATGTATTAAAACTATATCTTCATCATTTATGTACTAAAACTTTCACTTTATTACTTGTAGTAAACAAATTATTATTTGATTAAAATCAGCAAAATAGCAGACGATTTAAATAATAATGAAGTTTAAAATAATTGTATTATTGTTATAATAAAATAAATACAATACGGAATGGAGATACATATAACAAAACTAGTTTGGGTAAACATATCTATATTATATAATAAATAAAGGTTTTTCATGTCACGTGTCAGCTCTATATTCGTTCTTATCATTTTTTTTCGTCTCACTCTTTTATTAAATACAACTCTATCTTTTAATAATAATATATTTTTAAGAAAAATACTAATCTATATCTATACTTATATACTATATATTAAATAAAGGTTTTTAATTTCACGTGTCGCCTTCATATTCATTCACATCATTTTTCCAATCTCTCTCTTATTAAATACACCTCTATATTTTAATAATAATATATTTTTAAAGAAAATACTAATCGTTATATTAATAAATCTTCTGACATATTTTGACGAGTGTATATGTTAACAGATTATATTGTATTCCACGGGTTTATTCAACCCGTGTAAAACACGAATTTTTAAAAAATAACTTTTTTATTACTTAATATATTATATTATATTTATTTAACCCGTGTAATACACGGGATTCTAACATAGTAAATGAAATAAATAAACATATAATAGATAATGGTTAAAGTCTCGTGTTTAACAAGGTACTTTTAGAAGAAAAAAAAATATTTCTCTTCTCTATCATAGCATAGGTTTTTCTTTCAACGTACGATAGTTGAACCCGTAGTTGTACTATCGAAGACTAACTAGCTAGTAAGCTTGAAATCGCACCTTGAAAACGCATGTTGTAGATTGATCTTATGTGTTTCTTTGTTTTATCGGTGTTCTTAAACCAAGGTTGACAATTTGCTTTTATAGTCGTATCAAAAGGAAAACCGTAACTTCATTTAATTGTATTAAATGGAAGAATTAATATGCAATAAACACTTTAAAATGCAATTTCAACGGTTTAATGGATGTTTACAACTTATTAAAATGTTTTTCTCTTACATACTTTTTTTGAACAACTTATTAGAGATAATAACGTTAAATAAAATGTTTATGTATTCACTTGTATGGTCATTTCAGGTTAGTCTTCTTGTATCATTAAACTTTGTGTAATTTAATGTTTTAGTTTAGTAAAATGACGTGTTTATGTTTTTTATTATTCTTGGCTATGATCATTCTTAATGAATGTGCATATTTGATCTTTGTTTACTGAAGTTTATAACATTGTGTGTCTTGAACAATACATGTTGATAAACCGTTGTTTAAACATTTATTCAAAGTGTAGGTCTTTATACAAATCTTTGATGCTACACTAAAAATCGTGGGTAAATGTTTATACTTTATGTAGCTTGGGTCGATGTTTATAAAACTCATTTGAGTTTGAGATAAACCTTATGTTTTGAGTTAGTGTTTCTTCATTGGCTTTGCCTATACCATCAAAGGAATCATGGCATGGGCCTTGAGATATTCTAGCATTGGATTGGAGTTTGCCATAGTTGGGATGTCTTTATTCCAACCTTGAGGTGGCTAGCATGTCTTATCATCTTAGCTTTTCAATAGATTATGTGATTTGATAGCCTTAGCGGGGATCTTTCCACTTTATCACAAAAAAACATAGGTTTGTCATTTCGGTCTTCAATTCATGACTTTAGGTGGCTAGCATGGCTTATTATTATATTTTTCTGAAGAGTCATATGATTTGGTAGCCTTAGCGGGGGCCTTATTTACATTTGCATTTTTTTATCACATAATTCATCAATCTTCAAAATATCATTTTATTATCAAGTGGATTCGAGCCCAAATGATATCCGTTTTAGTTTAATTGTTACTCGACCTCGTGTTTTGTTATACTGCATGTTCATTTTGATTCTTGCATTTTATTTTATTTATTTGTTCACCTTCCACTCACTTTTTTATGATTTGACTAAACAACAACAAATGTTTAGTATTGAGAGCTACCGTATCTAGTATACAATAGGTGCACTTGCCTATTATGTATAGTTGGGTCAAAGTATTAGTCATTTTATAAATTTAAAACTGTAATATGTGTAAAAACTTACATTAAAATTATATATATCTATTTACACATATCAAATTTTTGGCGTCGTTATCGGGGATACGGTCATTTCAAGAAAGATTTGAGTTGTTGGATTAGTCATTTGTGATACTTTTGTTTCTTTTCATTTCTTTTAGACTTCTCTCCTTACTCGGTCCTTCGATTGTCGTTTCAGGTAGTGCATGACCTCCAATCCCTCTAACGAGCTTGTTGAGTGTAACATCCCTAAATTTAGAAATAACAAAGACGTTGAGATAAACGAAGCCGAGAAAAATAAATAAAACAAAACAACTAAAGGGGTGGCGAAACTGGCAAAGGGGCGAACTTAAGGAGAGCAGGGGCTTAACCTAGCCGCCACCTCCACTTTCCCCTCATTCCTCATTGTTTCGCTAAGTGCTAGAGAGTGAAGGAATCGAGTTAGAGAAAGAAAGTAAAGTTTTGGGTCTAAAAAGCTCGAGAATCAATCTTCTCCACCTACAGAGTGTTTAGAAAGAAGGAGCAAGCTCAAAACAGGTGGTTATCCTACTGAATCTGAGTTTTCGTTCAAAGTGGGTTTCAGGTTGTTTTGGTAAAAAGGTTTGGTTTTCACATGTCAAACTTAAAACCAACCTTGGATCTGGAATCATGAGTGGGAAACACGTTGTTTGAATGTAAAAAGTATGGAGCTTAGACGTGTGAAGCTTGAGCCGCCATCTCCATGCAGAAACTAGGGTTTCTGCTGGAGAAGACGATTAGGCGAAACACATCGCTTAAACAGTAGTTTCGCCTGATCATAGTATCGCCTGATCCGTAGTGTCACTCAAGCCATAGTTTCACTAAAAAGATATTTTCACCTAAAAAGTGTAGTTTCGCTTGGTCTTAGTTTCGCTAAGATTAATGGAAACGAAACTAGTATAGTTTAGCTTAGGCAAAGGAAGTGAAACTAGTTGTTTCGTTTGAACTTAGAAAGTGCGGATTAATGATATGTTAATTGTTAATTCGTATATATAGTAAAGCGTATTGGACCAGTTCTAGTACACGAAGGATAGCTTGACAGGTGAGTTCTTATTGCCATTTTTCCTAACGGTTTTGGGCTAGCATGCATACAGATAGTTTTAAAGTTAAAGTATAGCTTTATAAAAATGTTATTTTTATAAAAAGAAGAGAAAGTGATAAAGCGTAAAGTATTATATTTGAAATTCTTTTTAAAGAAAGTAAAGAATGGTAAAGAAGCTGCACTTCGGTGTAGCGTGACAGTGACAGATGTCATATTATATGCTTATGTGTTATTTGTCTATGTGTTATATGCTTCAATGACATTATATTATATGACGTAGTATAATTTCATAGTAGTTGCAAAGTAAAAAGTCCTGCAGGCAAGTAAAGTAGAAGTCTCACCCCGAGTTGTGAGCAAGCAAAGTATAAAGTCTCACCCTGAGGTATGAGCAGGCAAAGGAGTCTTACACTTAGGTGTAAGCAAGAAAGTCTCACCCTGAGGTGTGGGCACGACAAAGTAAAAGTCTTACCTTGAGGTGTAAGCGAGAAAAAGGATCTTGTCCTCGGACATTAATATATATGTGATAGTTAAAGTATGTTATAGTCAATTGTCTTGTACGAGTAAAAAGTAAAGTTTGAAAGAGTAAAGAAGGACACCTTAACTGGTTTTCTCAAAAGTAAAGTTTTAATGAAAGATATAAACGGAACGATTTTATAAATTGTAACGTTGTAAAGTTCTAAAATAAGGCAAAGACAAAGTTATTTTAAAGTAAAGAAAGAAAGGTTATTTTATTTTTTATAAAACTAGCTACCTAAATAATGTTTGCAGTTTAAAGTAAAGATAGAACTCACCAGCGTTAGCTGAATTTTAGTATGCATGTCAGGTGGTAAAGGTAAAGCAAAGGAAAAGTAGAGGAGCCGTGAGAGCTTGATGGCATAGACGTCGGGTTGCTGTGCTGAAGGTTGGCATTCCCATTCCCGATAGTTTATGTTTTGAACAAATTTTATTGTTATTGGATTATTAATGTTGAGTTAAAGACTTCTGCTGTAACAGATTCTTATTCGATTTTAAGAGCTATGTTATTATGTTTTGAGCCAACTATGAGATGTACCTGATTTAGGGTGTTTCATTGAGTCACTAGCTGGGCCGGAGAGACTCTTTCAGGGACGTTTGAGGGGGAGGAAGAGAGCGGTTTCCACTGCCATTGAGGGTAATTTACTAATGCCGGACAATGATGCAAACCGCACCATTTCTGATTTTACGAGACCGTCTCTTGATGACTTAGGCTGTAGCATCACTAGACCGACCGTGGAGGCCAATCATTTTGAGATCAAGCCCCACATCATCCAGATACTCCAAACTTCGGCTACTTTCACCGATTTACTAGATAAGGATCTGCATGCCTATGTTGCGAACTTTCTTGAGATATGTGATACGTTCAAGATGAACGGGGTCTCCAATGATGCCATTAGACTCTGTACCTTTCCATTTTCACTCAGTGCCCAAGCGAAAACATGGCTACACTCTCTCTCGGACGGTTCCATCACTACTTGGGAAGATCTTGCTAAAAAATTCCTTTTCAAGTATTTTCCTCTTGCTAAAACCATAAAATTAAGAAATAACATTACTTCTTTTTTTTGCAGGAGCACAGGGAATCATTGTACTAGGCATGGGAGCGTTTCAAGGATATGTTGAGAAAGTGGCCACATTATGGGCTTGAAGTATGGTTGCAAGTCTCCATTTTCTACAATGGTTTGTACCCTCAGACTCGCGAAACCGTTGATGCCACGACCGGAGGGATATTTGGGAACAAGAGACCAAATGAAGCATAAAATTTGATTGAGGAATTGGCAATGAAAAAATACCAATGTTACAACCGGAGGAATACTAGAGCTTTAAAGTAGGGGGTTCACCAAGTTAACTCAACTGCCTCACTTTCCGCACAAGTTTAGGCTCTTTCATCCAAGGTCAACCAATTAAGCACCATACGGGTGAGTTGCGGGACATGTGGAGGGGCACACCTCACATGGGATTGTCGAAAAAATGTAGTTGCCGAGCACAAGCAAGATGATTATGTCAGAGCGCCATTGAGGGTAATGTACAATTTAAGTATGTAGAGTGAATTGGTTCATATTGCTTGTCCCATGTGTCATGACAACTCTTGCATTTGAAAAAAACCGACCCGCTTTTGGTAATTTACTTTCATTTAAAAGAAAAGGAAAAAGAAAAATACAAAAATTCAAAAAAAATTACAAAAATATTACCATTTAAACACTTGATTTTACAACATTTAAACACCTCACATGAATAAAAAACTATTTTGATCTTTTCATGGGCAGTGGCGGAACCATAGGAGGATCCGTTGACCCTCTGGCCGGCCAAAATGTCTCTTAACCGGGTACTTCACGGAGAACATTTTTTGGGAGCTTGACCCTTCCAGTTGTCGGTTCCACCGTTATCGTCCCTTGTTCTGCTCTTCTAGTTCCTCTTGACTAGAGATCGTCGATTGGTGTTGCATTTGTTGTTTTCCGGTGTTGCCTGAAGAGAATAGAGGATGAGTAACAGAGTATGGTTTGGAATAATTACCATAGAAGTACTCTATTTCTTTCAGTTTTACGGATGAACTTTGAAAATGTATACTGAATTAGGAAAAGTTGACCTTTTATCACTAGAAAACTAAAAAGTAAATTTATTTTTTCTCATCTTTCTTTTCTTTTCTTTCTCTATTTCTACAATATATTTTTTTCTATTTTTTTTTATCTTTTATTTAATTTACATACGTATTTTTACGTTTACAACTATGAGACTTGTTTTGTTAATTTATTTTTGTTGTATAGTGAAAATAAGTTCTATAATATTTTATATATTGTTTATTGATTGGCTTTTTAATTTATTTATTTTATAATGAATTTTTATATTTTCATTAGTTAAGTTTAGAATGAGATAAACAATCAAAAGTTTTTATTACATTAGTATATTTTATTTAGTTTCACATTTTATTTGTTTTAATGCTTATTATTTTATAACATTTATTTTTTTAGTGTCTAAAAATATATATAACTTGAGAATATTATTTATCTCATGAAGACGTATTTGTAAAAAGATATTTTAATAAAATGACTTTGATCAAGCATTAAGTTTTTATTAAATCCGTTAAATACCAATACCAATAATAATAACACAAATGGTCGGAAAAAAGTTGAATTATTAAAAGATGAATTGCCAGGGTCTTGCCTAAACCAATTAGTACTCCTCGGTTAAAGATATATTGTGACCCCCCGTTTGAAAAGTTCTAGTTCTGTCACTGGTCATGGGGTGTGTTTTCGGGTTCACATGATTTGAAGAACCATTGAGTTACTTTTGATGAAATAAAATAGGATATCTAGGGGCGTAAATTTTATACTTTACTCATTCCGTCTATTTCCGTGAGCATTTTACATTTATATATTTTCGCATGCTCATTTATTTGGACATTTTTTTATTGTTTTCCATATGTTGCATTACATGTTAGAACTTGTGTAGTTATGCATGCAAAAATCATAAACTAAGTTGTGTGTGAAAATGATTAGGCATTAGGATTACACCCATTTCTTAGCCTTTTTATTTCATTTCCCTACCCGAACATTATCCATTAGATAGCCCCGTTGAGTCTTTCCAGTCTTTATAACTAAGTTACTGTTAATGACCTATTTAACTACTACTGCAGTTGATGCTGATCAATTGTTGATGTCAAGTTGCTACTGATGTTATAGTTGCTACCGATCATTAGTTCATACCGATCATCAATTTTAAGCAACATTTCATCAACCATGTGAATCCGAAGCAACATCCAGCGTATAACTAACATGTCAAAATAAATTTCATTAACCCCCACGAGGGGTGTTGGCCCTTGGACGCCACCAGGGCTAGTGCGCCTCCTTGGAACCTCTGGTTACTAGGGGCTTCGCCCCTTGAACCAATGGGTTCGCAGTAATTGAAATTAATGTAGTCTTGTACAATCCTATGTTAAAACAATATTTATACTCATTTCTCTTTGATCCTAAGTAAATTCAATTAAATTAAAATGGTCTTGATACATTAAAATCACCAATACCGAATCGGAGAAATCGCAAGAGAAGGAGTCATGGAGATACCGATCTGGATGCACAGTAGTAGAGAAACGAAAAGTTGACACCAAAACAAATCCCAAGGCCCAAACATACATTCAAATGGATTAATTACATATTTCTAGTTAACTACCTTTTAAGAAATAATAAAAAAGTTATTAGAAGGGTACAAATGTCATTAAGTGAAAAATACATTATGTTTTGAATTAGTTTTAGGTCAGGGCTGCTTATTGTACGAACCGTTCGTCAAAATAAAATACTAACACTTGTATAAATTCCAATTACAATACAAGAAATAAATAAAGCAGTAAAGTTACAATACTTTTACATTTTAAATAAAAGGAAAGTACAAAACAGAAAAACGAATACAAAATTCACGACCGAGGCTTCGTGTTTAACATGGGTCCCTTAAAAAAAATTCCGAGTCTCCCAAGAGAACTCGAAATGTTTCCCAGGGTACAACGACCGAAGTTGTGTATACAGCTGGGGATGACTCTAAACTTGAAAGAATACCTTGAGAAAGAAAGAGTAGGAATAGAGAGTTTCTTGCTGTGTTTTGCTGTTCAGTTTTGTGTGTCTTGAAATGTCAAGCCTGTGTTGTATTTATACAGAAAAAGGAATCGTAACAGTTGAAAGATTAAAAACGAAATAAAGAGAATTAAACGTCTTCAATGCTCTTTATTTGGTTTTTGAATTATGATTAAAAAATGTCAATTTTTAACTCTAAAGAGCTGTCAACTAGAAACTTTTCAGCTGAGAGAACGCCACAGAATGAGTAACCGGTTTGCCAGCGCCAGAACGTTCACCCGGTCTGCCAGCACCAGCGGACTACACCCGCTAGAGCGCACCAACCATGTGCCCGGGCTGCCACGTGGACACCCACGCGTACTAGGAATTCAGACGCCAGCTGCGCACACTGGCCGGGGGCTGAGCCCGGACCCCAGGCCACGTCACCCGGCATGTATCCGAGTATTGAACCCGGATCACTCGTAGCTGGTCAAAAATACTAAGGCGGCTCTCGACGATGCTCATCGCCCTTGTCCCGAGCACGTGCCCAGGCGCGTTGGGTGCAGCACCCTCCTGGTACCCACTGAGTGTCATCCCATCGCCCTCGTCCCGAGCCCGTGCCTAGGCGCGTTGGGTGCGACACCCTCCTGGTTCCCACTGAGTAGCATCCCTTATAAGGTAACAATCCCAAAGGAGTATTCCACCTTATAAACCACATAAAAGTTTGTCATCCCACCTATATGGGACAAGTTTCCTCACTTTTCTATTCAAGAAAAGCTGAATTTTCACAGCTCTAAATACCCAACTTTGAGCATCGATATTTCATTCATTTTAGCTCCGTTTTGAACGCGGTTTGTTTCCTAGCGAAGATCTCACGTAAGATAACACAAAACCAGAAAGAAATAATAATATTAATCTCAGTTACATATATTTATTTCTGTCCAAAGTTGCCAAAAAATAAATTTTGCAACATTGTGAAAAAAACACATTTTTCACCCTAAACTTCAACACTGCGTGTTAGAAAAAAAAAGCAATGGCTTTAGGACTCAAAAAAAAATTTATGGCCTCATTTTTTACCTTAATTATGGTTTAGGACTCGAAGCAGGAGACCGGATTACGGGAATATCGTCATGCGGTTGGCTTCCCTATATATATTGCGGTGTTTTATAATGTCTTTTAGATTCGAATATTTTATTGCGATAGATAAGCTTGCTTTTACTTGCAAATATGTCTTAATGACTTTGTTAAAATATTTGGTCAAAAATAGAGAACACAAATTATGGAGTGAATGGTGGGTCTTTTATGGTCCTCCGTAAATGAGGATCTTCATTCCTTTTTTCCTTTGTAATCAATTTATTAGTTTCCATGTATAGGGCTTTGGATTTTCCTTTATATGTTTGTGTTTGGTTTTCTTTGGAATAGATCAAAAAAGTTACAGAACCCATTTTGAGCGTGGTCTGCATACCATTTCAAGATGGTATCAGAGCGGGTTTAATCTTGGGATTTCTTACATACCTACAAAATGGCCGAGACCTTAGCCAATACCAACCAAATTCCCGATGAGTTAACAATGCAAATCGCTGCACTCCTGCGGAATGGTCTCGGAGCACAACAAACAGCAACTAATTCCGAAAATCTGTCCATTGGGATTAAACTCGGTGGCGACAACTATGCCCTATGGGCAACCCTAATGAAGAAAGCTATTGGAGGTAGGGGAGGAGTGCTCACATTACAGGGGAACCCTCACCTCCCTCTAAAACTGATGACAAGTATGCAAGATGGGAACAAGATGACCAGTGTGTGTTTACTTGGATTATTCAAAACCTTGAATCCAATTTGGTGAACACTGTCTCACAGTATCCAACCACTAAGGCATTGTGGGACGGGCTAGCAACTACATATGGATCTGGAACGGACTCGTTGCAGGTTTTCGATCTTCATAAAAGGGCTAATTCAATCCGACAAGGTTCAGATTCACTGGAAGATCTGTGGAATAAACTACAAAGCATCTGGATGTCTATCGATCGGAGAGATCCGAACCCAATGAAAGATCCAGAAGACATTCAGATCTACAATAAGAAGACACAAGAACAAAGACTTTATCAGTTACTTACAGCAATTGATGAAAAGATGGAACCAATCAAGAGAGACATTTTAAAGAAGGATCCGCTTCCAACGGTAGAAACGGCGTACGCCACTATACGTAGGGAAGTTGCCCGAATAAATATACTGAAGTCGGGTATCTCTGACAGTGAGTCGACGGAACTCGGAACAGGTTTGGCGGCAAAAATGCAGAAAGCAAAATTCCGACCCAAGGAAAAAGAAGATAAATCCAAATTATTTTGCACCCATTGTCAGATGAAGCGACACACAAAAGAGCAATGTTTCAAACTCGTCGGCTACCCGGAGTGGTGGGATGACGGCCATAAACAAAAGAGCAACCAACGGGAAAAGGGTTCCTCGGGGGCTAGTGTGGAAGATGATCAAAGTCAGAAAGGAAAAAAAGAAAGCAACACAGGTTTTGGGGGAATAGCCATAACCTCCGATGGTGATTCCATAGGTAAAGGGTTTGAGGATTATGTCTCAGACCCCTTCTCTACTCACAATTTTATATATGGTCCTAATGTTTCTTTCTGTGAACAAAGGGACCCAAATACACTAGATGAAAAAATCAAAGCCTATCATGTTCAAACCACCTCTCAATCCCAATCGATGACTTCTAAAAATTGGATCTTTGACAGTGGGGCTACGGATACCATGTCATATGATCCTAAAGATTTTTGCAACCTATCTTCTCCATCTAGGTCCCACATTGAAACTGCAAGTGGAGAGATTGTTAATGTCAAAGGGGGAGGGTCTATTATTTTTTCGGATAAAATGAAAATAAACAACTGTTTATATATCCCTTCCTTATCCTCAAAGTTATTATCTATTAGCCAAGTTACAAAGCAACTCAACCGTGTGGTGCTTATGTATCCTACTTTTTGTGTCTTGCAGGACATTCGTACGAAGGAGATAGTTGGGCGTGGTACTGAACGAGGAGGTCTCTACTATGTTGATGAGGTTGTTCACAGGGGACATGCCATGCTGGCTCATGGAACTACCGAGAGACAACTTTGGTTATGGCACCGACGTCTTGGTCATCCTTCCTTTAGCTATCTCAAAACTTTATTTCCGAGTCTTTTTGTTAACAATTCCATTCAAGAGAAATGTGAAACTTGCATTTTAGCAAAAAATCATAGGGTTTCTTTTAATCAAAGTAATACTAGAGTTGATTCTGTTTTTTCTTTAATGCATTCTGATGTGTGGGGTCCGGCTCCTAACAGCACCAACAGCCGGTTAAAATACTTTGTGTTATTTGTGGATGATTTTTCACGAATGAGTTGGATATACTTTATGAAACATAAATCAGAAGTTCCTAGAATCTTTTTTATGTTTTATAAAATGATTCAAACTCAATTCGGGAAAAACATCCAGATCCTCCGTTCTGACAATGGAACAGAATTTGTGAACAAAACAATGAAAACTTTCTTTCAAGAAAATGGCCTTATTCACCAAACTACATGTCCTAATACTCCTCAACAGAACGGTACCACTGAACGGAAAAATCGTACCCTTCTTGAAAAAACTCGCGCTATTATGATTGAATCTCGGGTTCCTCAGTCCTACTGGCCAGAAGCTCTTGCAACATCCACATACCTTATAAACCGCCTCCCAACTCAAATTCTTGGTAATAAAACCCCATTACAGGTCCTAGCCACTCAAGTCCGAGTTCCCTCTATTATGACCTTACCACCCCGTGTTTTCGGTTGCTCCGTATTTATTCATATACACAAGGCTAATCGGAACAAACTGAGTCCGTGTGCCGAAAAATGTGTTTTTGTTGGGTACGGTGTTAATCAAAAAGGCTATCGTTGCTACAACCCGGTCACCCGTCGAGTCCATGTCACCATGGACTGCGACTTCATTGAATCTGATTATTTCTTCGAACCCCAATCTCGTGCTCAGGGGGAGAATGTAAGTGATTCCCTCGATTGGTTGCTATATCAAAGTTGCTCTCAGGAGGTTCTAACAGAGTTGGTAGATGGCGCCACCGAACATGCCCCTACCAATATAGAAGAGGATGCCAAGTCAGTTCACACAACTGATGTATCTTCTGAGGACAATGTCCAACAAGAGGCAAACACCGACGTGGAATCAAATGATGATCAACCAGAGGAAAACAATGAGGTAAATGAAGTAAACAATTCTGAGAGTCCATATCATAACAGTTCTATGCATGGTTCAAGTCATGACAGTTCAGGTACTCCGGATTTGGAACAATCAAGCACTCATGTACTCCCTCCAAGAAGAAATAGAGGGGTCCCACCTAATCGGTACTCCCCTGGACATGTCTCTTGTGCCTCTAAATACCCATTACAAACTAGCAGAAACAAAGTCGCTAAAATTGCCAGGGCTTTCGCGGCTACTCTGTTTTTAGAAAAGATTCCAAATACAGCCCAGGAAGCGAAACAAACGGCTGAATGGAAAGAGGCTATGAACGCAGAAATGGAAGCTCTCAAGAAAAATGTCACGTGGGAAAGATGTATCTTACCACAAGGAAAAAAACCGGTTGGTTGTAAATGGATATTCAATATCAAATATAAATCGGATGGCACGATTGAACGGCACAAAGCTAGATTAGTTGCCAAAGGATATACTCAAACATATGGTATTGACTACTCTGAAACTTTTTCCCCGGTTGCCAAGATTGACACTATTAGAGTTCTTTTTTCAGTAGCCGCAAATAGAGACTGGCCTCTCCATCAATTTGATGTTAAAAACGCCTTCCTTCATGGGGACTTGAAAGAAGAGGTGTATATGGAACCCCCTCCTGGCTTCTCAGATGATTTTCAAGAAAATGAGGTATGTAGACTTAAAAAGGCTTTATACGGGCTCAAGCAATCTCCGCGTGCATGGTTTGGTAAGTTTACAATGGCAATGAAACGGTATGGATATAAACAAAGCAATGCAGATCACACTCTATTCTACAAAAGGAGAGGGGAACTGGTTACGTGCCTTATAATATATGTCGATGACATGATCATAACAGGAAGTGATAAAGAAGAAATCAACTCCCTTCGTGAAAACCTCTTCACAGAGTTCGAGATGAAAGATCTTGGGGGATTAAAATATTTCCTAGGGATCGAGGTGCTAAGGTCAAAAGAAGGAATCTTTATATCCCAACGGAAATATATCTTGGATTTGCTTGCGGAAGTTGGTATGCTGGATTGCAAACCCAATGATTCTCCTATGGCCGTAAATCACAAACTAAGAATAGTTGACGGAGCCAAACCAGTAGATCGGGAGAGGTATCAACGGCTAGTGGGAAAATTAATTTACCTGGCTCACACTCGGCCGGACATTGCCTATGCGGTAGGAGTTGTAAGCCAATTCATGCACAATCCTCAAGAAGATCATATGGATGCTTTGATGAGGATAGTCAAATACCTAAAAGGTACGTCAGGGAGAGGTATAGTTTTCAAGAAGAATGGCCACCTAGACGCTGAAGTGTTCACAGATGCTGATTGGGGTGGAAATCCTAATGACAAACGATCAACCGCCGGTTACTTTACTCTTCTTGGAGGAAACTTGGTAACGTGGAGGAGTAAGAAGCAGAAAGTTGTGTCATTATCGAGTGCAGAATCAGAATTCAGAGGTATTGTTAGAGGAATCACGGAGATCCTTTGGTTAAAGAAGATAATGAAAGAAATTGGGTTCCCTCTTAATCACCCAACTCAGCTAATGTGTGATAATAAAGCCGCAATTAAAATCTCAGAAAATCCGGTAAAACATGACAGGACCAAGCACGTTGAGATTGATCGCCATTTCATAAAAGAAAAAATTGAGGATGGTACCGTCGAACTCCCGTTTGTCAGGTCTGAAGACCAACTTGCAGATATTCTAACGAAAGCGGTTGCAGCAAGAGTTTTTGAATCAATTTTATTCAAGTTGGGTATTGGAGACCCCACTAACCAACTTGAGGGGGAGTGTTAAAATATTTGGTCAAAAATAGAGAACACAAATTATGGAGTGAATGGTGGGTCTTTTATGGTCCTCCGTAAATGAGGATCTTCATTCCTTTTTTCCTTTGTAATCAATTTATTAGTTTCCATGTATAGGGCTTTGGATTTTCCTTTATATGTTTGTGTTTGGTTCTCTTTGGAATAGATCAAAAAAGTTACAGAACCCATTTTGAGCGTGGTCTGCATACCATTTCAAGAGACTTGTATCAATAATGTAAAGATAGAATATCTAACTAGTTAAAGCGGGTTATTGGTAAACTTTTTGTCTAAAAGTAGTAGTATATGAGATTATAGTTTCTATACAGAATTATTAATTACTGTCTTGTTTACTTCATTTCATGAATTTAAGGGATGTGTTTGGTGTAGCGATTAAGTTTCCATTGTGTTTTTAATTATCAAAGAATCTACGCATATGATTAGAATTTAAAATGCTATAATATAATCTTGAAATGATATGCAGGTATTGAAACTTAGTTTTAGCTATAATATAAAAAATAATATTATAAAAAATTAGCATTATATCGAAACCTAAACGTGATCCGTAGACAATTATAGGTAGGAATGAATAGGATCCATAGACGGCGGGGTAACGTGACGTTCAAACATGGAATTGGTGGTCTTCTTCCGACATTAAAGCCATAATTTTAGGCCAACATTTATGTCTTTACATTTACTTGGTATCCATTTTTTATTTTAATTATATGTATTTTCTTAAAGAAACTATTATTTTGAAGCAATAGCTTAAAAATTACTTTTCAAAAACAATTCATTTAATCATAATGTATTACACTTGTTACGTATTATAATTCTGTATAGATACAATTTTATATGTACAAAACATAAATTGTTTATCAGTTATAAACTAGCTTGACATCTACTATAATTATTCTAATCTTAAAGCAAAAAACATTAAATAGAGCTAATAATTTTATTATTATTAATAAATTTAATAGGATTTTTTAATAATTAAAAAAAATAAAAATGAAACAAATTATTATAACTTTATTAAAGTCACCGACTACATAAAACAATAAAGTTTTAAGTTTAATACATTTAGAAAGTAATAATTTTAATACAATACATATAATTACAATATGTTTTAAGAATAGTATATTATAATTCATGGTTAACCCTAGACATATGTTATTTTGTAAACTCAAAATATTTATAAATATGCAATCACAAATAACGTTTATTTATCATGCGATGTTGTTTTAATGTGTTATTTCGGTAATGGGGAGAAAGTGACGAAAGAATATTTTTATTAATTTTATTATTATTATTATTAATGAAATGGATTGGGCTACAATACATACAATTAAGCAACCAAAGGCACGTGTTTTACGTAAACCCTTGTTTCATGCAAACCCCTCACATGCCTTTGCTTCTTTCCTGAAATTTAATTTATAAATTATAACGTTGGCAAGTTGAAATGTGGCATAGCTTATCAGTCACATGTGTGCTTATCATCATATTCATGTAATTGTGCACGTATGTGAACTTTCTTCCATCAATCCCACGTCAAAAAATAATCAAGTTTCCTAAATGGGTGAGCATGCAATAACCCAAGCCATAACACCACATTGTCCAAAACAGCTCGGGAGAAAATCTGACCCGACGTGTAATACGTTAGTCGGGGTATTATGTGTCGGGCCCACCTTCGACCACCGGCATATACTACAATGTATCCGGTAGCTAGTTGGTGCATTTCACATGGAGCCCAAAATCTCGTCTTTATGCTATTGTTTAACAACCAGAGACATCCTCCAATATGCTTCTCTATGATTTGAACTCGGTTTGAACTTGGTTTTAACGTGTATAACCCGGTTTGAACGTGTACAACCCGGTTATTATGTGAAGACCATTATCATCAAAGTAAAATAATAATATGATTTGAATCATCAAATATATATTATTATATTATTTTATGTAGTTACATAAAAAAAATACATGGGAATAACTAGGTTATTCTAAATGTTCGTAGTCGGTTAGAGTTATGAGAATATCTCTGAATTAAGACTATTGTTGCATGGTTGCTTGGTTGACCACATAGTGTAACGAAAGATCACATATATTTACATAAGGTAAATATTGGACGTGACCGCTTTCAAACACAGTTCATGGATCGACGTCTTAAGTGTTTTGAAAAATGGTAGTATCTTTGTATCCTTTGAACTAATATGCATATTGGAGCTTGATTGCATGGAATGTTGTTCTTTGACACTACCTAACGATGTTCTTTGACCATGCATTAATAAGGGTTTTCTTTGGGAATAATGTGAAATGTAGTGAGAGGCGTATGTAGTCAAGATAGCATATGTACCGTTATAAGGTTGATATCTTTGGGTCCCTCATTGATTCAAGTTGATTTAAATTGCATGACCATGCTCAAAATTATGTTTGATATTAATCATGTTGAATCTTGATTGAGTAGCATAATGGTTGAACAACATATAAGATTGATATCAATCCATGTCTCATGTTCAACTAGATATCTATTATAGAAGGATAATCGGTAGTGAACCATACACCATTGTTATCAAAACTAAAGGCTTTAATCAAATGGGTATTGAGGATGAGATTAAGTCTTATATCATTGGGGACAATGAGATGTTGCTAGACGTCCACTCATGGGCGGACCTAGTAAGGACGAATGGGGGCAACCACCCTCCATAATTTTCTTTTTAGTGTTATATACCCGTTAAAATCATGACCGCCCCCCATAAAATTTTGCAATTGCCCCCCAATCGCCCCCATGAAACATTTTTGTGGTATATACACATTATATATCGCTTATCAACCAACTCCAAAAATTTCCGAACCTCATAAAAAAAAATTCTGGGTCCGCCATTGAATTTTGTGCAAGTGGGAGGTTGTTGAATCTTTATGCCCAAGACACAATGTTTAACATAGTTACTATTGATATATAATCCCAAACGGTTACACACCAAGCAAATAGAACTTGGTTTTAATGTGTACAACCCAGTTATTATGTCAACACCATTATCATTAAATAAAATGATAATATGATTTGAATCATTACATATTATTGTACTATGTTATATAGTTGCATAATATATATTTATAATCCATTAGGAAATAAAAATTACATACAAACAAAAATAGTAAAAAATGTATTTGGGAATCCTAATAGATATGATTTTAACAAACTAATCCTCATACCTAACATGTATTGAGTAATCGTGTATTCGACGGATTTGAGACACGATTTTACAATCGAGTATATGACTGGAATTATCAATACTATTGATCCCTCCCATAAACCCGTTCAAAAATAACTAAAGTGATCATTATTAGTCATTTAACAAACTAGTATGGACATAAAAAAATAACATCATTTATAATTCTTATTATGAGCTAATATCAGAAAAACTAAGATACTTTCTTATTTTTTAAGAAAAAGTACATCAACCCAATTTTAACACATTAAAGTCTCTCAACTTGTAAAAAAATACATGAAGAAGTCACTAAACTAATTTTTGCATATTAAAGTTTCTAAACTATGTTTTTAACCAAAAACCCAATAAAACAAACAAAGAACCGAATGTGCAGGTCAGTTTTAAATGGTTTCGGTTTAGTTCGATTTAATCTGTTTGAAACTGAACAATGAATACCCTTATCCTAAACTCTAAACTCTATGGTGGCTTTTAAAGAAATAATGGTTTTAGGCTTTCGGCACTTTTAGTTTGAAAAAAAAATCAGAAAAACCAATGTTCGGCCTACGTACGGCATTAAAAAAAACGTGTTTTCTTGTTCTTCGTTTTAGCCTTCATGAATACAGCTTGAAGCTTTTCGATCTGATTTTTTTAAAAGACTTATTTACCAGATATATGTAGTTTTATTTATCTTTTAATTAACGTATTATATTTTTCTTTAGTTAATTGAGTCGTTATACTTGCAGTTTTTATTTTTTTAACCAACTTATTATTATTATTTTTTTTTTCCATTCATCCCATGTCAAATACAAATTAAAAGAATCATCTTAAATGAATTTTCAAAATAAAGTAAAAAAAACATACGGAAAAGTAAATACAAAAGAAAAAAAAATGTCAAATAATTTTTTATCTAATTAATTCAGCAAATACAAAATGGAGGTTATAGAGTTATAGGAACAGCCGTTTATTACTTTTTTTTTCTTATTAAATTAAAGGGTAAATAGTTTTTTCCCTATTTTGATACCTTGATGTTACGGGTTTGAGCCATATAAATAGTCTCTTGTATAAAGTGTAGGGTAATACTGTCTATATTAGATCACAAAGCTATCCGACGCCTCCTCGGATCCTGCGTAAATACAGGAGCTAGGTCAACAATTGAATAAACACTTTTAATCTGACACTATTGGTAAAATATATCTTTCTAAATATCATTTTAGTAAAAAAAAAAAACCTCTTTCGATCTCCATTTCTTTTATCTACAAACCAATGATAAACATTCGTTATTAATATAATCATTATATACGTGGAGATTGTGTAGTCGCTTTTTATCGTTTTAATAAAAAAGTATTTTTATCTTATTTAATAAAATAATTTATTTATGGGTGGCAATTCCTGACACGACCCGAAACACTACCCAAACATGACATGAAAATAATCAAGTTTTGATTTGGCCATTTTTACCTGTTTTAAAAAAAACGGGTGGTGTTTGGTTTGACCCGTTTAATAAACCGGTCGTGTTCGGTTTGACCCGTTAATCCGTTATGTTTAAAAATTATTTCTTTTATTTTTTTCCTTTCTAGAAGCGAATTTTAATTACTTTTGTATTTAGTGTTTATCATAAAGAAATTGATTTATACCAAAACTTTTTTTTTCTATTTCCAAAGATGACTATTTAATTACTTTAGGATTTACCATAAATGAATTAGATTTTAGATTTCATAGTTTATGATTTGATTTCAATATTTATAAAGTTAGTTGTATTAATGTTATTTTTTTTTAAAGATTATTGGATTTTAATAATCCTACATTTTACCAATTAGCCAATAATAATCACTACTGAAAATATTCTTACCACCAGTCACTACTTTCAAACTATTTTCTTACATTGGACCCCCCGTTAAAAAAACTTAACGCCGTTAAATTTTATATGACGTGGACATCTGCAAACCGCCGGAAAGTTGAGCCAAGCTAGCAGTGGTCTCGTGGTCGGTTTTGAAATTGGCTCTGGTTGTGTTTAACTGGTCTTGTTAAACACCACAATTGTCTCTTTTTGAACTTGCCGGAAAAACGATACCAGTTAAACACCCCCATAGCCAATTTCAAAACCCACCACGAGACCACTGCTAGCTTGGCTCGACTTTCCGGCGGTTTGCAGATGTCCACGGAATATAAAATCTAACGACGTTAAGTATTTTTAACGGGGGGTCCAATGTAAGAAAATAGTTTGAAAATAGGGACTGGTGGTAAAAATATTCTCAGTTGAGATTATTATTATTGGCCAATTGGTAAAAGGTGGGATTATTAAAATCCAATAATCCTTTTTTTAAACACCATATTACCATTTGTCACACTCATACCCACTTATTAACCAGTCAATTCGTTAAATAAATGGTTTACACGGGTCAGGTAGGTTGACCCGATTTATGTGTATCTAGTTTAAGGTTCTATTTTTTTGACAAGAATAAAAATATGGGTCGTGTTCGTGTTATATAATTCAACCCACCAACCCGAATTAAATGACACCCCTAGTATTATTTTGTGTACCTTGAAATATCACTTAAGTGAATTTTCACTGGGTTAAATGATGATAAATTATCTTTTGTTTTTAATTTTAAGACAATTTAATTTTAAACAAGTTTACAGAGTTTTATTATATTAAAACTGAATTATAAAAATTTTATACAAAATAAAAAGTATCTTATAAACACCCTGAATCCAAACCATAATCGTTAAAAGGGGTTTTATTTGATATTTTCAAATTCTCAACTTCAACTTTTTTTGGGGGTGTAAACTAATCTAAGTGCTTACTAGCCGCTAAGATTGGCTAGATAAAAGTTTGAATTTAGTTAAGCTTAAATAGGTTTGAGCATATGTTAGGACTCTTTTAATAAACGAGCACAAGCCCAAGCTTCACATTTCGAGTTTGACTATATTCACAAGCATAAACGAATCTTTTATTTATAATATTTTAATTTAGTATATTATATATATTTACATAAATAATCATTGTATAATTATGTTAAAAATAATTAAATAATATATAATAAGCTATATATACACAATTAAAAATATATATAAATAAAATAAACAATAAACGAGTTGACATGGAGTTTAAAAAACTACTCATGAGTTTAGTTAAGCTTGAGAAATAAAGCTTCAAACAAGTCGAGTCAAACTCGAGTTTTCATAAATTAAGAAGCGAGTCAAGCTCGAGCTCGGCGCAAACTTGGCTCGACCAGTTTAGGTCCTTAGAGCAACCCGAATAAAGGGGTTTTACCAGTTTTTCCGGCCAACATGACTCTTTTTTGCAGCCACTCCTATTGAGGCTTAGTGGTTTTAGAGGTGCTGTTCATCAAGAAGATCGTTGGTGGGACCAGAGTGGGGCGGGGATAAATTAAAAAAAACTAGAGGTGTTGTTAATTTAAAAAACAACTCATGAGTTTAGTTAAGCTTGTGAAATAAAGCTTCAAACAAGTCGAGTCAAACTCAAGTTTTTATAAATTAAGAAGCGAGTCAAGCTCGAGCTCAGCCCAAACTTGGCTCGACCAGTTTAGGTCCTTAGAGCAACCCGAATAGAGGGGTTTTACTAGTTTTTTCGGCCAACATGACTCTTTTTTGCAGCCACTACTATTGAGGCTTAGTGGTTTTAGAGGTGCTGTTAATCAAGAAGATCGTTGGTGGTAAGGATGGCAATGGGTCGGGTTCGGGCCGGGTATCGGTAATCCCAAACCCATACTCGATTATAAAATTGTGTCCCATACCCGGCCCATTACCCGTCGGGTTTGTGTCGGGTAATTACCCGTCGGGTATCGGGTATACCCGCGGGTAACCGGCATACCCGTTGGTACCGGGTATCGGGTATACTCGTGGGTATCGGCCAATAACCGTAGGGTATGTGTCGTGTACTTTTCTATGACTCTACTTTTTATATTTATAAATATATATTTTAAAAGAAAAAGTAATTTTTCACATAATAAACTTACTAAAATGAAGCATTAATAGCCATGGGTTAAGAAAAAATAAAATTATAAATTACAAATTTTCGGGTATATGATTCGGGTATATGGTTCGGGTAAACGGGTATGTGATTTCGGGTAATCGGGTCGGGTATCACCTAATCCCATACCCGTCCCATACCCGCGAAATTTTTAAAAATTAATCCCATACCCAGTCCCGTACCCGTCGGGTTTCGGGTATTCCCGCCCCGAACTCGTCGGGTTTCGGGTATACCCGTTGGGCTCGGGTTATTTTGCCATCCCTAGTTGGTGGGGACCTAGGTGGAGCGGAGTTGGGATAAATTAAAAAAATAATTTATTTGTTAGTCAGACATATATATATATATATATATATATATATATATATATATATATATAAAAAAAGACAAGTAAATAAAAAATATTTATATATATTATTTTTTTCTATAAAAAACCAGTTCTTAATTATATAAAGTTTATAATATTATAAGTTTTATTTATAAATTTATAAATTTTATAATATTATAAGTTTTATTTATAAATTTATAAATTTTATAATATTATAAAATTAAACTTATTAAATTTAAATACTTTATTAAAATAAAAAAAATTGATAATTAAAAAGGAAAAATTACCAAAATACACATTTGACTAACCTACTTTTTCAAAGTGGACATTGACTTTTAGCCTAGTAAAACATGGTCATCAAGAAAAATAGACGGCTAGGCTTAGCCGGCTAAAATTTCTGTGCCCGAACCAATATACACAGGTTTCCTGCTAGACAAATCAACACCATCTTCTTGGATAACATGGTCCCCAAATTTGAAAAACTACACCGATGGTCCCTAAATTTGAAAAACTACACCGATGGTCCACAAGTTTGTCAAATTGTAACTCGCGTGGTCCTTGATATGGATGGACGTTAAGTTTTGTTGTTAAACTTTTTAAAATGACCATTATACCCTTTTAATATAAAAAAATAAAAAATAAATCATTTAACAAATAAAAAATATTATATATATCTACCATTGTCAAACTTCATCAAATTCTTGAAAGTCTCCACCTCCATTGCCAAGTCCACCGGCCGACTCCCCATCGCTAAGTCAACCAGCCGACTCCCCGTCACCAAGTCCACCGTCCACCATAGGTGACACTGTGCTCGTCTTTCTCGTTTTTCCGGCGACACCCATCTATCAACCACCGAGAAACAGAGTCACCATCAACCGGATCTGAGTTTGTCTTAATCCCAAAGTTCTTTTTGAATATTTTGAACACATCTCGATTCCCCTACATGTGTATTTTGACATAGGGATCCATAAACCAATACTCGTTCCAATTACCATCGTCCGTGCCATGTACTATGTAACCGTGTTCAATAGGGGAGTTCTTAAGATCGATGTACTTACTTGGACAAAACGAGGCGACGTGACAATATTCATCACAGAAAAAACAACGAGTTGCAACCTTGTTGGGTTTTTTTGGCCCATGTCGGTTTTATCATTTAACCCAAAGAAAAAAAATATACAAACCCCAAAGAGTCAAAGGGGGTTGGGAGCATTAAAGTCTTAGTATTTAATGTTTGTCAACAACTACAACATAGATGGCTGTTTTTGTTCATCCGGGTTATGGTAGCCTACTAGCTATCTCAAAGAAGACAACATAGATGATGTTTTTCTTTATCTGGGTTATCCATTATCTCAACAACAAAAGTTTTGTTAGGTGATGGTAATTAATGTCTTGAGCCATCTACCACTTTAAGACAACAACTTTTTGTTTGTCTGAGTAAGAGTGATTTTTGCAATCTATCTCATGAAGAAGAGAACAGAGAGCAAGAAAAAGGGGTTTTGGGGAAGCTTTGCCTTTTTGCTATTTTAGAGACACGATTGGGAGTGGGTTCGTTTGACAGAAAGAAGAAACGGGGTGCTCAAGATCAAGCCTTGGAGTAACTCTATTTGGTGATCCCTCTCCTTTGTCTATGTTTATGTTTTCATATGCTTGAGGTTAGTGATTCCAAGTGTATGATGATTATTGTATGCCTCTAGTTTATCTAGAGAAGACTTTGTATTGCTCTTGATTTGGTGATGGTGGATTTGAAACGGCTATAGTAGTCCCGTGGTTTTTACTCTCTCGTTTGAGGGGTTTTCCACGCTAAAAATTTCGGTGTCTCTCTATTTTATTTGCATAGTGATTTGGGGCTGCTTTGGTTATTTTGGAATACCCTATTTGTTTGTATCCTAACAGGTTCATTCGGGTCGGGAAAGTTTTGACCAAATGAGATTTGCTTCCACGCATTTGTTGTTTACCGTTTGTGGTCGGTTGCGTTTTTTCCATCAGACTGATATCAGAGCCATTGGCTCTTGTTATTGGGTTTAGACTTGTTTGAACAATGGAAGCTAATAAAAGTAGGATTGTGAATCTGAATGGTTCTAATTATCATGTTTGGAAAGACAATATTGAAGACCTTCTTTATATAAAGGATTATTATTTGCCTGTGTTTACCACTGATAAACCTGAAGATAAAACATATGAAGAATGGAATATTTTACATAGAAAGGTTTGCGAGTATATCTGACAGTGGGTTGATGATAATGTTTTGAACCATATTAGCGGGGAGACTCATGCTCGTACCTTATGGAACAAGCTTGAGGAATTGTATGCTCGGAAGTCTGGGAACAATAAGTTATTCTTGATTAAGCAGTTGATAAACTTGAAATACCATGATGGTACTCCTGAAACTGATCACTTGAATGTTTTTCAGGGAGTTGTTAATCAGCATGTAGGAATGGGTATCAAGTTTGAAGACGAGTTACAAGGTTTATGGCTCCTTAACACTTTACCAGATTCTTGGGAGACTTTTAGGACATCATTGTCCAACTCTACAGCAAATGGTGTTATCACTATGAAATTGGCTAAAAGCAGTATTTTAAATGAAGATATGAGAAGAAAGTCACAAGGTACTTCTTCATATTCAGATGTTTTAGTCACAGAAAACAGGGGGAGAAGTCAGAGTAGAGGTCCGAGTAACAGAGGGAAACATCGTAGTAAGTCTAAAGGAAAGTTTGCTGATTTTGAGTGCTATCATTGTGGTCGGAAAGGACACACAATTCGATTCTGCAGACAATTGAAAAAGGATAACAAGAAGGCTAATTACAACAATCAAAAGAACAACCATAAGAAAGATGATGGTAGTAATGACACCGCTGAAGTTAACACTGCTACCGAAGAGTTCTTTATTTGTTGTGATTATGATATGGTTAACCTTGCACATGATGATTCGAGTTGGGTTGTTGACAGTGGTGTTACCTGTCATGTGACATCACAAAGGGATTTCTTTTCATCTTATACTCCTGGTGACTTTGAGAGTGTTAAGATGGGTAATAATGGGCTATCTAAGATTGTTGGTGTTGCGGATATTTGCTTGAAGTTTGATACTGGAATGGAGTTGGTTTTACACAATGTAAAACATGTTCCATATATTAGACTTAATTTGATATCCGCAGGCTTACTTGATGATGATGGCTCCCACAGTAACCTTGGTGATGGAATGTGGAAACTCACTCGTGGTTCTTTGATCGTGGCAAGAGGTAAAAGAAGTTCCAAGTTATACATGACACATCCGAAGATCTCCAGACACTCGGTTCATTCATTGATAAATTGTGATATATGACCGAATTGTCGCACAAGAGATTTGGTCACATGAGTGAAAAGGGGATTTCTCTATTATTGAAGAGAAATGTCCTATCTGGTGTGCATGGTGTTCATTTGAAGAAGTGTTCTCATTGTCTGGAAGGTAAGCAAACTAGAGTTTCCTTTAAGAGTCATCCTCCCTCTAGAAAAGAAAATATACTTGATTTGGTGCATTCCGATGTATGTGGTCCCATGAAGACTAGATCACTTGGTGGTTGATTATAATTTGTCACATTAATCGATGGTCATTCAAGGAAGGTTTGGGCTTATTCCTTGAAATCCAAAGATCAAGTATTAGATGTGTTTAAGCAATTCCATGCCCTGGTTGAGAGACAAACTGGGAAGAAGCTTAAGTGTATTCGAACAGATAATGGAGGTGAGTACATTGGTCCTTTCGATGCTTATTGTAGAGAGAAAGGTATTCGACACCAAAAGACTCCTCCAAAGACACCACAGTTGAATGGTTTAGCAGAACGGATGAATAGAACATTGGTTGAGAGGGTTACATGCCTGCTCTCGCATGCATGGTTGCCTAATTCCTTTTGGGGTGAAGCTTTGAATACGACGGTACATGTTATTAATCTAACTCCTTGTGTTCCTTTGTCTTTTAATGTTCCTAACAGCGTTTGGAGTAACAAATATGTTTCGTGTCGTCATTTGCGGGTCTTTGGATGCAAGGCTTTTGTGCATATTCCCAAAGATGAAAGATCAAAGCTTGATATGAAGACCAGACCTTGTATATTCCTTGGTTATGGGCAAGATGAGTTTGGATACAGGTTATATGATCCAGTTCTGAAGAACCTTGTAAAAAGTCGTGATGTGGTGTTCATGGAAGATCAGGGTTTGAAAGATATTGAGAAGACAAAGATAGTTCCTCAACAAACTAACGATCTTAATGATTTGGATTCGGTTCCTCCTCAGCAAACCGAGACACATAATGGAGATGATGTTCAAAATGGTGAACAACATGGTACTGATAATGTTGATATTCCAGAGCAGTTAGAGCAGGGTGAGGATTTCCACCCTGAACTACCAGTATCAGATATGCCAGCGTTTGTCCCACTCAGGCGGTCTACGAGAGATCGTCATCCTTGTTCTGCTGATGAGCATGTGTTAATCACCGATGGGGGAGAGCCTGAGTGTTATACATAGGCCATGGAAGATGAGCATAAAAGGGAGTGGGTTGAAGCCATGCAAGATGAGATGAATTCCTTGTATGAGAACAATACCTTTGAGTTGGTTAAACTTCCTAAGGGCAAAAGAGTTTTGAAAAACAAGTGGGTTTACAAAGTGAAGACTGAAGAACATACCTCACGGCCTAGGTACAAGGCTAGATTGGTTGTCAAAGGGTTCAGTCAAAGAAAGGGTATTGATTTTGATGAGATTTTCTGTGACAATCTGGACTTTTCAGTTAGTTCCGTTAGTAATTCCGTTAAATATACAGTTAATTCCTAACCCAGTTAACCCAATTATAAACCCCAGGGATTAATTCTGTCATTATTTGAACTAAAACTTCAGGGACTAGTTATGTAACTATTCAAAACCAAATATGTTGACTCCCTAAAGTCAAAATTGAAGGGTTTTGAGTTCTGTTGACTTTCCAAAGTCACACCTAACCTTCAATTGATTCGAATCAAACCAGAAACTGAAGTGGCTACTCGAATTCTCGGCTGTTAATCATCGTATTGATGATATCGATCATCAATGTATTGTTTCCATACGTTTTCAATGGTTAATGAGTACGAATTTAATATTAGAACTCGTAACCGTCGATCCCTCATCATTAACCCATCAAATTCGATTAATCTGATAATAATTCCACGAAGTGAAACACTGAGTACGCTAGACGAGCTTAACAGAGGCTGATTGTTACGACAATTCAATCGGAGAAGCAACAGAAATTGTCGGGAGCCAACCGATTCATAGTCGGACTTGCATTTACCCAAGCATCATCAATTCGTCATTCGTGCTGGTAATTATTCACACCTTTAGCTTCGCTTTCATCATTAGAGTAAAAGCCCCATGATTATTCGGGCTTATATCATCGTTTGAATCGAAATCCGTAGTCTAGGGTTCATACTGTTTTGGTTTAATCGAACCCCAGTCTAGACTCAACCATAATCCAAATAACTTATATGGTTAGCTTCGTAATGACCTACTCTTTGAAAGCCCTCTGTTAATTCAATCTTATATCATCGAAATTGTCACGACCCAATTCTAGGGTTTATGCGATTTCGGGATTAGTCGAACTACGGGCTAGACTCAACCTCAATGCAATTAAACTATATGAGTAGTTTCTAAATCTTTTAATCTGTAAAAGCCCTATGATTTCAGCAGTAAACATTATCGAATTCGATCAATTTAATTTCGTGTTCTTAAACTAGGGTTTCGGAATTTCAAACGAGTAATTAACGACTTTAAACTCGTTGATTTTGCAATTAAATTCACCCTTAAGTTCGAAATACCCCGATTAGAGAAACCCCTAAACCATTGTGGTTAATCGCGATCGAATTCAAAGAGATGGGGACTGGTTTTCGATCGATCGCGATTGAAGGGGGGAGAAACCAATGCTGCGAACGCCTAAAACATTTCAGAACCAGTTTTGAATGCGAAATCCTAGCGGGCTGGAGTGGTTGCGTCTGTGTGCTGTGGTGGGAGAGACCCGGGTTCGAGTCTCTCCACCCACTTTTATTTTAAAAACCGATTTTTGATATTATTTTAAATATAAAACTTATCCCTATATTATTATAATAAAATATTAACGTGTCTTAGCTCCGGAAACAACCCGTAGACTCGATTTTAAAAATAATAACTATTACTTAATGTTATTCTCATTTATAAAAATAATATACATTTATATTGTTTTCGAACCACGACCCCGAATAAAATAATATGTGTATTTTATTTTCACCCCGTAACCTCAAATAAAAATAATATATTTTATATTATTTTACCATGTTTGTAAACCCTACGTAACGTTTCAAAATTTATAAATAATATAATTTTTAATATTATTTACTTAAGTGTATATACTCGAATTAAAAATAATATATTTATTATTTTTCCACACAAAGGATTATTTGGTAAATCATACAAACTTAAAATAATATATTAAATTATATTATTTCCCCGTGACCGTTTTAAATGAACACACGAATAAATACATTTATAAATTATTATCCGCTCGACACAAAACGTATTTATCTTAATTAATAAATTAAGAAAACCCTATTACTTTGGACAAATTCGTCTACTCGTTGATCTTTAGAGCGTTTCTTTTAAGACGTTCAACATTCCGTGTCGTCGTCACGTATCCCAATAAATCCCATATTTTTGTCCCTAATTTATGTGTTTATAATTTTAGGGCATTCATAAGTCGTTTGAGACTTACACACGTGGTTCCAACTTGTCATTTGTGTGATACTACCTACAACGCAACGCAGGTGAGTTTCACGGCCCCTTTTTACTTGTTTTACTATTGGGGGAGAAACATGCTTACACACAAACATATTTTACTTGTTTTCATGTTGAGGAGAAACAAACACGTACACAAACTATCATACTTTTACTTGTTTTCCCCGTGGGGGAGAAATAGGTACGCAGACAAACATTATTTTACATGTTTTTCCCGTTGGGGGAGAAAACATGACACAACTATTTTAGATTATTGTAACTCATATGTTATTACTGTTGAGGCTAAGCGTGACACACTATCACAGAAAGTCCTCATCATACATCGAACCGTTAATATGGATCTTAGCGAGGTAATGTTTAGTAGTACTACTGGGTTTGACAAACCCCACCCGCGTTAGTCGCGCTAACTCGATTGGAGATCGAACGGGTGAAATGTTAGCCTACTCACACCGCCAGTGTTGATAGGTCTGGCAGGAGGCAAATAAACAAATAGTCAGCTTCGGTTGCGAGCGCTTTAGTAAGACATGAACATAGGCTAGCTACCTATAGATATGCATATTGAATGTACATAATCTGGCAAACACACTCTTATTGTAAACTTGAAACCTGTGAACTCACCAACCTTGTATTGACACTTTTTCTTACATGTTTCTCAGGTCGCTTTGGCACAGGTTGCGCACTTAGGACATGCATGGAGTCCTATTGTCATATCATACATTTCAAACATTTTAAATAGCTTACTTAATTACATTAATTAACGCTTATTACGTGTAATTACTTTTGACTTCATTTTTTTAACGTTTACGCTTCCGCATTAACTCTGAACTTTTATGTTATGACATTTCAAGTCCCATATAGTGTCGTTCGATGTAACTAATGACTGAGATCCTGGTTCGTCACTTCCCAAACGGTAAAACCCCGTTAGTTGAAATTGGGGGTGTGACATTTTCCCTCCAGTCGTGAAGATGAGTTCCATTCGAGTGATTCTTGGTTTGGCAGCTAGTCTTGATCTTGAGGTTGAACAAATGGATGTCAAGACAACATTCCTTCATGGTGACTTGGATAAGGAAATCTATATGGAGCAACCTTATAACACCCCCAAATTTATTCACTTAATAAATAAATAAATAAATTAGGGTTGCAACGATTGATAACATTACACAACAGCGGAAGCTAACTAAAGACTTCTAAATACGTCGAACACCTTGCATCTTCATCTTTCTAGTGGCTTAATCCAAAAGTTTAACCTATTCTAACTGTGTCGTATGAATTACCTGAAAAACATGCTCAAAAATGTCAACGCAATGTTGGTGAGTTCACAGGTTTTAAATGAATACAATTGGCAAAACCATATTTACGAAATCGTTTGTCAAAAACTATTTATACGAAATCCTTCGGCAAAAGCCATTTGCACGAAATTGATTGACAAACTGTTTGTACGGGTACTATTGGCAAAATCCTTTGCTCGAAATTCACTGTCAAGATCATTGATACGTATACCAATGGCAAAACCCGTTTCTTGAAATTGACTGACAAAACCATTGGTACGTATACCATTGGCGAAATCATTTGCTCGAAATTTACTTTATCCAAGTGATAAACAAAACAAGTTAGCGGTTGATTCATCGAAGTCTAGCTAGCACTTACGAATTATGTGATGCACAAGCCTATAACCAAACCTTTAACGAATTCTCGAAATTTGCCCCAGCCCATTGTACCTTTAAACAATGAGAAACAACAAGACCTAATATGCAATCATTTGACCCTGTTGGTCAGGTTAGCGCGACTAACCATGATTGGGGGTGTCAACCCGATAGTACTATTCATATCGATCTACGGCTAAGTCCATAGCTAATGGTTATAGTTCGAAATATCGAGGACCTTTTAGTGTTAACTCATGCTCACAAGGGAATCAGATGCTTGTTTCTTGTTTTCTAGTTATCAGACCATTTGAAATTAACATGTTTTTCCCCCAAAATAGAAAACAGTAAAAAGGGGCCGTGAAACTCACAAGGAGTTAAACCAAAATGTTCATGTGATCCAGAGTGTAAACAAATATATTTCATTCTTTCAAATATGTCGTATAAGCATGTTTCCCCCCCCCCCCCCCCCGATGTTTACAAAACATTAAAAAGCTAAAAGGGGACCGTAAACTCACCTTAAGTCCAGCTAATAATATCACAAACTCAGTTGATAATATGTGGGCGCAACATTCCTAAACGGTTCCTATTGTTCAAACAAGTGTTGTTAACATTAATAACAATATAACTAGGATCGTGCCCTAACATTACAGTTTCAAATCTAAACCCAAACCATGTTGAGGATATCTAAGTTGTAGAAACAAAACTCTTTATTATTATTATTTTTTTTTTAGAAAATCGGGCAGAGTCCCGTTTGTTTTTGGCTAAACCAGACAATATCCAATTGTCCAATTCCAACATTAATTTATACCAATAATCCAATAAACCACGTTTTAGATTCTAATACTAAAACCATACTTAAATTCATTAATTACTTGATAACTATATAAAAATTATATAATTATAACACATTTTAACGTGTCCGAAAAACGTTGTCAAAAGACGTCCCCGACAATTTTTCTAGGTCCCGTGCTTCTACCTGACAATAGATCTATAAGTGTTTCTGTTCATACCTTAGCGTACAAGCCGTTCTAAGCGGTTTTGTACGAAAAGCTGAGCACGACGCGAGAAGAAAACTTGTTTCGCTCATAACTTGGTCATACGAACTCCGATTGAGGTGATTCAAGCGGCCATGGAACCATCTCGTCAAGCTCCATCAGATCCACCGGTCGCCTCCTCCGGCCGCCGCCGCCGACTTCTCCGGAAAACCGGGCAGTGGCCGGAATTCATGATTTTTGGCCGGAAAACTACACTTTTTCGAACCAACTTCTTCGTATGCTTTGATCGGGCCTTTAGGAACTCTTTTCTAGCAAAAGCCCCCAATTGTTGAGCTCGCCGGAAAAAGTATTTTTGGCCGGAATCTCCACCACCGTCGCGATCTAGTGTAAACCACCACCACCATCGGACTCAGGACGTCGAGATCTATCAGATGAGGTGGTGCACTTGGCGCCACTCGCCGGTCCGCTGCTGCGCGCCGCCGGCTGCTCGGTCGGACTCTGCCTCCGCCGTCCTCGCCGCTGTGTAGTCGTTTCGTCCGCCCAAAAGTGTGGCCGGCCCTCCCTTCCCCTTCTTCTTCTCGGTTCTCTCTCTAGAAACACACACAAGTGTGTGTGTGATTTTTGTGCAAATGAGGAAAAGGACAAGAAAATTATATATATATATATATATATATATATATATATATATATATATATATATGGTTTTAAGTGGGTAGGCTACCTACAAGTAACACGTGTCAAACCCAAAATATCATCATGTCTTTAGTTCTCGATTAATATTTGTCGTCCCCAATATAAATATTAATACTAAAATAACTATTCAAATCATTTATTTTGTTAGCTTATTATAGGAGGATATTCGAGTCGGTATGAGTTGAAAACGCGTGTGTGAGTCAGTTCGTTGGATTTATCGTTTCGCTCTCTGGTTATTAATAACAATTTTATTAAAAACAAATACTTATCATATAGGTAATAACCGTACCGCAATCGTTAGTTTTACGAGGATCTAACGTGGTTTAACGTCCGTATACACGTACTACACGTGTATTATCCAAACAGTCTTTCTAAATGAATATTAATACATAATGTTAATAATTCATTATTTTACTTAATCGTTCTGTCGAATACCCGGTAAAAACCGACGTTTAACGCGCTTAACGTTTAAAACTACTGAATCGCGTACGTTCTTATATCTTTTCTAAAATTATCAGAATCGCGTCACAAGTCATTAAATGAAATCGTGTGACTAATATGATATTCAGATTGTGTAAATTTGGATTTCTAACGGGCTTGGATCCTTACCGGGCCTCAAATGGGCTTGAATTCATATTGGGCCTTATTGGGCCTTATTGGGCCTAGTTGGGTTTTAGTCCAACAACTAGGTTTTGGATTTTAGAATTTTACAGGTGTCACAAACCTGAAGGTTTTTAGGTTAAGGGTAAAGAAGACTATGTCTGTAAACTTCAGAAAAGTCTTTATAATTTGAAACAAACACCAAGACAGTGGTATAAGAAATTTGAGTCAGTCATGGGGGAGCAAGGCTACCGAAAGACTACTTCAGACCACTATGTTTTCTTTAAGAGGTTTGGTGATGATGATTTCATCATTTTACTACTCTATGTTGATGACATGTTAATTGTTGGCAAGAATGCAAAGAGAATTGTTCAGCTGAAGATAGAATTGAGCAAGTCATTTTCTATGAAAGACTTGGGGCCAGCAAAACAGATTCTTGGCATTCGGATTACTAGAGATAGATCTTCAAAGAAGCTACACATGTCACAAGAGCAATACATTGAGAAGGTGCTTTGTAGATTCAACATGGCTAAAGCCAAAGAGGTCAGTTCACCTCTTACTCCCAACTTTAAGCTAACTGATAAAGATTGCCCTTCTTCTAAGGAGGAGATTGAAGAAATGGATACAGTTCCATATGCCTCAGCAGTTGGAAGCTTGATGTATGCAATGGTGTGTACTAGGCCTGACATTGCCCATGCAGTAGGGGTTGTTAGTAGGTTTCTTTCAAATCCGGATAAGAAGCATTGGGAAGCAGTTAAGTGGATCCTTAGATATCTACGTGGTACTTCTAAATTAGGCATCACATTTGGAAATGGAGAGCCGATGCTTGTTGGTTATACGGATTCTGATATGACGGGAAATAAGGACAACATGAAATCCACTTCTGGATATTTGATGACTTTTGCAGGGGGAGCTGTGTCATGGCAATCAAGACTTCAAAAGTGTGTTGCTTTGTCCACCACCGAGGTTGAGTATATGGCAGCAACAGAAGCTTGCAAAGAACTATTGTGGTTGAAAAGATTTATGCAAGAGATTGGCTTTATGCAACAGCGCTACGTGGTTCTTTGTGATAATCAAAGTGCTATTCACCTTGCTAAGAATTCTATGTTCCATAAGAGAACAAAGCATATTGATGTGAGGTATCATTGGATTAGAGATGCACTTGAAGACAAGTTATTTGAACTTAATAAAGTTCACACCGATGATAATTGTTTCGATATGTTGACTAAAGCTTTGGCAAGGGAAAAGTTGAAGATCTGTTGCTCGATCGCCGGGATGGAGAACTCTTCCTCATAGGCCAAAAAGGGGGAGATTTGTTGGGTTTTTTGGCCCATGTGGGTTTTGTCATTTAACCCAAAGAAAAAAAAATGAAATTGTTTTCTTAATTGCTCCTGCCATACAAACCCCAAAGAGTCAAAGGGGGTTGGGAGCATTAAATTCTTAGTCTTTAATGTTTGTCAACAACTACAACATAGATGGGTGTTTTTGTTCATCCGGGTTATGGTGGCCTACTAGCTATCTCAAAGAAGACAACATAGATGATGTTTTTCTTTGTCTAGGTTATCTATTATCTCAACAACAAAAGTTTTGTTAGGTGATGGTAATTAATGTCTTGAGCCATCTACCATTTTAAGACAATAACTTTTTGTTTGTCTGAGTAAGAGTGATTTTTGCCATCTATCTCACGAAGAAGAGAACAGAGAGCAAGAAAAAGGGGTTTTGGGGAAGCTTTGCCTTTCTGTCATTTTAGAGACACGATTGGGTGTGTGTTCGTTTGACCGAAAGAAGAAACGGGGTGCTCAAGATCAAGCCTTGGAGTAACTCTATTTGGTGATCCCTCTCCTTTGTCTATGTTTATGTTTCCATATGCTTGATGTTAGTGATTACAAGTGTATGATGATTATTGTATGCCTCTAGTTTATATAGAGAAGACTTTGTATTGCTCTTGATTTGGTGATAGTGGATTTGGAGCGACTCTAGTAGTCCAGTGGTTTTTTACTCTCTCGTTTGAGGGGTTTTCCATGCTAAAAATTTCGGTGTCTCTCTATTTTATTTGCATAGTGATTTGGGGCTGCTTTGGTTATTTTGGAATACCCTATTTGTTTGCATCCTAATAGGTTCATTCGGGTCGGAAAAGTTTTGACCAAACGAGATTTGCTTCCGCGCATTTGTTGTTTACCGTTTGTGGTCAGTTGCGTTTTTTCACATCAAACCTTTCGTGGCCTTCCCACTCGTCTCTTCCCTTTGTCCTCTAGCATCCAAACCCAAATACGTGTAGGTTTGCTCATGGTTTTCTAAGCAGCTTTCAATCCCGATGTTCCCGCCTTCTGTCCACTATTTACGTGCGCAGATGGCAAACCCCCTGCGACTTCCTTTCCCTTTTCCAGCTTACTGTCGCAACCCTGGTACTCACCCGTGCCTTGCAACAACCGTCCGCTTGCATCCCCGTGGACTCGTATTTTCGGTGAACATGATCCCAACCGGTTGTTCATGTGGAACATAAATGCCGGTATTCACATAACTAATCTCCCTCCTGGCCTGAACATCGCAAACCGAGTCTTCTTGTTCCCTACTTCCAACGGAACTCGAATCGAAGTCACTATTGGCTCTGATACCACTAATGACCCGATCGTTATCTCCATGACTCCAATCTTCGAGTCTCACCATGACATTCTTGTGCTCCATATGTGATTACGTATGGTGTGACCAACACAAACAAGATTGCAACAAACAATTACTAAACACAATGCTTTTGAAAGAAGTAAAATAGGGTTACTATGTTTTCAAGAGTTCAAACCCTATTTAAATGGAATGAACCATCACCACCATCAAAAGGCGACGATTCAATTTAGTGATAACTGCCCTTCAACCACCAAACTGTTTTACACGGTTTCAAATCCTATCAACAAACGACATGGCCTCCGACCCAAACAAAAGAAAAACAAACCCAATAAAGTCTTTAGTTTAACGCATTAAGTAAAACACAAACTAAGGAAAACCCAATTCGATTATGGACTAGAAAACCGGGCAACATCTTGAATTTACCTATTTGAAGGCCTAAATGTGGCAGAACAAACCCAAACATCTTATTTTAGGTCATTATGTGTGTTTACCATGACATGTTGGATTATTTTGGTCTACAAGTAACTTTTCAATGGATTAAAATAAACTAAATATTACACGGGTTAGAATGGGCAAGCAGAACTAAATATCACAGCGGGCCACAATGGGTAAAGTAAAAATCAGACTAGATCAATGTCGCATTGAAAAATATTTTTGTTGAATCTTAAATGTGTTGGAACTCTCTTTGTGATTCTCGAATGGTATAAGGGCATCCGGTGAAAATTCCCACGTCCCCTCCCTCTTTCTTTTCTCCTGTGAGAATTCCCACTCCCCCTCCCTCACTCCCCTTTCACACCATTGGGTGTGGTGTTTCACACCCCTCACCGTGGTTCACGCCCCCTTTTCACGCCCACACCGGATACCATAAGGAAACAGTGAGTAATTTGTTTGAGAACAGGAACAAAATAAAGTAAATGATGGTTCCAAGGAAAGACTCTTACTTTTATTCACCCTACTAATTGAAGGTAATCATGGTGTAGGTGGTTTGTCCGGATCCCTGGACTGGTATGGAAGTGCCATTTCCAACAAATATAGGCTGGGCAGAAAAAGAAGATAAACGTGTGGAAATCATACCTGGATCGTCAGTGAGATGAGCGGATGCTCCCGTATCCATGTACCATGCCGGGTCATTGGAACCAAGATGAACCTGTTGCATTGTCTGTGCTAGGAGAGTTGGGTTGTAATCCGAAAAACTTGCAGTAGAGGAGGAATAATTCTGCAGTAGGAGGGGCAACAGGCTGCTGCTGGGCCGTGGCCATATGGGCCTGTTGAAAGCCGGGAGGCGCTGGGCCAGGAGAAAAAAAAGGACGGTGCTGGGTCGGGGACTGTTGGGCTGGGTATGGTGAGAGTGGTGGAGTCCAGTTTGTGGGCCAGTAGTTAGGCCAAGATCCATGTTGGTTAGCAGCTTATCCACGACCTCGTCCCCTTTGGTTACGCCCACGACCACGTCCCTGGTGATGGCGACCACCACGACCAATGTATCTCTGTTGATTGGGAAAGTGTTGAAAAGCATTACGAGTTTCATAGTTGGGATGGCCACGGTTTCTGTTAGGGTCAAAAGATGTGGCTGCCAATGCGGATGGTGATTGCCTCGCGTGCTGTCGTTGTTGTTCTAGCTGAAGCATGCTTCGGGCTATATCCCACGTAGGGTTTTGCTGATTTATGAGGGCACTTACAACATCAAACTCGGATGGAAGGCCCCTCACTAATTGTAAGACTAACCTGGATTCACCAACTGTGTTGTCAACATCACCTAACTGAGTTGCGAGATCCCTAAGTTTTTGAGCATACTCATCCATAGATGAGCACATACCGAGAGTTAGACTGCAAAATTCCTGTTTAAGAGCAGCAGCTCTCGAACCCTTGTTACTCAGAAAGATGCTTTCAATCTTTTGCCAAGCTGCGTGAGCCGTGATGTCCGTCTCTAGGATACGAGCCAAAAAATCGTCGGACACGCTGCTATAGATCCATTGTAAAACCAAGGCATCGATCTCTTTCCATTGGTCATCGGTTTGTTCAGGGGGTTCGGTTTCGTCAATATGGTCCAAAACCTTATAGGCAATAGCGTGAAGCTTAAAGAGTTTTGTCAAGTTTACATAGACTTATTCAACCATACTTCACTCACCAAACTAATAAAACATAACATGTGATTAAAATTAACTCATTGACTTAACTTATAAGACCCATGAACTTAACTTCATGACCCGTACGTAACCCAGTGACCCGTCAAAATTAACCCTACAAATTGGTCATAGCAGTTGATGGCGGTGCTCTCAAACATGAGATTAAATAGTCAGATTTCAGCTTGCGGGATTATTTCACAATACAATCCAGAGCAAGGGGCCGGACCGGGTGCGCAACCTGTTTTTGAAGGTCACAAAACGTTTGCACATGCAAGGTTTCATCGTGGGCAATTACTATCACATGCATCCAAAGTATATGGAAATGATTATACCTTTGATAAACAGGGAATATTTGTTACATAATACATTGCAGAAAGGCTCGAGAGCGCACCCGCGTATTTGGTTGGGCTGTTTTATGTTGGAAATGTCGGGAATCAAGTGGTGGTTTTGACTCGTGAATGAATCGGGCCGATTTCTTTAGGCTTTAACTATATAGGGTTGGTTATGTTTTTAGAGCTTCCACAATGGTGGATGCCATCCACCAAACCAAACGCGTTACATCAGATTTCCACTCATCATTCAAAAACTCATTTTTTTACTTCAACTATTCATCCACTTTCAAACACCCCTATATTTCCACATCATCACTTACTTTTACATTTATATTCTATATATCAATAAACTTATTTATATAATCTTATTTTTTATATTTCGTATTATTTTAAATACTATAATATTCCAAAATAAATAAAAATAAACGAAAATAAAAATTTCATAACATAAGTTTATTGAAAAACTAGCCGTTAGAAATAATATTATAAAATTAAATGATTTAAAAATAATATATATACATATATATATATATATATATATATATAATTTAAAAATTCATAGGTTAAATTATAAATAATATATATAATTCTAAAACATACAATTTGAAATGGGTGTCCACAGTATTTTATTACTTTTTATTATCATTTTCCTTGTTATATAATTTAGAGTAAACTACACTTTTCGTCCCTAAGGTTTGATCTAAACATTAGGTTTCGCCCCCTTGTAACACATTTGATCTCTAACGTTTGATGTTTTAACACTTTACGTCCCTGGTCCTTAACTATGTTAAAATTTCCGTTAGTAACTCCCACGTGCGCAGCAAATGAAGGGTAAATCTGTCTTTTCACCTCCCATGCTTCATCTTCCTTGGCCAAAAACTTTCTGGCAGCAGTGCAGTGTCGCGCCCCTAAAACGTTTTTCCGGCAAAAAAAAACCACACCCCACCTCCTCCCCTTCCCTCTCATCTGAAGTCAAAAAAACTCGCCTGAGCACCATGAACACGAGCAAGAATTTGACACTCGCTGAGCATCACACCCCATATGCCTCTCATCAACGCCTCCCACCCTCTCCTGTAAACATCACCACTTACATCCACCACCACTCCTTCGGCGCCATTGCGACGCTTGAAGTCACAAAAACCACCAACTTAGTTGAAATACGTTTTCTGACCAAAACGACCTCCACCGCCATTCCTACGACACCAATGTTGATCGATGCCCACAAATTTTTTTGTAAAAAACACTACAAATCGGCTAACCTCGATCAAAATCACAAATCACCGATTTGTGTTTGATTTGAACATCGAATGTTCTCACGATTGTATTCATTGAGTCCCTAAATCTCAAAAAACAAGGATGATATTCACGAAGAAGTTGGATTTGTCTCTGTAACGGATTTTGTTGAAGAGGTTTTGGAGGATGTTAAGCATCCATAAAAACATGAACAAGATGGTGGAGATGAAAGCAGCTTAGATTAACTCAAACCCCATAATTGACATCGCCATTTTTAGAGGCGAGATTTTTTGTAAGTGAGATTGATATGTGGAGTTGATTTTGCTTGGATCTAGGGTTCAGGTAGACACAGATCTTAACTGAAACAATGTTATTTTAAAATTTTTATTTATTTTTATTAAAGGGGCATGTGATTTTGAGACGTGAAAAAACAAATTTACCCCTCACGTGCTGGGAACGTGGAAGTTACTAATGAAAATTTTAACAGAGTTAACGACCAGGGACATAATGTGTTAAAATATCAAACGCCAGGTATCAAATGTGTTACAAGAGGACGGAACCTGATGTTTGGATCAAACCTCAGAGACAAAAACCGTAGTTTACTCTATAATTTAAGTTCAATTTGGTAACAAAGCAACTCCCTAGATCTAATGGTTATTCTCCAAGCCTTTTGGTAACAAAGCATTTCATTCCACCCGGGTTCTATTCTTCAAACCACCTTTAATATCTTTTTTTTCTTTGTTCTTTTAATATCTTTTTCTTAAAATTATTTTGGTCTTCTAATTTTTTTTTATCCTTTTCTTTCTTTTTTTTAATATTTTTCTTTTAAACGGCTTTGTTTTCTTTTGTAAAGTTCCAAACGTTATCAATGTAAATTCTAATTTTGGGTGGGGCACGATTCGTTATGGTTTTATATTTTGGTTATGCGATTCTATATTTTTTTTCGTACTGTCTTATTTTTCGCTCACGTGTTTATTTTTATCGACGTTCCCACGTCAATTTATTTCACGGTTTAACGCCCCCGCCGCAATGTATGGATTAGCGTTCACTTTGTGTTTCTTAACGCTCATTTCTACAGCGACATATATTTCGTTGATTTCTAAATGTAACACTCATTTTTACAACGACTTTTTTTTCCAAATATACCGTTGCGGCATGTTTTCTCTTTACGTACTTAACAACGTCTAAACGCGCGGGGTTAACTTACTAGTTTAAATACAATTTAAAAAAATAAATTTAAATGTTTATAATTTAATTTAAAAAATTTAAATTAAATTAATTATTTAATACACAATTTATATTAAAAAACATTTTTTTAATTAAAATAGAAAAAACAAATTGAAAGTTTGAATGATGGATGGTCCACATGGCCCACCCTTTCCCGTTCACCTTCATCCTCAATTGTGGATGGAATTGAAACCGGACGGTGGCCCTCATCCACTCCAACCGGATGAGTGCATTGGAGAAGCTCTTAGTAACAAAGAAGCTGGGTACGCATATGTGTTAAATATGGTTTAATTTGGTCAAGGAGGATGGGCTTGGAATGGAAGCAATAAATTAAATATGTGGAAGTAGTTATCAATGAAACGGTGGATGGAGGGTCGAACGCTTTGTTATTTTTAAATTGCACGGTCTTTGATGTTGAAACTTGACCCGTAACTTAAGACTCTACACGAGTTAAAGCGCATTTCAGGTTTTATGTCTCAAACTCAAACTTAAGTTCGACTTATGAGTAATTTTTCAAGTTTGAGTGTTCGGGCTCGACTCAATTAGTTTTTTTTTTTTATTATTTAATCATTTATTCATATACATATTAAATTTTTTTTCAAATACTAGTTAATATTGAGTCTTGAAGTAGAAATCATTTATATTTAAATTAAAGAACCAATAAAGCTTATAATACTAGATGGATATTTTAAATGAACTTTTCATACTCAATTTGATTTTTACCGAAATAAATAAAACCAAATATTAGATAACGTGTCAACATAAACTGTCATATTAAACTGATATAACCATCATTTTCAAAATAAATAATTATAATAATTTCATTTTCGTTATAAAACAACTCTTTAAGACTTGGTATTAATATATGTGAATATTGCTTAAAACTTGTTCACATTTTCGATTCAAGACCAATTCATCACGCAAATGGAAGAAGTGAAGAATCAACAGGTTGTATTGAAGGATTACGTTAATGGCTTCCCCAAGGAATCCGACATGCTCCTCAATGATTCCGCCACGATCAACCTCAAGCTTCCAGAAGGTTCTAATGCCGTTGTTGTTAAGAACCTTTATCTCTCATGTGATCCTTACATGCGAGATAGAATGAGCAAATCTCAAGGAAGTTACGTTGAATCCTACACTCCTGGTTCGGTCGGTAACTTCATCTTCATCAATTTATTTAACACTTTGTATATTTATAATAGAGAAATTATCTATCCTGATTCTAGTAGTGTAGGAATCCTAGAAACTTAACTGAGCCCGTGAACTCATACTAATAAACCCTAGTATTAGTGATGGGTCTAGAAATTTTTTTCATTGGGGTCGGAAATTTTTGGGGTTGGTTGACTAGCGATATATAACGCTTATATAACACCAAAAAATTTCATGGGGGACGATCGGCCGGGGCTATTTCAAAATTTTATGGGGGCAATCGGGATTTTAACGCGTATATAACTCTAAAAAAAATTCATAGAGGGCGGCTGCCCTCCATACACTCTATGTAGGTACGCCCATGCCTAGTATGATAATATAGTCCAATACTCCGCCGCAGTCAGAGCGGAAGGAAACCAGAAGCACAGACTGGAAAACAAAAAAAGATAAAAACAAAAATAAGAGAAATGGGCTTCGACTCGGAAATCCAAATTTTTGCCAACAAATCCATAGTTTGCTTGATATGACCATCCATATATCTACAATCTTCATGTTAGTGAACCCATAGTCCGGCAAGGAGCTCCCAAGCGGCGACGCGACAGCAACAAGCAGCGGGAATAAGTGGCGGCGCGACGACAATAAGAGGCATGGTGGCAGACCATAGTCCTGCAAGTGGTGCGACAACGTTGTTGGTGGTTAGTGGACCGTAGTCCTACTAGAAAGAGCGACTCAACTAAAATGCAATGCCAGAGGACCATAGTCCTGCAAAAGAATGGTGCGACGTAGGAGTGGCATAAAAGATAACCGGCTGTGGCATAGGATTGTAGTCCTGTAGGGGGCTCGCGACAGGGTGGCGGCTGAGCGGCTTGACGGACGACGGTAGGTGGGAGGCTTGGCGGCTGAGATGGTGTTGTCATCATCAATAAAGAGACATATCCGGCGTAAAAACTTCGTCGTAAAGAAAAACAAACCGGACGAAAACGTTGGGACCAAGATTCCGATCAAAACCTGAAAATTCGACAACAAAAGAACAAGTCATGCTTCACCACGCGCCGACCAAAGGCGGCGCGTCAGAAACTTGTGGTGGCATGCGTGGGTACTTGCGACGGATGTTCGACGTCGGATTTTGTTGGACGGCAAATCGGACGGTGTGCGTCATGATGGCGACGGCGGTGAGAGTGAAAGATTGCTCGAATAAAGTTTTTTTAATAGTGGCTTGTCTTCGATCGATAACAAAGCTTTATTAACCGAAAACTAGAAAATAGGAAAGAAATGATAAAGAAAATGGAGGTGGGACATGGTGGTAGCGGCGGTAATGGCGGCACGCCGCTCTGTCTAGGGTTTGAACTTGGTGGTGACGGCTAGGGTTTTTATTTTAATATATAGACATTACAAGGAACTCAGTAAACCTAACTGAAGCCTTACTAATAAACCCTAGTATGATAATATAGTCCAATAATTTACACTACAACTTTTATTATTTACACCATGACATATATCATTTAAACATTTAATAACTTTTTTGTGTTTTAAAGTTAAATTTTATTTTTATTCTTTTATAGTTTTTAATATATAATGTTATATATATATATATATATATATATATATTAAAATACACCGCTACATTATTTTTATTTTTATATACGTTTAGATGTAAACTTTATAAAAAACTGAGCCGTCTAATTTTATTTAGAGTTAAATACGGTTTTAGTTCTTGTGATTTGAATAAAATAACCATTTTATTCCCAAAGTTTATAAAAAGCTACATTATTTTTTTATCTCTCTCTTCCGGTATACAAATTGAAGAACACCTACAAATCAATCTTCCTCACCACATTGAAGAACACCATTCTAACCGATGGGAGAATATAACCAAAATCAAACTCTTCCAATCGAAGCTTTAACCCACTGTCAGATCTTCCAATCTGTAATGAACGAATACTTGATTCAACATAGCAATCTCCCTGAGGACATGGATGTATGGGTGACGGATCTGACGCGGCGTAGAAACGGTGGGTGGGGACAGGGATCATGGTGGCTTGATCTAGGTTTTGTTTTAGAAAGATAACGTAGATAAAGATAGAGATGATAAAGAGAGAGTAAAAGATGTAGGTTTGAAGAGCTTTTATATATTTTATATAAATATAAATTGTATATATATATAAAATAAAAGCAGAACAATATTAATAATTATTATAATAGGGTATTTTAGTAAAAATTTCAGTGCGGCAAAATTGGATGAGGGTTAAATGGTTAGAGTTAATTCAGACAAAATTGAAACAAATGGACTAAAAAAGCAATGTTTAAACTTTTAGACTAAAATCGTTATTTTAGTTATACTAGGACTAAAACCGTATTTAACTCTTTAATTTATATAAAATGTATACGGCTCGATTTTTTTATAAAATTGCATTGATACGTATTAGACCATATGATATAATATACAGACTAAACTTGTAATATGATATTCTATATAAACACCACCTTCTGTAACCCTAATATCTATCCCAATATTCTAAGGTCATGGGGTATACCCATGTGAAAACACCACATGTGAAAACGCCGACGCCTCATACAACCCCTTCGCCTCCACAAAACAACCACCTACCGTCCCACTCACACAAAAACACAACCACGACATCATCCACAACCACATCCGACATCATCCACAACAACCACAACCGTCATCATCGACCGCTGCCACCCTAAACCCTTGATGCGTCGTCATGTGCCTCACACGTGCTTTTTTAAACCAAGATTATACATCTCATCCACTTGGTACAATAAATGTGGTAATTGTTCTTGGTACATCCGACACCTGTACTGTTTTGACTTATCATTATAGAACATAATGAGCTATTTCAGCTTGTGTTTTGATGCAATCTGTCATAGCCACCAAATCATGAACGATTATAAAGAACAAAATAGGATGAACCCTAATGAACTTGCAATTTGATCGATTAGAAACCAACGATTGTTTTACATGCTTCATCGGCCATATATACAGATGTATACTAAACGACGCAATGCTTCATAAGAGTCCCAACCCTACAAACGTACTAACCAGTTTCTAAGTTACAATGTGTACACAATGACCCCCTAACTATTAATAAATACATAATAGATACAAACTTAACTTTCTAGTAATTACATATCTGACATGTTAAACTTGGATATGATAATTAAGGCTAATAATCTTTACTACCTTGCAGCCTATAGCAGGACTTGGAGTAGCTAAAGTCCTCGATTCCGGGCATTCAAACTTGAAGAAATGTGACCTAGTTTGGGGAGGGACTGGATGGGAGGAATATAGCATTATCAACGCTCCGGACACTCTATTCAAGATTGAACATACTGATGTGCCTCTATCCTATTATACAGGAATTCTTGGTATGTTTTATGTTTAAATTGATTTTGGTTTTGATATGTGCGTATAAACAAACAACTACATACTTTAAGTAGATTCAAAGAGCATTGAAGAAGTTGTAGAAACACTCATAACATAAATGATAGTATTAGAGGGAGATCACAAGCATATCCAATTCCAAAGAGGATAAAAAATTATGGCATCTAGCTAAGACAATAAATGTTGTGTATGAAACCTTGTCTCTGCTAGGGGTGTGTAAAAATACCGAAAACCGAACCGTATCTGTAACCGAAAAAAAACTGAACCGAATTGTGAATTCGGTTTTCGGTTCGGTTCGTAACCGTATCCGAATTTGAATCCAGTTAACGAATATACATTTTTTTTAATTCTGTTTATTCGGTTAACAATTAAGTGATATCTATATATGTTGAATTTAGTTTATACATTTTTTTAAAATTTGGTTTAGTTAGACAAATTCACAATATGGTTTGGTTCGGTTAACCGAATAGCCCTAGTGTCTGCTACCCACGTATGAATAGCTATTCTTCCTTCTGGTGCATAAGATTGTCCTGTTTTGTTATTTGTTAACACCCCTAGTAAACTTGCAACAATTTACTTTATCAAAAATAAACATTTAACATTTCAAAAAACTTTTATTTTTAAGATATCAATTGCCACAACTCATCACACAACTAAACATGCAACACATAACTCAATCGATGCATATATCCACTCAGTGGCGGATCTAGAACATAATTTCAGGGGTAGCACAAAATTTGTTTTTACCGTACATTAAAAATATTCGATAATAAACACAGTAAACACATGTACATGTACAGTGTGGTAAAAAAACCTTCAGATCACTCGAAAGACACCCTCTTTCATTCGTACTAAAAATATTAAGGGGTAGCCAAATATATTTTCAGGGGTAATGTAATACATAAAACGTAAAAAAAATCCACTTCGCTAGAGAAGTTGAGGGGTAGCGGATGCTACCTCCACACTTGCTATTTTACCCCCTTGTGATACATTTCACGTTTCAAAAACTTTCTTTTAACTGGACATTTCTATGTTAACCTTTTTTTTTAAAAGCAAATTTCTTTAATCATGTAAGAGTGAAACTTGAACCCAACCTCCCCAAAACTTGGTGTTTCAATAAGGTTTCTCCTCTATCACTGCTCCACCAACCCGGCATTTATATGTTAATTATAAAGGGGATTAGAGCTAGTTTGCCGCTCACGTGAACTTTAACTATGCCCCACCCGGAGCCCAATATCTTAACCAAAAACTATCAAAAACCTTAACATATCAAATTATGGAAACTCACTTTCCATTTTTAACTTCCTGTTTATATAAACATTCTTTTAGTTATCAAGACGTGTTTATAAACCATTTTCAACTTATTTCATGATTAACCCCAAACCATTAATCACCTTTAACCCTTCTTGATCTCATGACGATTTATATATATAAACATGATTATGTAGACTTATTTATGTAAATATGTTATACGAATTTATTCATGTAATCGCATTCGCATCAGGTTCTTTATCCTTATATTTATAATTTAACTAAAAACCATCATTCATAAAAAAAGTTGGTCATTTTTTAAAAACTTCTCACATATAATTTCTTATCCTTATAATTTTAAAGAAATGGTTAAAGAATTGGTATATTTAAGATTTTAGTGTTCATTTTCTTATAATTTTAAAGATAAAGATAAGGTTTAAAAAACATAATGTAAAACCCTTTTAACTTAAATCTTATTTTTTTCCTTATAATTTAAGAATATGATATATATACCAATCCTGATGTGGATGTTCTTATATAGACCCGTTTATACAAAACAATTTCATATAAATTCATCTACGTAAATCTATTCACACAAACCTACTCATCTAACCTATATAGATAAACTTATCTACAACATCACGTATATCATTCCAATTATCAAAACCACACAACTCATCACATGCACATAAACCATACACACCCGCAGTGGCGGATCTAGGAAAAAAATCCAGGGGTATCTAAAATTTCGTTCAGGGGTATCTGGATACATAAAACGGTAAAAAAAAAAAATTCCCGCTACGCGTCAAAAATTCCCACTACGCGTCGAAAGTTACCCCTCGCCTCTTCATAGATCCGCCCTTGCACACCCGTGATTAACCACTTGCATGCATAACACTTGACCACACTATATACGAAACACTATATACGAAACATGAATATTACCTACAAATTATCTTTCATGTATATCATTTACAAAATTTAATGTATACATAACCACCACACCTACCATATTCCCCATAACACCAAATACTCAACATGCAATCACATTCACCCACAGTACAATTAACATAACATGCAAGACTCGAACCACCATTTCAACACGTTTAATTAACCCTACTGAAACATAAATTCGGTTTATTATCTTATAAAAATTAGTTTACTCGCCCCTTAAACGAAACAACCCTGAAATTGTAGGAACACCATTCAATAATATACTTTTATTTATCAATAATCGAATTACAATACAGAAAAATTAATTACAGTTAAAGAAATAAACAGTAAGAAAGGAAAGGTGTGGTGGTTGAGGATTTCTGTTACACGGAGGTCTCTTAAAACAGATTTCGGATCACCCAAGTGAACCCGTCTGTTTCTCAGGGTACAACAGCTGGAGCAGTAGCACTGTCGGATTTACCAAGCACCTGAAACAGTACCTAAAAGAAACGTGATAAGGTCTAAGCCTAAAGGAAAGTCTGTATGTGGTTTCTGCAACATGTGAACTCTGTTTTTCATGTATCTGAACACTACACCATTGCCTTGTATTTATACACGAAAATAGTGACAAGAAAGGTCTGAATTAATACATAATTATTAACTCTGATTAACGGTGGAACTTGAACAGTCTCGTAACTAGTGAGAAACGAACAGACAGACAATGCGCCATCAAAACGCCACATTACGCATATCGTCCTCGTCCCGAGCACGTTGGGTGCCCGCACCCTTCTGACTGCCACTGGATGTGATTCCTAATAAGGCAACATGTGAACTCTGTTTTTCATGTATCTGAACACTACACCATTGCCTTGTATTTATACACGAAAATAGTGATAAGAAAGGTCTGAATTAATACATAATTATTAACTCTGATTAACGGTGAAACTTGAACAGTCTCGTAACTAGTGAGAAACGAACAGACAGACAATGCGCCATCAAAACGCCACATTACGCATATCGTCCTCGTCCCGAGCACGTTGGGTGCCCGCACCCTTCTGACTGCCACTGGATGTGATTCCTAATAAGGCAACATGTGAACTCTGTTTTTCATGTATCTGAACACTACACCATTGCCTTGTATTTATACACGAAAATAGTGACAAGAAAGGTCTGAATTAATACATAATTATTAACTCTGATTAACGGTGAAACTTGAACAGTCTCGTAACTAGTGAGAAACGAACAGACAGACAATGCGCCATCAAAACGTCACATTACGCACATCGCCCTCGTCCCGAGCCCGGGCACGTTGGGTGCCCTCATCCTTCTGACCGCCACTGGATGTGATTCCTAATAAGGTAACAAGATTCTATAAGGGCTCCCTCTTATAAACCCCTTCAAGTTTCTTCATCTCATCAATGTGGGACAAGTTCCCACATCTTAAGTTTCAAACACACAATTGGAGCATTGATATCTCATTCATCGTAACTTCGTTTTGGACACGGTTTAGTTATTTGTGATCCTCTCACACACGCGTACTAAATAATAATTATATTATAAACAAATAATAATAATTATTGTCCAAAATTTCCATCAGAAATCACCACAAAACACCCTTTTGGTTTTAAACAAATCACCATAAAGTTATCACATTTTTAATACCTTTTAAAATGGCTAGAAGAATCAGCCCAAAACACTTTGAAAACAATAAAATAGGACTTATGGAACTCACCTTAAGTATAAACACTTTGCTAACTTCACACGTGTTTGTTTGGATCCGAAATCGCCCAAACCACCACAACAGTTGTCCCTCGCCGCCTTGGATCGTCGTCGGCAGCCACCAATCACCTTGTTCTCGATTGTTAGTATTGATCACCGTCACACTCAGCCGTCACTCGAACTAAGATCGCACCACAACCCACAAAATATGTGTCCACTGCCTTTCCTCTCTCTAAAACTCGCAATACCACCACCAAGTCGTTAAGCCGATGTCGTGCACCATCACAGTCGGGGTCCCTTGCCTTGATCACCCTCCGAAGTGCCATAGCCCTCAGTTCACCTTTTCTTCCCTTCCCGATCACACACCCAAACTCTCTCTATCTCTTTATATATCTAAAATCACGAACTTGCTCTCAGTTTCCTCTTGAATGACCGACGAAAACAAATTAGGGGGGGAGTTGTGATTGGATCTAACGTTGTGTTCCCGAGTCCTTTTTAACGAAAGAAGTGAAAGAAAGTGGGGAGAAACTGAAAAAGATTTGTGTTCTTGAGTTTTTTAGTACAAGGAAGTGAAAGAAAATGAAATGAAGTGGAAGAAAGATTTCTAATAACATTCACTTGTAACTTTCTTCCGAAACGGACAAATTTAGAGAGAACGGAAAGAAATACAAATATAAGGTTTTATCATTACCATTTTACCTTTCACTTAACCTATATATATCTAAACATAAAGGGTATAATGATAATTATAATTTTCTTCTCTTCCTTTCAACTCGGGAGCACAAAAAATCTTTAATTTTTTTCCTTTTCTTTTAAACTCGGGAAAACAAAATTAAATTACATATCTTCCTTCCATCATTCTCTTTTTTTCTTTTGTTTATAAAACACGGGAACATAGCATAAAGGATTCATGTGAGAGTTTGTTAGACTCAATCCAATCGCATTCAAGTTCAAATTCCACGTTCTCTCTAATATCCTCTTTTATTCTCATAACACTAATTAGTTAAATTTAAATATATATATATATATATAGGGTTAGGTTCATGAGAAAAATCATCCCTTAAATTTTTAATTATTAATAATTTTTTCAATACGTTATTATATATATTTTTAAACTATACCAATAAATTACACAGTTTTTTATCTTTAATTTGACTATAATATTATGATTGCTTCTATTTTCTAGGTATGCCTGGTATGACCGCTTATGCTGGTTTCTATGAGATATGTGCTCCAAAGAAAGGAGAGTATGTCTTTGTTTCTGCTGCTGCAGGTGCAGTTGGTCAGCTCGTTGGTCAGTTTGCAAAGTTGTCAGGATGTTATGTCGTTGGGAGTGCCGGTACAAAAGAAAAGGTTGGTGCTTTCTTAACTTTTTATACCATAGTTTCTACTTAAGAAAATAGTTGTATTGGTAACTCCTTCCTTTTCTACGCTAGACAGTTAATTCCTTTCTACCCTATACATGTTATTATTCTAATGTCACTAACCTTACGGTTTTTGTATCTTTTAACGGGATTCATTTTTGTATGTGTATTTCATAACCCAAGGTTGATCTGTTGAAGAATAAATTTGGATTTGATGAGGCGTTTAACTACAAGGAAGAGCAAGATCTTGATGCAACTCTAAAAAGGTTAGCCTAAAACATAATTAAAGTAAAAAACAATAGTTAAAATATATAATTTTAATGCATACATCCTCGTAAATAGTTTTATTAAACTTTTCATAATTGACACACCAAATATTCATAAACAAAATATTTTTAGAAGTTACGAAGAAAACGTGTTTCAGGTCAACCCTGATTCATTTTGGCTGATTTTAAAGCGTTACGTACCTCACCAACCCATGTTTTTTTAATTCAACGCGTTAGATACTTTCCCGATGGAATTGATATTTACTTTGAGAACGTTGGAGGAAAGATGTTGGAGGCGGTACTCCCAAATATGAGATTAAAAGGTCGGATTTCAGCTTGCGGGATGATTTCACAGTACAATCTAGAGCAAGGGGGTGGGGTGCGCAACCTGTTTCACATAATAACAAAAAGTGTGCGCATGCAAGGGTTCATCGTGACTCATTACTTTCACATGTTTCCGAAGTATATGGATATGATTATGCCTTTGATCAAACAAGAGAAGATTTGTTACGTTGAAGACCTTGCAGAAGGGCTCGCAAGTGCACCTGCGGCTTTGGTTGGGCTGTTTTCTGGCAGAAATGTTGGGAAGCAAGTGGTGGTCGTCGCTCGTGAATGAGTCGATTTCTTTAAGGTCTTTAGCTCTCGATCATATTCTTAAGATGTCTGTTATTATTAATTATGATCATGTGTTGAGCTAAGATAAATAAGATATCGATACTCAAAATTATATGTTTGGAATAAAAAAACTGTAAGAAAATGGGTGGGAACTTGTCTCACATGATAGGATGGTGGAATCTTGTAGTGGTATATAAGTGGGAGCCTTCTATAGTTATTGTTTCCTTAGAAGGAGACACAAGTGAGGACACTAAGGGTGCGAATGTAACACCATGATTTTTAAAGAACTTTTATTATTATTTTCTTCCAAAACCGGTCTCATATTTTTATTTTTTTAAATAACAGTGGAAGCACCGTAATTATATAATGTGATAAAAACAACTAACTTTTAAAATTTCACATTAAAGCTTTATTTAAATAATCCATAATTTATACATCCAAAAACGGGTTATAAACATAATGTTCGATCCTTTACATACCGTTTACTACTCGTTTATTTTATTATGCTTTATTTAAATAACCCATATTATGCTTTATTTAAATAACCCATATTTAAAGACCCACGTTCACTACTCGTTTATTTTCACGACTAAAGTTTGCCACTAACTGAACACCGTTTCCATCATAAATTGCCGCCACCATTGTAAATTACCACAAGCACCACCATAATTACCGCTTGCCACTAGCACCACTTTAGATTCAACGCCTCCATATTTAAACTTTATTTTATCATTCTCGTCTCTGATTATTAAGCTATTCGTTGTGGTTTCATTTCCCTCCACATCAGCATATGAGTTTTCACTGTAATGCATTGTGGTTTCACACTGCGCATTTAATTTTTAATCATTAACTAATCATTTAACTAAAATACAAATAAATTTATTTAAAATATAAAATAACAAAATACAAATTTATTTAATTAAAAAACAAACATGTTAAAATACAAAAAATCAATCGCCACTCGTACGATTAGTCCAAATATGCTCCGCCAAATCACCGCGTAGGCTTAGATGTATATCTCTGTCGCGTAATGCGTTACAAATTGCGTGTTTCTCTTCTGAGCTTAGTTGTGCAGGCGGTGTCTGCAGGTTATCATCATAGTTTTGGCAAATGGTTTGGCCCTTGTCTTCCGATATCATGTTAAGTAATTTTATGCAAGTGTACATAACATTCCTTATTTTTTTTCTTTGGTCCAAATACGGCACGGATTTTTAATCGAATATAGGCGATTGATCCAAAACATTTATATCGTTGTTTGCCCCCCGCAACACCAAAGAATGCATGCCAAATCCAAAGATCATATGACGCAACGGCTTCAAGCATTAACGTCGGATGTGGATGGTCCCCACATATTCGCACGAAAAGTTATATTGGTACTCTCTTTCTAAATCACCACATATTCGCACGAAAATTTCTCGTCTCATACGAAAACGGATTCGAAATTTTTCTTCATCATACATTGGATTGTCACTAAAGTAATCACGTATTAGACGCTCATTAGCTGTTTCCCGATCCCGCATTACTTGAACTCGTCGTGTTACCATCTGTGAACTCTCGGCTTCTTCGAGTAGGTCGTACGCGTAACAAATCGCTTCAGCAATCACTTCATCTTCTTCCGTTGAACCCGACGACGTAGATGATCATTCCATTTTAAATAGTGGAGTGTTATTGGTTGAGAAAATATGAGAATGGGTGTGGGTGGTTATTGATTGAGAAAATGTGATATATATATATATAGATTAAAATTAAAATAATTATTTTTTTTATTAACGGCTACAAAACTAACGGCTAGTTTGACTAGGGGTCACACCAAATTCAACCAAAGCGCCCGTGAGTTGCCCCACGCCTCCCCCCCCCCCTCCTTTCACGCCCTTTTCACGTCTAGGGGGCGGTGTTTCTAAACGTGAAAAGCTGAGATGGCTCACGCCTCCTCCTCTCACGCCAGCACTACGGATAGACTTACTGAGAATATATCCTTTGTGAAAGATTTGATATCTATCATATAAAGGTGAAGATCGATTGTTTTGTACACGTGTAGCTAATAAGAAAAATGATGGCAAACTGATGATACGTGGATGTGGTTACTAATATGATTTTTATGATGACTCGTCATTCTAAAAGTTTGCTCATAAACCTTCACGTGAAATCATCATGAAATTAAAATTTTGTATCATATCTATATTTAATAATATATATTTATATTTGATAACAACAGGGCCGTCTCCGAGAATTCGAATGCCCTACACGAGCCGTAAAAAAAGACCCATAATAAAAATTACTTTTTTAAAAAGGTCCAATAATTTTTTTTAAAGCCTCGAAAATTTTAAATATATATATAATTTTTTTTTTTGCCCCTCGAAATGTTGGGCCCCCTACGGTCGTGTTGCCCGCAGTGCCTTCCAGCCGGCCCTGGATAACAAGATATATATTCTTTTAAATCCTTAAACGATGTTTGATAATTTTAAACGCTCGTTTAAGCGTCTCACATCTGAAATGATTGGTTCACTTGTTAAACGCTCGTTTAACTATACTTAGAATATAATTATAATGGTACAACTAATATTTTATTTATATTCAGAAAACGAGATGTTACAAATATCCTCCCACCAATTTAGGGTTTCGTCCCCGAAACCGCGTTACATAGAAAATTAAATTAGGATAGGGTATCCTCGTTTCATCCTCTGACTCCCATGGGGCGTAAGATCATTTTCTATTTTTGCACCGGATATTCACTTAGTTAATTACTTTATTCAGAGTTACTTGATTTTTCTGTCAAGTAGTGCCACTATCTATATACCATAGTTCAACTTATAACCCACTTCTTTGACATCCAATGTTACCTATGAAGCTTTAGTTGTCAACTACTTTCTTGAACGTGACATGCGAAATATGTTATGCATTCCACTTACCTCACCTAGTAACTCTATTGAGTATGCCACTCTTAATTTCAACCTTTTTTTATGATCCAAAATGGATCAATGAACCTTGAACGTAACCTTTCTTTATTTCCCCGTACCTTAGTTTCATATAGCACAAAGCATATAATCACATAATTCACATAATTATTATCTAGGGTACGGGTCCAGTATACTTACATTATCCTCGGGTAGTTCCTAAATTCGTTCCTTGTTTAATGATTTTCATGAACTCGAACCGCACTCGCAGCGCACCGTACTCGTACTCAAACGTATCGCACCGGGTCCCTTGCTTCTTCTTAGTTTCGTGTGTGTGTGTATGGAGTGTGTTTGTTGTATGAAAAATAAAGAGCCAATGCTTTCTATTTATAGCCGGGTTCCTGGGTCTGTGACGGACCGTTACCGGCTCGTGACGATTTATCACCGTTTTCTTGGCGACTACGCACTTGGAGACCATGTAACGAGCCGTTATCCTTTCATGACGGTCCGTCATGACTCGTAACGGACCGTTACCCATCGTGACGGTCCGTCATAGGGTATACACGCGTCACTTCACCATGATGAGTCACAGGACACGTGTCACTCTCCGGTCAAAACCCTTGCTCAACCCGTCACGGACCGTTACCATCTCGTGACGGTCCGTCACGGCTTGTAACGGATCGTTATCATTTTGTGACGGTCCGTCACAGTCCGAATTTCCAAATTTTCCATATTTGACCTTGGACTTTGCTTTACTTTTTGCTCTTGTTCCTTGGGTTTTGAAATTTTGGAATGTAACAACTCTCTCCCCGCCCCTCCCCCCCCCCCCCCCCCCTTAAATTAGGTTTCATCCTTGAAACCTAATAACTTTTAAATAATTGAGGATAATTCTTCTTCATTTCATTCTCACCTTCCCAAGTCATCTCTGACCCTTTTCTGTGCTTCAGTTGTACTAACACTTGTTTGATCGTTTTGTGACGTAATTGTTTCTATTTTGTGTCTAAAATCTTGATAGGTTCTTCGACATATTTCAGCTTATCGTCCACTTCTATCTCTTCTAAAGGAACATATGCAGTCTCGTCTGCTAAACATTTTCTTAAATAAGATACATGGAATGTGTTATGTATCTTATTCAGTTCTTTAGGTAGCTCTAGTTGATAGGCCACCTTTCCGACTCGTTTAATGATCCTAAAAGGACCAATGAATTGTGGACTTAACTTGCCACGTTTCTTGAATCGGATTAGACCTTTCCAAGGAGATACCTTTAACAAAACGAATCTCCTTCTTGGAATTCTATTGGTCTGCGTCTCTTGTCTGTGTACGACTTCTGTCTATCTTGTGCAGCTTTCAAACGTGTCTTGATTAAGTCAATCTTTTCTGATGTGACTTGAACTATTTCTTTGCTACCTAATTCTTTCTGACCAACTTCTCCCCAACATATTGGAGTTCGACATCTTCTACCGTATAGCATCTCATATGGTGGCATACCAATACTAGAATGGTAGCTGTTGTTGTATGAGAACTCTGCTAATGGCAGATGATTATCCCAACATCCACCAAAATCAATTATACAAGCATGCAGTATATCTTCGAGGGTTTGTATTGTCCTCTCACTTTGATAGTCAGTTTGAGGATGATATGATGTGCTGATTAATAATCTAGTTCCCATATCTTCATGGAACTTCTTCTAGAAACGTGAAGTGAAACAAGTATCTCGATCAGAAATCGATACTGGCACTCCATGTCTTGAAACGATTTATTAAATGAACAGATCAGCTAACTTTTCTTAAGAGTATGTCTCACATATAGCTAGAAAATGAGCACTCTTAGTTAGCCGATCTACAACCACCCAAATGATATCATAACCTCTAACTGTCTTGGGTAGCATGGTTATGAAGTCCATAGTGAGATGTTCCCACTTCCATTCTGGGATTTCTAATGGTTGTAATCTCCGATACAGATTTTATTGCTTCGATTTGTGCATCTTGAAGCTGGCTCATGAAGTCAGGAGTTATTACCAACTTATATGCTTTCACCCGAATAGGATGATGCTCTTCCTTACGGCTCAGAGCATCGGCTACCATGTTAGCCTTTCCGGGATAATATAAGATTTCACAGTCATAATCTTTGACCAGTTCTAACCATCGTCGTTTTCTCATATTTAAATCTTTTTGGTCAAAGAAGTACTTAAGACTTTTGTGGTCTGTTTAAATCTTACACTTCGTTCCATACATGTAATGCCTCCAGATCTTTAGTGCGAATACAACCACATCTAATTCCATATCATGAGTTGGATAATTTTCTTCGTATGTCTTTAGCTGTCGAGAGGCATAGGCTATTACCTTCCCCCTTTGCATTAGAACATACCCTAATCCAAGTTTCGAGGCATCAGAGTATACCACAAAGTCTTCTAATCCTTCTGGCAAGGCTAGAACCAGAGCCTACGTCAATCTTTCTTTTAAAATCTGGAATGCCTTCTCTTATGCCGCATTCCATTCGTATTTCAAGTTCTTTCGAGTTAGCTTAGTTAATGGGGTGGCTATCTTAGAGAAGTCCTGGATGAACCTTCTATAATAGACAGCTAATCCCAAGAAAATTCTAACTTCTGAGGGATTCTCAGGTGGAGACCATTTCATTACAGCCTCTACTTTTGCTGGGTCTACTAAGATACCTGTTGCGTTTACAACATGACCTATAAATTGAACTTCCCTCAACCAGAATGCACATTTTGATAATTTCACGTACAATTTCTCTTTTCGTAAAGTACTAAGTACTTCACGAAGGTGTTGTGCATGTTCTTATTCATTCTTTGAAAAAATCAAAATGTCATCAATGAAAACAATAACAAATTTGTCTAACATTGGCCGGCATACTCTACTTATGAGGTCCATGAAGACTGTCGGAGAATTCGTCACTCCAAACGGCATCACTACAAATTCATAATGTCCATAACGAGTTCTGAATGCACATTTTGATAATTTCGCGTACAATTTCTCTTTTCGTAAAGTACTACGTACTTCACGAAGGTGTTGTGCATTGTCACACCCCCAAATTCTACTAACGGAGTTTTACCGTTTTGGAAGGTGACAAACCAGGATCTCAGACATCAGTTACTTCAAACGACACTATATGGGACTTGAAATGTAATAACATAAAAGATCAAGGTTCAGAGTGTATATGCGGAAGCGTTAAACGAATGTAAATGCGCAAAACAACGCGCCCAAGTTCAATTACAAACAAAACATAAATATTATTCAATAGATAATTATTTCAATTGAAGTCCAAGACACATGCATGACTTAACGTGATCCTGAGTGCCAACCTGAGAAAACATGTAAGAAAACGAGTCAACACTAGGTTGGTGAGTTCACAGGTTTCAATCATTTCAAATAAAGCATTTGCGGATTATGTACATTCAATATGCATATCAATAGGTTGCATGCCTATATTCATGTTTTGCTAAAGCGCTCGCAACCGAAACTGACAGTGTGTTTGTTTGTTTGCCTCCAGCCAGGTCTATCAACTCTAACTAATGTGTTAAGGTCAATATAACACCCATTCGACCTCCAATCGAGTTAGCGCGACTAACACGGCTGGGGTTTGTCAAACCCAGTAGTACTACCAAAATTACCTCGTTCATACCATATTAACGGTCCGATGTGTGTGAGGACTTTTCATGATAGTGTGTTACGCTTAGCCTCAACAGTGATATCTTATGAATTACAATAAAACAAAAAGTTGTGACATGTTTTCTCCCCCAAATAAAAACAGTAAAAGGGGCCGTGAAACTCACCTGCGTTGCGTAGTAGGTAGTATCACACAAGTATGAGATTTGGAACCTCAAATGTTAGCCTGCACGGCTTACGAATGCCCTATAATTATAACACATAAGTTAGGGACATATGGGATTTGTGACGACGACACGGAAGTTAGAACATCTTAACGCTTTCTAAGGATTTAAGAGTAGACGAACGTGTCTACGGAAATATATATATATATATATTTCTTAAAATACTAATTAAGGATCAGAGTGTTACGAATCGAACGTTAATAACGAATAATATTAAATAAATAAATAAACTCGTACGTTAATGTCGTTTATAAAAGTTAGGAAAATAATATAATTTAATATATTATTTTTAGGCTCGTCGGATTAACTAAATAATCATTTGTGGAGAAATAATAAATATAATATTTTTAATCAATATAATAAAGGATTATTGTATTTTAATACTCCCACCTTTTACCAATTGGCCGATAATAATCCCAACTGAGAATATTCTTACCACCGGTCCCTACTTTCAAACTATTTTTTTACATTGGACTCCTCGTTAAAAAAACTTAACGCCGTTAGAGTTTATATGACATGGACATCTGCAAACCGCCGGAAAGTCGAGCCAAGCTAGCAATGGTCTCGTGTTGGCTTTTGAAATTGGCTTTGGTGGTGTTTAACTGGTCTCGTTAAACACCACCGTTTTCTCTGTTTGGACTTTCCGGACCCACGAGACCAGTTAAACACCACCAGAGCCAATTTCAAAAGTCACCACGAGACCACTGCTAGCTTGGCTCGACTTTTCGGCGGTTTGCAGATGTCCACGTCATATAAACTCTAACGGCGTTAAGTTTTTTTAACGGGGGGTCCAATGTAAAAAAATAGTTTGAAAGTAGGGACCAGTGGTAAGAATATTCTCAGTTGGGATTATTATCGGCCAATTGGTAAAAGGTGGGATTATTAAAATCCAATAATCCTATAATAAATGCGAGTAAATAATATAACTCATTATATTATTATTTAGTTTAAAACGTCACACGAGGTATAAAACGATACGAAATAATATAAATATATATTATTTAGTAACATTATTCACGGGTTGAAAATAATATAAATATATTATTTTATACGAAGTTACGGTTTGAAAATAATATAAACATATTATTTTTGTTTGACAATAACATAAATATTTTATTTACAAAAGTGGGAATAATATAAAAATGGGTTAATAATTCAAACCCGAGCCTACGGTTTGTTTCCCGGGCTAAAACACATTTGTATAATAATATAATATTATATGGTTTGATTTTTATATTAAAATAATACAAGGAAAACTGTTTAAAAATAAAACGGTGTGGAGAGACTCGAACTCGGGTCTCTCCTACACAAGCACACACACTTAACCGGTCCCGCCCGCTAGGGTCATCGCATTAGGATTCGGATCAAATACGTTTTAATCCTCAACACCCATGTGTTCTTCCCCTTTACTCTAGTCCGATTGAACTCCCCCCTGAATCCGTCGAATTCGGTTTCGATTGAACCAAAAGACATAGGGGCTTTGATGATCGAGGTATTTCGAACCTGTGGGTGAGTTTAATCGTAAAATCGACAAGTTTGAGATCGTTAATTTTGTGAATTAAGAACCGTAACCCTAGGTTTGAACACAAGATCAAATCGATCGATTTTTATAATGAAAATGCTTGGAATCATAGGGTTATAATTTAACGGAGGATTGTGAAACTGTTCGTATGAATTAATTGAATTGAAATCGTGTGTAGATTAGGATTCGATTAAACCCAGATCGTGATGAACCCTAGAATCAATTCGGTTTCAATTTGATGATATAAGCCCTAGATTTCATAGGGCTTTCAATCTGGGCATCGAGACGATACTAAGGATGCGTTCAATTTCATAATTTGATATCGGATTGATAGGGTTCGACTAAAACAAAATCCGTATGAACCCTAGGTTTCGATCGAGTTAAATCCGATAATATGAACCCCAATTAAGTTAGGGTTATTGATCTAGACATAGAAACGAAACTGTAGGTGCAAGAAATTACCAGAATTCGTGATGGATTGATAGCGTCCGACTAAAACGATTGTCATCGGCAACGGGGTTGATCTCCGGCAATTACGGCTGTGTCTCCGACCCGATTGGTGTGTGAAAAAGCTTGAGTGGAACTCGTTTGATGTGCGCAGACGATCAATTGGGGAAGTGATAACTGATTTAGTCGGATTTGGTTGACAATAAACCGAGAGTCGACGGTTTCAACATAAACACCCATAATTGGGATTAATTTCGAATCATTAACCAGTTAATTGCCATACTAGTGGTTGTTTATGACAGTTAATGTATATTGCAGTTATGAAGATTAAACGAATTTGTGTAAATCGCACGGATTTGAATCAAGAACGCTAAAGTTGACTTTCCAAAGTCAACAGAATCGTAATTGGTCTAATTACAGATCTAGTCCCTGAGATTTTCATGTAATTGAGTTTGAGATTTAGCAGAACTGGTCCCTCAAGTTTGGATGGGGTTAGGAACTTGACTGTTTGACTTTAAAAAGTCAATAGAATTGAAATTTGGGCAAATGACAGAACTAGTCCCTGTAGTTTAAGTTTGAAAATAGGCAGAATTAGTCCTTGAGATTTGAGATAAGTTAACTAGGTTAACTTTAACTGGATTTATATGACGAAGTTAAACTGAAAAGTTCGGATTGTCACATCATCCCCTAGTTGAAAGAATTTTCGTCCCCTAAAATTAAAATAAAATAAAATAAATTTCCGGATGTCACATCATCCCCTATATATATATTTCCGTAGACACGTTCGTCTACTTTTAAATCCTTAGAAAGCGTTAAGATGTTCTAATTTCCGTGTCGTCGTCACAAATCCCATATGTCCCTAACTTATGTGTTATAATTATAGGGCATTCGTAAGCCGTGCAGGCTAACATTTGAGGTTCCAAATCTCATACTTGTGTGATACTACCTACTACGCAACGCAGGTGAGTTTCACGGCCCCTTTTACTGTTTTTATTTGGGGGAGAAAACATGTCACAACTTTTTGGTTTATTGTAATTCATAAGATATCACTGTTGAGGCTAAGCGTAACACACTATCATGAAAAGTCCTCACACACATCGGGCCGTTAATATGGTATGAACGAGGTAATTTTGGTATTACTACTGGGTTTGACAAACCCCACCCGTGTTAGTCGCGCTAACTCGATTGGAGGTCGAACGGGTGTTATATTGACCTTAACACATTAGTCAGAGTTGATAGACCTGGCTGGAGGCAAACAAACAAACACACTGTCAGTTTCGGTTGCGAGCGCTTTAGCAAAACATGAATATAGGCATGCAACCTATTGATATGCATATTGAATGTACATAATCCGCAAATGCTTTATTTGAAATGATTGAAACTTGTGAACTCACCAACCTAGTGTTGACTCGTTTTCTTACATGTTTTCTCAGGTTGGCACTCAGGATCACGTTAAGTCATGCATGTGTCTTGGACTTCAATTGAAATAATTATCTATTGAATAATATTTATGTTTTGTTTGTAATTGAACTTGGGCGCGTTGTTTTGCGTATTTACTTTCGTTTAACGCTTCCGCATATACACTCTGAACCTTGATCTTTTATGTTATTACATTTCAAGTCCCATATAGTGTCTTTTGAAGTAACTGATGTCTGAGATCCTGGTTTGTCACCTTTCAAAACGGTAAAACTCCATTAGTGGAATTTGGGGGTGTGACATGCATGTTCTTATTCATTCTTTGAAAAAATCAAAATGTCATCAATGAAAACAATAACAAATTTGTCTAACATTGGCCGGCATACTCTACTTATGAGGTCCATGAAGACTGCCGGAGAATTCGTCACTCCAAACGGCATCACTACAAATTCATAATGTCCATAACGAGTTCTGAATGCCGTTTTAGGTACATCTTCTTCTCGCACCTTGACTTGATGATTACCGGATCTTAAGTCGATTTTGGAAAACCAACTTGATCCTTGTAATTGATCAAATAGATCATCAATTCTAGGTAAGGGATACCTATTCTTGATAGTCATCTTATTCAATTCACGGTAGTCTATACACATTCTCATACTACCGTTTTTCTTCTTTACGAACAGAATTGGTGCATCCCAAGGGGACACACTAGCGCGTATAAACCTCTTTTCCAACAACTCTTGTAGTTGTGACATCAATTCCTTCATTTCTGTTGGTGCTAATCGATACGGAGCCTTAACCACCGGTTTAGCTTCAGGAATTAAATCGATTTTAAATTCGATTTCTCTCTCAGGTGGAGCACCTGGAAGATCGTCTTGAAATACTTCGAGGAACTCATTCACTACTGGAACTTGGCTTAGTTCCTTTCCTTTCTTATTTACATCAGCTATGTAGGCTAAGAAGGCTTGGTGACCTTGTCTTACGTAGCTGTTTATCTTAGCCATCGTACATAACGTAATCTGGTTCCGTTGCTCGCCAATGACACTAACTTCCTTTCCTGTAGGCGTCGTGAATCGCACGATCTTCTGGCTGCACATAATTGTTGCAGCATGCAAAGATAACCAGTCCATTCCAATTATTATGTCAAATTCTTGCGTCGGTATTGGGATTAAGTTGACGAAATATTCTTCTTCTTCTATCAGTAGTCGGTAATCTCGGCATATTTCAGTTACTATGCAGTTTCGATCACTCGCGATTTCAAATTCTAATGCCTTAGCTAACTTACTTCTACTGATGTTTCTAGAGTTTGCATATTTTAATGAAATAAACGATCGACTAGCTCCAGTATCGAATAAAACACAAGCAGGTAGGGAATTCAAGAGGAATGTACCTGATACAATGTCAGTAATATCTTTCGCTTCCTCTGTAGTGATTTGAAAAGCCATGCCTCTTGGCTTCGGAGCCTCGATCCTTTTAAATTCATTCTCTGCCACTCTAGACCCTTTTTCTGTCTGAGATTTTTGCTCAGGACATTCCCTGCTGAAGTGTCCTGGTTTATAGCAGTTGTAGCATATTCTTGTTCCACTCATACACTGCAATGCAGTGTGTCCTAACTTCCCACATTTATTACAACTTGTGGGATTGAACCGACACTCTCTTGGGTGTCTTCTTCCACAAGTCTTGCAATCATGCACTCCTTTCCTTAATGAGGAATTGCATCTTGGTTTGGTAAATTTAAACCTTTTAAGAGGCATAGGAGAAGAATAACTTTATCCTTTCCTCTTTCCATCTCTCTCAGCCTGTCTTTTGAGCTTCGTCTCGCATTCCCGAGCCCAGTCAATCATCTCCTCCAAGTTCGCACACTTGGATGGATGGATAAACTCTCTAATCTCTGTTTTCAAAACGAGATGGTATCTTGTCATCCACATTTTCGAGGTTTTTAACAAAGCTGGACAGAACCTGGCCTTGTCAAAGAAGATCCCCTTGATTTCATCCACAGTCTCCGTTGTCTGACGGAGTTGAAGAAATTCCTCTGTAATTCTTTCAATTGCCGCTCAAGAGCAATAATGCTTTAGGAAGAGATCCTTGAATTCTTCCCACCTCATATCCTTAATCTTGTCTCTACCTTCTCTCTCTTCACTACTCCCCACCAATCATCAGCTTGTTCTTTCAATTGGTTGGTAGCGAAGGTAACCTCATCTTCCTTTTCACAGTGACATGTATCGAACGCCGTTTCTATTGAGGCGATCCATCTCTGACTTTCTAAGGGATTTACAGCTCCCTTGAATTCTAAAGGTTTACAGGTTATGAAATCCTTGTATGTACAAAGAGTTGATTTTGTATCAACTTTCAGATTTCTTCCTTCTCCGTTATGAATAGTCTCCTTATGACTTTCGAACCAGCTTTCTAATGAGTTCTATAGATCTGCTTGTAAAATTGGAAAATTTGCATCGAAAGCCTTCCCTACTTCTAATGCGGTCTATCTCCGGATATTTTTCGGGACTTGCTCGACTTTGTTCTCATCATGAATTGGAGGTTTAGCTCTCCCGTGGCTTTCCTCGTCACATATTTCGTCGTTCTGATGTTCAGCCATTTGCTGAAACATGGCATCGCTTTAATCTCTCATTCTCTTACCGTAATCATAATCTAGGGTTTTATACTATAGGCCTCATATTAATTTAACCCTAATTAAGTATTCTAGGGTTTCATGTAAGGCCCATATTCATGCATTTACACATATGCACATATACATTTATTTATGCATCTTAATCATGCATATTCACATTTCCCCGGCTTACTATCTGCTGATATAAGTAATCATATGATGTTTGCGATATAATAAAGGTCCCATGCATTAACTCTCATACTGGCTAGGTATGAGGTAATGTACGTTACACGTCGTGATACTCCCAATTATCATATGGAGCTTATCCCATACAAAATTCATCCCACGTATACTCACATCTTTTTGTTTAAGCATTGGAATTTAAACATATCTGCTTCCTTGGACGACCTCGGATTGAATCCTTATTTATATCATGAGCACTTATGGTTTGATTTTAAGTATCCTTTTGATACTCAAATCCCTCAAACCATGCTCTGATACCAACCTGAAACACCCTACTTAATTCTTATTTTATCAGAGTAAATAATTGCGAAAAATGGTCCCAGTTTAACAAAACCTTGTCATTAAATGACCAAGGTATATTTTTCATTTATGAATATTGTTTTACATATACAATATTCTATTAGAAAATTTAGGGATTCTTCATTCCGTTCGGCCTCATCCACAGGAAACTCTATTCCATGTGCTTCTTTCCTGCAGTATTTGGAAAACGTTTTTGAATTAGCTTACTCTAAGTAAAGACACTGCATCATTCATTTCATTATGAACCATTTAGGTTCTTATTATTGTTCAAGTTTCTCAGGCTCTCGGCGCCCCCGTGATCATCTCCGGACGTACCTCCGATCACGTCATTCGTATATTTTATGGGTGTGCTAACCCCCTCCTAACCATCTTCGGACGTACCTCCGGTCAGAGTATTCATTTCTTTCATGGGTGTGCTAACCCCCTCATGACCATCTTCGGACGTACCTCCGGTCATAGCATTTTCAAGGTCCTTATACTCGTCAGTATAGACCACTTGCATTTGTCACGAAGACTCATTTGCCACGAAGGCTCATTCATTTCTTAGCCCCATAGGCTTTATTCTTTAGTTCTCTTCTTTATTATTGGGATCCACCTTATAGGACGGGTATCTATTTTTCATTTGGGACCTTGAATATCTCAGACTCTCAGCCTCCCAAATGTATCAAGCATTTGTTTTCATTTCACGTATATGCTTGATTTATTTCCCAACCAGTACTTATCTTAAAACTTCGTAACGGTTTCTCCACGATGTACTAAAAGGGTTTATTTATAAGAAGTACCAGCGGCGTACCACCACCCTTTCAACACTTCGTGAGTACTCCGTTATTCCATTTTAGGGTTTAGACTCGTTCTATCAAACTCGTTCATATTTGCACGTATCATCATGCAATTGTATTCACATTTATCATGCATCACATGTTCATGTATTCATCTGTTCAACTTTATCATATATTCATACTCGTCATATATTGTAAACTGGGGTGATTATCCTTCTAGAACAGTACCTCCAACAGACATGTTCCCAGGAAAGAGTGACGGGTCTAGGAGAGATTTATACAACACTCTTTCCTTAGACAGAACATTCTGTTTGTCAGATAACTACATACCGGTTGGAAGTTCTCCGGTACGTTTACTATATTCTTATTACTATCTTTTAGTGTATACCCCTAAACATTCATAATGGTTTCACTACGAGGCATCAAAGAGGTTTATATATAGGAAGTACCAGCGGCGTATCCACCACCCCTTGGATACATCGTGGCTACTCCATTATTCCCGTTTAGTGTTTAGACTAACCCTTCGTTACCTTTCTTTATTTCCCCGTACCTTAGTTCCATATAGCACAGAGCATATAATCACATAATTCACATAATTATTATCTAGGGTACGGATCCAGTATACTTACATTATCATCGGGTAGTTCCTAAGTTCGTTCCTTGTTTAATGTTTTTTCCTGAACTCGAACGACACTCGCAGTGCACCATACTCGTACTCAAACGTACCGCACTGAGTCCCTTGCTTCTTCTTAGTTTCGTGTGTGTGTGTATGGAGTGTGTATGTTGTGTGAAAAGTGAGGAGCCAATGCTTTCTATATATAGCCGGGTTCCTGGGTCCGTGACGGACCGTTACCGGCTCGTGACGGTCCGTCACCGTTTTCTTGGTGACTACGCACATGGTGACCACGTAACGGACCGTTATCCTTTTGTAACCTTTCTGATTTTCATGTTTTCATTTTGGTACAATAAAGCATGTATAAATTCCAACCCTAGTGCAAAGGTAATATCAAACCCTAAGAATCAACGCAATTCACAAAATTCTACTTCTCATTTATTTTAAAGTCGTTATTAATATATATATATATATATATATTCATGCATTATACAAGTACATACACGTACATACACTCCATTAACAATCAAATTGAACCCTTAACCATTTGAACTCTCAAGCATTGAACCTACACTTCTAATTTTGACTATAAAAATCGATTTTGACCTTGTTCTTACTAGTTGACTTACGAAAGTCAAAGCAGGCCAAATCGCAAGGATTCAAGCCTGCCAGCAGCTAAATTCTTGTTGGATTGGATTTTTGTGGCTACACTAACAACAATCGACCCAAACCAGGCCCAATCATCAAACCAATTCAATCTTTCACGTGGCCAATTCAAAATTCGAACAAATTTGACTATCCTAAGTCAAATCCGTATCAATTACCATTCAATACGTGAAATTGACGCGTCTCAATCCCGCAAATCACTCGCAGGTCAACCACGTGTGTACCTAGACCGTTAACAGGACCCGATTCACTCCCAAATCAGTGGATTTACGTGTAATTAGTCATCCGCGACCAGTACTGTCAAATTTAAATCAAATCGGTTAGTACAAACCAAATTTAATGAATTTGATCTCCCTATCACTCGCGTATACGTCCACACAAACCCTCCCAACCCTTGAACAAGCGGCATTTCACTTCTAGAACCGGATCAAGCATCAAGAACATCGAGTCCGAAACTGTAGCCGACCGAATTCGTGCCCAAACCAAAATAGGTAAGAATACTCTCATTCGATTCGTGTTTGAACCCTTGTCAAAAGCCCCTTACCAATTCGTGTCCACAGAACATATCGAGACCGATTGGGGCTAGGGTTCATGGCGGGTTGATCGTATTCGAATTCTGCTTTGTGTTAATATCATGTTTTAATCAATTAGAATCCGTAATTATTCAGCGAAACCCCTGGTCCGGCCGGTAAGTCACTGCGCCGCTGAACCAGGTAGCGTGGGTTCGAAACCCACCAACACTAGGCCTTTTTGCTTAAACCCTAACCCGGTTCCACTGTAAGCTCATGTTAATACATTTGGAAACTGCTCTGTTACACGGGTGAGTCCCCTGGTCTAGTGGTGTTTGCGCGCCATCCATACAGAAACCACCCGGGTTCGAACCGGGTGGTCTGTATTATTTTTAAAAACAGTTCCTAAAACTCCAAAAATTTTATAAAAAATATTTTTATAAACCTTGAAATGTTTATAACAGAATAAAACCAGATTTATTAATTTTCAATATAAATTCAGATTTATTTCGAATTTAGTTTTTAAATTTGTATGTTAAACTTTTAAAACAAAGATTCAAATATTTAAATTAATTTCTAAATAAAAAACAATTAATTTTATAAAAGTTGTAAATCATTAACTTTATTTACAAAAAACAAAATACTTATTTCCAAAGGATAAATAAATAAATAAAAGTTATTTATTATAGCATGCAAAGTTAAATGTATAACCCTACACATAAATATTATTTACACCACTCCGTATTTACACACCTTTTTAAATAAGTAAATAGGGTAAGAAAATTAATTATTAAATTATAATTAATATAAAACACCCGATACATTTTTATAACTAAAAGACTAGGTTACATATTTTATAAATAAATAAATAAGGTAAAAATTATTTATTTAATTTATATTTAAGAATTATTTATTTAAGTTATACTTAATTATCCCTAATACCTACATTATTTTTATAAGTAAGTAAATAAATAATAATTTTGTAATTTATTTGTTTAGTTATTCAAACTCAAACCTTAATCAAAATGTTCTAAAAATATTCATTTCAAACCTTTCATCTTATGAATACCTTTCAAGAACAAACCACTAACTTTATACACACGTCCAATTCAACCCTAGACTTAGACATAGACTATTGTGCACACTATTAATTCAATATACATTCCAATCTAGGTTAACGTTGTGCATTACAAGGATCATATTACTATCTAGTCTCTCGTGCCAGCTACACCTTTGAATCATGTGAGTATTACATAGCCCCTTTACTCTTTTACACTTTTTGGGGTGAATCATGAATTTTATACAAACAATGGCTTACATTTACACAAACTACACAAACACAAATCCTCTTTACATTCATGTGTGCAAATTTGAGCTTTATGTTTGAGTGCTAGGTGTGTTAACTTTTGTGTGCAATTTATGTGCAATCATTAACTATTCAAGCTGACGGTTAACAATGATAGATCTATTGAGTCTGACAAACCCACCTAGATTGGGGTGATTGTTACCGACAACACAATTTACATGCTAGTTACAAAGGTTTGATTGTAGTTTAGTTACACAATAGCTGCTCCCCATAAATGCCTTATTTTATCATGATATGTAAGGATTTGTTTATTCATATCTATACACTATCTATGTACAAACCTGTGTATGCTCACCAACTTTTTAGTTGACTTTATTTTATTCATGTTTCAGGTGCTAATGAGTGAGTTTGATCAAGGCATGCTACACATAGGCTTTGGACTTAGTTAAATTTAAATAAAGACTATTATGTATTTCGTTTATGTACTTGTTTGAATTTGGTTGTGTTGAATTATTTGAAGTTAAATTTGATGATTAAAATATTGAAATCTACTCAACCTTGTGCTCAGGAACAGCCTACATGTCCCGCCCCGACGTTTCCGCCGTCGGTTGGGGTGTGACACCTTTCATGACGGTCCGTCGTGACTCGTAACGGACCGTCAACGGACCGTTACCCATCGTGACGGTCCGTCATAGGGTTTACACGCGTCACTTCACCATGATGAGTCACGGGACACGTGTCACTCTCCAGTCAAAACCCTTGCTCAACCCGTAAAGGACCGTTACCATCTCGTGACGGTCTGTCACGGCTTGTAACGGACCGTTATCATTTTGTGATGGTCCGTCACAGTCCGAATTTCCAAATTTTCCATATTTGACCTTGGACTTTGCTTTACTTTTTGTTCTTGTTCCTTGGGTTTTGAAATTTTGGGATGTTACAGATGGCAGCGGGTTCCTTCCTCGAATCAACTTTTTCTTAAATACCTAAATCAACTTTTCATCCCTAATCGATTGCAGGTGGTTCCTTCCTCCATTAGAATCATCTACCTTTCACCTTCATCCATTCATCTATCTTCCACCTTCAACCCTAATCGATTGCAGGTGGTTCGCCAAGGCAGTATGCGACTGTGGTAGATTTGTTATGGTTCGTACTTCGTGTACAGATTCTAATCCAGACCGGAGATTTTACTCATGTCCACAGTCGGTAAGTAGCTTTCTTTCCATTTGATTTTACTCCTGCCACAAACTGAATCCCTAGGTTTTGTGTAATTTTGTAGAATTCAAGATGCAGATTTGTAGGGTGGTATGATCCACCAATGTGTCGAAGGAGTTCGGATATCATCCCTGGTCTGTTGAGGAAAAAAAAACTTGAGATTGAAGTTAAACATCTAAAATCACGAAACCGTTTGAAGAACATTTTGATCTTTGGTTTGTTCGTAGCATTATGGCTAATATTTTTGTTGTATTGAACCCTAAGAGCAAGTTTAATGTAATGAAGGCTTATTGCAACATTTTGATCTTTGGCTCTTATTTTGTAATGTATTAACCAAGTTTAATGTAATGAAAACTTCACTTTGTAACTGTTTGTTTACAAAATCCAATTTAGTCAAATGGAGTATGTTAACTTTGGCATCTCCTTGTTAATATAGTCTATGTTGTTTTATTCTTTTTTTTTCCTTGTAAATATGGTGGATGATCTTTTATTCCTGCATAAAAATGATACATTTATGCATACATGTTGAAGTAATTTTGGTACTACCGTGCTCAATGTACAACTCAATTACTTTGTTGTCTTTAACATATTGCCCCAAATGATTAACATCTAAAGCTGCTAAACCAACATCTAAATTTTTTCTTGGTATTTTAAAGTGAAAGTAGAGTTTTTTTGCTTTAGTTGTCTCAAACCTAGTTCCTCCACTACAGAATTAACTTGTTGATCATAAAATTCAAGAATATCCAAGAAATCAACAAACCTAAAGCTACCATATGCATATCTTCTTCCTGGGAAATTCCTAAACACACCTCCATAATGAATCTTAATAGAAAAAAAGGTTGAGGTGTCCATCTGTACATCAAACAAAACACATTCAAAGAAAGGGACGATTAGGATATTTCAAAATAAAGTCTTTTAAAACCACTTTAAACAAGAATCAGAAGAACATGAACATGAAAACCTACTATACACCTCCTCTGGTACAAGTTCAGTGTTTGGAACTCTTAAAATCCAACGCATTCTCGATTTCCTTCTCCTTTGAAAGTTCAGACGAACGTAATCAGGAAGATTTGTAACGATGGTGGGTGATTACTTGTTCATGGAACTTCAATCGACAGGATAAACTGATCGTAATGGCATGAGAGGGAAAAAGACGTATATTAGGGTTGGGTCAAGACAAAATGTCTGAATTACCCTCACCTTCCATCCACGTGAGTTTTAATTCCGTTAGATTTTAACTTCATTTAACGGCAGGGGCCATTTTTGCAACCCGTGTCCAAACCTTTGGTCTATATTTGCACTTTTTCACTCCTGGGGGCTAAATCTGTGATTCGAACAAATCACATAGGTCATTTTTGCAATTAACTCTGAATAATAATATTGACTAGTTGGTCGCGTGGGCTTAATTTTTTTTTTATTTGAACGACATTTTGAAACACTGATGGGCCACTGACTCATCCGATCATCTCCACCTGTCTCAGGACTCGGGAGTAAACAGAAAACCGTCAAGCCTGGACCTTTACCGTCAAACCTGGACCTTTTTTATGTGGGGGCTTAATACTTGGTTCACATTTGCTGAAGCTCATCTTTCGATTCAAGAGCACTGAAATGGAAGAAGTGAGGAATCAACAGGTTGTATTGAAGGATTACGTAAATGGCTTCCCCAAGGAATCCGACATGCTCATCACTTCCGCCACCATCCGCCTCAAGCTTCCAGAAGGTTCTAATGCCGTTCTCGTTAAGAACCTTTATCTCTCCTGTGACCCTTACTTGCGTGGTAGAATGAGCAAAATTCAAGGAGGAGGTTACTTTGATTCCTTCACTCCTGGTTTGGTCGGTAACTTCATCCATACTTTGTTTATTCAACGATTTGGAACCGTAGAATTTTGTTTCATTCAAGTGTAGAATTAAGAGAAATCCGTATTGATTTTGACCAGAAACCCTAAACACCCGACGAAAATAATCAGATTTTGGTTGGCTAATATAACACCGATAAAAGGGGTCTAATTCAAAGAAGGTTCATTTGAGCTGGTTTCACCAGGTATTACTCATATTCTCAAATTAATAATTGAATATTAAACAGGTCAACCTGAAACACGACACGATTTTTAAATGTGTTCGGGTTAGGGTTGTTGTCTTTGACACGAATAAATATATGAGTTGTGTTTGGGTTCTCCTGTTCAACCCGCCAACCCAAAATCCTTCAACTAGTCAACCCGACACGATTGCTACCCCTATTTTTAAATAGACAGGAATTTGTACTGTTTTAGCTGTATTGTATTTCTGAAATCTTCATCCCCTTGGTACACTAAATGTTCTGATTGGGCTTGGTGCATCCAGCACATGTGTTTGACCTTATTATTTGTTACAATGTACCATATGTTATCTTGCAGCCTATAACAGGACTTGGAGTAGCTAAAGTTATTGATTCTGAACATTCAAACTTCAAGAAAGGTGACCTAGTTTGGGGAGGGACTGGATGGGAGGAATACAGCATTATCAATGCTTTCGAGTTTCTGTTCAAGATTCAAGATACCGATGTGCCTCTATCCTATTATACAGGAATTCTTGGTATGTTTTCTGTTTAAATTGATTTTGGTTTTGATATGTGTTTATAAACAGACAAGTACATATATTAAGTAGATTCCTGGAGCATTTAAGAAACTATAGAAGCATTCAAAACATAAACTATAGGACTCCGGCTGCAGGGAAATCATAAGCATTTGGGATTGCACAGAGGATCAGAAATTATTGTTATTATAATAAAAGATGGTCTAATTTAAGGCATGTTAATAATTGATCAGTTTGCAAAGTTGTCAGGATGTTAATTTTCATGACAAGTAAGCACTAGTAATTTAGACATTTAACTAAAATCAAAGCAATGTTGTCAAAAGTGCACAAGGCGCGCGCCTAGGCGCAGAATCGCAGCGCAGTGCAGTTTGTGTGCCTCGCCTGGATAGGCGCCGTTTCAGGCCAATTTCCGGCCAAATACAGGGTAAATTCTGGCCAAAAGTCATCTGAAAACAGGTCTAAACAACCTACACTAGCCCTAAACAAGCCTGGAATCAACCTAAAACAGCCCAAACAAGCTTAAACATATCTAAAACCCCTAAAAATGGTATTCTTATACTATGCATCTCACTTAAAAAAACCCTCGCTTTTATTGCGCCTTGCGACTAGGCTACGGGCAAGGCCTATGTGCCTTGACGATAACTATGAATCAAAGACTTATTATGTCAAATAATGTATAGTCTAACATGTTATTTTCATGACAAGCACTAGTAATTAGTTCCACCACCCACTTACATAAAATGGATTGAATCGGGTAAAATGAAAAAATTAACTAAAAAGAAAAAATGTCAAATAAGTCAAAAGTCACCCAGAGTGTACTTGTATGCATACAATCTCCTAAATTAGTTTATTTTAAATATTAGATTTCAACTGAAATAACATAGCTTTTGTAATCATGTATGACACTAAATATTTATAAAAATTATTGGACAAATAGTGTTTCAGGTCAACCCAACCCGTAAGCCCAGTTTGCGACCCGTAAAACTCTACCTTAACCTCATTATTATCTTTGGATTCTTTCTAGGTATGCCTGGTATGACCGCTTATGTTGGTTTCTATGAGATTTGTGCTCCAAAGAAAGGAGAGTATGTCTTTGTTTCCGCAGCTTCGGGTGCAGTTGGTCAGCTCGTTGGTCAGTTCGCAAAGTTGTCTGGATGCTACGTCGTTGGGAGTGCTGGTACAAAAGAAAAGGTCTGTGCGTTTTTGAACTTTTACCATAGTTTATATTTATATAATTGATGTGCACACATTCATTTATCTTCTTTAAGAAATTAGTTATGTTGGTTTCTGATTCCTTTTCTTCCTATTACGTATTACAACTGTTAATTCCTTGCTACACCATAAAATTTTCCATTCTAATGTCACTGTTAAGAGTATAGGGACCTGTTATGTATAATGATAAGTGTATAGGGACCTGTTATGTATAATGATAAGTGTATAGGGACCTGTTATGTATAATGATAAGTGTATAAGGACCTACTCATGTAAATAGTTATTTCATTTTAGTCCTTGTCTCTCCCTATATATAGAGAGGCTTATTTGTATTCTAAATTACTTCTGAAATACATACAATCGGTTTAATACCAATTACATGGTATCAGAGCTACGGCTCTAGATCCGGTATCCCGTTTCCGTCCCGTCACTATTCCGGTCACCAGCCCTGCTCCAGACTTGGTACATTTTTCACTCCGGTTACTGGTTCTCACCACCGCCCCCTGCTCCAGTTCGAGAATCCTTTTTCGAGAGACTATTGCGTCTCACCGCCACCACCATCGTTCTCAGAACCCTACGATTAGCAAGCCCTGGAAACCCGACCCCGTACCTCCACCCGACGCGCCGCCACGCGCTGCTGCGTACTTGTCAGATCCTGGCCATTTTCTAGCAAGTGAGGTCTCACCTCCTATACCATTGTACTCTCCTTGAAATTCCGAACAAAACCCAACCATTTCCGCCACCATCCGCCGTCCGCAGCCTGCCGCCGGCCGCCGCCGGAACCTGACCGGAATAATTTGCATGTTCTGTTTTCTGTCCCTGAAACACCCGAAGTACTGTTTTCTGTTCCCGGAACTCCTGAAGTACACTTTACCACGTTTACACCCGAAGTACTGTTTTCTGTTCCCGGAACTCCTGAAACACCCCAGGTACGGTTTCTAGCCTTGACTCATCGTGGGTGATTGACTCTAGAGCCACCCATCACATGTCCGGGAATCAAGCTATTTTCACTAGCCTACATGATACTTCTCATCGACCTGTTCAACTTGCTGATGGTTCATCATGCCCCGTTCGAGGCATCGGGTCCATTAGTAACTCAAACACCCTAAACCTGTCTTCAATCCTATTTGTTCCTAAGTTTCCTACCAGCCTGTGCTCCGTTAGTCAAACTACTAAACAAAATATCTGTAAAGTAACGTTTTATCCTACCCATTGTGTGTTTAAGGAACTAGGAACGAAACGGGTGATTGGCACCGGTTTTGAATCAGGAGGTCTCTACCGTTTGTCCCCATTGTCACACCCTAAAGCAAATATATGTGATTCCAATATCAGGGATGCTCACTGTCGGTTAGGCCATCCCTCTGCAACAGTTCTAAGGCAGATGAGACCGGACTTTTCTATTCCAGATAATTTTCATTGTGAGTCGTGTCAGCTTGGTAAACATACCCGACATCCCTATCCTCCCAAAGTGTCCAGTAAAGTCTGTCATTTGTTTGAACTTATGCATTCTGATGTTTGGGGCCCTTCCCCTGTCAAAATCCCTCTAGGTTTTGAGTACTTTGTTATTTTCATCGATGATTTTTCTCGTACTACTTGGGTTTATTTGTTAAAATCTCGTAGTGAAGTCAATTCGATCTTTCGTGGATTTCATTCGTATATCCAAAATCAGTTTAATACATCAATCAAAACTCTCCGTACTGATAATGCAAAAGAATATTTATCCACTGATTTTTCTACATATCTTAAAACCCATGGTATCATTCATGAGACATCATGCGCATATACATCTCAGCAGAATGGTGTTGCTGAACGAAAGAATCGCCATTTGTTGGATGTTACTCGCACACTCCTGGTTCATTCTCATGTTCCTCATCGATTTTGGGGTGATGTTGTTCTTACTGCAGCCCACCTAATTAATCGCATGCCCTCATCTGTCCTTAATGGTAAAACCCCGTTTTCTGTCCTGTATCCTATAGGAACTCCTTTTCCCCGTCGCACCCCGAATTTTTGGATGTGTGGCGTATGTTCATGATCATCGCCCAGGGGCCCCTAAGCTTGACCCGCGGGCCATCCGTTGTGATTTCCTTGGTTACTCTCATGTTCAGAAAGGGTATCGGTGCTACAGCCCCAGCCTTCGTCGATACTTTACCAGTGCTGATGTCACTTTTCACGAGTCCTGTCCTTATTTTCTTGAGTCTTCTGTCTCATTGCCTGACCTGTTTCCTGATCCTGATCCTGTTATACCCGAGTCCATCACTGTTCCTACCATTCCTATATCCCCTGTTTCATCTACACCTGCACCTCCGGTCTCAGTCGTCAACGATCCGATTCCTGCTACATCTGACCTACCGACAGAGCTCCCGCCGTTGATTTTCACATATGCACGGATACATAAGGATAAATCAACAGAGGCACCTGTTTCACAACCAGACCAACCAGGTACGTCCTCAGTTCCACCACCTGAGCCTGATATACCTGATTCACAACCAGACCAACCTGGTACGTCCTCAGTTCCACCACCTGAGCCTGATACACCTGATTCTACTCCTGTTACACCAGACACACCTGCTTATGACCCTCCGGGTGCACCCTTTCCTGACATCCCTATTGCCTTTCACAAAGAACCTCGACACGCCACTAGATATCCAATTCAGGATTATGTTGCTTATTCCCACCTCTCACCTGAATCCCATGCCTATACTACTGCTATTGACTCCTACCCAATTCCTAAGAATGTGATGACAGCCCTTGCTCACCCAGGGTGGAGACAGGCTATGGAAGAGGAGATCGGGGCCCTAAGGGCTAATCATACATGGGATCTTGAACCACTACCTCATGGAAAGCGTATTGTTGGATGTCGATGGGTGTTCAAAGTTAAACTACACCCGGATGGTTCCTTGCATCGCCTGAAGGCCCGGCTAGTTGCTAAAGGTTACTCTCAGGCATATGGCATTGATTATGATGAGACCTTTTCTCATGTTGCCAAAATGCCATCTGTACGTATTTGTATTTCACTTGCTGCCATTCATCATTGGCCGCTCCATCAGCTTGATGTCAAGAACGCTTTCCTTAATGGTGTTCTTGAGGAGGAGGTATATATGGAGCAGCCACCTGGATTCATCGTCAAGGAGGAGGCCTCGAAAGTATGCAAATTACGTCGTTCTTTATATGGCCTTAAGCAGTCCCCTAGAGCGTGGTTCGGTCGGTTCTCTAGTGTTATGGGAGAATTTGGAATGGTCCGCAGTGCATATGATCACTCTGTATTCTTTAGACATCGGCAAGGCCGAAGGATTATTTTAGTGGTCTATGTTGATGACATCATTATTACAGGAGATGATGAGGTCGGGATTATCGAGCTTAAACAGTTTCTTCGGTCTTAGTTTCAGATTTGCGACATGGGTCGACTTGGGTATTTTCTTGGCATAGAGGTATCTCGCTCTCCACAAGGAATACTTCTCTCTCAACGGAAGTATGTCCTTGATATGTTGACCGAGTGTGGCTTACTAGGTTGTAAACCTGTTGATTCTCCGATGCTTCCTACGGGGAAGCTCCTTCCAGAGGACGGAAGCCTAATGAAGGATCCTGAACGATATAGACGATTAGTTGGAAAGCTTAACTATCTAACAGTTACACGACCAGATATTTCCTTTGTTGTTAGTATTCTGAGTCAGTTCATGGCCACTCCATACACTGGACACTAGGATGTTGCTCTGCGTGTGTTACGATATCTCAAGACTACACCATGTCTAGGGATCTTATATTCTGATCAAGGTCATTGTCGTGTGGGTGCCTTTACAGAAAAAGGAGACGGGTGCATATCAGGGTTCTCAGATGCTGATTGGGCATGTTGTCCCATTTCACGAAGATCTACGACTGGGTATTTGTATTTGTTGGAGGAAATTTGGTGTCTTGGAAGAGTAAGAAGCAACACACAGTATCTAGATCAAGTGCCGAATCATAATATAGAGCAATGTAGGGGTGTAAACGAGCCGAGCCCGAGCCTGACACTAATCGAGCTTGGCTCGTTGGATTATCCTGAAGCTCGAGCTCGAACTCGGCTCGGTTCGAGCCTATAATTTTGAGATCGAGCTCGGCTAGTGGAGTGAAAATAAAGCTCGAGATCGGCTCGGCAATGCTCGGTTTCAATCAAGACGATTAAACGAGCAAAAGCTCGGCTAGAGCTCGTTTATAGGAAGCCTTAAACGAGTCAAAGCTCGGATCGAGCTCGTATTGGGGGGTTAAATTGAATAATATATTAAATATATAATAAAATAATATAAAATTTTACTAGGCTCGTTAAGGCTCGCGAGCCTAAACGATCTTAGAAGGAAAAGCTCGAGCTCGGGCTCGATAACTAAACGAACCATATTTTAGGCTCGAGATCAAGCTTGGGCTCGTTAAGGCTCGGCTTGTTCGAGCTTTTTACCGATCCGATCTCGAGTAGCTCTCGAGCCAGCTTGATTCGTTTACACCCTTAGAGCAATTGCAAAGGTTACATCATAAATGATATGGACGCGTCGTCTTCTCAGAGAGCTCGGGATTGTTTCTGATAACTTGATGAGGTTATATTGTCACAGTCAATCGGCTATACACATAGCCAAGAATCAAGTATTTCATGAGAGGACGAAACATATAGAAGTCGATTGTCACCTTATCAGGGATCGTGTGATGGGCACTAGCACTGATCCTCCATCCATTCAGCCGGTTCATGTCAAGACAAAATTTCAACTTGCAGACATCTTCACGAAACCACTCCGAAAGGCACAGATGGATTTTATATGTAGCAAGTTGTTCATGATTAATATCTATGCTCCAACTTGAGGAGTGTTAAGAGTATAGGGACCTGCTATGTATAATGATAAGTGTATAGGGACCTACTCATGTAAATAGTTATTTCATTTTATTCCATGTCTCTCCCTATATATAGAGTGGCTTATTTGTATTCTAAATTACTTCTGAAATACATACAATCGGTTTAATACCAGTTACAGTCACATATTATTGTTTTTTTTTCTTGTATATAAATCATTTTTGTATGTGTATTTCATCACCCAAGGTTGATCTGTTGAAGAATAAATTTGGATTTGATGAAGCATTTAACTACAAGGAAGAACAAGATCTTGAAGCAGCTCTAAAGAGGTTAGCATGAAACATAGTTGTCACCCAAGATTATTAAATTAAAAAAAAAAAGAGTTAAAAAGAAAACATGACAAACCCATTGAAAGACGCACAAATTGCAATTATAATGCATACAACCATTTAAAACATTTTATTAATTTTTTTCTTCGTAATTGACACGCTAAATATTCATAAACAAAATTTTAGAAATTACTCGTTTTGTTATGTTACCTAACTGAGGTTTTCTGAGAATGTTTGTTAATTTAATGTGTCAGGTACTTTCCTGATGGAATTGATATTTACTTTGATAACGTTGGAGGAAAGATGTTGGAGGCGGTACTCCCAAACATGAGATTAAACGGTCGGATTTCAGCTTGCGGGATGATTTCACAATACAATCTAGAGCAAGGGGACGGGGTGCGCAACCTGTTTCACATAATAACAAAAAGTGTGTGCATGCAAGGGTTCATTGTGACTCCTTACTTTCACATGTATCCAAAGTATATGGAAATGATTATGCCTTTGATTAAACAAGGGAAGATTTGTTATATTGAAGACTTTGCAGAAGGGCTCGAGAGTGCACCCGCGGCATTGGTTGGGCTTTTTTCTGGCAGAAACGTGGGGAAGCAAGTGGTGGTTGTGGCTCGTGAATGAGTCAAGTTGATTTCTTTAGGCTTTAGCTTTGGATGCTATATACATATACTTACACAGATGTGTGTTATTATGAATTATGATCATGTGTCAGGTTGACCCGCTTTACCACATTATTTTGAGACTAAGTACTAAATGAAATTTGATTTTTGTCTTTAAAACTTCTAAGTTTCTTTATGGTTATGTTTGTGTATCTTTTCATTAAAACTATCATGTTCTTATTTATTATAAATACTAGGTTAGATTCCCGTGTATTACACGGGCTGAATAATAAAAAGAATACGATAAATAAATATCTTATATGTTGATAAATTATTATTAGATTTTAGAGGGCTATAGTTAGCAGATGACTTAATTTTATTAGATTTTGTGAAACAAAATGTCAATCTAAATCCTATGTTTATTACTAACTAGCTTAGAACCTGTGTACTACACAGGGTGTAAAAAAATATCAATACATAAAATTCTTAAATCTTTATATATATATATATATATATATATATATATATATATCTTATAGGTGAAAATGTATTAAATATACTATTAATAGAAAACAAAATAAAAAATATGTAAAATTAATATATAATTGAGTTTCAAAAATACATTACATACCATCCAAAGTAATTTGACTTTTATTACTATTTGATTGAAAACATAAGGTAGGTAATTATATTTTAAAGTTTCTTATAATATGAGATAAGTTAAAATAAATGTGATTTATTAGTATAATTAATTATTTATTTAAAAATATATTGTTATTGAAAATATGGAAGTGTATTTATTAAGAGATAGAGGCGGGAAAAAGTTTATAAGAGTGAATATGGAGGCGACACGTGACATTGAAAAACCTTTATTTATTATATAGTATAGATTAAAAAAATTATAAAAAATATTTTGTTTTATTATGTTGATGTTAATCAAATATTAAATAATGATGGAATATAAATTTATTATGAATTGAATTATAAGAAATAATTTAGTTACCTAAAATAATAAAGCTTGGACCTAATAACTTACTTATTGAAACAAATTTATATATAACCGTTTGTTTTATATAATATGATTTTGTGTTTTGTTTCATGTTCCTTGTTTATATAAGCAACATTGTTTGAAAGTTTGCTTTCAAGATGAAGTTACTCGTTTATAGTTCGTTTATATACACATTACTAGGTTAAATCTCGTGTATTACACGGGTTGAATAAATACAATATTATATATTAAGTAATAAAAAAATTATTTTTTAAAAACTCGTGTTTTACACGGGATGAATAAACCCGTGGAATACAATATAATCTCTTAACACATACACTCGTCAAAATATGTCAGGAGATTTATTAATATAAGAATTGGTATTTTCTTTAAAAATATATTATTATTAAAAGATAGAGGTGTATTTAATAAGAGAGAGGGCGAGAAAAAAATGATAAGAATGAATATGGAGGCGACACGTGACATGAAAAACCTTTATTTATTATATAGTATAGATTTGTTTCATTTCATATGCATTGTAAATAATTGTGAACCATGCCATACACACACATTATTTGTTTCATATACATTGTAAATAATTGTGAACCATGCCATACACAAAGTAGAACAAATGAAATACCTTCAAACTATGCTATTTACAAATTATATAAACAAACTAAGTTATTATTTTCACGTGGTTAGGCCTGTAAACGAACCGAACGAAAACAAACAGCGCTTGTCCGTGTTCGTTCGTTTAACTTTAACCGAACAGATGAACAAATACGAACATTTAAACGAACGAATTTTCTTGTTCGTGTTCTTTCATAAAGAAAATGAACATGTTCGTGTTCGTTTATGTTCGTTCATTAATATTCTAAATAAACGGTTCACGAACATAATAAACGAACGAACATAAATGAACATAAACGAACACAAAGTTGTTTCCTTTTTTTATATAACTACATTTGGCATTGTGGTTTTGATTTTCACATTGGCATAATTATGGACGTTGATTCTTACACTGGCATGCCATCTCCTTGTCCGTGGCCGTCCTTCACCCGCCTTATTTTCAAAATAAATAGTAATAATTTTATGTTCTTTTTTCAACAACTCTCTTTAAGACTTAACATAAAAAAAGTTAAATATTGAGTGGTTGGTTGATGTTCTAGAGCTGTTGTTCATTAATTATTTATTTGAAATCACTTTTCATACTCACTTTATTGAAACAAAATTAAGAAAAGAAAAATAAATTAGCGGACCCTGTTGCGTGTTGCGGCGATGGTATTGATGTGCTTAAGTATGTAAAGAAAATCGTATGAAGTTACGGCGGCTTGGTTCTAAACATCGAAACGTATATAAAAAACGCGTCGCAACGATATATTCGGAAATCAAGAAAAAGTTACGTCATCGTAAAAATGAGTGTTAAGAAACATGAAAACGAATTTAAAAAATAAGAAGTAAAAATATATCATATTTGAGCCGACACGGTTTCTAATAATTTATATCGAAACATAAATAAAAATAAGCATTTCGAAACAATTTATTCGGATTTTTTTAAAACATTATATTTTAAAGGTTATAAGAGAAAATCAAAATATGTTTAAAATTAACTATAATATTATAATAAAAAATATATAAAAAGTTGAATTATGAAAATTAAGTGGGACACTTGATAATAACTTGATGAACCAAGTTACCACTAATTCCATGTAAGTTTTTGGTGTTTGTGTGTCATATATGTGTGTATATATATATATATATAAATAAAATATTAAATAGTTAATAATAAAGATTTAATAATTATAAAAAAAATATCAAATAATAATGAAAATTTAGAAATTATCAAATCAATTAATAAATGAAAATTTAAGAATTGTTACAATTTATTTAAAAGTTACAGGTATTATAAATTATAAAAAATTTATAGATTTTACAGATTCTTACAAATATGTACAACTTCCTATAAATTTTGCACATTCTTAAAAGACTTATAAATATATACAAACTTCTTACTTATCATATAAATGGAATGAATCATTTGAGAACTTCTAAATATTTTGAGAACTCGCGAAAACTCGTTAAAAAACCAATCAAAACCATTATTTTTTATTTTACTATCTTTATTATTAGAATACAACATAAAAAGGTGAATTTATATATGTAAATTTACATGTATTCATATATTAAAAGAAATCTACATGTGTAAGTTTACCACTTACACATGTGTAACTGTTTACCATTTACACATGTGTATAAAATTTTTTAAGAATAATTTAGAGAAAAGAGATAAATTAATTAAAGAGATGAATCATTTTTTATGTTGTATAAAAGTAGTGAAAATAAAAATAAAAAATTTTAATTGATTTTTTGATGAGTTCTTAAATATTTATGAGTTCTCAAGATATCCTAACCCATCATATAAATCCCTAAAAGATTAAACATAGCTTAAATTAAAAAAAAACGAAAAAGATTAATAAAACATTTTTAAAAAAAGAGAACAATTGAAACAACCCTTCCCTATCCCTCCCCATTGAAAACGTAAGTGACTGAAACGGTAAACATCGATGTACAATTAATTTAAAAGTAGTTTTAAATAGTGTGTAAGTTAGACGTTTTAAAAAAAAACTACTGAGAACATATGACGCTCGCTCCTTCGTGAGATGCCATATCCTCGTCTGTGGCCGTCCTTCGCCTCACAATCATTTTTAGATAAAAGAAATAATAATAATAATATTAATAATAATTTTATTTTTCTTTATTTAACAACTCTCTTTACGTTTTGACATAGAAAAAGTTAAATACAGAGTAGTTGGTCGCGTGTGAAATGTGAACTTAAAACTCGGGTTCACAGTTACGGTGGTTCAAGAACACGGACATGGAAGAAGTGAGGAATCAACAGGTCGTATTGAAGGATTACGTTAATGGCTTCCCCAAGGAATCCGACATGCTCATCAACGATTCCGCCACCATCAACCTCAAGCTTCAAGAAGGTTCTAATGTCGTTCTCGTTAAGAACCTTTATCTCTCCTGTGATCCTTACATGCGTGGTAGAATGAGCAAATCTCAAGGAAGTTACGTCGATTCCTACACTCCTGGTTCGGTCGGTATCTTCGTCTTCAACGGTTTGTGTTCATGGACAGTTTGCTTATTGTACCATATGTTATCTTGCAGCCTATAACAGGAGTAGCTAAAGTTGTTGATTCCGGGCCTTCAGACTTCAAGCAGTGGCGGAGCTTGAAAAAAAAAGTAGCCGGGGCCGAAAGTCACAAGACCCAAATTTTTTTTTCCTATCACTATGTTTCGGGTTACATGTTCGGGCCGGCGATTCAATTCGGGCCGGGTCAAACAAATCAACAATAAATAAATCTAAATATCTAATTATCTATGATGATCCGAGAGAAAAATGGTAAGTACCTGGAAAAAGAATTACAACTCAGCCCGACGACCTTCCCGTGAATTTGAGCAACCTAACAAAATTAAATTTAAAAAGATAATCAGTGTGTCAATATGATTAAATTACTAAATTATTCCAATTTGTAGAGTGACCAACACGGTCAAAATTTAAAATTAGTTAGGTTTCCTAAAAACTTACTCACATTGTTTCTGCATTCTTCTCATCCTTCTCAAAATTAACTCGAATTTGAAACACCTAAAAGATAACACCCACAAAGAGAAAACATTAAGAAACCTCAATTGGGACAACAATGACCAAGAAAACACAAATTCTAGGTGTTTGGGATTTACTTATTTAAACACAATTTCACCCTAAGATAAACAATTAAGCATAAGTAGTTTTTTTCATCCAAACACTCCATAAATCATAAATCATACTTGAAATTATCAAATCAATGAATCATAATCATACTTCAAATTATTAAATCAATGAATCCATAAGTAAATCATACTAACTTACTACTTAGTACCTTACCAAGAAGGCAAGAAATCAAGAATTGTCTTGTTAGTAGCCCCCTTTGTGACGTTTGCTTTCTTGTTCATCATCATTTCTTTTCTCTTGTTCATCATCAATTCTTTTGAAAAAAGAACTAATAGTTAAACTTTTTAACTTTCCTATGATATGCCTAACAAAAAATATGTATATTAGATTGTATTAACAATTCTCTTGTTCATCATCATTAATCAATAATCCTAATCATAATCCATTAAGTTTTTAACCCTAATATTTAACAAGAATACAAGAATTGAGTGGATATTAAGAATGCAAGAAATTAAGGCTAGTATTCAGTAACAAACTAACAAGAATCAAGAATGCAAGAAATCAAGAAATTAGGGGCTAGTATTCAGTAACAAACTACAGACAGCAGACTTACAGCCGATTAGCCGAACATGGGGGAACAGGCCGGACGGCCGGTGGCGTCTGGCGAGCAGGTGGAAGCCGGAGCAGCGGTGGTGACTCAAGCCGGAGCGGCGGCGGCGACTCAGTTCAGCTTTCAGCAGCGATTTGGGATTTTGGGGGAAAATGGGTCTGGTTAAGTTTCAATGTCTCGGGATTGATCGATCGATTTTTTTTAGGGAAAATGAAGTTAGGGTAAATTAATTTTGAATTTTTTATTTTCCCCCTAAACTTACACATTTATTTGTTAAATGGACAATCTATTTTTTTTATTTCCTACCCATAACTTATCGAATCAATCTGAACAGAGCAATTAACTAAAATTTTTAAGGATAAAAAAGTCTTCAAGAAAGGTGAGCTAGTTTGGGAAGGATTGGATGGGAGGAATACAACATTATCAACGTCACTCCAGAGACTCTATTTAAGATTCAAGATGATACTGATGTGCCTCTATCCTATTATACAGGAATTCTTGGTATGTTTTATGTTTAAATTGATTTTGGTTTGAATATGTGTGTATTAGCAGACAAGTATGTTGCATGTTTATTAAGTAGGGTGTTCATAAACCTTTGAACCGGCCGAATTGTCCAAACTGAAGAAAGTCGGCCGGTTCAAGATTCAAACGGTTCGGTTGTCGCAATTTAACTAGTTAAATACATAAATGATAGAATTCAGGCTGCAGGGAAATCATAACCATGTGCAATTGCAAAGAGGATTAGAAATTATGGTCCTTGTAATAAAGGATGGTCAATAATATTGTCTATTACTATGATACCATGTGTAATGGAATCACTAAAAAATAAATAATGTTCCGAACAATCACTAAGATGTGTAGTCAAAGGCGGCAAAGGAGTCCCAAAGTGCAGCACCTTAATAACGCGTTGCATCCATTAAGACGCACAAGCACTAAAGAATTTGAAATTACAGGCCAAAATCTGAAAATAATATAAATCAACCTAAACTAGATTAAACTAACCTCAAACATGTCTAAAACAGCTAAAAATGTCTAAAACAAAAGGCCTAAACTTACACAAGCCAAAAACAGTCTAAACTAATCTAAAACAACCTAAACTAGATTAAACCAACCTCAAACATGTCTAAAACAGCTAAAAAGGATATGGAATAGACGTGCGCCTTACTTGTCTCGAGCGCGCGCCTTTTAAGCACCTAGGCTCAAGGCTCATCCTTTGTGCCTTAAGTACACCTTTGACTACCTATATGAAAAATAAGCACTAGTAATTAGAAGAGGCCAAGAGCATTCTTCATGTGTCTTACCTTTTCTTGGAGGAGGGGATGTCCACCTACATATTTAAAAATGGTCGAATCAGGTTTTGTTTTATCTCATAACATGTCAAACGAGTAAAATGAAAAAATACAGCTAAGGAAAACATGTCAAATAAGGCAGAGAACAGTAAGAGTGTACTTTTAATGCATACAATCTCATAAATCGTTTTATTCTGAATAAAATAACTTCTGTAATCATGTCTGACGGAAATATATGTAAGAAGAATTGGACAAAAAATGTTTCGGGTCAACCTGACACTGTAAGCCCATTTTCACACCACTATCATCCTCTCCTGATTTCTATCTTTGGATTGTTTCTAGGTATGCCTGGTATGACCGCTTATGCTGGTTTCTATGAGATTTGTGCTCCAAAGAAAGGGGAGTATGTCTTTGTTTCAGCAGCTTCTGGTGCAGTTGGTCAGTTTGCAAAGTTGTCAGGATGTTATGTTGTTGGGAGTGCTGGTACAAAAGAAAAGGTCTGTGTTTTTAAACTTTTACCATAGTTAATACTTATATAATTGATAATTTGATAGGCTTACATTTATCTCTCTTCTTTAAGAAATTTGGTATATATTGGTTTCTCTTCTTATCTTCATATTACATAAGAAAGACTATTAATTCCTTACCACATCGTAAATATTTTCATTCTTACTAGTGAATGATGTCGCGCGTTGTGGTGGTGATATTGACGTGATTAACATACAAACACTTAATACAAATTTGCATAATACTTAAAAGTTTATGTACACAATAGTGGAAACATACAAACACAAAATACAATATAATATATATTATTTTACATGCGCGTATTTTAAAAGTTTACATATATATATGTTCAGTTAAGTTTGGTTTCTTCAATTTTCAAAAAATACAAAACCAAACCATCGGTTATTTGTTTGGGTCGATTTTTTCGGTCCAGTTTTTTCGGTTAATTCAGTTTATGTTTAATTTTTTGGTTTTGTGCTCAACCTAGTGAGTGTTGACATAACTCGATTTCAAATAAAATTCATATCGAAACATAGATAAAAGTAAGTATGTTGCAATGGTATATTAAAATTTTCATATAATATTATATATCAAAAGTTATAAAAAAAGCTAAATTGTATTTAAAAGTAAAAAATTGTTAATTAGTAATTTCTCCACGCGCGATGCAGTGGGAGCATAATACAAAATAAAAGATATATATTTACAAAAGTATCAAGTTTAAAGTTGACCCATGTAACCAAAAAGTAAAGCCGTGACATTCCCAAAACGATGTCGACACGTGTTTTTTACATCGATAATAGTTATGTAAGGCCTTGTTTGGTAGCCTGTCATTAAGAGGCTAGCTCTTAATGGTTCAAAGCCTCTTAATGGTTAAGAGGTAACCTTAAGTCTGAATGGTTAAGAGGTAACATCTTAATGGTAAGTCCTCACAAGTTACATGGCCCCTTACCTCTTAATCATTAAGAGGCTTTGAACCATTAAGAGGTAGCCTTTTAATGACTATAAGATGCTACCAAACAACCCCTAAGTTATTATGAAAATGAGTGCCGCATCTATCATTCCACTGGGCCATGAAATATAGTAGGCAATTTAAAGAACGCAAATAAAAATAATAATATTATTATTAATAGGATTATTGGATTTTAATAATCCTACCTTTTACCAATTGGCCGATAATAATCCCAACTGAGAATATTCTTACCACTGGTCCCTACTTTCAAACTATTTTTTTACATTGGACCCCCCGTTAAAAAAACTTAACGCCGTTAGAGTTTATATGACGTGGACATCTGCAAACCGCCGGAAAGTCGAGCCAAGCTAGCAGTGGTCTCGTGGTGGCTTTTGAAATTGGCTCTGGTGGTGTTTAACTGGTCTCGTGGGTCCGGAAAGTCCAAACAGAGAAAACGGTGGTGTTTAACGAGACCAGTTAAACACCACCAAAGCCAATTTCAAAAGCCAACACGAGACCATTGCTAGCTTGGCTCGACTTTCCGGCGGTTTGCAGATGTCCATGTCATATAAACTCTAACGGCGTTAAGTTTTTTTAACGAGGAGTCCAATGTAAAAAAATAGTTTGAAAGTAGGGACCGGTGGTAAGAATATTCTCAGTTGGGATTATTATCGGCCAATTGGTAAAAGGTGGGATTATTAAAATACAATAATCCTTATTAATATGAAAAGAACAATATAATAATAATAGTAATGAAATAATAATATTTAAAAATATATAAATAATAAGGAAAAGTAAAAAGTAATACAATAAAATAACAAAAGTAGAAAGTAAGTCATTAAAAATGGTAACAACACATTTGAATATATTGTCACAACAGGAGCAACAATATGGTAACAAAATGAGTGTGGGAAGCTGGGGTGGTTGGATTTAAAACCTACCACCTTGTCTTTGGAGGCCAAAGGTACATATTAGTTGCGCGGCTTGTAATTTGTGAATATAAAATGTTTAAATAATAAGAATTAGTTAATAAAAAATAATTAAATTACTATTCACTCAAGCTGGTAATTATATATATTTATTATTATAATTGTAATATTAAAAACCTGATAATTTTTGTTTTCTTTAACCCAATCATTTTCGTATGTGCATTTTATCACCCAAGGTTGATCTATTGAAGAATAAATTTGGATATGATGAAACGTTTAACTACAAGGAAGAGCAAGATCTAGAAGCAACTCTAAAGAGGTTAGCGTGAAACATAGTTGTCACCCAAGATTAAATTAAAGAATAAAAGTTAAAAAGAAAACGGGCAAAACCCGTTGAAAGGTGCACAAATTGTAAATTTAGTGCATACAGCCTCTTAACACGTCTTTAAAAAAAATATCAATTAAATAATATAATAATTGTATTTGTATTTGACACACTAAATATTTATAAAAAAAAAGTTTTTGCAAAAGTTATGTACAACATGTTTCAGGTCAACACAACAAACCCGGTTCATTTTGAACCTTTATAAAAAGTACCCATTTTGGCACAAATCAACACCTCTAACCAAGATTAAGCGGGATTGTTGTCGGATTAGTTTTTTGAGATGTTTTTTTTAATTTAATGTGTCAGGGATGGAATTGATATTTACTTTGAAAACGTTGGAGGAAAGATGTTGGAGGTTGTACTCGCAAATATGAGATTAAATGGTCGGATTTCAGCTTGCGGGATGATTTCACAATACAATCTAGAGCAAGGGGATGGGGTGCGCAACCTGTTTCACATAATAACAAAAAGTGTGCGCATGCAAGGGTTCATGGTGACTGATTACTTTCACATGTATCCAAAGTATATGGAAATGATTATGCCTTTGATCAAACAAGGGGAGATTTGTTACATTGAAGATGTTGCAGAAGGGCTCGCGAGTGCACCTGCGGCTTTGGTTGGGCTGTTTTCTGGTAGAAATGTAGGGAAGCAAGTGGTGGTTGTGACTCGTGAATGAGTCGAGTCTATTTCTTCAGGCTTTAGCTTTGGATGCTATATACATATACATATAAATAAGATATGTGTTATTACAAATTATGATTATTAGAGATATATCTGCTTTTATATATTTATTATATATTTTGAGTTTAGTGATAATCATTATTAATAGTTGGTTAATTCTATATTTATCCTTTATTATTATCTCTATAAAAGAGATCTTGATGAGTTATTCAGAAATATATAAAAACATTATTCATCAATATAATATTATTTCGTTTCTATTTTGTGAATTCTATCAATGATCATGGGTCGGGTTGACCAGCTTTACAACATTATTTCAAGACTTGAGACAAAATCAATCCTAATTAATGTAGAAGGGAAATTTGATTTTTTGTTTTTTATAATGATCCTTATATAGATTAATCAAAATTGTCTTTAAAAGTTCTCAAGTTTCTTTATGATTATGTTTGTGTATCTTTCATTCAGACTATCATGTTCTTTTCGTAAGTGATATATGTACATCTTTAAGTTGCAAATCATAAGAAGTATAACGAAAAAACTATTGTTTTATACTCGTTAATTTGATACTCGTCTTGTTATAAATTTAAGAAAAAACTTTATGGTACTCATGTTTTTCTTCGAATCCAACTATATGGTCTTCTTGATTGATCAGCTTGGAACTCAGTTTCTTTGCATTAGAGTATCACATTTAAAATCGAAGGAAATAGTTTAAGGTGTAACATCCCGATTTTTTTGGGAATAAAATATAAAATCATATTAATTTATATTATGATTTAATAAGATTGGAAAGTTACGAGACTTTTGAATGAGTTTATGTGTTGGGAGTCTAGTTAAAAAGTTTAAAGATGTGGTTTATTTGAAATAAAATTGAGGGGGTCAAATTGTACAAAATTGAAACCTAACTTATAAATTATGAAACTAGAAGGAGTAGTTTTGCCAATCCTTGAAAGAAAACAAAATAAGGGGTCAAAGGGGCTAGAACTTTATTTTTTGGTCAAAATTAGTGTGTGAAGTGTGTATGAAGAAAAACCGACGGGAGAGATGGAGATGAAGAGAAGATGGAGACTTTCTTCATAATTGAAGGAGGAGAACACGAATTTGGGATGTGTTTGATGTGTTGCAAAACACGTAGGTTTATCACATATTTATCAGGTTTTATTGCAAATTCGGTAGATTATGATACTTATTGAGTTATATGTTGGATTTGCAGGTATCGGTGAAGAAGCGAAGTCATTTGAGAAGAAAACCGGGTCCAAGACGGAGGTTGGAGAGAAGGTTTAAAAGATTATGAGATTGAAGATCGTAGAGGACCGCTAAGCAAGTGGTAGTTGTCCGCTATCCAGCTTTGTACCATTAATGGCGTGTCATTCCAAGCCCGTGTGTCAGGAGGCCCTTTGCGGACCGCTAAGCCTTTGGTAGCGGTCCGCTACCAATGTGTTGGGCCAGAAACCCTAATTTTTATTATTTAAGCATATGAGTGGCTTTTCTTGGAAGTTACGCATTATTGAAGACTGAAAGCGGCTAAGGACGACTAGGAACAAGATTTCTTGGAGTTTGGAGCCTATTAGAAGCATTGGAGTGAAGATTGTGGTTTTATTCGGTTTGAAATCATTCCATTTTTGTTACTCATTTGTTTCCAAAACTTTGTTTGATTATGTTTCTGTTTGATTTTGGTTTTATGATGCTTCTGAGTACTATGAGTGGCTAATCCCCAATAATCACCTAGGTTGGATTGATGATTGGCATGTTTTGATGTTATTTTTTTGTTTTTGAACTTCTATAATCGTTTGGTAATCTTAGAACCTGATTTTAATTATGATGTTTATGGATATGCATGTTGTATTTGGTTTGATTTATGTTGCTATGCTTATTCTTGCTTGATTTTGTATCTTCTAGGTTAGGTATTGCATGTTAGGGTTGTTTACTTTGTGTTTGCAATTCTAGACTATGATTAGAGATAATCTTAGGAGTTGTGGTGGTAGTTTTAGTACAAAATCAGTGTGCTACCGTGTCTAGAACATAGGAGTGATAGACATTGCTTAGAACCTCCTACCCATTGCTTGTTTGGCTTGGATTACGCGAGAGCGATTTTTGCCTTTCATTTGTGGTGTAAGTGTTTTCGGCTATTCATCTATATTAGATTTGAGTTGTCCTTTGCTCTGGATTGTGGACCACAGTCTTTCACGGCATTGTGAGTGGAGAGCCTAAAGGTAATCCCTCATTAGACATTTTATCAAACTGTTGGATATATGATGTCTGATCGTCAATTAAGTCAGCGTTACTGTTATGAGTTAAATTTCGAGCAGGATCCTGAATGATGCATGATCCGGAATCCAAGATCCTGGTAACTTCGGTATCCTGAATATTAATGCTACTGACGGCTATTTGTCCTCTATTTCTTTTATATGCACAGGTAAAACGTGTTGACTCATTTTGTCTCTGAAAAATCGAACGAGAAGTCAAAGAGAACGTGTAAAACTTGCGAGAGGAGCTCAATAACGGCATATTTGAAGACCGAGTAAAGCTCCGGGATCCTCGGAAAGTTAGTTAGGATCATTTTTGTATTTAATCAGCGGCTTGATCGATTAGCAACACACACAATTCACTTAGCATTACTAAACACTCGCGAGAAGCTCTGTAACACTTAGTATTCGATCATTTGCTGCTCAACACTTGTAATTATTTATCATTTATTGAATAAACGAGGCGGGTGTCGATTGTCACCTCCCGAGGTTTTATGCCGGAGATCTTGAACGATCAAGGGCTTTCCTCGTAAACAACCGTGTCACTCTTTACGTTTTTGTATTGTTTCACATTGATTTTACAAGCACGCTATCTCACTTACGAAATTTGGTTACAAAGTTAGTTTAAATAATTTTTACCCAAAACAATTTGGCGCCCACCATGGGGCAAGTGGTGCTTTTTATCCTCAAATTTTTACTAAAGTTTGTGTTCAATCACTATCTTTCCAACTTATTTAAAAAATGTCGTCCCAATCCAAAAACGTTTCTACCTCTGCTACATCTTCAAGCTCTGGGTTTAACAACCCTATTCCTCCCCCTCCGTCATTCCAAAAGAAAAATGATAGTCAATCGAAGAAAACTGTTTCAGCGGGTTTTTCGGGATCCGGGACACCTGTTGGAGGACCTGTGCTAGTTTCAAATGATGATATCCTCAATCTGTTCTCAGAAGTGAAGCAACAGATGGAACAATAGAAGAAAACTAATCAGATGTTGTTCAGAGAGCTTGAAAGGGTCAAAGAATCCAAGAAACCGATGGAAGTGACGACCCCGTTGAAGTCAAGGATCTTGGATTTTAATTATTCGGGATCCCCAGGAGTCCATAGGGGAGATTTTCTTCCCATGCATTCTGGAATCACTACAGCTGGCCCAACTCTGGCTGTTAGAGTTACAACAAATCAGGATCTTGGAGTTACTCCGGGATCATCATCCCAAAATCCTGAGAACGGTAACACTTTCATCCAATTTTCCAATACTAACGAATTTGCGCAGGATACGGGGATCACTTCGTCCATGGCCAAGGAGTTGGAGAAATTAAGAGAGATGATCTCCAGCGTACTAGGCGTGGTCCAACCGATACCGGAGATGTCTTTTACCAGTCACAGGATCTCCAAATTTGCTCCACCAATTTGTGATGCTGAGATCCCCAAGCGCTTCCAGACTGCCAACATGAAACTATATGACGGAACTACAGATCCTGAGGAACATGTGGCGCAATATAGAGAAAGGATGGAGATCAACCCCATCCCTTTGGACCTAAAGGAAGCTTGTCTATACAAGGGCTTCGGCTCTACCTTAACATGATCAGCCTTGAAATGGCTACTTAATGTTCCTCCATATTCCATTACTTCATTTGCTCATTTAATTAACATGTTTAACAATCAATTCTCTTGCAGTAGAACTTTCGAAAGATTAACAAGTGACTTATACAGGATAATTCAGAATCCCGAAGAATCCCTCCGAGACTATGTTAGCAAATTTGGTCGAGAATCCCTGGATATCCAGAGACTTGACGTCGCCAATGTTGTCCAAGCATTCAAGATGGGACTAAGGAAGGATTCTCAATTCTATGAAGACCTTGTCATGAATCCTTGCAGGAATCTCGATGAAGTCAGGAACCGGGCACTAAGGTTCATTAGGCTGGAGGATGATAAGAAGATCCAACAAAGGGTAGATGCTCCGAACAGCTACACTCAACCAAACCGGAAAGCCAAATCCGCACCTTTTAAATCGTACAGATCTAAACCGTATTCTAAGCCGGACAATCACAGGGTCAACGCCGTAGAAGATGACGAAGACGAGGAAGAATATTCTAAGTTGTCTAAATACTGTATTTCTCTTGATACAACTGGTTTACTATTTGCTATGTAGGATCTTGGAGAAAAAGCCAGGTGGCCTTGCAAATTTGACAGGAACTCAGGAGGAAAGGACAAGTGATGGTTATTTTGTACGATCTTGCTTGTTTGTTTAATGCACGATCTTATACATTACTATTACTAACTTGTGGTGTTGAAACACCTTAGGTATAGCTAACATAAGAGATGAATCAATGTTGGAGGTAGGGAAGTCGGTGTTTGATGATCAAGATCTTGAAGTGATTCTTGGATGACACATCTCGTAAACACACAAACGAGAATATGTGTTGGAGATCAAGGCCTCGGGAAGAAGCGTGAACACCGCCATGTGTAGTTAACTTTTTTTTTTGTCAAATGTCATTGGTCAACGAGCCGAGCCGAGTCGAGCCCGAGCCTAGCACTAGTCGAGCTTGGCTCGTAGGATTATCCTGAAGCTTGAGCTTGAGCTCTGCTCGGTTCGAGCCTATAATTTTTGGATCGAGCTCGTCTCGTGGAATGAAAATAAAGCTCGAGATCGGCTCAACAAGGCTCGATTTCATTCAAGACTATTAAACGAGCAAAAGCTCGGCTCGAACTCGGTTATAGGAAGCCTTAAACGATCTAAAGCTCGGCTCGAGCTCGATTTGACGGGTTAAATTGAATAATATATTAAATATATAAAAATAATAAAATAAAATTTTACTAGGCTCGTTAAGACTCGTGAGCCTAAACGATCTTAAAAGGCAAAGCTTGGGCTCGGGCTCGATAACTAAACAAGCCATATTTTAGGCTCCAGATCGGGATCGGGCTCGGGCTCATTAAGGCTCGGCTCGTTCGAGCTTTTCAAACCAAATTTCATTGGTTTTAACTTGTTGTAAATTTAAGGTGACATTAATCGGATAACGAAAGTAAATCTTATGACGTTGATGTATAAAGAAATTTTTTGGACCTATTTTCCGCATAAATAAATAAATGACGTTGAGTCTTTGTAAAAATTAGGGTGTTACATAATGTCAAGCTCATGGTTGTGGATCACATTTCAATCTCTGTTTTACACTTTAAATATTCCGTGATACCACATTTAACCTTATGCACTAGTTATGGTTAAATATTTTAATATGATTTATGATACATGATCTATCTATACTGTTCGTGTTATGATTTGGCCTACTCTAGGAAATAGTTTTCTTCCTTTACTCGCTTATTGATGAGTGATTTCTTATGGGCGATTCTAACCACACACGGAATATTGCTAATTGGACCCGCCACCGCCTTATACGCCCTCGTATAGGGCAATACGAGGGCGTATAGAATTCAGTCACTGCCAACAGAATGCCACGTGTCATTCTCTGTCTGGCGGCTGGTCCAATACGTGGCGTATTGACCTATACGCAGCGTATGAGGCACGGGTTATATTTTTGCTTTAAAAGTTGGAAGAGTTGAACGTTTATGAATCCTATACGTGGCGTATTGACCTATACGCCACGTATAGGTATTTTTTATTTAATTATAATTTTTTTTTTATATTTTGTTTATTTTTATTTTAATTTATATAATTTTGTTAATATAAGTTTGTTATCTATTTATAAATTTTATATATATTTTTTTTAAACATTTGTTATATTTTTACAGTATAAACAAGCAAAGTATTAAACATTACAAACCAAACAAAATATTAAACATTACAACCAAACAAATTAACTAAACATTATATACATTACATCAAAAAATTAAATATATATACATCAAAATGTTTTACATACATAACAACGAAAGAAACAAAATACAAATAAAATAACTAAAGCTAAGCGGGTCCGCCGTCACCCTGACCGCCTCCGCCCTCATCCTGACCCGCCACGCCCTCATCCTGAACGGGGTCGTACGGATAATGACGTCGCGGTGGTAGTGGGCGTGGCTCGATGCCAGCGGCTCGTGACAGATAAACGATCTGTCCAACCGCCCACATCATCAGGTCCTCCATGCGATCGAGTTGACGACCATGTCGCCGTGAGTCGGCAACAAGGCCATCAAGCAATGCCTGGGTAGCCCTCTCCAGCCTAACAGACCGACGTACGTGTCGGGGATGCTGTGGCGGATGGTCGTGAATGGCCTCGACGTGCGGCGGCCCGTCCTCCATCGCCACACCATGTAGCGGTTGAGGCATAGGCGGGTCCCCCTGTCCAGGCATCTGCGGCAACGGCACCGGGACCCAAACCTGGTCCTGGACGGCCCCTACGAACCGAAGGCCCTGCGGGAATCGGTGCGTGATGCGCATGCCGCTCGCCGTGCGACGGTCTAATCGGACAAGGAGAATGGCCGGTGACATCGCAGGCTCATGCACGTCAAATGGTGTAACCGAGCGCATGATCTGCGTGATGAAAGCACCGCCATACAAAAGCCCGCGCTTCTGCCGCATATAGGCATATGCAAAATAAAGCGCAAGGCACGTCGATAGGTTGCACCGCCTGCCAGTAAGCAGACAAAAGAGAAAGAAGAGGTCTCTATCGGTGCACCACTCACGGCTTTTCAGACGCGGTGCGATCGACGTCGAAATAAGCCGGTGCAGATATCTATACAAAGGGTCTCTAATACCCGAGACCCTCCCCTTGGTAACCAACCAAGGTCTATCTGAAATCAAGCCCCAAAAAACAAGGAGTTCCTCCTTGTCCACCTCCGTCTGTAACATCCCGAGTTTTAGAGCACGAGAGAATTCATGAGAAATTAAAACTTAAATAAAAAGAAAGGAAGCGGGCTTGGGCCGGGGTGTGTGGGCCGAAAGGGGAAGGGTTTGGGCCCTTATAGGCCTCAAGAACAACCCAAAGGCCTCATTTCCATCCTCATTTCCGGATTCTAGAGAGAGAGTGAGAGAGAGACTAGAGAGAGAAAGTCCCGGTTTTTGGATTAGAGCCTCAAGGATCGTTAGCATGAGTCTCGTGGGTGTTTAGCAACGAAAAGAAAGTGATTACAGGTAACCGATTCTCCTAGATCTGAGTTTTAGTTCATTTTTGGGTTTTTTCGGGTTTTGGGTGAAGAGGTTATGTTTAATCGGATGAAACTGAAGGATAAGCATAGATTTGAGTTCCTTAATGGAAAACGAACGTTTTGAATGCAAACAGGTTCGGGATCTTGAAGTGATCAGACCCGAATGCGAAAGTTAGGGTTTTTCGCCAAGAACAGGTCGTGCGCACTTGCTAAGTGCGCACCGAGCAGGTCCTGCGCACTTGCTAAGTGCGCAGGAAGAGGGACCTGCGTACTTGCTAAGTGCGCAGGAAGAGGAACCTGCGCACTTGCTAAGTGCGCAGGAAGGGAAGTCTGCGCACTTGCTAAGTGCGCAGGAAGCAGAGTCTGCGCACTTGCTAAGTGCGCAGGCATCAGGCTGGTAAAGTCAGTATAGTCGCCTAAATCAGAATGGTTAAACCACTTAGTGTTGAGTTAAGTCTGATACGTGTCAATTGTTATGATTGATCAGATTGTGTGAGATACAGTAGACAACTGCAGCTAAGATACCAGGTGAGTTCTAATCCCCTTTTTGCCTTCTTTAGGGGTGGTGTGCATACTTAGTGTAAAGTGTTTATTATATTTTATATATTATAAACTGAAGAGAAAAGTTATGTTTTAGTGAAAGGTTTAAAAGAGGCAAAAGTATGTTTTCAGTAAAGTAAGATATATCATTTGGCAAGCGTTTACTATATTTTCATATACATAAACAAAGGCATGATATATGTGCTAGTATGTTTTCAGTAAAATAAGATATATCATTTGGTAAGCGTTTACTATATTTTCGTATACATAAACAAAGGCATGATATATATGATAAGCTATGTTTCAGAAAGTAAGATGTATTTTATGATAAGCTATGTTTCAGTAAAAGCAAAGATATATCATTTGGCAAGCGTTTACTATATTTTTATATACATAAACAAAGGCATGATATATGTGTTAAGATATATTTCAGTAAAAGCAAAGATATATCATTTGGCAAGCGTTTACTATATTTTTATATACATAAACAAAGGCATGATATATGTGTTAAGATATATTTCAGTAAAAGCAAAGATATATCATTTGGCAAGCGTTTACTATATTTTTATATACATAAACAAATGCATGATATATGTGTTAAGATATATTTCAGTAAAAGCAAAGATATATCATTTGGCAAGCGTTTACTATATTTTTATATACATAAACAAAGGCATGATATATGTTAAGTTATGAACAAGATTTTCAGAAAGATTTATGAACAGTAAAGTGAACAGTTTTCCTTCGAGAATATGTACCAGCTATAAAGGTCCTTGGGACAGATGTTACTTGTATAAGATGTCAGATATGGGTTCTACCCATTAGTAAGAACCTTTGGGTTCGTTAACGGTTGTACAACTGGGATGAGTGACGGCGGTTGCTCGGGAGGTCCACGCAACCTCCCCTTAGCGTTAAGCGGTATTGTCGGTTCATGGATGTAAGCCATGGGGGCATTGACCAGGGTATTTTCGGTTCATGGATGTAAGCCATGGGGGCATTGACCAGGTACTCGTCGGTTCATGGACGTTAGCCATGGGGGCGGTACAGTAGTGACAAGAAATTGACGGATAAGCGGTATTGTCGGTTCATGGTCGTTGATCATGGGGGCATTGACCAGGTACTTGTCGGTTCATGGATGTAAGCCATGAGGGCAGTACAGTAAAGAGGAATTGACGGTTTATTATACGTTTTAAACTGTTTGAAAAGTAAAGTGTGTTAAGTCTAGCCTTAATGGCAGTATATATGTTTTGAAAAGTGTAGTATGTAAAGTTTTGCCTTAAGGGCAGTATGTATGTATGTAATAGTAAATCTTTTGTATAATTGATTTAAAGTAAACGTTAGAACTCACTCAGCGTTGCTGATTTTTAGTATGTACATCAGTTAAGTGTAGGTGGCAGTAGATGGAAGTGGATGCTTGGCTTGGCAAGAAGAGTTACCCGAAGACCAGCAGTTGGCATCCTGTTTATGTTTTCTTTTGATTATGTTGATTAAGACAAGTTTCAGTTGTATTTGACAAGTTATGTTTAGACATGTTATGTTTCCGCTGCGTATGTAGAGATTTAAATCGTTTCCGCTGTGTTAATGAATGTCTTATGTTTAAAAGTGTTATGTGTTGATGAGTAAATCCAATAAGTGAGGGCTCACGGGTTTGGGGCCTCACAAGTTGGTATCAGAGCCCTAGTTTGAGAGATTTGGACATCTCCGATGTTCAGACTTAAACTGAGAATGGGACAAGTAGCGGATGCCAGTAACGGGTAACTCAAGCCAAAGCATCAGAAGCGTATAGTAAGTAAAGTTTATTTCCTAGTTTTAGAGTGTCAAGATAAGAATAGAGGCTTTAGTGGAATCATGAAAGCGAATAAATGGAAAAAGACAAGTGATGTAATGGTTAATTGCAGATGGCCAGTGTATATTAACATCTTACCTTACTTATTGTGTTCTACATATTCCCTAGCATGCTGAAATTAAATCCCTTTGTTCCCTATCTTTCAGTTAGAAATGGCAAGACGTGGAGGAACTAGAGGAAGTGGAGGAGGAAGACGTGGTGGACGTACAGGCCTCCGCGGTGGAACTAGCATAAATCAAATGATCGAGGGGAGTGTTCACACTACCCATACTGACACAGAGGTTAGTCAGCACAATGCTGAACATGTGGAAGGAGATGACCCACCGTTTGAGTTTGAACCAGCCGTACAAGCGGCTATTGGCCGTGAGTTTACCCGACTGCTGAAGGATACCTTACCAGCCATACTGGACAAAGCCTTGAGGAAAGCCAAGGAGAGCCCTAACACAACTGAAGAGCCTGTGGTGCTTCCAGCTACGGGAGGACCAGTTCTGGTAGAGAATATTGCACCGCCTACTCGCGGGTGCAATTACAAGGCATTTCGTGGTTGTGATCCCCCTGAGCTAACTGGGGAGAAAGAAGCAGCTGGTACTTTAGATTGGATCAATGGCATGGAATCCACCATCCGCCTCAGTGACTGCCGACCGGATCAAGCGGTCATGTTCGCAGCTAAGTCACTGAAGGGGGAGGCAGCACACTGGTGGGAGACTGTGAAGCAGGCAAAGGGTGACCAAGCGGTCGAGCAAATGAGGTGGAATGATCTGAAGGCGTTAGTAATTTCGAAGTTCTTCCCTAAGAATGAAGTCCACAAGGTGGAGAGAGAGTTCCTGACTTTGCAAGCCGGACTCATGACTCACAGACAATATACTTCCAAGTACAACGAACTGGCATGCCTGGTGCCTCATCTTGTAACCACAGAAGAGAGGAGGATTCATTATTATATCCAAGGGTTACCTCCAAAGATACGTACATTTGTAAATGCCAACACACCGAGTACCTTTGAGTCGGTGGTTGTTCTGAGCGGAGTCGTCTATGATGACATTGCCTCTGAAGTCATTGCTGAAGCACCCAAGAAACAAGCAGCTAAGCGAACTGCTGAGGAACTCCAGGGTCCTAACGATAGGAGGGCAAGGGTAGAAGCTGAGGGTCTATGCGGAAAATGTGGAAGGAGACATGGAGGTGAATGTAAAGCGGGTCAGGTGGGATGTTTCAGGTGTGGCAGGTTTGGACACCAATCGCGGGACTGCCCGGAAAGGCCAAGATGCCACAATTGTGGGGAACAGGGACACAGGAGCCGAGATTGCAGGAAACCCAAGAAAGCGGAAGCGGGAGGATCCGGAAAGGGTAAGGCTGCAGAGAAGGAACCTTACATCAACAAGGCCACAGCAAGGGTTTACCAGATGACTCAGTAAGGTACGTTGCAAGCTCTTATTTGTTATATGGCAAGTTTATGTTATTATTTCCTTACTAAATTAGTTAGCCCCATTAGTCTAGATGCCTTAGAATTTGAGATAGCCTAAGGTCAAGCTCTCAGTGGTAGTTAATCACAATGGCCTTCATGACCAAGCTGCCTTGCATAGCTACGATTTATGCCACCCATTCTGTGATTTGCTATCAGTATAGCTTATGGCAGGTTTCGAGGACGAAACCTATTGTAAGGAGGGTAGACTTGTAACATCCCGAGTTTTAGAGCACGAGAGAATTCACGCGGAATTAAAACTTAAATAAAAAGAAAGGAAGCGGGCTTGGGCCGGGGTGTGTAGGCCGAAAGGGGAAGGGTTTGGGCCCTTATAGGCCTCAAGAACAACCCAAAGGCCTCATTTCCATCCTCATTTCCGGATTCTAGAGAGAGAGTGAGAGAGAGACTAGAGAGAGAAAGTCCCGGTTTTTGGATTAGAGCCTCAAGGATCGTTAGCATGAGTCTCGTGGGTGTTTAGCAACGAAAAGAAAGTGATTACAGGTAACCGATTCTCCTAGATCTGAGTTTTAGTTCATTTTTGGGTTTTTTCGGGTTTTGGGTGAAGAGGTTATGTTTAATCGGATGAAACTGAAGGATAAGCATAGATTTGAGTTCCTTAATGGAAAACGAACGTTTTGAATGCAAACAGGTTCGGGATCTTGAAGTGATCAGACCCGAATGCGAAAGTTAGGGTTTTTCGCCAAGAACAGGTCGTGCGCACTTGCTAAGTGCGCACCGAGCAGGTCCTGCGCACTTGCTAAGTGCGCAGGAAGAGGGACCTGCGCACTTGCTAAGTGCGCAGGAAGAGGAACCTGCGCACTTGCTAAGTGCGCAGGAAGGGAAGTCTGCGCACTTGCTAAGTGCGCAGGAAGCAGAGTCTGCGCACTTGCTAAGTGCGCAGGCATCAGGCTGGTAAAGTCAGTATAGTCGCCTAAATCAGAATGGTTAAACCACTTAGTGTTGAGTTAAGTCTGATACGTGTCAATTGTTATGATTGATCAGATTGTGTGAGATACAGTAGACAACTGCAGCTAAGATACCAGGTGAGTTCTAATCCCCTTTTTGCCTTCTTTAGGGGTGGTGTGCATACTTAGTGTAAAGTGTTTATTATATTTTATATATTATAAACTGAAGAGAAAAGCTATGTTTTAGTGAAAGGTTTAAAAGAGGCAAAAGTATGTTTTCAGTAAAGTAAGATGTATCATTTGGCAAGCGTTTACTATATTTTCATATACATAAACAAAGGCATGATATATGTGCTAGTATGTTTTCAGTAAAGTAAGATATATCATTTGGTAAGCGTTTACTATATTTTCGTATACATAAACAAAGGCATGATATATATGATAAGCTATGTTTCAGAAAGTAAGATGTATTTTATGATAAGCTATGTTTCAGTAAAAGCAAAGATATATCATTTGGCAAGCGTTTACTATATTTTTATATACATAAACAAATGCATGATATATGTGTTAAGATATATTTCAGTAAAAGCAAAGATATATCATTTGGCAAGCGTTTACTATATTTTTATATACATAAACAAAGGCATGATATATGTGTTAAGATATATTTCAGTAAAAGCAAAGATATATCATTTGGCAAGCGTTTACTATATTTTTATATACATAAACAAATGCATGATATATGTGTTAAGATATATTTCAGTAAAAGCAAAGATATATCATTTGGCAAGCGTTTACTATATTTTTATATACATAAACAAAGGCATGATATATGTTAAGTTATGAACAAGATTTTCAGAAAGATTTATGAACAGTAAAGTGAACAGTTTTCCTTCGGGAATATGTACCAGCTATAAAGGTCCTTAGGACAGATGTTACTTGTACAAGATGTCAGATATGGGTTCTACCCATTAGTAAGAACCTTTGGGTTCGTTAACGGTTGTACAACTGGGATGAGTGACGGCGGTTGCTCGGGAGGTCCACGCAACCTCCCCTTAGCGTTAAGCGGTATTGTCGGTTCATGGATGTAAGCCATGGGGGCATTGACCAGGGTATTGTCGGTTCATGGATGTAAGCCATGGGGGCATTGACCAGGTACTCGTCGGTTCATGGACGTTAGCCATGGGGGCGGTACAGTAGTGACAAGAAATTGACGGATAAGCGGTATTGTCGGTTCATGGTCGTTGATCATGGGGGCATTGACCAGGTACTTGTCGGTTCATGGATGTAAGCCATGAGGGCAGTACAGTAAAGAGGAATTGACGGTTTATTATACGTTTTAAACTGTTTGAAAAGTAAAGTGTGTTAAGTCTAGCCTTAATGGCAGTATATATGTTTTGAAAAGTGTAGTATGTAAAGTTTTGCCTTAAGGGCAGTATGTATGTATGTAATAGTAAATCTTTTGTATAATTGATTTAAAGTAAACGTTAGAACTCACTCAGCGTTGCTGATTTTTAGTATGCACATCAGTTAAGTGTAGGTGGCAGTAGATGGAAGTGGATGCTTGGTTTGGCAAGAAGAGTTACCCGAAGACCAGCAGTTGGCATCCTGTTTATGTTTTCTTTTGATTATGTTGATTAAGACAAGTTTCAATTGTATTTGACAAGTTATGTTTCCGCTGCGTATGTAGAGATTTAAATCGTTTCCGTTGTGTTAATGAATGTCTTATGTTTAAAAGTGCTATGTGTTGATGAGTAAATCCAATAAGTGAGGGCTCCCGGGTTTGGGGCCTCACACCGTCACCGCCTCTTCAAAAAGTGGCGTGACCGTCTCAGGCTCGTGGTAGAAGCCCGTCGTGACGGCCCACTGACGGAGGGTCTGACGGTAAACGATCCCAAAGATCGAAAAGGAAATATGATCCGGATCCATATCCGGCGCCTCCCCGGGAAGAGGCTCTAGCCCAGCCTCTGAGAAGATGAACGTCGAAAGAAACTCGACGACCACCTCTCGGAAGGTCTTCGTGAACGATAGATCAAAAAGACGTGACCATGGCGTGTCCTGGCCGATGATGGCCCTAGCCCGCTCGGCCTCCTGTACCTCCTCGAGTAACGCCCAATCAACTGCAGTCCCTGGACCCAACCGCACCTCCCGGAGCTTCTGGCACCGGGCATACGCCTCCGAGTCAGCCGGAAAACCCAAAAAAGGGTAGTGCGCAAGATCGTCTAGCACCTCCATATGAATATCATTATCATGATCCGCCATATCTGATAATAATTAATTGTTTTTAATTTTAAATAATAAAAAATAAATAATAATAATATATTGTTTTTAATTTTAAATAATAATAATATATTGTTTTTTATTTTTAATAATAAATAATAATAATTAATTTTTTTTTATTTTAAACCTATACGCCACGTATAGCCTTATACGTGGCGTATAGGCTGTTCCCGGGTAAACCAAGCCATACGAAGGGCAACCAAGCCATACGCAGGCCAGTTACCGGGCAAACTTAGCCATACGCTGGCAATCAGGCCATAGGCCATACGCGGGCCAAGTTGCCGAGAACATGAGCCATACGCAACGTATAGATCTATACGTGGCGTATGGCTTCATCGTCTTCCTCTCATCGTCTTCCTCAGACGAACTATACGCCACGTATGGCCCTATACGTGGCGTATAGTTCTTAAGTTTCAATCCAAAAATCTCTAATCTACCCAGTTTTACCCGCTAATATTTAATATAAACCTAACATTAATGATCGTGGGTGTAGAGACGTACCTTTTCAAAGTTTTTTTGAGACGACAATCCTAATCAACAAGCTTTTTTGCCGGATGCGTATGGGTTTGTGTTTGTTTGTTTTGGGTCGTTTGGTTCTGTACGCTGCGTTTTCCTGGTATATCAAGTGGCTATACGCCGCGTATAGATCAATACGTGGCGTATAGCAATCAACTTTTGGTATTCTGTACGCCACGTATGGCCCTATACGTGGCGTATAGAATATTAAATTAAAATTAGTTATATTTAATTAAAATTAATCAAAAAATAATAAAATATTAATTATAATTAACTTAAAATTACAAATAATTAAAATTTAAAATAATTAAATTGACCCTATACTTAAAATTAATAAAAAAACTAATAAAGCATCATCCGTGAGTCGTGAAGTATTGTGGAAATGTAGATCCATTAGTAGCCATTATTTTCTTAAATCGTTCAATACGATCACTGTATATATTTTCCCATTTTGCTGCATCATCATTTCGGTGCAAATTCCAAAGTGCGTTCGGCGTGGGAATCGGAAAATCTCCGTCTAACTTGACGTGGATGAAATGAGCCCTGTTGACGTGAACTAATGATACAGTTTGATGTTGAGCGTGAACGTTTGGACCAAACCACATTGGAAAAAATGTTTGATTACCGGCGATGCTTAAAAGATGAACAATCACCCCAAATCTATGAGCAATTAGGAGTCATGTGTATGGCATCGACATCCAACGACTAACTGGTGCGGCTTTCACATCCTGCCAATCTATTGTGTGACGTAGCATATCATACTCTTGAAAGGCGACTCTGTCAAAAACAGTTCTCCACCATTCCTCTTTATTGTCCATCTCCTGTAGAAGTTGTTGTCTGATAAAAAGCCACCGGTTTTCATTTAACCCTAAGCCCAAAGCTGCCGATCGAAAACCACAGTTACCGTCGGGATTTACATCCTGTATATGTGAAATGTACGGATGAAAGACAGACGGTATCGAATCCTTAAAACAATTTATATTGTTAACCGCATCTTTCCCCATAATCAATGGAAAACCAAGATAGGCGTTATCATCTTGTGGTTGCTTTCCTTTACCCTTCGTTGGACGACGGTGTTGAATGACCGAACTCGCTTGTATCGAGTCTTGTGACGCAATGTACGAGCTGTGTCTCGCAGGTTCACATTTGCTTTGTTGAGATCCTGTGAATGAGCTGTTTCTCGCGACATCCTGTTTCCTTTGTTGTTGCTTTTTCAAAGTTGGACGACCGCGAGTATCTTCTTGTACCACAGGCGCTTTCTTGTTACTTTTGCTCGGAAAGACCACCCATGCGATTCTCGACAGCATACTTCTTTTGACCTGATCAGGTTCTGAAATAATTTTGTTTCTAACTTGACTAAGTATTTTATCCACGTCTACATTTTCATCATCGACAAAAGACGGTTTTAAATCAAGTTTCCTCCAGAAGACGTCCAACGCATCTAGCGGGATTCTGCCACCTGTATTAAAACGAAATAGTCAAAAAATTTTGAAAATTAAACATTCACAAATTCCAAAGTCAAAACAGTTTACATGTAGCTTCGATACTTGCCAGACGACAAGCACACGGCAACCCACAACTACTGAAAAGTTGGCAACCACACGTTGCATTTTGTTTCCGTATATGTGATAACTTGTACCACTCGTTTTCTAACAAATTTAGAGCTTTATGTGAAACCTTACCGTGCAGGTTATCAAACAATTCAATAGCTATGTGGCTATCCATTTTTCTTATGAGACTTGTCCAAACGCAAACTGTAATTGATAATATTGATCTGTTACAATTTCACCAACAAACCCAACAAGTCTATCTAGGGAGCTGTTAGCATTTCTAAGATAACTCTTTAAAAGCGAATGCTGGCTCTCGACTCGGTTCGTTGTTTGTTGACCAAAATTGAGGTTTTTGTTGGACCAGGCGGATACAAACTTTTCTTTATACGGGTCCAACCAATTTTTAGTCACATAATGTATAACTCCTGGAAAAATATTAAATAAATATTTAAATATTTAATAATTATTCAATACTTAAAATATTAAATATTCAAAACTTACTTCCTCGTTTGGCAGCATACAGTCGTTCGTAAAGCCGGTTGAAGTTGTACTGGTATATATCTGGCGTGGGAGACTCACATAATACCGACCATGAATACTTGAAATTTGCCCAGTCTTCGTCTGTAAATGATGCCCTGCAATGTTTTGCGATATTCTCGTGTATGTGCCACCGACATAGGTTCTTCGAACAATCCGGAAATATTTTATCACATGCGTTCATAAGAGCTTTGTCCCTGTCTGTTACTATCACACGCGACTCCATACACTTTTGCAACATTGCTTTTATTTGCAGTAGCACCCAGATGAAGTTTTCCTCTCGTTCTTTTGATATAAATGCATGAGCGACGCAAAACGACTGGTGTGTGGAGGTCACACCGACCACTTTGACAAATGGAAGTCTATACATGTTTGTTTTGTAAGTCGCGTCGATCATCAACACGTGCGGGAACGCACGCCACATCTCAAACGATTTCGGATGAACAAAGAATATCTCCTCCACAATATTTGTGGCAGGATCTTCCCGAGTATAGTAGACGTATTTTTTAGAAGAAAGCAGGTTTTCCAGAATCTGCATTGGAGTTTCACCGACTCTCATTTCGTTTTTTATCTTTTGTATCGCATTATAAATGTCCTTTTTAATGCAACTACTCTCTGGGTTTTGTTCCCTTATAGTTGCCAGAATGTTTCGTGTCAACATGTTTTGCGAATACAACTCCGCCACCAAAAGTTGTTCCGACTGAGACAGTATCCTCGCAAAGGAGTGCGCCTCAAGATGTTGACTAGGATCGTGGTTATGACTGTCATCCTTCGCCGTTAATTTCCAATCACCACTATTTTCTTGGTACTCTCCTTCTAATTTAAAGGGACAACCTATTTTCTTGCTACCGGCACGTCTAACCGTGGCAGTAGACGCACGTTCGCCGTGACAGTCACACACAAGCCACACCTTGATAAACGGTTCCGTCGGATCGTCGCCTTTTCTCCTCGATCGTCGGGTGACAAGGACGTAACCATTCTCACGTCCTATCCTGACCGCCCAATCCACCAACTGTTCACGAGACTGAAAATTCTAGTCAGTTTTATACGACACGTTTTGATGGTTTTGTTCCTCGTCTTCGGACACGAAGTCGTCGGTTTGTTGTGTCGGGTATGAGACTTCACCGTATACGTAGTCGTCGGTTTGTTGTGTCGGGTATGAGACTTCACCGTATACGTAGTCGTTTGTGGGCTGTGTAAGGTAAGACGGTTCACCGTATACGAACTCGGGATTGCTCAGTGGCTCGTTCAAATCCGGAAGCCTTACCCGTTGATGAGAATAAACGTCGGACGAGACCTCCTCCCGGTTCACCTCTTGAATGCCAGAACTTTGCGGGTTGTTTTTCACCGACTCGTTAGAATATACCTGAAAACCGTAGTTACCATCCCACCACCAAGACATTTTATAGTTTTTTTTTTTTGGAAAGCATACGTTCGTTCGGTTTGAATGAGAATTCTGCATTGTTAAATACACAAAATTTGTGCCCTATACGCATCGTATAGCCCAATACGATGCGTATAAGGTACGATGTGATGGGTTTAGTGGCAGAAGGAATCTCGTATCCTAAACTGCATCGTATTGACTTATACGCTGCGTATACGAGGTTTGAATGACAGGTTGTAAGAGAATGTCGGGCACGGGAATTTGTGAAGGGCTATACGCATCGTATTGCCCTATACGATGCGTATATGACCAAGTGTGGTTAGCATTTCCCGTGTGTGGTTAGTAGTCCCATTTCTTATTTATTACAAGTGTTTTGAGTGTCATCATCAATTCATTTACACAATGGAGCTTGGACTTAACAAAAAATTTATTAATACTAACTAAAATGTAACCGCTAGTTTTATATAATATGATTTAGAGCAAGGGGTATACCTTTATCATCTTCTATCGTGATCCTAGGTGGCACTAATGTGGCACCATCACTTGAGTGATACACCACCCTCTTGTGGTGTGATAGTTGGTGTGAAAAAAATCACGGGAGATCACATAAGAGATGAGAGAGTGGGTGGTGAGGTGGCATTGGGCGATTGGGTGTGATTATTTTCACTTGAATGATACACCACCCCTTGACCAAGTGATTATTTTCACTTGAGATGATCACTTGGAGTATACCGGATGCTCTTAGAGTTTTGTTTCATGTACCTTGTTTATATAAGAGCAGGGGGTATACCCAAGTGATAGGGGTCTCAAGTGATGAAAAAGTGCACGCCACGTGGCGCCACGTCACATCCTTCAATTATCACACATTCCATCACTTGGCAAGGGAAATACCCAAGTGATTGAGGTGGTGTAATCATTAAATATTTTTTTTAATATGCATTTAAATAATAAAACATAATAAAATTAAACCTAAATAATTTTTCACCAAAAAGAAGAAACTTGAAGAAACCAAAACAAACAAAACAAAACAAAACCCATCATCCTCAAAGCTTGAAAAAAAATCAATTTCACGAATCAAGATTTAGATGATGACTCCTAAAACCCTCTCCCTCACCTCCTTCTCCCCCTTCCTTCCTCCTCGCCAATTCAAAATCCCCAAACCCTACAATTCATTTCGGGCTATAATCATATGGAAATCGATCAATTCACAATCCCAGCAACAAAATCAACCGGAATTCCAACCCCAATTATCAGTTTCTGCATCCGAATCACAAAGATCCGGACCTGCTGCCCCGACCCGAGGGGACATCTTCCTTGAACGACAACAACTCTTAAAGGCGACTTCGTCTCTGGCTATTGAAAAGAAGAAGAAAATTAAACACACTCACAACTTGAATCTTGTCATCCTCTTCGTGAAAAACTGCACGCTTAAACATCACGCCACCCCTCACGCGGACGAGGGGGCGGTGTTCCCTGGTGGTTCACGTTGTGACCGAGCTCCACATCAGCTCACGCCGTGGTTAAATTGGGGTATACCCCTTGCTCTAAGCAACACTAGTAAAAACATACATGCGCGTTGCAGCAGGGCGCGCATAGCGACAACTCGACTTTTAATAACGTATATAAGATTAAGCATGTTGTAACGATACATTTGGAAAATTTAAATTATTACGAAAAAAAGTTTTAAAAAGATTTAAATTATTAAGAATTTTTTTTAATAATTGTGAGTCATATGATAAACAAAATAGAAAAGACCAATTAACTTCAAACAATGGAATTTAAGGAGTGTTTGGGATTACTTATTGAAACTATTTATTAACTTTTATATATTAAAAAGGTGTTTGAGAAAAATGACTTTTGCTACTTCTTTTTAACTTTTTTAAGGGGGAAAAAGATTTTTAAAAAGTAAGGAGAAACTTACTTTTCAAAACTTGTTATAATTTTTTATAAAATTCAATAAAAAGCTTAAAATAAGTAATCCCAAATATGCCAAAACGAATTATTGACTTTTTATTACATGTGAATATTACCTACTCTATGGTCATCATACACACGTGTTCTCCCTCCCATCCACCCACCCACCCACTCACCCAAAAACTTGGTGACCCTGCCCTACACCAACAAAAAAAACCCACAACTAAAAAAACATTGGCCCAACTTAAAACATTTTTGTCCTGAACGAAATAATATAACCTTTTATTTAAAAAGTGATGGGTCTGCCAGGTGGCATCCACCCACCCAAAATGATCATCCGGTTAACAACATTCGCCATTGTTCCAGACCTTCATTAATCATTTCAATCCACTCCGCCGCTGATCCCGAGATTCAACAACAGTTCAGCACACAGATGGAAGAAGTGAAGAACAAGCAGATCGTATTGAAGCATTACGTCAATGGCTTCCCTAAAGAATCCGACATGCTCATCAACGATTCCGCCACCATCAACCTCAAGCTTCCACAAGGTTCTAGTACCGTTTTTGTTAAGAACCTCTCTCTCTCTCCTGTGATCCTTACATGCGTGGTAGAATGAGTGAATCTAAAGGAAGTTACGTCGATTCCTTCACTCCTGGCTCGGTCGGTAACTTCATCTGAATTACGCTATAATTTCTCCTTATCTGTTTCAATTCTAGATGAAATCAAGCTCTATATTGCACGATTTGTCCTTAGGTTATGTGTTCATTCGATTTTGTGTAATTGAAGTGGAAAATTAGGAGGAAATGAGATAGTGTTTGGATGTGATTTTGATTTTAGGGCAAATTATGATTTATGGCATCAATTAAATAATCAGAATCAGTGTAGCTAAACCCTAACACCAGAGCATGATGATTAGATAATTCCCCTCAACAGAAAAACAGGAACTAGGGTTTTATATTAATCTTAGTTTATTATTTTTCTGAAATTAAATGTTTTCAGATATTATTATTATTTTTAGGGTCACCATGGACAGAACTCTATAACTATAATATAATAGTTAATACCATCAACATATGCTAGTTCTTGGTTTTAAAAAGCGCGCAGAGGCACGAGGCTATCAAAAAACGCCTAAGGGCCTTGAGGCTGCGCTTTGTTCACATGTGGGTCAAATTTGGTCAGAATTAGGGTGCTCCGGCTTATATGTAAAAACGACCAAAAAGATGACAGGTAAATGAATGGTTACTTGGTGAGGAAGGCTGATATGTAAAAAAAAACGAGAGATATGCATCTTTTGGTTGTATATAGAGCAACGGCGCACTTACTTGAAGTTTTCGCCTCGTGCTTTCTAAAGCCAAGTACTAGTTAGACTGGAGTAATTAGGAATTTAGATAGATGGTGTATAATTTGTTCGAACAATGAACTTTTATAATTGCTATCAATAACAAGGACCCACCACCAGTCCAGTAAAGTTGTACAATAAAGCCTCATGTAATTACTTAGCTGACATTAAATAAATCTGACATGCATTTGAAGGACAATAATTTACTATTTCAGATTGTGTTTTGATGTAACCTTTACCACCTTGCAGCCTATAACAGGATATGGAGTAGCTAAAGTTATTGATTCTGGACATTCAAACTTCAAGAAAGGTGACCTGGTTTGGGGAGGGACTGGATGGGAGGAATACAGCATTATCAATGCTCCCGAGACTCTATTCAAGATTGAACATACTGATGTGCCTCTATCTTATTATACGGGAATTCTTGGTATGCTTTCTGTTTAAATTGATTTTGGCTTGATATGTGTGTGTGTGTGTGTGTGTGTGATAAAAAGACGAATGTGCATATTAAGTAGAGTCATGGGGCATATAACTATAGGATCCAGGCTGCAGGGAGATCACAAGCATGTGCAATTGCAGAGGATCAGAAATTATTGTTGTTATAATAAAGAATGGTCTAATTTATGGCATCTAACACAATAAATGTCGTCTCTCAGAGCCTTGTGCCCACTACCCCACAAATGAATAATTGATTCTATTTTTTGGTGCATGAGATTGTCCTATTTTGTTGTTATTGAAGAGTACTTTAGACATTTAAGTTAATTAAAATGCTTATTATATCAAATAATGTATAGTCCAACATGTTAATTTTCATGACAAGTATGCACTAGTAATTGGAATAGGCGATGAAGTTGCTTCATGTCTCTTACCTTTTTCTAGTGAACTGAACTTCCACCCATGACCCATGTACTTAAAAATGAGGCTATTCGGGTTATGTTTTCTCTCTTAACAAGTCAAACTGATAAAATGAGAAATATATCTAAAAAGAAAAAAAAATGTTAAATAAGTCAAAAGTTATCTAGAGTGTACATCTAAAGCATACAAACTCCTAAATTATTTTATTTATAAAATTATATTACAACTGAGATAACATAGTTTTACGCTAAATATTTATATAAACAGTGTTTCAGGTCAACCCACCAGGAAGCCCAGTTTGTTTCCCGTACAACTCTACCTTCTCCTGATTTTTATCTTTTGATTGTTTCTAGGTATGCCTGGTATGACCGCTTATGTTGGGTTCTATGAGATTTGTGCTCCAAAAAAAGGAGAGTATGTCTTTGTTTCAGCAGCTTCGGGTGCAGTTGGTCAGCTCGTTGGTCAGTTTGCAAAGTTGTCAGGATGTTTTGTTGTTGGGAGTGCTGGTACAAAAGAAAAGGTCAGTGCGTTTTTAATCTTTTACCATAGTTTATACTTATATGATTGATGTGCGTACATTTAATTTATCTTTACAAAATTAGCTATGTTGGTTTCTGATTCCTTTTCTTCCTATTACCTATAACGACTGTTATTTCCTTGCTACACCATAAATATTTTCATCCTAATGTCACAGATTATTGTTTTTTATTTTGTATATAAATCACTTTTGTATGTGTATTTCATCACCTAAGGTTGATCTGTTGAAGAATAAATTTGGATATGATGAGGCTTTTAACTACAAGGAAGAGCAAGACCTAGATGCAGCTCTAAAGAGGTTAGCCCGCAACATAGTTCTCGCCCAAGTTTATATTTTAAAAATCGTTAAAAAGAAAAATGTCAAACGGGTAAAAAGTGGCCCAAATTGTAACTTTAATGCATAACGGCCTCCTAAAACATTTTATTAAAAAATTATTATCAAACAATAAAAACTTTGTTATCTTGTTATCATATTTGGCACACTAAATGTTCATAAAATCTTTATAATAGTTTTGTGCAAAACTTGTTCCACGTCAACCCAACGAACCCAATCCACTTTGACCCGTTCTAAAAATTACCCATTTTGATCTTTAACCCGGCCCACCCAGTTTAACACCTCTAACCAAGATAAACAACACCGTTGTGACAATAGTTTTTTAGATTTTTTTTAACTTAATGTGGCAGGTACTTTCCCAATGGAATTGATATTTACTTTGAGAACGTTGGGGGGAAAATGTTGGAGGCAGTGCTCTCAAATATGAGAGTAAACGGTCGGATTTCAGCTTGCGGGATGATTTCACAATACAATCTTGAGCAAGGGGAAGGAGTGCGCAACCTATTTCACATAATAACAAAAAGCCTGCGCATGCAAGGCTTCATTGTGACTCAATACTATCATCTGTATCCAAAGTATATGGAAATGATTATTCCTTTGATAAAACAAGGGAAGATTTGTTACATAGAAGACATTGCAGAAGGGCTCGAGAGCGCACCTGCAGCTTTGGTTGGGCTGTTTTCTGGCCGAAACGTCGGGAAGCAAGTGGTGGTTGTGGCTCGTGAATGAGTCGAGTCGATATCTGTAGGCTTCAGCTTTAAATGATGTATATGTGCATACATATACATTGTTGTTAGGATTTATGGGCAAGCTGTTTGTATGCATATGTGAAAACAAGGTAATATTTATTATACATGTTTGGGTGTGCTGTGAGAGGTGATCTTGAGGTTATTGCAGTTATGTGTTACATGTACTGAATTTTTTCTCTTATATTCACAAGTGTGCATCAGTTGCATATTACTACAACAATATTTAGCAAGGTCCATGGCCACTATTCATCGCCGACCATTTGATTGGTCCATGTCGACATAAGCTAAAAAAAATTACTTTCAATTTCACTCCTTATAATATAAATAATATACGTTTTTAACCTGTTTTATTTTCTACTAATTTGAATTTTCTCTAATAACTTTCGTTCGTTAACTTTCTTAAAAAAAACTAAATGCGTAGTTGTGTTTTGTTTTTTTTTTTTTTTGTCGACATTCCGATATAATTTTTTTTAATAATGGAGTTGTACTCAAAATAGAGTATTTCTTTGGTATTGTAGGCTATAACAGGTACCGTGACGAGCCAGGCCGATACCGGCCGAACGATATTGGTACCGGTATTGGTATTGTCAGCAGGGGCGGATGTAATAGTGAAGCGGGGGGTGCACAGGAACCCCCCGAGTTTCGAAATTTTAGTGTAACGGTAGGTAAAAAAACTGGGGTGAACCCCCTAAAATATTATAGGGTGAACCCCCTGACGACGCTGCCCACCCCACGGCCCACTGCAGCTCGCTTGATCCGGTTGTGAAGCTATAAAACTAAGAACTCTTTCTTAAACTAAATGTGTGTTCTTGAGCATTCATATGATTAGAGGTAAAAAATTGATAGAAACAAATGAGTAGATGACTCTTAAATACAAATTAGTTGATTTTGTGAACATTTTAAGCATAATTTTCATGTTTTTTTCTTCGTTTTAGGCCTCCAAAAATGGTTGAGCCGCCCCTGCCCGACCCGACCCGACCCGACCAATCGAACCGAACCGAAAAATTTTATGTCCGGCCCTATGAAATTGGATCATCTAAAAACAGTGAACCCCCTGAAAAAAATTCCTGGATCCGCCACTGATTGTCAGAACCGGTATCGGTATTTGGTTTTGTGGTTTTCGATCTGTTGGTATCGTAGGCTATAGCGAGTGCCGGTACCGTGACGAACCGAACCGACACCGGCCAAACGACATTAGTACCGAGTAATGAACTGAACAAATACCGAGCAAATTCCCGCTGCGTAGCGCGACTAGTTTACTACAATCACAAAATTAATAAATAAACTAGAAAAAGAAGAAAAATAAAAGAACGATTTTTTTTAAAGCTCAACTAGGCTATCTTGTCACTTTTGTGCGTTGGTGTGCATAGTTTGAAATGGGCTCAAAATTTTTAAAAAGCTCAATTAAATCAAAACAAAGTGAAGAGTCGGCTCAAAACTTTTAAAAAGTTCCAACTAAATCAAAAGTAAAAGTGAAGAGATCTATCTCCTATATTTCTTTTCACTTTTAGCTCAAACCAGCACCAAAACATAGCTGCTGCCGCTACAAATGTCATCATTTCCGGATAAAAAAAATCCTTTCACACTATCTTTACTTTTCTCCTTTTTATTTCAACTACTTCAACCACAATATTTTAGGGGTCAAACCTAAAAAACACGTCACAAACACCCCAAATTTGGTCAGCAAATAGGTAAGCGAACATCCGGAGTCTAGGGGGTGTCATTCGGGTTATTTAATCGGGTTCCTCGAGTGTTTAGAAGTTGGAAATGTAAGAAAGTGCGCCACTACTTATTAAAAATAAAAATAACGATACTCTCGTTAGTAGTGGGAAATAAACTAGTAAATAGCGTTTACAAAACCGAATGAAAAGTAAATATAAAATACAAATTATATAGCTAACTTGATTCGAACCGGTGTTTTTAGCGGATACTTTGACAAAACTTCTTGAATTATTCTTGACTCCAGTCTTCAATACGTTGAATCTTCAATTTTGTCCTTAACTGCAACAATGAGCAAACTAATCGTTGACGTGTTTTGGTTGAGACACGTATTCAATACGCTTCCCTTAAAACAGATTTTGAGCATCATCTTAGGCGAACGCGTCTGTCTCCCAATGTACAACAACCAGAGCAGTGTGTAACACCGGAGATGGCTCACATGCCCAAGGTATCACCGGGTTAATGGTGTTTCATATTTATGGAAAAAGAAAAGAGATGAAGCTGGTGAATAAAGATTTACACTCTAAATTTTCTTGGAACAAAAAAACGTGAGAGTTCTCTTCTCTACTTGGTTGCAATAATTTGCTAGTATCTCTTAATTTCTAATTTGTGATATTTTACACTCTTGGTAAAAATGAACTTTGATGTTCGTTTTTTATATTCACACAAATAGAAACCATAACTCCATATTTTAATTTGTATTAACCATAATTAAATTAGTTTAATAAAACATAACTTCATATTTTAATTTGTATTAATCACAATTAGTTTAATATGGATTTACGGGTCAAACCAAAACCTCTATTTGATTCATGACATGAATTATGAGTCAACAACAAAACATCCATATTAATTCATGGCATATTTTTATTGACAATATTCATTCCAACCACTCGAATTCGAGCCCAGATATCTTATTCGTTTTTGGACACCGTTTGGTTCGTTGTGTAGCTCTCACATCTAGAACACAAACCCAAAAAATAATAATTATATTCATTGCAATTACATATAATTTTGTGTGTCCAAATTTAGTGAAAACCCATTTTTTCACTAAATTTTCCAACAGAAAATGTAACCGAATACCCGGGTTGGTTTTAATCGGTAATCGGGTTTGTGCTTTGATCCATGAATTGGTCAGTTTGACAATAAAAGTCAATGCTGAAACCATTTTTTGACTCCGCATTGCTAGGCCCTTGTGTTTAAGTTAATTGTAACTTTTTTTTCTCCATGAATTGGTCAGTTTGATCATAAAAGTCAACTCTGAAAGTTTCACATCGAACATTTAATAATGAACATAGAGAATGACTCAAGAATCAATCATCATGTGGAGTGTTCTTTTCAATTAATAAATAATTAAACATAGTGCCAAAATCAAGGCTTGTTTGACTGGATTAAGCATCCGTGCCATAATTACGTGTAAAACGTAGAAAGTCATCAAAATACGACACATGTTTATATAGCATGTATATAATAATTGCGAGGCACGGATCTAGTGCAATAATATGTGGTGGAAAGCCCCCCGTAGCGCATCAAATTGTAAAAAAAATATTACAGGCACCTAATCAACTCTTATTAACTAGGACCACTAAACCGTCACACCACAGAATTTAAACATCTTCCTTACCATCAGAATATCCTTATGAAAACCCGTCAAATTGTAAATAACATCTTCCTTTTTCCTATTTGATTTAAGCTCACTAAGAAAATATAGGGGCATGATTTTTTGGTATATGGCTTCCACATTCGGTAAAAAAACAATACCCTTTGATTAAACTTACCTATTTACTTATTTAGTATTACAGTAAATCTTGAATTCAGTTTCTTTTCACAAATTATTTAATTTAATTATTTACGTCTGTTAAGTGAACTTTCCTATTCGATTCTTCATTTGAAGTTGTAATTTTTTCCCCCTATTTCACCATTATAGTCTTTAGTTTTCTTTAACTAATTGTTTAGTTTAATTTTATTTAAAAAATTATTTTATTGGTTTAATTTGTGGGTTTCTTTGACTTGACCCATATTGTGCCCCTACCGAAAGTTATTTGATTCGACACTGATAATTACACAACGTATTATTTATAATTATACAAGTTATGTTTATAAACACACATATAATTACGCACGATACATTGACATTTTAAAATTTATTTTTTAAAAGTATAGCAATGCTATACTTAAATTATAGAGAATAAAATGCTTAATTTTATGGTGTAATTTTTTAAAAAACTAATAAAGTATGTAAAAGTTATTTGAAGTAAAAAAGAAAATGGTGAGACCAGATAAAACTTAATAATTGTGAGCTTTACGTAAAATAAGACTGGAAGGTAGAAAAGGAATAACCACCATTGTTAATTTTTTTTTTTTTGTTAAATTATATGCTTTATTGTTTTTTTTTAAATTATACCATAAAATAGAAAATTTTGTAATCTTTAATTTAAGTATACTATTGCTATGGTTTACAAAAATGACTTGTTTAATATGATACGTAATTATGGTGTGTGGTTTTAAACAATTATAACGGTGTGTGATTATATATACGTGATAGATAATGACAAACTTATAGTATGTGATTATATATACACCGTACATAATTATATATGAAGGTTTATGCCCTTGTTAGTGATTTCCTACACTTCACACACAAAATAAGCGCATGTAGATAAACCAACCCCTATATATAAATGAGTGATCACAAATCACTTGTACCCGAACTCCAAATTATATATAAATGGTTACACCTATGACAAAATTGCAGAAGGGGCCGAGAGTGCACCAACGAACTTTTGTTGGGTTGTTACCTGTTTTCTTGCATAAATGTAAGAAAGCAAGTGGTGGTTGTAATGTTTTAAAAACCGGTTTTTATTACTATACTGGATTGGACTCAGAAATAGTTCAACCGGTTGTACCGGGTTATACCGGACGGTTCAACCTGGTTGACTGGTTAACCCTATAATTTTATAAAAATACAACTTCAACTCAAAAAATAATCCAAAACTACATGATTCCATAACAAAAAATAATCCAAAAAGGTTAATTCATAATAAAAAAAAATAATCCAAAAGCACTCAATTTTTCAACAAAGCTTTTTTAAATAAAATTATTGGAGTGTTAAATGCATTAAGTTCACGATCGCTTAAAAGATTAAATTCACTATTATCGTCATCCTCATCAACAAGAGCAAACTATTTTCGTTTCCTACAATATTAAATAAGAAGTTTTATCGCTTAAAAGTTTTTAACGGCAAGCAAAAGGATGATGGTTAAACATAATTTTTACATGGGCCGCTACTTTTTGAAGAGGAACATATCAATTTTTTTTTCTAAACTGGGCCGTATGTAAGGTAATTGATCAACAAGCCTTCTATTTGTGACTTTGTGTATCCCGGCAAACTAATTTTTTTTTTGTTTTAGAGTTTAAACATAAAATTTTACTTGTAACTAAAACCGGTACAACGGTATAACCCGGTATTACCGGTAATATCGGCGGTTCAACTAACATACCGTTCTTCCAATTTACCGGGCTCAAACTTACCAGGCTAGGGGCCAAGACCCGGTTCAACCGGTGTTACCGGCCGGTTTGAACTAGTTTTTAAAACATTGGGTGGTTGTGGCTCATGAATGAGTCAATTTGTTTTGGCTTTAGCTTTAAATGGCATATATCTATACTTACACATAAATGAGCGAACCCACGTAGTAAACACAATATATCTATACATACACATAAATGAGACAAACCCACATAGTAAACACGGTGTCACATGAAATCAGTAAAAAATTCTTGTAAATGTTAGATGGTATCAGTCTATCAGATACTTGTTTTATGTGTTATTTGCATTCTCATAGCAGAGTGAGATTAATTTACTAATTTTTTTTAAAACTATACCACCATAAAAATCCCTATTTATCATTGGTGTTATTACATAATAGATTAAATGAGACCCAAGTTGAACACCGACTCACCCACCCAAATGGCGACACCTCATGCTTTACCTTTTTTTTAATTCTTCACCCCTTTACTATATACAATATACGCTTTTAACCACTTTAATTTTCTATTAATTTCGTTTTTTTTAATAACTTTCGTTCGTTAACTTTTTTCAAAGAACGGATTGCGTGGCTGTTATTATTATTTTTTTTTTCAACGTTCCGATATAAATTTATTTGAAAACGAAGTTTTATTTTAAGACAAGTTTTTTTTGTATCATACCGTATATCGAGTGTCGTTACCGTTCTTATGAGCAAATTAGACGACCTGAAACCCGACGCGAAGAGCGGACTTTCGTTCGTTAACTTTTTTCAAAAAACAGCGTGCGCGACTGTTTTTTTTTCCAACGTTCTGATATAAATTTTTTTGGAAACGGAGTTTTATTTAAAATCGAGTTTTTTGATATCGTACCCTATATCGAGTGTCGTTATTGTTATTGTATTATGACGAACCGAACCTCTTATGAGCGAATTAGACGACCTGACACTCACTATAAAGCGCGAGTATTAACTAATTATGAATTATGATCGACACCGTGAGTATGGATGTGTGTTAAATATGGTTTGATTTGGTCAAGGAGGGATGGATTGGAAGCAATAAATATGTGCCAAGTAGTTGATAAATACAATAGTGGATGGGGCCTTCATTGCTTCCACTTGTAAAGTATTTACAAATGCCAGGAATTTGATATTCAAATAATTGAGTTTTGTCTTAATCGGTAACTTGACTTGGAACCCAAAAATAGATCAATAAGAGATTAATGCCTTTGAATGTGGATTTTGTAAATTCTAATGTTTGATAAATATAAATTGACCATTTTTAGGTAAAATATTACTAGATTTTATAAACACACCTCTTAAATATGTTAAAAAGATATAGGAAAAAAGATTCAAAATTCTTTACACATATACTTTTTATGTTATCTATTGTATATTTTCCACTTTTAAAAAATAAATAGCATAATATGGTGTATTTCTTTTAAACATTTTATCAATAAAAAGTTGTCACACTCTGATCCACAGCGGTTTACCCGCAGGGCGTGACTGTCAAGGATCATCGATACTGGTTATTTCGAACGACCTCTAAATGGTTTTAGCAAAGTCATTCCATTTAAATAGCATTCAAAATAATATAAGTTTAACAGAGTTTAAAAATGCAGATTGAAATGTGCGGAAGTAATGAATTGATCAAAATACAGAAGCGAAAATGTTATAAGTTTCCATAAACTTATGCTTCTAAAATATGCATGTGACTCCAGTGCGTACAGCCTAGTCCATGCGCAAAGTTCAATAACCGGAGAATACATGCTTAAACGGGTCAACGTATTGTTGGTAATACATGCTTAAACGGGTTAATGTATTGTTGGTAAGTTTACAAGTTTGTAAGTAATAGTAAAGAAATGTAACAATAATAGTCCATATATCTACTCATGATTCGATTATTGATCAGACAATATAACAATAATATGATAAGCATTCATCGAAACCTAAGCTCAACGTAAATGATGCAGAAACTTTCAGTTTGCCTCTTGCGTGCCTAGCACATATTTGATTAGGTCAATTGTGCACCAGTTAGACCTCCGGTCAAAGTTAGAGCGACTAACTCGGGTGGGGGTGGTTAAACCCAATAGTACTATTCATGAATTACCTCGCTATGTAACATAATTGACGGTTCGATTGTGAGAGGGCTTTGTGCGAAATCGCACCCGCTTATCTATCAATGTGAAATTAAACATACGACTATGAAAATAGAATGTTAGCATGTATCTCCCCCAAAGGAAAAGTAAGTAGAATGGGGCCGTGAGACTCACCTGAGAATGCGGTGAGAGTGAAGTAATGTAAACATGTAACTCTAGCAAAAGTTCGAAATGGAACCGACCTACTCGAGCCCTAGGAATATTAAGGCTATAAGGTCCAGGAAATATGAATGTGGTTTATGTAACCATGTACATCCAAACGACTCAGTGTTGAAACATTACATTGACGTTTTGAAAAGGTTTGACCAAGTGTGACCAATGTGACACAACGACCCGTTGGTGATATGTTAAAGGTTGTGAATACATATTTGTGGTGACACATATATAAGAACATCATGACATGACAAATATACTTAAGTAGTCACATACACTCATGTCATAACTAGTGAACATACATAACACATACCCCTCATGTATTAGGGTTTCATGTAATGAAATCAATACAAGTAATATACACCAAATACTTATTCTAAACATCTAGTAATATCATGTTAAACACACTAGAACATTCAAAGATAATTTAAGACTTGAAACTTAGTTTTTGAAGCACAAAAGTTTCTTTTTTTGGAAAGTTAGGGTTTTGATACCAATATAGTAATATTGAACAAATAGTAGATAACTCATGAAATTATCATGTTCAAACATTACTAATATGACCTAACTCATTAACATTACATATAGATCAAACATGCGGTTTTTATTCCAATAAAGTTTCCTTATATAGTAAGGTATCCCCAAAACATCAAACAATGGTTTCCAACTAATTATTATCATGCGAGACATTTAAACAAGTACTACTAACATCATTAAACCTATGTTTAACAATTATAGTACTCAAACACAACTTTGAATCCAATAAAGTTTCCTTTTATGAAAACTTTCTATATGACAAGACACAAGGGTTTAGCATCTAATAAGCATACAAATCTCTTTAATAATCATAACTAAAGCATTAAACCATGTCAAATCAAATTATAACTCAAGAACACAAATCTAAACCAACAAAGTTTCTACTTGTAGAAACGAGCCAAATGATGCAACAAAAAATACTTAAACAACAAAACTCATATTTCCCATCTATTTTATCACTACTATAACCATACAACTCATCAAAGATATCAAATGAACATTTCTACAACAATAGATATAACAAAGTTTCCTTAAATAGAAACGACACATAAACATAACAAATGAACAATTTCTACCATCAATATGTACCAACAATGCAATAAAAACACTATTTTTGTTTGGATGGATGGTTCATACAACCATATGGCCGAAAATTTGAAAGGATGGATGGATGAATACTTACAAAACCGAGATATGAGGATGGAATGGATATTGTTTGCTTGAAAAACCTTGGATTGCACCTTGAATACACCTTAGAACACTTGGATGGATGAAACAAAGTTGCAAAAGGGTTGAGGCTAGGTTGGTGGTGGCGGCCGTAAGTAGCAAGAGAGGGTGAGCTTTAGGGTTAGGGTTGTAAAAGATGGAGGTTTGTGAGTTAGAGTGGTATTTATAGTGTAGGTTTAGGGTTTTTTATAGCTAAATGGGCTTTTTCTTTATAAAAGAATGGGCCTTTTTATAAAAGAATTAGATTTTTAAAATAAAAACTACTTAAAAGCTGAAATAAATAATTTATTATGTAAAACATGTCAAATTTGTAAAATCTCATTTGAATTTGTCAGTACATATCGCGTATCCGCTAGACTGCGTTAAAAGTAAAAGTTTCACTAAAAATTCCCGAAAAATCAATTTAAACACGAAATACTAAATCACAATATTACATGTAATTTATACACACCAAATATATGTCTAAGTATTAGTTCTTAAATCACCAACGTTCGTACGACAGGACGCGTGTGTGATCTGGTAATTCTCCGAATTACCGATTCGTGAAATGCAATTAGGCTAATGGACTTTGCTATATGTGATATGTACTTAATTACTCTATAATTAAGTATGTTGCACGTGTAACTACGCGTAATCATGCAAAAGCCGAGTATGGATATTGACCTGAATTGTCGGGTGATATAAAAGTCCTATTTAATACGTTTAAAATTGGATTTTTCTAATAACTTAGAGAATGCTTTTTCCAAAACAAATATATTAACCAAACATAAAAACACAATTTTATAATTTAACTTTTTAGTTTTTTTTATTACTCTGTGTCAACTGATTATAAAAATATATTTAAATTTATAATTATATATTAATAATTGTTGAGTGTTTGTTTCACCAACAAAGTATCAATATCCAATTCAATTCCTTGTTTTTTTTAAAAATAATTTCACTTTATCCTCCTATGCTAAAAAAACCCGATGGAGAAAATCTAAAATTTAAAATATTCAGGACGGGTAATCAGGTATGAAACTGGATATGACCTTAGTTTTATAAAGTTTCACATGTTTAGGACGAATATATATCCACTTGATTATCCGAATATATTAATATAATACATATTAAAAATATAACAAATAGTATGTTAAAGTAGTTACACACTTTAAATTATTAAATTATGGATTTGTTAGAAATGTAATCGCATATTTGATATTTCAAGTCAGTTATTAAAGTAAGATTAACATCGGTTGTTAGAAAATAGGTATCCCAATGATTAATTTTTAACTCTGAACCGATAAATATTGAGTAACGGGCACGGGACTCGATATGCATCTATACATACTAATAAATAAAGGTTTTGGGGTGCCACATGTCACTCTCTCATGCCTTCTCATATTGGTTTTCCCGTCTCTCTCTCCTAATAAATGCACCACTATCTTATTAAATAATAATGATAGTATAAATATATTATTAAAGAAGATAAATAATTATATTAAATAAGAATATATAATAAGAATTCAAAATATAACTAATTAAAGAAAAATACTAATTTGTTATATACACACACATTTCCACTTGATATATCTCGAGACTATCATAATATTCTGACAAGTTAGGACGTATTTATAAATTTATAAGTTTTATCTTTTTTTAATATACAATCTCATGTAATACACGGGATTATAACCTAGTTAAAACCATATATATATGTTATAATAATTTACAATTACTACTGAAAGTTAAAACACCTCCCACACCTAACAATAGGGATTCTACTTATGCCTCTAATTATTCAATAGTTGCAAACAAAACCAAATCAATAAACAAATAAAAAAGAATTCCTCTTCACATAAAGCTAAAATCTTTTAACCATAATTTGACAGGTGCCCTCACTATCAAAATATATTTTTTTTTTCTTCCAAAAAGCAGAAGAGTGTAATATGCCGACAAAAAAAATATAAAAGGTGGCAGACAAAAATCTCCAAAAAGTAGAAGGGTGCAATATGAAAATAAAGAGAGTCTACAACGACTTTCCCGGATAAACCGAGTGGCAGAGAGATTGACAGAGATTGGCACCCAATTTCATTACCCTTTCATTTTCCACACTTTATGTGTTCATCAATATAACAATAAATAATAATAAGAGTTAATTGTATATATGATCCCTATGATTTAATCATATTACACATTTGATCCCTGGGTTTTAAAAATTACAAACTTAGCCTAAATGTTTGTAACCTGGTTACGCATTTAGGCCATAACGTTAGCACCGGTTAGTTTTTTAATAGAAAATTAGTCGATGTGCTATCCACGTGACTTACGATTGTAAAATTAACCTTAAAAATAAGTAAAAATCATTAAAAATTAATAAAAAATCAGTAAAAGTTTGTAAAAATCTGTAAAAATTCATAAAAATCAGTAAAAATCACTAGTTCTTTTACTGATTTTAACTCATTTTTAGGGTTAAGTTTTCAATCGTAAGTCACGTGGATAACACATGGGACTAATTTTCCATTAAAAACTAACTAGTGTTAACGTTAGGAGCTAAAGACGCTAAATTTGTAATTTTTAAAACCTAAAGGACCAAACGTGTAATTTGATCAACCACATGGACCATTTATACGATTGACTCTAATAATAACAACAATAATAATAATAATAATAATAATAATAATTTCATTTCACACGGATTTCATTTCATCAACCATTTTACCCCCTTTCAGGATCCCATTCAAATTTCCAATCACGCAATCGGGAGCTTCAAATCAGCTCTCGGTTGACCTCACCCCTTCGATTTCAATATTTCATCTCTGTTCTATCGAATCATGCTTTGAATGTTCGATTGAGCTTCAATATTGTAGAAGGAATCGAATTCACGATCGTCATGGACAGGGCAGCTCAATTGAAACGCGTAGTTTCGCGCCAATTATCCACCGGCTCGATGAAATTGAGCGCCAAATTCAGCTTCAAGCGGCAGAGTTCGATGGATCCACGTAATAACGCTAGGTTTAGATTTGGGCGGCAATCGTCGCTGGATCCTCTTCGTCGGTCGCCGCCGAAGGATGACCTAACATTGCCTGGAAACCTAGATTCGACTATACAATTGCTGTTTGCGGCCTCTAAAGGAGATGTTGAGGGTGTTAGAGATTTGATTGATGAAGGTGTTGATGTGAATAGTATTGATCTGGATGGTCGTACTGCTTTGCATATTGCTGCGTGTGAAGGGCATGTTGATGTTGTTCAGCTTTTGCTTAGCCGGAAGGCTAATATTGATGCACGTGATCGTTGGGGCAGCACGGTATATGTCTAATTTAATTGTTTGTGAATTTGTTTGAAAGAAAGTAGTTTGATTAAATGATTGAATTAGATAAATTGATGAGTTTAGATTTTCAATTTCTTTTTTTGTTTTTGGGTTCTGATATCGGTACACCATCCCCCAATCTTGTGTGTTTTTCACGTATGATAGATACAATACAGGCCGTATTACCTTTTTACGTCTACAATACGGGCCATATCGATATCTCGACGTGACCTGTCTGGAACGCTGTCAATTTCACCTACAATACGGGCCGTATTGTGCTTAGTCAAACCTATAGCATTCCAGACGGACAGTCACGTCGACACATCAATACGGCCCGTATTGTGGGTGAAAAAAGGTAATACGGTATGTATTGTATCTATCATATGACCAGTATGAGTGAAAAGCCCGTATGAATGAAACGCACACGATACGCCCCGTATTGTGGCTGGTAGACCGATAAGTCTGCCCTTTGTTTTTGCTTTTCGTTTGGCTAAAGTTTGATTTTGACATTTATTAGCTTAAATTTTAACTAAATCATGTTAAATTCTCTCAAAAATATGTTTCTCATTTTATTTGAGGCAAGATTTTTCATAAGAGATGCTGTAATATTTCTAATGCTAGCTCTTTTTTTAACAAATCAAAATTATATTGATGATAATATTCACTTGATAATTGATTTTGAGATGGAATTGTTTTTGGTTTTCTTGCTAATTTTATTCAGGTTTTAATGTTCTATCAATACCAATATGTATTTATTAGTATTAATTTTCATCATGACAGGCTGCTGCTGATGCGAAGTACTATGGAAATGTAGAGACATACAATATATTGAAGGCCCGTGGAGCCAAAGTTCCGGTATTTTGTGGTTAATGTTTTTTTGAATGTTGATGTTTTTTTATTTAGGATATTGTGATGAATATATTTCAATTTTGGTAGAAAACTAGGAAGACACCTATGACTGTTGCCAATCCTCGAGAAGTTCCAGAGTATGAGCTCAATCCGCTAGAGCTTCAGATTCGCAAAAGTGATGGCATCTCAAAGGTAAGATTGTTTTTCTTCCAATATATTTATTGTCTCTAGCTTGGGAGAAAAATATAGGTGGGAAGATAAGCTGGTTGGGTAACGGGTCAGAAGTGGTTCGTGTGGAAATTGGTCATTTTAAAATACAGGTCAGGTGGCTCACACACATTTTTCTCCATTTTTTAGAAATTTTATAAATAATTATTACGTTAATTACATTTACAAAGGCAGGATTGTTACAATACTAAACACTGTTAGGCTGTTTGGTAGAATAGAATTGAAAACTAACCAGCAAAAGCTGCTGTTTGACTTTTGTTGACTGGTCAAGGTTGACCAGCAGTTGACCGGCGCGGTCAACAGTAAATTCCAATGGTCTGAAAACTTCTGTATAGATCTGCGATTTACTGTTCACGGTGGTACTGTAGCAATACCAGAAACCACAAGCACCAGAAAATCGAAAACAGAACAATTAAACGGGACACGGGAATTTTAACGTGGTTCGGTCGGTGTGACCTACGTCCGGTCCACGGGCTGCAACTAGTCTCTGATATTTTATTATGAGGTGATGGTTATATTACAAACTAGCTTAAACCCCGTGTAATACACACGGGATGAAAAATATCAATACATAAGTTTTCTTAAATTTTATTTATATATTTTACAGATGTAAAAATGTATTACACATACTAAGGATAGAAAACAAAACTCAAAATATGAAAAAAATAATATATAATTTACGTCAATTACTATTTAATGTAATTTGACTTTCATTTATTATTTGATTGAAAATAAAAATTACATAATTAGATTTCAAAGTTTTTTGGAATAGAGGAATAATTTAAAATAAATGTTTTTATTAGTATAATTAGTAACTTATTAAAAAGTATTGGTGCATTTAATAGGAGAGAGAGACGGGAAAAGAATGATGAGATTGAATATGGAGGCGACACGTGGCATACAAAAACCTTTATTTATTATATAGTATAGATAGAAGGTCCCTATTTATAAGAAAGAATTAGGGTTAAACCCTTTCAACCATTCCTAATATACGAAACTTAGGGAGAAAGCAATTATAGGCTCCTGCCTAAAATAAACAAAGGTGCTCCTGGGCTAGGGCCGGCTGCCCTCTGCCCTTGCGAGCCTCCACACATGCTCAACAATCACGGACTATATATATATATATATATATATATATATAGAGAGAGAGAGAGAGAGAAAGAGATTGCAAGACTACTTTTATGGACCAAGAGTGTAATAGTTACATGCAAATATGGTTTTGAGATAAATAATATGGTCAACTACTTTAGCACCAGTTATTTGAGATTGAAATTTTGTCATGTATGTTGATTACAGATTCATGATTATATTTCTTTTTTTGTGTATTTTATGGTTTATGCTTTATATAATTCTTTCATTCTATCTCAAAGCTTATATCAACTTTTGTACATTTTGACAGGGAACCTATCAAGTTGCTAAGTGGAATGGCACAAAAGTGTCTGTGAAGATACTAGACAAAGATAGCTATTCTGACCCTGAAAGCATGTATGTGGTTAGATGTCCTTCCATCTGTTAGCTTTTTATATAAACTAGATGAAATGTTCATTTATGTATGTGTATAAAATTATAACCATAACACGGATGTTTATTTATCGTGGTATAGACATAGAATCATAAGACATTCACATCTAGAGGTGGATAAATGGGCGGGTTAGGTAATGCGTCAAAACGAGTAATTTTAGGTGTTGGTTGGGTTGACCACAAACACGTATTTTCCAAAAAAGGTACAGAGTGTGATATATGATCACAAAAGTTATATTATTTTGATAGTAATCTAATTTTTTTATCAAAATTATTTAGAACGTTTCCTTTTAAGTTATTCTTTTTAATTTGACTGTTGATACAGCATTATCCAAATTAACCCATTAATATTTGATTTAAGATATGACCCATTAATATATGATTTAATAATCCAATTCGACCCATTAGTATTTGGTTTAAGAGAGTCAAAGTTTCTGCCTCTACTCATATCCTTGTTTTTATAACGTGCGTCTGTTCTCATTGGTTTCTTTGAACCATGAGAACATAATAAATATTGATCCTAGATATAAGAAAAGACTAATGTCACGCAAGAGCTCGATTTATCGAGTACTCTTTTAGGAAGTGAAATGATTATTGGCGGTCTTTATAGCAACTTCTAAAGTCAGAGTACACATATAGCGTAGTAAGCTATTTATATCCATGAATTGGTAGATTTGTGTTATGATTAATCTTGAACGTGTCAAAGTGGTAAATTTAAAAAAAAATAATTAAAAAGGAAATGGATCATATGGGTTGATAGTGTCCAATAGGTAAAAAATCACCCAAATTTTACTTTTAGTTCATCCTAAAAAAAATTACTCAAAAACCAATTAGTTATTATTGTAGTAATTTGAATTTTGAGATCATATTCATTGCATTAATTATGTATAAAAAATAAAAATAAAAATTGATAATAAAGTGTTAATGGGTCAGTTTAAACTGTTTTGGCCCTTAATTAAAGGTTACACGTTTTGACCCGAACCCATGTTAATCTGTTACCTACTTACCCAACATGCCCAACTACTGTCATGGCTTCACATTACACTCTAATAACTAGCAATAAACATTTTTTTATTTATAATTAATGCAGAAATGCTTTCAAATATGAGCTGACATTGTTGGAGAAGGTGCGGCATCCTAATGTGGTTCAGTTTGTTGGAGCTGTCACCCAAAATGTACCCATGATGATTGTTTCTGAGTATCACCCTGGAGTAAGTCAAAGAAAACAAAAACAATAATAATAATAATAATAATAATAATAATAATAATCAGAAAGGGTTAAAAACTAAAATAAACAGTCTTTATCTCATACCAACATATAAAAACTTAAATTTATGATGAATTTTCAGGGTGACCTTAGAGCCTATCTTCAAAAGAAAGGACGCTTGTCGCCATCCAGAGCTCTTAGATTTGCTCTTGATATTGCCAGGTAAGTAGAATGTTATGCACATATTTGTAAATTTAATTCATGCATGTTAGAACATAGAAGGGGTAGTTTTGAATCTATTTATGAGGAAAACGGGTCAATTCTGGTTGTATATGATTAATAACGGGTCAATGCTCACGGTATAATCTAGAATATTAGCTAAAAATAAAACAAGTCACATAGTTTAATCATTCAGTAATTCAGTAAATAACTAATATAAGTTGATTACTCACTCATTTTGCTTATTATATACTTTTTATTTGACAATTTTCACATCTAAGTTGAATGTGATTTGGCAGGGGAATGAATTATCTTCATGAATGTAAACCAGACCCAATTATCCACTGTGATTTAAGGCCAAAGTAAGGCAACTAATATAAGTTGATTATTCTGTAAATAACTTGTATGAGTTTGTGTTTTGAGATTTTTTTAATATTGAAATTTTGGTAAGGTGCCAGAAATATTTTGCTGGATAGTGTGGGCCAGTTGAAGATTGCAGGATTTGGGTTAATCAGATTGTCTAAAATTTCACCCGATAAAGCAAGATTAGCACGTCCCGTTACCATTGATCAAGCAAGTAAGTCCGAAAAAACATGATCATTCTTCTTTTGTTTATATTTTGCAAAGATATACGCAATGTTACGTTTTGTAGCATAGTTATGAAAAAAAAAATGATGAAACCTCACATTGTACATTATCAATATTGAGACTGATATCAAATATTTTATATCTCAGTAACTGAATCTGTGTATTATTTGTAGATTTATATATTGCACCAGAGATTTATAAAGATGAACTATTCGATAGAGGTGTGGATGTGTACTCTTTTGGCCTTATTCTTTACGAGGTAACTTTTTTATACTCATTGGTATAAATGTAGATCTTCAATTTTCATATAATCTATATAGTAGAGGTGGCAAATTCAGCCCATCTACTGGTAGGTAGATTGATTTGGGAAATTATTTTGTCTAACAAGTGAATGGGAAAGTTAAGGTTTTAGCTATAAGTTGGAAACGGGCCAAATGGATTGAACGGGTCAAAGGGGCCAGAGTTGCCCAAAGTGTGAAAATGTATAAAGACCTCGTAAGTTAGTAATATAGTTTTTTAAGCACTAATTAATCAGTTATAAAATTAAAACAGAGGTGACAGTAGTGGTTATGGATTGGCCCTGCATGACACGACTCATGAAAAGTCTGCACTTGAAAAACTATAGTTCTGACTCGATCCCAACATGTTAGCCGGATCCGCCTGACCAACCCGTTTTGTCACGTCTAGTATAAAGTAATGTCCTATTTCATTCCTTTCATCACATCATTTTGGATTAGTTGCTTTGTTAGTTTCATGGAAATTAAAGATTTACATTTATCTCAAACTTTGATCTTGATTTTGTTTGCAACGGTGTCAGATGATGGAGGGTGTCCAACCATTTCATCCCAAGGCTCCTGAGGATGCTGTTAAGCTGATGTGTTTAGATGTCCAGAGACCGGCATTCAAGTCAAAATCCAAATATTATCCTCCTGACTTAAAAGAGTAAGTCATTTCTTGTAACGGGTTCAGGTCAAAACTTGTATTTTCTTGAGTGGGTCGAAATGATGGGTAACAAGTCGGGTCAAATGGGTAATTTTCTTGTTCGGGTTTGGTTGACCCAAAACATTTTACGCCTGATATTTTATACATAGTTAGCGTATCAATTATGGTTAGAAGATTACATTGTTTTAGCAGTAATCTTACCTCTTGAATAAAAAGATTTATGAGGTCTACAATGCGTTGGGGGGCTTTTGACCTGTTTCCTTCCAAGCTATTTTTTTTACAAATAAACTAGTTACAAGTAAATGGGTCGGAATTACCACCTCTAAAAGTAACTTTGAGCATTTTCTCATAACTTTTCTTTTAGATTGATCGAGGAATGTTGGTATCCCGATTTGGCCATAAGGCCGAAATTTTCAGAGGTCATCATTCGACTCGACAAAATTGTTGGAAATTGCTCTAAACAGGGATGGTGGAAAGATGCATTTAAGCTCCCATGGTATGCTTTCTAACAAACAACCAAACAGTGATTTTGTGTTAACAAGATTGTGAAATATTGTTGCAGGAAGTAAATATGGTTATCAATAGCATGAATGTTTAAGATGAAGTGATTCAGCTGGTGAGAGAATCAGGTGGTCTTGTATGGGTATAATGCATTGGAGTCAGGGACATAACCGTAATTTTCAAAGGCTGCTGCATCATAAAGTGGAATCCAATTTCTCTTGTTTTTGTTTTGTGAAAATTGTTTTCTTGATACTACCTGTGATATAATATCATTTTGATGTTTCTTTGGTTTTTATTATGAGTTCCAATACATTTTAATAAAGATGAAGAGAAAATCCCTTAAATAGACTTGTTTGTTAGATTTTATCTAAACTACCACTTCATCAAAACCAATAGGAGAACCAAACTTCACTACTTAGTGAAAAATATGCGATTTACATATTTTAGATATTTTTTCCTTTTTCAAAATCATGAAGATCACGCAATTTAGAAGTCTTTGACTAAAAGAAGCCATGGATGTGTTAATAAATGACTACAAATGTGCAATGCATTAAAGTAGTTTTTCTTTTTAAAACATGTAAATTATGTGATATTAGCTAGTATCACATAATTTATGCGATATTACATGTAATTTATGTGTTTTTTTAAACGGTAAAAATATTTGGATTTTATTTTTAAGATTATTGGATTTTAATAATCTCATCTTTTATCAATTGGCCAATAATAATTTCAACCGAGAATATTCTTACCACCAGTTAGAGGTGCACAAAAGGCGGTTTTTGAACCGAACCGGTTTCGAACCGGCCCGAACCGGTTTGGTCAACAAAAAGTCAAAACCGGTTTGAGTTCAAACCGGACCGGTTTGAAACCGGTTTGAGATGGTCCGTTGACCGGGTTTGACCGGTTTAAAAAACGGTTTGAAACCGGTTTGACCGGTTTAAAAAACGGTTTGAAACCAGTTTTTAATCGGTTCGGTTCGGGTTAAACCGGTTTAAATGTATAGGTTTCAAACCGGTTTTAAACCGGCGGTTTGAACCAGTTTGAAACCGGTTTGGTATAAACCGGTTCACGACCGGTTCGGTTTTCGGTTTGAAACCGGTTTGGTTTTTCAAACCGTTTTTTTGTGCATCTCTGTCCCTACTTTCAAACTATTTTTTTACATTGGACCTCCCGTTAAAAAAATTTAACGCCGTTATATTTTATATGACGTGGACATCTGCAAACCGCCGGAAAGTCGAGCCAAGCTAGCAGTGGTCTCGTGGTGGGTTTTGAAATTATCTCTAGTGGTGTTTAACTGTAACAACCCCAAATTTAGGGCATAATTTTTTTTATTTACATGTTATCTATTTTGATACTTGAACTACTGGATAGCAAACTTGAACACTTTGGGCTACCATTTAAAAACCAATAAACACATTGTGCTCACACAAATGAACTAGGCCCATTGGCTTGGCCCAACTGTAGATAAACGAACTTGGCCTAGTAACGGCCCAACTTCCCAATATACGAACCGAGTCCAAAACGAACTAATGAACATTGTTTGACGGATCTTTACACGATTCGATATAATCTATAATAATTACTAACTAAACCGTTTAAGCGGAGAATTGTTAAAACGATTAACGCGCTAGAGCGAGTTATTACCGGTTATCCGACACGATAAATATTTTAGGCGTTTTAAGCGGAGAATTGTTAAAACGATTAACGCGCTAGTGCGAGTTATTACCGGTTATCCGACACGATAAATATTTTAGGCGTCAAACCTCAAATAAACAATATTATTAAATACTAGTATTTAATTCGGGCGACTGATTAGGAGTTTACGCGAGAAATGCAACGTTGGACGCGCGACTGCAACAAACACCGGTGTAGACATCAACGGGTTTTACTAGATCCGATATAACTAAATAATATAAACAAGTATTTACCCTATATCTATCGTATTAAATTATTAATGTTATTATTATATAGGAATTAATAACTACTTACCGAAACGTGACACGTTTTACCCGGAGCGGACACTGTGAACACGCGGTACAAGAACGATATCCGGCTATTTTATAAATATCATAATAAAATATATAACTATTTAGTATTATAGTTAATAATATTATTATTAATAAATAATATAAATTATTTGAGCACGGACCGTTAGTTTAAGCAACTGCGTTTGGACACGCGGTGTCAACGTGTACCACTTAGACAACAACCAGGACGGAGATACTACAAAATAAATATTTAAATAATATTTTTTATAATATTACATAAAAATATAAATTATAGAATGAAAGCTGGATTTAATGGACCTGATGAGAGCTCGAGTTTGAACACGCGGTATTGGCACGTACCGGCTTAGACAGCGGCCGAAGCGGAGTTTATACAAAACAGATATTTAAGTGATATATATATTACCACAACATATAATTACAAGATTTATAAAATAGTAATCATTTTCGGAACACGAAACGTTTAATCTAAGCATACGCGGTAAGACCAGCGTTACAGGAGCGTTACCCGACTATTTTAGAACTAGGCGATTAAATAGATAAATTAAATCATTATTTATATTTATTAGTTATTATCACTAATAATATTATTTAAACGGAGCGAAAGACGTTTATTTAGGCGAACGCATGTGAGACACGCAGTGTCGACACATACCGGCTTGGACAGCAGTCGGAACAGGAATTTCACGGGATAAATATTTAAATTATATTTATTACCACGTCTTATGATTATAAGAATCATAGAACAAAATTCGGACTTAAATAACAAGATGAAGTCTCAGATGAACACCCGATATGCCAGTAAACAGTACAGATTACACTGTTGTTTGCCTACTTCTAAAACCCTCGAGATTTGATTATTAATTATTTATTTATTCTTTTTTCTTCCCCAATACAAATCGTATAATATCTTTTTTTCGAAAGGCTCGATTTGATGAAAGATTTTAATAGATTTGATTAACAAATCTAAATTTTGTACACAATCTCCACCAAATATTTTGAAAACCAAGAAGCGAATATATGGGTAGTACTATATGGTGAAACCCCCGCACACCATGAGCCCGACGTAACCGGGACAACCTCCTATGGAATGATAATCATTGAATGATAATATATATCTTGTGACATATATTCGTTTAACAGTTTAACTTATGTTGGCAGACATGAGTAATTAGACCCATAACAATAAGGGGTATGAGTTAGGGATATATTTTTATTATTATTTCTAGATGTCCACGGGTTGTGAGCACATGGTTGATTGTGAACTTGTTTAATTTTATACCATACATTTTTGGATTCTCTATACATATGCTTTATTACCTAAACTCGTGAACTCACCAACTTTTTAGTTGACACAATATTTTTAAGCATGTATTCAGGTACCCTTCTCAAGTTGGGAAACTAACAACTTAGACACGAGCTTGCTTGAAGATAGATGACTCATTTTAGAAGACTTATGCCGAGCCATAGACTTCATCCGAGAAAGCTTTGATGGGAAAATAGAACCCATCACTTTACTTTATTTTATTTTTAGTTAGTATATAGATGACAAGTAACTTTGTAAATGTAAATTTTGACTTAGTTTGTACCTATGACATTTATAATATATGTGTCACGTTATTTCTGCTGTGTTTTGTTTTGGTATTCAATCATCACGCCTAGCCCCCTGGTCGGGTTGTGACATTAAACGGTCTAGTTTGTCCGGCAAGTACAAACAGAGACAACGGTAGTGTTTAACGAGACCAGTTAAACACTACCATCGCCAATTTCAACACCCACCACGAGACCACTGCTAGCTTGCCTCGACTTTCCGGCGGTTTGCAGATGTCCACGTCATATAAAATCTAACGGCGTTAAGTTTTTTTAACGGGAGGTCCAATGTAAGAAAATAGTTTGAAAGTAGGGACCGGTGGTAAGAATATTTTTCAATTATGATTATTATTGACCAATTGATAAAAAGTAAAATTATTAAAATCCAATAATCCTAAAATTAAATGGATTGACTGACTATATATAGATAGCTTTATTTGTCAACATGATTATATAAAACTGGCAGACCTACAACAACCTCTATTAACACAAAGTGGCCCCACTTATCGCAATCAAAACTTAATGTGTCGAACATAAATTTAAATAAAAGTTTAAAACCGAAAACTACATTTAGGCCAACATCTTGCTTAATTAGCCATCAAAGTATAATAAGGTAAGTAAAAATGATCAAAATTATGTTTTATACAATAGCAGGTCACGTCCAATTTATAAAAAAAAATTATATTCAATGTAAAACTTTTAAATGGTCAACTATATAAAAATAATTGTTTTAAAGAAACGTTGGAGCTGAGTCGAGCATGGGCTCGCTTAAACTTGAGTTCGGTTCGTTTAACTTAAGAGATGTTGAGCTCGGCTTGTTTAAAGCTATATTTCTAAAACTCGAGCTCAAAGTGCTTATTGTTTATTAATTATTTGATATTTTATTTATATATTTCTATAATAACTTATATATATATATATATAGTTTTTATATTTAATTTATGTTATTTTTATACATAAGACTCGAGCTCGTTTATTAAATGAGCCCCAAAATAAGCTCGAAAACAAGCCCGAGCTCGGGACCGAGCTCGTTTTAGCTAGGCTCGATTCAAGTTTTTTTTATCTAGATGATAACTACTAGAAAACAAATATACCGACGAATCACCAACGGAATCCGTCTAATTCCAGATTTTCAATTAGTTTTTTGGATTTGGGTACATACCGTCGGTAACACAGAGTTCAAATACAATGATTGCTTCTCCTCATAAATGTTTAGATTAAATTACGAGACATGTTCGTCTCGAGAAGTGTGCTAAAACCTACAGTGAGAAAAGATCGTCACGAGAGATGTGCTAAACCAGCCCAAGACAAGTTCGTTATTAGACTTTATTTATAGTTATTGTAATTTGAATTCTAGATTTTGTATTAGTTTCCATATTTTTTATTAATTTCCATCATTTGTATCAATTTTCAGATTTTGTATTAATTTTCCAGGAAATATAATTTAATTGTATTCTATTTCATTTAATTGGAATAAACTATGGACAGATTACCAAGAGATATGTCGTCGGCAATATCTGGAATATGTTCCACCGGAGAAGACTTGCTAGCCACCGGAGAAATTAATAATATTCATCGGTAATCAAATTACCCATGTCCAAATTTCCGACAGACTATCACCAACGGATTCTTGTCGGTAAAGACTATCACCAACGGATTTTTGACAGAAGGGTTTCTCGATAATACTCCGGTTTTATAGTAGTGGATCTTGAGTAGCTAACGATCAACTCAGCTCGTTTACACGTTTAACTCTAGTTTAGACTTCATTGTCATATGCATGCCATCTTTTCTTTTTATCAAACTGTCTTTTTTACATAGGATCTTATCTATATCTATATCTATATCTATACTACTAAATAAAGCATATTGAAAGGACAATAATGTAATTTAACTTTAATTTTAAGACACTTAAGAGCATCTATACTATATTTGGTACAAGCGTTGATGCATCAACAACTAGCCATTTACAATTTTGTCCCTCTTGTTTACAAATCTATGCCATCTCACATCGGATGAGAAAAGAAATATGGACGAAAGAAATGACTATAATAGTATCCTTTGGCTTTTTCAAAGAATTCATCTATTCCGTTGTTTCTTTGTCTCATATCGATGAAGAAACAAAAGTGGAGGGACCACATACTCTATAAAGTGGAGGCCCTAACCAAAACAATAACTGAAATATTCGGTTATCTATCTTTAAAAACTGACTAGATTCTGTTAGAAGCAGTTCGGTTATTCAATTTTGAAACTTTGGTCAGCTCAGTTTTTGGTTAATAACTGAAAACTTAAGCAAATAACGACTTGGGTTGGAGTTTTAAAATTTTATTTTAATTGGATTTAGTTAACAAGAACACCAAAAAGTTGAATGCATTTTATCAAAAGGCTAATTCTATAACATACTAATCCTTTGATATTTTGTTTATTTGCTAAATTTTGATGTTGGGGTTTATTTAGTAGTGTCTGATGAATTAGCCGAAAGTCCAATCCTGCATTAAAAAAACACTTGGTGAACTTTGACTAAAAATGATTAATAATTCAAATAACTCACCATAAGCAACGTGCAGATAGTTGATCACAACTAATAAGCTTATCGATATGGTTGATCACAAATTATCCAAAAGACACATTTTCATTAAAACACCATTGATTTTTTTTTTTTTTTTTACTTGTATAGGACATTAATTATATAAATTTCTATTGATTTTAGCTCTTTTATATTTTATTTATAATCTTTAAACTGTTTTTAAGTGTTGTGTAAGATTTTTATACAAATGGTTTCTAAGGGTAGCACTATTAACTACAATGAAACTCTCTTACAAATCAAAATTGGTTTTTAATATATAGTATAATATAATAATAATATTATCATTTCTGACATCATATGTAATATGTCGAAATATATTGAACTCCATAGCTAAAAATCATAAAATTAATCGACATACAAAATGCGCTAAAATAAGTATTATAAAATTCAGAATATATCACACTAGATCCTGTCAAAGCTGTCGCTCTAACCACTACTACAAAGTTGTAATTTTCCTCAAAGTTTAAGACGCCTAAGACAAATTTTGTTGCGTAGGGTACAAGTGCTCTATGCAATAGTTCATTATTTAATGCACATGAGATTATTTAATTTACTACATTAAGTATTATTTTATTTATAATACTTAAATTAAGAATTAAATTTACATTACTATTTATATTTTTATAACTAAATACTATTTAAATTAAGTATTATCTTATTTAAGTGCTTAAGTATATAATTACTAAATATTTACATAGTTATAATAATAATAATATTAATAATGATAATAATAATACCCAAATATAATCATTGTTTAAGACAGTTTGAGTTAGATTGCGCTCTCCAAAAGAGCCTCGGTGATACCCGCCGTTTTGCACGGGCCAACACACTAGTGTAACAAAACACACGTTATGAATCTTTGTGATGTACACTTCAAAACAATAGAAGCAGAGCAAATTACAAATTACGTCCTTTAAGTATTACCTAATTTCAGTATACATCCTTTAACTAAGGAAATTACAGAAAACGTCCTTTATGTTCAAAAATCTTGCACGTTATGTCCTTTAGCCTAACGACCGTTAAATTTTGCCATTAAGTCAGGTCATGTGGAAGGCACATGTGGGTATTTTGGTCTTTTTACCGTAAAATGACTATTTATGTAAACCCTCATTCATAGAAACAAATTACAAAAATAGTCTTTTTATGTGTGAAAGACCCAAAATACCTGCCACGTGACCAGACTTAACGGTCGTTAGGCCAAAGGACGTAACGTGTAAAGTTTTTTAATCATAAAGGACGTTTTCTGTAATTTTCTTAGTTAAAAGAAGTATACTGAAATTTATGTAATATTTAAATGACGTAATTTATAATTTGCTCATAAAAGTATAAACTAGAACATTGAAAGTATCTATTCCTTTATTTATCAACGTACTAAAGCTACATGTCGCACTCTTATTTTCAAAGAAAAAAAATAGTTTTCCAAGATTTTTTACAAGATCCGTTTATAACATTATCATGTTTTATTTATAACAATACCTTATTGAAACCAAAGTCTCAAAAACCAAAACAAATTTACAAACATATGTATATGTAATTATTGAGAGTAACTTGTTGCAACTAGGTGTAGGAATATGAATTTGTAATAACATGGATTCTTTGATAATCGTTAGAGTTCGTTTTCAGATTGAATTATTTTGATGGTATATACGAATGCTCAATCAGATAAAAATCAGAAATTCAAGAAACGAAAAATGTGAAATATGTTACGAATTTTATGTATGTTAAACTGACCAAAATTGACCTCTATATAGGGTTGAATGATGCAAAGAAACGATATGACAGTTCACTCAAAAACGTCACAACCGTCAACAGTTTGGAAGTTAGCAAGTTAGTTCGGATGGCTAACTTACTCCAGATGACAATCTTACCCCGGTGAGTAATCTACCCTCGATGAGTAAACTACTTCGGATGAGTAGCTTACTCCGGATGAGCAAAATTGACACTTTCAGAAATTTTCTAGTTTAACCCCAGTCAGGGACGTTGCCCCTTGGACCCCACTAGAACTATAAGATGCGATGAGTGTTGTGTGCATGAACCTTATAGAAGGTTTAGCCGGTGTTGGCTAGTGTACTCAAATTGTAATCTAAGTATTTATGTGCACTTACATTGTAAAGGGTGAGCTTGTAGAGCTTCGTGAACCAATGTATGCAGAAATATCTCTAAGTGTATTCACATATTAAATGTCTTGTTAGATGTTAACTAGTTTATAACTATTTATGTCTAAGTGTCTACACACGCTGACTTATGGTCGTTGGTTGAATACTCATTAATCAACTTAGACATGGATTTTATTAAGTGTTTACATGCCGACGTTCAAAGAGTCAATTTGCACCATGTGCTGGCCAACATAGACATATTAAGTTTAGCCAAATAAATTTTATACACTCAACATACAACATCAACGAAAGAACTTCTAAGGATTCAATATCTTAAGCAAGGAAATATAAGTTCTACTCATATATTGTTTATCAAAAGTTAGTAGTTCATATTAAAATAGAAGATCACATAGAAGGAAAAAGCATATAAACTTGATGGCGGATTAATGTACAGTTATCGGATGCGCTTCAACAATCTTTATAAGATTTAACAAATATCTCACAAATGTTTATTAGTCGAGGAGGGGCAGAGAGAGAGAGAGAGAGACGACGAGGGATAAGAGAAAAGACGACAAAACATCATTACAAAAAGCAAGCCATTAAAAAAACCAAATTTTAAATTAATTTTGGTTAGTGAAACCATTACACACTATAGTAATTTTGTTTAACGACGTGAAAGTGATGTGATAAGATGTGAATCACGTTTTAGTGATTCCAGTACGCATAGCCTAATATAAACCCATACCTTTACATACACCCGCAACAAAATATAAGAGTTTGAAGTTTAGAAATAACCCAAATAAACGAAGTTTGCACAAATGGTCCAAATATTCCACAATCAACTTCCCCCGTTTGTTTTGTGTCTTGACCAGCAGGCAACCCTATAAAACTTCAAACCCCACCATTTATATTTTCAATTCATTTCCTTCCATCTCATCTCATTTGCTCCTGCCCACGATTACACAGTAAATCGTTGAACTGGCTGATTGATCCACTCATTCAGATTATTTCAATCTTTTATGCGTTCTTCCTTAATTAGGTTTTCATAATCTTCTCTCTATTTGTTCACATATTTGTATAATCGTCTTTACCGGTGTTTCCTGTTATCATTTTTGTTGAATTTCGTCGCCTAATTTCATTCCTGATTCCGTATTATGTTTCTTAAATCTTCTGGATAATGCTGTGTTCATTTTCGTTGCTGTTGTTCTTGTTGCTTTTAGGTTGCAGGTTCTCAATTGTTACGTGAAGATTGCGGTATGTTCTCTTAACATCTTGTTATGATTTTTGTTCTTGATCTGTTTCGGCCTGTCAATAGGTTTAATTTTGTTACGTGAAATTGCATTTGCAGCTTGTGATTACTGTCTACTTTTCCAATTAGTTTTTTCAATTAGGTCTGTTGGTAATGCAAGTGTGTGGTGGTTTTAATTGATTACTGGTTTGATGTTAGAGCATCTTGTTGCAGGTTTTTGCTGTTGCTTAGGGTATTTTGACTTTTGATGATGGCTTCTAGAGCAATTTTGAGACGGAGGCGGATTCTGTTTGATTATCTCCATATTTCTGGTCGTTTGGTTCAAGGTCTGAGCCATGGGATTGCTACCACATACTCAGATTCACGTGATTCGCGCTCTACTCCGAATAACACTTCAAACGAACTGGACAGCACGAAATATATTGGTGCTGATTTTACAAGGCATGGGGATTTTACAAACTTATCTGCAATGGGATTCTTTAGGATGCAGAAGTTTCACACCGTTACAGGACATGGAATGTTGGGGAATATGTTACCCATGAGGATTAAGTTTGTATTACAGTCTTCAAGTTTTACTTCAATGGCTACATCACCTAAACCAGATACGGGTAATGATGAGGGGGATAAAGAACAAATTGCTAAAAAGAGGAAGGAAGCATCTCCGGAGGAATGTGATCAAGCTGTTGAAGGTTTGACCAGTGCAAAGGCTAAAATCAAAGCCAAAGCCAAACAGGGTATGGAATCTCAGAAGCCTGCTAATTCTATTTTGAAAAAAACATGGGCAATGCTGTTGGGGATTGGTCCAGCTTTAAGAGCTGTGGCTTCTATGAGCAGGTTTGATATACAAATTATTTATAATCCGAACCAAAACAACTTTTAATCTTTTTTTCTTTGTGTTGTGTTTACTTTAGGGAAGACTGGGCTAAGAAACTTGTTCACTGGAAAACTGAATTTGTTGATACCATGAAGCATTACTGGTTGGGTATCAAGCTTCTTGGTGTTGATGTGAAAATCAGTTCTCGATTGCTTCTTAAGCTTGCGGGTGGGAAGAGTCTTTCTAGGAGAGAAAGACAACAACTGACACGAACCACTGCAGATATCTTTCGGCTAGTGCCTGTTGCCGTTTTCATTATTGTTCCCTTTATGGAGTTTTTGCTGCCTGTATTCTTGAAACTGTTCCCCAATATGTTGCCTTCTACCTTTCAGGACAAGATGAAAGAACAGGTGCTGGTTCAGACAGTTTTCTAAACATTAGTTTGTCACATGGTGTTAATTCCATATCTTTGTTGTTAGACTGATACCGATTAACATGTTGATTCACTTCAATGGGTAATCATGATGTTTAATTATCCTGATTATGATTACCTGTAGGAAGCATTGAAAAGGAAGCTAAATGCAAGAATAGAATATGCAAAGTTTCTTCAGGATACAGTTAAAGAGATGGCCAAAGAGGTTCAAAACACTAGGAGTGGTGAAATCAAGAAAACAGCAGAAGATCTTGATGACTTTTTGAACAAGGCAAGCTTGTACTTATAGTTCAATAGCTGTACCTTTTAGTCCCCTTTCAAAATATGCTTCATTTACAAACTGATATACAGGTCAGAACAGGTGCTTCCGTTGCTAATGATGAAATTTTGGGATTTGCAAAGTTATTCAATGACGAACTTACACTTGATAATATCAGCAGGTCTGATTTTCAGTCGTTTCTGCAGCAGTATTACTTGAGTATAGTCTCATACTAAATTACTAACCATGTGTTGTTTTACAAAATGGTTGCTGCTATTAGGCCTCGATTAGTGAATATGTGCAAGTATATGGGAATCCAACCTTACGGAACAGACACTTACTTGCGATACATGCTTCGCAAAAGATTACAATGGTGTGTTTTTTGTTATCATTTTAAAAGCTGTTGTAATGCTGGTTATCCTTATACTTACAATTTTGTCATTTTCGTAGGATAAAGAATGATGATAGGATGATTCAAGCAGAAGGTGGTGTGGATGCTCTTTCTGAAGATGAACTTCGTGAAGATTGTAGAGAGCGAGGCATGCTTGGATTACTTTCAGTGGAGGAAATGCGTCAGCAGGTTTTTTTTTAATTTCAGAAATGCTACTTTATTTGGCAGTAATTAGTGGGGCCAACTGTAAATTAAGTTGTTATTTATTTTGAAGTAACTTTAGCGTGGAGAGTACTAGATAAAGTTGTGTATTCAGTCTCTGAGTTGGTCCTAAATTAGGTGAAGCAGATAAGTTTGACATTAGTTAATGCTATGGTCAGCTTCTACTGCTTTGTGGTCAATCTAAGTGAGCATATGGATATGGGCAGTTGGAAAATAATACAGTTGACTCACACCCCTTACTACTTTAGAGATATAAATTGTGTGTCTTTATTGACTTGGTGAAATTCATACTATGTGTGTAAACAAGATGCCAAGTGTCGTTTATACCCTGGCTTGGAAAACTGTTTGTTTGTTTTGAAATGCATATGTTATGTTTGGCTTGATGCGATATTTTGTGTTTGGTAGTAAGAAATCAATAATATGCACCATTATGTGTGGAAGATGTGATTAGTCCGCACTAAATGTTTTAGGAGCACCCAACACATCAACTTCTCATTTGGTATATTGGAGGTTGGTTGAATTGACTTGGTCTGAAAAGTCATGCTGGTTTGATTAGAGTTTTTATTATGCATATTATCTGACCTACTCCCACTGTCCCAAAAAAATGGATTGTGGTGATTTTGGCACTTAGTTTGAACAAAAATTTTGACTGTTGATAAAATGTTCAAAATCACGCAAAATGCTTCTTAATAAGAACAAAATAAAGGAAAACTAGTGAACCATAATCACCAATTACTTGTTCCAAGAAAGTCTTACCCGTTGGCAAGAAGAGAAAGACATGTGCCTCAAGAAGAGAAAAACTAGTAATTATGATTGAAACTTTCCAACGACTTGTGAGTATATGTGGACTTTTTGTAAACACGTGCCTCAAGCCTAGACCTTGAGGAGACATTGTGCCTTGGTGCACATCACACCTTAAATAACACTGGTGTAAGGGTGTAACTTTTTTTAATTTGTTGCTACTAGCTTTTGTGCTTTATAACCAATATTTTGTTTATCATTCAATCAACATTTTCTGCAGCTCCGTGATTGGCTGGATTTATCTCTTAATCACTCTGTTCCTTCTTCGCTCTTAATTCTTTCCAGGTAACCGTAGAACATCCTCCTCCCCCTCCCACTAAAAAATATAAAATAAAATAAAACAAATTTATAAATATATGCTGTTTCATGATTATTGCAGAGCCTTTACTGTGTCTGGAAAGTTAAAACCGGAGGAAGTTGTAAGAGCCACATTGTCTTCATTGCCAGATGAAGTTGTAGACACTGTTGGTGTTACTGCCTTGTCATCTGAGGATTCCGTTTCAGAGAGAAAGAGAAAGTTGGAGTTCCTTGAAATGCAGGAGGAACTCATCAAGGTTCTAATCTCTTCTAACAAATATATTAATATTTTCTACCTCATTTCCACAATCCTATGAGTATAATCTGGGGTATAGAGGGCTAAGATAGGTGATCGAGCAGGTTGAGTAACATGGTCAAAACTTTAGGTTGGAACTGGTCGTCTTTTAGTACGGGTCGGGTTGGGTTGACCTTAAAACACTTTTGTCTGATTTTTAAATTAAAAAAATAAACCATTAAGTATGATTACACAAGACAATATCATTACAATAAAATTCTGAATCTTTGAAATAAAACGATTTAGGAGGTTGCGTGCATTAAAAAACACATCTTGGGCGACTTTCAACCCGTTTGATTCGTTCCCCTTTAAGTATTTTTTATTTGCCTTGCTTGAGATAAAACGCAACCAAAATCGACCTGTTGAAATTGACGCCTCTAATTTATGGAGTTATAGAAATATTAATTTTTCGAGAATCGTAAAACTACAGCACTAATTTGCTTAACTGTTACGTACTTAATCATCCCAGGAGGAGGAAGAAAAAGAGGAAGAAGAGCAAGCTAAGAAGAAGCAATCTGTTGATAGCAACAAGGATGTGGCATTAGAAGAGATGATTAATTCAACAGCTTCAGATGTGCAAGAACAGGCTAGAGCAAGAGCACTAGATAAACAAGAGCAGCTTTGTAAAGTCAGTGAAGCTTTGGCTGTTTTAGCTTCTGCATCTGTAAGGATTTAATATGATACAATTTCTAGTTTGAATTGCTGCAAAAATTTATATCCTAATGGTTTATTAATATTTTCTGTAAAGTAACTATTGTCGTTATTTCTGCAGTCTGTGAGTAGGGAGCGTGAAGAGTTTTTGAGGCTCGTCAACAAGGAGGTATGCATGCATCACAACTCTGCCTACACGCAAAAACTCAGGGTGGGGGATAACATGTCCAAATGGGTACTTATAGTACAGGTCAAGTTGGGTTGACCTATCCGTGTCAGATATGATGACAAAAACTATATCGTTACCAAGATATTGAAGAATGAGATTTAGGAGGTCGTATGCATGAAAATTCACTTAGGGTGACTTTTGACCTATTTAAGATAAAACACAACTCAAATTGACCCGTTCATTTGTAAATGAGCCTAAATGATCACCTCTACATCATAATGTTTCTCCATGTGTAGTTCATTTACAAGAGTTTCTTTCTAGACAATAGTCTTTGAAATTGATAAACCTTTTGGCTCTCTTAAACACTTAATGATCAAAAGTTGGTTGGAATCATAGTTACTACGGCGCCATGACCATGATTAATCCTGGGTGTAGCCAACCACCAGGATACCATAGTTATTCATATTTTGTATATTTTCTTGTAGATAAATTTGTATCATAGCATGATGGACAAAGAAGGCACCGATACTGTGAAGGCATATAAAGCTGCCCACGAGGAACCTGATAATTCCACTGATGAGCATGTAGCTGATGGAGTCTCTTCAGCACTCATAAATAGGGTGAGATGCTCAATAAGCTGCCCTTCCTCTCTTGGCTGTGTTTTTGTTAGGCCTCAAATATGATATAATTTCCTTAGCCAATATGGCAGTTTTATCTTCTTAATTATGAGAGCATATATATATATGTACAATTGGGGGTATTAGTTTATTATGCTTGATTTACTGTCAGATTAGGGCTTATTCAGCATCACTGAGAGAGATGTTTGCTTGTTGGTGTTTATATTCTGTTCATTGTTAATGTAAAAATTGCTCGAGTCAAATGGTTTGATGCTGAAAGCCTATAAACTTATCCTCTAACTGACACGCATGTATGATTTATACTAGGTCGATGCTATGCTCCAAAAACTTGAGAAAGAAATTGATGATGTGGATGCAAAGATTGGTGATCGTTGGCGAGTGCTTGACAGGTTAGTATTTTTCTTTTTTTTTGTTTCGCCATATATATTTTCGATCCCAATATTTTAAGAACTTTGTATAACTTGAGGGTATTGGGGTGACTAGTCAGATCTGGATGCAACAGGAAGTTGCTCAAATGATTTCTTTGATATTATCCGTTATAATGTTTGATACAAGATATTCAGCGCACTAATTTTGCATCACAATGTATTCTTGATTAAAGAAACGGGTCAGTATTTTGTAAACATTTGGCAAATAATGGCATAATGCTTTATAAATTAAAACACATGATGGTATATCTTAACCATAACTCTTCATCATTCAACACTTCTATCAAACACCACCTTGACTCTTCCCTGATTAGTTCATCCTCCCAAGCCCCAAAGGGTAGTCAGTCATCTTATTAAAAAATTGGGAAGCCCATAAACTCAAGGGCAACATGGGTGGGTTATGCAGGTTGGATAAACTGGTAATTTTAAATTTGGGTAAAAACCGTGGTCAGGTTGGGCTACCTGCCAACCCTTTTTTCTTTTAATGAATAATTTAAAAATACGTACAAAATCTGTACTCTGCAAAAATATAATTCATTTTCTTTCCGGATAAGCGATTCAAGTGGTTGTAAATAGTTAATACTATTATTTTAATGTTGGACTAAGGTTTTCAGTTGATTTGCATTATATCAAGCGTAATGTTAACCAATTAGATTGGTTATTTTCGAATAGTTTCTTTTCTCGGGAATGGAGTAACTGTTTGTCTTACTATCAGATTTTCATTTTCTTTGTTAGCTGTTATATGGTTTGTATAATTGTATTATAATTGCAGAGATTATGATGGAAAAGTTACTCCTGAAGAAGTTGCATCTGCAGCCGCTTACTTGAAGGATACTTTAGGCAAAGAAGGGGTTCTGGAACTTATCAGCAACCTTTCCAAAGATAAGGGTTAGTAATCTGCTCTTGCATATTTTCATCCTCTCTATAGTAGCTAGAGGTGGTAATTTCAGCCCATTTACACTTAAATGCTTGATTTGGGTTATGTTTTATATCTTATGGGTCAAATGGTTTAAGCTAAAAGTTCCAACTAAAAAAGGAAACGGGCCAAACAGTTCAATGGTTTGAAAGAGTTCCAATTGTATTATAATGCATAAAATCTCGTAAATTGTTTTATTAAAAAGTTAGATTGTTATTGTAACAAGATAGTGATTGGTATATTAGTTATTTATAAACCTGAAAATTTTTTATATAAAGTGTTTTTGGGTTGGCCTAAACCAAACCACCGTTGCCACCTCTATTAAGCAGCTTTTCATGGGTGCATCTATATGCATTGCAAGTTCAAACTAGGCGTAGTGGTAAGCTTCTTAAGGTCTCGGGTTCAAATTCAGCTTCTACTAGTTTCCTGCCTTATCCCCTTAAGGCCAACGTAAGCTATGCCCCACTTGGTTAGCAGTGTACTATGGGGTCGCAAGTTTTCCCTAACGGGTTCTCATGGTTACAAAAAAAGTTCAAATGTAGCACTAGACTAGTCGGGATTGTGTATTAATATTGCGTCTTCTTTTTAATCATATTTAACTCATTAATCACCTATAAGGTTAAAAAATATTGTGTTTCTTTTAATCATATTTATCTCATTTTGCCACATTAACTTAGTTTTATTTAGAGAAAGCATTTGACTAAAATGTGTGTTGCTTGCTACCAGAGGGGAAGATTCTCGTGGAAGACATAGTGAAGTTGGGGAGCCGAGCAGAAGACGCTGATTGACTTTAAGCAAACTCTAGACGATGGTGTCGTTCTGTTATTACTTGGAACCAGCAAACCGTCATTTTTGATTTTTTGCATGTCGTAGAGGGTCCACATTGACTATAATACGCTATTCATTACACTTTCTAGGCGTTGAAGCGTTACAATGGCAATTTTTATGTGGTCACACGTTAAAAGTCGTGACCAAATTTTGTCTAGTGCTGTAAAAATTAGTGAAGTCCAAACATATATGTATGCAGGAACCAACTTGATAACGAGCAAATGGGTTGAACTGTCAAAAGTGAAATAAAGTTTCGATTTTCTAGTTGTTATTCGGGTCTAAACAGGTTGATTTGACAGGACATGGAGCTCGAGTTCTACATAAAAGTTATACAAGCAGTCAAGCGGTCAAGCCATCTTGACCATCAAACGAGCCAAAGTCCTGTCGTCCGTTGAACCTAGGGAAAACTGACGTAACACTTTGACTCCCAACGATGGTTCTCTCGTTGATCTTTCCAACTTCCTTGGACACCCGATCAAGAACCAACAAGAAGTCTCGGACCACCATGAATATCCACAACGGTTGACTTTCTTCCATGGTCAAACTCCCATGAAAGTATTCGGTAGTTTCTTTCACCATTGAAACCGCCACTCGTTTTTCACCTTCAATCTTAACTATATCATCTCCCGCCTTCTTCAAGAAAGCATTCATCGAGTCAGAGAATTGTTTATTCGATCCAAACCGTTCATTTAGAGCCACCATTTCATTGATCTTGGTTAACCCATTGGCTAACCTTCCTACTTCCTTCAAAAGCAAGTCAATGTCCATAGTTGCAGCTTTCTTAACACTTGATAGTTCCCCACTTAGGCTTGAAACCACCTCGAGACCGCGTTTTGTGGACTCAACCTCATCACAGAGTTCAGATTGCTGATTAACCCGTGAAACCCGACCTTCTGTTCTCGCGATTTCTTGAACAACAAAGTGCAAAAGTGTTGTTTTTCCATCGATACCCTTCACGTCTATGAGCTTGAGGAGGGTATCCAGCTTAAAGGCATGAGCATCCCCGCGGTTTGTTCCTGTATTCAGTCTGTTCCCGGCCATCAGCACGGCTTGTAGAAGCTTTATAAACATCCTGCTATTCCTAAGTTGATGACAAGCTGACTGCAAAATCCAACAATCGAACAAACATTTTTAACACATTTTAAAACTACATGTGGCATGATAGGCGGGTTGGTAACGGGGCATAAGGGCCAGTATTTAAACGGAACCTTTTCAAAACGGCGTGAAAAGGGTGAGGCTGGGATGATCTGCAAATGTTTTTTATCCATTTTTTATAAAGAATTAGTGCGTTAATTATGATTACAAAAATAATGTTCCTATTTTGGAGATTATATGCATTAAAAATAAAGGCTAACTGATTTTCAACCCGTTTGACCTGTTTCTCTTATATATACATTTTCCAATTTGACCTGTTTGAGAAAGAACATAAGGGAAATCAACTATGTCATAAATAAATCGGCAACATAAACAAGTCAAACCAAGTTCGGGTCAAAACAAGTCAATTGGTTTGACTTAAAACAAGTCGATATATAGAACGGGTCGACCAAAAAACATTTTGTGCACATTTTTTAACATATGTAATAAATAACTAATACATTAAATAAATATTATCAATACAGTAATAACCTAAGTATTTGAATAAATCAATTTAGGATGTTGTAACTCGTATGCATTAAAAATATACTTACGAGGGCTAGCAACCCTTTGATCCATTCGACTCGTATATAAAAGATCAGGATGCAAAAGACGTTAATTTTTTACCTTAATCGTCTCGAAAGATCCTTTAAGGTAGTCAACCTCAGTATCAAAATTAGATATGTAAAGCATGGCATCCACCCTCTTGAATGCAAAAGGTATATCAATAATTGCTTTCAGAAACTTTTCAGCAGGATCAAACAATGCATCATTCATCTCTTTCAGTCCAACTTCTTCCTCCATGGTTGGAGCCATTTTTAACAAACTCCCCAATAGCTCTGAACCTAAACTATCAACATTACCTGTATAATATATGATGAACACACTATCCAGCTGTTAGCAGAAAAAATGTCACCAGAAAGACGCGCGAAAATGGTCAACTACCTAAAGTCAAATTCAGAATGTAGTACCATGAACTCAAGTTTTTTTTTTTTAATTCTAGTCTTCTTATGTAAATAAATAAAGTGAAATACTTTAGTCAATTATTGGTGATGACTTTTACTAGGAGTTATCTTTATCAAAATATATTCAACGTGACACGTATTGTAATTGTGTGTAGCAGACTAAAATTATTATCTTTAAATTTTTTACTTCTTTAGACGGCATCACGATTTAGGAAGAAAACAGTTAAAAAATGAAAGCGCGATGACCAAAAGTGTTAAAACTTTTCAAGTTTGACGAAAATGGCAATTTCGACCAAACCTCAGGGACGAAAAGCGAATACGTACGTGTCAAAGTTCAAAGACATTTAGGGCTACTATCCAAATTGATTAGGCTGTGCAAAGGGTCGGAACCGACCCGACCTGATCTGGACCCTCCAAAACCGAATACCTTTTTATTGATGAAATTGGGAACCAAGAACCGAACCTTATAAGCCTATGTGGTTCGGGTCAGGGGCGGAGGATATAAAGGGCCCGAGGGGGCCCCGGCCCCCCCGATTTTTCGCTCAGAAGTGTTAATATATACGTATTCGGTCGATTTTTCGCTAAGTAGTGTTAATTTATATGTATTCGGCCGAAAATTTTATAATTCTGGCCCCCCCTATATGAAAAAAAATGCCCGCCCCCCCGCGAAAATTTTCAAGCTCCGCCACTGGTTCGGGTCCTTGAGGTTTCGGGTCCGGTTCATGCTTCTGAGGGTCCAGAACCACAACTTGCTCACCCCTAACTATGCAAAGGGTTGGAACCGAACCGAACCGACCCTCCATAACCGAATACTCTTTTATTGATGAAATCGGGAACCACGAACCGAACCTTATAAACATGTGGTTCGGGTCCTTGAGGTTTTGGGTTCGGTTCACGGTTCTGAGGGTCTAGAACCACAACTTGCTCACCCCTATTGATTAATATAGAATCGCGCTTGTAAGGAATTCTTTAAAGTTTGAGACAATTCTAATATATTATAATATAATTTATTAAGTAAAAATGGTTTGATTAATTGTACCTTGAAGAATACATTCACATACTTCATCAATGGTCAAGTTAAAAGCCCTTAATAGTATAGCTGTGTTCCTGGACTTGTGTGGTTCAAGGACCCTGTTCCTTTGTGTCACATCTGCAGCCATGGGTCGAACCATCGGTTCATTGGTGCTATGGTTTGGCGCCATTGTTGATGATTTAGCCATGAACAATGTCTCTATCATTTCTTCGTTCAACCTGGGTGTTTTAAACTCGATTAAAAATGTAAAAATAACGAAAAGATTAAGGGTTAATTGCATAAATCAAGCAACTGTTTACTTGTTGCATACGTCACTAAACTTATTGGGAAAATCACCAAAAACTACATTTTGACCATCTTTTAAATCAAAATAATCATTGACTTTTAGCACACTAAAAAATAAACATTCCCTAAAGCAATCAATCATAAAATGTCACCTAAGTTTAGTCGGCTTTTTTTTTAACGGCAATTTAGATCACTGACGGGCCACTGCATACGTCACTAAACTTATTGGGAAAACCTCTTGGCCCAACCTAAACCCCTTTTTTTTGTCACAAGTGGGACTTGAACCCAAGACCTCCTCATTTTAGTGATGTCTTGGGTATACACCTTTGCCATCAGGCTAAGCCAGTGGTTGTAAGTTTAGCCGGCTAAGAAGACTATATTTTTACCAGCCGATCATCTCCACCTCCCTTAGGAGGAAACTTATCATAGGTGAGAAAACCCCCTGGCCCAACCTGGAGCCACGTTTTTTTGTCACAAGTGGGACTTGAATCCAAGATCTCTCTATTTTAGTAAAGTCTTGAGTATACACCTTTGCCACTAGACTAAGCCAGTGGTTGTAAGTTTAGCCGGCTAAGAAGACTATATTTCAACCGGCAAAAAAAAACCTTGAAAAGCACAATGAGATCCACCAAAAAACCAATAAAAACCCGCCACATAACCCGCCGGCTAGATTTCAAGACACAAAAATCTTGTAAAATCCAATGGTCCACAAAAAAGTAATATAAAACCGTCATGTAGCCTCGCAGCTAGATTTCAGCCGGCAAGGCTCTATCCTGGCTAAATTTCAGCTGACCGCCGCTACACGAGTGGTCTTTTATCATTTTTTCCTTTTTCCTTTCTGTTTTTTAACGAAACCCATGTGTTTTTTCCTGCTTCGGCTAAAGTCTTTGTCTCCTTAGCCGGCGGCTCAGGTTAAGTGGATATGTATTGTTTATTGAGCTAAAAGTGAACATATATATATTTTGTCTTAAAAGTTATTTAAAATATACATTTTGTGATTTTCCCATCAATTATTGCAATGATGACGTCATTGATTCCTTCACACCATGCAATTAACCCCAAGATTAAGATGTATATTAATCTTACTGGAATGAACTAAATTTCAACTGATCCCACACCATAGCTTTCTCCGAGCTCGATTTCACTTTATCCCAATGTAAAGCTTTCAACTTTGGCTTAAAAATCTCTTCTTTTCGTTGCAACTCCAAGAACCCAGGTGCCGGCACCGGCGGCGGCGGTGGCGGTGGCACCACCGTGTTATGACGATCAACCACCACCGGAGATCCTGCAAAGAAGTTGTCATGACCCCCCACCCCGGAATCCAAGTTGTTTTGGTGATGGAAATCTTGTCGGGGTAATGGCGGTAGAGGGTGGAGCTCCGGCGAACCCATTCTGTCATAACCGACGGTGGTTGTAGAGGCGGAGGCGGTGGAGGGGTTGGTGGTTGTTTTGAGAGGTTTTTGGTCGTGTAAAGGGCTGACGAGGGTACCAAGATAAAGAAACTCGGAGCTTGGGGTGGAGAAGTTGGGGGGGAGAGTGGGAGGTGGTGGTGGTTTATCGGAGGTGGGGATGTTGGCCGGAAACAAGCGGAGGCTGTCGGAGGGAGGTGGTTTGTTATTGTGGTTGCGGCGGTATAAGAGGGAGGTGGCCACCGTGGCAATAAGAAGGGCAGAAATGAGGGAGAGTGTGAGTGATAGGAATAGAAGTTTCTTGGAGATATGTGATTTGGAAGAAGGTGAGGATGGGAGGATGATGGAAGAGATGTTCGCCGGAAAAGTGGGGAGGGAGGTGGAAGGGATTGTGGTGGGGGTGGTGGGTGGGGAGGTGTAGAAAGGGAAGAAGGGGTGGTGTTGGTGGTGGTGGTGAGGGTGGGTAGGGGAAGGGGGTGTTAGGGAGGAGAAAGGGTATTTGGGTTGTGGTGGTGGTGATGGTGATGGTAGTGGAGAAGGGGTAGGTGAAGGAGGTTGAATGGTGGTGATGGGTGGTGGTGGCGGTGGAGTGTCGGTGACCGGAAAGAAGGGTTGGTGGAGGATCCGGTGGGAGGAGGAATTGGAGATGAATAGTAATGTAAGTAGAGGAGGAGGAGGAGGATTTGTGTCATTTTTAAAAAAATAAAATAAAATAAAATTTATTTGGAGGTGAAGGTATGTGTGTGTTGGATTTTGAAAGAAAAAGAAAGAGATGGTGGTGTTTTAGAGTGGGAGAAACATATCTTCTTCACTTGTAGTATTAATAATAATATTAGTATGTTTTATATTTTGTTAAATGAAGGTGGGAAAATCAAACAAAGGTTCATATTTATTGAGAGAATCTTGGTAATTTGTTAGGGTTTGTGGGTAGTTCAAAATTTTAATGTAGGAAAACACCAATTCACCTAAGAAAAGAATGTGTTTTATTGTTGAAAGGGTACCAACCTTCGTACAATTCATGATTTTGGGTGTAGTTTAAGTGATTTTAATTCAGTTTTATATGATTCATGATTTTGGGTGTAGTTTAAGTGACTTCAATTCAGTTTTATGTTGAATTCATAAACACGTTTAACTAAATGAGTTTATATTGAGTTAACCGGATATGATAGTTGAATGCATATTTATTTTTATAATTTTTTTAAACGGTATATAACGTTGATACTTAAACTGGTTAAATATTTTATATACATTTGCCTTTTTGATAAAAATTTATAATTTTAAAGTAATATAATAAGAGTAAACTACACTTTTAGTGCCTATGGTTTGGTATTTCAGTTTTAGTCCATTAGTTTTAATTTCACATTTTTAGTCAGTGTGATTTTATTTTCTTCTCAATTAAAAACAGTGTCTATTTTTTCTACTAATTATGTAATTTACTTCAATTATATTGCTTAAATTATAAATTAAAGGAATCTAAAAATCTACCCCCACCCACCATTTTGGTCTGCCTCCCCCAACTGCCAGCACCATCTCCGCAGGTTCCGGCGACTATGTTTTTTCGGCCAGTGGCATTTTCCGGCCATCCACGCAAACAAAACACCCACTATCTTCTCCCATAACTTGGTATCTCCAATCATAGCCCCCACAACAACAATTGCAGCCACCACCTCCATTTACAGATCGACCCCCTGTTCCCCTATTTCCGGCACCACCGCCACTTCTGGCCGCCTCCACGTTTTTCAGGCAAAGGAACCCCCAACCTCCGTTCACAAATCGCCCCTCTTAGACATGGTGATGTGCGTGCGTAGATTAAATCTCCAATCGACTTATGGTGGTCAAGGAACCCTAATCTGACACCGCCATCTTCCGATTCAGAGCCATCGAGATTCTACCCCTCAATTACTTGGATTTACCTGGATTTTTACAGGGACGAACCTTTGCTTGTTTTGGATTTTGAAATTGTTGGTTTTGTTTGTCTTTTAACGGAATGCTGAACGGAATTGAAGCAGCTGGGGAAGAAGAAGCATGTTCGGGGAAGAAGTAGCTGGAGTTGAAACTGAAACGTGAAGGGGACGCAATTTAGGGTTAGGTTTTAAGAGAGACGTGATTTAACCTGAAACTGAAACGTGGTTCCGGCGATCTGGTCGGGAGGGGGCCGGCGATTTTGTTACAGACAGAGAAGGGGTTAGGATTTAAAATGTTTTTTTTTTATTTTTTTCTAATTATTTTGAATAAATTACATCAATGGTCCTCTAACTATTAAACTATTACACTAATAGTCTTTATGTGTAAAAAGACTGAATTGCCGTTTTATTTAACAGAAAAACTTAACGGTGTTAATATCTTGGGCTTAATTGAAACGAAAATGAAACCACGGTTACTAAAAAAATAAAATTAAAACTAATGAACTAAAACCGAACCGTAGTTTACTCTAAAAATAATATTTTTTAATTAAACATGTCAAGTAAATAACAACCCGTGAAAACGCTATTCATATCTAAATTCATGTGTCACACATGAACCATATTCTAAGTCGGGTTTAACCCATCTTGACTCATTTATTAATTACTAGCATTACAAGTTTACAACATATTTGAGTTTTTCTAATAACTAAACTATTATTTTAGTTTTATAGATTTTTAATCATGTATTAAATTTTTACTAATAATGAATCGAACATTAAAATAAAATTGTTTTTAACCATTACATTACCTTGCTATTTTGTCACATCCAAAAAGAATTGAAAAGGGAGTAAAAAAAAGATAATTAAATGAATAAAAAACACATCTGACAGTAGCAGTGAATAGTGACTAAATGGGGATATTCAAATCTTTGTTGCTATCCTCCTCAATAATACTCATTGCCTCTTGAAAAAAAATAGTACAATAATAACTTTATTTAAAACAAGCTTTTTTTTTTCCTAACATTTATTTATCACAACATAATTTCTAAATATTGATTTTTTTTAACGACTAATACCTAAACCTGTGTAGGATACTGACAAAATTCTTCTCGTCAAAACCCATTATCAGGATTTGAACCCATAACCTTCACATGAGAACCCTTTACAGGGAAAACCTCTTGAATCCTGACCACCAGTCCAGAAGGCGGATGACACGTAAATATTGAAATAATATACATACTTTAACTCTAAAGAGAGTAAATTGTATAAAATTTAGTAATTGCAAGTACAAAATTATATATAACTTTAAAATTGATGGTCGGTGATTACAATGTCACGATACCAACCTTATATACACAGATGGTACAATTAAATTCTTACTTATGTTTCTAAAGTCATTTTTAGTTATACCAAACTAGCATTGATGTGTCATGACAGGAGTATATGTTTAAGTAATTATAAATTCTTATGTACTTTTTTTTCTAAATGGGCAACCAATTTTATTAAAACAAAATGAATAAAAACATTACAAGGCCGGATGAATTTATTTATGTGGATGTTGTGTCTCAAACATAGAGGAGAGATATATACAAAATACATAAATCATAGTTTTCTTATATATAAAAATATGTTTTTTTGTTATTATATGATTATTATTTTTGCTCTTTACAATGAAAAGCCAAATAATTACAGTTCTTAGTAGGTTTAAACAATAATTTAATATATTTAAAAAATATTAAAGTTATTAAACGTCCCCATAAATAAAATCATTATTAGTTATAGACTTGTATTTTAATATTATTATTACTTATTATTAATTTTACAATTAAATAATTATAATATTTAACAACTTCGATTTATTCTTTTGTTTTCTCCGGTTTTCTTTTTTATTTTGTACTAGGTTAGAAACCCGTGTATTACACGGGGTTGAATCAATGAAATATTAAACAACTTTTAATAAGCAAAAAAAAAACAAAGAAAATAGTTAAGAAAAGAAATATTATATAAATGAAATATTCATAAAATAAATATTAATCAAGAAGATAATAAATAATTGAGAAACAATAAGTGAAAAAAAAATTCAACCAGTTACTTAATTATTAGGTATAGATTGAGCACACATAAAAATAAGCAGGAAAACTTTCAAACGGTTATAAGAATCTTTGTCTCACAGAATTGTGACACGTGACACAACCAATTACTTATTTATTAGGTATAGCTTAGTGTCAAATATAACTAAAAATTTATATTATTGTTATTGTAATATAAAAATCTAAATATATTTATTTGCATTAAATTTAAACTTATGACGACTTTCAACCGATATGTTTTCTCGTATTAAACTACTTTTATTTGATTTTTAACCGTTTGGCCTGCTAGAGATAAAAATAACCCAAATCGACCCGTTCATAAGAAAATGGGTCGAAGTTGCCGCTTCTAGAAAACATATACAAAGAGCTAAAATAAGTAATGATATAAATCGAAACATGAATAAAAGAAAATAATTACTTGAATATTTCCGGCTATACGATATGACAAAAAATACAGTATGATTTAACAAATCATAAAAAATATTAGATCTTTTAATATGTAAATATATGATTGAATGTTTTTTTAATTGGTGCTTACATGGCTATAAAATCGTTCTCAGTTTGTAGAATTTATAAAAATATGATTGATGATAAACAAAATTTTGAATTAAAAAATATGTAGATTAAAATTCAAACGAATAATTAATCTAGTTGTCTAGAATAATGAAATTTATTAAAATATAAAAACAGACTGATAATATAATTGATTTCTATAACACAAATTGATTTTTCAAAAATGATAACTAACGTCAGGAATTAAAGCTATCCATGATTAATTTTATATTAAGTTTATTTAGTTATAATATAATAACTATCCATAATTAACTTGTTATGTTTCTTAATATAATTATTATTTAATATCAATTAATAATTTAATAAGAGAGAAAAGCGAAAAAATTAGTATTTAATAGGAGAGAGAGGCGGAAAAATAAGGATGAAAAGGAACCAGAGAGTAACACGTGTCACCTCATATTTTTATTTATTAGTATAGATATATATTTTTATTATTAGATCACAACTTTACACGGTTTAATCTTTCGGTTATACTATATTTAAACTTGTTTTCATGTTTCTTAACGTTCATTTTTACAACGACATAACTTTTCATGGTTTCCGTATATACCGTTGTAACGTGCTTTTTTTGTCTACGTTTCGATATTCAAAACCGAGCCGCAATAACTTTATATGCTTCTCTTTACGTACTTAATCACTTCAATGTTACCGCCGTAACGCACGACAATGTCCACTATTACACATGTTTTATATAAGCACATACTAATATACTTTTGCCACAAATAAACATGATAAGGTATTTAGTAAGTTTTCTGATAATAAGTACATAAACTAAGGTGTGCACTATATTAATTTGCTTGACATTGATTTGCTTCATGTTCATGGTTAGTGACTAGGTGTAGAGATGGTCATCCAATGTACTATCGTTTCTTGAACCGAACTTGTGAACTAGATATCGGTTTTGAAACATTAGGTAATGACCCCCGTATTGAACATGTTGAAATATGTTAGTAAACTAAAGGTTATTGAGGTCTACACAATACACTATATGAGGAAATCTGGAGAGGAAGATGAATACGTTATTTTAATTTAGTGATATTTTTTCAAAAGTTGTTTATTTGTTATAAGATATTTTATTTGTGAAAAGATTGTGGGATGCATAACAAGTAAAGATATTAGAGTAAGAGATATCTCACCATATAAACACAAAGATGTATAGTTATTTAGGTGTTTGTTACTAATCTACCTTACATCCTCTTCTTGGCCATCACCAACAATTGTTTTCATAATCGTTTCTCTAGCAAGAAGTTCCTTTTTAGTAATTTTAACAATTGAATTGTTGCGTATCATAAGGCAGCTTACACAACACAAACTGAAGATGGATGAATCCATCTCGGTTTCTACTGTGATTAACAAATTGTCCACATCTTGGAAAGATTTTAAGCACATGTTAAAACACAAAAAGAAAGAACTCTCCTTGGTCTAGAATTGACCATCTTGTAATTGTTATCTTGATGTATCTCATACTTTCTTGTTTGTTTTGAAAACTTGTTGATTCTTGTAGATGACAGGAAACTTGAGTAGTAGATAGCTTGTATGTGGTATATGGATAATAGTTATTAGCAAACTTTATAACATGTTAATATTTCTATCATCATCAAAGTAGGACTTATATTTCCTACTCAGTTTTGTCTTAACAAATATCAAAGAACCTAAAAACAATACATCAACAAGTAAAGATAATATATTAAGTAGCTTCTTATTTGAATAGCAAATCCAAGTTGGAAATAGCCTAGATATCTCTTAAATTCATGTACATAATCGTTTCCAGATTAAAGTCTTTTGGTGGTACTCCCAAATCTTTAATCGGTAATTCAAAGAGAAATGAAGAACATATAGGGATAAAAAACATATTAGAAAAATTGTGTAAAAAGTCAAACAAAATATCTTCCTTATATAGATAGGGAACCAATACAATGTTTAAGTTGAAACCAACACAAATAAAAGTACGTCAGTTTGTAGTTATTTATCTACATCAACAATTACTTCTGTTAGCAGGAAAACCATCAACAGGAACTCCTTCAACGGTAACTTAGTTCTGCTAATGATTGCCCTTAAGAAGTAACTCCATTACCACTGATCGCCGAAGTTAGTGCTAATGACCAGTTACCACTGACGACTAGTTATCATTGATGACTAGTTACCAGTTGTTATCCCACTTGCCACTAACGGACCAAATTGTTGTTGTCCTCAATAACCACCGATGATTAGTAACAACTTACAGATGATCATTCTCTTAGGTTATAGGTAAATCTAAGTAAACCAAAATTACTTTGATTACATTAAAAGCACCACCAGATGGTATTATTCCATTAATTAGCATGTCACATGTCAGCTTAAGGTAAGAAAGGAACAATACCATCTTTTAGATTTTGATTAACATTATCCACCTACCTCTGTAATTTCACCATGTCTTCTACAAAGAACCCCCCCCCCCCCAACCCAACTCAACTCAAAAAAAGCAATATAGGTCAAGAGAATCGTTGGTATGAATGGTAACACATATATGTTTGAAATTATCTAATAATTAATGCATTTAATGAAACTAAGAAAATTTTAATCAAACTTTTTTAATAAACCAATTTTATAGGTTTTTAAATATTTGAATGTATTTGAATATAATTCTAACCCATTTAACGTGTTTCTTTTAAAGTTAAGGGTGTATTTGGATTAAGGGTTTTGAAATTTTGTAAATTAAATTTGAACCGTTGTATCCATAAAGCAAACTCATCAAGAGTGACATTCTTTTCCTTGAGGGCATCTCTCTCCCTACCTTCCTCTCTCTCTCTCTCTCTCACACACACACACACACACATATATATATATATATATATATATATTAGGTTAAAATCATGTGTATTATACGGGTTGATAAAATGTAATATTATATACTTACTAATAAAAAAATTGTATTTAAAAAAAACCCGTGTAATAAAATGTAATGTTATATACTTAGTAATAAAAAGTTTATATCTTTAAAACCCCGTATATTACACGGTTTGAACACATTAATTTCTATTTAATATAATTTGACTTACATCACTATTTAGTTAAAAACAAAAGTTACATAATTAAATTTTAATATTTCTTAAAATAAGAGATAATTTAAAATAAATGTGTTTTATTAGTATAATTAATACTTTTCTTTAAATATAAATAATTATTAAAAAAAGAGAGGTGTATTTAACAAGAGAGAGAGAGGCGAAAAAAAATGGTGAGAAGAGATGTGGACGCGACACGTGACATAAATGATTTTTATTTATTATACGGTATAGATATAGAGAGAGAATCATAAGAAAAGTCATTGTTAATAAGAAAATTAGAAAACTTTTTTACACCAAACCTTAATAAAGTTTTTATACGTCATCATTTTTTTAAAAATTTTACACCATAAAATCGAGCATTTTTTTATCTTTAATTTGAGTACAATATTGCTATATTAAAAATAAACTTTTTAACGTGTCGAATTTATTCGATACTACATATGTGTAGTATGATGATACTGCATATATGTAGTATGAAGTATCATCATATTGCATATATTGCATATATGCAGTACATCATACTGCATATATGTAGTATCATCATTCAGTATAATGATACTACATATATGTAGCATCGAAAAAGTATGACACGTTAAATTTTTATTTTTTTATATATCAATATTATACCCAAAATAAAGATAAAAAATGCTTAATTTATTGGTGTAATCTTTAAAAAAAAATAATAACGAATGAAAAAGTTATGAAGCTTTAAAAATTAAGGAGGGAGTTTTTTTGTTTCTCATTAATATGAGTTTTCTCATGAACCCAGCCCTAATATATATATATATATATATATATATATATATATATATATATATATATATATATATATATATATATATATATATAGAAGTTCAAATAAGAAGTGGTTTTTCGCTAAAAAACCTAAGAAATGACAAAAACATTAAGAAACGATACCAAACGAACTCAGATTGAGCTCATTTCAGAGGCGTTGGAAACGTCTCGTCGAACTCTACATCTAAGTTTTTAGGGTTTAGCTTTTAAGGTTTAGATTTCAAGATTGAATTTTAGGGTTTTAGCCTTAGGGTTTAGGTTTTTTTTGGGGGGTGGGGGGGGTTAGGTTTTTGGGGGGTAGGGGTGGGGTTTTAGGCTTTTCGGGTTGGGGTTGGAAGGGGGTTTAGGTTTTTGGGGGTGCGGGTGGGGAGGTTAGGTTTTGGGGGGTGCGGGTGGAGGGGGGTTTAGGTTTTTGGGGGCGGGTTAGGGTTTGATGAGACAGTTTCAACGTCGCTGGAATGAGCTCAATCGGAGTTCGTTTGACCCATTTCTTAGCGAAAAACCACTTCTTAATGGAACTTTTCCCTATATATATGTGTGTGTGTGTGTGTGTGTGTGTGTGTGTATATATATATGAAGGGTTCAATTCAGAACACTAAATATTGCTAGAACATGCAGAACAAGATGAATCATTCACTTTTTCAATCTTAAAAGGTTTTAAAATATAAGAAAATGATATAAATGTATTGTTTATTCATTTTTCATGAAATTCAAACAAAAAAATTTGAACAAATTTCGTTTATATACATACCTACATATATGTATGAAACTTTTAAATATATAAAAACATACGAAAAAACTTAGTTTAATGGTTTTTTATGTACATAAACATACATATTTGTATGTAAGAGGTATAAAATATAATTTTTTTTACCATTGATCAAAAAATTAAACGATTTATGTTTGTTCCCTCTGTTATCGCATAATTTTCTTGTTTTGAAATGAACTTCCTTCTGTGTGTGTGTATATATATATTATATTCTTTTAAATATGTAAATAGTTCTAAAAATCATAACCCTTACTTTCGTAAAGCCATGAACAATCGAATTGAGAGGGAAAAAATGCCCATGGAATTCAATTTCTTGATATTCAACAAGAGAGGAGTAAATAATACCCCATTGTCACAGGGTAATCTTTTGGGCCCTATGCAGCGCCCAGGGTTGCCCCTAAGCAGCCAATCCATCCCGCTTATGATAAGGTTCACTAGTTTCGTCCTTTCTTGGACTCATCAGGGGAGCGTTCACTGTGTAAACACTTTGGGGCGCATACACTTTCCAAATCTCTTAGGCTCTCCCCGATGAGGATAATAGGAGTAGCTAGTAAAACCAAGCGTTGAAGCACAAAACTAGCAAATACAATCTTCAAATATTTAGTCCGTCACACTCTCCCACCACCAAACTGTGCACGTCCTTGTGCATTTGCTACACTTCCCCGGGCGGCACCCCGAACATTGGCTTCACTTTCGCTTTGGCAAATGGACGCTCATAAACATGTTGATCCTAGCGTACAGCAACCTTCCTTCACCTGGATCGGTTCCGTGCCCCGTCTTACGTCTTTGAAAACCCACAACAAAGCTGCGGCCAAGCACCCTACATAGAACACGACCAGGGGGTCCATTACCCTTTTTGGGCGATCAAGTTGGTTCCAGAACAACACGACTAGCATTTGTGAATGATATTTTCACCTGTTATCAGACTACAACCTACGGTGTTGATAGATCTTTGTCAGACTTTTGGCTCTGATGGCCCATTGTCGAGGCCTTGCCTTAGAATGATGTTGACGAATATACGATGCCGCTACGCCATTTGAACACGATCGTCTGGTCTACCTCATTTGTTTCCTGGCAACCGATGGAACAATAAATTTCTTTTGCGGCTTCAAGTCTTCGTGACATTCCCGGGATAGATCATACATGCTCACCGACGAGTCCTCAAACACCTTCGTCGAGAGTAAAGTTCCATTTGACTGAGTTGAAGTCCGTAGCCACCTTCAACACCAGCCACCCCTTAGACACCTTCTTCACATGTCTTCGGGTTAAGCCTGCCAACCAACCAGCCATGGGCGATAATGTTGATTACTCCCACCACCATTGCTTAGCCATCGTTTTGAAACATTTGGGATAAGTGATGTGCCAACGTATCCGAGGATCGACCTGCTCTGATACAATTTTTCACGGGGTTATCTTCTGGGCCCATGCGGCGCCTAGGGTTGCCCATAAAGCCAGCTAATCCATCATGCTTATGATAAGGTTTACTGGTTTCATCTTGCCTTGGACTTATCAGGGGTGCGACCCCAGCTCCCGACCAGTGGTGCGTCCACAATGTAAACACTTTGGGGCATGTACACTTTCCAAATCGTTGAGTCTCTCCGGCTCTCCCCGATGAACACAATAGGAATAGCCCGTAAACCCAAATGTTCAAACATAACACAAGCAAATACGATCTTCAAATATTTGGTCCTTCACACCATGCTTGCTTGCCCCATAACATATATCTTCAATTAAATTTGCTAGCATGTGAAGGAATTGTCATTCAAGCTTTTGACTACATGCGTTTTAATGCCAAACATGACTTTTCAAGTAATAATATATTAATACTTATTCATGCTCTACTTGTTATCTAACATATCCAAGAGTTAGCTAATATGGGACCATATGAATTAAAACGTCTTGCAAGCCGAACGCATTTAAACATTTATAGGCAGTTTGTGCCAACTCTGAAACCAAATTTTTTTATCTAAAGCTTTGTCTTTCACTTTCAAGATTTTTTTCATTGATTTTATGCTTTTATTTGATTTCATTTCCAATTACAAATATATGAATCACGAATTCCATTAATTCACACGTTTATTTAGTTATCTAATCATTTAAATACTCTTGTGTTCTTACGTTATTATGAAACTCATACAACGTTATAAATCCTGATCGAGTATCAAACCTATCTAAATATTTTAATCTAAGTCATTTAACTTTAATAAAGATAAAATATAAACCAAATAAACATGAAATGAATAACCGGTCACTAGTTATACATTAATGACTACATGTCTTTTTCTTTGTTATAATGTTGCAACATAAATCCGATTCTAAAATATATTTCCAAAATAAAAATTCGCTAAAATATTTTTTTAATTTGTAAAAAAAAAAAGTAAAATAAAGTTTTGCTCCGGCAGTGATAGTGGGCCCATTGTTCGCCTACAGCTAGTCACGTGATCCATGTAAATATGACATGACATAATGCTCAGAAATAAACTTAACATCACTACTTGATTGGATCCGGTTCTCTAAAGATGGACGAGAAAAAACCGGTTTGGATTTTTACACAGGTTTATAATATGATCCAGTGTACCTCTAAAAAATCGGTTTGGCTCAATCTGGTTAAAACTCGGCTCAAACTGTCGGGCCATATACCAGTTCGTGTCCTCACGCTTCTAAACCGGTTTCAACCCATCCAAACCGGTTTGTATAGGGTTCGATATTTTCCAACCCAAACCGGGTTGTGCCCTGAACCCGTTTCCACACAAACCGGTTTTATAATTCTGAAAAAACCCCGCACCGATTTATAGCCTGAACCAGTTTGATGAAAAAACCCAGTTTGCCCACCTATACTATACCTACTACCTCCGCTTCTCACAAAATAAACTTGATGTTTAATCGTTTATATTTCGGTCATCAAATAATTTTGTGAAATTTATATTTATCTATTAAGCAAATATAATAAAGGATATTTTAGTCATTTCAGGTAACGTAAATAAACATGGTTGTTCACTCCTTTTTGATCTTTGCAATATTATTGATGTTCATATAAAACTTTTACAATAGTTTTTATTTTCCTTCTATAAAAAACTAGAAGTGTTTTCTCGACTTGTATCTATACTATCTAATAAATAAAGGTTTTTTTACGTCACGTGTCGTCTCAATATTTATTCTCAACATTTTTTCCCGCTTCTCTCTCTTATTAAATATATCTCTATCTTTTAATAATATTATATTTTAAAAAAAAATACTAATTATACTAATAAAACACATTTATTTTAAATTATCCCTTATTATAAAAAACTTTGAAATCTAATTATGTAACTTTTATTTTCAATCAAATAGTAAATGAAAGTCAAATTATATTAAATAGTAATTAACGTCTTTTTGAAATCTAATTATGTAACTTTTATTTTCAATCAAATAGTAAATGAAGGTCGTGAGTTTAGAGGTGCACAAAGAAATTAATAAAATAAACGCCGACTTTTTCTAGGTGTTTGATTATCAAAAATACAAACCGATGGCAATTAATCTTCATATTATCTAGCGTGGACATGGAGTTGACTTTTGATTTCCGTAAACCGACGACAATTGATCTTCATATCACAGCCTTTTGATCTTCATATTCCAAGCCAGTGGAAGTTTTATAAATTAGCAAAATATCATTTTCTAGTGGAAGGTTCGACATTGTCCGGTCCAAGTTTGAATCATAACATTGAATGTTCCATCAACCATTTGTTCTCTCAATCTCAAATAACCATCAATTGTTGATGATTTTTGAGCATAACTTGGTGTTGCAACGCTACTGTTGTTAATTGTGCATATCAAGTGTGTATCGGCATTTTAGTAGCCCGATCACCAGCCCATTTACTAACCCAATTTCCTGATTAAATTGACCTGAATTAACTCAATTACCAAAACACGATTCTTATTAGGGTCGGTAAACGGATACGATTCCTAAAAGAAAATCCACGAATAAACCGACCCGAAACCCAATTACTCAACCCGAACAAAACCCCTATGATATGGGGCTGGAGCCCCAGGGAACACCCTCTGACGGCTCGTATATGACCCTATCTCTTTTCTGTATGTATATATATGAGCAAGTACATGTATTGTACACGTTAAGTAGGATACAAGAGAGTGTAGAGATGCTGCTAAGAGATGAGGGAAAAAGGGAACTCACAGAATGACTTGAGTTATAATTGTATATGCGGGCACTTTACATCTAAGGAACATGTTCCAGAATGTCATAGGACATCATAAACGATTCGATTACAACCATATACATCTTTACAGGCAGATTGCTGATCTTAATGAGGAAGAATTATCTGCAAACAAGTTTGAACGCTGAATCTTTATCAAATGATGATGAGGTTAGCTGAAGGAACTTTAAAGACATGGGAGATTGGGAGGTGGCCAGATCATAAGTTATTAATGGTTTATTCAGCTAAGCTTTGTATCTGGGACCATCTGGGCATAAAGCTCATCCGTGTGGTGCTTTTAAGTATGCAAGCTGGTGTGGGCCCCATCTTTGTAAGAAAGCTCTAGTTGGTCGTGTGGGACCGCAAGCTTCAAGATCCTACAATTCTTGATGACAAGTGTCGGTCCAGACATGCCCCCTGCAACGGTTGGTTTGCATACAGGCTTGGGCGCCTACTCTTATAGGCCGGGCCCCATCAGCCATGTCAGCTGTAACATGCTCGGGTTCATTAGGGGCACACCTTTGCTGGTGTGGCGTTATGATCAAATCATGTAGGCTGTAACATATTAAATGTCTATAACAATGCACTTATTCTATTCTTGTGAAATAAAAAGATCATAAATGTCTGCAGACCAATGAACCCGATCTGTTTTGACCCGAACCCGTTTTCATGCTACCCAACCCGGTCGAATTCTACGGTCCCACCTTGTGTGTACCAAAGCATGTAATAAAACATGTGCACTTGTACCAATTCTGAAGCAAATCTTCAGTTAGAAGGCAAAAAGTACAGAAATTAAAAAAAAATTAACAGTTTCAATAATAGTGATCATAGAACAACATACAACAACGACATCTAATCGGTATTGACTGCCAAGTTATGCCCGCCCTATCCAAATAATTCAACTTCAGGTTTTAGATGAGAATAACTATATACAGCAAACATATAAAATCATGAAATCACAAATCGCCACGCTACTGATAAAATCACACAACAAACAAACAAACAGTGGATATTAGTAATAATAATGATGATAATAGAACTCCTCACATATGCTGGTACTCGGGATTAAAAGCGAGAGCTTCCCTATAAATCATCTCCTTCATCTGTTCTTCAGTTGGGGCATGATGCTCAAAGTCAAAATTAAAAGGGGTCATGCACACAGGCTCATCACTGATGTCATGCAGTGATGTCAGATATGGATGGGCAAGTGCATCTTCAACTGAAAACAACAATTATACAAGTTCAAATTTTAACACGATAGATAAAATGACTCTTGCTAGTAGAGCTGGAAATTTCATCTCATTTACTTCTTGACAGGTCGATTTGGGTAACGTTTACAAGTAAAAAAACTGGCTAATATGAAAGTGTGTCAAATGGATCAAAAGTCGATTGAAATGTGTTTTTAATGCATAAAACCTCCTGAATCGTATTTTCATTCAAGAAATTTGATTATTATTGTCATTGAAATAAGATAATGTTTTGTGATCATCTACGCCAAATCAAGTATTTATACAACAGTTAAAGATTACGGGGAAGACGTGTTTCAGGTCAACCCAATCCCACTTGTACAAAATTAACCATTTGAACCGAACTCCTTTTGACCCATCACCGACCCGCCCATTTTGCTACCTCCACTTGCTAAAAATATGCACATCTTGAGCAGAATTCATGCCATGAAATTCTTGCACATCGTGTACATAATATAAGCCGACTTAACCACAAACCTCTCAACATCATATTAGTATGATAATCAGAAGCAATTTAAGAAAAATGCTATAAAATAAATGTAAACATGTAGGGGAACCAACCTGTAATTCTCTGTCTAGGATCAAATGTCAACATCTTTTCAATAAGATCAATGGCAGCAGGATGAACTTGAGGAAACTTTTCATTGAATGATTGTCGTTGATAATGTGGTAGTTGCCGAATGTATCTTTTTGCATTTTCATTGAGAAACCCTAATTCAGCTTCTGATGGAGTTCCAATCAGCTGCATGGCATTATAGAAGTTAAATACATACTACATATTAATCTTTACTTATAAATGATCAGAATCAAAGCTGAAACGCACATTTTTATTACGGAAGTATCAAAATATTTGAAATTAAGAAATACCTCCATAAGCAATCTTAGCTGGTGTACATGATCTCTACCAGGAAATAAGGGCTTGCGGTCCATTAATTCCATAAAAATGCAACCCACAGACCATACATCAATGGCAGCAGTATAATCAGAAGAGTTTAACAACAGCTCTGGTGCACGGTACCATCTTGTGACTACATATTCTGTCATGAAATCAGTTTCAGATGTAACACGAGCTAATCCAAAATCACATATTTTTAGATCACAATTAGCGTTCAGGAGAAGATTGCTTGGCTTCAAATCCCTGTGCAGCACATTTGCAGAATGTATGTACTTTAACCCACGCAGGATCTGATACAAGAAGTACTGCAACACAACTAATGACCCGTTAGCATGATATGTATATATCAGTATATGCATGCATTTCAACACAAGCTATCCAATAGACAAATCACCACAAACCAAAAGTTACTGCAAAATTGAGCAATTAATCTTTTCTAGTTGACTAGTTCTTATTGCCGTAGCCAAGACCCTATGAGGTCGTTTATAGTCTTTATTACTACTTGCGTAGACATTAAGATTTATTGAAAGTCCTCTAAAATGGAATGCTAAAAACATTTCTTCCATGTAAGTCCACCTATTGCCAGGCTGCCTACACATAAATATGTATTTCTATATCACGAGCTAATATATCTAGATTCTCAAATTGAGAAGTGAGAACCCAACTGGCATATCATCCAAGTCTATCCATATATACATTTCAAATTTGAAATTGACCTAGTCAACTCCTACATGTATTTCAACCAAGCACCTTGGTTTATCAGAAACCTATATTTCTATCTCAAATACCAACGTATCACACGTCTGGGAAAGCTGTTTGTGATTTTGTAGGTTACTTACAACTTGGACCAAAATCCTTGTTTCTTTCCTATCCAATATTGATGCCGGTTTGTTAGTAGAAAGGGACTCTCACCAGCAAACCATCAACTAGAGCTTTAAAGACAGCTTCAAAGAAGAAGTTCAAGTTTACACAAGTCACTATTTTCTATATCGCCAACTCCAGTCAGCAAAAAATCAAAGAAACTTTCCATGAATGAAAAAATAGATGATTCAGAAAAATTTCTTAAAGTGACCTTTATATGTTGTATCAAGATAGCATTACAGAACTTAACGAAAATGTCCTCAAAGTTGCCAATGTATTCTATAAATGATTCAACCAAGAATCCTTATAAACCCATAGATCCAATTATCCAAATTGACTAGCAGTTCATCGATTGATAATGACAGTTGTCACAGTTCAGTTTAGTACCATTCCAAAGCACTTCCTAAGCTTATTCTTTCAAACAACTCTAACCCAATATGATGTGGACTTATCATGAAGCTAGAACTCTAGAAGAAAATTGCAGCCAACAAGAAGAATGCAGCAGGATTGTGAATAACACAGGCAATATATCACTTCTCTACCATCACAAAGCTTGATTTCTTTTGATGTCGAGGTACAAAGAAAGAGAATTCCTTCTCAAATTGCATTAATTTGTAGGCCAGACCGACATGCCTATATAAAGGAAACATTATTGTTTTTTTCTTTCAAACGTGATTATCAAAAATGATTATTGTTGATGCTTAAGTTATGCTAACTACAAGTATATGAGTGGAATGTGGATAAATAAGAAGCATTGCAGCACAACCCCTAAAGTAATCTTCCTGAAAACAGACATCATGTTTTTAAGCAGCGAATATATGCACATCTTCACACCATGTATCACAAATGACAACAGAAATACTTGATCTTTCTTTTAATTATATCCATCACATTTTAACTGCTTAAAGCTTAAGTGATATATGCCATGTTCCCTCTCAATATGTTAAAATGATTATTAATTGTGAATTTGTGATAAAGTTTACCCTTTTTTTTTTATCAAAACATGTAAAGTATCTTAAAAAGAACTTGGCTATTCTTTCCTTCAGCCTCAAGATGAACATAGTGGTACAACATCTTTCCAGTCAACGTTGTACTGTAAGTGGTTGAGATTCATCAAAGCTACGGGACAGCAGAAATAACCCGTTAAGGGAAATATTATATCAAGGGTAACTAGTTGAAACCTATTGAAAAACTTCAATTACCGGTGAATATATTACAGTTTAAACTAAAACGGAAAGGATTAAAGAAGTCAAAGTTAAAAGATTTAAAAGCAAAGAATGGATCCAAATCAGATTGGAAAATAGATAAACCAACTGAAAGTTACAACAGCATTTGCTCCATCACTATAAGCAATTAGAAGGAAAAAAATGAACATATCAGCTTGGTTTGTCCAAACAACATTTCAACTACAGTACTACAGATACGAATCTAAAAGATAAGAAACAGAAACACATAGATTGGACCAAAGATAAATATATTATAAGGTGCTACTAAGACAGAAGAGATACAAGTCTCTAAAAAGCACCAAATATGTTACGAGCATGGGCATTTGAAATTAAAATAGACATCAAAATAAAGGACTCCAGAAGTAGATCAAGAAAAATTGACCTGGCAATGCTCCTCCGATAATGATTGATTAGAACGAATGATTTGATGGAGATCAGTATCCATGAGCTCATAAGCAATGTAGACATCATTAAATGCCATCCTCTCAGGGGGAGGAATTATATCTCTAATTGCAACAACCTACGCGAAGGAGGAACCAGACATCAGTCACAGAAAACCACACCCACTGTTAAATTTCGCACTTCTTTATTGCTAAAGATTTATTAAGAACAACAAAATATGTAAATGAATTATAGACATGCAGCGTGCCAAACCTTAGTAGTTTGTGTTTGCATTACAAAATGGCGTTGAGACAAAATAAGAGGTTATACTGCAGCCATGTACCATGTACACAGAAAAGAGGCACAAAAAACACAACCTTGAGTCAAGAGCAACAGGTGGATTTGAAGGCGAAAGAGTATCAAAATGTAAAATGTTTTCATAGCTACAAGCAAAAAATGTTTAAGATAATGGTGCAATAATCAAAGCATGTGTTAAGTCACGAGTCATGGCTCATCTACCTAGACACTCTAAAGCTACTTGATCAATATCAAATTCCTGGTACAAAGTCCTTCTGGGAACGGTAAAGTATCATAAAACAATGAAAATCCAATTATTATGCTAGAAAATATTGATAATTATCACTATTAGCCTTTAGGCATGTGGCTGATCACCTTCTTTAGATTCAGAATCAAATACCTGGTCCCAACAACAAGTCTTCTAAGTTCTAGGCATATTTAACCCCTTGCCGGCTTTCCATCTTATCATAGCTGCCAGTAAACCTAAATACCCTAACTTAAAGAGTGTACCAACACACATAAAACCATGTTTACGAACAGTATATCATTTGGTAGTTTTGTTGTTATATGTAACAAAAGTCAAAACTGTTTTGAAATCATCTGACCATAGGCATCTAGGCGAGTCCCTGATTCCTTCTTCATTCTTCTAACCGGAAACCCGGCACATACTGACATACTCAAAAGAGAGCTGGGACAAAGAAGGTAGATGGACTAATTATTTAATTAATAAAAAAGTGTCAGCCAATAAAGCACCCTAATCATATGGCAGCTAATAAAGTCTCATAATCATTGTTCAACAAAACAATAGTAAACCCTAGGAATTGCAAGAACTTTTACAGCTCGTATCATCAAGCAGTAATCACGAACCGATCTTAGCAAATACATGTTATGCAGATCTTCAACTTCAAACATAATCATTCACTTGGAAGTGAGCACATGCCCTAATCCATAATTTACATATATTAGCATCAAGTAACTAACATCCGTTGATTGTAGTTTAATTATCAGTAACTGCATTCCAAAATCATTAAATAACCTAACCATGACCACAAACAATTATCGAAATCACAGCGAGAAACAGACATGATTAATGTCACTACTCACTGACGTTTTCATGATCCATATGACGGAGAAGCTTAATCTCCCGAAGAGTCCTCTTCGCATCGATTTTATTATCAAAAGCGTTCGCAATCTTCTTAATCGCAACATGCTCATTCGTCTCCGAATTCAAAGCCGAGCTGCATACACGTAAAATCAACAAAAAAAACCATCAGTCGATACAAAAACCTCACCAATCGATCGATACAGAGAAGAAGTTTACCAGACGATGCCGTACGCGCCTTTGCCGATTGGCATGATAGGAGGTTTATACTTGGCGGTAACTTCGAAGATATTGCCGAAGATGTTGTACTGGATGAACCTACCTCCGTGGCTGAGGGTGGCCGGGATGTTGTCGATGCCGGGGACAGGCTGCGGCTGCGGCGGAGGGGCCGCGGCGGCCTCGGACATTTCGGTGTCGTAAGGGTGATTTGACGGATCCATATTAGACGATTAGGATGAATAAGATTACAAGCCCTAGAAATTGAAATTGAAATTGAAATTGAAGAGTGAAGAAGAATTGGGTGTTTGTTTTCTGTTCGCCGCCTCGGTCTTGGCCTAACACTAAACTTCCGTAACAATGTGGTCCATGTATCATATCTTAATTTCTTTAAGAAAGAAATGGGAGATCTTATATTCTAGATTTATATTTATATTATATTATTTAGTGAGAAAGAAAAAGATCGGCAATTACGCGGTTACATAACTGTTTTATGTATATGTGTTTAATCATGTAAACGATTGTACTTAATGCATATCAGATTTGTGAGAGGGAAAAAGTTAGACAGTTATTGTATCACAAATAAAACAATATACAATTTTGGTAATTCTTAATTTAAAATCTGGTTCTATATTGAATGTTGTATAATATAACACAATATAAACGAGATACATGATAGAGAAAAAATAAATTAAAACTGTTTGAATCTGATACACCATCACGCGCAACTCCGTTTTGAATGAAACTTACATTGAAACATAGATAAAAATAAGCATAACACAACAGTAAAAATACAATTTTAAAAGTTATAAATGAAAACCCAAAAAAGAAAGCATTTTATAATATTAACATAAAATTAATTAGATTTAAACATATTCATACTTTTAATTTTATGAAATAAATCTCTTTATAAAAAAAAGGCAGATAGGGGGGGGGGGGGGAGAGAGCAAGCAAATGATGTTCGCTTTTTCCAATCGTAATCCTATGTATGTATGCATGTGAAGGAAGAAAAAAAAGATTGTTTATGTATACTCAAAGTTTTAAAGCTTTGCTATATGGCTTGTATAGTTTATATAATAATAATTCGTTGAAACAAAAGAGCTATTATTAATAAATTTGAATATCAAAGGGTTTATAACCCAATAGTATCAAGATGTATAACAAATGTGTTTTTTTTTTAAATGGTTAAAGGTTCAGGTCTTGATATGGATATAAAGGTGTGGATTTAGGTGGGTGGGTGAGTTAAATGTTAAGAAAAAGGATAAATTTGAATAAGTTCTTGAAGTTATAACATATATAATAAGTTTTTTGAGTGATGATGAGCTTTAAAAAGTTTTCTATGGGCGAAAGGAAGTGGTAAGTAGTTAAGTAGTTAACTCTATTTTCACGTGATAATTAGTTTATTAAGATGATATTAAACTTTTTATTCAAAATTAATTGTTCACAGGGCCGGTCTCGAAAATATTTAAAACGTTTTGGGTCCAGGACATGTAAAAAAAATCGGGCCTTATAATATAAACTCAATAATCATATATAAAAAAAACATAATACGGGCTAATATATAGAGAGTTTTTTTTTATTTCCTGGTTTTGGGTTCAGATTTATAAACAATTGAGCTAATATATATAGATTAAAAAAACACACACACACACAAATATATATATATACTAGCTTAGAACCCCGTGTACTACACACGGGGTGAAAAATATCATATATAAAATTCTTAAATTTTTATGGATGTAAAAATGTATTACATATACTAAGGATAAAAAAAATTCAAAATATGTAAAAATTAATATATAATTGAGTTTCGAAAATACGTTAATTACTATTTAATGTAATTTGACTTTCATTTACTATTTGATTTAAAATAAAAGTTAGGTAATTAGATTTTAAAATTTCTTATAATAAGGGATAATTCAAATTAAATGTGTTTTATTAGTATAATCAGTATTTTATTTAAAATATATTATTGTTAAAAGATAGAGGTTATTTAATAAGAGAGAGGCGGAAAAAAAATGAAGAGAATGAATATGGAGGCGACACGTGACGTGGAAAACCTTTATTTATTATATAGTATAGATATATATATAGATATATATATAGGGGAAGGTTCCGCTAAGAAGTGGTTTTTCGCTAAGAAACGCTAAGAAGTGGGTCAAACGAACTCCGATTGAGCTCATTCGAGCGGCGTTGGAACCGTCTCATCGAACTCTAATCCGGACCCAAAAACCTAAACCCCCCTCCACCCGCACCCCCAAAAACCTAAACCCCCCCCCTCCAACCCCACCCCGAAAAGCCTAAAACCACCACCCCCACCCCCCAAAAACCTAAACCCCCCCCACCCCACCCCCCCCCCCAAAAAAAAAAACTTAAACCCACCCCACCCACACCCAAAAACCTAAACCCCCACCCTCCAAAAAAAACCTAAACCCTAAAATCTAAACCCTAAAAGCTAAACCCTAAGGCTAAAATCCTAAAATTCAATGCTAAGATCTAAACCCTAAAAGCTAAGATGGTAGAGTTCGACGATACGGTTCCAACGCCGCTGGAATGAGCTCAATCCGAGTTCGTTTGATATCGTTTCTTAATGTTTTTGTCACTTCTTAGAGTTCTTAGCTGAAAACAACTTCTTATTTGATCCTCCCACTATATATATATATATATATATATATATATATATATATATAATATAAAAAATAAAAAAAAAACTTCGGGCCCTATGGGAGACCGGGCCCATGACCGTCGGCCTCCTTTGGGGCGGCCCTGATTGTTGATTGAAAACAGATTAGTAATGGAAATGGTTGGAGTTCACGAAATAAGAGATTAGCCATGGTTTACCCTAAACTTGATAGCAAAACCGTTAAAAGTACTAATTAAGTTACAAACATTGTTTAGATTAAATGATTAGCTTGAAAAGTTTGTTACAAAAATAAACCAATGTTAGACTAAAAAAAATTATTGCTTTGTTCCAATAAACTTAAGAGGTCATTTGGTTAGCGAAATTCGTTGGAATAGGAATTGAAATTGAAAGGATTCCTTGGAAATCCATAATGTATTTGGTTAGCATATTTGTTAATGAAATTGTAATATAAAATATACTTAAAAGACAAAATTACTCCTTAAAATAGTTAATAATTCTGAATTCCAAATATGCTTTGATAAGAAACACTATCTAGTATACGTTTTGAATGTGTATCATAGTCAAGATGGTACGTTTAGTTATTTGATGAAATAATGAATATGAATATTATAAATCCTAGATATTGACTATTATTATCATCATTATAATTATAATTATTATTTAGTGAAAACAATGATAATATTATTTGATAAAAAGCATACCAAATAATAAATCAATGTTGATTATGATAATAACGTTTGTTCATCGTTATGTATACGTATATAATATGATTTAATATTTGTGATACGATCAGTTTATAGTTTATATAGTTATGTATTATGTATAAGATATAAATATATATAATCCAAATTATATAAATAATTCACATCAAGTGCATAAATTCAAAAATCAATATGAGAAAATCGACTTGCTTGATAAATTCAAAAATCTTTATGAGAAAATCGAATTGCTTGATTTTCTCCCGTACTTGGTTGAAGTTTTTCAAAGTTCCCTATAAACAGAGATATAATCAATTTTCCATGATAAGATAAACTCTAAAAAAAATTGGTTAAAAGTTCTCTCTAAAGATAATTTTCACCTTAAAGCATTCACAGCTCATTCCTTATAATTATATGAGTGAGTTTTGTATATTTTATAGAGTAGTTTAAAGTGGTTATGAGTGAAGGAGAGAGAAAAGATATAAGGTTTTTGTAAATATAAGGATAAAAGTAGTGGTTTTTAGTATAATTATAAGGATAAGGAGAGAGAAAAATAGAGATAAAAGGTAGAAAAAGTAATGTTTTTTAGTGTAATTATAAGGATAAGGATATGAAATATAAAGAACGAGCAGTGAAATGCTCTAACTTAGTTGAGTTATCCTAAAAAATTATCTCTAAAGATAATTTTCGAAGTCATTCAATGGCCACGATGAAAGAGGCCGTCACGTGGACAAAAGAGAAACGTAACAATTGTTGGCTTTTTTGTACTTTCTTTATTTTTTAAACATAAATAACTTCTTATACGTCATTATTTTAAAAAAATACGTCACAAAATTGAACTTTTTTTCTTTAATTTGAGTATGTTATTGATATCTTTTAAAAAAATTGTGTGCTGAACTGAGCGCATATAACGGTATGTCAGGGTTTTTGGCCACAAGTAACACATTACGCCTATCCAATATAACGCTGCGTCAGGTTTTTGTGAACTCTCTACCCAAACTTTTTATTTAAAAAAAATTTGTACGCATTTACCTCTCAACCCTTGGGGCATGTGACCTCCTGGTTACTTCTCAACCTATTAAAATAACCAACCTATATATGTATATGTGTGTGTATATATATTCAAAAACTTTGAGTTGGGATATAACATAGACTTTTCAATTTTGACTCGATGGTTCGTGACTAGCACCTTCTTAAGTCTTTTTGCTTTTGTGTGGATACTTTTAAATGGAGACACCAAGTTTTATCATCCATACACTACATCAACAACCTATCACTTCCATCAAAGTTGGTTTTCTAAACCTTCTATGTTGGTTTTGTTAGTCCGATACTTCAAATAGATCTATGATAATTTCTAAAAGATATTCTTAAAATCGTTATATGTTTTTAATTCCCCGCTAAAAGAAAATTTTTAAAACCGAAATAAAATCCGAATCTCTATCACCTTTATTTCTTAACATTAGTAATATGATTTTAATTAAGAAATATCATAATAATCATTTTGAAAACACTAATCCAAACATCCTCATACATCTACCTCGATTTTCAAAACAATAATCTTTTTCTTTTGCAAAAGTTTGGATATAAATGAAAAGGTATATGGTTCAAAATTATAAGTTAAAATATATTAAAACAATTGTTATAAATAGTGACATCCCATTGGTTATTTGTTTAATTCCACAGTGGCGTTTGCAATTTGATCTTTGTCTTTGAGCTAGTTGTTTATATCACTCTTACAAATTGAAGATGACAAAACTCAAAAGAGCAAGTGGGTCGGGTAATATATTTGTTTTGTTCATTTTGAAGATGATGAATAAAAAAACCTTTTTTTCTTAAAATTTTTAATTAAAACTTTAAAACCGTTATTATTATTTAAATTTTATAATCATAATTAATGAATTATATTAAAACAATTTAAAAGGTAGACAAAAATCAAAATGTATAGATTTTGCCACATCTAGAAATATCAAAATGTCCTTACCATTATGTTCAATACAAAATCAACTTTAAATAAATAATAATCAATATGTTCAATACAAAATCAACTTTAAATAAATAATAATTATTAAGAACCACATCAATATTGATATATATTGTTTTAATTATTTTAAACGTCATTCTTTCTCTTTCCAACTACATGTAATCATCTTAAATGCACCATGTACAAACTTATACGATTCTCACAGTTTCCTATTTAAAATTGGTAATGTATTTAACACACCACTGTTAGTCAACTTTATATAGTTTGCTTGAATGCAAGGCATTAAAGTAATATATTAAGCATTTACCCAATCCAACAATCTTTAAAGTTCAAAAGCAGCCAACAAGTGGAAACAAGAAGTCAACTCTACATAATGCTTTACAATACACATCATCCAGTTCAAATCAACTCCAAAATATTGTTCCCATCCAGAAAAAAAGATTGCAATCTAAGCACCAACAGATACAAAGTATAATATGTATATGTATATATATAAGATCAGAGATACTACGGACGGAAGGGAGGAAACAAGAAATCAAGTCGAAAGACGGGACAAAAGATCAAATTATACAGTGGCCTCAGATATGTAACAGTGGAACTGTATGATTAGGGTCATCGTCCAGATCCACATTTGGAGGGCTAAAATAGTCAGTTCACATTGCTGCTTGAAGGGCGGCCAATGAGCCTGCATTGGTCTGGAAGTAAAGATGAGACGACTTGACCGGAGACTCGAAAAAGTTCACCATCGATTCCACACCCTTTGTGTGTGCTTTTCCCTGGTTTCAGCTTCACCGATTTGACCTGCAAAGTTATAATGTTGTCAATCATATGCTATATTCACAGATTAGGACCTTAGTCATCATAAAACTGAAGAGATTATAGAAAACACGCATATCCTCAATAATTAGTAGCAGGCAGTAAATATTAAAACTTGGTTATTATTTCATGATTTCACAAAAATGATCGATTTATGTTATGTTTCATCTCTAACGGGTCAAACTAAAACATTCAAGTAAAAAAAGAAAATGGGTTAAACTGGTTGAAAGTAGTATGAAATATATTCAAAATACATAAAACCTCCTATTGAATAGCTATGTTAAAAAATAGCATTATTATTGTAATAATATAGTTTTTGTCAAATATTTAACACAATAATTATTTATAAGACTCATATAAAAATAACAAAATTGTTTGGGGGTCAGCCCAGTACAATCCGGCCCGTTTTGATGGGCACTAGAAATTTAAAGAGTTGAATGAATTTGATGGTTAGTCAAAGTTTCTATGTCTACTCTCAGGAACGAATTTCCAAAAAGCTGCTTTTGCCTTGGTAATTACCCTTTTTGATCCATTAGAATCAAAGTTTTTCTTAAAAGGCCACAATACCTATGGGTTGGGTAATGGATCATACGACAGGTTCAGGTTGAAACATGTCAGTTTCTGTATGGGCCATATAACAGGACGACCTAAGTCAGGTTGACACACACTTTCTTGTCAATTTTTTATTTTTTTAGGAATTATTAATGTATTAATTAGAGAGCGACTTTTAGCGAAAATAATTTTTATTTGAAGCATCTAAAGATAAAGCACAACCCAAATCGACTCACTCATAAGTTAATGGGTTGAAAATGGCTCTTCCGGTTTTCGTTCATTAACTAACAACAATTCAATATACCATCTATAACTATAATTCCAAATTTTAAATTTTGACCAAGCAATGTACCGTACCTTCACATATTCAACATAAGGAAGAGAAAGGTGTCGGCCCATTTGTAAAAGCAAGAAGAATCTCAACAGCCTTAGTCTTCCACTTCCATGAACCAACAATAAATCCATAGTATTATCATCATGCTCTGCTTTAGGTGCCACCACCTGAGAACTCAAACTTTGAACTGTTTTACATGAATGGTTGCAAACCAGAATACCAAGAAACTTTCCTTTCTTAACTACCCAGTTTTCTTTCATTTTAACCGCGCTTTCCCTCCTTTCTCCACTTTCAACATCATCTGGTGGGCCCGGTAATTCAATCGGGTTTTCCATTTCCCAATTGGGTTCCGTGTCCCACTTCGGTTCCGCATCCCAAATAGGGCCTGGATCAGACATTGTTGATGATATGTCCTCTTTATCATTCGCTCCTAAGTTCCCCCACGAAGATCGAGTAGGATCCTGTTGTCAAAGTATAAATAGATTTAATGCATCAATTCAATCACCACCAATTTTTATGCACCAAATTAAATCAGGAAAATATTTGTTCAAGGCTCGTTGCAAAAAAAAGGTAAACCAACTTTCCTCAAATTTTTGTTCTGGGTAATATAGTATTTCTCAATTACAAAAAAAAGATACAACTTTCAAAATGTTTCTATTCAAAAAACCATATATTATTTTCAATTTTGGTCGCTGGGTGTTGCCGAAAATGGTTGTTTTCATGTCTGCATCAAATATACCAGCTATCCAAAATAAATAAATAAACTGAAAGTTTGTACCTTTTTATGAGTGAAAAAGACGCTAAGTTACCCAGACTATAAATTGGATCCTTGGAGGAAAGTTGGATAATTTTATATAATTAACCCTTTTATCATTATTTGTAAATGTTTTGTTTCCAAGATTAGTATATGTATACTGTTTTATAGTCTAAAAAATCAGTATTTTGATGTATTTTAGGCTGCTAATTAGCTTGTATGTTCAGTCAAATAAGTTAGTCACCTGTGATGATGTCAGCACACTCCACCCTTTATCCGTCCTTGACTTAGAGCGTGTTCTTGGCCAATTAGGAGTTGATGAAAGTGGTAGCTGCGGATGAATAACTTCTGGTTCAGATGTCACATTGCTTCTTCCACTCGAAAGGCGTTTTGACTTTGGGTCAATGGCCCGTACATAATCTGATGGCTCGGTGCTACTACATGTTGTATCCATCTCGACTCCAGACCGACCCGGTGTCATTATAGAGTCGATACTTGATAAACTAGAGGCTCTCGGGATGCCATCTGTATTTGATCTCTTCATGACATCTGTGTAAAGATCTGACATGTCAACTACATCTTTGTCAGCTAATGCTCGTCTTTCTAAATCATTTTTTCCTTTGGATGCTGGTAGATATTCCAGCTCATAGCTGTATTTTGGTAAGCATAAGAATTTGAGAACGCCAGCAACAAAATAACGAAGAGGACCGAAGCGTTTCTGGTATTTATCAGAAAGTTCCAACACTGTGTAACAAAGATTAATATATTTTATCAACATAAATAATACTATCAAGCAGACAGATGATGTGTATGTTGCATAATATTGAGCAAGCTTGAGGTTACATTTGTTTGTGCCCCATATTATTGACAACAGGTATATGTGTAAAACTGGAAGGAAAAAAAAGCTGGCTAAAAAATAAATGGGTCGAAGGGGTAGAAAGACACCCAAGGCGTATTTTAATGTATATAACCTCTAAAAATAGTGTTAAGAAAATGGATCATTATTATGATAATATTGTTTCTGTAATCAACTCTATACACTAAGTATTTAGAAAAGAATTGACAAAATTGTTTTAGGACACCCCGACCAAAAGAAAATACCCATTTTACCCTTCCATTTTGCCACCTCTAAATTCAATGTATTCAAAATCCAACCCCCAAATGGACATAAAAGTGATAAATTATGTTAGTTTTAAGCGGACGGGTTTGAGAAAACCCATCAAATATGAGTTTCTCCAAACCTCTTGAGAGGGGTGGGTTTTCTCCTCATTTTTCTCTCTATCCTTTTCTTCCAGACCTATACCCATTTCTATCCCAGGTGCAAACCAAACGCCAACTTGAAAAGCACATCAGCAACATCATAATACACATGAAAGCATGGGTCAAGTATTCATTACCAACCAACTTCTTTTGCAAGCAAATGAATTGTAATTTGTGTGCCTCCATGAACAACAATGAAATACCTAAATCCAGTCATCAGAGAGTAACAGAGCTTACCATCACCAACAAAACCAAAGTATGACACGGTCATTCCAAAATGAATAACGCCCGTCTGAATCCATTCAACAGCAAATACATCTGTAGCAGTCAGACCTCCCTGGAAAAAAAAATTACAATACATATTAACATTAGCTTGAACGAGAGGCATTTTCTTTGTTTGTATTACATGTGTTTACATATTTTCATTTTCCTTGTGGTGTGCCGCTTGTTGGACAATCATGTACATTAATTTCTCAATTACTACAGTTCATCTTTATAGAACACATAAGAAGCCTTTTACACCAACTTAATTGGGGTAGATCAAAAATAAAATCAGAACAGACTAAAGAAATGTAAAAATCATTCTTTTATTCAACCTCTCAAATTGTTTTATTCATTTAGATACAATTTTAATCAACATTGTTTTTGTAACCATAATTAGCTATTTAATTATGTACAAAAGAAATAGAAAGAAAATTGTGAGGTCAACCTGACCCAGCATGTTTTGAATATTGAACCATCCTAAAAAATGACCTGCTTCAATAAATGTTACCGTTTTGACCCGTTACCCAACCCACCCATCCGCCACCTCTGAAATAACTTCTAATTATTCATGATTCTCTTCTCTTCTGATTCTTAGGAATTTTATTATATCGAGTTACATTAATTTAATTAAATACCGGAGATTTATATCTTTTTAGAAGTGTCCTCTTAATAGTGTACTCTTCAGATTGTACAATATTTATCTGATAGTCATTAGCAGTAAAGCGAGGCGGAAAAAACATGTTTGACCTCAGATCTTTATGGTCGTATTTGACCTCATGTTTGACTTGAAACCCATACTAATACCAAGCATTACCTTCACTATAGCTAGTGCAGCAGAAACTGGATCCCTAACCCCAAGAACAGTCCAGACTAAAGAATTGTCAGAGCCAGCAGGTATAATACCAATTGGGATTGATATCGCTTCTTTCTGATTGTCTCTGCAAAGAAGACCGTTTAGAACCTGTACAATAAATAAAATCATTAAATGAACTACCAGTAAGAAATATTATTTATATCCATAGCCAATTTAGAACATATACAAATTAACATAACTATTATCAAAATAACAATCTCTAATTTTTTAATAAAATGATTTAAAAGGCCGTATGCATTATAAGCACACTTTGTGAGAGTTTCAACCGGTTTGACCCATTCAAACCACTTGTTTCCTTGTAAGCTAATTTTATATCAACACATTGCCACCTCTATCAGCTACCCTTTTTGTATCTCATAAATCAACAGGTGTAGAATATAAAACATAGTCAAATAAAACATGCTTATTTTTGTAAGTTGGCCATCATGACAACCCATGTTTATTAGATAATCATATTCCCCTCCATTTAAAATTAAATATAGCATTTCACTTGTAAGTAGTAACTCAACATGCAAAAACTAAAAGTTGACTTTTGCAAAACATTTTTGCTTTTACTAAGTACAGCTCTTGTAAATCAATTATAGACTTATAGTTCAACTTAGGATTCAAAATATGACTTCAAAGTCATCTAACTTTGCCAGGAAGTATAGAAATAGACACCTACTGACCTACATTTTTTTATACTTGAAGACTACCTTCTTGGATTCCTTAAAAATTCACTCCAAACAGAAACCTGATACTCATTCTATCCTGTGCACTTTAATAAACTATACTTTCTCATCGTTTATTCAAGCTTGATGTGATCAACTCTTGTTTGTTGTGGACAAGAAAGTCAACGTACTTTTTGGAGATCCTGGATGCTCATGTTTCCCTAATAGAACCTCTGTTTCAGAGACTATACTACTATTTTACTTGGACATTTTCCTTCCTATCTATTTCATTCAGCTTGATTAAAAGTATTCCACATTTGACTTTTGAGGACCAGATGAGTTCTTTTTTAACTTTAAACATTAATAAGAGTTGTTTTGGTTATAGATAAAAAAAAACAATATTAAAGCATGATCAAGTATTACGCTGATAAAACATAAACAGCCTAACTTGTAGTTCAGGACTTCAGGTGCTAAAGAGAGATTCTGAAATATTAATACTCGAATTATAAAATTTTAATGGCCAAATGTGAAAGTGAAAAATTAAACACCAACCTCATTGACAATTCCATCGCCTCCAACACATATAATTCCTGGTATAAGGACAAAATACAAATGGCTTGAGGCTTGACAAATTATTCTCCAAAAAAACAAAATAAAATAAAAAGATGCAATGAGTCTACCATCAGGACATGTGCTAAAATCAACACCGAAAGCTAAATCTCTAGCATGGCCAGCATGTGTTGTTTTGACTACCTCCAGCTTAAACCCTGCAAGCTGTAAATATAGAAATGAAATACATCTTCATGAATAAAACAGAGGCCAAAACGGGTTATCGAAAAACTTTTTAAATACAATACATAATCCATAAAAGCAAAAAAAGCCCTAAAAGAATTTAGAATGGAAAACTTTATAGTAAAACCATATTGAACCAAAACATAAGAAAAAATGAGGGGTTGGGAAATAACTTGAATCTAGATTTCATAAAATGCACTTCTACATTGAAATGTTTACCCAAAGAAAAGAAAATTCAGAGAAAGAAAATATAGACAACAGATAGTACTTTTCATAACATGCTAGTAGCGTTTAGTTTCTCTCAAGAATCACCATAGGTACGGATTTGATGGTAGGCTAAAATGGGTTTCCAATACCTGCCCCTTGATGGGTTAAAAACAAGCCCAAATTTGGGGGTTTCATTCCTAATTTTGAACCCGTACACGAAACACCCATATAAGATATCATCCCCATTCCCTCATTCACATACCCTTCAACCAAACACACCCTAATGTCCAGTCAATTCATGGATCTTTGCGAAGCACAAGTATCACCAGTAACATTGGAAATGGATAGACCTCAAAACAAGAATGTCCATTAAGTCATTAACTACTGTTTCTAAAGATCAGAGATTACAAAATACCTTAAATATCGGTTCAACCAAATTATGGAAAACTTTGCTGGAGCGACCACGTCCAGAACGGGGATTTAAGATGACAAGCATCCTAGGCGGACTTTTACTTTTAATATGTGAATAAGAAAAATCAGTAGCAAATATTTCAGAATCCTGCTTCTTTGAAGATACCAAAGGATGCGGTGAAAAATTCACAAAACAATGCTGATCTGCAAATCCAGAAACCCATTGAAAAGCTTCATCTTGAGTTGAAGCCAAAAAGCAAAAATCTTTCCTGCTTCTACCAGATTTCAAGAAGCAAGACAGACTGTATGAAGGCTTTTTTATAGGGTATGAATGTACTATGAAATGTCTCAAACCATAGTTGTAGGACACCTGCATAAGTCATGGATTGAGTTAACTAACAAATTCCATACGACGAAGCAAATGTGTAAAAATAGTAACTTTTTGTCGCAGTGTGTTAAGCTATTTCAATTGTATAAAAGTCAGAACATAATTAAAACTCTAGTCAATAATAAAAAAACCCACACTTAAGTATGTAGAGATTAGACAAGCCAATTTCTATACACTTGTAAGTGTGGAGATTAGGGCAACTTGTTCACCTTTTTAAGTGTAGAGTCTTAACCAGTTATCCACATTTTTAAAGTGTGAAGACTTATAAGTAATTTCTCAAAGGCATATTTCTCCATGCAAGTTTACAATTCTACAAACTTCTAAGTGTGTGAATACGCCCCCAAAAATGTGTAGGATTAATTGATTTGTTGTAGTGAATAATAATATAGAAAAAACCAAGGCATGAAATTTTTTATTTTTTTAGAGAGAACTTACAGAAATGACATCATCAAGGCTTAAAACATGAGAACCCCAAACCAACGCCCTGGTTGTTAGTTTAGCATCAACAGTATCTAAGTGTGCATTTTCCGTTGAATTTTGTGCATCGGTAGCTTTGATGTTCTTCCTCTTATCCAAAACTAGCTTTCCAGAAATGACTTCATATCCCAACAAATCAGATTGCTCATCTCCAATATCAATTCTGTGTTCCTCCCTCTTTGCTTTCTTGGAATCATCGCTGCTGACGTTGACATCATTCCGCCTAGAAGCCTTATTTTTTGTACGTTTTTCAGGAAACACAACTGGAGATGTTTGTTGACCTGTTGATATTTGAGAACAACAATTAAGGCGACGAAGTGATTGTTGGGGGGTTCTTAAAGACTTGCTCTTGGGTAGGCTGCCACTGTTCTGCATGCCGTTTATGATGTGAAAAGAAACGAATGCAAATGACAGTGGCAATTGAAATCTTGTCCTAGCTGTAAAGTAAACAAATAGTCAAAGTCAACCGTAAGAACCAGCATAAAAAAAACAACCTGCATACTTTTAGAAACCTAGAAACATGTTTGAGTATTACTCTATATACAACTGAGAAAGTTCATAGAGAGAATAAAATGTCATAAGAGCATATGCACAACAAAATTTGGGTTTGAGAACCAACAGTTACTTCCTCAGTCCCATAAAAACTGCATCATTTTTTAAATTCCCCCATAAAAGTTGCAACAATTCCTTTCTGTAAATCTCTTTAATCTAAAATTACTTATTTGACCACAGGCATCATTATACAACATCGTTGATATTGGTTCAGATCCAAAACTCAAAAGATTGCACTAATTTGTCATTACGAAAGAGTATTTAAAAAGAAGTGGTCAACAATCAAACATTTATCTTCAATTATATGCTTGCAATTTTCATTGGATGGAGCGAGTAACAGGAACCGAGGACTTAAGGTTCACACCTATATAGCATTAGATCTTACTAGTTTCACCTAAGGCATCTAACTTAAAGTTGATTCTTTCACAAAAATCAAATAGAAATTATTCACACAATGTAATGATATTCAATCCTGCCCCCCTGAGCATTTCATCTCTTTGTAAAAGAAACCTACTTAACACAGGGAACAATGAAAAGACAGAAACTAAAGTGCCTTTTAACAACTATTTATACTTCAATTAACTAAACTAGCCTAAATGCACCAATAAATAGAACTAGTTGAAGCTATCTGACATCATCCTTATCAACTATCTGACCTATGTTGAAATTTATAAGAAATGCTCTTCGAATAACTCACTTTTTTGTTTCAGTTTCATGATCCTATTGACTGATAAGCATTAGGGATATCTCCGAAAGAAAAATGTTCCTATATCCACTTTCGTTGGCCAATGAATGGGACAGAAAGCCCAGCAACTGACAACAAGCAAACTAGAGGATAAACCACATAAACCAAGTTTCCAAGATGTCTGTGTCCATAATCTCCAAACGGTTCACGTATTTTGTATTTACATGAAAAATGTACCCAATCTTAATTATAAATGGAATACCTAATTATTACTTCCCTCTAATACCCTATACATGGTCTCTCTGCACAATCTTAAATGCTAAAGAAACTAGCAAGGGCATAGGATAATATCACTTCCTAATTATCGACTTCTGATAACAGATCGTATCCTAACGAATTGCCATAAGGCATCACCAATTCAACAAAGAACATTCAAATTTAAGGGTTTCTGACAACCAGGCAACATCAAAACCTTCTCCACCACCACTAATTCCATCATCTCCCAAACAATCGTCAAATAATTATGTAACATCAACTTTCCAATTCAAGCATGACCAAACCAAAAAGAATTCAAAATTATAACGTACAAAACAAGTAACAATCAAGTACATACAAGGCAGCTAGATTAAACGCTCCTAGAAACGGATGAATTTAACATTTGAACATGAACATCCAGATTCGTAATTTCAAAACGATATGAAATCAAAATTTTACGCAACAATTTCACGGCAACGGCAATATGAACATAAATTCATCAGGCAAGCAGATCAAGTACAAAAAAACATCGCAACGAAAGAATTAGGACGAAGAAGTACCAAATGATGCGATCGCCAGTTAATCGTGAAACAGGTGCGGAGAAAGTGATTGGCGGCCAATCGAAGCAGATAATTTGATAAAATATAAAAGGAAATGAGATAGTAGGGTTTGTAATTATCGTTGTACGGTGGCGATTGTCAACGGACACGGAGGCGGTAGGTGGAGGGCGGCGGAGTGGGAGAAAAGGAGCGGGGAAATGATGGATTGATTTGAGAAGAAAAGGATCGACTGTATGATGATCCAGAAACAAATTCCACCCAATTTTATCTTTTATTTCCGTTATGTCTTTTTGTTATCACTGCCGTAAAGCACTTCTTTTGAAAAAGAAAATAGAAATATGAATAATAATTAAATAAGGTAAAGATTCTTTCATAGTTATATCTTTGAAAGATAAGTTTTTTTTTCAACTAAATGTATATTTATGTATAAATAGTTATAAAATTATAGTGTTGTTATAGATACACCCTCTATACGACTCGTATAGGGTTATACGGGTCGTATAGCCTAAAAAGTCAAACTAACAACTATCAGACATATCACATCAATCATATCCGGTCACAATACGGTCGTATTGTGTCCAAAATTGCCCAATACTCTCGTATTGTGCCGTATACGAGTTGTATAGCGCTTAGGTGTTTAAAGAACCTGGTTGAGTGTATGTATATCCTGTGGCTAAAATTATTAGTTACCGAGGCGGCCCTAAAGCTTGGGTCATAAAGTCCTTGTTTCACGTCCTTAAAAGACAAAATTCTAAGGCCCTATTAAATGTTACTATGATTCATATTGTTTGTTATTAACGATCCTAAATGTTTACGTCTCTTGATATTCGACCCATGTTAGTTCTACTAGATGATGTTTTTGTATATAATTTGTATCGCCTTTTGATATTCTGGTTTGATGGTGGTGATGGTGGATGTCGACGGTTCAGATGTTTGGTGGTTAGCCATGAGTTGTTGAACCATAATAAAAAAACGTGGGTTGGTAGATGTGACATTTATTTGTTTTTTGAGTTTGAACTCATACCTTTTCTTGTGTTTTGATGTTTTTAAGTCAAGTATAATCGTTACCTTTTGTATTCCAATTTGATTAAGAGGGGTCGAGGACTCTAAATTATGAAAAGAAAGTTTCATTTCTCCCTAGAATGTGGACTATAGAGAAAGGCTAAGCATGAGAAAAAGAGAGAGATTTTCATTATACAATGGACTTTGGAAATATAAGTAAGGAGGAGTTTCGTGTACTAAATTTTAGAATTGACAAGGTTAGAAAGACAATAATGTTTCTAGTCTTGTTTTGTACCTTGTTGAATTTGGTTGAGTTTCATTTTTGCATATTAATTTTTCATACAAATTATATATTATAGTAAATGAAAAAAAAAATTAGTTGTGAAAATTTTCTCTTCTTCCACATTCTAACCAACCAAGACTCTAATATCTCTTAGAGTATTAGGTGTACCCATCATTCTATACTCACTCTTATATTAGCGTCACATTAGTTTTCACTTCTTTATAAAAATGGTTTCACTTCACCATTTTTTTTAAATACAAATAATATATTATATTTAAACAAAATGTAATAAAAAAACATTACATCATAATAATTAAAAAAATAATAAAAAACATTACATACTAATAATTTTAAAATACTAATGAAAAACATTAAATAATAATAATTAAAAAAAAACTTAATAAATACTAAAGTTAAAAATAAAGCATCATTCTCTATAAACTTGGTTACGAATCTTGGCCTTTAACTTTTCGATCTTGACATGGTCATTCTCGTCAAGGTGATCGGTTTTCATTGACAAGATTTTGTTATATTTCTGGTCACTTGCACTTGCTTTCAACCGGATTTTTGTTTTTTCGATATCTTCATATGCGGTGTTAAATTTATCTAACTTAGCTACAATATTTGTAATCACCAGGAATTTTCGGTCTTTATTTTTACTATTCCGGTACTTGTATTTCCATTATCCTATGATTTGTATTTTCCTATTTAAATGAAAACTATCATATTTATTGTAACACCCGTAATTTTCATATATATTTTATCGCATTTAGTGTTGTGACATGTCGGACTATTTCAAACGTGTTATAACACCACGCCATAAGAGTTTAGAGTTCTTAAAAATTTATTAACTTTCAATTCTATATATATTGACGAAGCGACATGTTTGCCTTGTCCCTCCCGATCTAGTGTCTTTCATCGGAATCTTCCGTATTGAGATCCATAAAGGAATGTCCATCCGAACCGAGACTAGTCTAGGTCTTGGGGTGTATCCAAAGACTTCCGTGTTGAACCGCTCGATTGTTGAGTCATTTCAGGCACCACCGTCCATTTAGAGCGACGCCGAAGGACATTCCAAGCCGAGATAAGAGTAAACGCCCCGTGTTGTTCCGCACAATATTTTTCGAGAAATATATTAAAAATATCGGCATCTCGCATGCCATTGTTGCGATGATTGTATTGATTGTTTTAAACACCTCAAAACTTTGAAACCTTCTTTTTCATGCCACGAAACTTTGAAGTAAGTTGGTAGAGGGAGCGATAAAGTTCACGATCCACAAGATTGTTAAACTTTTACGAGCGGGTCCACAATCTTGTCCGGATTTACACGTTACCGACAATCGGATCCTTTGAAATGTCCACCCAAGCACGAGCCAACGTCAATTCCTCATCAGGAGTCCACTTTTGAGGGTTGGACCGTCCAAATTTATTGAAACTTTTACTTTTTTATGCTTTGGGTTGGGTCTCGGGTATGGTTTCAGTTTGGGTCTCGAGTATGTAATCGGGTTGGATCTCGAATATGTAATCGGTTTGGGTTGGAATAGTATGTCGGTAGAATGGTTGGTTCCACTAGCCAAACGGTAATTGTGCTTGTGTAAAAATGGAGTTCGGGTCGTATGTAACAGGTGGCAGAGATTACATGTAAAACAGGATGCAGTTGTTTGGTTATTTGGATTCGTTTTTTTTTAATGTACGAAGAAAATAATATTTAGTGTTCTTGCAAGTAACTCTTTATCTTTTCCTTCAAATCTGATTATTATATTGGGTTTTGTATAATTATATGGTTTCTTATAATCTCAAAAAGATTTTACTCTTCAATGAAGAGTGCACCGACAACACATTTAACTATATATAACTATTTTATTGTATTTATTTTAAAATATGATTATTTTGTATTTTAAAATTAGTGTCATAAAGATTAAAATAACCATATTTAAAAGTATATTACATAACCATTGTTTTAATTTTCAATGAAACAACAATAATTTTGTCGCTTTGCAATTCTTCTGCGAAGGACCACCGCCAGCCGCCTCTTCCAGACTTCTATTTTCTTATGTATTTTAGTCTTTAGAAAAAGAGCAAAAAAAGTGCACACCTTTAAAATACCAACCCAGCTACAACCCCTTTTGTTGTTTGTTTGGTATAGAAAATATTAAATAGAAACTGATTTAATAAAAAGTTAGAGTAAAGTGTAGTTTTTGTATCTGAGATTTACAGCAGAAATCACTTTACGTTCCTCCTTTCAAAAATCTACTATTTACCCCATCGTACTTTCTGATTTCATCACTTTCAGTCCTTCCACCCAACGTCCGTTAATTAAACGTTTGACGGCAGGGGTACCCTCGTCTTTTCCAACATATGAAATGAGGGCAATTTGGGAATTTAAATTCCCTGGTCATAACCCTAACCATTATCGTCCCTCAAATCAAACACTTTCAAGCATTCTAGTCCTTGAAATTCCCGATTGCGAGCTCTCGTCGGTTTTTGAAGCTGAGACGATGACAAGCACTCTTTGGATGATTCGTGGAGAAAAACTGTAACGAACCACTTTTCGGGATTGATAAATAATATATGAAAACATATTATAAGGGTGTAAATAAAGCAAAATAGAAGTGGAGGTGTTAGTTGCAATTGAGCGAACTTGGCTTTCTAGCAAAAAGGGGCAAAACTAAAAGTCTAGGGCCAACTTGTATTTCACACAAACTTGATTTGTCTTATGAAGAAAAAAGCGCAGAACACACACACTTGTGTGTGTTCTTGCGATTTTAGCACCAGGAGACAAGGAAGAGAGACCAAAAGCTGGAGTTGATGATTTGCATGGAGAATCTGAGTGATTTAATGTGTTCATCTTCTTTCAATCATCAAGTAAGTAGCTTTATCATCTTCTAAATCACCATTATAGGTGAGTTTTGGTAGAAAACCTGAATTAGGTCAATGGGTGTGGAGATTTTGGTTTATTGTTGGTTATGAACCTTAATCTAGTGTTGTAAATGGTGGAGAAACATGATTAACATGATTATAACATCTAATTTGATGATTTCAAATTTAGGGTTCTTGAGGTGAAATTGGGGGTTTTTCGAAATTGAGGTTGTTTGGATGGTATTTGGGGGTTGGTAAGTGTTTATGGTGTAATTAAACACCTAACCAAGTAATAACCCTCAATCAATTTAGTGATATAAGAAATTGGGAGTTTGGGTGAATTGGGTGGAACCTAAACGGGTCAAAATGGATGAACGTTGTCTTTGGAAGTTTAAAACTTGTTTAAAAGTATAATTAATCAAGTTAGAATGGGTGTAATCCATAAGGTCTAGGGTGGGTGTTAGACCTCAATTGGTGAATGATGAAATTGGTGGATTGGGAGTTTGACTTTATTGGGTCAAACGGGTCATTTGGGTTGAAAGGTGGTTATTGGGTTTTGAGGGTTTGGTTAAGGTTGTGTTAACTAATCTAAGTTAGAATATTGATCGTTAGATTATAAAGGTGTGTTTGGTGTCAATCGGTGATCAATGGATTACTAATTGTAAATGGGTCGTATAGGTGATCAAGTGGTAAGGAAGCTAGCTTGGAGGATCAAGCGGGGTCATCTTTAGCAAAAAGTAAGTGCTTTGCACTTACTTAATAATGATAGGTGGTAGTAAATGTACTTACTTGATATACATGTTGATTTTGGTTGATTATTATATGTGTAAATGTGTGTATGATGATTTGGTGAAATTGCATATGGTGTATGAATGCAAAGGGTGAGTACTTAAGATGCTTGAGATCTATGAACCTCACAATGTCGTAGGGTAATTATAGTACTAGAATTACTTATGATTTCTATGGCGTCATTTGTATGTTTATATTGAATGTAAGGTAGGGTGAATTAATGGTTTGAAGTCTTTGTACTTCACAATTGGAAAGGGTGGGATTGGGGTCTTTTGAACCTCACATGTCGGGTATATTGTATGAGTTATAGGATTGAGTTAGTAATTTGTGTGTGTGCACTTGTTGTATGATTAAGGTTAGTGTTTAAGGTCTAAGAACCTCACATGTGTTAGCTATGTATTGATACTGTTTGAAGTCATGAACTTCTCAAGGATGTTGGTAATTGAGATCTAAGAATCTCACAATGATGGTTTGAGTTTGTGGTCAAAAAACCACACAATTGTGATATGGTGTTTGAGGTCTTTAGAACCTCACAAAGGAGTATGGTCGGGTTTTAGGGTGGATTACTAACCATTTGATGTTAGTATATGTGGGTAAGCTTATATGTTGTTATAATATAAGTATATAATTGTTATTAGTTTAAGTATGCAAATGAGTCGGGATTTGACATGTAAGGTGTCATTACATGTTGTCGTTAAAAGCCAAAAACTTCAAATAAGTATATCTTGGGCTAGAAAATGAACTACAAAACCCATAATATATGAATTTGGGGTGCCTCAACGTGAGGAATTTGAAATTGGGTATTATTGACCTGTAGGGGCGCATAATCCGCTGGTACCAGCGCATATTGCACTGGTGGGTCTGCAGCCGGCGCAAATTGCGCTGAAATTCCATTGATTTGCGCTGGTAAAAAGTGAAAATGACATTTTTGGGCCAAGGCTAAGGTGTTAAATTGTGAATGGTCCTCAGGGGTGTCTATCATTACCAATGGTTTTTATGCAGGAAAGCTCCGGTCTAGTCTCGGGTCACCCTTCGTATCGATTTGGATTCTCATTCGTTTGATGGATGTTAATGGTTGGAGTTAGAAGCCTCGTTGGGGTTCATTAAAATTGATTTTATATTATCATCTTGTTGTTATCGTAAATGTGTTAGTCGTGGTTTTTAAACAACTTAAGTCGAGGTCGTTTGTTGTTATTTAAATGTGTTGTTTTGTCAAGAGTTTGTTTATGGGACCTACATTCCATGTGTTTTAGAATGTTTAAATTGGTTTGTAAATATGGGTGTTACAAAAACCTGAAGACTATATCAAACCTGAAGACTATATCGATTCAGACGAGGTGTGTTGTAAGTTTGTTAAATTTCTCCTCTTGTTTAACCTAATAGGTAATATTAGTGTTTTACTTCACATTTTACAAATTCATATGTAATGTTGTTACAACAAACGAAGAAACATTGTTTTCTCTCAAAATACAACATGGAGGTGAATTCCAAAATTTCCTAGGTAGGACTTATGTTAATGGGAAAATTAGTTTCGTAGATATGTGTGATATTGATGATTTTGGTAAAGATGTGCTCGAAGAAATGGTTAAGAGCATAGGATATCCAGTTGATATGGTCTTTTATTATCATTTTAAGCTTCCTTATGTTGGTTTGGATATGGGTCTAAGAACTCTAGATATTGAAGTAGATTTTCTAAGCTTGATTTAACAAGTCAGAAGGGGTGTTAAACTAATTGAAATATATGTTGAACACTGGACAACTCGTGTGATTATGAACACTATATCAGACAATCATGAAGAGTTTGATTGTGGTGATCATGATATGTTTACTAGTAATGACACAGATGATAATGAGAATTTTAATGATGAAGAGCATGTGCATGAAGCTGAATTTATGGATGTATTACAGGATGAGGATGAGAATTGTAATGATGAAGAGCCTGTGCATGAAGGAAGAATAGATGGATCACAGGATGAGGATGAGGACTCAGATTATGTGGTTGATGACACAGTTGTGGAGGATCTGGAAATGGACATGGAGGAATACAGGGAGGTTGTAGAGAGTGAAGACATGGAAGATAGAGATGTTGAAACTGATGATGAGGAGTGTATTAATGTAGACCTTGATGACTTTGAGAGTAACAGTAAGAATGAGGATCATGTCACCCCCATTACAAAGGGTCATGAAGATGGTGAGGAGGAAGAAAAAAAGGGATAGTAATGACAAACCAGTTTCCTGTCCATTCTATGTGGGACAACTGATTGATGATAAGGAGGAGTTGAAGAAAATGGTCAAAGCACATGCACTTGAGTCAAGAAGACAACTTTTCAATAAAAAGAATGATAATTTGAGGTTTAGGGTTGTTTATTTGGGTGGTCTCCAAAAGGTGATTCAAACTTTAGTGGTCCCCAAGTAGTAAGTGGGTCTTCAAGACAGGGTCAAAAAAGTAATTCAAAGGGATGTGGGCCCTAGGGAATAAATGGGGAAGGAGTATGTGATAAAGGTAAGAAACCTAGGTAAAAGGATCAGCACCACTTGCCTATGGGTGTTACATCTTTCTAGGCATGAAATCTCAGATGCTTGGTGTGTGAAGACTATGAGAGAGGCACATCAATGTCTACAAAATGAGAGAAGTGAAACTTTACACTATGTCTTTTATTGCTAAAGAAATTGTTCCAATACTTGCAAGCAACCCAAACATACCATTGAATGCTTTGATTGACCAGATTCAGAAAAAAAAATCAGATATAGGTTTCATCTCAGAAAGTGTTTAGGGCTAGGATAATTGCTGCCAAGAACATCATTGGTGACTACAAAGAACAATATTAATTCCTGAGAGATTATTGTGAGGAATTGCTAAGATCCAACCCAGGTAGCACAATGAAGATAGATGTTCAACCAGAGTGCAACCCTAGTAGTCCAACAAGGCAGTTCAGGAGGATATACATTTGCTTTGAAGCACTTAGGGAAGGTTTTAAGATTTATGGTAGAGATATACTAGGATTATATGGATGTTTTATAAAAGGTCCTTACCCAGGTCAGATCTTAAGTGCAGTTGGTGTTGATTCCAACAATGGTATATATCCAGTTGCTTTAGCACTAGTGGAAGCTGAAACATTTAATTCGTGGACATGGTTCTTAGATAATCTTGCATCAGATTTAGATCTGAATGAAAGATCAAATTTCACATTTATCGCTGATAGGCAAAAGGTAATGGCTACTACTTCACAAATTTCACATTTATCACTGATTGTCATGCACTTGATGTTATTAATGGCTATTTTTTGTCAGGGGCTTATTCCTGCTATATCCAAGTTGTTCCCTAATGCTGAGCACATGTTTTGTTTAAGACACATTCATGAAAACATGAAGAAAAAGTGGCGTGGAAATTTATTCAAGAACATGCTTTGGAAATGTGCTAGTGCTACAACCAAACCTCAATTTAACAAAGTCATGGATGAAGTAAGGAAGATAGATGAAGGTTTATATGCCTGGCTAAAGGAAATTCCATCTGCTAGTTGGTCAAGATATCATTTTTCTAGTAATTGTTAAACCTGCTCAGTCATTCTTACATAATTTTTAAATTTACACCTGTTGATTAAATTTACATAAACAGGAAGGGCACAGTGTGATGTACTCTTGAATAACTTATGTGAGGTCTTTAACAAACAATTATGTGGAGCAAGAGACAAGCCAGTGCACACCTGCTTAGAGTACATTAGGGAATACCTGGTTAAATGAATTGTAACAGTGCACAAGGCAATTGCTAAAAGTGATGGTATATTGAGACCTGCTGCTACAAAGGTATTAAATGCAATTAAGCAGGATGCATCTCAATACAATGTTCTTATGTCAGGGAAACAGAAATACCAAGTAAATGTGAATGGACCATGGAATAACCAATGTGTGGTGGATATGGAGTTGAAAACTTGTACTTGCAGAAGATGGGAGTTGACAGGCATGCCCTGTAAACATGCTGTAGCAGTAATTTGGGACACGTCTAAGCATGGTTGTGGAAATGGAATTGCAGAGAATTGGGTTTCTATGGTTTACTGGTTAGAAACTTGGAAGAATGTTTACATGAAGACAATTACCCCAATTCCTGGGAGAGAATTTTGGATGCCATCCACATGCCCTACAACACTGACTCCTCCCAAGCATCATACCCCAATTGGCAGGCCTAAGAAGAACAGAAAAAGGTCAATTGAAGATATTCAAGAAGGGTTCTCCACTAAAGGTAAGATGCAAGAAAGGGAACCACGTCAACTTGTGCCAAATGCAATAATAAGGGACACGATTAGAGAACTTGCAAGGCCAAGGTGCATCATAAAGTACTTCTTCAAGAAGCAAGGGCCAGGGAGCATCACCTGCTGCTACTCAAGGAGCATCACAAACTGCTAGTCATGGAGCACCAACCCCATCTCAGCCTGCATCACAAACTGCTAGTCAAGGAGCACCAACCCCATCTCAGCCTTCATCACAAGCTGCTACTTAGGACAGTGGTGGTTTACTTTATGGTTATGTTTGTTTGGTATTTTTAACAAGACTTATGTTTATGGTTGTGTTTTAGTTATGGTATTCTGAACTTATGGATGTTTGGGTTTGTCTGGTTTTAAACAATGTTTTGATATGATTAATGTATGGTCATTTGAACTATTTTACTGTCTTATGGATGGATGTTTGTGTTTTAGTTATGGTCATTTGAAACCACGCTTGTTTAGATAACAAAGAAACCACACTTGTTTACATAACAAAGAAACCACACTTGTTTAGATAACAAAGAAACCACACCTGTTTACATAACAAAGAAACCACACTTGTTTACATTACACTTTGTGTTTTACTTCCATGTGTAATCATCATTTGACTAATCAGACTCTTGCTCATCTTCATATGGATAATGGAAGTAACTCTCAGGGTCGTAGTCTGGTTTTGGATTATCATAATTCCAAGCATTCTTCAAAACATAAGGGTCGTAGTCCATTGATTCATCATATGCATAGTCTGATGGCTCTGGTTCTTTCTCATCCACATTTGCAGGTTGTTCTTTCACATTTGCATTTGCAGGTTCCTCCACATTTGCAGGTTGTTCCTCCACATTTGCAAGGTGTTCCTCAAGGTGGTTTTTCATTTGATAACAATAGATGTGTGCAACCATAGATGAGAGAGTAATGTATTTATACATTAATGCATTATAACCGTTAGAAGTAAGGATAAAAAGCTTTGAATTATGGCCGTTTGAATTAAGGACAAATAACATTGAATTATAACCCTTGGAATGTTAAATTACATAGAACATAGACTAGCCTAATTGCATATCAGAGAAACAAAAACCATGTCATTGCCAAATTACATAACAGAGAAACGAGAAACAACAGCCAACTAATTACAGCAACAATTTTCCATGTCATCACTTGATTTGCTCTAGCCTTAGCTAATTCCTCCTGCTTGTTCTTAGATCTTAATAAATCAGGGATTACTTGTTTTGCCCTTGAACAGAGTGGGGGATCAAACCAACTAACAAAACCACAATTTGCAACCTGAAAATCAAGATTTATGTTAATGTAATTCAATACTTGAACAAATGAAATCCAAGGACTAAAAGAGGTAAAATTACTTACACAACAATGAAATCGTCACTTGGATTTCTTTCAGACCATGAAGTTCGAATCAAGGTTATGGAACCACAAAACAAATGACTTGCCTGCCTTGCCCCATGTTTGCAGTTCACATTGAAGATGAAGCCGTCGACATCGAAGCTGACCGTTGGGGATGAAGAGACTAGTTAGGGGATTAATAGGGAAAATTTATTACAGTTTACGTTCCTGGGTGTAATAATGTACTTTACTCAAAAGTCAAACGTTTAATTAACGGACGTTGGGTGGAAGGACTGAAAGTGATGAAATCAGAAAGTACGATGGCGTAAATAGCAGATTTTTGAAAGGAGGGACGTAAAGTGATTTTTGGTGTAAACCTCAGGGACGAAAACTACAGTTTACTAAAAAAGTTAATAATAATACTATTCATCAACTTGATATACAATTACCTATCAAAGTGGTAAAACCTTAAGAATCAATTCTCATTGAAATAATTTAAAAAATTACTTGAAAAAAGTAAAAATAAAAATAACCATAAAAATAAACAAATGTTCCACATGATTTATTCATTAAAACAACTAGTTTAGAACCCATGTATACACACGGATAAAAAATATCAATACATAAAATTCTTAAATCTTTATTTATATATTTTATAGGTGTACAAATATATTACATATACTAAGGATAGAAAACAAAATTCAAAATATGTAAAATTTAATATATAATTGAGTTTCGAAAATACGTTAATTAATATTTAATGTAATTTGACTTTCATTACCATTTGATTGAAAATAAAAGTTACATAATTACATTTCAAAGTTATTTATAATAATTAGTATAATTAGTATTTTCTTTAAATATATATTATTATTAAAAGATAGATGTGTATTTAATACGAGAGAGATGCAGGAAAAAAATGAAGATAATGAATATGGAGGCTACACGTGTCATTAAGAAACCTTTATTTATTAGATAGCATAGATATAGATATCCACGTCATCAAATTTTAACAAATAGGAGAATTTACATGAATTAAAATAAGTAAGCCAAAAAATTAACCTTAATAACAATCTACATGAAATAATTTCATCCCAAAAATAATAATAAATTCTAATAATATATTTTCATCCCAAAATTAAGATTCACATGCCTTGTAGGCTATCCAAAGTGTAATGGCCAAGTCTACCCGTACGATACAGATTAATAAGCTTGGTAGCAACTATGCTATTAGCAGCCTCAAATGAATCTGAATTTACATTGAAAACTTTTCTCAGTGTTGTAAATTGTGCTTCAATAAGTTGTACCATATCCTTCTCATCTTCCAAGTTACCTTTGAAGGCTGAGATCTCCTCGAATAAAGCTCGACGAACAGCCCGAACGACTAAATCCTACATTAAAGTATCAAGAGTCTCAGTTGCAAACAAAAAGATCACGAAATTCGACTTCTACAATGTATGATTTTTTTTTTCTGATGCATAATTGAATAAAGTTTTTAGTTATTAGTAAAATATTTAAAATACTTTATAATGACAAAATAGTAAAATATTCCCTCCAGCAAAGGTCTCATGTTCAGATCCAGCCAGGGCCGGCTTTGGTAGGGGGCCATGTGGGCGACCGCACCGGGCCCGGTTTATCAGGGGGCCCAAAAAAAAAATTTATATATATATAATTTTTTTGTAAGAAATACGTATTAATTATAAAAACTCAATTACATTTTAACCACTTTAGCCTATCTAAACCATTTTTTTTTGTTTTAGCCCAATTAAACCACTTTATATTATAGATTTTTTAGGGGCCCATTTTTAAATTTTTTGGGGCCCTATTACTGGTTTTTTTCTTCATATATATAACTTTATATTTTAGATTTTTAGGGGCTCATTTTTAAAGTCGCACCGGGCACCTGAAATCTCAGGGACGGCCCTGGATCCAGCTTTCACTTATTTATGCATTTATACCTCAATATCACCTCCCGAATGCAAACTGCATTTTACTATTACCTGGTTCAAGTGCAGGGGTGTTCATGGTCTGGTTCGGCTGATATTTGGGCTGAACCGCTAACTACGGTTTGGGGAAACGATAAACCAGCTTGGTGGTTTTACACTTTCACTGGTTTGGCGGTTTAACAGTTAGAAAATATTTTTTTTTTCAAAATCATTAGTTTGCATTAAAATTTTTAAAATGATAAAGATGGTTCATGATTATAATACAAATGCATAACTACGGACTCCATAAACGAAAAGAATATATATAAATAGTAAAGATTAAATGGCCACTAGCAAGAATCAAACCGGACCGGACCGTTAAACTGCCAAAACCAAACTTTTTGGATCTCAAACCAGCCGGCTTGTTTTGGTTTGGGCGGTTTGGTAGGTTTCAACGGTTTTTGAACACCCCTAGGTCCTACTTGACACTTGTTAGGAGGGTATTGCCATATTGGTATGGTGGCAGGTTCTCATGGTTATAAAATAAAAAAAAGGCAAATTGGTTTATAATAATCCAAATTATGACTCATTGGCTGATAATAATCCAAACTAACAGTTTGGCTGATGATAATCTCAACTTTCACTTTTGTTGTCAATAGCAGTCCCAGTAGCATAATCATCATAGATTTACACTCGATTTCGCTTGTACGTTTTTCCATTTCATTTAAAATCGTCATTTTGAGCGAAAATAAGTGTAAATTGAGTGTAAATCTATGATGATTATGCTACTGCAACTGTCATTGACGACAAGAGTGAAAGTTGAGATTATCACCAACTAAACTGTTAGTTTGGCTCAATGAGTCATAGTTTAGATTATTAAAAGCTAAACTGTTAGTTTGGCTCAATGAGTCATAGTTTAGATTATTAAAACCAGTTTACCTAAAAAAAATGCATTTACATGTTAATGTTGATGAATAACTTATTTTGGCATATAATGAAAATTACTATAAACTCGTCTTTTCATACCTGCGTATGATCGTTCATAGTTCGATCCTCCTTCTCGTCTAACTCCGACTCACCAGAAATTTTTTCCCATCTCTTGTATTCATGACTGAGATTGAGTATAGAGAGAAAATACTGAGCAAGCTCTGGCTGGTCAAACAGAGAGTCAGCAATAGCTCCTGCATCATCAAGAACAAGCCTTTGAAGAAACTACTCAATAGGAAAACATACAAGAATCTTGAGAGTAAAACAGTACCCGTTAAAGCTAATTTGGAAGATCGCTCAATGTCAACAATCTCAGTTGGCAAAATTCCAGGGGTGTCCAAGATATATACATTAGGATGACTCGCGATCTGAAGTTCAAAATTTTGTAATACGAGTCACCATTTCAAAACATATCTCACTGAAAATATATGTAACCGAGGATTATACCTTTAAACTAGTAATATCTTTCGTCTCCCCCGGATGTGGACTCACTTTGGCTTGTTTTAACTTACCCTTTTCTTCAACACAAACATATCAAGTGTTAAAAACAAGCATAAACACACATTGATGTGCACTACTACAAAATAGACCTGCGCAAAAGGCCTTTAGCGACGGTTTTGGCCATTGCTAAAGGCCTGATCTGTAATAGGGGTGTGAGTTCAATTACCCGCAGCAGTAATTCGTCCTATTTGATGCAAAGAGTTTGCAAAAGCAGATTTCCCAACATTTGGAATTCCAACGATCATTACTGTAGTTGTTTGAGTGTTGCTAAAATGCGTGTTCCTTCTTAAGTCTCTAACTTTAGCTTGAAGAAAGTTCAAAAACTACAAACAAATCAACTAGTCGTATCATATGAATTGCAAATCCAAGCATTACCATAGTTGTGCGAGACATTTAAAACGACAATCAAAGAAAAAACTTGTTCATAATTACCTCCTTGATATTGTCCTTGTTATGAGAATTAACAGCATAAGGTATGCAATTTTGCTCCTTAAAGTAAGCCATCCATTCCTATAATCTGAGCAGCTTCAAAATCTGATTCTAAAAATTGTTCATCTTATCTTAAATTGTTAAAAGAATATATCACCTTAGTTTTTGAGTGACTTGCAAGATCCATTTTGTTCAGGATGATTATGTTTCTAGAGGAAGATGGGAAGTATCTCAATTGCCCATATTGTGATGACACTGGAATCTGAAAAGCATGCAAGAATCATCAAAACATAATCCAAGGGGAGCATGGAAAACAACTTGCAGAAAGTAGGAGGTATAAACAGAGAAAAAATCAGTAATTTGAGAGGAACATGGCCAAGATAGTTGTTTGAGGCATTTTATCAAACAGTTGGTATCATAAAGATAGTAATTTAAAGGAACATGACCAAGAAAATTGTTTGAGACATTTTATCCAACAGTTGGTACCCATAAAGATAGTAATTTAAAAGGAACCCTAACTCACACGCCCCTCTGTTCTTACTCCTAAATTAACAGGACACCTTTCCAACACACCTTGGTACCGCTAGGCCAAGGCCTTTAGTATGACCAAGATAGTTGTTTGAGACATTTTATCGAACAGTTGGTGCCCATATCGATAGCAATTTATAAGGAACATGACCAAGATAGTTGTTTGAGGCATTTTATCGAACAGTTGGTGCCCATAAGAAATTACCCTTGCGTCTCTGACTTCAAGGACAAAATCAACAAGTGGGATTCGCTGAGAAATGGCACGAGATGCAGCACGCATGTGATGATTGTACCACCAACTTGAAGATTTGCTCTCTGACACTTTCTTAACTGAATTACTCAATTTTTTAACAAAACTAGATGTTCCCGCCATTTTTATCAAGCTTGATTAATATATAATTTATCAACATAACAGTTAATTCTATCAAGCAGACAGACAATGCGTATGTTACAAGTGCGGACACGGCGGCGATTCTCAACGAACGCGGCGGCGGTTGGTGGACGGCGGCTGAGTCGGAGAAAAGGAGCGGGGAATTATGAATTTTTTTGGGAAACGATCCAGAAATATACCGCCCAAAATTGTTTTTATTTTGGTTGAAATAAAATTACCTAATAGATTAAAATGAGGGAAAATTACCAAAATGGTCATTTGACCGGTAACTTACAAAAATAATCAAACTTTTTTAGCCTACTAATTCATGGTCATTTAGGCAATAGTCGGCTCCGTGCCAAGTACCCTTTTGTCAGAGTTTTAACCAACCGTGTGATGACACGTGGCGGCACTGACTTTTTAGCCGGCTATAGCCGTCTATCTCGTCTCTCTCTTATTAAATACATCTCTATCTTTTAATAATCATACATTTTTAAAGAAAATATTAATCTTTATATTAATAAATCTCCTTACATATTTTGACGAGTATATGTGTTAACAGATTATATTGTATTCCACGGGTTTATTCAACCAGTGTAAAACACGAGTTTTAAAAAAAACTTTTTTTATCACTTAATATATAATATTATATTTATTCAACCCGTGTAATACACGGGATTCTAACCTAGTATAATATAAAAGACGGTTTTTAATTGTTTTTCTTTTTTTTCTCTTTTACTATATATAATTATCTTCTTTCATACGTTATGTACATGTGTTTATATAATTCTCAGTTTTTACAGTTATCTACTTAAAATTGGTTGTGTATTGAACGCGTCTTATTTACAAAACAAGAGTAGGTAGCAAATAAAAACACGCTCGACAAGTGATTATTGCAAAAATTTTGAGCTTTAAACTAAAAATATGTCGATCCATCTCGAGGCTCTTACATTCTTGCTTCACACTTTAGATGCTTTACCTGAAAATGTACACCACAAAAAGATTAACAATGCTAAATGAATGCATAAATGATTTATCAACCCCAATACACCCTAAAGGTTTATTGACCTCACTCGTGAAGGTCAAGGCCTTCAAACACTCAAATCAAGGAATTCAAGTGTACATACATTTTTTTTAACGGCAACAATAAGATTACTCAAAGAAAGCTAGCGGGGAACTATCAAAAACCTCAATACAACACCAATTACAAAAAGGACTTCCCTAAGGAAACAACCGACATAAAATGACAAAACACAAGGACAAGAAATTAAATCCAACCTAACATCAATCAGAACTCGATCAGCGGGTTACACGCCCAATTCTCCCAACTAATACCATGATTTCCCCCCTGTTCACCAACCAATTGTAAGACATAACATTTATTTCCTCAACCAAATTATCCACGTTCTTTCTTGACTTCGAGAATATCCACCCGTTTCTATTTAACCAAAGAACCCAAATTGTGCAGTAATATATAAGAATCCTTATTTTTTTATTACCTTGCTGTTGCCATGATAATTGTGGATGAAGGCCGACAATTCCTTCACCGATTTAATGCTTGTCATATCCACGAAAAGCCACTTAGAGACCCGACTCCAAGTTTTACTCGCCACCGGACAAAGAATAATCAGATGGTCTTCATCTTCGATTCCCAGCCTACAAAGAGTGCAGATTGGAGAGTCAATCGGGACGCCACGGACCTCAAGCGAAGAAGCCACCGGTATTCTATATTGGAACAGCCTCCACATGAAGCATCTCACTTTGATAGGGACTCATTTTAGCCATTTGACCTCAATCTTAGACACTAAAAGCTGTGATTTTTCCATCCAATTCTTGCAAGACCAGGTGGAGAATTGCCCTGAAGAATCCCCACACCAAACCCATTTGTCCGGCCCTAACCCAAACTCGTATGCTATAATCATTTCTTCTAGGTCCAGTATTTCGTCCAGGTCCAGTACATACATGATACATGTAAACACACTATCAAGCCAAACTATTTTCACGTATACCCACACCCAACTCACACCGAAGAATTACATGCTTTCATTCCAACCATAGAGACATAAAATAAAAATAAAAACGAGTTTATTTAAGTCTTCAAACTCGGTTTGATCACCTCCATATGCATTTTAAGATTTAACACACTTGTAGGAGTACATTTATTAATTTGAAATCACATTTAGTCTATTTGACAATGAACTCACCATATGATTATAACACAACTTTATGCAAAACTCCGTTTTTGGTCAAATTTCATCAAGAACACACAGTCAATTTCTTGATTAGGTTGTATATTCAAAATCAAACTTAACCAACAACATGTAAGCATCACATATGATGTTTGTAAGCTATTGCATACCAAATATAATTTAACCTTTGGGAATTTAACACATGGGTTCAAAACCCACTTACAATGTGGGAATTACTAATCCAATTGGTCCTTCTAACGGTAAAGGTGTTTGGTACCGGATTGCAATGTCATTCTCTTCTCTTCATGATAAGGGTATTATTCTATATGGGTCTTTGAAGAAATGGGTTGGTTCAGGCTCTACTACTTTGTTTTGAAAAAAATTATGGCTTGGAGGTACATCTCTTCAATCTCGGTTTCCTCGGCTTTTTATGCTCGAGACAGACAAGGATTGTTTAGTTTGCAACAGGGTTATTAATCGTGGTTTTTTCGAGTCTTGGCGTAGGATGGTTCGCGGGGGACAAGAGGAGGCTCAACTTGTTTCTCTAGTAGCCTTGATTTCCTCTCTTGTTTTCTCCCCTCTCTAGAATTCTTGGATATGGTCCTTGGAAAGTCATACAGAGGAGTTAAAGGTTAAAGATGTTCGTAAATTAATTGATACTTGTATCATTCCTGTTATCTCGAGAAAGACTTTGTGGAATCATTTAATCCCGAGAAAGGTGAATATTCATGCATGGCATGTTCTTCTCGACCGAATCCCTACTCAATGTAATTTGGCTAAAAAAGGTATGGACATTCCTTCAACTTTATGCCCGGTTTGCGACGTGGATGTAGAAGACTAGATCCACATCCTTGCTTCACGCCCTTTGGCGGCTTCTACTTGGTCATTGGTCATGAGATGACTTGATATTCTTCCCTCCCCTATTTTAGCGCCTATTTCCTTGCTTGACTATATTAGCTCTTTCCAAATTACCTCAAATAAGAAACATCTCGTGGAGGGGGTCGTTATGACCACGTGGTGGGTGCTTTGAAGATTCATGAACGATTTGATTTTCAATTTTCAAGAACAAAAGGAAGGATTCTGTTTTTGATGATGTTCAAAGTTTCTCTTATTTTTGGTTTGTTAATAGGAACAGTAAAATGAATCTTTCTTGGGTGTAATGTCTTTGTAATCTTTTTTTCCTTTCCCTCGCCTAGTTTGTTGCTAGGCGTGTGGTGTGCATATAAAGCCGATGTTCTATAAAAATAGTTAAGGATACCCTGATATTACATCCAGTCATACCAAAGGGTATTTGGTCCAATGATATCCATGCGTGTTGTATGGTGTCATATTCTCAAGAGATTGTAAGTTCTAGTCCCGTCGTAAACAAGTGATGTAGATTAGGAGAGTAGATTTAGAGCGTGTGTGAGTTCGCTATTAAAAAGAACATACATCAAATCATTTTCCAATAGCATATGATAGATGCATAAACTTGCGGAACAAAGTCACACAACATGTCTCGTTTCTCTCTTACGTTTAAGCAATTCAAGAATCATGAGTATTATTCTAAATATCCATAACCTACCCATTGAAATAGAGTCACAATAAATAAATGTTAATATGAAAGATGGGATACCGCGAACGAAACCGATACCGACCTAGCAACATCGGTACCATTACCGGTATTATCGGAAACGGTACTGGTATTCGTTTTTATTGTTTTCGATCAATCTAACAGATTTTGATCTTTTCAAACATCATATTTTATAAGATTACGAATATACCGTTGCGTCGTGTTTATTTCTATCTACGTTTTGATATAAGTTTTCTTCAAAAACGAACCGTAGCAACGCGCGGACGTAACCTGCTCGTTATATAACTCTCAGATAAGTATCTATTCAATATTGTATCTCGTGTGTAAATATTGAAATCACCAGGAGATAACAATATAAGCGACCATGGGTTGGTGTGATTCGATTATAAGCATAAACCGATTCTAAAACTGATATTTCGGTTTCTAGATTTTCATAAGCTATCGGTTATAAGCGATTTGGTTGATTATGTTAATGGAAGTGATGGTCTGGTTAACCATTGGTGCACTTTGGACGTGGTTAGATTTAAACTAATTTCAATTAATAAATTCAATTATGGTTTGTGTCAAATAACATATCATCAATATTTTTTTTTAATTTATAAAGGAGAATAAACAACAACTAATATGTTATTTATAAACAATTACAATAATTTTTTTGACATATAACATATTATATAACTAACAATTATCAAAGACAGTGGCACACACATTAAACACGAATTATAACAACTACCTCTAAGAAATTGTCATGTGTCAATGTAAAAGTTATTTTTTAAGCTATAGCGAGTGCTAGTACGGTGACGAAACGAACCGATATCAACAAAATGTCTTTAAAAATGTACTTTAACGTGACGGTTATAAATTCTGTTAAGTTAAATTTTAAAACATTTTTTTTTCAATTGGGTATTAATTTTTTTTATGTATTGATAAATGTTAATTTATATTAAATTCATTTGGTTAATGATATAATAACTATACATAATTAAATAATAAGTATCCATGATTTATATTAAATACTACGTTAGAAACCAATGTATTAGCCGTTGGCCATTTGGTGCAATGGTAGCCCCATGACTTCTCATAGTGAAGATATTGGGTTCGAGTCTTACCTGGAGCAATTGGTTGAGCCAGTGGATTTTCCCAGTTGTGGGTTTCCTCTTGGGTTGGAGGTTCGATCCGGATTAGTGGGGTAGTTGGGTCCGATTTAGATAACATCTATCTCCTAAAAATGATCATGTGTCTACTTTCTAAAAAAATAAACTCATGTATTACACGAGTTGAATAAATCTAACTTGTTAGAAACCAGCAGTTTCTTTAAAGATTTGTATGTTGGATGTAATCATCCCATTGGTGAAGTAAGAAATAATGAAAATTTAAGAATTATAAATAACAAATAATGAAGATTTAAGAATTATAAAACTATATTTTAAGATAAGATATGGTTGAAATCTTCTTATGATTTAGTAAGTTTTAATAAAATATTAGAATAAATTTTAGATATTTAATTATTTAAAATAATTATTATTTAATAGGAGATAGAGAGTTATTTAATATTAGAGAGTTATTTAATAGGAGAGAGAGTCGAGAAACATAAATCCAGACACGTAGCAGATCAAGTTATTCATTTATTATAATAAGGATTTAAAAATTTATTATTTTAATATCATTATTTAATATGAGAGAGATGCGGGAAAAACATGATAAAGATGCACCAGAAAGCGACATGTGTCCCCGTAGGATTTTTATTTATTAGTATAAAGATAAGTATTACTACACCATAAAAGTCGGTTATTAAAAAATTATAACCGAACCATTAGTTTCTCAGTCGTTCAATTTTTTCTATTATCTTTGTAGTCGTTCGATTATTGAGTTTTTCTACTCACTAAAAGCACATCAAACACACAAATTTTATGAGGTAACGATCTAAATGTGATTGGTTTGTTTAATAATCTTCTGAAAAAGATTTACCGCTACAGATGTTTTGAGAGGGTTATTGATCTCAAATAAAGAAATATCGATATAAAGTGAAAAAAATCATCAAATGTCTCTATTATTTACCTATTTTCTATGTTATTGTCTATATCAAATACGTATATATAAATCACATGGATAAATTTCGTGTATATATTTTCTTTCATAAACCATGTATTTGATCATTTGTATTCAATCAAACTGGTTATGTATTCAATGTCAAATCGAAAGGATTAAATTCGTGAAAAGTGAAGTAACGTAGACGTTTGATGAAGACAAATCAATGACTAAAATTACATGATGCCAGAATAAAATGAAAGTTAATTATATTTGGGAAAAGGAAAAACATAGTCACTATTGTTGAATTTTTATCTTGTTTCATCATTTTATAAAATCAAATAACTTTTATAATTAATATTTAAAAAATATTATACAATAAACTAAATATTTTATTCTCTTTAACTCGAATATAGTATTGTTAAATTTTTTAAATTCTTAAAAAGTGTTGATGTACTGTCAATCATGTATACAATGCATCTAACTCCAACACCCACCTAGTACACGCATGCGTAACTCGTACAACAGTGCATAAATTTTATGTTTTTCGTTGGGCGCTTTTACCCTTCGTCCTATAACACTGTCATATTCTGGTTGATTCGTATGATTTCAAGTCATTTTAGTATAATAGCCCCATGCACCATTGTGTACGTGTGTGTATATATATATACACTAGATATGTCTAATGTAATTATAATAAAGGTGGTGTTGGGAATTTCCTAGTCACATGCGACGAGATAGACATGGGGTGGATAAGGAGTCTTGGAGTGCAAGACAAGTAATGATATTAATTAATTAGTGGATAATTATCTAAGTATCATATAAGAATTGTAATAGTAAGTTTGTTAGATGATTATTATGTAATTAATTAATAGGAATCCTAGTTATAGTCTAATGAGAATATGTTAGCTATATATATATATAGGGGACGGTTCAACTAATAAGTGATTTTTCGCTAAGAAATACTAAGAAGTAGGTCAAACGAACTCCGATTGAGCTCATTCCAGCGGCGTTGGAACCGTCTCATCGAACCCTAACCCGGACCCAAAAACCTAAACCCCCATGCACCCGCACCCCCAAAAACCTAAACCCCCCTCCAACCCTACCCCGAAAAGCTTAAACTCCCACCCCACCCCCAAAAACCTAAACCCCCCCCACCCCCACCCCCCCAAAAACCTAAACCCCCCCCACCCCCACCCCCCAAAAACCTAAACCCACCCCCAAAAACCTAAACCCCCACCCCCACAAAAAAAACCTAAACCATAAAATCTAAACCCTAAGGCTAAACCATAAGGCTGAAACCCTAAAATTTAAACGTAAAATCTAAACCTTAAAATCTGAGATGGTAGAGTTCGACGAGACGGTTCCAACGCCGCTGATCGGAGTTCGTTTGATATCGTTTCTTAAGGTTTTTGTCATTTCTTATATTTGTTAGCGAAAAACTACTTCTTATTTGATCCTCCTCATATATATATATATATATATATATATATATATATATATATATATATACCGTATAGGGTATCATGGATTGTAATCAAGTAGTTTATGTAAACCGAGTCAGGGTTTGCTACTTCTAATCAAGTTTTAAAGTGAGATTTCTTGATATTAATAAACGTTTTGGTAGTTAGCCAAATTTACTTTGTTTTATCAATTCATAACTTGAATTGGTATCAGAGCGAGGTTAAACAAGAAGGTTTTTCCGTGGCGATTACTAACCTAATCGCAACTCTTGTCACATAAAATCAGATCTGATCAAAGCGGATTAAGATGAAACAAAGTTGGTTGATCAAGTTCGGATCAACAAGGCGGCTCACGATCAAAGTGAAAAATAAAAAAAACCAGATCTGATCGAGATAGGATTAGACTATTTTTTTCAAATAGTACCTTAGTCAAGGAAGATTAAAAAAAAACCATCAAATAGTGTGTGCGATCAAAGTGTGAACACATTCCTTTTCGAGCCAAGTTCAACAATTGAGAAAAAAACTCGTTGCCTGAGATTAAGCCAGAAAAATCTGCCGTCGCAAAAGACCTGATCAGCAACCAGATTAGTGACGAGAAGAACTCTGTTGTTGCAAAAGCCTGATCTGTGACCAGATTTGCAACAAATGTTGTCGTCGCTAATCCAGATCAACAAAGTTAAGGAATACGATCACGAACCCGGATCTCATTCCAGTCGCGTTTCAAGAGAGCTAGAACAAGATTCGAAGACACCTTACTTATAGTTGAAGGAGTAGGCAGCGAGACATGGTTGATCAATCCGAGAACCGGAAAGATGAACACGTATCCGGAGAAGAACAAAGAGCGGATGCTTTGACTTATGCGTTAGCAAGAACCAAGTTTAAGGAGATGAGGACATTACTTGGTGTACAAGAATTGCCATATACGACTCAGAAATTCGGGGGGTGATTGTTGGGAATTTCCTAGTCACCCGCGGCGAGATAGGCATGGGGTGAATAAGAAGCCTTGGAGTGCAAGACAAGTAATGATATTATTTAATTAGTGGATAATTATCTAAGTATTCTATAAGAATTGTAATAGGAAGTTTGTTAGATGATTACTATGTAATTAATTAATAGGAATCCTAGTTATAGTCTAATGATGATATGTTAGCTATGTATATATAGGGAATGATTCAGATACTAACCAACTTTTTATGTGATAACCACTATAAAACAATCACATAATTTATAAATTATTTTTTCTTTTAATTATTAAAATAGTATTTTAAGTATCTTGAATACATATTTTGAACATAAATACGGAAATGATGAGTCTTACGTATACGTACCAAATAATGTTACATATACGTGACACATAGTGTTTACATATATATAACATTAACATAATGATAATTGTTACATATACGTAACACTATGTTTAAGAGTGGTTATCACACAAATATTAGTTAGTATTTGAAGCTCACTATATATATATATATATATATATATATATATATATATATATATATATATATATATATATATATATATATCGTATAGGGTATCATGGATTGTAATCAAGTAGTATATGTAAACCGAGTCAGGGTTTTCTCCTTCTAGTCAAGTTTTAAAGTGAGATTTCTTGATATTAATAAACGTTTTAGGAGTTAGCCAAATTAACGTGTGTTTTACCGATTCTCGACTTGAGGTGGGTTTTGTGTTTATTTCGAATAATTAGTTCCAACCTTGAACCTTCGCAACCTCCGGTTGGTAGAAAGCTATTGTGTAGTTAAGTTGCAATTATGAGTTGGCTTTCATGTCAACCGCCAGATTGTATTATGCCAATAATTTGATGAAAAATAGAGTTGGTCTTGTTTCTACTCATTGAAAAAAGACAGGGTACGATGTTAGTAAATGCTACCAAACACCCTACCCACCGCACATAATCCTGTACTAGCTATGCAAACCAAAACCATTAAAATAATTAATAAAATAACCCAAAATAATATCATCTTCATCTCTCCTATCTTTTCTACAAATAAGTTTTTGAAGGAAAAAATAAAAAATAAAAAATAAAAAAAGTTTGAAATATGATCCGACCGGTAACCCGTCGGTTCAAATAAAAACGATTCAACCACACACAACCGGACCGGTTATGTGTCCGGTTCCTGATCCGACCGGATTATCCGGTTCGATTCTGAAAACACTGGTAAAAACTAAAACTTTTAGTTAAAATGAAAATATTTTAAATATGCTAAACGGGTCCGAGCAGGGCCGGCCCACACAGAGGTGCAGGTTGGGCCGCTTCACCGGGGCATGCTTACGAGTGGGGCATAATTTAAAAAAAAATTATATATATATATATATTATAAAAGAGTAAATTACTGTTTGAGTTCCTGACGTTTGACCATTTTAACTATTTGAGTCCCTTATATTTAAATCCGTCTTTTTTAGCCCCGGCGTTTCATTTTTTACTCCATTTGAGTCCAAATGGCTAACGTCGTTAGATTTAACAGTTAACTTTTTCAAAAATGACCAAAATACCCTCAGTGACTCAAATTGTAAAAAAAAAACATTATATATTCTACCATTTCTCTTCTCCCTACCCCCAACCCCACCCCCATCACCACCACCGCCCCCACCACCACCACCACCACCATTCTTTCAACAGTGAGTCACTCTCTTTTTCGCCCTAATGATTGCTCTACCTAACCCATTCGATTGAAACCTCCATCAAACACTTAAAATCACACAGTGAACCAATAATCTATATCTGGATTCAAAACACTGAAAACACAAATCGGAAATGAAATCAACCGATATCAAAACGGAAAAATCAAATGCGATTTTGAAGTACCGATTGCTTCAGAAAATCACACAACTGTTCTGATTTATGGAGATGTTCATCTTCTCTGTCATGATTTGTAGGTTTTCATCGCAAATACCGTCGGCCGTTAATTTTTCAGTTCATTATTTCAGAGGAATCAATTTCACCGTAATTAGCCCTAAATTCGTGTTCGTAATCAGGTAATCTCGAGCAGATGAAAACGGCGACGGCGATGGCGATTTATGCTACGAGTATGTTAAAAGCTACGAGATGAACGTAATAAGTTATGCTACTGTTACTTCTACTAATGTAATTGTTGCTAATAGCAAACAGAAGATTTGCAGAAGTAAATCGGAGAAAAATATGGAAATAAAATGCAGTGACGGTAAAACTCACCGGGAATTAAGACGGTCGGTGACAGAGCTGGAGAAATTTGGTGATGGTGGTGGTGATATGACAGCGGTGGACGTCGGAGATAGATCAAGTTGTGATGAATTCAGGCGGACGGTGAGGCTTTTATCGCAAGGCAGCAGAAGTTGTTGAGAGATGAATGGTGGTGGTGGTGGTGGAGAAGTGTCACACCCCGACCGATGGCGGAATCATCGTGGCGGACATTGAAATGATTGTTCAAAAGCACATGATAACTAAAAAGTTGCATAATTCATTAATTAAATTTAAAGACAACAAAGATCCAAATACAATACATTTCAAATAACCTAGTCTAGTTCAAAACATTGATTTATTTAACTAGGTCCATTGTTCTTAAGTGGAGAAATCTTCGGTAAGCAATCACGTATCCAAACCTGAAACATTATTTAAATCAAGTGTCAACTAAAAAGTTGGTGAGTACATAGGTTTTGTAGTTCCGATAAATAGTAGATAAAAACGTTTTGCAACTCATTGTTTATCTTGTTAAACATAGTATATATATATATGGTGTATCATTCATCCAATCACAATTCAAACCTTGTTTGACGCGCTTGAACATAGCACAACAGCTAAGTCCGGTATGTTTGAATATAGTTACCCACTATATCCGGTATGTTTGAATATAACACGCGGCTATATCCGAGTATGCAGTAATAAACACCCTAACCGGGTGGGCTGGTCAGGCACAATAGATCTATTAATATTATTGTTGGTTTTCTTGTGTTTAAAGTAAATGTATGTACACCCAAGATAATAAGCATATAGTCCACATGTATAACACGTATAAACAAAGTGAGTAGCATGTATAATGTTTCACCCCAAAATGCGTAAAAATGTAAAATAGGGGCTATGTAACTCACCTTGCAAGCGGGTATTTTTCCACGCGTGTAGGTGATAAAGATGTTGAAGTCTAAGCACGTTGAAACCCTATGTAGATAAATGGGTATTATTGTATGTTTACATGTGCGTATTAGTATTTAATTGTGTATAGGTTTATAATAACATTTCTTAGTGTTATTTGCATAAAAGTTGGTCCAGATTTACTTGAAATTACTGATTTGATCGAAACCGTTTATAGTTGTGACGGGTATTGAAACTGTGTTCAATCGAAACTACTAGTTTCGATTGACCATTTACAAGTGATACACAGAACTGTCGAAACTACTATCTATCGAAACTACTAGTTTCGATTGATCATTTATAAGTGATACACAGGCTGCCGAAACTACCATCTATCGAAACTACTAGTTTCGATTGACCATTTACTCAATCGAAACTAAGTAGTTTCGATGGCTCAGACTTTATGTAAGGCCCCAAACCCGGGAGGCCTCACTTATTGGATTTACTCATTCACAAGCAGTTCTTAAACATGAATATCAGATAACGCAGCGGAAATTTCATTTAAACATAACTTAATCGTTGTTCATACATACGGAAGCGTAAACATAGTTTAAAACATATTTACATCATAACTAAACATAACGGGATGCCAGTCTTCAAAAGCAGTCGGGTAACTCTTCATCTCTAGCCAAGCCTCACCGTCCATCCTCATCACCTGCCTTAACCTGAATGTGTACACTTAAAAACGTCAGCTACGCTGGTGAGTTCTAGTTTTCGTTCGTTTTAAGAAATGGTTCATCATTCAAACATTCAATAGGGTTTAACATTCGTATAAGAAAACAGGGCCTTTCATTCGTAAACTTTCGCATATTTAAACACAATCATTTGTTTAAAACATTAACATTCATTTAAGTCATACATTATTATCTAAATCTGTATCGTTACGCGTCTCTATGTCCCCGTAGGAACTTTTAATGTTGTGGGCAACCGTTACGTATCGCCGTCATTGCCACAACCATACCACTACGTTGGGTCAACCGTTACGTATCGCCGTCATTGCCCAACCCTTCAATGCGTGGGGTCAACCGTTACGTATCGCCGTCATTGCCCAACACGCATCTTTCCTTTGGAAATCAACCGTTACGTATCGCCGTCATTGATTTCCCATTACCTCGTTTGCTTAGGATGATCGTCATCACCCGAGTAACCGTCGTTACTCCCTTTACCAGTTGTACAACATCAAAACCATTGACATGCCACAAAGACATTGCCCATGTTGTTCTTGTGGTAACTATGGCTCGCTGTCCATAATCTACCACAAGGCTGGGAATCACATTCCCAGACTTCATTCGTCAATTCCATTCATTTGACAGATTAGATTTGTAATGACTTCTTTAAAACCTTTGCCCCTTTTTGTTTTCTTTTCATAAAACCTTTCCTTCACTTTCAAAACCCTTTTACCTTTTCATTAAACCATTTCTTTATAACATTCGTTCGTAAACATTCCGTTCATAAACTTTCTTTCCATAAATCCTTCGTTCCAAATCATTTCCTTTCGTAAACGTAGTTTCATAAAAATCATTTTATAAAACAACATTTCATACGTGTACACACCAGCCCGAAAACATTATATAAAAACATTTAAAAGAGGGCTTCTAGAACTCACCTTATAAGCTAGTCTCGGTTGTCCTAATCAAGGGTCCAACCACGTCACTTCCGATCTGAATTGAGTAGTTACATACACATCAGACCATTACCGACTCTAACGGTTTAACCATTCTAGACATATTAATCTCTACTCAACAGCCTGATGTCTGCGCACTTAGCAAGTGCGCAGACCCTGCCTCCTGCGCACTTAGCAAGTGCGCAGGTTCCTCCTCCTGCGCACTTGCTAAGTGCGCAGGACCTGCTCCGTGCGCACTTAGCAAGTGCGCACGACCTGTTCTTCGCGAAAAACCCTAACTTTCGCATTCGGTCTGATCATGTCAAGATCCCGAACCCCTTTGCATTCAAAACGTTCGTTTTCCCTTAGGGATCTCAAATCTATGATTATTTATCAGATTCATCCGTTCAAACCTTGTCTTTTCACCCAAAACCCGAAAAACCCAAAAACGAACTAAAAACTCAGATTTAGGTCGGATCGTTACCTGAATCGAGCTTCTGATCCGGAGGTTCTTCTCACGAGTGCAAGAGACACGAGCGGGTGCAATCTTGTGCGATTCCGACACTTTCTCTCTCTACGGGTTTCTCTCTCTAGAATTGCAAATGAGAGAAACATGTGGTGACCTTGGCTATTTATAGGGGAGACCTCCCCAAGCCCGGTTCGCGACTGACCCGGCCCGACTTCGGCCCGCTTGAACTCGTTAACTTTATTTCTCGACATTTTGGGATGTTACAAGTCTACCCCCCTTATAATAGGTTTCGTCCCCGAAACCTATCACAAGTCAAATAATTGAGGGTACGACTCCCTCATCTCCGCCTCCGTTTCCCATGTAGCCTCCGATCCCTTTCGGTGCCTCCATTGGACTTTAACCAATGGAATAACTTTATTACGCAAACGCTTTTCCTTTCGGTCTAAGATAGCCACGGGTTCTTCGATGTAATTAAGGCTGTTGTCGACCTCGATGTCAGTAAGTGGTACGTGAGCTGATTCATCCGCCAAACACTTTCGCAAGTGTGATACATGGAAGGTAGGATGAATCCCACTTAACTCATCAGGCAACTCCAACCGATAAGCGACTTCACCAACCCGTGCCATTATCCTGAACGGTCCGACAAACCTCGGACTTAACTTTCCTCTCTTTCTGAATCGAATGATTCCCTTCCACGGGGACACTTTCAACATTACTCTGTCCCCAACATCAAACTCGATAGGCCTTCGTCGTCTATCCGCATAGGATTTCTGACGATCTTGTGCGGCCTTCATTCGTGCTTTGATCTGATCAAACCTTTCCGACGTCTCTCTTACGACTTCGAGACTTCCTAATTCCTTCTGTCCAATCTCACCCCAACAAACCGGGGTTCTACATCTTCTCCCATACAACATTTCGTAAGGCGGCATGCCTATCGTCGTGTGATGACTATTGTTGTAGGAGAACTCGGCTAACGGCAGATGGCTGTCCCAACTGCCACCGAAGTCAATAATACAAGCACGGAGCATATCCTCCAATGTCTGAATGGTCCTTTCGGACTGACCATCCGTTTGGGGGTGGTATGCCGTGCTGATATTCAGCCTCGTGCCCATCGACTCGTGAAATCTTTTCCAGAACCTCGATGTGAATCGTGTGTCCCGGTCAGATACGATCGTCAAGGGCATCCCATGCCGCGCTACTACTTCGTTGATAAATACCTCTGCTAACCTTTCCGACGAGAACGCCTCCCGAATAGGTAGGAAATGAGCACTCTTCGTTAAACGGTCCACAATTACCCAAATGGCGTCATGACCTTTAGCTGTGCGAGGTAGCTTAGTTATGAAGTCCATGGTAATGTGTTCCCACTTCCATTCTGGTATGTCAAGTGGTTGAATCTTTCCATACGGTTTCTGGTGTTCAGCCTTTAGTTGCGAGCAAGTCAAGCACTTGCTTACATACTTCGTCACATCACATTTCATTCCAGGCCACCAGTATTCCCTCTTCAGATCTTGGTACATTTTATTGGTACCGGGATGGATAGAGTAACGAGACTTATGAGCCTCATCCAAGATTTTGCTCCTAAGTTCGCCACCCATAGGTATCCATATCCGTCCATAACGCGTTCTAACACCGAGGGTGTTATATTCCAACTTGTCCCGTTGGCCAACCATCCTTTCTTTCTTTATATTTTCTTCCTTCAAAGCTTCATCTTGAGCTCTCTCAATTTCCTTCATCACATCCGATGTTACCACCAACTGGCAAGCTTTCACTCTAATAGGAGTAGGCACATCCTTTCGGCTTAGAGCGTCAGCCACCACGTTTGCCTTTCCAGGATGGTACATTATTTCACAGTCATAGTCCTTCAGGAGTTCCAACCATCTCCTCTGCCTCATATTAAGCTCCTTTTGTTCGAAGAAGTACTTCAAACTTTTGTGGTCGGAGTAAATAGTAAACTTTACCCCGTACAGGTAGTGCCTCCATATTTTCAATGCAAATACGACAGCAGCAAGTTCCAAATCGTGAGTCGGATAGTTGACTTCGTGAACTTTCAACTGCCGCGACGCATATGCAATCACTCTACCACGCTGCATCAACACACACCCCAATCCCTGACCCGAAGCGTCAGAGTATACCACCAAATCTTCACTGCCCTCGGGAAGGGCCAAGACTGGAGCTTGTGTTAGCTTCTCTTTCAATTCCTTAAACGCCTCATCCTGGGTCGAACCCCATTCGTACTTTACTTCTTTCCGAGTCAACTTTGTCAACGGCGAAGCTATTTTCGAGAAATCCTGGATGAATCTCCGATAGTAGCCTGCCAATCCTAAGAAACTGCGGATTTCAGTTGGCGTCTTAGGAATGTCCCATTCACTTACCGTTACTATCTTTGCTGGGTCAACCATAATGCCGTTCGGGCCAATGACGTGACCTAGGAATTGGACTTCCCTAAGCCAGAACGCGCATTTGGAGAATTTAGCATACAACTTCTCCTTCTTTAGAGCTTCCAACACTTCCTTTAAGTGACATGCGTGATCACCCTCATTCTTGGAGTAGATAAGGATGTCATCGATGAACACAATTACCGATCGATCCAGCATCGGTCGACACACCCTATTCATTAAATCCATGAACGCTGCGGGGGCGTTCGTTAATCCGAAAGACATTACGCGGAACTCGAAATGTCCATAACGCGTGCGAAATGCAGTTTTCGGTATGTCTTCTTCTCTCACCTTCAACTGATGGTACCCGGACCGAAGGTCGATTTTCGAAAACCAACTTGCGCCTTGCAACTGGTCGAACAGGTCATCGATCCTTGGTAAAGGGTACTTGTTCTTCACCGTTCGTTTATTCAACTCGCGATAATCGATACACATTCTCATCGAACCATCTTTCTTCTTTACAAACAACACCGGAGCACCCCACGGCGAGATGCTCGGTTGAATAAATCCTTTCTCAAGTAACTCGTCTAGTTGGACCATAAGTTCCTTCATTTCCACTGGTGCTAGTCGATATGGAGCCTTAGCCACGGGCTGGGCATCTGGTACTAAGTCAATTCGGAACTCAATTTCTCTATCGCGTGGTATCCCAGGCAAATCCTCTGGAAACACCTCCGGGTACTCGCGTACCACGGGTACATCTGTCACACCCCGCCAAGGCGGAAACGCGAGGCGCAACGTTCATGGTTTCCAAAGCATATGATTACCGCAAACACATACATGATAAATGGATACATAAATGAGTTTAAAGTTTTACATTACAAAATGTAAAATGAGTTTACAAAACATTAAGATTTCACAAATATGACTCAATTCAATGAGTTATACAAGGGAAATCCTCCTTGAGTAGTATCCATCGTGCATGCATGTAATCTACATTGCTAACCTTGAAATCACGTTCAGTTACCTGAAAAACATACTTAAAATCGTCAACACGAAGTTGGTGAGTTCACAGGTTTAATCAAATAGTTCTTTGTAAAATTCAATTGTTCGTAAATAGTTTCAGTTGTATGTGATAAACAGAATAAGAATTGTTGACCCATTTGTAAACTAGCTAGGAATACAAATAATATGTTCATACATGGGGCGTAACCAAACCTTGACATGTGTGAGCCCCTATTAAGCGTTATCAGATTCTATGCGGCCATAAATCCTCCAGATTGTGGTTAGCGCGACTAACCATGACCGGGAGACGTCACTCTCCATAGTACTATTCATAGGACCCTAGGCTACAGTTAATGGTTACTATGTTGTTCCAGGGGACTTTCGCGGCCTCCATTGTGTTGTTCTCATCCCATGTAAACATAAAAGTCGTGTCTTATTCTCTTGTTATCCCATAAAATAGTTGAAGTATGTTTCTCCCCCAAATATTTGAAAACAGTAAAAAGAAAGGGGCCGTGAAACTCACCTTGTGTTTGTGTATATACTTGTAATAATATTTGTTGTAGTCAACCTTGACTGTTTGTACCCTAGATACCAAGGGTAAATTGTTGTTAAGACCAACGTCTTAATTGTAAATTGTTCACCGACCTTGTAAATCTGATTATGTTTGTTTAAATATCGTTTTAGTTTTCCAACACATGTTTTGTTATAAAATAGTTTTGAGTTACTGCCCAACTGGGACTGTTGTACAGGTGTCGAAACTACTTAGTTTCGATGAAGTGGTCAGGAGTCGAAACAACCTAGTTTCGATTGAGAAAAGGTATCGAAACTACCTAGTTTCGATTGAGTATTTGCTATCGAAACTACCTAGTTTCGATTGAGAAAAGGTATCGAAACTACCTAGTTTCGATTGAGTATTTGCTATCGAAACTACCTAGTTTCGATTGAGAAAAGGTATCGAAACTACCTAGTTTCGATTGAGTATTTGCTATCGAAACTACCTAGTTTCGATGGATCAACAGGTATCGAAACTCCTAGTTTCGATTGAGCAACAGGTATCGAAACTCCTAGTTTCGATTGAGAAACAGGTATCGAAACTCCTAGTTTCGATTGAGAAACAGGTATCGAAACTCCTAGTTTCGATTACTGGACTTCTGTTTTGACAGAATCAGTCCGGCATATTTTGATGTTTTAAACTTGAATTCGACACACTCTTCTTGTTATCTTTCTTGCGTTTAAATAAGATGTACGTTTAGCTACGGTTTTAAAGAAACTAATGTGAAAATGTCGAGTTTTTACCTTAAAACCGAGATGAAGATGATGAAATAAAACAGAGATGATCTCGACTCTTTTGCAGAAACACTTGAGATTCTTCTTAAAATACTGGATTGTGGTAGGATTTCGCCTTAAAACTCAGCTTCGGTTTGAAGAGGAATGGAAACTTTGCCGTATGAAAATGAGAGTGATGAAAGGAATTATGAGAAAAGTGATGGAAGTGAGTGTGGTTATGTCTGAGTTTTTCGCAATAGGAGGTATGGGTTTTGAGTAAAATAATTCGGATGTGAGTAAAAGATGATCGTGGGAGTGGCTTTCTCTGGCTTCGGCCGAGAAAGTCAATAAAAGTGGTTTGGGATAATTTTGAATAAAATAATTAGATTTAGGTATTAATTAGAGTTTTAAAAGGGGTAGTTTAATTCGGTTTAGATCCTCCACGGTATTATAAACTTATTCTGAAAATAATTTATTGTTCTACGCAAAGTTTGTGGAAATAAAATATATTTTTCTCTGGTTATTTAAATTAACCACTAGTGATCGAATTTGTCGGTGTATATAACACGTGATCCGGTAACTCCTAGAATTACCAAATATGAAGTGAGACCATGTACGGTTTTTGATGGACCTTAATGTCCTTGTTTGTGAAATTACGTAAATCACAAAAATAATTATAATGTAAACTCGTTTATTGTAATGTAAACTTGTTCATAATGTGTACGGATATTGACCTGAAATGTCGGGTGTCACATTCTCCCCTTGTTAAAAGAATTTCGTCCCGAAATTCAATTTGTGTCCTCTTGAACTGATGCATCCTCAAACAAGGATGGGTATTTTGTTTTCATTTGGTCCTCTCGTTCCCATGTATACTCAGGACCACGCTTTGAGTTCCAACGTACTTTAATCAGTTTGATCCGACTACGTCTCAGCTTTTGAACCTTCCAATCTGAAATCTCAATCGGTTCCTCGATGAAATGAAGTTTATCGTCAATATGAATCTCGTCAGGCGGTATAATTAGTGTCTCGTCTGATAAACACTTCTTGAGATTTGATACATGAAACGTATCATGTATATTGTTTAGTTCTTGTGGTAGCTTGAGTTTGTAAGCTACAGGGCCAACCCTAGCCAGTATTTCGAACGGACCAACGTATCTAGGGTTGAGCTTACCACGGTTACCAAACCTTGCAACGCCTTTCCATGGTGAGACTTTTAACATTACTCGGTCACCAATTTGAAATTCTAATGGTTTTCGTCTGTTGTCAGCATAGCTCTTTTGTCTATCTCGGGCCGCTTTCAAACGGTCCTTAATTTTGAAAATCTTATCAGTGGTTTCCTGGACAATCTCAGGGCCTGTCAAATGTTTTTCACCAACTTCCGCCCAACATAACGATGAGCGGCATTTACGACCATATAAAGCTTCAAACGGAGCTGCCTTAATGCTCGTATGGTAGCTGTTATTGTAGGAAAACTCAGCTAATGGTAAATGAGTATCCCAATTTCCTCCGAAATCCATTACACATGCACGGAGCATATCTTCTAATGTTTGAATGGTCCTTTCACTTTGACCATCTGTTTGTGGGTGATATGCCGTGCTCATGTCAAGACGTGTGCCCATGGCTTCTTGTAATGATTTCCAGATTCTAGACACAAATCTGCTATCTCTATCCGATATAATGGAAATTGGCACTCCATGCCTAGCCACAATTTCCTTGATATAAAGTTTTGCAAGTTTCTCGGTTTTGTCAGTTTCTTTCATTGGCAGAAAGTGAGCAGATTTTGTTAATCGGTCGACAATAACCCATATGGTATCATAACCACTGGAAGTCCTGGGTAATTTTGTGATGAAATCCATAGAAATTTGTTCCCATTTCCATTGGGGAATTTCAGGTTGTTGTAACAAACCAGACGGTTTCTGATGTTCGGCTTTTACTTTTGAGCACGTTAGGCATTTACTGACATATGTGGCAATATCTCCTTTCATATTGGGCCACCAATATAATTCTTTTAGATCCTTATACATCTTATCTGAACCTGGGTGAATGGAGTACCTGGACTTGTGGGCTTCGTCCATAACTAACTCCCGTAAGTTACCAAAACGTGTCACCCAAATTCTATTCATGAAGTATAAAGTGTCATCTGACTTTGGCTCCAATTGCTTTATCATTCCTCGTAAAGCTTCATTCTGAATGTTTTCTTCTTTGATTGCCTCATGTTGTGCCATCCGAATTTGAGTAGTAAGATTCGTATGAATTGTCAATCCTAAGGCACGAACACGAAGAGTTTTAACTCGTTCTTTGCGACTTAAAGCGTCCGCTACGACATTGGCTTTCCCGGGATGGTACTTGATATCACAATCATAATCGTTTAGTAGTTCTACCCAACGACGTTGTCTCATGTTAAGTTCCTTTTGATCAAAGATATGCTGGAGACTCTTGTGATCAGTAAAGATAGTACATCTTGTACCGTAAAGATAATGTCTCCAAATCTTGAGCGCAAACACAACTGCACCCAATTCCAAGTCGTGAGTCGTATAATTCTTTTCGTGCACTTTTAGTTGTCGTGAGGCATATGCGATGACTTTGTCTCTTTGCATTAACACACAACCAAGTCCTTGGTGTGATGCATCGCAGTATACGACAAAATTTTCGATTCCCTCCGGAAGGGATAGGATTGGTGCACTACACAGTTTCTGTTTCAGTAATTGGAAAGCTGACTCCTGCTTGTCATTCCAATCATACTTCTTTTCTTTCTGGGTTAACGTGGTTAAAGGCAAGGCTATTTTTGAAAAATTCTCGATGAATCGTCTGTAATAACCGGCCAAACCTAAAAATTGACGTACTTCTGTCGGAGTCTTTGGTGCTTCCCAGTTTTTGATCGCTTCAATTTTTGATGGATCAACGTGAATTCCTTCCTTGTTGATGACATGTCCAAGAAAATGCACTTCTCGGATCCAAAACTCACACTTAGAGAATTTAGCGTAAAGTTTCTCGTTTCTGAGTAGTTCTAAGATTAATTTAAGATGATGTTCATGATCCTCCTTAGTTCGTGAATATATTAATATGTCATCGATAAACACAATCACGAATTTATCCAAGTATGGTTTGCACACTCGGTTCATGAGATCCATGAAAACAGCTGGTGCGTTTGTCAAACCAAACGGCATAACTAGGAATTCGTAGTGGCCATATCGAGTCCTAAATGCTGTCTTTGGTACATCTTCTTCTTGGATTCTTAATTGATGATACCCTGAACGTAGATCAATTTTTGAATAGAAGCTAGAACCTTGTAGTTGATCGAACAAATCGTCTATTCGAGGAAGTGGGTATCGGTTCTTGATTGTAAGCTTGTTTAATTCTCGGTAATCAATACACATCCTAAAGGTTCAATCCTTTTTCTTTACAAATAGAACCGGAGCTCCCCAAGGTGAGAAACTCGGTCTTATGAAACCTTTATCAAGCAACTCTTGCAGTTGATTTGATAATTCTTGCATTTCAGAAGGTGCTAATCGATACGGCGATCGCGCAATCGATGCGGATCCTGGTACCAAATCGATTCGGAATTCGACTTGCCTCGGTGGTGGTAATCCAGGTAAGTCTTCAGGAAAAACTTCGGGATATTCCTTAACGATTGGAATATATTCAAGTCGACGTTCCTTGGGTTTCTTTTCGACGACGTGAGCCAGAAACACGCAATAGCCTTTACGTAAACACTTACGAGCTTTCATGCAGTTTATCATCCTTAACGTTACTCCACTCTTCTCACCTTGAATCGAAAGAATTTCTCCGTTTGGGAGTGGGATTTGGACAATTTTCTCAAAACAAACAATCTCGGCATGATTCTTTGACAACCAATCCATGCCAATAACAACGTCAAAGCTTCCTAAATCAACGGGTAACAGATCTATACTAAATGTGTGGTTTTTAAGACATAAGGTACAACCCTGAATGACTTCTTCGGTATTAATTAATTTTCCGTTCGCTAATTCAATTGTATACTTTTGGTCTAGTTTACTGGGCTTAATACCGAGTAGGGACTTAAAGTCATTTGACACAAAACTCAAATCAGCACCCGTATCGAAAAGTATAGAGGCATAGTGATTATTTATCGGGAACGTACCAGTGACAATGTTTGGATCTTGTCGTGCGTCACCAGCCCCCATCACAAATGCTCTTCCACGGGCCTGATTGTCGTTTCGGTTCTTCAACTTTGGACAGTCTTTTCTGAAGTGCTTTGGATCTCCACACTCAAAGCATCCTTGATTCATCCTTTCTGTTCCTGGGTTGACTTTTCCTGCTACTTGATTTATCTTGTTAGGGTTCGCATTGCTCCTACAGTCAAGGGCTAGATGTCCATACTTTTTACATTTTCCACATTGGGTACACTTCCCACTGTGATGATATCCACAATTGTCACACCTTGGTCGTGCTCCAAGGTATCCTTTTTGTTCCACAGTGTTGGCGACAAAGGCTTTCATAGTTTCAGGTCTCTTGTAAATTTGATTCTTGTTTTGATTAATTGGTTTTCCAAACCATTTCCTCTTTTCTCCAGATTTCCCTCCTTCGGTCTCCTTCTTCTCAAACAAACCATCACGTACAGCATTATCCCTTAGCTTGAAAGCTAAAGTTATGGCGCTCTTGGCATCCATAGGGTTCGATGAAGTCACCAGGCTTCGGATTTGAGGTGCGAGACCCCACAAATATCTTTCAACCTTCTTGTACTCTGGGGTGACCATGTGTGGAACCAAGATTGCTAACTCATTGAATCGGTCAGTGTAGCCAGCAACATCATCTCCTGTCATTTGCAAGTTCCACATTTCAGATTCGATCTTTTGCAACTCATTTCGAGGACAATATTCCTCGATCATCATGGCCTTCAGGTCTTCCCATGACAACTCATATGCTGTCTGCCTTCCCAAAGTCTTTACTTGTGAATTCCACCAAGTTAAAGCTTTATCAGTGAGTGAGCATGTAGAATACTTCACCATGCAGTCAGCGGTGCATTCACTAATATCAATCACCGATTCCATCTTCTCTATCCATCTCATTAGTCCAACTGCACCCTCGGTGCCATTGAAGTTACGGGGTTTGCAAGACAGAAAGGTCTTGTAGGAGCACTTTCTAATTGGAGCATCTGTAGAATTACAAGTCATAACGTCATTAATTCGAATCATGACTATATGTTATGGCTTATTTATTTTATTACCTCCAGAACCTCCGGCTGTACCGCTACCTCCTGCACCTCCGGAACCTCCAGCTGTACCGCTACCTCCTACACCTCCTCCACTATTTCGATTGGCTTCATACTGCTCCATGGCAGCAGCTACTCGTTGTGCTATAAGTTGTTCCACATTTGGGGAAATCGCCTCGTTGTTGTCACCAGTAGTGTTACGGGTTGTCCTACGCTTAGGTGCCATGACGTTCTTTCTAACATATCAATTAAAAAGAAACAACATTATATGACAATAATGATAGCTCATGACATAAGGATACAACAACGTCAAATGTAAACAACCATTATCACAACATAAACCATTACATACATAGTCAAAACATTCATAGTACATTGTTCCAAAAGACAAGGATACAAAAGAGATGGGTTCACATGACCTCATCAGTACTAAAGTTTTAAACTACTTAATGTACTACGGGCACAACCCGCCCGTAATAGGTTTAAAAGAAGAAGTGAGAGTACAATCCAATCATCATGGCAAGTCCTGCCATGACAAAACTAGCTCTCGCCACAAATTCTGCAGCCAACGTCCTTTCTTCCAGAGCCTCCACCATGTCTCGGACCGTAACAGTGAACTGCCAATCCATGTCAGCTCTCAACTCTAGATAGTTAGTGGCATCCTGTATGTTTCGGGTGCGGTCATCTAGATTCTGAACTCGAGATCCGAGTCCTTGACGAAGTCGCGTGGCTGCATCCCCCTGTGCCCGGATGTCATCTAGGAGATCATCAAGACGCTCCTCATGCGTACGAACGCGAGCTACCAAGGTAGGCACAGTGAGCTCTATGGCTTCCCCAGTGTGGGGTAGGGGTGTTGGGGAGTTAGAAGACTCTCCAATCTCAAAGGTAGATGGGATGCTCTCCATCTCCCTCCATCGGGCCAGAGTACGTGGCATCCAACGGATAGTTCCCACAGTAGGGTGGTAGCAGGGTCTTTGCCTAGGTGGTTCTTCACCAGCCGCCAAGTCTTCTGGGTCACGGGCTGCTAGATTCCTTTTGTGTGGAAGTCGAAACTTCTTTCTAGCGCTTTGTACCTTCACTGGTCCTCCGCTTTTCTTTCGGTAGACGATAGGCGGTTTTCCCAAGGCGACTTTAGGTGGTGTGGAGCTACGGGTTTGTACTTGATTTTTGGGACGTGAGGCGGAAAATTCCTCATTTGATTCAGTGTCAGAGGCGGGATCAGAATGTGAATGTGACGACATGCTTGTGACTACAATATCCATATGACAAAATGACTGGTCATGCAATGCTTATGCAATGAAAACGTTTTAGTGAGTCATTTAGATTATAGACTAGGTTCCAATTTAGATTCCTAGTTCACTATAATCAATGGCTCTGATACCAAGTTCTGTCACACCCCGCCAAGGCGGAAACGCGAGGCGCAACGTTCATGGTTTCCAAAGCATATGATTACCGCAAACACATACATGATAAATGGATACATAAATGAGTTTAAAGTTTTACATTACAAAATGTAAAATGAGTTTACAAAACATTAAGATTTCACAAATATGACTCAATTCAATGAGTTATACAAGGGAAATCCTCCTTGAGTAGTATCCATCGTGCATGCATGTAATCTACATTGCTAACCTTGAAATCACGTTCAGTTACCTGAAAAACATACTTAAAATCGTCAACACGAAGTTGGTGAGTTCACAGGTTTAATCAAATAGTTCTTTGTAAAATTCAATTGTTCGTAAATAGTTTCAGTTGTATGTGATAAACAGAATAAGAATTGTTGACCCATTTGTAAACTAGCTAGGAATACAAATAATATGTTCATACATGGGGCGTAACCAAACCTTGACATGTGTGAGCCCCTATTAAGCGTTATCAGATTCTATGCGGCCATAAATCCTCCAGATTGTGGTTAGCGCGACTAACCATGACCGGGAGACGTCACTCTCCATAGTACTATTCATAGGACCCTAGGCTACAGTTAATGGTTACTATGTTGTTCCAGGGGACTTTCGCGGCCTCCATTGTGTTGTTCTCATCCCATGTAAACATAAAAGTCGTGTCTTATTCTCTTGTTATCCCATAAAATAGTTGAAGTATGTTTCTCCCCCAAATATTTGAAAACAGTAAAAAGAAAGGGGCCGTGAAACTCACCTTGTGTTTGTGTATATACTTGTAATAATATTTGTTGTAGTCAACCTTGACTGTTTGTACCCTAGATACCAAGGGTAAATTGTTGTTAAGACCAACGTCTTAATTGTAAATTGTTCACCGACCTTGTAAATCTGATTATGTTTGTTTAAATATCGTTTTAGTTTTCCAACACATGTTTTGTTATAAAATAGTTTTGAGTTACTGCCCAACTGGGACTGTTGTACAGGTGTCGAAACTACTTAGTTTCGATGAAGTGGTCAGGAGTCGAAACAACCTAGTTTCGATTGAGAAAAGGTATCGAAACTACCTAGTTTCGATTGAGTATTTGCTATCGAAACTACCTAGTTTCGATTGAGAAAAGGTATCGAAACTACCTAGTTTCGATTGAGTATTTGCTATCGAAACTACCTAGTTTCGATTGAGAAAAGGTATCGAAACTACCTAGTTTCGATTGAGTATTTGCTATCGAAACTACCTAGTTTCGATGGATCAACAGGTATCGAAACTCCTAGTTTCGATTGAGCAACAGGTATCGAAACTCCTAGTTTCGATTGAGAAACAGGTATCGAAACTCCTAGTTTCGATTGAGAAACAGGTATCGAAACTCCTAGTTTCGATTACTGGACTTCTGTTTTGACAGAATCAGTCCGGCATATTTTGATGTTTTAAACTTGAATTCGACACACTCTTCTTGTTATCTTTCTTGCGTTTAAATAAGATGTACGTTTAGCTACGGTTTTAAAGAAACTAATGTGAAAATGTCGAGTTTTTACCTTAAAACCGAGATGAAGATGATGAAATAAAACAGAGATGATCTCGACTCTTTTGCAGAAACACTTGAGATTCTTCTTAAAATACTGGATTGTGGTAGGATTTCGCCTTAAAACTCAGCTTCGGTTTGAAGAGGAATGGAAACTTTGCCGTATGAAAATGAGAGTGATGAAAGGAATTATGAGAAAAGTGATGGAAGTGAGTGTGGTTATGTCTGAGTTTTTCGCAATAGGAGGTATGGGTTTTGAGTAAAATAATTCGGATGTGAGTAAAAGATGATCGTGGGAGTGGCTTTCTCTGGCTTCGGCCGAGAAAGTCAATAAAAGTGGTTTGGGATAATTTTGAATAAAATAATTAGATTTAGGTATTAATTAGAGTTTTAAAAGGGGTAGTTTAATTCGGTTTAGATCCTCCACGGTATTATAAACTTATTCTGAAAATAATTTATTGTTCTACGCAAAGTTTGTGGAAATAAAATATATTTTTCTCTGGTTATTTAAATTAACCACTAGTGATCGAATTTGTCGGTGTATATAACACGTGATCCGGTAACTCCTAGAATTACCAAATATGAAGTGAGACCATGTACGGTTTTTGATGGACCTTAATGTCCTTGTTTGTGAAATTACGTAAATCACAAAAATAATTATAATGTAAACTCGTTTATTGTAATGTAAACTTGTTCATAATGTGTACGGATATTGACCTGAAATGTCGGGTGTCACAACATCGTCTAGTTCCTTCACCTCCTTACACTTGTCAATCCCATATACCAGATAAGCCTCGCATCCGCGCCTCAAGTAATTCGTTGCCTTAATCATTGAGATGACGTTTGGCATCGGGGCGTCACGATCTCCAAAGACTTCGACTTTGCTACCATCCGGAGCCTTGAGTTGGATTATCTTTCGTTTACATATAATTTGCGCTTCATTGGCAGTTAGCCAATCCATACCCAACACCACATCGAACCCTCCCAAAACCATAACGAACAATCTGACGGGAAATCTATGACCTTCTATCTTTATCGTGGAGTTGTCAACTACATCGGTTACTCTTGCAGTTCTACCCTCAGCGGTTTCTACGCTAAAGGCCTTTTCTAGCTTACTAACTGTGTACTTCACTCGTTTACAAAAAGACGCAGATATAAAACTCTTACCGGCACCCGAATCAAATAACACAGAAACAAGAGTGTTGTCAAGGACGAATGTACCTGACGCCACATCGGGATCCGCCCTGGCTTGTTCTTGCGTCAGTGCGTACGCACGAGTCTTTGCACGAGATCCTTCTCCCTTCTTTTCCGGGCCCTTTCCTTTCCCGGTTTCCCCCATCCTGGGCTTGGTACATTCTCGGCTCATATGGCCGAAATCCCCACAGTTGTAGCATTTGTAGCCTTGCGGGCATTCTAGAGAGTAGTGCCCGGTCTTGCCACACTTATAGCACAAGCTAGATCCCAGTCTGCATTCACCTACATGCTCCCTTCCACACTTCTTACAAACAGTCGGCTCACCCACCCGAGCCCTCTTATCACGAGACCCAAACATCTTTCCCCCAGTTCGCTTGTTTGAGAAGCTCGGTCTCTTCTTTTGCTCTTCAACGGCAACAACATTCAGTGCCAGATCGTCAAATACTACGCCACTTAGCTCTACTGCCGAATCATAGGTAGTAGGGGCGTTTGCCTTAACATAGGTGCGGACCTGGTCCGGCAACCCTTGAATATAACAGGCAATCTTTCTCTCTTCTGTAGTGACAAGGTGTGGCACCAGACGTGCCAGTTCATTAAATCGGGTTGTGTATTGCCGGTGCGTCATGTTCCCGGCCTTCAAACCCAGAAATTCCCTCTCTACCTTTTCAATCTCGTTCCTTGGGCAGAAATTCTTGATTACCAAAGTTTTCAAGTCAGCCCACATCATCGCATCCACAATCTCGCTCCCTTTAGCTTGACGTACACCTTCCCACCAGTGGGATGCTTCCTCCCTCAAGGAGTTAGCAGCAAACTTCACTACTTGATTAGCTCGACACTCGCTCAGACGGATGGCGGCTTCCATACGTATTACCCAATCAAAAGTAGCTACCGCGTCCTTCTTCCCAGTGAGTATCGGCGGGTCACATGCCTTAAAGGACTTATAATCACATCCGCGAGCAGGCGGTGCATTGTCGGTCTCATTGTTCTGAGCACCAATTGCCGCGCTAGACCCACCCGCCCCATTGACCTGCTTCAACGCTTCAGCCAACAGACCTGGCAGAGAATTCTTCATCAATTCTGTGAATTCTCGAGCTATTGCTGCTCTCACTTCTGGTTCAAAAGTGAAAGGTTGCTCTTCAACCTGTGTCTGCTCAGCTTCATACACACTAACCGCCGGTTCAGTGTGAACACTTCCTTCTTCACTGTGTTCTTGGCGCGCAGGAATCCTGCCACGCCCACCATTTCGACCGTCGGTACGACCACCGGTACGGCCACCACGCCTTCCGTTCCCTCTCCTTGCCATTTCGTTCTATAAGACGAGAAATCCAATGTCATCACGCTAGTTAACAAATAGAATTCAATAAGTACTGTAAGATGTTAATATACACTGGCCATCTGTAATTAACCATTACACTACTTTTCGATTTCCATTTGACCACCTTTGTGATTCCATCAGAACTCAAGTCCTCATCTAACCTCTTCTAAGGCATACTATATACGTAATATATATACTACCTTCATACCTGATGCTGTGGCTTGAGTTACCCGTACTGGCATCCGCTTTCGGTCCCATTCAAAGTTTAAGTTCAGACACTAGGAGTGTCCGAATCTCTCAAACTATTGCTCTGATACCAACTTGTAAGGCCCCAAACCCGGGAGGCCTCACTTATTGGATTTACTCATTCACAAGCAGTTCTTAAACATGAATATCAGATAACGCAGCGGAAATTTCATTTAAACATAACTTAATCGTTGTTCATACATGCGGAAGCGTAAACATAGTTTAAAACATATTTACATCATAACTAAACATAACGGGATGCCAGTCTTCAAAAGCAGTCGGGTAACTCTTCATCTCTAGCCAAGCCTCACCGTCCATCCTCATCACCTGCCTTAACCTGAATGTGTACACTTAAAAACGTCAGCTACGCTGGTGAGTTCTAGTTTTCGTTCGTTTTAAGAAATGGTTCATCATTCAAACATTCAATAGGGTTTAACATTCGTATAAGAAAACAGGGCCTTTCATTCGTAAACCTTCGCATATTTAAACACAATCATTTGTTTAAAACATTAACATTCATTTAAGTCATACATTATTATCTAAATCTGTATCATTACGCGTCTCTATGTCCCCGTAGGAACTTTTAATGTTGTGGGCAACCGTTACGTATCGCCGTCATTGCCACAACCATACCACTACGTTGGGTCAACCGTTACGTATCGCCGTCATTGCCCAACCCTTCAATGCGTGGGGTCAACAGTTACGTATCGCCGTCATTGCCCAACACGCATCTTTCCTTTGGAAATCAACCGTTACGTATCGCCGTCATTGATTTCCCATTACCTCGTTCGCTTAGGATGATCGTCATCACCCGAGTAACCTTCGTTACTCCCTTTACCAGTTGTACAACATCAAAACCATTGACATGCCACAAAGACATTGCCCATGTTGTTCTTGTGGTAACTATGGCTCGCTGTCCATAATCTACCACAAGGCTGGGAATCACATTCCCAGACTTCATTCGTCAATTCCATTCATTCGACAGATTAGATTTGTAATGACTTCTTTAAAACCTTTGCCCCTTTTTGTTTTCTTTTCATAAAACCTTTCCTTCACTTTCAAAACCCTTTTACCTTTTCATTAAACCATTTCTTTATAACATTCGTTCGTAAACATTCCGTTCATAAACTTTCTTTCCATAAATCCTTCGTTCCAAATCATTTCCTTTCGTAAACGTAGTTTCATAAAAATCATTTTATAAAACAACATTTCATACGTGTACACACCAGCCCGAAAACATTATATAAAAACATTTAAAAGAGGGCTTCTAGAACTCACCTTATAAGCTAGTCTCGGTTGTCCTAATCAAGGGTCCAACCACGTCACTTCCGATCTGAATTGAGTAGTTACATACACATCAGACCATTACCGACTCTAACGGTTTAACCATTCTAGACATATTAATCTCTACTCAACAGCCTGATGTCTGCGCACTTAGCAAGTGCGCAGACCCTGCCTCCTGCGCACTTTGCAAGTGCGCAGGTCCTTCCTCCTGCGCACTTAGCAAGTGCGCAGGTTCCTCCTCCTACGCACTTAGCAAGTGCGCAGGACCTGCTCCGTGCGCACTTAGCAAGTGCGCACGACCTGTTCTTCGCGAAAAACCCTAACTTTCGCATTCGGTCTGATCATGTCAAGATCCCGAACCCCTTTGCATTCAAAACGTTCGTTTTCCCTTAGGGATCTCAAATCTATGATTATTTATCAGATTCATCCGTTCAAACCTTGTCTTTTCACCCAAAACCTGAAAAACCCAAAAACGAACTAAAAACTCAGATTTAGGTCGGATCGTTACTTGAATCGAGCTTCTGATCCGGAGGTTCTTCTCACGAGTGCAAGAGACACGAGCGGGTGCAATCTTGTGCGATTCCGACACTTTCTCTCTCTACGGGTTTCTCTCTCTAGAATTGCAAATGAGAGAAACATGTGGTGACCTTGGCTATTTATAGGGGAGACCTCCCCAAGCCCGGTTCGCGACTGACCCGGCCCGACTTCGGCCCGCTTGAACTCGTTAACTTTATTTCTCGACATTTTGGGATGTTACACTTTAGAAAATAAAACAGTAATTTTTCAGAACAATAGTCTGTCCGGTAATCGATGGTTTGGAGTCGTGATTTCGATTGGTTCAGCTTGCCTTATGATAACAGAAGGTAAAGAAACGAAGTTGAGGATTCTTACGTGGTCGTAAAGGGGCTGGACGACAGAGTCTTAAATCCGAGAATGTCTAGAATGAGAATCGAGCTTCTGGATAGGATTAGCCTCTACAACCTTGGTCACAGCTTCTCACAGAGATGGCGATTGAAATGGTGCCTTCAATTTGGAGTGAGATTGGGTGGAAGAGGGGTAACTATGGCTATTTATAGCCGAGTTCGTTTCTTATGACAAAGCGTGCAATTGGGCACGTCCCGACACTTTTCTGGACGAGACGAAGCTAACGAGCTATTAAATACGCGTGGAGGTTGACTGTCGGGCTCGAATTCAAGGCGTGGGTTCTCGGCCACCAACAAGATCGGGCGATTCGTATGTTGGGGAGACCAATTGATCGGGGCCTTTTGTTCGCATGGGGAAGACGAGTTCAGGGATGCCTGTAGCGGCTGTCGAGGTGTAGGGAACAGCCCTGTCGGGGTGTTCGCCGGAAACTATCTTGGACCGCCGGACAATGTAGGGGATAGCCGGATTTGAGAAAAGGGTTTTGGCAGATTTAGTCCCTGGAGTTTGGCTTTGATTTAATTTAGCCCCTGAGATAATTACGGATGAGTCCTTACAGTTTGGTTTGTCCATGTTTAGTCCCTTAACCGGTTTTTAACTTAAAACCTTCTAGTTTAAAAAGTTTCAAAACAACCCCTTAACTTTTATAAAATAATTAATCTAATTTCTTTTAAATTTTCAAACATAATTTATAAACTTATATTATTATTATTATCATAAGAAATTTTTTTTTATATAAGTTTTTAAAACTCATAAAATTTTGATTATTTTAAATCCGTAAAAATAAAAAAAAAATACTTATTGTATAAAACTAAATAAAAACACTTGTATTTTATTTAATTTGAGAATGATTACACGATAAACATATTACAAGTGCGCGAATGAAAATCCGAAATGTCACAAGAAGAGAGGGGTTATTATATAAAGTTTTTAACCAATTGAATCCCTGATGGTATTTTGGTTATTTCAATTAAAAGTTAACTGTTAAATCTAACGACGTTTGCTATTTGGACTCAAACAGATGCAAAAATGAAAAGTCAGGGTTCGGAGCGACGATTTTAAACATAAGGGACTCAACTAGTTAATATGGTCAAACGTCAGGGACTCAAATAGTAATTTACTCATTATAAAAAAATTAAATAACTTATAAAATCTGAAAAATTTTATAAAATTTAGGGGCAAAATTTTTTTTGGCACATCATTATCTAATGAAATTATCAGCACCGTTGATGCTTTAAAGTATTTGAAGGAAGCTATTCATCTTCCTAACGTATCAATTGACAAAAGAATTTTGTTAACTATTCATGTGACGGTGACATCTGCTGAAAAAAGTTTTTCAAAACTGAAGTTACTGAAGTCATAGTTACGATCTACAATGTCCCAAGAACGACTTAATGGATTTGGAATGATTGCTATTGAGAGCGATATACTAGAAAACAAGCAATATGAAGGCTTGATCAACAACTTTGCCTCGCAGAATGCTAGGAGAGCCTCCCGACTCATTTAGGTATGTAACTAGATACTTTTCTATACTAGTTTTATTTTCTTTATTATTTTAATTACAATTATCGCCGTATTATTGAATTTTTTTATATACGTGCATATTGAAGGGGGAATGGGGGCATTTTTCTTATGTCGAGCTGGATACTTAATTTCTCGGGGACTGTAACATCCCAAAATATAAAACGGCAATTATAATAACGGAATAAACGAATGAGGCATGATGGGCCGGGCCGGATGGGCCGGCGGGCTTGAACGGGCGAACATAGGGGAGCTTCCTCTATAAATAGCCTAAGTCACTCCACATTTATCTCATTTACAAGTTCTAGAGAGAGAAACCGTAGAGAGAGAAAGGTGGCGGATCGACCCGAGATTGAAGAAGTGCGTTGCTCCATAGCTCATGAGAAGAACCTCCGAATCAGAAGCTCGATACAGGTAACGATCCAACCTAGATCTGAGTTTTTGTTCGTTTTTGGGTTTTTCGGGTTTTTGGACGAAATGTGACATTTTTACGGATGAAACTGGAAGAAAAATATAGATTTGAGTTCCTTAATGAAAGGCAAACGTTTTGAATGTAAACAAGTTCGGGATCTTGACGAGATCAGACCCGAATGCGAAAGTTAGAGTTTTTACAGGGAAGCAGATCCTGCGTACTTATCAAGTACGCAGGAAGAGGATCATGCGTACTTATCAAGTACGCATGAAGAGAGGTTTGCACACTTATTAAGTACGCAAGAGCAAGGCCCTGCGCACTTGCTAAGTGCGTAGGCATCAGGCTGATTAGGTAAAGTCGGTATGTTTAGAAGGTTAAACCGTTAGAGTCGGGATTTGGTCTGATGTGTATTTAACTAATCAATTCAGATCGGAAGTGACGCAGTGGGACCTTTGTTTAGGACAACCCGGATTAGCTTATCAGGTGAGTTCCAGAAGCCCTCTTTTAAATGTTTTATATAATGTTTTCGGGCTGGTGTGCATACATATGAAATGATGTTTTACGAAACGATGTTTATGAAACTATGTTTACGAAATGAAATGATTTGGAATGAACGGTTTATGAAAAGAAAGTTTTATGAATTGAATGTTTACGAACGAAATGTTTATAAAGAAATGGTTTAAACTAAAGGTAAAGGGTTTCGAAAATGAATGAAAGGTTTTATGAAAAGAAAAGAAAAAGGCCAAAGTGTAACATCCCGAGTTTTAGAGCACGAGAGAATTCACGAGGAATTAAAACTTAAATAAAAAGAAAGGAATCGGGCTTGGGCCGGGGTGTATGGGCCGAAAGGGGCAAGGGTTTGGGCCCTTATAAGTCTCAAGACCAGCCCCAAACCCTCATTTACAACACCATTTTTGGAATTCTAGAGAGAGAAAGCGAGGGAGAGCCTAGAGAGAGAAAGTCCCGGTTTTCGGATTAGAGCTTCAAGGATCGTTAGCAAGAGTCTCGCGAGTGTTTAGCAACGAAAAGGAAGTGATTACAGGTAACCGATTCTCCTAGATCTGAGTTTTAGTTCATTTTTGGGTTTTTCGGGTTTTGGGTGAAACGGGAACGTTTTTACAGATGAAACTGAAAGAAAAGCATAGATTTGAGTTCTTAAACGAAAAACAAACGTTTTGAATGTAAAAAGTCCGGATCTTGACCAGGTCGGACCTGCATTGCGAAAGTTAGGGTTTTTCACAGGGAAGATAGCTGAGTTCTGCAGGTATCGAAACTAGAAGTTTCGAGCGGCCTGCAGGTATCGAAACTAGAAGTTTCGAGCGGCCTGCAGGTATCGAAACTAGAAGTTTCGAGCGGCCTGCAGGTATCGAAACTAGAAGTTTCGATGGGCCTGCACCTGTCGAAACTAAGTAGTTTCGATAGGTCTGCATCAGTAAGTGAAGTCAGTGTATTCACCTGTAACAGAACGAGTAAACCGTTAGAGTCGGGATTAGGTCTGATATGTGTCAACTGTTATGATTGTTCAGATTGAGTGAGATCCAGTAGACCATTCCAGCTAAGATAAGAGGTGAGTTCTAATCCCCTTTTTTTGCCTTCTTTAGGGGTGGTATGCATACTTAGTGTAAAGTGTTTATTATATTTTATATATTATAAACTGAAGAGAAAAGCTATGTTTTAGTGAAAGGTTTAAAAGAGGCAAAAGTATGTTTTCAGTAAAGTAAGATATATCATTTGGCAAGCGTTTACTATATTTTTATATACATAAACAAAGGCATGATATATGTGCTAGTATGTTTTCAGTAAAGTAAGATATATCATTTGGCAAGCGTTTACTATATTTTCATATACATAAACAAAGGCATGATATATGTGCTAGTATGTTTTCAGTAAAGTAAGATATATCATTTGGCAAGCGTTTACTATATTTTCATATACATAAACAAAGGCATGATATATATGATAAGCTATGTTTCAGAAAGTAAGATGTATTTTATGATAAGCTATGTTTCAGTAAAAGCAAAGATATATCATTTGGCAAGCGTTTACTATATTTTTATATACATAAACAAAGGCATGATATATGTTAAGTTATGAGCAAGATTTACAGAAATATTTATGAACAGTAAAGTGAACAGTTTTCCTTCGGGAATATGTACCAGCTATAAAGGTCCTTGGGACAGATGTTACTTGTATAAGATGTCAGATATGGGTTCTACCCATTAGTAAGAACCTTTGGGTTCGTTAACGGTTGTACAACTGGGATGAGTGACGGCGGTTGCTCGGGAGGTCCACGCAACCTCCCCTTAGCGTTAAGCGGTATTGTCGGTTCATGGATGTAAGCCATGGGGGCATTGACCAGGGTATTGTCGGTTCATGGTCGTTGATCATGGGGGCATTGACCAGGTACTCGTCGGTTCATGGATGAAAGCCATGGGGGCGGTACAGTAGTGACAAGGAATTGACGGATAAGCGGTATTGTCGGTTCATGGTCGTTGATCATGGGGGCATTGACCAGGTACTTGTCGGTTCATGGATGTAAGCCATGAGGGCAGTACAGTAAAGAGGAATTGACGGTTTATTATACGTTTTAAACTGTTTGAAAAGTAAAGTGTGTTAAGTTTAGCCTTAATGGCAGTATATATGTTTGAAAAGTAAAGTGTGTTAAGTTTAGCCTTAATGGCAGTATATATGTTTGAAAAGTAAAGTGTGTTAAGTTTAGCCTTATTGGCAGTATATGTGTTTTAGTAAATCTTTTGTAAAAATTGATTTAAAGTAAACGTTAGAACTCACTCAGCGTTGCTGATTTTTAGTATGCATATCAGTTAAGTGCAGGTTTAGATGATGGATGTGGATGCTTGGGCTTAGAGAGAAGAGTTACCCGAAGATCAGTGTCTGGCATCCCGATTATGTTTATGTTATGTTTTAGCTTGACGTTGTTAAAGACAATTTGTATTAGACATGTTTATGTTTCCGCTGCGTATGTAAAGAAGATTAAATCGTTTCCGCTGTATTAATGAATGCCTTACGTTTAAAGTGCTATGTGTTGATGAGTAAATCCAATAAGTGAGGTCTCCCGGGATCGGGGCCTCACAAGTTGGTATCAGAGCCATAGTTTGAGAGATTTGGACATCCCCGATGTCCAGACTTAAACTGAGAATGGGACAATTAGCGGATGCCAGTACGGCTAACTCAAGCCAAAGCATCAGAAGCGTATAGTAAGTAAAGTTTACCTTTAGAGTGTCAAGATAAGAATAGAGGCTTTAGTGGAACCATGAAAGCGAATAAATAGAAAACAAGATGTGATGTAATGGTTAATTACAGATGGCCAGTGTATATTAACATCTTACCTTACTTATTGTGTTCTACATATTCCCTAGCATGATGAAATTAAATCTTTTGTTCTCTATCTTTCAGTTAGAAATGGCTAGACGTGGAGGAACTAGAGGGGGTGGAGGAGGAAGACGTGGTGGGCGTACAGGCCGCCACGGTGGAGCTAGCACAAACCAAGTGATTGAAGGGAGTGTTCACACTACCCATACTGATACGGTGGTCAGTCAGCACAATGTTGAACATGCGGCAGAAGATGATCAGACATTCGAGTTCGAGCCGGCCGTGCAAGCAGCTATTGGCCGTGAGTTTACCCGACTGTTGAAGGAAACCTTACCGGCCATACTAGACGAAGCCTTGAGGAAGGCCAAGGAGAGCCCTAACACAACTGAAGAGCCTGTGGTGCTTCCAGCAATGGGAGGACCAAACCTAGTAGAAAATGTTGCACCGCCTGCTCGCGGCTGTGACTATAAGGCATTTCGGGGTTGTGATCCACCCGTGCTTACTGGGGAAAAGGAAGCATCAGATACCTTAGATTGGATTAACGGCATGGAGTCGACCATTCGTCTTAGTGAATGTCGACCGGAACAAGCAGTCATGTTCGCTGCAAAGTCATTGAAAGGGGAAGCCGCACACTGGTGGGAAACTGTGAAACAGGCTAAGGGTGACCAAGCGGTCGGATTGATGAGGTGGAGTGACCTGAAAGCGTTGGTAACTGAAAAGTTTTGTCCTAAGAATGAGGTCCACAAGGTGGAAAGGGAATTCTTGACTCTGCAAGCCGGACTCATGACTCACCGGCAATATACTTCAAAGTACAATGAGTTGGCGCGTCTGGTGCCTCATCTTGTAACGTCAGAGGAGAGGAGGATTCATTATTATGTTCAGGGGTTGCCTCCAAAGATACGTACCTTTGTAAAGGCCAACACACCGAGTACCTTTGAGTCGGTGGTTGTTCTGAGCGGAGTTGTCTATGATGACATTGCCTCTGAAGTCATTGCTGAAGCACCCAAGAAACAAGCAGCTAAGCGCACTGCTGAGGAACTCCAGGGTCCTAACGATAGGAGGGCGAGAGTAGAAGCAGAGGGTCTATGCGGTAAATGTGGGAGGAGACATGGAGGTGAATGTAAGGCGGGTCAGGTGGGATGTTTCAGGTGTGGCAAGTTTGGACACCAATCACGGGACTGCCCGGAAAGGCCAAGATGCCACAATTGTGGGGGACAGGGACACGTGAGCCGAGATTGTAGGAAGCGCAAAGAGCCGGAAGCGGGAGGATCCGGAAAGGGTAAGGGTGCAGAGAAAGAACCTTACATCAACAAGGCCACAGCAAGGGTTTACCAGATGACTCAGTAAGGTACGTTGCAAACTCTTATTTGTGATATGCCAAGTTTATGATTTTATTTCCTTGAATGATTAGTTAGCCCCATCAGCTTAGGAGCCTTAGAACTAGATATTACCCGGATTAGATCCTCAGCGGTAGTTAATCACAATGGCCTTCATGACCAAGCTGCCTTGCATAGCTACGGTTTATGCCACCCATTCTGTGATTTGCTATCGGTATAGCTTATGGCAGGTTTCGAGGACGAAACCTATTGTAAGGAGGGTAGACTTGTAACATCCCGAGTTTTAGAGCACGAGAGAATTCACGAGGAATTAAAACTTAAATAAAAAGAAAGGAATCGGGCTTGGGCCGGGGTGTATGGGCCGAAAGGGGCAAGGGTTTGGGCCCTTATAAGTCTCAAGACCAGCCCCAAACCCTCATTTACAACACCATTTTTGGAATTCTAGAGAGAGAAAGCGAGGGAGAGCCTAGAGAGAGAAAGTCCCGGTTTTCGGATTAGAGCTTCAAGGATCGTTAGCAAGAGTCTCGCGAGTGTTTAGCAACGAAAAGGAAGTGATTACAGGTAACCGATTCTCCTAGATCTGAGTTTTAGTTCATTTTTGGGTTTTTCGGGTTTTGGGTGAAACGGGAACGTTTTTACAGATGAAACTGAAAGAAAAGCATAGATTTGAGTTCTTAAACGAAAAACAAACGTTTTGAATGTAAAAAGTCCGGATCTTGACCAGGTCGGACCTGCATTGCGAAAGTTAGGGTTTTTCACAGGGAAGATAGCTGAGTTCTGCAGGTATCGAAACTAGAAGTTTCGAGCGGCCTGCAGGTATCGAAACTAGAAGTTTCGAGCGGCCTGCAGGTATCGAAACTAGAAGTTTCGAGCGGCCTGCAGGTATCGAAACTAGAAGTTTCGATGGGCCTGCACCTGTCGAAACTAAGTAGTTTCGATAGGTCTGCATCAGTAAGTGAAGTCAGTGTATTCACCTGTAACAGAACGAGTAAACCGTTAGAGTCGGGATTAGGTCTGATATGTGTCAACTGTTATGATTGTTCAGATTGAGTGAGATCCAGTAGACCATTCCAGCTAAGATAAGAGGTGAGTTCTAATCCCCTTTTTTTGCCTTCTTTAGGGGTGGTATGCATACTTAGTGTAAAGTGTTTATTATATTTTATATATTATAAACTGAAGAGAAAAGCTATGTTTTAGTGAAAGGTTTAAAAGAGGCAAAAGTATGTTTTCAGTAAAGTAAGATATATCATTTGGCAAGCGTTTACTATATTTTTATATACATAAACAAAGGCATGATATATGTGCTAGTATGTTTTCAGTAAAGTAAGATATATCATTTGGCAAGCGTTTACTATATTTTCATATACATAAACAAAGGCATGATATATGTGCTAGTATGTTTTCAGTAAAGTAAGATATATCATTTGGCAAGCGTTTACTATATTTTCATATACATAAACAAAGGCATGATATATATGATAAGCTATGTTTCAGAAAGTAAGATGTATTTTATGATAAGCTATGTTTCAGTAAAAGCAAAGATATATCATTTGGCAAGCGTTTACTATATTTTTATATACATAAACAAAGGCATGATATATGTTAAGTTATGAGCAAGATTTACAGAAATATTTATGAACAGTAAAGTGAACAGTTTTCCTTCGGGAATATGTACCAGCTATAAAGGTCCTTGGGACAGATGTTACTTGTACAAGATGTCAGATATGGGTTCTACCCATTAGTAAGAACCTTTGGGTTCGTTAACGGTTGTACAACTGGGATGAGTGACGGCGGTTGCTCGGGAGGTCCACGCAACCTCCCCTTAGCGTTAAGCGGTATTGTCGGTTCATGGATGTAAGCCATGGGGGCATTGACCAGGGTATTGTCGGTTCATGGTCGTTGATCATGGGGGCATTGACCAGGTACTCGTCGGTTCATGGATGAAAGCCATGGGGGCGGTACAGTAGTGACAAGGAATTGACGGATAAGCGGTATTGTCGGTTCATGGTCGTTGATCATGGGGGCATTGACCAGGTACTTGTCGGTTCATGGATGTAAGCCATGAGGGCAGTACAGTAAAGAGGAATTGACGGTTTATTATACGTTTTAAACTGTTTGAAAAGTAAAGTGTGTTAAGTTTAGCCTTAATGGCAGTATATATGTTTGAAAAGTAAAGTGTGTTAAGTTTAGCCTTAATGGCAGTATATATGTTTGAAAAGTAAAGTGTGTTAAGTTTAGCCTTATTGGCAGTATATGTGTTTTAGTAAATCTTTTGTAAAAATTGATTTAAAGTAAACGTTAGAACTCACTCAGCGTTGCTGATTTTTAGTATGCATATCAGTTAAGTGCAGGTTTAGATGATGGATGTGGATGCTTGGGCTTAGAGAGAAGAGTTACCCGAAGATCAGTGTCTGGCATCCCGATTATGTTTATGTTATGTTTTAGCTTGACGTTGTTAAAGACAATTTGTATTAGACATGTTTATGTTTCCGCTGCGTATGTAAAGAAGATTAAATCGTTTCCGCTGTATTAATGAATGCCTTACGTTTAAAGTGCTATGTGTTGATGAGTAAATCCAATAAGTGAGGTCTCCCGGGATCGGGGCCTCACACAAAGGTTTTAAAGAAGTCATTACAAATCTAATCTGTCGAATGAATGGAATTGACGAATGAAGTCTGAGAATGTAATTCCCATCCTTGTGGTAGATTATGGACAGCGAGCCATAGTTGCCATAAGAACAACAGGGGCAGTGTCTTGGTGGCCTGCCAATGGTTATGATGTTGTACAACTGGTATGAGAGTAACGACGGTTACTCAGGGGTTAACGTGACCCCATGAAGGTTAAATTATGATCCGACGGTGTTATGGCCGTGAGCCATAGCCGTCGATGGAAGTTGTCGGTTTATGGACATGAGAGCCATAGGGGCAACTAAATGGGTATTGTCGGTCCTCATGCAGTTAAGCCTTGGGGGCAATACAAAAGGGAATTGACGGAATGTATTGTATTGTCGGTCTTCGTGCAGTTAAGCCTTAGGGGCAATACAATACTAAATGACGGGACGAATGGTAACATAGATTTACATAGTAATGTATGACTTAAATGAATGTTAAATGTTTTAAATGAACGATCCGTTCAACGTGTTTATGATGATGATAAATGTTTGAAGGTTTTTAATGATGAACGAAAGGCCTTGTTTTCTTGTACATGATGTTAAACCCTAATGAATTATTGAATGATGAACCATTTATTAAATCGAATGAAAAACTGGAACTCACCAGCGTAGCTGACTTTTTAGTATGCACATTTTGGTTAAGGCAGGTATGGATGATGGACGGTGATGCTTGGCAAACGAGAAGAGTTACCCGGTTGATAATGTTATGAGTATGTTTTAATGAAATTTTCCGCTGCGTTATTTGATATTCAAGTTTAATAACTGTTTGTGAATGAGTAAATCCAACAAGTGAGGCCTCCCGGGTTTGGGGCCTTACAGGGACGGCCCTGGGTCCGAGTGGCCCAAAATGTAGTCAATCATTATATTAAGTTAAATACCTAAGGGCATTTGGCCTAAGGTACTAGGCATGTTGCATGGTGGGTTATAGTCTCATCGTGAACAAGTGAAGATTTAGAGTGTGTGTGAGTTTACCATAAGAAAAAATTTACTAAGTTAAATAGATTATTACTTAATGTTGGCCATTTGATGTAATGGTAGCCCCAAGACTTCCCATAGTGGAGGTATTGGGTTCGAATCCCGGCAACAGCAAAAATGGGGTCTGTAGCCAAGTCAGGGGGTTTAACCAGTTGGGAGGGTTCCTCCTGTGGTGGGTTGCTCTGGATGTTCTAGGTGTTGTCCCAGGGAAACCCAATTATCCTAGAATATCTAGGTGTTGCCGTTAAAAAAAACTTAATAACAAAATTTTAGACAAAAGGGATGTTGGGTTGGGACAATCGATCCGGTCCTACAAAAGTTATATCATCTGTATTGATTTTGATTTGTTATCAGACTTGTTCATTTTATCACCTCTAGTATTAGCTAGAGGTGTTCAAAAAACCGGTTTGAAATTTCAAACCGGTCATAACCCGAAAACCGGTTCAAACTAAACAGGTTTACCCTAAACCGGTTCAAACCCGAGTGAAACCACTGGTTACAAACCGGTTTGTCATATTCTGGAGCCCACCGGGTTACGGACCGGTTTTCCCAACCCGGTTCAGAAAACCGATTTTTAAACCGGTTCAAACAGGTTTTTTTGCTGAAAAAAAAAAGATCCGTTACTCAACGGATTTATAGCCGTTAGAGTCGAATTTGACCATTTTTTTGGGCCCATTTGCACCCTTAAAACACTATAAATAGGTGGGGGGTGTTTAAGGTTGATCACACCTCTCTTTACACTCTCTAATCTCTAAAACCGCTCTTTAACCGCTCAAAAACGCTCTCTAAACTCTCTCAAAGAAAATAACCATGTCAAGTGTTGGTGGTTCCTCAAACGAAGTTAGCGTTGTGGAAATTCAACCAACAACAAGAAATCCGACAATTTGGTGCAATTACGATTTATGTTTATTGTCAAACGGGAAGGAACGTGCTCGGTGCAAGATGTGTGGTGCGTTTTTGGGGAAAGATTCAAACACTAGTTTGAAAACGCATATGGAAAAATCTTGCCCGTCCTTGAAGAGAATTCCAAGTGAATGTCAAGCCTCGATGACAAGCGAAGGAGGAATTTGGAACTTTGATCTAAATATTGTTCGAGATCGAATGGCGAGGTTAGTGATTCAAGAAGGATTGCCGTTCAACCACTTTGACAATCCGCGCTTGACAAGGATGATTCAAGAGACACTCCAACCACGTTATCATCAAGTAAGTCGCATCACCCTTAGACGAGATTGTATAAAAATGTGGAAAAAAACAAAAAAAGAATTAATTTTGGGTTTTGAAAATTTGGAAACCGGTGTAAACTTAACCACCGATGTTTGGTCGGCTCCACATGGTATACCGGATTCGTACCTTTGCGTTACCGCGCATTGGGTTGATCCAAAAACGTGGCAAATGATGAAGCGTACAATCGCGTTTGAATTAGGATAGTGAAGACATCCATTTTGCACAAGGCACAAAAACATATTTTAACAAATGTTTACAAGATTTATTTGATGTTTATTTACATAAATATGGTACAACTCCGACTCCACATGATACAATGGATACATCATCAAGTGGCTGCTCGAGAGATGTTAATTTGAATTTACATAACTAAATGTTAAATGAATTTAGTAAACGGGCTCGAGGTACCACCCCGAGTAGCGAACTCGGAAGGTATATTGGCACAAACTTTTTAGCGTTTATGCCTCCTACCGTTTTTGAAGAGTTTGATATTTTGGCTTGGTGGAAAAAAAACGAAGCTTCGTTTCCGATTCTTTCCGCCATGGCCCGTGATGTACTAACCGTCCAAGCTTCCACGGTAGCTTCGGAATCTGCGTTTTCTTTTAGTGACAGGGTCTTATCGATACGAAGGACTAGACTCACCCCCTTAGCGATGGAAATGTGCATTTGCTTGAATGACCATTTGGATGCGATGGATAGAATACAAGACCAAACTTCTCTCGAAGACGAAATTCAAGCCGAAGAAATCATACACAACAACGAGGTTGATCTTGGAATATCCGAACCAGTCACCGATGAAGAACTAGCCGAAGATGCAAGGCTACGAAGCTCCAGTTCCGAAGACAACGTACAAGATTAATCAATCAATATTCCAAAAAATAAAAATATATATTGTCATTTGTAATGTTTTACAAATTTATAATTTTATCTTGTCATGTTTTTTTAATTTCCGAACTTTCCAAATATTAATAAACGTTGCACTTTATGTTTTATATTTGTTATATTTTTTTGATTTTTTATTAAAAATATCGAATTTATTTGAATTTATTCAATTTTTTTAATTAAAACCGGTTTAACACACAAACCGGTTTCAACCCAACCCTAACCGGTTTAATAGGTTAGGGATTTTCTTGCCTCCAAACCGGGTTAACCCGAACCGGTTTAGGGCCAAACCGGTTTTGACTTTCCGTTGACCAAACCGGTTCGAGTCGGGTACGAACCGGTTCGGGTTAAAAAACCGTTTTGTGCACCTCTAGTATTAGCTACTAATAAGATTTATTTGATTATTATGTATGTTATAATCCATTAACTTTGTTATTGTGCCAAAAATGACAGGAACATCGTCTTTTGACTAGAGAAAGATATACAAAAAACATCAAGATCCATTAACTATTCATTCATCTACAAGCCCATTGAAAGAACCTTTTCAAGAGTCAAGACAAGCCATTTGCTCCACCCAAAAGCAAAAACAGGAGAAATGATGCCATGAGGTAGAGGTGCATAAATTGGTTTTTCAAACCAAACCGGTTTAACCAGTTTGGTCAACAAAAGTTAAAACCGGGTTGGTATTAAACTAGTTCGGTTTGAAACCGGTTTGAGATGGGGGGTTAATCGGGTTTAAACCGGTTTGAAACCAGTTTTTGAGAGGGTTTGGATCGGATCGGTTTAAACCCATTTCAGTATATAGGTTTGCAAACCGGTTTAACAATCCGTTTTGGTCCGTGTTCTTAAACCGGTTTTTTTGTACACCTCTACCATGAGGTGTAGATTGATCATTAGAACTTAGAAGTGCGCAATTATAAAGAAACATGAAAATAATAATACATTTTTTGAATGGAACGGTTTGGCCCCTTAATACATTTCTGGGTCATTTTTTAAAGGGGTTCGTTTAAAAAAGATTCACTTTGGTTATGGACAAAACGGATTCTCATAACTGGGTCGTTTTAGAAAAAAAAATGATGTGGCGGGAGGGTGATTGCGATAGTAAGAAAGTAGGAGATTTCGATTCCTTTGGTTCAAATTCCTTCATAATTTGGAATTAAAACATGCACTTGAATCTTTCGTTTCACTAATTTTCTAACCAAAACATGCATTTGAATTCAGATTCCAATTCTAAAAAATTCTACAAACCAAACATGTTAAGAATGAAATTCCGAATCCAGTTCAATTGAATTCCAATCAACCAAACACCCTTCAAATGCAAAGGCTGAATTGATACCGACCGATATGCTTGGAAAGCCTTAGTCGAAGGAAAAATGTTACATGGTTTTAAAGATAGCTACCTACAACTGCATTGTTTATATCATATCTACAGGGTTATTTCACATTCTGTGTTAAATAGAATACGAACCCTAAAATGGTCAACTGTAAAAATGATCAGGTAATTTTATATTTACAGTCAAAACTCAGTTTGCTCTGTACATGCTTTTCAAAACCAGATTATTTTGACCTTAATAAATAAATCACAATTTGTTAAAATCTGCAAACAACCCTGAAATAAAATGAAATTGATTATTTTGAACCAAAAAATACAATAATTAAATAAAAAAATCACTATGAACAAATTAAAATCATATACCAGAAAGGCTAGCCCATCTGCCAAGGTCAGAGGGATGGGCATAATAGTATAACTTGATCCGATTTAACAAACACAGCCCTGCAGCCAACAGCCGCCCTGTATCACCGCCATCTTCTGGATCATCTGCAAACCCAGTAACATCACCGACCAGCCTAAAAAACATTCTCTTGCTGCTCGTTACTTTAGGAAAATCAAAGTACATGGCGGTGCCACCCTTCACCTCCGGAATCCGGTATTCTGCAACCACCACCATCTCCTCAGGCAACCCCTGTGAGCAGAAACCATTACGGTGAATATTCATACAATCTCCCAGACTCCTAAATTAGTTCAGCAATATCTCAAAACTATTAGCAGTCCACCAACTGCTTTCAAAGTCAAAGGTTGACCTAATGGCTAATAACGAGGGGCATAAATGAGGCGATTTTTTCATTTAGGCATTCGAGATTGACTTGCTGAAAGTTTGAATCGAGCCAAGCTTAAACGAGCTTGAGTTCTAACTCGAGCCTAAATTGGAGCTCATTTAATAAACGAGCCTGCGCTTCATATACCGAGCTTGACTAGGTTTGTAAGCCTATATGAGCTTGTTATTTATAAAAATCTAAAACCTTTTATTTGATATAATAAATATTATTATATATATATATAATTAAGATAAAAATAACTTAAATATATATATATATATATATATATATATATAGGGGGAGGATCAAATAAGAAGTAGTTTTTCGCTAATAAATCTAAGAAATGACAAAAACCTTAAGAAACGATATCAAACGAACTCCGATTGAGCTAATTTCAGCGGCGTTGGAACCGTCTCGTCGAACTCTACCATCTTAGCTTTTCGGGATTAGCTTTTAAGGTTTAGATTTTACGTTTGAATTTTAGGGTTTTAGCCTTATGGTTTAACCTTAAGGTTTAGCTTTTAGGGTTTAGATTTTATGGTTTAGGTTTTTTTTGGGGGTTGGGGGTGGGGGGTTTAGGTTTTTAGGGGGGTGGGGGTTTAGGTTTTTTGGGGGGTGGGGTGGTGGTTTTTGGATCCGGGTTAGGGTTCGATGAGACGGTTCCAACGCCGCTGGAATGAGCTCAATCGGGGTGGGGGTTTAGGTTTTTTGGAGGGTTGGGTGGTGGTTTTAGGCTTTTCGGTGTAGGGTTGGAGGGGGGGGGGTTAGGTTTTTGGGGGTGCGGGTGGAGGGGGGTTTAGGTTTTTGGGTCCGGGTTAGGGTTCGATGAGACGGTTCCAACGCCGCTAGAATGAGCTCAATCGGAGTTCGTTTGACCCACTTCTTAGTATTTCTTAGCAAAAAACCACTTCTTAGTGGAACCGTCCCCTATATATATATATATATATAACTAAAATTATAAATATATCTATAAATAATTACAAATATTTATTAAAAAATAATTAAATATATTTATTAAAAAATAATTAAATAAGTAATAAATAATAAACAAGTTTGAGCATGATATTCAAACATTCCTCACGAGTCAAGCTTGAGCTTTTTATAGAACTTGAAACGAGTCAAGCTCGAGCTCAAGCTCAAGTTTAGGCAAGCTCAGCTTGGCTCGACTCGTTTAACTTAATAGAGTTTGAGCTCGGCTTGTTTTGAATTCTAGATCTAAAGCTCGAGCTTGGCTCGTGAGGAATATTTGAAGATCGTGCTCAGCTCGTTTGCATACTAATAACCTTTGACTCAAATTAAAAGACTATGAATACATCATAGAAAACAATATCAGCACTAGGGCTGTAAACGAACCGAACCGAACCGAACTGAACGGTTCACGAACACTAACCGAACGAAATTTCATGTTCGTGTTCGTTCATTAAGGAAATGGATTTGTTCACGAGCGGAACCGAACGAAGCCTTGTTTGGGACTTTTGATGTCAACCCTAATGTCTTCTGAAATGAACATTTAATAAGATCATTTTAATATCAAGTTTTATGTACCTGTATCAAAGTACTTTACTTGGTTAATTGTTAAGGTAAAAAATAAATTAAAAATTAAAGAATATAAAAAGTTTAGATAAAATTAAATTGAAATATACAAAAATATTTAATGAACAACATAAACAAATGAACACGAACGTAAACGAACATAAACAAACGAACATAAATAAACAAACGTTCACGAACACGTTACCGAACGTTCACGAACACAATTGAACGAACGAGACCTCTGTTCATGTTCGTTCATTTAGTTAATCGGACGGAATTCCTTGTTCATGTTTGTTCATTTACTAAACGAACGAACGTAAACGAACTTCCCCCCGAACGGTTCACGAACTGTTCATTGAACGTTCGGTTCGTTTACACTCCTAATCAGCACCAAACCCGTGCCAAAGTCAAAAATAAGTCAAGAACTTTTTTTGGTGAAAGTTGACAGTAGTATAACTAAGGATTTATAACCTAATTCTATCTTTACTATACAAGACATTTTTGGTATTGGAACTTGAAATTGGAAGTACCTGTAATACTTGAATATGTAGTACAGCTGGAGATGTGTATCTATGCTCAAAAACGATAGATGACGTGTCCAATGAATTTACATTAGAATAAGGTGAATGTGTTAGTCGAGGTTTTATAGCACTAAAACCATCAAGCCGAAACCCTGCTGAAAAGGGTGAAGATGGAGAAATGTTTTGTTCCAAGACCAGATCATTGTCAATTAACTTTTCTGAGTCAACTGGAACCTGAAACATATAAGATAAACTGGCCAGGTTACATTTGGTCTATAACGGGTCAAATGGATAAATTTAAGCTAAACTAGAAACAGGTTGAATGAGGTAAGTAGGCTAAGTATTCAAAAAAGTTAATTCAATCACTTCTCAGAGTCAACTGGAACCTGAAACATATAATATAAACGGATCGGGTTTATATTTGGTCTAATGGGTCAAATGGGTAAATTTAAGATAAAATGGAAACAGGTTGAACGGTTAAGTTGACTGAGTATTGAAAAGAGTTAATTGCATACAAGTGTAACCCACTTTGGTCCAATTCCTATTATAGGTAATCAACCTTAAAAACCATCAAAATTCCTAAATTATTGATTAGAGTTAACAATGAAAAAAATTAATTAAAGTAATCTGACTGCTAACAAGTCAAAATATGACGTGGCAGCTGGTGTGTCAGTCACTTTTGATCATGTTGACTTTTTCCTTTGAACATGTTGACTTTTTCTAGCAAGGCCCTTCATAACAGATTATCTTAGATAATTACCTCAAATATTATTTTTTGACATTTTTAGGGGTCCTTTTGGCATAAAATAAGTAGATTACCTGAAACAGAAAAGAGACTAAAGTTGGTTACCTTTTATGCAATTAGCCCAATACAAAATGCATATATGATAAAACCTCCTAAATCGTTTTGTTTAAAAAAAATAGATTATCATTGTAATATTCTAGTTTTATGATCATATTAAACACGTCAATATTTCTTAAAACTCAAGACAAAAAAAATGTGTGCAGATGACATACATGATCCATTTTGACTCGGCCCGTTTTGACATTTACCCAACCCGCCCATTTTCCACCTTTTCTTGAAATATTTTAATAGAAAAGGTTTGCTCATCAACCATACCTTGTATCTGTTCAATAATGGAGCTTTTTCCAACCAATTTTTTATGCTACTAGCATGCTCAAAACTTCGCCCAATATCTGCTTTCACGGGGCATCCAACAACAAGAATTCTTTTTGCATGAACACATGGATCGCTTTCAGATGTTCCTGCTATAGAGGCCCGCCTACCAGGCCCAGATGGCGGTTCTTCGTCAAAGGATAAAAGATTGAAATCTTTCCTGAAACTAACAGAACTTGAAACAACTTTCTGAATAGTAAGTTTTATCCAAATCAAGCGACAACGGACAGGATTTCGAAAGTCAAATCTGATGTGGCGAGGAATTTGACCCTCCTTACCAGATTCTTCTGGCCCACAAAGCTCTGGGGAAGATGTGATAAGTGATCTAACATCCCATTTTCCAACACAGGATCTTTCTTCCTTGTGTATATTATTGCTTGTCCATATTTGCACCTGGATAAATGGGAAATTAAATGAATTACCAGCAGTAAGAAACAAAATTCATATAGACTTTTAGGATATATGGTGTCTTAGAGAAAAGCTTCTATTAGTGTGTAAGAAACTTATTGCACTAGAAGCTCAATAAGGTGATACAAAGAAGAATATTTGAACTTATTCAGCTAAGTACTTACTAAGAAAAACTAAAAAAAGCAAAAAGAAAAAAAAATTGTGGGTCACCCGTCGGGTTTCGACCCGTTTTGTACTTACGGTTGGGGCATCAGACATAGAATAGCCACATGGACTAACAAGAAGAACAACCCCAGAGACATCAGAAAGAGTTCCAAGAACAATAACAAGCTCAGCACAAGAGGTACTAGCGGGAGCTCTCCAGTATGACTGTTGAAATCCACTATTCAATGGTGCCAGCAATGACAAAGGTGGCGCTGAACCCGAAGCTGATTCAATCTGAAAAAAAGATATAAAAAAAAATCAGAATTACACCATATAGTTGTGACAAGATTTTCTAGTTAAATCCCATCATCTTTATAAAGTGTATATAGTTATGATGAAAAGTGAATTAATAAAGATTCTGGTTCACTTTAGTTGAATTAGTCGGTAAGGGCATAAGGCGTCCATGCATATCCCCATAAAGTTAGAAGAAACAAACAAGAGTAGTATACCACTTCTATTATATATTTGAGACAGAGGTGGCGATTTCAATCAATTTACCTACAAACGGGTTGATTTGGGTTGCATTTTACCTTAACAGGTCAAATGGGGTAACTTACAATATATAGCTAAAAAGGAAACGGGTCAAAGTGTCCTAAAGTCGTTCCAAGTGTCCCTTATTTAAAAAGGTGGGATTACTATAACATAATACAATTTTTGCAATCATATTTAACAATTTAATTACTTAATTATTTATAAAACTTTAAAAAATGGATAAAAAGTGTTCGTTGGGCAGTTCGACCCGACCCAACCCAACCCATTTTGGCTAGCTTTGACCTGAATATGTTTTGACCCATTACCCAACACGCCCATTTTGCCACCTCTAGTGTGAGCTAATAAAAGGGGCTTGCATGGTTCTATTACGTGTTTTGGCTACTAAAAAAGAGTTTAATAGATGAATCCTGGACCCTACTTGAGAAATCTCAATCTCATATACAAGTCTAAAATCCATCAATTAATTGCTAATAAGGTAACTCTATGCTTAGAAATCGTTATTCATTTTACAAAGTGTGTATCCAATTGCTAATTAATTGTTCAAATTCAAATGGTTAACTGTAAATAGCAAATAACTCATATTAGTTACCATTTACCAAGATGAATCATTATTAGTATTAATGTTTTTAGCATGTAAGAAAATCAAAGGAAAGATAATACCGAGTGCAAATAGCTTCCAAATGGGAACTCAGCTAATGATTCCTCTTCATTGTGCAACAGTTCAAGGACCTTGCCAGCTTCAAACTTATTAAATGACTCCTTTTTACCAGATATATAATTCTTCCCTACCACTTGAACAAAAGCTTTAAGAGTAGCAGCTTCAGCTTGACTATTTCTTAGTTGACTAATTAAAACCCTAATATAATCCAAAGTCAATGCATCAAGAACACTATCTTGACAACACAATTTACAAATAACCCCATCCATGTCACTATAGCTTGATCCACCAGTGTTGTTTCGAAGAAGAATAGCACCTTTACCCGCATAACAAACCCTGCAAACCCTACGTTTACATGCAGAGCACAAAAATGTTGACTCTGAAGTAGAAGTAGAAGACAAAGTCAAAGTAAAATGTTCTGCATGAACTTGACATGATTCACTGCAACAACCCTCACCGATTCTATTAATATTCCAGAAATCTATGTCATCATTGTCATCAAGAGGATCAAGACCAATATAACCAGTAATTTTGTCTTCTAGAGAAGTTTGACCAAGAATTGCAAGGGCATTTGCTGCTTTGCATAGTGAATTTATGTAAGATTCTTCTATTAATGTGTTGGGGTTTATCGTAGCTGGATCAATGCCAATAGATGATAAAGCTTTATCCCTTTCTGCAGTTGATAGATTGAGGCGAAGGCGTTCAACTTCAAGTTTCATTGCTTCTACAAACCCTAATTTGTTATCCTGCAAAACTTCAATAGTCAGTTAACTTTGCATCTATTTATGCCTGTGAGAAATTGCAGATGTATAAAAAGGCTCCACTGTGCCATGCAATGATGAATGGCTACAAAACATTAATGACAATGGAGCTTACCACCTCAACTAGAGGTGGTAAAATAGGCGGGTTCGGTAACGAGTCAAAATGGGTAAACTTTTAGTACGGGTTGAAATAGTCCGGGTCGGGTTGGATTGGCCAAATGATTTTTTGTTCATTTTTTAATAAACAACGGATGTGTTGAATATGATTACAAAAGAACTAAATAATTAAAATAATAACCTCATTTTTTCCCCCAAGGACATCCTGGTGGTTAAATGGTGTACCGCACAACCAAAAGGTTGGGGTTCAAATCCTGCAAGGTGCAGGTTGTGGTGTATTTATCCTAGAAAATCTAGGAATTGTTCAAAAAAAATAATCCCATTTTTTTAGTTAAACAGATTTATGAGATTGTGTGCATTACAAATATTCTCTAGGCAACTTTCACCTCGTTTCACATGTTCGACCCATTTAACATGTTTCTTTCTTAGCTTTATTTTTCTTATTTTATCCATTTGACCAGTTAGTGATAACACACATTACTCAAATCAAACCCATTCATAACTAAATGGGTTGAAATTGACACCTCTAACCTCAACACAAGCTCTATAGCTAATGTAACACCATTAAATGCAATATGATAGCTTCTGTGTATTGCTTTGAACTGAACTATTATTAAAAAAAAATTGGGTTCTACATATGGTGTAGGAAAGTGGCTCTAACGGGTAAAACGGTGACTTCAAATTCTTCAGGTTTTCATATTTGAGAGCTTGGCAAAAACCATACTGTAAAAAAGAAGTTTCCTAAACAATGTAAAACAAAACAACAATTTGGTTGTCTTAAATACTCCAACAAGTAATTATGGAAGCATCCTATTCTAGCAGTCTAGCTTATGTGGGTTAAATACCAATTACAGTAACAACAATAATGCAACATTAGACTAATATAAAGAAAATAGCATACCACGGCGGTCAAAGTTTCAAAGCAACTTATATAGTGTTGTGCACCCGTTTTGGTTGGTGTTTTAGCTTGCACTGAAATTCTTTGAGAGTCATTCTCTTCCTTATGATCATGACACATGTCGAGAGATGGATCATGCAAACTAATTTCTGTCATTGGTTGTGAATCGGATTTTGAAATAATGTCTTCACCCGACAAAAGGTCTACCTGAGTGTTTCTGGATGTATCACATTTTACAGGTGGCAACACATCATTTGTTAAACCAAAAACATCGGGATTGCTGCCAGTTTTAGATGGAAAAGAGTTGGCTTTATCTTGGATATTAGTGACATGCTCCCATAACTTTAGGCCAGGGCCTTCAGAAGCAAAGATGTCTCTCCACGGAAGAGAAATTCCAAGTACCTCTACCTGTGACAAACACACACATACAAAGAACAGGCAGCAGAATACATTAGTGAAAGATTTGAGGACATATATCAGAAAACAGATTTTACAAGGAGGAACAGATGCGATCGTAAAAATATCTAAAGAAATGATTGAGATATAAAGGTAACGAGCAACCAATTTTAGCAGTAAATATTTAATGTAAGTGTATCTTGTACTTCATCTTATAAAAAACTAAAAAAACATCAATAATAATCTTTTATATGAATACAAGTTCCAAGAAGGTCTAGCATGTCAAGAAATTGTTTACTTTCTACATAATAAAAAGGGTCCATTTTGCAAGTAAATTTAATGATTTACCGAAATGCTAACATCATATCATGCCTAGATAGTTTACACTAAGATGTATCGGGCTTAAGAACTAAATTTTATGGCGAGTAATACGTACAAAATAATTAGTCTTATAAGAACATGATACTAACATTTAAGAAAATATACCAGTTAAACGAAGGTATAAAATACAAGAAAACAATAGAATGTGTAAAAAAACATATATTTATTGTTCAATGTACCTCACCCAGAGTGACAGGGGAACTGGTTGACTCAGCTGGATAGAATGTTAGTACAACCACACGAGTAAGAAAGTCCAATTCGCCCTCTAGTCCTTCAAAATCATATAGAAATGAAGGGTTGGTTTGGGGGGTATGTAGGCTTGCCCTAGTTTTCAAACCCATGTCTTCATCACTAACAGCCCCTGGTATGGGTATCACTATATTGGTACCATTAGGACACCGAGGAATGGAGGCCCCCTGTAAACAAATTGGTATAATTTACATCAGATTCTTGCTAAATGACTATAGTACCCTTGATTTTGAATTCAACACGCTTAGTGTGTAATCAAACCTCTAAAACAAGTTTAAGCACATCGAGATCACGTCCAGTTCTCACATCAACTGTTAATGGATATGTTGAATCATCTGCACCATGTGAAATAGTGAGAAGAAGTTGACACACATGACAAGGCTCTCCAAGGTAGATAAAAAGTTGTATTATGTCCGCCGCCTGTTCGGAAATCTGTACAACAATTAATCCACATTATATTAGATATTTAAAATTTTAATTTTCAGAAAAACTAATAAGGGCTTCACCCCATCAAAGGGGCCCGCATTTGATAAATATATGGGAAAGTTTTAATATATTAACAGAGAAAGTATGAAAGAAGCGTGCTGGTTTAGAAAATCACTTTTTAGAGACAAACACACTATAATTACCCATATGAGGTTTTTCTGCTTAAAACTAAGAAGACTGTCTCCATCATCAGGGTTCTGGTCAATGCTGGCAATCGGTTTAAGAAGGAAGCTAAATCGTCTACTAAGCACCTACCAAGAAAAGAAGAGATATCAAATAATATTAAATGAAACCTCAAAACAGTAGGCAGCTTGTACTTCAAGAAACCATCAAGACAATATGAATCAAAGTTCTGTTCGTTTGGCATGTTCAAAACTGTACTAAACTGGAAAATATATGTGTAAATTTAAACATAAAGTAACTATAAACCCTAATGTTACATACATGCAAAGGTTGAATTGATACTGATGGGAGATGCTTGAAAAGCCTTAGTCCAAGGAACATTTCTAACTGCTTCTGACGAGAGCTATCTATAACTGCATTGTTATATCTTCTCTGCAGGGTTATTTTCATATTTTGTGCCACAGAGAATTGTTTAGCCTTTGCTGCTTCCTCACTAAATATGCTAAGAATATGACTATGCATTGCTTTAGATCCCGTGTACAGTGTTGCATGGATATCACCAGCAATCAAGAAAAGGTCGGCTAATTGACATATTGGTGATAAAATAGTTGACCTTTTGAATTCCTCAAATGTCATGTCAAAACGCTTCCAACACTTATCCTTGAAGGAATGTTTCCTAGTATTGTAATCAGAAGCCAAATCATTATCAAGAAATATTCCAAGCCGCCTACATTGCTCTGTGAAAACTTGAAGAGCACCAAAATAACTAGCAGCATTTGTACGATCTAGAGAATCTGCACAGTTGTAACGTATTACTCCGTTTTGAAGTACGCGTAAGCAGAAGAAACCGGTGATGTCTTCATTATATATCTTTTCACCTTCACAATCCTCTATATGCAGACGAGAATGTTGATAATCACCTTCTGAAATGCCTATCGATATTGTGGGAGCTTTTAAATGGTACCAAAGTCCTTCAATAGTTTGTTGTTCACCTTTCAATCGGATACTTGTATGCCAATCATAATGTATCAAATGAATTCGGGTGTTAGGAAGTTGACCGGTTGAGCGGATATGATTCAATGATTCCTCAAAATGTTGAACTAAAATGGATTCTGATTTCCCTTCTCCATTTCTAAGCAAATTGACACACACAATAGGAACTAAACCGCTTTTATTTTGATTTGAACCGGCTACCCCTAAATTTCGTGCATCGTATCTTTTGCTTAATCTTTGGTAATACCGTGCACTTCCTTTATAAGGATCACGATCGGAAACATAAATTGCTGCTTCTGCAGCAGTCATCTTTAGTTCTGCACCCCACCAGATAGGAATAGTGCCTCGTCTCCATATGTACATGTTGAAAGGCACATTTTGACCGGATCTTTTTGGAACCCATACAAGTTGCTCACACTCAATTTCATTTCCTGTCAAATGCAGATGCCACTTAAAAGCATAAAAAACAAAAATAAGACAAATGCATCAGACATATAATATCTAACAACATATACAAGTTATGGCTTCTGAAGGTTGCTCATCTAATGACAGGACCTCCAATACAAAAAGTAAACTTCGATCTTAAATTAGTTTTATTTTATTTTGTTTTTGTTTCAGATTTTTTGGTTAGTGCAAGGAATTAAACATTCTCTTGTCTACCAATTCACAACTAGTTAGGAGAATTTCTGCAAGATTGGACTGTTGAAGTATATAAACATATTACGTAATACATCCCTCTAGTTTTCAAATAATAACAAATTTGGAAAAAGAATATATATTATCAAATTCAAAAATGTTAACGTACCTGTACTGTAACAAGAATTTAGGCCCCTTGCTAAGTATCGAGTGCCAGGATGCAACCTACTACGACGAGCTATAAGAGCAACAATTCCTTCTTGCTGGCTGAAGCTTCCAAATGTTCGATAATCTGCAAATCCCTGTAAGTTTACATGGATTACTTGAGCATGCAATCCTATTAGATCCCAGATGCCATTTGGATATTACATGGTCACATGATGGTTCAAGCATGTTGGTTGTGATTCTGGAAAATGTTGATTCTTATGAATAACAAGATATACAACACAAGCATAAAGTCAACAGATTTTAGAAGGGGTTAATTGCGTATAAAGGTAACTAGCTTTCCTAAAATTTAGAGTAAAGTACACGGATGGTCCCTGTGGTTTACCTAAACTTTGGATTTGGTCCCTAGCTTTTCAAAAATACATGGATGGTCCCTGTGTTTTGCACTTTGTAACGCATTTAGTCCCCGGCCAACAAATCTAAAAGTTTTAGAAGGTCAAAGTTAGAGACTAGATGCATTACAAAGTGCAAACCACAAGGACCATACATGTACTTTTGGCAATGTTTGGGGACTAGCAGCGTTACAAAGTGCAAACCCCATGGACCATCCGTGTACTTTTGGAAAGCTAGGGACCAAATCCAAAATTTTGGTAAACCACAGGGACCATCCGTGTACTTTACTCAAAAATTTATGTTCTATGTAACATAGTATTTTATTTTCTCACTCATAAAAAGGCATTAACTTTCAAAAAGTTTTTATTTAAGCTATAAGCCTATAAGGAACTTTAACTTGTGTCTATTATGAATTTATGTTAACCAACTTTACTCAAATATACAAATTCTCACTCCTAAAAATATACAAACTTCTAACTAACACCTAGTAAAATCCCACCCATAGCATAGCTATTGGTAGGGTCTAGCAAGGGTGAGATGAGGGCAAACCTTACCTCTATCACAGTGTGATAGAGAGGCTGCACCCAGAGGGACCCCGGCCCAAAACAACTGAAAGCCAAGATAAAAGGTATAACAACATATAAGTAGATAACATAAAGTTGTAGATAAGCATAGACACTCCCCAAACAAAGAGCACTAGTAGTAGTAGGCTACCAGGGCACTAACAGCACATAAAGCAACTAACACCTATATCACAACACATAGGTGGAAAAACAAACGTGAAGTAAGAAGTTATGCCACTAAAAACAATAACTAAGTCAACTAGTAAACTCCCCAATGAATCCATGACCTTAATCCTACGTCTCCAAGAAGGCCTATCACTGATCATGTCATCAGAGAGGTGCAAATCTAATAAATTCCGCCTAATCTGCTCATCCCAAGTTAGTTTCGGCCTGCCTCTACTCCTCCTTCCCTCCACTATGATGGACTCCACCATCCTAACCGGAGCTGTTGTCTACCTCCTCCGCACATGCCCAAACCATCTCAGTTGCCCCTCCCTTAACTTGTCTGAAATACAAATTTCTAAAAAGTTTTATTAATGTAAGGAACTTCAAAACGTTCTATTTTTGGTAACCACCACCATTCAATTATTTTATAGTATATGATAACCAACTTTAAGTTTTATTCATTTTGGGTAAGTAATGTCTAAATTGATCTTTTCCACGTCTGCATCAAGTTTTACCACTTACCCAAAATAGAAAAAAGTTGAAAATCAATACCTTTTATGGGTAAGAAAATACTAGGTTACTCGGAATATTAACTTGACGAAAGTTAGCCGTTTTTTAAAGGATCAACTTCTTAATTGCATGAAATTTAAGAGTGTACAATGCACATTATATTGCAATATTAACTTGCGGGGAGTTTGTTGCCTGTTTATGCAATTGGCCCTTTTAGAAGGATAAACTTCTTAATTGCATGAAATTTAAGAGTGCACAATGCACACTAAATTGACAAGGGTTAAGTGCGTGAAAACGTATCCAACTTAACACATTGTTATTGTGTGTATTGGACTTTAAAACTTAACTTTTGATGTAACCAACTTCTGAAATTTTATGAATGGGAATGTATCCAACTTCACAACTTAGCATCAAAAAGGTAAATTTTGAAAGCTGATTATATCTTTGAAGTCTAATACATACAATACAATAGGTGAAACGTTAGATACATTTTCATGCACTTAACCCATATGACAATCTAGGGTTGTGTCCATTAAGGAGGGGATTGTTTATTATTACTACTACTATTACTATTATATTATTTATTAATATATATATAGGGGACGGTTCCACTAAGAAGTGGTTTTTCGCTAAGAAATCCTAAGAAGTGGGTCAAACGAACTCCGATTGAGCTCATTCCAGCGGCGTGGGAACCGTCTCATCGAACCCTAACCCGCCCCCAAAAACCTAACCCCCCCTCCACCCGCACCCCCAATAACCTAAACCCCCCCTCCAACCTCACCCCGAAAAGCCTAAAAACACCACCCCCACCCCCCCCAAAAACCTAAACCCCCCACCCCAAAAAAAAACCCTAAAACCTAAGGCTAAAACCATAAAATGCAACGCTAAAATCTAAACCCTAAAAGCTAAGATGGTAGAGTTCGACGAGACGGTTCCAACGCCGCTGGAATGAGCTCAATCGGAGTTCGTTTGATATCGTTTCTTAAGATTTTTGTCATTTCTTAGGCTTCTTAGTGAAATATCACTTCTTATTTGAACCTCCCCCTATATATGTATATGTATATGTTACACACACAAAACTTCGGTTCCAAGATAGCAACTTATGTAAAAGATATGAGTTCGCCCCAAGGGGGCATTTTGACCTTTTAGGAAGAAAAATCCAACTAATGATACTGGAATGTATAATTAAACGAATACCTGCAGCAGAATGACACAGTGATGCTCCAGTCCGATCCTTCTAAAAGCAAACGATAGCCATCCATTCCAAACAAATTCATCATCGGGATTTTGTAAAGAAAAACGACTAGGAAACGGGCGGGTAATATCTCGTGTCTCACAAAAATAGTGTTTTCCATCAATCTCAAGTTCCGTCAGTTCTTGAATATTCTTTACTTCTCCTTTTCCTTGTGGTTGAGGGTTTTGAAGTAAAATTTTAATCCATTTACTCTCATTAATGGTGTACACACACCCTCCACCTGGCAAATACGGAATGCTAGCATTTAATTTTGTTGCAACAAGCAGCAATGCAGTGCTCCCAAGTACAACATAACCCAATATAGCTTTTGCATAAACTGTACTCTTAGAAACTGATTTTGAACCATCTGTAATGTAGTTTAGTGCTTCATCTTGGGTGTCAAAAACATCATATCCTAGCTTTCTGTCATGTTGAAGAGACCCACTTGTTGGATCAATGTAAATGACTTGAGTGTCGGTCCTAGAACACAAGCTAACGATAATATATACTTCACTGGTGTCAAGTGTAAGAACCACCACCGATGTATTCCTCAATCCGCCAGCTGTAACTGATATAAAGTATGAGGATCCAAAAATTATAATAAAGTACACATGACTTCATTAATAAAAGTAGCAAAAGAGATCAATGAAGCTAATAAAGGTCATAATAAAACTGGAAAAATGTTGGGAGGGGCTAACCAGGTGATTCCATTATCTCATAATGAACCTGCTTTAGGTGTTTGTGACAGCATTATGGTTCATATTCCTGAGGGAAAGAACCTATCGTCTAAAACAAGATAAAATACAAAGGTTAGCTAAAGCATTTATTTATTTAAAATCTGTAAAACTCCTCGTCAAAGGGCACGTAAATATATAGATCATAGGGCAAATGGCTTACAAATGCAACCAAGTTTCACTTTTTACCAACACTTGCAACTAAGTTGAATGGTTACCAATTTATGTAAGACCAACGTTCATAATAATTCTTTTTTTTTTGCATAAATTGGTATGAAGTTGAAACATGGCCACGCTAATTGGTAACAAATCCACTTCAAGGTAAACATTACAACTACATCACAAGCACATTAGGCGTGTGATCATTACTGTTTCTTGTAGACACAACATAAGTGGAATAATTCCATACAAAGTAAATAAGTGAATTTATGGCTCTTATCTTAGTTTAGAAAGCAAATGAATAGCAATCAATTGGAATGTGAAATATGTTTGAAGTAATCCTACTTGAAATCCAAATAATAGAAAATTAGGAAATAATTACTGCATCAACATTCTGCTAATTAAGTTCACTCTAAGCCTATTAGCAAAATTTAACTACAAAAATCTCTTATTCCAAATACCTGGAATCTAAACAGAAATCTAATACTAGTGCAAAGCCCTTTATCCAAAAAAAAAAACAGAAACCTAATACAAATTATCTCAAAATTCGCAAATTCGAGTGCAATTAGTCTACCACGATCATAGCGATTATAAGAACATAAGAATTGATATAATAGAAATATAACGCAAATTCGTAACTAACTAAGACCTGATTTCATGGCGATGCCGATAAATTACCTTGCGCGATCAAACAATGGTTGAGTCCGAAATTACCAGAGGATTGATGGTGATATTGGACGATTGAATCGAGATAATTTGCTGTAAATCCATAAAGAAGAAAGATCCAAACGAGAATAACTATAGATGAACTTGCGCGCTCCCTATGCATCGAACGTAGATCAGTTTGGGGGTAAACACTTTCTTTCTTTTTCTTTTCTCTTTAATAGAATTAGGGGGTGTTTACGGTTTAGGATTACTTATTGAAACTAATTATTAACTTAAGTTAAAAACGTATTTGTGGAAGGTGACTTTTCTTACTCCTTTTAACCTTTTAGGGGGAGCTTCTCAAAACTTATTATAACTTTTTATTAAAACTTTTTTATAAAAGTCAACTAGGTTAGAATCCCGTGTTGTATATTAAAAAAAGATAAAACTTATAAATTTATAAATACGTCCTAACTTGTCAGAATATTATGATAGTCTCGAGATATATCAAGTGGAAATGTGTGTGTATATAACAAATTAGTATTTTTCTTTAATTAGTTATATTTTGAATTCTTATTATATATTCTTATTTAATATAATTATTATTCTTCTTTAATAATATATTTATATATTATTATTATTTAAAAAGATAGTGGTGCATTTATTAGGAGAGAGAGGCGGAAAAACCAATATGAAGAGGCATGAGGGAGTGACATGTGGCACCCCAAAACCTTTATTTATTAGTATGTATAGATAAGCAGCTTAAATAAGTAGGGAGCGGGGGAGGGGGTAAACGAGCCAAGCTGGCTCACGAGCCACTTGAGATTGGCTCGCTAAAAACTCGAATCGAGCCCAGCTTAAACGAGGCTCGAGCCTAAAAATAAGCTTGTTTAATAAACGAGTCCGAGCTTCACTTATCGAACTCAAGCCTATCATTTATATAAAATTTTAATTAATATATTAAATATCTATATCTATGCTACCTAATAAATAAAAATGTTAAGGGACAACAATACGATGGCCATTCCATTCATTTTTCCCCTAAACAATTTCATCCGAAATACATTACACGCGGATCCTTTTCTAATACCATACCCGTTTCTAATACCCAATCCCTTCTCTCAGAAACCTAAAACTTCATTCCCTCAATCTCGCTATCCCTGTTTGTGTTCTTCAACCCCCGTCTATTTTCTTCATTCCAGCGAACAGGTTAGATTACTTTGCTTCAATGATTATTCATCTGTTTTAATTTTATTTTGATTTTGATTTTGATTCTTAATCGCTTTTTGGCAATGTCGCGTTGATTTGCTGGATGATTATTCATCTGCTTTAATTTTGTCCATCTATCGGCCGTTCCGTTCACCTCCGTCGCCGCAAACCCAGGTATATTAGGCTATAATCTTCTCAAATCTTTTGATTTTGATTCCTAATCGGTTTTATTAATGTTCATCGCGACAATCTTCGTTCACCTGATTCACGCAACCTTCGGCTGTTCATCGCTGCTTCCACACACTTTCATCCATCGACGATTCTACTAGTTCAAATCTTTCAATTTCTCATGTTTAGTTGTTTCTGCAAACCCTAATTTGCATATCACAGGTTTAGTTGTTCATGATTTAGCTTTTTTTGTTTGTTTTAAATGTTGCTTGTAGTTTTTGATATGTGGATTCGAGAAAGTTTATACACTCTGAATATTGTCAAAATTGTTACATATGTATGTTGTTATTTTCCAGATCTAAGTGAAATACATTTTATCTATTATACTGAAATAAAGTTAAAATGTTCTTATTTTTCTGTGATGTATATATATGATGATATGGAACTATTTAGAACCTTTGATTTTGGTAAGAGTATTCGCAACTACCTTCTCATGTTAGTCTTGATTTGGGGCTAAATTGATAGTTTCAGTTTATTATGTTTTTATGAGGTTATTGATTTTATCTAAAACTGTTATGAAATTATATGATAGTTTGGGTTTTGCTTATGGTTTATAGAATGCTTTTCTCTGACTTTACTAACATTATTTCAAATTGTTGTGCTAGATAACTCAGAAAGGGTAAAGAAAAGATTCACATCAGGTTCAAGTGTTTAAAATGGTGCAAGCGGGTCACCTTGGCTGGTAGACTATTTGTGGTTATTGGTAGACTGATGTGGCATCTTATTTTTCATTTTAGTGTATATGTATAATCGTATATGCCACATGGCATCTAATTTGACATACAATAGTTATTTTTAAATATGAAGTCTTTTAAGAAGATTACATTTTCTAAATTGTAAATAAATTTAGTTATTTATTTTTTTAACATAAGCAACTTTTGCATATGTGGCATGGCATCAACAAATGGGGTAAAGTCAGTTAAATGACAGTTGCTAAAATCGGTTATAAATATTTAACTTGGCTTTTGGTTTCTATTTCATGGAGCTTACCCTATCTTTAATGCATGAATTATTGGACAATTTTTTTTCTCTTGATGATTTAGTTTTATACTTTTGTATTCTCACACATATAAACAAACATCTATATACAATTTCTTTTATACAATCGATGAATCCTAATATTTGCAACATGGGTTACTTAATATTGCATATTCCAGGATTGGTTAATGTGGATTTTGCAGATATTCGAGCAATTATGGCGAATGCAGGTTCATCATTAATGGGGATAGGAACTGCAACTGGTAAGTTGAAAACACTTGGTTAAACATATTGGGATTCCATTTTTTTTCCAAAGTTTTTAATTATTATAGAACTTGATTACATTTAGACACATGTAACGTAGATTGATGGATAGGCGGCTTAGACCGTCATCATAACAAAGCTACAATTGTCCATTGGTTGTCCATTGATTACATTTACACACATGTAACATAGAATGATGGATAGGTAACTAATCTGTTTGACTTTTTGAAGTCAAAGTAGAAAAACTTAAACATAAGATATAGTTATGTTCAATTTGAAGTCTTTTAATCAACATATATATCAACAAATTGTAGCATTTCCACCTATTATCAATTATGTGATTGTTAATGTTCTGTTTTATTGCCTAATGGTCAACAATGTTTAATTAGGGTCAAACAATGAAATTTTCTTATTGCAGGTAAATACTGCAGCCGAGGTTATATACGATCTTGTGAATGATAGTGCAAAGTTAATCTTTGGAGCCGTGATTTACCCGTTAATAAGTGGTCAAGTGAGTTAAAGATTTAATTTAATACCACAACAGTTTGAAGATTGAAATCTTTAACTATTCTTTTCTTTTTCCCCACTTCTTAGAGTTTGAAAAATAAATGCCAATTTAGGTCAGTATCACCCTAATAGCAACCGGATTCAAGCCACAAGAATATGATGACCCGCCTCCCCAGGTAAAATTTGTTTTTTTTCCTTTTTAAGGTTCATTAGAAGTAGAGGTGGCTAAATGGACGTGTCACACATCAAAGTGGATAAATATTTGGTGCGGGTTAGATTGCGTTGACCAGAAACACTTTTTATCCAACATGTTAAAACTGTTCATAGAAGTTGTATTATTTTAGTAATAATCTCACTTTTTTTTAAATAAAATGATATATTAAGTTTGTACTATTTAACCTGTTTGGCCCAACACAACCTTAATCAACCTGCTTTTAAGTAAATGGGTTGAAATGGCCACCTATGCTGAAAGAATTTGACTTCTGTGTAAGTTGTTGACCGGCGGTTGGTTGTGTAACTTGATCGCATTGTCTATACTACCTAATAAATAAAAATGTTTGGGGACACTTGGCACACTCTGACGCATCCTCCCATTCATTTTCCCGCCTAAACCATTTCACCCGAAATACATTACACGCGGATCCTTTTTCTAATTCCATACCCGTTTCATCGATCTAGGATTTTTGTTTTCAGATCTATGAATATGTAAGTATTTTGGTTGCTTTTACGTATTCCTATGAGCTATCAACCCATTAGGTAAAGTTCCACTTCTCCATAATCTTTATTTTCCTGAACATTTAATTATGGGTTTGAGATTAATTAGGGTTTGTGCTTCATGTGTTTTCTTGATTTAGGGTTTCTTTAATTTTTATTTTTTTTATTATTTTTGTTCATCTTCTTGCAGCAGATTTAATATAAATTTTGTGGCTTTCAAGAAAAATACGTGTTAATGATGCAGTTCGACAGCCACCAATTTTGTTGTTCCTGATGAAACTTCAATGAAAGTTGAGGTTTGTGCCCTGATCTCCTTTTAATTTTTATTAATTTTGGATCCCTGTATTTTTATTTTGGACTCTAAATATTACATGTTTTGATAATATCTTGAATTTTAGGAGAAGGTGTCCATGTCAATCAACACCTTCTGGGGCATGAACCTGCAGAAAGTTGATAATTTCACTTGAACATATTTGACTTTGCGTTCATTGTTGAATCACCTACAATTAATTTTGAATTATCCAGCATAAGATATGCTTATGATTTACCTCAATATGGTATTAAATATGGGCTCACAAGTTGCATAAGAGTTGTTCTGATATCTTTGTTTTGTAGTGTCTTATTTTCCCCCATGCCCACATTAATATATAATTTAGGGTTTTAGTGTTAGTAATTTATGGAGATAAAAAATTTTCTGATAGCAACTTGGTTTTTAGTATTTGGGTGGGACCTATTCTCTGCTCCGACTGCAGTTTGAATGCCAATTGCAAAGATGCCTTGAAATTTCCTTTGATATGTTTGTCCTATTTTTGCTAATCCCTTAAGTGATGTTGTCCTGTTTGCATTTAACTTGATTTCCAACTTAATATAATTTTTATTTATTAGTATAAAGATATCTTTCAAATCTTTTGGTTTTAATTTAACTAGTAAATTTGCTTATTGGTTTACTGTTTATACGTATTTTTAGAACGTTTGGTTGAAGATAAGTAGAAAACGCTTGTTTTATTTATGATAAAATTAGTTTTTTTTTAACAAATTGAAAAGTTACATTTAACGTAAAATAAAATACTTTGCAAGTAGAAGGACCAAGTTTATCAAGTGTAAAATAAATTACTTGGTAACTATTTATGGATTGAAAAGTAAAATCATTTTTACGTCTTTGTCTGGTTTTGATTTTTTTCTTAAAATCAACACAGAATCTGGTAAACAATTTCCAAGTGATGCTAGACGAGTCCCTCGAGCTTCAAGCTACGACCTACTATAAATGACTCATGAAGATCTCGTTCCGCTAGATGCCCTAGCTGTGTGCTACGTTGCTCTGTGTTTTCCTGACACAGTGGCAAAAGTTGAAAGGTATTCCACTTTCGTAGCTATTTGCTGGTTTCTGATCAGACTTTATCTCGTTGCTCACTGCAGACGACGGTCAAGCCTAATAAGAAAGGGGACCATGCATAGAATGACTGAGTTGATTACAAGCCAACAATATTAATTTTTCGATCGTTTGGGGTTTAGGATTTCTTATTTTTCGATCGTTTGGGGTTAGGATTTTAGTTTCCCCTGTGTTTGAAGATGAGAAAATTTCGAAATTTCGGGTTTGAACCAGACCCAATAACTTCGAAATACAACACCCGTCGCATGAGACCCCAACGCTTCTCCTATGCATGGATGAGTATCGAAAAAATAATGAAACTTTGTAGAGGAAAATATGTAAAGAGAAATTATAGTTTGATGAAATGAGAGGAAAAGTGTAAGGTTTGGTATTTATTATATTATATTATATTATATATAAATATAGATATAGATGTTTTAAAAAGAGACTATCGAGTGAGTTGGGAGGTGGACCGTCGGGAAAAAGGAAGCAAATTACGAAAATATCATTGGGAAACGTAAATACATAATGATTCTTTATATTGCCAAAAAAACACCCCAAATACTCGCATCATATACATACATACTTTTTAGAATTAATTACATAGATAACCCTTAGATTTCATCTATGGCTCCTATGGTTTAAAAACTACAAGTATGGTTTAATAGTTTGCCCAAATGTAACACGCATCTAATTTTTTTGTTAAACTTTTAAAAAAATACCCTTAGGTTAAAAACAAATAAAAAGCAAATATAAATCTAATAAATAATACCCACTTGAGAGGATGAAGAGTGGGGGAGTAATTGGGGAAGAACAAAACATGGCCGCTAGCCTCATCGCCATCAAAACCCTCAAGATCCGGCAATTCATAAGCGATTGATCTTTCACCGGTGTGATTATTCCTTCAATTGTACTTTCGTCACTCGATTTCATAAAAGCAAATCACTTTTAATCAAAGGCTTAAAGGTAACGCATACGGATTCTTCTTTCAGACTCGCAATCGTTTATCTGTGTAAACTACGACATAGTCAGCGACAATCTTTCGGTGTCGGAGGCTACGACAGGGCGTCTACAATCGACGTCGATAGGTCAAGTGAGGATGTACGGTGCAAATTTTGTGACTCAGTTGGTCAAATTGAACGTGTTGGCTTATCTAGACGACCACCACTACCCTCGTTTGGACACCCACTCCTACATTGCCGTAGAGAAATCGCTATCTAGCCCTCAATCGCCTAAAACTCCACCACCAACAGGTTTGTGAGGGCGATACCCTTCGATTTTGGTCAATCCATGTAATACATGAGTTTCTAACCTAGTCTTACTAATCTAATAAATAAAAATATTGCCAGTCACGTGTCACTTTTTTAGACAATGATCCCCTCACTTTTCCCGCCTACATACTTAAAAGCTATCCTTATTTTCACGCGGATCCGCATAGGATTTCGGTTATACCCGGTTTTTCATTATGGATCTTGAAAAAAAACACCCAAAACCTAAACATTTGCTTGAAACGGTTTCTTCTCTTTCAAAATACTCCCCAAACCCTAATCCTCATTCAACCATCTTCAAGGCCTTCTTTGTTATCAGTACCACCTTCTGTAACTAGAATGTTAATCTCCTTTTTTTATCCCTCGATCGTGCCCTCCGTATTTGCCACACCCATAGTTGCGCCGCCACCGTGTGTATCTGTCGCCGCTGAACAGAAGCTTCCTCTCTTACTTTCATTTGAAAGTCGTCATTTGTCGATCGACAGTGCTTCGGTTTGGTGAAACCGACCTCTCACTGAGACCACGAACAGTGGCGGCTCAACCGTTTTAGGGGCCTAATCGAACCATAATTCTGGGGCCTCATTCTAAATACAATGTTATAAACCCTCCTCTTTTATCTGGGCTTGGTACCGACAATATTAAACTAAAAAGTTTATAGTTGGCGGAGTTAAAAACTAAAAGACCCATTTTGTGATTCGCTTAATGCTTCTAATCTACTCTTTTTTTCCCTTTTTGAATTTCGATTCGACATGGAACTTAACCAATTTAGAATCTAATGCCTAAACAAGTTTACCCAAATTATAACCTAAAGAGACTAAATTAGTTTCAACTAAATTAGCAAATGCAAATTCACCCAAATTATAACCTAATGACTAAACTAGTTTCACCCAAATTAAACAAACATATTTCACCTTAATATAACAAATATCACCAAAATTGAACTATCAAATTCAAAAGTCTACCTTAGTCTGATGCATATGGCCTCAGCCACTCTAATCTGATGACTGATCTAGATGAATAATCATTAGGGCCGGCCCTGAGCATGTGCGGGGTGGGCGACTGCTCAGGGCCCGGTTTTTCGGGAGCCCAAAATTATAAATTATATATATATATATTTCGGATGAATTAAATCAAGGGAGGTTTTTGAATTGATTTTTTTTAAGAAAAATCAAACATAGTGCTGTTACAATTTTCATCATATTAATAAATTTTTTTTTCCATATATTTAACTTTATATTTTAGATTTTTAGGGGCCTATTTTCTTTAGTCGTACAGGGCCCCCGTAATCTCAGGGACGACCCTGATAATCATGACTCAAAAGTCAAAATATGCAGCCTCTCGATTGCAATGGTCTCAGCCTCTTAAGTCTCGTTTCTTGATTGGATGTTCTCGGTTCTCGATAGCAGATTGTACGGATGGTTTCTTTTCTATCGCTTAAGAACGGAATCATGGCAATCCTCATTTTATAAACTTACTACAAAAGTCTTCTCCGATGATTTGGGATTTGATTAGATGATTAGTCAGGATATTAGGAAATAGGGTATTTGATTTTGGAAACTCCGTCTGAACTGTTTCCGTGAATGGAGGTGTGGAATTTGAAATGCAAATATGAATTGAAAGGTGAAATTGGGTTATAGAATGGAAATTGAAATGGGCCTATTATTACATAATAGTGAACTAGTAAGAGTTATTGCGCGTTGCGGCGGCTCAGTTTTGAACATCGAAACATGGATAAAAAAACATGTTGCGATGGTATATTTAGAAATCACGAAAATGTCATGTCGTAAAAATAAATGTTAAGAAAACACGAAAATGAAATTAAAAAAATGTATTAGTAATTTAGATCGATCAGATTCGTTTAATCTTTAGTCGAATCAAAACTTTAAACGTAACTGTTTCAAATAACTCATTGTAAAATAAAATTTTAATTCGCGGGGAGAAATAACTCGTTTATCTTAAATATAAACTCATTTAGGCTCGCAAATGAGATTTGATTTAGATTTGACCTTGGATCAAACCCGTTTAAGGTTTCCTCGAATCAAAACTTTAAACGTAACGATTTCAAATAACTCACGAACGGGTCGGCTCGTTTTCACCATCTAATCTAGTTTAAACCGACAATCTTGACCCAAAGTAGGGGAAATAAGTTGGTTTAGGTATTTTTTTTGTATTTTTGTTTGAATTGGGTAACATCATAACACAAAACATGTTTTAATGGGTAACACTTTAAAACAGTTTGGGTCAAGATGAGTCGCCTAAAAACTATGTAAATTTAGAATAGGTTAAAACGGGTACCAGATTTTGTTACTTTTCTTTTCTAAAAATCTTATTTCAACCCGAGTCACTTTTTGGTTACAACTCATTCTGATTCGAAGTAAATTGATATTTTTTTTAAAACAGCCAATTTTAACCAAAACTCATTCTGAACCATTTTCCAGCCCAACTCAACCCACCCGTTTAGCCAGGCTTAACTAATTCATAATTAAATAGAATAATAATATACATGAAAAATAATCAAATTATAAAATTTTATAGGAATAAGTTCATAAGAGTACAGGTACACGTGGGTTCCAATTTTTAATTTGGTGGTTTCCCAAGATTCGACTAAATAATTTTAAAATTGATGTTAGGTATAATTTTGATACTGATGTTGTCAATCGAAATTAGAGTATCGAAACTAATAGTTTCGGTTGAACAATTGTTCAATCGAAACTAGGTAGTTTCGATACCTGTTTTTCAGGCCCATTGAGCGGTGGCTTGGAAAACAAGGCGCATGTGTTTGGCCTCCTATATATAGCAGATTATGTCTTAGGAGTGAGTGAGTGTGTGTCTGTAGAAGGAATCACCACCCCAGGGGGAGCTCACCCTGTGGTGAGATAATTGTAGAGTGTGTGAGGAGCCTTTTAATTTTCATATCAATCAAAGAATCATACGTTTTATGCTCCAATTATCTGTTCTTTTCACTTTTATATATTTCTGTTCGTGTTTGTGATTCCCGCACCCGTCTCTACCATTTCTGATTCGAGAGTGATACCGGATCCAGAGATTCCGCCTCTCGATCCGGACTATTTGAAGAATTTCTTCGCAGATCTGTGTCTACAGTTCTACTCAGGACCTAGAATTGATTTGTTGTTATCTTTTATTTACCAAATTTAAAATTTATTTCTTCTTTCATCTTCACTTCAAAAAGAAAAGTTATTAGGGTTACAGTACTTTGCTCTACCCATCTCTGTCTTGCGCCGTGCACTCAGCCACCACCCCTCGATCAGATCTGAGTTTCTTCCGGCGAAGACAGTGTTTCTTCCTTCCGGCGACAGCGTTTACCTTTTCTGTTAGATGGTTTCAAACCAGATCTCTTTTGATGCTCTTCCGCCGGCGACAGGGTTCACATTTTATCTTCAACTTCTTCACCAAACTTGTCGGAAAACAATGGTTTGGCCGGAAAAATGTATTTGGCCGTATTAGGAGCATTTTGAACGCCAAAAATACCACTAAACGTTTTTACTAAGTGGAGATAAGTAGTAGTGGTAATATTTTGAAATGGAAAAAAAAAGGCCAAGCCAAAAAAAAATAACCAACTGAGCTATTCCAGGTGTGTTTCTAGGCAAAGAAAGAAAGAAACAATTTACTACATAAATAAAAATCATTATTCGAACCTGGGGAAGGAGATTCAGCAAGTGAGGCAGCCACCGCTGAGCTATATCCAACTTTGTTCAATATGTTATGTAAAATATATTTATCAAATAATGATTTCGAATAAAACAAAACAAGCTAAGAACATATATATAATCTATACTATATAATAAATAAAAGTTTTTTCATGCCACGTGTCGCCTTCACATTCATTCTTATCATTTTTTTTCCGTCTCTCTCTTTTATTAAATGCACCTCCTATTTTTAACAACAATATATATTTAAAGAAAATATTAATTATACTAATAAAACACATTTATTTTAAATTATCCCTTATAAAACTTTAAAAATCTAATTATTTAACTTTTATTTTCGATTAAATAATAAATGAAAAATAAATTACATTAAATAGTATTTAATTTATTTTCGAAACTCAATTATATATTAGTTTTTGCATATTTGAGTTTTGTTTTCTATCCTTAGTATATGATACATTTTTACACGTGTAAAATATACACATAAAAATTTAAAAATTTTATTTATTGATATTTTTCACCCGTGTATATACACGGGATCTAAACTAGTATAATATATATAATGGGAAATGAGGCCCCATATATTTTGAGGCCTTAATCGGGTGATTTATTTTTCATGTATTTGGGCCGCCACTGACCACGAATCCATATACTATTGTTCAGAATCAAGTAATTTTGTTTACTCAACACCCTCGTGAATCTTATGACTGCCCCACACTCGATTTAGACCGAAAGATGCTGCCAGTGACTTGATTATGTAAATCTTTATATTTTGTGTGGTTAGCCTTATGGTTCTCTTTATATTTAAAGGGCTTCGATTATTGATTCTGAATCAAGCTTTCACGAGTCATGGTCAGGTACTAATTATATATATTTGTATTCAACTTAGATTTTCAGTTGTTATGCTTGATTTTTGCTTATTTTATGTTTTATTTCTCATCATTTTTTGTTGATTTATGCTAGAATTATGTTTAATGTTTAGTCTATTTGTGATTGCTCAGCCTTTTAAGTGACTATTTGTGTGAGTCAAATAATTGATTAAGGAAGTTGGATTTATTGTATGAAGCACATGTTCTTAGACGGTCAAGTTATTATTTTGTCTTCAAATATCATGTAATATTATCATACAAAATTGTTTACACACATGAATCATTTCTCATCATTAACATATACATTTACTTATTCCCTTTGCTTTGTGAGTTTAGGAGTAAATTTGTAATTTTTTTTGTCATACATTTTGTGTCAGTTACTTATCTTGAGTCACTTTGGTTCGACATAACAAGATAACATTAAGTTGGCTTGAAGTGCAATCTATAATTCAGTTATGGAAAAAACATTTTGAGGTGCAAATAGTGTGCCTAAAGTAATGGTACACTTGATTTTACAACTACAAACATGTTTAAATGTTCTTTGTAATCAAAATTCAAGACCCAGTTTTTAGTTTTTACCTCCATAGATGGACATCAAGTATCAGCATCCAAGCATACAACTTTACATCAATGAACTACAAATGTTAATCCCATAACAGAAAATGATACAACTGAGAACATCAAAGATGAAGCTGATGATGAATTACCACAAGAATTCAAAATTCTTAAAGATTACGCAGCCAGAAGATATGGATCCATGGCTGCTCGACTTCTTCGAGACATCAAGATAACTTAATCCCTGTTGGATTTTGACAACCTTACAATTCTGATTATATTTTTATATAAACAACTTAAGGATGTTGACAACCTTACAATTATGCTTCTTTTAATTATAAACAACTTGATGCAGTACCTGGATCCCATAATGTTAGAAAAGGAGCTCAAGTTTATATATCTCATCAATATCTTTCAATTCTTTTTACGTCAATTCATTAGTTTATACTCAATTGCTCTTCGATGTCAATTCGTTTGCAATTGTGAATTGGTCTATAAGTGGTATAGCAAATTGGTTTGAAAATTACATGACACCAAGGCGGAGCGCTGGGCTGTTTACTAGTTAAACATATAACTAAGAACTATTGAACTAATATATATCTATACTATATAATAAATAAATAGCGTTAGCTATGTATGGAATTATACTGGGTACGTTTGGTTTGGTTTGGTTTGGTTATATAATAAATAAAAGTTTTTGTTAGACATTTGTCACTCTCAGGTTCACACTCAATATTTTTTTCCGTCTCTCTCCTATTAATTATACAAATTTTCTTTACATTTTTTTAAAATTTTTTTGTTTCCCGCTTCTCTCTCTTACTAAATAATTACGATTTCTATAATTATTTTTTTAAAACGTTTTTTATTTAAAAAATATGTTTGTTCATAAAATATATTTTTATAAATTTAACATTTCTTTCATTCTTTTTATAAAATATTTTTAAAAATAACTATTTCACCAATAACATTCATCATACTAATTTTTATAAAATTATTGGTTTACAACAAGTTGTCTATATTCAAGCCATGTAATATATAAGTTGTAAACTAGTTTATAGATAGACAATTAACAATTGAATATTAAACGTGGAATGTGGAAATCATTAATTATTAAACAAATCCGTTACAATTGATAAATTGAATTAAAAAACAAAAAAACGATGGCTCATGATGCCGCCTGCCATTCCAAAACGTAAAACGTCATAGGCCCAAAAGTCCAAAAACATGAACTTTCATCTTATAGAATAAAAAACAATTATATAAAAATTGGAAACAATAAAAAAAAACTTACCTCGTGCGTAAATTGTAATCGAATTAGAGAATGGAATGTATACGAAGTACCGAACCAAGGGGGCATGCCGACAGACTATTCGTGATTCATGAATAAGCCCTTCCAAAAAAAAATTATAAACCTAAATAAAACAAAGTATTTAATTTTCAAGTGGGTTAATTGGGCCAATTTAGTATATCTTATTGGGCTAATAAATTTTAATGTGTTTATTAATTGATACTAGATTAGAAACCTCGTGTATTATACGGGTTGAATAAATATTATGTTATATAGTTTTTTTTAAAAAATATTTTATAAAAAGAATTAAAGAAATGTACAATTTATAAAAATGTTATCATTTAAAGAATGAAAGAATTATAAAAAACATTATCATTTAATAGGAGAGAGATTCGTGAAACAAAAAACTATAAAACAGTTAAAGAAATTTGTATAATTAATAAGAGAGAGAGGCGGTAAAAAAATGTTAAGGATGAATAAAAGAGTGACAAGTGTCATACTAAAACTTTTATTTATTATATAGTATGGATTTGATTGGCACCCTCTAGAAGACTAGAACATATAAATAGTAATAAGTTTATAAATTTTTTTTAAAGTCTAAATAGAAAGTTGGCCTTTACGATTAAGTTTTTAATTTAAAGTCTAGAAAGGTTCAAATTTAATGTATGGTTAACCGACCCATAATCGAACCGAATAAGTGTCAAAAACTGATTAACCGAAACCGATCGGTTAAAATCTCACATTATATCAAAATGGCGGGATGTTGTTTGCTGATGGATCGAACAATATAAAAGTGGTTTTAGTTTATGCAATATTGCTCATAGTTTTGGTCCAAGTGAAATTTTAACAACATTTGTACTATCAAAAAGAGAAAGCGATTTTTACACAGGTTATTACTTATCTATTTTTCTTTTTATTTTATAAGCCATTGAATACAAATTCTCATCTTTTGAGTGAAATGATTCTTCATATTGCAGGATGCATCTGTTATGACTTTGTGGAACCAATTGCAGCCTGCATATGTTTGCTTAGATAAAAACTTAAACGGGTCGCAGCAAATATTATTCGAAATAGGTAATATGCCGAAACGGGTAGGCTCTGGTTCAACATCATACACCTTTTCTAAACTTTTTCATAATCTATAAATAAACTTTTTGGTTACTTTAAAACTTAATTAGGTCCAAACAGTTGTGTTATTAGTCGCATACCAAACATGGGTTGATGACCTTTAAGGGTCTGATACGGGGACAATCATAAGCGAATTCAGCAACATGGTTTTTGGTGTTGGATATAGGATGTCCGATTGTCAATTATGTCAATGTTACTATCGAGGTACGATCCAAAGACTCCTAGTTCCGCCACAGTCTGCAAAAGTAATCATGAAGTGACATCAACTTAAAAGCTTTGTTTAGTTTTAAAGACTTTACAAAAGCACATGCACACTCAAGAGGATAGTAGTAATGAACCAAAACAAAACAATGTTTAATTTGACACTTCATTTTAACTACTAAATACGCGATATCCAGGTACTTGATATAACATTTTGCATGTAAACAAGTAGACGCAAATTCATGGAATCAAAAGATATTTGCATGCAGATATTCAGTTTTGTGGTCAATACTTAATAGAGGTGTATAAAAGTTTAAGTAAAACATCATATTGAAAAGTTTCAATACATTTAACATAGTTAATTGTACTAAAATATGTTTGTTTTGTAGGTAAGCGTCTTCCATACAGAGGCTTCTTAAAGTTAAAAATGTAGCGATGTGTTACAAAGATTTGAACCATGTCCACCTGTCTCCTTCCTACAAACACAAAACGAAAAAACTAAATATGTTAACACAAAAACCGTTTGTTAATTAATACTTGCCTGTGGTTGTTAGTGAACAACGACAGTTGGGAGCCATGACGAAGAAGATGATGGCGCTCCTATTCGTATATGAGTTTCAGATGTAAAAGGGCCTTTTACATTCATCGGTTGATTGACTTGAGATCTTTTAGCTTTTCAAAACGATTTCAAATACTTTTAGATTTGATTTAGTTTATTTAATCAATAATAGGACTAAAATAACTCTTTTACTTTAATATTATAATATAATAATAATAATAATAATAATAATAATAATTATGAATTTGGTCCATACGTTTTCAAAAATACATGATGAATGATCCCTTTTCATTTTCTAACGCATTTAGTATTGTTTTATTATTTGCATTTAGCTTCTCAAAATGTTATGATATTGTTTTGTTATTTTTACTTATTTTATTCTTTAACTAAAATTATAATTTTAATTTTTTAAATGCTAAATTTAATATTTTTGAAAATATCGACGCGACATGTTTTTTTTTATTTGATGTTTAGAACCGAAGCGCAAATATGAACACTAGTTTTGATTTAATTTATGTTGATTATATATTCAAATTTTGTTGAAGCACATTTTGTGATTGATGATTTATTAGTATTTGTATAGAATTGTTTGCAACAGTTAAGAGGGAGTCTGTTAGAACATGTTTTTGTAACTGTAGCAAAAATTCTAAGTGTATATTTAACGAACATGTTAAGTTCGCCTAAGGGAATGTTTGAGCGAACTTACTAAGTTCGCCTATAGAGTTATGGGCGAACTTGACAAGTTCGCCTGCAGACTCATCTTGCCTATAAATAGGGACTTAAGTGTTCATTTGTAGCAAGCAATGCTAGAGTTAGCATCCACAGAGAGTAGGATTGTGCAAACGGGTTTGACTACCGACTCGGAACCGGGAAACGATAATGCAAAGTGTAGAAACGAAACTAAACCTTGTATTATAAACAGGTGTCGGGTTTATGACGGGTCTAGATGTGCAGTTCTTAAACAGTTCCTATATACATAACCATTTTGCACAGTATCTACTTTCAAACATCATTGGGTAAAACCGAATGGTGGGTTGCAATAGAGCAATGTGGGCTACTACAAATCCGCTAGACCAAAACCCTAAAACCAAGGCATCACCATGTCTGGCGATAAACCAACCACCGAACAGGTGGAGCACTGTAATTTTTGTGGCAGAGATGATCACAACCGCAATGGTTGCTAAAAACTCATAGGCTATCCGGAATGGTGGCATGGAAAGAGCAAGGCGGCAAGCATGGAAATCAAACAGAGTCATGTACCAGGACTGAGCGATGAACAATTTCTGAATCTTTTCGCTGAAAAGGATGGATCGAACAAAAGTAAAGCGCCCCCGCTGGTTATATTGGTTTATATACCAAGTTCTTCGAATTTTCAAACCTACGTCTTCCATTAACACTCTTCTTCCTTCAAGTTCTTGAATTTGTTGGTCTACAGATTTCTAAACTTGCTTCATTTAGTTCTAGAAAAAGTACACATTTTGAAAATGGTTCGTAGGGCTCATGGAAATCGTCTTTTCCACCGGCTCTACCCGAAATGTTGACTTTGGTTCTTGTCGATGCTTAGTTATGTTAAAATTAAAGAAAATAAAATGCTCGATTTTATGGTGTAATTTAAAAAAAATAACGTCGTATAAAAAAGTTATACATGTTTTAAAAAAAATAGGGAACTTAAAAACAGTCAACAAAGGCAGGCTATTCTAATTTTACCCCTCGAGACTCTTTTCACGCTTAAAAATTAGCTGACTAAACACACCCTTTATCTTAACCCTTGATTTCATAGATTAATGGTCCAGAATCCTTGTACACTTTGTATGATAAGAGTCTTTTCTATTTAAAACTTTCTTTATAGATATACTAGGTTAGATCCCGTGTATTACAAGAGATTGTATATTAAAAAAGATAAAACTTATAAATTTATAAATACTTCATAACTTGTTAGACTATTATGATCGTCTCGAGATATATCAAGTGGAAATGTGTGTATAACAAATTAGTATTTTTCTTTAATTAGTTATATTTTGATTTCCTATTATATATTCTTATTTAATATAACTGATATTCTTTTTAATAATATATTTATAATATCATTATTATTTAATAAGATAAATGCATATTTATTAGGAGAGAGGGGCGGAAAAATCAATGTGAGAAGGCATGAGAAAGTGACAAGTGTCATCCCTAAACCTTTATTTATTAGTATGTATAGATATAGATATATCTTTAAGAGATGTAGTAAATATATATATAAAAAAAAGTCAAAATCGTAATTATTAATTTCCTTTGTTTTAGGTTTTAAACACAAAGAAATTAAGTCTTATTTTACATCCAAAATTCTAGTATAAAAATTTTAGAATCGTTTTTAAGAGGTAACTCCGAAAGAAAAGGATCTGAATGAGCTTATAAATGTAAATATAAAAGGCCTTTTTTACATCCAAAATTCATCATCATCATCATCATCATCATCATCATCATATTCATGGCTCCCGAGTGTCGTTGTTGTTCTACTCGTATTTATGGAGGGTATCAACCATTGATACAGTCTATCCTGTCAGGACACGGATTTGAACAGACTCGTAATCTTACTGTTTTGTTCAGTGCTGATTCAAGCTTGTCTTTTGTCATGAAGAAATTAAGAGGCAAGTATGATGTCCCGGCCAGGTAACCAACCTTAACCGTTATTAACTGTTTCCTATTCTAGTTTAATCATGGGAACAAAATATGTCGTTTTTATGTTCATCTATCCGCGGGTTTTGGTACCGGAGTCGTGTTGTCATTGGTTACTGGCATGAGAAGCCCGCCGGAAATAATGTCAGTTGGTGTTATGTTTGCTCTCGTCAATGACGGGCTTGTTAAGGTACCCTTATTTGGACTTAAGTAAATTCAATTAAACTAAAATATAGCATGTCGTCCTTTTACATTTTCTTTCATCTTTTATATGAAATATCTTAAACGTGACAATTTCGACTTCCTTGTTTTTAAACTGGTCTAGTTTAATTTATATATCTACTGGGTCAAATACAAACAAACCCGCAAAATCTCATAGGGTAGCACTACTAGAATTTTAGGCAGATTCAACGACCAGTCTCGACGACATGTCGTCGATATAGCCTTTCTCGACGACATGTCGTCGATAATTCCTCCGTCGACAAAACTTCGTCGAGACAACTTAAAATGTCGTCGAGAAATAGTCGTCGAGATTGATTACCCTTTTCTCGACGACATATCGTCGATATTAGCCTGTCGGTAATAACTTTTTATTTAAAAAAAAAAGATAAAATAAATTTTTAAAAACTCAATCTCGACGACATGTCGTCGAGACTGGGTATTTAAATTTTATTTTATCTTTATTTATTGTCCAAAATGTTTATTTTATTTAAATTTTCAAAACATCAATCTCGACGACATGTCGTCGAGACTGGTTAATTTTATTTAATTTTTTTTTTTTGAATTTTAAAAATTTTCCAGTAATTTAATACATAGATATTCAGAACATGTCAAAACTGTTATATATATATATTAAAACATTCCACACCAATATATTACATAAAACATCCAACAAAAGTATACGAATTGTATAAGTTATTACAAATCGTTCAAATAAAAGCTTTGACCAAGTTTATTCATCGTCGTCGTCATTTTGGTTGTCGGATTGGTTGCGGTCATGTTGCATTTGTGTCACGGTCTCATTCAGTTGACGAATTTGTTCTTTTAATTCGTTGAATTGAGACTCGGAGAGAGCCGAAACATTAGTGGGCGTGTTTCTAACTTTTCTTCCAACTCCTCGGCTCCAACCGCGTCTCTCGCCAAGGGCACGTTTTAGGAACTCTTCCTCATCAACCTCTCCGCCGGCTTGTTGCATCCGGGTCAATTCTTCTTGAATTGTATTCTGTAATAAACAAAAAATAAACATATATAAAAAATATTTAAAAATCCGACAGCATAACTACTGCAAAATTGATAGCCAACCAACTTAACAATACTCAATAAACATAATAATTCACCAAAACTCAATAAAAACATATAATAACACCAACAATAACCAATATGATTAATATTCTAGTGTATTTACCAAACTAGAAATACAATATACAAACTTAGTACTCAAATAATTTCTCAACCTACAATAAAGGTATCAAAATGCAATAGTATACATGTATTAGTGGACTTATGTTAAACGAATAATTTTGACCCATTTAGAATGGGTACGTGTCATTTTGACTCATTTATACTTTGATTCACAACATAATAACAAAATATATATACTTACCCAATCGTTTTGTGCCCGCTCGTTGACCCATGTGCCGTGAGACGTGTGCATACGTCTCCAACCATCAATCAGGCTGACGTTTCCACCTTGTTGTACCTATAAACAACAAAAGTAATATTACTAATATTTGACTAAGTTATGAATTTATTTTTAGAATAATATTAACAACTTTTGTTACCTCCTCATATCGTCGTTGAGCAAATGACTTGCTCCCACTAGTATTGGCATATGGTTGTTTAGCTCGGTTTGAAGAATTTTGATTGCAGCGTGCCACATACTTGGGATCAAGGAACAAGTTGTCGATGAGGGAATTCCAATTGCCGGAACTGATGGACTCATGAGGATGATTCCTTGCTTCTTCCACATCCTCGTAACCACCAACCAATTCAAAATGTTTCTTTAAAGCAGATTTGCGGTCACGATATCTACGGGCACAATCATCATGGATGCCCGCAGATATTTGTGGCCACTGCGGTGTGTTACTCGAGCTTTCTAAATCAAAGTAATTCTATAAAAAAAAGGTAATTAGGAAACATTTAATAATTATGAATGTTAAAAAATTACATTTTATACTTACGTGAAGATTGCGAAATACGGTGCTTTGATGCTCCCTAGGAACGTGCTCCCAACCAGAATAGTGTGATGGGATTTTCTCTTGAGCAATAGTGATTTGTCGGACAAACCATCGACCGTTCGGACCGACAAACTTGTATGTCTCGTGGGTTGGATCAAGCTCAAGTGGCAGTGGCTTGTTGCCATTTTGGGCGAACGCCTCCAGCATATCAAGGTTTCTACCACGGCCCCTTACCTTTTTCGAGGCAACTGTTACATGAATTTGAAGAATTAGCAAATTAAAAATATATACAATATAACTTACAACACTCGCAGATGTTACATGAATTTGAAGAATTAGCAAACTAAAACAAGTAACTTACAAGACTCGCAATCTGTAGGGAGCCTCCTAGAATTCCCTCGTGGATCACGACCCCCACCGTCACCACCATGTGAACGAGCATAAGTCGCCATATATACCTACATAAATTTGAAGTCAATAAAATTTAAATCAGAATAAAATATAAGTGTCTACATCAGTACATCAATAAAATAAGTGTCACATACATTATAAGTTAATCAGAGAACTTAAAGGAAAGTAACGCAACACTTTACGTGATACTTTCTTGCCACTTGTGTTTGGGTTAACCCATCTGCTCTCGTTACAAATCGGACATTTTTCCTTTGACTCATTCTCCTTCCAAAACAGAGCACAGTCATTTATGCAAGCATGAATAGATTGATATCCTAACCCAATCTTTCTTAGCTTCTTTTTAGATTCATAGTGAGATTCGGGAATGTGATTCTCTTTCGGTAATGCAACTCTGAGAAGCTCTAAAAGTTGGTTAAACGAAGTATCCGTCCACTTGTTCATAACTTTAATATGCATCAATTTTGCTAAAAAGTTTAGGGAAGACATCCAACTACAACCAGGGTATAACTCGGTACGGAGCTCTTCAAACAACGCATCAAATTCCGGGTCTAAACCAGCTCCACTTCCATCTTCATCAGTATTTTCTTCATGTGTATTTTGTTCCGCTATAACATCATCAAGTGCATCAAACATCTCATGATCAGTTGCTGCAACACTTGTATTTGTAGCCCAAAGTGCGTCTACATCCGAAGCATTAGCATATTCCTCGCCGTGATAAAACCAAGTGTCGTATGCTTGTAGAAACCCATTAACACGTACGTGTGAATAAACAAAAGACGGAATTTGCCGATAAGAGTTGGCACATCTTTTACACGGACAATAAATCTTGCCATCTTCGTCAACATAGTTTTTTGCATTATCTATAAACTTTTGAAGACCTTTTATGAAATCCGGATGATTACGATCTCACAGTGCAATCCAACTCTTATCAATTGTCATAACTGTTTTTTATTAACTGATAGCACATCAGATGGAATATCTACAGGTGATGGATCCTAACCCACCTTTTGAATATTCTATCTCCTATGTATACATTTTAACGGGTTGATTATTCAAGAATAAATCGACAGCATTTCCCCTTAACCCCCCAAGTATGCGTATGAAACGCAAACTCGAAGAGTAGGAGAAATAGCTACCAATTTACTCTTGAATAGTCAACCCGTTAAAACGTATACATATCATAAATGAGATAGAATATTCAAACGGCAGTCCCAAACGGGGACAATCCAAAATTTAACTCTATTAGTTAAATTTCGGACGGGTATTTTCTAAAGGGTGCAATACATAATTTATCTATGTTATTAAGTCAAACACGAACCGTTTGTTTTTTATTTTATTTTTCAAAAAATATACTTTATATAATAAATTAAACTGATTACGTATCTTTTGTTAAAATAATAAACCAATTTTCCAATATAAATGGGTTAACAAACGGATCGTGTTCGAGTTTGATATACTAAAAAAGTGTTACATAATCTAAACAATTTTTGGTTTAGTAGAAAAGTGTTACCTTTTTAATGCAGTCAAAGTCGAGCGGAAAGAGAAATCTAAACAAGAAATCCTATATATTCGTTACAAATGTATTAGATATAAAAAAATCAAAACGGATTAAATATATACATAGATACATTCATCTATATTCATACAAATAATACATTTCACAAAAAATAAATAATGATATTCATCTAAATACGAATACCCAAATAAATAATAAATACAAATATTCGGGCCAAAACAAGTGAAACGGTTCGTATTAAAATTACTAATATATATACAAACATACATTTCTTACAAAGGGTAAAAAACATACATAACACCACCAATTTCATCTATACATTCAACTATATTAATACAAACCACCAATTTCACAAAAAATAAATACATAACACCATCAATTTCACAAAACAATACATACATCTATATATTTATACATCTATACAAACCTACAATTCACCAATTTCACAAATAATACATACATCTATATATTTATACATCTATAGAAACCTGCAATTCATCAATTTTACAAATAATGCATAAATATATATATATATATATATATACACATTTCTACAAACCTAAAATTTCACAAAATATACATATATCTATAAAAATTAACCATCAATTTAACAAATAATACATACATTTATATATTCATCTATATTTTTCAAATAAATAACAATTATAACAACAATTTAACAAAACTTCATACAAAATACAAAAATTGAGGCAAAACACAAATACACTAAATTTCACACAAATATATACATATTACCTCCAAATTCGACGAGATGTCGTCGGGAAAGCCTCTAATTAGCTTCCAATCCGTTCGCTCCACCAAAATCTCACCCTACACATGATTTATATTAAAATTTTTCAATAATAATGGAAAATGTCAAAAAAAATCAAAATATGCCCTTACCACTTCAACAAGATGATTAATGGTGGTGGAGGAGGTGGAATATGGTGGCTAAATGAGTGGAATGGACGGAAATGAGTGTGAGAGCCGAGAGGAAGAGTTTGGAGAGAAAATGGGTGAAAATGAGGGTGTTTGACGTTTCTGCCGAAGATAAGTCCAGGTCGGACTAGTCTCGACGACATGTCGTCGAGATTGGTTCTTTTTTAAATTAATTTAATTATTAAATAAAAATTAATAAAATTTTGGACGGCTATTTCGACGACATGTCGTCGATATTGATAAAAAATAATTAATAAAAAATAATTATTATTCTACCGGGCAAAAAAAAAAGAAAAAAGAAATAAAAATTAACAGTTGCGACGACATGTCGTCGAGAATACCATAGGGTGAGCGCCAAAACTTTTCACCGATTCCCGCTTAACCATTGCCGACGACATGTCGTCGAGAAAAAGTGAAAAAAAGTCAAAAATCGAATCTGAGCATCGTCGACGACATGTCGTCGTAACTACCCCTTCTATATCGACGACACGTGTCGTCGAAACTGCCAAACTTTCTTGTAGTGTAGAGAGAGACCCCCGGCTCAGAAAACATACAAAACATGCATGCAAAAAACAACAAGTAACAAAATAGCAAGTATCACAAATCTAAAGTTGTGAAGCATACAAAGGTCATACAAAAACTACATGTACCAAGAAACAAGTAGTCATAATATATACAAGAATGATAAGACAGCTTTTAAATCACATTATTTTACAAGTTGTATAATAGTTATTATTATTTGGTTTTTGTAGTTTTATGTAATGTACCTACTAACTTTTTTATAAATTCTTTAATTAGAGAAAACCGGACAAAAGTATTTCTTTTGTCAACTCAGCTCTAACAAAATAATTTTTATTTTGAATATGTACAGGTAGGGGAGATATTAGCAGAACCAAAAGCTGAAGGCGTGCTGCATGATAAACCGAGAGACATGTTTTCTATGTTAACATATTATTAATTTGTGGAACGGGTCCGTTTTTGTAAAATTTGTAGGAAGGACGCGAAGAAGGGAGGGAGAAGGGAGGGGCACTACAACAAATTGACCCTGTCCCGACGCCACCTGTACCGACGACATTTGTTGTCGGGATAGGTCACCCTATACCGATGACATGTCGTCGGTATAGGTCAAAACCAAAATTTTGGTAGGGAGACCATATAGCGACGACATGTCGTCGGTATAGGGTTGAGGCAGGTTGGAGGGAAAACTGGCGCCCAATGAATTTTTGGGGAAAAACCTATAGCGACGACATGTCGTCGCTATAGGTTAATTTTGATTTTCTTTATGTTTTTTTTTATTTAATAAATTTTCGTCGGTCAAAAATTTTTTTTTTTAAAATTAAAAAAAATTCTGGAAAACCCTATAGCGACGACATGTCGTCGCTATAGGTTAATTTTGATTTTTTTTTATTTAATAAATTTTCGTCGGTCAAATTTTTTTTTTAAAATTAAAAAAAATTCTGGAAAAATTCTTTGTGTAATTAACGGGTTCCGGGCTTCCTCATGCCTCGTCGGACACCCATCCCCCCAACCGGCCACCTCTAGGGTTCGGCCGAACCCATGCACACACATGAAGGTTCCCTATGATCACAAACAAGCATTTAAACATGAAGGTTTTCAAGATTATACCTCTAGATCGGAGAACCCGTGCCAATCGAATTCCCGAATCACCTCGTCTTCTTTGAAACTCAACTTCTCTTCTAAACCCTAGAATTATGAAACATGTGTAGTATTGATTCAAGGATCCCGACACACTAAGGATGATTAGAGATCGACAAAATACATCAAATCGGACTTGAAACGCGATGAACGGCTCTCTCCCTCTCCTCCTTGCTCTTCGACGGCTGAATGTGAAAATGGGGTCTCCATATTTGCGTTGCACCCTAAAGGGTGTTCTTCACTAGGGCCAGGCTTGACCCACGCTCACCCAAGGTCTCCCGGGCTTGGTTTTGTTCACGTTTTTTAATAAAACCCGTCAAAACCCCGTTAATTACCCGTTAACCTTTACAATAATTTACATAATTACAAACCCAGTTATTTTATGAAAAACCGGGATGTTACATCTTGGGTCGTTGAACCCTTATGGGTTAGTGTTGAAGTGTGGGTTATTAACATGTCAATAAACGACAAACCGTTTTATAAAGGATTGTAATGTTCTGAGTTCAATCAAATGGTATTTTTTGTTTGCAGGTGAGGTATCTTGGCTAGCGAGTATTTTTAAAGAGAACACCCAGTGATGAGAACCAACTGTAGGGTACCCAGTTTGGGGCCATACAGGCTGGTCTTGGGTGTTTCACAAACGTCCGAGACATCGTGAAGGCAATCAATAGACTTCTAATGTCTTGCACGGTGGGGTTCCGATTAAAAATTCTTCTTATTCCATGAATTTTGCTCAGGTAACGGTTTCGATTTTTCTCACGAATTTCCCACTTAATTCTTCAGTGAATGAGATTTGGAAGTTCTGCTAGAATGGGAGGTTGAGAATTAGAGTTTTGCTTGACAATGATAAATCCTTTGCGTCTGATCTGACCCGGCCCAACCCGAAAAGTATGTAAATAAAGTTCATAGATGATACAACAGCAACTATGTTTATATTTGTGTTTGAACTCGATTTGACCATCTTCATAAAATCGTATCAGCTTAAACCTACAATTAGGTTTAATGTCTTGTTGTTTAGTGTTGATTACACATAGTTGGTTATGATAGAAAAGAGTTGTGAACATCGGTTTTATTTTGCAACAGAAATTTAGATATTACATTGTATTAGTTTGTTGATAATTTTATAATTTTGTAGAAATTTTTGGTTTGATTTGTTTTTTTATATATTTATGTGCTATTAGATATATATTGATTATAAAATAAATTTTTTATTTTAAACAGAAAAATATGGATTTCAAAACTTTAATTTTTTTATCTTAATAAATTTTTTATTTTAAACAGAAAAATATGAATTTCAAAACTTTAATTTTTTTATCTTAATAATTTTTTTTTTAAAATTAAAAAAAATTCTGGAAAACCCTATGGCGACGACATGTCGTCGGGATAGGGTTTTTCCAAAATTTTGAATGGGACATTGTATTAGTTTGTTGATAATTTTATAATTTTTTTTTAAATTAAAAAAAATTATGGAAAACCCTATGGCGACGACATGTCGTCGCGATAGAGTTTTTCCAAATTTTTGAATGGAACACCCTATAGCGACGACATGTCGTCGCTATAGGGTTGAGGCAGGTTGGAGGGAAAACTGGTGCACAATGAATTTTTGGGGAAACCCTATAGCGACGACATGTCGTCGCTATAAGTTATTTTTGATTTTTTTTTATTTAATAAATTATTTTTTTTAAATTAAAAAAAATTCTGGAAAACCCTATGGCGACGACATGTCGTCGGGATAGTGTTTTTACCTTTATTGACTGGTCAACATCTTGCGAAACCTGTGCCGACGACATGTCGTCGCTATAGGCCACTGTACCAACGACAAGTGGACCTATAGCGACGACATGTCGTCGCTATAGGGTGCAGCGCGAACAAATAGGGAAACAGACGGCAGAACTTCATTTTCAGCCAAAACTCTCCAAAACTCCCCAGTTCTGTCTCTCCGGCGATTTCAGCGTTTTTGGGCTATTTGGAAGCAACTTTCACACAAACTTTCGGGATTTAAGGTGAGCTAACATCCGGGTTCATATTTTAGCTAATTTTTTAAGATTTTAAAGTTTTGTTTGTTTATTTTGGTTAGGTTTTGGAGGAATTTCACCATTTCTTGAATTTCTAGCTTTGTGAAGGTAAATACTCGTTTTAATTACTAATTTGTGTTGAAATTTGGTTTATATCAAAGATTTTTATGATTTTGTATGTATGTGTTATGTTTGTATGTATGAGTATGTATATTTGTATGATGGAATTATTAAATTATGATTAGTTTATGTCATTTGGTTTAGATGTGTGTTTATTTTATATAATTTAGTTTTTGTAAATTAGTGTTTGTATGTATGTGTATGTATGTGTGTAATTTGTGTTTATGATGATTAGTTTTAATGTTTAGTTTGTATGTATGTGTGTAATTTGTGTTTATGATGATTAGTTTGAATGTTTAGTTGGTATGTATGTGTGTAATTTGTGTTTATGATGAAATTTGGTTTAGATCTAAGATTTTTATGATTTTGTATGTATGTGTATGTATGTATTTTTGTATGTATGAGTATGTATTTTTGTATGTATGATGGAATTATTAAATTATGATTAGTTTAGGTCATTTGATTTAGATGTGTGCTTATTTTATATAATTTAGTTTATGTAAATTAGTGTTTGTATGTATATGTATGTATGTGTGTATTTTGTGTTTATAATGATTAGTTTGAATGTTTAGTTTGTATGTATGTGTGCAATTTGTGTTTATGATGATTAGTTTGGATGATTAGTTTGTATGTATGTGTGTAATTTGTGTTTATGATGATTAGTTAATATGAAAGTATATATGTGTATATATGTTTGTATGTATATGTTTGTAATTATGTAATTGGACATTTATTTATGTTTGTATGTATATGTTTGTAATTATGTAATTGGGCTTTTATTTATATATGTATGTATGTAATTGTGATGTGTAGGTATATAAGATGGTATTTATTGGGAGCAACTTTCACAAAAACTCTCGGGATTTAAGGTGAGGTAACATCCGGGTTTCATATTTTAGCTACTTTTTCAAGATTTTGAAGTTTTGTTTGTTTATTTTGGTTAGGTTTTGAAGGAATTTCACCATTTCTTGATTTCTAGCTTTGTGAAGGTAAGTACTCGTTTTAATTACTAATTTGTGATGAAATTTGATTTAGATCTAAGATTTTTTTGATTTTGTATGTATGTGTTATGTATGTGTATGTATGTATGTTTGTATGTATGAATATGTATATTTGTATGTATGATGGAATTATTAAATTATGATATAGTTTAGGTAATTTGGTTTAGATGTGTGATTATTTTATATAATTTAGTTTATGTAATTTAGTGTTTGTATGTGTGTAATTTGTCTTTATGATGATTAGTTTGAATGTTTAGTTTGTATGTATGTGTATGTATGTGTGTAATTTATGTTTTTGATGATTAGTTTTGATGATTAGGTTGTATGTATGTGTGTAATTTGTGTTTATGATGATTAGTTAATATGAATGTATATATGTGTATGTATGTTTGTATCTATATGTTTGTAATTATGTAATTGGACATTTATTTATGTATGTATGTTTGTGTGTATATATTTGTAATTATGTAATTGGGCTTTTATTTATGTATGTATGTAATTGTGATGTGTAGGTATATAAGAGAGTATTTATTCATATGCTTATGTATGTTTGTATGTATATGTAACTTTATTTAATTTTGTTACAAGTTCGAAACTCGTTGCGGTTGACGAGAGGAAGAACGTCGTACACATAATCAACAAATGCTTGAAATGCAACGAAAAATGGATGAAATGCGTCGAATGTGGGATCGCCGAACTAGCAGCGATGATAATTAGCTTGGAGTTGTTGAGCCTTTGCCTTTTTTGTTGGTATTTGTCTTGAACAATTTGCATATTTGTGTGTCGAACAAGTTTATGTTTTGAATGTTTGATTTGTCGAACAAATTTGTGTGTCGAACAATTGGATGTTTGGTTTATGTTTTGGATATTAGTTTTTATCCGATTTGAATGGTTTATATTTATGATTTGCAGGTTTTTGTTTTTAGAAATTTAATATTTCTAGATAAAATATTAAAAAAAAAAAAAACAGAAAAGACATATACCGACAACATGTCGTCGCTATAGGCTTTTTTCAAAAATTATTAAAAAAAACAAAAAAACCCTATAGCGACGACATGTCGTCGGTATAGGGTCAACCTATGGCGACGACATGTCGTCGGTACAAGGTTGGAATATATACCGACGACATGTCGTCGGTATAGAATTTCTTTTTGAATTATTTAATTAGACCCTATAGCGACGACATGTCGTCGGTATAGGCTGACCTATACCGACGACACCTATACCGACGACAATCTTGGTCTATTGGTACGACTCAATCCCGACGACACCTATCCCGACGACAAGTCGTCGCTATAGGGTCAAAAAAAGTCGTCGGTATAGGGTGATATTGTTGTAGTGGGGGAAGGACATGGTTGGGATCTTCGTGTTCTAACATCACACGCCGTTGATGAGGTTTGAAGGATGAGCTTTACAAACTTGGAGTCCATGAAATTAGAAGATAGCATTTGGTAGATTTTACTAATTAAATAGTTTGTTAGCATTTGGTAGATTTTTCTGCTAATTAGTAAGAGAGGGGATGAGATGATACTTTTGAAGGGTTTATGGAATTTTATCTTTGAAATATCTACCCATGCATTTGTTTCCTTTTAGATGAATTTTTGAGAGTAAGAAATTACTTTTGAAGGGTTTATGGAATTTTATCTTTGAAATATTACTTAGGGATGTGAATGCCACGAGTTTTGAGTCCCAACCGTGTCTCATATATGTCCATTGAGTATACATGTGGGTATTAGGTATACACACTTATGATTTTTGTTGTTAAAAATTACCTGTTAGAATGCCCATTATCCGAAACACGATCTTTAATTCTAAAAAACTACCTGCTAGAATGCCTATTATCCGAAACGCGGTCCTTAATTATCAACTACCGTATTTAAGAAAACCTTATATGAATCCATGTAACGGACCAATTTTCGGTTTAATATATAACATGTGAAAACATATTATAAGCATGTAAATAAACCAAAATAAAAGTGTAGCCTTTAATTTAACTAGCATGCTTTATTTATGTTTTGACCTTTTCTCCCATAAGCAATTGTAAGAATGACTTCTAATTGCCGAACCTTACATAAAGTATTTTATTGCTACATCAAATTTATATCTATTGTTTATCGTTAATGCATTAAAAAGTATTTTTTATTGTTAATGCATTAAAATTGATATTATTTTAAAAAGTTATTATAAAACTTCACAATTTTTTAAAATGTTATAATTTTAGAAAATATTGTTGCAATAAATAAACAAATAATCAAATAAATTTAAAAATATATATTAGTTTCTTGAAAACCCAGAACTTCAAAAGGATATTAATATATTTTTGTGTTAAAAAATTACATGTCACGTGTATATTACGTGCTAACTAGATTTTTTTTCGCTTGACTACCTTCAAATTTCACTTTTATTAGATAATTTTTTTTATATATTTAGTTGACAACAAAATGAGTACATCTTTTAAGTAGAAATTTATTAGAAATTTTGGTTGAAAACATGTGTTTTTCACTACGTTATAAAAATGATTTTTTGCTACTCCTCTTTCAAGGTTAACCTTACTACTCTTCTCTCTCAATGTATTCTTTCGGGTGCTAGATTTTCCCCGGCAGTACATACTACTTCGACTGTTGTACCCTGTGAAACAAACGAGTTCTTTTAGGAGACTCAAAATTTGTTTTAAGAGACCCATATTAAATACAAATCCTCAGCCACAAATCTCTATTTCTTCCCCATTCTTTGTAATTTGTATTTATTTCAGTTGTAATTCGTTTTGTAATTTATTGCTTTATTTCCTTTATGTACTGTAATTAGAATTAGTGAAATTGTTTTTTATTATTTTATACGAACGGGTTCCTACAAAATTTGCCTAAAGGTTAATCTGTTGTTTGTCTTAAGAAAAACTCTATATAAAATTATATCTAAAGCCATAAATATTGTATGAAAATGTTGGTATTGTTAAAAAAAACTTATACTTGTTGTATAGGCCTATACTTCACGTATAGGCCTATTAAAACCAAAAATCTGCCACTTTGGAGATAAAAATCTCATATGGTCTATACGTCTCGTATGACACTATACGATGTGTATCGACCAGTCGCAAGGCAAATTCAGACGCATGGATCTCTGACTTGTAAGATTAGGTTTTATACGCCTCGTATAGCCCTATACGAGACGTATAGATGGGCCTGGGTGTCCAAATAACCGAACCCATATAATAACAAATTTTATTATTTTATAAATTAACTAAATATAAAGATTTATTGTATTTAAAAAAATATAGATAACAGAAAATCAATGTACTATGAATACGTACAATCTGGGGATCAGAAACTACAATCCCATTGAAAAGCCGTGAGTTTTCACTCCTTGTCAGCTATTACAACAAAAACATCTTTTACCGACCACCTTCGTTTCTCCATTTTTCCCGGGGGGTTAATCACAGCTTTCTCGACGTTGCCCGAGCGGTACCCAATCACTATTTCTCTCCTTTGCCGAGCACGCAACAGAATTTCGTAGAAACTCAGTTCTTCACCTTCCTCAATATACAGATCTGCTTGCCTTATGTGCATCTCGTTCCCCTGAAAACACATTTTTAGCGACCAGCGAACCTTTTAATATAAACTCGACAAATATGTTTAGAAAAAGTACTCGAATTTGAATAAAGAAAAACAAGAATTATATGTTATTGAAAAAAAAAATCTTTTGTGTTGTATCATATGCCACAGCCATTGGTCCTTTAAATTCAAAGCTTATAGTTTTGAAGGAGAAAGTATGGTTTCCTTTGCTTTTCACTAGAGCTAATGATTTCGACCCATTTACTTAGAAATGAGTCCATTTCCAATCTCTAAATGGTAAAATAAAAAAATACATAAAAAAGGAAAGTGGTCGGGTCAGAAGTTGCCCAAAGTACCCCCACTACCCCGAAACAAATAATATAGTCTTTTTAATCATATTAAAAACTTAAAAAAGCGGAAAAATAGTGATTTGGGTCAATACAACCCCACCTGGCCCATACTAAAAGATTCACCTATTTTGACCCGAAACCCATCCAGCCCATTTGCAACTCTAAGATTTACACATTATCGTTAGAAATAGCGTATTAGGCACCATTGAAGTAATAATGTAATATGACCCAACATACATCTATACAAAAACATTAGGATTTAAAATAAACTAGCTTGGAATATTTCTTCTAATAATGAGGCATTGATTATGTAAAACTAGTGTTAAAAAGTGCATTCTACTCTATAAGAAAACATATGATTATATCGAAATAATGATTAAAAAATTACCTCTTCAGCAAAAAGCTCCTCGAGGACATCGTTTATCTGGCGGTCCTCTGCAACCATTGCTAATGCCATACTAACAAGCTCATTTGAAAGAACATAATCACTGATTCTTGACATAGATAATAGATTTTTAGTTCTCGGGTCCAGGATTTCACTAATTATAACTGATTTATCTGAAGCCTGTTGCATTTCCCCAATCCAAGAACCTTGTGAAAAGCTACCTTTTCGGCCTTGAGAAGCCTTGGCTTCTCTGTATGGTAGACGCTTAGCCTGCAAAACAAACATATTTAAAGTACAATTAACTGTTAAGATCTCGTGGGCAAAAATAATTAGCGTGCCAAATGATTTTTATAAATAATTAGTGTGTCAAAACTATATTATTTTAGAAATAATCCATTTTTTTCAACATGCTTAATAGAAAAATCTATGAAATGAAAATGCACTTTGGGTGACATTTAACCTGTTCCTTTTTTAGTTTGACCAGATAAAAACATAATGAGAATAGACTCGTTTTAATGTAAATGGGCTGAAACTTTTCAATATATGATGTTTTACTAGAACTTTTATGCGCTTCTATTAAGTATTAACTACAAAAATAAAAAAGAATATCTGCAACCGAATATCTTTTGCTCCCATTGGATGATAATCCTTGAAGCATCTATTTGCTCTTAAAAGAAATCAGTAAAGTTCGCGATCCAAGGGATGAAAGAAAAATTATAAACGTAGTCCAAAATGTTACATCAAATACCCAAGTACCTGGATATCGCGTATTAATAACAATGTAGCAAGAGATCTGGAATCAGCCTGTATTGCTGAATCTTCTACTGATTCATCAGCCAGAATCAAAATCTGTAAGAACCATGATCAACATCAGAGTTCATGCAAAAGCATCATGAGAATAAGCACCTTCGTGTAATATCCAGTACTTCAAAAAGATTAATCTAATATGTTAGCACATTAAGAATAAGCTACACCGCCATGATTATGCAGAAAAACAGGCATCATTAGTTTAACGTGCGCAGGCTCAGATTAATTAAAAAAAACATTGGTTCAAACTTTATGTTTCAAATTCCATATACATCAAGAAGAGGTGGCAAAATGGACGGATTAAGCGGGTTGCTTCACAGGAATTGGTATTTATCATATGGGAAACGAGGCGAGTTGAGCGGTTCAGCTTTTTGTGCGTCTGTTTTCTCTCATTTGAAAAGTAAGTAATAGGTTAAACATGACTATAAAATTATAATAATAATCTAAACTTGTGAATAAGACAGTTTAGGAGTGTGTAAGAAATGGAAATACAGTTTCAACTTTCAACACGTTTGGACCCAATTGTCCATTTCCCTTTTAGCTGACTATTCTCATTTGACCAAGGTGATCAAAACATAACTCAATTCAACCCATTAATAGTTAAATGGGTTGAAATTGCCACCATCAAGGATCAGATTTATATCAATGGCAGGAGAGATCATGCATCTTCTATACACTCATTTTAGATAAAAACTCAAATATACTTCTACTCACTGAATCAAAAGATTCCAATGGAAGGCTTTCCAGGTGTCGACGTATAACAGCATTCCCTTCACGATGAACCAGTGTTATATTCATCAATCTCTCAATGTCTAAACCACCATCAATGAGCTTTTGTTCCCTCACACCTTCAACAACTTCATTAAACATCCATAACTCTGAACCTGGTGCTAAAAAGGCATCCAGTACCTAAGAAACACAAAAGAGTTCATAGCAAACTTATGTAAAAGATGATGAATAAAGCACATGAATATTTTCAAGAACTAAAACGAGAGATTCTTAGCAATAACATTGCTTAGGATCAAGGAAATAATTTGACATGTCTATCCCCAAAGAGTGAGTGCTTGGAACACAAAATAAATGGAAGGGCTAGAGGTGGCAAAACGGGAGGGTGGGTAATGGGTCAGAATGGGTTCGGATGAAAAAGGATTGTTTTAGTACGAGTTGTAACAGGTCAGGATGACCCACAAACATTTTGGTTCTTTTTTAAATAGTTAGTTCTAAGTATGATTACAAAACTATGTTATTACAATAATAATCTATCTTTTTAAATGAAACGATTTAGAGCCCGTAAGCATTAAAAATAAACTTTTGGGGACACATCAGATTCCCTGTGATTTTACCGTAATCATATCTTCAATGTCACGCCGCCAACCACACAGAAGTATCTTTTCCAGAGAATTTGGAACAAATAATGCTTTAGGTAGGTTTCCTCTCCACACCTGCAGCATTAAGGTGCAGAAAAAAGAATAGATTAGGGGTTTTACACGACAGAACTCACCACAATCATATCATCAATGTCCCGCCTCCATCCACAAAGTAGAATCTTCTGGGGCATTCTTGCCGGTCGGGGAATGTGTATGAATGGTGCTTCTTTCACCTGATGACCAAATTTATTATACTTATGTAAGTTTTATTATGTTATTCCCCACACTCGCTTGAATTCCATGGTGGGACCCACCTCATCGTGCATAAAGAAAGAACATTCTTTTAGAAAGCCATCTGTCCACACGTGCATCTCATTTTGACTTAGTTGGTCAACTAATATTATGAATAGAAAAGGAAGAATGAAACGAAGGTAGATGGGGCTACTTCTTAATGAACTAGGAAACGGTTGCTTAGAACTACTAGACATCGACAACACAAAAGTAGAGGGGTCAATTTTGACCGGTTTACTTTCGATGTTTTTTCTCTAACGCGACAAACTGGTATAATAAAAAGAACTAGCTAAAAAGAAAACGGGTAACAAGGGTTGAAAGTTAGATTATTACTAAAAGAATATCAAATTTTGTGATCATGTTGACAAAGTATCTATATAAAAGAAGGAAAAATAAAAAAAAATTGGAAAATTGGTGTTTGTTACGGGGGTCAACCCATGAGCTATAGGCTATGCTACATAAGGCGGTGGCAAACCACATTATCTTTTTTTTCCCTTTTGACCCTTTAACTGGGAAAGGGGGGCATTGAAACACATACTTTATATTAGATGATAAAAACTGAGTTAATCTATATCAAATAAACTACCAAATTATCTTGTTATGAAGGAAAGAAAATCACCGTTGGTAATGGTACAGGAGCATATGTATCATCATCCTCTGCTATAACAAGAACTTCATCACCTTCTTGTAGAACATAAGATTCATCTGGATTAAGGATAATTTTCCCCCCACGAGCGACTGACTTTACTCCACAAGGAATAGCATCTGGAAAGCTAATCAAAACATCCTCAAATGGCATACCATCCAATTGCGGCCATCTTTTAATGTAGAACTCACAATTTTCAAACCCAAGAATATCTTCCCACACCTGCAGTTTCAGTCACATGGTATTAAAGTATCAAGGATGTCAAATGAATAACAAGAAATAAGATTATGGCAGCTAGAGGTGGCGAAATGAGGGACCGTGCAGGTAGAGTAATGTGTTAAAAACATGTTTGGGTTAAACGGGGTTAACTTGACGAATCGAAATGGTTCGGGTATGAATGGATAATTAGTTTGTACCAAAAGTTAACTTTCTATCCAGAGTTGTCTTTTTTATTTTTTTAATAGCTAACTAGTTTCAAAAGGTATTTTTGTGTAATAGAAGTACACTTTGGATGACTTTGGGCCCGTTTGACCCATTGGCACGTTTCCTTCTTTAATCTCAAGCTATTTTTTGTACGATACTCAATTGACCCATTAGAGATAAAAACCTAACCGAATCAACCCATTTATAAACAATTGGATCAAAATTGCCCCTCTCATCCACCAAAAAACCCAGTTGGTAAGCAAGGTTCGGTTTTCCATTTTTCTCATAAACATAGTTATAAGATTACAAATCTAATCCACGAATAGAGCTACAAGAAAGATGAAACATTTACCTGTGCAAGGCCAGGCTGTCTAGCACACTGAATCATTAAGCGACCAATTACATCATGTGCCACAACAGTTTCAACAAGATCACCGCCTACAAGTTTTACAAGGACCTCGTTGTCAAGATCGCCGAGCTCCACCACAATGTGTCCTCGAAGTCCATCTTTCACTCCAGTTAGGCTTAACACTGTTCTCAAAGCTCTCGCATCACTCTGTGTTGGATCATATTTCAGGGAATTAATGGTAATTTTATGCATACAAAACAATTATACATGTTATATATTAATAACCTGGTCAGCATTTCCATCTTCAGCTAGGACAATTATTGCACGTGCCTTTGAAACAGATACCTATGAAGTTTATCCCACCATTAAACAGGTAGAAAGTGTATAAACGGAGCGACTAAACTCAAAGTTCAAACAAATATTAATATATCAAACACCAAATAACAACCTCTTGGAGAAAGGCATAAACAATACCAAAAACTACACTAACACCATTTTACCTTTTTGAGATCAGCCAATATTAGAGGGCTCCCACTTCTGCATATCACGGATGTTTGTCTAAAGTCAAATTCCATTTTAGCTATATCAAGTTCCATCTCTTCTTTGTCTCGTTCTGCCATTACTACCACAATCCCTCCACCCAAACTCTCATTTGCTATAGCAAGTTGGTTTAATAGTGATCCCTGAGTCCATTACATCATTAGCAGATGAAAATATTGAGGCCTTTTTTGGTAGCCGTGAGATCCCGTTACCAATAAACTCATAGGACCCCACCAATACCTTGCTAACCGACGCGATTAGGTAAAGCGCAACTTGCGCTGGGCAGATAGCCTGCAAGGGGGTTAAAGGCAGAAAACCAGTGAAAGCCGGATTCGAACCTGAGACTCTACTAGAGGGACTCAAGCCCTTACCACTGCGCTACCCCCTTGAAGGTTGAAATATCTAAGGTTTGTGACTAATAATAATACAAAAAACGCAAGGAAGCATGCGAAACAACCATCACAAATGGAAGTTAAAGATCTTTGAAATTTTAACATAAGAATTCAATATTCAAAACTCACCAATTTATCACTCCAGCCAAGAATTAGCGTGTGGTCTTTCTTAACCACCTCACTTCTTCCTTTCCTCAAAGAGTCAAACTTCTCAGATATTGCATCAGTAACAAGTCCAAGCATCATTGCAAATATAAGCATCCCACCAAAACTAATTGAAACCGAAACCAACCTAGGACCAACTCCCTCAGAGTTAGCATGGTTTCCCGAATCAGCAACATAACTCCACGACAACCAAAGGCAATCTGCCAAACAATCATCAGTAACACCAAAAAGTGCCAACCCACCAACACCAATAAGAAGTAGAGTCGCAACCAGCAATGCCAATGGCTTTGAATAAGGGCGTACCGATAAAAACACATCAACCTTATAAGCTATCCGCTTATTTAAAGACGCTTCTTCCTTTAAATTATCCGGTGATCTCGACTTTGATATGTACTCCACATACTTGAGAAACAGAAAAGGAATAGAGAGAATTGTAACCGAGATAATCAATGATATAATTTTCAATCTTTTATTGGGAATTTCGACGCTTTCTTGAGAATCTTGATCATCAAAATCCATTGGTTGCAGTAAATTGCAGACTTGTAATCTCCCATTGAGCTTTGTAATCTGGGCCTACATAAACCATTGTAATTCTACATGATCATTGCATTAATGAAGCCCTGGGTTTGACCTTAAAAGTCAAAATCCAAATGTTCATTTTGAAACAATTAATGTTCAATGTGATGTATTAAACCCGAAGATCATTGTACCTAGATCAAACATCACAGGGTACCCGGGGCGAAACCAAGGGAGGGTCAAGAGGGTCCATTGACCCTCCAGTCGCCATAACTTGTCGTTTTTTATATATAAAAGTTTGTCATTTTTATCTATAAAAGTTGTGTCTTTTGAAGAAAAACATGAGTGGACCTTAGTTGTAGTCCGTAGTGAACATAATCTTATGATGACCGTCCGACTAAGAAGTTCTGTTTCCTCCACCAAGGGTACATAAATCATTGTAATTCTACATCATTGCATTAGTGAAGTCCTAGGTTTGACCTTAAAAGTCAAAATTAACAAATTCTAATAAGAAACAATTACTCTTCCGATTGATGTATTATTACCTGAAGATCATTGGTCTGATTATGCAACGAAATATTCTTGTGAATCAAGGAAGAAAAAGTGGTTATCAGAAGCTGCACCACACAATAAACACATTAAAATCCCTAGATATTTTGACCTAATTCATGTATATAGGAATAACAAACAATCGTATATGAGAAAGAGTGATAACGAACTAACCGCCAATAAAAACGCCATCTGCCACCGGAATTTCAACCGACCGCAGGCGAATTCCGTAAACTTGTTCGGATTGGAAGTTTTGTCGTCGGAAACGTCACATTTGGGGGGAATTTGATGTGGAAGTGATGAAACTGGCGCTTCCGGCGTCGGAGATCTTTGGTACTGTCGAGAGAGATTTGTACGGCGTATGAATCCTGCATATTTGAGGTCTCGGTGAGATGAGGCGGCCGGAGATGATGATGATGATGATGACGGAGTGGTATGCGAGGGTGTGGCAGCAGGGGAGTTGGAATGTCTAGGGTAGGTAGAGAACCTTCTGGTGGGAGTTTTGTGAAGATGATGACGCTGAGAGGAGTAGGAGTGGACGAAGGAGGGGGATGGGGCGGGGAAGAACCAGTCACGGCTGGCGGACGGTGGCGATGGCTCGTGTGAGTCCATCGGTGAGGTTCCATTACCGTCTGATTTCTAAAGATTATATTTGTTTGTCAACGATAAGTGGCCTGCTTTTTTTATTTTTAAAATAAGTTTATTTAATTTAATGAATTATTTCTAACTCAAAACATTTTAAGAGATGTACGGTTGTAATTCTTGATCGGTTACTTCTGACGGGTGTGTCACGTGTCAATGAGTGATTGGCTGGTTTTTTTTACTTTTATTAGTAAACTTCTCAAACATATGCGTCCGGTACAAGTCAGATATGCTTTGCTGGCGTCATCATTACGTAACCATCCAATCTCCCCTCTCTCAGCATTTACGGCTGCACTGTCCAAGTTATATCCAAGATGCTCCTCGATTTTAGTACCACAATCATGCTTCCTTTATCCACCTTAAGTTTTAGGGTACTACTAACAAGACACCGGAAAATGCTATCCGGACCGGGCTCTATACGCATCGTATAGGGTAATACGATGCGTATTGCCCTTCACAAATTCCCATGTTAGACAACATCGTACTACCTGGTCATTCGTACCCTTATACGCATCGTATTGAGTCATACGATGCAGTTTAGGGTACGAGGTCACTTCTGATTAGTAGCAGAAGGTACCTTGTACCATATACGCATTGTATTGGCCCATACGATGCGTATAGTGGTTGGAATATTTAATTATATTTAAAATATTCAAAGCGAATGATCATTGTAACGAACCAAAATCCGGGTTTCGTTATAAATAATTAAATATTCTAATAAATATTATGGTGAAAATAATATTTTAGAAATAAGTTGAAACAAGTAAGTTTCAAGCTAGTAATGGGGTTATATTAGTTTTTAACTAATTATGGAATGAAATGGGTGAAATGGAAGTTGAGGGGCTAAAAGTGTAAAATGGCAAAATCTGCCATATTTGACTAGTGAAAGTCAAAATTGAGACTTCATTTGTGTTTTGGTCGTTCTTGTGCAAGAGAAAAAAAAGGAGAAAATAGGAGTTGGAGCTAAATCGTGCAATTTATCTTGAATTCGTGAAGGTTTTGGCTCACACAACATCTTACTAACATCAAGTAAGTGTAGTCTTCCATTGATTTCACTTTTAAATGTGTTAGTTGGTGGGTTTTGTAGAAATCCAGAAATTTTGAATGCATGTTGATAATTAGTGTTAGATTGTTGATAATCTAGCTAAACTAAAGGTAAAGAATGGTGATTGACATCCTAGAACCCTTTGATTTTGATTATGAGGAGTTAAGGTTCATATGGATAAATTTGGGGGTGTTTGGATTATGATGATAAAATGTTGAATTAATGATGATTAAGTGTTTGTATGATGTTAGACACTTGAACAAACACCAAATTAACCTAATAATAATTATTGAATGAAAAATTAGTGTTAATGTAAGGATAATGAAACTCAAGTAGGTGAGTTTGGGGTGAAAGAGGGTGTTTGGATATGAGTATAACTCAAACGGGTCAGTTTGGGTTGGAAATAGGAAATTGAGTTGTGAACCCAATTAAAATGGGATTTTGATGTATGTTAGATTACTAAAGTAGATGAATGTGTTTAGGTAACCAAATTGCAAAACGTGAAGTACAATCGGGACCTTCAAATCCACAAGGTAAGTGCTTTTGCACTTACTTAGTAATTAATGATAAATGGTGTTATATGCAATGTTGTATGCATAATGTGTTAAGTTGCATAATGTGTTATGTAGTATGAATGTGTATAAAAGTGCATGAATAAGTGAAAGAATGTAGTTATAGTATTAATACTATAATGGATATGTGGATATGGAGTTATGGTCTAAGTACCATAATGGATATGTGGATATGAAGTTATGATCTAAGAATCATAATGGAAATGTGGTGATAAAGTTATGGCCTATGTGTCCTAATGGAAATGGAAATGTGATAAGCATGAATATGAAACGAAAAGGGTGAAACTTATAGGTGAATATGCAAGTGATAGGTTGCCTAATGACAAATTGGGTGGAAACGGGTCAAATGGGTGAATGGGTGAAACAAGTAGAATTTTACTTGTTTGTTATGTTTTATCTTCATTACTAATGGTGATATGTTATGTGGTTATGTAGGAAAAGATCCGATGTAGTCCAAGTCAAGTCCAAGGTGTTGGCGGATTCTCGTATGTGTAAATGGTTGATTTTGAGATGCGTATTGAAATCCTCGAAAGGGGTGTGATTTTGGGACAAGAATTGATGTTTTGGTGATATTGTGGTGTATGTATACTTTTGGTCAAAATCCTAGGTGTTTGGGAATTTTTGGTGTCATGTTGTAATGAAAAAGTTAAAAAAATGGCTAAGTGTTGAAATTTGCAGGTCTAGGAAACTCACTAGAAATTTGGCGCCTCGCGGTACGCGAAGAACCGGAGAAGGTTCTCTTGCGGTACGCGAGGGACCTGTTTTCCGGCTTGGTTTTCTGAGGCTCCCCCGCGGTACGCGAGGGGATGGGGCCTGGTCTTTCGTGGTACGCGAGGAAGTAAAAAAAAACTTTGGGATAAATGCTTCCGCGCGTTTTGAATGTTTATTATAACCGGTGTTTTAAAAGTAGGGTGTTACAACTTGGTATCAGAGCCACTCGAGAGTAAGCTTAATAGCCCCTCTCATTTCTTCCATCAACAGAGAAAGAGAAGGAACCTCAAGGTTGTACTCTTAAGGAGTTCATGGTAATCAAGCCAAAGGAGTATAACGGGCAAGTGGACCCGATCCTTAGCCACATGTGGGTGGTGGATATGGAATCCAACTTTGAAACGACTAAATGTAAGCCCGAAGACAGGGTGATGTTAAGTGTGCCACTGTTGACTGGGAGGGCAAAGGAATGGTTGTTGAATCTCCGAAAGGAGAGGGGTGATTTGGATGTCACCTCTATGACTTGGGAGGAGTTTAAGGCGGATTTTCTGAAATACCATTGCACACAAGCTGCAATTGACAGGATGACTGAGGAGTTTCTCCTCATGAGGCAAACGACAGAGTCGATTGATGAGTTAGTAGGGACTTTCTTTGATCGCGCCAAGTTATGTCCGGACGTGGTGTCGACCGAGAAGGCAAAGATTGACAAATTTTATGCTATGTTGATTGTGGAGTTCAGAGATAGCATATCTCCTTCCTTTTTTACCACATTTGTTGACTTGATAAATAGGTGTCGGGAAAGAGAGGTGGAGTTGAGGAGGCAAGAGGCTAGAGGTGAAAAGAGAAAGCGTGAAATTATGGAACAAATTGTGAATAAGATAAAGGGCGGGAGCCCTAGTAAGAAGCCTTTTAGCAAGTTTTCTCCACGGGGATGCAAGGTTTATGGAAAGGAACACTTTGGGGAGTGTAGGAAGGGAACGTCGAATTGCTATAAATGTGGGAAGCCGGGGCATATGGCTAATCAATGTCCAAGCCAAATCCGTATATGCTATAATTGTTACAAGCGGGGGCACAATAGGGCAGATTGCCCCGATCTGAAGCAAGGTGGAAGTGAAAGGAAGGTTGAAATACTAAAGCCAAAGGGTTGAGCTTTCCACATCTCGACGAAAAAGGTAAGGAATAACTCGAAGGTGGTGTCAGGTACATTCAAGATTAACTCTTTACCTACACTAGTTCTATTTGATTCTGGGGCTAGTCGTTCATTTGTGTCCTTGAAATATTATTAAGCATTCTTCGTTTCTAAGTAGCAAGTTAGATGAACCCTTAGAAATCGAGGCGGCAAATGATAAGAGTTTCCTAGTGTTTGATATTTATAAAAATTGCAAGTTAAGGGCGGGGGGTGAAACGTTCCTTATAGACTTTGTAGAAGCATGTTTTAGTAACTATAGATTAAATTCTATGTATCGGTGTACGTGGCTAGTACGCAGGAGGGTGTTCCTGAGTACTTAGCTTGCACACCAGTTTGGTTTTGCGTACTTAGTAAGTACGCAAAGCTCAAGAACACACACCTGATGTGTGTAAAATCGCAGCCTCCCCTTACAATAATCTGACTTTTCAAAAATTACAAAACAGCCCCTTAACTTTCATTTTTAACTCCTTTCAACCAAACTAAAAAAACTTAATGTTTTTAATAAACCCCCAACTTTCCATTTTATTTATTTACACATTATAATATAATATTATTATATTATAATAATAATTTGGAAGTTGGTTCTTTACAAACGGCAACAACAACACCATCATTATACCATCTTTTCAACCATACATCTCCATAATTCAATCAAATAATGGCACCATATGGAACATTTATTCTTGGACACCACCACACACAATTTTATATATACACACACACACACATATATATATATATATATATATATATATAAAGCATACAAGCATCAAACATCAAACTCTCTACCTCTTTCTCTCTTTCTCGGCTCCATCCAAGCACACACACACATTCGCAAAGTTTTGAAACACATACTAAAGATCTAGCAAGAATCATTCTCCTTTGGTGTCCCAAGGAAGAATACAAGGATTTTCGAAGGATTCTAGTTACAAAACCTGAAGATCTCTCACCATTTCTACTTCAAACCCGTCATCTACACTTCTAGTGGGTAAAACGCTTTACAAACTCTCTTTTCTTTAAATCCAAGCTTAAAGTGCACTATTGTTCATCTAAAAACGAAATGGTTTTATAAAAACCTTGTTATTAAATAAACTAACAAAATGATTTTAGTCTAACACTTCAAATATGGAAAAATGTATGTATATATATATGTCGTATATATGCATGTATGAATATATATATGCAATATTTTATAAAAACTTACTAAAATATTAGGTGTGTCTTGAAGTTAAAATAATATATTATTAGTTATGCATTTTGCTCATCATAAAACAAGAGATACATGAACCTGGATAAATATATATATATGTTCAAATAAGAAGTTGTTTTTATCTAAGAAACCTAAGAAATGACAAAAACCTTAAAAATGATATCAAACGAACTCCGATTGAGCTTATTTCAGCGGCGTTGGAACCGTCTCGTCGAACTCTACCATCTTAGCTTTTAGGGTTTAGTTTTTAAGGTTTAGATTTTAGGGTTGAATTTTAGGGTTTAGGTTTTTTTTTGGGGTGGGGGGTTTAGGTTTATGGGGGTGGGTGGGGGTGGGTTTAGGTTTGGGGGTGGGGGGTTTAGGTTTTTTAGGGGTGGGGGTGGTGGTTTTAAGCTTTTCGGGGTGGGGTTGGAGGGGGGGTTTAGGTTTTAGGGGGTGCGGGTGGAGGGGGTTTCGGTTTTTGGGGGCGGGTTAGGGTTTGATGAGACGGTTCCAACGCCGCTGGAATGAGCTTAATCTGATTTCATTTGACCCATTTATTAGCTAAAAACCACTTCTTAATGGAACATTCATATATATATATATATATATATATATATATATATATATAGTCGTATATATATACATGGGTGTGTTCGCACTTGAGAAAATATGATTTTTGGCCATATATAGTTAACATGCGTGGATTATGTAAATCATAGGTTGAGTTGCCTAATAAAATGGATAAATCTAAAAGGGTTATAAAACTTAGTACAAAGAATATATTTATATGAATATATATTGATAAAAACTATTGTCAAAGTTCTAGATATAAACTAATATTTATGAATATTGTAAAAGTACGTATGAGTATATGAACATGTACATCATAAGTATGTATATTTATATATATATATGTATACTAGGTTAAAATCCCGTGTATTACACGGGTTGATAAAATGTAATATTATATATTTAGTAATAAAAAATTTGTATTTTAAAAAAATCTGTGTATTACACGGGTTGATAAAATAATACACGGGTTGATAAAATGTAATGTTATTCATTTAGTAATAAAAATTTTATATATTTAAAAACCCGTATATTATACGGTTTGAATACATTAATTTCTAATATAATTTGACTTATATCAATATTTTGTTGCCATTGGGGTGGTGGCCCAATGGTAAGAACAAAGCCTTTTAACACCAAGGTCTCTGGTTCAAATCCCGGAAAGCTCAAGAAATTTGCCTTAAAAAAACATTAATATTTTGTTAAAAACAAAAGTTACATAATTAAATTTCAAAGTTTATTAAAATAAGAGATAATTTAAAATAAATGTGTTTTATTAGTATAATTAATATTTTTCTTTAAATATAAATCATTATTAAAAAAAAGAGGTGTATTTAATAAGAGAGAGAAGCGGGAAAAAATAGTGAGAAGAGATGTGGACGCGACACGTGTCATAAATGATTTTTATTTATTATATAGTATAGATAATCAACGGTTTGGAAAATAAAAACGATTGAATTATTATTATATTTAAAATGATTGTATAAATATAAAGCGCAACTATTATTATGAAAAAATGACTTTTATTAAAATGACGGTTTGACGACTTTAAATATATTATTGATAAAAATTAATTGTATATAATTAATAAGGATGTTTTGAAAATAATAAAGAGTTGGATATATTATATTTGGTAAAACACCCGGTGAACGTGTTAAAATAAATTATCCCGAACGGTATTACTCGTATGGTATTATGAGAAATTGTGACAACATAACATATTTGTGTAAACAACTATATGTGTATGTATATGTTTTAAGAATATATATACACACACACACACACACACACACTAGGTTAGAAACCCCGTGTATTACACGGGTTGAATAAATGCAATGTTATATACTTAGTAAAAAAAATTTACATATTACATATTTATGACATATTACAAAGTTTTTAATACATATTTTAGAAACGTTATATAGTTATTTTTTTAAAATGTTTTATAAAAAGAATGAACGAAATATTCAATTTCTAAAAATGTTTTATGAACAAACCTATTTTTTTAAATAAAAAAATGTTTTATAAAAAAAATATAGAAATCATTATTATTTAATAAGAGAGAGAAGCGATAAACAAAAAAATATAAAAAAACAATTAAAGAAAAGTTTGTATAATTAGTAGGAGAGAGAGGCGAAAAAAAAGGATAAAGATGCATAAGAGAGTGACAAGTGACAGTCCAAAACCTTTATTATATAATATAGATATATATCAAGGCTTAAATAATAATCACCAACGGGTCACAACTCGAAACACCTTTTTCTAAAATGAACACATCCTTAACGACATTATTATGTCGGGGTGAACAATTTGCACATAAGACGTTCGGTATTAAAACGAATTACCCTTGTGTAATTAGGGTACGAGTAGTCAAGTTTGACTAGAACAATTATCGTTTGCTAGCATACCCAAACTCGATGTGAGTTTCACGGCCCCTTTTTACCGTTTTCTATATTTGGGGGAAGAACATAACTAATTTTCATGTGATAACAAGAGAATAAGACTCGACCTTTATGTTTGCATGAGTTGAACACATTTTAGGCCGTAAAAGTCCACTGGAACACTTTAGTAACCATTAACTATTTATCGTAGGATTTTATGAATAGTACTATTGGGATTAACGTCCCCCGGTCATGGTTAGTCGCGCTAACCGCAATCTGAAGGATTTATGACCGCATAGCATCTGAACACATATGAGAGGGGCAAAAGAACACTTGTCATAGTTTGGTTATGCCTCATGTATGAACATATTATTTGTATTCCTAGCTAGTTTACAGATGCGTCAAACATTACTTATTCTGATTATCATATGCACTTGAAACTATTTGTTGAAAGAGCTCGACGTCGAGCAAAATGGACCAACATCTCTTTTCTGTGATAATCAAGCTGCACGACATATTGCCAATAACCTTGTTTTCCACGAACGAACAAAACACGTTGAAATGGACTGCCATTTTGTTCGAGAGAGAGTCGAGTCACAAGAAATACAACCAACCAACATACACACCACGTCTCAGATTGCCGATTTATTCACGAAGGCTTTAGGAGCTCAACAGTTTCATGCTCTCTTTGACAAAATCTTCACGCTCCAACTTAAGGAAGAGTATTGGAATTAATTATCTTCTCCATGATTGTCTCCCATATTTTTGTCCATGTATTCTTTCCTTTATTAGTTTTTGATTGATAGGAATGTTTAAGAGAAATCTTCTCCATACGGTTGTTTTTCTTGGCTATATTAAGCCTCATATATCTTTGTAATGTAATGAAAAATATACGCTTCTGATTGCCAATTTATAATATTACCATTCATTCAATATCAACGGTTTTCTCCGTCATTTCCGCCTAACACCTTCATCACTCTCGCATGTGTTTTCCGTTTCAAGAAATTCAATCATCTCATCAAATAAAGAAATTTATTAAGAAAAGGCATTCATTCATTCAAAGCTTCTCCTCTCCTTCCAGTGACAAAAACTCCCGAATGAGCCTCACACCCCCTCACGAAAACGAGGGGGCGGTGTGCCCTCTCGCTCACAGAAGAGCCTCACGAGACCATATCACATGATCTTAAATATGTGCCCTAAGTTGATCACACCTGTGAGAGATACTGTCATCATTTTTAGCAAATCTGATAGTTATAGATTTAGAAACAATCAATGCAAATAATTTAGTCTTGAGCTAAACTCTACTGAACATGAGGTCAAATCAAACTGAACCTTAGGGGTGTTTGGATTGCTTATTAAAATTGTTTACCTATATGCTTACAGCTTAATTGTGTTTTGATTATTTCTTATGACTTATGAATATGAAGAGGTTTGTAGCTGTTCATTTCAAAATTCCAACGGTTTGTTTTTTTAGACAGAGCAATGCTTATGTGCGATTTGTGTTTATGAAATCACGAAAATCGTGAGGGGTTTTTATTTCAGAAATAATATATATATATAGAGTTATAGACAGATCAATGCTTCTGTGCGACATGCGGTTGTGTATGGTTAACGAAGTAAGCAAACACGCCGCATCACGTGGGCTCAATTACTAGATTGATAAAAAAAAAAGAGTGATATCATCGAAATGTTTATGGATTTCAATTGAACACGTCCTTGTTTCGATTGCAAATCCTTGTTCTATTCTTGTTTCTTTAACCATTTGAAGAAATGTTGCAAACACATGGTGATTTCTAGTTTCTTTAACCCGTTTGCTTCCCCCTCTCTCCTTAATCGACTGTTGGCACCTTTTACAAGATCTCGATGTTGATTTACCTGCTTTTGATTGTTGTTACATTGTATGATAAGAGTTCAGTTGATCCTATCAACCACTGAGCCTTCTGGTTGAGTGGTAGACCCATGACTTTCCAAATGGGAGGTCATGGGTTCGAGTTTCGCTTGAGAAAAAATGTTCCAGGTTGAGCAATAGGGCTTTCTTAGTTGTGGGTTTCCTCCTGGGTGGTGTGGGCACAGGTCATCACGCTTTTGTTCGTCAGGCGAAAGGGTGATCCCGGGTGTCCGGGCCTTTGCTATTAAAAAAAAGTTGATCCTATCAGATTATTTATTCTTTAGTATTAGGAATCACAAATGTTTGGATTCGAGTTTTTTTTAACAACAATGCCCCAATTTTGGGACCCCCTAAACCACTCCTTACACCAACTCGCCATAGGCGGGTCTCGAACCCTTAACCATAAACGGAGCTTAACTACTCTAACTCCTGTTGGTGTTCACCTCCGGCGATGTTCCGGCGAACTTAGAGTAGTCAGCGAACTTAATTAGTTCACTTAGGTTTAGCAGCTTAGTTACAAGCAATTATTTAGTTCACTTGAAAGTTGTTGCATCAGTTTTGTTACTAGTTTGTTACTAGATTAGTTTGTTAGTTTCTTGTCTATTTATATCTTCATTTGTAATCCATTTACAATTGAATGAGAATCACTTTTATATCAAACTACAACTCCAAATGGCTTTGCCATTGAACCCGACCCCTACCCCTCGAGTGTTTTTCTAGCTACAAATATTGTGAATTACGTACTTTCTTTAAAATTTTATGTTCTTGGTTGATTTTTTTATGATCTTGACCGATTAAAACAATAGTTAACTACGGTGTGGATAATTTATCAACGAACGAGGAAGAAGAGTATGTTTGAAGACTTGGAGTTAGGGGTGAGCAAATAACCGAATTAACCGAACCGTAACCGAATTAACCGACGTAACCGAACCGAGCAATTAACCGATGGTTCGGTTTTGTCATAACCAATTAACCGAAAGTTATGGTTCGGTTTTGGTATGTGGCATAACCGAATTAACCGAACCGAACCGATTACACATATAACTAAGATTTTCCTTGTTATAGTTTGTGATGATTTCCTTTAAAGTTTAGTTTTCTGTCACACGTGATATCTTTTGTTTTTAAAATGGTTTGAGTTTATTATTTGGTTTACTAAATCTGGTTCAGTGATATACCTCCAAATCAATCTTGAAGTTCTTCGAGGAAAACCATGATGGTAAAATGTTACAAAGTTATTTTCAAAATCGTGATGGTAAAATGTTGCAAATGGTTTAAGTTTGAAGAACTTATGTAAAGAGCATTGCAATATCATTACGTCTAATTACAAGTCCATCCAGGCTTTTGTTATAAAACATAATCCCGTATGTTATAAAGCATTTCAACTGCGATTAGTTATATATACACATCATCTACGAGATTTGTCTATTTTTTCTTACTTATAAAAATCTATAAAGTCACATGGATTTTTTTAAGCAGCCCCATTTATCCCACATCGTAAGTTGAGGTAAGTTTTCATTGAGAATTCAGATATAAAAAGTAATCCCACATGGAAAGGTTAAGCAAAGTTGTTGTGAGTCAAGACTTATATAAAAGGAGGGGTCAATGGGCTCAAATTGAAAACTTTAACTCAAGTTAATATTTTTAGTCCTAAGTTAAAAAATTTAGCCCAAGTCAATTTTTGGTTATTAACCGAAAACCGAACCGACCCGCAGCTCATAACCGATTAACCAAAACCGATCGGTTATGATTGTTTGGTTAACTGAAAGTTCGGTTATGGTTACGGTTTTGGGCCAAAACCGACCCAAACCGACCCTTGCACACCACTACTTGGAGTAAAAGAAAAAGGATGCAACAATGGTGTGCAATGGGAGGTCTTATATATTTCTTTTGCTTTTTTAATTAAATTAAAGAGTAAAAAGAAAAAAATGTCCTCATAAGCTTTGTACATCATTGAACTTAATGGTTAAATATAACGTCTATCCATCACAAGAACGAAAAATGTAACGTAAAGGATGATTCGTGTAATTAATGAAACCTAAGGACAAAATGTGCAATTACATATATGCTCCAGAATATTCTATAACAGTAGAAAATGCACAGCCTCAGAAAAAACTATCAAATCAATAAACAGTTATATATATATATATATGTTATAAATCTAACACGTGTGTTATCTTTTTTAACCAAAACTTGGTTTAGATTTGTTAGTTGAGATTGACTTTGAATTTATTAGGCCACGGTTAATCGAATAAGCTTCTCATTATCACATATAACCCAAAAAGCCGAATCGTTTATAGATTTGGTTTTAATTTATAACCAAACTGATTCGATAGCTCACTCATATCCTCTTCATATAGAAACGAGAAGTTTTTATATTTCTTTTAACATAAATCAAAATGTTAAAAAGTTTATCATATGATATGACTTAACACGTAAGTTATATATACTACTATATGTAACTTGAGAAATGGTATCTAAACCAATCAAATTTTGAAACATGTTATTACTATTTAAACTTGAAAATGTATAGACATATTGGTTTTGGTTGAGTGGTTAAAACCTCCTCATACAAACATGAGGACACAAGTTCTAGTAAATGGTATTTAATTAATAACTAGAAATGTTGTCATGCGCTCCGCAGCGGGAGGCGGACCTTAAACTGTTGAGGCAGTGACATTAACGTGGCTAAGAAAAAAAAAAGAAACGTGAATTAATAAATTTTGCCCCGCGCTCTACGACGGGAGGCAGACCCTAAACGGTTGAGACAGTGATGTTTACGTGTCAAAAAGAAACGTGGTCAAATACATATAAGAAACGTATGAAGTTACGGCGACTCGGTTGTGGTGATCGAAACATAGATAAAAAGCAGTTATATAATGGAACTGATGTTTTTCAGTCGGTGGTGGTCTCATTCTTCACAGCATCAACACGTCACCGTCAATCGATATAACCCACGATACCTAAAAATACTATATTTTGAATACGACTCCGTTTTTAGCAAAATTTATACCGAGACGTTAAGAAAAAAAAACAAACGAAAATTATTAAGGAAAAATTAGATTATATATACTACATGGGGTAAACTTGAAATTTAAAAAAACTTGAGGAGATCAAAGTGACATTTTACAAAGTTAAGGGATCATTTTTGTCATTTAACAAAGAGGAGGGGTTGAATTGTGGCCTGTTAGTATAATTTTATGTTCGGTCATGCGTATTAGAGCCGTTTTTCAAATAACCGGCTGATTCTTATGGTCGGGCGGTTGAACCGGTGGCCGGTAATCGGCGGTCCAACTAGTGTTCTTCAAGCTGTGCTCATTGACTATAAGGGAAGGAACATAGTCGGTATAAACTGAAATGAAGAAATTGATACAAAGTGAGGAAGGAAACAGATCGGAATCGCCACTAAGCATTCAATCTAGGAACATAATCGGTACGAAGTGATGTAAGGTACAAATTGGAGATTGGTGGAGACAGTTGTTACAGAAAGAGATGAAATGAATAGATCAGAGTTTGGTGGAACAGATCGGAGTTTAGTTTGGACCGCTCTGACCAGTGGACCTCTAAGGTGATCGGTTCGCTATCCGGTCCGGTTCTGATAACATTGAATGGAAGTATGGAAAAACTTGTCATTATCTATATCAAAGAGATACAATTCATTATATGAGGTATAACTATGAAAATAAGCATAAGCTGAGCTACAAGAAAAAATCTTGATGCTACCATTGTAATAGCTTGTATAAGGGTCGATAAAGGAGTCGACCCTTCCATTGTATCAGGTAACTATGTATGAAGGGAAAATTGTGCAGATTTAGCAATCACACAGACAAATAATAGAACTACACACAAAGTAACTATTACAAAATTAACCTCATTATTAGAAATCAAGTTATTGAAAACTTGGACTAAATCATGAAATTCGAAACAATCCATTATCCGATAAAACCCTAAAACGCCTAATAATAAACCAATATTACCAACATAATTAGTTACAAATGCTTTTTGACGGGAAAGAGATAATGTGAGCTTGACGACGGAGATAATACATCCTGAAAGCCGCTTATAGCCATTCTTCAATTTTTTTCTTACAATATACTACTGGCCTCTCTTTATCTCTATTTTTCTCTCTCTCAATACAAAATAGTTGAAACATTTGAGCTGTCATATTAACCAATATTATCTACTCTCACATATTTGTTTTTGATTGCGCAAGTGAAAACTTCCTAGTAGGTCACCTATCATAGGATTGTTCTCACTCAAGCATACTTAAGTGTAGAATTTTCATCTCATCAACAACAAATACGCCCAAAACGCTTAGGTGGTATTTGAGGCAAAAAGTTCATCATGGTCCAAAATCTCTCCTATGCACACAACACAACACAACGATATGAGATTCGCTTAAGGGGTCACAATAATACCTCTACTTTCTACGACCAATGCATATTTTTAAAAGAAGAAAGATAAAGAAGAAAAGCATTTTCTTCAGTCTTGAACCAAAACTTTTGTGAAACTATTCTTCTTAGAGGGGTCGAAGGTTATCGCCCTATTGGTGTCCAATACAAGCCCGAGTGTGGATACACTTTAAAGGCAGTCTTCTTTGACTCCTCATCATTTGGTTCATCATTTCATTTTGAGTTCTAGCTCCGAAGGTCAATTTCTCATAACCTTTTAACGTTTTTGGTTTCTTAAAGTTTATGCATCTGGATCAGTGGAAAATTTTGAAGATGTTAGAAATTGTCATAATGTCACATATGCTTTCTATTATATATATATAGGGACATGTTCTTTTGAGAACCAACCATATGTTGAGAACCGAAAGAACCGATATGTTGAGAACCGAAAGAACCGCACAAAACGTGTACATATCGCTTTAGTGAAAAAAGTAAAATTCAACAACAATGTTTTATTTATCTCTTCCCACTCTTAGTTTGAGTTTATCTCCTCTCTCCTAAATTTTTTTAAGTAAAGTATAAAAATATGCATATATGCATTCATTTGTGCATATAGTGTGAGTGCATACATGCATTTAAAAAAACGACTATAAATTCGAGGTCTTTTAAAACCAAACCTTAAACATATTGAAATATACATGAATTCTAGTCAATTTATAGTATAAATAGAGCAATAGTTAATGCGGTTCTCACGGTTCTTAACATATTGTTGGTTCTCAAAAGAACATACCCCTATATATATATATATATATATATATATATATATATATATATACTAATAAATAAAGGTTTAAGGTGAACACTTGTCACCTCCTCATGCCTCCTATATATATATATATATACTAATAAATAAAGGTTTAAGGTGAACACTTGTCACCTCCTCACATTGATTTTCCCGCCTCTCCCTCCTAATAAATGCGCATTTATCTTATTAAATAATAATGATGTTATAAATATATTATTAAAAAAGAATACCAATTATATTAAATAAGAATATATAATAGGAAATCAAAATATAACTAACTAAAGAAAAATACTAATTTGTTATATACACACACATTTCCACTTGATATATCTCGAGACGATCATAATAGTCTGACAAGTTATGATGTATTTACAAATTTATAAGTTTTATCTTTTTTAATATACAATCTCGTGTAATACACGAGATTCTAACCTAGTATATATATATATATATAATATATATATATAGGGTGAGGTTCAAATGCTAACCAATATTTATGTGATAACCATGATAACCACTCTCAAACATAGTGTTACGTATATGTAACAATTATCATTATGTTAATGTTACATATATGTAAACACTATGTGTCACATATATGTATCATTATTTAGCGAAAAACCACTTTTTAGTGGAACCGTCCCTATATATATGTGTGTGTATTTTAATATAGAGCATGTATATTAACCCTAAATTTAAAATCGTAAGACACATAATGTATTTCCTGTGTGAAACCCAACTTCCAAAATTGTAAGCACTAAATCAAGAATACAGCTAGATGAGAGGAAGAGGGGTGTGTTATTTGAGATGGTTTGAATGACTAAGAAAATAAATATATATAAATTACATTTATTTTTTCATTCTAAAATTCAACTTTTTGTCTTATCATACACTGAACTATAGTCTCTGCCAAGTATAATCCTGTAAATAAAATTAAAAGTAGAATAATACCGAAATTGGAGGGTTTAATCATCTTAATACACTTTCAATGAGTTTAATCTCTCAAACCTATTTTTATTTTAACTAAGTTTTATTTATTTAAACCGAGATAAAATATTAAATTAATTATGTTACTTATGTTGGGTCGGAATGCCTAGTACCCAATTTTAAACACATACAACTTGTTATAGTGTTTCAATCTCTCTTTATTTCATTAAATATTTATAAAACTAATAATAAACAAAAATGTATTCATGTTGTCCCAACTCATTACCGAACAACTAGTAATAATACCAAATGAACCATGTTAACTAGCTCTATAATTTTGATATCATGCCACGTGCTGTAGACCCTGTGTAAAATTTCCCGGTGGTCAGACACCGCGGCGGAAGCAGCGCAATCGCTGCAGCCATTTCCGCTGCATCATCAGCCGAGTGATTGCCCTTGCCGTCCGTCATTGTTGTCTGAGTAAACCCCGGACAGAAACAGTTCACGCTCACCACACCTTCATATCTACGCGCCAAAATCTGAGAGTATGCATTCAAGGCGATCTTGGAAACGGAATAATCCGTCCATATCTCAGGCCACCCTGCCGTCTTCCACCGTCCCTCCGCCACGTCTTGTAGAAATACACTCACCACTGTTTCTATTTGGTCTTCGCTCAGTCTTTCTCTGTCTCCGAGTATTGCCTTCATTTTTCTGTTTTTTAGCTTCTACATTTGACACATGAAACAACTAATTAGTGCTTGATAGAACTAATGATTTTATCTTAAACGGGTTTAAATATGTTTAATAAAAAGATTAGATAACACGGGACGATTTTCAATCATAAAATGTATTTTTAAGACACTACAATATTTTTTTTCCGACGGGCAGATCCATCGGAGAAGGTGGTTTTCGCAGGTAATCTGGAAAGGGACGTGGGTAAAGACATCAACATAGGATTAATGACTGATATTGCCGAGGATTACCGACAGCTTTTTCACCGACGGATATTACTGGCAGACCACCGTGGCAATATCATTGACCTATCAATAGATATACTTCACCGACGGATCAGCGAAGGATATTTTACTGACATTGGAAACCTGATTACCGGCAAACACTGTAAAATTTGATTTATTTTTAATTTATTAATGTAGTTAAAGCGTTTGTATTAAACCCGTCATTAATCACCAACGGATAATAAAAATTTTAATTATTTTTTTAGAATTTTAATAAAATACATTCTGAAAATTATTTTATTTAGAGTTTTACCTTTTGGTGATAATCATAGTTAACATATTAATTATTCATATAATAGTTTTAATTAAGAACATATAAAAAGATGTTTATGTTCAACCAACAGCCCAAACCTATTTCCACTTGTTACCCAAAATACCCAAAATGCAGGTACGTACATCTAATGTGCCAAGACGAGAACTGATGTTGAGGACGCGAGCCACGGATGCCGAAAGACGAAAATGGGGCAACATGGCCTCCGTAAACTGTTTCGATCCGTAGTAATTTGTCTTGATCACGGTATCAGCATAATCTATCGAGTTCTCACCCATGGCGTTGAAACTTACAGCTGCATTGTTCACCTGTATCAACATCAATCAGAAACAATTAACATCTCATTATTTTCAGAGTTTTTCAAGTATCTAAGCAAATTTATTCTTATTTTTTCCAAATATATGACACATGCATGCCAACACCAAATCAGTATTTTGGGATGTAGTGTCTGTCTTTCTGTTTGAGATTCCTAAAATGATGAACAATATTTTGGATCTAGAAAAGGGTTGTCCTGGACTTGTGTTTTTTTAATAAAGTGTATGATAACTTTTTAAAATAAAAATAGAATCAGATTTTGTTATTAGGGTTTCAAATGATTCAAGACTTTGTCGATCGAGTTATTCGAGCTTGAACTCAACTCGAATACGTTGAAGCCGAGTTCATCGAGCTCTCAAACTGAGCTCGAATCAAATATGTTATCTAATCAGCTTTTCTCCTGGTTAATTAATAATATTTGAAATCAATAAGCAAGATTATACTTAGAAATATTCATCAAACAAAACCCTAGAAGCTGAAAATTTTGTTCTTAATTTTATGTGTAACAGGTGAATTTTTTGCTTTTATATGGGACTTACAAAAATGGTTTAGGATTTCGGGTGAAATTTGAATTAGAAAAGGTTTCTAGATAATCTGCTCGTTGAGGTAGAGGTTTAAGAATTTATGACAGGAGCCCGCCAAGGTGGAAAGAGGTTGATGAGACTAATCATTGAAGCTACTGGTCAAGGAAGCCGATTCACTTTTCTTTTTCACAAGGATCCCCATGTGATGGTGCATATGACAGAGCAAGAAAACGAGAAAGAAAGAAAGTAAGCAAGAATCAAGAACGAATGAAGAACGAATGAAGCAAGAAGCAAGAAGTAAGAACGATCAAGACCCGTGTTGTTCGATCCGGGAAAAGAGCAAGAGAAGCAGTCTTGAAACGGGTTAATTTGCAAATTGAAGGGGTGAATGTGAACAAACAACGAGGGTGATTGTTTGTCTTAATCATGTTTTTACCAATGTGAAGTGCAAGTTTGTAAGAATATGAGTCTGGTTAAGTATTTAAGTAGGATTAGTATTGAGTTTATTTTATAAATACAGGAGCATTTATTAGTTTCAATGTGTGTCGAGTTTTATAATAGAAGAAAGAGTAAATCTTGGTTGAGATAAAAAATCTCGTGTTTGATTTTGGGCGTGATTTCCAACAATAACTAAACATGAGCAAATTGTATATATAGATGAAGAGTACTCACAAGAATATCAAACGATTCGAATCTTGATCTAAACCAAGAGACGAATGAGCTAATAGAGGCTCGATTGGATATGTCAAGCTGACAAAAACTGACATTATGGTCGAGTCCAAGAGCCTTTAGCGAATCCATGGCGTCTAACCCTTTGGACCGATCTCGAGCAGTGAGCACAACAGTTAACCCTAACTTAGCGAACTGTTTAACCAACGCGTACCCAATACCCTTGTTGGCCCCGGTGACAATTGCTACCGTGTCCTTGGACCACCATTTGGCGGTCGCGGGGTGGGGAATGGGTGGCTGCTGCCGTGTAGTTGATAATGCCATGATGGAGTCACCAGATGGGAATGTGGGATCAATTATATATGTAATAAATTGATAACCACTAATGCGTGTATATATATAGGTATGAACATATATGTATAGAATTGACCAGCATGTCGTAAGATGGGATCAGCCTCTTAAGTTCCAGACTTTTGGAAGTAGTAAAGTATTTATATTTTAAATAAAAAATAATAAAGTTATATCTTTTATTGCAATATATAATTATCCTCGCGTGGGTATATATTACTAGTTATAAAAATTCTATAGGTTTACGTAGGGGGGAATCCATATTTAACTATTCAGGTAAAATAAAAAAATGAGTTTATAAAGTTCATGCATTTATATATAAATATGATTAAAGGTTTAAAGTAAATATATAATTTAATATATTCTACTTTCAAGACTTGCCTAACTATCTTAAAGGGTGCTTAATTCGGAAGGTCGTGTCCTCGTTGAAGGGCATCAAATTTTAAAGGGTTGTTTTCTACATTTTATAAAATTTTATTATTTTAATATAAAATCATAAATTAAAAGTTTTTTAAAAGCCTATATTGTAAATTTATAATCAATTAATAAGTTTTATCTTCAAATTATTCTTGGGTTTGGTATAGATTGTGTTGATTAATATAATAGCAGTTGTGAAAAACGGGTAAAGTTGTTGAAGATAGGTTTTTTAAAGCTTGAATGTTTTTTTTTTCTTTATTTTAAGTTGCAATAACTAAATAGACATAAAAAACAAATCAAATCATAATTAATTTAAAAAAGAAATTTTAAAATGATCCTTTTAATTTATATAGGAAAGAATACTAAATTTCAAAGCCTAATGCCTTTTTTTATATACATATACATTAAAACGACAAATAAAATATCTTATTTATAATTTTAAAGAAACAACATAAATATGACATGCGATGAGACTTTGGAAACATATCATCTGACTATAAAAAAACCTTCTCATTTACATCGATGACAACTATAGAAAAGGGAAGCCTCGTTCAAAAGACCAAGATCGAGTTCAAAGAGGGTTTGCTTGTCTATATGCGTCACTCGTTTCCGTCTTTTCTTAAGCCAACCATGTTATGGGTTTCGTTCACCTTATATGTTCTTTCACAACGATATGTTGTATGTGTTGATTTTAATGTAACCCTATATAAACAATGTTATTGTTTTGTTGTTTGATGTTATTGTCTCATACAAACAATTCCATTACCACAATACAACATACGTGGTTTTATCATTTCAATGCAAGCAATGTGATAGTTCTTCATTAAATGTGATATTAACTCTAAATTGATAATGATATATGATTAGAGTTTATTTTTTGAAAGGCATATTTTTTTTTAACGGCGAACATTGAATGTTGTGACGTCGCACCCCCCGTCACATGGGAGAGTCTCGTCCAACTCCGGCCAATATGTTGTCTTAACCGAGCCCACTTAGCGTCAGAGTTTGAGAGCATCCAAGGAAAAATCTCACCTAATACGGCCCCTTCTTGGCTTGAGGGAGAGCCAAGGTTCGAACCCTGGATCGACGTGGGTAAAACCCAGATGCATCAGCATAAGAGCTAAACCTCATTTGCTTAGAGTTTATTATTAGAGAAAAAAAGAGAGTACAACAAAACAAAGAAAAATAAGACGATAAATAAAATCCAATATAAGAAAAGATATTTATCTTTGCCCTTTTGAAAATACCCTTCCCTCTCACCATTTAGTCTCCCTTCCATCAACTTTTCTTTTAATCTAAAATTTTTATATTGCAATAAAATTTATAACTAAACAAACTGATTCATAAAATTCACTTTGATTTATTATTAGACTTGTTATACATCCTAAAATTTTCCGGTCTTTTATGATAACTCACGATTGTATGTCATTGTGGCAGTGACGGACGCATGATTTTTTTTTATTGTGGTTAGTTTTTTTGGTGCTTGGATGTCTCTTAACTTGACGATTGAATTTCGTTTGGATTAGGTTAGGTTAAATAAATAATAATAATTTGTCATTGCAACCGGTAAAACTAAAGCTACAATGACAACTTTGAGATGATCATGACCACACAAAGGTATTGATACTATTTTTTTGTTTTTCACTTTAGTTCTCTGTTTAAATAAAAAAAGGAAAATGAAATGAAAATTTTAATATTTTAAAAGATAAACTCATGTATCAAATTTTAACTCATAGATGTCATTTTTATTTTAAGTTTTTCTCATACATGATTCTTTACGTTTTCTTTCATATACATGTGCATTCAATAAGTAGGAGAGAGTTTCAGAGAAAACCACGTAATTATGTCAAAATAGAGAAAATCACATAGTTATACGAATTCAAAATAAAGAAAACCAATAACATAATTTATAAATTATTTTTTATTTTAGTTGTTAAAAAGGTATTTAAGTATATATTACAAGAGAATGAGGAGTCTTACGTATACGTAACCCAATGTGTTACGTATACGTAACACTATGTCGAATGATCAGGAGTTGTTACATATACGTAATATTATGAGTTACGTATACGTAAGGCTATGTTACAATTTTCATTTGATCCATACCCCTATATGATCAAATAATTTATAAATTATGTTATTAGTTTCCTTGGTTTTTTTTAGCTTTCACATAACTATATAGTTTTCTCTAGAACCATTCTTAATAAGTACGTGTATACTCATATAGATATGCATTATATATAATAAGTTCAAGTATATTGAATATTGTACACATGTATATATAAATATACATACGTTTTCTCTAATCCATCTCGTTAAAAGTATACGAAATATTTTATTATAATAATTAAGGATTTTATTTATTAATCTAGTATTACATATTCGTGGACGGCGTAAATTACAAAGATCATGTGTGAATTTGTATTATTATATGAGATGGTTGTTCCCTGACACAAGCATTTAAACAAATAAGATGGGTATGGCCGGAACTAACCTTTCATTCTTTTTTTTGTTACATATTTACTTGTCGTGCAACACGCATGCGATTATAAAATTTACTGCAAGAAAGATTGAATTAAATAAATACATGTGTAATTAGTTTCGATTCTAGCCTTATTTTATTTTGCTAGAAGACTAGGATTTGGTAATTTTAATTCCATAGTTAATTGTAAAACCGTGTCTCATACTCGGCTTAATACCCGTCAGGTATCGATATGCCCGTTGAGATTTTTAAATACATTTCTTTTCCTTCTATATATTATAAAAATTTATGTTTATAACAACTACAATAAATAAAAAGATGATAAGTTTCATGCATATCATTATTGTAAAATGTTTAAAATATATAAATTTCATAATAATGTAAATCCCAAAAGATAAGTTTATACTTCATAACATACAAAATATAAATAATAACATCAAATACATATTGAATTGAAGAATTTAAGATTGAACTAATAAACAAAATTTAAATGAGTTTTGATTTAAGTATTATTTTATACAAAATATTTTATTTGACATAAATAACAATATAATTAAACGTCTCTATCATTGTGATACAAGGCAACAATTAAAGTATAAGGGATCGTAACCAAAGGACGAGAAGTTTAAATTAAGGTTATACTAGTCAAGATGTATTTATGTGCGTTAAACAAAAAGGAATTAAAAACATAACAATATAAATAATATTGATATGCAAGGTTCATACATGAATCCATATATTAATTTGTATTTATTAATGATTATTATAAAATCCTACTATTACAAATAGATTGTAAATTAACGAAGTGGACGTTCACTGAATCATTCATGAACCATTTGATAAAAGTCTCATTTATTTATTCCGAATGAATTTTAAACAATTTTTTACATTTAATTAAACAAACAAACATTAAATAAGTCCCTTATTTCATTTATGTTTGTGATGATTCAGATTTATGTGTGCGTGCGCACACTCATGCATGCGATGTATGTGTTAGTTTATATTTATCTTGCTTTGTTTGTGTCCTTCAACTACTTCATCTGTGTTCATTCGGCTTGTTTATGATTTAATTTAAGTATACATATAATTATTTAAACTAGAATATTAATAAAATTAAATATGTGTATTTAACAAACTTTGTAGTTGAAACCATTGAAGGAGACAAGTACGAAAAGGTGTAGTGGTCCTGGTTTTGAATACCGGTGCATACACATGAGCCCCATAGACACTAGTACTAAATTTAAAATCATTACAATTTACAACGTGTGTATATATATCAATAAACTAACCCCGGCATATTCTGTTGAAACCCAACCCTAATCTTAATTTATGTATATAGGGATGTTAATAAACTATTGAAATTGAACGAACCGTCTGAATCGAAACAAGTCGGCCGGATTGAAATATATACGGTTCGGTTTTCAGGTTGTTTAACACTTATTATTTATACTATTTGTCTAGAATGTGGTTTCCGTGAGGTAGTCTTCGGAATTTGAAGGAGACAAGTACGAAAAGGTGTAGTGGTCCTGGTTTTGAATACCGGTGCATACACATGAGCCCCATAGACACTAGTACTAAATTTAAAATCATTACAATTTACAACGTGTATATATATATCAATAAACTAACCCCGGCATATTCTGTTGAAACCCAACCCTAAATCAAACCCTAATCTTAATTTATGTATATAGGGATGTTAATAAACTATTGAAATTGAACGAACCGTCTGAATCGAAACAAGTCGGCCGGATTGAAATATATACGGTTCGGTTTTCAGGTTGTTTAACACTTATTATTTATACTATTTGTCTAGAATGTGGTTTCCGTGAGGTAGTCTTCGGAATTTCGTCGAAATACTTTCAGATTGGATTTTCGATAAGATTCTCGCTAGGCTTTACAGGTATTTGTCGGTGTGACCACTTTACCGACATATATTCCGTCGATAAACCTTCTATAAATGGTTGCAACCGGTTGTTTCTAAAAAACACCACAAAAGGCAAATGTTTATATTTTGTATAAATATTGAATATGGTAACAATGAAGTCTCTTAATCCTAAAAAAAACAACCTCCATGTATTTAAAAAATGGCATATCGTTTAATGGAAGTGGGCTGTGAGAAGAGTTATTAATATGATAGATCATTGTTAGTGAGTTTGATAGAATTAGTGGTGCAGATCGTTGTATTGGTGGTCTCGGAATGTAGAGCGACAATCAGATCTACTGTGCGCGCACATGTAAATATTATTATTCAGATTTTTCACCCACGACCAACAATAGTGACTCGTGAGCTCACATATAAATATAAGGGAATATGTCCCACGTGTTGCCCACGTATAGCCATGGGCACTCGCATGTGCTCGCATATAGAGTTCAGAGAATGTGTAATTAAATAGTGGTGGTCTACATCATGGAGATCAGAGAATATTGTAATATAATCTATTTATGAGATCTTAAAATAAAATGTAATTCGTGTAACCACACACACAAACACACACGCACGCACGCACGCACAAATATATAAAGTTTTAAAGACATAGGATTTTTTGGTGCGAAACGTAAGAAGGATTTTGAAGTGTTGATCTAGAAAATCAATGGTTAAGATCAAAGATAATTGTTTTAATCGTGAAAAGATTCTGAAAAGGGTAAAATTAGAATAGCCTACTTTTGTTGACTTTTTACAAGTTCCCTAATTTTTTTTAAAACAACCATAATTTTTTATAGGACATTATTTTTTTTTAAAGTTACACCAAAAAATCAAGCATTTTAATTTGAGTATAATCTTACTATACTTTTATTGAAAAAAATGATTTTTTTTTAAATGTCGATTTGCTGTGCGTAAACCATGCGTGATTACATGATTATGGTCATGTGTATAACATGCGTGATTACGTGATTATGGTCATGTATATAACATGCGTGATTACGTGATTATAGTCATACGTTATTATAAAGCATGCGTGATTATAACGCGGATGCATTTACCACTCGCCCACTGAACACGTGTAGCATGTTGGTGCCTTGGTACGCTTCGTACGCTAAAACCCTTTTATACAATAACCGGACCATATATATATATATATTTATATATTTAGTTTGTTTGTTAAAACCTATTTGTTAATTGGTTTGGTATGATATGCATGTGTTCTAATCAACTCAGTGACAAGTTAATTAAAAGGCTCGTTAATGTCTTGTTAGAAGATATGTCAACATATAATGTTGGAAATCCAATGGTAATCACCGTCAATTGCTACCCTAAACATATGTTCTAACCAATCTAAAAACATATTACAAGGCCCATTATATTTTTTTGCAGAAATTAAATTTTTGTTAGGACGGCTTTTTCATGTGTTAAAAACTCCAAAGAAAATTACGTAAAAATGATTTTTTTACATGGAAAAATGAGTTTTTTTATAAGTTTTTCATATGTGAAACACATAGTTCTCCTGTTTTTTATTTTTTTATAGTTCCCCAATAAACCTCCCTCTCTCTCTCTATATATATATATGTGTGTGTGTGTGTTGTGTGATATTTAGAGCATGTGGTATACCCAAGTGAGTGATGGGTGAGTGAGGGGAAAAGTGGTTGCCACGTGACGCCACGTCATTTTCTTCATTTCTCACACCACACTCACTTGGCAAGGGAAAATACCCAAGTGAGTGAGTGTGGTGTAAGCATTAAATGCATTTTATAATTTTTTAATAAAATTATATATTAATTTGTATTAAGAAAATTACATTAAATATGAGAAGTGCATTTTAAATTTTTTTTGAATATCCTGGTGTTGTATTTCTTGATGGTTTTTTCGTTTTTGATCTTCGTCAATTTCTTCGTAGGTTGGCTCCTCTTCATAAAGTTGTAGGAGAATGGTATGATTATTTGTGTAATTTATAGGTAAAGGAGATATATATTTATAGTGGGTTATTAAAAAGTTTTTTTTTAACTTGACCGTTGGCCAACGGCCATATTACCGTTTAAACATTGAAATGAGTGTCTCCTCTACGTGAAGTTCTTCACGGCAAGCACTCACCACCCCTCTCACGAAAACGAGGGGGCGGTGTGCCAAGGGGGCTCACGGCGTGAGGGTGCTTCACGGGCGGTGGTCACGCCACCATACCTCATGCTCTTAGAATACATTTAGTTTGGATACATATGATATTTAAGAAGTTTTATAGAGATATATATATATATGGTAATTAGAGTTTGATTTAATATATATGCTATTTAGAAAGTTATATAATGATGTATACAATTTCTCCCTTTCAAAGTTTGAAAGTTAAAAACTTTTTGTAGCACTTTCGCGTCCTCATGTCACGTAAGTTACTAAATATCGTTCAATCCTAATGATAAACTCAATAATACATTTGTTCTTGTAATTGTTCTTGCATTTTCAAATTTTGTCCCACTTTTTACACTAATATTTAATAACTAAATTATTTATTTTTATAAACTGTATATATTTTTAATATAACATAAATAAATATAATAAATTATATTTAAATACAAGAAATTGAACGACGTTAAAACATTATGGTTGACCAATATATTTTTATTATTAAAAAAAAAAAAAAACCATCGACTCCCTTTTTTCGAATGTTGCACGTATCGACATCATCACCATCGTTACCACCCACCAAACTCCTCTGTCTCCTCCCAATTACTCCTCTCAATTCTCTACAAAATACCTTTATAATGTATCACACCATCTAAATAAGGTGTGATACATTGGAAAGGTATTTTGTATGACACCATCTATTAGGGTTGGTGGTTAAGTGTTAGAGGAAAATCCTTTAGAAACACCAAGGTTTGAGGAGATCATGGGTTCAAGTCCCACTTCGACAGTAATAAAGAAATTTGTCTTTCAAAAAAAATTTTCAATAAGGTTCGAGTGACCCAAAACGAGATCTACAAACCCTAAAATATGAACCGAGGTTCGAATTGAAGACCCATCAAATGATATATTTGAACTCTAAACAAGATACACCATCTAAATCAATCATCGATCTCCATTCCTCATTATCATCGTCAAAAGGCAAATCATCTCAAATTTCTTCGTTTTAGTGAGATTATTAGTTTGAGATCTTTGACATGACGTTTGAATTTGATTAACTATTTTATGTTTTTTGAGCATACTAAAAAATGTAACGAGAGATCGCGGTGGTATGTGATGGTTCTTGTTGAAGATTGTGGTAGGGTGGACTGAGGATAGTGCTTGGTGGTGAGTTTTTATAATTTATTTTTTGAACTTTTAAGTATAAGAGGTATAACATTAATTTTACATAAACTTAAATGATAGTTAGTGAAAATGACCAAACTGTTACAATTGAGTGAACAATGTGGATATCGTTTCTAAAAGGATAAAATCAAAACCGTAATATAACCATATCTCATGGACCATCCGTGTAATTAACTCTCGACTCTTTTATTTTTAGTTAAGATTAAAATTATTATCCATTTCACGGGCTATCGAGTCTACCAATCGGTCTATTCATTTTACCTTAGTTTTTTATTTAATTTACATGTTAAAAAATCAATCTAACCAACCAGATAAATAAACTAAAGTAGGACGTCTAATCCTTTATTCTTATGAGGTAAATCGTTATTGCTACGTTGATTATTATTTTGTTGCACAATAAAATAATTGTTTTATTGTAATACATTCTCGTGAATTTGTCCAAATAAGTCAAAGTTCATGAGTTGGATTCTATCTTCAATAAACCATTAATTCAGACTATTGTCTGAATAAGGGGCTGTTTGGTAGCATTTTATGATCATTAAGAGGCTACTTCTTAATGGTTCAAAGCCTCTTAATGATTAAGAGGTAAAGAATCATGTAACTTGTGAGTATTTACCATTAATATGTTAACTTTTAACCATTCAGACTTAAGGTTACCTTTTAATAACATTAAGTCAACTCTGGTCCACTTTTTGGAAATTTATTACATAAAACAACTTTGATTTAGTTATATAGTTTTATTTTATTTTGAACAAGTCTAGCAAATAAAACAAAATATTTAAGTAAAAAAGAAAATGAATCAAAAGTTATTTAAAGTATATTCACAAGCATATACACCATTTGTAATTGTTTTATTTTAATTTTTATATCATTATTATAGTAATTCAATTAATGTTTGGGGGGTGTTAAACACGATAAGTTCATGGGTTGATGAGTTAAGCCCAAAAATACTTTCATATTCATCTATTCACACGAACACGATATGTATAATTCGTAAAAGTTATATTAAAATTATCTTTTGTATACTATTTTTCTAAAGTTAAAAATTTACATCTAGATGCATCTATAAAGTAATTGTATAACTTGATATTTATTTCTCTTTTAACTTTTGATATTAAATTACACAACCATTTTAAGTTAGGATTATTGGATTTTAATAATCCCACCTTTTACCAATTGGCCGATAATAATCCCAACTGAGAATATTCTTACCACTGGTCCCTACTTTCAAACTATTTTTTTACATTGGACCCCCCGTTAAAAAAACTTAACGCCGTTAGAGTTTATATGACGTGGACATCTGCAAACCGCCGGAAAGTCGAGCCAAGCTAGCAGTGGTCTCGTGGTGGCTTTTGAAATTGGCTCTGGTGGTGTTTAACTGGTCTCGTGGGTCCGGAAAGTCCAAACAGAGAAAACGGTGGTGTTTAACGAGACCAGTTAAACACCACCAAAGCCAATTTCAAAAGCCAACACGAGACCATTGCTAGCTTGGCTCGACTTTCCGGCGGTTTGCAGATGTCCATGTCATATAAACTCTAACGGCGTTAAGTTTTTTTAACGAGGAGTCCAATGTAAAAAAATAGTTTGAAAGTAGGGACCGGTGGTAAGAATATTCTCAGTTGGGATTATTATCGGCCAATTGATAAAAGGTGGGATTATTAAAATACAATAATCCTTTAAGTTATAACATAAAAAAGGGCATACCCGGTGCTTGACTTAGTTCTCGCATTTGCGCAGGGTCCGGAGAAAAGTCGTATCGCTTCGCGATCTGATATACGTAGTCTTACCCTGCACTTTGTGCAGGAGGTTGTTTCCACGGCTTGAATCCATGACCTCAAGGTCAAAAAGCAGCAACATTATCAATTGCTCAAAGGCACGCCCTCCAAATTATAACATAAAACACATTTTAAAAAAGTTTATAATACCTTTTAAAAAGCTTATAAAATTAAATGGGTTAATCCGTGAACCCAAACACGACCGTTGAACTAAAATTGTTTTTGGATTTAAATTGAAGCTGACACAAACTCGTTTAAACTAAAATTAAATACCGTTGGCCATTTGGTGCAATGGTAGCCCCAAAACTTCCCATAGCGGCGGTCTTGGGTTCGAATCCTGGCAACAGCAAAAAAGGGTATGTGGCCAGGTCAGGGGGTTTACCTAGTTGGGGGGTTCCTCCTGTGATGGGCTGCCCTAGATGTTCTAGGTGTTGACCCGGGGAAACCCAATTATCCTAGAATATCGGGTGTTGCCGTTAAAAAAAATACTAAAATTAAATTGATGAATACTATACTAGCTAGGTATGTCGTACCCTTAATTAATAATCACACTCTTAACAAATTTATGCATAACAAATTCAAAAAAAAAAAAATTATAGGTAAACCTAAGCCTATACAAAAATATTTTCCATTTGCCACTTTTTATAATTTATTAATTTGGATTGCTTTTCCATTGACGATTAAGACTAGAATATTTCCATGAAATGTGAAATGATTGAAGACTTTGAAGAAGAGTCAAAGCCACATGTGATATGATTGAAGACTTTGTTTAGTAGATAATCTTTTTTTTTTTCTTTTTTAATTTCAGTAGAGAATCTCTTCACCACCTTAATTTATCTATACATGGGAAGTAATCAAATTAAGGTCATATTTGGGATTACTTTTTGAGCCAAGTTAAAGGTTTGTTTGGGTAAACTAAAAGAAGATAAAAAAAATAGAAGCAAAAAGGAGTTTTCAAAAAGTAAGTGAAACTTACTTTTCAAAACTACTTATTAACTTTTTACAAAAGTTAATAAGGAGTTTTCAAAAGTAATCCCAAACATGCCCTAAAGAAACTTCCATATTTCTCAATCAATTAACCTTTTATTATGAATAAATTTATATTTTTTTTATAAAGGGTAACTCACACACACCATCTGATCTGATCTTACTTTTAAATTTACACTTTTTTATACATCACTATGTTAAAATCTCGTGTATTACACGGGCTGAATAAATATAATATTATATATTAAGTAATAAAAATTTTATTTTTAAAAAAATCGTGTTTTACACGGGTTGAAAAAACCCGTGAACTACAATATAACCTGTTAACACATACACTCGTCAAAATATGTCAGGAGATTTATTTATTAATATAATATAAAGATTAATATTTTCTTTAAAAATATATTATTATTAAAAGATAGAAGTGTATTTAATAAGAGAGATAGACGGAAAAAAATGATGAGAATGAATATGGAGGCGACACGTGACATGAAAAACTTATATTTATTATATAGTATAGATGAGACTTAACCCTTAACGACTTGGAGAGTGATGCATTTCCTACACAGGCGCTTGACGAATAAATTTATATTATGAATAAATTTATATAATAATCCTAGCTTAACCCTTAACCGTTGCTTCACTTTGGCTCGGATAACCAAGTTTGGTCAGGATGACCAAGTCTGGTGCAGATGACCAAAATTGCCACCGATCTTCAATCATTTCTAAATATCAATTTTAAGCAACCTTTAGCAATTTTTCACCTTCGAATCAGCTTAGCCAGGGGCTGCCACCCCTAGGACCCTGCTAACCAAGGGCGATACCCCTGGACCCCCTTTGGTCATTGGACTTCGCCCCTTGAAAAAACAAGATGTCTTTAGCACAAAAAATCACAAGATTCTCAAACAAGTGTGCACTCCGCACTTAGCTACTTGTTTGGTGTTTCATTATGACTTCTTATTTGGTCATTAAGTAAATCCAACTACAAAAAATAGCTAGATGACATTAAAATCACCAACAGTTTTAAGCGTCGGAGAATAGAAAATGTGAAGCGAGCTCAAGAAATTCCATTGGGAGTACCTAGGCATGATTGCTATAAAAAAAAGTCGGACGCTCCAATGTAACAAAACTCAATTGCTTGTGAAAACCTGAGACTATATGTTTTTCTTAAAAGATTGTTTAACTAAAAATAATATTAATCTTAATAGATCTATGTCTCCAACCATGTATACAGGACAAATTTGGTTTTTAAAAAAGATTTTTAAACAAAAATAAAACCCAGTCCCATGTATTCAACTGGTCAAATAGCTAGAGCTCGGTTGTTTTTGTAAACCGGCCACAATGCCACCAAATAGGCAAATGGAGATCGACCGGCTTCTTCCAAGTAGCCAGACATTATGTGTGGTTCTCAAATAGAACATGGTTGGTTATCAAAACCCGGGTTCTATTATAGGGCGAGATTAAAGTGGTTGGATTGGTCTATATATGGTGTAAGTTTGATGTAATTCGTAAAATAAAACTTGGTGTAATTACTGGACACTAGTTTTTGCTAGTCCCGCTTTTATGTTTTAGTTAATAGGCGGAATTACATATATCCCTCTATTTTAAAACCTAATTACATATATACCTAACCTAAAATTTAAATTACGTATATCCCATTATTTTAACACGTGAATTACATATATCCCATTATTTTAAAACTTAATTACATATATACCTAACACAAAACTTAAATTACATATATCCCCTTATTTATAAATAGATTATGACAAAAATAACATTTTAAGCTTACAAGAAAAACACACGACTGTTCTGATTCTCGAACCAGCGATACGACCTTCTGATTCAAACCTAACCGGCGATTTTTTCTAACCAGCGATCGGTGATTTCAATCCATCGATCCTAGCACGTCGGTTGATTCCAAGTCGGCTGATTCCATCGATACGACCTTCTGATCTAAGTCGGCTGATTCCGACATGTGCATTTTTTTGCGATTCCAACATCCAAACAGGTCGGTTAATTCATGTTATCGAGTTTATATTGTTTCAAATGTTTTGTGATTCCAAATCCAACATCAAAACTTTGGCACTTATTATGTACATTTCGGTGATTGTCGGAAAAAAGGGGTAAAAACCGATAAGAAAAGGCAAAAAAAAAATTAATTAAAAACGGAAATAAAGGCAAAAAAAAAAGTAAAAACAAAAAAAATGTAAAAAAAACTAGTTAAAATGATAAATTTGAAAATTTTAAGTTTTAGTAAAAAAAAGGGTAAAATAGTCGTTCTATAACTTATTTTTAATAAAATAAATCAAAATTGGTATATTTGATATTTTTAGTTTTAAGAAAGGGATATATAAAATTTATATTTTGGATTAAGTATCTATGTAATTTATGAAGATTACGGGAATATATGCAATTGTTTCCATTTCTTTGCTCAACATCTAACCAAATATTAGAAAAATTTAGGACCAAATTATACCTACCATCTTTGTATCTTTATAACCAACATCAATTATTTATAGTTTCAAATTTCAATTCTCATAACATTCATAAATAGATGATATCATTATCTATGAGGTTAAAAACACATGACGTACAGTGGTTTATATAACTTGAATTTTTTTTCATTGATAACGTTTTTTAATATTTTGTTGTGGTTTTCGTTGTAAAGAAAATTGTTGCAACTGTCAAAAACATTGATTCTAAAGTTTTAAAATCAACTTCAAGAACATAGAACTAAACACAAACAGTTGTTATTTCATTTATCATATGTTGAGCTTAAAGATTATAATAAACTTTAACTTAATTAATACTAGCTTAGGACCCGTGTAATACACACGGGGTGAAAAATATCAATACATAAATTTATTAAATCTTTATGTATATATTTTACAGGTGTAAAAATATATTACATATGCTAAAGATAGAAAACAAAATTCAAAATATGTAAAATTAATATATAATTGAGTTTCAAAAATACGTTAATTACTATTTAATGTAATTTGACTTTTATTTACTATTTGATTGAAAATAAAAGTTACATAATTAGATTTTAAAATTTCCTATAATAAGTGATAATTTAAAATAAATGTGTTTTATTAGTATTATCTTTAGAGATATATTATTATTAAAAGATAGAGATGTATTTAATAAGAGAGAGACGAGAAAAAAATGATGAGAAATAACATGGAAGCGACACGTAGAATGAAAAAACTTTTATTTATTATATAGTATAAATATAGATGTTATGTAACAATTTGTTTCTTTATATGTTATTGAAGAGGTTATTTATTGTAGAGATACTAAACTTTATATTAAATGGAAAACGTTATTTTCTATTTCATTTCAATTTTTAAGCTTACCAAAATCCATATTTATTTTATTAATTAGGTTAGAAGCCACTTTATTACATGAGTTAAATAAAGAAAATATTAAATAGTTAACGAAGATGTTTATCAGGTATTTATTAGGAAATATTAATAAGCGATAAAAAGAATCTTGGGCTTATAGAATTGTGACACGTAGCATTACCAGTTACTTATTTATTAGGTATAGATTAGTATAAAAATCATGTCAACTATTACGTTTGATATGAACCGAATAGGTAATTAGAGAGGAAGAAGAAACAGAAAAATATTTAGGAAGAATCAGACTCAAATCATTTTTATGCTTTCATCTAATCATGCTACTTATGGGTGGAAGTAAATTCATACATAAAATTGTTTGCTAATTTAAAATAGTAGAAAAAGAAAGTCAGGAGATTAGATTGGTGTACTAAAACCTTAATTTTCTTGTGAATTATAAGCTTCTTAAGTTAGGTTCTTATTTGCTTTATGTATGGCATTTCCTGTAAATTGTTGTGTTTGTTATTTTCATAACGGGAACTAAAACAAGCTGAGAATCTTTGCTGTTTGTAAGCAATTTCCGAAGTTTACTATTTTTTTAGTTGCTTACTGCCTGATTATTGAATTATTTATGTTGCCTTTTGCTTTTGAGTTTTGATGAAACTAAAGTTTTTTAGGGAAGATAAGACAAATGTTGGGTTCTGCTGCGACGAGAGAGATTTTGATCAGGTTATGGTTGAGTTCTTCTACTTGATCTAAACACACAACTAAAAACATATAAGTTTAATCTGGAAAAGGCCCCAGATTTAAAGTCCGCTTTAGGCCTCTAAAAATGTTAAGCCGCCCCTGGAGATGACAAACGAAAGCTATCACTAATCTCACTACTAAGACCCACTAATGACCCACCAACTAATAGATAATTAGGAAATGACCCACTAACTAATAGAGAATTAGGAAATGACCACTACATGAATTAACTAATATGCTTGTGCATGGCAACATGGGGATGGCACGTATCACGTTTATCTTTCCATCCTTATAATAATTGAAAACCTAGTTTTCAATTGCATTCCACCTAAAATTTTCATGTCAGTCGAATTTTTATGAAGAGAAAAATTAGTATAATATATAAATATGACTTATGTGATATGCCAATTATTTTTTTGAGGATTTACTTACTTTTGGCAAACATGACGACTTACTTACTTTGACACGCATCACGACTTACTATGCACAATGAAACATGTCTGAGCACCTCCATCATTGGATATAACAAACACGTCATATCAGCTGTCATCTCAGATTTCACTTATCTTTTAAAAACATTATTTTTACTTCAACACTACATTTTTTTCCAAACAATCATTCTTTTTTAATAAAACAATAATTAAATATACGTGTGACCCGCCATTTCACGTTTGCAGGCGTTTGGAATTCCAACAACTACAAAAACAGGCATTTGCTACTGACAAAATCGGTCGCAAATTTTTCTACGGATTAGCTACGAATATAGTTAGCTACGGTATTCTGTCGCAATCGAAATCCATAGCAAATTCCATCACAAATCAAGAAAATTAATATTATAATATATGTTAATAAAGCCGGTAGCAAAATCCGTAGCAAATATATATTAAAAAAAATAATTAAAATAATTTAGGAAAAGACGTAGCAAAATCCATAGCAAAATCGAGAAAACAAATACTAAAAAAATATTTTAATATTATCGGTAGCAAAACCCGTAGCAAATCTGACAAAATAAATATTCATGACATAGTTTAATAAAGTTCGTAGCAAAATCAATAAAATAAGTATTAAAAACAATTAAAACTAATTAATAAAATGTACATCAAAATCGAGAAAATAAATTTTAAAAAAAGGATTATTGTATTTTAATAATCCCACCTTTTACCAATTGGCCGATAATAATCCCAACTGAGAATATTCTTACCACCGGTCCCTACTTTCAAACTATTTTTTTACATTGGACTCCTCGTTAAAAAAACTTAACGCCGTTAGAGTTTATATGACATGGACATCTGCAAACCGCCGGAAAGTCGAGCCAAGCTAGCAATGGTCTCGTGTTGGCTTTTGAAATTGGCTTTGGTGGTGTTTAACTGGTCTCGTTAAACACCACCGTTTTCTCTGTTTGGACTTTCCGGACCCACGAGACCAGTTAAACACCACCAGAGCCAATTTCAAAAGCCACCACGAGACCACTGCTAGCTTGGCTCGACTTTCCGGCGGTTTGCAGATGTCCACGTCATATAAACTCTAACGGCGTTAAGTTTTTTTAACGGGGGGTCCAATGTAAAAAAATAGTTTGAAAGTAGGGACCAGTGGTAAGAATATTCTCAGTTGGGATTATTATCGGCCAATTGGTAAAAGGTGGGATTATTAAAATCCAATAATCCTTAAAAAAATAATGAAGATGGAAAAAGGTCAATTTTGGTACTTCAAAAACAATATTTATTAATCAAAGACAAACTTGGTCACTTTTAATCAATTATGTATAAGATTCGTCAACTTTAGGTGAAGCAAGGACACTATTGATTAATCAAAATTACTAATTGGTAAATCAAAGACACTAATCAATCAATCAAAGACAAACTTAGCATCTTATTGCCAATCATGTAAATGGTTTATACAATAAAAACATATTAAAACTTAATATGACACAATAATTTTAATCATGTCATATCAAGAACTATCACGACTCTTAAGACCCAAAATGTCTTATTAAGACATGTTTGACACATTGCAAATCATTAGAATCTATCTTAGACAATCAAAGTCAATATTGGCACATTAATACATGTGTTGCCCTTATAACTAATTACGAACTAATTTAACTATTATAAATAAAATCTAACATTTTAAGACCAAAGAGTACCTAATAAAGCCCATCATACTCCATTATACCCCATTACGACTCTTACAAACCAATATAACCTATTGAAGTTTATCATGCCTCATTAAGAGCTACCTCATTAAGAGCTACTAGAACTCTTAGAACCTAATATAGTATATTAATACACATATGACCCATCATAACACATTATAACATAACATGACTTCTTAAAATCCAATCTAACTTGTTAAGACCTAATGTGACCTATTATAATCCAATAAGGCCCGTCATGACCCATTAAAAGCTATTATAACTCTTAAGAGCAAACACAACTCGTTAAGACATGTATGACTCATTATAACTTATTACGAACTTCGTCAATTATGGTCAATCATGGACAATCGTGGATATATTTACAGACAATCATAAATTTATACAAATCATTGTCAATAATGAACAATTTTGGGGCAATTATAGTGAATTAGGGTTAATATTTGTCTATGATGATCATATATGTACGATACTAGGCTCATTTTGTCAGTTAGTGTTAGTTAGTGTCAATTATGGTTACTATTTGTCAATGATGATCATATACATGATCAATTAGGCTCATTTTTCAATTAGTGTCAATTAGGGTGACTCGTGGTCAATTAGACTCAATTATGGAGGTTAGGGTTAAGTAGTGCCATATTGGGCATTGGTAGTTAACCATAGTGAAAATATGGGTGTATATAACCTATTATGACTCGTTATGTCAATAGTTCCATTTGTTATTATATACTTAACACTAGGGGCATGAGGTATACCGACGTGAGAGCCCATGTGAAGGGCGTGGAACACCTCCCCTTTCGTGGCGTGGGGTGGTTGGGTGGGTTGGGGGGTGAGTTATTGGCGTGAGCCCACTCACGGCACATAAACCTATTTTTAATCATTAATTAATATTTAATATAAATATTTAAACCCATAAACCAATTTTTAACCATTGAAAGCCTATGCTAACACCGCTCACACTCACACATGTATACTCCTCCCATATGAGAGTCGTGTGAGAAACCTGGACGAGTAAGGTGGCGCCCACGTGTCGTGCATTTTTTGCTCACACCACTCACACTCATATGGGTATATCTGATGCGCTTACGATATCAATTTTGTTTTTATGGGAGATGGAATTATAATACTTGAAATATTGACATAAAAATAAAACACGAAATAATTAACATTAAAATAAATATAATATTGAAGGAGAATACAAATGAATGAATGATTCTTGAAACTTCAAAAAATAATAATAAACGGATAAAAAAAATTAAATACTAACATTAAACTAGTGAAAATAAAATAAAATAAAATAAACAAGGGAATGAAATGATCGTGGATGACCCCCAAATCCTCCGTTATGTGCACGTAACCAACACGTTGATTTTCCTAAATTGAGTTTCCTTTTGAAGTTTGAATATAATTTAGGTAAGCTTGTCCCATTGTGAACTTTTTGTAGAACAGAGTACCAATAGATCAATAGCCATTTACGTGTCCCATTAGTTATTGTTTTGTTGAATTTGTCCATTGGATATGATTTATTAGTAGATCTGTATTTTCATAGTTTGTGATTTCCACCATGTAAAAATGAACAAGTATTTGGGCCGCATTTTGCAATTAATATGAGTGATGTGTATAAAAACCATTTAAATGCAATTCCAACTAGTAAAAATGTACTCGACATAAAAAAAACCATAACAATGCAATTCCTAACTTGTGAAAATGCACTAGACATAAAAAACCATAACAATACAATTATATTAAACTCCATAGCTTGGAATGTATTATAATAGGTGTAGATGGTTCATATTTTGATGTAATAGCTTATATTGAGTTATATGTGTCTGTAATTTGTTAAAACGGGTAATAATTTATTTGGTATTAATGTGTTGTTAAGGGTATTATGCTAATCTATTCTTTATAGGTGCAACGGTTGAAGGAACAAATAGCAGAGTTTGAATGAGATATAGTAGAGAAGCAAGCTATGATGGAGAAAATTGAAGAAAATGCGTGGTTATACGCTGAAATGAATGAGATGTTTTACAATCTATGTCATAAAACCTGCCACAAAACTTTCCACAAGTTAAGATATGTTTTTGTTGGTAAACACTATAGCTCAACACTTCATAAAAAGTCCAAAATTTTATAAAGAGTAAACTTCAGTTTCCATCCCTGAGGTTTGAACCAAACTTCAGGTTTCGTCCCCTTGTAACACATATCATCCCTGACGTTTTATGTTTTAACAGTTTCCGCCTCTGGTCCTTAACTCCGTTAAAATTTATGTTAGTTTTTATATCAAATTACTAATATACCCCCTTCTTCTTCTTCAAACATCAGACCCCCTCCTTCAAGACTTCATGTCTCTCTCTACACTTCCATCAAAACCCTAGATCCAGCAACCAATGCCTCCGTCGCTCACATATCAGGCAACCAAAGCCATCATCTCTCACATATCCGGCAACCATAGCTACTGTCGCTCACATATCCGGCAACCAAAGCCACCATCGTTCACAGATCTGGCTTCCTTTAATTCAGTTTGCTTGCCGGTCCAGATCAAATAAATGGCTAGAGGATGACGAAGAGGTTAGAGTGGTGGTAGCCGGTGGTGACGTCGATTTGCCGATTCACAACCACCTCGCTGGCCGAATCAAATAAACGGCTAGAAAAAGATGCCCTCGTCTTCATCCCTACCCTGATTGCTTTCCAGTTTTGAAACGTTTCTTGTTGTTATATTTCTTGTAATGTTTGATTTTGATTATGGATTTGATGTTAGTTTTGTGGTTTTGAAGTTAGAGTTTTGGTTTTGGGATGGTGGAGGGACCGGCTAGTCCAGGCGGTGAGAGCCACGAGAGTGGGGAGCTGAGCCCTAGGTCGTTGAATGTTCGAGAACAGGATAGGTTTTTGCTGATTGCGAATATTAGTCGGATTATGAAGAAAGGGTTACCTGCTAATGGCAAGATGTCTAAGGATGCGAAGGAGACTGTTCAGGAGTGTGTTTATGAGTTTATCAACTTTGTCACCTGCGAGTACGTGTATGCTTGATTGTGTTCAAATTCTTATGTTTGTGTGTTTGGATTCGTGTTTTTGGGGTGTTTGGATGTGTGTTTAAACTGTTAGTTCTTTTTGGTACAAGCAATTGGTTCTGATTTTATGATTATTTAGAGTGAAATAAACTGATTTGGGTAAAAACGTTTTGTAAGAGGACCGGTTATCGTCACTAGCGAGTATGTGTATACTTGATTGTGTTCAAATTCTTAGGTTTTTGGGTTTTTTTAGCCTTGGTAATTATTAATTAGTCAGCAGTTTTTGGTGGTTGAGGTGAGTTAAGGATGAAGAAGAAGATGGAGCTAAGGACATATTAGTAATTTGATATAAAAACTAACAGAAATTTTAACGGAGTTAAGGACCAGGGACGGAAACTGTTAAAACATAAAACGTCAGGGATGATATGTGTTACAGGAGGACGAAACTTGAAGTTTGGTTCAAACCTTAGGGACGAAAACTAAAGTTTACTCTTTTATAAAAAACCTAATACTTTATAAAAAATCACTTCATAAAAAATCCAAAATTTTATAAAAAATCTAACACTTTATAAAAAAAATCCCCACATTTTATTAAAGGTTTAGGGTTTAGGGTTTAGGGCTAAAGCCCAAATGTTTTATTAAAACCCAATACCTCAAAGTCTCAATTCTCAAACCCAACTTACCCAAGCGGCCGGCCAAGAAAAAAGACAAAGAGCGGGAACTGTGAGAGCCAAAGACCGACCACTCGACCAGCCGCTCGACCTGAGCTGAGACCACTGCCCGGCGCTGCCTCCGCCAAACCCCGCCTCCGCCTCGCCAGTCGCATGTTACCGTAAAAAAAAATTGTATACATGAAAGTACGGTCAATTTTTTTTTGTTTCATTAACATGAAAGTACGGTCAAATTTTTTTCGTTACCCCTGAACTTTTGTTCTAGATCCGTCACTGACGGAAGTTATAAAACATTTTAAGGTATCCTAACTTGTATTAAGAAAAAAAAGTAAGAGAGCAAAATAACAATTAAACAAAGTTTTCTTTTTTAAGATTATGTTTGCCACTATCATTTCCTAAAAAAAGTCTTAGCTGGTTAGTTAAGTTAGTGCTAGTCATTTTTTAAATATAAATTAATGGTTAGTTAAGTTCCTAGTGCTAATCAATTTTTAAATATAAAATTAATTTATAAGTCCTCTCATAAAGTTTCAATACCATTTAATTATGAATATCCAATTTTATTAAAAATTATGAAATTATAGAAGTCCCAGAGATGTCATGTTAAAACCATAAAAAATTTATGAGTAAATTACACAAATCGTCCTTTATGTTTATACTTTTTTTTTTTTTTCAGATATCGTCCTTTAGCCAAAAAATTGACAGAGATCATCCTTTACGTTTACAAATCTTGCACGTTACGTCCTTTGATCCTAAACCAGTTAAATTTTTTCGTTAAGTTTGGTCACGTGTAAGGCACATGAGGGTACTTTGGTGTTTTTACCCATATATATAAAAAAAACAAAAAAGTTAAAGCATATAACCCAAAAAACTCTCTCTTAACAGACACACACTCTTTCTCTCTCAACTCTCTCTCTGATCTGGTGCCCACCATCGCCAAACACCACCACCACCACCAGCCGACCACCAAACACCCCACTCCAGCCGACCACCGACAGCCACCACCACCGTGGTACACCATCTTATCCCTCAAAGATTCCAACGTAAATCCCCATCCTCACCGTTCCCCGACGGTCGGTCCTCCAACCACACCACCTCCGCCACCAGATAGGGTTTCGTCCGTACCCCACGTCCGTCATACTGGTGGTGGCATCGGTGTAAATAACATCGAATCGGTGTCGGTTTGGAAGAGAGTGTGCATCATAATCCGATAACGGTATTCGAAGATCTGTAACAGGAGGATTGCGCCGGGGAAGAGGACGAGTAGGAGAGGGAATGACGGGAGTTTCACGATGTCATTCGAATTGGGGGAAATGTTGTTCTCGTGCTTCTCGGAGGAGCAACGAAGGGTGGGTGTAAGCTTTCGGTGACGGTGACGACGATAGCGGCGGTGGTTGGGGGAAGGGCGGTTGAATTGAAATTATTTGGTGAAAATGAAAGGGTGTGCAGGTTTAGGTTTAAGGTAGGGTTTTTGTGGTGGGTGAGGTAAGAGGAAGAAGGGGAAGGGAGGAGTTGAGGGTTTTTAGGAAGAAATATTATGTGGTTTGATTGAACGTGAGTGTGAAATGGAAGAAGGGGGTTTTCAGATTGTGGGTTTTTAAAGATCCAACAATCCTTTGATTTCTATCAATTTGACCCTAAATTCATCTTAAATCCGTTCGATTAGGGGAAGAAACTAACGCCGGAGATTACTCAGATGGTGGGTAAGATTTTATCAGAGAAGGGAATTTTGTTGCTACTGTTTGTGCTGTTTTGGAAGCATTTTTATGGTTGTGATGGTGGTTGTTGGCCGGCTGTGATGGTGGTTTTCGTTGTCCACGTGAACGAGAGAGAGAGAGTACTTTAGAGAGAGAGTGTGTGTTTAGAGATAGAAAGAGATTGTGTGTGTTTATATATATTTTTTTATTAAGATAATCAAGGGGTAAAAAGACTAATATACCCTCATGTGCTTTGCACATGATCATACTTAACGAAAAAATTTAACTGGGTTAGGGACAAAGGATGAAACATGCAAGATTTGTAAACATAAAGGATGATATCTGATATTTTTTAGGCTAAGAGACATATAGTGAAAAATGGTATAAACATAAAAGACGATTTCTGTAATTTACTCAAAATTTATATTTTGGATATAAATAAACAACTACTTATAAAATTTACAAAAAAAATGTTTATGTTCTAAGAAATAGTGAATCTAAAAGTTCAGGGTCTTTTATGGTATTTCTTATAACTTCAAACATTAATAAAGATTTCACCAAATTTAAGTTTTAAGAAAATTTAGATGTCAAATGTTCCCACATTCAGAAACGTTCTTTTACAACAAGCACATGGGTCAGTGGGCCTGCCTGCCTCATTCCGGTTCCTGAACGTGTCAATGAGAGAATTATTATTAAAGCAAATCTATCATGAGTGTTACACGAGATTAGAAAAATTAAAATTACACCATTCTTCCCGTATAATACGTAAATTCTTAGCTTTACTCGACACCCATTATCATCCTGAACGGGTCACTTGCACGTGAGTTCTTGCTCTGACCCTCCAGGCAACCTGCACATGGGTTCTTTCTTTTGGCACAACCTCGTACCTTCTTGAAACGGGTCACTTGCATAAAAGTGTATTCAAATGAGTTGTGTCGGGTTGACCCAATACACATGGCATCTTTGCATTTGTCAGAAAACACAGAGCTATACTTATGAAAAGATCATCAATACAACGATCTTATGAAAAGTTTACCAATACAATGACCTTATAAAAAACTCTAAGACATACAGACTCAGAAATAAACAATACAAGGGAATGAAACCCTAACTTCAGAGAGAATGACGAAAGAGCATAAGCTCTGGAAGATGACGAGAAAAAATGAATTCGTCACACCCCCAACTCTCTTTCTCTCTCTCCAATATATAAGATCCATTTGAATAACGGAGCTCCAATGTGTCTCCACAACCCGCATGTCATCAAGAGAGTAAACGGGTCAAAAAAGAAATAGACTTGGTTCTGGTTCTACTCCAAGCCCATGTGCACACCTACTATATCAACAACAATAAACCAGCAGCCTTCAAGCCCAGCAGCCCAATACTCATGATACACATAAACAAGAAAATATATGAATTAGATAAATTGATAACATTTTTTATTTCTAACATAAATAATTAGAACAAAATACAATTCAATATTAAAAACAAGAAATTTTGACAATTAAAATGACAAATAGAACAAAATAAGCTATATTTTCAACAACATTAGATCCCAAAATCTAGTCTTGTTATGTTTTCTTGAAATTGTAGTGTTTTTTGTTTTACCGTATCGTTAGATAAAACATGCCAAAATTTATTTTAAAAGATGAAACAAGTCAAATAAGATTGAAGTCACCTAAAAGTGTACATTTATTAAAAAAATAAAGAAAACAGTAGGATAAAAGCGTATTCAAATGGGTCAGAAAAAAAGTGTATTTACTTGATCAAAGACGCCTAAAAATGTATTAGAAAATTAATCTAAAAATGAAACGGGTCATTTGCTTAACGCCTTAACGTAACATGTTATGCAACTATTTGTTTATCTATATGTCCTGAAGAGGTTATTTATAGTAGAGATGCTAAAGTTACATATTAAATAAAAAATAGTATCATCATATTTCATTTCATTTTTTCAAGATTATGATAATCAATAATTATGATTAGTATAAAAATCATGCCAATTTGTAACATTTATCTAACCATCCTTATAATAAGTGAAAACCTAGTTTTCTATTGCATTTTTTTGTGCTAAATTTTTTTGAACCATGATATCATTTTAATGGTTTTTTTTTTAATTTTAAACGTTATTTAATTTGTTGTGTAGTCAATTTTGGTTAGTATCATAGTTTTTTTCTTAAGGTTTTGTTTAATTCTCCTAAATTTCTTGATTTCTTCTTCGTTGTGTTGCTCATGGTTAGAGCTGGAAATTTATGACATTAAGCTTTTAATACAACATGACCCGACACGAAGTTAAACAGTTTAGTGTTTTACGTGTTCGTGTCATAAACGGGTTGATATGTTAATGACACAATTAAAAACGTGTGTGAACCGCTTAACCCATTTATAACACGTGTAAACCGTTAGAGTAATTGTGTTTAAACGTGCTAATAAGTAGACATGACACATTTATGACCCATTTTTCAAATGACATAGTTTTATAATCTTTTAATCTTTTAAATAATTAATATATCATAAACTCCTAACCCCAATTTAAACGTTATAATTATATTTTGATTTTTAATTTTTTTAACCTTAGCTAATTATAAGTTGCTTGGTTTTTTGGTAAATCATGTTAAACGTGTTGTGTTGTGTCATTCCTATTATTAAACTCATATTTAATTGTGTAACATGTTTATTAAACATATTTAGTTAGTTAAATGTGTCATGTCGTGTTTAACCTATTTAACAGAACACGACACGTTTTGTCAGCCCTACTCATGCTTTGTCTTTCCTTCAAATGTTTAACTTGCTTTTGGTTCTCTAAAGTTTAATGGCATCAACACGCTCTTACGGAGACTCGGAGAGTGGTGAATTAAGCTATTAGCTATCTAGCCTTAAGCCAGAGAATTTGATGTTAATAGTTAGTGCATTTAACCAAAAAATTTCATGCAAATCATGTTTTCATTAAGAGAACAATTATCATAATACAAACATAACTTTTGAAAAAAAAGGAAAGAAAATAAAAGAGTAAAATCAACAGAAATCACTAGACATTTTATAGTTTCTACTACTTAAAAGACTATACTTGTTTTCGGCCGTCTAGCTTCTTGTTAATCGGTCGTTGTTTTATGTTATAGGTGGTAATTCTGACCCATTCTTTAAAGAATGTGTTTATTTGGGCAAAAATCAATTGAATATGGGACAATTTGAATTTCCTCAAAGTAGTCAACGGATTAATTTGGGACACCTCAAATTAGTCATCGGGACAATTTGGGTCACCACAAATAGTCAACGGTCAATTTGGTCACCTCAAATTAGTCAACGGTTCAAAACGAACAAGTATTATAAAACTTGTTAACTTAAAAATAGTGCATATGGGTTACCCCACCCAATGTTGTCACCCCATCCCCACCCCCATCCCCACCCCCACCCCACCCCCACCCCACCCCTACTCTCACAACCGCTGCTATCACAACTGCGCCCATCGCCCGCCACTCTAGCGTGCCACCGTCACCACCTACCGTCGCCACCACCCGCAGCCGCCGTCACCTTGGGCCGCCACCACCACGCCACTCGCCACTGCCACCAGCCCCCGTCGTCACCACCACCCTAAGGCTGATAATAGGTTCATATCCGACTAGAACCGGGCGGAACGGAACCGTAACCGAACCCGCGAAAGGGAAAAAACCACCCGTGATCAGAAGCTTAATCGGGTTTGGCGGTTGTGAGTAGATGGAACCGTAATGCAAACATACTGCATTACACACACAATGCACACATACATAATGCAAACACACTACATTACACACACATAATGCATACACACAAATAATGCATACGCTGATGATGTTGATTCACATATGCACACATACACACATAATGGGTTCCCAAACAAATGGAACAAGAATGTCAATTGCAATTGTATGTTACATACATAAATTGGTTCTCATACACATTACATTTTCCTTTAGATGAATGTGATAGACGATGAGCGAAGAAGCGGATGAAACATTTACCGCCGACAAGGTGTGATAGGAGATTAACCGATAAGAAAGTAAGCCGACTTTTGGTTTACCGTAAATGAATAGAAGAAGGTGATCATGTACTACAAAAACTAGGTTTACCAACTTGACGATCCCGTAGGTTTTATTTCTAATTGGGTAAGAGGGTTTCTTCATTGATTACATGGGTCGGAACCGTAACAATTAAGACAAATCATAAGAACCTTAAACCGTATATAACGACTACGCATTCGGTTCTCATGGGTTTGAGCGGTTCGGTTCTGTTAACTTGGTATGGAAGATCAGAGGAAAATAAACGAAGAACACACACTTGAACTAAACACGTTCGACGCTATTTTTATAAAACTTGAAGAAAAAAAGAGATTACAATAATAAAGACTAACTAGGATATATATACTACTTGTAAACTAAGCAATCCTAATCCTACTTTACTTATGAATCGGAAGACACCAAGATAAACAGCAATTCAAAATTCAAACTATTACTTCATTATCAAGCAAATCTTTAATGGTCTCTTTTAGCCCTTCTAATTTAGATCTCCTCCATAACCTCCCCTTGAGATCAACCGAACATCCCTCTCGATCCTTTAGTCGTCCACATCACATAAATAGGTATTGAATGTATTTTCACACTCCCTCTCAATACCTACTTTACCCATATTCAGACTTGAACGAAACTCAATTAATTTCCACTTTGACAAACCTTTAGTTAGGACATCCGCCACTTGTGATTCTGTGTTAACATACTCAAGATCAATCTCCCCGTTCAACACTTTTTCCCGAACAAAATGATAGTGTACCTCTATGTGTTTTGTTCGTGCGTGAAAAGTTGGGTTTTCTACCAACTTTATTGCAGACGTATTATCACATCACAGCTTTGGCTTATATCGAACTTTCTGATTTATTTCTTCCATTAGACGTCTTAACCACGTGAGTTCTTGGGCCGCCATTGCCATAGCACGGTATTAGGCTTCAGTGGTAGACAACGAAACTGTTGGTTGCCTTTTGCTGCACCAAGATACTACACTCTCACCAACAAAGAACACGTACCCGGTTGTAGAGCGTCTACCGTTTAGATCTCCGGCATAATCCGCATCACAAAAGCCTTTAAGCTCTGTTGTACTCTCCCTCTTAAACTTTACTCCATAATCAAACGTTTCTTCACGTATCTCAGCACCCTTTTTGCTGCATACAGGTGTGGTCTCCATGGATTCTGCATGAAACGGCTGAGAACTCCCACTGAGAAGGCTAAATCGGGTCTAGTCAGGGTTAAATAAAATAGGCTCCCTATTAGCTGTCGGTACTCAGTGGGATTTTCCAATTCAGCCCCTTTGTCTGCGAGTAGTTTCTGGTTTACATCAGTTGGGGTAGTAGCATGTTTCGAGTCTGCCATGTTGAACCTGAACATCAATTCTGTTGCATACTTTCTCTGATGCAGCACTAGTACATCTTGCTTGTATTCCACTTCTAAACCCAAGAAGTGACTTAGACTTCCCAAGTCCTTAATTTTGAAACGAACACTTAAATTTTCTTTCAGTTGCTTGGTCTCTTCCACCCAATCCCTGGTAATAATTAGGTCATCTACGTATATTAACACTAAGGTGACCTGCTCTCCTCTTCGTTTAACAAATAGACTTGCATCTGAGGATGTACTTGTGTATCCGTTATGTTCAAGGAATTCTCCTATCTTCCCATACCAAGCTATTGGGGAGTGATTGAGCCCATATAGTGCCTTTTTCAACTTGCATACATAGCCAGGATTTTCCTTTTCCTCGTACCCAACAGGTTGGTCCATATAGATAACATGGTTTAAGTCCCCATAGAGGAAAACATTGTTTACATCCATTTGACCCAGATCCCATCAACGGCTTGCTGCTACGGCTAGGATAACTCGGACAGTTGTTAGCTTAGCCACAGGGTTGAATGTTTCATCGTAGTCTAGCCCATATTCTTGAGAAAACCCTCGAGCCACTAGACGGGCTTTATACCTGTCAACACTTCCATCCGGCTTTCGTTTAATCTTGTATACCCATTTGCATGAGACGGGTTTTACACCTGCAGGCTTGGGTACCAACTCCCAGGTTACGTTTGCTTTCAAAGCCTCTAGCTCTTGTTGCATGGCAATTATCCATTCTTGTTGTTTGCATGCTTCATTAAAGTTAGTTGGCTCGGTAACCTTTTCTTCCACTAGAGAAACGTTTGCGTACCTAGGGTTTGGTTTATGAGGACGGTTTGACCTTCTGGGTTCCTGGGTTGAGCACCAGCATCTGCATTTATTTGATGCTCACTTGTGGCTTCCTCATGAGTCCCTGATGTAGTCTCGTTTCCTACTACAGATTCACCACTCACGTGGTCAGTTGCCTCTGTCTCACTGTTGCCTTCGTTTAGGTTATAATTGACTCGAGCTATTTCAAGTCTCTCCTTTAGCTCGTCTAAGTCTGGCAAGTTATCCTTATTAGCTGACCACCAAGACGAGTTTTCGTCAAACACTATGTTATGGGATACATAGCTTCTACCTTTGTTAGGGTCACTACACTTCCACCCTTTCCTTTGCATGTCATAGCCTATAAAGATGCATCGTACCGCCTTCTTCTCTAGTTTGTGTCTCAGGTAGCTAGGTCTAAATACATAGCAGACACACTCGAATACTCTGAAATAGCTAACACTTGGCTTGACATTGAACAGTAATTCGTATGGTGTGACGTAGCTGAGTCCTTGTTGGGGTAATCGGTTAGTCACATAGGCTGTTGTGCTCATTGCTTCAGCCCAAAATCGCCCTGGTACATTCTTATCATGCATCAGACTTCCACATATCTCAGCTAAATGTCGGTTTTTGCGTTCCAAAACTCCGTTTTGTTGTGGGGTGTTAAGACACGTAAGTTGTCGTCCAATTCCATAACTTTTAAGATATTGATTGAACTCGGCCGATATGTACTCTCCACCGTTGTTTGATCTTAGAATCTTTACCTTATGACTTGTACCCCTTTCTGCCCCTTACTTAAAATCCTTGAATTTGGTTAGTGCCTCTGACTTAACCTTCATGAATGCCACCCAAACGAACCTTGAATAGCCATCTATAAATGTGATCATATACTCCATTCCAGATAATGATTTCTGTTTTACTGGTCCGAAGACATCTGTGTGGACTAAGTCTAGAGGTTCTTTTGTTTTCTGCTTTGATCTCTCAAACTCCTGTCGGTGTGCTTTACCGAATTGGCATCCGACGCATACCAAGTTATTTGAGGCTGTTAGTTTAGGTAGTCCAGCCACTACGTTCTTTTTGGCCATGATATCAATTTTATCATATGCCACGTGACCCAGACGAAGATGCCACAGGTCAATGTTGCTATGGTTTCTGGTTCTTTCGATATACGCGACTTCTGTCGAAAGCACGTAAATGGCTTCCTTCTTTCGTCCCTGCAGAATTGGGATTGAATTGGTTTCAAACTCCTCGAATACTTTTACGTCGTTTGGCCCGAATAAGACGTATTTCCCTGTCTCAATCATTTGAGGGACTGAGAGGAGGTTCTTCTTTACTCCAGGCACATGATATACACTTTCAAGTGTCAAGCCATTCCTGCCATTCTTTCCTGGAAACGTTACATCTCCTATGTTGGAGATGGAGTGTCTTGAGTTGTCGGCGATCACCACCACCCGACTTCCATTGTACTTCTTCGGGTTCGTTAATTTTTGCCTGTCTCCGGTTAAGTGGTTAGGGCACCCGGAATCAACTATCCATTCATCTAGGGTGTTCTTGTTTGATTCCATTGTAACTGTGAAGGCTTGCACGTCCTTGACCTGTGCACTGTTGGCTTCAGCGTCCCATCCTACTTCTTCTTCTGTTTCGGCGATGTTACCTTCTTCCCGTTGTGGTTGCCTACAATCCTTGGCCATGTGTCCTTTCCGGCCACAGTTATGACACCTGAATGGAAAACGTTTCCCGTACTTATTGGCTTTCTTTGGTTCTTGCTTCTCCTCCTTGTCAGAAGTCTTCTTTTTCTCCCTGGTTCCACGTTTTTCCTTATCACTGTATCGGCCTTTTCCCTTTCGAGGTTTCTCCTTCATCTTCCCGGCATACGCTTCATCCTTAGTTTAGTGATTTATGATTGTGCATCCAGATCACTGATTTCACGGCATATCGTTTTGATCTTACGAAAGTACTGTGGGATAAGAAGCTCTCCTTGAGAGGTGGACATTAATTCACCTTCAAGTAGTTGTAGACGGGCATCGTTTTTCTTCGAGAATAAGGCCTCAAGAGTATCCCATGCCTGCTTTGGATACTCAAGTTCTTGTACGTGATCAAGGAGTTCGTCTTCGACGGTGGTTTTGATAATGAACACAGCCCGGCCCGCTTTTACCTGCCACTTTCCGACTGCTCCGTTGATGTCGTTTGTGGGTAACCGGACTTCCGTGTCGTTAGTAACTTGCCACAAATATTTCCCTTGAAGATAAGACTTGATGCAAGTACTCCACGACTTGTAGTTGGTATGATTCAACTTCTTGATTCCTCTTACGACTTGAAACTCGGCCATGATCTTCTCGGTGTTCTTGACTTCTTGTTCTTCGGCTGCTTGAGTGGCTTCTTCTGGATCGGTTGCTCCTTCTTACTTCGATCGTTTACTTCGGCCCCAAGGATCGTGTTATTCGCTCTGATACCAGTTGTTAACTTGGTATGGAAGATCAGAGGAAAATAAACGAAGAACACACACTTGAACTAAACACGTTCGACTCTATTTTATTAATACTTGAAGAAAAAAAGAGATTACTATAATGAAGACTAACTAGGATATATATACTACTTGTAAACTAAGCAATCCTAATCCTACTTTACTTATGAATCGGAAGACACCAAGATAAACAGCAATTCAAAATTCAAACTATTACTTCATTATCAAGCTAATCTTTAATTGTCTCTTTTAGCCCTTCTAATTTAGATCTCCTTAATAACCTCCCCTTAAGATCAACCGAACCTCCCTCTCGATCCTTTAGTCGTCCACATCACATAAGTAGGTATTGAATATATTTTCACAGGTTCTTCGGTTCTCATGGGTTAGAACCGTAACTTGCACACTCCTACCACCCGGCCCCCACCGTATTGGCCGACCCGTTTTCACCTGAACCAAAATAATAGTTTTTTTAAACGACCCGTTTTGACCCGGACTCAGTTTGCTACAAACCTGTTTTGACCCGAACTCATTTTGCTCCAAACCCGTTCTGACCCGAACCCATTCTGACCCGTGACCCAAACCCACCGCCCCGCCCAGTTTGTCAGGCCTATTTTATGTGGTACTAGCTTAGAACTCGTGTTTACACACGGGGTGAAAAATACCAATACATAAAATTCTTAAATATTTATGTATATATTTTACAGGTGTAAAAATGTGTACTACATATACTAAGGATAGAAAACAAAATTCAAAATATGTAAAAATTAATATATAATTGGGTTTCAAAAATACGTTAATTAATATTTAATTTAATTTGACTTTCATTACTATTTGATTGAAAATAAAAGTTAAATAATTAGATTTCAAAATTTCTTATAATAAGGGATAATTTAAAATAAATATGTTTTATTAGTACAATTAGTATTTTGTTTAAAGTTATATTATTATTGGACACGTGTCACTCTGTGGTACAACCTCACCTTTATTTTTCTTCATCTCTCTCTTATTAAATACGTCTCTATCTTACTAACTACGCCACTCTCTTTTCAAGATTTTCCTAATGAAGCATGAAGCTTATAAGGAAATTTGAATAATAACATTAATCATAAAGATCAATTACCAATCACAACTATAATTATAGATATCATTTAAAATAATTAAAATTTTAATTTTTTTTTCAATTTCTTTTCTTTATTAAAATTTGTATTTTATATATTTTTGGTAAACCAATTATATTTTGCTAAAAATCTGTTTAAATTTGGTCAGTTCTCTTATCTATACCTTCAAATCAGGGAAAATTTTATTAAAATTACTGATTCTTTTTTTTATTTCATCTTATATTTAAATTAGAATAGGTTGTATCAAACTATATTTAAGAAAAGTCTGAATATATTGCAAATAATTCTAATGACGCTCATGTTCTTATTCTCCGGTTTACAAAATGTAGGTTGTATCAAAGTTTATGAATTAAGTTCGGAAAAAAAAGTACACATATTTATGAATTATATCATTTTTAATATACAATCCGTGTAATACACGGGATTCTAACCTAGTTCTTATATAAATAAACAATTATTTATGAAACTTGTAATGGTCTTTTATGGTATTTCTTTAAACTTCAAAACATTAACAATTTTTTTTAATCAAAGTCAATTTTTAAGAAATTTTTGGTATCAATTTTCGGTGTCAATTTTTGCTTTATGGTTTCTGAAATGGTACGTTAAACATGCCAAGTAGTCCAAAAAGTGAATTAAAAGAATTACAACTTAGATTAAAGTAAAGTAGTGGTGCACAAATCGGTTTTTTAACCCAAACCGGTTCAACCCGACCCGAACCGGTTTGGTCAACGAAAAGTCAAAACCGGTTTGGGCCCAAACCGGTTCGGGTTAAACCGGTTTTGGTAATGGAAATATGTAAACCGGTCAAACCGGTTCGGGTAGGTTTTAAACCGGTTTGTCCTTTAAACCGGTTTTTATAAAAAAAAAAAACCAAATAAATTTTATATTTTAAATATAAAATCCATAATAAAATATAACAAAATTAAAACATAAAGTTCAACGTTTATTAATATTTGGAAAGTTCGGAAATTAAAAAACATGACAAGATAAAATTGTAAAAAATTACAAAAAATATAACAAATATAAAACATTAAGTTCAACGTTTTATTTTTTGGAAAGTTGATTGATTATTCTTGTGCGTTGTCTTCGGAACTAGAGCTTCGTAGCCTTGCATCTTCGGCTAGTTCTTCATCCGTGACGAGTTCGGATATTCCAAGATCAACCTCGTTGTTGTGTATGACTTCTTCGGCTTGAATTTCATCTTCGAGAGAAGTTTGGTCTTGTATCCTATCCATCGCATCCAAATGGTCCTTCAAGCAAATGCACATTTCCATCGCTAGGGGTGTGAGTCTAGTCCTTCGTATCGATAATACCCTGCCACTAAAAGAAAACGCAGATTCCGAAGCTACCGTGGAAGCTTGGACGGTTAGTACATCACGGGCCATGGCGGAAAGAATCGGAAACGAAGCTTCGTTTGTTTTCCACCATGCCAAAATATCAAACTCCTCAAAAACGGTAGGAGGCATAAATGCTAAAAAGTTTGTGCCAATATACCTTCCGAGTTCGCTACTCGGGGTGGTACCTCGAGCCCGTTTACTAAATTCATTTAACATTTCGTTATATAAATTCAAATTAACATCTCTCGAGGTACCACTTGATGATGTACCCATTGTATCATGTGGAGTCGGAGTTGTACCATATTTATGTAAATAAACATCAAATAAATCTTGTAAACATTTGTTAAAATATGTTTTTGTGCCTTGTGCAAAATGGATATCTTCACTATCCAAATTCAAAGCGTAAGTCATTCTATCAATCAAGGTTTCAACCCCGTAAACATTTATGGTAGGGTTTAACGCGGCGGCGCAAGTTATAACGGGAGGCATTTCTTTAAAATATTTCACTAATTTTTCTTTCATCGGTTCTATCATTTTTGTAAAAAGATCGCTTTTATTTTCAAGCTCAGACAACTTGTTAGCCATTAAATATATTTGTTTTAGTGTTAATGGACTTGTGGGATAATAAACACCGGATAAAAAAGTGGTGGCGGTTTTAAAAACTTCAAGCAATTCGGTTACGTCTTTTAAAATATCCCAATTTGGAGACGGAAACTTTTGAATTTTACGACGAGGTTTTGAGGCAAGCATATCATGAAATAGTTCTAAAGTTTCTCTTTGTCGTAAAACGCTATAAAACATAATATAAGTCGAGTTCCGTCTTGTCTCGACGTCCCAATTCGGGCCTAAGCAAAGATTATTCGTATCACGACAAAATTTAATATAATCATGGTATCTTTTTCTGTTACTAAAAATATCTTTAAGCATTTGTCGAAAAGTATATGTTAGGTTTGAAACCTCTTCAATTGCAAGCCCGGCTTGCACCGCCAAGTTAATGATGTGTGCGACACATCGACTATGGAAAAAAACGACGTTGCAAACTGGTTTATATTTAATTTTTAGTTTTTGAACTGCATTTGTATTATTAGATGCATTATCAAAAGACATTGAAAAAAGTTTATTTTGTAATTTAAATTCGTTAATAACACCATCCAATATATAAAATAAATTTTCGCCGGTGTGTGGATATTCAAACAAGTCAAAAGCGATTGTACGCTTCATCATTTGCCACGTATTGGGATCAACCCAATGTGCGGTAACGCAAAGGTACGAATCGGGTATACCATGTGGAGCCGACCAAACATCGGTGGTTAAGTTTACACCGGTTTGCAAATTTTCAAAACTCAAAATTAATTCTTTTTTTGCTTTTTTTCACATTTTTATACAATCTCGTCTAAGGGTTGTGCGACTTACTTGGTGATAACGAGGTTGGAGTGTCTCTTGAATCATCCTTGTCAAGCGCGGATTGTCAAAGTGGTTGAACGGGAATCCTTCTTGAATCACTAACCTCGCCATTCGATCTCGAACAATATTTGGATCAAAGTTCCAAATTCCTCCTTCGCTTGTCATCGAGGCTTGACCTTCACTTGGAATTCTCTTCAATGACGGGCAAGATTTTTCCATATGCATTTTCAAACTAGTGTTTGAATCTTTCCCCAAAAACGCACCACACATCTTGCACCGAGCACGTTCCTTCCCGTTTGACAACAAACATAGATCGTAATTGCACCAAATTGCCGGATTTCTCGTTGTTGCTCGAATTTCCACAACGGTAACTTCGTTTGAGGAACCACCAACACCAAAACTTGCCATGCTTTTTTTTTTGAGTTTAGAGAGCGTTTTTTAGCGGTTAAAGAGCGGTTTTAGAGATTAGAGAGTGTAAAGAGAGGTGTGATCAACCCTAAACACCCCCCACCTATTTATAGTGTTTTAAGGGTGCAAAAAACTCCAAAAAAAGGGCCAAAATCGACCCCAACGGCTAGTTTTTGCCCAGCTCGAAAACCGGTTTAAACCGGTTTATCAAACCGGTTTGGTTGAACCGGTCCCTAAACCGATCGCCTCCTGAAATCTCCAAACCGGTTTCAAACCGGCGATTTTTGGGCAACCCGAACCGGTTTAGCCCAAACCGGTTTAAGCCAAACCGATTTGGACCGGGTTAAAAAAACTGGTTTTTTTGTGCACCACTAAAGTAAAGTGCTTATGAATAGTCCGTTCTTCATTAAATTTCTGACAGCTATTTTTTTTTCCTACTTTCATTTTAACCCTTTTTTCCTTTAATAACTTCTATTTGTTAATTTTTTTTAAAAATGTATTACGCTGATGTTTTTAAAAAAATTTTTTATCAACGTTCTTATATAACTTTTTTTTAAATATGAGTTGAATTAAAAATCACCTTTTTTTAGTATCGTAGTGTATAGCGAGTGTCGTTACCGTTGCCATCACGAGCCGAACCTATTATGATCGAACAACATCATTGACGATATTGGTCTTATCGGAACCGGTATCGATATTCGTTTTTATGGTTTTCTTCGACTCGAACCGATAATAACTAAGGTCAAGGTTTGTTTAAGTACATAGATGAACTAAATAGAAAGACTAACAAAAGAAGACACATAGCCTGGCGATAGACGCGTTGTGCTTCAAGTGGAGAGCCACTGGTTCAAGCCCCTCTCCCACTCCAATTCTTCAAAATAATATTTTTGTTTTTTCCTTTTTTATTTTTTATTTTAGATTTCTTTTTTATTAACATTATTTTTTCCGATTCGCTAACGTTTTCATTTACATTTTATTAACGAATAGCCCGACATCCGCCGCGGTGCGCGGGTGCACACAACTAGTTAAGCTAAAAGTGAAATGGGTCATTTGTGTAGAGGTGTATCAAAATTTCAAATTAGTTTGTGACCAAAAATATGGGTTAGCAAACCTTAACTACTGATCAAAATTAACTGATAACCGAACCGAATTTACCGATAATCAAAATTAACCGTTAGTTAAGGTTCTTTGATTAACTGATAAATCGTTTATGGTTAAGGGTGTCACATAATCGAACTTTAACCGAACCAAACCGATACAACCTTATGCATCCACAAAGTATAAGTGATTCCTCCCATTTACTATCGTTTATGTACTTAGTAGTATGATAGATTTATGGTAAAAAAAATTGTTAGTCGTAATAGAAATTTATCAAATATCTAAAACATTTTTCTAAAAAAACAAAATTATAAATTGTGGAACTATTATCATTATTTGTATTTTATATTATATTATTTAAATGGGTAGATTATCATATATTGTTTTGGAAAAGTGAATACTTGAACAAACTACTTAAACAACATATTTAATATTTACGTACATATGTTTAACGATTTAAACATCTAGGAGTTATAAAATAATTTATTCTTACGGTTTTACACGTTCTATTAATTGTTTTACTATCATGTGTCATATATTATTGAAACATTCATTCGATTTATGTACATTTTTTTTACTGATACGACAAACAAAAATCAATAATAAAAAATAAAGCATAAAAGTAAAACAGCATTGACTGTATTTTTCATGAACAATAATCAAAGAACAAACTGTAATTAATTATCAAATAACTGAACCATTTCAGCTTGGAACAATTAACTGAAACCGACGGTTAACCGACCAATCGGTTATGGTTATGGTTATGATTATGGTTATGGAAGAGACTATAACCAACCTAGCAGTTATGGAATAGGCCATAACCGACCCAGCGGTTATGGTTATGGAAGAGGCCAAAACCAATCCATAACCGACTTTACACACCCCTACCCCAAAATGCATGGCACCTTTGCATTGGATCCCAAATGTAGTCTTAAAATATTTTCTTGAAAGCGTAGTACGTTTTATTTGCAGGATTGTAAAAAAAAACAGGTCAAACTTTTTTTTAAAAAGATGAACCGGATCAAATAGGATGGAACTCACATAAAACTGTAAATTGCATAAATTTGTATATTTAAATTGATCAAAAGTAGGACTATTCAAAAAGCTCGCGGCTCGCTCGGAATCGGGTCGGTTTGTAAACGAGCCGAGCCTGAGCCAAGGTAAGCTCAACTCGTTGGCTTGCTTGTTTGACTCGTTTAAACTAGAGCCTAAATTTTAATATATATAAATTATTACCAAAACTACAACATATTTTTAAGCCAAAATTTCACAAACATCCCAATATTCAAATAGAACATTTCAGCTTGTTAAGATAAACAAGTCGAGTCAGGCTCGGTTTGTTAAAGCTCTAATAAAAAACCGTCTAAAAGTATATTAGAAAATTAAGCTAACGGGTCAAATGAGTCATGTTGGGTTGACCAAAAACCCCATGCATGTTTGCATTCCAACCGATTGCATTGCATCCAAAGAAAATGAAATGGGTCAATATGATAAAAGTGTATTCAAATGGGTCAGATTAGGTTAACCCAAAACACAAATTGCAATCAGAATATATTACATTAAGCAAAGAATTGGCAGCCATAAAAGAAGCAGAAACCAATGACTTCAGAAACTAGTGATAGGAAAAAGTATAATTATCAAATAAAGCAGTGAACAAAATAGGTTATTTGGTAAATTTTATCCTTAATTTTTTTCACATAAATGAGCTGAATAAGTAAAAGAGAAATGATATGGGTCAACAACTTGACATTATCAGTGAAACAATAATATAATTTTCTGAGCTATTCTCGACTCATCAGATGAATTTTTAATGCGTATAAGCGTATGCTTGTTTATCTTCCTACGTGTGTCTTCATAACAATGCATTATATAGATTATTACAAAAAAGATGAAGATCTCACATGTTTGTCGGATCGATGGCTAGAGAAGCCTTCAACTTTTCAACCAAATGTGGTAGATGACTATGATGTTACAATGGGGTGTATTATGAAGGCCAGGTATCACTCTCACGTGCTTAAACACAAACCGCAACCAGGAAGAAACAGGCTTTGACAGATGGAACAAAGAAAATTACGTGAACTCCATTACTTATGATATTAAACTTGCAAATACAATGACCCTTTAAATAGGAAAGCAAAACCAAGCATTCTAATCCTACTAAAACTCTTAAACCTATTAAATAAAATCAAGTAATTAATCCTAACCAATTAGACAAGAACTCAAAACACATTCAATAAATAATAAATAAAAGACATCCTAATTATCTATAATTAAACTCAAACTTTGCGATCCAATCCAAACACTCCAGCTAGAAACTTGCGCCAACATCCATCCAAGACTTATACTCTAACTCAAAACCTAAGGGTGTGTTTGGTTCGCAGAATGTTTTGAAAGGAATTGGAGTTTAAGGGAATTGGAATTAATTCCATTGAAAAATTGTATTATGTTTGGTTTGTAAATTTATGAATGGAATTGGAAAGTAAACAATTTAAATTGACAAAATTGCCCTTTTCTCCTCAAAATCTCCGGTCGCACTCTTATCCCTAATATCTAGATTCCATGTTGCATTCTTCGACCTTCATAATCGCAGCTGTAACATAGGTAAATTTCGTTTGAAATCACCATTTGGCTCGATTCCAGGTTTTGTCGTTGTTCTTGAATTTTGTTCTTCGACTTTCACAATTTAGTTCGAAATCAGTTCCATCCTCACAAGTGATTTACGTGTTCCGTTAGATTCAACCTTCTATGTCAAATAATTGAAGAAATTGGTTTTCGAAACTATTCATCTCTGATGGTCTTCACCGCTGTTTTCAAATGACGGTTTCTATGGTTTCTAGTTACAGTCTTCAATCAATAGTTTCTAGTCACTGAATCAACAATCCATCGATTTTTGTGTTTTAAGCAATTTAAATGGATTTATAACTCTCTATTCCTTAGCAAATACAACGATTATTCCCAGTTGAACCAGCAATCAATTTGTTTGAATCGATTCTGTTTGTGGAATTCTATTTATGTGTTTAAAGCTATTTTTTTAATTCAATTAATTTTGTTTTACGGAAAGAAAAGAACAATGAGGCATTTTAGTCTTTTGGTTAGAATTCCACTGGATTAGAAACATTCCTTCCGTATATGGAAGGATTGTTGAATTCCATCAACCGTAGGAATTTGAAGGAAAATTTTACAATTCCAATTCCTTCGTTTGCCAACCAAACACATTTTTTGATGGAAAATTTTCTAATTCTAATTCCAATTCCAATTCCATTGAATTCCACGAACCAAACGGGACCTACGCTTCACATGTGAACTTTAACCATTAAACCCAACATATTAAGTGTAGAACCAGGTAAAAACAATGAGAAGATCATGGCATGTGGTGAAGGAAAACAAATCTAATCTATGGTATTTATTTATTTTTTTAAGCTTTGAAAGTGATTTTTTATAATATATTTCTCTAATTAAAACATTTCAATCTCTAGATATTGATTAGATGGATAAACTGAAAAATAACTACAATAATGTAAGCAGTGAGATTATATAATCACACTTAATTTTTCACAGGTGATCTACTAGCATCAGGAAGATAATACGGAGTTGGTATATCATACGATCTCATTAGGTCAGAATTGACTTAATTTTCATGAACATGATAAATTTACTTGATAGTTGTTTTTGGAAGTACTTCACTTTTAAAAGGCACAAATAGGATCATTAACTGCCATGGATAAATAATTTATGTTCACTGTAAACAAACAAAGCAGCCAGCCTCAGCCTTCAAGATCACTACCAGGGACCAAGAATCCTTCAGAGCATAAAAACATAAATTTTTTAAGAACTTGCAAACAAGGACCTTGTTCTTTCTTCAAACCAAGAAAAAAAAGAGAATTGCTTGCTGCTTTCTATATAAAATGACCAAATCAACTGGGTCATGGGAGTTAAAGCATATATGTATCGTCATCGAAATCCAAATATCAAGGGCACTATACCAAGCAAGGTAATTGCCTATTGAGTTAGTGACCCTTGATGCATATAAATTAGAGAAGAAGCTAACATTTGTACTTAAAATTTTCTTGCTTTCTAAATGTGAAGCATGGATGTAGATCGGACTAAGGCCATGTGTGTATGTGTATAAAAGTCCTCAAGTACCCATCAAAAGGCTTAATTACAGAGAACAAGTAGAAATTAATCAAATTTCATTAAAAAATAAAAAAAATCTTTCACCATATTTGGCTCGAAAATGTCAACATGATCGGGGGATCTGATCAGTTGAACATCATCAGTGAAAGATCATCTTCAGTGGATCTTCACTTTGGTGTATCTTCGTTAGCTTAGTTTAGTGGATCAGGCACACTAGAGGACATCACATCAGGGGATCTTGACTCATCATCTAATGATTAGAACTTATTTCTTTATTACCTTCCACTGATATTAATTAATAGATAGTCTTCATGGGGTAAAAGTTTTGATCCGAGGATGTGCATAAGCAGTTCTAAGTCTTAGATTCAACAGATTGACATGCTCACCCATTAAAAACATTACTTGTTAACACGTTTTCAATCCAACAACTTGTTTACACCCCATTAACACGTTTGACTCGTTTAGATAAATGAGTTAAACGGGTCATACTCAGGTTACAAGATTTTATTTGACCAGGTTAGGGTTATAATATTTTACACGAATAAATATAAGAGTTGGATTCGAGTTCAATAATTCAACTCATCAAACTAATATGATCAACACCCCTAGTCACGAGTGAAAAAGGTGGCCAACTATGGTTGATGGTGGACCGGTGGTAGTGTATAAGAACATTTAAGCAACCCCCAATAACATGCAATTTACCAATAAAAAAATCCTAATAGAATTTGGATAAAAAATATAAATTAAAGAATAACAAAAAAAAATCTAAAAATGATATAATTACAAAACTCTTATAGATATCATAATTCAAATTTTGTTATAAAAAATCAGAATTTTAGAAACTATAATTTTAAAAGCTGTCCAAAAATAGTTAAATAAATCATACTTTTTGAAACTTATGGTATATTAGTTTTTGTAAATATTAAAAATAACACTAAGACATTTTACAACATATCGTTGCAACTCTTAATGAAAAGAGGTTTCTATGGTGGATGGTGGCGGGATTGAAAGACGGTTGAAATAAGAGGTAGATTATGATGGTGGTTTTTGGAGGGGTAACCAGAGGTAGAGGGTGGCAAACATTATATCAGGTCTACTATGTTGTACTTGTGAATGGTGGTTTAGGTGGTGGGCGAGGTGTTTGGCGATGTTGTGCCCACTTTTCGTTATACCCTCCTATTTGCAACTCATCACGCTTTTGACCTTAGAAAAATTATAATTAAGGAGAAATTAAAGTAAAATAAAACTAAAAGTTTTTAGGTTGGTAATTTTGCCTCGATTTGCTTTGATTTTCATACTAAATTAATTAGATGATTGGAAGAAGATATTGATGGTTTAGTTTTCATACTAAATATCAGGTGCTCTTTATTTAGCTATAATTAAATATATTAACTGACTTAAATGTTTGTGATTTCTATTATTTGAAGTTTGTAAGGGCATGAGGTATACCCTCACGCGAGTGCGTGAGGGCCCTCAAGCCGTGAAGATCACAAGCACATCACCCCCCCCCCTCTTGCGTGAAGGGGGAGTGAGGGGCTGGCCGTGAGGCCTTTCATGCGAGGAAGAGAAGAAAGTATCCGTTGGAGGCTTGACCCTTTTTTTTTAAATTACTTTATATATAAACCCAATCATATACAAAATCATTACACCTCGATTTCACCAAATCAAATACAAACCTTATCAAAATGGAATCATCATCTTCATCTTCAAGTGACGAAGCGGCTCAAATGATGTTCCGTGCTTGGACATCCGCAGCGATTACGTGGTGGCATGAAGCCGAATCATCACAACCTTTAACACGAAATGCTCGTCTAAACCGAGAATGGTCGACTGCTAATGCCCAACTACTACAAGACTACTTTAACGAAGGGTGTATGTATGACGAGGAGCACTTTGCTGACCGGTTTCGAATGAGCCAGAATTTATTTTTAAGGATATTAAATGATATAGAGAGAGAGGTTCCTTGGTTCCGACAAGAGGTTGATGAGAGAGGTCGGGTTGGTTTTACCCCCGTTCAAAAGTGTACCGCCGCGGTTCGTCAATTGGTGTACGGGACCGCTAGTGATTCGTTCGACGATTACCTAAAGATGTCTGCCCGAACAATCAAGTCATGTATTTATAAATTTTCTAGAGCTGTTATTAGATTGTATCAAAGTAGATATTTACATAAACTATCGGCTATTGACATTGAGCAGTTACATGCAACGCATGAAGCTAAGCATGGCTTTGTCAGCATGCTTGGAAGCATCGATTGTATGCATTGGGACTGGAGAAATTACCCCAACGCATGGCCAGGTCAGTTTGCACGTGGTGATCATCCTAATCCAAGTATTATGCTCGAAGCAGTTGCATCAAATGACCTATGGATTTGGCATGTATTTTTTGGTGTTGCCGGTTCTAACAATGACATTAATGTTCTAAAACAATCGCCTATATTTAATGATTGGATAAACGTGACCGCACCGGAATCATCTTTTGAACTTAGGGGGACAATTTACCAGCGTGGGTATTATCTTGCCGATGGAATATACCCCGAATATGCTGTAATTGTCAAGTCACTTACAGAACTCATAGGTCTTAAACGTAATACTTATAAAATAGCTCACGAAGCGGCAAGAAAAGATATTGAACGAGCGTTCGGTATGTTGGAGTGTAAGTGGCATATTATCCAATGCCCGGCTAAGTGTTGGTCTCAAAACAAAATTAGGAACATAATTTTTGCTTGTATTATTCTTCATAATATGATTTTAGAGGACACTTTATGGTAATTTGTCACTATAACCCAAATGAAGAGGAGCCTACGTACGAAGAAATTGACGAGGATAAAAAGCGAAGCAACCGCCTAGAAATACGAAGCCGAGAAGTTCATCACGCTCTGAAAGCGGACTTGATTGACCATATTTTCGAACGTTCGCAACATTAGTTTTTTATGTAATTTTTATTTATGTTATTTATGTCATTTTTATTTATGTTATTTATGTTTTTTTTTATTTTATGTAACTTTTATTTATGTGAAATTTTATTTAAAAAATGAATATTTTATTTAAAAAATAAATATTTTATAATATATGCATTTAATGTTCACTTGAGTTGGGTATTTCCCTTACCATGTGAGAGCCAAGTGAGGAAACAACAAATCTGACGTGGCGTCTAAGTGACAGAAAAGGTACTCTCACTTGACAGAGCCAAGTAAAAGTATACCTTATACTAACATAAAAATCCTTGTTTGCTTTCAAATAACGCTCCATGCTCTTTAGTCTTTATGGATATTCAAAATTGTGTTTTGTTGTATAAGGACTTAATATCACGTATCAAATTTATTTACTGTGATGATTTCTTCCTATTTAACTTGGTTTTAGTAGATATGATATCCAGGTTGTTAAATGATGGCTTGATATAGAATGAAGGTTTAACTATGTTAGAACTTCATGAATATATAAGAACAACTTAAGATTCTAAAGCCATTGATGGTGGTAGAAATTTGACCGCGTATAAAGTGAAGTTAATAAAAGAAGTTAATAAAAGTTGAGGTGAAAAATCCAGGTTTTCTTTGGTATTACACTAGAGGAACGTGTTCTTGGGAGTGAAATGACCCTTGGTGCAACGTGTCACTCTCCGATTGCACAAATAGCAATGTGTCACTCTTTGATTGCATGCGATGAATTGGAAATGTATTGTGGACCTCGTTATTGTGAATGAAATGTTTCAAGGACCTTTAGTGCAACGTGTCTCTGTATGATTGCACAAATAGCAACGTGTCACTCTTTGATTGCGCATGATACGTTGGCAATTGATCGTGGGCCTCGTCATTGTGAGTGAAACATTTCGAAGACCTTTGGTGCAACGTAGGGATGAGCATTTGGTACCGATACCATACTGAGATGAACATTTTGTAACGAGTACCGTACCGATAAATTCGGTACCGGTACCGGTACTTACTTTTTCATAAATTTGGTATCAGTATTTTCGGTACCAGTACGGTACCGATCTCATCCGTAGTTCAATGTGTCCTCTATGATTGCATGAATAGTAACGTGTTACTCTTTGATTGAATGTGATAGAGTTGGAAATTTATTGTAATAAAAAGTCTAGGTGGAAAATGATTTCAAATGAGCTATTCCTCATATAAAAAGCATGAAATCCGGTTGCCCTAAAAATATACGAGTCCAATGTAAAGCAACACATAGATTTTTTTTTTAAACGACAACACCTAGATATTATAGGATAATTGGGTTTCCCCGGGGACACACCTAGAACATCCAGGGCAGCCCACCCCGTGATGAACCCCCCAACCGGGTAAACCCCCTGACCTGCTCACAGACCCCTTTTTTGCTGTGGCCAGGATTCGAACCCAAGACTTCCACTATGAGAAGTCTTGGGTCTACCATTACACCAAATGGCTAACGGTAAGCAACACATAGATTAGAGGCGGTAATACCCAGACTAAGAGATTGGGCATTGAGAGAAAAAGAAAGGTCTGAAATCATCATTTAAGAAATAAGAGATTGAGTTTTTTTTAGTTTGGTAATAGAGTAGGCTTATTTAAATTGTTTATCATTAGACTTATTTTGATTGGAATTGGAAGTAACAAATTGAGTTTATTTAAAATTATAGACTTATAACTTATTTACTAAAAAAATAATCTTTGTATTTAGTTAGAACTTACATATTTTTTAGTAAAAAGTTTATATAAAGTTTTCACATTGACAATGGGCCATAAAAACAATGGGTCAATCGTAAAAAAAGACTTGATGTCGTTCAAAAATCTTGTGTTATACGTGTACATGAGACGCGAGAAGGAATGGTGTCATTAACCCCATTCTCTTCCAAGTAAGGGTTGAATGGTAACTGGTGTTGTACGGTTGTACCACCATTCTGCCAACGTTAGCCATTTATGATTTAACCCAATTCGGTTAAGATCCGGACCGGATCCGTCAACGATGGTAAACGACCGGACATAGAGGAACCGGTTCCAGATCGGATCCGGTTCTGGGAGTGAAGATGTGGAACCTATTGGGATCGGACCGGATATTTGGAACCGGACCGGACAAAAAAACCGGTTCCACCGGATTTTAAAAAAATCATTTTTTTTAAAAATAAACAAAGATACATATAAAATACACATTTTATTTATTTATTTATTTTAAGTGATTTAACACAAGTTCGTTCAAAAAAGTTAAAAAAAAACATAATATAATCACAAAATATATATTATTTATTGTGACTCATTCTTCGTCATCTTAGTACTCGTAACATCGGTTTTCAATCTTCTTCACTTGAGATACGTTGGGCTTCATCATAAGCTTGTTCTTCGTCGGAAAGTGGATTCGTCGCCCCTTGTTCTACTTCGAACTCGTGTATTTCTTGTTCAATGTCAAGCTCGCCTTCTATTTTTGCAACATCTTGTACACGTCCGGCAACATCCAAATGGTCCTTCAAGCAAATACACATCTCCATAGATTCCGGTGTAAGCCTCGTTCTTCAAATAGATAAAACCCTGCCACTAAGAGAAAAAACAGATTCTGAAGCTACCGTGGAAGCTTGGACGGTTAGTAGGTCACGGGCCATTGCGGCTAGAACGGGATATTGGGATTCCATTCCTTGCCACCAACTCCAGATATCAAAGTTTTCAAACTCTTCGGATCTTAGAGTTGAAATAAAGTCGGTTGTTTGATATTTCCCGAACTCGCTACTTGGTGTGCTTCCTCGAGCTCGTTTAGTATTTTCGTTTCTTAAAGTGTTAAATAAATTTAGCATCGGGTTCCTTGAACTCGAAGCCATTGATTCACGTATGTTTGATGGATTATCACTACCACCATATTTGCGTAAATAATAATCAAACATATTTTAAAAATCAGAGTTGAAATCATTTTGTAAGGCCCCAAACCCGGGAGGCCTCACATATTGGATTTACTCATCAACACATAGCACTTTAAACATAAGACATCCATTAACACAGCGGAAACGATTTAAACTTCTCTACATACGCAGCGGAAACATAACATGTCTAAACATAACTTGTTAAATACAACTGAAACTTGTCTTAATCAACATAATCAAAAGAAACATAGACAGGATGCCAACTGCTGGTCTTCGGGTAACTCTTCTTGCCAAGCCAAGCATCCACTTCCATCTACTGTCACCTACACTTAACTGATGTGCATACTAAAAATCAGCAACGCTGAGTGAGTTCTAACATTTACTTTAAATCAATTATACAAGAGATTTACTAAAACATATATACTGCCATTAAGGCTAAACTTAACACACTTTACTTTTCAAACATATATACTGCCATTAAGGCTAAACTTAACACACTTTACTTTTCAAACAGTTTAAAACGTATAATAAACCGTCAATTCTTCTTTACTGTACGGCCCTCATGGCTTACATCCATGAACCGACAAGTACCTGGTCAATGCCCCCATGGCTAACGTCCATGAACCGACAATACCGCTTATCCGTCAATTCCTTGTCACTACTGTACCGCCCCCATGGCTAACGTCCATGAACCGACGAGTACCTGGTCAATGCCCCCATGGCTAACGTCCATGAACCGACAATACCGCTTATCCGTCAATTCCTTGTCACTACTGTACCGCCCCCATGGCTAACGTCCATGAACCGACGAGTACCTGGTCAATGCCCCCATGGCTAACGTCCATGAACCGACAATACCGCTTAACACTAAGGGGAGGTTGCGTGGACCTCCCGAGCAACCGCCGTCACTCATCCCAGTTGTACAACCGTTAACGAACCCAAAGGTTCTTACTAATGGGTAGAACCCATATCTGACATCTTGTACAAGTAACATCTGTCCCAAGGACCTTTATAGCTGGTACACATTCCCGAAGGAAAACTGTTCACTTTACTGTTCATAAAACTTTATGTAAATCTTGTTCATAACTTAACATGTATTATGCCTTTGTTTATGTATATAAAAATATAGTAAACGCTTGCCATAAATACCTTTGCTTTTACTGAAATATATCTTAACACATATATCATGCCTTTGTTTATGTATATAAAAATATAGTAAACGCTTGCCAAATGATATATCTTTACTTTTACTAAAATATATCTTAACACATATATTATGCCAAATAATATATCTTGCTTTACTGAAAACATACTAGCACTTATATTATGTCTTTGTTTATGTATATGAAAAATATAATAAACGCTTGCCAATAATATAATCATACTTTACTAAAATGTACTTTTGCCTCTTTTAAACTTTTCATTAAAACATAGTTTTTCCCTTCAGTTTATAATATATAAAATATAATAATCGCTTTACACTAAGTATGCACACCACCCCTAAAGAAGGCAAAAAGGGGATTAGAACTCACCTGGTATCTTAGCTGCAATTGTCTACTGTATCTCACACAATCTGATCAATCATAACAATTGACACGTATCAGACTTAACTCAACACTAAGTGGTTTAACCATTCTGATTTAGGCAACTATACTGACTTTATCAGCTTGATGCATGCGCACTTAGCAAGTGCGCAGACTCTGCTTCCTGCGAACTTAGCAAGTGCGCAGACTTCCCTTCCTGCGCACTTAGCAAGTGCGCAGGCTCCTCTTCCTGCGCACTTAGCAAGTGCGCAGGCTCCTCTTCCTGCGCACTTAGCAAGTGCGCAGGACCTGCTCTGTGCGCACTTAGCAAGTGCGCACGACCTGTTCTTGGCAAAAAACCCTAACTTTCGCATTCGGGTCTGATCACTTCAAGATTCCGAACCTGTTTGCATTCAAAACGTTCGTTTTCCATTAAGGAACTCTAATCTATGCTTATCCTTCAGTTTCAACCGATTAAACATAACCTTTTCACCCAAAACCCGAAAAACCCAAAAACGAACTAAAACTCAGATCTAGAAGAATCGGTTACCTGTAATCACTTCCTTTTCGTTGCTAAACACCCACGAGACTCATGCTAACGATCCTTGAGGCTCTAATCCAAAAACCGGGACTTTCTCTCTCTAGACTCTCTCTCACTTTCTCTCTCTAGACTCTCTCTCACTTTCTCTCTCTAGAATCCGGAAATGAGGATGGAAATGAGGCTTTTGGGTTGTTCTTGAGGCCTATAAGGGCCCAAACCCTTCCCCTTTCGGCCCATACTCCCCGGCCCAAGCCCGCTTCCTTTCTTTTTGTTTAGGTTTTAATTCCTCGTGAATTCTCTCGTGCTCTAAAACTCGGGATGTTACACATTTATTGCAATTGATTCAAAATTAGGGTCTTTCTCGTACATATTTAAATCGTCTGATATTGATCCAATTAAGGTTTCAACACCGGTTACATTAATCGTTGGGTTTAAGGCGGCCGAACATGTAACAACGGCCGGAATTTCCGAAAAATATTTTTTAAATTTAGCTTTCATAGGTGTTACCATTGTTGCAAAAATAGGGCCGTGATATTCAAACTCTTTTAATTTATTACATATTAAATATAATTATTCAAGTATTAGCGAAGACATGGGATAATAAACTCCCGATAAACATGTAGTTGCATTTTTAAAAACCTCAAGCAAGTTAGTTAGTTTCTCGATCGTATCCCAACTTGTATTATCAAATTTTTGTGAACAACGATTCTTTTGGACAAGTTCATCATGGAAATGTTTTAAAGTAACTCTTTACCTTAAGGCCGATTCAAACATTTTCCATCTCGAGTTCCATCTAGTAGGTACGTCCCAATTCGGACCTAAAAAGATGGAATCCGTTTGTTGGCACAAGTTTCTATAGTTTATACATCTTTTTTTGCTTGTGCTATAAACTTCCCGTAACATCACTTTAAATTTTTCTTTCACGTCTCTTATTTCTTGGACGTTTAGACCGTCTTGCACAACCACTTTAATGATTTGTGCAACATAGCGACTATGAAAGAAAACACCGTCACAAGGCGGTTCATATTTTATTTTAATTTTGTCACCGCGTTTGTGTTATTTGAAGCGTTATCAAAAGATATTAAAAATATTTTTGGTTGAGTTTTATAAGTTTGAATTGCCGAGTCTAAAATATAAAATAAGTTTTCACCGGTATGTGGATATCCAAAATAATCAAACGTAATCGTACGCTTCATCATTTGCCACGACTCGGGTTGAACCCAATGTGCGGTAACGTAAAGGTACGATTCGGTTAAACCATGTGGAGCGAACCAAACGTTCGTGGTTAAGTTAATGCCGGTATTTAAATTTTCAAAACCTAAAATTAATTGTTTTTTAACTCTTTTTCACATTTTTAAACAATCTCTTCTTAAAGTAGAACGACTTACATTTGTGTAATTCGGTTGAAGCGTGTCTTGTATCATCCTTGTCAAGCGCGGGTTATGAAAGTGATCAAACGGCAATCCTTCTTGAATGTCGAAATGTGTCATTCTCTCACGAACTCTCTCGACGTTGTATTGCCAAACTCCTCCATCCCTTCCAATTTGAGTTTGATCTTCACCTTAACTTTGTTTTGCGTGACTTCCAATATGTTTCCTCAAAGTGCTATTTCCCGCAGCACCCAAAATTTTACCACAACGTTTGCAACGAGCCTTTTGCGAATCGTTCGACATTTCGCATAAATCGAAATAAGCCTACATATATCTCTTGGTTTTGGGAGCAAGGAAATAATCTCACCACCGTGGCTTCGCTAGTAGAACCACCAACGGAATTTTGAGTGCTTGCGGAAGCGGAAGCCATTAGAGCATAAAAAGTGAGCGTTTTTTTTTGCGTTTTGAAAGCGTTTTTTGTGTTTTGAGAGCTAGAAGATTATTGTGAACTAACCTATACCCACCAGTACCTATTTATACTAAGTTTCAAGCCTCAAAAACAAAAAAAATACAAAAAACCGGCCATATTAACGGCTATAGCCGGGTTTTTTTTTCTCCCCAACAGTCGGATCCGGTCCGGAACCGGTTCTTTTATGTCCGGCCGGGACCGGGTTTTTTTATCCGATTTTTATCCGGTCCATCAAATATATTGGAACCGGTTACGGATCCAGCGGATCCCAAAAATCCGAACCGGTTCCTTTGTGTCCGGTTCTGGCTTGTGACCGGTTTCAGATTATCCATCGGATCGGATCGGATCCGGATTGGGATTGTTTGTGCACCTCTAACCCAAAGATTAGGTCTCTACATAACCATGCACCTTAAGTAGTGGTGCACAAAAAACCGGTTTTTTTTTAACCCGGTCCAAACCGGCAAACCGGTTTGGCTTAAACCGGTTTGGGCCAAACCGGTTCGGGTTGCCCAAAAACCGCCGGTTTGAAACCGGTTTGAAGCTTCCTGGATGAGATCGGGTTAGGGACCGGTTCATCCTAACCGGTTTGATAAACCGATTTAAACCGGTTTTCGAGCTGGGCAAAAAATAGCCGTTGGAGTCGATTTTGGCCGTTTTTTTGGAGTTTTTTGCACCCTTAAAACACTATAAATAGGTGGGGGTGTTTAGGGTTGATCACACCTCTCTTTACACTCTCTAATCTCTAAAACCGCTCTTTAACTGCTCAAAAACGCTCTCTAAACTCTCTCTAAACTCAAAAAAAAAAGCATGGCAAGTTTTGGTGTTGGTGGTTCCTCAAACGAAGTTACCGTTGTGGAAATTCGAGCAACAACGAGAAATCCGGCAATTTGGTGCAATTACGATCTATGTTTGTTGTCAAACGGGAAGGAACGTGCTCGGTGCAAGATGTGTGGTGCGTTTTTGGGGAAAGATTCAAACACTAGTTTGAAAATGCATATGGAAAAATCTTGCCCGTCATTAAAGGGAATTCCAAGTGAAGGTCAAGCCTCGATGACAAGCGAAGGAGGAATTTGGAACTTTGATCCAAATATTGTTCGAGATCGAATGGCGAGGTTAGTGATTCAAGAAGGATTGTCGTTCAACCACTTTGACAATCCGCGCTTGACAAGGATGATTCAAGAGACACTCCAACCTCGTTATCACCAAGTAAGTCGCACAACCCTTAGACGAGATTGTATAAAAATGTGGAAAAATGCAAAAAAAGAATTAATTTTGGGTTTTGAAAATTTGCAAACCGGTGTAAACTTAACCACCGATGTTTGGTCGGCTCCACATGGTATACCCGATTCGTACCTTTGCGTTACCGCGCATTGGGTTGATCTCAATACGTGGCAAATGATGAAGCGTACAATCGCTTTTGACTTGTTTGAATATCCACACACCGGCGAAAAATTATTTTATATATTGGATGGTGTTATTAACGAATTTAAATTACAAAATAAACTTTTTTCAATGTCTTTTGATAATGCATCTAATAATACAAATGCGGTTCAAAAACTAAAAATTAAATATAAACCCGTTTGCAACGGCGTTTTTTTCCATAGTCGATGTGTCGCACACATCATTAACTTGGCGGTGCAAGTCGGGCTTGCAATTGAAGAGGTTTCAAACTTAACATATACTTTTCGACAAATGCTTAAAGATATTTTTAGTAACAGAAAAAGATACCATGATTATATTAAATTTTGTCGTGATACGAATAATCTTTGTTTAGGCCCGAATTGGGACGTCGAGACAAGATGGAACTCGACTTATATTATGTTTTATAGCGCTTTACAACAAAGAGAAACTTTAGAACTATTTCATGATATGTTTGCCTCAAAACCTCGTCGTAAAATTCAAAAGTTTCCGTCTCCAAATTGGGATATTTTAAAAGACGTAACCGAATTGCTTGAAGTTTTTAAAACCGCCACCACTTTTTTATCCGGTGTTTATTATCTCACAAGTCCATTAACACTAAAACAAATATATTTAATGACTAACAAGTTGTCTGAGCTTGAAAATAAAAGCGATCTTTTTACAAAAATGATAGAACCGATGAAAGAAAAATTAGTGAAATATTTTAAAGAAATGTCTCCCGTTATAACTTGCGCCGCCGCGTTAAACCCTACCATAAATGTGTACGGGGTTGAAACCTTGATTGATAGAATTACTTACGCTTTGAATTTGGATAGTGAAGACATCCATTTTGCACAAGGCACAAAAACATATTTTAACAAATGTTTACAAGATTTATTTGATGTTTATTTACATAAATATGGTACAACTCCGACTCCACATGATACAATGGGTACATCATCAAGTGGTACCTCGAGAGATGTTAATTTGAATTTATATAACGAAATGTTAAATGAATTTAGTAAACGGGCTCGAGGTACCACCCCGAGTAGCGAACTCGGAAGGTATATTGGCACAAACTTTTTAGCGTTTATGCCTCCTACCGTTTTTGAGGAGTTTGATATTTTGGCATGGTGGAAAACAAACGAAGCTTCGTTTCCGATTCTTTCCGCCATGGCCCGTGATGTACTAACCGTCCAAGCTTCCACGGTAGCTTCGGAATCTGCGTTTTCTTTTAGTGGCAGGGTATTATCGATACGAAGGACTAGACTCACACCCCTAGCGATGGAAATGTGCATTTGCTTGAAGGACCATTTGGATGCGATGGATAGGATACAGGACCAAACTTCTCTCGAAGATGAAATTCAAGCCGAAGAAGTCATACACAACAACGAGGTTGATCTTAGAATATCCGAACCCGTCACGGATGAAGAACTAGCCGAAGATGCAAGGCTACGAAGCTCTAGTTCCGAAGACAACGCACAAGAATAATCAATCAATATTCCAAAAAATAAAACGTTGAACTTAATGTTTTATATTTGTTATATTTTTTGTAATTTTTTACAATTTTATCTTGTCATGTTTTTTAATTTCCGAACTTTCCAAATATTAATAAACGTTGAACTTTATGTTTTAATTTTGTTATATTTTATTATGGATTTTATATTAAAAATATAAAATTTATTTGGATTTTTTTTTTTTTTTTTATAAAAACCGGTTTAAAGGACAAACCGGTTTAAAACCTACCCGAACCGGTTTGACCGGTTTACATATTTCCATTACCCGAACCGGTTTAACCCGAACCGGTTTGGGCCCAAACCGGTTTTGACTTTTCGTTGACCAAACCGGTTCGGGTCGGGTTGAACCGGTTTGGGTTAAAAAACCGATTTGTGCACCACTAACCTTAAGTAGGTTTCAAGGCATTTATTCCGGACTTCAGTTTAACCATCAGTTCGGGAAGGTAAGCCGTTGATAATGCTAAAGGGGCACCATGTATGTGCATAAATTCGTACCTAAAGAGAACTAAAAAATGTTAACAAACTAACCGATTACAAGTGATTAGAGTTAAGCAACCTAACCACTTATTCACACAATACCTCCCCCCTAAACTTGTTACATTTGGCAATTAGTTTTACTTCATTACAAAAGATACGAAACAATACTTGTCAGTACGAACAACCCATCAGCATGAATACTTGCTAATAACTGTGCTGTAGTTGTCAATGGTGGTGAATTGCCATGTAGGCGGCGATTTCATCGAAGAGGTAGAAGACGAAGAAGAAACTACGTAATTGCTCTCGTATGAAATATCCGAACCGGATTCTAAATTCAGTTTTCGAATCAAATTCGAACATGTGAACTTCAAACCGACGTGATTATTGATTTCAAATTATATAATTTTTTACCTTTTTTTTTAATAAAAACTACATATTTTCTTATAATTCGATTAAAATCAAACCAAACTCGAATTCAGTTTCGAAACCCGAAAGACAGACCCAATGAACACCCCTATCAGCATCTCCACAAACCTACAAACAAATGAACTGACCACAGACGATAACTGTGATCATCAAAACTGGCATAACAAGTTCTTTAATATGTCCAACAGCCACACGAGTTTACAATCACCCGAACTCCTACACATTACAAATTCAAGACAAAACATATATCATCATCGCTACATGAAAGAGACATCTAAAATAGGTTTTAACAACTTACTATTGCAACTTTCAGAGCTTCACTTGTCTATCAAAGATCCAGCTGAACGGAACATCCACGCTTTCTTTAGCCCGTGCTGAACTCCTCTCCTCAAGCCTTCTGATTCTCGGGGCCAGCCCGCATACATAGTCTTGGGCCTTACGCCCTTCACCAGAAAGCCCAGTTAAATCCGCCACCTTCCACCGACCCACCAGGAATTCCAAAATGTCTGCATAGTCTTTGGCAGTGTAGACACCGAGTCTTTGGGCAACATCTGAGAAATGGTCAAAGAGGTTATCATCACGGCCGTCATACATCAAGTGTGCAGGCATAGAGATCTTTTTCCTCATCATGTCAGCAAAAGCAAGAACCGTGCCATCCGGATCTATTTCAAATAGTTTTTCAGCTATTTTTGTGTAGGCGGTTTCGTGCCTTTTTTCATCGGCGGCGATTGTACCACAGATTTGAGCCAATTTTAAGTCTCCGTGCTCCTTTGCATGTCGGGCTGTGTTTCCATGAGAGATGAAGGTGGCGCGTTCTTGAAATGAAGTGTAAATGAACCCAAGATATGGACTGTTTTCGGTCCTAGGGTCCTGAAAGGATAATGCACATGTAAGAAAACATAAATATAAAGGCTTGACGACAAACTAGAGGCGGCAATTTCGATCTTGTTATTTATGAATGGGTCAACTTGGGTTGAATATTATTTCTAACAATTCAAATGGCTAAAATAAAAAGAATATTAACTAAACGGGTTGAATGGATCGAACCCCCAAAGTGTATTTTTCATGCAAACAACTTACTAGTTCGTATATTAAATTAGATTTTTATTTTAATAATATATACTTTGTAATCATATGTAACATATACATTGTTCATAAATAAAATGAAAAATGGATAAAAAGTATCGGGTCAACTTGAACTGGACTGGACCGTTTTGACAATACCATAATATTACCCGTTTTGACCCATTAAGCAACCCGCCTGACCCATCATTTTACCACCTCTAAATTACCAATGCTAGACGAAATAAAAGAAAGACGATAGGATTCATGACATAAAAAAAACTAAGACGGAAAAGGAAAACTTACTATTCGAATATGTCTTTTTCTTATGGGTCATATGGGTAAATAAAATTTAGCTAAAAAACAAGTCAGATAAGGAGTATGCGTCTAAGGTCACCCAAAGTGTATTTCTAATGCAAACAACCTACTAAATCGCTTTATTCAGTCAAATCAGATTATTAGCACACAAATTATTTATGAAAAAATGCAAAAAACTTGGACAAACAGTGGCCGGCCAGGCCCATTTCAACCCAGAACCTATTATGACCCATTACCCAACATGCAAGATTACGTAAAAGACAGAGTAAGATCATAAAAAAATTAGATGAAAAAGATAAACTCACCATTCCAGACCCAATGAGATATTGAATTGTTTTCTGAATCTGCCTCATATCGACCCGCCCACTAAGATAGAGATACTGATGGAGAAGATCACCGTGCCTGTTTTCTTCAGCGGTCCAAGCCCTAGTCCATATTGCCCAAGGTGTAGGGCTAGCCCCAGTCTCATCACGTACACCATCTAAAGTATTAAGCATTGTCTGGTAGGTAGGCAGGGCTTCTTCTGTAATCATATCTCCAACCAAAACAACAAAGTAATCATCAGGAATCTCTTTAGCCCGAGCCCTTAATTCCTCCACTTGTTCCATAAATCCATCAGATGCAGGATCTGGCAGAAAATCCTGTGCTTGCCAACATTTCTCCACAGGCTTTAGGTGCACCAATATATTCTCCTCAGCCCAACCCTCTATGGATTTGAAAATCTCTATCTTTTGTGGTGGCATAGAGTGTGTCACCTGTTGATGAACCTCTCGCGGAGGAGTAAAAGGCTTTTTGGTACTTTCAACCCTGTGTAAGAAAAGAAAAGTAGCCCAAATAGGGAATTAATAAGTTATAATCACAGATTCAAAACTGTCACTTAGAAATAGACCAGAATATAACAGAACCAAAGTAAAACCAAATATCAATACAATCAAGCAATAGAAAAGTGGCAAGTGAAAATTAACGATCGACGAGGAAGTAAAATGCGCAAATAAAAGAGTGTATGAAAATTTTGAAAGAGCGATGGCGGGCTAATCATCAATTTGTCTTAGTTGAGGGCTTCTTGAAGTAGCTAGCTGATATAACTACTAAGAGAAACAATCCACAAAAAGTTCAAACTTACACCACCTACCTAAATTTAAAAACAGAAATAAAGGATCCCAAGACAAGGAAGCAGTGATTTATTCACTATACTATATTCATTAAAAGAAGAACGGGAAAACTTCATAGAATAGTAACCAAGTTTCCCATTTGTTTCATTTTAGTCCCTCAAACTTTTTTTGTCACTAAAGTTTCATCTGCTATTCCAATCTTGCGCAATTACCAGGTTAACATATTACTTTCTTTTTTTGGGTTTCATTTTGTGGATATGGTGAAAATGTTGGTTTACTCTTTTTGGATTTCATTTTCACCATATCCACATAATGAAATCCAAAAAAAAAGTAACATGTAACCTTAGTAATTGCGATTACTCTTTTTGGATTTCATTTTCACCATATCTATGTAATGAAATCCAAAAAAAAGTATAATACCAAATGAGTCACCTTTCAGCTTCAAAAAAGTATAATACCATTGCGATTAGATAAATTATAAACCATTGTTAAAGAAACACAAAATTCAAAAGGGACCAAATTAATACCAAATGAGTCACCTTTCAGCTTCAAATATTTAGGGCAAATTTTGGTTAACAGTCTTAAATTCCATAGAGACTACTAAAATGTAAGCATTTAGGATATAAAATCAACTGAATACATCTATACCGGTCTAAATTTGGAAATTAATAGGTCTCAATTTAATTGAACAAAATACACATCATACGATTCATACCTCTTCACCAAATTGTAAAATACAAACATATAATCCAAATGCGAAAAATCGAAATATAAAAACAATAATATTCGAAGGCATAATTATTAAAAAAATAAGCATCGACGTCATAGAAAACTCAATCGCAATCACGATATCTCATTGTCGTATCCGCCACTTCAAATCTACGGTTCCGTAATGAAATCAAATTAACAACAATACGACTCATTTCGCGGCATGAAAACACAACGGAACATGAAATGAACACAGCGATTGAATTAAAAGGACGGGAAATGAAACTCACTTCGCGGTGGAGGATCCGAGGGTGGAAGCCATGGTGAATTTGGGAGATCTGAGATTCTTCGTTTGAGGAAACGAGAATGAACGGTACATCTCCGATTGAAACGTCACCGGATTGATCCGAAGCGCCATGGTTGATCTTCTTCTCTTCTTCTGTGTGTGCTGGCTGTCGCACAGTTTTTTGAGTTCTGTTTTCCTCCACACAAGTGAGAAGGGACAAGAGTAGCACACACAAGGTTTATACAGAATCTATTTGTCATGTTCCATAATTGCCCTTCCATTTGTATTTATTTACACTTTTACCCTTCAACTTTTATTTCGTTTAGTTTTGCCCTTCTTTATATTTATATGATAATAACTAGGACAACCTTTGTGGAATCTTGTGTTTTGGAGTCGTGTTCTCCTTATTCTTTGGGATAAAGGTAAGATTTATTTCAATGTTTTTAGAACCGGATTGGTTGGTTGGACAGAGAACCGGTTCGGTTAAGCTTATTTGGACCGTTTCCATTTGAACCAGTTGATCAGTGATTCGTAGAGATGAGCATTTAGTATTGAGTACCCTACCGTACCGTACCCTACCGATAGATTCGGTACGGTATTCGGTACCCACTTTTCTAGAAATTTGGTATCTAGATTTTCGGTACCGATACCATCTAGAGATGAACATTTTGTAACGAGTAACGGTACCATACCGATAGATTCGGTACCCACTTTTTCAGAAATTTGGTATCGGTATTTTCGATGCCAATATGGTATCGATCTCATCCCTAGTGAATCGGGTGAACTGGATTGGGTGGTCGAACCGGATTTCAAAGATTTTTATGAGTTAATTATTGTTTGAGTCCCTGACGTTTGACCATTTTAACTATTTGAGTCCCTTATATTTAAATCCGTCTCTTTTAACCCTGACGTTTTATTTTTGCTTCTAACTGAGTCCAGATGACTAACGCTGTTAGATTTTCTGTTATTTTTTTTTAAAAGACCAAATACCCCTCAGGGACTCAAATGATTAAAAACTATTTTACCACCACCGCCGCCGCCACCACCACCACCTTGGTTATTTACGTTTTGTTTTATTTTTTTTTTAAACTAAAGCAGGGGTAATTTGTTAAATGGTTTTTTTTTATTTAAACCATCCGTGTAATGAACTCTTGACTGAACATTCAACACCCACCCACGAGAGAGACTTTCAAGACCCGATCAGATCTACTCTCTCCTCCGGGAAGAATTCAAACCAGATATACAAGACTTTCAAAACCACGATCAGGTCAAATCTCATATCTCTTGTCCACAGAGACGATGGAGCACAACTGCTGTGACGAAAACGGCTCTGATGGTCCAAACGGCGGCGGCTAGGGTTCCGCCCTAACCCTCGCGGCGGAGACCTGGCGGTGACGGATCTGTGGTTTAAGGAAGAGACGGCCAGAACAAGGGGACGGCTAGGGCTTTTGAACCCCAATCGATGACGAGGAAGAAGGGCAACGACAGTGATCATATTTCATGTTTTGAGTTGGCCCTTGGATCCTGCTTAAATCCTTTGTGTTGTACTAGAATTACTTTTCTACACAAAACAAAATTCGTGTGGCCGCTTTTCCGGCGAAATCGCTTTTCAGGTTCAATTGTATAAATATCAGGTGGACATTTAATCCTTTCTTGTTCCGATGCCGCCACCGGCTTTTCAGTTTCCTTTTCCTGGAAACGGCTCGTTTCTTGCACGCCATTGGACCTGCCCAGCTTTCCGTTGGACCCTCCCTGAGAGGATACTTCAGATTTTTCCGATTCCGGCGAAGAAACATCTAGTTTGTCCAAAAAAATCCGGGGTGGTGAAGAGGAGAGGGTAAAATAGTTTTTTAACCGTTTGAGTTCTTAGGGGTATTTTGATCTTTTTAAAAAAAAATAACAGAAAATCTAACAGAGTTAGTCATCTGGACTTAAATATAAGCAAAAATGAAACGTCAGGGTTAAAATAGACGGATTTAAAGACTCAAATAGTTAAAATGGTCAAACGTAAAGGAATCAAACAGTAATTTACTCTATTTTTATTTTTCTTTTAATTTTTTTTCTTTAAACTTCATTTCATGATTATATTAGTATTCCATTATCTATGTTTTAGTTATTTAAATCTTAATTTTTTATTAAAATTATAAATTCACATCAAAACATATAGTATTTTCATATTTTTTTTTTTAAATAGATATATATATATATAAATAGTTAAAAAAAATTATATTATTTTTTATGTCATCCGGTTTCTTAAATTCGGTTCGACCAGTGACCGATAAGACACTCGGTTCACTGACTCTTACGGTTCTAATAAATTAGTATTTGTGGGATTTTATGGGTATAGTTGTTTGTGGAATCTTGTTAGTATTTGTGGGATTTTATGGGTATAGTTGTTTGTGGAATCTTGTACCACATGCAACGCACCCTGTATCATTGAACTTTGTGTTTGGAGTGGAAAGTTTATTAGAGCATTCACACTAGGTTCTTTATATTTTTGTGAGTGTGTTTTGTATATTTTATGAAGTGGTTTAAAGTGGTTGTGAGTGGAGAAAAGAGAAAAAGTATAAATTTTTTATATATTTGTAAAAACATTGTTTACCTGTATAAATTTTTTAATATTTTTTTAAAGTGATTGTGAGTTGAGAAGAGAGAAAAGGTAATGATAAAGGAATAAAAAATATTATTTAATTAAAAAATAGAGAGAAAAGTTAATAATTTTTAGTGTAATTATAAGGATAAGGATAAAGAAGCTGTTGGGATTTCTCTTAACAAGTAGAAAAAAAATTATAAGTTGTTTTTAATTACTTAAAATAATAAAAACATGCCTGTTTAGTGATTTATATTTTTTTCCAAATGATCAAAAATTTTGAATTTGACTCTGTGTGCTATCGGTCCCACAGTTTTTCAAGTTCTGTTTTCCTCAACACCCAAGGTTTATAAACAATCTATTTGTCATGTTCCACAATTACCCTTGCACTTATCTTTATATACATTTGTACCCTTATACTTTTAATATTTTTGCCCTTTTTCATTTATATGATAACTAGTATTGATCCCCCGGGCGTTGCGGCGGGTTGTGCGTCATAACGATTCGACTGTGAACATCGAGCTGAAAAGTAGATAAAATAATAATGTTACAAATGATATATTCTGAATTTAAAAAAATATTACGTTCTTTTAAAAAAATTCAAAACATATCATATTTGACCCGTGGATTTGGCCTTTCATGACAAAACGTAGGTGAAAAACGTTAGGGCGGTTAGTTTTTCTATATACTTAGTTTCTAATAATACCTCGTATTTTAAAGTTAAAATGCTAAAAATATTTTAACAGTTATAATATATTAATCCCCACCCACACGTTGCAGAAGATTTTGACAATCACGGCAACAACTAAATTTATTTACCGGGGAACACAATTTTTGTTAACTTTACAATTTTTATTCAATTTAAAAAACACTAAAGGGACCTAATCATTAAAATAGAGTGACAAAATAGAAAAAAATTAAATTCAAAGGATTTAAATTTAAAAAGGAAAAAGTATTTTTCAATTTTTAAAATAAATACTTAACAAACACAAATTTGTAAAAGAAATAAAATAATTTGAATCTTTTGGGAGGTTTTTCAACAAAAACTAAAAATAAGTAATTAACAAACACAAATAGAAAGAAATAAAATATTGTGGCAATAAGGTTTAAAAACCTTAGCGATAATAAATATTATTATTTATTTCCAACAACAAAACTTAACAATTTGTCTATGTTTACAATCACTTATATATTTTTAATCCGATCCTACTTTTTATACTAATAGTTAATGAGTAGAATAGATCATTTGATAACTTCTAAACATTTTAAGAACTCACGAGAGCTCGTCAAAAATCCAATCAAAACTATTTTTTTTTTGTTTTTACTATTTTTATTGTTAGAATACAATATAAAAAAATAAATTTATATATGTAAATTTACATGTCTTCATATATTAAAAAAATATACACTTGTGTAAGTTTACCACTTACACATGTGTAAGCGTTTATCATTTACACATGTATATAATTTTTTTAAGGATAATTTAAAGAGAAGAGATGAATTAATTGAAGAGATAACCCATTTTTTATGTTATATTTTAATAATAAAGATAGTGAAAACAAAAAAAATGGTTTTAATTGGTTTTTTGACGAGTTCTCGCGAGTTCTCAAGTATTTAGTTCTCATTTGAACCTAACCGTAGTTAATGAATAAATTATATATTTAAACACTTTATTAATTTTTAATATTTAAATATATAAACTATATAGTTTTATTTATCAATTTTATTAAATAGAAGACGGGACCCACTTTCATTCTATGGAATGAATGACAATGCCCTTTACAACAAAGATTGATGTTAATATAGCTTGTAAATTTTATTGTTACCTTAAAAATGAGTTTAATTTAACTCTAATTCTTCTTAATCTAAGAATATTTAAAATCAAAACAAAACTTCTCAATTATAATTATATTATTTATTACAAATACGTATTCACTAATATTTTTATACGACAAATTTTAGGGATGACAATTCCTGACACGATTCAAACCCGACACGAAAAAAAACAGGTTTTTGGGTCGGCAGATATGACCCGTTTAAAAAGTTGGTTAACCCGAACACGACCCACTTAATAAATGGGTTGACATGTTAACCCGTTTAAGGGTTTTTTAAAAAGTTAGTATCTATATTTTAGAGATGAAAAGTGTTAATACTTAAAGTTAAATATTTTTATTTTTTCTCTAACTATTAACTTTTAAAGGAAAATTAATTTTCTCTTTTCAATCATTTCATCAACTCTTCACTTTCAACAATTTTATTTTTATTAGTTTTAACTACCTATTCTTCAATCTTTCCATTTGTTTCTTCTAATATCGAGCTATATATTTAAATCTCAGTTTGTTCAATGGGAATGAAAGATAAAAGAACAAAAACAATAAAAAGAACACCAATTACAAAAAGGTTTCATTTGAGTTGGAATATTAATTGTTTATATTGTTAATAAGTCGCTACTTATTACTCATATTAATAAATGAAAACAAAATTGGTCGACCTGAAACACGACCCGATTTTAAGTGGTCGACACGACACGAACAAATATATGAGCTAGGTTAGGGTTGAAGAATTTAACCCGCCAACCCAACACAATTTACATCCATAACAAATTTGGACATGTTTTTTGTAAAATGAAATTTTAGAGGGAGATGAGGGGTAAAAATGTAAAAACAAATAAACAAGGCCCCCCCAAATGGGTTGTTGCGTGAGGGGGGAAACAGCCAAAAGCCAAGCAAGTAATGAGGGGGTGGCCAACAAAGCATATAGCCAATGAAAGTGACTAACATATTCCACTTGGCACCCCTCCTCATTCTCTTATGTGCCAAGACACCCCTTCACTTTCTGTACATCTACCTTGATATCATCGACACTTATTTTCTATTTTATTTATTTGTTTATTTATGACTCGTCAACCACATATTCAAGATTTGCATTTGCCCCACAAAACTAAATATTAAATGTTCCCATTTATTCGATTACTAGTTTACGGGATGAAAAATATTAATATATAAAATTTTAAATCTTTATTTATATATTTTACAGGTGTAAAAATATATTACATAAACTAAGGATATAAAACAGATTTAAAATATGTAAAAATTAATATATAATTGTGTTTCGAAAATACGTTAGTTACTATTTAATGTAATTTGACTTTCATTTACTAATTGATTGAAAATAAAAGTTACATGATTAAATTTCAAAGTTTCTTATAATAAGAGATAATTTAAATTAAATGTGTTTTATTAGTATAATTAGTATTTTATTTAAATATATTATTATTAAAAGATAGAAATGTATTTAATAAGAGAGAGAGGTGAGAAAAAAATAATAAAAATTAATATGAAAGCAACACGTGACATAAAAAAATATTTATTTATTATATAGTATAGATTTTCTTTTCAATAATACCATGATATATTGAATTGGATCCCAATAAGATCACAACATTAAATTTGATGGGACAAAATATGTATTTTCATACCTTGAATATATCGAAGCCTAATTACTATTTAGTTCGTGTAATTTAAAATTCTTAAAGTTTTTATATATTATTATTTATTAGTTTATTAATCTTAAGCCTGTAAATGAGCCGAATGAATATGAACACGGCTTGTTCGTGTTCGTTCGTTTAACTTTAATCGAACAGATGAACGAACACAAACACTTAAACAAACAGATTTTCTTGTGCGTGTTCGTTTATGTTCGTTCATTAATATTCTAAATGAATGGTTCATGAACATGAATGAACATAAACGAACATAAATTAAAAATAAACGTGGATATCTAAATTAAAGTTTAAAATATCATCATCAATGCATCCAACATTTTAAAACTAAATAAAGATATCAAATTGATTTTATATTAGGCGTAAGCGTTTTTAAATATGAAAAGTCAAATTAACTTTAAATTAATATTAGTAATAAATAAATTTGAATGACATTTAAACGAACGTAAACAAACGAACATAAACGAACGTTCAAGAACGTCAATGAACAACGAGACGTGTTCACATTCGTTTATTTAATTAAATGAACACAAATTTGTGTTCATGTTCGTTCGTTTATTAAATGAACGAACTTCCCGCCGAACAGTTCACTGAACATTCGTTTCGTTTACAGACCTAATTAATCTAAAATTATAGATTTATACTAAAACACACAATTTTTTATTAAATAATCTTTTAAACTAGAGATCTTGATGCTTATTTATCTTTTAATTTTAATTTTTGATGTAAATACTTGAATCCCTGCTGGTTGATTCGACACCAACCCAATTAGCTAAATGCGTTTAAGGGTTTAACCCAAAAACTTATTGAAACAAGGAAATCATTGTCTATGAACTAGTGTGTGGCAGCTAGGGTAAACAAGAACGAAAATAAGAAATATCAGAAAAGGCTACAATGTCATTAAAACTAGATTTAAGGACTAAATCAACCAATGATGAAGATAATTAGAATACAAAAAGGAAGAAATGATGAAGACCCTTGAAAGAAGAATGGAAGAAGATCTAGGATGGAAATGGAATAGATTGAAGCCGGAAGATCTAATATCATGCCCACGTTTCATTTCAATTTCAACTTTCAAATTTTAAAAACTAATTTGTTGGAAAGCAAGTCAATAATTGGTTATTGAGTAATTTTGTTGGTGATTTTAATGTCATCAAGACCATGTTAGCGTTGTTGAATTTACTTAAAATCATAGAAGAAATGTACATAAACATTGATACAAGTTAGAAAGTGTACGGTGCACACTTGTACAAGACTATGTTCATTTCTACCACCTGGAATCTGGTGGTTCAAGGCGGCGAGACCATGAGGTTCCAAGGGAGCACTGCCCCTTGGCAGGTCCGGAGCAGTGCCCCTGGGACGGAGTCTAGGCTTGTGAACCGTTCGGCGAAAAATTTATTCACGTTTGTTTATTTAATAAATGAACGAACATGAACAAAAATTTTAGTCATTTAGTTAAACGAACACATTTCTCGTTCGTGAATGTTCATTCATTTATTCTCGTTCATTTACATTCATTTATGTTTGTGCATTCTACATTCTACGTTCATTTATGTTTGTTTATATACGTCCGTTGGAAAATATTTTAAGACTTAAAATATTTTTGTATTTATAACTAATATTTTACAAATTTATATGTTCAATCGTTTAGCCCATGGTAAGACCGTAATATTTTCATTTTTACGCTTAGTAGCCCAACCCAATCCATTTGATCAATCACGTTCAAACCAACAAGAACACTACTTAATCGTAATTCGTCATGATGATGGTGAATTAGTGATTTGAAGTCGGTATTTTGAAACTTCCTTTAGGCTTAATTTATATGTGTTTGTTTACTTTTGAAGTTATTTTTATTGATCGTTATGCTTTGATATTCATGTTTACTTTGAATGTTTGTTTAGTAATGTTCGTTTATGTTTAGTTATGTTTGTTTGTTTTATGTTTAGTTATATAGATCATCTTTGTTCAGTTATGTGCGTTTATGTTCGTTTGTGTTTGTTCATGTTCGTTTATGTTCATGAAGTGTTTCTTTATACTATTAATGAACAAAAATAAATGAACACGAACGCATTCATTTTCTTAACGAACAAGAAAACCTTGTTTTTTAATTGTTCATGTCCGATCGTTTGTTTGGTTAAAGTTAAACGAGCAAGCTCCGTTCGGTTCGTTTACAGACCTAACGGGTTCCAAGGGGCAACGCTCCTGGTGGGTTATACATGATGGATGAAAAATTGCTTGGAATGGGTGATCAGTAGGAACTGAGTATCAGTAGTAGTAAATGTGAGTATCAGTCGCAACCAGTGTTTTCATAACCGGACACATAATCGGCCCAGATGTGTGTAGTTGAACCGCTTTCATTTGAACCGGTCGGACCGGATTTCAATTTTTTTGTTTTTTTTTCTTCAAAATCTTATTTTATGATTAGTTTAGTATTCCAAGTTGCATTTCAAATCTTATTTTTTTCTTCAAACTTCAGTTTTCGTCCCTGAGGTTTGCACAAAACTTCAGGTTTCGTCCCTCTAGGGTTCTGCCGTAGCAACGGTGGCGGAGGCTGAGGTGAGACCTGATGGCAGCGGAAACAGAACGAGTATGGTGTTCTGACGACGGAAATGGTTTTCACCACGTGAATCCCCCGTCACCCGGTTCGATGTGGTCATCGTCGTCGTTCTCCGATCAGCACCACCACCGGCAGACAGTTGTTTGACGAGTGTAAAAATGTGGAGTGTAAAAAAATGGAGTCAAAAGTGCTTCTTGGGTCTGATGGTTGAAGAAGAAGAAGGGGTGATGTATATATTAGTAAATTTGCACAAAAACTAATAGAAAACTTATCGGAGTTAAAGACCAGAGATGCAAAATGTTAAAACATTAAACGTCAGGGATGAAATGTGTTACAAAGGGACGAAACCTGAAGTTTTGTGCACACCTCAGGGACGAAAACTGAAGTTTACACTTTTATTTATTTAACCCTTAATATGTCTTTAAAATTGCAAATTCACATGAAAACAAAAATGTTTTGGATTTTGTATCTATATAAATAGTTTTAATTTTATATTATTTATGACGTCATCCGGGTTTTAAATCCGGTCCGACCGGTTCGACCAACGAACCTCTAAAACGGCTGATTCGATATCCGGTCCGGTTCTGAAAACATTGGTCGCAACTTAACCATCAGTTGCAACTCTAAAGTGAGTACCTAGTCAACTGTGGTAAATTGGTCATCAACGACAACTGCTCAGTTGCTACCGATGGGGTTCCTGCTAATGTTTGCCACTAATATAATTGTCCAACCGTTGATAGTTGTAGGATCGTGAATTCTATCAAGAACAACAAATATGTCTTTAGATTGAAAGCGAAAACAACAATCTAAGATCAACACACACTAATTGAATCAAGAACACAAGAATCAAATTAAACGGCCAGTTGTATTGAATATAAGTTCTGTTACAGAGAAAGACTTGACAATATCAAAGGGTAATTACAAATGAACTATTACAGACTATTTATATCAAAGAATACAACTGTTCATAGGGGTTTTTAATATTTGGTTTCAAACCGATTAAACCGATAACCGAATCGAAACCGAAACCGTTTAAAACCAAACCGAATTACATATTTGGTTTTTGGTTTGGTTTAGGTTTCAAGATTTTGAATTTGGTTTGAATCGAAAAACCCAAATTGGGTTATACCACTATTTTAATCCATATTTTATAGTTAACTGATGTAATGCAAAGCACACATCTTTATTCCTATAGTTTTTGTGCGTTTTTAGATAGTTTCGTGTTCGTTTTTAGTCGTTTAAGTATGTATTTGAGTCTTTGTTATATTTTCAGGTGCTCATGATGATTACAAGTCAAATCGTGAAGAAACCGGGCACGAGAGTAAAGCCGGAAGAAAAAGTGAAAAAAAGTTGGAAAATAGGTCCCTCGCGGTACGCGAGGGAGGAGCTTCAAAGCCTCGCGGTACGTGAGGATCTTCAGAACCGACCGCGACTAAATTGTCCTTCGCGGTACGCGAGGAACCCAACCCAACCTCTCGCCGTATTCAAAAAAGCCCTAAATTGAATTTAAATAGAATTTGATTGCCATTAGGTTTGGAGTTCGCAATTTGGCCGTCCAGAGAAGAGAATAAGGCGATTTTGGAGCATAGGAAGGCTATTGGATTGCAAGATTGAAGCTTTGGAATCCGAGTTTGTGTAGTTTAGCTTATTCGTTTCTAAAGTTCGAAATTTGTGTTTGATACCATGTTCTTGTTCTTTTACTTATGTTTGAATGTTTTGAACATGATCGTCGACTAAAACATTGATACTGCCTGTGTCATTAGATGAATACTTGGTAAAGTTATGATTTTTATCGGTTTTAGATTTTAGTTGATGGTTTATTGATTCTGTAAAAGATCTTGAGTTAATAATTATGATGAATCTATATGCTTAATTCTGATTTGTGTTTAATTTTAATTTCATACGTTGATTGTGGATGTCTTCCAGTTTGATTAGCGTATCTGGGTCATAGACTTTAGGGTTTGTGATCGTTTATGTGGTTTAATAGACATAGTGATCCATAGGAGTTGTGATTGAGTATATATTAGATTGAGTGTGTATCCTGCCTTAATACCCGAGAAGTGAGAGATAGTCGTTTAGTCTTCGTCATTAGGAATCTGAGTTTTAACCGTCTGAAAGGAAGTTGGTTTAAATGTCTAGTGATTGTTGCTATTATGAGTCATAGTTGTTATATTTAGATTACTTCGTGCATTCTTCGAATGTATTGTGGACAATGAGACTGAAAGGTGATCTGTCTTTCGGGTACTTTATCATTATTGGAGAGACCGAAAGGTAATCCACTATATGGTGAGTTATTACATCTTTTAGGTTCCTTAGTTGGTGACACCCTGAGAGTGATTAGGGATCCACTAGGTAGTCTAGAGTTGTTTCCTTAGAAACCCAGATCAATCTTAGTTTCCAGAACCGGTAGAAGTTGTGCTTTGCAAGTAGGATTACAACCTAGGTAGTATTCTTTTCATCTCTGATATTACCTTAGTTCTTCATCTTGATAGCTTGAGTCGATCTTTAGTTTCTGCATTACTACTAGTGTAGTAAACCTCCCCATCAATCAATCTTTAGTCCGAGTCAGAGTCTAGTATAGTTATAATAGTGTCTCTAGGGTTCGATAACTCGGTTTTCCATTAAGATGTGTTATGCTCGATAGGTACACTTGCCTGTCAGTGCGGTTTAGTTGAAGGTACTCCAGTTATTACTTAAGAGTCTAGGTTAGGTTTTGTTAGTTTTAATATAGACCGTCTGGGCGTCATCAAGTTTTTGGCGCCGTTGCCGTGGACACTTGGCAATAGCAATAATAAATTTGACTAGTTCTTTGTTTGATTTTTGGTTTATTTTATTTCTTTTGAGTCTTATTTGTGTGCTTGTCCTAAGTGATATTTGTGTGTCTAATTTAGAATCGAGTCTTTCTGTCTTTGAGTCTTTGTCCCTTTCCTTCTAGTGTCTTTCTGTTTATGCACAAAACTCGTTCGCAGGGATCACCACCTTATTCAGCTTTTCCAGAGCCCGAACGAGAGCTACACGAGCGCACACGTGACTTCCGGGAGCGTTTGAAAGAGCTGTGCAAATCCCAGGTACGTTCTACTAGCTCAATTCCATTTCCTATCATGGGCGACGCTGACCCACCAGCGAGGCGTACCGTACACTAGAGGGCAAGTGACGAGGTCACCGGGGCGAGATCTTCGATCACACGCCCCGCTATTCCGAACACCAATACATGGCATGTCTCGTCACATGTTATGAGCACGATCACTCATGCCACTCAGTTTCATGGCCTTGAGGATGAGGATGCACCCGGACACCTGTCCCGCTTCACGCGCATATGTGATACCTTCAGTATCACGGGTGTGTCTAAGGACGCTATCTATTTGCATCTCTTCCCATTCCCACTCTCTGGGCGTGCATCTACTTGGATTGACACCCTCCCAGACAACTCTATCACCACATGGGAGGATCTTCAAGCCAAATTCTTCAAGAAATACTATCCACCTTCCAGGGTCGCTCGCCTTAGGGACCAGATCCACTCCTTCCGGATGGACCCTGACGAGCCTTATCACATGGCCTGGGAGAGGTTCAACACACTGTTGAGCCGATGTCCCTAGCATGGTCTATCAGACTGGGCGATTGTGGAAAAGTTCTATAATGGTCTCACCTTCGAGAACTAGCAAATGTTCAGCACAGCTGCGGGATGCCATATCATGGACAAACTCAAGCCTGCTGAGTGCGAGGAGATGTTCGAGAGCTTCGTTCTCGCTGAACAGCAGTGGTCATCTACTAGGACTTCCATTCCTAGCGCTAGAGCATCCGCCTCTTCTCCTAGAGGTGTGCATCAGGTCACTCCTGATACTAGCGTGGCTGCTACACTCGCGGCTATGGCTAATGAGATCAAAGAGCTGAAGCTCAGTGTTCAAAGGTGTGAGGTGTGCAGGGGAGGCCACGACACCGGAGATTGCCACGTCAATCATCAGGAGCAGTTGATTTTTGCTAGCAACCAGAACCAGAACCGAGGGTACAACAACTACAATAATTCTTATGGTTCGGGATGGAGATCCGGAAACAACCCACCTGGGTTTAATGGCCACCCGAATCAGTATGGAGGAGCTGAAGCAGGAGCAAGTTCGGGAAGCAGTGTCAACACAAGGAAGATTGAAGAGACGATAGAGAATCAGACACAGATGCTTGCCCACTTAGTCCAGCAGGACAGGGACGCTCGACAAAGACTGGATGCCCACGACACTTTATTGAAGAATCAACAGTCGGCATTTCAGGACTTGCAACACATAGTAGGAGACACCGTGAAGAGCTTGAAGGACAGACAGGGAGGTCCATCTTCAGGCCCTAATGCTTTAGTGATGGCCGTGCCGATCAGGAGTCGAATAGAGGAGGAGAAAGCCTCCCACAGCGTTGATTATCACATTCCGTCGCTTGAAGAGGTGAAGAAGATAGATTGGAGGGCTCGTTTTTGCTGAAATCGATGCTAGGATGTTAGAGGAGCCCGAGTCAGCTGAGGTGACGGAACCAGGGACTTCAGTGAATGCTGTGTCGACTAGGAGTAGAAGAGTAGAAGAGGAGGTGAGCCCACTGGTAGAAGAAGAAGAAGAGCCGGTGGATGAGGAGATAGTTTTGGAGAAGCCTGCCGAGAAGGTAGAGGAGAAGAAGAAGGGGGTGGAGACGAAGACACTTGAGATTGACATGAGTCGTGTTCCCTATCCAGAGCGCTTGCTGCCACATAAACACGCTAGGGAATGCGGTCACTTCCTTGATATGTTCAAATAACTCAAGGTTAATCTCCTATTTATAGAGGTCATCCAGCACATGCCGAAATATGGCAAATTCCTAAAAGATCTTCTTTCCAACAAGAAGAAGCAAAAGGAGGTCTCTAAAGTCTCACTTAGTGAGCAATGTACTGCGGTGGTTCAGAACAAACTGCCAGAGAAACTGGCAGATTCGGGTCGTTTCACGATCCCGTGTCTACTTGGCGGTTTGCCCTTAAACCACGCGTTGGCTGACCTGGGTGCTAGCGTCAATCTGATGCCATATTCTATATATAAACAGCTATACCTATGTGAACCGCGGCTTACGCGCATGAGCATATCCTTGGCTGACCGCTCAGTCAAGTATCCACGGAGAATTATGGAAAATCTTCTAGTAAAAGTAGGCAAATTTGTCTTCCCCGTGGATTTTATCATCCTGTATATGGATGAGGATGACAGAGTCCCACTCATCCTCTGGCGCCCTTTCTTGCGCACCGTCAAGGCATTGATCGATGTCTTTGACGGGAAACTCACACTTCGTGTGGGGGTGAGTCGATCACCTTCAATGCTACAAAGTCCGTGAGGGATGTTGGCGAGTAGAGCCACTCCGTGTGCATGATCGATGCCTTCATGGATGAATATCGGGACTCTATTCCAGCAGAGGATACTGTTGGTAGAGATGGAAGAGGAATGAAAGAAGACCCTCCGGATTGGCTTAAGGAATTTGAAAGGAAATTGATAGGATCCTCGTTTCTAGGTGATGATTGCAGTTTGAGCGAGATTTTAGCACAAGTGGGGAAGATAGTCTGTGAGACGCCCGTGGTTGATAGTGTAGATGTCATACCACTAGAAGTGCCTATTCCGGAACCTCTACATGTTCTTTGAACCGAGGGGAGAGAGACCGAGACAACCCCTAGGTCTAGGCCACCCCGAAAGAGAACCCGTGCTTTGATAGATTCATCTGATTTAGGGAGAATGCAAACCCCAAGTGTGGGGACGTCTAGGGATGACAAATTACTTGATTATATGATGCATATCATCTTTGGACCGGCTAAGTTTAAGCTATGGTGGAAGGAGCTGAGTGCTAAATGTGATATGAATTCACTGTTTGTTAGGAGTAATGGGTCGTTAAGGTTATGGAGGACCGGGAGACCGTGTAGGATGAAGGCGGTTCCGGTTAGGATTAAGGAGAAGCCCCCTGATATGCTTGTTTGAGTCTCCGGCAAGTGCCCGGGATGTAGAGTTTGTGTGCATTCTTTGGTTGAGTCCGTGTCATATTTTTGTGTTTTTCGGTGTGTGTTTTGGTTGTGTCATGTTTTGCAGGGATTCGCGCTTGATTCGGTGAGGAAAATCATCGGGAACGAAGTTCCAGGTATATTTACATTCGTTTTTATGCTTGGAGCAGGTTTTTATAGAATTTGGGTGAAAAAAAGTTTGAGGGGTGAACAATTTTCTAAGTATAAAAACCCTCAAAACTTTCTGTCACCAAAGCCCCCTCGCGGTACGCGAAAGATTTCTTCCTGTCCTCTCGCGGTACGCGAGAGACAAAGATTTTGGTCGGCCTGAATTCCACCTCCTCGCGGTACGCGAGGGGGTCCTTCCTGTTTCTCGCGGTGCGCGGGGGAGTACTGGTTTTCTTTTGTTTCCCATGGTTTTCCATACCCGTCACCACCACCGTCCAGCACCTATCATTGACCACTTACCATCCACCATAGCCATCCATCATACCATTATCACATTCATCACCATCATCTCACTCATACACACCACCATCATCATTCATATCCACCGACCACCAAGACCATGGGAAACGTAGAGACCTTTCATGACCGGTGATCTACTTTGCTAGTGGTATTCATGTCTATGTGTTTGTCACTCGTCGAATACATTTCTCTGATATCTATCTTGAGTCTTTAATTTTTAGTGAGTCAGTCGAGTCTTTTATTTTTATTTTGAGTCTGTATTTGTGTCAGTTTGATGCTGCAGGTATTGTGTGAGTTTGTTTTGCAAGAGTACATCATTCCGTCCGTACTCAATCTCCATTCGGACGGAGTTGATCCTGATCTTATAGAGCAACCCGACAGTAAATTGTGCAACCGCGACCGAAATGCTATACGGTGCACACAAGGATGAACGAAGCTGGACATTCGAGAGCATACACATTACCAGCTAAGTCGATTCACATTGAGGACAATGTGTCTTTCAAGTGTGGGGATGTGAATGTCTAGTTTAGCTAGTTTGTCTTGTTTATAAAAATTCAAAAATACAAAAAAATTAAAAATTTTCAAAAATGTCCTTTGAAAGTATAAGTTTTGCAATCAAAAATGGAAAATGATAGTACAACTGGATCTACTTGTTGAGTTTTAAATGATTTAAATAATAGAAACCGCGCTTAATCAGTGATGTTTTGGTAGACTCAGCCAGCTTTAATAACTTAAATATCATGTGAGTGTTACTTAGGATTAATCACGTAATTAAATCATGATATCATGTGGGTACTCATCTACGGTGTCGGTAATACTGAAACTGTCAACATATAGTGATAGGTACCACGTTAAGATAATATCTATTTTTTTTTTGAAATTTTTGGCACACCATTATCTTTTTATGAGAATAAATCCGAGTTTGGTGGCGCCCGCATCCATATGTCCATAATTCATGAGTTAATTGATTAGAATTATAAGTTTGCTTATGTGTTACCCTCCGGGATGACCACTTGGAGAAAACACCAATAAGTGTTTCTTATGTGCTTATTGAATATGACTTGGTCTATGTGTTACCTTCCGGGATATTGACTTGGTTGAAACGCCTCTAGAAGAAAGTTCATTTGCTTGAATTAATGCTCATTATCATACCATTCATTCCATATTCCATCTAATTTCTTAAACAAATAAATCTTAGTTTAACGTGGTTGATAAATCTATATGGTTTAATCCGTGCGTAGACATGAATGTGAGACGGGATTAGGTAGAGCTGTAACTTCTAAGTGTGAGTCACATAGGTTGATTGACAAATGTATAAAATGGAATTAGAATACATTACGGGGGCTTGATAGTTGGTGTTTGGGTTTAATCGGACAGAAATATTGATTATTGCTTTTTAACGCGTGAGTATGTTTGTGCTGATAGTTGGTGCTTGGGTTTAATCGGACAGAAATATTGATTATTGCTTTTTAACGCGTGAGTATTTTTGTGCTAATTGGTAATTGATTAATGTTAAGTCAGATCTCAGTTATGATTCCATTGCAGCTTTTTCGAGGACGAAAAAATGTTAAGTGTGGGGATGTTTGATGTAGTGCAAAGCACACATCTTTATTTCAATAGTTTTTGTGCGTTTTTAGATAGTTTCATGTTCATTTTTAGTCTTTTAAGTATGTATTTGATTCTTTGTTATATTTTCAGGTGCTCATGATGATTACAAGTCAAATCGTGAAGAAACCGAGCACGAGAGTGAAGCCGGAAGAAAAAGTGAAAAAAAGTTGGAAAATAGGTCCCTCGCGGTACGCGAGGGAGGAGCTTCCAAGCCTCGCGGTACTCGAGGATCTTCAAAACCGTCCGCGACTAAATTGTCCCCCGCTGTACGCGAGGAACCCAACCCAACCTCTCGCGGTACGCGAGGGCCTAGGAAATCCGCAAAAAAGCCCTAAATTGAATTTAAATAGAATTTGATTGCCATTAGGTTTGGAGTTCGCAATTTGGCCGTCCAGAGAAGAGAATAGGGCGATTTTGGAGCATAGGAAGGCTATTGGATTGCAAGATCGAAGCTTTGGAATCCGGGTTTGTGTAGTTTAGCTTATTCGGTTCTAAAGTTCGAAACTTTGTGTTTGATTCCTATGTTTGATACCATGTTCTTGTTCTTTTACTTCTGTTTGAATGTTTTGAACATGATCGTAGGCTAAAACATTGATACTGCCTGGGTCATTAGATGAATACTTCGTAAAATTATGATTTTTATCGGTTTTGGATTTTAGTTGATGGTTTATTGATTCTGTAAAAGATCTTGAGTTAATAATTATGATGAATCTATATGCTTAATTCTGATTTGTGTTTGATTTTAATTCCGTACGTTGATTGTGGATGTCTTCCAGTTTGATTAGCGTATCTAGGTCATAGACTTTAAGGTTTGTGGTCGTTTGTGTGGTTTACTAGACATAGTGATCCATAGGAGTTGTGATTGAGTATAGATTAGATTGAGTGTGTATCCTGCCTCAATACCCGAGAAGTGAGAGATAGTCGTTTAGTCATCGTCATTAGGAATCCGAGTGTCAATTGTCTGAAAGGAAGTTGGTTTAGGTGTCTAGTGATTGTTGCTTTTCTGAGTCATAGTTGTTATATTTAGATTACCAGTGCATTCTTCGAAAATGTATTGTAGACAGTGAGACTGAAAGGTGATCTGTCTTTCGGGTACTTTATCATTGTTGGAGAGACCGAAAGGTAATCCACTATCTGGTGAGTTATTACATCTTTTAGGTTCCTTAGTTGGTGACACCCTGAGAGTGATTAGGGATCCACTAGGTAGTCTAGAGTTGTTTCCTTAGAAACCCAGATCCATCTTAGTTTCTAGAACCGGTAGAAGTTGTGCTTTGCAAGTAGGATTCCGACCTAGGTAGTATTCTTCCCATCTTTGATATTACCTTAGTTCTTCATCTTGATAGCTTGAGTCGATCTTTAGTTTCTGCATTATTAGTAGTACATGTAGTAAACCCCCCATCAATCAATCTTTAGTCCGAGTCAGAGTCTAATATAGTTATAATAGTGTATCTAGGGTTCGATAACTCGGTTTACCATTAAGCTGTGCTACACTCGATAGGTACACTTATATGTCAGTGCGGTTTAGTCAAAGGTACTTCATTTATTACTTAGGAGTCTAGGTTAGGTTTTGTTAGTTTTTATATAGACCGTCTGGGCGACATCATTAACCCAGATCATTTATATCAATAACCAATACACATATATGGATTATAAATCATTATTTGATGAATGTATGTTTTTCTTTAGATTTTCCTAAAATGTTGTGTTGTTTAAACCGAATAAGTTATGGCTACCACAAAGAAATTTTTTTGTGTGGCTAATTCGGTTTGTTAGGTTCAAACCGAAAACCAAACCGAATTACAATGTGGTTTTAGGTTCGGATTAGGTTTCCTCAAATATGGTTTGGTTTGGATTGTAGTTTCAACAAAAAAAAATACTAACCCGAATAACTCGAACCGAATAACCCGCAACCCGAACCGATGAACACCCCTAACTGGCCGTAACTACCTAACCTTCTAGACTCTTCTAGAAGCCAAGCTGGCGTAATTAACACAACTAACTCTAAGTTGGTAGACGCCTTCCGGAGTAGTCACTTTGTGAAGAAACACAGTCTAGTCCGGAGAGTATGCCATCTACTCGGAAAGAACAAATTGTTCTTCCAGAGTAGATAGACTCTTCGGAGTACTTGACTTAGCACTATGTCTTCGTGTTCTTCTTTACTCAGCAGTAACATTGACTCTCAGGACTAAATCTCCTTTCAGGAGTAGTTCTCTCTCTGGAGTAGATTTAATCACCCTGAGTAGACCTTTAACATTTTCTGTCAGCAACCTCTCCTGAGTAGATTTGTTCTACCTGAGTGATACTTGGACTGTTCCGAAGTAAGTGAACTTGTGAACATCAGCCTTTAGTGTTTGACCTTACAATCTCCCCCTAGGCTGATGATCATCAAGTCACTCATCATCATCTTCTAGTAGACCTCTTCTCACATTTGCCAACTTCTTTATAATCATAATGTAGTACTTGGCTTCAGACTCATGTTTTGGTTTATAAGAAATACTCATAGATTCTATTGCAAAAATATCTTCATTAACTAGACATCTCAGCTGAGCAACTTCATAAATCCTAATAGGTTCCAAAATGCTTCTTTCAACTACCAGATCTCTGCTAACATGATCCACAAATGCCCTTGTAAATGGCTGTAACAACATGGTAGTGTACATATCTCTCATTGTACTGAGGTAAGATGGCTCTTGGAGCTTGATCTCTTACTCTCTGTCTTGCTACTGCATCCTCAATTAAATATGAAAATGTTTTCAAATTTCTATTTGCAACATTAGGATTCTTAATTCTCTTAAATTCATCTTTTGCCATTCTTCTCAAGTGATTCTCAAAATCACATCCCTTGGGTATTGTAGTATTCATTTTTACTCTAGACAAAGAATTAAGATGTAACATCCCAATTTCCAAAGAAATACACGTTGGAGGACTAAAATGATCATTTGAAGAAACCCTAGGGGGTTAAAATGACATTACATTAAAGTATAAGGGTTAGAATGCAATTGGCTTAAAGTTCAAAGGCTGAAAATGAAAAATCTTAAGTTGGAGTAGATATCGAACCGATATCATTCCTCCCATCGGTCCGAAGTGAGCCGAGGGTCAGTTGTCGGACCGATATCAGTTGGATAACAATCCGATAACCGCCATTGCGCCGCAACCCCTGATATTGACACGTGTCCGGTGACTCAACTCTAGGTTCTTACACGTATCTTGATAACGGACCGACATCCATGCACATAGCGGTCTGCTATGTGCTCGCCAAGACAAATAAGCCGACATAGGGGATGTCGGACCGATATGGTTCTAATGTCGGTCCGACATGGACCCCAACTCAGCCCTATAAATAGATGTCTTTAGCCATCCATTTAAAAACATCACAAACACCACCACCCCACATACACGCGAATTTTAGAAGGAGCAAAGGTCTCGGTACGGCGCGTTTGAGTGCAAGTGCGGTACGCTGCGAGTACGGTTCGGATCCGGAGAGATGTTTAAGCGAGGAACGAGCGTAGTAAACGACCCGAGACTATCGTAAGTACACTAATCTCCAAAGCATGCTCCTTTGGGCCAGAAAATGGAAGAAAGCCCAATTAAAAAAGAACCATTCAGGTAAAAATTGTGGAAAAATTGAGATTGGATTTAAGCCCTAATCTCCAAAGCATGCTCCTTTGGGGCGTAATGAGCTACAAAACCCGAATCGGAAAGGTGTCCGATTGGTGGGGATATGATGTAAGCTTCAGTTGGGTGTAAATTGCCGCTGCTAGGGTTTACTCTGAGGGACTAAGTGGAAAATCCGGTTGATTTCCAGGCGGATAATGCAAGGGAATTGTAGAAGAAGTGAGAAATGGTGGATCCGGTACGGCGGCGAAGAGGGAATGTGCCGGCACCGGGTGTGGGTGGCGGTGGTGGGGGTGTAGTGGTGGTGGCAGAATAAACCTTCAAGAACTTAAAATCTGTATATAAGGTTTTTTTTGTATTATTCTAATTATTTTGAATAAATTACACAAATGATCCTTCACCTATTAAACATGTTAATAAGTTACAAAATTAGTTTTAGGGTATTTTCGTCTTTTCACATTAACTTAACAGAATAAATGGATGGAGGTTAGTGGATTGGCTAAAAGTGAGACAAATGGTGAAACTATTGGATGTAAATCGAGATTTTTAAACTATTGGACTAAAAGCGAGATTTGACCTAAACCACAGGAACTAAAACCGGAGTTTAATCTATATTAAAACTATAAACTGCATATGTGGCATGATGTGAGTGGCTTGCATATTGTTTAAAAAGTTTCTCACGAGCATGAGTGGGTTTACTCGTGAGCACCTCACACACCTCTCATAGGTGAGGGGGCGGGTGTTCCCATGAACGTAAGCCACAGTGGCTCTCACGGTACCCTTTCTCACGGACCATACCATATGCTCTTAGTATTAATGAATCCTTGCATGAACAACTCGTATATTAAAAAATATGCTACGGCTTTAGATCCTAAATTTTAAAGGATTCAAACTTTTTTAATAAAGAAACTATAAAACATTTGATGAAAATATTAAGAAAGAAACTATAAAACAGCTCTTAAGTAGTCATTTAAATAACTACGTCTTTAATTTGGATGATCTAAATTTATTTCAAAGAATTTAAAATTTTAAGATAGATATAGAAGTTTTCACACACAACTGATAGTTTATTATCATACATCAATATTCTGTAATCAACACAAATATGCAGAGGATCATACACTCGATTTACCAAGAAATTAAAAAAAAACCATCAAGATATAAAGAAAAAGAAGTTAAAAAAAAATCACACAAATCTGTTAAATGGCTTCCTCCCAAATGCAGCTGGCATAGAAATGGCAGAATCCATGCTCAAATCCCCAATAGACCGTGGAGATTTAGGTTTTTTCAACCCATTCTGTGCCTGCAATGTTGTAGAATCTTTGCTTGAAGCCTTCTTGTTCCACTTAAACGACGACCCGATGTTCTGCGCTAAAGGGAACGAAAAACGCCTTTTTGATGTCTCGCTAGCCGTTGTATCCGGGAGGCGGTCATTAGGGTTGCTAGTTGGTCTCGCTTTGGCTTTAGCCGAAACAGTAGGACTCATGTAGTTAGGGACCGAAAATGGCGGGCAGCTCATTAGACTATCATTGTCTTTCAACGGGTAAGGTGACCCGGCTACACTGCCTTTTGATCTGTAGTGTTTCATTAGGTTTGGGGTTGTTGAAGGTGGGGTTTGTGTCGGGGTCATAAGGGGTCGGGCCCGGGTTGGAACTGTTGATTTTGATGAGTTGGGTGTGGGTGTGTTGATATTTTCGAAAGAGAAGTCAGTTTGTTTGTAGACGGTGGATTGAGGGCGTGGGCTCGTTTTGGGAACGAGGTTTGGACGTGGTGGTGTGGGTGTGAGCTCGGGGTTTTTGGTGGGTTCGTCGGGAGGGAGTTGGCGGTCTAGCCAGTTCCACCACCACGGGAATCCACCAGAACGGGTCTCTGTTAGCGCGTTTTGAGCTGATTTTGGTGTTGCTTTCCATAACTGAATATCGAGATTGTGTTAAGAGATTTTAAATTTAAGGCTCGAAAGACGGTTAGAGGATGTTTAAGATTACCTGGTGCGAGTATGCGTACGCCATGGCGCGTTCTCTCTTGATCACTGCCTCCATTTTTCGTTGTAGTCTTGCTTCTCTTTCTTCTTTCGTTATCAAGCTATCATCCCAGTGTTCGTCGCCCATTTGCAGCTGCATCCCATCCATAATTAGGGTGAGCAGAAAAACCGAATAATTGAACCATAACCGAGAAAACCGAACCGAAATAACTGAACCAATTGAGAAACTATTGGTTTGGTTATGATTTTTTTGATAACCGGTTTTTATGGTTTGGCTATGGTTATATGTGTATTTAACCGAATTAACCGAACTGAACCGACATTAAAAACCAATCTTTATATTTTTTACTTTTTTACAGATAACATGTTATGTATTGGAAAAGTTTCATTTTTTTTATAAATAACACATTAGTTGTCAAGGATTGTTAATATTTATAATTTGACCTAAGATATAATTAGATATAGTGATCGAACAATATTTTCCAATAACCGAATTAACCGAACCGTTTATAACTGAAACCGATCGATTATGAAAATGTAGAAACAAAATATCTGTTATAGGTTCGGTTTTAACCCATAACCAAACTGAACCCCCATGCTAGCCATAATTAGTAAAGATTAACATGCCTCGGTTTGAAGACACTTCTTTAAAACTAGAGATAAACCGCAGGTTGGGTAATGATTCAAAATAGATAAACCGCGGGTTGGGTTATGCCAATCTGGCTCATGTATAAACTTCAAACTAGCCAAACCGAACCATGCTCACTAACCTATGAATATAAGGGTATAAACAGAAAGGAAATCTTACTAGGTTACTAAAGGTCAATTTGCCAAGCGAACTCTCGACTCCCTTGTCGTTTTTATTCGTTTGGCGTTCAACTGCTTCATTTTCCAACATTTGGATTCTTCGCGATTGAATTTGAGTTTGGACTCTCACCAACAGTTGCATCTGTTTCATCGCGTTCACAGTTTGTCGCTTCACATTTTGGCCTCTTACAACTCCTTGAAGCCTCACAAGACCCCTCAAAGCTCGGTAACTCCTCCTCGCCTACACAATACAATCAAACCAATTACACACACACAAAAAGAAATGAAACACTGGACAAATACCCAACCACTTGTTAAAAAACTTACCATATAACCTCTATAAGCAGCCTGAATTATGGTGGCAGAACGGTGATGATGGCGAAGAGTTGGCTCTGGTCTATAGTTGATCTCTGAGCGCGTATGCACAACTCTAGGAGGGGAACTTTTAGGGGAAACTGACCTAGGAGAAGGCACCCTAGGAGAAGCAGCTCGATGAGAAGTGGCCCGAGGAGAGGCGGGCTTGCCAGAAAATGAAGGTTGCGGGGTTGTTGATTGCTCGACATGTGTAGGATGACCGATAAACAATAACTGTTGATCAACTTCCCCCAAGATCTTCTCAATGCTGCTCGGCTCTCTAAATAGAGGTATGAATGATCTGTTTTCTCCATGTTTTAATCTCCCTCGCCCCTTCTTTTCCTTTGAATGTTTCTTCTCTGTTTCCTGTGACCAGACCAAGCGTTAGTGATCAAGAAAACGAGAAAATGAACTAAAACCGACACTTTTTAAGGTACTGATGATGTTTTGTTCTACGTTTGTTTCAACTACATAGTTGACAACAATTTGGCGGGTCAGACTACAAGAAAGAGACCACGTTGGATACCCACATCTTAGACAAATTTCATATCGTTTTGTTCTGTCCCAGAAGATATACTGGGCCATAAGGAATGCCCGCTCAAATATAACCAACGCATTTTGGAATTGTGTCGGGTTAGCGGGTTAACAGGTTGCAGGTTCGGGTTGAATTGTTCAACCCGAACACAACCCATATTTTTATTCGTGTCAAAAACATCAACCACTTAAAATCGTGTAATCCAAACACGACATGTTTATCTGAATGTGTTAAACGGTTTGGCGGGTAATAATCAACTTATAAACATGTTAATCGGGCTGGTGAGTTGTAAAAAAAATTGTTAAACTGGTTATTGGGTGGACATGTTTAACTAAACGGGTTAAACAAGTCAACCCGAACACGACCCTTTTTTTAAACGGGTTAGATATACCAACCCAAAACTTGATTATTTTCATATCATGTCGGAAATTGCTACCCCTAGGCGTAAAGGCTGTGAATGAGAGGATAACTGCACAGTTAAGCGTGCCCGGGTGGAAGCAATCCTAGGATTGATGACCTGGTGGGAAGTTTCCACCCGGGCAACCAAATCCAAATCCGTGAGCTCCTTATGGACAAAACAGACAATATTGGTCGACAATATTGGTCTGTACGAGAGCCCTGTTACACCTATTAATAGAAATTTTGATCCATTGGACTGCGAACAAACCTCCGAACCCCCTCTAGTTCCGCCTATGGTTCTAATCAAAGATATACATGAAAATTGAAACACCCATAAGCGAAAACAGTAACTTTTGAATCGATTTACTTACATTTGGAAACTTGTCCTTTGAGTTGGATGTAAAAACCTTCTTGATTGCAGAAAACCAATTCCCTTTTCTCCCCATGTGTTCCTTACATTACTGTTTCACAATAGGTGAAATCATAAACAAAAAAGGAAAACAATATAAACTAATCAAAATTGTTGAAAAAGGTTAAAAGAACTTGTGAATTTCTGGGCAGATCAACAAGGTGCCTAAATCAGCATATGAAAAAAAAATCACAAACTGTTCTAGAGGCATAAATACACCCCTATAAGTCTAAATCCAAACTTGGAATTTCAACAAACACCTTATGTGCATCACATCTTCTACACACATAATTCAAGTTTCCCATATTCAACATAAACCAGATCACACATAAACCATCATAGACATGCAAATTCCACAAAAAAGAACAGAAAATCATAACTCAAAAAAACCATATCAACAGCATAATCTCATCTTAAATATATATATATATAAAAAAAAATCCCCTTCAGATTTCCAGAAACCTTTTTGAAATCAAAAGCTGCTCCAAAGTCCTCTCTCTCTCTAGTTTTCTCACACACACAGAGAGCAAGAGAGAGAGGGGATTATGTTAGAAAATATGAAATTTTAATTGTGCTTCTTTCTTCAGAATTTTTTCTTCTAAGAAGACTGAATATTATTAATATGAAGATGAATTTTCAAACTTTTTTCATCTTTATTGTCTCCTCCATCACCACCACCTTTAACCTTTATGACTTTATAAACAACTTAACAATATATATCCTTAATTTAGACACAAATTCTTTCTTCTAAGGTTTAAATAATTGAAAAGGAAGGGGTTGATTTGGCCGCTTACCCACTTGATTTGTGAACCTGCAGTGCTGCCAACTTCAACAAACTTTACTTAGATGGGAAGAATATTTTAAAACTTTAATTGTTTTTCGTCATCATTAACAATAATACCATGACATGGATTCTCCTTTTTAGATGGTCCCCGTTCATTTTAATTGCCACGGCGGCGCGTGGAGCCATCGCTCGTGACTGCCGACGGACGGATTCAATTGCGTTGGGTTTGGGGTGGAGCGTTAAGACATAAGACGACTACTCACGTACTTCTTGCTTTATGGGAAATTAATTACCGTCATCATTTTCGTATCCAATTTACTGTAGTCTGAAATAATTCATGTCATTATGACGTACGATAAATATTAAAAATGTAAGAAAATACAATTAGGAAGAAAATACAGAGGGTGGGCTTGGTAGTACTAGGCAATGTTTCGAAACCCGGACCGGACCGGCCGGTCGGATCGGGAACCGGTGGTCTGACCGGTCCGGTTACATGTGTTGAACCGTTTCTGCAGCGAACCGGTGGTCGGACCGGTTGAACCGACGGTCGGACCGGAAACCGGGTGGTCGGACCGGTTGAACCGCTTGACTATTTTTTTTTTTTTTTAAATCTTTTTTAAGTCTATTGGCTTCTTATTTCGTAGGTAATTGTTAGTTTAAAATTATTGGAATTGACTTGTTGGTGGTTTTTGAAAGGATTAAAAGCTATTTAGACTGATATATATTTATAATATTTATGACGTCGTCCGGTTCTTAAATCCGGTCCGACCGGTCAGACCAGTGGACCGGTAAGGAGACCGGTTTGACGTCCGGTCCAGTTCTAAAAACATTGATACGAGGAGAGTCTCACAACCAAAAATTTTATACCTTCTCCAGTGTAAAAATAAATCAACGTTCAAAAAATAGGAAGAAAATATATAATAATGAAAACATCATAGAAGATATATAGGAATCAAATTAAATAACAAGTGGAATTTGAGTAAAAAGTGTGTAAAATGTGTTTCGACCCTTAGGGGTTGTTGGGTTCATTAAGAGCTGAATCGTTAAAAACCTCTGAATGGTTCAGTATGGTTTATGTGCTGAACCATTAAGAGGATGGATGAACTATTAAGAGGCTGACAAAATCTGAAACAAACATCCTTTACCTCTGACCGATTCAGAGATAGCCTCTTAATGAAATCATTAAGAGGCTATCAAACAGCCCCTTTATCTTTCTATTTCAGTGGTTAAGATTGATATGATGGTAAAATTATAGATAGTAATAAGTTACAATGTGATGGTATAATAACTTCACTATTGATTTTTTTTAATTTAGTTTCACTATTTTTTAAACCTAAATAATCTTTCTATAATTTTTTATTATATCTTAAAATCAATCATTTTGTTATCTTTAATTTGAGTACAACCTAACATATACTCTAGACGTATCCACATAACGTCTAGACACATCATCTGACTTATCCCGAAAGAGTCATTATACAACACACCAGTGTCCTGCCGACATCTCACCCACACAACCTAGGGGACACCACATTTATCCTTAGATTCGTTTAAAAGATATAGTTTCCTCGTAAAACTCGACAGGTTTAACAAATTCTCGTAACACATTAATTAATACGATAAAACATGTAAGTATGTACGATAACCCCAAAACAAGTAAAAAGGGGATTAGGAACTCACTGGTTACGAAGATCCAACTCCCGTGCTGCAATCCGTCAGTCCACACACAAAACCGAACTTGTCAAACGTATGATCACACGATCAGAATAGGTTATAACCGTACGTCGAATAGCGTATAATATACACCCCACACTCCGTATCAACCACTCGACATTCCAAATCACTGTACCCTAGCTCCAAGGATCCACGTGTACCCGAGTCGGGTTCCCATGCATGCACGTATGCCACGCAAAACCCTAGCCGGCCACCATTTCCGTCCTCCGTCTCCTCCACCATGCATCACCATACACACCGTCCTCGTCTTCTTCGTCGTGACCAAACCCTAGTCGAGCCCAACCCGACTAACACCTCCACTACCAACACTGATGGTCTCCACCCGAGCCACCCTACACGTCGAAAGCATCTTTTTCTCGTCCTCCGTCGTAGTGCACAACCATAGCAGCCACATGCAGCCCCCTCGTCGCTCGTCACCCTCTCTCTCTTCCTCTCGACAGCCTATCACCACACCAACCGGGTCACTACCGTGTCCCCTCTTGCCGTCGGTTACCATCACACACCACCACCTAGCTATCGTCGGCCACCTGCTACTACCCGTAGCCACCACCGTGTTCATCACAACCGTTACTAGCCGCTACACCTCCACCGATAACCATTTATGCAAAACGAAAACAAGAACGAGATAAAAACGTAAACAGGATTACATTAATGTGTTTCGGGAGTCACGGCCGCCGAACCACCCTCCGTCGTCGTCCTCCTCCTCCCTTCCCTCTTGCGGACCACCCTTCGCACACCCTAGGTCAACAAAGACCTAGGGTTTTCCCATAAAGGGATATTTAAACCCTTAAAAGTTCCATCTGGGTCCCTCCATTTCTGTCTCACACCCTAGGTCAACAAAGACCTAGGGTTTTCCCATAAAGGGATATTTAAACCCTTAAAAGTTCCATCCGGGTCCATCCATTTCTGTCTCACACGTTTCGACCTCGAGTTACCTCCAAAACGACTAATTATGTCCTTTAATGTCGTTAAAATGCACTTTATGTGACAAACCTTGCTAATCATTTTATAAAATGGAGACTCGGGTCACTCATTAACCCGAACCATTATCTTTCGGATTATCGGGATGTTACACTTCCACACTTGATGCCCTATCAGTATACAACAACTATTCCCCTTCTTTCCCTTTGAGTTCCTCTGCCTCCTTGCCTTCCGACGTTCTTTCTTCAACATTCTCTACCTTCTTTCCTTCTTCACCTTCTATTGATGATTCCAAAACAAAATAAGCCAAAACCTGACCTTTTACAAAAAACCATGGGAACATAATTGACCTCGTGTTCGCTCATTTCTACTACCCATTTTGCTAATCTATTGGCTGTCTCCGGCCTTGTGAGTATACCCTTAATAGGGTAATTAGTCGGAACTTTCACCGGATGTGCCTGGAAATACCGTCTTAAACGTCGGGCTGTATGTACTACTACCAAAGCAACTTTCTCTAGGGTTGGGTAATTCACTTCAGCTTCCTTCAGAGCCCTGCTTACAAAATAGAATGGTAACTGGGTCCCCCCTCTGTCTATTACCAGTACCCCGCTTATAGCTTCTTGAGCTGCTGCAACATATAAAGATAATGTCTCCCCTGGACTCGGAGATACCATGGAGGGTATGTCGGCGATGCAACTTTTCAACTCCTCGAATGCTTTTTCTGCCTCTTCCATCCAAAGAAAGTCTTTCTTTGCCGAGCTTGTAACACCCGGAGAATTCCCAAGTAAAATAGAGGCTAAAGGTGTCAAAAGATAAAGTTTAGGGGCTAAATTGAAAGTTTTCCAAAGATGAAGGACTAAGAGTGAAAATTCTGAAAATGGATCGAATGTCGGACCGACATTCAATAAATATCGGTCCGATATGTGCTGAAGAAGGTATGAACGAGGTGTTGACACGTGTCCTATGACTCACCGAAGAAGATTTGACGCGCGGCACCATATTGGACCGACATCTGCACCCATTGCGGTCCGACAGCCGCAAAATGAGGGACGGTCCAATAGGAAGCTGACGCGTGTAGGGCTGACGTAGGCAGGGCGATAGCGGACCGCTATCCCCCTGCATAACGGTCCGACATAGGTCCGATTTCACCCTATAAATAGAAGGGTCGAGCTCGATCATTTTGCACACACAAACACTTTCAGTTTCACACACCTAAGCTCTAGTAGCCCGATTCCTGAGGTTCTGGTCCACTCTTGAAAGTCCGGTTTCTCGCAATTCGTTCGCAAATTGCCTTAGATAGTGCTGAGGTAAGGTTTCTGAACACCATGCAGTTTCTTCGTGTAAACCTAAGATAGGGGTATTAATTATAATAATATCGGATATGATCTAGGGTTCTGTCGAAGTATTGATTGTTATATTCGACATAGGAGGAGGTTCTGCTTGAGGTGAGTTCCTCTAAACTGTGCTCTATAAATGTTTTGTAAATGATTTTTATCTGAGATCCCAATACTATCCGTGCATATATCCTATAATAAGTACTTATTATGGCCATGATTGGGGTGGGACCTAGGGACAAGACCGATCCTCTTGTTTGAGATCTGGTACGTATGGGACCAGCGCGCCGTAAGGTCTCTGTATATATGTATGTTGTAGACTCCGAACCCGAGTAAAGCAGAGGTTGTTGGGTGATGGATTTGAGGGGATGGTTGTAAGACCCATGCGGGGTCTTCATCCCTGTATCAAATATAACCGTAAATATGATTTTGTTTATGAACTCACCAGCGTAAGCTGATCCAAAATATTTTCAAATGTTTTTGAGCACAGGTGAACCCTAGCTGGTAGTTGGCATTCTAGAAGATGTACAAATGTTTTGAGATAGGGATGACTGAGGGCAGGTCCCTGTGTGATCATAAGGCCTGAGTGGATGGCAAGGTTCTTCGTGAGCTATAAGTCCAGAGTTTGTTTATGTTGTATTTTGCCAGTCAGTCCCTATTGTACAAACGTTATGTTATGAAATAAAATAAGTTATGATGTTAAGTCTTTCGCTGTGTGTTTTTTTTTTTTTGGTATCAACGTCACGGTAACTAGAAGGCGACATTTAACCGGTATGTAGTTATCTGGCGAACGGAATGTTCTGTCTAGAAAAGAGCGGTGTATAAATCTCTCATAGACCCGTCACTCTTACCTTGGAACATATCTGTTAGAGGTACTATTCTGGTAGATGACTGTCCTGTGTTACGGATGTGACAGATGTCATACCCCAACCGACGGCGAAAACGTCGGGGCGGGACATGTAGACTGTTCATGAGCTCAAGGTTGACTAACTTGTAATATATTAATCATTAAAATTCATTTCCATTCAAACAAAAATAGCATAATTCAAAAAGTACATAAATGAAAATACAAATTGTCCTTTGAATTTAAATTAGCTAAGTCCAAACTTAAGTGTAACATGTCTTGATCAAACTCACACATTAGTACCTGAAACATGAATAAAATAAGGTTAACTAGAAAGTTGGTGAGCATACACAGGTTTGTACATAGATAGTGTATAAATATGAATAAACAAATCCTTACATGTCATGATAAAATAAGGCATTTATGGAGAGCAGCTATTGTGTAACTAAAGTACAATCAAACCTTTGTAACTAGCATGCAAATTATGTTGTCGGTAACAATCACCCCAATCTAGGTGGGTTTGTCAGACTCAATAGATCTATCATTGCTAACCGTCGGCTTAAATAGTTAATGATTGCACATAAATTGCACACAAACAGTTAACACACCTAATACTCAAACATAAAGCTCAAATTTGCACACTTGAATGTAAAGAGGATTTGTGTTTGTGTAGTTTGTGTAAATGTAAACAATTGTTTGTAAAGAGTTCATGTTTCACCCCAAAAAGTGTAAAAGAGTAAAAGGGGCTGTGTAATACTCACCTGATATTAAGGATGTAGCTAGCACAGGAGAATAGGTGGCAAAGTGATCCTTGTACTCACAAAGCTAACCTGCTATGGTGGGTTGTCGACGGTTGTTGGCTACAGGGTCAGGGACCGAGTTCTCGAGGTTCGATCGACGTCCAGAGGTGAAGTGGGATGTGGTTCTGGGTTCATAGAGTTTGTATAGGTGTTTTCGAGGGTGGGTGAATGATTCTCATTAATTAATTCCGCCTCCAACATTCGAATTGGTTTGGGCATTGAGGATGCCAATTGTTACCCGAGTTTACGCGTAAATTTGCCTATTTGACGGTGAATTGGGTCGCGATTGCGGACTGGATACACGCGAGTAACGTCTGTGCGTGATTCACGGGTCTTGATTGTGGTTTAATTGCTAGATTGGAGATTGTTTTGAATGTTGTTTGACTTTACGGAGTCAAACCGTTCAAAATTTAAAATTTAGCCGCGTGACCTATCTAATTGGTATGCTAGACACGTTTAGGGTGGATCAAAGGTTGAATTCACAAATTTGGAAAGTCCATAATTGATGTAAATCGATGAATGAAGCCTTGAATTGTGTGGTTCTTGGGTTGATTGACTTTCAAAAGTCAAAATAGGTTAAGGTCAAATGTTCAATTTGAGATGGTGGGATTCAAGAGAAAACGATTTAAACCTTTTTAGATTATTTATAAAATAGTTTTTTTTAATATAAAATAATGCTAGGAAAATCTTGGATGTTACAGTCTCCCCATGTTAAAAGAATTTCGTCCCGAAATTTAATTAGTGGATACTACTGAATCAGGAAAAATGAGGGTTTGGATTCTCAGTGGGCGTTGATGGTAGGTTTGAGGAGTGTGATAGATAACAAGATTCGGGTCTGACACTCAAGTTAGGTCCGAATGATATTAATGGATTTAGTTTTAAGAGAATATTAGGGTAATCTTTCGAAGAATCTAAAGGTGAAATGCGTCACTTGGAATGGATTTGATGAAAACTTGGCGATCGTGATTTTGTTTAAGAGGTAGACTAATATGCTTAAGAATTGTCAGTGGATAAGAGAGTTCACAAACATTGGTCTAGGTCAAAACTTCACGTGACATGAACAACGCTACTCTTGATAATATGACAGAGCACTTATATATAGGAAGTACCATCGGTGTATCCACCATGCCCTGTCATATCACATCAGTTTCGTTGTTACATATCATGTTAGGTTTTAGGTCACAACACACGACAAAATTTACTATGTTTTCCCATGTGCTGATTTTTATAATTTCGTGTGCACCCGTAATTACTCAAATCATCGCATGGTCCGTATAGATCATTCCGTTGTGTGCGGGTTAAGAGGGGCACAATTTCACTCCGTTCATGTCTATTGTTTTCACATAAAAGTTGTTAAAAAATAACTATGTCCTCAGGTAGGCAGGTCAGTTAGCAACTAAGGAGTAATAAGGTAGTATAACTTAGAGTTTCTTAGTTTACTCGTGTTTGAACAAGAATACGTCAAACCCCGAGTAGTTTCAATGTGTTATGTTTCCAAGTTTGGTGAACAAAGTGTGTGACCATTCTTTGTGTATAATGTGCTCAATCATTTGTAACAATTGCAAGCAACTTAGTTTCGCGTATAATGTAAACACACAAGTCTCATGTATGATCTAGTGTCACGTAGCTTGTAATCAAATAGGTTTCATGTGTAGCGTGAACAACTTAGCATCATGTATTTTGTAAATCAATAAGCTCTCATGTGTAATGTAAACAACATAGTGTCATGTGTATTGTAGGAAATGAAGTTCATGTATGGTGTTGACAACTTAGCATCATGTATTTTGTAGCTCAATAAGTTTCATGTTCAATGTAGTCAATCTAGTATTTTGTACCACGCAAACAATTGTTATGTATCATGTATATTGCAAATAAACTGGTTTCATGTGTTATGTGATCAATCTAGTAAATTGTGATTTGCAAATAAACTAGTTTCATGTATTATGTGATCGTGATGTGTATCTTGTGAACGTGCATACGTAAGTTATTGAATTTTTGTGTGACATATACTAACGAGTTTTGCATGTGATCGGGTGTTGCGGAGCAGCGTGTTGGTTTATGTTCGTGTAGGATGTGGTAGTTAGGTTCTAGTTCTTTAAATCTCGTTGAGGTTTGTAGGGATGGTTAATCGTTTACGCGAAATGGGTCGTCTCTTGAAGTGGTAAGTGAAAGATAACGAGGAGGTTCTGAAAACATTCAGGGAAATGTGTTTACAAATACTGATCTTTGTTTGAAAATAGAAAGTGGTAAATTGTTCTTGGTTATAGATATATAAAGTAGTGAAACCATTGAGTTACATAATTTAAATAAATAGACAGTTTATAGGAAAAAAAATTTAAATTTTCAATTATTATAAGGAGAATATTTTTAAGAGAAATTATTGGCTAATCAAGTAGTTGTACATCAATTACTTTAATGAGGAAAATCATACTTATTTATCAATTTGAAATGATGCTTTTATAAAACAGGTTGTATTGAGTTTTCTCACAAGATGAAAATGTTTATAGAAAATTCATATTTCTGGTACTATCTAAAAGTTTGATAAATGTTTTGTTTGAACAAAATAACGAGGTTGTTTAAATCAAATATTAGGATGATTTGTTTACGATGAAGATTGTCGGTAGTGTACTAAATCGTATTGAATGAAGAAGGTGATACTTGAGAAATTTTGATGAAAATATGATGGGTGTAATTCACACTCAACGGGTCAAATCAATGAATAGTAATTTTAGAGTTGGAATATATAAAATTGATTAAATGCTGAAATGTTAAACATTACTCAAAACATAGGGAAATGGTTCTCAAGCTGAAAATTTAAAGACAATAAATAATGGAAAAATAATTTTGTTAACGTCTCTTGTAGCTTTCCACTAGAAGGAGAATAATTCCCAAGACGAGTACCGCTATGGTCACTCGGGTAGTCGATCTGGCTTCAGCTTTAGCTGTCTCAGTGCGATGCTCCAGTATTCTTTTTCGAGGATGGAGATTAACTCCTTTTGGTACCCTAATTGGGTTGCTAGGCTATCCATTCTTTTTCCTTGCAAGTCGTGCATTACCCCCTGCTCCATCCTTTGCCTCTCAAATTCTGAGGTCCTTACATATTGGTGAATGTCATTGGTTGGAATTCCCATAACACTAGTGGGTGCCGTGGTATGCCTTACCCAAGGTTTAGGATGGTACGGGTCGGGCATTAGATATGGGTCTCTTAGTGGGGGTGGTAACTGATTGTGGAGATGGGGTGTCTGATACGGGTTCCTGGGTGCGGGTGATCCAGATGTTCGAAGTCTTGGGCTGGTGTTCCTTATCCAATCTGCCCTTACATCAAACCTTGGTCTAGCAGCTGGGGGTGTTGGTGACCGATGCACGGGTGTCCCGATGTCTTCTTCCCAATCTGACTCTTCTCCGGGACGGTATACCGGGGAGGAAGGAGAGTAGGAGTCCATGTCTAGTAGGAAACAATGAAAAGGTTGTAAGTGATAATAAAATATTAAGTGTTAAATATAGGAGTTCTCATAGGTTTAGAGTTTGACTAGTCATAACACCGAGCCTTCACAACAGTATTTTAGAAATACAATTGACCTATAAGCAATGCATCCCTGAGGAGGATTCCCAGAAAAGAGGGGTGGGTCACTAGGACACACTTAAGTACCCTATCTTTCCTTAGCCAGAATCCCTCATGGGCCTACACACTCTTCCAGCCATCATGTATTAATAACACTATTGTTGGGCTCATGGTCATGATGAGAATTGTTGTGGACTGGGCTTTGAGGCCCAAAAGTGAGGCTTATATGTTGTAGTAGGCTCCTTCTTCTTGGAGGGTAAGTGGGCTTCTAGTTTATTATTAATGGGCTTTAGGCCCAATAGTTTAGATTTAGATCACAAGAGGTGGTGACATTATATGTGTGAGTTTAAGGGTGCATGAAGAACTAAGTGTGTGTGGAAACTTAGGATAGCACTTTAAATAAATCAAATAGGTAGCAATGAATAGGAGACAAAAGTTGGCAGGTAATGTGACACATAGACTATTAAGTATTGTATCATATGATGTAATTATATAGTATAACATGTAAAAATATTCACATAAGAAATAACCATGTAACATGTAGTAGCATGGCATAGTATGGGTGTCCTAAGGTCATAGTTTAGGTCAAGAGTGTCTAATAACCTAATTCCATATAACCAAGGCTCTGATACCAATCTGTCACACCCCAACCGACGGCGGAAACGTCGGGGCGGGACATGTAGACTGTTCATGAGCTCAAGGTTGACTAACTTGTAATATATTAATCATTAAAATTAATTTCCATTCAAACAAAAATAGCATAATTCAACAAGTACATAAATGAAAATACAAATTGTCCTTTGAATTTAAATTAGCTAAGTCCAAACTTAAGTGTAACATGTCTTGATCAAACTCACACATTAGTACCTGAAACATGAATAAAATAAGGTCAACTAGAAAGTTGGTAAACATGCACAGGTTTGTACATAGATAGTGTATAAATATGAATAAACAAATCCTTACATGTCATGATAAAATAAGGCATATATGGGGAGCAGCTATTGTGTAACTAAAGTACAATCAAACCTTTGTAACTAGCATGCAAATTGTGTTGTCGGTAACAATCACCCCAATCTGGGTGGGTTTGTCAGACTCAATAGATCTATCATTGTTAACCGTCGGATTAAATAGTTAATGATTGCACATAAATTGCACACAAACAGTTAACACACCTAGTACTCAAACATAAAGCTCAAATTTGCACACGTGAATGTAAAGAGGATTTGTGTTTGTGTAGTTTGTGTAAATGTAAACAATTGTTTGTATAGAGTTCATGTTTCACCCCAAAAAGTGTAAAAGAGTAAAAGGGGCTGTGTAATACTCACCTTGATATTAAGGATGTAGCTAGCACAGGAGAATAGGTGGCAAAGTGATCCTTGTACTCACAAAGCTAACCTGCTATGGTGGGTTGTCGACGGTTGTTGGCTACACGGTCAGGGACCGAGTTCTCGAGGTTTGATCGACGTCCAGAGGTGAAGTGGGATGTGGTTCTGGGTTTATAGAGTTTGTATAGGTGTTTTCGAGGGTGGGTGAATGATTCTCATTGATTAATTCCGCCTCCAACATTCGAATTGGTTTGAGCATTGAGGATGCCAAATTGTTACCCGAGTTTACGCGTAAATTTGCCTATTTGACGGTGAATTGGGTCGCGATTGCGGACTGGATACACGCGAGTAACGTCTGTGCGTGATTCACGGTCTTGATTGTGGTTTAATTGCTAGATTGGAGATTGTTTTCAATGTTGTTTGACTTTACGGAGTCAAACCGTTCAAAATTTGAAATTTAGCCGCGTGACCTATCTAATTGGTATGCTAGACACGTTTAGGGTGGATCAAAGGTTGAATTCACAAATTTGGAAAGTCCATAATTGATGTAAATCGATGGATGAAGCCTTGAATTGTGTGGCTCTTGGGTTGATTGACTTTCAAAAGTCAAAATAGGTTAAGGTCAAATGTTCAATTTGAGATGGTGGGATTCAAGATTTAATCGATTTAAACCTTTTTAGATTATTTATAAAATAGTTTTTTTTAATATAAAATAATGCTAGGAAAATCTTGGATGTTACAACAGAGCTTCCCTTTAACGTTTTGAAAAAAAGGCAAGGAATGCTCCCCTAACATCGACAAGAATCTTTGCAAGGCAGCCAACTCTTTATCACCAAATCACAAACCCCAAACGACAATTTTTCACTTCGGGCGTAAATAGGGCCGTAAACAGACCATTTTGGGCGTAAAATACTCCGGGGCGATGTAAATTACTCTGGTCCAAAATCAGCCAAATTGTTTTGCAAATTTTCAGACGACTATGTGAAGTTCATGACCTCAATTAACTTCCGTGTGAGGTTCTTAGACTTCAAATACCACAAACGACTTGTGAAGTTCATGACCTCAAATAACTACCATGTGAGTTTAGTTCTTAGACTTCAAACTCTTTTATATGAGGTTCTAAAGACCTCAAACGCAACAACACAACCTTGTGAAGTTTATGACCTCAAATTACTTTCGTGTGAGGTTCTTAGACATCAAGCAACAACGACATTGGTGAAGTTCAAAGACTTTAAGCTACATTGGCGTAAGTGAAGTTTAATGACTTCAAACGACAACAACATAAGTGAGGTTCATGACCTCAATTCCACCAATTGCATTTTATTTTGACTCTTACCACATATTAGTCAAATTACACCAAATCATCACATTTTACATATTAGTTTGACTCATACCACACTAAGTCAAATTACACCAATATACCACATTCCACAATTTAGTTTGACTCATAACACACTAAGTCAAATTACACCAATATACCACATTCCATAATTTAGTTTGATTTTTTACCACATAAGTCAAATTACAATAATACACCACATTCCACAATTTAGTTTGACTCTTTACTACATAAGTCAAATTACACCAATACACCACATCCCAGAATTTAGTTTGCCACTTTACCACATAAGTCAAATTACACCAAATCAACATATTTCACACATTAGTTGTTGACTCTTTACCACACTAAGTCAACTTACACCAAATCACCACACATAAATATAATTAAACTATAAAAATCTATTTACATGTTACTAACACCATATATATTACTAAGTATGTGCAAAGCACTTACCTTTTGCTAAGAAGGATCCCACTTGATCTTCAAGCTAGCTCCTTTAACGCATTGATCACCTAGCAATCAACTTGCATTTAGAAATCTTATGATCTCAATTCATTCACCAAATTAAGATTCAAGACACACCTATGATATAAATATCAACACTCTAACTTAGTTTGGTTATCACAACCTTAACCAAACCTCCACCACCCAATTCAACCTTTCAACCCATTTTGACTCGTTAAGGAATCACCCATTATGAATGTGGTTTCTACTTGGTCTAGTGTTCATGAACATGCCACAACACTCATACAACATTCAAACACCACCCCCCCCCAAAAAAAAAAAAACTCTCTTAACCCAAATGACCCGTTAAGGATTCACCCAAGTTACAACAAAACTCCAATTTTACAAATTACTATAAAAAAAATTGAGGCTTTATGGTTAATTATGTGTCTATTAACTCCCTAGACACTTACCCAGCCTCAATTTAACATTCTAACTTCATTAAATAGAAAACCCCCAAATTTCACCCCAGGAACCCTAAATTTCAAATCATGAAATTGGATGTTAATAACAAGAATTGATTAATCTTATAGCTTTAAATAAGCTAGACTAACACTTCTAAACAACAATTTACACACCATCACCCCCAATTTCGATCATCTAGGGTTCACCGACCCAAACCCACCGAGAACAAGATTCAAAGAGGATTTGATAGGGAAGATGATACTTACTTAATGCTTGGAAAGGATTGTTCATATCAAAACCCTTCAATCTAGCATGCAATCTTCATGGATTCAAGAATCAGCCCTCCCCCCTTTGCTCCCTTGGTGAAATCGTAAAAACACACACAAAAGTGTGTGTTTGCCTTATCCTTTCAATTAACACAAATTGAGTTTGTGTTAATTGCAAAACAACCCCTCCATCTTTCAAAATGACTCCTTGTACCCAAAACTAGGTATTTTCAAGAAGTAATACTCTCCAACTTTCTATTATTATTAAAAACACCCCTACAATATAGTTAATATATTATAGGGCAAAAACCCGAAAGTTGGTTCGTTACATGCACCGAGTACCAACGGCAAGTCCTTGAGATCCTGCTAAAAAAAATAAACCGTTGGATGGGAGGGTCCCCTGCGATCCACCTCAGGCATGAGAATCAATTAAGGGAGTCTTAAGGAGTAAGAGTGTCAAAATGATAGCAGTGTAGTTGGGTATGAGTGAATGTGTACCTGATAGTGGTTCTCCTGTATTTATAGCATAAGCTCTTGGAATAGTAGGAAGATCTCTCAAAATCCTTACCTTCCTTTTTGGGGTTCCTGAGCTTCCTTGTTGGAGGGAATGCTCCTCGATTTCGTGAGGGACACCCAAAATGGTGTAGTTAACAGACTCTTCCAATTTCCCATATCTGCAGCGTCAAACCCTACTTTATGATTTGACCTGCTTTATTGCCAATATAGTAAAAAGAGAGGGTTATTGTACATCCTTGCTTATTCTGTCTTTTTCTTATTTGAATGTCTTTGGGAAGTGCTGCGTCGTCTGGTACTTTGGAGTTCCCTCCGTCTTGCTTACACTGTATACTTGAGCAGTCTTATCAACTCAGAGTTCTTTGTATTATCCAACGGTATGTTAGTCTACTCTTGGTTTGTCTTATAGCCTTGCCTTCCTGGTTTCATATTTCCGCCTTGCATTCATGTATATATGGTTCTTTGTATGGTGGGTCTCCTGAGGCTACCCACGTCATCATACGCATACCCGTAACCAAACCCGTGAATGCTTCTGCATCACATTTGAAATTGACGGATGGATCTAGGTGAAGGAGAGAGTAAGATGAAAGAGAGAGAGAGAGATTATGAGGCGTCTGAATTTTCGAACAGAAAGGGACAGATTTTGTGAGTGGAAGAGAGGAGGGGGCACCTCACTCGTCTGTTTTCCTCCCCATTCGAGGTACTAGTATTTCTCAAATATAACAAACATTTTGTAAGTCTAGTATTTCTCAAATATCACTACCATTTACAAATTTATTAAACATAATTTAAGATAATTTGATTTTCTACACATAGCAAGCGTGATATAAACTAAGATTTCGGATATAAGTTAGGATTGGTTTTGCCTTTACGATTGAAATACTCTATTTATATATATGTGTGGACAAACGTATAGGGAGAGTATCAAGAGAAAACTCATTGTTCATGAGAAAACAAAAAAATTACTTATTAATGGCATTTTCGTAATTAATGACACATATTTTGTAAGGAAAAAAAAACCCTCAAAAAAAATAAAGAAAAATAAAAAATAAAATAATAAAACAAAAAATAATAAACAAAAAAAAAATGTTATTAATGAGAATTTTTTTTAGTTTTCTCAAGAACTCAACCCTAAACATGTATTATAATTATATATATAAATACTAAAACTGTATGTAGTTGAATCACTATTTACCATGTCAAATCACATGTTTTGAAACACTTGATATAAAACATTAGTGTAGTGAAAATTTTAAGTTATAATATGAGTTTAATCACACTTATCGTTTACATCCTAGACTTTTGATTTTTTTTTGGGAAAATTACTAAAATAAACATTTGACTAACTCAATTTTTTAAAATATACATTGACTTTTCGCCTTCAATTTCATAAACATTCTCTCACAACTGACGGCTAAAGCCGGCTAATTAGCCACCATTTATTTCATTGCAATTTTAATCGCTGGTCCAATGAATAAACGACGCATGGCAGGCTATATCCGTCCCATGGCGACTAATTAGCCGACTGACACCAACGGCTAAACTGGCGCTTTTCTAACGGCTTTAGCCGGCTGGGATCAATGGGCCGGCTTGATGTTTAGCTGGCTTGTTTTAGCCGACACATTTGATGGTTCTACTCGTTTTTTACGGCTAAAGCCGGCTATTTAGCCGGCGCATCCGGAATTTTTTATTTTTTTAATATTTTTTCGTTTTTTGTATATTTTTTTATATTTCTAAAAGTCGTGTTACATATTATCCGTTTGATTCTAATATTTATATATGTGTATCATATTTTTTAGTATATGTTTTTAAATGATACGTTTATATTTATAATAACATAATTGTATACACTCCTTGTTGATCGACAATTCCTCGTGTAGTCAGTCAGGTCATATATTTAAACGTTATTCGATAATATACCAAATGTTTATATATATATGTGTGTGTGTGTGTGTCTTATATTTACATATATATAGGGGAATGTTCCATTAAGAAGTGGTTTTTCGCTAAGAAATGGGTCATACGAACTCCGATTGAGCTCATTCCAGCGGCGTTGGAACCGTCTCATCAAACCCTAACCCGCTCCCAAAAACCTAAACCCCCCTCTGCCCGCACCCTAAAAAACTTAAACCCCTCCAACCCCACCCTAAAAAGCGAAAAACCACCCCCACCCCCCAAAAAGCGAAAAACCACTTCTTATTTGAACCCCCCTATATATATATTTATATAAAATTATCTAGAGTTAAAAATCATATCCTAAACGTATTTATTTTGTATAAACTGTTTTAAGCATCCAAGTGAATCTAACCATTATATATTTATAAAAATATACTTATTGTCCAATTTGTTCCCAAATATAACCATCAACTGTTTACATGTTACGAACATTTTGCAAGTATTTATACGAACAAAATAATTATTATTATTTGTGTATACAAACACCGTTATCTCAAACATTTGTTTATACAAACTCTATTATCTCATTTAGTCATTCATACATTACATTTAATTAGGATTAATTAAATGTGTCAGTTATTACACAAACACTCATGTAGCAGTAATTCGAAGAATTACCAAATCACACACGAGTCTAACCCGGAACGTTGGTAAACTAACAAAAATAATTACGAACAATTTAATTAATATAAATTATGTGAATTTATATGTTATGTGACTTTTATGTGAATTATGTTAACTTTCGTGAAATCGCTTATGCATAGGTAGAACTACTTGTGTTAGTTATTTTTATAGAAGACGGAATTTTATAAAAATAATAGTTAAGGGTTTTAATTGTTATAATTGAAACTTATTTTTAAATAACCCATGGATCCCCTAGATAACCCATGGATTATCCATAATCTATATTTAAACCATGCATATATATAACTTTATAAAAAAAATTAAACCCTACTCCCTTGTTCCTCTCATTACCGTCGCGACCTCAACCCCACCCCCTTGAACCCGTCGATCATCACCACCTCAATCCACCATCGATTAAGCTTTGTTTCTTGCAATTGAACTTGTATTCCATCAATTATAGGCATTGCTAAAGCATCTACGTAAGTTTTTCTATCCGATTTTTTGTTACTTTGATGGTTTCAAGTTTTATGATGAAACCCTAGTTCATCCGAACAAGAATTGTAGTAATAAAGTTGGTGACTTTGATATTGTTTTGATGTTATTACATCTATTTGGTGATTTTATTGTAGTTTGAAAAACCCTAGTTGCTTATTGCTCATAACTTGCCTAGAATGGAAACTTTATTGATTATGTGAAGTTGTAGGATTGCATGCTATACGTATTTGATGATTAATATGATTGTGAATATGCTAGTTAGGTTGTATGGAAGTGTTGTGATGCGTTGAATCTCATTAACGAAGCTAGAAATCGTAGGGTTTCCTAAAGAGGAAACTTTATTAAAAGGTTTTCATTTATATATGAGTTTTATACGTGCATGATGATGTAGGATGATGCTAATATGCTAAACTGAATGTATTAATGTGTTGGGAAGTGTTGTTATGTAGAAATCACGTAGATTATTCATAGCTTACTAAAAGTGGAAACTTTTTAGGTTTTGCGAATTTAATCTTGATTCCTAGACTTGAATTATATGATGTGATGATCTATTATGCATTAGTATGTGTACATAAGCATGTTAAGATCATGGAAACGTGTTATAGATGATCAATATGTGGAAACCAAAATTTGTGTTCATACATTACTAAAAATAGTAACTTTGTTGATGAAAATACATGGAATGTTCATAGCTTGCCATGTTAGGAAGTTTTGTGAATCGTGTATGTATCGTGGAACATGAACTACTTGTATATTATGTGTATTATTATACTAAACAAACATTAAGTCACTATGCGAGTCACCAATGGGCCGTCGGGTCAAACTTGGTTAAACTAACAACTATTTTTCAAAACACTTAAAACAATGGGATTGTTTGGATACTAAGGGTTTATATCAACTTGCACGAACACACACACTCATAGACCTATGTTAATAGGTGACAGTTAGATATTCACCGGTCTTTACTTAGCTGATTATTCGCACGCATTCTAAGGTGAGTTTCACGTCCCCTTTTTCTGTTTTAAAATATGGGGAGAAAACATGAACGCAAACAGTTAGATTCTACATTTCTTTTATGTCACTTGTGTACTAAGCGCAAACATATCATGAAAGTCCTTACATATCGAACCGTTTAATATAAGGGAATAGTGAGGTAATCTTGAGTAGTACTACTGGGTTCTGACAAGCCCCACCCGCGTTAGTCGCGCTAACTCGACTGGAGATCGAACGGGTGTAAAATTGACCTAACATCTCACCATTGTTTCGTGATAGACATGGTGGAAGGCATCAAACACAAACAGTCAGCTTCGGTATTAAAACGCTTTAGTAACATTTTATAGGCCAGCTACCTATTGATATAATTGTATTTGTTTTATCTGGTAACATTATTTTACAATTGAAATCTATGAACTCATCAACCTAGTGTTGACACATTTTAGCATGTTTTCTCAGGTCGCTAAGGTACAAGCACGAGACATTGGAGTCTCATCTGTTTTCTAACATTGGATTTACGTTATTTACTTTGAACTGCATGGTTTTGGGCGCCTTTGTTTTGCGCATGGATTTTCTTAAACCTTTTTTGCTTTTGCATTCCACATTTATTTAAACGTTAATGGTTTTTCTTAAACTCATATAGAGTCATTCAATGTAACTAATGACTGAGATTCTGGTTTGTCACGCGTCTCGCGGGTAAAACCATGCAGGTGGATTTTGAGGGTGTGACAATTGAAAAGTGTGAACCCCGTAACCAGTGAAACATTGAAATACGTGTATGGAACGACTAATTAGCCGGCTCTTATATGAATATGTAACGGCTATTTAGCCGGCCCTTTTTAATTTTTTTTAAAATTTTTTAGATATGTTTTTCTATAAATACAAGTGGGTTGTTCCCGTTTATTCTAACGATGAAAAATCATTCGGATTTGAGGAAAGATGAAGAAGAATATCATTCGTAACAATATATTGACGCGTCGAAGTGGACCACCACAGGTTGGAGACGTTTAAAGAAACGGAAGATGGAGAATCATCTACGTCTGAAAATTAAAATATTCCAAAAAAGCCTAAATGGTTATTTCCTTGTGCGGAGTCGGAGACATGGTCCTCAAACGTTCTTGATTTTTATAACAAAAGAGATGCCTCTTTTTGTTATTCACCTTTATTTGAATCAACAGAAAAACTGGTAAAGAGTTTTAGGGTAGCCTGATAGGTTTTCTACACCACGGTTCTTTTTCGGCTATTGTAAACAAATTAACTCCTCCTAGTTTTTTATTTATTTATAATTTTAATTTATTTATCTAACGCTTTAATTTTTAAACGGCATGTAGATGCTTGAGTCGGTAGAATTATGCGGATTAGACAAATATAAGTTACCAAAAATGCATCGCCACATAATTTGCGTTGGACCATCATGCCACCAAAGTTTTATGATCATTTGTTACATCACTCTTCAAAAATAGCAGTTACGTTTTGTAAGAGGCAGAAAAAATATGTTCTTCCGCTTTAGGAAGTTGATTATGTTTATGTTCCACTGTATATGGAACAAAGACGGTGGTTTCTTATCGGAATTGATATGAAGACAATGGAATTAAATCAATATTGAACGGAGAATTTTCCTACCATCCTCTATCGTCACTTAATTTATCCGTTCCTTACAAAATTCGCGGTACACTTCAGAGCTTTGTTGGTCAATATTCATTATTGGAGGAAATCAGGTCATGTGGAGAAACAATTTACTTTTATGACCACGGAAAAATACATCCAAAGCCCCAACCGTTACTTAATTGAAAATTCAGGTGTTTTAGCTTGTATGGTATTAGAACATTTAACTTTGAATAAGCCATTACAAAAACGAGTAGAACCATAAAATGCGACGCCTAAGACAAGACGGCTAAACATCAAGACGGCCCATAGATCCCAGCCGGTTAAAGCCGTTAGAAAAGCGCCGGCTTAGCCGTCGAGTGCTAGCTATTTAGCCGTTGGTGTCAGTCGGCTAATTAGCCATCCCATTAGCCTGCCACACGTCATTTCTTCATTGGACCAACGATTAAAATTGCACTGAAATAAATGACGGCTAATTAGCCGGCTTTAGCCGTCAGTTATGAGAGAATGTCTATGAAATTGAAGGTAAAAAGTCAATATCTATTTTGAGAATTTGAGTTGATCAAATATCTATTTTGGTAATTTTCCCTTTTTTTTACTCAACATGGGATTTTTTATTATTATTTTTATATATAAATAAGTATGCAATAAATAATTTTAACGGTTAATTTGTTTCAATGGCCAACTCTTTTCTTACTATACCGACAATCCCAGTTCAACACTCCCCCCAAGCCGGTTTTTTACTTTTGTTTTTTTCTTCCTCACAGTTCACATGCACACTATTTTACTTTTGTTTTGTTCTTGTTGCTGACACGTGACATACACACATCACAATCATTAGTTATTTTTTATTATTTTAATTTTTTTATTATTTTAATATTTATAATTAATTTTAAACATATTTTTTTCATATAACTTTTAAAATATGATTATTGGATTTTAATAATGACACATTTTAGTAATTGGTCAATAATAATCTTAACTAAGAATATTTTTACCACTAATCATTACTTTTAAACTATTTTCTTACATTGGACTTTCTGTTAAAAAAACTTAACGTTGTTAGATTTTATATGATGTGGACATCTGCAAACTGTCGGAAAGTCAAGCCAAGCTAGCAGTGATCTCGTGGTGGGTTTTGAAATTGACTTTGACGTGGACACTAACTTTCGTTAATTTTTCTGTTAAGTTTGGGTAAAATGACTAAAATACCCTGACCTGGACAGAAAATAAAAATGGTTGTTTTTGTAATTTATTCACATTACAAGGACTAAATATAAAATACCCCTTTCCCCTTTTTCTTCTTCAGCAACACCAAGAAGCCCACCCCTTCCCCTCATGCCGCCCCCTCCACTACCTACAGCTATCTCCGACGACCACCTCGCCGGCCACCACCCTTAGGAAACACAAGCTCTCCAAACCCTAATCTCCAAACTCCATCACGATCCTCGGTACTCATGGAACCCATCGGAGTTTATTTGCAACTGGCGCGGCGTCACTCCCTCTGCCAACTCATCCGTCATCCCCCCCGCCTTCCCGGCGCCAAACTCGTTGGAGAAATCCCCTCAAACACAATCGGCACTCCCTCCTCCACCACCGAGTCACATCCGATTGTTGACGACGGCGGTGACGCCAGGCTGTTGATTCACGAAGGAGTGAAGGTGGAGGAGGATTTGTCGATCATCAAGGAAAGACAAAGGGCAATTCGGTTCTGTGAGGGGTGGTAGAGGTGGTGGTGGTGGTGGTAGGGTTTTTGACAGAGGGCATTGCGATGCTCGGGCTCGAACTCGTTTAAGCTTGGCTCGATTTGAGCTTTTAGCGAGCCGATCTCGAGTAGCTCTCGAGTCGCTTGATTCGTTTACACCCCTAGTGAATACCAATGTAAATGTCGTCGAAACTGAACCTTACAAATTTTAACACCCCCGACGCATCGTGCAGGTAATATACCACTAGTTCATATAAAAAAGGTAAGTGTATGGCAAATCTAATAAAATGATTAAAGTTTAATTATGATGGTAATACAACCCATAGTGATTTAGATTGTTCATATGTATTATTAAAAATTTAGATTTTGAGGTGATAAACTTTTAAATGTGTAACTTCATGAAGTCACACTTATAATCCCTTAGTCACAGCGGCGCACCTAAGATTTTTTTTTTACCGGAGTCACACTTGTTTATTTTCATGTCTATCAAGATCTTTTTTTTTTAGTCGGTTCTCGGAATATCTTTTTGCCGAATTGAGTCGCGCCATCGAAATGTTTTGGAATTTTGAGGGTAGACATAGGGTTTGTGATTTGGTTAGTAACTCTATACAAGTTTTGAAGGTGATTTCAATTAACTTGAATGTCATGTTAGAAACTTTTTTTTTTATGAAAATACTTCTAGTGATTGTAAACCTTTGTTTAGGAAGAAAGTATTATCAATTCACGTTTAACTCATTATTGACTACTAGCTTAACCTCAACTAACTACCTGTATCCTATGCCGCTATATCAGAGGTTGAGGGTTCGAAATATTTTGATTGTCCTTTGTTTTGAATGTCGAACAGTAAGAAAAACGAGGAATACAAGATTCGCTCCCGAGTAATTTCAATGAAGGGGCGATGTGGTTATCATTGTAACCATATGTCTTCCGTTGTTTTTATTACGCAAATTATTTATAGTGGTAATCGTCTGAAAACTTATTAGGTCATTCAACTTCGGTATTATTAATTAGGTATAAAAAACTATGTAGTCACTCAAACCCGATGCCCATACACCGGCTCCGCCTCTGCGTATCCTGCTAGCCTATGTGCTTATTTTACAAAACTAGTCGATTTGAATTTTGTAGGCCTCCAAGCATAAGTGAAGATGGCACCCTCTTGACAGGTTATCGAATTATAACACCAAATTAATAGTGATTATTTTGATACCAAAACAAGTGTAAAAGCAGGAATATTAACTTATAAAAAACATTTCATGTTTTTTTTAAAGAACATAAATTACTGGAATAAAATTAACAAATTCAACTATGAACAACCACTAGCTTAGCCTAGTGGCAAAGGTGTATACCTAATACTTCACTAAAATGGGAAGGTCTTGGGTTCAAGTCCCACTTGTGACAAAAAAAGGGTCCGGGTTGGGCCAAACGGTTTTCTCACCTATGGTGGGTTTTCTTCCGAGTAAGGTGGAGATGATCAGGTAGGTAAGTGGCCCGTCAATAATTCAAATTAGAGTTAAAAAAAACAAATTCAACTCTGAGTTGGGTGTGGGGTGAGCCGTGTATTTGGCATCATGATTATCTGAAAAGGAATGGGGTTTGGTCCAAGAAAGGTCCATCATTCCCATCACCTCCTTACACACACGTGACCGGTTCTTATTATACAATCCTTCATTAATTTAAGAAAAATAATAAGCATAACATTCAAAGGTTAATGTATGGTTAAGGATGTTTTTATGGTTAATAATAGAATACATAATAAATTATGTATAACTACATCTGATGGAGCAAGTGGGTCCTTCTTAAATGTAACATTTTCGTTTGGAGGGCGGAGTTAGATAGGATCTGGACTTTTGATGCTTTGGCTAGGAGGAACATCCGTTTTGATGATTCTTGGTGTGTTTTATGCAACTCTCAGACAGAGACGAGCGATCATCTTTTTATCTCGTGTTTGGTGGCCTCTCTGGTTTGGCACCATGTCAGCCAATGGTGTCGCATCGCCCCCATTTTTGTTTTCTCGGTGAGGGACTTACTAGAGCTATATTCTTACTGCGGTATTGGTGATCGCGCTATTGAGGCGTTTCATGGGATTATTTTTGTGACTTGTTGGTGTTTGTGGAAAACGAGAAATGAGAAGATCTTCTCTAACAAGCAGGCCATGATCGAAGACATTATTATGGATGTTAAATCATTAGGCTTTCTTTGGTATGTAAATAGATTCAAGTCCGGGTCCAATAGTTGGGAAAACCGATGTAAATTTGTTTTCATGTAATCTGGCCTGTCTGTTGTTCTTGTGGCTTCCTTTTGATTTGGGGTTGCCCTCTGTTTAATGAAATATGTCTTTCAAAAAAAAAATTACATCTGATGGTTAGTAGTTGCTTCAAGGATTGCTCCCTCTTCAACGAAGTCTTCGAGATAAATGTCCCTACAGAAGACAAACGAGGACATGTGTTCGGTGACATACCCGAAGACCAGATGAGTCATACACTCCCCCATTATCCTGTAGGTGGTTGATGATCAGTGGCGGAGCCACTCTTTGGTGTACGGGTTCACCCGACACCATTGATTTTCGCGTCTCATATGTATCGTGTAATAGGAAAATTTTGAGCGACACCGTTGTTTTTTTACGATTGACACCATTGGTTTTATAAAAAAAAAATATTGACCCCATTGGCATGAAAAAACAATATATATTTTTTACCAAAGAAAAAAAATTTCTAAACGTTTTACATATTAAAAAAAATTATAGTTTAGAAATTAAGCTCAATTACTTAATTTTTAATAGTGGACAAAATCATTAAAAACCCATGTTTTATTTTTAAAATTTTAACCAAATAAGGCAATAACCATTATAGGCCCATGTCAATTATTTAACATAGATTAAAAAAAAAAGCTGACTTTTTTGAACGATTTCTTGTATTTTTATTATGTATTTTTTTCCAATGACATTGCACTTTTATTATGATATTGGTTTTTACTATGTGATTCGACCCGACCTGGCTCGACTTGATCCGAAAATTTTGACTCCGGGTTATTATAAACCCGAGTATTAAAAAAAAATGACACCATAAGAAAAAATTCCTACCTCCGCCACTGTTGATGACCGGCGGTTAAAGCTCTATGAAATAAATAAGAAAGTTAACATTTTAACACATAGTTATTGTTAAAATTATAAGTTCATTTTTTAAGCTCGGGTTGATAACATAAGGTTCAAGTTATTAATATGTTTTATCTGAATATATAGAAGTTCAAGGACTCAAGGTGTAGATACTGAAACTGGAAGGGCTTAGCTGGACGTAAGGAAAGCTAGAGTGAGTACTTGATTTGTTCTTGGAATAGCACTATATAAAGATTGGTGGCTGCTAGGATTAAGAGAGGCGGTTAAGTTCAAATTCTAAGATACAAAAACAAGGTGATTATAAGGACTCAGTTTATCCCCAACAGGATCATCTTTGTTAGATGATACTCTTGAATCACTGCCAGAGGTTGAAGACCTGTTCATCAAGTTTGCCAAGGATTAATCCATTAAAGGTCTTTCAACAAGTAGATATGTAGAATGAACTCTTTCAAAATCCCTTGCTAAATCTTTGGAATGATACAAGACTTTTACCAAACTCATTTATGATTTGAAACGTCCTAAACCGGGTACCTCTCATAGTTGGCACAAAACATAACAAACATAGTTGTTAAACCAAAAATGCTAGAACTCTCTAACTGTATCTGCTAGGTGAGATGCTAGAAATCTGTAGTGAATCAACGAGTGAAATCTATCAACAAATTATCTAGTGTCGCATGGGCAGTGTCGCCCAAACTTGCGTTCAGGACTTAGTGTTGTTTCTTCTACTGTCGCTAACTAGGAGTGTCGACGTGGACATCAACGACACTCCATAGTGTCGCTAGGGGAATGACACGTGTTCCAACCATTATTGATATTGGAAAACACGCAACATCCTCCATCTATCATCCCGACTAGTGTCGTCACAAGAAGGTGGTGACACTGACCACACCTTGTTCAAACAGGTTCGTTTCCAATCTAAAACCACAACCTTTTACGTTCAAAACGTTTATCATGGAAGCTTTAACCATCTTTTAACATGTAAAAATTTGATCTTTATGTTAAAACCCATAAAAACCCTAAAACCCACTTTTTGAAATATAAACTCAGATGTGGACGGATTTGTTACCTATTTTCGCGTGGTTCTTCTTCTCTAATCTTCCACAACTATCTAGCAACGATCTTGGAGCAAGATGAAGGCAAGAATGGATGATCTTTGAGAAGAAGAACCACGCGAAAATAGGTAACAAATCCCCCCTTCCACTCCAATTCGGCAACGGAGGGAAGCAAGGGTTTAAACACCCCTTCCACTCCAATTCGGCCATGGGTTTCCTTCTCGCGTCTCAACCCGACCATCTTTTCTATCTTTATTTATTTTCGGGATGTTACATGATTACCCGAGTTTTTCAATTCTACAATATATAGTCGAATATACCTATCAAGAACATGATTGCTATATGGTGATTTCTCTTTGTTGTGAAACTGGTGTATCTTGATAACTTCAAATTGATATTATTTTTGTTTGTAAAGTATAAACAAATTGCTATAGGGGAGGGTTCCAGAGAAAACCACATAGTTATGCGAAAACTAGAAAAAACCAACCAAACCAATAACATAATTTATAAATTATTTGATCCATATCCTATATATATATATATAGAGAGAGAGAGAGAATGGATCAAATGAACAGGACTTGGATATTAACAGGTTTTATTTTTCGTAAGGATTGCCCGCTATGCGAACGAATCCTGTCGAAATTTTTCTAAAACTAGTGTATTACGTATATGTTAAATAAAACTGGTTTATGCGGTTAATATATTTGGGGGGATAACATCCTTTATTATGTAAGTTTTGAAAAAGAAAATTTTGAGCCTAAATTTCGCAAGGTGTCTAAGTTTGTGTTTTAGAATTTCGAGCATTACACCATAAAACTCGACTCGACTAGTTACTCCATTACTTAACTGTAAATACTTTTAATACTTGCTTGTATATTAATTGAGTAGAACTAAATAATTATAAGTGGTGTTTAGCCAAGTGAATTTGTACAATGATGATGTAACCTTTGAATCAGGCTTAACGTCTGGCAAGAAAGGATTTGGGTGATACAGTTGTGTAACATTTGTTACACTATAAAGAAGTGTAATTAGGTCGGTAAATAAACCGGACGAATAAGAACGGAGCTTGTTTGTGTTTGTTTATGTCACTTTAATTGAACATATGAACGAAAACGAACACTTAAAAAACATATTTTCTTGTTCATGTTTGTTCATTAAGAAATGAGCGTATTCATTTTCGTTAATGCTCGTTCGTTAATATTCTAAACCAACATTCACGAACACAAAAGAAGACAAGCCCTTGAACATTTTTTATGAAAAACAATATTTCATTAAAAAAAATAAAAAACCACATCTCATTAAATACTAGATTTTCATTAAATAAAAATAAAATGATACATATTAAAAACCTAAAATTTAAAAATAATAAAAAGTAAAAAAAAAGATTATTAACCTAAAAAACATGAAACATCAAAATAAAAAAACTAAAATAACCTACAAATTACACGCCCAATTGTATTTTGCCGCAATTTCCTGTTTACGTTGGAGCAAACAAAGATAAACATAAACAAACATACACGAAACGAACATCAATTAAGAGTAATGTAAATATCCAAATTAAGTCTAAAATACTATCATCATTACATCAAACAGTTTAAAAGTAGACAAAGATATCAAATTGATTTAAAATTAACATTAATAATAAATAAATTTGAATGAATATTTAATTGAACGTAAATAAACGAATATAAGTGGAAGTATATACGAACATAAATAAACGAATGTAATTGAACGACTATAAACGAGCGTTCACGGATGTAAATGAACGAACATGAATGTGTTCATGTTTAATTAAATGAACAAAAATATGTGTTATGTTCGTTCATTTATTAAATGAACGAACATAAACGAGTTTTACATCGAACGTTTTTACGAATGGTCACTGAATGTTGAGTCCGTTTACAGGTCTAGAGGCAACCGCTTTATGACTCCCTCATTTTATATATTAACTCTCTTTCACTACTATACTCTCTTCTCTTAGATAGTGATCCTATACGTATTTATTCATGGACTATACGAATAACGACTTGACCGTGTCACCTTGTAACAACTTTATCTACATGCTACAATTCGGATCTGGATCTAGACCCGGCCCGGAACATTAGATATGGTTCAATCTGAAAATAAGACCCGATCAGATTATCGTTTTACCAATACTTGTTGTAGTTATGAATTTAGGTCATTTTTCATAATAATGTATTAATTTATTTAGCTTTTAAAACCTAGTTCTAACATTAAATTAAAGTAGATTGTTGGTTAAATCATGATAGTGAATTGAGGGACCCCTAGATAATAAGTGACGTCAAATAGGTCGTGGTGTAGTTGTTGAGGTGAGACCTGAAGTTCCAAGGGACCCGGGTTTAATCCCTGCCACCATCATTAATTTCTGAGACATGCAAATGAGACATAGTTCTTAGGCTGATGCATTAGGGTTTTACCTACGCCGATCCAGGGTTCGAGCCTCGGCTCTTCCTCAAGCCCGGAAGGGGCCGTATTGGGTGGGATTTTTCCTTGGATGCTCTCCAACTCTGACGCCAAGTGAGCCCGGTTAAGACAACATATTGGCCGGAGTTGGACGAGGCTCTTCTAAAATTTTAATCTTATTATTTTTTATATGTTAATATTCATAATTGCAAACACAAAAGAAACACGTCATGATGTTCTTTGGTTAAAAAACGTAATTATTGTATATATAAGCGTAACTATTTATAAATGTTTTATAAATAAAAGAAACACACGTCATGATATATTATTACTTGTAAATATTAATATTATTAGTAATATAAAAATAATCACAATAACTGTGTCAGGGCTGTCCTTATATTTCGGATGCCCGGTACGACTAGTAAAAATAGGCAACTAAAATATAAACTTATATATGTGTATAATTCATTAATTTGACGATAATTGTTATAACAATAAACAAAACAAAATGATAGTAACAAAATGATTTATTTTATATAGTTAAACGAATCATGAGGTTTTCCTAACATTATTGGAATCAAAGTTGCTGATTAACTTTTCATAATTGATACTCTTTGATATATCGTTCTCAATAGCTATCATTGTCAATCAATTTCTTAAAATCGTAAAATCGATAGGGTTGTACAAATCGTGAAATCGATGGGGGTGCAAACCTAAATAAAACAGAATTTTGTTTTTTAAACTTAATTGGGTTAATCGGCCCCCTCTAAAATATGTTATTGGGTTTTAACTTTTAAAATGTTTATTAAATTGTTGGGCGTCTCCAAACATATAATTACTAATAAGTTTATAAATTTTTTAAATATGTTACTCGACACCCTTTTTAAAAGGGATGTCACAATAACTTTTTTTACATTCATTACCACACGACTATTATTTATTTTACCAATTAAAAAAAACTTGAAACGAGTGTATGTAACATTCAAGTTTTTTTTTTAAATCGTTATAAGATTGTTCAAGATATAAGAAGTACATGTAATATGTGAGAAAATCATCATGTTGTGTGAATCACTGTTGCGAAATTTCATTGTGAAAAAATATTTTCTTACAGAAATTTATATTTTAAAAAGATATATATACCTAAAAATACTCATATTAATTATTATATATGTTTGATAAAAGAATAGAAAAATAAATCTTAAACAGTGTAAATGCAAAATAATGTAATAAGGAAATTAGAATAAGATACCATTATTGACTTTTTTTTTTGTCAATGAGCTGGTGGTGTAGTGGTAAGGGAGAGACCTGATGTTCCTTGTGACCCAGGTTCGATCCCTGCCCTCCCTATTAGTTTCTGCAGCATGCAAATAAGGCCTAGCTCTTAGGCTGATGCACCTGGGTTTTACCCACGTCGATCCAGGGTTCGAGCCTCCTCAAGCCCGGAAGGGGCCGTATTGGGTGAGATTTTTCCTTGGATGCTCTCAAACTCTGACGTCAAGTGGGCCCGGTTAAAACAACATATTGGCCGGAGTTGGACGAGGCTCTCCCATGTGACGGGGGGTGCAACGTCACAACATTCAATGTTCGCCGATCAAAAAAAAATAAACTTTTTTTTTGAGTATATAAGATTTGAAATATGATCCTATGCAGCTGTCATTGTTTTTTTTTAACCCAATGGCTTGTGACTATACATCTGGGCTGTCAAAATTTGAGTACTCTCATCAAGCCTAGTAAGATAATAAACTTTAAAAAAGGATTATAAAACATGGAAAATACCAGGACAAACACATTCTTCTTCTTCTTTCTTCCACTAGTAACCAACCAAACGCTACTGCCCTACATCACCGCCCTCATCTGCTGATCGCCGCCACGGACGATCGGAATTTTTCAATAGCCATTTTACTCCTATTTTCCTTTCATTTTCTTTAACAATGATATTTTGAGGTTCAAAGTCTAAAACATCAACTACGTTGGAGACACTATTTTGGGTCCCCCGAAAGTTTGGGCCCTGAGCGGTCGTTCACCCGGCACACCCTCAGGGCCAGCCCTGAGCTGTATATAATATAATATTAACTTCTATAATAATTATAATGTTTATATATATATATATAAATGTTAAAATAAAAAGTATGTTTATCATACAAAAGATACGAAGGATTTGAATCATTAATCAAGAAAATCAAGTGTTTGAGATTAAGAAGACATCACGTCAGCAATGTTTTATTTGTGAAAAAGGTTTGAATGGGTAAAATTAGTATAAGATACCATTATTGACTTTTTTTTTAAATTCTCTTATTTTTTTTAAAGCACATAACTTTTTATACACATTATTTTAAAAAAAACACCATAAAATCAAGATTTTATTCTCTTTAATTTGAGTAGTCTTGCTATACTTATGTTACAAAAAATTGATTTTTTTAAAACGTCGATATGTTATGCGTATATCATTCGTAATTATTATGTGCGTAATTATAAATATAAGTTGTGTTATTATCATATATGTTGCGTATTATTTTATATAAGTTGTGTAATTATTTTTATATGTTGCGTTATTAATTATATATTGTTGCCTAATTATTAATAGTGTGTGTAATCTATAATTATGCATGTAATTATGCATGTAACTTTTGTGCATGATTATGGTGCGGACGGATATACCACTTGCCCAAGGACATATGTCGCGTCATGGTGTCTTTGTATCCTTAGTACGATAGCAACTCTTTGAACGATAACAACCCTTTGTACGATAACAACCCTTTGTACGATAACTCACACAAACACACACACACACACACACACATATATATATATATATAGAGAGAGAGGGAAGAGGGAGGGATCAAATGAAAAGAATCTTCCAATGTAAAACCAATAAACCAAATTCTTGGCGCACATTTATTTTTATTAGTGGGTAAGATTATATATTAACTTTTAGGGTAATAAACTTAAAATAAATGTGTGACCATAATTCAGTTTATTGGTTTTTGAGTTCGCATTTGATCCCTCCCCATAAAGAAGGAATCAAATGAAAATTGCTCATACATGCATGTAAAAACAAATAAACACTCTAGACCAATATAAAATTGAAAAAACCAATAAACCCTATATATATATATATATGAATGATGCACCTTAGGTTACAAAAGTCAAGTAGCTGAAAGCATAACTAGTTTATGCTCAAACTCTGAGTAACATAGGACACGTGTCATCTCGTGTGAATAATAGACGCGACTAGCAAAAGTGAGTCTTCATAGAGCAATTGCACTGGTTGTCATCCATCACTGAGAGGAAAACATGTAAGTGAAACTACAAAGTTTTTCAGGATGCCTCTTTAAGACAATGACCCCTCATTCTAGGCATCGGCTTTTTTTTTTAAGGTAAGGATTGTGTAAGAGAAGGGTGAGGAGGCTGCGTTTTGGGCAAATTATATGCTTCTATGTTGTCATTATGGTTTTTTTTCGAACATAGTACTGAAAGTGTGAGTATATGAGGCACGCAACATACTAAACCGTTTAGAACAAGCCAATAGAAACACGATACATATTATTGTAGTAATCTATTCTATGATTTTATAAGAGTGCCCCCATAGGATATTTTGTTATCAAATACTTGGTGGATGGTGGATAAGAATTAAGATACTATCCTTGGGGCATAAGTACTTTTCTAGGGCATGTGCGTGTTACCTAGGGCAGGGTAACATCGTCACAGGAAAGAATGCATAGCATTAAGGATGATCCACTAGTAGAAAATTGATTTTTAGAGACGGTGAAATTGATTTTTAGAGATGGTTTCAAACTGCTTCAAAAGATATCGCCTAAAAAAATGGCATTATTTTTTGGACGATTTTAGTAACCGCTTCTAAAAATCCGAAAAACTTGCATGTCTTAGTTTATTTATCGTTAAGGGGAGTGTTGTCATAGTAAGGGAGTCGTTTATCTTGATAAATGAAATTTGAAGGACCAAACCATACACCCTATGGGTATGTTTCGAAGCAGGGTTCCAAGTCTTGTGTAGTCTTAATCTATTAGTTTGGAACATGAACCTCATTAACCTAAATAACATGCTTACGTTTTTTAACTGTTTATATTTTCGATTTAATCTCACTTGCAAGAATTCGTACACTAATTTTAGTTATCAAACAACTAATTATTTATCAAGTACTTTTGTTATCTAGTTTTATTTTCTTATGTGTAAACACAAATAATAAAAAAAAGCTACCGAATAATTAATCAATTAATTGGAACAATGTCAATTAAATACAATTAGAAAGGATTAGTGCCCGATTAATATAAATTATATGTAATGTACCTAACAAGGTCAAAAGTGCATCAATTAAAGTTGGTCAATAATTGTATGTGGTGGAGTAAAATGGATGATGTATTTAACAATATGTGAATCTTCTAATAGTAGTATTAAATTGATGATAAGTTGATGATAAAATAATGGTAACAATGCTTGTAAATTGATAATAAAAAAATATAATAAAAAAAATACAAAATGATGGTAGTTTGATGATAAAATAAACTACAAAAAGGTTAAAAAAACTGATATTATAAATAAAAATTCTGAAAAGCATAATTCGATTATAGTTTTCGAAAATAAAAGTAATGAAAACTATTTTATATGTTTATTAATTTTTAAAGAATTAATAAATATAGTTTCAAGTTGCAACAACAAATTTTATATATAATTCAAATATTTCCTATATTTTTTAACGGCTCCTGATCTACTCCTAAATCCACATAATCTGCCTACTGCAGGATTTGAATCCTCGACCTCCAAGAGATGGATCACTTATTACACACCCAGATAGCATTGGGCAAAATAGCCGTTGGTATCCGAATACCCTAATCATTCACTTAAATCACAAATACTAAATTAAAAACATATAAGTACGCTTATTAGCTATTTTATATTAAACTAGGTTAGAATCCCGTGTATTACACCAGATTGTATATTAAAAAAAGATAAAACTTATAAATTTGTAAATACGTCATCAAGTGAAAATGTGTGTGTATATAACAAATTAGTATTTTTCTTTAATTAGTTATATTTTGATTTCTTATTATATATTCTTATTTAATATAATTAGTATTCTTCTTTAATAATATATTTATAATTATAATACTATTAGTATTTAATAAGTTAGATGTGCATTTATTAGGAGAGAGAGGCGGGAAAATCAATGTGAGGAGACATGAGAAAGATACAAGTGTACAACTTAAACCTTTATTTATTAGTATAGATTATCAACCCTTGTGCTATAAAAAGAAAGTATAAAAATTATTATTATGAATAAAAATGAATTAGTGGGGCAAACGTGAATATCAAAATTGCAACCTTAAAGGAATCTCCATTTGGTGAATATTGTTGCACCAACAAACTTAAAAACACAATAACTAGGAATATTTTAAGCTTTCTAGATATAAGATATCTTTGTCTAATGTAGATATAAGATACCTAGGTGGCTAGGTGGTTGTAATGAAGGATGTTTGCCGCTTGGTTTAATTTGTAAGAAAAAGGAAAAAAAAATCAAAATCGATTGAATCAATTTCATATATTGAAACTTTATTTTTAAACATAATTTCGAAGGTGGGTCTTGAAGCAACTTGTAAGTTGTTGTTTTGTGACCTTGAGGTTATGGGTTCAAGCCGTAGAAACAACCTCCATCACAAAGTGTAGGATAAGGCTGCGTAATCAGACCGCGAAACGATTCGACTCATCCCCGGACCCTGCGCATGACCTGCGAAAATGCAGGAGCTAAGTCAAGCACCGGATTCGCCGTATTTTTAAACATCATTCCGTTTGAAATCAAAATCAAATTTTATAGATTACTTTTTTACGAATATTTATGTGAATTAAACCTAGAAATTGATACAAATGCATATGGATTCAACTTGAATACGACTGGATTCAATTTGAAGTAGTTCTATATGAAGGTTCAATTACTTAACACGTTTTCTTATGTCATGAATACATTGTAGTATATAGTGGTTCCATGATAATGAATACATATTATATAAATTATAATATAATGCAACTTTTATTAACTCATGTAATAACTTGGTTTCTTGTACATTTGGAACGGGTTTGGTGTTAAAAGGGTGGGGAGGGGAAAAATATTAAGGTTTTATTACAAAATGCCTAATTACATGGGTTGCGTAGAGGAGAAAACTATATCTTTTAACATATTATGTGTTCGAGTCTTGATGGAACAACCTTATTCCACAAAAGTGTAAGAGTTGATCATTCCCTAATCACATGTAATTGGAGCATTAGGGTTTTAAAGAAATAGTCACAAAGGAGACTTAAGTCACAACGGTTCATCTACCTTCTCGACGTTCCAAAAATATAGGAAGTTGTTATATGGCTACAACTATTTTTTATTTTTATTTTCGATAACCAGATGAATCCGTTTACGTGGTAAACCCCTGGCCCCAACCAATCCCCTTCCTCCGATGGAAGTGATTCAAGATATATGATTTTAGTCGTTTCAATCATTTTATATAGGGTTTGGAGTGTTCAGTTTGTTGCTAGTTGGGTCGGTGGTGGTTTTTGTTCGACCTAGATGGTTTGATTAGTGATTTGATAACATAATCTTTGTTTATTTCTTACAATACGTTAAATTTATAAAGTAAAAGAATATACAAAAAAGTGTAGGTGGGTCAGCATGACGTGTATTAGCCATCACTAAAATCTAAACCTAAGTTGGTAATTTGACATGCTATTTAACCTATCCAAAACATTTTATTTCTCTGTATAAAAAATAAGTTTTAACATAGGTTTAAGTTATTCATTAAAACTTGTCTATTTCAAAATGTATTGAAGGTAATTACAAAATAATATTATTATATTTAAAACTAATATAACTATAGACGATCTACCCCTCCCCACCGTCAATTGAATGAGTGGAGTATAAGCAAAAAACCATTTACCTGTAGACAAAGTCACTCTTTTCATCATAAAAACATCTCTTTCTAACCTAACTAACATCTCTTTTATATCCAATCCAATTTGTTTTGCAACTTTTTCTCTTGTAATATTGGGCCATATTCAGGCCCAAACCCCGTGACGTTATTGAGCTTGCTTAAAATTTCTATACGTCTCTTTTTTAGTTGTTACTTGTTTCTAATAGAGTAATAGAGATGCACAGCGGTTTCAAACTCTAAACCGGTTCGGTTTTGTCAACAAAAGTCAAACCGGTTCTTGAGATGGATTTGACCGGTTTAAAACCGGGTTGAAACCAGTTATTGAGGGAGTTTTGACCGGTTTTAGCCTATAGGGCTTCAATTACTTTTGTAGTAGTACTAGTCTTTTACTTATATTCTAAAAATTAGTAGTTTATAAAATTCTAGAAGAAAAAAGAGAAAAGTGTTCATGGGCTGGACCGACCCGACCCATTGCACAACCCACTTATTTTACCACCTCTAGACACTATTTTCCATAAAAATGTAAAAAATGCAATGCTTGCTTTGACAAGGTCAACATTAACTGTTACGGACGGCAATGTGGACGGGTTGGTAACAAGTCAAAACAGGTCGACAGGTCAGGTTACCCGAAACACTTTTTTTCTGAATAGAAGGATTTACAAGGTTTTATGCTTTAAATGGACACTTTGGGTAACTTTCAACATAAATGTATCCATTTATAAGTAAACGGGTCAAAATTGCCACCTCTACTAACTGTTACATACCCCCAATCCCCAAGATATTAAAATTAAGTAACCCGTATAAATCTCCAGGAACTAAGACAGTATGCTAACATCAAGTTCAATGCCAAAACATGTTATCCCTCCCTCCCTCCCAAAAGGTATTGCTAGTATCCAAAGAAAAATGAATTAAGTTTACCTTAAATTCCCTAAATCTACAACTCCGGTTATTATGTAACGAAGTTACAGAACTAAAAAGGTTCTCGATTATCAAAATATATTAGCTACTGGCTATCAGGCTCACCAGCAATTTGGAGATTCCATTTACTTGTACCAGCTTTTCGCTCTCCTCGTTTTCTCTTGTTTTTTGGAATTTGGAATTCGGAAAACGGTTTGAGAGATGATTGTTCTTGAAGGACGTCTTTTGTTGCAGTGTCGGACTCCATCGCTGAATCTTCTTCCTGCTTTACTATGACTTGATGCTGGCTATTTCTTAAGGTGTGCCTTTCTGCTTCAGGAGTTTCATCATGTACCAGCATGTTGTCCAAAATCTGCATTAACTTAATTAAATAGGAATTAAATTCTATTTACCTTGAATTTATATTTAATGCATCGGCAGCTCTAAAATCATGACAATTATGTTTGGTAGCTCTAAAAATATTATGTTAGTTTATACTTGGCCTGAATATCCATATACTTCCTCGGTTCCTCCTAACTACCATCATCCCAAATTATAATAAAAACATCAGCAATACTAGCCATTGACTACAAGTACTTTTTATCAATTATAGAACAGAAGACAGTCTAACCGGTTGAGTATGCCTGATGAAAGAACTTTGTTAGTCAAGCAGGGGTGGCAAAATGAGTGGGTCGGGTGTTGGGTAACTTTTAGGCTGGGCTCGGTTGGGCCAACCACAAGCACTTTGTATTTTCACTTTTTCTGAATCCTATAAATAAATGAAGTGTTAAATATGATTAAAAAAACTAAATGATTGTGATAATAATCCAACATTTTTTCCAAAATAGAGCTATGAGGATTTTTTATGCATTTAAATACATTTTGCATCCTTACTCGCTTGGCCCGTTTGACATGTTTCCTTTTTGGTTCAATCTTTTAGATCAACCCATTGGACCCTTTAGAGATGGCACATGACCCAAATCAACCGACTTTATGTAAATAGGTCAAAACTGCCACATCTTAGACCTCTAGACATTAACGACAATAATGTTCAGCTATATAAAATTATAAACAATATATACCTTATCTAGAAATCATAAAAGAACCCCAGGTTATAGCAGAGAGTTAATATTAACAGATGAAAGTGGACACAGAAAAACTTGCCTTTTCACATGAATCTCCGAATTGTGGCTGATGCTGGGTAACATCAATAGATGATAAGGTCCCCACTGTGCTTTCAATGATATCAGGTATATGAAAACCCTCATGCTCATACAAATCTAGACCTCCCATATCAAACTCTGAGTTAGAGTAAGTAGGGCTGTGAACAGCTCTTGTTTGTTCTTCAGAAGGACCAATATTGTTTAAACTGTCAGAAAAAGGAAACATCTGAGCATTTTCAGAGATCACCAATTCAAGTTGAGATTTTAATTTGTTAACCCTAGAGTGAGTTATTTCAATCTTGTGAAGAATGTGCTCCGTGTCATTATCTTCATCTTCAAAAAATGATAAATGGTTATGCATGCTGAGGCCAAGAACTTCTTGATTAGTAGTGTTTTGTTCTGTCAACACAATTTTATAACAAGAAACAGAAGTTAGAATCAACAGTTCAAAAGGTTGTTATAATTAGAGATAAAAATAAGTGTTTTTAGATGACGAGGAATTCGAGAGTAAATATAGAAAGGATTAAATCAAAGTTTATATTAAGTACAGGGAAAAACATATTGATTTTATATATAGATATATGTCCTATATAGGTCGTTACAGGTAACTAACAAGGCTGCTCCTATGGGACCCTTTTAAAAACTTAAGACTGAATCATGAATTGTATATGGGAGAAGAAAAAAAATATGGACCTTAAGATCTCCAAACACAGTTTTTAAGATCTCTTATTAATTCCAAGGACTACAAAACTTGAACAGTATATTTTATCATGGGTAAAAATCATGTGGACTATAATATTCATGTCAACGAGATGTCCTTCTAATGTGTCAATTGTCAAGTTTGTATTCATAAAGGGAAAATGCCTAGATTGCTTATTAGGTCATAGTTTACCTGTTGTCAGAAATTAATTAACTCGCTGCAAAATGTCCTAGAAGGTTTTTTTAGAATGTAGATAAAATGGCAAAGATGCATATAATGATGTGTTCACTCTTCGTGTCAAGTTATATAGTTGGTGCATTGTGGCATTCATGTCGAACATTTCAGTTAAATGTTGATGTTTGGATATGAGTAGTAAAGTAACAAGAGTTCTAGTCCGACCATATTCTACAATATCATGGATATAACAGATGCATTAACTTGATACAATAATACTATTTTAAGGTGACATGATTCAATTATAAATATTGTATGCCAACACTGTAACACCCAAAACAACTAAATAACTTCAATTCTTAAACAAAATGTATACCCTTTCATGATTGCCCAACCACAAACAAACAAAGAGTAGTCGACTAAATAGTAGTGACCATCATACAGTCACGATCTTTTTAGTTTTGCTAGCTTAATGTAAAAGAAAACAAAAAGGAAAGTGAAAAAGATATTCTTACCAAATAAGAAGAATCGATAACAATTAGAGAAAACAGGAGTGCTGCAGCAAAGCGGAATAAAGACAGAAAATTGTAATACGGAGATACTAAGCTGCTTGAGTTTTTGTGTAAAGACTTTTCAGGAAATAGAAGTTAAAAACTTAATCATTGAAGTTAATTACTATATAACAATTTATCATTTGTATTGGTTCAATAGAAGGATTTATGGACTCATCATATGATAGAACTAAAAGAACAAAATGCCAAATTTTAGTTTAGCCGAAAGAAAAGACAAACTTTAAATTTCTGCCATTGCCCTATTCCAAAATTGTCACACCTGTTAGCCTTGCCTACATGCCACATGTCATTTCACTTTCTGTGCCATTGTACATGGCGATAAAATCCAGTTTAACTGAACTTTAGGTGGCAAATCATCCAAGGACAGAAGAATGTAACCTAATTATGATAAAGCTTTCCCATGATTTCTGTTGCTGTTTAGATACATATGCAAATTAAGTTCCTTCAATAAGATAGTATCATATAAAACATCACAATGAGGTTAATGTCAAATGAAAAGCATAAAGCAATCTACAAGTGTACAATAAAGTAAGATTTTGATACTACCAATATAACTTTACCTGGGTCATCAAAATCATCCATCACAGAAGCTTCATCTTGATCTGACTTCTTACTTTCTGCAATAAAAGGAATATCCAGGTGTTACAAGTCTACTAAGACAAGGGCACAACACCAAACCATAACACAAAATGGCAAAAATATACCATTGTATGAGAAGAGAACATGTTTTGACATATAGAAGTCAGCATCAGTTGTCTCTTCAATTCTTGCCCGCTTCCTCCTTTTCATGAGTTTCCTTTGGCGCCTTTTAGTATACGGCATTGACCTTGAACTAAACCCTTCTGGAATAGACTGATTTGAAGCCAGATGTTTTGTCAGATTTCGAGCTGCGATCTTTTTGGTATATTCTAATGCTTGTGACTCAAACTGCTTAATCTTTAATTCTGCCCATTTACATCGCCACATTAAAGGACGTATAAAACTTCTCCAGTGACTTGTCAACCGCTTCTTCCTAATTAAAACCGGAACCAAAAGCAACTGCAATATATCACTACAAGGAGCTACGCATATACAAACAAACAACTGACACTTGACATGCGTTACTAGATATAATTCAGCTAAACTATGGCTTATCAGCTAATACGAAACATAAATGTAGCGCAATTTATCATACAGAATCCAATTACAATCATAACAAGTTAAACTCCACTATCATACTTAACATCAATAACTTAAGATATCATAAAAGCAAAGCACCTAATTAGATGATTCAGGTACACTATAGGTAATCAGCTAATTTAAAACATGAATGCATCACTACTTATCAAAATAACAAAATTAGAATCATAACATGTTAAACACATAGATTGTCCCAAACAGCATTAACAGAAAATTATCATAGAATCAAAGAGCTACAGCACATCAAACCATATAACCGTCACAGATCACGAAAAAAAGTTCAGATAGACTATCAGTTATCAGCTAAATCGAAACATGAACGCTGAGCTACATATCAAATTGAATGCAATTGTAATCATAAAACAGTTAAAACGTAACGATTATAGCTAACAACAAGACGAGAAGATACGGAATTAATCAATTAACACCTACACGATCGCTGATTTGACGATCACACAGGAATAAAGCCTAAATTTCTTCCGTAAGATAAAAACAACAAACCTCACTCGGAGAACAGTTCCGAAATCATCAAACGGAGAGGAGAATCCGCTAACGCCGTTACAGAATTGCGAATCGACTTCAGCGTCACTGACCGTGGCGGAATTGGTTTGGTTTGTAGATGTGGTGTCGGCGAATGATGTTGAGTAATCAGTTTCGTCCAAATCAGCTGCTCTGGTCATAGGTCCCGGAGGCGGAGGTTCGGTGAGTTCAACGGCGGCGAGGTGGTGGTGGTGGATATGGTGGTTGGGCATTGCAGGATCAGGCAGAGGTTTGGTATGGTTGTGCAGAGGGTCTTCCATTTTTTGAAAGATGGCGGCTTCATGCACAACAAACCCTCGCAAGGCGCAACAGTTTGCCAAGTTACAATTGGGTGTAAGCCAGAAATTGTCCTTGGATGCAAACTAGGTATTTGAGGAATAATATTATATCTTTTTAATACTTTATTGTTTTAGAATATATTAATATATTAAATAAACTAGCTTAGAACCCGATACACACGGGGTGAAAAAAATCAATCAATAAAATTCTTAAATTTTTATGTATATATTTTATAGGTGTAAAAATATATTACATGTACTAAGGATAGAAAACAAAATTCAAAATATGTAAAAATTAATATATAATTGGGTTTCGAAAATACGTTAATTACTATTTAATGTAATTTGAGTTTCATTTACTATTTGATTGGAAATAAAAGTTACATAATTTGAGTTTAAAGTTTTTTATAATAAGAGATAATTTAAAATAAATGTGTTCTATTAGTATAATTAGTATTTTCTTTAAAAATATATTATTATTTTAAAGATAGAGGCGTATTTAATAAGAGAGAGAGACGGAAAAAAATAATGAAAATGAATATGGAGACGATACGTGGCATGAAAAAACCTTTATTTATTATATAGTATAGATAGATATAGATGTATATCTAAAATTTAAACTTTGAGCTAAAAATTTGTTATTGTTTTATACCATCTTCAAAAATATTATATGTAATTTATATTGGGAGTATTTTATTTTTTTATCTAGAAAAGTAGATATCAAGAAAAATGAAGCAAATACTTGTATTTATATCGAGAAAAATAGTCGTTAGAAATTTATAAAATAATATTTAAATTTAATTTAATTTAAATTAGTTTAAATGAAATTAATTAAATTAATTAAAATGAAATTGATTAAACACATTTTAAAAAAACATTTTTATTTTTTTTATTGGTGGCGGGGGGCCGGGGGCCACCACTACACCATTTGCCCTCCTTTGAAGATCTGGGCGGTTACAACTGGGTGCCTCTCCGGACGAAGGCTTCAACGCGACTCATCTGCCACCTAAGCCGTCTGTCTCCATCCGCTTATAGAGTGGGAGATGCTCTAAAGACTTTAACAAAAGTAGAATTTTATGTTAAAGCTCAAAATATTTCAACTCTTGTGTGTAAAGTCTAAATTAGTGACACTTGAGGAGACTTGTATGGCTTAAATTTCTACATAAGTGAGCGGGGTTGCTTAGTTCGGTTCTCACCAAAAGAATCAAGGGAAACATTGAGTGTGTGAGTTCAACGACCCAAAAAGACCGAAATCCAGTAGAAATCGTAACACCCATAACCTAATATACACACATAAAAGTCTTAGATAAGTAGATAACAATATGCATTTATATGAACTAGATAGGTTATGGTTTAAAGCAACCATTCTACAGCCAATGCGGGGTTAGCCCACTTGGTAGAGACGTGCCTTTTAGAAAGAATGTACCATATTCAAACATAGACAATGAAGTAGTTTAGAATTATTGGTGTAAAGTAGAGGAGTAACATTTGTCGTAAAAAAACAATCATTTTCTATATAGTACCACAATTCATATGATAGTTTACAAGAGTCGATTCAACAAGAGGAAGAAGAGACTCATTTCCCGCAAGTGACCAACCGAAGCCATGCAATTTCTTCCTCATTGAAGCTGAAAGAGGGCAGGCTCAAGGTCCATTTTTTTATAAAATTTCTCTCTCTCTCTCTCCCTCCCTCCCTCTCCCTCCGGGGTAGCTTGGAGTGAGAGTGTAGCGGGGGTAAGGTAAGGAGGCCGCCAAAGAGGAAGGCAAACCAGCCTAAGCCATCTGGAGGGCCAGGCGATGGAGAGGAAGCGATAGCGGACAAAAGAGCTCAGAGAGCAGTGCAGCTAAGTGGGAAGATCATAGAAATATCAAGTGTCAAACAGTAATTGGGATGTAAAATATCAATAATAACATAAACTTAAAAAAAATATATTTTCAATCAACAAAAGAATTGGCACGTATCCACATTACTATAATCCAACGCCTTGACTTTGCCTTTATCTTTATATATGTCCTCATTTAAAAACATACACCACACACATGTAGACAATGCTTAAAGAATACAAGAGGATCACACCCTGAAACATAATTATAGGAAAGTTTATAAGATTTGAAATTTTATAAAACTTAACACGGGTAACATTGTCCTTTTCAAAGATTATCAGCTTCGGCTTACTAAAAGGTTATGTTGGTGATTTTAGTGTCATCAAGATATTTTTTGTATTTGGATTTACTTTGTGACCAAATAAGAAGTCATAATGAAACATCAAACAAGTTGGTAAATGTAGAGTGTACACTTGTTTGATGATCTTATAACTTCTGGTGCTAAAGACAATTTGTTGTATCAAGGGGGTGAAACCCACTGAACAATGGGGGTCCAGGGGCACCTAGGGGCGACAACCCTAGTGGGGTCCAAGGGGCAACGCCCCTAGCTGAAAAACTAAGTTTGGAAGTGAAAACTTTCGAAAGTTGGTCATCGGGACCAGATTACTCATGCTAAATAATTTTACTCATCCTAAATAATTTTACTCATCCGGAGCAACGATTACTCCTATGGAGTAAGTTTGCTTCTCCGGAGTAAATTGTTCATCTGGAGTAGATTGTCTCTCCGTAGTAGAATGACTTAGCAGTTATGGATTGATGGTTATGGCGATTTTTTGCCAATAACCGTCATGACGTTTCATTGCATTTGTTTACCTCACATATACATGCGAATTTGGTCAGTATCACATATACGAAATACTTAACAGACTTTCACATATTGGTTATTTGAATCTCTGATTCTTATCCGGTTGAATACTCGTATACACGGGAAATAATTCAATCTGAAAATGAACATCCACGATTATCAGAGTATCCGGGATATCTTCAGCATATACAAACCCAGTTTTCCAACAGGTTATAGTATGAAATAAAATGATAAAATTTTAGATCTACAAATTTCTCAATAATTGAAAATTCACACGGGTATGCGGGGTTTCTTTTGAACTTAATGTGAAGTTCTCAAAAGGCTATTACATTTCGTGCACTTTTTAAGCCTTGAGCCTTTGTTCAAACAAAAGGAAATGCAGATAAACAGGAAGGGCCTTGCCCTATTCTGCTTGCCTTGGAGCGTCCGTGGGATGTTTGTTCCTTGATGCTTTTAGGCGTAGAAGCGGCGGAGGTTCACCGCGTTCCCGTGCCCGGGAACGGCCTTTCCGTCCATGGTTTCTAACTTGTAGGACGCTTTCACATGTGCCTCTTTAAATGCGCAGGGATCTTCCCAATTTGGTCCCATTTTGTCAGAGCTTTCCTTACGGCTTGCTTCATTCTTCCGGAGTACTATGTCTCTAGGTTGAAATATTCCTTCCTCATTACAGACAGCCCTGTTGCTTTGTGTACTTGAGGCCTGTATTGGTTGGGACACTTCTGATTGTTGGAGGAGCTGCCTTACCTTGTTTCGGTATTCTTTCATTGTTGGTTCTTTTACCTCGTACGTCCCCTTGACTTGGCTGGTCACTAGGAGCAAATCCACATGTGCTGTCAGCTCCTGCACTTTTGGCTCCCCTGCCATTTGTGGCCCTATGATCAGAGCCTTGCATTCTGCTTCATTATTTGTGCTGGAGGAGTTGAACCTGAAGGCGTATATAAGCTCCACTCCTTTCGGGTCAGTCAGGATAACACATGCTCCGGATTTTTTTAGGCCCCCCTTCCATGTTTTGAAGAGGGGGAGTGGTCCTTCAGCCAGTCTGGAGAGGAAACAGTGGAATGCCCCAGGCTTATCACTTAAACTCTACCCTTCTTTTTTGACCTTGGTGATGTCATCTCCTGTCTAATTCTGTCTTTGCCAGGGTTAGCCTTCATTGTTTGCTTGGACGTCAGGTGTCCTAAGGGATTACCTTCCTCCGTATCGGAAGATCATTTGACGGGGTTCAACTTTCTGTTGATCTTCCTCCGGCTCTTGCCTGTTTTTTCAATGTCTTGGGGGGGGATTGCTCATCTCGTCCTTTTATGACCAAGTTGCCCACATAGGCTATCATGCTGGGGACTCCTGTCCCGTCATTGCGGCACCAAGTAAACATGTTTTTGTTTCATCGGAGGAGAGCCTCCGACACTTGCTTTCCTTTTGGCGACAGAGCTGGGCCGATTTGTATTAGCTGTTCCGGGTATTTGCCACAGATTTTCCCTGTTGTTTTGGGGTGGTCTTCTACCGAGTAGACCATACCTTCTATGGTGTCTGATGTTATCGTCGTGACCCCCCTATGGTAGGAAACTTCATCAAAGAATGAGCAGTGGAAACGACCGCTCCAAAGGAACTGATGCCTGGGCGCTCGATCATGATGTTGTAGCTGGATGGAGACCTCACCACTAGGAAGGTTAGCATTTCGGTTCGGGCTCCATGTCCTCTGCCTAATGTTACCTTTAAATCCACTTCTCCCACGGGTAAGATATTTTCTCCAGAGAAGCCGATCAGGGGGTATCCATGCCTTTGAGCCTTTTCTTTACTTCTTCTCCCATTTGCAAAAAAACAATGTTCATAGATGATTTCCGAGGCGTTGCCTCCATCAATGTAGACTCGCATGACCTCGTGTTTTTCGACCATGGGAGGGGAAGAATGTTCTCCCCTTTGGAGAGGGGGGGGGAGTCGATTCTTTTTCGAGCCCATCGATTTTTTTTTTCCTAGAGACGCATTCTTGAGCCGCTAATCATGTATATTGTTTTTTCTCTGCCTGGTTTGTCTTCTTTATCTCCTCCCTGCTTCCTTTTATCCCGCTTATTTTTTAGAAGGTGAGCCAGCTCTCCTGTTTTTACGGCGTCCTCAATTTGCTTCTTCATGTGGAAATAGTCGTTTGTGTGGTGACCTCTGTCACCATGGAACTCACAATATTTAGATTGGTCTTTTCCTGGCCGGGATATTGGCCTTGGAGGTTTGAAAGTGAAGCGGGCTTCCTCAGTGGCTAAAATCTCTTTAGGTATCTTTGTCAGCTCTGTGAACTGGATTCCCCGAAACCCTTCTGGAGTCCTTTCCCTTCTCTCGGGGCGGGAGTAGGGAGTCTTTTTGTATCTCCGTCGATTATCGGATCGGTAGTTGCCTATCCTTCTATCCACATATGACGACCTGGATGGGGAAGAGGGTTTTCCTCCGTCGGTCTTGAGGCAACCCTCTCGAGCCTGTAGGGCTTCCTTTCCTTGTAGAAAGGCTTCAGCCATCTCCATAGCTTCTTCCATCGTTTTGGGGGGATGTTTACCCATCTCCTCACACAGCTGCTTTGGGCGAATGCCATGAACGAAACCGGATACTCTTATTCTTTCTGTGGTGTTCCCTACACGGAGACTTTCCCTTTTGTATCTTTCCATGAACTCCTCCAGGGATTCATCATCCTTCTACCTAATGTAATGGAGGGAGATGGGATCCTTGACACATTTTCTTTGTTGCATAAAGTTGGCAAGGAAACTTTTGCTAAGGTCTTCGAAACTGTCGATACTTCCTTCAAGGATGTCATTGTACCAGATGCGGGCTGCTCCTGTGACGGTTTGGACAAACATTTGACACCACACCGGCATGGACCATTGCTATACCTTGGCGGCCCCGGAGAAGAGTTGTAGGTGGTCGTCCGAATCTCCGGTTCTGTAACGAACCAAAAATCCGGGTTTCGTTTTCAAATAAATAAAATATTTCAATAAATATTATGGTGAAAATAATATTTTAGGAAATAGGTTGAAACAAGTGGGTTTCAAGTTAGTAATGGGGTTTTACTAGTTTTGGAATGAAATGATGAAATGAAAGTGGAAGGGCCAAAAGTGTAATATGGTAAAATCTGCCATATTTGACATTTAGAAGCAAAATTGAGTCATTTTGATGGTGTGGGTCGTTCATCTCAAGAGAGAAAAAAGAGAAATATATTTTGAAAGCTAAATCGTGCATTTGAGCTTGGATTTGTGAAGGTTTTGGCTCACACAACACCTAAAACCTTCCTAACACCAAGTAAGTGATTATCTTCCTTTGATTTCACTTTTGATTTTGTAAGAGGTTGGGTTTTGTAGAAATCCAAAAATGTTGAATGCATGTGGTAAATTGGTGTTAGATTGTGGATAATCTAGCTTAACTAAAGTTAAAGAGTGGTGATTATCATCCTAAAACCCTTTGATTTTGATTATGAGAAGTTAGGGTTCATATGGTGAAAATTGGGGGTGTTTGGATCATGGTGCTAGATTGTTAAATTAATGATGACTAAGTGTTTAGGCGGTATTAGACATTTGAACAAACACCAAATTAACCTAATGATAGAAATTTAATAAAAAATTAGTGTTAAGGAATTGGTAATGAAACTCAAGTAGGTGAGTTTTGGTGGAGAGGGGGTGTTTGGATATGAGGATAACCCAAACGGGTCAATTTGGGTTGGAAATGGGAAATTGGGTTATGAACCCAATTATAATGTGATTTTGAAGTATGTTAGATTACTAAACTAGGTTTATATGTTTAGGTAATCAAATTGCAAAACTTGAAGGTGGTGTGGGGTCTTCTAACACGTAAGGTAAGTGCTTTTGCACTTACTTAGTATTGATGTTAAATGGTGTTTATGCAATGTGTATGCGCAATGTGTTAAGTTTGCATAATGTGTTTTTGAGGTATGAATGTGTATTGAAGTGTACAAATAATTGATTGAATGTAGTTATAGTATTTATACTATAATAGATATGTGGATATGGAGTTATGGTATAAGTACCATAATGGATATGTGGATATGAAGTTATGATCTAAGAATCATAATGGAAATGTGGTGATGAGGTTATGGCCTATGTGCCATAATGGAAAAGAAAATGTGTTTAATGTGAATGATATATGAAAAGAATGGAAATTGTAAGGTGAAATGCAAGTTAGAAGTGGCCTAATGACCAATTGGGTGCAAACGGGTCAGATGTGTGAAAACAAGTTATAATTACTTGTTCATTATGTTTATCGTCATTACTAACGGTGTTATGTTAATGTGGTTATGTAGGGAAAGCTCTGAAGTAGGTCAAAGTCAAATCCAAGGCGTGGAGGGTTCTCGTATGCAAATTTTTGGTATTTTGGGGATTTTAAAGAAAAATCCTTGTAATGTGGTGTAAAATGACACTTGAATTGTGTTTTGGTGTGTATAAATGTGTCATGAAAGTTCTTGGTCGAAAACCCAAGTGTTTTGGGAAATTTTGTGACTAGTTAAAATGGTAAAAGTTGAAAAAATGGTTAAGTGTTGAAAACTGCACAGGTAAATAAACTTTCTGTTTGCTGGGTCGCCCTGCGGTACGCGAGGAAACCAGGGTAGGTTCTCTCGCGGTACGCGAGGGACCGGGTTTCCGGAAGAGTGTTGCTTCCTCGCGGTACGCGAGAGTTTGGGTAAGATCTCTCGCGGTACGCGAGGGACATTTAAAAAAAAATTCTTGGGATAAATGCTTCCGCGTGTTTTAACGATCTAATAATCGGTCTTTGAAAATAGAGTGTTACAGGTTCCATCGTACATCTTTACATTAGACGACATTTTTGACTTGGTGGGAAACTTGAACTCAACGATCCTTCTTGTGAATTTATCTGAGTCTGCTAGTCTGTATGGCTTTAGGAGCTCATCTAGGAGGTCGTCGCTTTCGGTCTGTAGGATTACCCTACCATTCTCCGCATGTGGCACGCCTCTTCCGGCATTGCGTGGTGCCGGGTTGGAGAGGACAGATGGTCCAGCCTGGTAAAGGGGAGTAGCCGTCATCCCCATATTCCGCCAGGGATAATATGGATTGTACTAAAGATACGGGATATTTTGTGCAGCAAGGATTTGGCTCATCGAGAGTTGAGGCCCCGTTGGGATTGGTTGTTGCTGTGATGGGACAAAGGTATTTTCTGGAGTCGTCTGGGTTAGACCTCGCGATACTATCCCCATGACTTGCGTAGAGACCGAGTAGGGGACAGCTCCTGGTTGTCCGGAGGCGATTGTGTTTGGGTGGAGATGTTTAGCTGTTGTATCCGTTGTCCTATTTGTTGGGACGGGGTGCTGTCGGAGCCGTCACCTGCTTCCTCTTCGTAGGAGAGTCTCACCGCCATACCTTTCATTTTTTTCTCTTCTGACATGATCATTCAGCCGTTGTTGCAACCTGGGAAAGTTTTCCCTCACCCCCTCAGGTGTAAGTTACATCATGTCTGATATTTCCACCACATCCTCTAGGGAGTCCGTACGTGGTAGTTCTTCCAACACCGGCTGGTCCTCGCCAGACATTTCCCTTCGCTTAAAAAACAACAAAAACAACGACTAGAAAATGAAGCACTCTCCAAGTGACTAGATCGAAGCGTGCCCCACAGTGGGCGCCACTTGTTGCTACAACAGTTATGCTATAGGGATAAGTATTCTTTATTAATGTAATGGCTCACTTATGCTTGAAAGTTTCATGGTTAAGTGGTATAATCTTTATAATGAGTATAAGAGAACACTACAAGAGATTACAGGAGAAGTAAGCTAAATACAAGGGGAGGTAACTGATTATCAGGGGAAATAAAGAGAGAACTAGGAAAAGTAAGTAGGAGAGGATGAGGTTATGCAATATGTTGATGCTTATAACCCGATGTGTCTTTAAATGAAACCTTGGACTTGTATTTATAGTGCCTTTGATAGATTGTACATTCTCCTATCTTGTCTCGTGATTTCTCTAGAGGAGGAAGTTCTTTCAGAGACCTTTCTTTCCTTCAGATTCTTGTCCATTCCCTTTTCAGGTAATAAGTTGACTTCTTCCCCTGCAGATAGCTACTCTTCATTTTGTCTCTCTTACCGAGTCAATACTTTCTTTGCTGAACTCTTCAGGGCTTGGTTCTTGTGAAGATGCTTTTCAGTTATTGTGTTGTCGTTTTATTGGCTTGCTTGAAGGAGAGGTCTTTTCCTTATTAATTAACAGTTGATTATTAGAGATGTACTCTCCTACGTCCTCATTAAGCTACTTAGATTATACTCAATGATTTAATATGATTTACCTAAAACACATTTTGGCGTGTGAACTCGTTTATTAAAACTCACAGTACTCACCTTAATTACATGCATAAATATTTGTTTTGTCAATTTTACACTCCTTACCGATATCCTTCTTGATGACTACACAATTAATTTCTATACATAGGCATCCATACTCTCTTAATTCACACAAATCAGTAACTTATAGTTCTAATCATTTTTCATGACTGGTCTATCACCATATTAACGCTTCAATTGCATATTTAACCATTGCAATAATTTTTCAACATGTGTCCACCAATTTCACCAAAAATCTCACTATATCTTAAATTCACCATTTTAACCTCTAACATATGTGAGTACATGATCTAGACTAATAAGAACAACAGTTATCATGTTTAAGCCAAATTTAGTAAGAAAATGATAATTTTCACCAATTCTCTCAAATTTCAAAGTTACTCTCTGATACATGATTCAATCTTCCAAACACTTCTATTTTTTGAACGGCAATTTGGATCACTGACGGGCCAATGGCCCACCCGATCATCTCAACCTCACTCAGGAGGAAACCCCCTGTAGGTGAGAAAACCCCATATCCCAACCTGAACCCTATTTTTTTGTCACATGTGGGACTTAAACCCAAGACCTCCTTATTTTAGTGAAGTCTTGGGTATACACCTTTGTCACTAGGCTAAACTAGTGGTTGTCTTTCCAAACACTTCTAATAGTGTTATTAAACATGTTTAAGCAATGATTCAGTTCCTTACACACCAATTTATTAAATTTTAATTTTATTTTATTCTTGGCCCATTTCTGGCAATCCCAACCACATGCATGTCATAGTCTTGTTAGATTTATAAAGTAAACATAACAAACAACATATGAACATTATTTTTAGCATTTAGCCTATAGGAGGTGAGAAATTAGGCCGAGCATCCATTTCAGCTTACTTGGGTTGAAAACCTTCATTTCTACCATGAAACTCCAAGAAAATACTTAGTAAGGTGTTCTCAAGCTTCTTTCACCCAATACTCTAGATACATGATCTCACACCTCGCTTTCAGGACACCCGAGCGTGTGACGGATTGGTACCTCCAATCCTTTGCATTTCATCTTTTGAATCATCAGAGTATTTTGCAGCGGAAAAAACATTTGGATCGATATCAACTCGTGGGTTGATATTGAACATGTTCAAATATCTGTTTGGTAAACCAAAAATCTTTCACAACTGGGATTTAAATATCTTTTTTTTATTACAAAACAGTGTTTGATATCAAATCACATCATACCCTGCATCACAACAAGTTCTATTGAGCCACAATGTAGTTTTTCTGTTCCTAGGGAGTTTATCATTTCAATACTGTGCTTGTTCAGCACGGTATCTAGGGAGTTTATCATTTGGACACCTCATCTTTTTTTATTTCCTGCAGAGTTATCTCCTGTGTCTAGAGAGTCAGAATCATTTCAATACATAACCCTATCAAAAACATATTTACAATTGTCCTCGAGACTATCTCTTAGGTCTAGGGAGTCAGAATCCTTTGGGCTAGTCTCGATAAACAATTAAAACATTTCATTGATTACCAGAAATATTTTGAAAATAAAACGTCAGCGCGAACGCCGGTGAATATATTAGCGAACGCGGGTGAATACATTTATCTTGACACGAAAATATTTCGGCATGAACAATATTAAAGCTTTTAACCATAATTCCCATGTCAGTTTACACATTTAGCAGAACTGTTTCATCTGAGTGTACAACCACGATATACATTGATCTTATGATATGTAATGTGACTGTTGGAACTCCAGTCCCAGTCTTACTTACTGCGTGGTTTTGCAGGAACCTCCGTCTTACATCAACATTACAGAATCAATACCAACCCTGTTATGGGAATTTCACCCATAACACATGTATCATCTGATCGAACTTTACTTATACTTATGGCCTGAATGCTTATCCATAGATAATCCCTTATGCATTAAAGTATTTAATATATGCTTTGTCATTTTCGTAAACGTAAACAATTTGAAAGTTTTGAAAAACAATAAACATATTTACCTTATGAGAGTATAGCAACGGCTTAGAAAGATAGCTCTAGCTCTTAGACTGGATTCTTAAAAATCCTAGTGTTTGCGTTTACGTAGAAGTGCGTCACTTTAAATGAATACATGTGATCAAAGAACCGTGTATATTCAACCCCACTTTCCGTCATATTAGCAAAAAATATCTTTCCCATGTGAGTTAACTTAATTTGATGGCCTGATGTAGGAAGATTCTTTAGTTTGGTATTGAGAATCATTTGAATGAATATCAGATACATTAGGAAAGTATCTCTTTGGGTATTCCCGATCATGTAGCTGTAGATCAGGTAAGAGTAGTTGAACGCTTCATTGCATCGGCCCATTGTTGTGTCAATTGATCGAAACCGCTCTTTTTATTGGGCATACAGACAATGATTATGTGAGCTATGCATCTCCATTCTCTTGACAACATCGTTTTGATAATCAAATTCTTCTTGTAATTACCAACATAAATCCTATTGAAACAGGCAATAATATCGTCCATGTTAGCACTAATTTTGTGCCTCTTTTCATCACCAATTAGAAGCACCTCTCTGATTGTATCTTCAGTAACCCTAACTTCTTGATTATTGACAATAACACATAAACATGTTGGATCTTCTCTTGCACGATACTCGGTTGTGCTCCAAAACTGACTAATAAGGTCTTCATATACAGGTACGTTGCATGTTATGGCGTGGTTAATCTTTGACTTTCTAAGCTAGATAAGAGCATCCTTGAAACCAACAGTACTCGGTTCAGAGATATCTAGATAAGCACAAACGTTGAGTCTTGAGTCAGATTTTAACCCAATCATTACTGCAAGACAATAAAATAACAAGCGTTAGACAAAATTCGACAAAACTCACAAAAGCAATTAAGATCTGACGCCAGACTCAACGTTTGTGCAATGAAGTGCCTTGTGATGAATGATGTGTTCAACTACTCTTACCTGATCTACAGCTACATGATCGGGAATACCCAAAGAGATACTTTCCTAATGTATCCGAGATTTATTCAAATGATTCTCAATACCAAACTGAAGAATCTTCCTACATCAGACCATCAGATGAAGTTGACTCACATGGGAAAGATAATTTTTGTTGATATGACGAAAAGTGGGGTTGAATACACACGGCTCTTTGATCACATGTATTCTAAAGCACGTTTGATCACAAGAATTTTTGCAACTTTTAAAATATGATTTTCTTTAAATGAACCGTTGTGATATACTTTCTTTTAGTAACGAACCGGACCGAATAACATCAACACCGGTGTTGGTATTATCAAAACTAAAACTGATATCGATATTATCAAAACTAATATCAATAATTTTTTTATGGTTTTCGATCGATGTAAAACACGTGTCGTTATCCTTTTGACAATTTTTTTACAACTTATACGACAAGATTCCCGTCGCATCACGCGTGGAATCCCACTAGATTAATTAAATGCGTACCCCTATTAATTTTATTACATTTGATTAATTATTATTATTATTATTATTATTATTATTATATTATCATAAAAATAAAATAACGAACATCTGTCATCCTAAAATTTAACACCGACTTGGCACTGGACGGTATAAAACTATAAATTCATCCTTATCGCAGTTTTTATTCCGGACTTTACTTCCATCGGCGGTTCAACGACACCGGTAAGCAATCTCTGGTTCACAAAATCTGAACCCTAGGGTTACATGCATTTGATATCCTTCTGATAAAAGGTGGTTCCTCTACGATTTGAAATTCTAGTTTATACTAGTTTCCGTGTTATTAGCAATCATGCAAGCCCCTGTTGCACCGAAAAATCGATTAGAGTTTCTCAACACAAGGCCTCCGTCTAATTATGTAGCCGATTTAGGTCGTGGTGCAACCGGTTTCACCACTCGTTCTGATATCGGCCCTGCCCGTGCTGCCCTGACCTTCCGGACAGATCCGCAGCGGCTGCCGGTGCTGCAGGTCCGTACGGTGTCAGGCGCTGGCGAGGGAAGGGTCCTGGTGAGGAAGAAGAAGAGGAAGAGGTTGAGGATAAAGGATATGATGAGAATCAGAAGTTTGATGAGTTTGAAGGTAATGATGTTGGACTGTTTGCTTCTGCTGAGTATGATGAGGAAGACAAAGAGGCTGATACTGTGTGGGGTGAGATTGATAAGCGGATGGATTCGAAGTAGAGCTTCAAACCCTAAGATTACTGAACAGTTTGCTGATCTTGAGAGGAAGTTAGTGACGGTACCGGATTCGGAATGGGATAGTATTCCTGAAATTGGGGAATATTCTTTGAGGAATAAGAAGAATAGATTAGAGAGTTATGTACCGGTACCTGATACACTGCTTGAGAATTCTATGCAGGAGAAAGAACATCTTACTGCGTTGGATCCGAAAAGTAGAGCTGTGGGTGGAACCGAGACGCCTTGGTCTCAAACACCGGGTTTGACTGCTGTTGGTGAGGGTCGAGGGACGGTTTTGTCTTTGAAATTGGACAGGCTTTCTGATTCTGTTTCGGGTTTAACTGTTGTTGACCCGAGAGGTTATTTGACTGATTTGAAGAGTATGAAGATTACTAGTGATGTTGAGGTATCGGATATAAAGAAAGCTAGGTTGTTGTTGAAGTCTGTGATTCAAACAAATCCAAAACATCCACCTGGTTGGATTGCAGCTGCAAGGTTAGAGGAAGTTGATGGAAAGATTCAGGTAGCAAGAGAGTTGATAAGAAAAGGCTGTGAAGAATGCCTAAAGAACGAGGATGTGCTGATTGAGGCGTGTCGATTAGCGAATCCGGATGAAGCTAAGGCTGTAATAGCTAAAGGTGTTAAAGTGATTCCTAATTCGGTAAAACTTTGGATGCAAGCTGCAAAATTGGAACATGATGATGCCAATAAAAGTAGGGTTTTGAGAAAGGGTCTTGGAAACATACCAGATTCTGTAAGGTTATGGAAATCAGTTGTGGAACTTGCTAATGAAGATGATGCAAAGCTTTTGCTTCAGAGAGCTGTGGAATGTTGCCCGTTGCATGTGGAATTATGGCTTGCTTTAGCTAGGTTGGAGAAGTATGATGCAGCTAAGAAGGTTATAAATAAGGCAAGAGAGAAGCTTACTAAAGAACCAGCAATTTGGATCACTGCAGCTAAACTGGAAGAAGCTTTTGGAAACACATCTATGGTTGGGAAGAAGATAGAAAGGGGTATTCGGGCTTTACATGGAGAAGGGGTGGAGATTGACCGGGAAGCTTGGATGAAAGAGGCTGAAGCTGCTGAACGGGCTGGTTCCGTGGCGACATGTAATGCTATCATTAGTAACACAATTAGGATTGGGGTGGAAGAAGAAGACCGTAAGGCAACTTGGGTTGCTGATGCAGAAGAATGCAAGAAAAGGGGTTCCATTGAAACTGCTAGAGCAATTTATAGCTGTGCAATTGCTGCATTTAAATCAAAGAAGAGTGTATGGCTAAAAGCAGCCCAACTTGAGAAGGCTTATGGCACTCGGGAGTCCCATGATGCTCTACTTCGTAAAGCTGTTACATACACACCACAAGCTGAGGTATTATGGCTAATGGGTGCTAAAGAAAAATGGCTTGCTGGGGATGTGCCTGCAGCAAGAAACATACTTCAGGAGGCCTATGCAGCCATTCCCAAGTCTGAGGAAATTTGGCTTGCTGCATTTAAGCTTGAATTTGAGAACAATGAACCAGAACGAGCCAGAATGCTTCTTGCTAAAGCTCGGGAACGAGGAGGAACAGAGAGAGTGTGGATGAAGTCTGCAATTGTTGAGAGAACTCGGGAACAGTTCAGAGGAAAGGTGGCTGCTTGATGAAGGGTTGAAATTATTTCCTTCGTTTTTCAAATTATGGTTGATGCTCAGTCAGCTTGAAGAAAGACTAGGCTGTTCACCACAAGCAAAAGAGGCGTATGAGTCGGGTTTAAAGCAGTGCCCGAATTCTACTCCTCTTTGGCTCTCACTTGCAAATCTTGAGGAGAGGATGTCCGGGTTGAGTAAAGTTAGAGCCGTGCTCACAATGGCTAGAAAAAGGAACCCACATAACCCTGAACTATGGCTCGCTGCTGTTCGAGCCGAGTCAAAACACGGCTCTAAAAAAGAAGCCGATATTTTGATGGCAAAGGCGTTACAAGAATGCCCCAACAGTGGTATTTTATGGGCTGCTGCTATTGAAATGGCTCCAAGACCACAGAGGAAAACCAAGAGCTCTGATGCTTACAAGAAGTGTGAACACGACCCTCATGTAATTGCTGCTATTGGAAAGCTGTTTTGGCATGATAGGAAGGTGGACAAAGCACGGACTTGGCTGAACCGGGAGGTTACACTTGCACCAGATGTTGGGGACTTTTGGGCTTTGCTTTATAAATTTAAACTGCAACATGGAACTGAGGATCAGCAGAAGGAAGTTTTGAGGAAATGTATTGCTGCAGAACCTAAACACGGTGAAAAGTGGCAGCCCATATTGAAGGCAGTTGAGAATTCCCACCAGCCAGTTGAAGCTATTTTGAAGAAATTAGTTGTTGCCCTTGGAAAGGAAGAGAAAGCTGCAGAAGATAACAAACAATAGTAATCTCTATTTTGACTTTTTTTTTCTAGTTGGTATGTCTCGTTCTGTTGACTTAATTGCTTGAACTATTTCTTTCATAATTGGGAATTTATTATTGTTGTTATTATTATTATTATTATTATTATTATTATTATTATTTTACGCTTCTGTAAGTTTTAATTCTTTATTGCATAGGGTTTATGTCCCATAATGTTATTTATTTCTTGTAGGTAATGTAGGTTGCATATGTTGTGCCTACTTGCTTACACATTTGATTCACTTGTGTTGGAGATGGCGTTGAGTCATGGCCGTTTCCATGAGAATGTAAGCTTTCACGTATTGCTGATAAGGTAAGTTTTATTGTTAATTGTTTCTGATTCATGAGTGGTCTTTTAGAGCTTTTGTGTGATTATATTGCTAGATAGTCATCAGTCAGGTTTGTCACAATCAACAATCTAGCGAGATGCGACTTTTAGTCTTTCGTTTAGAAGATAAGAGAACATATTTCTTGTTGAATTTTTGAAGCTGTTTTTAATTCAAGAAACGGATGCTAGGAGGCATCTGTGAGAAGGTTGATGCCTTGACACAAATGAAAATGCAAATCACAGTTGTGAAAATTTTGATGATTATATTAATTATTTTAAATAATCTGAAATAACCTTGGAAATTCATCAAATATTTGATTTATATATGGTATTCTATGCAATAACCTCTACTAACTACTATTTCTACTCGTTTAGAGGTAACAAGTCGATTTGGGTAATACCTTGCCTCTTAACTGGTCAAATGGATACAACTTAAGAAAGTTATCTAAAATGGAAACATCAATTGTTTATGAAGTTCAAGACAAGAAAAGACAAAAGGTTTTGCAGGACAGCTCTCGATCCATTTTGATCATGCTCAAAGAATTTACCCTTTTGACTTGTTACCAAACCTGTCCGACCCACAAGAAATAAGCTAAATAAATAAATAAAATTATGCCACAATTATCAAAAGCGCGTGGCACACGTAGGCGATAGGGTCCCTCATCCCACACAAAAGAAAGCAAGTATACTATGAGAGTTGTAGTAGTGTATATGCTAAGATACGACTTAACACTATAGAATGGTTAGAAAGTTAATACCATATTGCCTGTTGGTTTGCCTGTGCTTTACTTGATCCAAATACTGTTTACATGTTCTCTATTTCAGTTTGTTTCATAGTTGGAACAGTATCAGAATCTAATGCTTTGCCTGCTTTCATTTTTCTTGACACTTTAAACACTTCAATTTTGCATAATATTTGTTATGTTTAGCATAGTTTGAAGACCTATCATGTACTACTACACTACTGTCACCATTTGCATTAACAACTTATTTTGTCTGTTATCCTTTATCCCCTTTGCAAAGTCTTTTTCTATTTCTATTTTTATTTTTCTTCCAGAGAACAAGTACATACAATTCTTCTAGCACAACTCTAATAATATCACTGGCTTTCTAAGTTCCCTTTTTGAGACGCGTTTCAGGATAAGAGGGTGCACGACTACGCTTGGTGACTGATTTTGTCGGGTATGTCAGTATGTGTGCTTAGACAGTTTCTTTTTCACGTTTCAACTGTTGGGAACCACCAAAGTCGTATGGTACATCTAAATACTCTCTTCTGGGTATGGGTATTGGTATATACTGGTATGGTACTTGGACCATTTACATCAAAATACTGATTTTGGTTCGAAATGTTATCGGGTTTTGTACGCAGTTTAGGTGAAAATCTAGGCTTCGCCCACTAGCTTATAGTTCAAGTGGTTACAATCTGATTTGGAGCGGAACTCTGTTTAAAACCTGTGCTATATCTAGGGATGGCAATGAAACCCGAACCCCGATGGGAAAACCCAAAACTCGAAACATTCGGGACGGGTAATTGGGTATGGGATTACTTTTGAAATTTTTCGCGGGTTTGGGACGGGTATGGGATATGGTGATATACCTGTTTACCCGCCCCGATTACCCAATAACATATACCCGTTTACCCGATTATAAACCCGACATAGTTTTCTTTCTTTTTTTTTATTGATTTTAAGTATATATACCGTATTTATTTGAAGTATATATAATGTATTTATTTTAAATGTATATTCCCGACATGATTTTCTTTCTTTTTTATTTTTATATATATACCCGGTAGATACCCGACGGGTTTTGGGTCGAGTATACTCAACGAGTATTTTTTACAAAGTAACAGGTTTACCCGAAACCCGCGGGCATACCCGATACCCGATGGGTTTTGGGCTGGGTATGGGACAAGCTTTTATAATCGGGTATGGGGTTGGGATTACCTAAACCCGACCCATTGCCATCCCTAGCTATATCCTACAGTTTTTATTGCTTATATTCTCAAATTTTGGTTTTGGTAGGGTCTGGGTCTGGCAACATGGTTAGAATGACTACAGAAACAAGTGTTCTCTAAGTTTGACAACAAAGTCTTTTGAAAGTAAAACAGTGTAGTTACTATATTTTTTGTCTGAAGACTCTTTTTATTCAAGTACTATAGGGGGCTGAAATTGACTTACAATTAGATGTGGTTTCGATTCATAAATAATTAAATACATATTGAAAAGAAATGAGATTTTCCTGGAACGATTAGGGGTGGCTAGTTTTTCGGTTAAGATAAGGGAGGGGAGATTGAGATGGTTTGGGCATGTGAAAAGGAGACGGATGTCTGAGCCGGTTAGATCAGTGGAGACACTCACAGTAGAAGGGAGGAGGGGTAGAGGACCCGGCTGACTTGGGATGAGAGGATTAGGCAGGATTTGCTAGACTTGCACCTCTCTGAGAACATGGTCGAGGATAGGACTTCGTGGAGGCGTAGGTTTAAGGCTAAAGACTTTTAAGGGATGTCTTACCGTTAGTTTAGGGGTTTAGTTCTTCCTAGACTTATGATGTTACCTACTATGGCTACGTGTATCTATGGTGCCTTTTGTACTATCATCACTTTTCACAACTTAAATGTTTTCACAATCTACTATTTTTTGTCGCTTATAGATTATTTTTTAATAAGATGTTTATTGTTTAGCTGTGTATCTAATATTTTTTTCAGGTCCAAAGCGGGTTTTTTTTGGAGCCGGGGGTCTCCTTGGAAGCAGCATCTCTATCCTTACGGATAGGGTTATGGTTCGCCTACATTCTACCCTCCCCAGACCCTACCAATAGCTTGTCTATTTGTGAGATTCTACTGGGCATGGTTTGTTGTCGTTGTATATGGAAAAGAAATTCGTTTGCTTTATGTATTTAAATATTTAAATGAATTCGTTCATTAAAAGATTATAAATTATAAAAGTAACTTCTACCAAGGAGTAAACAAATTTCACGAAAGTATCTTCTCAAAACGAAACAAAAAATCATAACCATATAATTTTTTTATTAACTGATCATTGAGAACAAGACAAAAAAGTGAGTTAGTTACAAGGATAGTCCATATGGTATACCCGGTTTGTATGTACGGTACTCAACTTTAAAAAATTACGTGTATGGTCCCGGCGTAGATGGACGTTATCTTTTGTTCAATTTTTTTAAATGAATATTATATTCCTTGTTTAAGTTTTTTAAACACATTAATGCTCCATCCAATTAAAACACGAAAACTAAACATGATGGGCCCCACTTGAAACTAAAATTACCACCCTCAACCCACCGCCATTTCTCGACACCCCCTTTCTCTTCCATACCTTGGGCCCTTGGGGTTCATTATCGTTAATGGAGTTCTAGACAATCTAGGGTTTTTATTGCCACCAGATTTTCATTTCCATACCAAAATCTTTGCTCTCAAGGATACTGCAAATGTTAAAATGTCATATTTAGCATTGAAAACTCTATTTTTATCATCACATTCTTCGTCATCATCGTATGTTCTCGTCTTCTTGCATCATGTAAAAGTAATCAGCTGTAGCGACCGTCTTCTTCATCGTCGCTTCGCTTTAACTACCGTTCAATCTCATATTTCAGATGAAAAACGAGCGTGAACATGGCAGCATAAACCCTTATGACCCAACTCGCCTATATTATCACCTATAAATTCTAAAGGGAACGTCCCCGCGCGTTGCGTCGGACGTATCTTCTTATTTTATTGCCACTGTTGATATAGGTAACTTGAACATAACAGCATAAACGCACCTGTAACGGTCTATTACTAATATATAAAGCAACATACCAACACCAATATACCCGTATTTTTTTGAACCTATTCTATTTACAAAGGCATAATGATGCGTTCACATAATCCAAAAGACGTAATCCTTAAATATGCTAGTCTTAAGAGTCTTTGCTCTTTTTTCTTGGGACCTGTTTCACTTCATTTCTGGAAAATGAAGCATATTAAAGTTGGCATTTGAGCACAATCTTTGGAAAACAAAAGTGAGTGAAATCAGAAACAACTAATTAGAGAAATAATAGTTCTCATAATATAATAGCCAATTGCATTCTATCATTTTCTTGAACATTTAGATATCTTAAGGGTATGAGATATACCCTCACGGTGAGGGTTCCGTGAGAGCCTTCACAGCGTGAAGATGGTTGGAACACCGCCCCCCTCTCACTCAGGTTCACGCGTGAAGAGGAAGAAAAAGTAGCCGTTGGTGGGTTTTTGACCGTTTAAAATTTTTTTTCTATTTAAATATAAACACAATCAAACTTTTATTTTACAAACCCAATCACACTTATATTTTACAAACCCAATCACACTTCTATTTATATTTTATAGAAAAAAAATGGAATCATCACCATCTTCATCTTCAAGTGGCGAGGCGGCTCAAATGATGTTACGTGCTTTGACAGCTGCAGCGATTACGTGGTGGCAAGATGCCGAATCATCACAACCTTTAACACGAAGTGCTCGTCTAAACCGTGAACGGTCACTGCTAACGCACAACTACTCCATGACTACTTTAACGAAGGGTGTACGTCTGACGAGGAGCACTTTACTAACCGGTTTCGAATGAGCCGGAAGTTATTTTTAAGGATATTAAATGATATCGAGCGAGAGGTTCCTTGGTTCCGACAATGGGTTGATGCGAGAGGCCGGGTTGGTTTTACCCCCGTGCAAAAGTGTACTGCCACGGTTCGTCAATTGGCGTACCGAACCGCTAGTGATTTGTTCGACGATTATCTGAAGATGTTTGCATGAACTATCAGGTCATGTATGTATAAATGTTCTAGAGCTATTATTAGATTGTATCATAGTAGATATTTACGTAGACCATCGGCTAGAGACATTGAGTAGTTATCTGCAGCGCGTGAAGCTAAACACGGCTTTGTCGGAATGCTTGGAAGCATTGATTGGGACCGCACCCGACTCATCTTTTGAACTTAGGGTGACAATTACCAGCGTGGGGATTATCTTGCCGATGGATTATACCCCGAATATGCTGTAATTGTCAAGTCGCTTACAAAACACATAGGCCTTAAAAGTAATACTTATAAAAAAGCTCACGACGTGGCAAGAAAAGATATCGAACGAGCGTTCGGTATATTGAAGTGTAAGCGGCATATTATCCAACGTCCGGCTAGGTGTTGGTCTTAAAACAAAAGTAGGAACATAATGTATGCTTGTATTATTCTGCATAATATGATTTTAGAGGACACCGGATTAACAATTTGTCAATATAACCCAAATGAAGAATACGTACGAAGAATTTGACGAAGATAAAAAGCGAAGAAACCGTCTAGAAATACGAAGCCCTGAAAGCCGAGTTGATTAACCATATTTTCGAACGTTCTTAACATTAGTTTTTTATGTAACTTTTATTTATGTTTTTTATTTATTTTATGTAACTTTTATTTATGTTATTTATGTTTTTTTTTAATTTCATGGAATTTTATTAATATAATTTTATTTAAAAATGAATATTTTATAAAATATGCATTTAATGCTCACTTGGGTCGAGTATTTCCCTTGCCAAGTGAGGAAGCAAACAAGCTGACATGACGCCTTAGTGTCACAAAAGTTAGGGGCTATTTGGTTCATTAAGAGCTGAACCATTAAGAGCTCTTAATGGTTCAACATTGTTTTTGAACTGAACCATTAAAAGGTTGGATGAACTATTAAGAGGCTGGCAAAATCTAAAACAAACACCTTCTACTTCTGACCGATTCAAAAGTAGTCTCTTAATGGAATAATTAAAAGCCTATCAAACAGCCCCTTAGTATCACTTGACATTAAGTTACGGTATATACCACATATACTCTTATTCTAAGTTGGAAATATGAATCCATGCTGCTTACTGTAAGCAACTTTTCTGATTTGAGAAAACTGATGAGTTTGTTATTTTCATATATTAACATTTAAAAAAAATTAAACTAAAAAAAAAGTTCACAAATTAGGAGCCATTTTGTTACATGTTTGGTTAATGTAACTGGCAACCTGTGAGTAATGAAGGGGAAAGTTTTTTTAATTTTTTTCATTAAAATGGTAAAAAGACGAAAATGTTATATGTGCAACGCGCACGACTGGATTTAACAAACAAAATTAACGTATGTTATAAAGGACGCAAAAAAATTAACGTCTGTTATAAAGGACGCAAACTGTTATAAAATTTAAATATAAAGGACAAATTGTATAATTTATTTAGTTAAAGAACGTAAACTAAAATTTAGTATATATCTAAAGAATGTAAAATGCAATTTACTCTTCAGATTTATAACGACAAATCTGTTAACAATTGATGACTAGAGGATTTAATTATAAGCTTTAGAGTAGTTTAAAGATTTAATTATAAAGACACTAAGTATCCTAAGTGGTTGGGACACAAGTGTAAGTACCTTAAGTAGTAATGTGACAACTTTAAGTACCTTAAGTCTTTTTTTTTTCTTTTTTTTTTAACTAAAACTAATTATATATTTAAACTAATTTCATTAATTCAAAAAAAAAAACAACATAACAATATCTAAAAATAAAAAAAATAGATAAAATAAATAAAAATAAAAATAATAATTTTCATTAAAAAATACATAAATATTTAATCAAACTATTTTTCGTCCAACTGCATCGTGCTTGCAATATGTTCCACAAGATCATATCGAACTCTAAAATATGAACTTGCATCATGCAACCCCGAAAGGACATTATCGTCAATAACGGGATCGGTTGGAGGATCCCTTATGTAAACCGGTGATATTGTATTTCCGTCATCTTTTAAGATCATATTTTGCAGTAACATGCACGCATACACCACGTTTCATTTTTGTCCGACTTATAAGCCCGTGGGGTCGTCTAAGTATACCCCATTTAGCTTTTAAAACACCGAAAACTTGCTTGACATATTTTTTTTTGCCGACTCTTGCACATTCTTAAACTTCTTTTCCTTTGGATCGGTTGGATATGCGAATGATTTCACAAACGTAGACCATGTAGGGTAGATCCTATCGGTAAGATAGCATCCACATTTGTATTGTCGGCCATTTACATGAAATGGACACTTAGACGCGGTTCCAAGTTGCTCGTTGGTAAATATTGGAGATTATTGGAAAACATTGATGTTATTGTTTGATCTGAGCGGACCATAGAAAGCATGCGAAAACCACAAATCATTTTAAGCCACCGCTTCGAGCATAATCATCGGGTATTGGTGATCACCTCTCATATATTGGCCACGCAGAGTGCTCGGACACATTCTTCAAACGAAATGTGTACAATCGATGCTACCGAGCATACCAGGAAGGCCATGTTTTTCTTCATGTTCGTTGTACAAAAGTGAACGTCGTGGCTTGTCGGTCTATGTAATTGCCGTATAATTGAATTATGACATTACAGAAATACTCTAGGCATTCACGTGAAGTCCTATTGGCTATACTTAAATACTCATCATATTCGTTGGGAGGACTACCGGTTGCGAGTTGTTTAACCGCCGATGTGCATTTTTGTAATGCCGACATCCGAAACCTTTCTCGAAACGTAACTGCATCGTATTTTTTATTTTCATCGACGAAATAATTTTTTATTAGAGTCTCTAGAGCTTGTTCACGATCACGTGACATATTTTTTTATGTTGACGTGCCTTCATCTTCGGCTAGGGCGACAATATTCGTGAGAAATTGGATACTACTAGAGACGCCCTCGTTCAAGTCGAACTCATCCGATGAATACAAGTACAACGGATAGTTCTTAACCCACTCCTAGCCAATCACAGGTACATATACCCGATTTCAATACCCTCAAGGCACGGCGGTGTACCCCTTATAGTTATACCCGAGCTACCTGAAACTCGTACCCGAGTGACGCCACTTGCACCCTAAGATGTTATAATTGTAAACTTTTAATTATGGGAACAACCATAATGATTAACAAAATCCTAAAACTTTTCAACTTCTCCCTCCTATCTCTCTCAAACAGCGGTTCTTTAGAAATCAAATACCAATTTCCACCATTTTTTTTTATCATTGGGAGAGTTCGAAAGGGAAGGAACGTAAGTTCAAGAATTGGGCGACTTGTAACAGGTTCGATTCTTACCAATTTTCAAATAATTGGGTTATTTAGTTTCATATATGTAACCCTACAACATTGTATTTTTATTTATTTGTTCAGTGTTTGTTCGTGTAAGTTTTTATCCAATTACATATATGTAATCTTGTGAGAAGGTTGCATTTTTTTTCTTCGAAATTATATGTTTTTTCTTGAACAATGTTAGCTTTTATATAATATAAAGGATGAAATGGATGGGTAGGGTTTTTATTGTTCATAAGTTACATATATGTAAACAATGCATTGTAGTTTTTCTTTCTTTCTGGAAGATACATGGCTAGCTACTTGGTTTCAGTTTGTGTTTGATTAGAGCATTATGTGATTTTTTTAGTGTTTTTAAGATACACATATGTGTGTTTTGGAAATTTTAACCTACACATATGTAAAAAGATAATGGTTTGGTATTATTTGATTAGTAGAAAAATACAAAGTGAATGATGGTAATTACATATATGTAATCTTTTATCTTTATTTGATGGAATATTTGGATTTCATTTTTGAGATTATAAATGGGATTTCAAGAGAATGTAAATGTAACTTTGAGGAAAAGGTTAAAATCCATGGATTAGGGTTTTAATTTTTCATGTTGTACATATATGTAATATATATGATATTAAATGGTTTTCTGGAAAATATAAACATGTAAAAGGTGGGATTACTTTAGGAATTCCAGGGGTTTTTGTGTTGAATGTGTGTTTAATTAGAAGATGTAGGCATAATTTTATTGACAAACAATTAACAAATAAGGGTTAACACTTTTAATGATATATTTGTAAATAATATGTAGAGGTTGGATCTAAAAAGGAAGGTGTAATGTTGAAGCAAAAAGATTTGGTTAAAAAAGAAGAATCAAGTAGGAAGAAACAATTGAAAACCATGGTTGGTCAAAGTAAGTTTTAACTTAGTGAAGTTACATATATGTGTAGTTTAATAAGTATAAAAATTTAAGCAGGTTATAAAGTTCATTTGGTGTCATTTTTTCTTATCAGGTTCAAAAAGAAAGACCAAGAAAAATAAAAATGTTGAAAATGATTTAGGTGGTCAAAGAAAAAGGAAGAAGGTTAGCAGAATAAAAGAATGGTTTGGGATACGAACACGTTCATCCCCGCATCAACTTTTTTGGCGTTGGCGGGGATGAAAAAGAAACAAAGAGATACAGTAAGGAGTATGGGCTTTGGGAAATTGTTATCCTTCAAAGTTGATGGTATCCCATCTAAGCTTGGACACTATGTGGTTGACATGTTTGACACAAAGAAAATGGAAATAAATCTTGGTGCAGTACAAATCAAGGTAAACAAGGAATCTGTACATCAACTTCTTGGAATTCCAAATTCTGGTATAAACTTGTTTTTGATGGCGAGACAGAAGAAACAAGATTCGGTTTGTGAGGAGTGGAAAAGAAGAAACAGAGGAAAAGTTGTTTCCCCAACAGAAATAACTGAAAGAATTATTGAGTCCAATGACGCGATGGAATGATGTTCAAAATAGACTTCATAGTCCTGTTCTATACCACAATGATCGAATGCCAAAAGAATGGGACATGTAGACTTGGAATTTTGGAGTACATATCGACTGGTGTCGAATGATTGTGGATTGTAGCAAAAAAAGTAAAGAGGGATGGAAGCGATGTGATTTAAAGTCCTTTTTCACTGGCCCTTTGACAGTTCTAACGGTATGTATCTCAGAACATTTTTTTTCATATTGAATTTACATGTATGTATATGTAAAAAATCTTTAACTGAAAAAACCTTCTCAACTCACTAGCACACATGGGCATTTCAATACAAACAAACGTACCCAGTATAATTTCACTTATAGCAGATCTATTGTTGGGGTCCTGGGGAGGGTGTGATGGAGACAAACCTTGCCTCTATCCCAGTGGATAGAAAGGCTATTCCTGCTAGTATAGTATAGTTTTCTAGTATAGTAGTCCTGATAACATAAAAAAAAGCTAGGAGCATTAATATTGTTTTATACAAACAACAAATCTAAGTGAAATAACTGCTTACATATATGTAGCTCTTGTATGTTGATAGCATATATTGTGACGCGATCAATGTTGAACGATCACTGAGACCAATAACGTTTTGGACAATGGATAATCTGCGTTTGAGGGAGAATGCCGAGATAAAAAACGGAGGTTTTGGTTTTGGACAATTCAGGGGGCTATATGTAAATGATAAACATTGTGATAATGACAAAGATGGTGAGAGGAATCAAAATAAAGCATGTGAGGAGGAAGATGTTGTGTCTAAAGACTTGTTTGAACCTCAAGATTTGACTGTATACATATAGCCATATAGTTTTAAACATTTCTTTAGTATATGTTTTTAATATGATTGAAACTAACACTATATTCATGAATCAACAGGGACATATATCAAAACTTGAAGCAATGTATGAGTGGAATGTGAAGTACAAAAAGCACTTTGAGAAGGCAATCCTTGAGGCAAAGGCACTATATCCAGATAATATAATAGAGAGATAGGAGAAATTGTGGAAAAGTATAGGTGCCTATATGTAGATTGTGTTGATTTTGAATCTATCGTGAAAGGCGAAGCAGGGCCAAATGTTGAGAAGTCAGGTGATGATACGCCGAAGAACAAAGATACACCTGCATACGAACCTCAGCAGACACAACTTGTTGTAGAGTAAGTAAAAGTCTTGTCTTATTTAACTTGCATATAATTAGTAGTTTTTATGTTTAATTGATGTGTTAAATAAATGTAGGGGTGTGGAAGATAGAGAGTTGAAAGAACAACTGGAAGTATCTACGTGTTTAGCACGGATGAGGCACATGGAGATGTTCATGGGAAGTCGAGAGAAAAACTGGGAATGTGGGTTTAGTACGGATAGTAGTAAACGAATAAACATGCTCAGGTAGAAATATGCTTCAAAGATAAAACTTTCAGGTGCAAACTTACATAAGGAAAAGGTGATCAAGGAACTAAAAGATATTGAGAAAAATAGCAGAAAGTAGAATGGTTTTTATATATATATATATATAATTTTGTATGATTATATGACAAGGGTGAGGTTCAAATGATAACTAATATTTATGTGATAATCATGATAACCACTCTCAAACATAGTGTTACGTATATGTAACAATTATTATTTTGTTAGTGTTACATATACGTAAACACTATGTGTCACGTATATGTAACATTTTTTGGTACGTATATGTAAGATTCGTCATTCCCATATTTATGTTCAAGATACTTAAATACTCTTTTAACAATTAAAAGAAAAAATAATTTATAAATTATATGATTGTTTGAGAGTGGTTATCATGGTTATCACATAAAAATCTGGTTATTATTTGAACCTTTCCCTATAAGACAATGATTTATGTTTTGGGATGACAATTTTCTTATTACAATGTTTGGTGAAAGACTTGGGAGTATGAAGTTATATAACAATGCTCTTGTGTTTTGTGATGACTGTATAACAATGACTTTTGTTTTATGGTTTAACTAATATGAATATGTTAAACTATGTACATGTAATTTGAAGGAATTGTCCATATACATAGATGTTTTGTGATTATTATTATATATATATAAAGGTTTTGTCCATATATGTTTATTTAAGGAAGGGGAGCATCATATGTTTAAGATTGTCAAAAATAGGGAGTGTAGGAGACAAGATCTTGGGGTCGTGAAGTTTATCAAGGAAGATGATGGAAGAGTTTTGATAAAGGGACGAGACATCAAGCTGAGATGGCAAAACTATTTCTACACCCTTTTCAACAGTTGTAGACCAAGTTTAGCCATAACGGAGAATCCCACTACTCAATCCAGTCAACGAAATAATTGTTATTGTCGAAATATCACACAGGAAGAAGTGAGGAGTGCTCTTAAGAAGATGGGAAGAGCTAAGGCAGTCGGTCCAGACAACATACCCATTAAAGCGTGGAAGTGTATGGGAGAGGAAGGCGTTCAGTGGTTGACAAGACTGTTCAACAATATCTTCAAAACCGGGAAGATCCCAGATCAGTGGAGGCGTAGTGTCTTAGTACCCCTATATAAAAACAAAGGAGATGCTCAATGTTGTGCTAACTACAGGGGGATTAAGCTCCTATGTCATACAATGAAATTATGGGAAAGAGTTATAGATACAAGGATTAGACGACAAACCCAGGTTACAGCAAACCAATTTGGGTTCATGCCAGGCCGGTCCACTACGGAGGCGATACACATTTTAAGAAGATTAATGGAAAAGTACAGAGAGAAGAAACATGATTTACATATGGTGTTCATCGATCTTGAAAAGGCGTACGATAGTGTGCCTAGAAGATTGATCTGGGAAAGTCTGGAGGGAAGAGGGATCCCTAGTAAATATATTGAGGCAATTAGGGATATGTATCATGAGGCTAAGACATGCGTCCGAGCACCCGTGGGGGATACAGACTTTTTTCCGGTGGAAGTGGGAGTTCACCAGGGTCGACACTAAGCCCCTTTCTCTTTGCAGTAGTTTTGGATGAGTTGTCAAAGTCGATTCAAGATGCAATTCCATGGTGCATGCTTTTTGCTGATGATATCGTGTTGATTGCAGAAAGTAAAGAGACATTGAACAACAGACTAGAGGAATGGAGAACAGTCTTAGAGCACAAAGGTTTGAAGATAAGCCGATCTAAAACCGAGTACCTTCACTGCAACTTTAGTGGTGCAAACGTCGACGAGGAGACCCAGATTTCTATTGAAGGTGGGGTTGTCCCTAAGACACTGAAGTTCAAGTATCTAGGATCTGTCATCCAGAGTAACGGGGACATCGACAATGATGTAGTCCATCGGGTGCAGGCTGGTTGGTGTAAATGGAGAGCGGCCTCAGGTGTTTTGTGCGACAAGTGGTTCCCAATAGGGTTAAAGGGTAAATTTTATAGGGTAGCAGTTCGCCCAGCGATGCTATATGGAACCGATTGTTGGGCCATCAAGAAGACACAAGCTCTAAAAATGGATGTAGCTGAGATGAGGATGTTGAGGTGGATGTGTGGACACACAAGAAAGGACCGAATAAGAAATGAAGTTGTTCGGAAGAGATTGGGAGTCACATGTATCTCAGATAAGATAAGAGAATGAAGATTGAGATGGTTTGGACATGTCAAGAAGAGACAGAGCACAGATCCAGTGAGAACGGTGGAAACTCTCGTTGTAGAGGGGAAAAGGAGCAGGGGGAGACCGAAATTAACGTGGGATGAGAGGATTAGGCTTGATTTGCTAGATTTACACCTCTCAGAGGACATGATCAATGATAGGATTTCATGGAGACGTCGTATTAGGGTTTTAGGATGAGTGACCCGTTGTGTGGGAGAGTAGAGTTGTTTAGCAAAGATTTTGCGTATGTTTTGTTTCTTGTAGGTGTGTTGTGTTTCTTGTGACTAATATACTCTAGTCATACACTGTTAATTGTTAGATTACTGTTAGATTTATTTTACTTTATTACTCATTAATTTTATTTATATTTTTATCTTTTTCTTTCCCATGGAGCCGGGGGTCTAAACGGGAGCAGCCTCTCTATCCCTTGGGATAGGGGTAAGGTTTGCCCTCATCACACCCTCCCCAGACCCTACTAATAGCATTAGCTATGTGTGGGATTATACTGGGTACGTTTGGTTTGGTTTGGTTTGGTTAATTCAAAGTCATTGTAAATATCGTGTTATTTACATATATGTAATCTTATCGATGAACATGTATGCCTATGTTTAGATATATGTAATCTTTTTATGGTTGGTGCTGTTGAAATGCTTTTCCTATCCGTAACTTCATCTTATTTGGTTTTGAGGTAGTAAATGATTGAATCCAAGATGTGTCCAAAGATATTTCACAATCTTGCTAGGTCTCCTTATTCTGGACTGATATTTCTCCAAGATGTGGTTGAAAGTCACCTAAGTTAAATCCAACCCCTATTTCCTTTTTAGATATTACTGGACTGTACACGATGAAAGTTAAATCAGTTATAACTAGTTTGTTATAATAGTTGCAACGAAATGAGGAGCGTATCAAACTTGTATATCCTCTATTACCGCGTTTTAAACTTGTATATCCTCTAATACCGTGTTTTAAGTACACTATGACAGTTAAGTCGGTTATAACTAATTTGTTAAAAAGTTGCAATGAATTTTTTTTGAACAACTAATCTATTTTTTACTCCATGTCTCAAGTGAGACTAGAACCCGATCGTGACATTCTTCGAGTTGGGTTTTTCTCAACTAGGTGGAAGAAATTTGTGTCGAGGAAAGCTAACATTATGGCTTGGCTGGTTTATTGGATAGTCTTCCAATAAGATTCAATCTGAGTAATAAAAGTTTAGATATTCCTTTGATTTTATGTCCTATCTGCTTGAATTATGTGGAGACTGTTGATCATGTCCTTAGTGATTGTTTCATAGCTCAAAAAATAGAAATTATGTCGATAGATGGTTGGATATTGATCTTCCGTTTCCTACTCGGCCGAACATCTTAATGGAGATTGAGGTGATCTTTTTAACGACTTGGTGGGTGTTATAGTGATTTCAGAATAAGCTTATCTTTCAGCCGCATTCTACAAGGAGTGGAGAAATTTTTGACTTGATTGTTAATTACTCGTATTTGTGGTTTGTTAATAGGAACCGTAAAGTTAACTTTGGTTGGGTTGAGTGGCTCAGTAACTCTCTTCTTGTGATGTAATCTTTTGTACCTGGCTCGTTTTAGCCGGGTCCCATTTATATGTCTTTTTGCCGTTAAAAAAAATTGATAACAATTTTTTTCATCTAATTACATCCAAAAATATGCTTGAAAATTGTAATTGTTTTCCCGAAAGTGTAGCTAGTTTGATTATCACACTAGTACACATTTGATCCTTTTAAGGCAGTCAAAAATTCTTTTTTAGAGCGGTTTTCAAGAAAACCGCCTCAAAAAAACTTTTTTAAAAACGCAAACCGCCTCAAAGGATGTCCATCCCTTCCTCCGACAATGGAGGCTAGGATTCCGGCCAATATTTGAGGTGGTTTTGGTTTTTTAGAGCTTCTTGTTGTAATTTTTTTAGAGCGATGGAGCGGTTTTGGAAACCGGTTCAAAAAATAGTTTGACTTTATGGAGCGATATTTTTTGAAGCGGTCACAAATCGCTCCATAAAATCATTTTCACCACTTTAAAAAATCGATTCTCCTACTGCCTCCGTTAAAAAAAAATGAACAAAAATGACAAAGCTAAAAGCAATTTAATTCTATATTATGGAATCGATACCGTATTTAATATTTGCTAATATTTATATGTGTGTCTTGCCGTTTGAACAAATATTCTCTTTTCTCACACATTTTCTTGTATAAATTATAAATAACCATACTGACCACCATAGTGTAGCATAGCAGCAAGAAACAACTGTAATGGCATCAAACATTGGCATCATGAAAATGATTATGATGATGTGCATGATCATACTTGTGGTGGTAGGAACTACTACAATGGCAGCAAAACCGTTCCCGTTCGATGATCGTCCAGATGAGGTTTGCTGCTACCCAGGTTACCCATGTTGTGATGTCCCCATTCCGCCCGGTGATGTTGAGGACGATGACGCTGTAAAAGTTGCGCCTTCACCTTCTATGGCTCATGGTCAAAAGGTTAAACCTTGATGTTGATGGAAGAATTGTCAAGAAGTTATAGTGGGTTAGTTTGTCTAAGGAACCGAATAAAGATCGAAGTGATTATGTATGTAGTATAAATCTTGTGTCTGTGCGACGAAGAGAATGAAATGTTTTGTCAATTGTTATAGTTTTGTTAAAGTGGTTAGAACTCTGCTAATTTTTGCCGGGTTGGGTTTGACGCTTCCGTTGGGGATCAGTTAATTGATCCCCAGCTAGTTCAGTTCATAAAAGACAAGAAAAAAGTTACGAGAATTGACAATTGTAATTAACATTGAAAAGATTCGCCAGAAAAATTACACCAAAGTAGACCATGTTATCTAGGGGCGGCTCGATCATATTTGTGACTTAAAGCGAACTAAAATTTTTAGGCCCCTTTCAACAAAGGTTATGTCATAAAACCTCATATTTTATCCGGGCTTGGGACCGGCAATAATAAACTAAAAAGTTTATATTTGTCGGAGTTAAAAAAAAATTGTTTTTTTAATAATTTTGTACTTGTATAAAATGTTTAGATTAAGTTTATTTTTCTGCCAAAGAGGTTGTGGTGTAGTGGTTGAGGTAAGGCCCGAAGTCCCATTGGACCCGGGTTCGTTCCTGCCACCACCATTAATTTCCGTGGCATCGCAAATGAGGCCTATCTCTTAGGCTGATGCACCAGGGTTTTACCCACGCCGATCCAGGGTTCGAGCCTCGGCTCTCCCTCAAGCCCGGAAGAGGCCGTATTGGGTGGGGTTTTTCCTTGAAAGCTCTCCAACTCTGACGCCAAGGGGGCCCGGTTAAGACAACACATTGGCCGGAGTTGGACGAGGCTCTCCCATGTGACGAGGGGTGCGACGTCACAACATTCAATGTTCGCCTGTCAAAAAAAAAGTTTACTTTTCTAGATTTTTTAGAAGCAAACTCTTTAATAAAAATTTTCAAATCAATTTCTTCTAACAATTCTTTTTCAGTTGACAAAAGAGCTAACTCATTTAATCGTTCTTTTGACATAGTAGATCTTAAATAATTTTTTTAACAATTTTAATTTGGAAAAGTTTCTTTCTGCGAAAGCAACCGTTACAGGAATAGTTAACATAGCTTTATAGTCAATATAAGCATTTGGAAAAGAATTACACTTTTTAATATAATTAAGTATATTAATTAGTGTATCGCATTCTAAATGTATAACATATCTTAAAATTTTTAGTTCTTGAAATAAATCAAGACCATCGATATCTAAGTTAACATCGTGTTTTAAAGATTTTTCAAGATCAATACAATGTTGTTTTAAACTGTTATCATTGAATGATTTTAATTTCTTTATAACAAATAGAAAACCAAAAATATTTTTAAACTTTTTAAATTGATCAAATCTACTTTTAATTGAAGAAATAGTTTGATCTACTATATATAAAAAGTAATCAGTTTTAAATAAATTAATAAGAGTTTTTATATAAAATAAAATAAAAATTGAGGCCCTTAGAATTTGACGGCCCAAAAATAGGGTTTTACTTGCTTTACCCAAAGGCCCGCCATTCATGTTATCGATTGAATGTCGGATCTATGCTTTATCCACGAGAAAGCATGATTTTTAATGTCATCCACCATTTTTGAGGGAGATAATCTAACCTTGTTAAACACCAATGCATTTCTTACTTTTTATATGAGGTTATGAACCATATTGTCATATTGAAGTGTAAAAGATGGCATAATAAAGTTTTCTTTTATTTTTGGTAAGTCGAGCTCCTGATATATTTTTAATCACCGAGTAAGCCCTTGACCCAAGTCATCTGTCGGGTCATGGGTCGAGTCATGGGTCAGGTCATGGATCTGGTCATGGTTCGGGTCATGAGTTGGGTCGTGGGTCGAGACATGGTTTAAGTCATGGTTCGGGTAATTAATTAAACAAAATCATTTCATTCCTTGAAGAAATGAAAAAAAAACTCTCCTCCAAGGAATAAAAATCATTAAATGGGAAGGAATCACATTTCTTATATAATGGTCCATTTCATTCCTATATGATTACCAAACATGTTTTATTTCATTCCAATGTAATGACTCATTCCATTCCACCGTTCATTCATGCATATCAAACACTACCTTAGACCCAATTTTTCATACTCATTAGCAAAACAAACTAACTAAACTAATTTTTTATTAAATAAATATAATTTATGATTATTTTTTATTATTAAAAATTATTAGAAATATTAAAAATAATTATTTTTTTCGAAACAAATAAATTATTTATTTTAAATATTAAACAAATTTTGGTACGTATTTTTTATATTTTTTAAATCAGATAACGTTATATTTTTTTAGAGATAATAAGTCGTATCCGAAAAATTCTATTAAACCAATTGCAAAATGCCATACAGAAAACGAAATTAAAAAAATTGCCAACGTGGTGTTGGTGGATAACTCCGTCCGTGGGGTTTAATGATTTTTACTTTTTCTTTTTTTTATTTCTATGGTCGACCAAACCTTCATTTGGTTGCTGATGGAGGAAAGATACTGTAACATGAAAATTTTGAAACTGATAAAAAAAGGAGAAATTGAGAGATGGAAAACTGATTATATTAATTATTATATTTCATCTATACATTACATTATATAGAGTTACAATAGGAAAAACTCTAAAGCCCATTACATATTAGGCTGAGCCTAAAATAGTCTGCATTTATAACACTCCACCTCATACATTTTATATTATACACTTTCAACATTATACTACTAGATCATGTTGTCTCGATTCTTCAGGACCGATACTAACTGATACTGCATGATCAGTTATGTTGCCTCATTAAAACCTTATTAAGAAAACCCAGTGGGACAAAACTTAGTTAAGGAAAAAGAGTACATCGTGCATAATACTCCCCCTCAATGTAACATATATCTTCCGGTCTTTGGAGCGCAATCTTCTGTGGTAACTGATTGACTTGATCTTTGTTGTAGTCTTGATTGATTTGAGCGATGCATGCTGCATGGTATTCACATAGTGTAGCCAGGCTTCTTTTGATCAACTCTGGTCCATGATAATGTCTACTTTGGTGATTGCCATGAAATTGTTGTACCTCCGTATAACTCTGGTCCATGATAATGTCTACTTTGGTGATTGCCATGAAATTGTTGTACCTCCGTATGCAAATTTATATCAAGTTATGTGTAGTCTAATAAGTAACATGCATCACCATAAACAATTGTTCGGGACTCTATATTTTTCTCATAGAACAATCCCTTGTCTCGAGTCCCGCAAAGATATTAACTTATCTTTTAATACACTTGATAATGATGACTCGTTAAAAACCTTGCTGGGAAAAACCCAGTGGGACAAAACCAAAGCTAAGGGAAAAAGAGTGCAAAACGTATTATGTATAATTAACAACATACTTCCAGATTATGTTAAATCGGTACTTCGGGACCTATAAGATAAACTGATTCTACTGCACCAGTTATGTCGCCTCGTTAAAAACCTCATCAAGAAAACCCAATGAGACAAAAACTTAGTGAAGGGAAAAAAAAGTGCAACGTGTTGAATTAGAAAATCGTATTTCACTAGCACATATACTAAAATATAATATCATGTCTTGTGATATACATGAGATGCGTTAGTGCACTGATCGTGCTTAAGTACGATACTTCTAGACCAAGTATTTGTTCACCCCCTGCTTGGAGGAAGTAATGATATTTGTGTATGTTTAGCGACCAAACAATTATGAATGTGTTTAGCGGATAAACTTTGTCCATATTAGAATATGCTAACATATTCTGGATGTAGTTTGATTTATGGACAAATATATACTCGAACATCAGGTCAATGAATAATTTAGCCATGTCAAGATCTTACATGGCTTGATTTGATGAAATTTATACCCCATTTTTTCAGAATATATACTGAGCCGATTGTATCATATACGATTAGTTTTCTTGAGACTATATAAAAATCTCTTGAGATTTATAACACACATCTTAAGGTACTAATTATAATTCTTCAGGCATTCTAACCCTTTAGGGATTTTCATGTAGTTGTCACTTTCAAGTTTTCCACACAAGTATGCAGTAACAACATCCATAAGTTTTCTGAAGTCCTTTTGAGATTGTGAGGCCGATTAAACATCTAAAGGTTATCGCATCCACTACAGGGGAACACGTTTCCTCATAATCAACTTCTGTGATTTGGAAAAAACCTTAATGTTACAAGTCGTGCCTATATCGCATAATCTCATAATTTTTGTTTCTTTTTATTTAAAGACACCCATTTTATAACCTACTGGTTTGACGTCTATGGGTGTTCGGACTACGGGTCCGAAAACGTTTCACTTGTCAAGCAAATTTATTTCAGCCTTTTAGGCGTCTTGCCATTGTAGGCAGTCATCTCTGTGTATGTACTCTTACAGAGTTTTATGTACGTAATCTTTTTCATCGATTACATTTATTGCTATAGCATATGCAAATATTTAAAACACGTGTTTCAATTCGGTTCCATATTGTACTATTTTGTACATGATTTATAGAGATCTCATATTATTTAGTATCTGAGTTTGTTCTAGAACTCTGTTATTCTCTTCTAGGGTTTTATTACTTTCGTAAGTAATTTCATTAATCTCTTCAGGGACATTTACCTCTTCTGGGGTTCTGTTATTTTCTTCTGGAAATGCACTAGTCTCTTCTGGGACATACACATCTTCTGGAGTTGTGTTCAACCTCTTCCGGGGTTAGACCAACTGCATTATTCTGCTCTTTTTGTTTCAGTGGGGTTTTATCTTTGGAACCGAGTTATCTCCCACATTTTCTTTGTATAGTAACCTTTTAGTGGTTATATTAATTTGAGCAGATCAATCTGATACTGGTATATGTGAATTTGTCATTTCGTTTGTGTGTGTGAAAGCGTCTAATAACTCATTTGTTATTCTTTGTAAATTTATGACATATTGGACTTCAGATTCATATTTACCACTCTGAGGGTCGAAATTTGATAAAGACGATGCATTCCATGTTATTTCATGTGTTATCGGTCTTTCCTTATCCAATCTCCCCCTAAGACTAGGAATACAGTCACATTAACAGTCAACATACTGTGCTGTAAAAATGTCTCATTTTGGTACTTATGGTGGCGGTATTAGGTACATAGACAACACTACTAAATATTTATTGTTTAGATAAACCTGATTCTCTTCCGGAGACCAAGTTATAGTCGGGAGTATTGTGATGAACCGTTGGGTTTAAACTAAATAGTGGTGTGACATGCATAATGACATGTTTATATGCAGAAGTCAATAGCAGTTTAGCGGTTAACTATAATCGTTTAATTAATGATTCAGCTAAACTGTTTTGTGTATGAACATAAGCTACTAGATGTTCAACATTTATCCCGATAGACATACAATAGTCATTAAAGTCTTATCATCCACTCTCTTGAATGCTCATGTATGATTTGGGCTAATAGCCGAGCAAATGCTACATTCGGGTAGCTAAAAGATTCACATGTAACCATATAGAGGTGCATCTCTAAGGACCATAAAGTATTGAAATGGTCCGCATGGAGATTAATATGTCTACATATGTCCCTCAAATTCTTTCCAAATACAAGAGGGACTATTTATAGAAATTTGTTCTCAGACGACCTAAAATTTGAATTATCGAGAGAATACGCTGCATATAATAAGTATTCTGGTAGCAAAGATTTTAGATTATTGAGTGGGAGCTTATCGGCATTTTCAATAATTCATTTCAACATGATGCTACCAGGGTGACCTAGTCGGTCATAAAATATAGTGAATTTATGTTTCCGACTAACTTCTGATTATTCACCACGGTTGGTCTTTTGACAATTTTTATTTGGAGTAACTTGCAGGTATCTAGTGTTATTATCTGATGTTAGTTTCAGGTCATAACCATTGTAGAATATATTTGAAAACTTAGTAAATTTCTTTAGGATTTACTACAATTTAAGACATCATGTATATTGGTTTTTGTTCTCGTAGGTAAGGTGACGCATGCTCTTCTGGAGCATTTAATAAGGTCAACGCATGAAATAGTACCAATAAGTGTCTCTGCTAGAGACTAGTAAAAAAATTTCTTATGTTTTAAAACAGCGTTAATCGTGTCATCAGACATTCATCGCCGATGGTAACCATAATTCTGTTAGAGTATTATGACATAATGTTGGCACCTGGTAGGTGAGATAATCATGCTCTTCCGGAGCATTCAATAGGTTACAAACACTGTTATTTACCAGGTTTTCTCTGGTGATAGCTTAAACAACAGCTTCCAAATGAAAGTGTGTAGTGGGGCTATTAGGGTGCCTTCGATGAGGTTTGTTTTAACCTCTTTCTCGTTTTCTTTTGTCATTCATCGATAAACTTCAATGAGGTGCTTGAGGTGCAACACGTGCAAGACAAGTAGTTGCATTTAAAATAAATGATGCTTTGCCCTCATTAGCTCTCCCCCTAAAGGTGTTTTTGATGATGAACTTCTCGCCTCCATTAGATGTTTCGTCCATGCGTATAGCCTCTGCTGGGGCCGCATCCTCTTTCTCTCATCCATTCATCTGAATGGTACCCACATTTGCTTCGGGATTAGGCTAGTACCGGTTAGTTGCTCATGATGTTTTAAGTAGGATTTTGCTCCACAACTATAACATATGATATGAGCCACGAGTAATCCGTAAAACTATATTCTCTGTATTGCTGCGACTAGGAGCAGCTTAAGAGTGTGAGACATGGAGAACCACTTGTCGAACATCTCAACATTGGTGATGCCTCAGCATAGTTTTTAATTGAAGGTGATGTGGATAAGAGCAATTGTACTCGCTAACCAACTAAAAATCAAAAGTCACAACGGTTATGGCGAGAATTTGGGAGGAGGACCATCCTCTAGTGGTTAAAAGTATTTTCGTAGTTCTTCGATAATTTAAGAGGGTACTCGATGGTGACGTATTCCACCTTTTAGGTTTTCGTGGAGGTGTAGGCGGAGAAAAATCATGGCTTTAACATTCTCTTGGATGTAAAACTTTGATTCCGTCAAGGATTTTCACATCCAAAGTTTAAGAGAGATATTGGTGTGTAGATATACAAGGCTTTAACATTCTCTTGGAGGTATAAAAATGTATATTTCTCTTACTAGAGGGCCACAAGTGAAAAATTGAGAGAAATTGAGAATGATTTTGAAAGCAAACATGCGTTCTTTTTTTTTAAAATAAATTTAGATTGAATGGACTTGATTAATTTTTGACATAAGTTCATTTGTCCAGACTTAACTTTCTCCGGCTGAAACGGTCGCACGTTCCCTGAATGTCTGCTGAAATTTCGTGAACCACCGCATCACCATTGCGACCCAGTCTTATTTCAGATCGGTAGTTAAACTCTATCTCCTATCCATCTCTATCTCTCTAGTTTGTGGTTATCCCCTCTGCTTGAAGATAGAACAAACACCGTAGGTTTCGCCGGGAAAACAGGAAACAAAGATAATGAGTGAGCCTCAATGAAAACCCCGATTCGACGTTTTTTTTTATTCTCCCTTCTCGATTCTGGAATCATCATCAGATAATTACGACTTTGTTGCATCTTCTGTTCACCGACAACCGCAATTGCCGCCATTCCTATTCAATTGACGATGTGAACTATGGTTGTCATCATCGATTAGCAGTCCGCCAAGATCCAAAAGAGGATCTTCCTCTCTCTCTCTTTCGGTTTCCGGCCGTCTCCACATGGTCGCCACCGAGAATCATCGTCGCGCATCGTACCGACAAGCATAGAGAGGCCGCTGTCGTCTCTCGCTTCCTCTGCAGGGTCGTTACAACAACGTTCGAACGTCTCCGGATCTCGGTCTACCCTTCGCCGTTCAACATCGATTTGGAACTTTGTAGTTGGTATGATTGATTTAATTTAGTTTTGAGATTTTAGAGTTCTCATTCGGATTTAAGACCTAAAAAAACTAGTGTGATGAAATTTTGGGCGTACCGGACGATGTTTAATGGTGAAGAATGGATAAAGAAAAGAAAGAAGAACCTGGGCTGAAAACACGAACAAACGCCCCTCTGATCTTGTTTTCTGGGAAATAATGATTGTGATACTGTTGTAGGCAATAGATCGTTGGACCAAAAAAACAAGGAATAATTTGTAACTCTCAATTATAACTCGGGAAGGTTTTTGTGCGGAACAGTTTCGTGCTGATAACGTGATAAAAACAGGAGAAATCTACAGAGGGAAAACTGATTCTATTAATTACTATATTTCATCTATACTTTACATTATATAGAGTTACAATAGAAAAAACCCTAAAGCCCATTACATATTGGGCTGGTCCTAAAATAGTCTGCATTTATAACAGAAACCAAATTTTTTTTTAAATTTCAAATTCAAAATCTTACTCCTAAGTCTTGGTTGGTCAACACAAAATCGAGCTTGAACCTGATAAAATGTTGACTGGTTTGTTACCTGTGCCGAGTTATAATAGAGTTAAACTCTAATGAAATCCTTGATTGATTAATGCATTTGTTGTGACTAGAGGTGCACAAATCGGGTTTTTAAACCCAACCTGATTGAAACAAACCAAAACTGGTTTGGTCAACAAAATCAAAATTGGTTTTCTTTCAAATCGGTTCGGTTTGAAATTGGTTTGAAAACAGTTTTAACCGATTCGGATCGGGTTAAACCTGATACCGGATACGATTATACCAAAACACCGTCAACGATGTTTTCCGTTCATAAAGGTTTGTTGCGGCATCTCAGCGGAAACGTCCTCGCTATAGCATACGACATAAAAAAATATACTCGATTCCAAACACAGCCCCGTTCTAAAAAAAAGTTTATACCGAAACGTTAAAAAAAACTAAAATCAATCGTGCATTTCATTTAAAAAAAAAGTGAACGAACAAAAATTATTATAGAAAAACGAAATTATTAGAAAACGAAACGGGCTAAAAACGTATCTTATATATAATACAAGATCTGAAAGATAAGTTAAAAAAAATTGCCCACTCAAAGACACGTGGCAACTAATGCGCGGATAGCTAAGTGCAATTTACTGTTAGATCCGTGTTTATGTTATAGAATTATACGCGCACTTCGCGGCGTGTGCGTGGTTGTTTTTTCGCCGTATTACGAGGCAGGAGGTTGGTCGTTATCGGTGCCGCTTGTCGAATACCACAAAAGCGACAACCGATATCAGTTACGATAAGACCAAAACACCGGCAACAATGTTGTTCGCTCATAAGCGGTTGGGTTATCACGGTTAGCAACGTTGACGTCGCTCGCATAGAGTAGGATACAAAAAAAATATTTGATTTTGAATACAAATTTATTTTAAAAGAAATTATACCGAAAAATTTACAAAAAAAACTAATATTAGACGTGCATTCTTTTTCTTTTTTAAACTAACGAACGAAAACTATTATAGAAAAACTATATTAATAAAAAATTAAACTGGTTAAAAATGTATATTATATATTATAAGGGTTTAAATGTAAATTGAAAATTCAAAAGGTATTAAAATGAAAATTGGAAAAAAAAAACAAAAAAACAACCACCACCTACGGGGACCAATAAGAGGGATTTACTGCGTGTTCCATTTCCTTTTAGTAAAGGAGTAATAATATATAGTCGAATGATAGCGTGAGTTAAATATTGAATGTATGATGTTTTTAATTTATTTTTGTCATTTTTAAGTTTCGGTGACAATTTTTTTTTTCATCTGATTACATCCAAACATACCTTGTCCTCAAAAATTATAATTCTAAGAAACCTTAATCAGAAAGGTCGGCGCCCAACGAAGGGTCTCCGACCATTTTTCACCTCAACCTTCTACTTTGACAAAGTTTACAATTTAAACCTTTAGTTTTTTTAAAATTTCATATATATCCCTGCACAAATTTTGCTACTCTCTCTTAAATTTTTAAAGTTTTAATTTTACTCTTATAATATATATTTTTAATATACGCTTTTAACTGTACCTAAAGTTTCAAGTTTACGCAATCACTAAATTCTCAACTCTACCACTTAAATTTCTATTTTTTTTACTCTTTTTTATCTTCGTTTATAAAAATTACTTTTTCTATTTTTAATTTGTTACTATATTTTTTAACGAATTTGTCGTTTCAATGTTAACTCCTATTCGCGCCGCAATCTATCTATTTTTCGATCTCCATAACTGCGGCACAACAACTTCATACGTTTATTTTATGTAATTAGTCACGTTATTGTCACCGCCGCAACACACGTAACGACGTTCGAAAACCCGCCGCACCGCGTGGAAGACCGAGTCGTGGCAACATCATATGTTTCTTTGTGTACTTAGTCACATTATTGTCGTCGCCGCAACGCCCGTAACGAGGTTCGTAAACCCGCCGCATCGCGTGGGCTTTAGTTATGCAGTTAAACACGTTAATATCACCGTACAACCCCGCCGCAATGCGCAGGTCAAATTAATTTACCAATTATTGCAAACTTTCCCCAAAGATAAGTCTTTAAACGAACCGAATAAACACGAATAAAATACGTTCACGTTGTCGTTTAATTTTAACAAAACAAACGAACACGAACAATTAAACGAGGAGATTTTCCTTTTTAATTTTGTTCGCAAAAAATGAATGTGTCCCTGCTATTCTAGTTAATGTTTGTTCATTAATAAGTAATATTATAAACAAACGGTTTACAAACTTAAACGCTCATAAAAAAACTCAAACAAACATAAGGTTATGTGTAGTAGAGCCGTAAGAATAGGGGCGTTAGAGCACCTCACTTCAGTCACGCCATTCCGCACCGCACCTTCATGTGAGGGGCGTTGCCCTTGCACGTGAACCCATTCACAGTCTTTGGGCACAATTTGCGATTTCAAGCAACCAATCAATGCTTGAAACATATATGTAGTTTAGTTTATTTTTTCTGAACATTCCGGTATACGAAAACGTAGTTATTTAAAAAAAAAGTATTTTTTGGTATGGTAAATGGTTTTGACATATATTTGGATCGACCTTTCGGATAATAAGTAATTGTTTAAAAATAAATAATATTAATTGTTATAAAAAATTAATAAAATGCATTAAAAAATTAAAAAAAATTGGCTCACATTCACTAACCACCGCCTTGAGGTGTACAAACCGGTTTTTTTGGCCAAACCGGTTCAGGTTGCAAACCAAGTCGGTTTGATCAAATCTAGTCAACATCAGGTTGAGACCCAAACCTGTTTTAGAAGTGGAAAGTGTCAAACCTATCCGATGCGGTTTGGGTCGGGCCAGAATCGGGTTGAGGCCAAACCATTTTTTTTACTTTTTTTCACTCTAATTAAAAAATTAATAAAATACAAATAAAACAAAATAAACTTCAAGTTTTTATTAAATATTTTAAAAATTACAAAAAGCATAAATTGAAATACATTATAAAAAAAATATATACAACAAATACCTATTTATACTAAAACAAGGTGGTTGGGGCAAACTATTAGGCTAATATTGTCATAGTCTAATAGTGGATGGGATGCAAGGAGGAAGTTGCAAGTTTACTGGATTGAGTTGCAAGTTTGCTAGTCCTAGTAGAAGTCTAATGTTTGTTTATTTTATCAATTTATTAATTGTTTAGTTGAGTTCGTATTAGACTACGAGTGAGTTTTTATTTATTTGATTATTTAATTGAGTTTGAGTTGTGTTAGGATTAGTATAAGGTTTATTATAAGTAGATGGTTAGGGATTAATTGTAAAGTGTGGTTTTTTTTTGTTTAATAAAATTTCTTGTTCGTATTCTTGGGCCTGATTTCCAAAAATTGGTATCAGAGCTTGGTGAAAAAAAAAATGTTGTTTTGAGAGTCGTTTTTTAGGAAGGGAATGTGGAGCAGTCCCCCTTTTGCTGCAGGGCTGAAAACGAGAACGAAAGGGAAGTCAACATCAGCATATTTTGAGGAGGCTTTCACGAGAAGGAAAGCAGGTGATTTGATCTAGTTGTGATAAGACAACTTCAATATTTGATCAATCGACCCGATCCTTCCCTCCAAGGATAAAAACGGAATAACGGGGGTAGGTTGTTTTTTTGGCAGAAGATATCCGATCAGATTTGCGGGTAGGCGAACGGGAAAATATTCGTCAAAGCAGGAGACTTTGAATCTATTCTTGCCTAACAGGTAAAGAAGAAAAACGGTAGAAGCAGCAGGGTAGCGGGCTTGTTTTTTTTCTTTGATCGGTGGCCAAGAACGGGTTGTTTTGGTGACCCAGGAAGAGGGAGATCGATAGTGGTCAAGTGGGATTGAAGCCGTGAAAAAGAGGAGATAACAATGGTATATGCAAAGGAGAAAAAGCATGTGTGTGAACATTGTGGTTGTGGAAGTTCATGTCGGGATGATCAAGGACGAGGCCAAGAAAAAGGCCAGTGGTCCAGGAAGGGTTAAAACGGTGAACAGGTCCAAGAGAAGTGCATGACAAGATTAGGGGAGTGATTATTAGGCTAATCTTGTCATAGTCTAATAGTCTATGGGGTGCAAGGAGAAAGTTGCAAGCTTACTGGATTGGGTTGCAAGTTTGTTAGTCCTAATAGAAGTCTAATGCTTGTTTATTTTATTAATTTATTAATTGTTTGGTTAAGTTCGTATCAGACTAGGAGTGAGTTTTTATTTATTTGATTATTTAATTGAGTTTGAGTTGTGTTAGGATTAATATAAGGTTTATTATAAATAGATGGTTAGAGATTAATTGTAAAGTGTGATTTTTTTTGTTTAATAAAATTCCTTGTTCGTATTCTTGAGCCTGATTTCCAACACAAACTAATCAAAAAAAAATTTTAAGAAGGGTCAAAAATGGGCTTCAATGATTAAAAAACGACTCTTTTTCTTAAATGTTATAAACTGGTTTGAAACTGGTTTCACATCGCCAAACCGTACTAGGTCGGGTTTCAAACTAGTTTCACCTTCCAAACCACACCGGGTCGAGTTCCAAACCGTCGTCCAAATAATTTAAAACCCTATGCTAAATCTACGGGTTGAGCCGAGTCCCCTCTAAAGACCGAATTTGTTGGCCCAATAAGTAAAAACGATGTCTTTACTCTTTAGGGGTGTTTGGATGTACGATCTCAAATTGATTATCGTAACATGAATAATCTTAAAAACTGTATGATTTTTTAAAATATTAGGATTAGATCAAGTAATTTCACAATTCTAAAAGAGAGAGAGAAAAATAACTGAACTACAAATTAGTACAGGGTAATAACAAAACTTCTGTTATATTCGTTTAGTACGTTATACTAACAGCATAGTTCAAATAACAAATACACATATTAATAGAAGATCACCCCTCCACTTATCGTATCGGGGCAGGATCGGTCCTCTCTATTTTCACCGACATGTAACCCAAATTTGTCGATTTGGCCAGAATTCCCCTTCTAATATAAAACCATATTGTAAGTAAGACCCCATCATTTATATATTAACCTTACAAGAATGAATACATTCCCTATAATTCAATACTTTATTATCCTAGATGCTTTACTTATATGCATTATAAATATATATTCCTACCATCAACTCTCCCCTTTATCCATAAATCTACATCATGTCCTAAGATTTTGGGGAAGGGGTCTTGATTGGGGCCCAGATATCTGCTCCATTGCTGCTAACAACTCCCATCGTATACGAAATCGGAACCAGACACAACCCTTTCCCTTTCAAGTTATATGAATCCAAGTCCTACAAGGTACACACCACACTATATGATCAAAGCAAATAATCAGACATCAAGGCATACTTGCATGGGTGTGAGCTTTCAAGATTAGCTCGCTAAAAACTTGAATTGAGGCGAGCTTAAACCAACTCAAGCCTAAGGTCGAGCCTAAACTAGAGCCCATTTTGCAAAGGAGCTCGATCCCAAGCTTCATATACCAAGCTTGACTAGGCTCGTGGGCCTAAACGAGCATATTATTAATATAAATATAATAATTTTATTTAATGTATATGATTACATGATAAATGTTATTACTATATGTATACATATAATTAAATATGTATATAATTAAAATAATTAATAAATAATAAACGAGCCGAGCCGGGTTCAATTTGTATACGTAAATAATGTAATTATATCAGTTGATCACAAAACAATATCATCATCAAAGGAAAAGTTTGATTTTTTTTAAAATAAAATAGTTAAAAGGTCATACACATTTGAATATAATCTATGCAGCTTACTACTTGTTTGGCCAGTTTAACTTGTTTATATTTAAATTTTTATCTATTTTATAAATCTGACATGTCATCAATTAAATACAGCCCGAATTGACCTGTTGTAATGTGAATGGGTTGACATTACCACCTCTAATGGGTTAAATAGAAAAAGGAAGACTATGTACTTGGTTAAGAGGCTATTGGATCTCACCTGAGACTCGGCTGTTGGGTTGCTGTGAAGATAAGGAGCACTCAACACCTGAAACAAAATTCAAAAATGATATCAAATTTTTCAGAAAAATTAAGGGAATTTATAGTGGAACATTATCATTAAACTATTTGTCTAGTCAGATTGTTGCATTTCTAGAGACAAAATGCGGTTATTAGAAACGACAGCAGGTTGATATGAGCGGTGGCAAACCTTGACTTGGTCTTGAAGAAAGTGTATGTACTCTATTGCCTCAAGAAGCACTGAAGCGGTATCTGTCTGCAATTAGAAAACCATATATTAAGAAAATACTGTATTCCAGTTAAACCAGCAGGAAGACCTTAACATGACATTTCAAAAACAATATATAGCATCAACAATGATTATATTAGGACTTTTAGCTTCTAAATGTGGATGTACCTTGCCATATGGTGAGACAAGCTGCTGAAGGGCTGCTATCCTCTCACCAACCTTCTCTTTTTGTTCCTATTAACAAAGTCAAAAACAGTGTTTCAATGATTAATGTGTAAATCATTCAGACCATAAATCAGAGTAAGTGAACGTGACGGGTAAGACCGAGGTGAAAGAATGCGCGGGTCAGGTGGATTGGTAATGGGACAACCATGTTTAGGTCGATCAGGTAACCTTTATGGAAGTCTAACCTGTTGGATTGAACCGAGACACCTTTCAACCATTTTTTCATAAACAGCTAGTGTGTTAACAAAAACTTAACTAATATAGTAATTGTCTATTATCGGAATAACGCAACTTAGGAAGTTGAATGTATTAAAGATTCGCTGGGCGACTTTCGATTCATTTGACATGCTTCATGTTTAGATGTTTTTTTTACCCTAATGACCAATTAGAGATAAGACATGGTCTGAAAGCAATATCAGGTGATAAGATAAGACATCGACAATGGTGCAGAGCCCAGAAGAAACCTTGGAGGAAATGGACAAACCAGCCTTGTGCCTTTTTGGTGTCAAAGAACTAAGACTCCCTTGCTCAATAGATACTTGACTCCACTTATGTTCCATCATTTTAACCACTGTCTCTATTCCTTTCGTCTTGATAGATTGCAAGTAATAACTGTCAAAATTGTAAATAAAACATATATAAGATGCATGTATATTCATATGTAACTTAGTTTCATAATTTATAACAGATGTGGCTCAGCAATGATCTTATTGCCAATAGTAGGTAAGGGTGTTTAACAAGTAATTTCTAAACCAAACAGTAAGCTGCTTGAGTGCAAACTAGCTTTGGAAAGATTATCACTTGGATAAGGATCAGGCTCAAAAGAAAGTTAGTTTTCAACCTCGGGTTCCTTTGGTAAGAGAATTCAAATGTTTGAGTTAAGGTTCATGCCTAAACGAATTTTGGAGCTCATTTACAATTAGGCTCATGAGTCATGATCCTATTAGTTATATTAATATAAGAATGTAAATTTAATGTAATAAATGCTTTCATAATAAATATTTATATGTATATAGTTAATAGTAAAAGTAGATAGTATATATTATAACATATACCAAAGGGCTTTGGCCTAGCGTTATCTTGGAGTGTAAAATAGTGCCCATTCCCTTGAGGTCGAGAGTTCGAGTCCCGCGGTGGACAATGGTGTAGATAGGAGTAGATTAGATTGCCGTTCAAAAAAATATATATAATAATATATAAAATTATAAATACATGCATATATATAATAACAATAATATTTATATATATACATCAAATAATCAAATACTACATATAAAATATAAAAGAACCGAGCCCGAGCCCGTAAAATAAAATTACTTAAAAGCCAAACTCAAGCTTTACGCATAAAGCTCCAAACAAGTTATTCAACTAATTTACACCTCTAGCTTGAAGTATACTTAACCTACCCGCTCAAGCTCATGAGTTCAAGCTAGAACCATAAATGCATAACATATATGAGGTATATTTGCATTTTCTTTTTTGATTGTATTGTACTGAAAACATAGTATTCATCTACATTTTAAAGATTTTATTTGTAATTTATAGTCTCAGTAAATGCTTCTAACAACACCACCATTTATACATTTATAAATGCATAACATAACATTAAATCACTAAGTTGACAATTCATCAAGAAAAAAGAACAAACATGGCCATTTCAAAATTAAAAAAAAAAAATCTGGCATATTGCTAATTGCTACATTTGTTTACTGTCATCTCACATCTAACTAGTCTCAAAACTAAAATCCATAAGCCGTTTACAACAGCGTTTTGATTAAACATCAATTATCTTTCCCTAATAACAACTTAATCATAATGCATGACAGTATGCTAGATGTAACATATCAACAAAAGGGGGTAAAATGAACGGTACAGTACTAGTCAAAGAATCAATCTTATGTATTGACATTAATATATTAGAACATGGGCCCCTATATGATATCATATTTCAATATACAAATGTCTGAAAGTAGCACACATATCATATATTTAGATCACTGTAGGCCCCATCTTTCTTATTCAAAAAGAGTAGGTAAGTATGTCCATATGAAAGACATCTGTTCTTCAGTACATCAGTAAACAAATATCAAATGCTCATGTCAAATCATATAACCAAACAACCACCACAAATTATGAAGCATAGAATTCTAAATCATCTACAAATTTGAAATCATCTTCAAAACCCTAGACAATAGAAATCATCTTCAAAACCCTAAACAATCGAAAATATATTCAACTTTCCTTTTCCTTATGATCTATCATCCACGCAAACATAAAAAAAACCTACAAAATTTTCGCTAATCACAAACACGCCATGTTTATAACTGCAATTCAACAAATCTACGAACAAAATAGCGATGAACATATCACATGGACTAAATTACTAACAGAAAGCGCAATTTTGCTCTAATATGACTAATCAGAATTTACCTGTCAAATCAGGCGTGAATTCAACGCGTATTCAGTTCGAATTTCATAACCGAACCTCTGATCATATCGTATTGTTCGTATATACGTCGGATTTTGCAGAAACGGAGAGTTTCAGTTGAATTAATTTTATTTATACAGGTTTTCCACAAATAAAACCGGACAATCGTTCACCGGAGGTGTGTCAGTCGCCGGACGGCGTTGCGACGTTGTAAATGTGTGTAGAGCAGAGGGGGAAAAGGGTTTTTGAAAGGTGTTAATGAGTGGTTATTTATAGAAGGGTTTTTTATTGAAAAATAAAGGATAAAACGGTGGATGACGTCATAATTAATAGAATATGTAAAGACTTTTGACAGCTAATATCCAACCATAGCGGTAAAAGAAGTTGTTTAATAACTATTCACCTTGGTTTACTAACCTAACTAGAGTTACAATACGGGTTTAAACAAAAAGGAATTTTGGATTAAATTTTGGATTTGTTAGGACCAGTGGGTTACCCCGGTCGCGCGTCGCGCTGGGGATTACGCATATGCTCAACACCCGAGCAATAACATCACAACACAATGAATATCAATTATCACTTGCACGCAATTAAACCAAACATATATGTACACAATCAATTACCTTCGAAGGATTTCACTGGTCTCATCGCAGCTACCCTCGTCAGGGTATTCATCATACTCCGAGCACCCTATGCGTCTCATCACCGCCCCCAAAGGGCATTCGTCACTTACAGTGACTTCCCGAAGGACCTAGTACTTCACATCATCGGTTTGTCGTGTCACAAGGACAACGACGTCAGCACACACAACAACAAGCAAGTAACACATAGCAACACACAAGTAGTTATATAACTCGTTACCTAAGCACGAACCACGTATGTGTTCCCGTAATAACATATCCTAGTCATACCCGCACAACGTCTAAACTCGTTACCCGACTCCTCCCGAATAAGTCATTATACGACACACAAATATCATACCAACTTCTAGAACCATACATCCTAAGGACACACACATAGTAACGTAAGCTTCGTTATTGGATATATAGCTCATAAACTCTTCGGGTTTAACCTAAAACTCATAACACGGTCACTTTATAAAATAAAACATGCAGGTATGTACGATAGCTCCAAAACGGTAAAAACAGTAAAGATGGGATTAGAAACTCAGTGGAATCCAAATCCTTGCTCTACAACCCGTCCGTTCACGCTCGAAACCCAAACCTGTCAAACGTATCACCACACGATCACTATACGTCCTAGACATACGTCGGACACACATTAATATAAATAAATCCGGACACCCGGTCTCATCCGCTCGTCATTCCATCCTCACGAACCCTAGTTTCACGTATTCACAGATCAGACCGTTCTTGGCCCATTTAGAACTTGAATACTCGAACTGGGTTTCATCCCATGCATGCATGTACGTGACCATGCAAAACCCTAGCCAGCCTCTTCACTGTCCTTCATTTCCATGTCGTGCACCACCGTGCCACTCGTTACCATCGTCTCCTTCATTGTGTCAAGCCCTAATTGGCTTCCGTCACCTCCACCATGTACCACCACGCATATCACCATCGTCTTCTTCGTCCTCACCATCGTGTACCGCCGTGTGTCACCCGTGCAGCCACCACCTTGACCGGTCCCCACCAAGTAGGCTTTCCCGTGTTCTACCGTGTTCCCCAGCCGGAGTCAAACCGTCTCCCGGTTGTCGTCTCATCCTTGTCGCGCCTCCACACTCGCCTCCTCTCTCTCTCTCTTCTTCTCCACGGCAGCCGACCACCACACTTGCGGGTCATCCCATTTCTTTCCTGTCGGATGTCCCCATTTCACGCCACCCCACCTACGGCTACCACCGCCATCTCCTGCCATCATCGGCCTTCGTCCCCACGCGACCACCAAGGCTAAACCCGCCCTCACTATTTCCTCATCCCGACTGAGCCGTCGCCGGACCACCGTCCTCGTCTTCTTCTCCGGTAGCCATAAACAAAACCAAAACCCTAATCGGGTTTCATGCAAAACATGAACGTATACAACGTAACAAACATAAACGGGGAATTACCTTAACGAAGTTCGTAAGTCGTTGGCTCGATGCCGTCGTTGGACCGCCGTCGTTCGCTCCCGTCCGGCCAACCCATTCGTCACCGGTCCCCTTCTCCCCTTTCTTTCTTTGCCATAAGCGCACCTAGGTCGAGAATGACCTAGGGTTTGTGATTTAAGTGGTATTTATACCCCCCCCCCACGTATTACGCCTCGGATCCCTCTACTTCCACCTCATGCGTTTCGATCCCAATCCGTGCGTTAAATGGCTAACCGGGTCTTCAAAATTCCGTTAAATAAGGTTTTACATGACAATCCTTATTAACCATGTCATTTAAAAGAGACTCGGTTCACTCATTAGCCTGAACCATTATCTTAGGGATTTTCAGGATGTTACATTTATGGTGGTCAAATAAAAAAGTGTCCTTGGGATTGTTCATCAGCGTTGTGTTTTACTATGTGTACTAGTGGGCGTGAAACCGCGCGTTGCGGCGTGGCACACGGTAAATTGCGATCAAAAAACCATAAAAAATGTCTAGCAATGATATCTTCAAAAATCACGAAAAAGTGACATTGTATAAATGAAAAAAAAAGTCGTTTAACGAAAAGATAAACCGTATGAAACCGTCGCGATAAAAAAACCATAAAAATAAAAACCGGTCAAAAGAGGTTATAAAGAAAAAAGATAAATAAATAAAAAACAATAAAAAATGACATGTGTTTTACATCGATCGAAAACAATAAAAACAAATACAAACGTGGGTTCCAATAATACCGATAACAGTACCGTTGTTATCCGTTAGCTATCCGTTCGTTTTCGTGAATGCATTGGGACTCGTTATAGTTTACGATACAAAAAAAAAAGTTTATCTGCGATGTTTTCGTCACACAAATGTTGTACGATATAACTCAAAAATTAAAGTAGGGCCTTACATCGACCGAAAATCATAAAAACGAACATCAACACCGGTTCTGATAATATCAATACCGACAACGATATTGTTCGGTCATTATCGGTTCGGTTTGTCGCGGTTCCGGAACGGTAACGGTACTCGCTATAGCTTACGATACAAAAAATATACTCGATTTTGAATACAACTCTGTTTTAAAAAAAATTATATCGGAATGTCGAGAAAAAAAACTAAAGATAGTTGCGTATTCCAAAAAAAATTTAGTTATCGAAAGAAAGTTATTACAAAAAAATGAAATAAGTAGAAAATTAAATGGGTTAAAAACGTATATTATATATATAATCAGGGCCGGTCCTAAGGATTTTAGTGTCTCGGCCGAGCCGGAAAAAAAGACCCATACGAACAAAATATATAAACTAAATTTTTTTTAAACAACGAATAACGTTATAAGAATAAACATAGAAAAAATATAGTATGTAATAAACAAAAACAATAAAAAAAATATATTATAAGTTTAAAAAGGGTCCAACCAATAAAAATAGAATTTCTTTAAAATGACTCAATGGTCATGGAATAAATAAAAGGGCCCAACCACTATAAAAAAGGGTCCAACTATTAAAAATATTAAAAGGGTCCAACCAGTTTAAAAATAGCCCAATATTTTTTTAAGTTTTATAAAAAGGACCCAATATATAAAACCGGTATTTAAAATTTTATAAAAAAACATATATATATATATATACTATATAATAAATAAAGGTTTTGAGGTGCCACATGTCATCACTCTAGAGTCTCTAGATTTTTGTTTTCCCGCCTAAAAATTTTCCAATTATTTATTTTATTTTTTCTAAACTCCTAAATGTATTAAATACCATTTAAACGTTTCCATATTTCTTATGAATTTAAATTTTAAACATTAAATGTAGAATAACTTTTTATTGACTAATAACTTTCTTTTTTAAATACAATATTTATAATTAAATTTTACTAATTCATTATAATTCGTAAGATTTAGAGGTGCTAATTTTTAATTTTTTAGAATATTATAAATTGTTACTGTTATACGTTAACCGTGACACTATATAATCTAATAATAATCTACCAACAAATAAAATATTTATTTATCGTATTCTTTTCATTATTCAGTCCGTGTAACACATGAGAATCTAACCTAGTATATATATATATATATATATATATATATATATATATATATATATATATATATATATATATATATATATATATATACAGGTCCCGTAAAAATTTTAAGCCCCCGAAAAAACGGGCCCTGGCCGGTGGCCCGGCTCGGCCTAACCCAGGACCAGCCCTGCCTAACCCAGGACCAGCCCTGCCTAACCCAGGACCGGCCCTGTGTATAATATAAGGGTTATAACAAAAAATAAAATAAAAATAAATATTCATCCGCGTTCCGCATTGTAAAACTATATAGAGTATAATATGTGTTTAAAAAAAAGGAATTTTCAATTAAATTTTGGATTTGCTCCATATCATGTCACTATGTCTTGGTGATCATATGATCAATTCTTAAAAAAGCAAAACATGGTCTAGATCTATGTTTTACTCGGGTTTGTTAGTGTTTTCAAAGAAATTAAAAGATTTTGAGTTCAAGTCAAATAGTGTTACTTATGATTAAGAAACATTAAATAACCGGGTTAACAACTTGAAATTGTTTATAAAAAGTGACCTAGTAATGGATTAGATGAGTTTAAAGTCATTAGGGTTTTAAATTCATAAAAGTTTGGCACGTACAAGGTTGTTTTACGACCTATTATGTTTCATAAACCCTTGAAATACATATTACATATGTCATGGACGGACGTACACTTTTTGTCACGGCCATAGAGTTCCATCATGGCATCGTCTTGACCATGAAAAACATGTGATGGATGTTGAATTTTGTGAACCTTCTCTAATGGCCTAGTCACGACCATGATGAACACATGATCACAGGAGTGACACTCCTAGTCATGTCGTGCATGGTACATTTCAAGATGTAACTATTTTTTAAATATCTCTCATATACCTAAAAAGAATAAATAGGTTATAGAAGTACTCGTGAACGGTTTTTTTAAGAATAACGTTTGGAACTACCCACAATACTCGAGTGAGCCTTCCTAAGACGGGATTCAACCGTCCATACTCGTGAACGGTTAGTTATTACTTTCAAACACTTTAGAAACCTAAGATGAATCGATATTTAAAAAAAAATGGATGCACTTAAAAAGAACTTTTGATTTTAGAGTCATATTGGTATTACATGTTTAAAATACTTGTTGCTCTAATTTAACCTTAGATTACAATAGTTATGGCATGACTGATTGTGATCATAAGATGTTATTTAGTGGTAGTGGCTTTCCCCCATGATGATCATTTGTAATACCAATATGACATAAGAATAGATATAGTTATTTCTACCCATTTATAATCTTACCACATTCATCCGGTTCCTATATCCTCACTTAAAAATCTTTTCTTTTAATTAAATTACAAATATTTATTTAAAATAAAGACAACAAAATACAAATTCATTTAATTAAAAAACAAATATATTAAAATACAACCAATCAATCGTCACTTGGACGATTTCTCCGGATATGCTCCGCCAAATCCCCGCGTAGGCTTAGATGTGTTTCTCTATCGCATACTGCGTTGCGAATTGCGTGTTTCTCTTTGAAGCTTAGTTGTGTCGGCGACGTTTACGGTTTATCATCATAGTTTTGACAAATGGCTAGTCTCTTGTCTTTCAATATCATGTTATGCAATATTATGCAAGTGTATATAACATTCCTTATTTTATCTTTGGACCACATTCGACACGGATTGTTAATCATAGCCCATTTTTTCTTTAGAACTTCAAATGCACGTTCAATATCCTTCTGTGCCGATTCTTGTTTTTTTTTTTTGAAAAGTTTCTTTTTCTCACCAATTGGGCTAGAATATGTTTTGATAAACGTGGCGTACTCAGGGGGTGGTGTTCCACTCCCTTTTTTATTGGTTAAGAGAGAATATAAATTTATTGGTTGAGAGAATAGAAAGTTTTTGGTATAGAGAGTAGTGATTTATTGGTTGATAAAATAGGGTATATATTTATAGATTAAAAATTAAAACTAAAAAGTTAATTTTTTTTATAAAAATAGCAGTTGCAAACGGCCAGTTTAACCGAGTGAATCAGCCCCTTTCCCCATGAAAGCCCTCACGCATAACCCTATGCGCCCACTTTCACGCCCCATGAAAAGGCTAGGTGGCTCAACCCCCCCCCCCCCACCCCACCCCACCCCGCGTTAGTATAAAACTTCTATGTATTTATTAATGTTTTAATTTGTGTGTGGTGTATAATCTCATGTGGTACGTTCGAGGAGACCAAGTCAGAGAAGTAGAGACATGTTATTCATCATTTTCATGTTCAAAAATGCTTAGTTGTACTTTGTATATTGTCGAACTACATTGGACTAAGTGTTTGGAAATAAGTTGCACCCCTAGGTATATATTTTGTAAATCATATTTGGACAAGAATATTTGTTATAGCATTATTATTTTAGGGTACTACTAATTGCATACGGGAATTGTTATTTGGGCTCTATACGCATCGTATAAGGCAATACGATGCGTATAACACTTCACAATTTCTCATGCCCGACATCCCTGTATAAAGTGGTCATTCCAACCCCTATACGCATCGTATAGGGCAATACGATGTGGTTTAGGGTACGAGGTAGCTTCTGCAACTAGCCATCCATCACATTGTTATACGCATCGTATAGGACTATACGCGGCGTACAGAGATGTGATGGATGACTAGTTGCAGAAGGTACATCGTACCCTAAACCGCATCGTATTGCCCTATACGATGCGTATAGGGGTTGGAATGACCACTTTATATGAGGCTGTCGGGCATGGGAAATTATGAAGGGCTATACGCATCGTATTGCCCTATACGATGCGTATAGAGCTTAGTCCAAATAGCAATTCGCGTGTACGATTAGCAGTGCAAATTAAAATTGTTAAAATTACAAGAGTGTGTTAATTTATAGCGCCAAAGTCACATCAGTACAATTGAAAACTGAATTGGTCCCATTTACTAAATTTTTTTTGAACGGCGAACATGGAATGTTGTGACGTCGCACCCTCCCGTCACATGAGAGAGCCTCGTCCAACTCTGACCAATATGTTGTCTTAACCGGACCCACTTTGCGTCAGAGTTGGAGAGCATCCAAGGAAAAAACCCACCCAATACGGCCCCTTCCGGGCTTGAGGGAGAGCCGAGGCTCGAACCCTGGATCGGCTTAGGTAAAACTCTGGTACATCAGTCTAAGAACTAAGCCTCATTTGCATGACTTAAAAATTAATAATGATGGTAAGAATTAAACCCGGGTCCATTAAGACTTCAGGACTCACCAACACAACCTCTTTGGCGGTCCCATTTACTAAATAATGCTCTGATCACATTCTTGCAGTCTAAACTCTCGATCCTCATCATTGATGAGACTTTATGACAGGTGTCATGATCACAGCGAATTGATGCACGATAAGTTGCTGCAGGGAATCAATTGAATGTAAAGCGCACACAAAAGTCAAGAAGCTTCACCAGATTCAGTCATTCAGTGGCCCCACGCGCTTTACCCCTCGTGCTAATGTCAACTACTACTGCAGAAGTTGGGCTAAAGTACGCATATCTTATATTTAGTCCTTGAACTTTTTATCAACTTGTATTATAGGTCCTTCAGTTTCATACTTGAACAAATCAGTCCTTATACTAAGTTAAATAGTTTAATTTCTGTCGTCAAATAAAAAGGTATAATTTTAATTTAGGGTTGTTAATTCATGACATAACCCGAAATACAACATGAAAATGACATTGGCATAATCAAATATAGGTTGTTGTTTTTCTAACCCATTTATTAAACAGATCAACCTTTCAACTTGTGTAAATTATAATAATAAATATATTTTATAAGGTTAGCTTCTTTACGACCCGTTAACCTGTTTATGACCCATTTAATATGTTTATAACTTGATTACAACTCATTATAACACTTCAATTGTTTACAAAGTGTCAATCCATTTAATTCGTTTAGATAAATGGGTTACGCGGGACATGATTGGCTTACACGAGTTTAAATATGTACAGTTTAGGGTTAATGTTTTTTACATGAATATATATGAGTTGTGTTGTGTTGTGTTGAGGTTCATCAAGTCTAAGGGTGGAAATTTCTGACACGACTCGAACTCGACACGAAAAAAATAGGTTTAGGGTCGGCTGACATGACCAGTTTAAAAAAATGGGTCAACCCGAATACGACCTGTTTAAAAAGTGGGTCAACCCAAACACGACCCGCTTAATAAGTAGGTTGACCTGTTAACCCGTTTAAGGGCTCTTAAAAATATAGTATTTATATTTTAGAGATGAAAAGCGTTATTATTTAGAGTTAAATAGTTTGATTTTTAATTTTTCCTATAACTATTACCTTTTAAAGGTGAAACTAAATTTATCTTTTGAACCATTTCATCAACTATTCACTTTCAACAATTTTATTTTATTAGTTTTAACTATCTATTCTCTAATCTTTTCATTCGTTTCTTTTGATCTTGAACTAAAAGTTTAAACCTAAGTTTGTTCATTGTGAATGAAAGATAAAGCAATAAAAACAATAAAAAGACACCAATTACAAAAATGGTTTCATTAGAGTCGGAGTATTTATTGTTTAAATTGTTACTAAGCCGCTATGTATTACTCATATTTTTGAATGAAATCAAATAGGGTCGATCTAAAACATGCTAATCTGACACGATTGGCACCCGATTTTAAGTGGGTCGACACCGCACAAATAAATATATGCGTTGGGTTAGGATTGAAAAATTCAACCCGCCAATCTGACACGATTGGCACCCTTTATCAATTCAACATGTTAATCTGACACGATTAACACCCATGTATCCTGTAAAGTCTATGAAGTAATGCCTACAAGACATCATGTATATCAAAATAAATTTTTCATAATTGTCAATATTTATCAAATGTGTAACTAGTGAATGAATACAAAGATTTACTAATATGTACATATGAAAATTTACAAATCTACATTAATCATAAACTAAGAATAAGTACATACATGAAAGCATGATGTGCATAGATCAAAATGCAATCCCTAACTTTGTAAAACATTATCTTGTCATGTTTTTGTTTGTGATTTTTTCAATTATGATAAAACAAATCTACATTAGTCAAGACACATTTATGACCCGATAAGACCCTCACACCAACATTTTTTTAAATTCTAGAACGAAATAATTAAAAGAAATGTCACAATTATAAAGTTTTTATAACATGTGGGGGTACATTGTAACTTAGATCAATCATATTAATTGTTTTCTCTTTATTTCATTTGATTAATCCATGTACATTTGTACCCCAAATATTATAAAAAGAACTTTATAGATGTAAGTGTAACATTTCAGGAAATGATAAGTTGATCGAAAAGCTTGCAAATATTCAAAAGATCACATTAAGCCCATCCAAATTAAAAAAAATTATTTCAAGCAACCCGATAATTGATTTTGAAGTAAGATTCGTCATCCTTTATTCAAATCTTTATACTAATAAATAAAAATCATAGATAACACGTGTTACTTTTTGGTGCATGCTTAACATATTTTTCCCGTCATCTCTCCTATTAAATAATAATATCAAAATAATATATTTTTAAATATTTAATATAAATCTAATTATTGATACTTATTATTTAGTTATGGATAATTATTATATTATTGACCAAATTAGTTTAATATGAATTAACATTTATAAATTACATAAAAATAGTTAATACCAGGTTGAAAAAAATATGTTTTAAAAATTAATTTAACAGAATTTATAACTATCATGTCAAAGTACATTTTTTTAAAGAAATATTTTGACGAACGTATGTGTTAACATATTACATTATAGTTTATTCAACCCGTGTAACACACAAGTTTATTCAAACCGTGTAATACACGAGTTTTTAAAGACATGATTTTTTTTATCACTAAATATATAACGTTACATTTATTCAACCCGTGTAATACACGGGATTCTAATCTAGTATGGAAATATAATAATATTTTAGTAGTTAAAAATAGAGAGGTTTAGATCAAACACTTGTCCCTAAGGGACATCCTGATGATAAAGTGGTATACTCGTCAACCAAATGGTTAAGGGTTCAAATTTTACAAACTGTAGGCATGATAATTTTAGGGCAGGATATGTGTAGAATAGAGAGTGTGTGCAAGCGGATAAAAAAAGATCAAGACAGTTTGCGGCAGTTTGCCAAGCTTTTAATCCTCATCCGTTATTGAAGCTTACCATAAATTCTTGTTAAATCTGGACATGAATAAATGGGCAATGAAATATAAATACATATTGTATTGGTTTAGTTGAATTACGAGCTAAAACCAAACTTATAATAGATGTTTTTGTTTTTCTATTAGTATTGTTAGGGTTTTGAAAATACCTCAATGCAAGTTCTTTGTATTATCACCAGTATATATAGGATTTACAGTACAAGGTATAAAACCAATAATTATAGAATAAACCATATACTATACATCATGTCATAATACCACAATAGACTTATGTATTTTATATAATAGGTATAACTGATGAATTTCGTTACAAATGTTTTAGTTATTTTTTTATTATTATAAAAGAACTTGATTTGGTTAATCTTTTGACTCTAGGTTTTGGTCAATTCAATATAATTTCAGTTAAGATATTAATTTGGTTTTAAGAAAAAAATAATGTTAATTATGAAGAAGATGACAATTGATATTAACGAGAAAAAATAACTAAACTTATTAGGTGATAATACATTCATAAAAATAAAAAAATATAAATATTAAACTTTAATAAAAAATCACTTATTTATACATATAACTACTATATTTAATTAATTCAATTGGATTTCTTTTTCTTGGCCCGAATTATAAGAAACTCAAATGTCAACTTTTTAGTCGGTGGATATCCTAGATTTGACTATTCAAATATAAAGTAGATAACTTATGAACAAAACCAACATAAATCATGGCATGAAATAAGGTTTTAAATATGTTGTTAACATTAATAAAACATATTTGAAATTAAAGGCTTATGGACAACGACAAGTTGGTTGTTTTCAAAAATAATAAACGATAATTCACAGCATAATATCTATATCTATACTATCTAATAAATAAAGGTTTTTCTATGTCACGTGTCGTCTCCATATTTATTCTCATCATTTTTTTCGTCTCTCTCTTCTATTAAATACACATCTATCTTTTGATATCAATATATTTTTAAATAAAATACATTTATTTTAAATTAAGAAACTTTTAAATCTAATTATATAACTTTTATTTTCAATCAAATAGTAAATGAAAGTCAAATTACATTAAACAATAATTAACGTATTTTCGAAATCCAATTATATATTAATTTTTACATATTTTGATTTTTGTTTTCTATCCTTAATACATGTAATACATTTTTACACCTGTAAAATATATACACAAAGATTTAAGAATTTTATGTATTGATATTTTTCATCCCTTGTGTATTACACGGGTTCTAAGCTAGTTATTTTATATAACAAATTAAAAGGAAATTAATAAGAACTAGTATTATGCTCCATATGTTTTTTTTTCTCGAAACAATAGATATTTTATAAATTATAAAAAAAACTAGCAAGGAGCTAGACAAATAAAATTATAAGCATAAGAGTGGGTTTTTGAGCCACTCGGTCCGGTTCAAATTACATCTATTACCATACTAAAGAAACGAATGTGCAAAATATCATCAAAACATAATCCTTTACTTTTTTATCCTCCTCCGAACAAAACTCCATTACGACGCCTCCAAATCACCCACCAAAACACAAAGATGACCACTTCAATTACTCTTTGGCTTCTTTTCACAACCGAACCGCCTCGAGCCAATCAATCAACGCGCTCAGATTAGTACTCCTAGGCAATCGAACATCCAACCAAGCCGCGACCTTTGCCCAAAATGACATTGCCAAATTACAATCTCCAAACAAATGGTCCACAGATTCCGAATTATTATCACAAAATGAAACGCTAGGCACATTTATACCTTTTATATCCAAATTCTTCCGTGTAATAAGTTTATTTATCAAAATTCTCCAAGCACATATATTCACCTTCCTTAGAACGTATTTATTCCATCTCGTATGTTAAAAACTCGTCGGCAATAAATAAACCTCAACTACTTTTCTAAGCCCTTTCACCGAGAAATCTTTCGACCACACCCATTGGTCTTCTCCCTGGTCCAACTGAAACCGATCCAAATCCATCTTCAAGAGATCAAGTTGCGATTGTTCTATACCTGACAGGAAGGAACGACGCCACTGTCAAGTATTTCCATCCACTCTATCAATAACCAAACTAGATTTCTCAATTTCGTGAGCGAATAACCGAGCAAACCTTTGAGCCAAGGGGATACCATCTAACCAACAATCAAGCCAAAAACACGAACTATTTCCGTTACCAATCTTCTTTGAGATTGAGGAAAATGGAACAATATTACGATCATTAAGTTTAGAAAATGACTTCAACATACGAGTCCAAACCCCATTACCCCGAGGCAACACCTCCACGTTAGGAACTCCCACCTTACACCCGTTAATGGAGTTTATAATTAAAGCCCATAAGCTAATTGGATTATTTACCAACCTCCAATGCCACTTTTGCAAAAGAGCCAAATTGAATGCTTCTAAGAGCATTCACAGCCCGTTCCTTATCCTTATCCTTATCCTTATCCTTATAATACACTAAAAATCACTACCTTTTCTCTCACCTTTTCAATTAAATAATACTTTTTATACCTTTATCATTACATTTTCTCTCTCCTCCACTAACAGCCACTTTAAAAAAATATAAAAAAAATTATACAGGTAAACAGTGTTTTCACAAATATACAAAAAATTTATACATTTTCTCTCTACTTCACTCACAACCATTTTAAAACACTCCTTAAAATATATAAAACTCACTCATAAACATATAACAAACCGGCTGTGAATGCTCTAAAGAACCAATACCAATACCACCTTTTTCTTTAGAAGCCACAACCTTCTTCCACCCCACCTAATACAACTTTTTGCCATCCTCCGAATCACCCCAAAAAAAATTAGACGACAAACTTTTAAGGATAGTAAAGACGGATGATGGAACTAAAAAAATGGAAAAGAAATAAATACCCATCGCACTAAGCACCGAGTGGGCCAACAAAGATCTACCACCGTACGAAATAAGAGAAGCTTTCCATTTTGACAATCGAACCGTGACTTTATTAATAATACTCTTCCAAGCACTCTTCTTTCCCATATTGTCACCCACCGGGAGCCCCAATTACATGAACGGAATCTTTCTTAGAACACAACCCGTAATAGTTTCCATTGAATAAACCTGAAGATGATCCACTCCCGCGCCATATAAGTTGGATTTATGCAAATTAATCTTTAACCATGAAACCATAAAATGAGTTCAACACTCTCATGATCAAATTAATGTTGTCTGAAGACTAATCACCTATAAAAATCGCATCATTTGCATAAAACAAGTGAGATATCGAGACCCCATTATCCCCAACAAACACTGTTTAAACATCCCACTATGGATCACATCCTCCACATCTACATGAATCATTCCATAACAAGGATAAACAGAAATGGAGATAAATGATCTCCCTGTCTCAGACCCTTACCCATATCAAATTCCTAAGTTGGATTTCCATTAACCAAAACCGAAATTCTAGCCGATGACACACAATCCATTATCCAACTTCTCCAAAGACGACTAAAACCTATAAATTCTATAATTTTATCCAAGTACTCACAGAAAATAGAATCACACGCCTTCTCAAAATCCACTTTAAAAATCATTGACGTTTTTTTCTTCTTTTTAACCCATTCAATAAACTCATTCAAAATTAAAGGCCCGTCTAATATTTATCTACCTTTAATGAACCCCGATTGTTCGATCCTGACCACCGAATCGATAACTTTAACTAAACGATTCGCCATTATCTTAGCAACAAACTTAAATTGTATGCTAATTAGACTAATAAGTCTAAAATCCTTTACCAAAACCGGACTTTCCACCTTTGAAATCAAGGTAACAAAGGAAGAGTTACATCCTTTTGGCAATTGAGCATCCCAAACAAAAGCAAAATTATCATTTTTTAGCATCTCTCAATACTTCTTAACAAAAGCAAAAGAAAATCCATCCGTACTAGACGACTTATCACTCCCACAACCCACACCGCCCCTTTAACTTCATCCAAAGTGACTCCCGCCTCCAACATATCACTTTGGGATGAAGATAAAGATTTAAAATTGTCGCTCCGGTTAATAATGGGAATAGCTTTAAATTTTTTAAATTTCAACGAATAATAATAAAAAATACATGTTTAACATGAGATGGTTCGATAATCCACTCTCCTTCCCATTCCACCCGAGAAATAGCTAGATGCCTCCTTCTTTTCTTCAACAGACCATGGAAAAATTTAGAATTCTCATCTCCTTCCATAGGCTATTTCGGCTTTACTTATTGAATTGACACGCATATCCGAATGATCCCTCTCTTCTAAGGCAAGCCTCAGAGCCGTCCCCTCTTCAATTAATTGAGCCGAAGTGCCTATTTCCAACGCAACTTCCACCTTTTTTAGATTTGTTTCCAAGTCAATCTTTAAACCATAATTCTTTTCGTTTTTCACTTTATTCCAATTCATGCTTTAAACTCTTCAAGTTATCTTTGAAGTACTTCAACTCATTGGCATTAGACCCAATCTTATATGGCTTCCAAAAGGTGTCCACCACATTTTGAAACCCATCCTCTTCCATCCAAGGGTTAAACAATTTAAAAGGGATCGGACCATAATCTGCACGCGTAACTTTCAACAAAATAGGGCGATGATTTGACAGTCTCGAATTTAAAACAACCCCAACTAAATTCGGAACCATCTCCATAATGTCTTCCGATAATAAAAACCGATCCAACTTACTATGTTCTTTACAAGAAGAGTCTACCCGCGTAAACTTGAAACCTCCTAGCGGAACATCAAACAAGCCGTTTCTATAAATGAACTCGTTAAAGTGTCTAGCATCAAGTTTAGAAAAGCTTGACCCCAACCTTTCTCCCGGCTACCGAACAAATTTAAAATCCCCAAAAACACAATACATCTCTGGATGCGAATCAAAATACGAAGACAACGCGGCCCACAGCTCCATCTTTTCATTCTCCTCACGAGGAGCATAAACATTAACCATAAAACACCCCTTTTACCTCCTTACCCCTACTGGATTTCAAAGAGAAATACCCTAGTTTAGAACCTCCCGTAACACGAGACCCAGACCCCGACTCCCTCCTCCTATCGTTACTCTCGGCTGAACCTTCTTCAGAGTTTAACTCCCCCCCTTCCCGGACTTATGAACCTCATTCCCCCAAAACCCGGTGGTACCAACCCATCCGAGTCCTTCTTGTCACCTTCCGTTTCAGTAGTACCCTTATCACCCCCACCTGTATTCACCAAGTCATTCTTGACAGCTTTTGTTTCTATAATACCCTGGTCACCCACATTTCTAATCACCGAGTCACTACTTCCCACCTCAATCGCTCCCCCACTGCTCACCTGTTTATCAACTAACATGTCTCTGCTATCCCCACCTCCTTCTTCCATATGATTCTTGGTTGATCAACATGCATGTCATGACTTTTCTTTATTCCACCCATGTCCACATCATCCTCCTCCGAATCCACTAAACTCTCAACAAACTAAACTCTATCCGGCAATGACCCATCCTCCGAACCCTCCTCACTACTACATGTTTCATCAAACGCCAGTGACCATGGCATAAGTTCCTTACATGTCACCGTGTACAGTTTTCCTTTCACCATTACCTTCCTCTCCTCCAACGGTAACTTCCCTACCTTCGTTCAAACACAACCTTCAAGCCATACAATCCTCTCATCCATAACAAACTCATCATTCACCTTCCTGATATCTTTAAAAAAATACTTTGAACTCTTCATTGTTTTTAAACTTCAAAGCCACCTCTCCTGACCCAAATCCACGCTCCTCCAATATACCTTATCTCAACTTTAAAGAACCCCTCTTTTTTTACAAAAGCATGAATGTTATATCCCAGACACGACCCATCAGAATACAAGAATTATCCTCTAACTTTTGACAATCCTCCTTATTCAACACTACCATCGACGCATCCCGACCCGTCCATGTAACTTTCTTAGAATGTTTCCCTTTAACGATCTCACAATGACCTCAGGCGATATCCACCCCTTGTTACCTTTCCTTTATCATGTAAAACACGGGTTTCTAACTAATAAAAAGAAACCCAATATACATGCGTCATTATTATGCAAAACTCTAGCTACATTGGGTAAAAGTTTTACCACTTTTACGTGACATAAAAATAATACCATTGAAACATGTGTAACAGTTAAATTAATAATTTTTTTAAAAAATTAATGACTATTTTTATAAACACATTTGATCAAACGTCGTGATTTACCCAATTAAAATTGTACAATTCTATTACTATTTCTTCAATTAGCCGAAAATCTAGATATAATTATTCATTATTCAGCTATCTGATCTTCCTCCTCATTTCTCTCCACAATCCATATTATAAAAAAATCAGGTTTCAGGTACGTACCTAATTTATTGATCGATCATCCATCATTTTGACCAATTTATAACGATTTTACGTTTAAATCATTACATTGATTCAATGCGTTGGTTCCCTGGTTAAAGTTTCTGATTCTATGTGTTTTAGGATGTTTAATTTGTATCTTTAATGCATATAGATCAATCTTATTTAATGCATTTGATGTACAAATATGCAATTAGGGCTGTTTATGGTTCAGTTCAACCCATTTTAATTACTTTTTTTTAATGACAAACCAAATAGGCTAGGTTGGTTGGGCCTGTCAAGACAGTTTGGTTTAGATGTTTGGCTGTCTGAGCCTGTTTTCTTAATGAAAAATAAAAAACGGTTAATTTGTACTATTTTTTTATTAAAATGAGAAAAATTGTGCATGAATATTACATTAAAAATGAGAAAAAAAAATAAACGTAAGCGAGGATTCGGCTTATACAACTGGTTTTAAGTTATACACATGTTGAATATTTTAGTATAATTGGATTAATTTGTATGACCAATGAGAATCATAATAATCATCAAAAATTCAAATTATAAGTGCCAAAGGACAGTTACTAGCCTGATCTTGAAAACATTCGAATTCCCCAATTTTGGTCATAACGTTTTTCTCTGGTTCAATCAAATTCTCTGCAATTTCCTACTTCAATTCTTGTCTCAAAATCTGAGTTTTATCTGATCATTAAATTCAGTAGAACCACTGACATGTTTTGATCTGAAAGTGAAATCACGGCTCTCAGATCATCCAGGCTTAATTCTCGAAATCCCCTACAAGACAGTGAACCAAACCGTTAAACCCGGTTTTTCAAACCGTAAACCATGTACTGAACCATATAAACCTCGAACCGGCCATTTGCTTCGATTTCAACGGTTTATGATCACCCGGATGTTCATTTCCCTCTGCATTTGCATGCTTTTGATATGAGAGATAAATGAAGATTGAGTTTTGGGGTTGGAATTGAGATTTAGAGGATGTGAAAGGTGAAATTTTACCAATTTTGTTCCTGAAATATTTTGATCAGGTATGGAAGAAACGGTGTTTTCATCTGCCATAGAAGGAATGAAGCATATGAAGTCTGATCATGATGAAATCTTGACTAAACAGTTCTTGGATGTCTGCAAAATGTTGCTGCCGATTCTAGGTGCGCGATCTGTGTCGTTATTTAATTTAGCTACCCAGAAAAAACTACTTGGTGACAAGTGTTAGAAAAACCGATCACTCGATCAGTAACTTTGTCAGTAGTAGTTCGGTTTCAAGGCTAAAAACCGACTATGATTAACGATTATAACTGTGGATTACTTGTTATTTTTCTTAAATTCAGATAAATTTGGAGCTGCCATGGCTGTTGTGAAATCAGATATAAGTGGAAATATAACGGTATGGTTTTCCAAGTTTACGTATATTAACTTCCTTAACCTTCAAGGGGTGACATAGTGTTAAGCGCATGAGTTCCTCTAGCAGAAGTCTTAGGTTTAAATCCAGTTTCCACCGGTACTTTTGCCTTGAAAGTCACCTGCCCAGCACAAACTGCATTTTACTTGACCTATTGGTTAGCAGTGTATTGGTGGGGACCCGTGAGCTTTTTGTTAAAGGGTTCTCACGGGTTAACAAAAAAAGAAAGAAAAAAAAACTTCCTTTGTTTACCAATTGCAAGAATTATGTGATTGTTGTTTTTACTTGTAGAGATTGGATTCTAAGCATACAGAAAATCCAACTAGATTCAACTATTTATATGCTCTAGTACAAGCCGAACTTGAAACAAAAACAGCAAAGAATTCATCAAGTTGTACAAACGGGCTTCTTTGGTTGACAAGGTATTATGTTCTGACCCTATATCAACATAAACACTACATATTGTGTAACACCCTAGCATCTACGGTAGACCTGAGAGCAGTGGCGGACCTACATAGAGGACATGGGGGGCACCGCCCTCCATGAAAAAAAGAATTGTGTTATATACGCATTAAAATCCCGATCGCCCCCTATAAAATTTTGCAATAGCCCCCGATCGTCTCCCAAGAAAAAATTTTAGTAGGTACTAATTCCAGGATAGTCTACCTCTTGGGAAATCTCCACCCAACCAACTAAAAACAAATTGTAAGCTTCTTGTAGGCAGTGGCGAAGCTTGAAGAAAAACGCAGGGGGGCGGGATTTTTTTTCCTTATCAGGGGGGCCGGAACTATAAAATTTTCAGCCGAATACGTATAAATTAACACTATTGAGAGAAAAACCGGCCGAATACGTATAAATTAACACTACTAAGCAAAAAATCGGAGGGAGGGGGCAGGGCCCTCCCGGGCCCTCAAAAAGATACGCCCCTGCTTACTGGTAAAGCAGACAATACTGATTGGTATGAAGAATCAGATGTTACATATTGGTGTGTGTGCCGTCAATATTTTGTTTGCCAAATTCTTTGGCTAGGACATAGTGTGACAACTCTTGGACCCTTTGACCCATTCTCAGGTCTATTTTATATAAATTGGTAAAAATTAAAAAATAAACGGGTTGAAGTTGAAACGAAAACCACAAAAAGTTTGTCGTTCTTTGGTTGGATCTATTTGAATTTAACTATTTGGGTTTGTAGAGCGATGGATTTCTTGGTGGAGCTTTTCCGTAACTTATATCAACATCAAGATTGGACAATGCAACAAGCTTGCAACGACTCGTACGGCAAGACTTTGAAGAAATGGCATGGATGGATAGCAAGTTCAAGTTTTACAGTAAGTTTCACCTCATTTTTATCGCGCATTTTGATCCAAAAGAGTTGAAAGTCGGTTTTTTTTTTTCTCATGTTATGTTGTTGGCTCTATCTAATGCATTGTCAGGTTGCCATCAAGTTGGTTCCCGATAGAAAGAAGTTCATGGAGGTCATAGCAAGCAAGGGAGACACATATGCAGATATGGATAGATTTTGTGTGTCGTTTTCACCCGTTCTGGCACAGATTCATAAATTCCTGGTAAGTCAGCGCATCATGTATTATTAATCAACTATTTATAGAAGTACAGTTAGGATAATTAGAAAGAAAGCTTAATCAAATCATATCTTCTAGCTATGTTAAAGATTAATACAGTAAACTCTAACTAATGTAACATTTTTTTATCATTTTGATCTCGTACAGCATTCGTGCGGCGTGGATTCGATGAAGGCGGCATGATGGAAGAAATCTCCATAGGAGTTTTTATGTCACCTTATTGGTCCATTGCGTTATATCTCTTGTTAGAAAGATGATACTCGGTTGTCCCCCTTCCCTAGCTTCAATTGTCACTTGGTCTTTTTTATACTAAATTTAATCTTTCATTAGAAATTAATATATGTATTTTTCTTTGGTTACGATACAACAATTACTTTTTACGGACAGTTCTTAAAGATTCAGATAAGATTTCATTGGACTTTCCAGTTATTTTCGATGAATTTAAATTTGCAACGGATGAGTTGTATGGAACTATTAAGATAAAAAGAATATACATGTTGATCAATAAAAACAAAGCCAATAGAATAGAAACACAAACACAAAATCGAAGCACACACTTTAAGGGAAAAGTAGTAATATTTTCTCGAGACTTGATACGTAATAAATAAATGATTGCGTGTTACAATTATACGAGTTCAAGATTCTTTTTCTATCTTATTTTTTCTTTATTAATAATTATTTAATATTTCCTTACTAACTATTTAATATTTCTTTATTAATCTTAAATCTTTATTACTATTTAATATTTCCTTTATAATTCTAAATTTTTGTTACAAACTATTTAGTATTTTATTTATTCAACCCATGTAAAACATAAGTTTCTAACATAGTCCTAAGTTTTTATGGATTCCTTCTTTGTTACTGGGGTCGACCCCAAAGCCATAATCAACCCTGTTGTTTCTGAGTTGGACGTTCATCATTTCTGACACCACTACTGAAAAAGTTTCTTTGTATACATGAAAGTTCTAAATTTGACAGGTAAAAACAGATATTGAAAAATTTAACATTGATATAGTGAAAATCAAAATAAAACAACCAAGGAAACATGTGAATTAGTGAGATCCATGATTCATGTGTTCTACAAACTAAATCAAATAAAAGTGGAATTGAGGAAAATTATTTGAAGCGAAAACTGGCATATTAAAACGTTTCTATTCATATCTTATGAACACCGTAACTACAATCGATCAAAACCTATTATTGATTTAAGAAAGGCTCTTTCTAGTCTTTTTGACGTTCTTTGATTAGTTCATGGCTTCATAAATTAGTTTATCGTCGAGAATTGAATAGTATAACATACAATCTTTTATCCATACCAAATCCAATATCAGATTCTCACACCAATAATACCTTGAGCCTCTTTAGTGAATGATGACCCTGGTCTAATACCTTGAGCGGATCAACTCATTCTAATTTCCTTTTCAATTTTTAGTAACATTTTCCAAACACCCTCTAAATAAGAACTACTCACCATCATTCAACATCTTTATATTTATAATATAAATACTTAAATTAATTATTAATTATTAATTATATATGAATAAATAAACACCGAATTGAATTAAAAACTTATATACTTTGGGGCACCAAAATATGGTTTTAATACTTAATGCCCTTAAAATTTGGTGGCTCCCTTAAAATCTGGGGCCATTCATGGCTGATATTCATCGACAACTTAACAAATATTTCCTAGTTTCCAATTTACAAAATTTTCATTCTTTATGTTCTTAATATCAATATTTTTCTTCAAACATACTTTTATGCATCAAATTTTATTTCCATTTTCTTGTTGTTTTCTCATCCTGCCTCCCATGAGCTCATGATCTCATGTTCCAGTTATACATAACTTTTATATAATTTATTATTTTACACATACAAATCGAGAAATAACTATTTCTATGATCAGAGACGGGTGTACATGATTTCATGTATTGTTAACCCTTTATGAATTGGATAGAGCGTACAAGCAAGGCCATGAAAGGTCTATTAAAAGGCCTACGTTACATCTCTGAAATTTTTGGTATGTTTTTTTTTTCTTTTTTCTTTTTGGGGGGGTTTGATGATGTTTTATTTGTTTAAGTTGTGTGGTTGGCTTTCAAATTCGTTGAAATAATAGAGGCAGATAATGAAAAGGAACCTGAAATACAAATTGGGGCGCCCACAGATGTTAAACATGTTGCCCATATTGGTTGCGATGGCCCGTCTTCTAATGCTCCTACTTGGGTAATCCCCGGTCTCTCATATGTTAGTTGTGATTGTGAATATGACGTGATTTTGTTGTTCTTAATTGAATTTTGTTTTATGTGTTACGCGTGCGGTAGATGAATGAGTTTCAAGGTTCAGATGCCGGATCATCAGATTTAAATGGTGGATCAAAAGGTATGTTGGTTTCTTAATGAAGATCTTAACATCCTTAATCAAGAATCTTAACCAAACATGCCTTTATTAAATACGTATCACCATCAATGCTCATATGTATCTTAAGTGCGGAACTAGAGGGGTCTGGGTATGAATTTAGGACACGACAGGAATCTAACACTAAATTCGTGGGTTTGAGTTTAATATGAATGGATTCAGGTTAGCTTCGGGTCGAACCCGCGAACAAGTTTAGCTAAAAGAGAAATTACATAAGATTTTATAATTTATATGTAGTTTTTTATATATACATTTGTATCTTTTTTATTGTAAGTTATTTTTTTTTTGTTTCAAAGTATTAATATGGAAAAAAATAAAAAATAATCTAGTCAAACTGGTCGTGTTCATGGCAACCTATGTATATTCGTGTTGTGCCCGGGTTCATATACCTGACACGATTTTTGGGTTCATATTGTTATCGGGTTGGACCTACAGACCCGCGAACACGACCCGTTTAGCACCCCAGGGTCCGTAGAACTTCATCAGTCAACCAAATTAAAACGAGGTTTTCTTGTAGTTTAAACCACTAAATGTCTTCGATATAAGAAGCAAAAAAGTTTTGAAACCGTCATTGCTACTTGTGTGCGCCTTCTAAATTTTGAATTCATTATCGTTTATTGCGTTATACAGATTCAATGGGAACTTCAAATCGTCATGGCAAGTCGAAGCAATCCAAGAAACAAGCTTCTAACAAGGCCTCGAATAGTGACAATGAAACAAGTCGTGCCAGGCGGACCAAAACCTCAACCGCGGGATCAGAATCGCCTTCACAAGAATTAGGGGCGAAAAAGAACCGAAGGAAAAAGAGAACATCAAACAGAGATCCATCCACCTCAAGTAATGTCGATGACTAAGGTCAGTGGGAATACTTTTTGTGAATATGACCATCCATAAAACATACCATGTTTTTTTAACATCTTTACATGATATTTAACAAATTTATATCGCGTTATAGGTCTTAAAATTGTTTTATGTATAAACCATTAGTCAAAAATTGTTTTATGTATAAACCGTTAGTCGATATCGTCACATTTTGTACCTTTTTTGCACATATGCAACAATGAGAATTGTAGCATTTTGGTTCATTTTAGTGGCGAAACGAATTAGCTGTACGCAACAAACTCATGCTCGGTTTATATCATGCTTTGTTTTAATTTCACAACTCGAATTTTGAGAACCAGGTAAGTAAACCTTAGATTTCAATTGTATATTAAAAAAATGACGATTACAATAAAGTGGCAGGTGCATGGTCAACAAGCTGCGTCGCAACCCCTTTTTAGATAGTAAAACCGATCCTACTAAAAACAAAGCTTTGGTAAACCAACTTTAAGACTCACATTTAATTATATGGTCTTTAGTTATCATTATTTAATTAATTGATCATTAACCTAAATACCCCTATGAGTTAATTGACAATTATTTGATGGACATAATTACCCTTACTATCATAATTAGGGTTTCCTCTTGTGTGTATATATCTATAGATAGAGAGAGAGAGAGATATTATTAGAGAGAACTGACTAGTGACATAATCACCAATAACACAATTTCGTCTCACTACTAGAAAACTGAACTCTTTCCGACAAAAGAATTCGTAGGAAATTTGACGGAACCGCCGTTTAGCAACAAAATACCGACAAAACCCCTTTGTTGGAAAAAAACTCGTAGGAAATATTTTTCTGACGAATTTCCCACAAACTTTGCCACAAAATAACGACAACAGTGATTTGTCGCTAAATTTGCGACAAAATACCGACAACACCATTTCCAATAACTTAGCAACGAGCTTTGCCACAAAATTGATTTTTTAATATCTTTTTTATTTATTAATAATAGAAATAAAAGTAGTAATAATAATAATAATCAATTTTACTTTTCCGACAAATAATTTTTTTAATCAAAAAATTTTAATTTTTTTCTTAAAAAATTCCAGATTTTTTCTTTAAAAAATTGCATAAAAAATCTCCAAAAAAACTCAGAATTCTAACAATTACCATTAACTATCAAACTAGATAAAACATGTTTTAATATGTCAAAATACAAAATAATCAAGAACCTACTTGTCTATCAAACTAATAACACATGCTTTGACATGTCAAAATACAAAATAATCAAGAACCTACTTATCGGCAATTTTTTTCATAATTTCTTCCATTTGTTTGTGTAGTTTCTCGCTTTCGGCCCGCTCTTTTTTCTCGTCTCTTTCCATTTGTTGCAAGCGGGTTTTCAAGTTTTGTCGGGCCTCCCTTTCTTGTTCTAATTGCGCTCGAACATCTTTGACCTACAATTTGAAGGCAATTCAAGAGATATTACACTTGATTAGATAGAAACCATCACAAAGATCAAACACTTAATACTCTTAAAAACTTTTAGGCACTTGTAACGCTCTATACACCTACCAAATGTTCACGACACAGTTCTACTGCAAGAATAGGCAGGCACATTAAGCTTGAAACCGCTGATCGACCACTGTTTCCAACATTTGTCAGCATCAGTGGCAACGCATCCACTGCATCCGTGTAGCCTTCCCTGTTATTTGATATTGGAATGCCTGCCTCCTCATTCTCATTATACGAATATAAATATTACAAGAGATGGATAGGATTTGCAGAATATTTTAATATAACTACAGATATGAACAATATCAATTTCCTATTCTATGGCCTAATAAATGTCGGTCATATTGACCATATATATATTTCGGCTAATATTCCCCACTAAATACTCCAACTGTCGTTTGCATAGTCCTAAAAAGTACTTTTACAATTCAACACCAAAATCAAGTATTCTTTTTCATGACATAAAGTAGAATAATTCCATTGTATTACCTTAACAAAGGTGATGTAATAACAACATCAATCCTTTGTTGCAATATGACAAATTACAGTGATTTAAACCTACTTAAACTTTGTACACACCACCCAACCCAACCCATTTCAGCCTTCAAAAACTTTAATGGGTCGTGGAGTTTGAATGGGTTCGTCTGATGCTTACCATGTTGCTTAGATTGGTTCTGAGACCAGAAAGAATGTGCAGCCAAGACTCGGTCCAGTAGATCTTGTGGTACTGGCTCCCCCCTTTTTTGCTGAGGGGAAATACTTACTGTGTGAACCAGTGTTTTCCATTGATCCTGTATATATATAAAAATTTTAAATTGGAAACCTATGGTAAACTTATAAAATAAAAAAGAATTTTAATGTCTTACCTTTAAGTCCACATATGTTCTGTGGTTTGGATCATCAAATGCACGGATTTTAACGTCACGCCATCTACAAAATTTCATAGGAAAAGCATTGGAACTATTTTTACTGATACAATATTTTCATTGAATAATATTGAAAATTGTGGGATTCAGACATCTTCCAGTTCCAAGTGTTTCAACTGCTTCCATTACTTCAGAAACAGAAAATGGCCTTCTAGTTCAACGTTGTGAAAGTTCAGATTTTTTGCTTACTTTATGATTTGGTGGGACTAGTGCGAGTGCATGTGGATTCAGTTGTCTGATTGGCACAATAGCTTTAGTATCCACTATTTCTTCTATTGATGCTTGTTTAGTTTCTTGATTATTCTCAATTTGGTTGTCCAAAGAAGTTACTACAACAGGATCTGTTAAAGGATTCAAGAAGCCCACATCCATAATGGGACTAGCTGGAGAACTGAATATACATTAACAGAAAAAAGTCAAATGCTTATATTAATGATCAACCTATGTTGTCAAAATCCCTTCGGACGTGCGCCTAGGCCCTCAGGCGAGGCGAGGCGCAGAAAAAGCCCCTTGCTGCAACCCAGTCCCTCCAGCAACCTTTGAGCGAGATTCCGGCCAAATCCTTAAAATTCTAGCGAAATTCTACAAATTCCGGGCAAACTGGTCTTAACAATCCAAAAATGGCCCGCCGCTAGCCTAAACAAGCCTAAAACATGTCTATAACCCCAAAAATGGTATATTTATGCTATGCGCCTTGCTTATCTAGGGCCCCGACTTTTTAAGCGCCTTGCGCCTAGGCCCAAGGCTCACCATTTGCGCCGTGCGCCTTTGACAACTATGTGATCAACTAATGGATAGTGTTTTAGTATCCACTCTCCCTCCTTTGACTGTTTTATTGACCTTGAATTCAAACAAGACACGCATGTGCAAGATTGTTTGCGAAATTCTGATTGTATATGCAAGTAATTGATAACATAACAGATTAACTTGTTTGGTTGCCACTTTAATCAAACTGAGTATTCAAAACTAACTATTTGACCCTAAATAATAACACATTACCCTTTTACCAACTGAATACACATCCAAAACACTGTGAACAAGTATTGTACTATTGATTGATGTTATTGATTTTTTGTCTATTAAAAATCAAAGATATTATTAAAGCCTTGTATATAACATGGAGGGCTAATGCTAAAATTATGGTACAGAGATGGCAATGGCTTTCGATCTGTAGTTGTCCTTAAATAGAATATTGACTATCTAGTAAGCAGACAAAGCAAGAACATACAAATATAGGCCTTGGTATTACTGTTGGTGAACTTGGTTGCCTTTTGTTTGGCTCATCTGTTATTTTCTCAAATTTTCTTGGAACCATATGGATTATCACCACAGAAAGACTGTAAAAAACCATACAAACATTAAGTTTCATGGCTTGTTACGGGTATCATTTCATACTGAGCAAGCTCCTGGAATCTCTTTGGAAACATAAGCCGACCACCAAAATATTGTTGCAAGAAAAGGATCACATACACTAAGCCTACACAAACCTGGAATGCATAATCTGCAGCTGGTAACCGTTACTTTCGCTCTAAACTTAAGCTTATATCATTAGGAAACCTTGATATAAGAGTTCCATAATTTAAAATGCACTTAATATTCCAACATATATTATGATTACAACATCTAATAACAATGGTTACTAAATGATGATTTTAAACTTATCGCAGTAGTGTCGTTTCAAACAGTGTAGATGTTGTGTATTAGAGGATTTTGGTCAACTATAGGGTATGATTGCCTCCACAATCTCAGCCTCGTTTTATTCCCTATTCTTAGTCATTTACCATGTTTAGTTTATTGTCTTTGCTTTTATAATCCCTTGTATTTTTCCTTTGGATGGAATAGAAAATTACCAAAACCAATATTCTCGATACCATCGCTTTTTTAGATGGTATCAGAGCAGGTCGCAACCAAACGCTAAACCTAACAATGGCTGCCATGAATGCCGAGAAGAACAAGAAAGAAGAAGGCAACGGTACTGCCGTAGATCTCACTTCTCCCACCTTGGGAGCGACTTACCATATTGTGGCGGAGAAACATCTCTGCTGATAGAAGACTGGCATCAGAAACCGCTGCGTTCAAGGCCTTTATGAGGCATGTAACTGGTATTAAACCGATTGTATGTATTTCAGAAGTGATTTAGAATACAAATAAGCCTCTCTGTATATAGGGAGAGACAGGGACTAAAATGAAATAACTATTTACATTAGTAGGTCCCTATACACTTATCATTATACATAACAGGACCCTATACTCTTAACACTCCTTCTCAAGTTGGAGCATAGATATTAATCATGCCCAACTTGCTACATATAAAATCCATCTATGCCTTTCGGAGTGGTTTCATGAAGATGTCTGCAAGTTGAAATTCTGTCTTGACATGAACCGGCTGAATGGATGGAAGATCAGTGCTAGTGCCCATCACACGATCCCTGATAAGGTGACAATCGACTTCTATATGTTTCGTCCTCTCATGAAATACTTGATTCTTGGCTATGTGTATAGTCGATTGACTGTCACAATATAACCTCATCAAGTTATCAGAAACAACCCCGAGTTCTCTGAGAAGACGACGAGTCCATATCATTTCTGATGTAACCTCTGCCATTGCTCTATATTCTAATTCGGCACTTGATCTAGATATTGTGTGTTGCTTCTTACTCTTCCAAGACACCAAATTTCCTCCAACAAACACACAATACCCAGTCGTAGATCTTCGTGAAATGGGACAACCTGCCCAATCAGCATCTGAGAACCCTCATATGCACCCGTCTCCTTTTTATGTAAAGGAACCCACACGACAATGACCCTGATCAGAATATAAGATCCCTAGACCTGGTGTACTCTTGAGATATCGTAACACACGTAGAGCAGCATCCCAGTGTCCAGCGTATGGAGTGGCCATGAACTAACTCAGAATACTAACAGCAAAGGAGATATCTGGTCGTGTAACTGTTAGATAGTTAAGCTTTCCAACTAATCGTCTATATCGTTCAGGATCCTTCATTGGGCTTCCGTCTTCTGGAAGGAGCTTCCCCGTAGGAAGCATCGGAGAATCATCAGGTTTACAACCCAGTAAGCCACACTCGGTCAACATATCAAGGACATATTTCCGTTGAGAGAGAAGTATTCTTTGTGGAGAGCGAGATACCTCTATGCCAAGAAAATACCGAAGTCGACCCAAGTCGCTAATCTGAAATTGAGACTGAAGAAATTGTTTAAGCTCGGTAATCCCGACCTCATCATCTCCTGTAATAATGATGTCATCAACATAGACCACTAAAATAATCCTTCGGCCTTGCCGATGTCTAAAGAATACAGAGTGATCATATGCACTGCGGACCATTCCAAATTCTCCCATAACACTAGAGAACCGACCGAACCACGCTCTAGGGGACTGCTTAAGGCCATATAAAGAACAACGTAATTTGCATACTTTCGAGGCCTCCTCCTTAACGATGAATCCAGGTGGCTGCTCCATATATACCTCCTCCTCAAGAACACCATTAAGGAAAGCGTTCTTGACATCAAGTTGATGGAGCGGCCAATGATGAATGGCAGCAAGGGAAATACAAATACGTACAGATGGCATTTTGGCAACAGGAGAAAAGGTCTCATCATAATCAATGCCATATGCCTGAGAGTAACCTTTAGCAACTAGTCGGGCCTTCAGGCGATGCAAGGAACCATCCGGGTGTAGTTTAACTGTGAACACCCATCAACATCCAACAATACGCTTTCCATAAGGTAATGGTTCAAGATCCCATGTATGATTAGCCCTGAAGGCCCCGATCTCCTCTTCCATAGCCTGTCTCCACCCTGGGTAAGCAAGGGTTGTCATCACATTCTTAGGAATTGGGTAGTAGTCAATAGCAGTAGTATAGGCATGGGATTCAGGTGAGAGGTGGGAATAAGCAACATAATCCTGAATTGGATATCTAGTGGCGTGTCGAGGTTCTTTGTGAAAGGCAATTGGGATGTCAGGAAAGGGTGCACCCGGAGGGTCATAAGCAGGTGTGTCTGGTGTAACAGGAGTAGAATCAGGTGTATCAGGCTCAGGTGGTGGAACTGAGGACGTACCAGGTTGGTCTGGTTGTGAAACATGTGCCTCTGTTGATTTATCCTTATGTCTCCATGCATATGTGAAAATCAACGGGGAGAGCTCTGTCGGTAGGTCAGATGTAGCAGGAATCGGATCGTTAACGACTGAGACCGGAGTTGCAGGTGTAGATGAAATAGGGGATATAGGAACGGTAGGAACAGTGATGGACTCGGGTATAACAGGATCAGGAAACAGGTCAGGCAATGAGACAGAAGACTCAGGAAAATAAGGACAGGACTCGTGAAAAGTGACATCAGCACTAGTAAAGTATCGACGAAAGGTGGGGCTGTAGCACCAATACCCTTTCTGAACATGAGAGTAACCAAGGAAAATGCAACGGATGGCCCGCGGGTCAAGCTTAGTGGCCCCTGGGCGATGATCATGAACATACGCCACACATCCAAAAATTCGGGGTGCGAGGGGAAAAGGAGTTCCTCTAGGATACAAGACAAAAAACGGGGTTTTACCATTAAGGACAGATGAGGGCATGCGATAAATTAGGTGGGCTGCAGTAAGAACAACATCACCCCAAAATCAATGAGGAACAGGAGAATGAATCAGGAGTGTATGAGTAACATCCAACAAATGGCGATTCTTTCGTTCAGCAACACCATTCTGCTAAGATGTATATGCGCATGATGTCTCATGAATGATACCATGGGTTTTAAGATATGTAGAGAAATCAGTGGATAAATATTCTTTTGCATTATCAGTACGGAGAGTTTTGATTGATGTACTAAACTGATTTTGGATATATGAATGAAATCCACGAAAGATCGAATTGACTTCACTACGAGATTTTAACAAATAAACCCAAGTAGTACGAAAAAAATCATCGATGAAAGTAACAAAGTACTCAAAAACTAGAGGGTTTTGACAGGGGAAGGGCCCCAAACATCAGAATGCACAAGTTCAAACAAATGACAGTCTTTACTGGACACTTTTGGAGGATAGGGACGTCGGGTATGTTTACCAAGCTGACACGACTCACAATGAAAATTATCTGGAACAGAAAAGTCCGGTCTCATCTGCCTTAGAACTGTTGCAGAGGGATGGCCTAACTGACAGTGAGCATCCCTGATATTGGAATCACATATATTTGCTTTGGGGTGTGACAATGGAGACAAACGGTAGAGACCTCCTGATTCAAAACCGGTGCCAATCACCTGTTTTGTTCCTAGTTCCTTAAACACACAATGGGTAGGATAAAACATTACTTTACAGTTATTTTGTTTAGTAGTTTGACTAACGGAGCATAGGCTGGTAGGAAACTTAGGAACAAATAGGACTGAAGACAGGTTTAGGGTGTTTGAGTTACCAATAGACCCGATGCCTCGAACGAGGCATGATGAACCATCAGCAAGTTGAACAGGTCGGTGAGAAGTATCATGTAGGCTAGTTAAAATAGCTTGATTCCCGGACATGTGATGGGTGGCTCCAGAGTCAATCACCCACGATGAGTCAAGGCTAGAAAACGTACCTGGGTATGCCGAGTTGGTTTAAGGACTAGGTGATAAAGAGGCAAGCAACCGTCGGAGCAAATCATACTCCTCCTCGGTGACTGTAAAGGTGTGAGCCGCACTCTTTCGGTCTCCCATTTCCAATAAAAGGTAACTCAAGAACCACAACGAGACACGAGACAGGAGGTTCTGGCAAAATTCAGGAACAGGAACAAGAACAAGACAGAAAACAAGTAGCAACTGGTACTTGGCTTCCACAAGGAGCAAGTCAAATTCGAGACAGGAATAGAGGTGTTCTTCAAAGGATAACAATATGGAAACCGGAACAAGAGCCACAAACAAAACAAGAGTACAAAATGACGTGACTGTTAATCTTGCAGATTCTCGACAATAAACAGGAACAGAATCATGGTAAAAAAATGCGATAAAACGGTTGTAAACGTGGTAAAGTGTACTTCAGGAGTTCCGGGAACAGAAAACAGTACTTCGGGTGTTTTGGGGACAGAAAACAGAACATGCAAATTGATCCGGTCAGGTTACGGTGACGGCAGGCGGCGGATGGTGGCGGAAATGGTTGGGTTTTGTTCGGAATTTCAAGGAGAGTACAATGGTACAGGAGGTGAGACCTCACTTGCTGGAAAATGGCCGGGATCTGACAAGTACGCAGCGGCGAGTGGCGGCGCGTCGGGTGGAGGTACGGGGTCGGGTTTCAGGGTTTGCTAATCGGAGGGTTCTGAGAACGATGCTGGTGGCGGTGAGACGCAATAGTCTCTCGAAAAAGGATTCTCGAACCGGAGCAGGGGGCGTTGGTGAGAACCAGTAACCGGAGTGCAAAATGTACCAAGTCTGGAGCAGGGCTGGTGACCGGAATAGTGACGGGATGGAAATGGGATACCGGATCTAGCGCCGTATCTTTGATACCATGTAACTGGTATTAAACCGATTGTATGTATTTCAGAAGTGATTTAGAATACAAATAAGCATCTCTATATATAGGGAGAGACATCAACTAAAATGAAATAACTATTTACATAAGTAGGTCCCTATACACTTATCATTATACATAACAGGTCCTTATACTCTTAACAAGGCATGATGGAATGCATAATCAGCCGCCAAAACATTGTACGTGCTGTGGGAGAGATGGTCACAACCGAAATGGGTGCTTCAAACGAATCAGGTACCCGGTTTGGTGGCCGGGAAAAACGAAAGAAAAGAAGGGGAAACCAAAGACTGCATGTATTGAAACCGAGTCAAGTCCTATATCCGGACTGAGCAATGATCAATATCAAGTTTTTTTTAAAACTTTTTAGGGATTCTAACAACGTCACCAAAGAAGATTTTTTTCCTTTTGCTAACAAGGCTGGTAAGATGAATGGGGACGAGGAATGGGTGTTGGATTCGGGTGCCACCGAACATATAACCCATAGAACCGACCACCTTGAAAACAAATTGAGAAACCCTTATGAAGCTCATGTTCTCATACCAAATGGTAAGGCCATTCCCGTTAAGGGAAGAGGCAATTACATCTTACCGGGAGGAATTAAAGGGGTTCTTTATGTTCCAAAGTTCAATTGTAATCTTTTATTTGTTAACCGTTTGGCCAATGATCTTCAATGTGCGGTAACCTTCTTCCCCGATTTTTGTGTCATGCAGGGGTTGAAGTCGAGGAACTTGATTGATGCAGGTAAATGCAAAGGAGGGTTGTACCGAATGGGGATGATTGGCGAAGATAGAAAAGCCATGATGACTACGGTTGACACATGGCATAAGAGAATGGGGATGATGGGGTTTTTCTCATAAAACATAAAAACGATGCTAGCAAATGTCTTATGGATTTTCACAAAATGGTTGAAGTTCAATTTGGAAAACCCGTTAAAAGGATTCGATGTGACAATGGTGGTGAGTTCTCCTCACACGCCATGATCGACTTCTACACAACATAGAGTATTACTCGAAACGACTTGCCCACATACACCCCAACAAAACGGGGTCGTTGAAAGAAAGCATAGACATCTACTTGAAACGGCTCGGGCCCTAAGGTTTGAAGCAAAACTCCCTAAGAAATTTTGGGGAGAATGCATCTTGACGGCCGCATATATTATTAATCGTTTACCCTCAGAAGTCATTGAAAATAAAATCCCCTACAAAATATTTTTTGGTAAAACACCGAATTATGATCACATGAGAATTTTTGGCTCTCTTGTTTATTTCAGAAACAAGATACGAGAGCGGACAAATTTGAAATGAGGGGGAGGCCCGGGGTGTTCTTGGGATACCCGCCTGGAACGAAAGGATATAAGGTGTATGACATGCAAAGTGCTAAAATTATTATAAGTAAGAGATGTGAAATTTTGTGAAGGGAATTATCCCTTTGCTACTGTTGTCTTGGACAAGAATGACACAGGTGACATTTTTCAACTTCCAAATACACCAGCACAAATATTAGACGATGAAGACATTGGGCCCAACAATACAGCCCAAGAAACCAAACAGCACGTTGATGAGTGCCAAGCCGAAGGCTTGAATGAAGGCCCAATCATTAATGAAGGAACCGAGAATTTGGATTCTGGCCCAACTCTTGGAGATGACACAAATTATGGCCCAACAACAGAAACAAACAGCTCCAATAATGAGTCAATTAATCCCGAGCCCAGTCAAACCGATGGAGTGATTCAAAATGAAAACATTAGCACCAGAAGCAGAAGATATAAGTCACAACCAAAGCATCTTAATGACTTCATCGTAACGCTTCCCCCTTCGGTCGACCATACTCAACCCGCACCCAGTCAAGAAAGCTCGACGGTACACCCTATTGCTAATTTTATTTCTTATAATAATTTCAGTCATACTCACAAGTGTTTTTTAGCGGTCATTACTTCGAACAATGAGCCAAAATGTTTTAATGAAGCTATCAAGGATGAGAAATGGAAAGAAGCCATGAAGAAAGAAATTCAGGCCCTTGAAGAAAATGGAACATGGACGTTAGAAACTTTGCCAAACGGGAAACGGGCCATAGACTCTAAATGGGTCTATAAAATAAAGTATAAACCCAATGAAGAAGTCGAAAGATATAAAGCTCGTCTCGTTGCCAAGGGGTACACCCAAATGGAGGGGGTGGATTTTCATGACACTTTTGCCCCCGTGGCAAAATTGGTCACTGTTAGAACTCTTCTAGCGGTTGCCGGTAAAAGGAATTGGATTATTCACCAACTTGACGTGAATAATGACTTTTTGCATAGAGATTTGGAGGAAGAAGTGTACATGAAAATACCTCAAGGCTTCTCCAAACAAAATGAGACACGAGTATGCCGCCTTCGTAAATCCCTCTACGGTTTGAAGCAAGCGTCACGCAACTGGTACCAAAAATTTACTAGTGCCCTTCGTGGGCTTAAGTTTTATCAATCAAAGGCAGATTACTCACTTTTCACATACAAGGAAGGAGATGTTTTTGTTGCAGCTCTTATCTACGTGGATGATGTGATTATAGTGGGAAATGATTCCATGAAAATACAACAAACCAAAAGGCATCTTGATAAAGAATTCAGCATCAAAGATCTTGGCCCATTGAAGTATTTTATCGGAATTGAGGTGGCGAGAACATCCGATGGTTTAGTCTTGAGTCAAAGAAAATATACTCTAGACATATTGGAAGATAGTGGCATGAAAGGCTGTCGACCAAGTGCCTTCCCCATTGAGCAAAACCTAAAACTAACTAAAGGAGAAAACGAACCTCAGGTGGATGCAAATCAATACCGACGTTTAGTCGGGCGACTGTTATACTTGCAAGCCACAAGACCGGACATTGCATACACCGTAAATGTCTTAAGCCAATTTGTAGCTGATCCTCGCCAAAACCACATGGAAGCAGCGATGTGTGTCCTACGATACCTAAAAGCCACTCCGGGTCAAGGTATCATTCTTCCACGAGATGGAGGGACCATTTTGACTGGCTTGGATGTCCCTATACTAGGCGGTCCAGAACAGGGTATCTACTCCTCTTGAGGGGAGCACCAATCTCGTGGAGAACAAAGAAACAATTTGTTGTATCCCGCTCCTCGACATAAGCAGAATATAGAGCCATGGCCTCTACTGTCAGCGAAATATTATGGATGTGGTGGCTTCTCAAGAAGTTGGAAATAAACCTTACGGCCCCTACACAGCTGTTTTGTGATAATCAAGCTGCTCGCCACGTTGCAAACAATCCCGTTTTTCACGAGCGAACCAAACATGTTGAAATGGATTGCTACTTCGTTTGAGAAAGAGTAGAATCTCCAGAAATCAAGCCTATGTATATTGACACCAAAATGCAGATTGCGGACCTTTTCACAAAAGGCTTAGGAGCTCAACAACTTTGATCTCCTCTTGTCAAGTTGGGCATGAAAATTTTACATGCTCCACTTGAGGGGGAGTAAAGGATTTTGGTAAAATATAGTGCATTATTGCCTCCACAGTCTCAGCCTCGTTTTATTCCCTATTCTTAGTCATTTACCATGTTTAGTTTATTGTCTTTGCTTTTATAATCCCTTGTATTTTTCCTTTGGATGGAATAGAAAATTACCAAAACCAATATTCTCGATGCCATCGTTTTTTTACCAAAAACCAAAGGAAGGAAGATTTTATGCTTGCGCAATTTTCTAATTTCTAAACTGCACATACACACAATAATCAAGGAAGATACATGCATATATGTTACCTCCAATCAGGTAAAGTAATTGCGGTTTGATTTGGATGTCAAATCTTGCCTTCCAAAACTATTCTATTCTTTAAGCTTGAGATCTAGTTAATATACTTCACAAATTTTCCTCTGAGAATATCAAAATTCACACCAATAATCAAGTGTTAACAAGTTTCTAACCTATATATATATATATATATATATATATATATATATATATCCCTGAACAACGAAGTATATAACTATATATAATCATTAACAACTAATTTGAGCATCAATAGGCACAACTAGTGAGAGGAAACCCTAAATACACAAAATTATGCATCCAGATATACAAACGATGCACTAATTCAAAAATTGTTGATATAGTAACCCTAGAAGAACGATCGTTACCAATCAAATTGGAACACGAACACACAGGTATTCACAAATTAGGTTCGAACTATAACCCTAGAAAAATCATGTTCTTATTCATACATGTGATTTGTGTCGATTACGCCGCCAAATTCAGTTCACAATCAACAAAGTTTAATTGAATTAGTGGTCAACAAACATCAACGAGAATGATGAGATCAGAAACTTGTGATTTAGCAAAGAAATCGAAAAAATTAACACGAGGAAAGAAATATTCTATAAATAGAAATCAAAACCTGAAATATGAAGAAGAAACCCCTAACGGAGCCTAGAGATCGATGTTGTCACTTGTGCAGGTGTGAAGAAGACGAACGCTCCTAGGTGTTGAGATGAATCGCTTCATAGAATCAGACCTTTGAATTAGCAGAGAAGACAAAATTTGATGAAAGCTCTTAGGCCTACGAGCTCCACGATCATAAGAAACCCCCCAATATGTGATTTGCCCCCTTTCCTTTTGCATAAGAAACCCCCAAAAGAAAAGAGGGAAAAAAGGGAAGAATGGCGGGAAGTTAAAACTACTGCGTCTGCTCCAAAAGAAAGTTACAAATACATTTAGTAAATATCATAACTAATAATTTTAATTTTGTCTTTGTCGGAAAATCGTTGGAAACGATAAACATTTCCGACAAAATTCCGACAACACTTAAATTTATATTAATTTTTTTTATTAAATTAATAAATTTTGTTTATTAATAATTTTGATAAATAATTTAAGTAACAATTTCACTATTTGTGGGAAAAACGTCAGACATTTCCGACAAATTTCCAACTAACCTTTTTTTACATTTAATTTATTAATATATAAATGGAGTAGTTGTAGGCAAGTTGTCAGAAAAAGCTTATAGTTAGCGACAGAATCATGACAAACAAAATTTATATAGCTATGTTATTTAGTCGTTGGAAAGTCGTCACTAAGTTGTGGGAAACTTCTCTCGTCAGTATTTTGTCAAAAAATTTGTGAGAAAATTTTCACTTTTCTAGTAGTGTCTCTTTTCTCACTAAACCATGAGACTCATCTCACCTAAAACCATCCTAACGATACATCATAAACGGGAACCCGGTCATCATCAAGATCATTACGTATTCCCTCTCTATGGTTACTGGATTATCAGGTACACATATTTATCACTTGTTTTCCATTACATGTTAAAGAATTGATCAACACCAACCGGTGGCAAACAATGATCTATGACTCAAATCCAACCTAGGCACAAAAACTCCGAAACAACTACAGTAACACTTTCAGTCCTTTTCACTCGTTTGAGAAATAGATTCATTTAACACCAAAAAAAAGTGTTGGAAAACAATGATTTGAAATGAAAATAATCAAACCATAATTTTGTTCATGATAAAATTATTTAACATGTGGTATTATTTGCTTAATAGTAGTTGATCATATGCCACATACAAATTCCAATAACACTCAAGTCAATAATCAAGTCCAAGATCAAACAAGTCATTGAGTATACTTGCATAATTAAGATCAAGCCACTAAGTATACACATACTACAAGATTATGTCATCAAGTTATCAATTATGTCAAGACATCAAGATAAGTTGAAAAAATCAATATGAAACGGACATGTGCTACAAATGATTAATGTTAATTTAATATCGGTATGAAGACTAACATGAAGTCAACACAAAACGAGTAAATGAAGATAATCAAGTTTTGATGACGAAGTCAACAAGAACCAGACACACTCAATTAAGACAACGAACGAAAACAGTAATATGATGATTAAATGAGAAAGAACAAAATGATTAAAAAGGTTTTCTATATATTTTTGAAGAATTATAAAAACATAATTTTTATAAAACAAAAGTCGTTTCCTTAAAACATTTTATAAAACTTGGTAAAGTTTTATAAAATTCAAATCTTTATAAAATATGTGTCGGTTATACTTTTGAATTTCAAATTTGAATTTGAATGTTGATTCAAGTAGATGAATCTTCTATGTGTGGTAAAATCCTAGCATGGTTCCACATAAAAGACACAACTCTACTAAAAATGGAATAAAGCCAAAACAAATATGGAAGGCGTTGGAACCGGGTCAAACGAACTTTGAAACAAATATGGATTTTTGGTTTAGGGTTCGAGCTGGTTCCCGTTGTTTCTCTCATGTTCCCCTTTTTTGTTGTTCCCTTTGAACCACTCTCTCCCTATATATATATATATGTGTGTGTGTGTGTGTGTATGTAAGGCATGTTCTTTTGAGAACCAACCATATATTGAGAGCCGAAAGAGCTGTACAAAACGTGTACATATTGCTTCAGTGAAAAAAGTAAAATTGAACAACAATGTTTTATTTATCTCTTTCCACTCTTAGTTTGAGTTTATTTCCTCTCCTCGGAATTTTTTTTAAAGTATAAAAATATGCATATATGCATGCATTTGTGCATATATGCATTTAAACAAACGACTATAATACTATTTTTTTTTAAACCAAACCTTAAACATATTGAAATCTGCATGAATTCTAGTCAATTTATATATTAAATAGTCCAAAATTCATGTGGTTATCACGATTCTCAGTATAATATTGATTCTCAAAAGAACACCACCCTATGTGTGTATATATATATATATATATATATATATGTATATAGGGTGCGGTTCAAATGAAAACCATCACCTTATGTGAAAATCAAAGAAAACCAATCATATAATTTATAAATATTTTTTTTCTTTTAATTGTTAAAAATGTATTTTGTAACTAACCAACTTTCGGGTTTACCTTATAATATATTATTTATATTATAGGGGGAGTTTATAAACAAAATAAAAGTTTGAGGTTAGTTGGAAAAGTGAAGTTTTTTTTAGTTTGGGTGAAAATGGTCAGATTTGAAAGTCCAGGGGCTATTTGGTAACTTTCTAAAAATCAGATTTTTTAAAGTGGGGATTTCTCACAAACACCTTGGTGGCGTTTGTGTGTGTCGTGGGTTTCAAGGAGAAAAGAGGAGAAGGAGCTTCAAGCTCAAATCTGGAACTTGGAGCATGAAATTAAAGGTTTTGATCCACATAATTCCTTCAACACATCATGTAAGATCTCTTTCTACTTGAATCCACCATCTATGGTGTTCTTGGTTGGTTTTTGTAAAAATCAAGTTAAGGGCTGAATTGGTGGTTGATTATGGTTAGTAACTTTTTTTAAAGTTAAAACCTAGCTTGATTAGTGTTAAAGAGTGGTTAATAACACCCTTTTAACACCTAATCCAAGAATCATTAAGTTAGGGTTCTTGAGGGTGATTTTGGGGTTTTGTAATTAGAGATGTTTAATTGATGGATTGAGGGTTGGTAAGTGTTTATGGTGGTAATAGACACTTTAATTGATAAGAAACCTCAATCAATTTGATAATTTGGAAATTAGGGTTCTTGAGAACCTAATTTGGGGGTTTTATATCTGGAAGTGTTCAAATGGTGAGTTAAGATTGGATAAGTGTTTATGGTGTAATATAAACACATTCTCAAGTATAAAACTCAATTGAATTGGTGATTTATGAATTAGATGAAATTGTAGAAATTGGGTGAAAACCTTAAACGGGTCAAAATGGGTAGAATTGGATTATCAATGGTTAAAAGCTTGTATGAGGCTTAGTAACCAAGTTTAGATGTTAGTAAAGATCATAAGATCTTGGGTGGGAGTTAAACTTCAATTGGTGAATGTATTAGAGTAAATTAGATTACTAAAACATGTGAAAATGTTTAGGTGTTCAAGACATTGAAGGTGTTAGCTTTGAAGACGAATTGGAATCTTCATTGGGAAAGGTAAGTGCTTTATACTTACTTAGTAGTAGATAAGTAGTGGTTATATGTAAGTAGATATATTGTTGTTTCTATTTATATGTTGTATGCTGATTTTGACTCATGTGGTAATTGGTCAAAGTAAAGTATGAATGTGGTAGGATTTTTGTAGTTGACATAATGAGGAAATTAGTCAAACTAATGAATGACACTTAGTAGAAGTGGTGTAGTTGAACTATGTGGGATATAGTCAAACTAAACGTGGTAAACTGGTGTAGTTGACTATTGTAGAATATAGTCAAACTAAAACATACAATGTGGTGATTTGTTGTAAATTGACTTAGGGTTGTATAAGTCAAACCATTTGTGGATAAATGGTGAAATTGATATAAAATTGACTTAGTGTGATATAAGTCAAACCATTGTGGATAATGGTGAAATTGGTGTAATTAGACCATGGGGTTAATAGTCAAACTTGAATGTGCAAATGTGGTAAATAGGTGTAATTAGACTATGTGGTTAATAGTCAAACTTAAATGTGCAAATGTGGTAAATATGTGAAATTAGACTATGTGGTTAATAATCAAACTTGATTGTGCAAATGTGGTAAATAGATGTAAATTGACTTATGTGGTTATTGATCAAACTAATGGGTGATATGTGGTTAAATGGTGTAAATGAATCAATGTGGTCAAGAGTCAACTAAAATGTATAATTTGGTAACATTAGACTAAAATTGACCTAATGTGATGAAAGTCAACCGTTAGTAGTAAAACGGTAAATTGGTTGATTACATGAAGTGTGGATACTTCATGGAGGTGTAACGTGAAGTGTGGATACTTCACGGGTGGTAGTGAAGTCAAGTACTTCATGGGTGGAAGTGAAGTCAAGTACTTCACTGGTGACATGAAGTGTGGATACTTCATGGGTCGGCATGGAGTCAAATACTCCATGCGGAAAAGCGAGTGGTGGTTCTCGCAATAGACATGTGGATATGTCAAATTGATAAATGGTGAAATGTTAGGACTTGTATGAGTCAATACATGTCTTAGATATAGGTCGTTGTATGCCTAAACGATTAATTGATTGAACTTGAAGATTAACCAATTCAAGGGTAGAAAACGAGTAGTGGTGCTCGGGTTTGGGAGTGGATAACTAACCAATTCATGTTAGTAGATGTGGGTGATCATATATGTAGTTAAAACATGTGTTTATGATGGTTAATAGCTTGAAAATGCAATCGGGTCAGTTGACGGGGGGCTGCACCGGTTGAAAATCAAATTTGGGGCATGTAAGACCTGATGCCAGCACATCATACGCTCGGAGGGTGCACAATACGTCGGAGCGTATGATACGCCCATTTGGGTCCGGTAGACGCTGGAATTTTCGGGTTTTTGGGGTTTTGGCCTGTCGTTGTTGTAGGGACTTGTGGGAGGTCCCTAGGGCTACTTATCTTTACTAACCATGTTCAAATTGATGTTTTGAATGTAGGGAAATCTCCGGAGTGATCTCGAGTCTCGCATCATGTGGATTGGATTCTCGTGGTCATGTTTTGTAATTGGTTTTTGTATCTATTCTCGTATGGAGTCTTTACAAACTAATTGGGATTATCACAAATTGTGGTTAACTTGTTGGTGATCTTTGTTTAAACTAATTTGTGGAAATCATGTTATACTAATTCGTGTTTGTGAATCTTAACGTGTGGATATGTTATATTTTGTCTGGACCTAACTTTCGTGTTGTTTTAAAAGGTTTAAATTGGTTGGATTTTTGGGTGTTACATATTTAAGTATCTATTACATATTTAAGTATATATTACATATATGTTGAACATAAATATAGGAATGAGGAGTGTTACGTATATGTAACATTATGTCAACAGAAAACAGAATGAGAAATTGTTACACATACGTAACACTATGTTATGGTTTTTATTTGATCACTACCCATATATATTTATTTATATACATATATAAATTATAATTTATAAATTATGTGATTGGTTTCATAGGTTTTCTTTGGTTTTTGGTTTTCACATAACTTTATAGTTTTCATTTGATCCCTCCCATATATATATATATATATATATATATATATATATATATGGTTAGGTTCAAATGAGAACTAATAAATACTTAAGAACTCGCAAGAATTTGTTTAAAAAACCAATAAAAACCATTTTTTTTGTTTTCAATATCTTTATTATTAAAATATAACATAAAAATGATTTATCTCTCCAATTAATTCATCAATTTTCTCTAAATTATCCTTAAAAAAATTTATATACATGTGTAAATGGTAAACACTTACACATGTGTAAGTGGTACACTTACACATGTGTAAGTGGTAAACTTACACAAGTGTATATATTTTTTAATATATGAAGTCATGTAAATTTATATATATATATATATATATTCATTTTTTATGTTGTATTATAACAATAAAGATAGTAAAAACAAAAAAAAATGGTTTTGATTGATTTTTTAACGAGTTCTCGCGAGTTCTCAAAATATTTAAAAGTTCTCAAATGATCTATATATATATATATATATAGAGAGAGAGAGAGAGTGGATAATATGAAAACCCTGTGTTACATATGTACCAATTTAAAAAATAGGTAAAATCATTTTTTGATTTTTGGCATAGTTTCTATATCTAATTTAATCACTTTTGGTAAAAAAAAAACGGCGAGTGATTTTTTTTATAAAATTTTTTAAACATTTTTTACGTACGTAACATCCCTGTGTTACATATGTAACATGCTGACATATATATATATACACTGATTTTTTTATTTTTTTCAACATTTAAAAAAAATTAGTCGGCGTTTTTTTTTATTTTTTTGCATTTCTGGTGACGAAATTCTATATAAAAACACCATAAAAAAAAAGTTACGAATGAGTTTCGTGGATTTCCTCATCTCAAGTAGGTTTTCAATTTATCTTTCCCATATATATATATATATATATATATATAAGAGAAAGAAATGTTTAAATACAAAAAGATTTTATCATACAAAGTGTAGGAATGATTCTGGATAATTGATGTAGGGAATCAAGTGTTAAGTGTGCTTAGTCAACTTTTTTCTTTGCGTGAAAAGAGTCTGAAGGGGCAAAGTTGGAATAGCCTACCATTGTTGACTTATTTCAAGTTATCCCATTTTTTTAAATACATATAACTTTTTTATACGACATTATATTTTTAAAAAATTACATGATAAAATCGAGCATTTTATTCTCTTTAATTTGACTATAGTCTTGCTATACTTTTAGTAGAAAAAAAAGCAACTTTTTAAAGAAATTGTCAATGTGATGTGCGTATAACATGCACGATTATAAAACATGTGTAATTATCATTTTAAAACATGTGTTATTATCATTTTAAAACATGTTTTATTACAAAACATGCGTCATTATCACTTTTAAAATGCGTTATTATCATTTTAACACATTTGTTATTATAAAGTATGCGTAATTATTAAAATTTGTTGAGTTATTATTACGATGCGGACAACGTCACACCCCAGTCCCATGTACTGGTTAGAGGTGACGCATGGTACAGAACATAAAGCGGAAACTAAAACTTTGTTTTTTATTACATAATTTTAAATATTGTTTACATTATGGAATCAAAAGTTACATCATGTTTCATCATTGTTCCTAACCAGGAACATAACATTCTGGGACTTATAGTTTCCTGACATGCCCATCATCTGGTTCATTTCATCATCATGTTCTAGTCCTGGAATGCCCCATCTATTGTCTACTTGTGATGTGCTAAAAAACAGTTTAAAAAAAATGGGTCAACATAAAGTTGGTGAATTCATAAACAAATTAGTTTATAAAATGGGCCGTCAAGGTATCCTGAACACAGTCATGGAGTGCCCCTCCCATAAGACAACTATGAGGAATCAAATCACAATATATATATAACCAAAGACTGTTCCACGGGTCCTGTCCAACATGTCGTTACACGGGTCATGTGAAACACAATAAGCGCTTAGAATGTGTTATATATAAACAATCGGTGTAATCGTTTCAAGATACCCAAAATGTTTTTCATAAATGAACCATGCTTAAAAATGGAGTATAACAGAGCCATGGTTATTTTAAATACATCATAGTTTAAGAACTCACCTCAGCAGTACTTCGGCTTATCGTATCTGAAATATGGCAAACACCTAGGACAAAGCCCTAGATTTATAATGACATTGCTTAATCATATGATCCTAGCTTAATGGTAATTAACCAAGCCTTAAATAGTAGGACGGGACCTTACCTCACTATCTACGACAATTTGAAGGCGAAATGCTAGAAATCGGACTTTCGTACGTGGACCGGGGCTCGGGATCGGATCTCTAGAAGTTGTGTGTGTGTTTTGAGGTGTGTGAAATGAGCAAATTGGCATTAGATCGTCGACCTATTTATAGGGCAAACTTTGAGGTCGTAATGGACCGTCACCAGGGGTGACGGTCCGTCACCCAACTTGTGGCGGCTTACGTGGTGACGGTCCGTCACGGGTCTGAGTCAGTTGCCACGCGTAGGCTTCCGGTTAGGCGGCTTAACATTGAGGCGTAACGGACCGTTATCCACCGTGACGGTCCGTCATGGATGTCAGCGTGTCGGAAACCCTAAACCGGCTTCGGTATTTGCGGCACAGACTGTCATGATGCGTGACGGTCCGTCATGGTGCGTAACGGGCCGTTATATATGGTGACGATCCTTTACAGGCTAATTTTCCAAAATTTTCACTTTTGACCCTTGTACTTTCAACTATACTCTTGTTGGTCCTTTAGCTTCAAATTATTAGTAACTTCAGTCCTTTATTTACTTGGGAATTGGTGTTACAAACATTTTTACCCCTTCGCCCACGGATACGTGTTACATCCCGGTGGCTTCATATCCTTTGTACGCTTTTTCCCTTTTGTACAATAACCGGCCCATATATATACATATATACATATACACTATCTAATAAATGACTAACTAAGAGGACACTTGTCAAATTTCTAGGCCTCCTCATTCTCATTTAACCGCCTCTCTCTCCTATTAATAATCAACTCCACTATTTTAGACAACTAAATTAATTATTTGTTATAATTTTTATTTACAGATTTTTGAATTTAAAGTTGTGTTTATTATTAATTAAATTGTTCAATCATATATTTATGAATTCTATAAACTAAAAACAAATTTATAGCAAGTTGGATCCAAATAAAAAACCTTTAATTATATATCTACATATTCAAAGATCTATTATTTGTTATGATTTGTTAGATCTCACGGTATTTTTGCATATAATTATAGCCAAAAGTTTTCAAGGAACTACAAGTTTGAGAACTAGATCGAACAACTCTTGCCGGAATGGAGAGATAAGTTTCTGTCTTACAAATAACTCAAGAAACGGTTGAAGCTAATCAACACACACAAGAAATCCGATGATGTTTGGGCTAAAAGACCAAGATTGTTCGACGCCATCGGTGGTGCTGGAGATTGGACGATGGTTGACGGTGGAGTTGGTTATGGTAATAAATCCTTTCTACAATTTGCCTAAGATCATTCCCTGTGTTTTTGAAGCTTTCATGCAAAATAATGAACCACGCCTTTGTTCCCGTCATATGATTATAGCACGCGGAGTCTAAGAACCATATATATTTCTTTTCTTATTTTCCAATTTCAGGATGGGCCATGAGAAGGAGGTCTTCTTCATCAAATTCTGTATAATCACCGATCTTTCGCCTTGTGGACATTCGTATTGGAAGCGTCCCACTTGATGGCATTTATGATATTCAACTGCTGACTTATCCAAATGTGTTTTGCGGTTTCCTTCTTAGTAATTGTCTTCAATATCTGTTTGTCGATAGATAATTTCAAGCTTTCAAACTCTTGAGTCTCATTGTCTCCAATTGTGTCTTATGTGTGGCCGTCATCATCTCTCCTTCTCTGGGTTCTCGATACCCCGATTACAGACCAATATTCCTTCGATCAAAGCAGATTTTCCATGGCCAAACTCTAGTGGTCATAATCGCCATCAAAACGAGGCACACAGGGAGTTTGAAAACCGACTCCTTCCGCCATTTACTCTCTCTCTTCGAATACCAGGTATGTGTTCTTAAAGTTCAAGGATATCAAAGATTCTCACAAAACTGATGATATTATTGAATGATATGTTAGAGCTAATCACCATCATGATCATGATCATCATGACAGCGGGTAAGCAAAGTGGCTTACTTATGGTGAACTTGATTTGGTTGTCTGAAGAAAACATATATATAGATCTGTTTTGGGTTTGTATGAATCAGGTCATCATTTGTGGGGAAAGATGGGAAGATATACCATAGCCATGATGGTTTGGCACCATTCACATGAACCCATTTACTCTCCGGGCTTCTTTAGCAGAAGAGCACCTCCACTTGTTACCAGGGATTTCAATGAAAGAGCTTTCACCATTGGTATTGGTGGCCCTGTTGGTACCGGGTAAACTTCTCCTTTTTCACCATTAATAGTTGCTTCTTTAGACACTAAAAAAAGCACTCCTAGGCCTAAATGTAGATCTAAGCCCTAGAGGCAAAACCTAAAAAGTAAGTAGCCACCACCCCACCTACGGCTAAAGGTAACCTAAGTGAAGTCGGTACAAGGCCCCGCTGAATACGCGTCTCCAAGAACTTCTATCACTAATCGTATCCTCCGAGAGGTGCTAATATGTTTGTCCCATTTCAATTTTAAGAGCATTAGTTTATATAGTTTTTTACACTACTACTATTTGACTAACAAAGTATTTTTTTATTATAATAAGTTAATTAAATTTTTTGTAAATAATTTGCGTTTTTTTTACCATGCCCTCACTTTTTTTGCCCCTTGAGCCTAAGCCCTAGGCGAAGCCTATGCCCCTTGAGTGCGCCTTTGACAACTATGATAAAACATAATAAATGTAAAAAGTGGTGGTGATGTGAAAATGCAAGGATATGCAAGAGCGTTTGTAGCGTTGGAGAGAAAATGGATGTTTTTGAAGGATGAGTGGAAATTTGACGTGACAACTTACTATCCTCGTTTGTGGGTGTTTCTGAGGTTTTGGGTTGGAGATGGTCTAAGGGATTATAGATTATATCAATGTTCTAAGGAACAATTTTATGTTATATATGTTGTCCTGATTGACTGACTGATTCTACTGCTGCAATTTGTATATTTTTTTCATGTCACTTTACATACTTTTCAATATTGTTTTTGTTTTCCTAATTAACTTGTCACTTGACAATGCAGAAAAACAGCTTTGATGCTGGCACTCTGTAGATTTTTGCGCGATAAATACAGCCTTGCTGCGGTATGTAGTGACAAATTCTATCATCTATCTTCATTATATCTTATATAGTCATTAATGGTTCTTTTGTTTTTTTTTCCAATTATTAAGGTTACAAATGATATATTTACAAAAGAGGATGGTGAGTTTTTAGTTAAAAACGGAGCGCTCCCAGAGGAAAGGATACGCGCTGTGGAGACAGGTGGCTGCCCGCACGCTGCAATTAGGGAAGATATTAGCATTAATCTTGGCCCACTTGAGGAGCTTTCTAATTTGTATAAAGCAGATATACTTCTTTGTGAATCTGGAGGAGGTAATGAAGGCCCTGATTATCTGATTATTGTGATTTGAACTGGCGGTAATCAGTTTTTTTTTATGTTTAAAGCAGTGATAATCAGTTTTATATCCCATTTTAAAGAAAAAAACAAAGATTACTTATTTACCATTTTTAATCCCATTTTCATTGTTAATAATTCTTGAACAATGTATTAGAAGAAAATATTTATATAGTTGAAAGCTATGTTGTCAAAAGCCCACAAGGCGCGCGCCTAGGCTTCCAGGCGCAGCCCAGCGCAGCTTTGTCAACTCGCTTCAAAAGCCCTATTTTCAGTCTCTTAGGCGTATTTTCAGGCCTTGTTCCAGCCAAGGCTAAAAATCTTATGAATAAGTCTGAAACAAAACAATTACACAGCCCTAAACAAGCTTGAGAATCAACCTTGAAACAACCTATGTCTAAAACCCCTAAAAATGGTGTTTTTAAATTATACGCCTCGCTTTTTAAGCGCCTAGTCTCTGGGCGAGGCCTATGTGGCGCATAGTATGCGCCTTGACAACATAGGTTGAAAGAATATATTGTCAAACCGTATATAAGATTATCCTTTATGGTTATTTTATCTACTTGTCGTGTAAATAATCAAGATTTGCCAAACACTATCAACCTGTTATCGATCATTACAACATCCATAAACTGATTATTTGACTGTGATTTCAAACACACATCCAAAACTCCTTTAGAATCAAGAACTCCCTTTCAGTTCATAGAGCATAATTTTGTTATTTTTATTTAATTTTTGTGGGTGCAGATAATCTAGCTGCGAATTTCAGTAGGGAACTGGCTGATTACATAATCTATATCATAGATGTTTCTGGTGGTGATAAAATTCCAAGAAAAGGAGGGCCTGGCATAACACAAGCTGACCTTCTTGTGTGTATCTTGATTTTTATAGCATTAAACATCATAAAAATACACACACACACACACACACACATATATATATATATATATAGGGTAAGGATTATTTGTTAACCCACTGTTATTGTGTTATCCAATTAACTTCGCCAAAATCAATTCAAATCATAATTTTTTAATAACATTATTACACTAATACTACGTGATGTTCTTTTTTGTATTTTTGTAAATTAGCAAGTGTAAGTGGAGTTTGCACCGTTGTAAAATTAAATTTACACCGGCGCAAACTTCCCTTACACTTGCGAATTTACAAAAATGCAAAAAAGAACATGACGTTGTATTGGTGTAATAATGTTATTAAAAAAATGATTTGGATTGATTTTGGCGAAGTTAATAGGGTTAACAGAGGGTTATTATAAGATCCCAATCCTATATATACATATATATATGTATATATATAAATTAAATTTGAAAATGTTGAAAAACATCTGATATTTATTTCTGTGTGTTTACTTTCAGGTTATAAACAAGACCGATCTTGCAGCAGCAGTCGGTGCTGATTTGGCAGTCATGGAGCGCGATGCACTTCGTATGCGGGATGGTGGCCCATTTGTATTTGCTCAGGTTTGTTTGTTGAAATGATTCTTAATACATATATTCATTATTTGTTTCCCAATTTGCTCAGTTTTTTATTTATTTTATGTTTGATGTGTATTTGCAGGTGAAACATGGGGTTGGTGTGGAAGAAACAGTGCACAACATTTTGCAGGCATGGGAAGCAGCAACCGGGGCTAAACGCTGTTAATGCTGTTCAACTTTCGGTTATGCCATTGTTATCAGTATCTTTTTTGTTTTATGTTTGCCGTGACTAATGTTTGAAGAATTATAATAATTACTAGGGGTGTTCACGGTCCGGTTCGGTCCATTTTAATCAAAATTCCAGACCAAACCGCTAGCTATAGTTTCGGGAAACGACAAACCAAACCGGTTGAGCCAACTGATTTTAGTTGTTTGGTGGTTTAACCTGTTTTTTTTAAATCCAAGTTTCCAAGCAGAATCCGATTAAAACTTAAGAATTAAAATCCAAACTGAAAATTGTGACATGCCTTCTGGCTTTCCAAGTTTCGAACTCCAATAAAGAGAACTCAGAAGTGAGAATCACTTACAACTTAAGAATGAAAATCCAAATAACATATGTATATATAAAAAGGATTAAAAACGGAGGCCATGTTGATGTGGTGGCCCAAAGCTAGGGCTTTAGTTTCTTTACCCAAAAGCCGCCCCTACGTGGCCACTAGCCCTCGCTATCTTCGTTTTATCCCTATGTTGAAGTTATCAAAGGCATTACGAGAGTAAGAAGACTTAACCACACGTAACCGTCTTAAAACAAAAGTAATTTAGTTAATAATTTCATTAAGAGGAAAAGAAGACTTAACTTTTTGTACAAGCACAAAACTAAAGAAAGACCACACCATTTTTCGAGGGGTCTCTTAAATACATGTGCCTATGACTTGGCAGCGATTACGCTCTCATCGTTTGATAATGTTTGGCCATCGAGTGTTGTATGAATTCAAACCACCCATTCGAGCACTAAAATGGTAATTCACCTCATTATTTTCTATTAGGCCTCACGAGTCGTGCCATCATCTTCTGATAAGTTGAGAACATTAACACCACTTTGCTAAGAACCTTTTAAATGTATAGAAAGAATACGAATGATACATATCAACGACATCTCTCTGTATTCTTTGCAAGTGCTTAAGAAAGAATTAACTTTTTGAAAAATAAAAGAAAGCTACTTGGGTTGGGAACCAGGCCACGAAAAATTCAAAACTCTAAATTCAAGATCCTTTTCCCGCTTAACACCGTTCCCTTCAAACCTTCAAAAAAAATCTCAAGAGCAAGCTCAGATCCTTGCGATAAATTATTCAATAGAATTTCAGTCAGCAATGTCATCTTCGGCGGTACGCCGGGTCAAAGACAGCGGCGGCGGCGGTGGAGCTAAGGTCACCACCGTCCCATCGTCAAAAACCTCCAGAAGCACAACTCCGTTATCAGAAAGAACCACTTCTCGTGGTACCGATTCCGTCAATATGTTCACCGGCAAAGAAAACGCTAACAATTTCAGATCAACTTCAAGGATTCGAACTGCAGCGAAGCCTCAGAAGCCGCTCGTCCCTCCGATGGTCCGAGCCGATAAGGATAGCGTGGAGCCGCGTGCCAGGTGGTCGACAAACGCCTCTGTGCGGCCAAGAGGTAGGAGCTCAAGTCCTTCTGAGTTTAATAGGATTACATCTGATGTGCGTAAACCTAGGGTTTCAGTGGATCGAAATGGGAGAAGTGTTAGCGTTGATAGGTCTGCTAGGGTTTCAGATAGGGTTGGTCTGCATAACAAAGGTTCTTCCAGATTTCCTAATTCTAAATCTAGTTCTGGTAATGAAGTTACGAATTCAAAAACTTTTGTTGCTAATTTGAAGAAATGCAGTGAGGTTTCTAAAGAATCAAATCTGAAACCTGTAAATGCTAGGGTTTCTATAGTTTTACTGAAAAAGGGAAGAGAAAAAGAGACGGTATCACATCCAGATTCTGTTCCGAAAGTTTTGGAAAGTGTTAAGTTATTCGAGAAGTTAAGGTCGAAATCGTGTGTAGGTTTAAGGTCTAATAATCAAATTGAGTATGAGGAGAATGGTGTTCGTTCGGGTTTTAGTAACTCTAGTGGGAAGCTAAGTAGAGGGAGTAGTTCTGATGGTTCAAAAGAGAAGGTGGCGAGTGAAGATAGTTTAAGTGCGCGATCAACTGCTAAGTACCCGAGTAAACTACACGGGAAGCTTGCGTTTTTGGAAGAAAAGGTCAAAAGAATAGCATCAGATATTAAGAGGACAAAGGAGATGCTGGATCTAAACAACCCTGATGCATCAAAAGTGATGCTTTCGGATATTCAAGATACTGTTGCAGGAATCGAGAAGGCAATGGGTGATGTTGTGAGTAGTGAAAATGGTGAGAAAGAGAGAAAGAGTTTTAGCAATGTAAATGAAAGTGATAGTCTGCAGGTTACCACAACAAAAAAGAATATCAAGGAGTCAAGTGACACAAAAAGTTCAGCTAAGGGATTGAATTCTGATGAACTAGAAGCAAGGTTCTTTCCTCACCATAAGTTACTCAGAGACAGGTCAACACTAAAAGCACCTTTAGGAAGCCATGAAACCCTCAAATCAGAAGTTGTTTTAGCTGTTACTGGAACAAAACAGGAGGAAAGTTGTATTGCACCTGTGTTATCAGAATCGTCTAGTAAAGAAGAGTCTAAAGTTACAATTAGGGGTGGTTTGGAGATTAGTGAAGTTGAAGAAACAGACAGCACTGTAAGTTCAAAAGGACAGAATTCTTTAAACACTTACAATGGGAAAAGTAATGTTGAGACAATGCTCACTGCTTATGAAACACTTGAAGAATGTGATGAAGAAGAAAATAAGGCAGTTATGATCTATGTAGAGGAGATGGATGATAGTTTCAACAATCAGTTGAATGCGATTGGGCACAAGAATTCTACAGGTGGATGGTTTGTGTCAGAGGGGGAGTCGGCTCTGCTTGCTCATGATGATGGTTCATGCACTTTCTATGATGTTGCCAACTTTGAGGTACTAAATGTTGCTCCATCCCATTTTAATGCCTCTGTTTGATTTATTTCATATGTTAATATATTGCATCATTTGCAGTGTTGTAAAAATCGGGCCTAGGCAGCCATTTAACTTGTAATTTTGAGCTAGGCGGACCATTAATCGGAATCGGGTCTAGGCGGGCCTAGGCGGCCAGATTCCGGCGAAAATTCCGGCAAAAACCTGAAATTTTCGGCCAAATTCCGGCAAAAGCCTTGGATTTACCGGAAAAGCCTTGGATTTTCCAGCCAACCCCTTCAAATTCCAGCCAAATATGTGTATAAATATTTAAAAATAAACATTTTTATAAAAATTACTTATAAAAATGTGTGTGTATATATAAAAAACTAAAAATTACATATAAAAATTCCAATCCGATTAATTCCGCCTAGGCCCCGATTAATCCCGCCTAGGCCCCACCCCACCGCCCGACTAGCGCCTAGCGATTTTTCCAACCATGATCATTTGTATATATATGAGGAAAAGGGGTGGATGGATATGCTTTTTCAAAGAATTCAGTAAAGAAATAAGAGTCAAATAATTAAGTGTTAATAGTTGGAGATTTCTATCAATAACCATTTTCTTACAAGTAGTCAAGCACATCTTCTGAATCTGATTATTTGGCATAAATAATAGAAAATCAGAATCATAATAGGTTTTTGCCAAACACTATGACTTCAAGTTTTGATAATCAGATTAAATGCACATCTAAAAGCCCCCTTGGGTTGGGTGATCATCAGTAACAATATGGCTAAAGCAGGGAGGCCATCCATTAACTTCAAACCGACATATTTGTTAAACTATCCAAATTAGCTTTTTAAGAACCCAGAAATTGAAGTAATAATTTCACAATGTGTTCTTAGCCTTTTCTTATTGGGAAATGTGTTTAATGCATATCAAATATGCAAATTAGCCTTCTCAGAACCCAGATAGTAAACTAGTAAATAACCATGCAGTCCTTAACTTCTTTTATATTGGTGAATGCGTATCAAATATTTACTTAGTTAAACCACTAAAAGGTAACTGTATATTGAATTATTGATTGCGTGTATGATAGGGTTACATTGTATATAGAGTTTGAATTACACATAGATATCTACGGTGTGCACTTTCATTGTGGAGGAAAGTTCTTGGGGATTACTGACACTGAGGAGAGAGGGGGCAGTGATGAGGGCATGTTCCAATGCATTTAAGTTCCAATTCCTTAAAACTAATATGCAGACCAAACTAGCCTTTAGCCTTCTCAGAACCCTGGAAAGTAAACTAGAAATTTCACAATGCTGTTCTTGACAAATGCATTTTTTGCATATCAAGTATGCTTCTTCCAGTTATATTATATCTATGTCATAATCCTAGGCATAGTAGTCAAAGGCGCACAATATTAGCAAACCATTTTTAGGGGTTTTAGACATGCTTTAGGCTGATTTAGACTAGTTTAGACATGTCCCAGACTCCCAGGCCATTTTTAGATGTTTTAGATCAGTTTTGGCTGGAATCATCACCTGAGCTTTGATGGACGCAAGGTGGTATGGCTGCGCCTCGCCTCTCCTTTTGCGCCTAGGCGAGAACCTTTTGCGCCTTTGACTACTATGATTCTATACCAGGAACCTTGTTTACTGTTTGTAGGAATGATATGATGAACTTGATCTAAATGTGTCACATAAAGGTGGTGATTTCAATCAATTTACCTATAAATTGGTTGATTTGGGTATTTTTTATATCCGGCAGGTAAGATGGGTCAAATCATAAAATTTAGCTAAAAAGGAATTGGACAAAAAGGTCCAAATTCATCTAGACTGTGTATTTAGTGTCTACATCCTCTTAAATTGCTTCATTCCAAAGTTTTGTATTTATTGTCATAATATAGCTGTTGTAGTCACTCGTATTTTTTGCATAATTTATAAAAAGATGGACAAGATAGGTACATATGGGCCAATCTGCCTCATTTCAACATGTATTAAAATTACCTGTTTAGACCCGAAGCACTTACCCAACTTGTTCTACCCTCCCATTTTGCCATCTATAGTGTCAGTGTATCACAGCAAACTGTTTAATTTTATTTAAGTGCCTATAACAATAATGGTTATTGCAGGAGAAATCCACATACAAGCCTCCAGCTGGAGTTTCACATAACCTATGGAGAGATTGTTGGATACTACGTGCACCCGGGGCAGATGGTTGCTCTGGAAGATATGTTGTGGCTGCATCAGCTGGAAATAGCATGGATGCAGGCTTTTGCTCATGGGACTTTTACACCAAAGAAATAAAGTCATTTCACATAGAAGATGGAGTTACTAATACAAGAGCAGCACTTGCTCCATTACCCAACAATGTTTTGAACAGAAGACATGATTTGACAAATTTGACCCCAGAAAACCGACAATGGTGGTATAAACCTTGCGGTCCACTTATTATTTCAACAGCCAGTAATCAGAAAGGTGTCAGGATTTATGATATTCGTGATGGAGAGCATATTATGAAGTGGGATGTGCAGAATTTTGTTTTATCAATGGAGAATTCGAGCCCGTTGCAATGGAGAAACAGGGGAAAGGTGGTTTTAGCAGAGACCGAGGTTGTTTCTTTGTGGGATGTTGGGTCTCTTACCCCTGAACCGTTAGTTTCTGTTTCTGCTAATGGTAAAAAGATTTCAGCTCTTCATGTAAATAATACTGATGCTGAGCTTGGTGGAGGAGTTCGCCAAAGGTTAGGCTTTTATTGATTCTTTTAGCGGGTGTAGTTTTGATCCAGTTACTTTTAAATAATGGGTTGATTTAGGTTGTGTATTATCTCATACGGGTCAAATAAAAAAATTAGCTACAAACAGTAAATGTGTCAAACTGGTTGAACAGGTTGAAACCAGAGTCTATTTTTAATGCATATAACCTCATAAATTGTTTTATTCATGGGTTCAGATTATTACAAAAACTAAAAAGATGGACAAAAAAGTGTTTCTTGAGCCATCCTGTTACCCAAGCCGTCTGAACCACCATCTTGCCACATATAGATCTTTTCATATGGTTTACTCTTGTACAGTAAAATCTGTGTTTTCATTAGAGGTGGTAATTTCGATCCTTTCACTTATGATAAGTTAATTTGGGCTGTGTTTTATCTCAATCAAGTCATTAAGAAGTTTTGCTATAAAGGGAGCAAGTCAAATGGGTTGAACCAGCCAAAGCGGTTAAAAGTCATACAAATTCTTTATTTTAATACATCATTTTATTCAAAGATTTAGGTTATCATTGTAACAATATGTTTTCGTCATATAATTTACACTTTAGTTACTTATTAAAAAAATAAAAGACAGTGAAAAGGTAAACTATGTGAAATTATACCCATACCAAAAATTCAATCGTTTCAACATGAACCCATTTTGACTTGTTTTCCAACCCGTGTGACTCTGCCATCTATAGATTCTTTCATTTGGTTTGTTCTTACTACAGTAAATTCGTTTGCACTTTCATCATCTATTTGATTCATTTAAATTAAATCTATTTTATTATTTTGCCATACAGAGTAAGTTCATCGGAAGCTGAAGGTAACGACGGTGTATTCTGCACATCAGATTCCATAATCGTACTAGATTTCCGTCATCCATCTGGAATTGGTCTCAAGATTCCCAAACATGGCACAACTGCCCATTCGGTTTTCTCTCATGGGGACTCCATCTATCTTGGTTGCAGTGGCTCACCACCAGCCACCAGAAAACCGTCATCTACCACACAAATCCAACAGTTTTCTTTACGCAAACAGAAGCTTTTTACCACCTACACTTTACCCGAATCAACCGCAAACCCACATTACAAAGCCATAACACAAGTTTGGGGTAACTCGAACCTAGCCATGGGTGTATGCGGTTTGGGTTTGTTTGTGTTTGATGCATTGAAAGATGATGGCTCGAGAAGTGATCATGGAAGTGGTCAAAAGGTTAGAGAGACTATCGGGTCTGATAACTTATATTGCCCTTCGTTTGATTATCTGGGATCACGAGCTCTGCTAATATCAAGAGACCGCCCTGCGGGTTGGAAGTACTTGGCTTAGGTACCATTACTTATGGTTTTGAGTTTGTGTAATATATTTGTCATCAAGTGTGTATTTGTTGCTGTTTCATGTATTGTTTTTACATTTCCATATGTCATGGAGCTTGAAACTTGATACATGACAATTTGGATCTATTTATATAAAAAGGGTCAATTTCGGTTTATTTAATGGGGAAATTTCCAAAATGTACTTATGAAAAATAATACTCCTCTTTTTGTACTTTTACTTTTTAAACACCCCAAAATCGGATTTGTGTACCACCCAATGGAGACTTGAGTTTATTATTTTCTTTTTGACAATGGTGAATTGAGTTTATTTTATTTTTCAAATGAACTCGTACTTAGAAATGACGACTTGAGTTCATTTATTTATTTTTTAAATGAACTCGTACTTGGCAATGACAGACTTGTTTTTTAAAAATATATTAAATAAATCCAAGAAAATTAAATAAAGTCAATTCGCACGAATTAATTTAAAAAATTAAATATAAATATATTAAACTCGTCATTCCCAAGTCTCAATTGTTTTTAAAATACAGGTGTCGATTAGTAGCTATTGTCAAGTGGCCGGCGGGTTTGTATTTTATTTTGACATAATTAGGAATTAGACTAAATTATAATTTTTGTCTTTTATGTTTGTTAAAATTTTCATCATATTTACATTCATGTGTGTAAAATTTGAGCTTTATGTTTGAGTGGTATACGTGTTGACTATTTGTGTGCAATCATTAACTATATAAGCCGACGGTTAACAATGATAGATCTATTGAGTCTGACAAACCCACCCAGATTGGGGTGATTGTTACCGACAACACAATTTGCATACTAGTTACAAAGGTTTGATTGTACTTTAGTTACACATTAGTTACTCCCCATAAATGCCTTATTTACTCATGATATGTAAGGATTTGATCTTTCACAACTATATACTATCTATGTACAAACATGTGTATGCTCACCAACTTTTTTTTGTTGACATTATTTTATTCATGTTTCAGGTGATAACGTGTGAGTTGATGAAGATATGCTACACGTAGGACATGGACTTAGTAAAAAAATTGAATAAAGAATATTATGCATTTCTTTTCGTATTTGTTTGAACTTGATTGTGTTTGGTTATTTGAAATGAAGTTATGATTTAAAATATTTCAATATAGTAAACCTTGTGCTCATGAACAGTCTACATGTCCCGCCCCGACGTTTTCGCCGTCGGTTGGGGTGTGACAGATTGGTATCAGAGCCTTGGTTATAGGGAACTAGGTTATTAGACACCCTTGACCTAGACTATAACTTTAGGACACCTACTTATGCCTTGCTTCATGTTTATATGATTATGTACTACATGTTATGTGTTACATGCTATGTGCTACATGCTTACTATATTAGCTAATATTTTATTTGATGCTTTACTTGTTAAAAATAAAATAAACAATACTTAAATAATAAATTAAATAAACAATATCCCTACCCATACCCTAAGTCTCATAACCTTCTTACCTGCTTCTCTATCATCCCCGTCATAGCATGTGAAAACTTCATGAATCAAAATCTATAAAATTTATTTATTTCCTCGTTAAGGCTTTTAAACTTTGTTAATTATTTGAGGACACGTGCAATCTGGAAGGGTGACACCTGTATTCTGGGTTTTCTGTCTAGGAAAGCATTTCGTATAAATCCCAATCAACCGAGGGACCCGTATGTTTTCCTGGGAATTCCCGGGATGAGTGTTTACTTATAGGCTAAAGCATGTCTCCTTGAAAAGTTATATGAGTTTAAATTAACCTTAATGTGTCACAGTATTCAAATGATTATATCATTATTTGAGTACAATCCAAACTATGACTTACTATTTTATTTGTTATCTTATCTTTTAAATTCAATCAACCTTCATAAGTTCTTACATCTCTTCTTGTGTTGTGCAAATCTGTAGAATGCCTCCCCGTCGTGCTGCCGTGACCAACAACAACACCGACATTGCTGCTATCCTTGCACAACTTGTAACTCAACTCACCCAAGCTAATGGAGCCACCAGTGTTAACCATGGAACTAATGGTGGTGGTGGTGCCAACCCACCACAATGTACCTTCAAACACTTCAATTCATGCAACCCTCTTAAGTTCTATGGTACCGAGGCAGCCACAGGACTCCTGCAATGGTTTGAAAGTATTGAGGGCACCTTCCTCAATAGTGACTGCCCCGATAACCTCCGTGTTCGTCATGCCACAAGTGTCTTTCAAAAACGGGCACTCACGTGGTGGAATGGAGAAAAAAGGACTAGAGGTATGGAAACATCAATGGCCTTACCGTGGGATGAGGTTAAGAGATTAATGACCGAAGAGTTCTGTCCTCGGAACGAGGTGAAAAAGCTGGAAGCTGAGTTTTGGGATCTTACCCAAGACAGTGGTTAAAGTTTGGCTTATACAAACCGGTTCCATGAGCTGAGTCTCCTTGTACCCCATATGGTCACACCGTTATCCCGCTGCATTGAGAAGTACATTGGTGGATTGCCTAGGCAGATTCAGGATACCGTCTTAGGGAGAAATCCTGCGACACTCGAAGATGCTATCCGACTATCTGCTACTTTGACCGACAATCATGTAAAAGCAGGAACTCTTACTAGAAAAGGCACCAAGAAAGTTCCCGACACCACAACCCCTCCTACACACAACAAAGAAGCCAAAACTGAACCGTACCACAATAATAAGAAGAGAAAGGCTAAGAATTATGATGTGGTCACTCCTGCTACCCCTGTTAGTCAAGTTGCCCCCATGGCTCAAGCACCAGCCAAGAAGCCATATGTTGGGGTCTACCCACTCTGTGCCACCTGCAATTATCACCACCTCCAGAACATCCCCTGCCTCCTTTGCACCCACTGTGGAAAATATGGCCATACGGTCAACGTTTGTAGAGCCAAGGCACTTGCAGGTCAAGTTAACCCACCAGCTCGAACCAACCAGCAAGTGGCTAATCAAGGTGTCCCCGCTATTGCAAATGGACGCGCTTGCTATGAGTGTGGTAACCCGAATCATTTCCGTGATCAGTGCCCGAAGCTTATCAATGCTAGGCAAGACGGAGCTCGTGGGCGTGCTTTCATCATAAACGCCAATGAAGCTCAGGCCAACAATGATGTGGTCAACGGTACGTTCCTTGTTAATAGTCAATATGCCTCCATTTTATTTGATACCGGTGCAGATAAGAGTTTTGTGTCACTTAACTTTGAACCCTTACTTGCTAAAACACGATCCAAATTAGAGAAAACCTTCACCGTAGAAGTAGCAAATGGTGACTCTCTTACAATTGACTCCATTATCCATGACTGCTCACTAGAATTCAATGATCATACATTTCCAATCAACCTCGTACCAATGCTACTGGGAAGTTTTGACATCATCACAGGCATGGATTGGCTGGCGAATCACCATGCCGAAGTCATCTGTTTTGAGAAGTACATCCGAATACCTTTACCGTCAGGAGAAACACTAAGAGTCTTTGGTGAAAAGCCTTGCAAAGGACTCAAGCTAATGTCATGCACTACTGCTCAAAAGTACTTACGAAAGAAGTACGTGGCCTTCTTAGCTCATGTTGTTCAAAAGGATGTCAAAGAGAAGAGTATTCAAGACATCCCCGTCATCCGGGATTTTTCTGAAGTATTCCCCGAAGACTTATCCGGCCTTCCACCCGTCCGACAAGTAGAATTTCGCATTGATCTTGTTCCCGGAGCTAACCCCGTGGCTAAAGCTCCATATCGTCTTGCACCTTCTGAAATGCAAGAACTTGCAAGCCAACTCCAAGAGCTCTCCGACAAGGGCTTCATCCGTCCAAGTCATTCACCGTGGGGTGCACCTGTCTTATTCGTCAAGAAGAAGGATGGATCATTCCGCATGTGTATTGACTACCGAGAACTCAACAAACTTACCATCAAGAACCGTTATCCGTTGCCTAGAATTGATGACCTCTTTGATCAACTTCAAGGCTCTACTTGTTTCTCAAAGATTGATCTTCGATCTGGTTATTATCAACTCCGTGTGCAAGAGGAAGATATTCCAAAGACTGCCTTCCGAACAAGATATGGCCACTACAAATTCATGGTTATGCCTTTTGGGTTAATCAATGCACCCGCGGTTTTCATGGACCTCATGAATCATGTGTGCAAACCGTATCTTGACAAATTTGTGATCGTCTTCATTGACGATATCTTAATCTACTCCAATACTAAAAGCCGATCATGAGCAACACCTTAGGTTGGTTTTGGATTTATTGAGGAAAGAGCAACTATATGCCAAGTTCTCCAAATGTGAATTTTGGCTAAAAGAGGTCCAATTCCTAGGTCATATCGTCAATGAAAAGGGTATTCATGTTGACCCTGCTAAGATCGAAGCTGTTAAGAATTGGAATACCCCTAAGACCCCCACCGAAGTTCGTTCATTCCTTGGTCTTGAGGGATATTATCGTCGTTTCATCTCGAATTTCTCTAAGATTGCTGTCCCCCTCATCGCTTTGACACACAAGGGTAAACCTTATGAATGGGGACCAAAGCAAGAAGAAGCTTTCCAAACTCTCAAGCAAAAGTTGTGCAATGCTCCTATACTGACTCTCCCTGATGGGAATGATGATCTAGTTGTTTACTGTGATGCCTCCAACCAAGGTCTTGGTTGTGTTCTCATGCAACGAGGCAAGGTGATCGCTTATGCATCAAGGCAACTTAAGATTCATGAGAAGAATTATACGACGCACGATCTCGAGTTGGGTGCGGTCGTATTCGCATTGAAGATTTGGAGACATTACCTCTATGGCACAAAATGTGTGGTGTTCACCGACCACAAAAGTCTCCAGCATATCTTCAACCAAAAAGAACTCAATATGAGGCAACGACGTTGGGTTGAACTCCTTAACGACTATGACTGCGAGATTCGTTACCACCCTGGCAAAGCGAATGTTGTAGCCGATGCTTTGAGTCGTAAGGATCATATCATGCTTCATTGTGCCCGAATTCAAATCGACATTCAAAATCGTATCCTAGAAGCTCAACACGTCTCGGTCACCGAGGGTAACATGTACAAGGAAATGTTGTGTGGTGTTGAACTTCAGCTTGAATCTAAACCCAATGGCTTGCTTTATTATTTGAACCGTATTTGGGTCCCCGATCACGATAATCTTCGTGCATTTCTCATGAACGAGGCTCACAAGACTCGTTATTCTATTCATCCTGGTGCGGATAAAATGTACCAAGACCTTCGCCCGCAATATTGGTGGCCCGGTATGAAGAAAGACATTGCTCTTTATGTTGCCAAGTGTCTAACTTGCTCCAAAGTCAAACCCGAGCATCAACGTCCTTCCGGCCTGCTTGAACAACCGGAAATTCCCGTGTGGAAATGAGAAAATTTAGTTATGGACTTCATTACTAAACTCCCTCGCACCTCTAGGGGTTATGATAGTATCTGGGTGATCATTGACCGCCTCACCAAATCTGCTCACTTCTTGCCTATCCGTGAAGACTATCGGGTTGAGAAACTGGCCTGAATTTACATTGACGAAATTATGAGTCGACATGGTGTTCCACTAAACATAATTTCCGATAGAGATGCTCGTTTTACCTCCAGTTTCTGGCAATCTCTCCAAACTGCTCTTGGCACATGATTGGATTTGAGCACGGCTTACCATCCCCAAACTGATGGTCAGACCGAGCGTACAATCCAAACTCTTGAAGACATGCTTAGAGCATGTGTAATTGATTTTGGTGGCAATTGGGATTCACATCTATCTCTAATTGAGTTCTCTTACAACAATAGCTACCATTCAAGTATCGACATGGCTCCATTTGAAGCTCTCTATGGTCGTAAGTGTCGTTCTCCTATCTGTTGGAACGAGATTAGTGAAGCACAAATCACCGGTCCCGAGTTGATTCAAGAAACATCCGATAAGATTCTTCAAATCCGTGACAACATTCGAGTAGCGAGGAGTCGGCAAAAGAGTTATGCCGACAAACGTCGAAAACCCTTGGAATTCCAAGTCGGTGACCTTGTTCTTCTAAAGGTATCTCCATGGAAGGGCGTAATCCGTTTTGGAAGGAAAGGCAAGTTAGCACCTCGCTATGTGGGTCCATTCAAGATCCTTGAAAGGATTGGGAAAGTGGCTTACAAACTTGAATTACCTCCATCACTCGGCAATGTGCATCCTACATTTCATGTGTCCAACCTAAAGAAATGCCTTGCTGATGAGAATCTCCATATACCTCTTGACAATGTGCGCATTGACGAAACGATGCACTTCGTTGAAAGACCGGTAGAGATCATGGATCGTGAGATCAAGCAACTCAAGCGAAGTCGTATCCCTATTGTCAAAGTTCGTTGGGAATCTAAACGTGGACCAGAGTTTACTTGGGAACGCGAAAACCAAATGAAGCTCAAGTACCCACATCTCTTTGCTGATTCAGTCGACTCAACTAGCTAAATTTCGGGACGAAATTCCCTTAACATGAGGAGACTGTAACATTTATGAATTTCCACGTATTGTTTCACTATCAAAATCGAATATTAAACATATATAACATGTGCGTGTATACATATACGTATTTACATAAATTATTATTTACTTACTTATACCCTTGATTATCCTAAAAATAATTATATACATAAATATAGATGTAGATATATATACACACATGTATAATGAGACATGTACATATTTATACATCATCAAAATACATACAATTTACAAATAGTTGACCCCATATGGTCAAGTTGACTTTCAAAAGTCAACAAAGCCCAAGTTCGATACAAACCAAGTTACAATCGGCCAAATACGTGTTTGATTGGGCTCCTCACGAAGTCACAAGTAAAAATCGATCAAAACCAAGCCCATACACGAACCAATTCGATTAAACAAGCGGCCAAGTTCAAAATTCAAAAGGGTTGACTTTTCATAGTCAAATCCGAATCAATCCACGTTGAATCATGTGATTAACGTGTAATCAATCCCGGAAAACGTGCTAAATCGGTTCATGGATGTATTTCGACCACAATCGCGACACTTTTCATCCAAATCCAAACCGATTTCGCGTAAACCAAGCCGACGTTTAATTCGGTCAAATCGGAATCAAATCGGCCAATATGAACAGAATTAAACGAATTAAATCTCCTTACCACTCTCGTATACGTCCATACAAACTTCCTCAACCCTTAATCGCACCCCAGTTCGTGTCCGACTCCCGATCGAGTAACAAGAACATCAAGAACTTTGCCTCAGTCGTTTGCACCCGAATCTTCGCCAAATCAAGTAAGGTTTAACGCTTTAGAATCGTTGCTTGAAACCGATCAATAGCCCTCTGTCAATTGATAATAACAGAGGGAACTCAGCTTGATTGTACTGGAATTTTGAATCGACCTGCGCATAAGAACATTAGGGTTCTTGCTTGGGTTGCTCCAATGTATTTAATATTAAAGGACTGGTAATAATACCAGCGAACCATCTAGTTCGGCCGATTAAACGCGTGTGCGACTGAACTAGAGGGTGTGGGTTCGAAACCCACCAGCACCACCCTTTTTGTGTTCCTTTAATACCTGAACCCTGCCCTGTAGTCAAGTCACAGTAAAGCTAATGCGGATCAAGTTAACAGCAATAAATGACTCCCCGGTCTGGTGGTTAGAACACATGTCTCACACAGAAACCACCCGGGTTCGAACCGGGTGGCCTACTTATATATTTTTTTTTATCATTTTTAAAGCTCAAAAATTTACATAAAATTTATTTTTATAAACCCTACAACATTTTGAACAGAATAAAACCAAATTTTATAATTTTCAATATAAAATCACTATTATTACAAATTAATTGTTAAAATGTCATTTTAATTAATTAACAAAAAAAAATTATATAAAGACATTTTTGCAAAGTAATAATTTTTCACATTAGAAGTATGATGAAAATATTTTTTATAAAATACTTTTCCTTGAAAACAAAGTTTATAAAGTTTTATAAAATTTTAACTTTATTTAAAACAAACAAATACTTATTTTAAATGATAAATAAATAAATAAATAAATTTACTTATTATTTATATAATTTACACTAAAGAGTTAAATGTATGTTTATTAGATTTTATACATGTCTTCATAAATAAATAAATAAAGTAAAATTATTTATTTAATTTATATTTAATATAGAACACACATTCTTATAAATAAATAAGAATATCATTTATTTAAATCATATTTAAATAAATATAATATCTATACTATTTTTCCTAACTAAATAAATAAATAATAATTATTGATTTATTTAGTTATCCAACCCAAACCCAGATTCAATTATTTTATAAACTATTTGATTTAATATTACATCGCGTAAATCACAAACACCCTCAACTCAAAACCTTTGTACACACACTCAATTAAATCATAGTCTTAGACTCAGATTTTTGGATACATTAGTAATTCAACATTTATTACACATTAGGTTAACCTTGTGAGGTTTCAATCATCATTCTACTGTCTAGCCGTGCGTGTTAGCTACACCTCTAATCAGGTGAGTATTACATAGCCCCTTTTTCCTCTTTTACACTTTTGGGGTGAAACATGAACGCTATACACACAACTATTTACATTTACACAAACTACATAAAACACAAATCCTATTTACATTTATGTGTGCAAAATTTGAGCTTTATGTTTGAGTGCTATACGTGTTGACTATTTGTGTGCAATCATTAACTATATAAACCGACGGTTAACAATGATAGATCTATTGAGTCTGACAAACCCACCCAGATTGGGGTGATTGTTACCGACAACACAATTTGCATGCTAGTTATAAAGGTTTGATTGTACTTTAGTTACACATTAGTTACTTCCCATAAATGCCTTATTTACTCATGATATGTAAGGATTTGATATTTCACAACTATATACTATCTATGTACAAACCTGTATATGCCCACCAACTTTTTTTTGTTGACATTATTTTATTCATGTTTCAGGTGATAACGTGTGAGTTGATCAAGATATGCTACACGTAGGACATGGACTTAGTAAAAAAATTGTATAAAGAATATTATGCATTTCTTTTCGTATTTGTTTGAACTTGATTGTGTTTGGTTATTTGAAATGAAGTTATGATTTAAAATATTTCAATATAGTAAACCTTGTGCGCATGAACAGTCTACATGTCCCGCCCCGACGTTTCCGCCAGGGGCGGATCTAAGTGTAATCGGGGGGGGGGGGGGGTGCACAGGAACCCCCCGAGTTTCGGAATTTTAGTGTAACGGCATGTAAAAAAACTGGGGTGAACCCCCTAAAATATTATAAGGTGAACCCCCTTACAAAGTTTCACAAGTAGTGTATTGGTTTAGGCTTTTGCATTATAACACGGAGGTTGTGGGTTCACCAACATTTTTTAAAACCTTTTTTTTAACTGATTTCGTATGGTGGGCCAGGCCCTTTAATCTGTTTAATTGTTTCTTGCTTTTTCTTGGGGCTTTACTTGGGCTCATGGTAGTATCTTGTACCAGGGAAAAAAACTAAGAAAAATAGAAACTAGGGATAGATTTAGCCATAGAGGAGCTGAATGAGAAATTAGGGGAAAAAACAACTTAGAAGACTCAGCAGCCCTAGCGCATGTCGCCTCCTGCTGCTGCCGTCCACGGTCCACCTGCCCACCGCCCATCGGCGCCGCCCACTGCCCACTGCTCGCCTGCGGCCTTCTCCGGTGCTCCCCTGCCCACAGACCACTCACCACATGTTAGATTAAATGTTAAATTGAATGTTTGTTGTTAGGGTTAATTTTAATGTTTGTTGTTTACTTGTTTGAATGTTAGTTTAAATGTTATATGTTATTAAGATTTTAGATGTTAGTTTGAATTTTAGATGTTATTAAGATTTTAGATGTTAATTGGAATTTGCTTTCTAGGTATTATTTTTTCTTCCTTCTCCTGTGATGCCAAAATCTTGTTGGTTAAACTCCATGAAGTTTCTAAATAACCATGAATGTTTTGTGCAAGGTTGAAGGTTTTAATACATTTCATCAAGCACAAATGGGTGTTTGTGATTGGTTTAAGAGGAGAAACGACCACAAGAAAAAGAAGGAAAACATAACTCTAAAGTTTGAGGTAAATTCTTTAATTATTTATACTCTATCTAGATATATATTATAATTATTTATACTTTATCTAGATATATATTGTGCAGTATAATAACAATTTGATGTTTGAAGCCATTATTCGTATATTTCTTTTAACTGTGATTTTGTAAAGAGCTATTTAGTAGATTTCTTTGAGTGTTTAGGTATTGAATTTGGTAGATTTATGTTGACTGTTTGGGTACTAAACTTGTTCAGTAAGTAGGAGATATTTTGGATGCTAATTTGAGTGAGATTGTTTAGTCATTAGTGCTAAGTTGGGTGAGACTTGTTTAGTTATTAGGTGCTAAATTGATTAAGTTTCTTCGGATTATTCAAAAAAGAGGTGGGTTTATAACATGACATTTGGAAAAAGGCCCCTGGTTTTTCACTTCGCTTTAGGCCTCTAAAACGGTTGAGCCGCCCCTGAACATAACAAAAAAAAACAAATCAAGAACAAGATCCGTATACTTACAAAAAATACCCGACCCAAACCATCGAACCGACCCGAAATATTTTACATCCGGCCCTATAATATTGGAGCATCTAAAAACAGTGAACCCATTGGAAAAAATTCCTGGATCCGTCACTGGTTTCCGCCGTCGGTTGGGGTGTGACAGTTCACTTCTGTTGGGATCCTTGTGCCCTTTGTCAAGAGCATGCGGAGCTCAAACACCGAGGGCTCGACCCATCTAAAGGTTGGTTCTTCAAGTTTTAAAATTTGCCTCCAATTTGGCTAGAATTTTGACCATAATTGTGGTACATGGTGATGGTTGTTTAATAGGTTGGATCGGGCCACCAAATGCTCCTCCACGCATGCCACCTTCAATGCAAAGATTTTGAACTCATTGTGATTCGATTAAGGGTTTACATTAACCATTTTATAAAGCATTAAACAATATTCAATCTACTCTTTGACGTTTTTATGGGAAATAACATGTTTGGTTAAATTTCTTTAGAAGGTCGATTTGCCAATTAATCGGGCGTTCCCAATATAATGTAATATGTGACGAAAGCACAAGAGAAAGAATACGCTCTTTGAGGGAAAATTGATATATTTCTGAAAGAGAAACCCGAAACATCAAATCCTTTTTATAGGGAAATTTTTATTTTGACAGATATTGTCAAGTATTGGAAGTTAAAATCGAAAGACTAAAAATAAAATTAATTGACTAAATAATCATGTAAATTAATAAAATCTATGATTTATACGTTTTTACAATAAAAACAAAATCTCTAAATTCAGAGAAAATACGCAAGATTCAAATCAACGCTCTAGATGAGTGAATTTGGGTTTGAGGGTTAGTTGTCAATATATGTTAAGATTGGTAAAGCGAATCAAGAGGAGGAGATACCTGAGTTGGAGCACGATTGAACCTCGGAGAGTGAAGAATAGTAGAGTACGTTAAGAAACGATATCAAACGAAATCCGATTAAGGTAATTTCAGCGGCGTTGGAACCGTCTCGTCGAACTCTACCATCTTAGCTTTTATGGTTTAACTTTTAAGGTTTATATTTTACGTTTGAATTTTAGGGTTTTAGCCTTAGGGTTTAGATTTTATGATTTAGGTTTTTTTTAGGGTGGGGATGGGGGGTTTAGGTTTTTGGGGGTGGGTGGGGGTGGGGGGTTTTAGGTTTTTGGGGAGTGGGGGTGGTGGTTTTAGGCTTTTCGGGGTAGGGTTGGAGGGGGTTTAGGTTTTTGAGTCCGGGTTATGGTTCAATGAGACGGTTCCAATGCCGCTGAAATGAGCTCAATCGGAGTTCGTTTGAACCAATTCTTAGTATTTCTTAGCGAAAAACCACTTATTACTGGAACCGTCCCATATATATATATATATATATATTTATGTATGCATGCTTAGTTTTACCAATGAAGATGATACAAATGAAATGGTTTTGCAGGTTTAATAACACATTATCTTCCATGCGTTACCTTTGGTCAGATTGCAGAGGTGTTGGACGAGGGTAGAACCTGTAAGAAACTAATATAACCGTTCTCACTGCTAGTTCACTAGGTGCACTGTCGAAGCTAGGAATTTTTTTCCTATGGGGTCGCTAGTTTTTATACGCAAATTTCTAACAAGCCGGCATAAGATCATGTGGTATACCCAAGTGATGGAGGTGTCAAGTGATAATAAAGTGCACACCACGTGGCGTCACGTCACACCCTTCATTATCACATCATTAATAACTTGGCAAGGGAAATACTCAAATGATCGAGATTGTGTGATAATTAATTTTTTTTTTAATTTTCATTTAAATAATAAAACATAATATTTCATTAATAAAAATAAAAATACATTAATTCAATTAATAAAATAAAAATACATTAATCAAGTTACTAAAATTAAAATACATTAATCAAATTACCAAAAAAAATAAATTACTAAAAAACTACGGTATAACATGACGTCCATTGTTCTCCTTTTATTTTTTTAATTAAAAAATGACATTAATATGTTTTCCTTGTTTCAAATCGTGTACTTTCAATCTTATGTATAATTTAATAATCCTAAAATGTCTTATAGTAAATAAAAAAAAACTTGTAACAATTTGAAAATGAAAGAAAGTTGGATAATTAGAAAAAAAAACGTGTAAATAGAGAGAAAAGAATAGTAATCACGCCCGTGAAAAAAATCATACCTAATAATCACGCCCCTCATCACGGCTCAAGGGGGCGGTGTTCAAAAAAAGTCACGGGATGATTTTTACTCCATGTAGGATCACGACGTGGTAATTGAGTTGTATAACGGATGCTCTAAGATTTTTTGGGTCGGTTCGGTTCGAGTCAGGCTGGTCACATAATAAAGTACGATACGATAATAAAAATATATCGTCATTTGAAAACAAATAGTAAAAATACAATGTCATTAGTAATAGAAAAAAACATTAGACTCTATAGTTGTTCCCTACTGGTTTCATCTTTTGAAAACGATCCATTACATCTTCGACTAAAACATTCACAAAGAACTTTTTTTTAACGTAACAAATTCTATGATTACTTTGCCAATTGTTTTTTTTAATTCTAGAGTTAAGTTTAAATTAAAGGAAATTGGGTATTTGGATTAATGGTTATAGACTCATTAGAATGGACTATTGAATGGATATAAATTCTTTTTAACTTTCTCAACTAAAAAAATAATTTGAGTTTAACATTTTTTTTAAATAAAATAAACTACTAATTATTAAACAATATTTTTTATTGAGTTAAAAGTTTATACAATCTTTTTTCAAAGTTTGGGATCAAATATTATTTTTTAAAACCAATAGGGTCAACCTCCAAAAAAAGGTTTGGATCGACCGACAATCGCGTAACATACCCTTTATATTAAATTCAAAATTCATCGGGTTCGCTTGACCTCGGTTGCACCTTAGTAATACGTTATAATTAATTTTAAAAGATATTTATATAATACAAAAATAGTATATTATTATGTTACTTATATTTAAAAGGAATACATCATTCTTTTTTAGAAGGAATAAAAAACAAAATATATAATGGAGAGACGTTTTGAAGGAAAAGGTATTAAATCTAGCTACATTAGCCTTATGTTAGTTGGCAAATACTTTCATATCTGTATATACACTGTGTATGAGAGGTGTTAAAGTTCAAATCTTATAATCTATAAAAAAATATTTTTTACTCAAAACGGATCCAACCGGTTCACAACCACTTGTAAAACCCGGCAGTTCAACCCATGCCAACCGAACCGGTTAGGGGTCTGGTCCTATCTAGTCCAGTTTTAACTACATTACGATTTTACGATAAACGACACCAATCCATAAGTTGACTACCTAATGGAATGACCTCCTTTTATAGTATATTGTTGGTTGTTATTTTGAAACTTTTGATAAAGCTTAGTGGGCTCTTTACTAGTTAAACAACTGATTGTGATAATAAAGTCAAGAAAGTGTTCATCGTTCAACTCAACTACTTTGATATGTTATCCAACTAGTCTTGATTTGGTGTTTACATGCAGCCTGTGTGGCTCATGGCTCCATCTACTGTGTCTTGAAGACGGTTTCATGCCATTGGCTCTATGCATGCATGTATAGAGAAAAGCTACGAGCCAAGTATGGTATGCCATATGACCCTTGTAATGATTGTTGGGTTCACTTCTGTTGTGATACTTGTGCCCTTTGTCAAGAACATTATCAGCTCAAGCACCTAGGGCTCGACCCAGCTAATGGTTGGTTCTACAAATTTCAACCTTTGCCTCCAATTTAGCTGGAATTTGACCATAATTGTGTTAGTATTTGGGAAAATCTTCAAAATATCCTTATTATCATTCATTTCCTCCCATAATGTCCCTTTGACCCATTTTTTTCAATAATGTCATCCTAACACCGTCGGATCCGCTCGTATAACATGGTCGTCCGACGTTGTTCTCAACCAACTACAGCCCGTCACATGTCCCAAAAAGGTCATAATTGCCCTTTTTTTTTACAAAATTGCTGAGGTAATATCTCATTGTATTTATATAAAGTCATTAGTTTTTTTCAAACAAGATTTATTTTTTTTATTTTTTATTTTACAAAATTGTTAAGGTAAATTTTTCTTTCAAACACCGTCGGGTCGGCCGATGTCTATAAACATACCGGCGACTCTAATCTTTTTGAGAGAGGTAGCAGGCTATAACTGATTCTATATACTATTGTCTGACATGATTGTACCGGCGGATCCGACGGTATTAAAGGGGGCATTCTCGGAAAAAAAATGGTCAAATGGGCAGATTGAGGCAAATGATTGGTAATAAAGACATTTTAGGGATTTTCCCTTAGTATTTGGCTTAACATGGTGATGTTTATTTAGGTTGGACCGTGCTACCAAATTTTCCTTCACTTATGCCACCTTCAATGGAAAGATTTTGAACTCACTGTGATTCGATGAACAGGTTACATTTACCGTTTTATATAGGAATAATCACACTTCAACAATATTCAATCTATTGATTGACGACCTTACAGGAAATAAACATTCTAATCCTGGTGAAATTTAAGTAGAAGATCGATTTATCAATTAATGGAGTATTCTAAATATAATGTGATCTCATATGATGTGTTTATGTTCCTCAAATACCCAATAAGCTATATAATCGTGTTAGCATGACAATTGGTGACCATAAAATTTTGATCGGTTTTAAAAGTCAGTTTTTATATAAGAAAATGAAGAAAGGCAAAGAAGGACTCCTTCTAGGGCCACAAGTTATCAGTGAGATGTCACTTTGGAAGAACAAGATTCTAACATTGTGTCAGGACGTATGGCCAAGAGACGGTCGGTAGACAGTTTCTATGAGGTGTAGCCCTCCCAAATGGTAACCGGGGCATGGAAATGTTTCCTCAGACCAGACGGACATTGGCGTGAAATAGAGCTCGACTACAAGACCCATCCATCGAGCAGGGACGAAAGTTGACCATAGTGATCCCACAGTGTCGAGTGGTAGGGCCGTTGATCAATGGATAAAAAGTTACTCTACAGATAACAAACTGATCTGCCCCAAAAAACTCACATGGACGGGAAGGTTTGGCACCTTAAATATTCAATGTTTTAACTAGGGATGACAAACGACCCTGAACCCGACAGAAAAACCCATAACATTCCGGACGAGTATTCAGTTATGAACTAGTTTTAAAAAGTTTCACATGTATGAGACGAGTATTGTATTAGGTGATTTCCAACCCGATTACTTGAAATATACAACCCAAATAATACTCGTAAACATTTTCTTTTTAGTTTTTTTTTTCTTTGTCCTTGGTATTAAACTATTAGAGTGATCTACTAATTAATCCATCTTCATTGTAGTTCTTTTATGTCTAATTACTTGGGTAATGAAATTATATAAAAGTTTAAAATAGTAAGAAATGTAATTAGGTATAGAACGGGTATGCCACATTGCAATCCCTAGTTTTAACAATATAGCTTTTGAAATTTCCAAATAGAATCAACACAATCGTACCTTCTTTTATATATTCACTTAAATGTAACCAGGAAACAATGCATCAAACACGATCGTACCTTCTTTTATATATATTTCACGATGCATTGTTTCCCTGGTTACATTTTTTATGACTTTTACTCGTTAATCGATATCCCTCTCATATCCATAATCAGAGGGATATTCTTTGACATGATTAGAACACTATTTGTGAGTTAACTTGGGTAATGGCTTGAAACTTGTCAATTTCAGTTTATTTAATCTCCAAACAACTCAAATAGTTAAATTTATAAAATTACAAATAAAAACCTTACAATGCTCCAAAGTGCGGCATCCGTTGACTCTTTCAGATTTATTTCGTTTTTAAATCTCTATTAGCACCAAACGAACATAGTGAACGCCATCTGGTGGAGAAGAATCACCCAAGTATCTTTCTACACCTCATTTCCATTCCAATATATATTATGTGTTTGTTAAGGTAACATATATTTGCACTTTCCAAACAAAAACATGTGAACTTCAAACATCATTAAATCATTGATCACGCGTTAAGGAATACTTGAAACTCAAAATTTCATCTAATTGGGTCAAATTAGTCAAACAATCTTGGTGAAACTCATGGTCTCAATGAACTTGTATTCTTCTATCACTAGTACAAAACCTTTTTTTTGAGGCGGTTGAAACAGTAGGCGGTTTGAGAAAGCGCTCCTAAAAACGATAAAACTTCCCCAAAAGATGCTATCAATTAGGTGACTTTGGCGAGAGCCTAGTATTTCTCTAAACAACTGTCATAATCTATTAAAGTTGTCATACAAAAAGTTAAGAGGATTCAAAGTCTAGATGATAATTTATTCTCCCTTGACTATTCGTTTTTATAATTAGTTGCTTTGAAAAATCACAACAGATTGTTTGATTGAATATTGATAAAAATCTAGTATCAGAAGCTACACATCGTGCCCACGGATCGATACTTGGTTCTTAACTTTACTATACTAAATATAACGATAGGTACACTTGACTATATGTGTGTGTAGTTTTGATAATCATTTTTATAAACTTAAAACTCAAGGTGTAAGATCTTTATTGAAAAATATATATACGTTTTGCGCACATCATCCATCAAGGACGTGGCCACGTAGGCCTCACAAACGAGAAAAAATTGTCCGTTGAAGATGCTCTAATCGGCAAATACGAGTATTCTAAATATTAATGGCACTTTTGTTCTTTCACCATGTATTTGGTGAAAATTTGTTTTTAATGTATATTTGATGACAATTTGCACTTATAACTTTTAAAAACCCATAACTCAACCTTGGGGTAACTTTAATCTCCAAACAAGTCAAATAGTTTTTAAATCTCTGATACCACCAAACGAGCATTGTGAACTCCGGCAAGTGATTTGGTGGACAAGAATATGCCAAGTACCTTTGTAAAGCTCGTTTGACTGCCTGCCGGCCAATGTGTATGTGTGCGTATATATAACATCCTTAGAAATAGACATATTTTGTGATCAATATTCTATCATGTTGCAATGAAGATCAACCACCACTCCCAACAATCTAAATGGTCCACCGGACTCATTGAATGTGGCGGCAATCCGGCTACATGTAACCGGCCACCACTACTCTCAATATCAATGTATGTTTAGTTTTACAAATGAGGATGATACTTATGAATGGTTTTGCAGGTTTCATAACATGTTGTCTTCCATGTTCAACCTTTGGTCAGATTGAAGAGGGTGTTGGATGAGGGTAAAAGTTGTAACTTGTAAGTAACGTACTAATTAAAGTATCATTTGTATAACCTCACCCACACCCACCACCTATACGGATCTAGTATACAGGGTCGGGGTCAACCGACCCTACAACTTTTTTTATTTTTAAATGTAACGTATGCTATGATTTTTATTTTTTCGACCTACCCATGGCTCACCCTGAGATTTTTTAACTTACTTAGAAAAGATTAATCTATACAAATCGTATTTTAAAAAATGAGTATCGAATTCGATTAAGTTACTTGAATTATTCTTTCTAAATTGTTATTGAACGGTGAATTATCTTTATGTGGTCAGGATTACCTTAAAAACCTCATTGTAGCTCTTATTTTAATCAGTTACAACGACAAGTTATCATTGGTTTTACAACATGTGTGGCTCAAGGCTTCATCTACGGTGTCTTGATGACGGTTTCATGCCATTGGGTCTATTCGTACATGTTTAGAGAAAAACTACGAGCCAAGTATGGTTTGCCAGCTGACCCTTGTAATGATTGTTGTGTTCACTTATGTTGCAAAGGTTTTGCCCTTAGTCAAGAACATGCTGAGCTCAAGCACCGAGGGCTCGACCCATCTAAAGGTTGGTTCTATTAATTTCAAATTTTGCTTCGAATATGGCCAGAATTTGAGCATAATATATATGGTGATGTTTGTTTAATAGGTTGGATCGGGCCACCAACTGGTCCTCCACGTATGCCCCCTTCAATGGAAAGAGTTTGAACTCTTTGTGGTTGGATGAAGGGGTTACATTTACCAATTTATAAAGGAATAAACACACTTAATTTATGATCTGATAGGTATATGTTCCTCATGTATACTTAATAAACTATTTGATCGTGTTAGCATCAAAAATTTGTAATCATAAACTTTTGATCGGTTTTATGGGTCATTTTTTTTAAAAGAAGTCGTCACTAAGATTTCGGACGACATGTGCGACAAATAAAAATGACTCATAAAATATAAACTTATATATAAGTATAGGAAGCCACAAAGGAGAAACACATGAGTGGCTCAAGTGTGTTGTCAACCCAAGCGAGGGCTTAGGGCCCCCACTTGAAAAGGGGCTCCCAACTTTAAAAAAAATATTGATTTTTTATATATGTGTTTTTGGGCCGACTGAAAGTGTTACCAATTAACCATCAAATGACCCATATAAATTGGGGCATTACTAGGTCTCTTAATTAAATTTGTTATAATCTAAGTTGATAAAACTGTTGATAAATCTGTGATAACAACCTAATCTGTGACAAATTGTTGATAATTAGAGTTGCTGATTAGTTAAAGTGTTATAATCTGTTATTGTTGATTGTTCCTTTCTAAATGTTTGTGAATTTGACCTAGTTTATAATAAAGTATTCTACTTTTTCATGTCAAATTGTAATCGAAAGGATAAACCCGGTTATTTTAAACGAAAAATAAAACAGAAACAAGTCATCGATATGGACACAAAAGGGATAAGAGTTTACAACATGACTTTTAAAAAATGGGCTTAAATTTTTAGTTCGCTTGGGGCCCCCAAATTGGTTGAGCCGCCCATGGAGCAACGTACACATGTACAATGGGCCAAAGGGTATAGATGTCCAGAAAAAAGAAGAGAGCCTCACATGAGAGTCACATGTCATTTCCCCTATTTTTTTACACGTTCATAAGTTTTTATACGTCATTATTTTTTTAAAATTATACCATAAAATCGAGTGTTTTTTATTTTTCCACCGAGTATGATATTGTTATATAAAAAAAACGATGAATTGTGTGTTATATGAAAATGAGCGTTTTTATGGCTTTTAATTTTTTTTTACATGCGTTTAAAGCTTTTGTGTATGTCGTTTAAAATTTATGTACATGTACTAGACAATGAAAAACTAATCGTCATGTTGAAATCTGATAGCAAAAGTGTAAAACACCATAATAAAATAAAAAAACTTCATAAACCATTTTTGTACGCCATGTTAATTTGACGCCAAAAATGTAAAACACCGTAACAAAAGAAAAACGTCATAAACAATTATTTTTGTACCTAATGTTGAAACTTGACGTCAAAAGTGTAAAACATCATAACAAAAGAAAAACATTATAACAATTTTTGTACGTCATGTTGAAATTTGACACCAAAAGTGTTAAACACCGTTACAAGAGAAAAATATCATAAACAAAAAAGTTTAAACCCCATGTACATATGTTTAATTTTTTTGCACATGGATGTTAAATTTAAACATCACAGTTGTAATACATAATAAAAAAACTAATCGTCATGTTAAAATTTGACGCCAAAAGTGTAAAACACCATAACAAAAGAAAAACGTCATAAACAAATTTAAAGCCCTGAATCTCGGGATATCTCACGCATTGGATTTATTCATTCACGCATAGTTCTTAAACTTTAAACTTCATTAACGCTGCGGAAACTTTATTACAACACATGTACTTGTCCAAAAAAATTAAAACACTGTCTTTATATAGCGAACTTTCATAACATAACATAACATAACATAACATAACATAGAGGGATGCCAGATCATCGATAGCCGGGTAACTCATCACCGCAAGCCAAACATCCTCGGGTCATCTTTTAACCTACACTTAACCTGATGTGCATACTAAAAGTCAGCTAATACTGAGTGAGTTATAGCTTTACATAAAACATAATATTTAACAAAAGAAAAAGGACTTAACACACACATACATCAAAAGCCGTTAAGGCATAACTTTCACAAAACTTCACTTTCAAGTCATACATTATTTGTCTAATATGTATCTTTACTTTAACCGTCAATTCACACTTGGTACTATACTTCACGTCTTGTTAACCATAAAGTACAACTACCCTTGACCGTCAATTCCATCGGTACTGTACTTCACGTCTCGTTGACCATAAAGTACAATTACCCTTGACCGTCAATTCCATTGATACTGTACTTCACGTCTCGTTGACCATAAAGTACAATTACCTTGACCGTCATTCCCGTCGATACTTTACTTCACTTCTCGTTGACCATGAAGTACTAGTAATGTAACCTAAGGCTCGTTACCTCTAGAATTACAACTACCATACTGTGTCTTCTAACACTCATTACCTCTAGGTAGACCAAACATACGTAGGGTTACATTTACCTTATGAATGACCGTCGTCATTCCTTATCACGAAGAACCAGTTGTACAACCTTTGGCTAGCCACAAAGGCCCCTAAAAGGCGATGTCAAGCGTAGAGTAACATTTGTTCCTAAAGGATTTATAAAAACATTCACCTTCTTAGCTTTATTAAAAACATTCTTTAACTTTCGTTAAACTTTCATAAACATCTTTACTTGTATAAAACATTCGTTTACATTGCTTTATCCTTTTAAAACTCTCTTCACATTCGTTTACTAACACACAATTACGTCATATTATTTTTACGTTACCTTAACGCTAACATTTTGTCAACCTTACCGCGAGTTACGGCACCGCCGCGGGATGCGGGGTGTCCTCCTACTTATTTACAATAATAAATTTTAAATCCTCTTTTAATACAATATATATAATCAATTTAAAAAACAAACCTCCAAATTTTTTTTAGAACAACGACTCACACATCAATCTACTCTACTTCTAAATTATACAAATTCTTAATCTACCGTATGTCAGGACTTGGTCTTCACCAAAAAGTCTTTCAATTTTACCACGGGGCTATCATACATGTTAAATTTGAAGGATAACTAGCATATTCTTGTAATATAAAAAGTGTAAGGTCAATCTGGCAATTTTATCAAACACAGCATTTATTTATTTCTCTTAAATAAAACAAAAAGAATTTCCTGTATTTATCTCACATGACAAAACACCCCCCCCCCCCTGCTTCCAAACCCTTGTTCTCTCTCTAAACCACGGGCATCAACGGCGAGACACCACCGGAGCTCCGTTTGAGTCGGAAAATTTACCGATCCGATAGTCTCTGTATACTCGATCGGAACTCAAAGGTTAGATGGAAACAGTGGATGCACCAATCACGGAGGTCCGAAGCGAAGGAGAACCCGTGCTTGTGGAGGAATTAGGGCAAAATGTTGATGAGATTTTCGTCAAAGTTGATGAGGTATGATTTTTGTTGCTAAAATAGAAAGTTTAATTGCTTCCGATTGTTCAATTTTTGGAGTTTTAATTCCAGTCCATTTGTTCTTGTGCTAGCTGACGTCATACGGTTATTTGATGACGTTCGGTTGCTATTCCGATTGTTGACGAATCCTTGTTTTAAATAGTTACGTGTATGAAATAAGAAACGGCTTTGTTTTTTTCCTCCTGTTCATACGTGCTTTCTGTAACAAATAGACAAACTAATTATAGCATGTAAGTAGATATGAAACCCTAAATTTAGGTCCATGAATGTGTGAATTTGTTGTTTCTGTATTAGGTCATCTTCTTATTATTTTTTTTTATCTCGGCTATTATGACCGTTGTTAATGAAAGATATTGTACTTTAAAGTTTTAGGGGATTCTATGCTAGAGGATTGAGCTAGATAAAAGCCAGATGTGCTTTTATAGAGATTGAATTTGATCTTAAAGTTTTGTATGGAAATAGGTGGCTTAGTATCTTCAGCAGGGGCCATATATGGTAGATATTGTTTGACTGGCGCGGCTTTTTGTGTTATGAAAATAAACGTTTTCCACGACTATTTTTTATTTTATTGCTACTCTGAAGTCGGATGCAATCGTTACGTACAGAAATTCTACATCCAGGAATTGCCTCTTTAATTAAAAAGATTCATGATAGTGCACTAAATATTGGTCATGAATCGGAGCTCTAGCATTAATTGACAGTGGGGTACATCGTATGTTTCAAAATTTCTATATGATAAAATGGACAGCTAGATCATCATGTAACCATATATAGCATGTCAACTATTTGTTCCGAGTTTGGCAATAGCAAGAGGATTAATTGTGGATTTAAGTAGCTGGGAAAGGTAAATCTTGCATCTTCATGTGAGAGTCCATTGGGAAAAATCTACTTTTAGTCAACTATTTTGAGTTGAATCCTTGATTCTGAATCATGCAAACTAGGCTGAATGGTATCAGCTTGTTCATTGTTGTCACTATAACTCTTTCATATATTTGTAAACTTGTTATTAGCATTAAGGTCATTTCATCTACTATAGGTATTGCTTGCCATGCTTTTGACGATTACTTGCACGTGAATTATCTTTTCATGTTCAACTGGGAAGAGGCCAACTAAAGTGACCTTTTTATAGGGTTTTGCTAACAGAGTCTCTTAGTGCATATTAGACAGAATGTTTAGTATATATTAGTCATATTAGCCGGCCCTAATATTTATGTGTAAATCTATATATAGGTCCTATTGTATTCTCCTAATTACACAATCATAATACAATACAACTCTTTTACCAAGTTATCTTGGTATCAGAGCATTGATCCAACCCTAAAAATTTACTGCCGCCACCGCTACAGTGCCGCTTCCGCTACAGTACCACCGCTGCTACAGTCCCGGCCCTACAAATTATTATTATTTTTTTCCTCCTACGATAATCAGACCAGGCCTGCTCTTCACAAATGGCAGCCCTCCTTCTTACCTTCTCCTCCACTGAGAAAACCTCACACAACTCCCATAAGTTTGGTTTTACGTTGTCTCCTACCAACTATGGACACTGGAAGCTTATGATCCAACCTTTTCTTGTAACAAATGGTTTATTCGGTTATGTTGATGGGAGTATTCCCTGTCCTCCTTCAACAATCTCCTCACTAGGAGCTTCTGCAGATGCGGCTGTTATCACCCGACCTAACCCTAATCACGCGATTTGGTTATCCAATGATGCTTATGTTCGTATGTTAATTATCTCCACCATCTCTGAGGCATCTTTTCATCACGTTCAAGGTACTACTTCACGAGATCTTTTGCTTGCCCTTGAACGTGCATATGCCTCCCACACTTCTTCCCAAGAATTTACATTAAAAACACAGCTGCTAAAGATACATATGAAGGGGGATGAGCCTTCTGCTGCCCATCTTGCTAGAGCCCAAGAGTACGTGAATACCCTTGCTAATATTGGCCGCCCCATGCCTGAACACGATGTCGTTATGCTAGTAGTTGCAGGCCTTCGTGAAGAGTACAATGGAGTCAAACAAAGCCTCCTTCATAGACAATTTACCACTGTTTTTTCTGAGCTTCCTGGCCTTCTTGCTGATCATGAGTTTCTGATCCAAAAACCCTTGTCCAATATCCCACCAGTCCAGGCCTTCACGGCTGCCACAACAGCCGGATCCTCTCCTGTTCAGCCAGACACTATTGGTTTTCAACTGCACCCGTCCTCAGGCTCGTCACCCACACCAGCACCAACACCTCAAGCCTTCTACACAAATATGCCTTCTCAAAATAATTACAGCAGGGGTCGAGGAGGCCCTCGTTTCGGCCGTGGTGGACGTGGAAACAGCAATTACAGCCGTAATCAGGGACAAAACAATCGCAACCCAGGTCAGTTTAATTGGGCTTCTAATCAAAACACAGTTTATGGAACGTGTAACAGGTGTGAAATTGGTCACCTACCGTCTCAATGCCCGAACCGAGACCCATCCACCTTCCGGATGAGACAGCCCTCCGCTAATTATGCTGATTCTCACTCACAAGCGTCTACTTCATGGCTTCCGGATACGGGCTCCAATAATCATGTTGCATCGGATATGTCAGGTTTTGACTCCGCCGAGTCCTACTACGGTGATGATAATCTACGTGTTGGTAATGGACGCCTCTCCCTATTTTACATATCGGTTCCTCACGACTTTACTCACCCACCAAAACCTTTTACCTAAAAAATATCCTTCACGTACCTGCTAATTAAGAAACACCTTCTTTCTGTCCAAAAAATTTGTCATGATAATCATGTTTATTTTGAATTTCATGAAACTTTTTTTTCTGTGAAGGACAAGTCTACACACATTGCCCTCCTCACGGGTCCAAGTGACGGTGGACTCTACTCCATCAACCTTCCAATAAACCAACCAATTCCAAAAGTTGCTTTTTCAACAACTCGTGCTACAACAACCACATGGCATCAACGATTGGGACATCCACATTCCCAGTTGTTTCAAACTATGCTTTCTAAATATTGTCTACCTATTTCTACAAAGACTTTTGATTTCAATTGTAATTCATGTTCTGTTGGAAAATCTTGCAAACTTAGTTTATTGTCTTCTGATTATAAAAGTATTCATATTTTGGATTTGGTCTTTTGTGATGTTTGGGGGCCCGCACCAGTGACCTCGTTTGATTGTCATAACTATTTTCTTCTATGTGTTGATCATTTTTCGAAATTTATGTGGTTGTTTCCATTAAAACGAAAATCTGATGTGTTTGAAGTATTTAAACGGTTCGTCACTATGGCTGAACGCCAATTCTCCACCAAACTGAAAACCGTACAAACTGATTGGGGGGCGAATTCAGAAATTTCTCCTCTTTTTTTGCCTCCAATGACATCATTCATCGTCTCTCCTGTCCTCACACCAGCGAACAGAATGGTGTTGTTGAGAGACGTCACCGTCACGTTGTTGAAACCGGTCTCACCCTAAGGGCACAATCCAATGTTCCTCAACGTTTTTGGCACTATGCCTTTGAAACTGCAGTTTATCTAATCAATCGAACGCCCCCCCATACCACCTCTCACATATCTCCCTTTGAACACTTGTTCAAACATAAATCCGCCTTTGACCGATACACACAAACCCACAACGATTCCAACCACCCAACATCTTCTCCACCATCTGACCAGCCACCTTCCAACACCACATCGCCACCCCCCCCAACCCCCACCACCACCACCACCTCCCCAGCGCCAACGACCAGCCCGTTTACGGTCTAACCCACCACATGCCAAACCATACAGTCCTTCATCTTTTCATACCTCCACCACTACACCCGAAACCGAACCCACATCCTTTATCATTGTCAACAAAGATTCTCACTGGCGTAAGGCTATGGCGGATGAATACTCGGCTCTTATCCGTAATGGTACTTGGACCTTGGTTCCTCGTGTTTCAAACACGAATGTGGTGGATTGCAAATGGGTTTATAAAGTTAAACGGGACCAACATGGGGTGATTAAGCGCTATAAGGCGCGTTTGGTTGCAAAGGGTTTTAATCAGCAACCCGGTATCGACTACACATAAACTTTTAGTCCAGTGTTCTCTCATTAGCCACCACCAGACAATGGTCCCTTAGACAACTTGATGTGCAAAACGCCTTTTTACATGGTGATCTAAAGAAAACAGTTTACTTAAAACAACCACAAGGTTTTGTTGACCCTACTAGGCCAACTCATGTGTTGTGCCTCCTTCACAAGTCTTTGTATGGTCTCAAACAGGCACCCCGAGCTTGGTTTTATCGACTCTCCTCGGCGTTGACTGCTCTCGGTTTTCGAGGATCTAAAATGGATCCCTCATTATTTATTTATTCGGCTAACGGGACACTTATGCATAGGGGCTGATCTCATTCTTTCACAACGGAAATACGTACAAGAGTTGTTAGGCCGAGCAAAGCTCTCACAGTCCAAACCCGTTCCGTCACCATGCACCACCACAGCTCATCTCTCTCTTGGTGATAGCCCTCCTTTTGATGATCCGGTAAAATACAGACAAATGGTTGGGGCATTACAATATGTTACTCTCTCACGGCCTAATATCACGTTTGCGGTTAACAAAGTCTTTCAGTTCATGCACTCTCCTACTGACAATCATTGGTCGGCGGTGAAATGCATTTTTCGGTATCTCCACGGGACTACTGATCATGGTCTCTTGATTTCCAGCTCATCGTCCCCTGTCTTGCATGCCTATACGGATGTTACTTTTCCCTCATTAACCGCCTTTTCTGATGCAGATTGGGCTGGATGCCCGGATGACCGTCGATCCACCGGAGGGTATGCTATCTATCTCGGATCAAATCTTATTTCATGGTCTGCCAGAAAACAAAAGACTGTATATCGGTCATCCACTGAATCCAAGTACAAAGCCTTGGCTGACACGGTTGCGGAAGTGACTTGGCTTGAAACATTACTGAGAGAACTTCATGTCTCGATGCATTCGGCTCCAATCCTTTGGTGTGACAACTTGGGAGCCACATACCTATCTGCTAATCCGGTTTTTCATGCCAGAACGAAACATGTAGAAGTAGACCTTCACTTCGTTCGCGAGAAGGTTGCACAAAGGAAGCTATATGTTCAGTTTATCTCCACACATGATCAAATCGCTGATGTCTTCACAAAGCCACTCTCATCAGATCGTTTTCTCTTCTTGAAGTCCAAGCTAAGAGTTGGTCCCCGGCCTTAGCTTGAGAGGGAATATTAGACATAATGTTTAGCATATATTAGTCATATTAGTTGGCCCTAATATTTATGTGTAAATCTATATATAGGTCCTATTGTATTCTCCTAATTACACAATAATAATACAATACAACTCTTTTACCAAGTTATCTGTGCAATGGTTAGTAAATAGCAAGTTGTTACAAAAAAGAAACGCCTGGTTTGAGTTTTTAGGCGAAAGAAAAAAAACATTCACTTGTGGGTTTGATATATAGAGAGAAAAGTGGTTGTCATGTTTCAATTGCCGTTGAAGATTCTGTTTTTTTATTATTTATTTTAAATTAGAATTTGCCTATTATATATATCATGGTTCAAGTTTAGGAAGACTGATTAGATAATTTATTGTGGACTTTAAATGAGTCGATCTTTTTAGGCTCCACTTGTATTCCATGTAAGAAGTAGATTTCTTTACATGGTTTTTTGAGTTATTGTCTTTTGTTAATCATCATGAGTCACATTCTTTAATTTTTATGCATGTTTTTGTTCAATTTTAATTTTACATGATATAACTAATATATACAGCTTGAGAAAAGATTGAATGAAGTCGAGCAGTTCTACTCAAAGACAAATAAAAAGCAGTCAAACACTTCTAAAGGTAGTTCAGTAATGAAAGACAATGATAAAGATAAACAATTAAGTAGCTTTAAAAGGAGACAGCTGGACGCATCACGAAGAGAAGCAGCTGCTGCAAAGAGAATGCAAGATCTTATGCGCCAATTTGCTGCATTATTACGTCAGCACATCATATATCCTTTGCATCTTGCCAAACTTTTCTTGAAATTATGAATCAATTTTTTTTTTTTGGAAGCAGTCTAATGACACAGTTAAAAACATTCTATGGTAATTTGATGTTGCCCGTGTAACCAATTTTGCTCCATCATACCATATTTGAATAGGTATGGGCACTTTATCTTGACCATTTAACATTTTAATTTTTTTTATCCCATCAATATGATGTAAGGAGGGTTAAAGATATGATCGTAGGCCTAATTTACTCGATGTGAGTATAAACTAAGATGGGATTTGCAATCTGGGGAACGGAGGAAAATGTTTTAAAAAAATGAAACCTAAATTGTGTAGGACATGTGTGAAACCTATCCCTTAAAACGTTACACTTGTATTAAATATCCATATCACTTAAATTTTGAATTATGATAAAGCTCAATCTCGTTTTTCATTACGTAATTTGTTGCCATATTTGAACTTCCTTTACTATCATCGGTGTTACGGGGCACAAATGGGCTGGACCATTCATGCAACCTGTGGACGTTGTAGGGCTTGGATTGCATGATTACTATGAGGTAATTCTCTACTTTTTAGCTGTCATAAATATTTAATGGAGTAAGTAGGCAAAAATTTTGCTATTTAAAATACAAACAAAAATAAAGGTGAATGCACATATTCTAATTTTCTACAATTTTTTTCTTTTGATCTCATGTTAAATTTACAATATAATTTATCTTACAATCTATATCTCGTTTATGGTATGTGACATTGTTAACTTTGTGTTGGTGTATGATTCTCAATCTAGATAATTGAAAAGCCAATGGACTTCAGTACAATCAAGAACAAGATGGAGACAAAAGACGGCAGTGGGTATAAAAATGTCCGAGAAATATGTGCAGACGTGAGATTAATATTTAAGAATGCCATGAAGTATAATGATGAGAGAAATGATGTTCATGTCATGGCCAAGACTTTGTTAGCAAAATTTGAGGAGAAATGGCTGCTGCTTTTGCCAAAAGTTGATGAAGAGGTAAATTATAACCAAAGAATTTGACGGTTCATTTTAGCCAAGTAAATAGAGTAAAATCTGGAACTGTTCATGGGTTGTTTGGTAACATTCAAAACTATGTACTTGTACTTGTAGGAGGAAAGAAGAAAAAAAGAGGAAGCAGAGGCACAGTTAGATATGCAGCTTGCTCAGGAGGTTTCTCATGCTAAAATGGCTAGAGAGTTGGATACTGAAGTAGGTTAAAACTTCAGAACTATTTACCAAATGGAACTTTTAATAATTTTTAAATTATATTTAATGCTTCAACTTTTTTTAGTGATTTCCTTGATGATGATGATGATTTTATTCCTTTTCAGCTTGATGCCATTGATAAGCGTCTCGAAAAAATGAGAGACGTGGTGCTCCGAAATTGCAGGTTTGTCCTAATTTCATAAGTGTCTTTAAGCATAAGAACTAAATTTGTTTATTCAAATTATTAGATTGTTATGGAAATAATATAGAATGAGCATTTCAGGAAAATGTCTACAGAAGAGAAGAAAGCACTGATGACAGTTCTGACGCAGTTATCCCCCGAAGATCTGAACAAGGCGCTACTAATTGTTGCCCAGAATAATCCCAACTTTCAAGCAACTGGTCAAGAGGTGGACCTTGATATTGATGCTCAGGTTATAGTCAATACCCTAAACACACCTAATATTTGAATTAGCATGTCAAGTTTCATATACATAGTTCATTTCACTTAGATGTGCCAGTTCAACCCATTTACTTAGGGTTGGTTTGGGTTATATTTTAGCTCATACGGGTTAAAGGGGTCAAATAAAAAAGTTCAATAAATAGGGGATGGGTCAAATAGGTTGAAAGTGGATCAAAGGGTGTTCTTACATGTTATTTGATTGGAGATAAATGTGAGGGGTTTCGAAGGAAATGCCAGATTATGTCTGTATTCTCGACTCTCAAGTTTTCAATTTCTTCTTTTTTTTAAGAAAAGGGAAAGGAACCATAAGGAAAATATTGGGTGATTTTCTCACCAAAACGTTACTCTCAAATGTGGGACGATTTGGAGGATAGAAAATAGTTAATAAAACAATTTAACGACCAAACAATCTCTTATCTAAACTTACTTGTTTTAATATAAAGGGTATATTTGTAAATTAGCTTCTTCACCTTTTTTTCGTGATTCAGAAACACGAAAAAAGTTTGCCATTTCCCTTTCTATTCTTTCCAAGAGCTTGCAGAAAGAAATTGTGTTTCTTTATTTTACCTCCAACAAAGCTAATGCATACGACCTCCTAAATAAGGATGTAAACGAGCCAAACCCAAACTCTATTTCTAAAGCTCGAGTTCAATCCGGAGTATTTTTTTCAAGCTCGAGCTGGCTTAGACTTGGCTCGTTTATTATTTATTAGTTATTTAATTATTTCGTTTATATACATATATAATATTGTTGAGGCGCGGGTTTCCCAGGGAGCAGCCTCTCTATCCATTATGATAGATGTAAGGCTTGCCCTCGTCCCACCCTCCAACCCTAACCCAAAAAGCCTAAAACCACCACCCCTCAACCCCCACCCCCCAAAAACCTAACCCCCCTCACCCCACCCCCCCAAAAATCTAAACCCCCCAGCCCCAGCCCAAAAAAAACCTAAACTCTAAAATCTAAACCCTAAAAGCTAAATTCTAAGGCTAGAACCCTAAAATCTAAACCTTAAAAGCTAAACCCTAAAAGCTAAGATGGTAGAATTCGACGAGACGGTTCCAACGCCGCTGAAATGAGCATTTATAAAATAACGTAATGACGTAATCATATTTAACGTTTTAGTTCTTTAGTAATTTAAAAATAAAAATGGTCAAAAAGATGTTTGCTGTAAACCCAATCAGACCCGTAGTAAAATCCATCTGTTTTGACCCGAACCAGTTACCTGACCCGCCAAATAGCAGCAAAACATCATGCATCTTTTCTTGTAACATGCAGAGTGAGTCGACTTTATGGAAGTTAAAGTTCTTTGTGAAAGATCTACTTCAGGGTCAAGGAAAGAGTCCAACAAGCATCGGCGGTAACACCACCACGACAACAATCAACAACAATAATCAAAGCAAACGGAAACGAGAGACCAATGATGCACCAGCAAAGCCTGCCCAGAAAAAGAATAAAAAGCCTTAACGCTTTTTTTTCTTGGTTAAATCTGTGATTATGTTAATAATACATCTCCGCTTACATCATAATCAAGGTTAGCTTTACTGAATCCGTAACTTTTTTGTTTGTTCAAGTACACCAGAGCTGAAACTTGTAGGTGTTGGTGTCGTTCCAATGGATTTTATTGACTATGCTTAGGTTGGGATTTGCTAGTTTTAATCGTTTATACAATCGGAATTTTAAGTCATAATGGGTTTTTTAAAAAGGGGCAGGATATACGTACACCCAATCATGTTATCCGGACACCCAACCCCTATACGACTCTTATAGGGGTTATACGAGACATAATACGGCCGTATTGGTGGTGTTTTAGCACAATACGACCGTATTGGGCTATTTTGGACACAATACGGCCGCATTGGTGCTCGGATGTGACTGATGTGTCATGTCCGGTCGCTTTCGGTTTGACTTTTGGGGCTATACGAGTGGTATAGAGGGTGTCCCAGTATATTTTTTGGTGCATCTATAACAACACCCTTTAAAAATGATGGCATATTTGTTTGTACATAGTTGACGTTACTCCTGGAGTCAGATTGGTTAACATGTTCATTAATGAAACTCTCAGATGTTTTGATTTTGAATAGCAGAACAGTTTAAAATATTTTTAGTGAGTGAGTAAGAGAAAAGCTTCTGTTATTTTCCGTCTTTTAATTGTTTTTAGTGAGAAGACGAGTTTTATGTATGTGAAATTTATGTCTCTATTTTTGAAATTTCTAAAACATATAGTCAAGTGGATGACCTTGACCGTTCAACATATCCGTTGAATCTTTTAAAAAGTGTCCATTTTATCCTATTAAAAAACTACATTTATTATTTCTAATGCTTTTGATTTATTATAGTTATATGCTGTTATTATTATTATAACTTTATTATTTGTATTATGTAGTCATTTGTTTTGTTGATGATTCAAACAATACTTGTTTACTTGGCACAACCCTTGGTGACTCGTTAGCTACTCAACATTGCTGTCTATTTGCCTCAATGTCTCAAGTCAAGTCCCCCAACATCTCTTTTGCATTTATGCAAGGATATTAGCCTCATAGGCAATTACACATATACACATTTTGTAGCAAGTAGCTTATATCAGGGGTGGCTCAACATATTTTGTGGCCTAAAGCAAACTTTAAAATTGAAGCCTTTTGTCAAAATTTTCTAAATATGAGTTTTTTAAATGTAATTTTATAGAGCGTCAAGACGTATAATATTAATGTTTAGGCCGAATTTTATTACATGAACCAATAAATAAACTTTAATCATTGTCTTATCTTTTCTCATTTCTTTTTGAAAACACATAAATTGGTGGATTATCACATATTTTAAACATAAAATATAGATTAAAGTATTTTTTTAACTTTTGGGGGTCTTTAAAATTTAGGGGTCTAAAGCGGTTGCTTTAGTTGCTTAAACTGTAGAGACGTCTCAGGCTTATATCAAATCACGCTCAACATCAATTAATCAATCATACCCAGTAAAATCTTACCAATAACAAAGTTATCAGTAGGGTCTGGGGAGAGTGAGATGTAGGCAAACCATATCCCTATCCAAGAGGATAGAGAGGCTGTTTCCAGAGAGACCCCCAGCTCCAAAAACCCTCTTAAGATCTGAAAATTATATTAGTATCATAAAGTTCAACACAATAAATACACACGGCAAACGACAAAAGTTCCAATATAAAGCATTAAAATGCTATTTATAGGAGAAAAGATAAAAAAGTATAAGTAGTAAGAGAGTGAAGATAGTATAGATAACATCATATAGATACACAAAGCCATGAATACGACAACACGCTTCGGCCACCACAAATCCAGATAGAACTAAGCCCCTAAGTTAAAGCTAAGACCCATATGTTACCCTCCCCTAAAAGTCCTTAACATTAATCCTACGTCTCCACGAAGTCCTATCCTCGATCATGTCCCCAGAGATATGTAAGTCTAACAAATCATGCCTAATCCGCTCATCCCAAGTCAGTTTGGGTATGCCTCTACCCCTCCTTCCTTCTATAGTGAGGGTTTCTACTGATCTAACTGGCACGGTCATCTGTTTCCTCTTTACATGCCCAAACCATCTCAATCTCCCCTCTCTTATCTTATCCACTATACTAGCCACTTCTAATTTTTTTCCTAAAAACTTCATTTCGTACCCGGTCCAACCTTGTGTGTCTACACAACCACCTTAACATCCTCATCTCCGCTACTTCCATCTTACGCGCCTGTGTCTTCTTGATGGCCCAACATTCTGTTCCATATAACAAAGCTGGTCTAACTGCAACCATATATAACTTCTCCTTTAGTTTAGTTGGGAACCTTTTGTCGCACAATACGCCTGTAGCTGCTCTCCACCGACACCACCCTGCTCCGACACGGTGGGCTACATCACTGTCCAAGTCCCCATCTGCCTATACAAACGATTCTAAATACTTAAACTTGGTTATCTGCGGGACCACCTAATCTTCAATGGTGATCTGGACGTCCTCAACTTCGTTTACGCCACTGAAGTCACAATAAAGGTACTCCATCTTGGAGCGACTAATCCTTAAACCCTTACTCTCTAAAGCTGTCCGCCACTCCTCTAGCCTCCCATTCAGACTCTGTTTACTCTCTGCGACTAGCACAATATCGTCAGCAAAGAGCATGCATCATGGGACAACCTCTTGGATCGATTTTGACAACTTGTCCAGGACTATTGAAAAGAGAAAAGGGCTTAATGCCCTTGATGGAGGCTTACGTCCACAGGGAAGAAGTCAGCATCCCCCCACAGGTGCATGAATGCTTGTTTCAGTTCTAGCATACATATCCTTAATTATTTCTATTTATTTTCCTCTACAGAATACAATATTTACTAAGCTTAACCCGATTGTGATTTACAAAATATTAGTTGTGTAGTGCAAATTTTGACTTTTATAGATGTATCATAAGTATACATCACATATTGCCAAAGTTAAGCAATTTTTTTTAAATGGCTTCAAAGTTAAGCAATTACATCAAGATCTTACGTAATACAAATCCATTTAACAACCGTACCCAGTAAAAATCTTACCAATGGCAAAACTATTGGTAGGGTCTCGGGAGGATGAGATGTAAGCAAACCATACATCTATCCTAAAGGATAAAGAGACTGCTTTCAGGAAGACCCTAACTCCAAAAACAAAAAAACCTTGTCTTGACAATGGACATGAACAGTATATAAGAAACATGCGAGAAAACAGCAGACAACAAAGATCTAATAAAAATATATAAATATATAATGATATAATGATAAGCATATGTATAAACATCCAAGGTTAACTTGGGGAATAAACCACATGAACCATTTAATTAGTTTACTCCAAAACAAATAAAAAATATTCCTAATATTTATACAACATTTTCTTCATATGTATAATTAACATATAAAATAAAATTACTAATTCTCGATTATGGATTCTTGATATTGCGAGTTACGTTATTTAGACAACAACAACTGAAAATACATAATAATTTCAACCACAAAATATTTGAAGAATCTTCCATCAAAAACGAACCTACTTTCAACAAATCATCATGATGAGATCGTGACGAAAACAAGAACAACAGAATCATAACAGAATAACAAATTCGATCTTAATTACATCTGAATCCACCGTGCAAGCTGCGAAGGATTCACAACACCTGGTAAATGAACTCCACCGTCACTTTTCATCATAATCAAACTCGTTATCTCTTTGTACCTCTCATTACCGCTCACCGGCCGGATTTCCCCCCTCTCCGCCGTCTCAGCACCAGCAGGATCGAATTTCTGCCCTAACAGTGTTCCTTTCGTTTTAAATTCATGAACCATGTAACCTGCTAAGAGTTTGTTAGATGACGTACTCTCGATTGCTTTATTTCCGATCGAAGTTTTCACCGTCGTGGAAGCGGTAACCGTCGGCGGCGGCGGCGGCGGCGTTGGACGTTTCGCTGGGTGAAGTGATTCTCTCTCCTTGTGCTTTATTCCGTACAGGCGTTGATTGTTCATGCTCTCAAGTTGAAGAAGGTGTTTTCCGGTGGACCGGTTGAAACGTCGTCGTTGGAGAAACCGACAAAACGAGAGAGCATAGAAAATAGTGAGGGGTAGAGTCGTAATTAAGGGTAAATTGAGGGGTGAATCGTGAATGCGGAGTGGAGAAGTCGAGAGAGGATAGGTGTGAATTAAAATGAAATGAATATTAGGGTTTCACCGGATTCTGATAGATCCGGTACGCTGCCGGTGATTTCTAAGGTAGTGATCAACGTAGAAAAGACGCCGGATGAATGGTTGAAGGAGATGACGGTGCGGCGGAGTACGGTGGGAGAAATTGCATAGGATTGGGGCCTTTGGGGGTTTTTATATAGAGATGGGAGAAAAGAAAATTGGTTATGTATATAATATATATACGTTGATGGTTTAAGAAAGCCATTAAATGTTGATAAAATTACGAAGGGTGCCATTTTGGGGGAGCGGCTATTGGCATTTTGTTATTGTTTGTTGGGAACTAGAAGCCTTTCCTCTTAACGATTTTAAAGCAATTATCTAACAAAAAAAATATTTTATAAACACAAACGTAAAATTAAAAAAAAAAGAAGTAAATATATAGTCTTCATCGTCACCGGGTAGTGGGGGTGTGCAACTGTATTCCGTTAAAATTACTGGTCCAAACACGTACAAAACCGGTTAAGATACAAAAAAATCATTTATTTTGAATACAACTCCTTTTAAACTATAAAGTCTAAATGTCACACCCCAACCGACGGCGGATTATACGTCGGGGCGGACGCGGTTGTTCAATAGCACAAGGTTGACTATTAGAGTTTCAATATTTCATTAATAAATAATTTCAAAGTTCAATACAAAGGAAAATAACAAGAATACAACGTTTATTTGATAAGTATTCTAGGTCCAAAGCATCCTATGTGATCACAAATAAGTCTCATGTTGTAGTACCTGAAACATGTGAAAGAATCTGTCAACTACAAAATAGTTAGTGAGATACAAATGTTTTGACACAGTTTAACAAGTATTTGAAAAGTATTACAATTCACTATGATTCATGCATTCTATAATGTAAGTATGAGAACAAGTATCTTAAATATTGTGCACTTCAACCCTCCAACCAAGTTTAGGCATAACCCGCAGGTTACCCTTATAAGTCTCAAGTTTAAAGTTTAATTCAGTAACAATCACCAAGGGCTCCCCCCCGAAGGGGTCAATCAATCAAGGTGGATTGGTCAAATACAATAGATCTATCATTGTTACCATAGGCTTGATCAAAGTTAATGAATGTGCTAGTTTTAAGTTTAATTTAAGCATACAAGTCTCAAGTTTAACATAAGAATAAGCATCTAGTCATAGTTGTACAAGAATTGTATAAGTTTAAAGTTTTGAACATGTTTCACCCCAAAAGTATAGAAAGAAAAAAGGGGCTAAGTATATTCACTTGGATTTGGATGAAGAGTATCCGACAAGAGTTTGCAAGAATTGGAGAGGGAGAATATCCTCACAATAAGCCTAAGAATGTAAGTCTAAAGTTTTAAGTAAAAAGTCTAAGACAAAGGATCTAAAATTTCAAGATTTGATTAGGGTTCCAATGGGACACGGGAATGATTTGTGTTTATAAAGTTAAGTTTAATATAAAGGTTTAAATGAATGATACAAGACTTGAGCGTCAAAGTTTAATAGATTTATAGATTAGAATGATTATCAGAATAATTATTTAAAAGTTTTATCATTATTAATTACTCTAATTAGGTAATAATAATTAAATATTTTATAAGTAGGGTCGTAACAATATGTAATTGTAAGACTAAATATTTATTAAAGATTAGCAACAATCATCTAAAGAATAAATATTTGTCAAAACTTCATAATTAAATAAATATTTAAGGATAAATAGATATCTAAACAATATAAATCATTTAGGTTTTCAAGTATTTATTTTCCAACCTACCTTGTAATACATAATGTTTATAAGTCTAACTAAATGTTAAGTCTCTTATAAGTTTATAAAAAGAATAGAATTTTTTATAAAGTTTGCATATTGACTATAAGTTTATAGGTGTTTAAGAAGTAACCAAAGTATAAAATTTACATAAACAAATAAATTGTTGTTTACATATGAAATTCAAGTTTTTATTTTATAAGGTTTATAAGTTTGTACATAAAAATGAATAAAGTATATTTATTTTCTCATGTTTTAAATTTATATAAACAAATGGATTTCTTGTTTATATGAACTATAAAATGTATAAGTTTAACATTTATTAATTTAAAGTTTCAAATAAAATAAGTTTATTATATAAAAATAAGGACTTAAGTTTCAAATTTTATAGAAACGATTTCTATTGAATGTCCAAGTTTTATAAATTTTAGAAGTATTCTTTTAAATGTTTAAAACTATTTTTAAAGAATTAAACATTATAGGTTTTAACAAGTTTTAATTAAATAAAATAGTTCTGGAATACAAAAGTGTAAATAAGATTCATTTTTAAGTTTATAAAAATATCACAGATTTTATAAAAAATATCAAAAGTGTAAAAACTGCTTGGAAATGGGTAAAAAAAATGAAATGGGCAAAACCGGTTTACCCGGACTCGAACTCGGGTTCTTGTCCGGGTCGCACCCACTCCCAAGCATACTGACCATCCCGACCACTGCTTCATTAGTTTAAAACATGGAAAAGAAAATTCTTAAACACAAACTCGAATCATCCCCAAATCCGTATGAACCCTAGAATTCGGATTCACCAAATACACATCGATTAGCCCTCTGTTAATGGAATTAAACAGAGGGCTTTCGATCTATGCAAGATTACGATCATGTTAGTCACAAGAATTACCTGGATTGGTTTCGAATCGAGGGATATTGGCCCTGGGTTCACAGTCGGCGGTCACCGGAACGAATCGAGCGATACAGGAGCAATAAGATGGAATTGATTGTTTAGAGAGTGTTGGTGTGGTGTCGTTTAGGTGTATGAGTGAGTATTTATAGCCGATTTCACGATTTAAGGCTAGATTAGGTGGGAAGATGACAGGTGGAGCGGCCGAGTTCGAATTTGAAAATGCGCGGGTCTCGGGCCGAGTTTGAGCATTGATGGTTCTTGGGTTACGACCGCACGCGTGAGGCGATGGCCGAGGTTCGTTGAATGTGGACGGAATCGCGTTTTTTACTAAATCGGGGGAAAAGCCGTGGGTGGCGGGTTTCGAACCTGGGGCCAGTTTGGGTCTCGGGTGTTTGATGAAATTACATGAACGGTCCCTGAAGTTCCAAACTATTATCATTCTAAGTTAAAACATGGATTTAAGTTTAAAATAAGTTTCAATAAATGACAGTTTTAGTCCCCGGACTTTTTATAAAAATAATTATGTTATATTTTTATAAACACTACATAAGTTTTATTTCCTTTTTATTATTTTATACATTTATAAAATAATTTCTAAAATTTATGATTTACAAGTTTAAGTGTTTTAGAATAAGTTTATAAATTTATATAATTATAAATTCATAAAGTTTTTAATAATTTATTTATAAGGTATATACTCTTAAATAAGTCTCATATATATATATACCTCAAGTATTATTGTTTTTCTTAAATATATATCTATTAAATCAATATTTGTTATTCAAGAAAATAGTTTTGATAAAATTTCAAGTTTTGAATTAATAATACGTGCAAAGGTTTTAGGACAAGATAGGTCGGAAAAATACCGGATATTACACTAAACAGGGCCGGCCCAGAGGGAGGGTGAGGAGGGCGACGGTCCCGGGCCAGAAGTTTTTAAATTTTATTAAATTATATATATATATATATATATATATGTGTGTGTGTTTTTTTTTTTAAATCTATATATATATATATATATATATATATATATATATATATATATATATATATATATATATATATATACTAGTGGGTAAGCCCGCGCTTCGTGGCGGTTGTGAAATCTGACCACATTACTTTAGGATTTATCAGTCAACTCTGTTTAAAAAAAAATATATCAGAATATTAAGAATTTTTTTTTAAATATAACTATATATTTAAATTTTTTAAGAAAACTTAACGAACAAAAATTATTACAGAAAATTACTAATAAGATTAAAGGAAAGTGCCTATGAATAGTGTTAACCTCACTAAAAATTTGACACGTAAAGTTTTTTTTTTCCTTTAAAATTTTCATTTTAAACCCTATATTATATATTATATACGATTTTAACCCGTTTAATTTTATATTAGTTTCGTTTTCCTTTAATAACTTCGTTAGCTAACTTTTTTCAAAATACGGAGAGCGTGACTGTTTTTAGTTTTTTTGTCAATGTTACGGTATATATTTTTTTTGAAAACATAGTTGTATTCAAAATTGAGTTTTTTTTTCCAGCAAGCTTCCACTCCAATTTGATATTTATTTTGAAAACCAAATATATAACTATTAACTAGGGCCATTCAAAATTGGGTATCCGAAAATTCGGATATCCGAAATTTTCGGATGGTGAAACAAATGTTTTTTTTCCTTTTTCCAACCAGACCTGGGTTTTTTGGCAACATGACCTACGTATTTTTTTCATTTTTCAAACCGAGTAGGTTGGGTTCGCCGATTCGGGTCCGGGTATTCACAAAAAACCGGGTTGAACCAGGTTTTGACAAAAAACTTGATTTTTGTTTACGACGCGAATAAGTTTTAGTTATTTAAAAAAATAAGGAAACTAAACACACAAACATAAAATTCATATATTTTGTTTTTATAACACTTTATAGGAAACAACTAGTATTGTTTGGATTTAAAAAATAATTTGTTTTCACTAATTAACATAAATTTAAGGTATACTAAAATTTGTGCCATAAACTTGTGCAAACCTTAAATAACAAAAATGTGTAGTTCACTAATTACCCAAAGTTCCTAAATTCAAAATGCAATTGCAATAAATTCTACGGACTAAATAACATATTACCCAAACCTTAAATAACAAAACTGAGTAGTTCGCTAATTACCCAAAGTTCCTAAATTCAAACTTCAATTGCACTAAAATAAATCTGCATACTAAATAACATAAATTTAAACACTTTCTTTTTCAGGTTAATCATTTCTTTTAAAATTCAATTGCACTGAAATAACAAATTGTTTTAAAGTGTTATATGTAAAACACCCATTCAGGCACAAACCCAAGTTTCAAAGTGTTTTAGCTTTTTCTAAAATACTACCTACAATTCATCACACAATTTAGTGAAAGAATTTTGACATTCAAATACCTACTCAACTCAGGGCAACTTTTTTCTTTCCCAATTACCCCAAACCTTAAATAACAAAATTGAAACTGCAATTGCAACATATAGTGCAAACATCAAGTGCATATGTATTCTTCACACATAAAAAAATAACTACACATGATTGAATAATTGAAGGAGAAAAGGAAGGGCACCAGATGTCCGGGTAGTTACACTAGTTTCGGAAGAGGGAGAAGAACCTATACATAAAATCAAGTGAAAAAACAAATCAACCCTTGTTTTTAGTATTAAATTTTAAGAACCAAACTACGTTCAAAATTACATAAATGAGTTATCGATGCTTGAAGTTGTGTGTTTGAAATTGGGTACAGTTGCGAAAATTGGAAGAAAAAAGTGGGAAACTTGTCCCACATAAGAAGGGGACCAAACTTTGAGTGGTATATTAGTGGGAACCTCTTAAGGATATTGTTTATCTGACCCGATAAACTGAACCAGGCCCGTAGACGACCCGTATGGAAGATAATGGAAAGTGGTTATTTATTTGGAAGAGATCAAGACCATATGTTTTATAAATTTTGAATTTTAATTTCCATGTATATTTTTTAGTTGTTTAGTATAAGTAGGGCATCTGTGATTTATTATTTGGGGGACTTTGTTTTTTGATCAGAAGATTGTAATCGAGAACTTTGGGGCTTGAGACAGCCGACTTGGCTGAAACCTTCTGGTTCAAGGCCGTTGAATAAAATCATATGTTACTGAGTCATTTGAGTATTACCGTGGATTCGATATCATGTGGTATCAGAGCCAGGTTTTTCAAATGGCTTCGCGTGAAGAATAATGTCGTCTTGTTCGTAGATTCGCCGGAAGAGGCAACGACAGAAGCGTTGGTGTTCACGTGCCCGAGGAAGAGACAGATTGCCTGTTGCAGATTCACCATAATCCAGTTATGATTCATCGCAAGAAACCATGAGTCGAGTAGGAGAGTCCAAAGATCAAAAGATGTCATGGGGTGTGGAATCGTCTGTCGGTGTTGATCGAGACTTTCTCGTAGACAAGTTGGAGACGAGTGGTTCGTCATAGGTATAGGGTGAAGACAAAGGAGTTTGTTTCGGCTTACGGGATGCAAACATTGAAGGAAACCGAACCGGAGTCAATGTCTGGGATAAATGCTTTGAGGAAGAGGAGTATCCTCGGTGATTGCAAATCTATCCATTATAAAATAAAAAAAATAATAAAAAAGGGTGAAGTAGATTCAAAAGTTGAAAAGAAAACTTGGAAGGGAAGTTATTTGAAGAATTTTAGACAAGATGGAGAGAAGGCATCGGTAAATTTTACTTGATTGATTATTATTCATTTGATTATTAATTAATCATGGTGTTTTTCCTTCATCATTGCCGAATGAAAAGATCAAAGAAAAAGGGAAAAAAAAGGGAGAAATAATGGTGTGGCAAGACCTATTATTTGGTGGAGAAAGTATTATGATTGATTGAATATTAATTAAAATAGGTCGGTGATATATTGTGGTTAATTAGAGAAAATTAATTGGTGATAAATTCCAATTAAATTTTGGTGGAATACATCACCAATGGTGCATGGGAATTTGATCAGCACAATTGAGTTCTATAGTTTAGTGGCCTTATTTTTGCTTGGGTGTATGATTACTTGGATTAAGAACAGAAAGGGGTAAATGACATGTTTACGTGGGCTTCATGGAATGCAAATGGATCATGAACCAGGAAGAATGGTAATTATGGTTGATCGGAGTAGCTTAACGGGTGGGCTTTAATAGAGTTGGTCTTTGGGTTCGTGGGTTGAATATCCCGTGGAAGGTGCATCGAACAAGACTCGAGGTCGAGTCTTTTTTCTAACCGGGGGAGTATGATGCAGACCCGATAAACTGAACCGGACCCTTAGACTACCCGTATGAAAGATAATGGAAAGTGGCTATTTATTTGGAAAAGATCAAGACCATATCTTTTATAATTTTGAATTTTAATTTCCATGTATATTTTTTAGTTGTTTAGTATAAGTAGGGCATCTATGATTTATCATTTGAGTGACTTTGTTTTTTGATCAGAAGATTGTAATCGAGACCTTTGGAGCTTGAGACAGTCGACTTGACTGGAACCTTCGCGTTCAAGGCCGTTGAATAAAATCATATGTTACTGAGCCATTTGAGTATTACCGTGGATTCGGTATCATTTCCTTTAAGGCAAACACAAGTAGACACTAGTGGGGACCCTATAGGGTTTCGAACAACTCGCACACGCGCGTGGCGTGGGTGTTGGTTGTAATGTGGCGCACTTGGCACTTCGCTCACATCGCCGCTTGAGAGCCGTCTTAGTATTTTTGAAGGTTGGTGCGAAGTCCGGATGACTAGGTTCTGGTTCAGATGGGCAATTCTAGTCCAGATGACTAAGTCCTACTCCGGATGACCAGGTTCTGGTTCGGATGACCAACTATGGTTCGCGCTCGAAGTAATCACTGAAAACTGAAACATAAAACTATTACGATCTGGAAAATTAAAACAGAATAAAATGCATTGAAGACGCTTAATGCAAATTGTTTTTTGTTTTAATTCTTATGAAGCTGTTTCAGTTTTGTTTCACTATAAATTCTAAGGTGTTCCTTAGTTCTAAAAGACACTATAATTCAGAGGAATTCTAAGAACACAGAACTTGTAATTCCAACAACCTTTCTCTCCTTCTCTCAATTTCAATGTATTCTTTCGGGTGTTATGTCATTCCTGGTAGTACATACTGATTCGGCTATTGTACCCTGGGAAACAAACGAATTCTCTTGGGAGACTCGAAATTTGTTTTAAAGGACCCGTATTGAATGCGAATCATCAGCCTCAATCTTTCTGCTTCATCTCAAATTCTTGTAGTTATCCTTTATTTATGTATTGTAATTTACTGCATTCTTTAATTTTTATATTGTAATTGTATTTATAAAAGTGTTTTACTTTATTTTATACGAATGGTTCCTACGGTATTTAGAGTTATATTTATACGCAATTAACAAGTTTGCCACCATATTTTTTCATACATAGATGAACTCGAGATCAACGGCTAAAACCACTTCATGTGCTTCGCACACGTTTTTAACACCTTGAGTAAATTTTTAATAAATTTTAATAGTAGTAGACCTTGCTTGGCAATGGATAGGGGTGTTCATCGAGTCGAATAAGTCGAATTTCAAGTTATTCGAATCGGGTTATTCGAATTTGAAGTTTTGAAAACCGTATTCGAATTCGACTAATATTCGAATAAGCTTATTCGAATTCGAGTTGAATTCTGGTTTATTCAACTTATTCGAATAAGGAAAAAAATTAAATCAGTACTTTACTAAATTTTTATCAATCTAACAAATACATAATTGCAAATCAACATAAAGAGTCTTACAACTGTCGACTTATAAGTTAAGACGTATGAATGTTGGATTTTGAATGAGTTACAAGCCCAATGATTATATATATAAATATATATATATATATATCTATATATATATATATATATATATATATATATATATATATATATATATATATATATACTACTATATAAAACATATTGTAAGGACATGATTGTAATTTACCAAAAATTTTAAGACACCTAATACACATTATTGTGCATAAGGTACACATTACCAATGAATAAAATGTGTTCAATTACCATTTAACCTCACAATTAAAGCGCACACTCAATAATTACCATTATTTCATGCACATGAGATTATTTCATTCACTACATTAAATATTATTTTATTTATAATACTTAAAATTAAGATTTAAATTTACATTTACTATTTATATTTTTATAACTAAATACTATTTAAATTAAGTATTAAGGTTTGTAAAAAAAATTATTTTACAAGTTATAAAAGAAAACAAAATATTCTCAAAATTAACTATAAAGATTTAGATAATTAAAGGCTAAAATTGTAATTTTTTTTATAAAAATAATAGGTGATTAATTAAGTTAATTTAGCATTTCAAAAACATTAACTGTATTTTTAGTTAAATAATAAGGAAATGAAAAAAAAAAGAAAAATAATAGAAAAATAATAATAATTGCAAAAGGGAAGAACCAACAGGGGGTCCTCGAACCTACGCCGTGTGTGTGCGCGTGTGGGTGTGGCGGGTGTGGCGCGCAAGCCACCTGGGTCGGCGCCCATTTCTGTTCTACATCCACTTTCGCTTGTATATGTATATAACAAATAAATAAATAAATGAAGCAGCTTGGAAAAGGGAAGAACTGGCAGTGCGCGGGGGGTGTGGGGTTGGGGTTTGGGATCGAACCAGCGCCACCTACGTGTGGGTGTGGCACGCGAACCAACTGCGCTAACGTTCACTCTTGCTCTCAATCAATTTCATATATATACACACATGTTCATACATAGATAATAGTTTTCACGTGGCAGCACCCCATTGGTTGAGTTTATTGTTCATTGTCATCCGTTTTTAATAGAGTGTATAATAATTAAAAATGTAAAATTTTAGAGACAAAGCGTTAACTACCGTTTTAAAAATCTTCATACCAAACCCGTCAGGTTGGTCGGAACGACCGACCGACCAAACGGGAAATAACGGTTAAGGTTTTACGGCTTAAATCAAACCACGAACTGAAGTTGAAACTGTGGATCTTCTATTATTGTGGAAATGAAATAAAGCTAAAATATTAGATGTTAATTATTTATAATTATTTAAATGCTTAAGTATATAATTACTAAATATTTACATGGTTATAATAATAATACCCAAATATAATCGGTGTTTAAAACAGTTCGGACTAGATTAAGCTCTCTAAAAGAGTCTCGGTGATACCCGACGCTTTGCGTGAGCCAACCCACTAGTATATGTATGTGTGTGTGTTATTAGGTTTATTCGAATAGGTTCGAATAACAGATATTGAAATTCGAATTCGACTTATTTATTCGAATCGAATAACCTGAAATTCAAATTCAAAATTTTTATTCGAATTTGATTCGAATCGAATATTGATTTATTTGAGTTCGATTCGAAAAATAAACACCCATAAAATGAAAACTAATACAAGTCTATTTAGAAAAAGAAACCATAATGATTTCGTGTACGGTTTCGAAGGAAAAAGAATCAACTTGAACAAGAAGTTGGGAAATGTCAGATCAGCTTTCATTTTCAATTCAATAAAGAAACCCAAATTCTCATATTCCCATAATTTCATGTCATCATGCTTTTGCTACAAACTAAATTCATGGCACTTTTATTACATTTTATTTTATTTTATTTTATTTTATTACAAGTGATAAATTGTGTGTGGATCGGATGAATATTAAATGAGTAATTTTTTTTTCTCATTGGGGTTGGTGAGCTACTAACAGAGGAAAATCCTCTAGAAAAATCAAAGTTTGAAAAGGTAATAGATTCAAGTCTTACTTTCACGGAAATAAAAAAAAATTGCCTTTAAAAAAAATAAGTAATTTTTTTACTTGTTAAACATGTAAGGTCGAGTTAATCTCAAAACTCTTTTTAGCATATCAATAATCGTAGGAATATGATTTCGTGTATGCTAGAACTCTCTAATAATCGTGTAACATCGCTTTCAGATTGAATTATTTTCACGGTATACACTAATATTCAATCGGATAAAAATAAGATATTCAAGAACGAATATGTGATATTGTTAGGATTTCCACGCGTGTAGTACTAGCCAAAATTGACTTCTATATAGGGGTAAAAACAATGCAATGATTCGTCTTGACAGTTGTTGGTTGAAGACCGTCACAACTTTCAACCGTTTGAAAATTAACTGTTGTTTCAATTTACTCCAAATGACTAACTTGGTCCGGATAACCAACTTGGTTAGGATGACCAAATCTACTCCGGATAACTAACTTTTAGCAGCTTAACCCCAGCCAGGTATCTATAGCACTAGAAATCATATAAATAAGTGTGCCCTCCACACTTTCCAACTTGATTGATGTTTTATTATAATTTCTCATTTGGTCATTAAGTAAATCAAATTACATAAAATAGCTAGATGACGTTAAAATCATAACAATAATTACACCAATGGTCCGGTCTTCTTACTCCACACTTTCCAACTTGATTGATGTTTTATTATAATTTCTCATTTGGTCATTAAGTAGATCAAATTACATAAAATAGCTAGATGACGTTAAAATCATAACAATAATTACACCAATGGTCCGGTCTTCTTACAGTTTAATGACTGTAACACTTTTGGTCAGTGACCCTAACTATTAAAATTCCTATTAAGTTTTTATAAAAGATTATTATTATACATTTCTTATTAAAAAAAGCACTTGAATGTAGTTCCAAACGTGAAAATCGCAACTCGAAACACCTTAAGAATGCTTGGATTTGTTAATCACCAAAGTTGAGACCTTCGTCTCGGTTTTCTTCCTGTGGTCGACGATAGACGAGGAGAGATGAGAGGAGGGTGGAAACGGCTTAGTGATGGTGTGCTAGGGTTTGGTTTGTTAATTAATCTCTTGATTAATTACAAATGGACACGAACCCTTTTACTTATACTTAATCCTAATAACGGACACCAAATCTTCTAACCCAATACAAACACAACTCCTTGTAGATTAGATTAGATTAGCTTATCGATTAAGTTACATGTTAATACATATCCAATGTGTATTTAAATTAGGTTTAATAGTATTAATCAAACACCTTTAGTTAATATATATATATATATATATATATATATATATATATATATATATATATATATATTAGGGTGAGTTTCAAATGATAACCAATTTTTATGTGATAACCATGATAACCACTCTCAAACATAGTGTTACGTATATGTAACAATTACCATTCTGTTAGTTTACATATACGTAAACACTATGTGTCACGTATATGTAACGTTATTGGGTACGTATATGTAAGACTCACCATTTTCATATTTATGTTCAAGATATGTGTTCAAGATACTTAAATACTCTTTTAACAATTAAAAGAAAAAATAATTTATAAATTATGTGTTTGTTCGAGAGTGGTTATCACATAAAAAACTGGTTAGCATTTGAACCCTTCTATACATACACACACACACACATATATATATATATACATACATACACTAGGTTAGAAACTCATGTATAAGTCAAACTTGTTGTAAACCAACAGTTTCAAGGAAAATTTGTATGTTTGATATCATCAGTCATTCGTGAAATAATGAAGATTTAAGAATTATAAATAACAAATAATAAAGATTTAACAATTATAAATAACAAATAATGAATATTTAACAATTATAAAATTATATTTTAAGATAAGATATAATTAAATTTTTCTTATGATTTAATAAGTTTTAATAAAATATTAGAATATATTTTAGATATTTAATTATTTAAAATATTATTATAAATAGGAGAAAGAGTTATTTAATAGGAGAGAGATGTCGAAAACAAAAATCTAGAATTCACTAGAAGTCGACACCTGACAAATAAAGTTATTTATTTATTATAATAAAGAAATTATAATTCAAAACTATAACAACTATTAAACAATAATATTAAAAACATAAACGTTTATTCCAAATAAACTTTTATTTACCTTTAATATTTAATATTCCATTATTTTTATTTCTCTAAAAAAAAATTTGAACGACAATTTGGATCGCTGACGATACACTAACCCACCCGATCATTTTCACCTCCTTCAGGAGGAAACCCACCATAGGTGAGAAAATCCTCTGACCCAACCTGGACCCTTTTTTTTGTCATAAGTGGGACTTGAACACAAAACCTTCTCATTTTAGTGAAGTCTTGGGTATACACACTTGCCACTAGGCTAAGCTAGTGGTTGTTATTTCTCTAAATAATAACAATTAATATAAATGGTGCGAAAACCAAAAAAACCACTCTCACTCAATTAGAATTTTTTTCTTTTTAATTTTTATATTTGGGAAATTGGATTTTAAGAATCCACCTTTTATCAATTGGTCAATAATAATTCCAACTGACAATATTTTTATCAGCAGTCCTTACTTTCAAACTATTTTATTACATGGGACCCCCGTTAAAAAAACTTAACGCCGTTAGATTTTATATGACTTGGACATCTGCAAACCGCCAGAAAGTCGAGCCAAACTTTATGTATTTTTATGGTGAAAACCCAAACTTTGTGCCATAAAAATTTCAAATAAAAAGTCCCGATCTATATTTTACTAAATTGATTTGATTTTTTTTTTATTGAAATACTAGATAAGATAGAGATGAGAGAAATATTCGGAATTCTTTTTTTTTGTAGGAATGGTTTCAAAATCCAATAGTTGATTTTCCTATTTTACCCTAAATCTCTATAATTAAGTAAACAAACTTGTATTTATGTTTGCCATCAATTGATTAGAGCCATTGCTCAATGGTTGATATGGGTTCTTGGTTTTCTTATAAAATGAGGTTCTCTCTCTCACACACACACATATATGGAGAGGTTCAAATACAAAAGAAAATTTTCATGCAAAGTATGCGAAAGATTTTAAACCACTGATCTACTAATTCAATGATTAAGATTAATTGGTTTGAATATCTAAAAGAAAAGGTTACGTAAAATATGGGTGGAATGGCAAAAAAAAGAATACCACCATTATTGACTTTTTTTTGGGTTAAATCTAGTTCCACCATTATTTTTAAATCAAATAACTTCTATCTACTTTATTATTTTAAAAAAAATATACCATAAAATAGATAATTTTATTATCTTTAGTTTGATTATATATATATATGTTTATATACTATATTTATATAGTATGAGGTTACGCTAGAAAGAATCAAAACCCTAAAAGTGTAGGAATGAATCTCAACCACGAGATCTTTGTGATTTGTGGCTGAGATTCACGCGATGGCATTTTGGTAAATAATAGCAAGTTGAAAACCACCAGGAAGGGTATAATGGGAAGAGGCAAGCCAAAAAAGTGCACATGCTAGTCTCATATTATTTCCCCTTTTTTTAAACGTCAATAACTTTTTTATACCTCATTATTTTTTTCTTAATTTCACCATAAAATCGAGCGTTTTTTATCTTTCCAACAAGTATGGTATTGTTATATATATACATATATTCTTTTAAATCATTTTTATTTAAATTACCTTAAAGTGGGTTTTTTCAACATGGTATTTTAGATCTATGGTGTTTTTTGCTGTATGTTTTTAACATAGAGTTTTTCTGGTCATAGTGTTTTTCAACATGAAGTTTTTCTAGTCATGGTGTTTTACACGTGGGGACCAATTTTAACATGACGTTTAAGCTTTTTTGGTCATGATGTTTTTAACGTGACGATTAGTTTTTTTTATTTTTTTATTACAACTGTGATGTTTTTACCTCTTTTAAACTATGGCGTTTTAGATCTTACGATGGTGTTTTACGTTTTTGATGTCAAATTTCAACATGCGTTTAGTTTGTCATTGTGTTTTACAATTGTGACGTTTACTTTATGTTGAACTGGGCATTCTTTAAAAAAAACTAAAAATACAACGACAAATTAAAACTCTAAATTTTAAAAAACTTTAAACTTGGTATGATATTGTTATATATATATTTATTTTTTTTAATCGTTTTATTTAAAAAAAAAAACTTTAAACCGTGTGTTTTTCAATATGGTGTTTTGAACCGGGTGTTTTTCAACATGGTATTTTCAACTAAGTGTTTTTAACATGGAGTTTTTCCTGGTCATGGTATTTTCAATATTGAGTTTTTATGGTCATAATGTTTTATATCTATGGTGTTTTGAACTGGTTGTTTTTTCAACATAGAGTTTTTCTGATTATGGTGTTTTCAAATGTAGTTTTTTTGGTCATTATGTTTTCAAGATAGAGTTTTTCTAGTTATGGTGTTTTGAATCGAGTTTTTTTCAACATGAAGTTTTTCTTGTCATGGTGTTTTCAACATTGAGTTTTTTTTTGTCATGGTGTTTTCAAAATGAAGTTTTTTTGTTGGTGTTTTAGATCTATGTTGTTTTTAACTGGGTGTTTTTCAACATGGTTTTTTAACCAAGTGTTTTTCAACATGGAGTTTTTCAGGTCATAGTGTTTTACATATGGGGGCCAATTTCAACATGCCGTTTTAACTTTTTAGTCATGGTGTTTTTAACATGACGATTAGTTTTTATTTTATTTTAAATACAACTATGATGTTTTACCTCTTTTGTAAAATTGAGTTTTAGATATTTTTGAGGTTAAATTTCTACATGACGTTTAGTTTGTCATTGTCTTTTACAATTTTGGCGTTTAATTTATCTTGAAAATGGCGTTCTTTCTAAAGGTAAAAACACAATAACAAATTAAAACGCCAAATTTCAACATAGCGTTTTAACATCATGATAAAATTAAACGCCCCAGTTGTAAAACATAATGACAAACTAAACGCCATGTTGAAATTTGGCGTCAAACTAAACACTATGTTGAAATTTTGCGTAAAACGATAAAAGTGTAAAACACCATGACAAAAGAAAAACGTCATAAATATAAACACGCCTTAAAACACTATAAAATACCATGTATATGGATGTTAAAGTATAAAACACCATGTATAAAAAGCACAATTTCAAACACCATGTGTGAATGACATAAAACACCATAAAAACGTCGAATTTCAAACAATACCCGGTTGGTCTTTTTTTTTAAAATATAGCAATACTATACACGTTGAAAAGATAAAAAAACGCTTGATTTTATGGTATAATTTAAAAATAAAATAATGACGTATAAAAAGTTATGAACGTTTAAAAAAAGGGAGAAATGGCATGTGACTTTCATATGCATGTGCTGATTCGGAGATCTTTTGTTTTGACACAATTACCCTTTCCCTGTTTTTCCCTTCTTGGACACTTGTCGCGCTAAGAATGTTCCCTACACTTTCCAGGCTTTTCTCCCTTTCTAGCCTAACCCAACTTCCCTATGTGTGTGTATATATATATATATATATATATATTAAAAATGATTTTTTTAAGATGGTATGTGATTATTGTTGGCGTGAAACCACAACTGATATTGACTCGACTCAAGAATACGAGCACATTATTTGGGGGGACACCCGGACTCTTTTCTGTATATTGATGATCAAGTGATAAAAAGAATTACATATAACCTATACTATTTATAGGGAACAAAAACAAGTAATACCTATCATACTCTAAACATAATTAGTATTCAAAATTTAAAAGTAAAGAGACTCTATCTTCAAAGTCTTGCTACGCAAGGCTTGCTTGTCACATAAGGAGCATTCCAACAATTATTACGTACCATGATTACGTAATCAAGTATCATTACGTGATTGCGTAATATGCCTTATATTTTACAATTATAACGTTGCGTGATTATGTATAACCTTGGTACATAATTATGTTATCCAGTACGTGATTACGTATCAATGGTACATAATTATGTATAGACGGTTATACCCTCACCTAAAATACACGTGTCACATTTTAGCGGCTTCGTACGGTTCGCACGAAAATTTCCCTTTGTACATTAATTGCTATATATCTATCAATTATAATAAATAAAGGTTTTGATGTGGCACGTGTCATCATTTTATAGCCTCCTCTAGATCTTTGTTTTCCCGCCTAAACATTTTCCAAGTATATATTTTAATTTATTTTTTTAACTCCTAAAATTGATTAAATAGCATTTAAACGTTTTCATATTTCTTATGATTTTAAATTTTAAACATTAAAAAGTAGAATAACTTTTGGTGGACCAATAACTTCATTTTTTAAATATATTATTTATAATTAAATTTAATTAATTCATTATAATTCATAAGATTTAGAGGTAATTTTTTATTTTTGAAATATTATGAATTGTTACTATACAAGTGTTTTATTTATATTAAAACAATTTCATACGCGCCACACACATACACACACACACATATATATATATATAATATCTATTATCTATTATTAATACTACTTAATAAATCAGTAATAAACATAAAATTTAAATTGACATTTTCTTTCACAAAATCAAATAAAATCAAGTTATCTGCTAACTGTGACCTTATAAAATATAATAATAATTTATCAACATATAAGATATTTATTTATTGTATTTTTTTCATGATTCAGCCCGTGTAATACACGGGAATCTAACCTAATATATATATATATATATATGTGTGTGTGTGTGTATAGGGGAATAATCAAATAAGAAGTAGTTTTTCGCTAAAAAATCTAAGAAATGATAAAAACCTTAAGAAACGATATCAAACGAACTCCGATTGAGCTAATTTCAGCGGCGTTAGAACCGTCTCGTCGAACTCTACCATCTTAGCTTTTAGGGTTTAGCTTTTAAGGTTTATATTTTACGTTTGAATTTTAGGGTTTTAGCCTTATGGTTTAGCTTTCCGGGGTAGGGTTGGAGGGGGGTTTAGGTTTTCAGGGGTAAGGTTGGAGGGGGGTTTAGGTTTTTCGGTCCGGGTTAGGGTTCGATGAGACGGTTCCAACGCCGCTGGAATGAGCTCAATCGGAGTTCGTTGGCCAACTTCTTAGTATTTCTTAGCGAAAACAACTTTTTAGTGGAACCGCCCCCTATATATATATAGTGTGAGTTTTCACTACAAAGTGTAAAAAGTGGTTTAAAACGCTCATAACCGGCTCATACGAACTCCGACTTCACTCATTTCGGCGGCGTTGGAACCGTCTCGTCAGACTCTATGATCTTAGTTTGTAGGGTTTAGCTTTTAGGGTTTAGATAATAGGGTTTAGTTTTTTCCTTAAGGGTTTAGCCTTAAGGTTTAGCTTTTATTATTTAGGATTTTAGGAGGGGGGGTTTTGGGAGTGGGGTGGGGTTAGGTTTTTTTAGGGGGTTAGGTTGGAGGTTTAGGCTTTTGGGGGGTGGTGGTGGTGTTTTTAGACTACTTTTTTGGCTTTTTAAAGTTTTTTTTGTTATGATTTAGGTTTTTGGGGGTGGAGGTGGAGGTTTTAGGTTTTTCGGGGTGGGGGTTAGGTTTTGGGGGGGTGGGTGTTTCAGGCTTTTGTGGGGTGGTGCTGGGGTTTTTAAACGACTTTTTACACTTTTTTGACTTTGTAGAATAACCCTCACCTATATATATATATATATATATATATATATATATATATATATATATTACAAGAACAGTTAAAACGAAATGCATTTGCATTTTGTAAAACAGCCATATACACTCCACAAGCCTATGGATACTATGATAAAAGTAAGAAAAAGAAAATTAGGAAAAGCACTACCTACGATAAAGAATATAAACCGTATAAAAAATACCAAAACAGATATGTTAAAAAACCTCACACTAGAACATGTAAATGTTTTATATGTGGAGATACAGAACATTTGGCCAATAGATGTCCAAATAGAAATAAAAACATGGAAAGAAGTAATTTGATAGAACAGATAAACGATTATGAAATAGAAGCTCTAGACACAGATCATACAGATAATGAGTCAATATACAGTATATATAGCGAAGAAGATGAGCCAATAGCAAAGATTTCATACACATATACAAACCCTGAAGAATGTAACCATGATTGGAAACATAGGAAAGGTAATAATCACATTAAATGTTTTATCTGCGAATATTACCCTAGTATAGAAAAAAGATCACAATGCAACATTTGTTTTAAAGAAATTTGTCATATTTGTATAAAATATATCTATAACTTAGAACCACCAAGTACGAGTCAAGATATAAGTAAAAATTCTAGTAACTATGAAGAAAAAAATAGAAAAATTAGAATTAGCTATAGAATTAAATAAATTAAAAATAGAACTCCTTAAAGATAGGGTTCTTAGACTTGAAGACCATATAGAAAAGAAAAAAAGAAAAAGATTTTCCAGAATTAAATAATATGGCCACAGAACAAAACCCTATAAAGCAAACTGGAGAAGAAACACTTATACAAACTAGTGGATCAATAAGTATGATAAATATACAGTGTAGATTATGGCTAGACGCTAATACACCTATAGATTTAACAGCTTTAGTAGATACAGGAGCAACAAAAAGTGTAATTTCATATAGTTTAACCCCTGAAAAATTCCATAAACTTCTTACATATAAACTAATGACAAGAACTGTAGAAAATAGATTAATAGACATAACACATTACTTAGACCCCTCAGGAATACAATTCCGAGACTTTTCAGGAAACTACAGCATAAAATATGAAATTCCACAAATAAACATCAATCCTCAACACATAAAATCTAGAGATTTTGTCTTAGGATTAAATTTTATACTAGGATTAAACGGTGCTATCACCATAACAAGAAATTATATAACAATTAGCAAACAAATTTATAGCTTTCCAACAATTAGATATAAAAGTATAGAAGATATTTCTAATAAAAAAGGAGATAAAGGAAGCTTAGAATTCCTAAATAAAAATAGAAAAAAGGTTGCAGAAAATGAAGCCCTGCAACTATTTACAAATTTTATAAACCATGAATTAGAAAAAGGGCAAGACATCACAAAAAGTATAAATCATCCTATAATCATACACTTAGAAAAAATAGGATTTATAGGAGAGGACATTATAAAATCTAAAGTTAAGTATGTATGTAAATTCAAAATAAAAAATCTCGATATTACCATACGAAATATAAACATAGATTACAGTCCCCTAGATAAAGAAGAATTTAGAAAACAAATATTAGAAATGACTAAACAAGGATTAATTAGAAAATCTGAAAGTCCACACAGGTCAGTAGTCTTTATAGTTAAAAATCATAGTGAAATAAAAAGAGGAAAGACAAGAATAGTTTACAATTACAAAATATTAAATGATAACACAGAAGATGATGATTATAATATTCCTAATAAAGATAACCTAATCCAGTTAATACAAAACAATAAAATATTTTCTAAATTTGATTTAAAATCAGGATATAATCAATTAAATTTAGAAGAAAATTTTAAAAAATGGACAGCCTTCACATGCTCAGAAGGCCTATATGAATGGAATGTTCTTAGCTTTGGGCTAAAGAACGCTCCTTCAATTTTTCAAAGATTTATGGACAGTATATTTCTCAAATACAAATTTTGTCTAGTTTATATTGATGATATACTAGTAGCAAGTGAAATAGTTCAAGAACATGAAAAACATTTACAACAAGTATTTGAAGAAATAAAAAAGAATGGGATAGTAGTATCCAAAAGAAAAATGGAATTATTTAAAAGAAAATTTTCCTTTTTAGGACTAGAAATTGGTAATGGAAAAATTGAATTACAGCCACATATTTCTACAAAAATTTTAGATTTTCCAGAAAAACTTACAAATTTAAAACAAATTCAAGCTTTTTTAGGCCTGGTAAACTATGCAAGAAAGTTCATCCCTAACCTTTCAAAACTGGTTGGACCATTGTATAGTAAAACCACCAAAAATGGCCAAAGACATTTTAACAATGAAGATGTAATTCTGATAAAAAAGATTAAAGAAAAGGTTAAAGAAATTAAACCCTTAAAATTACCTCTTTTAACAGATCATATTATTATAGAAGTTGATGGATGCAAAGACGGATGGGGAGCAGTCCTCCTTTGCAAACCAGATATACACAGTTATAAAAAGGAAGAAAAGATTTGTTCTTATTACAGCGAAAGCTTTAAAACTGGATCCACTTGGACCAGCTTAGATTTTGAAATACAAGCTTTAATTAATGCTTTAGATAAATTTAAACTATTTTTACAGAAAGACTTTACAGTCAGAACAGACTGCGAAGCCATAGTTAAATTTATTAAAAACAATCAAAGTAAAAAGATAAATAGAACAAGATGGGTAAATTTACAAAATATTATACAGGGTAATGGGTATTCTATACAGTTTGAACACATAAAGGGAAAAGACAACGGAATAGCCGACTTATTATCTCGAAATATTAACAAACTTTTTTCTTCAGATGGATAGAAAGCATAAGGGAAAAGAAAAAGTGGTCATTAGACCATTACAGTATAAACAGACTCCGTCACCCATGAGTATTTCGTCCAACGACGATGAAGACACAGAAAAAACTACTCAGTCAGTCCATCAAAGCCGAAAAAATAAACAGCTCTTGACAAGCGGCTCTTGTACAAACAAACCCTATTCTACAAAACACGAGAAAACTCCCTCCTTATTTCCTTACACCATATACACATATCCCTCAAACCCCAAACTTTATTCAAGACATGCTAAACAAAAAACCAACCTATAAACAAGCCCAAAAGCTAGCCCAAAAACCCACTTCATCACAAAATCCTCTTATCTTCTCTTTTGGCACATATGACCTACAAGCCTGCAATGATACACATATGAAATTCCGTCCAAACCACGGAATAAAACTTACAGAAAAACAGCAGTGTCTATTAGACAAACTGTGGCATATACAAACCATGCCACATGCATCTTCTTTCAAAGTACAGGTTTTAAATGCTCTTAGTATATATTTCAGTGAACAGGGAACAAAATGTCCTGAAAAAACCCAGCCTCCACCAAAGTTTACACATTACATAATATTCAGAGGCACAAAAATTGGGATTTTTAATAAATGGGAAACAGTTGCAAAGTATATACAGTGCCATGGTCCTATTTATAAAGGATACCATAGCTTTTCTGAAGCCTTAAACACAGCCAGAAATCATTTTGGCTTAGACAATTTTTTCATAGAACCAGAAGAGGTGCATACCTTTTCTCAAGTTATAAAGACGAGTCATGAACAGATTATAAAGGCTCAGGAAGAAACTATAGCAAATCTGCAAAGACAGCTTATACAGCAGGGAAAGAATACACAGTTAGTTCAAGAACATATTGAAACCAGTAAACTAAAGCAGAAAGTAGAAATACTTGAAGCAAAAAACATGTTGCTCTTAGAACAATTAAACAAAAAAGAAAACAGCTACAGAAGCTATGATGCTTTTAGAGCAAGGATGCTCGACACACCCTGGAAGACCTGTCTTCAATCGGTGTTCGATCAATTCCCTGAGTTCGAACAAATTATTTCTCAAAAAATAAACACAGAATTTCCATTTGTGTTATATGATTTACAACTTAGACTCATGTCCATTGCCCTCAACGAAGAAAAATATAAAGGAATAAAGGTCGTTGAAAAGACGGATGAAGATGGAGAAGGAACTTGCTTACTTCTTCTCCAAATAAACTTAAAAGAGACAGATATGCCTAATGATTTAATTCTCCAATTTTATCATAATGGCATGATTGATTATATTGAGTTAGAATTAAACCCCAAGACAGAAGGTATCATAAATCTCTTTGGAGAAAAATTTGTGATAACTACAGGAAATATCTCTACTCACATCTCCACCCCTTTTATCGGTTGCAAAATCTTCAATTCCTTCCCCTTTGCAAACGATCACACATACAGACCTGATAGAAAAAGAATATTTATCAGCCACAAAAATTACATCAACAACTACCTAAAAAACCTAGCAGTTCAAACAGAAATCCAGTTTTCTGAACTTTACTGGGTTGACAATCTTGCCAGCCTTAGCTCAAAAGAAAAACAGAAAGACACCAAACACTTCATTTCTTTACATCAAAAAACCCCAAACCTTCCTCCTAATTTTCATTGGGACTGCTACCATTTACTAGCAGAGGACATTATGTACAAATCTGGAGTCTTAAAGACTGGAATATGCTTCTACCATTCATCGGAGAAGGAGAGTCTCTCTGGTTGAATCACATAATAGATCAAGATGACTATTACAAAAATCCAGACGACTTCAGCGACACAGACACAATCCCAGAAACTCACAGAGATTTTTGAAAAAATCTAGAAGACAGACGTAAGCCATGACGTCAAACTACACAAATAATTCTGCCGACACTCCACTCTGCAGACAGCTCCAATTTTTGTCATTTTACTTTTGTAAAGTTAGTGCGCCATGTGCTTTGTAATTATTTAATCTTTTTACGATAGATAGATAATGCGCTTAGTGCGCTCTTTTTAATTTTGTTTGATAGTTTAGTCTTCTGCCTATTTAAAGGCAAGAGTTCATTTGTAAAAACACACAAGAAATACCAGAGAAAATATTCATAGAAATTCTCTTCATGAATACTTAAACTCTCTCTATCTGATTTCTTCCCAGAAACCTTCAGTCTCTTATTAGTTTTCAACACCCTTCATATTATATCCCAAATATATATAAAAAAAAAAAGGATTTATATCATCTGCTGTGCAAATCAACTCATCCGCTGCAAATATTATCAACCTCCAACCTCTACTAAAACACTGTAAGTTATGTTTTATTTTAATGTTTCTACAGTATATAGGCTGGAAACCCGAGTTCACAGGGCTACTGGTCCTAAGGAAGATTAAAATCTTCATAACTCTGGTATAACAACGCCACGTACTACTGAAACTTCTTATGCTTTAATTTTAAAATAGTGTTATTACTTATTAATTGTTTAAAAAATAGTAACCTGTGTTTGAAAAAGTGTTTGAAAGAATTTTTACTTATATCTTGACTCGTACTTGGTGGTTCTAAGTTATAGATATCTTTTATACAAATATGACAAATTTCTTTAAAACAAATGTTGCATTGTGATCTTTTTTCTATACTAGGGTAATATTCGCAGATATAACATTTAATGTGATTATTACCTTTCCTATGTTTCCAATCATGGTTACATTCTTCAGGGTTTATATATGTGTATGAAATCTTTGCTATTGGCTCATCTTCTTCGCTATATATACTGTATATTGACTCATTATCTGTATGATCTGTGTCTAGAGCTTCTATTTCATAATCGTTTATCTGTTCTATCAAATTACTTCTTTCCATGTTTTTATTTCTATTTGGACATCTATGGGCCAAATGTTCTGTATCTCCACATATAAAACATTTACATGTTCTAGTGTGAGGTTTTTTAACATATCTGTTTTGGTATTTTTTATACGGTTTATATTCTTTATCGTAGGTAGTGCTTTTCCTAATTTTCTTTTTCTTACTTTTATCATAGTATCCATAGGCTTGTGGAGTGTATATGGCTGTTTTACAAAATGCAAATGCATTTCGTTTTAATTGTTCTTGTAAAGCTACTTCTTTACATTTTTCTTCTAAAATACCGAATGTAAAGGTTATTCTTGGTCCTATCCCTAGGTTTTGTATATCTCCGTATTGTAATTTCCAAGCTTCGTGTATATTTTTTCCTAAGTCTCCTGGTAGTTTTATAAAATACTTATCGCATAAGCCATCTTCCATAGCTTGTCCTGTCTGTGCTAATAATCTTGTGAAATCTAATGTAAATTCATTTATGTATTTCATGTCTGCTATACTTAGCTGTTCTAGGTTTCTAATGGCTGTGTCTTGTAATAGACTGTTGTTTTTAGCTGGATCAACTCCTAAAATAAGAACTCTTATTTGAGAAGTGAAATTGTAGGGATTATCTCCTATAACTTTTAGCCTGTTTATCTGATCTGGGCTATGGGCTTTTTTACTTTGCCAAATTCCCAAGGCTGTTGGGCCTAAAGTTGTTTCTAAATATGCGAACATGTCCATACTGTCTTTCTTATTTGTTTCCCACATTCTTACTACTGTTTGTTCCCATATGAGGACTTCGTCTACCCATAATTGTGGTTTTTGCTGTTCTAATAATAGCATACTTCCACTGTAAATTTGTCCTATAGGTAACCTTCTTCCGGTTCCATTATAACCCGATTCTTGTTGATAATTTGTGACTGGTTTTGTCCAAGGTTCTCTTCCCATAGTGTCATTTGATGTTTGTCCTAGGTCGTATTGTTGATAGTTTCTTTTGGGTTTATTTTCAGGATTCATAAAACTATTATCTTGTTTTTTTGTAAAAATCAGAGATCATTGTGTCTCCTTTAACTATACTATTTACTAAGGGTAAATTAACATCTTCTTGTAATTTTTTGTAACTTTCTTCATATGTCATTTTTAAGTTTAACATGCATTCTATTATCATATCATCTACTTCTTCTAGTATATTAGCCTCTGTAAATTTTCTGTTTGTTATTTGTTCGTAAGATTTGTTAATTTCTTCTGATTTAAAAATTGTATTTGTTTCTTGTCTTATTTCTTCTAATAAACTGTAATCTATATCTTCTTGTTCAAATTTCAAGAATTCTGAATCTAATAAGTATTCATCTTCTTCTTCATTTTCTGTATCATATATTGGTTGTTCATATTCAGATTCACCATCTGATTCTATAGTCATAAAATTGTATTGTGGTTCTTGAGGAGGTTGTTCTTCTGAACAAGTGCTTTCTTCATATTTATATTTTTTTTAAAATCTGTAAATCTTAGACTTTGTGTACCGTCTATATTTTCATATATATGACTTTGTTTAGGAATTAATGTTGAATTTTCATTTTCTTTTAAATCGTTTATTTGCCATTCTAATCCTGCTAATTCTTCAGGATCTATTTTAACTGGTTCAATCATTTGTATAGACTTAGATGCTATTGTATTTACTATTCCTTCTATATTTACTTTATATTTCATTCCTGATCTATTACTAGCTTTGCCTAAGACTCCTATGCTTATTACTATGTTATTTCCTTCGTAATTTTCATAACCTTTTGTTTGTAAAGCTATTTTTAATTTTTGTAAATCTTTTATGTCTTTTAATATTCCAGGTGTACAATAAAATAAGGCTGTATTTTGGCTTAAATCTATCTCCATACCTGAGATTATTGCCTTTTTCATTTCTGATTTCCAACTCTTGTCTAATATTAAAGTTAAACGTTTAGTTCTTAGGTTTTTTCTTCCTAGAGCTTTTATTCCTATTACTATGAGTCCTGTATGTATAAACTGTTTTCCTGATTGTTTGATTCTTAAGATTGTTTCTGGTGAAAATAAATCTATTTCTACCATTTTATCTATTACTCGTAAACTTTCTTCCCTGCTACTTTGTATTAAAGTTGTGTATACGTTTAGCATACCTGTTTGGTATAGCGTTCTTGGATTTAATATATCTAATTGATGTTGATTGTATAAATCTATATTTTTGTCTAAGTTGATTTCTTCTTCTAATTGTATTGTTTGTTGTGTGCTTCTAGAAGATGATCATTTTCTTAAAATTCTGTTTAAAAAGGTGTCTGAAGAAATAATATCTCTAATATTACTAGTTGATTTTCTAGATCCTTGGATGATTTGTTTATTCATCTCTAGGTTTCCAATTGAAAGGTTAGGGATGAACTTTCTTGCATAGTTTACCAGGCCTAAAAAAGCTTGAATTTGTTTTAAATTTGTAAGTTTTTCTGGAAAATCTAAATTTTTTGTAGAAATATGTGGCTGTAATTCAATTTTTCCATTACCAATTTCTAGTCCTAAAAAGAAAAATTTTCTTTTAAATAATTCCATTTTTCTTTTGGATACTAGAAAATCAACTAGTAATATTAGAGATATTATTTCTTCAGACACCTTTTTAAACAGAATTTTAAGAAAAGGATCATCTTCTAGAAGCACACAACAAACAATACAATTAGAAGAAGAAATCGACTTAGACAAAAATATAGATTTGGGGTTTGAAGGATATGTGTATATGGTGTAAGGAAATAAGGAGGGAGTTTTCTCGTGTTTTGTAGAATAGGGGTTGTTTGTACAAGAGCCGCTTGTCTAGAGCTGTTTATTTTTTCGGCTTTAATGGACTGACTGAGTAGTTTTTCTGTGTCTTCATCGTCGTTGGACGAAATACTCATGGGTGATGGAGTCTGTTTATACTGTAATGGTCTAATGACCACTTTTTCTTTTCCCTTATGCTTTCTATCCATCTGAAGAAAAAAGTTTGTTAATATTTCGAGATAATAAGTCGGCTATTCCGTTGTCTTTTCCCTTTATGTGTTCAAACTGTATAGAATACCCATTACCCTGTATAATATTTTGTAAATTTACCCATCTTGTTCTATTTATCTTTTTACTTTGATTGTTTTTAATAAATTTAACTATGGCTTCGCAGTCTATTTTGACTGTAAAGTCTTTATGTAAAAATAGTTTAAATTTATATAAAGCATTAATTAAAGCTTGTATTTCAAAATCTAAGCTGGTCCAAGTGGATCCAGTTTTAAAGCTTCCGCTGTAATAAGAACAAATCTTTTCTTCCTTTTTATAACTGTGTATATCTGGTTTGCAAAGGAGGACTGCTCCCCATCCGTCTTTGCATCCATCAACTTGAAGGGTATAATAGTAATTGCTTTTAAGAGAGAGAAATAACATACACATGCAAGTCACATGCATTTTCCACCCTCATTTTTTAAATGTTTATATCCTTTTTATACGTCATTATTTTTTTTTAAAATATACCATAAAATCAAGCGTTTTTATCTTTAAAACGAGTATGGTCTTGCTATATTTAAAAAAAATAAAAATCGCTGAACTGGGTTTGTACGTTTTTAACAGCGTTTTCATGGCGTTTTTTCAAAACGTTTTTCATGGCATTTTTTCACTGTGTTTTTTCAAGACGTTTTTTTCATGTCGTTTTTTCTAGATTTTTTCATAACGTTTTTTTATAATATTTTTTCACTGCGTTTTTTCAAGACGTTTTTTATGACCTTTTTACTGTGTTTTTTCATGATGTTTTTTTCATGGTGTATTTTTATGGCGTTTTTTCAAGACTTTTTTATGATGTTTTTTTTACTACGTTTTTTCATGGCGTTTTTTTTATGACTTTATTCACTACGTTTTTCATGGACGTTTTTCATGACGTTTTTTTCATGACGTTTTTTTCATGGTGTATTTTTCATAGAGTTTTCTAGTGTTCTTAATAACCGATCGTGCGGAAAACAGAAAAACGCATGTGAAACTGGGCGTGTTATGATGTTTTTAAACTCGGCAACTTTATGGTGTGTTTTAAACTGTGATTGTGTAGAAAACAGAAAATGCGTTTTATGGTGTTTTTAAACTGGGCAACTTTATGGTGTGTTTTGAACTATGCAAGCTCCTTTTCATGGAGTTTTCTAATGTTTTTTTATCATCGATCGTGTGGAAAAAATAGAAAAAACGTATATGAAACTGGACGTGTTATGGTGTTTATAAACTGTGCAACTTTATGGTGTGTTTTGAACTGTGATTGTGTATAAAACAGAAAATGCGTTTTATGGTGTTTTTTTTATACAATTACCATTATGATTTTAGTTGTTTTCTTTATTGTGTCTTCTTTTATAGTGTTTTTGAACCGGGTGTATTATGATGTTTTTAAACTGGACAGCTTTATGTCGTGTATTGAAATGTGATTGTGTAGAAAACAGAAAATGCGTTTTTCTGATTCTCTAACAACTCCGAGGAATCGTTATCTTTGATGCTCGGCTCTATGAATGCGAGAGTTGCATGAGCTCGTACGCGATCAAGCAGAAAACAGAAAACGCATTTCTGGAACCCATTACCATAATGGTTTTAAGTGTTTTATTTATTGGATTATTGGATTTTAATAATCCCAACTTTTACCAATTGGGGAATAATAATCCCAACTGATAATATTCTTACTACAAGTCCTTACTTTCAAACTATTTTCTGACATTGGACCCCCCCGTTAAAAAAACTTAACGCCGTTAGATTTTATATGACGTGGACATCTACAAACCGCCGGAAAGTCAAGCCAAGCTAGCGGTGGTCTCGTGGTCGGTTTTGAAATTGGCTCTAGTGGTGTTTAACTTGTCTCGTTAAAGACCACCGTTGTCTCTGTTTGGACTTGCCTGAAAATCGAGACCGGTTAAACACCACCAGAGCCAATTCAAAACCCACCACGAGACCACTGCAAGCTTGGCTCAACTTTCCAGCGGTTTGTAGATGTCCACGTCATATAAAATCTAACGGCGTTAAGTTTTTTAACGGGGGGTCCAATGTAAGAAAATAGTTTGAAAGTAGAGACCGGTGGTAAGAATATTCTCAGTTGGGATTATTATTGGCCAATTGGTAAAAGGTGGTATTATTAGAATCCAATAATCCTTATTTATATTGTTTTTCTTTTCCAGATGAAACAATCTCGTTTAAAAATATATCATAAATTCCTCCGGTTCAAAAACACCAAAAACTTGCACAGTTCTAAAAACACCATAACACGTTCACTTCAAAAACACCTTAAAATGTCCAGTTTAAATGTTATTTTATGATTTTTTTTTAATTTATAACGTTTTTATGGTATTTGTACGTCGTTTTTTATGATGTTTTTATAGAGTTTGTACAATATAGTGCAAAAACAGCATGAATAAAAAACCTACTTAAAAAACACCACTTAACACGTAATTTTTTTTTAAAATTTTATATAATAATAGAATACTCATATTAAAGATAAAAAACGCTCGTTATTATGGTGTAATTTTTTTAAAAAAATAATAACGCATTAAAAAGTTATAAACGTTTAAAAAATATGGGGAAATGCATGTGACTTGAACGTGCTTATTTTGTGTATTTGAAAAATCAAGCGCATGTTTTCTCACGATTTTGCCCTTCCCCCTTGGTCCCCTCCTTGGACACATGTCACTTCATGGTGGCTTCCTACACTTCCTATATTTTTTTTACTTCTTATAATATCCATCCCATATATATATATATATATATATATATATATATATATATATATATATATATATATATGGTTGAGTTCATGAGAAAACTCATTTTCTTGATAAAACCAAAAAACTTCTCATTAAAGGTACTGCAAATGTGTAGTACACCCCAAAAAACTTAACCCACCTCCAAAAACCTAAACCTCCCACCCCCCCCCAAAAAAACTTAAACCCCCACCCACCCCCCCAAAACCTAAACCCCCCCACCCACCCTCTACAAAAACCTAACCTAAAAGCTAAACTAAACTCAAAAGCTAACCCCACTATTTTTTCGAGTTTTTTTTGAACGAGTACGAAGTGGGAAACATGGTCTCTGAACCAGTTTTTTAGTTTTTGATTTATATTTTGAGTTATGATTTTTTTTATCTTTAATAAATATTTTTTTAGTGTTCTCATAAACAATTAGTTTTCTTCTGATTCTTCCCCTATATATATATATATATATATATATATATATATATATATATATATATATATATATATATATATATATATATATAGTATAGGGTTCCACTATTAAAGGGAAAAAGTGTAGGAAGAATTTTGAGCCCTTGATCTTGAAGATGGAGGGTTTCTAAGAAGGTCACGTAAAAAGGAAGGGATTTTAATCCGTGAAGGGTATAATAGTAATTGCTTCCAAGAGAGAGAAATAACATATACATGCAAGTTACATGCATTTTCCATCCTCATTTTTTAAACGTTTATATCTTTTTATACGTCATTATTTTTTTTTAAAACATACCATAAAATCAAGCGTTTTTTTTATTTTTAAAATGAGTATGGTCTTGCTATATTTAAAAAAAATAAAAAATCGCTGAACTGGGTTTGTACGTTTTTAACAGCGTTTTCATGGCGTTTTTTCATGTCGATTTTTCAAGACGTTTTTCATGGCATTTTTTCAAGATTTTTTTCACTGTGTTTTTTCATGACGTTTTTTTCATGTCGTTTTTTCTAGACTTTTTCATAATGTTTTTTCATTGCGTTTTTTCATGACGTTTTTTTATAACCTTTTCACTGCGTTTTTTCATGATTTTTTTTCATGGTGTCTTTTTTATGTCGTTTTTTCAAAACTTTTTTATGATGTTTTTTTTACTACGTTTTTTCAAGTCGTTTTTTATAATTTTTTTCACTACGTTTTTCACTGCATTTTTTCATTGCGTTTTTTTCATGGTGTATTTTTCATAAAGTTTTATGATGTGTTTTGAACTGTGCAAGCTCCTTTTCATGGAGTTTTCTAGTGTTTTTTTTTCACCGATCGTGCGGAAAAATAGAAAAAGCGTATGTGAAACTGGGCGTGTTATGGTGTTTATAAACTGTGCAACTTTATGTTGTGTTTTGAACTGTGATTGTGTAGAAAACAGAAATACGTTTTATGATATTTTTTTAATGCAATTACCATTATGGTTTTAGGTGTTTTCTTTATGGTGTCTTATTTTATAGTGTTTTTGAACCGGGTGTATTATGGTGTTTTTAAACTGGGCAAATTTATAGGGTGTTTTGAACTGTGATTGTGCAGAAAACAGAAAATGCGTTTTTCAGATTCTCCAACACCTCCGAGGAATCGTTATCTTTGGTGCTTGGCTCTATGAATGCGAGAGTTGCAGGAGCTCGTACCCGATCAAGCAGAAAACGCATTTTTGGACGCCATTACCATAATGGTTTTATGTGTTTTATTTATGGTGTTTTTCTTTTCCAGATGAAACAAGCTATTTTAAAAATATCATAAATTTCTCCGGTTCAAAAACATCAAAAACTTGCACAGTTCTAAAAACACCATAACACGTTCACTTCAAAAACATCATAAAATGTTCAGTTTAAATGTTTTTTATGATTTTTTTTTAATTTATGACGTTTTTATGCTATTTGTACGTCGTTTTTTATGATGTTTTTATAGAGATTGTACAATATAGTGTAAAAACACCATGAATAAAAAACCCCACTTAACACGTAATTTTTTTTTAAAATTTTATATAACAATAGTGTACTAATATTAAAGATAAAAAAACGCTCGTTATTATGATGTAAATTTTTTTAAATAATAACGTATTAAAAAGTTATGAACGTTTAAAAAATATATGGGAATATGCATGTGAATTGCATTTGCATATTTTGTGCATTTGAAAAATTAAGCGCATGTTTTCTAACGATTTTGCCGTTCCCCCTTGGTCCCCTCCTTGGACACATGTTAATTCATGGTGGCTTCCTACACTTTCTACACTTTTTTCACTTCTTAGAATATCTCTCCCCTATATACATATAGGGGGTGAGTTTATTAGAAAACTTATTTTCATAAGAAAACAAAAAAACTACTCATTAAAGGTACTGCATATGTGTAGTACAATAAAAAACCCCACCCCCACCCAAAAACCTAAACCCCCCACCCCACCCCCACCCAAAAACCTAAACCCACCCCACTCACCCCTCAAAAACCTAAACCCCCCACCCACTCTCACCCCCCCCCCCCCGCCAAAAAAAACTTAAGTTAAAAGCTAAACTAAACCCTAAAACTAACCTTACTACACATATGTAGTATTGCGATGAATTATTTTTATTTATTTATTTTGAACGAGGACGGCGTGGGGAACAAGATCTACGAAACGGTTTTTTAGTTTTTGATTTATATTTTGAGTTATGATTTTTTTATTATTATTTTTTAACTTTAATAAATAGTTTTTTGGTTTTCTTATGAACAACGAGTTTTCTTATGATTTTTTCCATATATATATATATATATATATATAACGTAGAGTATGCATTACTAGGGTTTAATCCATAAAGTCTAAATCTGAGTTGTCTAACCCCGGATTCACTTCAACGACATTTTCACAACCACACATTATGTATTCTTCTTACTACACAAATTTAGGGTTTCGAACAAGAAATACAAAAGTTTCAGTAAACGTCTTAAAAATATATTATAACCTTTAAAGAATCAGTGATAATTTTTTTTGAAGAAATACAAAATGTTAATATATTATAATACTTCTGAAAATTATTGTTAATAGTATTTAATTGATTAACTTAATTCATACACGAAACTTGTGCATCTAACTTTTCTATGATTCCATCTATATTTAAAATACGGTGAAGACTTAATGAAAGCGCAATACAAATAAATTGTGGATAACTTAGTTGTGAAGGTATATATGTGTTGTAAACTTACTAGTAAGATGTGTGTGTGCGTGCGTTGCGGCGCGCTAAACTGCGAAAAAAATTAACGTCCATGAAAGTCTATAAAAGTCTGAAACACTAAGTGCAAGTATTAAAAACTGAACGTTGCATAGTTGAACCGAGAATAAAATTAGCGTCGAAACGTTGTAAGTACGTCGATTGGACGTTGATAATATTGAAAACTTTAGATAAAAAGAATTAATATTCTATGTATTTTTGTGTGTTTTCTCTCTTTAAAACAACTTTTTTTGTATATGTTTCTGTGTGTTTTTGTGCGTGTGTTTGTGTGGAGATTGCAGGGAGGATCTTTTTCATTGTTATGTTCCGGCTGTTAAAATAAGGTCTGTTTGTCTAGGACTTGATCTTGGTACTAGTCCATAACGATCAAAGTCGAATCGTGAGCCTATTGGTGAAGCAAATTCAATGAAACAACAACTGGTACTATACAGAAGCAGCCATAATAAAAAAAAGTTATTGTTATTTTGAGTAATTTTGTATCCAATTTTCACGGATTTTTGACATTTCTTTATTTATTTTTTATGAAGAGAATCTTATTTAGAAAAAAATAAATAATGAATAAGAAATAAGAATTCGTTTTGAACAATACATATCTTTCACATCCAACTATAACAATGCGTAACTTTTAAATAATAGTTCCAAAAAAACATACTTCGATAATAATAAAAAATAGTAAAAAAAATTCTATAATTTTGGATTGTTTTATGACATAATTTTATACTTATAAACATATGATAAAAATATTTTATATTTTAAAAAGTTATAGATATCTTAATTATATTACCTTTAACGTCAGGGGCGGCCCTTAGGGGGCGGGGAGGGCGACCGTCCGGGGCCCGGTTTCTAAAGGGGCCCATAGTTTTTAAAATTTTTTTATATATATTTATAAAAGGCTCAACTTGTATTATTTATTTATCCTATTAACCTACTTAGAAATTAAAAAAAGGCTCACTACTTGTATTATTCATTTATCATATTAACCCCCTTTGAAATTAAAAAAAGGCCCACTTGATGAGTGACCAAAGTTTCATGTATTAAGAGGTGCAATGTGTTATATTTATGCACTTTGATATGTGGAATACAAAGGTTTTGTATAGCCATGCATGTGCAGGTGTTGGAAGCTTAAAGTATGATTTTGAAAGATATTAGGCGAGAGATGCAAGAGTCGGAAGAGACTCGGAGAAAACGGGGCAAAATGCAGGGTCAGCGTAAGGCTACGCTGCTACAGCGTAAGCCTACGCCGAAGGCAAATTGCAAACAGAAGCATCAGAGGGTCAGCGTAAGGCTACGCCATATCGGCGTAGGCCTACGCCTAAGTATTTTCTTCACAGCGGCTTCCAGTGGACCGGCGTAGGCCTATGCCCTCCCAGTGTAAGCCTACGCTGGGTGCGTTTCAGACGCGGGTTTTGGGCGAAACAGCCTATTTTCAATGGTTAATTAGGTTTTTCTTCCCCAAATTCGAATCAATCTTTTACACCACAGTTCTTGGGGCGATTTTGGAGTTCTTGGAGGATAAAGAACACGATTCTAACATCCGATTGAAAGATTGAAGATGATTTCTACCACCATGAGCGGCTAATCCACCGGTAATCATTCCCGGGTGGATTGTTTGTAAGTTTTTAGGGTTTTATCATGTGCTAGCTTTGAGAAACAATTCTTGTAATCGTTTGGTTTGAAACACTTGAATCTTTGTGTTTAGTATGGTTATGAACTCACGGGAGTCGATAAATTCTTGCACCATTGACCCCGTTAGATGATAATTGCTATGAACTTTGATTTATGTTGAATCTATTGATTAATCTAATTCTATATTGCATACATTTGTCTCGATTTCATTCGTGAATATTGTTTTACACTATTTGCCGATGATGTATGAATGTTGATGTTCTTGGTTAGATTTGGTTAATTAGATTTGAATAACCATTCGATTGTTTGAACTCAAATGTTGGTGTGATAATTCCTAATTACTTGTGAACTTGAAACCCGGGTGTGATACCCTTTTAATTATTGTTTACAACTTAAACGTTTTGTTTGGTACTTGATTTGTTTGTTGAGTTTATAAAGTTTTCACTTAAATCATTGATTGTGTTTGGTCAGAAAGACCCGTTGTAACTTCATAATTTGCATTGTTAATTGAAGTTGAGCACCGACCACAAACTCTTCGTGGTTCGACACCCTTCTTACCCTAACTAGTTTAAGGTGATTAGGACACTCTATTTCTTTATCTTTGACCGGTCCCTTCGACACCGATCAAATTTTGGCGCCGTTGCCGGGGAGTGTGTGCGCTTGGTGTTTTATTTTAGTTGACTCGTGTTACTATTTGTTACTTGTTTTGTTGAGTCAATCTTCTTCTATTTTTGTGTTACGCGTGGTGTTTGTTTGTGTGTGCAGGTGACAGATTAGTGCATGCGTACCCGTTCATCCGGGAGAACTTCACCGCTTGTGTTTGAACCAGAAATTGAGAGGATAGCAAAGCAAACCAACAACAAAATTTACAAACTATTTTATCAGAACCATCATCCATGGATGGTCGAAGCAGTCATTCTGGGACTAGCATAAGAAACCGTGGCCCAACTCCAAACAGAGGCCCTATCCCTAACCGCCCACCAACTCCACCTCACCGAACCTCAACCCAAACCCCACCTATACCTATCAATAACAACCAACCCCGTGGGTCGGGTCCAGTTCAACAAAACCGACCCGTTAACATCCGTACCAATCCCACGTACCAAGGAAGAAGGAGACCACAACAAAATCAAACCCCTCCCGGAAACAATGAGAACGAGGGTTGGGAGGATGACGATGGTGAGTACTTTGGGTATGATGATAATGAAGATGTTGGGAATGGTGAAGGGTTTGGAGATTATGAGTATGAAGATGGTGAGAGGAGCCAATATGGAGAGTATAACGAGGGGCAAGGCTTTGGAGAGGAAGAAGAGGTGAATTATGTTCACCAAAGGGCGAGACAACCAATGGGTCGAACAGTTTGACCAGAGAGATTTGGGTATCCTCCTAGACAGGAAGGGAGGAGAGCTACTGGGGGCTACAATAATGAAAACCGAAGACAACCGGTAGCCCCTATGGGTGGAGTTAACGGTCGCTTTCGACCGGCTATTTCGGAGAATGCTTCTCCAATTGTTCCACCAGTTCCCGGAATGAGGAGGTTCAAGTCAAGACCGAATTACATCAATGTCCTTCCACATTTTCATGGTATGGTCACCGAAGAACCATACACCCATTTAGCCGAGTTTGCTGCCATCTGTAGCACAATTGGGGATGAAAACTTTGACCAAAATGAGGTCAAACTTCGAATTTTTCAGTTTTCCCTCAAAGATCAAGCAAAGCAATGGTTCATCACACTGCCGGCTAATAGCATCTACACATGGGATGAAATGCAACAAGTTTTCTTGGACGAATATTACTCGGTTGCGAAGACAGATGACTCCCGAATTGAGATTCGGACTTTTCAACAACAAACAGGTGAACCTTTACATGAAGCTTTTACCCGTTTCAAGGAGTTGTTGAGGAAATTCCCCCACCATCAAATTGAGTTGTGGGAACTAGTAAAGTGTTTTGTTGATGGTTTGACTCAAGAGGAGAGGAAGTACTTGAAGTCCACCAGTAATGGGACATTGTTGTCTAATCCCGAAGAATATGATTGGGATTTCTTAGAAAGAATGAGCCAAAGTTCAAAATCCGAGGCATCGGCTAGCCGAAGAGCCAAACACCCAATTTCAAAATCTGCCCCGGACTATGAAACGAAGGAGTGGTTAGCCTCTATGGAGAAAGAATTGGCCAATTTGAAAAGAGGAGAGAAAAAGGAAGTAGCGGGAGTGAAAACCCGTTTTGATGTTTGTGAGAGTTGTGGGGATTTGGGACACAAGGCCATAAGTTGCCCATTGCAAGATGGTAGACAAGAAGAAGTGAACCAAGTTTTTGGTGATAGGAAACCATATGATACAAACTCAAACTCCTATCACCCGAGCTCGAGGAATCATCCCAACTTCAAATACGGGGATGCATCAAACCAATTGAACCTAAATTTCCAAGGTTCAAATCAAGGTACTTCGTCATACCAACCTCGTCAACAAGGGAACTACAATTCGGGCGGTTACCAAAGAAGTTCATATAACAATAACCGGAACACAAATTACCCCCCAAGGAATTACAATCAAGATCATCAACAACAGGGTGGATCATCGGGGGGTGATGACGCGGTTAATTCAAAACTGGATGCACTGCTGGAGATGATGAAGGAGTCAAAAAGGGAGAATGAAATGAGAGACAAGTCTTTTGTGGCATTGGAAAGACAAGTGGGGCAAATGGCCGAAGAAATATCTTTGCTAAAACAAAATGAAGGTAAACTGCCAATTGACAACACATTGAAGCCACAACATCATGTTAGTGCAATTGATGTGGCTCATGGCAATGAAGAAGGTAAAGAAGGAGAAGAGGAGGAAATTGAGTGTGGAGAACCCTTAGATCCTATTCAAATTGGGGAATTCAAAACTAAGTTGGCATTGCTAGATTATGGAGCGGGGGTGAGCATTCTACCAGGGAGCGTGTATGACCAATACAATTTTGGTCCATTAGAAGAATACAACACCACGTTGGTGTTAGCAAATGCTACATGCACACGTCCTCGAGGGAAATTAGTGGGAGTGGCTGTGAAGATTGGAGAATTCTACCATCCTGGAGATTTCTTAGTGCTTGATTATGCACCACTTGCTAAGGAGGAGCCACGAGTGATTTTGGGAAGACCGTTTTTGGCAACCGCAAATGCACAAATCAATTGCCGAACCGGCACTGTTGACATGACCTTTGGGAAGCGTAAGTTGAACATTAATATTTTTTCAAATTCATTTACATATTCGGTTGAAAATAAGTGTTCAAAAGCAGTCACTACTAACGTGGGTCATCCTCGTGCCAAGGCAAATGAGGGTGACACCAAAAACAAAGGTATCATGTTTGACAGGTTTAATGTGAAAGACGAGCCGAAGGCAATCGAGAAGAAAACTGAGAGATTGAAAGATGAAAAGAAACCACCCGACCATGTCCAACATCCGAACGAGAAAGTAGATCTGTGTGATGTGAAATTTGCGAGAGATGAATCTTGGAGTTGGAGTGATAAGAACCGAAGTGGTGAGGGAGCTAGTGGAAGCAATTTTGTGTTTCAACCTCCATAAGGAGGTAATGTCGGGCTGAGGACAATAAACTTAGCGCTAACCGGGAGGCAACCCGGCTTGTGATTGCTTGTATTTTGTCTTTGCTTTGTTTTGTTTTGTGTGTTTTAGTTTTCGTCACCATAGCAACACTCAAGTGTGGGGAAGACTCATGTAAGACTTACGAGTCCATTTTTGGTGATGGTTCAAGCACTCTATGATCACCTCTAATCAGGTCCACGTACTCTTTCTCATATTTATGTTGCTTTGATTGAACGAATTTGTTTTTGTTTGTTTTGGTGTGTTTATGTTTGAAACTTGGTTGATTGTGATTGGGTTGGTGCTTATGGTTATGGGAATCTTTGAGTTGGATATTGAGAGTTATTGGGTATTGGTTATTTTTGCACCCACTAACCGCACTTTTACATTTCATAACTATTTACATTGGGACAATGTAAGGTTCAAGTGTGGGGATGTGGAAAATCTTGGAAACCATACAAATTTTTTGATTTTCAAAAATGTCCTTGGATCAGAATTTTTGTAACTAAATGGAAAATAATAGATATAATTGGAAACTATGCTTTTGTGATTAAAAACAATAATAAATAGAAAACACGTTTGATTTGTAATGTTTTGGTAGGCCTAACCGACTTAAGAGCTTAAACATCCTGATAATGTATCTAGGTTTAAATGAATAATTAATTCAGAATATCTTGTGGGTTCTCATCTTAGGGGTGTCGGTAAGGTCAAAACTGTCAACATAGGGTGATAGGTACCTTTATAAACAAAAATTTATAAGTTTTTAAAATTATTTGGCACACCGCTTTATTTTTATGAAAATAAATTCGAAAGTTAGTGGCGCCCGCATTCCATAATCCATCTTGCATGAGATTAATTAAATCAATTGAAAGCTTGAGTTTCGCCTACGTGTTTCCCTTCGGGATGGTGACTTGGAGGATACACCCATGGGCGGGACTTAGGTGATCAATAAGTTTGGATGACTGAGTTAGGTTTATGTGTTTCCCTTCGGGATGGCGACTTGAAGGATACACCCCTATTCCGAAGCTTATGAATTTCATTGCTTAAGAACTGCAGCCTACGTGTCATATATCGTGTTCCAGCGTGATTGAAACACCACTGGGTTAGGTTCGTTCATAAAATAATAATAAAAGCTAAAAACATGCACCCATCGATCCATAATTCCATAATTTTCAAAAACATATAAATTGGTGTTTATAATGGTGGGAAATCTATATGGTTTAACCCGGGCCTAAACATGACCTTGAGATGGAATTAGGCTAAGTCGTAGCTTTCTGAGTATGAGACCCATAGATAGACCATTGGCTTGGTAATAGATAGAATAATAGATCACATAATCGGGTGCTCGAGGTTCGGTGGTTGGGTTTAGTCGGATAGAAATACCAATTGTTACAGTCAATGCGTGATTATGTTTTAATTGTATGAGATTATGAGAGCAGGTTTCAATTATGATTCCATTGCATAATTCTTTTTCGGGACGCAAAAGAGTAAGTGTGGGGATATGATGAGTGACCAAAGTTTCATGTATTAAAAGGTGCAATGTGTTATATTTATGCACTTTGATATGTGGAATACAAAGGTTTTGTGTAGCCATGCATGTGCAGGTGTTGGAAGCTTAAAGTATGATTTTGGAAGATATTAGGCGAGAGATGCAAGAGTCAGAAGAGACTCGGAGAAAACGGGGCAAAATGCAGGGTCAGCGTAAGGCTACGCTGCTACAGCGTAAGCCTACGCCGAAGGCAAATTGCAAACAGAAGCATCAGAGGGTCAGCATAAGGCTACGCCATATCGGCGTAGGCCTACGCCTAAGTATTTTCTTCACAGCGGCTTCCAGTGGACCGGCGTAGGCCTACGCCCTCCCAGCGTAAGCCTACGCTGGGTGCGTTTCAGACGCGGGTTTTGGGCGAAACAGCCGATTTTCAATGGTTAATTAGGTTTTTCTTCCCCAAATTCGAATCAATCTTTTACACCACAGTTCTTGGGGCGATTTTGGAGTTCTTGGAGGATAAAGAACACGATTCTAACATCCGATTGAAAGATTGAAGATGATTTCTACAACCATGAGCGGCTAATCCACCGGTAATCATTCCCGGGTGGATTGTTTGTAAGTTTTTAGGGTTTTATCATGTGCTAGCTTTGAGAAACAATTCTTGTAATCGTTTGGTTTGAAACACTTGAATCTTTGTGTTTAGTATGGTTATGAACTCACGGGAGTCGATAAATTCTTGCACCATTGACCCCGTTAGATGATAATTGCTATGAACTTTGATTTATGTTGAATCTATTGATTAATCTAATTCTATATTTCATACATTTGTCTCGATTTCATTCGTGAATATTGTTTTACACTATTTGCCGATGATGTATGAATGTTGATGTTCTTGGTTAGATTTGGTTAATTAGATTTGAATAACCATTCGATTGTTTGAACTCAAATGTTGGTGTGATAATTCCTAATTACTTGTGAACTTGAAACCCGGGTGTGATACCCTTTTAATTATTGTTTACAACTTAAACCGTTTTGTTTGGTACTTGATTTGTTTGTTGAGTTTATAAAGTTTTCACTTAAATCATTGATTGTGTTTGGTCAGAAAGACCCGTTGTAACTTCATAATTTGCATTGTTAATTGAAGTTGAGCACCGACCGCAAACTCTTCGTGGTTCGACACCCTTCTTACCCTAACTAGTTTAAGGTGATTAGGACACTCTATTTCTTTATCTTTGACCGGTCCCTTCGACACCGATCACCACTGCTTGTATTATCCACTAGGTTAAAATCCCGTGTATTACACGGGTTGAATAAATGTTATGTTATATACTTAGTAATAAAAAAATTATGTCTTTAAAAACCCGTGTATTACACGGATTAAATAAAATATTACGTGACAGTTATAAATTTTGTTAAGTTAATTTTTAAAACATTTTTTTATATGAGTATTAATTTTTTTATGTAGTTGATAAGTGTTAATTTATATTAAAATTTAGAAATACGGTGTATTACACATGTTGAATAAATGCAATGTTATATATACTTAGTAATAAAGATTTACATTTATATTAAACTTTAGAAACCCGGTGTATTACACGAGTTGAATAAATGTAATGTTACATATACTTGGTAATAAAGATTTACATATTACATATTTACGACATATTACATAGTTTTTTAATACAAATTCTAGAAACATTATATAGTTATTTTTTAAAAATATCTTATAAAAAGAATGAAATAAATGTTTAATTTATAAAAATATTTTATGAACAAACGTAATTTTTTTTAAATAAAAAACGTTTTATAAAAAAAATTATAGAAATAATTATTATTTAATAGGAGAGATAGGCGGAAAACAAAAACTTATAAAAAAACAATTAAAGAAATTTGTATAACTAATAGGAGAGGGAGGCGGGAAAAAAAGTTGAGAATGCATAGAAGATGGACAAGTGTTCCACCAAAACCTTTATTTATTATATAGTATAGATTTATGTTATTAACCCACTTATAAATTAAAAAATGCCACTACTTGTATTATCCATTTATCCTATTAACCCACTTAGAAATTAAAAAATGCCCACTACTTGTATTATCCATTTATCCTATTAATTCACTTAGAAATTAAAAAAAGGCCCACTAGACTATTCGAGTTATGTATCATGATTCATTAATCGTTATGTATGATTCGTTAATCGTTATTCGTTTGTTGTAGTTTTTTATTATGCCATTATGAGTTTATATTATGAGGCTCTTTTTTTTTTAAATATCAAGTCCAAAACGTTTTGAGGATTCTCAGGACCGGCCTTTTTAACGTTTACACATAATTTGAATTTTAACATATAAACAATAATACTTATATTGCAAAAATTTAAATTCATGGTTTTTTTTTATCTAGTGGCAGATCCCACTATGGTTGGGAAATGTAGCAACCAAAATTTAAAAAGTGAAAAATGGAATTCGAACCCACGCAGGTCACCGAGTCTAGTAAGAGAGATTCAAGACTTAGGCCACTGGCCCATGCCTGAAGAATATGTCCTCCTTTGTTTTTCATTTATTTAACCAAGAACAAAATTTCACACTGCATTGTGTAGCTGTACAAGGTGTACGGTCGACCCGCAGTTTTAAAGGTTAGATAATTTCCTATTTGGGCGATATAAGTTTTAATTTCATTATTTTCAGACCGTAAATTTGTTACTTTTTAACATCCACCATCATAATTCCATATTAAAACTAAAACTTTTATTTATTATTTTTTTCACGTTTGTTTATTATTTTTGTCAAGTAAGCAACCTTTATATATAAAATAGTAATTTTACCCGCGCGTTGCGGTGTTTTGATTCTCACGTAGCAATAGTATATCGGAATATCAATAAAAAGTTACGTCCTTGTAAAAATGTGCGTAAACACGAAAGGGTATTTTAAAAAATAGTAAAAATATATCATATTTGACTCGGCTTGTGTTGAATAAAAAATAAAATAATAATATTTTACTTAAAATGGTAACCGGGCGTGTACCCGCGCCGCGTGTTGCGCCTTTGTACGGATCGGTTTCGTTGTACATCGGTATTAACGAAAATTTGGTTTTGAATGAAATTTATATCGAAACGTAACGTAACGGCGAAATCTTGTTTTAAAACTTATTTAATATATATATATATATATATATATATATATATATATATATAACTTAAACAAACATAATATTTTGAAGTTACATATAGATGTGTAGTAGTAATTTTGTAAAGGTGGACTTTTACTTTTTAAAACTAAAAATGAATGTTTTGAAAGATTTGAAGCACTTAGCAAGAAAATTCTAAACTTAGAAGTGTAATTTGGAGTCTTAATATTTTAAAGTTACATATAAATTATTAAGAAAAAAAATTAATTTTTTTAATTCTAATATTTATAATAACTTTCAAATAACAAAGTCATGGAGCAAAATTTTTCTACACTTAATATAGTTGTTGATTATTTACAATAAACTTGGACTTTTACTTTTTAAAACTAAAAATAAGGTTTTGAAAGATTTGAAGCACTTAGCAAGAAAATTCTAAACTTATTGAAGTGTTAAATGAAAAAACCGAGTCTTTTGTGTTACATGGAATCTCTCATGTTTTTTTTTTTGGCCTCTCGCACTCCTCGATCTAATGTTAAATGAAAAAACCGAACCCTTCAAGAAATTAGTCGTACCATGTTAAATGAACAATTATTACCTCAAAAATTTTGATGTGATGTCGTAGCAACCACAACCTATATTCGTATTAGCAAAAACCTTTCCTAGACTACATATGAATAAGTGAATAATAGAAAACCATCAATAAGCCATCTCACTAAATTTAATTCAAAAGCTTATCAAGGGATATTCATAGGTTATTCACTTAATAGTAAAAGAAACAATGGTAGAGGTAGTGGAGAAATCCCTTAATGTCACATTTAATGGAATCCCACCTTTTCAAAATTACATCCACTAGAAGAAGATAATGGTGATGAAAAAGAAGACTTAGAATACCTCAATTCACCCTCAAATGAAGTAGTTTTTTTTTAACGGCAACACCTAGATATTCTAGGATAATTGGGTTTCCCCGGGGCAAACATCTAGGGCAACCCATTCCAGGAGGAACCCCTTAACCTGGCCACATACCCTTTTTTTATTGTGGTCCGGATTTGAACCCAAGACCTCCACTATGGGAAGTCTTGGGGCTAACATTGCACCAAATGGCCAACGGTCAAACCATAGAAGATCTTAATCAAAGAGTAACGAGATCACGAGCCCAAAACATAAGCTTTTTCTTTGTTGTGTTGTCTAAAATTGAGCCTAATAACATAAAAGAAGCATTAGTGATGAAAATATTTGTTTCAAATCTATGTTAATGATATAATATTTGTTTATGCTAGTGAAGATCTTTGTGATGAGTTTACTAGCGTAATGCATAAAGAATTTGAAATTAGTATGATAGGAGAAATTAATTTCTTCTTGAATTACAAATAAGACAATACGAATATGATGCGTTCATAAATCAACCCAAATACATTAAAGACATGCTTGAAAGTTCGATTTTACAAGGATACTCTCATGGCTACTAAAACAAACTTGAATATTGATGAAGGAGGTGAATCATTTGTTAATATTAAGTATCAGGGCATGATTGGGAGCTTGTTGTATCTAACGACAAATAAACCTCATAACATGTTCACTTTTTGTCATTGTGCAAGATTTCAAGAAAATCCCAAGATATCTATGAAGCGGTATAATGAATCTTTCGTTACATAAAAAGAACTACAAACTTAGGTCTATGGTACCCCAAGCAAATCGGTGTAGATGTCATGTGCTTTACCACCTCGGATCTTTGAGGATGCATGGTAGATAGAAAAAGCACAAGTTTTATATATGCATTTGTGAGTTTGTCACTTTTTTTAACGACAATTTTATTTATTTATTTATTTTCTTGGACAAGATCAGAACCCACAACCTCTTGGTTGTGGGACTCCCCTCTTACCACTAGATCCCAACCCTCCATCTGTGTGGGTTTGTCACTTAAATTTTGGTTCTCAAAGAAACAAACTTCGATTTTTTATCTAACACCGAATCCAAGTACGTAGCCATCGGAAGAGCATACACACAAATCTTGTGGATGCAACAAACTCTTCTTGGTTATAAGGTACACTTAAACGAAGTTCCCATATTGTGTGATAACAAAAGTGTTATTGATTTAAGTAAAAATCCAGTTCTACACTCTATAAATAAACACATTAAACCAAGACATCATTTTGTAAGAGATAACATACAAAAGGGAAATATCCTGATTGATAAGGCGTCATTAAAAGAAAATATGGTGGATATTTTAAATAAACCACTTAAAATGAATTATTTAGTTTAATGAGATTAGGCTTAGGCATGCTTGAACATAATCCATAATTATCACAAAAATAAACCAAATATGTTTTCCTTTTGAAATAAATCCTGTAAATCAAACATGTAAGTGATACAACATAAATAATAAATTTTAATTACATTAAATTCCAAAAACCTAAACTGATAACTCTTAAAAGCTTGTTTGATTTATGGATAAAACTTGTTGAAAGACACTTAACATCTTTGCATCACACCATGTCAATGTTTTCCAGATCTATCATCTTATCATTCTCAACTCTATGCTATCAAATGTAACCACACCACCCATATCCTAAAATGACAAGGAGAGCTAATAAGGATACTAAAATAGTTTGTTCCATTAATCTCAATTGTAGCTTTTAAAAGTTTAATAAATAATTAAATTAATAAAAACAATTTACATAATCATAAACATTTAAATACACAATCTCTTTAACACATGTTTTATCTTTATCTTTAGCTATATATATATGTGTGTGTGTGTATATAAACATATATATTGTTTACAACAAAATAAATACATTATACAAGTATTATTATATACATGTATATCTTGAGTATGGGCATACGATATCCCGGTGTTGGAAGTCCCAGATTCACTGGCAACTGAATAACATGGATCGATGGTGATCCCTTCCCAAAGACGAGCCACTTCTTTCGGCCTCATCCACTCTGCTCCTACAAATCCATGTCGTCAACCTTTGATTTGTCAGGCTCCGAAGACGCGTGCTTTTCTCCAAGTAGTTTTTTTATTGTTTTCTTGTGGTTTAAAGAAACAAAATAAAAGTGTTAGTTAATAAAAAATCACGTAATCGTATTAAAAAAATTATTAAGAAAACTTACAAATACTTCTCACGCATTGCCATAAGGCCACGTCCGTTCACCCGTCGATGGATCACTCTTTGAGTGCGTCTTTTCAAAAACATCCTCCCACAATGGGTTCACATCCGCCTCCGCTTGTTATAGCGATATATTAATTACTGAGTAAAAATTTAGTTATTAACCAAAAACAAAATTGAGTCAAAGGTAAAAATAGTTATCATGTTCCTTCGATATTGTGAAAAAGGTATCAACCCCCCTCATTTCCATGTGTCTGGAAGTCGTGGCCCTATGCTTCATAAAAAAATATAAATTAATATTAAAATATAAATGCATTAAAGTAGATTTAAATTAATACGTACATTGGTAATCATTATATTCCAATCAAGCGACATAATCCATCGCAGATTGTATGGTCGGATATCATCGCAGGGTTCACAGACCCGGTGACACTACTGCTAATGCCACCCCCCCTCGAGGTGTAAAGTCAAACTTGTGGCCACGAGAGGTGTTGCACCCTCGACGTCTCAAAGAAGGGGTATTTAATTTCGTCACTAAGTTGTGGGAAACTTCTCTTGTCGGTGTTTTGTCGGAATTTTTTGTGGGAAAATTTCCACTTTTCTAGTAGTGTTTCACCGTAGCTTCCCCCTTGATGGGAATTAGATCGGGGAGTCCTCTTGTCGTCCCCATTGTTGCCTCCCACCCGTGATGTGTACCATCGTATCTATAAATGCCAAGTATATCAATGTCAAACCATGCTACATAGCAAATACATACATACCAAATCCATACATGCATACCAAATCCATACATACACACCAAATCCATACATACCAAATCCATGCATACCAAATAGATACGCACCGAATACATACATACCAAAACCAAGTTACATACAGGCAATGCCATATACACGATAAATCAAACCAAAACCATTGTGATATACACACATAATAAAACCAAGTTACATACACACAATGCCATATACACAATCAATTAAGTTTAACATACCAAGTTTATTAAATACACACAATCACTCAAAACAAAGGTAATTTTAAATAAAAAACAAAGTTTCACAAATTAATAAAAGGGGTTCTACTAACTAGAATTAGGTTGTTCTATGTGGGCGGTGGTGGTGGTGGTGTGCGACAAGACTAGTGCTGCTCGAGAGAAAGATCGGCTGACGGTGGGTGCTCGGTGGTGAGTTGTACGACGATGAAGGGTGCTTGAGAGAGAAGAGAGGGAGAGTATGAAAAATGGGAAATGAAATTGGGCAGCTTAACTGTGTGGGGGGGGGGGGGGTTTGCACTAAAATACAATGATGAGTCTCCTTCAGTAATCTGAATTTTCTAACGGATTTACAAATGGCTCACTTAAAATAATATTACTATTCTTATTATTATAAATATTATTATTTTTATTACAATTATTTTAATTATTATTTTTAATATTATTATAATTATTGCTATCCGTCGGTTATTACGACTCATAAACCCGTCAGTAATTATCGATGGATTACACTCATGTCTACTCCAACAAGACCTAAATGAGCCTTATAATGTGTTTCTTGGTTGGTTACAACGCATGGTTATGATAACAAACCAAATAACGGGAAGTGCCAACGAATTACCATTGATGACATGCTTTTAAATTTGGTAAAATATCTGCTATACTAAAACCTTGGCCTTGTAATGTGTTATAAATTACATTAAGCCAAAAAATAGAAACTATACATGTACATTACTCGAAGGCACAAAAGTACTTATTTTCATATTTGACAAACAATTACATTCTATTTTTTTTATATTTTACAAACAAATTACATTATATTTATGTTACATTCCGGCCCCAAAAGCCCCATGACTAGACGCAGGCACCTAATACACACACTAAGCTACATTTATATATGAGCCCACGAATTTTGATAGCTAGAAGTCGCAACTCATACTAATAAAAAAAAACTTTTAAATGCGTGCTCATGACAAATACTTGTATGGCTTTACATTCCGAGCCCAACAATTCTGGCCCAATCTGATGTCCCGTCGGCAGAATACGACACATGACAGAGTATGTAAATTCAAGGACCAACAATTCGAACAAACCCACTAACAATGTCACATTAACTATTCCCATAGACCACGCCTAAACAATGATCTGTCATACTTGAGGGACTCGACGATTACCATCTTGGCTATTTATAGAAGCTTTTACAAACTATATATAAAAAGACCCGGTTGTTGCTATATATAAAAAGTTTTACCGATGGATATATCCGTCGGTAAAGGGCCTACACCGACAAACGGATGAAAAAGTCTGACGGTAATCTTGTCAAAAAGAAACATCAGTAAAAAAACTATCTTTGCATACAAGTTAAAAAAAACAAAATAATAACAAAAAAGCAAAAAAAGAAACAATTTTTGAGAGACAGCCATGAAGTCAAGTTCATTGCAGGTACACTAGTATCCATATGAACAAATAATTAAATTGGACAAGATATATATTGCTTTATATATGTAGTCAGAATTTATGGAACAAAAGCTAGGTTATTTAAGAGTATTAATATCACAAAAACAAATTGATAATAATTAAGCTTAGACTACACGTCAATAGTGTAACTAGAGTCAAACTATAAGGACTATTTACGTAATTAACTTAATAATAAAACTGTTATTTAATTCAGTTGGGTTTCATTTAATGGGCTAAGACGACTCGAAGGGTTGGGCTAAGCCTCAATATAGTTGGGCGGGAAGTGGCCTGGTCCACAGTGGAAGATAACATAACAGACATGTAGCCGAATGCATATTTGACACCCTGACACATAATCGAATAGCCAAAAGCGTGTACATAATCGGATCACCTTTTCCAATTTTCTTTTAATAATATTTTCATTTATTCTTTAATATTATTAAAAACCCTTATTAAAAGGAAAGGGGATGTACAGTACTTTTGGTAGTTTATTTCAATATTTTAAGTCTTTAACTTTCATGATTTTATTTTAATATATTAATAATAACCCTTTAGTATTAAACGATTCAACCTGCATTCAGTAATTTAATATTATTTAATAGATAGGCTTGTCTTTAACTTTCAATGATTTTCTTTTAGGGTGGATTTTTTTTTTACTTTTTTGTTTATCAATGTTTTTTTTTTCATTTAAGGTTTCTTATATTGTATATAAACACAAATAACAATGTCGGTGGGGTTTCTTACCAACAAATGCTACCCCTTGACTTTCAAAGATGATAATTTCACCCCCTCAACTTTGTAAAAACGTTTTTCTAAAGTTTCGAGTTTACCTCATATACTCTCGTACCTTAAACTAATTTTTACGTGCTTATTTTTATGTATGTGTCCATATAAATTTGAGTTTATCTATGTTTCGACGTAAATTTTTATCGAAAACGAGTTTGATCTAATATAGTACGCTTTTGTGCTTATTTTTATGTACATCTCTCGTAAATTTTGTTCGGAAAGAAGTCGGGTTACATTTTCGTTTGGTCTACGTTTCAACGTAAATTTTGTTCGGAAACGAGTCGGGTAAAATATAATACGTTTTCATCTAACGGTATAAATTTGAGTTAGACTACGTTTCGACGCCGCCGCAACGCACGGCGGGTAAATTACTAGTTATATATAATTAATGATTACACTCTTTAATGTGTAATGATTCACGTTCAGACCTTGTACCGTATGCAATAGGTTTTGCACCTTCACATTTAAGATATACAACACCACTATTTTCTCAGATATAATCACATCTCAGTGTAATATATAACTTTTAATGCATGACAACATATTATTATAGGAAAAAAACTTAATAGTTATCGACTAGGCAGACTCAAGATTTTTCGTTAAGTATTAAAATTAAAATTTAAATTTTTTTTTAAGTAATTATGTTTTAACTATGCCAAATTATTTTTAAACTTTTAAATTCTGATATTAAAATACTTACTTTAAACATATTTTTAAAAAAACAAAAATAAATAAATGTGTTAAACGGGTGAACATGCGAACGTGATGGGTTGACATGAACACGACTCATTTACTTAAATGTGTTAACGGGTTTGACCGAGACTGACTCAAATCTGTTCAGACTAAATCCAAAACCATGAATTTCATGTTAAGTTTGTATCATGTAAAAATCCCACTCCCCTAAAATCTACAATTAAGAAAACTGCAGAAAAAGAAAGACACAAAACCGTATTTTTTTATGCTTTCATGAACATAATTTTTTTTCTTTTTACCATCTTGCTTATAAATAAATATCAACTGTATTTATTATTATTAATTTCTTAGTTTTGATGTTTTTTTATATTTTTATTTTCTATATTTTTTAAATACTAAATTATTTATAACATCATCGAGTTTAGTTTCTGGTCTGGTCGATGCGAGTCCGACCAGTGAACCTCTAGAGCGATTGTTTAATTATTGGTCTTTAAAAACATGGGTAAAAAGTCTCTCTGATAGTTAATAATTTAAATACGTATTTATGTAAAAATAAATAAACTTATCAAATGTAAAAAATTACTATATTTATAAAAGTTGTTAAAGTTTTTTAAGCAACTTAGAATAACAAAAATAATACCTCTTTTTCGGTTAAAACAATAGATACCCACAAAAATCAGTTTTACCATCAGTCTTGAGTTCGGTCTTCTTGATTAACTCGGTTACGATTCGGTTCGTATTGCAAACATACACACATACAAAGTCTCCGCCACCAGGTTTAGGGAGAAAAAACCCGCCGCAACGCGCAGGGGTTAATTCTAGTTACATATTAAAGACACTCAACTTGACCATCATAACATCTAAAAGCATGCATAACACATCTGGTGAAGATCAAACAGGCATAATCAAAATCAAATAGCTACTTAGGTCTGAAATTATACAAGCCCATGTTCAATCTTTCTGCAGATTTAATCTTGAAACCATATGCTCCACCTTCTGCACAATTGAAATAAGAAATTTAACGGGTTCACATCATGGGACCCGATTAAGAAATTGAACAATTATCAAGGAGTCCTCAAGAACACACTTTCTATCTTAGTTTGTTCATCATGTATTCATGGATGGCCTAGTGATTGCGTATATTGTATGATTAAATAGGTGTTGGATTATTCTAGAGGTAGCAATTTCATCCCATTCATAAGAAAGCATGTCAATTCGGGTTGTATTATGGTGATAATGGGTCAAAAGGGAAAAATATTAGCTATAAAGTAAAGGGATCAAATAAAAGTTCCCTAAAACTTGTTTACAACATTCTAAATCGTTTTTTTTTAAGAAAAGGAGATTAAAAATCATATTATTTCATTCTTTACTTATAGAAGTAAAAGAAAAGGACAAAAAGGTGATGATGGATCAACCCAACCTATTTTCACCTACGCTTAAAAATTGCATGCTTTAAGACGACCCATTATCCAACCCACCTGTTTTGCCACCCCTAACTTAATATAGATGATTATCTGATGACAAAAAAAACCGAACAAAAGTAACAATAGTTATGGATATTCTAGTTAGTTAAAGAACATGATGACCTGGAGGTAGTTTACATGTATTTGACTAGTAGTCATAAATATCTAAAAGTCAACCATGACAAAATAAATAATTTTGGGAGTAAATTACTGTTTGCGTCCCTGTGGTTTACACGATTTAACACAATGCGTCCCTAACACGAATTTTTAATGCTTTGAGTACATGTGGTATACAATCTGTAACACTCTGAGCCCCTGGGCCTAACTTCGTTAAAAAATTCCGTTAAGTTTAGTTTCGATAGGGGGTAAGATGGTTACTGATATTCACCCGAAATTACTAAGTTTTGCTGCTGATCTAGTTAAGGCTATCCGCAGATACCCCTGCCGAAACTAGATCAGCAGCAAAACTTAACTATCCGCAGCATGTCGAAACTAAACTTAACGGAAAGAATTTAATGAAGTTAGGCCCAGGGGCTCAGAGTGTTACAGATTGTATACCACAGGTACTCAAAGCGTTAAAAATTCGTGTTAGGGACACATTGTGTTAAATCATGTAAACCACAGGGACGCAAACAGTAATTTACTCTAATTTTGGTAAACCAAGATCATCGGTGACCATATTTTGTAATGATTTATGATAAGCAGAAAAGCTAGTTTGAAGCTGAAGCTTAGCAAAAAGTGATATGCTAAAAGCAACATGTAATTAGAGGTGGTAATTTCCGACCCATTCACTCATGATTGGTTTGATTCAGGTATGTTTTGTTTCTAATGGGAAATGGATAATTTAAATAGACAGCTTAAAAGGAAATGAGTTGAACATGTCAAAAGTCACCTACAGTGTATTTCTAATGCATAAAATCTCCTAAAATTGAAATAATACAACTATCTTATTTAGAACGAATTAAAAAAATTGGACAAAAAGAGTTTTGGGCCAACCCGCCCCGACTGATACCAACATGCCAGTTTAGACCCATTACCCAACCTCCTGACCCCCGACCATTTTGCCACCTTCAAGAAAGTTTGAATACTTAAATGAGGTGATCAAGAACAAGTATAGTTTCATCTGGTTACAGTTGACACAAAAAAATGCTTTGAATTTATTATGTTATGGTCCATTGTCGCTCATATCATAGTTACAGGTGGAAATGTCAACCAATATACTTATGAATGAGTTATGAGCCGATTAGGGTTGTGTTTAATCTCAATTCTCAAACGGGTGTCAAATAATAAAAATTATTAAAAGTAAGTGAAAAGTCGCCCACACTAACGGGTAATCTTTTAGTATGAAATAACCCTGCCCCTAAACATTTTTTTAAATGTACTTTGAATTGTTTTTATACATGATGAATGTGTTAGCTGCGATATAAAAACAACACTATCACAATATATTCTGAATCTTTGAATAAAACCATTAAAATAGACTGCCATACCAACCCGTTACCCGCCCATCTTGCAATCAAAACATATATCCGCATCCTAATATCACTAACAATCGACTTACATGCTCAGTGTGTGGCAAATACTTCCCATCAAAGGTCAAAACGACACGATCCTTCCCATCAACACCTTTCACTTTGTCCACAGAGCAGAAAAAGTCTATAGCTGACATTCTAAACAACAAATACAAAAGCTAAATCAATTCAAACAAATATATATTAAACTAAATCCTAATCTACATTTTAAGCGATCCCATGGTCACAAAAACTTACATCCCATCACCAAATTCTTCATTAATAATCTCCTTAATACTTTCCCCAAAATGCATAACAGCTTCATTCAACCTTCATAAATTCAAACACAGGGATGATTCAATCATTAAATTAGTATCAATTCTGTCAACAATTTTGAATCAATTACAATTTTAATAGAGTAAATTTACAACTGATTCCCCCAATCATCACAAACGATCATCAAATAAAATATTTCAACAATTAGGGTTGAATTATATAACCTGTAGATGGTAGGGTCTTGTACGATGGACGGATCGTACGATCTAAGCGGAGGTTCCATCATCTGGTGAATATGTGTGTCCGTCAAGCCGGGCAGTACTGCCCGGAGTTTAGGGGCAGTGTCCGGCTTCAATTGCGCTTGACGTCTCAAGAGCTGAGCAACGTAGACGTTAGTCAATCCGGTCTCCGCCGCTATTTGACCAAAGGTCTTGCCGGAATTTCGCTTCACCGCCATCAACGAACTCACCACGTAAGCTTTCGTCGGCGTTTCGAATTCCATTTTTGGTGGTTAGTGACGATTGCGAACCCTAATTTATAGCGAAATTCTCCACAATTGTAATTCTTATTATTATCTCAGTGATTGTTGGCCAGTCGATAGCAAGCGTGGCCGGCTTGTGCGATAATTGTGGCAAACTCAAATCCATATTGGCTTGCAGGTGCCAAAACGGTGCCGTTCTCTGTAACCTATTTTGTACTTTATCAAAGGGACAAAATTATGTAATTAAATAATTAATTATTTATTCTGTAAAAGAAATTGTAATATTACCGTATTAGTCCTATTTGTAGGGGTGCAAATGAGCCGAGCTGCTCGCGAGCTACTCGAGATCGGCTCGTTAAAAAGCTCGAAACGAGCCGAGCTTAAACGAGCTCGAGCAGAATAAGCTTGTTTATTAAACGAGCCCGAGCCCGAGCTTCACTTATCGAGCTCGAGCCGGCTCGCGAGCCTTTTATTTATATAATGTTTTTAATATATTTAATATATATTTATAAAATAATAATAATAATTAGTATATATAAAATTAAGATAAATATAATTAAATAATATGTATTATGTTATATATAAAAACTATAATAAAATTTATATAAAAATAATTATAAATATATATAAATTAATTAATATATAATAAACGAGCCGAGCCCGAGCCGAGCTCGAGCTTGTAAAGCTACCAACGAGCCGAGCCCGAGCTTCAAAATTAGAGCTCGAATCGAGCCGAGCTCGAGCTCGAGCTCACAGTAAGTTAAACGAGCCGAGCTCGAGCCTAGTCAAGCTCGGGCTCGGCTCGGCTCGTTTGCACCCCTACCTATTTGTTTTGATACAAAACTAATAAGAAACAATTTTTTTAATTAAAAACTAGCGAGAAGCTAGGAGGAAGAACATATTGAATTTTGAAAGAGTACTAAGAGAACCAATCTTAGAGATAGGATTTCAATTTTGATTTATTTTTTATTTATAAGGTTTTTCGTGAAATTTCTTTCATTACTTTATCCCAATTAAAAGATATGCGGTTGAAAAGTTAGTTTTCCGCCTTCCAAATGAACCATAGGCTAGCTAAAGCTAAAACAATCGAATTCAACCTCTTCTTGAGTTCGTGAACTCCACCAATTCTTTCATCGATGTCTTAAGACAATAGTGGTGTTCTACATCAGGCGTTTATCATATCCCATATGGATTTTGCAAATGAACAGGTGATCAACAAATTCGACTAAAGAACTACAAAAGTAGCAAGAGGATGAAGGAATACGCACTCCTCTTCTTGATAAAGCCTCCCGGGTTGGTATTTTGTTTATAGCAGCTCTCCAACTAGAAAAGTTGGGGACATCTAATAAAATTAAGAAACAACTTAATGTTTGAAAGTCTTTTAAAAGAATCTTAAACCATTAATTTAAACAATCGAGATTTTTGTACAATTTTTTTAATAATTATTGGAACTCAAATTTGAAAATTTGATGTGATATTAAAAGAAATACCAACGTTTATGAATATAAGTAATTTAAAATATTAGTTTTGAAAACTAGTGGTACTACATTTTTCTATTTTCTTAAATAAGTGAAACAAAGATGTCAAGATGGGGATCTATTCATGATCATTTCGGTTTCCTTGAGATTGGGATCGCGATATCCGATCAAGATCGAAAGATCCCGCTCAATGTTTAATATGCTTCATTCTTTATGAAATTCATATCAATGAATAATTTTCTGAAAAATTATGACTTTAGATATACTAGTGTAAATGTAGGGCTACCCCTTCAGTGGCCCAACGGTTAGCCCAAAAAAGACAGACTCATCCTAAACAAGCCTATTAGGATAAAAGACCATAACCCTTCCTATAAATATACAGACACGCACTATGTACAGGTTCTTCTCCCTAATCTCCTTCCCCTTTTTTCTGATTCATATTAACTATCTTGGATGAAATACTAACTTGAGCGTCGTAGTGCCATAGAGGGCAACCCCCTAGGCCCTCTAACGAGCGTTTCATGTGGATGCAACCCTTTTGAGATGTATATCTAAAACTCAAGTTGTGCGGTTTTGAGCTGTATATACAGTAAATGAGCAGACCTTTTGAGCTGTATATCTAAAACTCGAGCTCGGTTCATGAGTAATTCTTCTAGCTTGAGTTTGCCTCGTTTTTTATTTAATCATTTTATTTATATAATTATTATATATATAAATAATTATAATTTTATATATAACATAGTATATATTATTTAGTTATGTTATCATATTTATATATAATAATATTTATTATGTAATATATATTTACTATATTAAATTTAAATTGTAATATCCCTATAAATAATAGTCTTCCAGCTTAGTCAAGCTCGATATATTAAACTCAGTTTTGTTTATTAAATGAGCTCTAATATATGCTCGAGCTCGGTAGACTTATAAGACGTCTGGTTTCATCAAGTCCAGTTACATGATACGGTAACAACTCTTCACTCATAATCATTATACCATACTTTAATGCAAATTCTTGAATCAAACTTTTGTAGTGAAAACAACACACTCAATAGATATCAAGTGTAAATATTTTTAGTAACAAAAAAAAACAAGTTAGTATATATGAATGATGTCATATTTTTTATTTGTGAAACGTAACCTCTGGTTTATTTACCTTATTATGTGTTATTATATACTAAATCTTTGGTAAAAATAGAAAAGCAAAGGCTATAGAATTTGTATCCATCGTATTTGTCGCACAAGAAAGGACCAAACAGTGGACGATGTCGCGTTTTTCTCTCAAAGTGTTTCTTTCTCCGTTTTTGTTATATGTGAAACTACTTTCGTCATACTTTCCTTTGTCTTTTCCGTCGAAATTACTCTCAACCTTTCGACGGAACCAGACAACCCCACCCTCCTTCACCCCGCCCCGCCCTAGCACCAACCATGGTGCTATTAAACCGAAGTGAATACTTCCAAGATCCCACCAACCACATATGTGTCCCCTCTCCTCCTGCCCCTCGGCTCGTTTGTCCTGATGCCGCCAATGATCTCTCATTCCCGTTTGGCAACATTGATGACCTTCATCAGGATGACCTTCGCGCAACCGCTTACGAGATATTCTTTACGTCTTGCCGGTCCTCCCAAGGCTTTGGAGGTCGTACCGCTGTTACAGTTCACCCGTTAGAAAGTCGGGATCATAGGTCTAGATCTCCCGGGTCACCTGGATCGCCTCGTTCCCCCCGTTCCCCTCATAATGGGGTCGGTATGGCGGTGACCAGCCGAATAAAGAAGACGCTCGGGTTAAAAATGTTGAATCGGACCCCTTCTACGCGAAGGAGCAACTCTTGCGGGTCGAACCCGTTATCTCCTAGTGGATATAATAATAGCCCAATGAGCCCGAGAGAACGGTTCGCGACTTTACCATCTCGTAGCGCTACAAGACGTCCATTGACATCTGCCGAGATCATGCGACAACAAATGAAGGTGTCCGAAGATAGCGACATCCGTATACGAAAGACAATCGTGAGAACCCTCGTTGGCCAAGTAATTAACATCATTTCATATCACCCTTACTGTTGTATCTCCTAAGGATTCAAACAGTTGTTATAATCACAAATTAATATGTTTTGTGTAAAAAACAGACGGGTCGTCGTGCAAACACGATAATCTTACCGTTAGAGCTCCTTCGCCATCTAAAAGTGTCAGAATTCGAAGATGCAAACGAGTACCACGTGTGGCAGAAACGCCAACTCAAGACCCTCGAAGCCGGGCTCCTAAATCACCCGTCCATCCCCTTGGAGCAAGCCAACACTTTCTCGAAGTGCCTTCGGGACATCATTAACAGTAGCGATGTCAAGCCGGTTGACACGAACAAGAACTCGGAAACCATGAAAGCATTGTGTAACTGTGCGGTCTCTTTATCATGGAGAAACCCAAATGGAGCCCCAACCGACGTTTGCCATTGGGCCGATGGCTACCCGTTCAATGTAAACCTTTATCTCCCGCTTATTCGGTCCATTTTCGACTTAAAAGACGAAACTTGTGTTCTTGATGAGGTTGATGAGCTTTTAGAGCTCATGAAGAAAACATGGCCTACTTTAGGCATCACAAAACCGATACACAACTTATGTTTCACATGGGTACTTTTTCAACAATATGTTATGACCGGTAAGTAACTGAATACATATACTATTGATATGTTAGTTGTGATCTCATTGGATGATTCTGGCAGGACAAGTGGAGAACGATTTGCTTCGTGCCTCGCTGACGATGCTAACCAAGGTTGCCAACGATGCCAAGAAAGTGGCCCGAGATCCAATATATACAAACATGTTGTCGGCGATGTTGAATTCCATTATCAGATGGTCGGAAACTCGCTTGCTTGATTACCATGAAAGCTTTAACAAAGGGACAGTTGACCTAATGGCGAACATTCTTCCTCTAGCTTTATCTGCCACCAGGATCTTGGAAGAATCTGGCATCGACAAGTACAAGGATACTTCCGATTCCACCGGAAACAAGGTTGATCGTTATATTCGATCCTCTTTAAGGAATGTCTTTGCAAAGGTAAAGCAAATTTGACATGTCTTATAGTTGGTTTGACAGGGGTTTGAATTTCTGTCACAATGCGAACCTAACACGAAATTCATGAATTTAGGTTTAGTCTAAACAGGTTTGGGTCAGTTTCGGGTTGAATCTATGAACGCGTATAGGCAGATAAAAGGATTGTGTTCGGGTCGACCTAGCATGCTAGCCCTTCTATTCAACCTGCAGGGTTGCCCCTCTTACTAAGGGCGTGAATTTCTGACACATCACGAAATTCGCGAGTTTGGGTCGGTTTCGGGTCGAACACGCGGTCACATTTAGCTAAACGGATCCTGTTCATGTCATCTTGACGGGTTCACACGTTGACTTGATTAACCCATTTCTTTTTATATTTTTTTGGGAATGTGTTTTATGTAATAAATTAAACAATTTGGGTACTTTTATGTCAAAATTTAAATCCGCATAGTTTAAACATAATTGCTTAAAAAACAAAAAATATATATAAATATATATGTAAATTTATAATTTTAAAATATTAATATACATAAACAATATTAAATATTGTTTTCGAGTTAAACATGTCGTGTTTGTGTTTGCCCAGGAATGCACGTGTCGTGTTAGGCTTCATGTGTCTAACACGATGTTTGTGTTGTGTCGTGTTCGGCTTCATTTATTAATGTGATACAATGTGTGAAACAGATGGTCGATAAAATGAGAGAGATAAATGGATCAATGAAGCTACGAGAAGACAGCGAAAAACTAATCCAACTGGCAAAAGGAACCGAGGAATTAGGGCTTCGAGAGAAGGAAACCTTTAGCCCGGTGTTAAAGAAGTGGCACCTATTCTCAACCGGAGTTGCAGCTGTGACGTTACACACGTGCTACGGAAACTTGTTGAGGCAATTTTTAGCAGCTAACCCAATGATTTCCAATGAGAGCGTCGTCGTTCTTCAAAGGGCTGATAAGCTCGAAAAAGTTTTGGTTAATATGGTGGTTGAAGACTCGATAGAATGTGAAGATGGAGGTAAGACAGTGGTGCGAGAGATGGTTCCTTACGACGTTGACTCGATAGTGTTGAGATATTTGAGACAATGGATTCAAGATTGCTTGAAAAGTGTCAAAGATGTTGTTGAGACAGCCAAAGAAACAGAGGTATGTATGATAACCTTCTAAATCGCTTATTCAGAGTTGACCCGTACTAAGAATGACCCGTTTGACCAATTACCCGGCCCACTATCTTGCCATTCAAAGTTAAACCGTACTAAGAATAACTTGTTGACCAATTACCCGACCCAATGTTGCCATTCAAAGATGACCCGTTTAACCAATTACCCAACCCACTATCTTGCCATTCAAAGTAGACCCGTACTAAGAATGACCCATTTGACCAATTACACGACCCACGATCTTGCCATTCAAAGTTGACCCATAGTAAGGATGACCCATTTGACCAATTACCCGACCCACTATCTTGCCAATCAAAGTTGACCCGTTTAACCAATTACCCGGCCCACTATCTTGCCATTCAAAGTTGACCCATATAAGAATGACCCCTTTGACCAACTACCCGATCCACTATCTTGTCAACTCTAGAACTAACGAACTATGTTACCATTGACGGTTCTGATTATTTCTTTCTTTGTGTAAAGACATGGAACCCGAAGTCAAAAAGCGAGCCATATGCCCAATCAGCCATGGAGCTAATGAAACAAACCAAAGAAGCTGTCGAATCTTTCTTCGACATTCCACTTGGTGTTTCTGAAGATCTGGTTCGCGAATTCGCAGGCGCGATTGAACACATTCTACAAGATTACACAGATTTCGTTGCATCATGCGGTAAGAACACAAATCTAACTTCATAACAACTAAGAACACACCAATCAAAGGTTTTATACTTCTATTCACATTGTTTTCATGGTTTAGGTTCAAAACAAAGCTATGTTCCTGCACTACCACCTCTAACCCGACGCGGCCAGGGCTCAACGTTCACCAAACTATGGCGAATAGCTGCACCCTGCGGCATGAACCCGAATGAACCCGGGTTCGAGGAAGGCAACTATTCTAGACCATCAACGAGCCGCGGCACACAACGCCTCTACATCCGACTCAACTCCCTACACTACATCCTCTCCCAACTCAATTCAATCGACAAAAACCTCGCCATCTCCCCCCGAATCGTAGCATTATCTCCACGAAACCGATTCGGAGGCAATCGAAAACAAATAAGTGGCTCATACTTCGATCAAACCCGATCTTCGATCCACTGGGCAACCAAACACGTGTCCGAGATCGCAGCTTACAAGCTAATCTACCTCGATTCGAACTCGGTTTTCTACGGAAGTTTATACATCGGAGATGTTGAAACTTCACGAATTGCACCTGCTCTGAAGATCATGAAGCATAATCTGACACTATTAACCGCTATTGTAACAGAACGAGCTCAGCCGTTAGCAATGAAAGAATTAATGAAAGCTTCATACGACGCTTACCTTAGGGTTTTGCTCGCTGGAGGAATCTCTAGGGATTTCACCAGATCTGATCATAAAATGATCGAAGAGGACTTGGAGAATTTGAAGAAGCTGTTCTTGACGTGTGGAGAAGGATTGATTGTGGAGGATGTGGTGGATGAAGAGGCGGAGGCGGTGGAAGGAGTGGTGGCGTTGATGGGGAAGTCGACGGAGCAATTGGTGGAGGAGTTTAGTGCCTTGGTTTGTGACGGAAACGGCGTCGGAGTGATGGGGGGGTTAGGGCAGAAACTTCCGATGCCGCCGACCACCGGGAAGTGGAGCAGTACGGATCCGAACACGATTTTGAGGGTTTTGTGCCATAGGAATGAAGGTCCTGCGAATTTGTTTTTGAAGAAGACATTTCAATTACCGAAAAGGAAGTAAATGGGTGAAATTGAGGGCTTCTAAAAAATGATTTATGATCCTTGTGGTGTGAAGGGGGTTACTATTCGTTCTTGAGCTAATATTCATAATTTCATATGGATAAAAGTCATAAAACAATTCACTCAAAATCTTTAATGTTCACATGTGTTTGTAGCTAACATTCTGGTTCGACTGGTTTTAACAAAAATATTCTGAGTCAAACTGCTAACTACAGTTTTAAGTTTTAGAAAGAGACAAACGAAGAATGTGGGACTAGCTAAACTGCTAACTACAGTTTTAAGTTTTAGAAAGAGACAAACGAAGAATGTGGGACTAGCTCTTGCCTTTTAAATGGAAGGTTCTTCAAACTCAGGCATGAGGTGGATTATTTAGTATAATTTAGGAGTAATAGTATGGTAGATTTATCGTTCAAAAAAAAGACAAACGAAGTCTGTGACGTTGGGTTGCCGGACCGGTCAAACAAGCCAAAAAGGTCTGGTTTGTCGGTTTAAACTTTGAACCGCCCTTTTTAATTTTATTTTTTTAGAACGGCGACTCACACACTCATCTACTCCTCCTATACTACACCAATTCCTAATCTACCCTACGCCATGATTTATTTTTAATTGGCTTAAATCGTTCGTTTGTATTAAATTTTTACAAATTGATAAAAAATAGTTTAAAAATATTATAAATGTGCTTAACTGCATATTTCAAAAAAATCAATAAAGATAAATGATTGGTTTGGTTTACACGGTTGTTCTCAAGTTCTGATCCATGGACGAGATGTTAAATATGGTTTTTGAATGATATGACCTAAAATTGGCTGACTTGCTTCAGTTGGCTAGTTTCAACAGTTTAAGAACACCCCAGATTCAGGTTCAAGTTACAGACCAGACCAGACCAAACCAAGAACCGATTCCTAAAATAAAGAAATCTAAAACCGTGAACCGAACCAAGATCTGGTTTAAGAACACCTACGTCTTCGACAAATACGGAGATCCACTTGATAATATCAAGCTTATGAAAACTAAAACTAGAAGCCATAACTACAAAATGATCGAAACCAAGCAATCTCCATGACATTCAAATACCAACTCGAAGAGACGATAATTTTTCTCCATATCATATATAGCAACATTAATGTTTCACAACATGATCAAGAACTCTTTAATCCGACACGATATCAAGATCATTAGCCTAATGGTATTTCCAGCCAAGAAAGCCGGATGCGTGTAAGATCTACATTATGTTACATATGCAAAAATCCTCATCTTCATCTTCTGATTCACTTGCATCACTGCAGCTCCAAACAAAAATAACCAAAGAATACAAGATTAGCATCAAGAATATAAAGTCATTGTTTTTATCCAAGATTTTCAATCTTAACAAAGTAAGGAACCACAAACCAACAAAACAAGATCAAATTAGAACCTTAAAAACATGTTTATAAATATTATGCAGGTGTGAAGAACAATTCAATTAGAACGAAGAATATACGATTCACACGCAATCAAACAAAGATTAAACACATAATGAATAACAAATCTAGCTTATGAAGATCCAAATCCAAAAGCTAACCGAATTCAACAGTGATTCCATGAACACAAAACTTCAAAAAACAACTAGAATGTTATCGAATTAACGAAGAAATTAACCAAAATTTGAATTTACCTCGGTTGATATTCCAAAACTTCAGCAAGTTTATACCCATTCCTATCATTCCACTGCACTTTTCTATGCTTATTACCCGATTTCTTCGATAACCCGCCTTTGTTAGGCAATAACAGTTTCTTTGATTCATCCTCTTCATCTTCTACCTTCTCCCCATTTTTTTCATGATTCCCATTCGCAACAAGCTTCGATTCGATCCCAGATTCATCCATTTACACATAAAACAATATCAAACTGATAAATTTATGTCAAAATGCCCACAAATAAAACTTCCCCAATTTCACTCCAAAAAGTCAAAATCAACACAAAACTCTTCAATCCCAGTTGCCCCAAAAAAAGAATTCAAGATTTGAACCGTGGAACTTGATTACTTGAGTATGTTATACGATTGATGATAAGTCAGTCTTGATTACTCAAAAAGCAACGCCAATTTATCAAGAAACCCTGAACTATTAGAATCGAATTCAACACAAAAAGTCAAGATCAAGAAAGTCCAACAAATGTCAACTAAAGCACGAAACTTTGACGATTTCATACAAAACACAGAACAGATTAAGCAAGAAATCGGAAAAGAATTAAGGATTCATCAACAAAAGAAACGAAAAACGAAGTGAAATCAAGAATTGGGTTATTGTAAATTAGGGTTTGAGAGAACCTGTAGAAACCCTAGAGATCAGAGGGAACAATTTGGGGGAGAAGAGGGTATGGAGAAGTACGTTTACTTGGAATTTGATGTTGATCTCCATTAACGTATGCGAATTAAAAATGGGATAATAATTGTTTATAAAAAATTAAAAATAAAAAAATCACCACAAAAAACAGGGGATATAGCGATGGGTCCCGGTGATTAGTGATCAATGGCTGAAACTGGATTCGTGAAAATTGCAACGGTCCAGGTCGTTAATCTCGTTATCATCGCATGTCCCGCCATTGGGTTTTGTTGGGTTAGTGGGGCCTTCGTCTGTTTGCTAGTTTCATTTGCAAAACGACGGTCCGAACAAGATGAATCAGTCGGTGGTGAAGTGTATTTTAAACGACCCAAATTTGTTTCACTGCGATCCTAAACAACCCTTCTAACTTGCACAATCGACTTTAAACCCCTCCTTTTGCTTTAGTGTAAGGCTTCATGTATTCGATTTTGGTTTTCATGCCCGCTTTGATGGCGATGCAAGGTGTATTATAAGAACAACGGGTCCCTTTTTTTATTAAAATAATAATAACGGTAGTCATGTTATACAAGGAAAATACACGAGTACAAAACCGTACACAAAACCGAATTAAAAAGATAAATATAAATACAAAATTTATACAAATCTAACCATAGTCTTCCACGAGTTCGAGCATTCGGCTGCAAAACGTATGAACTAATCTTTAGCGGTGGTTGAGGATCCGTGTTCAATAGGGTCCTTTAAAACATATTTCACGCCTCCTCTAAAACGAATGCGTATGTCTCCCAGGGTACAACAACCGAAATATTATGTGTACTGCCGGGAGTAACTCACACACCTGAGGTATCACCGAGTTAATGGTTTTCTTGAGTTTGTGAAAAAAAATGAAGTTGGTGAAATAGAGGAAGAACAATTAGAGAGTGCTCATCTCTGATGAGTTGCTAGGCTTTTTTTTTCTACGTAGTTTTTCATCTATTTTTTCTCTTAGAAAAATGAATCAAATGTTCATTTTTTACTCATACCAAAACTCCATTTTTAATCTTTTATTTAAACACAATTATAAGAAATTTATTAGTAAAAAAAAACATTAATTTGATTCATTGCATGTTATTGTCAAAATAAATAAAATTATGAGCCATAATCTAAATCTTCATAATGATTCATTACATAGATTTATGAGTCAAAAAATAAAACACGCATATTGTTTTATGATAAATATTTGTTAGCATTTAATAAAAAAGATGCAACAAATTTCTAGTTTAGCAATACTTATTCCAACCACTCAATTTTGAGGATCGATGTCTCATTCATCTTAGCTGTGTTTGGACACAGTTTGTTTCGTTGTGAAGCTCTCACAAAATAAAGCACAAACTCACAAAATAATAATTATGTTAATCGTAATTACATATAATTATTTGTATCCAAAATTACTGAAAACCCATTTTTTTACTAAATTTTCCAACACAAGGGACAAAGATAATGGAGAGGACGACAACGGATGCGGAGATGGTGGGTGGAGAAGACGACAAGGGTGGATAGGATGGTGGGAGATGGTTGTGGTGATGGTGGCAGAGACGGTGAAAGGTATGATGGAGGTTCGCGGGAAGTGGTTCTCGAGAGGATGGATAGTATAGCAGTCGAGTGTATTATCATTTTTTTATGTTCAATTCAAGATATTTTAACTTTAATTGAAATAGAAGACAAACAATCAAAAAGATACGCCGCTAGCCCTTTTTAAATAACAAAACTAAGTGTTATTAAAAATTACATTAAAAGACTTTTTATTTTTATTATTTGTTTTCTTTTTCCATTCATCTTTCTTTTGTTATTTTAATTTTTGTCAGCCACATAACAAAAACCACATAAATATCACATAGTCAAATTTTAAAAGGGTGATTCTAACCGCACACGGAATATTGCTAATTGGACCCGTCGCCGTCTTATACGCCCTCGTATAGGTCAATATGAGGGCGTATAGAGTTCAGTCACTGCCAACAGAATGCCACGTGTAATTCTCTGTCTGGCGGATGGTCCAATACGTGGCGTATTGACCTATACGCGTATGAGGCACGGGTTATATTTTTTATTCAAAAGTTGGAAGGTTTGGGAGTTTTATGAATCCTATACGTGGCGTATTGACCTATACGCCACGTATGGGTATTTTTTTATTTAATTATATTTTTTTTATATTTTGTTTATTTTTATTTTAATTTATATAATTTTGTTAATATAAGTTTGTTAATCAAACAAAATATTAAACATTACAAACCAAACAAAATATTAAACATTACAAACCAAACAAAATATTAAACATTACAACCAAAGAAATAAACTAAAATTATATACATTACATCAAAAAATTAAATATATACATTAAAATGTTTTACATACATAACAACGAAAGAAACAAAATACAAATAAAAGAACTAAACCTAACCGGCTCCGCCGTCACCCTGACCGGCTCCGCCGTCACCCTGACCCGCCCCGCCCTCACCCTGAACGGGGTCGTTCGGATAATGACGTGGCGGTGGTAGTGGGGGTGGCTCGATGCCGGCGGCTCATGACTGATTCACGAGCTGTCCAACCGCCCACATCATCAGGTCCTCCATGCGATCGAGTTGACGACCCTGTCGCCGTGAGTCGGCAACAAGGCCATCAAGCAATGCCTGGGTAGCCCTATCCAACCTAACAGACCGACGTACGTGTCGGGGATGCTGTGGCGGATGATCGTGGACCTGCTCGACGTGTGGCGACTCGTCCTCAATCGCCACACCCTGTAGCGGCTTAGGCATAGGCGGTTCCCCCTGTCCAGGCATCTACGGCAACGGCACCGGGACCCAAACCTGGTCCTGGACGGCCCCCACGAACCGAAGGCCCTGTGGGAATCGGTGCGTGATGCGCATGCCGCTCGCCGTGCGACGGTCTAATCGGACAGGGGGAATGGGCGGTAACATCGCAGGCTCATGGTGGTCAAATGGTATGACCGACCGCATGATATGCGTGATGAAAGCACCGCCATATAAAAGTCCGCGCTTCTGTCGCATATAGGCAGAAGCAAAATAAAGCGCCATGCTCGTGGACAGGTCGCACCGCCTCCCAGTAAGCAGGCAGAAAAGGAAGAAAAGATCTCTATCAGTGCACCACTCACGGCTTTTCAGACGCGGTGCGATCGATGTCGAAATTAGCCGGTGCAGATATCTATACAAAGGGTCTCTAATACCCGAGACCCTCCCCTTGGTACCCAACCAAGGACTATCTGAAATCAAGCCCCAAAAAACAAGGAGTTCCTCCTTGTCCACCTCCGTCACCGCCTCGGTGAAAAGCGGCGTGACCGTCTCAGGCTCGTAGTATAAGCCCGTCGTGACGGCCCACTGACGGAGGGTCTGAAGGTAAACGACCCCAAAAATAGAAAAAGAAATACGATCCGGATCAATATCCGGCGCCTCCCCGGGTAGAGGCTGCAGCCCAGTCCACCTCCTCGAGGAGGGCCCAATCCACCGCCGTACCTGGACCCATCTGCACTTCCCGGAGCTTCTGGCAACGGGAATAAGCCTCCGTATCGGGCGTAAAATCCAGAAAAGGGTAGTGCGCAAGATCGTCTAGCTGATCCATCTCAATATCATCATCATGATCCGCCATATCTGATAATAATGAATTGTTTTTAATTTTTTAATTTAAATAATAAATAATAATAATATATCGTTTAAATTTTAAATAATAAATAATAATATAATATTATTTAAATTTTAAATAATAAATAATAATAATATATTGTTTATAATTGAAATAATAAATAATAATAATAATATATTGTTTAAATTTTAAATAATAAATAATAATAATTAATTTTTTTTATTTTAAATATTAAATAATGAATAATAATAATATATTGTTTTTAATTTAAATAATAAATAATAATAATATATTGTTTTTAATTGAAATAATAATATATTGTTTAAATTTTAAATAATAATAATAATTAATTTTTTATTTTAAATAATAAATAATAATTATTATTATTAATTTTTTAAAAATCTATACGCCACGTATAGGCTTATACGTGGCGTATAGGCGGTTGCCGGGCAAAATAAGCCATACACAGGCCAATTAAGCCATACGCGGGCGAGTTGCCGGATAAACCAAGCCATACGCGACCCAAACCAGGCCATACGCAGGCAAGTGACCGGGTAATCCTAGCCATACGCAGCGTATAGACTTATACGTGGCGTATGGCTTCATCGTCTTCCTAAGACGAACTATACGCCACGTATGGCCCAATACGCGGCGTATAATTCTTAAGTTCAAACCTAAAAATCGCTAATCTACCCAGTTTTACCCGCTAATATTCAATATAAACCTAACATTAATGATCGTGGGTGTAGAGACATACCTTTTCGAAGTTTTTTTGAGACGACAATCCTAGTCAACGAGCTTTTTTGCCGAATGCGTATGGGTTTGTGTTTGTTTGTTTTGATTCGTTTGGTTCTATACGTTGCGTTTTCCTGGTATATCAAGTGGCTATACGCCGCGTATAGATCAATACGTGGCGTATAGCAATCAACGTTTGGAATTCTGTACGCCACGTATGGCCCTATACGTGGCGTATAGAATATTAAATTAAAATTAGTTATATTTAATTAAAATTAATCAAAAAATAATAAAATATTAATTATAATTAACTTAAAATTAATTTAAAATAATTAAAATTACAAATAATAAAAATTTAAAATAATTAAATTGACCCTATACTTAAAATTAATAAAAAACTAATAAAGCATCATCCGTGAGTCGTGAAGTATTGTGAAAATGTAGATCCATTAGTATCCATTATTTTCTTAAATCGTTCAATACGATCACTGTATATATTTTCCCATTTTGCTGCATCATCATTTCGGTGCAAATTCCAAAGTGCATTCGGCATGGGAATCGAAAAATCTCCGTCTAACTTGACGTGGATGAAATGAGCCCTGTTGACGTGAACTAATGATACAGTTTGATGTTGAGCGTGAACGTTTGGAAAAAATGTTTGATTACCGGCGATGCTTAAAAGATGAACAATCACCCCAAATCTTTGAGCAATTAGGAGTCCTGTGTATGGCATCGACATCCAATGACTAACTGGTGCGGCTTTCACATCTACATTTTCATCACTTGAAATAATTTTGTTTCTCACTTGACCAAGTACTTTATCCACGTCTACATTTTCATCATCGACAAACGACGATTTTAAATCAAGTTTCCTCCAAAAGACGTCCAACGCATCTAGCGGGATTCTGCCATCTGTATTAAAACGAAATAGTCAGAAAATTTTGAAAATTAAACATTCACAAATTCCAAAGTCAAAACAGTTTACATGTAGCTTCGATACTTGCCAGACGACAAGCACACGGCAACCCGCACCTACTGAAAAGTTGGCAACCACACGTTGCATTTTGTTTCCGTATATGTGATAACTTGTACCACTCGTTTTATAACAAATTTAGAGCTTTATGTGAAACCTTACCGTGCAGGTTATCAAACAATTCAATAGCTATGTGGCTATCCATTTTTCTTATGAGGCTTGTTCCAAACGCAAACTGTAATTGATAATATTGATCTGTTACAATTTCATCAACAAACCCAACAAATCTATCTAGGGAGCTGTTAGCATTTCTAAGATAACTCTTTAAAAGCGAATGCTGGCTCTCGACTCGGTTCGTTGTTTGTTGACCAAAATTGAGGTTTTTATTGGACCAGGTGGATACAAACTTTTCTTTATACGGGTCCAACCAATTTTTAGTCACATAATGTATAACACCTGGAAAAATATTGAATAAATATTTAAATATTTAATAATTATTCAATACTGGAAATATTAAATGTTCAAAACTTACTTCCTCGTTTGGCAGCATACAGTCGTTCGTAAAGCCGGTTGAAGTTGTACTGGTATATATCTGGCGTGGGAGACTCACATAATACCGACCATGAATACTTGAAATTTGCCCAGTCTTCGTCTGTAAATGATGCCCTGCAATGTTTTGCGATATTCTCGTGTATGTGCCACCGACATAGGTTCTTCGAACAATCCGGAAATATTTTATCACATGCGTTCATAAGAGCTTTGTCCCTGTCTGTTACTATCACACGCGGCTCCATACACTTTTACAACATTGCTTTTATTTGCAGTAGCACACAGACGAAGTTTTCCTCTCGTTCTTTTGATATAAATGCATGAGCGACGCAAAACGACTGGTGTGTGGAGGTCACACCGACCACTTGGACAAATGGAAGTCTATACATGTTTGTTTTGTAAGTCGCGCCGATCATCAACACGTGCGGGAACGCACGCCACATCTCAAACGATTTCGGATGAACAAAGAATAATTCCTACACAATATTTGTGGCAGGATCTTCCCGAGTATAGTAGACGTATTTTTTAGAAGAAAGCAGGTTTTCCAGAATCTGCATTTGAGTTTCACCGACTCTCGTTTCATTTTTTATCTTTTGTATCGCATTATAAATGTCCTTTTTAATGCAACTACTCTCTGGGTTTTGTTCCCTTATAGTTGCCAGAATGTTTCGTGGCAACATGTTTTGCGAATACAACTTCGCCACCAAAAGTTGTTCCGACTGAGACAGTCTCCTCGCAAAGGAGTGCGCCTCAAGATGTTGACTAGGATCGTGGTTATGACTGTCATCCTTCACCGTTAATTTCTAATCACTAGTATTTTCTTGGTACTCTCCTTCTAATTTAAAGGGACAACCTATTTTCTTGCTACCGGCACGTCTAACCGTGGCAGTAGACGCACGTTCGCCGTGACTGTCACACACAAGCCACACCTTGATAAACGGTTCCGTCGGATCGTCGCCTTTTCTCCTCGATCGTCGGGTGACAAGGACGTAACCATTCTCACGTCCTATCCTGACCGCCCAATCCACCAACTGTTCACGAGATTGAAATTTCTGGTCAGTTTTATACGACACGTTTTGATGGTTTTGTTCCTCGTCTTCGGACACGAAGTCGTCGGTTTGTTGTGTCGGGTATGAGACTTCACCGTATACGTAGTCGGCGGTTTGTTGTGTCGGGTATGAGACTTCACCGTATACGTAGTCGTTCGTGGGCTGTGTAAGGTAAGACGGTTCACCGTATACGTAGTCGTTCGTGGGCTGTGTATGGTAAGACGGTTCACCATATACGAACTCGGGATTGCTCAGTGGCTCGTTCAAATCCGGAAGCCTTACCCGTTGATGAGAATAAACGTCGGACGAGACCTCCTCCCGGTTCACCTCTTGAACGCCAGAACTTTGCGGGTTGTTTTCCACCGACTCGTTAGAATATACCTGAAAACCGTAGTTACCATCCCACCACCAAGACATGTTTATAGTTTTTTTTTTGGAAAGCATACGTTCGTTCAGTTCGAATAAGAATTCTGCATTGTTAAATACACAAAATTTGGGCCCTATACGCATCGTATAGCCCAATACGATGCGTATAAGGTACGATGTGATGGGTTTAGTGGCAGAAGGAATCTCGTATCCTAAACTGCATCGTATTGACCTATACGATGCGTATACGAGGTTTGAATGACAGGTTGTAAGAGAATGTCGGGCACGGGAATTTGTGAAGGGCTATACGCATCGTATTACTCTATACGATGCGTATATAACCAAGTGCGATTAACATTTCCCGTGTGTGGTTAGTAGTCCCCTTTTAAAATTATTAAGTGAAAAAGAATTTATGTACCATAATAGTACATGTATGTCACATCATCAATTGTCATAAATATGACCATCAATTGTCGTAGTTATGATGATATGTTATTAATGAGATCAAAACTTATGCAAGAATTTCTTATAATATATTATTTTATTAACATATGGAAATCAATAATTTTAACAAATTGTTAATATACGTTATTGATGAGATCAAAATTTATATAAGAATCCTCTTAAAATATATCATCTTATTAATATATCAAAATCAATAACTTTTTGAACATGATCAAGTCGGAATTAAAAAAAAGCTTATTAATTTACCAAGTATTAATTTAAATATGTCCAAACGTATAAATATCCAAAAGTTGAAAGTTCTTAATAATCAAAGTACATTAAAGTGTTTGTAAGTTCTATTCCAATGATTGTGGGACAAGGGTGTAGAGCACTTGTGAGAAAAATAAATAAATATTTTATGATACTTAGATGGTTGTTTAAATATATTTATTTATAAATTTGTTAAAAAAAAAACTTAAATCATTTTATAAAAAAAACTAGATTATTTTGGTAATAAGATAGTTTTATTAACCATGTCTAGCAATATATAAATTAAATTTTTATAACATAAGCGTTTTATGTGAGACAATCCAACCCGTCCTGTTTTGTGACCAGCCGGATAGATTCGTTTCAATCCGCATTAAAAAGCCCTCTTATGCATTACTTTATTCCAAAGACTCGAAGCCAATACACATCATCATGTAGTATAATGAAAATGTAGCATCTCAATAGCGACAGTTCCATTAGTGGTTGGATATGTACCCACCACCCACTTCAACCCCTATGGGTAGTGCACTAAAGATAGATGCAGATTGAAAGACACATGTTGCTTAAAAATTGACCAAAAATGATTGCAACAAAGGACTTCATCTTCACTCAAACTATATGTTTACTCAACTGTAAAATAAAACATGCTGCATTGCCCAGTTTTTCATACTTGCCTTTGTCTCTATAACATCTACATACATACTACAACAAGATCAGGAAGACAACAATAATGGCGTGTTTCGAGAGGGCGTCACCAGCATTAAAGCAGATTCTGCTTCAACTCTATCGGTAATGCTTCTTTTTCTTCTTTTAGGTAAAACTCACGGGACCCTATCAGTATCCTGCTAACCAGTGGGACCAGGTAAAGCCTTCAAGGGGTTAAAACAGGAAACTAGTGGAAGCTCGATTAGCACACTCTCTGTTAGAGGGGAATCAGGCGTAGAGGTGTAAACGAGCCGAGCCGCTCATGAGCTACTTAAGATTGACTCAGAGCCCGAGCTTGACCTTTTATTGAGGCTAATTTAATAAACGAGCTAGAGCACGAGCTTCACATATCGAGCTCGAGCATTCTCACGAGCCTAAACGAGCCTTTACTTATTTAATTTTTATTTAATATATTAAATATATATTTATATAATTGTTATTAGTATATATATAATTATGATTAAAAAAATAAATAATATATATATATAATTATTAAAATATGTAAATAATATAATTAAATTAATTAATAAATAATAAATGAGTTGAGCCTGAGCTTGAAAAACTACTCACGAGCCGCTCGAGCTTTAGAGATAGAGCTCTAAACGAGCCGAGCTCGAACTCTCTTAAGTTAAACGAGCTGAACTCGTCCCGTTTACACGCGCTTACCACTGCGCCACCTCTTGAAGGTTTTCTTTAGTATGCATAATTGTGGTTAAATGGATTCCACCTTCAACCCATATGGCTCGACTGGGCTAGACAACTTTGGTTCTTTGGCAGACAATTCTGAGTGTCTTCCATGTAGATTTTCCAGCCATGGACCATAGTGGTGCACCCTATTTAGGTAGCTTTCTAACGTCATCAAAAGTGCCTGCAAAGTGGCAAGTTGTCAACAATCATGTTCCAAAACTCATCAAGATTCTGTGAATTGGAAATACCCCAAAAGAATTTGAGATATTTAGATCTTACACTGTCAGTAGCAAAAAGATTAGAAGTGGTAAATGGTCTGGATGTCAAAACAAGTAACTTTTGGTGTGGTGCGGGTCGGGTTGACCCAGAACACTTTTTCTCCAAAGATTTTTTTAAATTCTTAAGTGTGTCAAATCTGATGGCGTAATCTATATCATTCAATATTTTATATAATTTTTGAAAAAACTAATTTAGAAAGGTATATGCATTAGAGAAGACTTGATTTGTTTAACAGCTTGACTCATTTGACCCGTTTCCTTTTAAGCTAAACCTGTAAAGGATAAAATGGAACCGGAATTGACCCATTCGTAGGTAAATGGGTCAAACTTGTCACCGGTAACAAAATTTTAAAAACAAATCGTTTCTTTCGTGACAGTGCTGATAAGCCTTTGGCAGTCGAACACCACTTGCATGAATTTGGATCTCTGCAATACCACATTCAGGTAAACAAAAAAAGATAGAAAATTTTATAATTCAACAACAATTCTGATTCATCTAATACAAGATTTACCAGTCATATGTTTCAGAAGCACATCATGTATATCTGTCTATCTCGACCCCTATTTTGTCCACGGGATCCTCAATATTATACGGCTTTCCTCATTACACCATTGAAACCGTGAAGGGAATTTGTCATGAAGTAGTTCAGATTGTTGAACCAGCAAAAACAGGATACCAATTGACTCTTAAACTTGATTTCTCTAAAATTCCACGCAAGAAAGGTATTTTATGCTTCAAAACACGCGCTAAACATTCATATTTCATTTGATAATTACAGATTGTTTTGTAATTTAGATGCAGTGAAGATAATTACAGAGATTTCATCTGTGCAAGCTGTAATACTGAGCTCTCAGCTAAGAGAACTACTGAAAAATGTTAATGCTCAAGATATATCTCAGGGGACATACAAACCGATCAAACTTGTCTATCATCCTAACGAGCCTTTCTATGTCGTTAAACAGGTAATTTTAAGTTCTCAACAAAAAAATAAAAATCCCATTTGAGGAATATACAAAATTGTATATCTTAAGGGTAATTATTCATTTGGTTTATAGCCAGCAAAGTTGACTGCAGTTTTCCCAATTCGGTTTAAAGAGCATTCAGATATAGTTATCGCGAAGGCCTTCTTTCAGGTTTGAGTTCTTTTGGTAATTTTTACTATTAGAGATAGAAAGATGGGTGGGCAGAACGGGTTGGGTTATAGGTCAAAAAGGTTAGGTTAGAAATGGGTCATTTTTAATACGGATCATAACAGGTCAGGTCGATTTGACCCACAAACATATCTTTGCAGTTTTTAACGATTTATATAAATATTTTTAACAAAAAATACACACACGTACCTATCTGCGTTAGGACTTTAACCCACAACCTCTTGATTGTTTGGCCTATTGGTAAATACTGTAAATAAGTATTCCCTTAATCATCTTCACAAAAACAATATAACTAAAATAATAATATAAATCTTCGAATTAACCAATTTAGGAGGTTATATGCATTAAATCAACCTTCAACCCGTTGGAACCATTTGGCATGTTCCCCTTTTAGCTAATTTTTATTTGACCCCTTTCAGATAAAACACAACCTTATTCGAACATAATTATATGGGTCGAAATTACAACTTTGTATTTAAAATAAATTATTTGTTTCGGGTTTGAGTTAATTAAGCAACTCAGGAGCTCGTGGATGTTGGAAATTCAGGGGTGTGTGCTAGGGCACCTCCTTGCTACTGGTCGCCTATTCCACCTCCCGAGTTAAGAGGTGAACCTATGAAAGATTTGAGCACTAATGGAGGGTTCGTGTCATTCGGTAATTTAACGAAACTTGATAATCACATTTTTAATAGTATAGTAATCATACTTTACATACTATATATCACACGAAAACTAGCTGGGAATTCACATAATTCACTGAATATTCACAGAAATATCTGCAAGACATATTGAAGGCAAGAAACTAGACAAGACTGTATGGAACCTGCTAAACTTCAATGCATTAGTAAAGTATCATGTAAAGGTAACATTAGAGTAATTATTAATTAGTTAATTTTACATAATATTCATATCTTAATGGTGAAAATGATTCTCAAACAGTGTACTAAAGGGTTTGTGCAACGAAGAATGAGAAGTCGTTTGGAGAGCTTGGTTGAGGTAAAAGGGCCTTGATTATAAAACAAAAACACATTATTAATAATTATTTGAGAAGGAAATTTGGGTGATCGGGCGGGTTTGCTAATGGGTCAAAACGCGTAACTTTTGGTAAGGCTCAAAACAGGCATGTTGGATCGGATTGATCCGAAACACTTTTAGATTTCTTCATAAACAGTTAGTGTGTCGAGTACAATTACAAATATTATATAATTTCAATAATAATCTAATTTCTTTTTAACAGGTTCATTTAGGAAGCTTAATGCTTTAAAGATACATTTTGGATGACTTTTGACCCATTTCCTTTTAAGCTAGTTATTTTGATTTTACCCATTACAAATAAAACATAACCCGAATTGACCCATTTGTAAATAAATGGATCAAAAATCCCACCTCTAGTAATTATAATCTTCCAACATGTTTTCTGCATGTTTCAATTGATTATGTTGCCAATTGCAGGCCCTGCAGCGTACAGGCACGGAAGAAGATCACAATGTTGTGAAAGTTAAAGGTATTCACAAATGTTCAACCAAACTTTTCTACACGATCTAGTTAAAGATCAAATCTTTTGATCTTTGAAAAATCCTCACCACTTAACTTTCATTTTGATGTAGGACATAGAGGCATGAAGAAACTGATTAAATTTACAAGAAATACGATCCTAATGAAAAGATGGAGCTTGACAAAAAAGATTAAGAGAATTCGTTCCAGAATAAGAATACGTGGATTTAAAAAGTTTCAAAGACGTTGGTTGAAACTTCCTAGTTTCTCTTCTGTAATGAGCTATCAGAAGCTAGAGAAGTCTTAGAGAAAAAAAGATGTATGATAAGCATACAAATATTTAAATGTTCTGTCTGTCTAAATGCTAGCCAAGAACATGAATTTATCCACAATTGTGGACTAAATATAACAAAGGCGATTAATAGAACTTACATAGCATTTTATATAGAATTTGTGCAATAAACAAGTTTATGAAACGTTGCAGCCCAAAAGTAAAAACAACGAGGTGAAAACCGTAAGGGGCTTCATATTATCACATTTTATTGATACTAAATTGTATACCATTTTTACCAAAAAAAGGACAAAACATTGCTAGGAAATGCAGGAAGCCGAGTATTGTCTCTCTTTAGAACTTGAAATATACCAATTAAGAATGTTGATTATATCAACATAAATATATTAAACAGGATAGATATGTGATGGTATCACAACTAAGATCATATAAACCTTAAATGGGGTGGCGCAATGGTAAGCGCTTGAGTCCCTCTAGTAGAGATCTCGTGTGCAAATTCAGCTTCCCTTTAAGTTCATTTGCCCTGTGCAAGCTGTGTTTTACCTTATCCTTGCTGGGCTATGAAAGCTTTTTGGGCTGGGCCGGGCTGGGCCTTTGGGCCTATTACGGCTGGAATACAATGAAAAGGTAGCCTGCCCTAGTTTATTAGTTATTATATATACTCAGCTTTATAATTGTAATTCTTTGTAGCACTTAAATAAAAAGAGAAACCCTAGTTGCACGTAGGTCACTTTGGCCGAACCACGTTACATCTTGTGTCTTTACTGCTTTCTATATTCGTATTGTGTGTGTGTTTGTTCCGCTGCGTACTAAGATTATAGAATATGGTAATAAAACTTATTTGTAGGGATATTTGATTTCAACAAACTTGATGAAGTCATGAAAGAATCCATTTCAATTATGCCTTTAGATGATGGAATCAAATGTGTTTTCGGTATCCTCTTATTCTTGACTACAGTGTAGGCTACCAATGATATGACATGTACACCACCAAAACCTTCTAAAATTACAATAATACCTGTATATTCAAACCTACAAGGATCAGTTATAAGTTTTTTTCTAGAGATTTCATACTCATGAGTCATGATTGGTGAGAACTCTTACCGGTTTTGAGTTTTGACAATCTACGATATTCTTCACTGTTTTACATAGAAATCAATTTCACTGGAATCAACGATAATCAATGATCAAGTGCTCCGGTGAGTACCAGGCGTTCTAGGGTTGCTATGGGCTTAAGAAGTCAGCGGCAGCGCAGTTGCGGATCCAGAAATTTTTCAAAAGGGTTCACTCTTTTTAGATGCTCCAATTTTATATGGCCGGATATAAAAAATTTTAGGTCGGGTAAGGTTCATCACATAACAAAAATACGATACAATAATAAAAAAAATCATCATTAGAAACTAAAAAACACATAATATAAATAAAACAGTCTTTATGAATTAAATAAAATAGTTTTTACGAATTAAAAAACCACTTAGGCCAACTTTAGCAAGTTTAGTTTTTTAAATGCATTAAAATTACGACACGGGCTCAAAGAACTCATAAACGTAAGCAAGGAAGTGGTTACCTGGTTAAGAACTGATTTAATGATTGATGAATATGACGAACTAAACAGGAACCAAATAATACAAAACCAGAATAAGGCCTCGCGCGCTGCGGCGACTTCTAAGCGAGCGTGTTGCGACGTGTTAAACTGCAGAAGAAATTATATGATTACAAATTAAAAAAACCTTTAAAATCACATAAAATATATGAATCAGTGGATCATAATTACTTATGATTCTCTTCTAACTCTCATCTAAATATCTTAATCATGCATCATATGACGTTGATTAAGTGCAAAAAGATTTCGCCGCTGATTACTTTTGATTTTGCTGTTTAGAATTCGTATTTTCTCCGATATTTCTCTTAACCTACACATCAGCCCAAATGCCCAATAGAAGCCCATTAGCTTTTCTTAAAAAAAAGGTTTAAAAAAATGTAAGGAGAGAGATTCGAAACCAGTACTTTTTGTTACAAAGCAAGGCCTAAACCACTACAACACTTGTTCAATTTGTATAGGGGTTGACCCCAGTTTTTTTATATAACGTTCTATTAAAATTTCAAAACTCGAGGGGTTCCGGTGAACCCCTTGCCGCCTACCTAAGTTCGCCCCTGGGCAAGAATTCTGGCACGACTCGGTTTTAAACAAAATCTATATCACAATGCAGACAAAAATAAACACATGGAGAGGTTTAGAATTCTGGCACGACTCGGTTTTATTGAATGTGAGCAAAAAGATCATGTCACGTAGACGGTGATGGTAATCACACTCATTAAAAGTATGTAATAGTTTAGTGAGTGTGAGAAAGAAGGTAGTTGACACATGGAGAGGTTTGATTGGATGAAAGATCGAATGCTTAAAACCAATTTAGCCCCACGCCCGTGAGCAGAGTCATGGTAAGCCCCTTAACGCCCCCTCATGGAAGAGGGACAAGGTGTGCGTGTTGTTGGTGACGTGGCCCTAACGCCCCTCCTCTAACGATGTCATTACACATAGCCTAAAAGGAAATAAAACGTGAGTGTTCGACAATGCCTCAACATGCGACCATGAGTTCACGACCGGTTATAGGACATGTTAAATAAACAAGTATTTTATAAGACATGTTAATATAATGATGATGATAATATTAATATTATTAATAATAATTATAATAATATTAATACTAATACTAGTAATGACAATATGAATTCTAATAATAATAATAATGCTAATTAATGCTGCTAATAATAATAAAAAGACAATAAAAAATAAAATAATTAAAAGTTTTTAATTTAACATGATAAAGAGAGGATATTATATTATAAATTGAGTAAAGTGTAATTTGTGTCTCTGTGGTTTACTCCAATCTACACGTTGCGTCCCTAAGTTTGAAATTTCGACCTCTGAGTCCCTGTGGTTTCATTTTTTCTTCTATTGAGTCCTTAAGGCCAACGTCCGTTAAAAATATGTTAGTGATAAAGAGTACATTCGTCATTTTGCTTCGCTTTTTTGGGGGGCAATTCAGACTTTTCACCCATTTGTTGCCAATTACATCCCTCCCCCAACCCTTTCATCCCTCCTCCCCCATCTTCTCCGACTCGACTTCATCCTCCTTCATTGTTCATACAATCATCATCCGGGGGGCAGTAACCACAACACTTACAGCGTGGTTAACAATACTAATACATTCAAACACATTGTTCATACAATCATCATCAACAGTTGTAATCACTAACCCTAAGTTTGTTCAGATCTAGGGTTTAGATTGACGATTGAATCGAACAGAATTTGATCGGATCGATTTAATCTACGAAATTCATCATGTGATTCTAAGTCAACTTACAACTAATCTAGGGTTTAGTCTGTGATTCTCCAGCAACCAGCAACGTTTCTGGTGACCTGCAACTAATTTCGGGGAATATTTCCACCGCGAAACCACTCGCCGACATCACGAACCGTCATCTCCATTCTCTATTACCCTTTTCCCGACGTCCAGAAGCAACGAAACAACCTGTTGCCGTCATCCCGCTTTTCTAGCGACAAGCCGACATCTCCAGCAGCAACCTTTCATCCTAAGATACAACCAATCGACACCACCACTCACCAACTCCACCCCCATTACCCCTCCTCGGTCACCAGATGAGTCAAAACCACCACCGTTGTCGCCTCTCTTTTTACGGCGAGTACCCTTCTCGAAACATCAACAATTCCGACAAAGTTAACCAAACCGTTTTGAACTTTTATCTCTGTTATGAGAATTAATACGTAAAGACATGGCTAAATACATGAGTATAACCGGGCTAATAGAAATTATGGTTACGCTAGGTGGGAGGTTATAGATGAGTAGTTGAGAGAGAGAGCTGAGGGATGGGGGTGCCATGGACCTCAAGAAATTCAACCCATTAGTTATGTGGAGAGGATTGGGGAGGTGGTTTGAAGGTGCAGTGGTGATGATGATGGAGTAATAGGGGTATTATGGTCATTTAACTTGTTTTCTAATAGATTTTTATCGGGCGTTAGCCTCAGGGACTCAATAGAAGAAAAAATGAAACCACAGGAACTCAGAGGTCGAAAATTCAAACTTAGGGACGCAACGTGTAGATTGGAGTAAACCACATGAACGCAAATTACAGTTTACTCTTATAAATTAGATTAAAAGAGAACTCACTTAAATAGTTCTCATCCCATTTAACGTGTGCCATGTGTGTGTGTTTTTTTTCTCTTTATTTTCATTTTCACCCCTCATACTATATATAAAATACGCTTTTAACATGTTTAATTATCTAATAATTTCGTTTTTCTTTAATAAATTCCGTTCGTTAACGTTTTTCAAAAAAAGCGAGTGCGCGACTGTTTTTAGTTTTTTGTCAACGTTCCGATATTTTTTTTAGAATGAAGTTGTATTCAAAATCGAGTTTTTTTTGTTATCGTGACCTGTATCGCGTGCCGTTACCATTGTGATACAGTGCCGAAACGAACCTATTATGAGAGAACAACATAATTGCCAGTGTTGGTATTATCAAAACCAGCCTTAGTCTTCGCTTTTATGGTTTTTTGACGACCCAAACTTTTTCCCCTTTTTTATTATTTGGTATTTATTTTCTTTTTTTTTTTACATTATTTTTAAAGTTGCGCCTGCATTTTCGTTTAACTTTGGTGTGATACGTGAAAATTACGCTTTTAACCCGTTTAATTATCTAATAATTTTGTTTTTCTTTAATATCTTTTGTTCGTTAACGTTTTTCAAAAAAGCGAGCGCGCGATTGTTTTTAGTTTTTTTTTTGTCAATGTTCCGATAATTATTTTTTTAAATGGAGTTTTATTCAAAATCAAGTTTTTTATAGCGTGGCCTATGGTGTGTCGTTTCCGTTGTGGTACCGTGCCGGGACGAAACTGTTATGACCAAAGAACATAATTGCTAGTATTGGTATTAGCAAAACCGGTCTCGTCTTCGATTTTATGGTTTTCGACGACCTGGACTTTTTCTTCCTTTTTATTAGCTAGTTTTGGTTTTCTTTTTTATTAACATTATTTTTAACATTGCGTCTTTGTTTTAATTTAAATTTTATTTAACGATTAGGCTGACGCCCACGACGGAGTCCCAATGTCTTAACTTAAACTGATAATGGGACCAAATGAAGTATTTTCTTTTTAAACATTTAGATTTAAATTTATTTGAAAATAAAGGTTTTTTTTATCGTAACCTATATCGAGTGCCGTTACCGTTGTGGTACTGTGACGAACCGAACCTATTATGAACGAATTAGGCGATCTAACACCCGTCACGAAGCACGGGTATTCTAACTAGTTAAGTTAATATAAGTTTGGATGTGATGATACCTTAAATAGAAAAAGATTAAAGTAAAAAAAATAGAGAATTGATTTAAAATTTTAAGGGTACAACAAGTAAAAAAAATATGAGAAGGAATCACCCTTTATCTTTTTATCAAATTTTTTATTATCCTTTTGATTTAAAATTTTGGTGCAATATTCTTTATTCAAGGACTAAACCCTACACCACATCCAACTAGTGAACCCATGTAAGTCCCACAGCCAATGAAACAACTCGAACAGATTTTCACAAACAAGGGGAGAAGTACCCATACATTCTGGAGGGATAAAATCGTAATTTACCATATTAACCAGATTTCTCAACCCACAATCTATATGTGGCTCTTGATGCTCCATCAAACCACACCAAAGGTTCTAAAATTTACATCAAATCCACATAACATCTCTTCACAAACACACAATAACACACACACACATTAATCAAATCCTCTGAATTCCTGCTTCAGATTCATTTCATGGCAGCAGCATCACTAACTGCAACTGGGTTTGCTTCTTCTTTCCATGGAAGTTGGGGGACTTCCATAGCCGGTGAAGATTATTCCACCATGGTGGCTAAGACCAGACCCACCCTGGTTCGAGTCGGGAATCCGTTAAGGTCCGGACCGATGATGGGAAACGTTAACGAAGGCAAAGGGCTTTTCGCGCCATTAGTTGTCATAACGCGTAACATCGTTGGAAAGAAGCGGTTTAATCAGCTTAGAGGGAAAGCAATTGCTTTACACTCTCAGGTTATCTTAAACCTTGTTTGTTTGTAGCTTTTTCTTTGGTTTATGGGGGTGTTTGGAATTATGTGATATGGAATAACTAGAATCAGATAGCGTAGACTTTACTTATTGGCCCGCTCTAGAACATGTGATTACTAATAAGTTTTTAATTTATTTTATATATGTTAATTGAGCTACGTTACCTAAACGAGAAAAAATAACTTTTTGGGCCCCTCTAAAACGTGGCCCCTGTGCAGTCGCCCACTCTGCACATCAGGGACCACCCTCTAATGATCAAATCAGCCATGATTGTTGTAGATCTAAACATATGTGCATAAATGACGTAAATATCATGCGTATGGTATGTGAGAAATAGATGAGTATAAGATATGAGGGGGAGAGAGAGCACGCTTGTTATGTCCAACTCTCATTTTATAAGGAAGTGTTTCGGCCCAACCCGAATGGGCCAAAAATTAAAGGGCCTTAGCAAAATGAACGTGGTTCAGATTGAGGGTACCGTCTATAAATAACTAGTAAGGAAGATAGTGTTTGGATGTCTTGTTGTGATTATTTAAGGAATTAACATCATGATTTTCAGGTAATCAATGAGTTCTGCAAATCAATCGGGGCAGATTCAAAACAACGACAAGGGTTGATTCGTTTGGCGAAGAAGAATGGTGAAAGACTTGGATTCCTAGCTTAGTATTTCAATCATCAGATAAAAGATTCTAAGTTTGATGAGAAAGTTGAATTCTTTTACCTCCATGGTATGTATGTATGAAGATCTTCCAGATGTAAATACTTTCTCCTCATCATCTGGTACCCATCAAACATATAAATCAAATTCATGTATCTTCACCGTATTCACTTCATATCTTGTAGCTTTAACATATTGTGTCGTCACTATTGTCACGTTATTATTAGGGACGTAAACGAGCTAAGCTGTTATTAGGTTGCTAAAAGCTTGACTCGAGCCGTGCTCAAGCCTAAATTGAAGCCCGTTCATGTGAATTATGTTTTTGGTGTAGCTTTTTGTAAAATATGACTCACTTGAGGCAATTTAGACTTTAGTAAGAATCCATGGGACGGGTATTGGTAATTACATTCCCAGATTATAAAACTGTATCCATACCTGGCCAAATACTTACGGGGATCTATTAGTCAATTAGAAATATAAAAAACTAAAAACGGGTAGATTATTAGAGTACTCAATTACCAGAGAACAAATAAAAAGAAAAAGAAAAAATTTACGGGTATGATTCGGGTAAGCGGGTACGTATGTTTTGGGTAATCGGGCCAGGTATCACCTAATATAATACCCGTCTGAATATCCGTGAAATTTTTTTAAACTAATCCCATACCCTAATGTTTCAAGTTTCGGGTTTACCGGTTCAGGTTCGTTTGCCATCCTTAAATGGAGTAACGGGCCCAATAGAAGCCTAACTTAAAACCACATCCATTTGAAGCTACTTATTACTTTAAGCCAAGTAATTTCAATCTTTAAAACAATTTCACCTTCTCAATATTTCTGATTTAATTACATGCTTCACGTGTTTGGTGAATCGCGATGTTTGGTGAATTCTCTCATGATACGAGTGGATGCGTTTTTTTAGTAGCTTGTTTAGTACCAATGTGTCTGCTAGTTTTCTGGAGGGGATCCAAAAGACACAATCACAGTGTGGATGGCCCTTGGAGTCTTCCTTATTGCTACAACCTCTCACTTGTAACCACTTATGGGTTTTAGAATCTTCTTATGTGGGATAGTCAACTGAGCTTTGCTAAATTTCTTTCTTTTTAATTTTCCTAAGGCTCAAAACTAAAAGTGTTTATGGTGTAATTGAGTTGATGTCCATTCCATTGAGGGTTAAATCCTTTAAATAGGGAGAGGATACAGAGAACCCTAATAGTTACAGATAACCCTAATGGTCCTAGCCCGTCTATACATATTCACATAAAATATAAATACAATAATAGTTAATATTCCCCCGTAGTTCGAGCAGGAGCAAGACGAACGCTCAAACTGGATCTGAAGTTCTCAAACAGTTGACGAGGAACGCCTTTGGTGAATAAGTCTGCATACTGTAACGATGATAGAATGTGTAGCACTCGAATATGACCAACACGAACTTTCTCCCGAACAAAGTGGATATCGATTTCAACTATACGTTGATGTTGAAATGGATTGTCTGACAAGTAAACCGACGATACATAGTCACAAAAAAACTACAGTGGCTTTCTATAAAGGGACGTGACGTGCAACTCAAGAAACAAGTTGCGTAACCATGGAGCTTCGGCGACAGCGTTAGCCACCTTGATACCCTCCCCAGTCGGCATCTGAATAAGGTGTGATTCGGAGATGAGGTAATGGGGAGACCATAGTCTAACTTACCCTGTAAATATCGAAGAATAAGTTTCAGGAATACCATGTGTGGTTCTCTAGGGGCATTCATGAAGAGACACACCTGCTAAATTGCATAAGATATATATAGTCCGGTGAATGTGAGATACTAAAGAGCACCTGCCAAACTGCGATATAAGGTTCCATCTGAAAGAGGGGAACCACTAGTAGTCACGACTTGCAAATAGACATGGCAGCTCTATGTATAATATCACGAGCATAAGTGGACTATGATAAGAATAAACCCTGCTTATCTCGTGTAGCCGTGGTGCCCAAAAAATGATGTATTGACCCCATATCGGTCATAGAAAACTCTCATGAGAGCATGGAGATGCATCATCAGAAGCTGTGATAGTGATGTCGTCCACATAAAGAAGCAGATATGTTGTATGACCCCCTTTGTGATACGCAATCATGGTTGTACCACAAACACTACTGCGAAACCCATGGGAAGTAATATAATCTGCAAATCGATTGTACCACACCCGATAGGCTTGCTTAAGCCCATATAAAGATTTCCTTAACCGAAAAACGTGGTTAGGATAAGTGTGATCAACAAACCCAGGTGGCTGATGCATATACACCGTTTCCTGAAGGTCACCGTGTAGAAAAGTGTTCTTGACGTCCAATTGATGAATGGACCAAGAATGAGAAACATCAATAGATAATATTGTACGAATAGTGGGCGGTTTTACCACCGGGCTAAAAGTCTTTATATAATCGATGCCCACCGTCTGATATTTCCCATTAACCACTAGTCGTGCCTTATACCGTTCTAGAGATCCGTCAGATTTAAACTTATGTCTGAATTGCCACATACATATGATAACTGGTCTGTCTGACGGACACAGAACAAGAACCAATACCTGTAACTAATTATGATCCGTTAGGGCTTTCACAAAGGATGTGGGAACATGGGAAATGGTGGTGGTGTGAAGGTTGTGTTTTTGAACGGGTTTATGTATACAATGTCTGGCACAAGTAGTCATAGGGTGTTGGTTTGCAGGTTGAGCAGAAGGTGGGGTGTGGTATGACCGTAGGTATGGTGGCCATGGTCTGAGAGGACGGTGGTGTAGGGGTCGGCTGTGGCACCGCATGGGGGGTGGTTGATAGTGGAAGGTAGTGGGTAGGTCATCATCCATGGTATGGAAATCGGTTCATTGAACGGAAATGTGTCCTTGTTAAAGATAACGTGACGAGATAATGTAACCCTGCTCGTTGTGGGTTCTAAACATCGGTACCCCCCGATAGTTTGGTGAATACCTAAGAAAAATGCAACAGGTGGATCGAGGATGGAGTTTATGAGGTTGTGTAGCTGAAGTATTAGGATAGAACGCGCACTCGAACACACGTAAGTGATCGTATGTAGGGTGACAAAGGTACAAGGCAAAAGTAGGAGTACATAAATGGATACGCTTAGTCGGAAAGATGTTAAGAAGATATACCGGCGTATGAAGCGCCTCCACCCAAAGTTTGGGAAGAAGATGTGCGTGTATGTGTAACGAGCGAATGATGTCGTTGAGATGACAGATCATTCGCTCGGCCTTCCCATTTTGGGATGATGTCTAAGGGCAAGAGAAACGAAAAACGAGATTGTGTGTAGCAGCAAAGGATTTAAAATCATAGTTATCAAACTGACCACCCAGATCACATTGGAAAGATCTAAATTTTTATGTTGAATTATGTTTGAACAAGTTGATGAAACTTTCTAAAATTGGAAAATGTTTCAGACTTATACTTAAGTAAATAGACCCAAACATATTGTGAAAAATTATCAATAAGTTTTTAGGTTTCGTGCATAGGTTTTAAAACAATTTTGAAACACATAGGGGAAATAAAGCACCAACCGATCTAGTCCAAAACCCTAGATCGCTCACCTGAAGTCCAGATGCAAACCAAATATTCAATAACACAACCATAGGGGATTTAGGGTTATACCTTTCGCGAATAGGAGACGACAACCAAATCAGAACACCACGTGACAACATTCTAGTTGCTAGTTCTGGTTACACGAACAAAACCCACAACTCCAATAACCCGTAAAAACCCGGATCTCTATCCGGTTTTACTCCAAAGAACCCGAACCCTAAATTGAATCTCTATTCGATTTCTTCCATTCGTCGTATATTACCACCTGCAAAATCGGTAACAACACGCACAACGACAAAATCCAAAAGCGACTCACGGCGACGGTCGGCCGTAAAACGGTGGCGGCGGTCCCGGAAGGCGGCGACGGTGGTCGGAGGGTGGTGGCTACGTGGTGGCGGCGGTGGAGGAGGTCGGTGGCTACGTGGTGGCGGCGCAATTGAGGAGAGAGAGTGAACGAATACTCACTCGACGGTTCTCTCGTTCACTATCCGTCTTTGTGCTCTGATTATCATCTTTATTCTAGGCTTTTGACGTAGTTGTCGAGTTCATATTGTTCTTCCTTATTTCTTGGTGAGAGTCTTGTTTTATGGTTTATCTCTGTTTCCTGTCTATGCGTATCCTTCTGTGTTGAACAAATCTATTTTTGGGTTAATTTTCTTGGTTTGGGATTAATAGATCTCAAATCTACTTATGTGACAGTTACCTACTCGCATGTTGATTGAAGGCTTGAAGCTTTTAAGGGGGTGTTTGGGTTTTCTTTTTCAAAACTACTTATTGACTTATTACCTTTTGGAATAAGGTAATAAGTCATAAGTTTGTTTGGATATTTTAAAATGAGTTTTAAAAAGAACTTTTAGAAAAGGGGTAAGAAGTTGTTTTTGAGAAGTAAGAAATTCTTACTTTTTGTTTCTCCTTTTGACTTTTAGGAGCGAAAATTACTGATATATCCATCGATCCTTTACAACAGCTGCTCCAACCCTAATCGATCCCTAAACAACAGCCGTTTCTCCCAATCGCATCCCTCCCTCTCTCGATCGATGCTGCTCCGATAACCACTGTTGCTCCCCTACTGTTGCTCGCCTATTGCTGTTGTTGTTGCTCGCTTCTGCTGCTCCTTTGACCACATCGTCTATTACTCTGGTACTATCTCGATTTCTCTATGATTTTTCAAAATAAGTTCAGATATTTGTGGGATTTCTATGAATTGTTCGATTTTTTTGTTTGAATTCTAAATTTGTGGGCTATTGGTCACTTTAATAAGATTGGGTGGGCGAATTTAGAAACAACCTTGAAAGAAAAAACAGGGAAGGTCCTTGAATAAAAACAAATTAAAAACAAATGAGACAACATGAAAAAAGAATGGAAGCTTTGTGACCACTTAATTAGGCTTGAAACTGGGCTTGGTGGGACGAAGAGCTTAATCGATGCATCGCCTGAGTGGTGGGAAGAGAAAATAAATGCAAGTTCTCCTTTTTTTTATCATTTGAACTTATAATTGCATCTCTAATTAATCCGTTTATCTTGTAGGTAGATAAAGACTTTACCAAATTTAGGGGCGCAAATTTGGACATATTCGAGATGCATTATGCTCCTTTGTTTCGGGATTCTGTTGCCGTTGGAGATCAAACTATGAATCCGTTGCAATTTCAAAACGATAGCAATTCGTGCGATGTTCAACGTGAGGAAAATATAGAGGGCAAAGGTGACAGTGATGAAATAATTTTTGGTGATAATGAGCCTTTGTTTCCTAGTATCGTTGAAAGTAGTTCGAGTAAAAGGAAGAAGTCTAAGGATGTTTCCAATAACCGTTCAACCAAAAGTAAAACTTCATCTTTTGAGGAAAATCTAGATGTTGTATTGGATGCCTTATCAACAAAAAGCACACAAACTTTTCCACCAAATAATCCCTCCCCAACAATAGCAGATTGCATGAACATTGTCATCACTTTTCCCAGTTTCGATGAAGGTTCCAAAAAGTATTCACAAGCATTGCGTGTCTTCATCAAAAAGCAACATCGTGAAGCTTTTATGTTTCCAACGACTGATGAAGCAAAGATGGAGTTCCTTAAGTTACTAAAGGGTATCTTACTCCATTCAAAGGTACGAACATTCGTTATCATCCATCGGATTTTCGACGTGGATAGACTAGTGCTATTCGTGCTCCTCGCAGAGCAAAATAGACATTTAACTATCACCACTGATCATTGCGGAATATTATTGAACGGACTTTTGGAGTGTGGAAAGCTAGGTGGGCGTTATTGAGAGATATTCATGTTAATATCACGTACGAGCACTAAGTGAGTATTGTCATAGCATCGATGGCGATCCATAACTTTATTAGAAAGGTCGGACGGTTTGATGAAGCACTTAACAGGGCACAACAAGAATCCTACAATCCCACAGAAGGTTGTACTAGTAATGAAGTTCAAGAAGAAGTTCCGGCTACACGTCGTACAAACAATGATGAAAGCATATGGCAGCGATACGAGATATTATTGCGCAAGATATAATGGAATTGCGACGATGAATATGCTATGACATCATTTTGGAATTATTGCACCATATATAAATGGCATTGTGGGGATGAATGTACTTTGACATCATTTTGGTATTTTTTCGCATTTTGATATTTTGGAATTATTGCGCAATATATAAATGGCATTATGGGGATGAATGTACTATGACATCATTTTGGTATTTTTTTGCGCATTTTTGATATTTTTATGAATTATTTACAGTTTTTATGAACGTAATATTATTATAGTCTAATCGAATCGAAACGGATTTTTTCTTGAATTATTTACATTTTTTTTATTTTATTCCAAGTATAATCGTGATTTTAATATATTTTTTTTTTGAAAGGCAATAAAAAAATATATATAATAGTATAATAAGCAATCCCAAACTTATAAAAGAATGTCATTTTTGGTCATTTTCCATTAATAAGTCAAGCCAAACACTTTTTAAAAAATAACTTATTGACTTATTAACTTTTCTCACCTAATAAGTTAATCCAAACATTTTTTTTAAAACTACTTTTCAAAAAGTAATAAGTTAATAAGTACTTTTGACAAAAAGAACTTTTTAAGTTAATAAGTAATCTCAAACACCCCCTAAATACGTATCGTCTTCAACATAGATGAATGAGTCACCCCTCGAAATATTGAAGTTGTTCTGACTTGTAATATCCTTAGAAAGCTTATTCATTTTTTAGTATGTAATAAAACTAGTCATTTAATTCTTTGTTTGATTCATCAAACATAATGTAATTTTTTATTATTTGTTAATAAAAATTGTGAAGATTGAAGAATGCTATTGTTATAAGTTTAATATTAATCCATACTTTGTTTATGTCTAAAAAGAATGACTATCCTCTTAATTTTCCTAATGTTTTCACTGTACTCACCAAATAACCTACCCCCTAAGGTATTAGGTATATTCGAAATTAAAAAAAACATTACGTTATTGTGAAAAAAATAAAAAAAAATATTATATTTGACCCGGGTTAAATAAAATTTATATCGAAATATAGATAAAAATAAGTACGTCACAACGGTGTATTCGAAATTTTATAAAATATAATATTTTTAAAGTTAGAAAAAATAAAATATGTTAAAAAGTAATTACAATATTAAAATAAAACTAGCTTACTTTGAGTTGTAACAAATAAACAGGACAGGACACCGACTTTCCATTAACGCCATCAAATCAATTGACGTTTTTAATCATTAAGACTTTTAGGTCCGTTTGTTGGGACTCCTCCATGGTACCAAGTACTAACTAGTAACTACTAACAACCGTGTTACCTTCTCACACCTTTTTTGTCAAGACCTTTCATACGTGCACGCTACTAACAAATGATTGATCCACTCGAGCCCTACTATTAGCAAGTTGGTTTAAGCTCTCACAAATACATAGCTCCGTCAATAGAGATGAATAAAGTCACCGGATAAATTCGTGCTAATGTTGTTCTTACTCGTATTTTTCTTAAAAAACTTAGGGTGGTCGGTGGCGGTAGTGACGATGGATTGAGTTTACGATCTAATTAACACGTTAAGAATGGAATTCAGATTGCAATTCCAACGAATTCTGCGAACCAAATACGTTGACAATTGGAATTCCAATTCCATTGAATTCTCATAAATTCCTACAAACCAAACGAGCCTTAGCAGTATTTTCATTATGTAATTAGTGTAATTAGTAATCTTCATGTATTTAAAGTTATTAGGATTTAAGATTAAAATGTATCCTCTTATCATTTATTATTCAACTTAGCGGTGTCAATTCCTAACACGATCCGAACATGACACGAAAATAATCAGGTTTTGGGTTGGTCATTTTAACTCGTTTAAAAAACAGGTCGTGTTCGGGTTGACCCGTTTTATAAACAGGTCATGTGCGGATTGACACATTTAAAAACGGGTTGACCCGTTAACCCGTTTAGGTTTCAAAATTATGATCTTTTTAATTTTTCTTTTCTACAAACGACTATTTAAATATTTTTGTATTTAGTGTTACTATAAAAAAATTGATTTACATCAAAAAAAAAAAAAATTTAGATAAATGGGTTAAAAGGGACCGGTTCGGGTTGACCCAAATTTATGTGTATCCAGGTTAGGGTTGAAATTTTTTACACGAATAAGGATATGGGTCGTGTTCGGGTTGCATAATTCAACCCGCCAATCCGCAACCCGTTAACTCGCCAACTCGACACGATTGACACCCCTAATTCAACTGTCCCTAACGGACATCCTGGTGGTATGATGTTTCCCCTATATCCAAGAGGTGGAAGGTTCAAATCCTGTAAGATACAAATATAAGTGGTTAACATGAATACACTTTGAGCCATTATAAAAATATATCATTCAACTATTTATCTGTTCGTCATTTAACTGTTTATTTGATTCTGTCAAATATAGCGTAGTTTTTCCTTACTTATTAAGAAACAAAAAAATGTAAAGATTTAAAAAAAATGTGATGAGTTTAATATTAATCTATACTTTGTTTATTACATTCAAACCTAGGATAACAATTATATTTTAAAAAGAATAAATAATGGAATAAAATCAAAGAAAATAGTGTATTTTCTTCAATTATCCTTTATAAATACCATTCTCATTTCTCAGTTTCTCATGCCCTCTAACATCTTCATAAGAAAGATGGAGATAAGCGATGACCCGGTTGCCCTCGCGACGGTTGCACCAATGGCACCAGTCACATCCGAACGACCTGTTCGAACTGACCTCGAGTCATCCATTCCTAAGCCTTGTAAGTCCTTGTAACTTCATGACTCTTATAAAGTTTTGTTAACTAGCTAGACTATAACTCATGTTCTTCTATAGACATGGCTAGAGCCATGGCTGCACCGGACATGCAACATCCCGACGGCACACCAGACCACGAGGCTCGAGGATTGAGCGTGCTCCAGCAACATGTATCTTTCTTTGATCAAGACAACGATGGCATCGTTTATCCTTGGGAGACTTACACCGGTGAACACTAAACTCGAATTATTTATTAAATATATGATTTGATTATGTTTACTCGATGTTTCAGGGTTTCGAGCTATCGGGTTCAATGTACTAATTTCATTGATCGGGGGGCTGTTTGTCAATCTAGCACTTAGCTACCCAACCCTCCCAGTAAGTTGAAGCTTAGTATATGTGTTACTATGTTAGATTCCCGTGTATTATACGGGCTGAATCATGAAAAAAAAATACAATAAATAAATATCTTATATGTCGATAAGTTATTATTAGATTATAGAGAGACACAATTAGTAGAAGACTTAATTTTATTAGATTTTGTGAAAGAAAATGTCAATCTAAATCCTATGTTCATTACTGATTTAAAAAAAATCTAAAAAATTAACACCTCTAAATCTTATAAATTATAATGAATTAGTTAAATTTAATTATAAATAATGTATTTAAAAATAAAGTTATTGGTCTACCAAAAGATATCCTACATTTAATATTTAAAATTTTAAATCATAAGAAATATGGAAACATTTAAATGGTATTTAATCAATTTAGTAGTCTAAAAAAATCAATTAAATTAAATAATTGGAAAATGTTTAAGCAAGTAAACAAAGATCTAGAGGCTCTAGAATGATGACATGTGACATCTTAAAATCTTTATTTATTATAATTGATAGATTTATGACATATTACATAGTTTTTTAATACAAATTTTAGAAACATTATATAGTTATTTTTTAAAAATGTTTTATAAAAAGAATGAAATAAATGTTCAAATTATAAAAATGTTTTATGAACAAACCTATTTTTTTAAATAAAAACATTTTATAAAAATAATTATAGAAATCATTATTATTTAATAGGAGAGAGAGGAGGAAAACAAAAATAAAAAAATCAATTTAAAGAAATTTGTATAATTATTAGGAGAGATATGCAAAAAAAAATGTTGATAATGAACATGAGAATGACAAATGTCCATTGAAACCTTTATTTATTATATAGTATAGATCTAGATATGTAGATCCATTTTAGTCATCTTTGGCTTCCCTTATTATATTACTGTTTTTTGTGTGTGTGGTAGGGTTACATACCTTCTCTTCTGCTCCCGATTTACATAGAAAACATACATAAAAGCAAGCATCCAAGTGATTCTGGGACTTATGATACCGAAGGAAGGTAATTCATGGTCACTTTTTAGTACAAAACAAATTTCAATCAAAGAACTATGATAGTTGCATAAGCACATGTATTTACACTACTAACATTTTTTGTCTGATACATCGGACCTGTCCCGACGACATGTAAGCATTTGTTGGCGATATAAACTATACAAACGACAGGTTGATCGCTACAAATGTCTACGCTATTACTCGATGCAAAAAGTGTCTAATGAGATGTCGTCGGGACATGTGCACCCTATACCGACGGCATGTCGTCGGTATAGAGTCGTTCCAAAATATTTTTCTTGAATAAAAATAAATAAATAATAAAAGATTTTTTTAACCTATGCCAACGACATGTCGTAGGCATGAAGAAAATTCATATGTATTGAGAGATGGAAAAACCGTCTTATATATAATGTTTAAACTAATAAGTATAAGTATTTATGCAGTTCTGTTTTACAAATAAATACAAAACTATTATAATAGCAATAAGTTTTTGAATCAAACGATTTAAAAGGTTGTATGTATCATGGGAGTTTAAAACAAACTAAACCGTCTAAACCGAGCTAAACCGGCCGAGAAATTATTAAAAATAAAAATAAAAACATTTTTTTAATCTATATAAATTTAATAAAAACTAAAAATAAAAATGATTGTTTCTGACGTATACGAGTCTAGAATGTATATTACATATATGTATTTTTAATTATAATACAAATGGATTACTAATCTAACCGATTTCATGCTCTCAAGTTTTTTTCCTTTCATTTTTCTTCAAAACTCTTTGATACATAACTGGTAAAATATTCGCTATTTTTTCTTGAATATCTTAAAACATTGTAATTGGTACGATTTCGTGTAAAAAAAACGGCCCAAACCGTGAAACCATTAAAAACCAAATCATTTTGGCCGGTTTGGTTTAGTTTATTTTAAAATTGTTGTTACCGGTTTGGCTCAGAAATCCCGTCAAAACCGGCCGAACCAGACCATGAACACCCAGGTAATTAAAGTAGTTTTGGAACAAATTCAATTCAGACCCGTTTAAGATAAAAATTACCATCGTTAAACAATAACATCAAAAGCACAAAACCGGTTTAATTTGTTTAGGTATATGCCGGTTAATTTCGAGAACATGTTTAGCAAATACGGGAAAACAACGCAAGATAAACTAACACTGAGAGAGCTATGGAACATGACCGAAGGAAATCGTGTTGCACTCGATATCATGGGATGGTTTGTAGTTCGATTCTAATTATTCGGCTTTTAATTGTAATCAGTTTTAATTAAATTTGATTAATCTCCAATTAATTAACAGGATTTTTAATAAGTTGGAATGGGGGCTTTTATACATTCTTGCTAAAGACGATGAAGGTTACCTGTCAAAAGAAGATATGAGAGGTCTGTTTGATGGCAGTCTATTCGACAATCTTGCCAAGAAGAATGCATCCATGGAGAAGATGTTATAGACATTGTAATTATATGTATCATTATCGTACTTTCACATTTGTAACACTCGAATTTACTTACGTAACAAATATTATTAAATGAATGATCAATATTATTTAAAGAAAAATATTCCTTTTATATATGAAAGTCATTTTGATTCAAAACATGTATCGAATGGAGGTTTTTTTTACCTCCCTTGTAGGAAAATGTTGAATTTTCCATGATGGTGGAAAACATGAGAGCGGATCGGTATCAATTCAATCGTTTAAATATTAAACACACATCAAAATTAAAGAACTTGCTTGTAGGAATCGAGACTTCAGAGAAAGAAGATCGATAATCATGATTCGGTTACTGTTAGGATGTCGCACGCCGCACGCCGTTGTCGCCTAGCACCGAGTGCCGCCGCCGCGCTTCGTCGCTTTTCCGCTACCGTGTAAACCACCAGCCGAAGCCGGCTCTTGTCATGGGTAGATCGCGATCAAGACCCGAAAGAGTTCAGGTGCTTTGGGTTGTTTCATGTTATTGGATCTAGCGACCGGTTCGTTGATCGCAAGGTGTTTCCAATTTAGGTTAGTTGTTTATTCACGAAAAGGTATGTTTCGTTGAACACCCAATGGTTAGATTATTTGTTTCTATTTTTTTTTCTTCTGGACTCCTAGTAGGCGATTCAGAGTTTGGTATGAGTCAGTTCGTATATATATGCGCTTCCGCTACTTTGTTTGTTGTTAAAAGAATTCTAAATACGAACCCAATAAAAGACACAACGTGTATTTATCTGTATGATCTGGAAATGCACTTTAACACCGATATTTACTTTGTGCAATTTAGCACACATGGTAAGGCACGTCCTATATTTTTATTATTACCTAATATGATTGCATGTCACCTAAAACTACTTACTAACATATAAAAAGGTTCATTAGTATACTAATCGTCATACATATAACTTGATATTGCCTTATCTAAACTAGTGTAACTTAAAACAACTCACTAACGCATGGCAACGCTCACATGCATTTAACACCAAAATAACTTGTTATGGCCAAATGTGACTTTATGTAACCAAAAACAACTTAATTAACACATGAAAAGACGCATTAGTATACTAATCATCATACACATGTCTTTAACACAAAATTACTTAAAACAACTCACCAAGACTTGACAAGACACATTAGTATACTAATCATCATACATATGTCTTTAACACCAAGATAACTTGTCAGGACCTAATTCGATGTTGTGTAACCTAAAATAACCCACTACACATGACAATGCCCATTAATGCCTATCAATGCACCAATCATCATACACATGTCTTTAACATCAAATTGACTAGTTACGACCTAATATGATTTTGTGTAACCAAAGATATCTCACTAACAAATGACACCATTAACGCTCATCAGTGTACTTATCATCATACACATGTCTTTAACACTAGAATAACTTGTCATGGTCTAGTGTGACTTTATGTAATAAAAACAACTCACTAACACATGATAAGACCCACTTAGGCCCATCAGTGAACTGATCATCTCATCATCCTACACGTCTTTAATACTAAAATGACTTGTTATAACCTAATGTGACTTTATGTAACCTAAACAACTCACTAACACATGACAAGACACAATAACACCATTGAAAAACAGAAATGCTAGAAAGTGACCGATGAATAGATAAACCGTCTATAGAAGGATGCCACAAAAAATCAACTAAATTGGCAGCATAATGGAGAGAAATCATTGACGAATTAGTGTAGTTGACTTTGCTTGAAAATGCTACTTACTGTGAAGAAGAAGCTAAATTCTTAATCACAATTAAATAGATTAGATTTTTTTTTGAACGGCAATTTGAATCACTGACGGGCCACTGCCCCACCCGATCATCTCCACCTCCCTCAAGAAGAAACCCACCATAGGTGAGAAAACCCCTTGGCCAAACCTGAACCCCCTTTTTATCACAACTGGGACTTGAACCCAAGACCTCCTCATTTTAATGAAATCCTTGGGTATACATCTTTGTCACCAGGCTAAACTAGTGGTCGTAATAGATTAGATTTACTTGATTAATCTTGGCGGCCAAATTCTTTTAAAGTTAATCCTAAATAGAACTTTATATTGACTTAAGTAAACTTGAGCCATAAGTTGTGTAAATTAGAGTTTAGATTCCATGAGATTAAATAGATGGCAACACCTGGGATGCAAGTAACCATAACATAATTTTAATTACTTGGTGTGTTGTTGCAACCCTGACCACCACCTCTCTTTTCCCTCATTGTCGTAGCACAAAGAGAAAACCAAGAACTTGGTTGGATCAATAAAGAACAAACCAAAGGGGCTCTTGTTTTGTGATTCACGTGTTTGGGCTAGCAACTCTTGAAGCTCGTCAACTCGTTATAGATTCTATTAATCAGGTTTCATCCACTTCACCAAGTTCAAAGCTTTTAAAAGGTATGAATCTCTTAAACACCCTAAGATTGAATACGAGGTTTTCTGTTTATTCGCAATTGGACTCTGGTGAAAGATTTATGATCTGATCACAGTTCTGTTACGTGTTCTAAACTTACCCTTTTAAATTTTAAAATGGACACATAAACCCAAACATGCCTAAATCCTAGAAGGCAAACTTAGTGAAGGCGTTCAATCATGTGAGACATAAAAGTCTCAAGAACTTTTTATGATAAGAATGTCATCCATATAAACTATTAGATGACAAGTAACTAAACTTCGATAACTTTTATTAATGAATGGTTGCTTCAACTAAGAAATAAGCCTACATTAGTGTTAAGATACGATTAACATACACTATCAGCAGCAAGCGTCATTGATAGCGTATTAGCTTGAACTCAAAAATAAGTACCTACGTTACAACATGCTTGTTTCAATGTATGTTTCGATATAAGTTTCGTTTAAAACAAAGTTAAACACACCTTATAGGGTACAAGTTGTCTAAGCAATTACATACATAATACCAATTATTCTAGCTTCTTACTTTTTTGAGTAAACTGCCATTTTCGTCCATGTGGTTTGGTCAAAATTGCCACTTTCATCCAATAGTTTGTTTTTTTGTATCTGGGTCCTCGTGGTTTTAAAATATTGCCATTTTCATCCTCGTGGTTTTAAAATATTGCCACTTTCATCCAGTCAGCTAACACCGTCCGTTTTTCTCAATTAAATGAGGGGTATTTCAGTCCTTTTACATATTTGTTTTATTTCTTCATCTTTTTTACTCTCACTTTTTAATCATAGAAACAAGCGACGGAGGTGTTCCAGTGATGCTCGTCGGAAACTGGTCAGGAAAAGAGGAAGAAGACCAACAGGTGGATGATTAAATTAGAGGTTAAATTGGGGATAATTAAAAAGTGAGAGTAAAAAAGATGAAAAAATAAAACAAATAAGTAAAAGGACTGAAATACCCCTCATTTAACTAAAAAAAACGGACGATGTTAGATGACTGGATGAAAGTGACAATATTTTAAAACCACGAGGATGAAAATGGCAATATTTTAAAACCATGAGGACCCAGATACAAAAAAACAAACTATTGGATGAAAGTGGCAATTTTGACCAAACCACAGGGACAAAAATGACAGTTTACTCTACTTTTTTTGTTACAGTTTAGTATTTACTAACTAATTCGTTTCAATACGCTGGTCTGCGGAAAGGTTTTGCTTTTTTTATGAGAAGTTACATTTAACATTCGGTACACCATAACTATTTTAACGGTTTCGTTTTTCTATATTATATCTGTAGTATTTATTATTATCATCTATCTATTAAATGTTTTTTATATGTATTACATTTTTTAACATGCCGCTACGTGCAAGTTAACACGCAGCAACACCCATGGCTTTTTTTTTTTAAAAGCTTCAATCCGTTTAGCTTCCATTGTTTAATGTGTCACAACATATAATGCACTTAATACACTCTGAAGATATCAGCACACTTCTTCCAAATTGGAGCAGTAACGGCAGAAACTGCATTTAAACAAATAACTTAAGAACATAGAGCAAATAAAATTCAATCAGCGATCACAAACTGAAATACAACTAAACAACTTCCTTCCTTCTTAACAAAATATGCAAGAATTATCAACTTTTGGGGAAACAATTGGATTAAGATCGTAAAGTATGAAGGTGTAGAAACCAGATGTAGCAGATGTGAGCAACAGAAGTATCACACAACTGTAATGAATGGTCACGTATTGATTTTCCAGACGTGTAACAGTATCAAACAATCGATATTACAAGATACATGACTAGCCTGGTTAAAACTTTCAAAAAATAAAATTATAAAATCAAACTAAAAAGGTAAATCAAAAGAGGAAACTAGGTTTATGTAGAGCCTAAATGGAGCAGATGTGAGCATGAAAAGCGACAGATCTGTAACGATAGGTTCGATTCATCTTCCAAACAAGTAACGATATCAGCCATGGAAGTGCAGCAGGTATCTGACTAATGTCTGGTAATTCAATAATCAAACTCATAGATAGTGCTAAAATTAGGGTTAATATCGAGTTAATCGGAACAAAAGTTAGCATGATTAGCAACTGTATCAACGATGATAAAGAACTTATGTCTGATAACACAGATTAACAAAAACATGAGCCTAAAATCGTAATCGATGCAAATTAGAAAGAATGCAACCTTCAATGTTCACGAAGACGCCGTCCTTTCGTCACCGCAACTCGAGCACGTGTCTCACTCAGGCAGCCTGTTCAACCGCCGCTAGATTCATTTCACTTAGATTACGTGAATGTTTTTCGCTCCTCTTTTATCTGCGGCGTTCGCCGTAGCGGCCACCGGAGATCTGAGTGACAAGCGAAGCTTGTTGCTCGCCGACTGATCACAGAATACATACTCCGGCTGGTCATCTTGGATGTCAAATATCATATTAGGGTTTGGATTGATGCTGTATACTTATAGCCGTCTGTTAATCTAGGGTTTGTGAGTGTAAATCGGGCATCTATTTGTCAAAATGGGCCTGACAATTTTCAGAACGTATGGGCCGGTTACAGGTTTAAATTTGGTTCAAATAAAACTTGTAAAATAATCAAAAATTCAAAATCGACACTAAATAATGTTGAGTACACGTGAAAAAAAAACCGGAACCAGAACCGACCTTACCCCGTAGGGTCTAGATAGGTTCTAATATTTCTAGTAAAAACGGTTCTAAAAATACCCGAAACATGTTCTACCCAGAACATGTTCTACCCAGAACCGGTTCTACCCAGAACCGGTTCTACCTAAAACCGGTTATATATATATATATATATATATATATATATATATATATATATATATATATATATATATATATATATATATATATATATTCTGGTTACACATTTAATTATGTATATTTTAACTTGTGGCTGAGATTTAATCTAGATTTTTTTTTCTTTTCTTTTCCTTTTGAAAACTTATAAAATACCCTAAAAGGGTAAATATGTCAATAGACATTATTTGATTTAAAAATAATCACTCTCTTTATTTTTTTTCTCTCTCAATATATATTCAGATCAATGTATAAATTTAGTTTACACAAATAAGAAAACTACATTCAAATATACAAAATATCCCATATACACAAATCTGAAAAATAAATTCACATATCTTTACAAACAAGAAAAAAAATATACATAATTCCACTTTCTAAAAGACATTAAAGACACATGTGTAAAATCAAATACACAAAGATAAAAACTCTTTACACATGTAAATTCAGTTTACATTTGTGTAAAAGAATCAAATACACATGTGTAAAATCTAAATACACATATGTAAAATCGAAATACACGTGTGTAAAATCAAAATACACATGTGTAAAAAATCAAAACCAATTATAAAATCAAGCTACCCGGTATAGCAGATTTGTATATCCATTCAATTCCCCATCAACAATTGTAAGAATAGGATCAAAACAGCGAAAGAAAGCACCCATTAACAACTGTAAGAATATGATCAAAACAGATCTATATATCCATTCAATTTCCCCATCAACAATATTAATAAACCCGCCAAAAAAATTACATACCTGTTTAAACACCTTCATTTATGGTATTTTCAACACCTTCATTTATGGTATTTTTCATTTTTTGACAAGTCAAAAAAATACAACTCAAAACCAAGGGTTTACGCTTGAAGATCTGGGTTCCGAACAAAGCTTTCAACCAAATCCCAAAAAATTGAGCAAACCGACTTTCAACCAAAACCCAAGAACTTTCCATCAACTGCAGAGCATTCAACCAAAACCCAAAAAATTGAGTAGACCGGCGCTAGTGTAGATCTGACAACCCCAAAAATCAAGCAACACTACCCACCACCAAAACCATACCGCTTCAAGATCTGGCCAACGACTGCTTCAAGATCTGGCTTGTTTCTCCTTTTTTTTTTACGGTGGTGAATCTTGGATCTGGAAAATCGAGCAGTAGTCACCCACCACCAAAACTAAAAAAAAAACCAACGTTATCTATACTCGTCTCCACCCTAACTGTCGCTCGCCCCACCCCACCCCTTCTGGCGCTGGACCATAATATCGTGGAAGATGAATTAGCATTCATTGATCTTGAAAAAAAAAGAACTAAAGTTGAAATTTTTGATAGAGAATAGATTACAGATCATGTTTAATTTTTGGAGAGAGAGAAAAAAAGAGTAGGACTTAGTTAGAGAGATAGAGAAAAGATATGGACTTATAGAGAGAGAGTGTGTAGGTTTAGAGAGAGAGAGATAGAGAAATTGACCTAAATGCCCTTGAAACATAAAAAATAAACAGAAAATCAAAAGATTAAAAATGTGGTCCAAAATGAGTTTCTGGGTTTTCACAACAACTCAGGGTTTACAACCGATACGTCCCCTATATATATATATAAATATATATATATATATATATATATTTCCTTTTCATAAAATGAATATACCTTAATCTGGTCATGAAGGAGATTGATAGAGACAAGAGAAGTCAAACCATGCTAATTGTTTTCAATTGGTGGTTCAGTCAAAACTGATGAAACTGCATTTGGAATACTCTCAAGTGTGTCAAAACCTTCATTATCACTTATGTCTCTTTAGTGGCAGAGTTATTTCTTTGAGAAAAACAAGACTTACCCCCGAATTGGTAAAAAACGAAGTCACGAAGAGAAAAACGAAAACAATCTAGTTTTTTTATATAATTTATCTATGTTTTTTGAGTTTATGTTTTAAACATTTATCCATTTTATAACATTTTAAGTTTTTAATGTTATTGGACCTTTTAAGTTAGTTATTTATATGTTTAATTGATGTATTTATATGTTTAACTAAGTTTTTCGAATAGCCGGAAATAGATTCTTGAAATACCCCTCTTGAATTACCAGAACCGGTTCTTGAATACCCGGAACTGGTACATAGGGTCCGGCTTTTCAACCAAGAACCGGACCTGGAACCAGAACATACAAGAACCGGAACCGGTTCTTGAGAATACCCAATTTGTGCACCTCTAATGTTGAGTTCTATAAATTTGTTTATAAAATTGGTTGCTATTTTGAATAGATAAAAAGTAAGAATTAGTTTTAAATTAAATCACAATAAGTAGTCACATACGTTTCCTGAAATCCTGAAAATGATTAAATAAAATCAACATGCATTTGTTTTCAAAATCCATGGTTGCAAAAAATAATTTGTATACAACATATAAATTCGACACAATACTTATTGTTATTAATAAAAATAGAACCAGTTGTGACTTTTATTTTATGACAAGTCATTTGACTTTTATTTGGCCACTGTTACATTGTAAATAGATAAAGTTGAGGGGCTAATCTGTAACATTTGTAAGAGTTATTAACAGACTGTTAACAACTATTAATATTGGTTTACAACTAAATAACAGATGGGCTTGTAATTGTTAAACTCTCCCTCCCTCTTAGATTATGTTATACATTTGAAAGCTAACTAGTGGTTTAGAACCAAAATCAAAGTGGTAGCCTCGAGGGAACCAGTCTTGACCAACGAGGATGTTGGCCCTTAAGGAGGGTCGATTATTACGGACTGAAACTATTGCAAGGTATGAGACTTATCCCACATCGGTTGTATGGGCAACAAATGTGAGGTTTATTGACCAAATGGGCTCCCTCACCCACCAGACTAGTCTTCTCGGATAAGTTCTCATGTTTGGCCTGTAACAGTGGAATCAGAGCAAACGATCCCTATCGGATGCTCTTGGCGGTGACAATTCACGAAGGCAACCAACAATTAGCTTCTGGCGAGTGACATTATTGAAGCAATCATGTCAACGCGTAACCAAGAATTAGAAAAAGCAATTAAGGAGCACAAACTGTCATTGATTCGATTAGAATCGGCCCCAATGAAGAATTCGGGTGAGACGGCTATGATGAAATCTTAAATGGACGAAATACTCAATAATAGTCGTTGAACAATAACTACAACAATGTCGATACAAGTGGAATTAGGAACCCTAATAATCTTAATAAGGATGATGAAGTAGAGACAAGACTTAATCGGAGCAACAATATGTTTTCAAGAATCGAATTCCCAAAGTTCGATGGTTCAGATGTGGAGTAATGGATTTATAGGTGTGAGCACTTCTTCTCGATCGATAAACCCCATAGAGACTGAAATTGAGGTAAGCAACAGTCCATCTTGAAGAACGTGCTATGCAATGGCACCCGCCTTATATCAAGACTCGAAAAATGTCCTTGTCTGACTTGCCTTGGGATGATTATGTTCAATCCATTTCAGCCAGATTTGCTAAGACATTAGTTGATGATGCAATGGTGAAACATATGTTAGATCTAGTGTGCTCTAGTGTTAACATAATACAATACTACTAATGTTTAAGAGAGGTATGGGACAGCGTTTGGAACAGGATTAACCGTTATACGCTTTCTCACAGAAGATTCGAGTTGTCCAGAAGATTAGTGGATCCCGATGTTTGGTTTAGATAGGAGTCAGGGGATGTACTCTGCTAAAGAGAGTAATGTCCTCCTTCCTGCTAGTGTCTAGTATCAAGAGTGAAGTTTTCTCGTATATATGGAATGTACGTTTATTAAGTCTTATAGGGTTTGGTTAAGATGGACACACAGAGTTTTCAAGACTAAGAATCCAAGTATAAGTTTGAAAATAGGATAAGTCAGTTGAGTTTCAAGTTTCAGTATTAAGCTTTACATGATCCTTTATTGATCATGTTTAGTTTTAAGAACACGGGATTGAGTATTTATACAAGTTTTACATGACTCAAAAGTCTCTGACCTCATAGTTGTGTATACGAAGTTTAATGTTTTAGCAACGTGTATTTAAGCTTTTAGCTCCCGTTGCAATTTATAATAAGTCTTTTACGTGATAAGAGTTGAATGAGGAAAGTCTCCAAGCATAGGGTAACGGGAAAAGTTTCGATAAGGTTTATGATAGTGTGTTTACAAATGTTTTATCTTGGTTCATAATAGAAAGTATAGTTTTCTTTTATTACGATGTTCAAAAACGACGAGTTAGACATTGATAAATAGTATAAGTAAGACTTATGAAAAGGTTTGTATGATTGTCAAACGAAAAGTTGGTCAAGTTTAGAAGTGTGAAGTCTATATAAGAGTAAGGATCATAGTTGATTACGACAGTGATTCGTAATCCGAGTTGTTTTAAAAGAGTGCTTACGAATCAGAAGGTTCATTCAAGGTTTATTCTTCAAGTATACGTGCCATTTAGGGTTTTTTTATAGTTTAATGCTACGTTGTTCATTATCTCTAATACTAATGCGGGCTGCTCTTGACGGAAGTGTTTGGGTGAGAGGGTTAAGTTTGTAATGATGAAAGAAGTGTCAAATTAACAAGTGATAACAAGATGAAATTTCAAAATAACTTTCATTAGATGTTTCAAAATTTGGGCTTCTAGCCCTTACATAAGACAAAATTTAAAATTTAATAGAAATGGAGGCTTCATGCACGTCTTAAGTAGCTCTCCACCAAGAAACAGATTAGTACTACCACAAGTACTGCTAGGGTTACTCGGATGGCAAACCTAGCCTCTGCCCTAGTGGTCTCGGTGCGGTGTTCGAGGATTTCTCTGTCTTCTTCCAAAGTTACGATCTTTTCTTCCTGGATCCAGATTTGATCGGCCAGGTCGTTGATCCTTTGGTTTAACAGGTCGTGCCGAGCCCTATGCTCCATCTCCCTCCTCATAAATTCTTCGGTTTCCAAAAACCTAGGAATGTTAGGCACCGGGATCCCCATTGCCACGGCAGGTACTCCGGCATGCCTAGCCCTTAGGGTAGGGGTAGGTGCTAGGTACGGGTCCCTTGGTGGTGATGAGAACCAGTGGTGAAGATGAGGTGGTTGATAGAGATTCCTCAGTGGTGATGTCCTAGGGTTTCTGGTCCAATTGGTGTTGAGCTCAGCTCTTGCCCTAGCATTAGGGTAGGGACTTGGTTGATACACCGGTGACTCGCTACTCTCTTCGCGGTCGGACTCTCCTCTTGGACGATACACTGGTGAAGAGTGTGAGTGGGAGTCCATTAGCTAGCAAGAGTAGAAAGAAAAGGTTGTAAGTAAGTTGATCAAGTATATTCAAAAGTTTTTATACATAATACTGAGTTATCACAGTAATGTTTTCAAAAATAGTTTTAATTGGAAGTTGATGGGCTAACGAGGAAGATTCCCGGAAGAAAGGGGTGCTCATCAGGACTCACTTAAGTACCCTATTTCCCTAGCCAGAATTTTCTCATGGGCCTACAACTTCTCTCAGTTGTTGTCACCGATGTTTGGGTTTATGGTACTATGTCGAGGTTTCATTGTGGGTTTAGAGTCTTAAACGTGGAGCTTGTTTATTCTATAGTAGGCTTCTTCCTCTACAAGGAAATTACTTAGGTTACGAATTTCTTTGTTAAGGTACTTTGGGTTTAAAAGACGTTAAGTTTTTACAAGAAACGGTGATGTGTAAGTTTTAAGGACGTATGAAGGTTTTGAGATTAAAAGTGTAATAAAGTTTGAGTAAATCATCAAATGAAACTCGGTTAAGTGGTAAGAATACAAGGGTTACCTTTTAGGTGTCAAGTTTATAAAATAATGAAGTTTGTAGAAGAATTTGTAGGGTAACACATAGTTTTAAGGGTTGTATTACAAGGATCAAGAAGTTTATTGGGAAGTATTTATAAATATAAGTTTATGTATATAGTTTTTTTTTTAAGTATGATCTCGTAAGAATTTCTCCTTGAAGGTAACTCCTTCAGGTCATGACGAGTAAGCATGCTGTCATGTGACAAGACGGGACTTAAGAATTATAGAATAAAGGTTATAGAGGAAAGTTTTTGAATCAAGAATTTATGAAGTTTATAGTATTTGAGATAGTACTCACTTAGTGCATATCACCAAGTAAGTACTTTGACATATCAAGAGAGATCCAAGCTCACAAATGTTTAGAGAAGTCATGCATTCCTATAAGTGGATACTCATCCCAAGAATTCTCAGGAAAGCATACGGGTCCAACGGTTGATTTGGATTTATACGAAATGCTTTCCTTGACAAAATTTCCCAGAATACAGGTATCCACCCTTCCGGTCCGCACAAGTTCTCACACATTATCTAGAACTTAAATATTCTTGATGAGAGTTTAGTGGTGGCTTAGACTTAAAGCCTAAGAACATGTCCTCGATGTAGTAGCCTCTTGTAGTACGTAGGTAAGTAGAATCGTAGAATCTCCAAGCGTTCACGTATAAGATTTAAGAATAGAATGAGGAGAGAATTCCTAGTAAAGGACATGAGATAACTCATGTTTGGGTCTCCTAAGTTATAGTCTAGGTCATGTGTCTAATAACCTAATTCCCTATAACCAAGGCTCTGATACCAATCTGTCACACCCCAACCGACGGCGGATTATACGTCGGGGCGGACGCGGTTGTTCAATAGCACAAGGTTGACTATTAAAGTTTCGATATTTCATTAATAAATAATTTAAGATTTAATACAAGGAAGAATAATACGAATACAACATTTAATTTAAGTAGTCTAGGTCCAAAGCATCCTATGTGACCACGAATAAGTCTCATGATGTAAACCTGAAACATGTGAAAGAATCTGTCAACTACAAAATAGTTGATGAGATACCAAGGTTTTGACACAGTTTAACAAGTATTTGAAAAGTATTACAATTCACTATGATTCATGCATTCTATAATGTAAGTATGAGAAAACAAGCATGTTAGACATTGTGCACATCAACCCTCCAACCAAGTTTAGGCATAACCCGCAGGTTACCCTTATAAGTCTCAAGTTTAAAGTTTAATGTAGTAACAAACACCAAGGGCTCCCCCCCCCCCTGAAGGGGTCAATCAATCAAGGTGGATTGGTCAAATGCAATAGATCTATCATTGTTACTATAGGCTTGATCAAAGTTAATGAATGTGCTAGTTTTAAGTTTAATCTAAGCATACAAGTCTCAAGTTTAACATAAGAATAAACACGTAGTCATAGTTGTACACGAATTGTATAAGTTTAAGAATTGTGAACATGTTTCACCCCAAAAGCATAAAAGGAAAAAGGGGCTAAGTGGATGATGAATAGTATCCAACACGGATAAGTATTTGCAAGACTTGGAGGGAGAATATCCTCACGATAAGCCTAAGTATCCAAGTTTAAAGATTCAAGTATGATCCTATAAGTCTATGGTAATGATCTAGGATTTCAAGATCGACTAGGGTTCCAAACGGGTGACAGGTTGGTTGTGTTCATGACGTTTTAAATCAAGTCTAAAACAAAGGTTTCTGAATGAATGATTCAAGACTTATGTATCAAAGTTTAAATAAGTTTATAGCTTAGAATAACTAAAATAATTATTCAAAAGTTTTACAACTCATGTTAGGTGATAATAGTCAAAATAGTTTTCTAAGTGTTTGTAAATGAAGTTGAAGTATCTTTTAAATGAAAGACTAAATAATTATTAAGGTTTAACAATAATTATTCAAGAAATAAATAATTACTAAAGATTTATAATAATTATTTTAAAGGATATGTATAATGATAATTATTAAAGATTACTAATAATTATTGTAAGGATAAATAAGTGTTTAAAGAGTAATTAACAATAATATTTAAAGGATAAATAAGGATTAATAGTACTTTTAAAAAGTAAATAATTATTAAGGATAAATGGATATTTATAAGAATAAACAATATAATCATTTAGATTTTATTAAAGTTTTAAGTATTAACATTTATTTTACAAGTTATCTTGTAATAAATAACGTTTATAAGTTTAAATAAATGTCAAGTTTTCATAAGTTTATAAAATAGAATTCCTTATAAAGTTTATGTTTTAGATTATAAGTTTATAAATGTTTTAAATAAGTTTCTTATAAGTTTTATGAAGTTTATAATTTTAGAAAAATGTTTGTTTTCAAATGAATACAAGTTTTCTGTTTATTAAAGTTTATAATTATTATTTAAAGTTTTAAAACAAAAGAATTTATTTACTAGAAATTAAATAGTAAATTAAGTTTTCTGTTTTTATAAATTTACATAAATTTTATAAAGTTTTAAAAGTATCTTTTATATATTTTAAGTATTTAAAACTATATTTAAAGATTTAACTTTTTATAAGTTTTTATCTAAGTTAAATTAAATAAAATGGTTTCAGAATGTAAAAGTATAAATAAAAACTATTTTTGAGTTTATAAAAGTTTAACAGATTTTATAACAATTTTTAGGAAAATTAATTCTGATTTAATAAGCATAAAAAAAATGAAATACATAAAGATGGGGGTCGGCCGGGTCGAACCCGCGCCTGTTCCCGGGTCACCGTATACACACACAAGCACTAACCATCCCGACTACGGGTTCGTTAGTGTTATACCTGTAAAAATAAATTAATAAACATATGTTCAAACCACCCCCAAATCCATATGAACCCTAGAATCAATCTCGTCAAATTCGTGTCGATTTGCCCTCTGTTAATGCAATTAAACAGAGGGCTTTCGATCCTCAGAGTACAACGATAATGTTAGTCACAAGAATTACCTCAAATGGTTTGGGATTGAGGGATAACGAGCTCGAAATGGAAGCGGCTGTCTTCGGGTCCAAATCAAGCAACGCAGGTTCGAATTTACCGAATTGAAGGTTTAGGAAGTTTGTGTGTGATTTCGTCGAGGTAGTACGAGTGCTATTTATAGCCAATTACGGCGTTAAATGCACGTACCATTGGGAGGATTTCGGTTGGCAAAAATGAAATCCAAATTCGAATCACGCGTGTCTGGGGCCGTGTTCACGCATTGAACCGCATCGGGTTCTGGTCACACGCCTCCGGCGAGTTCGAGGTTCATCGAACCTGGTCGATATCGTGGTTTCGCGTGAAAGAGGGGGTCGAACCGGGGTCTGCAGGTTTCGAACTCGAGACCTGTTTCCAAACTGCAGGTTTGGATTAATTACAAATTCGGTCCCTATAGTTCCGAAGGGTTATCATTTCGTGTTAAAATGTGATTTTAAGTTAAATCTAAGTTTTGGAAATGACAGTCTAGCCCCCGAAATTCATAAACAAATAAATATGTTTTATTTTTATTAAACTAAATAAGTTTAAATTATATAAAATGATTTCTAAGTTTTAAGTTTTATAAGTTTATATTATTCTTAAATTTATAAAGTTTCAAGAGTTTTATTATAAGGTATATATATACATATTTTAAATAAGTCTTTATGTGTGTATATATATAAGCATCCATATTTAATAAATAAATTTTTTTCATTATTTAGGAAAATAGTTTTAGATTCAAGTTTAAAATAATACGGGTAAATGTTTAGGAAAGGTACATCGGGAAATACTGGATATTACACCATTAACGTTGCTCCTATTAGTACATTCAAAAATCCAACAAATAGAAGGCTCACATGCAAAGAATCTGATGACAAGAGAGCCAAGGGGGAATGTTATGGTGCTCAGAAAGATTCACACATGGATAGGTGTGAATCTTTGGTTTTGGTTAAGAGTGTTAGAAAGATTCAAACAGTACAAGTTCATTTGTTGCCCATGTGGTTTTGGTTAAGAAAAAGGATAGGTCTTGAAGGATGTGTACAAATTATAGAAGGCTCAATGAGGTAACTATTAAAGATGTCTACCATATTCCCCTCATTGAAGTGTTGCTAGATGAACTGAGAGGTTCTTCAATTTTTTCCAAATCGGATCTCCATTTGGGTTACCATCAAAACTACATTCAAAACACATCAAGGACTATGAATTCCTAGTTCTTCCTTTTGAGTTGACCAATGCTCCTGCCACATTACAATCCTTGATGAATGCAACCTTTAAATCAGTTCTAAGGAAGTGTGTTTTAGTTTACTTTGATGATATCTTAGTCTACAGCAAGAGTTGGGACCAACACATTAAGGATTTTACTTCAATTTTATCTTTAATGAGGGAAAATTCACTTAAAGCAAAGAGGCCTAATTGTTCTTTTGGGGGCTCTAAAGTGCATTATTTTGGGCATATTATCATAGGTCAAGGGGTTGCTACCTGCCCTCTTAGAGTCCGGGCCATTCAAGACTGGCCCACTCCAACCACAGTCAAACAATTAAGGGGATTTCTTGGATTATCAGGGTACTTGTCACACCCCCAAATTCCACTAACGGAGTTTTACCGTTTGGCGTGTGACAAACCAGGATCTCAGACATCAGTTACATCAAACGATACTATACGGGACTTAAAATGTCATAACATAAAAGTTCAGAGTTAATGCAGAAGCGTTTAAACCAGAAAGTAAATGCGCAAAACAACGCGCCAAAGTTTAGTTTAATAAAAGTAAGTGAATTGTTTTAATGGTTTACATATGAGTGAAATGATAGTAGGACTCCATGAATGTCCTAGTTGTGCAACATGTGCCTTAGCGACCTGAGAAAACATGTACGAAAAGTGTCAACACAAGGTCGGTGAGTTCACATGTTTCAATAACAAAGTAAAGCGTTTGCAGATTATGTATATTCCAATATGCATATCTATAGGTAGCTAACCTACGTTCATGTCTTGCTAAAGCGTTCGTAACCGAAGCTGACATGAGTTTGTTTGTTTGCCTCCAGCCAGGTCTAGGTCTATCAACTCTAACTAATGTGATTAGGCTAATATTTCACCCGTTCGACCTCCAATCGAGCTAGCGCGACTAACGCGGGTGGGGCTTGTCAAGCACCGGTAGTACTACTAAACATTACCACGATAAAATCCATATTAACGGTACGATGTGAGTGTGAGGACTTTTAATGATAGTTGCAATACGCTTAGCCCCAACAGTGATATCATATGAAGTACCATAATCAAAATAGTTTGCGTCATGTTTTCTCTCCCAACGGGAAAAACATGTAAAATGATGTTTGTTTGCGTACCTGTTTCTCCCCCACGGGAAATCAAGTAAAAGTATGATGGTTTGTGTACATGTTTCTCCCACAACAGGAAAACGAGTAAAAAGGGGCCATGAAACTCACATGAGTTGTGTACGAGTAGAAGATTGCACCACACAAGGATGCAAGTAGGAAACACAAGAGTTTGCATGTAAACTGCTTACATATGCCCTAAAATTATAAGCATAATAGTTAGGGATACAATGGGGTTTTGTGACGACGACACGGAAGATTTGAATGTCCTAAAATATTCGTAGGATCAACGAGTAGACGAACGTGTCCACGGGAATAGAGATTTCTTAATATAATAAATATTAAGATAAATACGTTTCGTGTCAAACGAATAATAATTTAAAAGTATACATACCCGTGTGTTTGTACCATTTAAAAGTGGTCTAAGAAAATAATATAATTTAATATATTATTTTAAGTTCGCAGAATTAAATAAATAATCATTCTCGTGGCAAAAATAATAAATATATTTTTAATAAAGGGTAAATAACATGGGTAAATAATATAAATATAATTATATTATTTAAGAATTTGAAACGTTTCATAGAGTTTATAAACGTGGCAAAAATAATGTAAATATTATTTATAATTGGAGTCACGGGTTAAAAATAATGTAAATACATTATTTATTTGTAATCGAGGTTTGAAAATAATATAATTATATTATTTTAAAAGTGGGAATATAATAAAAAAATAAGTTTAAAATTCAAACCCGAGCCCTCAGATGGTTTTCGAGGGTTAAAACACATTAATATATTATTATAATAATATAGGGATTATTTTTATAAGATTAAAATAGTGAAAGTCCCAAAAAAATAAAATGCAGGAGACCGGACTCGAACCCGGGTCTCCTGCGTATGGGTCATGTGCATTACCAAGTCCGCCCGCTAGGGTATCGGGACAGAAATCGGATTGGAATGCTTTTAACATATGATTCCCCTGTGATTTCTTCCCCTATCGCGACCCGTCCCCAACTCCCCTCCTAAATCATCAAATTTGATCGCGATAAGCTAAGGGATCACATGGGTTTTGTTCTATGATGAATTTCGAGTCTGTGGGTGTGATTATTTGCAAAAATCTTTGAGTTAAGACTGTTAATTTCGTGTTCAAACATTAGAAACCCCAGGTTGTGAACTCAAGATCAAAATGATCGATTTTGATAAGGTTATGAATTAGAATCATAGGGCATTCACTTGTTAAAGGTTTGCGAACTTGTTTGTGTAGCTTAATTAGATTGATATTGAGTTTAAGTTTAAAACCCCCAAATTGTTTTGATAACAAACCCTAGATTCTAGATTTAGGTAAATTCGATATTATAAGATCGAATTATCATAGGGCTTTCAAAGAGTAGATCGTTTCAAAGCTATCCATATTAATTAATTGGATTTAGATCGAGTCAAGGGTAGATTTCGATTAAACCTGAATGTTAAGAACCCTAGAATCGGTTCTTGTTTGAATTGGTGATGTAAGCCCAACTAACCATAGGGCTTTCAATCTATGGACATAAACGAAACTAAGGGTGAGACCAATTACCAGAATTGATATCGGATTGTAGGTGCTCGACTAAAACGGACTCTGAAGGTGAAGAATTTGATCTCCGGCTACTGTAACTCCTTCTCTGATGGAATTGATGTACGCAGAAGTTTTAGAGTGATTCGTCTAGTGTGTGCAGATGTCCGATTGTGGGAATAGCGATCGAATTTGATGAATAAGTGATAATGGACGACGGTTATGACATGATTACTCACGATTGGAGTTTAGTTCGCAGTAATAACGATGATGAATGCTTTAATGGTGTCGTTAAGGGTGTTCAATGTGTTACCGTTACTGATTTGAACTAAAATCAGTTGAAATCCGTGAAATCAAGCTCAAGGTCATAGGGTTTGACTTTTGAAAGTCAATGCAAATCAAAATTGAGTTAATTACAGCCTTAGTCCCTCTGATTTCATGCACTTGAGTTTAGAAATTGGCAGAACAAGTCCCTTGGGTTTGAGTTAGGTTAAGAACAGGTTAGTCTGACTATCAAAAGTCAACAGGGACACAAGTATCTAATTTTGACTTTACCAAGTCAATTAGAATTGAGTTTGGACTAATTAGACAATTAGCCCTTATAGTTAGGGTATGAAGAAATGACAGAAATAGTCCTTGAACTTTGAGATAGGGTTAGATAGATTAACTTTAACTGAACTTGATTAAAAGAGTTAACTTAAAAAGTACGGATTGTCACAGTACTATAGACGCTTCATTAAGTCTTTTGCTACAATTGCCAAACCTCTAACAGATCCATTAGAAAAAGATAGCTTTAAGTGGACTGATGTAGCTTAACATGCTTTTGACACTCTTAAACTAGCCTTAAGCTCCCCTCCTCTTTTAGCCCTCCCTGATTTTAATAGAACTTTTGTCTTAGAAATAGATGCTTCTGCTAAAGGTTTAGGGGCTCTGTTGATGCAAGAAAACCACCTTATAGCTTTCCTTAGAAAGGATCTATCCCCAGACAACAATCATTATCTGTCTATGAAAAGGAACTTTTAGCTATCATGTTGGTTGTCAAACACTGGCACCATTACCACCTAATGAAACACTTTGTCATAAGGATTATTCAGCAATGCTTAAAACATTTACCAGAACAGAAGCTCATCACTCCATTATAAAAAACATGGTTGTCAAAACTATTAGGGTATGACTATGAGATATCTTATAAAAAATGGGAGTAAAAATTTGGTTACATATGCACTATCCAGAGTAGAAGGCTTAGCTATTTTTACAATGGCTATTAGTTCACTCCAACTTTTATTATGGCATTAGACCCAGATGGTAATAGACGGTATGGACAGAGAATGGATCCATCAATATAACCAAAGAGGTTATTAGTGATCAAGAACGGTTAAATCATGGTTTTCCAATTTTGTGGGTGATAGTGTAAATGCAAACCAGTGAGAGTTGTGTGTAGCCTTTTCTATAGAGGTAAAAGCAAGTAAGGGAACCATTGAACTTTCGCACAATACTGTAAAACTTTCGTGTGAGTTGTAGCTATTGAAAAACTTTCGCATGAAACTTGTAGTAGAAACTAGGGAACTTTGGCACGAAATTTTTGTGACTTTCGTGTACGTACTTGTAAACGAAAGTTTTGTGACTTTCGTGTGTAACCGATTCGGTTTTTAAGAACTTCCTTATGGAGGCGGCAATTGTAGCGGCAACAAGTAATGATTGAAGCAGTGGCAAGGAGAGAAAAAAGAAAATCACGATGTTTCTGACCGGTGATGATTGTGACAGCAACGAGCAGCCGTTGTATGTTGCGATATCAGTTGTTGTGGTCAGACTGTGATATAAATGAGATGACGCTGTTGTGAGTGTAGATTGAGGCGGAAGAATATGAAAACCGATTGTAAACGACGTGGTGACGAGCGGCGCGATTATGATCGGCGGCTGAATAGGTTTCCTTGGCTCTGATACCAAGTAAAACCATTAAGTGTGTGTAAATTGTATTGTGTTTATAATTGTGTAATTACAATATGGTTACAAAGAGGGTTATACAATATAATTATATTTACATATTGCTACCTCCTAATATAGTTAATTACAATGTGATCTAATACATAGCTATAAAAAACAAAGAATTCACCATAACATAGTTAAACATAATGCAACTAGGCAATGTGAAATAGTCAAAGCCTCAAAAGAGAGAGTTAAAGAAACATGAATCCCCAACAAAATTCCAATCAAGATGACATTTCCTATTGATATTTGCATGTTAGAACAACGATTCAACAAAATTTCAATGAACATGGAGTGGGATATTAAAACTTTTTTGGGAAATTGAATGGTCGTGTGGATTCTTGAACAAATAAAATTTGGTAAGATTGGAAGTTGTTTTGCTAATTGAAACGACTCGTTACCTTAAAAAGTGAATAACGTTCCTCCACGTCACTGGCACGTCAGCAGGAGGCAATCACTAAACATAATCACTAAAGCATGTAATGGTTTACCATCAATATATATACATACTAGGTTAGAATACCGTGTATTACACAGTTTGAATATTGAAAACGATATAACTTATAAATTTGTAAATACATCCTAACTTGTTAGACTATTATGATCGTCTCAAGATATATCAAGTGGAAATGTGTGTATATAACAAATTAGTATTTTTCTTTAATTAGTTGTATTTTGATTTCCTATTATGTATTCTTATTTAATATAATTAATATTTTTCTTTAATAATATATTTATAATATCATTATTATTTAATAAGATACAGATGCATTTATTATGAGAGAGATGCGGAAAAACTAATGTGAGAAGGCACGAGAAATTGACAAGTATCCATCATAAACCTTTATTTATTAGTATAGATACGTAACACACACAACCTTTCCTACACCCCCTGTGATTCCCCCTACGCCCCATGATTCGCTTCACTTTCCCCACTCCACACCCCCAATAACGCCCTAGGGGGCGGTGTTGCACGCCCATTTCACCCCCCCACCCCACCCCCACCCACACTTTTTCTTTAATACATATGGTCGTATCGTATTTTTACTTCAAGCAACAATTTAAACTTAAAATGTGTTCCCTTGCTATTTACTAGTTACTTCTTCAACTGACTTCCATTTTTGTTTATAATTAGGCTTCTAAGAATTTTACTTTAATAGTTTGTATAAATAAGACATATAACTTAAAAGCTTTGTTCTATAGTTGCTAGAAAACATGTGGAAAACAATATGATATCATAAGTAAAAAAAATATGTAAGAGTAAAAGTAAATATGTAAACTACATATAACATAAAAACTAGATAGGAATCAAGTCCAAATTTGTAACTATTGGAATCGACGAGTTGAGGAAGAAACAAAATTGGTTGACGATGATGTTAATTTTACACGAATCACTTAAAACAAATTTCTTTTATAAAAATTATAAAGATTGAAAAACATACTATTGCGTTAAGTTTTATATTATTTTCATACTTTATTCAAACGTGGGATAACGCTTGTACTTTAAAAAGAATGATTAATCGAAAAAATCAAACAAAAGACGTATCGCCGAGGCAAAGAGATGAAAAAGACTACTCCATACTTTGATCACATGCCCCTAATTTACGTTTTCTTAAACATCTCTCAATCAAACATGAATTTTCAAAGAAGTGTGAACCACTTTTTATTTCTACAAATATCGAATGAATTAAATCTCAATCAAGTTTCATTTTTTTTAACATTCTATGCAATAAAAGTCATTTTTTTATCGTTTTATCCATTTATGTTTCAAGTTATTAACAATTTATATAAAAAAAGATTGGAATAGAATGTTGTCTTAAATGATTATAAATCCATTCTAGTCTATAAATAATTTCTAATTTCATTGACTTTAAGTGTAAACTATTACAGTGATTAAGAAAATACAAGATAAACGCTATTTGACAATTTTCTCTCTGAAAGTGTTCGTACTAAAACAGAATACACAAGCATGCTATTTATAGCAATGCAATGAAACAAATAGAAAACAGTTAAGCCCAATATTACAACTCTAGTCCAAAGTATCAGTTATCAGTTTAAAGTAACTAATTACTAGTCCGAAGTAGTATACGTAGTCCGATGTATCAATACTTAGCAAAAATCTCAGTAGAAGTATCAAAAGGTTCGGACCAACAATTCCTTAGTCTGAACCTTTTGGATTTAGTGAAAGTTCCAAAGGTTCTGACCTTTGTCCAAGACATCGGACCAACAAAGTACTTGTCCAATGTAGTTGGACATAGTCATTTCCAAAGGTTCTGCTGGACATTCAATGGTTCGGACTTGTTGTTTGTTCAACCGATGTATCTTTACTTGTAGAACATCAATCTTCAAGCTTTGTCAAAATTGTTGTTGGTAAGCATCAACCCTTCTGGTTTGACCTTACAAACCACCTTTACCTGACCTTACTAGTGCGAAAACCCAGCTCCAAACTTCTTTCACATAGAAGTCACTTGACCGGACCTTACTAGTGCGATAACAACTGACACCTCCCTATGTCCACCAGAGTTTTGTCTCATGCATAAAAGGCGGTTTATGTCGATTCGAATTCTATGGCCAGACGCAGTTCCGGTCAAATCCATTATGAAGGGACGAGGTCCCAACAAAATTTGAATGCCATTCTCGGGACAACCAGTGACCATTTCAATCATATCCCTACCTGACCCTATACTAGGTCTATTCATCGACGCCATACTCTCTTGCTTGAATTGTCGAACCGAGCCTTAAAGATAGTGTGCTCATGTTGGATGTAACGATGTAGTTGCTTTACTAACAACTCCAAAATTTGCAAGTTGTTGATGCATGAAAACGATGCAAACACATGGTCGAATTTACAGGTGAATAAAGGATGCAACTTTTGTCATATTGCATCTGCAATGGATGCAATCTCTAAATATTTCAAGGTGTGAGCAATCTTCACAACCAGGCTATGCACGAGCAGCAGGAACTTTTCAGAATGTTTCACGGGGGATTTTGATTCCCCTCGGCCAGTTCACCGGCACAAGGACACTTATTCACACACCAAACAAAGAGATGATCTAAATGATGATCCTTAAAGCCGATAAAGACGGAAATCATGTGGTCTGCACTGAATTAGAGGGAAAATATGGTGTAGCACTACTACTTACAAATTCCCACGAGAGAGATTTGTTCCCAACAGCGGGACAATATATTACTCAGACACCCGGCTCTGGCTACGATCGAATATCCCCCATGGTATACACAGATCGAATTTCACCGAAAGCTTAAACGGTACAATCGTTACCTATCTTTACGTTAGCCATTTAATTTATTTGTTTCATGATTTATTGCGTGGTTTAGCAACATTGAAATGTGGAGCTAACATGGTACATCACCACTCATGTCTAACTCCTTCATGAGAGTATTTGGGTCCACAGGAGCGGATCGAACATCCCCTCGAGCGGGATGAAAATTACTTGCTATAACTTAAATTCCTTAGACAATTTATTCCATAAATGCAAAGACTACTAACAAAAATTTGCAGAATCTACGGGCAACATCAACAAATGGCTACCAAAACACATCTGAGTGGCTAAACCACCTAAAGATGGTAATACCCGAGACACATCCGAAAGGCCTCCAACTTATGTAAAATTCTTTTTGTTAAAGAGTAGGAGATGAACATGGGATTCCACCTTGTGAAATATTCTCTTTGTTAAAGAGAAGAAGATGAGCCCCTACTAGGGGTCTCCACCTTGTGTAATATTTTCTTTGTTAGAGAGAAGGAGATGAGCCCAGGCCTCCAACTTATGAAAATTCTCTTTGTTAAAGAGAAGAAGATGAGCCCGAGCCTCCAACTTGTAAAAAATTCTCTTTGTTAAAGAGAAGGAGATGAGCCGCACCTCCAACTTATAAAAAATTCTCTTTATTAAAGGGAAGGATATGAGCCCGGGCCTCCCATTTATGGAAAAATTCTCTTTGTTAATTAGGAAAAGATGAGCCCGGACCTCCAACTTAAGAAAAATTCTCTTTGTTAAAGAGAAGGAGATGAACCCGAGCCTCCAAATTGTAAAAATATTCTCTTTGTTAAAGAGAGGGAGATGAGCCGCTGCTAGGGGCCTCCACCTTGTGAAATATTCTCTTTGTTAATCATAACAAGAGTAATCGATGGTTTGAATATAATTGTTTTGTATTGCTGGATTCTTACAATTAGATAACCCACAATATATAGGCCTACGAAGCTATACAAGAGAAAAACTTATACAAGGCAATGCCACTCATTCAGGCTATAATGGAGGGATTAGAGACAACTAGATGATTGTTGGTGATAGCCCCAATCTTGGTTAAATTGGGAAATGATGTTATGCTGATCCCATAAATAACTTTATAAAAATCTTTTTCTTTAACACTCCCCCTCAAGTTAAATAGTGGGATCTCCAATATTCAACTTGGCTAAGCAATCGCTGAAGATCCTCCCGTTTGTGGCTTTGGTTAAAATATTTGCCAGCTGATCTTCTGATCGAACAAATGGGAGTTCGATTATCCCTGCTTCCAATTTCTCTTTAATAAAGTGTCGATCAACTTCCACATGCTTTGTTCGATCATGTTGTACCGGGTTTTCTAAGATTTTGATTGTTGCTTCGTTGTCGCACATTATCCTAAAGAAGGCCGATCTCAGTCAGAAGTTTATTTATCCATAACATTTATGCCAGGCCTCGTGCTATACCTCTGAATTCAGCTTTTGCACTTGAAAGAGCAACTACATTTTGTTTTTTTCTTCTCCATGTAACGAGGTTTCCGCCAACTAGTGTAAAGTAGCCTGATGTTGATCTACAGTTCCCTTTGTCTCCTGCCCAGTCTGCATCTGTATAAGCTTGGATATCTAAACTTTCGTTTGATCTAAACAAAACTCCATGTCCGACCATTCCTTTGAGATATCTGATGATTCTTAGAACTGCTTCCATGTGGGTGGTATGTGGTTGGTGCATGAATTGGCTTACCACCCCAACAGCGTAAGCGATATCTGGACGAGTATGTGAGAGATATATCAGTTTTCCCACCATTCGTTGATATTTGTCTTTATCTGTTAACTCTGCTCCCTCTACCATGTGAAGTTTGTGATTAACGATCATAGGGGTATCTGCAGGCTTGCAGTCAACCATCCCTGTCTTTGCCAACAAGTCGAGTATGTATTTCTTCTGGCAGATAAATGTTCCTTCTTTGGACCTTAGTACCTCAATTCCAAGAAAGTACTTAAGTCTTCCCAAGTCTTTCATTTCAAATTCTGTGAACAGATTTTCTTTTAGCTTTATCATTTCTTCTTCATCATTCCCAGTGATGATCATATCATCCAGGCAGGTTATAAGTTTACCTCTTTTCTTCAGGAAAAGAGTGTGGTCTGAGTTACTTTGTTTAAAACCATACCCTTTCATGGCTAGAGTAAACCTACCAAACCATGCTCGAGGAGATTGTTTTAGACCATATAGTGACTTCTTCAAACGGCATACCTCTCCCGGTTGAAAGCTTTCTGTAAATCCGGGTGGTCCTTCCATATATACTTCCTCTTTTAGCTCCCCATGTAGGAAAGCGTTTTTCACGTCAAATTGATGAAGTGGCCAACCCTTATTTGCAGCAATTAAGAACAGGACTCTAATAGTATCAATTTTAGCCAATGGGGAGAAAGTTTCTGAGTAGTCTATTCCATATGTTTGAGTATATCCTTTAGCCACTAATCGTGCTTTGTATCTTTCAACTGTTCCATTCGGCTTGTGCTTTATAGTAAAAACCCAACGACATCCTACAGGCTTCTTCCCTAGCGGAATGGTGCATTTTTCCCATGTGTTGTTTCTCTTCAGGGCATCTATCTCAGCTTCCATTGCATTTTTCCAATTGGTTGAGTTGAGGGCTTGTTTCACTGAGTTTGGGATTTCTTCAGAGTATAGAGATGAAGTGAAGGCTTTGGCTTCTCTAGATAAGTTTCCCTTAGCTATGTTAGCCATTGGGTACCTAGAACCTCGAGTCCCCTTTTCTGGAGAATACCGTTTAGGAGGAATCCCCCTGTTCACCCTTGGTGGCAGAACATATCGTTCTTGGTTCTCTTCACTAGTTGTCTCACTTGTTTCTTCTTGTATGGGTTCACCGTCCTGTCCTGTTTCACCATCCGGTTCTGTTTCTGTTTCTACCTCAATGTCATTATGTAAGGCCCCAAACCCGGGAGGCCTCACTTATTGGATTTACTCATTCACAAACAGTTCTTAAACTTGAATATCAAATAACGCAGCGGAAAATACTTCATTAAAACATAACCATTACATTGTTCAACATACGGAAGCGTAAACATTGTCTAAACATAACATAACGAAATCCAAAATGTAACATGATGCCAGTCTTCATAAGCAGCCGGGTAACTCTTCATCGCTAGCCAAGCATCACCACCCCACCTCATAACCTGCCTTAACCTGAATGTGCATACTAAAAAGTCAGCTACGCCGGTGAGTTCTATCTTTACATAAAACTTTCACAAAACCACTTGCTAAAAACATTACATTCATTTATTTAATAAAAGCGTACATAAAGCATGCAATAACATAATATTAACCATAAGTCAACAATAAACCGAATCTGCGCCTTTTCGTAACCGTCAATTCCTCATTACAGCACGGTACCTCATAGGGTACACGCACCAACCTTGAGTAAGGTGCTCCATAGAGCACACGCACCCATATTAACCATTTCAAGTACGGCGTCCCAAAGGATAGCTCGTACCACCTTAAATACTATTCCCTCACGGAGAATGGTATCTCATTAGGGATCCTGGTAATCCCCCATTGGTGACCGTCGTCACTGTCACACCCCAACCGACGGCGGAAACGTCGGGGCGGGACATGTAGACTGTTCATGAGCACATGGTTGACTAAAGTTTAATATATTATAACGTTACATTTCCCATTCATAATTCCAAATACAACAGTATAAGAATATTTGAAATACATAACATATTCATTTGTTTTAATTATCTAGGTCCACAACCTAAGTGTAGCAAGCTTGTTCAATTCACTTTTGTACCTGAAACATGAATAAAATAAGGTCAACTAAAAAGTTGGTGAGCATACACAGGTTTGTACATAGATAGTATATAGATGTGAATAAACAAATCCTTACAATCATGATAAAATAAGGCATTTATGGGGAGCAGCTATTGTGTAACCAAGTACAATCAAACCTTTGTAACTAGCATGCAAATTGTGTTGTCGGTATCAATCACCTCAACCAGGTGGGTTTGTCAGACTCAATAGATCTATCATTGAAAACCGTCGGCTTGAATAGTTAATGATTGCACATAATCGCATACAAAAGTTAGCACAACTAGCACTCGGGCATAAAGCTCAAATTGCACACATGAATGTAAATAGGATTTGTACTTGTGTTGTTCGTGTAAATGTAAACAGTAGTTTGAGTAGTGTTCATGTTTCACCCCAAAAATGTAAAAGAGTAAAAGGGGCTATGTATACTCACCTTGCAATAAGTAGCTTGAAAGTCACACAAATAAGTTCTTGTTGCACAAGTGTTCTAGCTAATCACAAGATTAACCTATGTTTGCCAAGTATAATGGATCAATAATTAATATTAAAAGAAATAGAAATGAAACGATTTGGGGCAATAGGATTGGAATGGGTGGACGGACGAAAGAATATTAATGATTCGCTCTTTAACGATAACTAAAGTGATAATATATAAATGAAACAATGCTTTATAAATCTTATTTATAAAAAAGAATTTTAGGTGCCAATAATAAGTACAATTTGCAAATTTAATATAGTTAATAGCTCATTAAGACAGCTAGGTTAAAAATGGTTATTATGATGGAATAATATGATATAATTTAAAATAAATAGATTAGTTAAGCGAATTGTAATTTTATTATTTAGGAGAGTCTAAATCGTAGGATTATTTATTTAGTACTACTAATATTATAAATGAGATAAAAAAATCATCAAAATTTGTAAATAAAATCACATTATTACTAATATGTTGTTTCTAATGTTTTAATTAAAAAAAAGGTTTATGAAAATACCCTTTAAGTTTGTCACACTCTTGAAAATATATAGTGATATCGAAATAATGTGTACATGAAATACTATTTGTTATACATTTGTGATAATTAAAATGTTTATTATTATTATTTTTAAATAATAATTTTTATGAATATGCTTTTTATTTAAAAGAATTATAATCATAAAATCAAGTATAGATATCAAAATTATTTATAAGTGTTTTGTTATAATTATAAATAATTGATTTAACCCTTTTATCTTTATAAGAATGCATGCATAAATATATATATATGTGTGTGTGTGTGTGAGGGTCCTTACAAGAGTGACAAAAGCAGAGAAAAGAGAGAGAAAAAAATGGTGAAGCAGGTCTTGAACCTGTGACAAGTACTAGAGAGGCTTAGAGCCTTAACCGGTTGCTCTAGGTTGCTGAGTTTGTTCAGAAACAAGAATAAATTAGTTTTAACCCGAAGGTTCCAGGTATCATCTTCCCCAAACAAATCCTAATCCTCCAATTCGAATCTCATTACTCACAAATGGGTATTACAACATTAGGGCTTAGCATTAGAATGTAAAAACGAGTATGAAGGTGGTCACAAACCTGAAAATGGTGCACGAATCGATCCCCAGCGGCTAGGGTCGGGATTCCGGTGGGGGCGGTGGTTATATGGCGCACGGCTGAACGATTTCAAGTAGGGGAGAGGATTAGCGAGTGTGATGATTCTGAAACGAACGAATTCATTGATATTTAAAGGTTTGAACACTCGTTTTCATCATTTAGGAAATCCCGTGACTTTTGGGATAGAGATTAACTCTAAATGAAAGAATTTTACAGCTTGTAAATGTGTAACTGAAATCCCGGGAATCACGGTTTGAACGGAGATATGAAACCGGTTCGATTTGATAGCGATTTGGGGTTTTAAATGTTGTCGTCGGAAAAACGATGGACGGCCGGAAAATGGTGCCGGAAAAACGGGGGGGGGGGGAGCTGAAACTTCATCATATTTTTTTACACTTTTAGTCCCTATAATATGCTTAAATAGTCTTTTGGTCTTTAACTTTCCCAAAACCACTTTCAAATACAAAATTTTATAACACTTTTAATCCAAGGAAATAAATTTATATATATATATATACCTCTTCTTTTTTTTTATAGAATTTATAAAATCTTAAAACTTATAAGCATCATGTCTAACTTATTAATGATATTTTTCTTTTATAAACAAAACCTCATTTTTACAACTTAAAAGTTTATGGCCTTTCATTGAAAAGAAGCTAACAAGTATATGTAAAATTTAAAAGTTAACAAACACTCAATGCTCTAAATTGTTATAGCGTGATGTTATGATATGTTTGAGATAATTCGATATGTCACAAAGTTATTAAGGCACTAAATGCAATAAAAGATTTCATATAAAAATCACGGATGTCACAGTATCCCCAAGTTGAAGGAATTTCGTCCCCGAAATTCAACTGGCGGAGGCTACTGAATCAGGAAGAGGTGTGGATACTTGAGCTTTATTTGATTTTCATGTTCCCAAGTACACTCTGGGCTACGTTTGGATCCTCAATGTACTTTGAGAATTGGGTTGAGGAGTACGATCGATAACAAGATTCAGGTCTGTTTCTTGAGGTCAGGCATGAATAATGATAGTGGATTTAGTTTAAGAGGATAAAGGGGAAAACTATCGAAAAATATTTTGGACTCGAAAGCTGAAATGCATCCCTTGAAATGAGAACGATGAGGATTTGATGGTCAAAACTTGCTTAAGATGTAGCCTCATATGTTCAAGATACATTACTGGACAAGAGATTTCACAAACATTGGTCAAGGTCAAAATAACATAAAACTTCACATGATACGAATGACGTTACTACTGACAATATGACAGGAACACTTATATATAGGAAGTACCAGCGGCGTATCCACTATGCCCTTATCATATCACATTAGTCCCGTTATTATATATCACGATAAGTTTTATGTCATAACACACGACGAATCTTACTATGTTTTCCATGCGCTGATTTTTATAATTACGTGTGCACCCGTAATTATTCGAATCATCGCATGGTCCGTATAGATCCTTCCGTTATGTGTGGGTCAAAAAAAAAGGGCACAAATTCACTTAGTTTATGTATATTGTTTTCACATATGAGTTGTTAATTAGTAACTGTGTCCCTAAATTGACAGGTCAGTTAGCAACTAAAGAGTAATAAAGTAGTATAACTCAAAGTTCCATAGTTTGCTCGTGTTTGAACAAGGATACGTCAAGCACCGAGTTGTTTTAAAGTGTTACAGCTTTCTCGTGTTTGAACAAGGATACGTCAAACCCCGATTAGCTTTAAATTGTTATAGATCTCAACTATAGTGAATAAAGTGTGTGATCACGTCTTGCGTATAATGTGATCGATCAATTGCAACAACTGTAAGCAATTTAGTTTCGTGTATAATGTAGTACTCAAGTCTCATGTATGTTCTATTGTCATGTATTTTGTAATCAGGTGGTTTCATGTGTAACGTGAACATCATGTATTTTGTAAATCAATAAGCTTTCACGTGTAATGTAAACAATGTAGTATCATGCACTTTGTAACCAAATAAGTTTCATGTTCCATGTGGTCAATTTAGTATATGTATATTACATACAACTAAGTTTCATGTATTACATAATCAATCCAGTAGAACGTGTATTGCAAATAATCATGTTTCATGTATTATTTAATCAGTGTAGCATTGGGTATATTGAAAATAACTAAGGCTCATGTATTAGGTGATCGTGTTGTGTATATTGTGAACATGCATACGTAAGTTATTGAATTTCGAGTGTGACGTATACGAACGAGTTTTGTATGTGATCGAGTGTTGTGGATAAGCGTGTTGTTATCGTTCTTGTAAAATGTGGTAGTTAGGTTCTAGCTCTTTAAATCTCGTTGAGGTTTGTGGGGATGGTTAACGTCTACGCGGTATGGATCATCTCTTGAAGCGGCAAGTGAAAGGTAACGAGGAGATTCTGAAAACACTCAGGGAAATGTGTTTACAAATAATTGATCTTTGTTTGAAAATAGGAAATTGTAAATTGTTCTTGGTTATAGATGTATAAAGTAATGAAACTATTGAGTTAAATAATCTAAATAAATAGATAATTTACAGGAAAAAAATCTTTTAATTTAAATTTTCAATTATTAATAAGAGAATATTTTTTAAAGGAATTATTGGCTAAACTAGTAGTCGTATATTAATTTAGTTAGGGCTTAGAAATAATTACTTTAACGAGGAAAAATCATAATGATTTATCAATTCGAAATAATATTTTTATAAAATAGGTTGTATTAAGTTTCCTTGCAAAGTGAAAATGTTTATAGGAAATTTATATTTCTGATGCTCTTTTAAAAGTTTGATAAACGTTTGGTTTGAAAATAACGAGGTTGTTTAAATCTATTATGATGATTTGTTTACGAAGGAGATTGCCGGTAGTATACTAAATCGTGGTGAATGAAGAAGGTGATTCTTGGAGAATCTTGATGGAAATATGATGGGTGTGATGCACACTCAACATGTCAAATCAATGAGTAATAACTTTAGAGTTGGAAAATATAAAATTTATTAAATGCTGAAATGTTAAACATTATTCAAAACTTAGGGAAATGGTTCTCAAACTGAAAATTTTAGGACAATAAATGTAAATTTCTGCTAACGTCACTGGTAGCTTTCCACTAGAAGGAAGATAATCACCAAGACGAGCACCGCTATGGTTGCTCGGGTAGTCGATCTGTCTTCAGCTCTAGCCGTTTTCGTGCGATTCTCCAGTATTTCTTTTTCGAGGATGGAGATTAACTCCTTTTAGTACCCTAATTGGTTTGCTAGGCTATCCATTCTTTGTCCTTGCAAGTCGTGCATTACCTCGTGCTCCATCCTTTGTCTCTCAAACTCTGAGGTCCTCACATATTGGTGAATGTCATTGGTTGGAATTCCCATAGCACTAGTGGGTGCCATGGTATGCCTTACCCAAGGGTTAGGATGATACGGGTCGGGCACCAGATACGGGTCTCTTAATGGGGGTGTTCTAAGTGTCCGAAGTCTTGGGCCAGTGTCCCTTACGTTAAACCTTTGCCTAGCAGCTGCGGGTGTTGGTGACCCGATGTCTTCTTCCCAATCAGACACCGTTCCAGGACGGTAAACCGGGGAGGAATAAGGGTAGGAGTCCATGTCTAGTAGAAAATAATGAAATGGTTGTAAGTGGTAATAAAATATTGAGTGTTAGACATAGGAGTTCTCATAAGTTCAGATTTTGACTAGTCATAACACCGAGTCTTCACAATAGTATTTTAGAAATGCACTTGACCTATAAGCAATGCATCCTTGAGAAGAATTCCCAGGGAAGAGGGGTGGGTCACTAAGACACACTTAAGTACCCCGTCTTTCCTTAGTCAGAATCTCTCATGGGCCTACACACTCTTCCAGCCATCATGTATTAATAGTACAATTGTTGGGCTCATGGTCATGATGAGAATTGTTGTGGACTGGGCCTTGAGGCCCGGAAGTGAGGCTTATATATTGTAATAGGCTTCTTCTTCTTGGAGAATAGATGGGCTTCTTAGTTTATTATTAATGGGTCTTAGGCCCAATAGTTTAAGTTTAGAAAACAAGAGGTGATGGTATCATGTGTGTGATTTCAAAGGTGTATGAAGAATTTGGTGTGTACGTGTGTGTGTTAAGCTTAGGATAGCACTTAATGAAACACATAGGTAGCATGCAGATAGTAATGAATGTAAGCACAAAAGTTATCAGGTAGTGTGACACATAAGTCATCATGTATTGCATCATGTAGTGTAATTACTTATGATAGTATATAGAAATATTTCTACAAGAATTAATCATGTAACATGTAGTAGCATGGCATTGTATGGGTGTCCTAAGGTTATAGTCTAGGTCAAGAGTGTCTGATAACCTAATTCCCTATAACCAAGGCTCTGATACCAATCTGTCACACCCCAACCGACGGCGGAAACGTCGGGGCGGGACATGTAGACTGTTCATGAGCACATGGTTGACTAAAGTTTAATATATTATAACGTTACATTTCCCATTCATAATTCCAAATACAACAGTATAAGAATATTTGAAATACATAACATATTCATTTGTTTTAATTATCTAGGTCCACAACCTAAGTGTAGCAAGCTTGTTCAATTCACTTTTGTACCTGAAACATGAATAAAATAAGGTCAACTAAAAAGTTGGTGAGCATACACAGGTTTGTACATAGATAGTATATAGATGTGAATAAACAAATCCTTACAATCATGATAAAATAAGGCATTTATGGGGAGCAGCTATTGTGTAACCAAGTACAATCAAACCTTTGTAACTAGCATGCAAATTGTGTTGTCGGTATCAATCACCTCAACCAGGTGGGTTTGTCAGACTCAATAGATCTATCATTGAAAACCGTCGGCTTGAATAGTTAATGATTGCACATAATCGCATACAAAAGTTAGCACAACTAGCACTCGGGCATAAAGCTCAAATTGCACACATGAATGTAAATAGGATTTGTACTTGTGTTGTTCGTGTAAATGTAAACAGTAGTTTGAGTAGTGTTCATGTTTCACCCCAAAAATGTAAAAGAGTAAAAGGGGCTATGTATACTCACCTTGCAATAAGTAGCTTGAAAGTCACACAAATAAGTTCTTGTTGCACAAGTGTTCTAGCTAATCACAAGATTAACCTATGTTTGCCAAGTATAATGGATCAATAATTAATATTAAAAGAAATAGAAATGAAACGATTTGGGGCAATAGGATTGGAATGGGTGGACGGACGAAAGAATATTAATGATTCGCTCTTTAACGATAACTAAAGTGATAATATATAAATGAAACAATGCTTTATAAATCTTATTTATAAAAAAGAATTTTAGGTGCCAATAATAAGTACAATTTGCAAATTTAATATAGTTAATAGCTCATTAAGACAGCTAGGTTAAAAATGGTTATTATGATGGAATAATATGATATAATTTAAAATAAATAGATTAGTTAAGCGAATTGTAATTTTATTATTTAGGAGAGTCTAAATCGTAGGATTATTTATTTAGTACTACTAATATTATAAATGAGATAAATAAAATCATCAAAATTTGTAAATAAAATCACATTATTACTAATATGTTGTTTCTAATGTTTTAATTAAAAAAAAGGTTTATGAAAATACCCTTTAAGTTTGTCACACTCTTGAAAATATATAGTGATATCGAAATAATGTGTACATGAAATACTATTTGTTATACATTTGTGATAATTAAAATGTTTATTATTATTATTTTTAAATAATAATTTTTATGAATATGCTTTTTATTTAAAAGAATTATAATCATAAAATCAAGTATAGATATCAAAATTATTTATAAGTGTTTTGTTATAATTATAAATAATTGATTTAACCCTTTTATCTTTATAAGAATGCATGCATAAATATATATATATATGTGTGTGTGTGTGAGGGTCCTTACAAGAGTGACAAAAGCAGAGAAAAGAGAGAGAAAAAAATGGTGAAGCAGGTCTTGAACCTGTGACAAGTACTAGAGAGGCTTAGAGCCTTAACCGGTTGCTCTAGGTTGCTGAGTTTGTTCAGAAACAAGAATAAATTAGTTTTAACCCGAAGGTTCCAGGTATCATCTTCCCCAAACAAACCCTAATCCTCCAATTCGAATCTCATTACTCACAAATGGGTATTACAACATTAGGGCTTAGCATTAGAATGTAAAAACGAGTATGAAGGTGGTCACAAACCTGAAAATGGTGCACGAATCGATCCCCAGCGGCTAGGGTCGGGATTCCGGTGGGGGCGGTGGTTATATGGCGCACGGCTGAACGATTTCAAGTAGGGGAGAGGATTAGCGAGTGTGATGATTCTGAAACGAACGAATTCATTGATATTTAAAGGTTTGAACACGCGTTTTCATCATTTAGGAAATCCCGTGACTTTTGGGATAGAGATTAACTCTAAATGAAAGAATTTTACAGCTTGTAAATGTGTAACTGAAATCCCGGGAATCACGGTTTGAACGGAGATATGAAACCGGTTCGATTTGATAGCGATTTGGGGTTTTAAATGTTGTCGTCGGAAAAACGATGGACGGCCGGAAAATGGTGCCGGAAAAACGGGGGGGGGGGGAGCTGAAACTTCATCATATTTTTTTACACTTTTAGTCCCTGTAATATGCTTAAATAGTCTTTTGGTCTTTAACTTTCCCAAAACCACTTTCAAATACAAAATTTTATAACACTTTTAATCCAAGGAAATAAATTTATATATATATATATACCTCTTCTTTTTTTTTATAGAATTTATAAAATCTTAAAACTTATAAGCATCATGTCTAACTTATTAATGATATTTTTCTTTTATAAACAAAACCTCATTTTTACAACTTAAAAGTTTATGGCCTTTCATTGAAAAGAAGCTAACAAGTATATGTAAAATTTAAAAGTTAACAAACACTCAATGCTCTAAATTGTTATAGCGTGATGTTATGATATGTTTGAGATAATTCGATATGTCACAAAGTTATTAAGGCACTAAATGCAATAAAAGATTTCATATAAAAATCACGGATGTCACAGTCACCCCTTTTCACCCAGTTGTACAACCGTTGTCCAGCCACAAAGGCCCTTATAAAGGTAAGGCCCATTCATGCATACATTCCCTTGCCCCCGAAGGAACTCATGGCAGATTCATTTATTTCGTGACTTCCATAAAACATTTACTTCTTTTCAATTAAAGCATTCACACGTTTTATTAAATAGCATTTCATTTGTAAACATTTCGTAAACCACATTTGGCAACACGTTTCATAAATACATTTCAACTTTCCTTTCATAAACATCATTTCATAAAACATTATCGTGTAAGTATGCACACCAGCCCAAAACATAGTTCAAAACATATAAAAGTAGGGCTCTAGAACTCACCTGATAAGCTAGTCTCAATTCTGTCCTAACCACGGTCCAACAAGCGCCACACACGATCTGAATTGGTTAATTACACATACATCAGACCTAATCTAACTTACACACTTTTACGCATTCTGATCTAGGCAAACTTAAGGCTAAGTTCACTGCCCATAGTCTAGGCGAACACATAGGCGAACTTGTCCTAAGTTCGCTTATCTTGTCTAGGCGAACATAACCAGGCGAATATAACTAAGTTCGCCCCCCTGATGACTTAAGCGAACTTGATAAGTTCGCCCCAACCTTGCCAGGCGAACATAACCAAGTTCGCCCCCTTGATGACTTAAGCGAACTTGTCAAGCGAACTTGATAAATTCGCCCCAACCTTGCCAGGCGAACATAACCAAGTTCGCCCCCTTGATGACTTAAGCGAACTTGTCAAGCGAACTTGATAAGTTCGCCCCAACCTTGTCAGGCGAACTTGATAAGTTCGCCTGTCGGGCAGTCATCTTCCCCAAAAAACCCGAAGTTCTCGCATGTGAATCTGATCATGCCAATATCCCAACTTTCTTTGCTCAAAACGTTCGGTTTCCCTTCTAGATGCTAGACCTAAGCTTATTTTCAAGTTTCATCCGTAAAAATGTTACCTTTTTACCCAAAACCCGAAAAACCCAACATAACCAAAAATCTCAAATCTAGCTCGAGTTGTTACCTGAATCGAGATTTTGATTCAGAGGTCCTGCTCACGAGTTCAGTAGTAACGTTTTCCTTCAATCTCGGGTTGATCCGTCAACTTTCTCTCTCTACGGTTTCTCTCTCTAAAGATGCAAAATGTGAGAAGTGTGTGCAAGTGTGGGGTATTTGTGGGAGGGGCCTCCCCTTCCCGAGCCCACCTCGCGACCAACTCAGCCCAACCCCAGCCCGCACACCTTTGTCCGCTCGTACCGTTCGTCCCACTTGCACCCGTTATCTTTATTTCTCATTTTTATTTTTGGGATGTTACACATTATGGTTAGATAAATCAGCTTGAGAAGAATTACTTACCTCGGATGTCAGGTTGGAAGGATCATGTTCAGTGACACTTGGTGCCATGGACTGTGAGGATGGTGGTCTAGTTTGGGTACTGTGATGAACCTCTTCAGATGATGGTGCCAACCAACTCATTGTGTCATACTCCTCCTCCTGACCACTGAGTTGGGTATAGTAGAAAGAGGTTTCGAGAAAGTCACAGTTCATAGTTGTAAACATGTGACGTGTTTGAGGATTGTAACATCGATAACCCTTTTTGTCAACCCCATAACCAACAAATACACATTTCTCAGCACACGGGTCAAGTTTGGTTCGATATGCTTTAGGTATGTGAACGAAGACAGAACATCTAAAGACACGTGGTTCAAGGGTAAGTGTTGGTGGGAGTTTGGTGAATTCAGATAAGGTTTGTAGAGGGGTTTTGAACTTAAGGGCGTTGGTCGGTAATCGATTAATGAGGTAAGTGGCTGTGGCCACAACCTCGGGCCAGAAGGATTTAGGGACATGAGATCCAAGTAGGAGGGCCCGGGTTATTTCAAGAAGGATGTGGTTTTTATGCTCAACGACACCGTTTTGTTCGGGGGTATGTGTGCAAGAGGTTTGATGAATTATCCCTTGTTTTTGGCAAAAAAGTTTCATGGAATTGTTTGCAAACTCGGTTCCGTTGTCAGATCATAGAACTTGAATACTTTGTTTAAATTGTGTTTTAACCATGGCATGAAACATGGTGAATCTATCTAACACATCGGATTTGTGTTTTAAAAAATAAATCCATGTCATTCGTGTGCAATCATCAACAAAGAGAAGAAAATATCTAAAGTTTTGTCCACCAGTAACAAGAGCCGGACCCCAAACATCCGAATGAATTATTGAAAAAGGTAGGTCAACCTTTGTGTTATTTGGTTTGTAAGTTGATCGATGACTTTTGGCAAGTAAACAAGTTTCACAATTTATTTTAGCATTTGAAGGAAAAATTTGAGGAAATAAAAGGTGTAAGTAACCAATGGAAGGGTGTCCCAATCGCCTATGCCATAACCAAGCTTCTCGACTTGTAGTTCCATGAGCTAGCATCACAGTACCGTTTTGAGCCACTTCATCCACATAGTACAATCCCTGGCGTTCAGTGCCACGCCCAATGATCGCTCCCGTCCTGATATCCTGCAAGATACAAAATGTGGGGTGCATCAAAACCGTACAATTCAATTCTTTCGTTACATGACTAATTGACAGTAATTTATGTGACAATGATGGCACATAAAGGCAATTAAAAAGTTTGAGTGTTGGCGATATTTCGATAGTCCCTCCCCCGATAACATTAATCACATTTCCATTAGCAGTTTGGACATGTTCTTTTCGGTCTAGACTGAGAGATGAAATCTGATTTCTCAAAGGTCATAGTATCCGTGGCCCCGCAGTAAAAAATCCAAGACTTTTCAATTTTGTGATGGTTACTAATATTAAAAGCTTGACCACTATATATTGAAGGGCATGTTTGAAATTTTCCAAAACATACAGGAGGTATTTGTTTATTAATGAGTTTATAAGGGTTTGAGAGAGAACTCTGATAAGCGACCACATTTTCATGTATTAAAAGGTGTAATATGTTATATTTATGCAATTTGATATGTGGAATACAAAGGTTTTGTGTAGCCATGCATGTGCAGGTGTTGGAAGCTTAAAGTATGATTTTGGAAGATATTAAGCGAGAGATGCAAGAGTCGGAAGAGACACGGAGAAAACGGGGCAAAATACAGGTCCAGCGTAAGCCTACGCCACCAGCGTAAGCTTACGCCCCATTAGCGTAGGCCTACGCCTGAGCATTTTCTTCACAGCAGTTTCCAGTGCCCCAGCGTAAGCCTACGCCACACCAGCGTAAGCTTACGCTGGTTACGTTTTCTTGACGCGAATTTTGGGGAAACAGCCGATTTTTAGGTTTATTTGGGGGTTTCTTCCCCAAAAGTCGAATCCATCTTTTGCTACACACTCAGAGGGCGATTTTGGGTGATTCTAACATCCACTTGAAGATTGAAGATGATCCCCATCACCATGAGCGGGTAATTCACTTGTGGCTTCCTCCAGGCGGACGGTTCATATAGGTTTCATTTTTGATTCAGTTTATTTATGTTTTTGGATCTATTTAGTTTCTGAAAATAACTGAGTAGATTGATGTATTAGTTATGTTAAACAGTTTATTTGAGTGCTTTGAGTTTGCTTGCTTTACGATCTTGTTCGGTTGATGACAAAACCTAGTAGCAGGGTCGGGTGACTAAAGGGGGTAACTTGGCATTCATAAATTGTGTGATTGAATTATACTGGTTTGTGACGGAACTAGTTGTATAGGTTGCTGACAACAGCCTGTCTTCAATTACTATTTTAATTGATTTTCCAACACTATGTCTATGTGGTGTCCAATTAAATAACTGAGTTTTGCATAAACCTAGAATCTGAAGTTTGGAGGAGGTTGCATTTTTATTTGATCTGTGTCTTCATTCTCACTATCAAACTAAGCAATTCCACTAACCACTGATTCCTCGTGGATACGATACTCTTCTTACCCTTACTAGTTAAGTGTTTAAGGATTGTTTTTGACCGACCTAACGACATCGATCAAAAATGGCGCCGCTGCCGGGGAATCGGTGCGCTTAGTTCTTTTGCTTTAGTTTATTGTCTTTAGTTGATTTTAATTCTTACAAAACCCCAAAAAGACTTTCTTTACTTCTGTTTTTATTTTTTTTTTGTTTATTTTGTTTATTTCTTCGATCAGAACTACTTGGGTGTGCCACTTGTGCAGGTCGGCATGGACAGGAATTATCATGATGACCAGTATTACTATGAGCCATGCAGTAACTGTGGCATCACTGGCCATTGGGCACAAGATTGCCCAAGATACAATCAATGTGATGGTGGTCCTGAGTACCCAAACTATCAGGAAAATTATAATCAAGACTACCACCCGAGCGGACCACCTGAACAAGACAACTATCAATCTGAACTGGATGTCATCCGGTCAGATATGAAGGAGATGGCCAAAGTGGTACAAGCAGTGGTGCAGCAACAGGAGAGCCAGGCAAAAGCTCATCAAGCTTTGATAGATCTTGTTTCCCACTTATCTGGGGTAGTTGCAAGCATCATCAAAGAAGTAGGTAAGCCTTGCAGTGCACATCAATCATCAGATTCTCAAACCACAAACAGTGCACACCTAAATGATGTAAGTCTTCAACCCTCATCTGATTTTTCTGATGTTGAACATACTCCACCACTGGTAGTAGAGAAAGTGGTGGAGTACAGTGAGTCTGAATCTGATCATAATCAGGATTTAATTTCACAAAATAATCTGAAAAATAAAAATGTGAATAAATCTTTGAAAATTCCATTCCCTTCGGCTTTGCTCCCGCCAGTGTTCCCACCAGTGTTAAGTGAACGGGATCCAACACAAGATGAAAGATGGGAGAAATTTGAAAATCATAATATTAATCTACCATTTTTGAAAGAACTTAAAGAAAATCCTGATAGTGTTGAGTGCTTGAAAGGTTTGAGTACCCGTAAACGACGGCACAAATGTCCCGAACAGGTAAAGCTAAGTGTTAGTGTGAATGCTGTGTTTACGGGTACCTTTCCCCCAAAACTCCAAGATCCAGGGACACCTATTATTTCTATACATATAGGTGAAATTAAACTGGATAGAGCATTGCTGGATCTTGGAGCATCTGTGAGTATAATTTCAGGGAGTCTGTATGATCAGCACGATTTTGGTCCATTACAGAGAGTTAACACCACCGTGGTGTTGGCTGATCAGACTCCCGCACATCCTCGGGGGATTGTAAAGGATGTGATTGTGAAGGTAGGAGAGTTTTATTACCCAGTGGATTTCTTGGTGTTGAATTGTGTCAAGAACACAGAGCCAACTATTATTTTAGGTTAGGTAGACCGTTCTTGGCTACTGCTCAGGCAAATATTAACTGTGCTGAGGGAACGGTAAGGATGAGGTTTGGGGCTCAAAAAATGAGTCTTAAAATATTTTCAAACTTGCCAACCCCGAAAGCTAACAAATGTGGATCACCTGAAAATGTGAATCACACAGTCGAGAATGCTTGTGTTGTGTTTGACAGGTCAGCTGAGATGAAGAATGGTGAGACTCCAGACAATGGGAAGAAAAGGGTCAGAAAGAGAAAGCGGAAAGGGAAGAAACCACGAGTTCATGATGTAGATCAAGAACTCTTTTCTCTATTTATGAAGGCTTGGAGAAAAGTGGATGATGAGAGGAATTTAAGTGTGGGGAAGGAGGACTGCAAGCATCCTACCCGACCACCATGACCGAAGTAAGGTACACTGCGTCGGGCTGAGGACGTTAAACTTAGCACTCTTAGGAGGTAGCCTAAGGTATGTTTTACATTCATGTCTAGTTAAATGAACTTTGCGGGTGTGTTCAATAGAAACCCTCACGAGACTCAACTCGTCCACTCGGGCTACCGAGGGGTTTAAAAGGCTTGATGCATATGCTAAATGCATCCGTGATTCCTACGAAAGTGAGTTAGGAAATTATTTCTTTGTTTTCTTTGTTTTGTGTGTGAGCCAGCCAAGTGTGGGGAATTTTCATGGGTTGTCAAGTGAGTGTGCGTGTTTTCAAATGAATGCTAGCCCGTTTGTAGAGTTTTAGAGGTGTGTGTTTTTTGGTTTATATCGAGTCAGTTTTATGTTGTTATACATTGAGTCAGTTTGATGCTTTTGGGTTTGTTTCGAGTTTAATTTTTCCAGGTTTGGATTGATCCACCCGTACTCAGTCTCTATTCGGGTGGTGATGGTTCGAGTTTGATTTTCATGTAAAAGGCAACACAATAGCAGATTTTGATGGCGATCGCGAAGAAAATGCTATACGATCGTATGAGTTTGGATTGAAGACAGTTACAGCTTGTAACTAGCTAAGTACTTTCCAATTCTTTATATAGTTTTATTTTTGCATATTTATTTTCATCGTCTCTCATCCTACATTGGGGGCAATGTAGAGTTTAAGTGTGGGGATGGGAGACTGAGTTTGTATAGAAAAAATATATATATATAAATTGAAAAATCCATAAAAATTTAAAAATTTTCAAAAATGTCCTTGGATCAGAATTTTTATAACTAAATGGAAAATGATAGATATAATTGGAAACTTTGCTTGTGTGATTACATTGAATAATAAATAGAAAACGCGTTTGATTTGTAATGTTTTGGTAGGCCCAACCGATCTAAAGAGCTTAAATATCCTGATATTGTAACTAGGGTTAATTGACAATTAATTCAGGATGTCTTGTGGGTTCTTATCTTAGGGGCTTCGGCAAGGTTGAAACTGTCATCATAGGGTGATAGGTACCACTATAAGCAAAAATTTATAAGTTTTTAAAATTACTTGGCACACCACTTTCTTTTTATGAAAATAAATCCGAAAATTGGTGACGCCCGCAATCCATAATCCATCTTGCATGAGCTTAATTAAACAAAATTGAGAGCTTGAGTTCAGCCTATGTGTTTCCCTTCGGGATGGTGACTTGAAGGATACACCCATGGGCGGGACTTAAGTGATCAATATTGGATGACTAAGTTAGGAATACGTGTTTCCCTTCGGGATGGTGACTTGAAGGATACACCCATGCTCCGAAGCTTATGTACTTCATGGCTTAAGAACTGCAGCCTACGTGTCATATATCGTGTTCCAGCGTGATTGAAACACCACTGGGTTAGGTTCATTCATAAAATAATAATAAAAGCTAAAAACATGCACCCATCGATCCATAATTCCATAATTTTCAAAAACATATAAATTGGTGTTTATAATGGTGGAAAATCTATAAGGTTTAACCCGTGCCTAAACATGACTTTGAGATGGGATTAGACTAAGTTGTAGCTTCCTGAATGTGAGACCCATAGAGAAACTGTTGCTTGGTAATAAATAGGATAGTAGATCACAGAATCGGGGGCTCAATAGATCGGTGGTTGGGTTTAGTCGGATAGAAATACCAATTGTTACAGTCAATGCGTGATTATGTTTTAATTGTATGAGACTATGAGAGCATGTTTCAATTATGATTCCATTGCATAATTCTTTTTCGGGACGCAAAAGAGTAAGTGTGGGGATGTGATAAGCGACCACAGTTTCATGTATTAAAAGGTGTAATATGTTATATTTATGCAATTTGATATGTGGAATACAAAGGTTTTGTGTAGCCATGCATGTGCAGGTGTTGGAAGCTTAAAGTATGATTTTGGAAGATATTAAGCGAGAGATGCAAGAGTCGGAAGAGACACGTAGAAAACGGGGCAAAATACAGGTCGAGCGTAAGCCTACGCCACCAGCGTAAGCTTACGCCCCATCAGCGTAGGCCTACGCCTGAGCATTTTCTTCACAGCAGTTTCCAGTGCCCCAGCGTAAGCCTACGCCACACCAGCGTAAGCTTACGCTGGTTACGTTTTCTTGACGCGAATTTTGGGGAAACAGCCGATTTTTAGGTTTATTTGGGGGTTTCTTCCCCAAAAGTCGAATCCATCTTTTGCTACACACTTAGAGGGCGATTTTGGGTGATTCTAACATCCACTTGAAGATTGAAGATGATCCCCATCACCATGAGCGGGTAATTCACTTGTGGCTTCCTCCAGGCGGACGGTTCATATAGGTTTCATTTTTGATTCAGTTTATTTATGTTTTTGGATCTATTTAGTTTCTGAAAATAACTGAGTAGATTGATGTATTAGTTATGTTAAACAGTTTATTTGAGTGCTTTGAGTTTGCTTGCTTTACGATCTTGTTCGGTTGATGACAAAACCTAGTAGCAGGGTCGGGTGACTAAAGAGGGTAACTTGGCATTCATAAATTGTGTGATTGAATTATACTGGTTTGTGACGGAACTAGTTGTATAGGTTGCTGACAACAGCCTGTCTTCAATTACTATTTTAATTGATTTTCCAACACTATGTCTATGTGGTGTCCAATTAAATAACTGAGTTTTGCATAAACCTAGAATCTGAAGTTTGGAGGAGGTTGCATTTTTATTTGATCTGTGTCTTCATTCTCACTATCAAACTAAGCAATTCCACTAACCACTGATTCCTCGTGGATACGATACTCTTCTTACCCTTACTAGTTAAGTGTTTAAGGATTGTTTTTGACCGACCTAACGACATCGATCAAACTCTCAACCCCTATACGTGGCAATCGGTCCCTTTCTTCTTCATTACCCGCCGCCATGGCTACAAACCCTCATGTATTATTGTTGGGAAGACACACACTGCCAGATCTGGTGGCCTCCGGGTTACCCACGGCGACCACTGCTTTTCCCCCTTGTTCGGTGTTCTTCCCTTTCTTGTGCCCATCACTCCACCACTCCGGGTAGCCGACTAGCTTGAAGCATTGCTCCTTCGTATGCTTAGACATACCACAGTGGCCGCACTTTAGTTTCGATTTATCTATCCGAGGTGGTGGTCCGGTGTTGGTTTTCATCTGGCCGGTTCGTCCCCTTGGCATAAACCCTAACCCTTCCGGTTGGTGTGACCCGTTGGCGACTAGTCCCACCACCACGCCGTCTTAGAGAGATTATTCGGTGGTTGAACTGACTATCCCTTGACGTGCCATTTCTTTCCTAACTGTCGCGTAGGCGCCTTCTGCGGAAGGTAACGGATCCCATCGGAGATCTTTGCTTTGGTTGCCATCTCCGGACATGGTGACTGTCCTGATGGTGGGTGTTTAAGAAGGGTAAGTGATGAGCAGGTTAGTCCTAAGACCGCATACACTGCTCTGATACCATCATAACAAGAGTAATCGATGGTTTGAATATAATTGTTTTGTATTGCTTGATTCTTACAATTAGATAACCCACAATATATAGGCCTACGAAGCTATACAAGAGAAAAACTTATACAAGGCAATGCCACTCATTCAGGCTATAATGGGGGGATTAGATACAACTAGATGATTGTTGGTGATAGCCCCAATCTTGGTTAAATTGGGAAATGATGTTATGCTTATCCCATAAATAACTTTATAAAAATCTTTTTCGTTAACAGTTAAAGAAAAGGAGATGAGCCACTGCTAGAGGCCTCCACCTTGTGAAATATTATCTTCGTTAAATAGAAGGATATGAGCCCTCGCCGAGGGCCTCCAGCTTGTGAAAAATTCTCTTTGTTAAAGAGAAGGAGATGAGATCGGACCTCCACCTTATGTAAAATTATCTTTATTAAAGAGAATGAAATGGGGGGCCCTTTTAAAAGGGGCTCCTTCCCACATTTGGGAGGAGCAAATAAGTTGAAGCCCTTAAGACGGACTCCTTCTCTTTTGAGAGGGAAATTAATAAGTTGAGGCCCTTAGCACGGGCACTTTCTATTATGAGAGGGAACTTAATAAGTTGAGGCCCTTAGCACGGGCACTTTCTATTAAGAGAGACAACTTAATAAGCTGAGAGCTCTTTCTGTTCTTTGAGCCCTTATCACAAGCTCTTCTATTCTGAGAGGGAAATTAATAAGCTGAGGCCCTTAGCATGAGCCCTTTCTATTCTGGGAGGGAAATTAATAAGTTGACGCCTTTAGCATAGGCTCCTTCTGTTATAGTTGAGGTCCTTTTGGAGAACCATTTCTCTTTCTTAGAACAATTTTACAAGTCGAGGTCCTTATGAATGGCTTTTCTTCTTCTTGGAGAGAAAATATCAGGCTGAATATATTTTGTATGAATTCAATACATGTTATCTTGTCAAATATAAAGAAACAAATAACCTTTCACTCACCCAATTTCTCTCCAAGAAGAAGAAAAGTCATTGGCCTCGACATGTAAAATCGTTCTAAGAAAGAGAAATGATTCTCTAAAAGGACCTCAACCAGAACAGACGGAGCCCGTGCTAAGGGCCTCAACTTATTAATTTCCCTCTCGGAACAGAAAGGGCCCATGCTAAGGGCTTCAACTTATTAATTTCCCTCTCAGAACAGAAGATTTCGTGCTAAGGACCTCAACTTATTAATTTCCAATGTTTTTAAAACCGGACTGGTGATCGAACCTGTGTCTTTACCGGTTCATTGGTTGGACCAATCAGACTGGTCCAACCGTTTATAAAAACAGGATGATATTATATATAATCTAATAATATAAAACATTTAAAAAAACAAACAATCTAAAGAATAATCATAAATGTAAAAATGAAAAAGCTCTGCAATTTCATTAATTTCCTTTCATCATTTCATGTCTATTCAACTCTGTAACTTTTACTTTCCAATATATCTGCATTTTAAAGATATATTTACTTGCCAATGAGACGGTGATTGCGTGGTAAGGGAGAGACCTGGTGTTTTTTGTGACCCAGGTTTGATCTCTGCCCTCCCTATTAGTTTCTACGGCATGCAAATGAGGACTAGCTCTTAGGCTGATGCACCTGGGTTTTACCCACGCCGATCCAGGGTTCGAGCCTCGGCTCTCACTCAAGCCCGGAAGGGGCCGTATTGGGTGAGATTTTTCCTTGGATGCACTCCAACTCTGACGCTAAGTGGGCCCGGTTACGACAACGTATTGGCCGGAGTTGGACGAGGCTCTCCCATATGACGGGGGTGCGACGTCACAACATTCAATGTTAGCCGTTAAAAAAAAAGATATATTTATTTAATTGTTGATTTCTCCTCCAAAAAATAAGCCTCGTAGTTACAGGTCTCCTTCCGACTCCCGGTAGTCATTTCCGGCAGCGTCCGTATAAGCCGTCGCGTGCGTGTAACCCTCTGTTCTTTGTTCTAGCCCCTCTCTTCTCACCTTCTCATCTCATATCTTTTACACTTCGATGTTGATCCATCATTCCTGTCCAGATCATGTTCAGATTTGATGTCTTCGTCCAGATGTCGCCCGTGTCCGACCTCTTAACTCCGATCGGGTTCGACCATCAGTCACCAGCCGCTGGTTTGACCGTCGGACCGCATGAACCACCGGTTTTCTGAAAAACGGCTCTACTATGCTTGACCGGACCGCCGGTGGTACAGGTTCCCGACCTGCCGGTCCGGTTTCAAAAACATTGTTAACTTCCCTCACAAAACAAAAGGAGCATGTGCTAAGGTCCTCGACTTATTACTTTCCCTCTCAGAACAGAAAATCTCAAGTTAAGGGCCTCAGCTAATCAATTTCCCTCTCATAATAGAAAAAAGCCCGTGCTAAGGGCCTCAGATTATTAATTTCCCTCTCATAATAGAATGAGTCCGTCTTAAGGGCTTCAGCTTATTTGCTCCTCCCAAATGTGGGAAGGAACCCCTTTTTAAGGGGCCTCCGCTCCCCTTGTGAGTTCAATACTACTAACTAATGTGACTTTGTAACACTAAACTAAAAGGGGCAACATATTATGACCCCATTGTCACTGAGGGTTAGTATTAGACATGCTTACATTCAAGATGTTCTTATACTTCCAATCAAGAAATGGCCTGCAAGATTATTATTATTGGAGGTAACCCCGTGGAATTTATTATACGCATGCTCTGGGCTTTATTATTCATTGGGTATAAGGAGTAATATCTACTAGTCACATGTATAAACATGGCCTCCATTTAAAGGTCACACATTCTTCTAAATGAAAAGGAGATATTATGATTACTTGGCATTTTTTGCACGCCAAGGGAAGACGTTATATTTACCAGATGTTCTTAAGCATCGGTCAATGAAGGAATTATTTACCAAGCATCCATATACACCATTACTTAGAAGATTTTCAAAGAAAGATCTTATATTTGCAATTGTACCACATGACTTACAAACAAAGCCATGGTTGGATCTCTTTTAATCAAGCACATAACTCCTATGGAAAGCGGGACCAACATTTTTAAGTTATGTGGAGAGCGGAACATTAAATTGTTGAGCCATGCAAATCTCTCAAGTGAAAGCTTCATAAGCCCCATAAAATTGGAAAGACAAACTGGCTAGTTATCACCACCAAAATTTAGAAGAACAAGCGGGCGGATGATCGCCCTTGGAAGTCAGAAAACACAAAGGGCATATAGACGGCTGAAATTTACTCCGGTCTGAGGGACTAAATAATGTGCCCTCATATTGCACCCAACGACGACAAACTGATAAACCTAGCACACCATAGATTGCGCTACATCATGCTAGACTAGGGGAACTATCCTCATGAGTGGCCCAATATAGAAGCCCAACATAAAAGGAATGAGCCTAATTTGGGTAGGCCCATTACAGTTAAAGCCCAAAGGACTACTATAAATAGAAATGTCACCACCACAATTCAGCAAGTTCTCCTTCCTCCTTCTCTAACCCTATCGTTCTCTCTCTCTCTCTCCAAATACTGTTACACAAACATACATAAATACATGAATATGCATGTGTGATTATCATGGATACAATACTGACTTGAGCATCGTAGTGCCTCGAAGACAACCTCCCGGGCCCTCTAACTAGAGTTTCGTGTGGATGCAGCCCAGATCTGAATTGGAGAAAACGTGGAACCGCCTTCGTACCATCATTGAGGCAGATCCAAGCCGGATCCGCTCCTATGAAGAGAAGCTACCACAAACTAAGGTAAACCCGGTGCTTTTTGGAAGCTATATATAGCATGATTGATCAAATCATTTTTGTTCTTTGGTACAAAAAGATAACACTTGTTTAGTTACAAAAGATAACACTTGTTTAGTTACAAACCCATGTAAATATACACATCATGAAAAGAAAAGTTAATCTTTTGTGTTTTTTTGTCTTGTATTTGTATCGTGGAGAACTAATATTATATTAATAAAGATATAATATTATTATCATTATTATTAGTACTTATAATATTATTATTATGACTATTATCATTATTATTAGTACTTATAATATTATTATTATGACTATTATTAATATCAATAATATTATCATCATTAATATTAATATTAATACTAATAATATCGTCATCACTAATATTAATAGGATTATTGGATTTTAATAATCTCACCTTTTACTAATTGGCCAATAATAATCCCAACTGAGAATATTCTTACCACTAGTCCCTACTTTCAAACTATTTTGTTACATTGGACTTCCCGTTAAAAAAACTTAACGCCGTTAGATTTTATATGGCATGGACATCTGTAAACTACCGGAAAGTCGAGTCAAGCTAGCAGTGGTCTCGTGGTGGGTTTTGAATTGGCTCTGGTGGTGTTTAACTTGTCTCGTTAAACACTACCGTTATCTCTGTTTGGACTTGCCGGACCAACGAGACTAGTTAAACACCACCAGAGCCAATTTCAAAACCCACCACGAGACCACTGCTAGCTTGGCTCGACTTTTCGACGGTTTGCAGATGTCCACGTCATATAAAATCTAACGGCGTTAAGTTTTTTTAACGGGGAGTCCAATGTAACAAAATAGTTTGAAAGTAGGGACTAGTGGTAAGAATATTCTCAGTTGGGATTATTATTGGCCAATTGGTAAAAGGTGGAATTATTAAAATCCAATAATCTATATTAATATTATCATTATTATTATATATTATTATCATCATTTCATCACTAATATTAATATTATCATTATTATTATATATTATTATCATCATTAATATTAATATTAATATTATTATTATATATTAATAAAGATATAATATTATTATCATTATTATTAGTACTTATGATATTATTAATATCAATAATATTATCATCATTAATATTAATAATATCGTCATCACTAATATTAATATTATCATTATTATTATATATTGTAAATGGAGAATGACAAATATCATTCTTTTCATACTTAAGAGCATTCATATCAGCTTCTTTATATGTTTGTAAGTGAGTTTTGTATATTTTATGAAGTGATTTAAAGTGGTTATGAGTGTATGAGAGATAAAAGGTATAAATTTTTTGTATGCTTGTGAAAATACTGTTCATTTGTATAAATTTTTTAATATTTTTTTAAAGTGGTTGTGAGTGGAGGAGAGAAAAAGTAATGATAAAAGTATAAAAAATATTATTTAATTAAAAAATAGAGAGAAAATATAATGATTTTTAGTGTAATTATAAATATAAGGATTGATGCTCTAAATAGATTATATATTATCCGTTGTTTGAAGTATGCAAAGAAATATAGCCTTAAGGACTATGATCTTTACAAAATGACACATTATAATCTTATTTTAAGTAGATGCGGATGAATGTATATGTCACGTAAAAAATAAAAGTTACCTTAAAAAAAAATAAAGCATATGCGGATGAATAGTATGTACAGTAAATTATTATAATTTTTTATGTATCATTTACAAGTGTTCTCTTGCTTTTATATGTGTTCCCCTTTTCCCTTTTTCGTTCACCCAGAGACTCAAATTAGGGTTTCCATTTGTACCCTCTGTTCTTTTTCTAACAAAAAAACGACAGTGAGATTGTGGGTCGATGATGGAGCAATTGCGGTGTTAATTGACGGTGGTGACAGTGGCGGAGGTGGTGCGCACGGTGTAACGGGACTCGACGGATGCTGCAACGGTTGTGGTCACTTTTCTGATTCGATACCTGTTCCTCTTTTCCGTCAAAATCAAAGGTATGCATCCTATTTGATCACAAATTTAGCTTTATAATGATTCATCATTCTTATTTCTTCATCCCAAATTAGAACTTTTTGTCCGTTTAGGGTCTTACGGTTTGTGCTAGGTTTTTCCAGTTGTTGATTTGTTCTGTGATTGTTATAATGACGACTATGGAGAGCTTGATTTGTCTGGTGAATCGTGTTCGGAGAGCTAGACTATGGCGGTAATAAAAGGTATGCATCCTCTTTTTTGTCCGTTTAGGATCTTACATTTAGGATCTTATATGTATTTTATTGTGAATATGCATTAGGTTTCTGTTTTGTTCTTCCGTTTTAGGGTTTCTTTCTGTGATTGGATGTGGTTTTCATGAATATTATTTGTTTATTGATTATTGATTACATTTCTTTCTCAAAGTTAATATTTGTATCTGAATTTTCCATTGCTTTTAAAATCTGATCGCATGCTACTGAAATTTGTAGAGGAAATTCGAGATAACCGAGGGTGATCTGAGAGTCGTATCGGATACTTTCAGATCAAAAACAATTTACTGGTTCCCCAAATTCTTTGATCGGATAAAACTCAGAAATTTTGAGACAAGAATTAAGTATGGATCTTGAGAGGATTTTTATGAACCAGAAAAAACATCGTAAGTTATCATCCTTTAAATTCAATTTCGAATTTTAATTAAAATCTGCCCAATTTTGACACCGATTTTATATAATAACATTATTAGAAAATTAATTTCTAATACATTTTTTTATAAAGCAATAAGTGTCAAAATAAAATCCCAGCCAGGGGCTCTGCCCCTTGGACCCCGCCAGGGGCTGCCGCCCCTTGTAGCCCTCTTCCAGTGGCGTTGCCCCCGGACCCCGTTACTTAGGGGCTTTGCCCCTAAATATTAATTAGGTAATCAAATAAATTCAAACAATTGTGCACTCCGCACCTCCTAACTTGTTTGATATTTAATATGATTAATTTGGTCAACTAGTTAATCCAATTACACTAAAATAGCCAACAATATTGATATATAGGAGCATTATAAGGATCTGAGTTCAAAGCCTTCACTATCGTTTTTCTGCCACGTGTTTCTTTCATTAGATTTATTGCTTTTGATTTGGTTTTATGATTGATTGATTTTAGGGGTTGAAAAGTGGAAACACTAGGTTTTACTTACATACATTGACGATTACGTTGAAGGAAGGGGAGAAAAGAAGCTCAGGTTATTGCTCTGGAGAACAGAAGAGCTTTGATATGGTTTGCGCTTTTGCCTATTTACTAACTTTTTTCTTCATGTTTTTATGCTTCTTGCGTTTGTTAATATTTCTTATTTTCGGTTGTTCAAGTTCTTCATCGCGGTTCCTGAGCGCTTAAGGTAACAATTTCTACCCTCTTTTGTTATATAACTGTTTGAAGTCTGATATGACGACTAGAGGATATCTGTTTTGGAATTACAGTTTTCTTTTGAGCAATATTGTTTAACCTTGACAGTGCCATCATTTAATTGAGAAGTATAACTTGATTATCGTCCTTTGTGATTTTCGCCCCTCTTGGATATGGCCAATTACTGTAGCTCCAGCATAAGGTGGTGTCTTGGTAAGGCATTTGTGCACATAGCTTTCAATTCATTTCTATTTTTTGAAGTATTAATATATTTTTGTAGTGCATATTTGTGTTTGTGTTTATATATCAACTAGAAATGTGGCATTTATAAATTTATTTATAACAGATTAACAAAAATGATAGTAATATAATGGTTTGGGAATTGTTTATTTTTGTAGCCCCCTACTTATGTGGACCCACTTAACATAACTGCAATGGCATGCCCTGCTCTGCCTCTATGCCCTCTCGCCATGACTGAAGCAGAGCCAGGAGTTCCCGACCTTCTTAAGCGGGTTCTAGGTGTATTTGAGAAGGTATTTTCTTTGAAAAATTAATTTTAAATTTCGTTTTTGTTTATTAAATTAGTCAACGGCAGATTCCGCCATTGCAAACAGGTGATACTAGGATGCATGTTTGTTGAAAAAGGGAAGTTAAAGGGGGGTTGCCGGAGATGGTGGTCGGACATAGGGTTGGTGATATAGTTTTATCTAATTTATATTTAAAAGAAGAAATTGCTGATTTAATTAATTAGATAAAAAATAAATGGCGTTTTTAACATGGAATGTATGGCATTGCAGATGTGAATATGAGTTTTGCCACAGGTGTGGAGGTGATTACTTGCCCACTCTGAAATTTAGGCTACATTTTATACTGGGGTCAAATCAGAAACTCTACCAAAACTTCACCGGTTCTTTTATCTGAAATTTAGGCTACATTTTGCCACAGGTGAGGTGACAATTTGATTCCTGACAGTTTTTCTCTTTCCAGCAGCCGTAGAAGCGTGAGTTCATTGATTCACAACGTGTTTAGTCGTAATATGCTCTCAAGAAGCAGGAAGTTCAGTCACAAAACATGCATTTAACACTTGAAGATTTGGAAGTGAGTTTCAAATTTTAATATATTAGTATATATGTTTGTTTTCACCCATACTATTTTATGTGTGAATGGTGGTGTGGTGTAAATGAGTTCTTGCATTTAATATTGATTATTTGATTCTTAGCATTCAATATCATAAAATTAATTTCAAAACACGAATTCAAAACCATTTTAAAATTATTCAAGACAGTTCAAATATTCGTTGATCATCAATTCATGTTGTTGCAGATGTTTGTGCGTGGAATCGTGCCCGAAAGAGTATTTGGAGTCTTTGAATTCTCGCAATATATGTCTCTTTCAGTTTGGAATTGATTGCACTAAGGTAATTTATTCTCTTTGATTTTGTTGTGATTTGAGATGTTGATTATGTTTAATTATTTAAATATTTTAGAATTTGAATCATAGAGAAATCAAATTTTGGGATAAATGTTTAATATTTGATTTCAAAATATGCAATTTCCACAGATGGATTAAGTACCATATGAGTTTGGGTTTGAAATTGAACTTGGATGTAAATTGTTTGCTTCTACATTGAGTTTGGGTTTGAATTTGAACTTTGGACATGGTAAAAAGGGGTTAGATGATGACGACAATTATCTTAAGTCTTAAGAACATTAATGGCAATAAGGACATAATTTAAATTATTTGGTTCAGTCATGATTAGGCTTATGTGCAAATGAGTTCTTCAACCACTCACAGAGTTTCGGCAGTCAAGGGTGGGATGTTGGTTTTGCAATTCAAATTTTGGCAGTCCTCAAAAAGCTCAGTAAGTTTGTAAATGAGTTTTTGTGGTTATAAAGCTTTCAAGTTTTGGCTTTATCGCCTTCTTTGTTTCTATTATTATTTATTAGCTGCAAATATGTTTAATATGAAAATTAGTGAAACATAGCTCTCGCTACCGATGTCATATAAAATATTTCATGATCTTAGTAATTATTTAGTTTAATAAAACACCGACCAGACATTTTTTCATTTGTGAAATGTATGTGATTATATTTAACAGCATAATTGTTTCTTTTGTTTCACAGATACAATTTTATGAATTTTTCCAAAAACATTTGGTGCCTGAAATGCAAAACTGAGGAAATGATGTTGAAATTAAGAAAGGAGATTGAAATTGCCCACAGTAAGAAAGTTATACCTCTCTCTCTACATTTACAGGCTCATTACAAAGCCTGAGGTTCTTGATGTTAAATTTACACAATTTTTTTTCCTTATCACTAAAGGTTATTCACTTCATTGGCTTCGCTTTGAAAGGTATTATACAAAGGTACTATCAAATACTTTGGTTCGGTTAGACGTTTCCTTTGTGAGATTGAACTCTTGAATGTGAGTTTTTAAATGAAAAATGATTTTCTCAACTTTCTCTTAATGGATTTGCTTTGCGAACATCTGTCCATTTTTCGTTACGGTTCATGTAGGTTATTCGTTTCTTTCTGGTTTAGAGATTGCTCAATAACTGGGTCACGTTCTCTGCCATGTTACTTTTTGCCACCTACCTTTTTCTTTCGTCTCTTTCTGATGTGTATATCATATAACTAACAACATAATTTATGTTTCATCTATGTAGAGGACGAGGTTCACATGTATTGCCACGTTAACAGAGATAGATGGATACCGCTTATGAATATTGCAACCATAAGCAAGACGTTAATCAACTCTTGTACGTTGTTTATGGTTTGCTTTAACTGTTTCATTGCTTTAATGTAAATATTAGCAGCCAACACATTTGGTAATTCAACGATCTTTATGGTTTACTAACACATTTGGTGATTCTTCGCCGCAACGATTTGCTAGCATGTTTGGTGATTCTCCGCAGCAGCAGCGCGCAGGGGAATAATACTAGTTTATAATTATTTAGGAATTTGAACCTCAAGACAACTTCAATGTATGAAAGGGCACAATGACACTATGGTAGCGACTATGATTATCATTGTATATGTTGGACTATGATTTGACCTGGACTTGATTGAGCACCATGATTATCATTGTATATGTATGTTGGATCATTCCTTAAATCAGTCATTTATCCAAATAGACCAGCAATTGGTTTGACTTCTCAAAACAATTATTTTCAGAGATTTAATCACAAATACTCAATTTTGTATGATTTGAATTAGTTTATAAGTTAATTTATTTATAAAATATATTAGTTTCATAAATTCATTTTTTAGTGATCGTTGGATATTCTTAACTTAACTCCTTTACTTATTAGTTGAATGCATGTTCAATGTTAAAGTTATATGTAGTAATTCTTGTTATTTGATATTTTGGACACTTTTGTTGATGATTTAAGGATATAGGATACAAACACCAATATAATTATATGTATCATTTGTATGAAATATTCATATTTCTATTGTAATCCAAATAAATAATGTATTTTACAATTTGTGATCATGTATGCACTAAGAGATCGTTACCAAAAAAAATGTATTTTCCCAATTTCTTTATACTAGAATTCCCTTTTCATGGTATATGTAGGTCATGGTTGTTTCTTCTCAGTTTGCATATGATCCGCGTCTCAAGATAGGGCTACGACTATGGATCGCTGCCACGACAATTGAAAGAGACTGCAAAGGTGATAGAATTGATTTGTAGCGAAGATCATACAAACCATCACGTACTGCCACCATTTTTAAAACCGGCACACTTTGCTTACAACCCTACAAACATGCAAATCCATCAGTAAACAAGTGAAATAGCCAAATAGACAGTGACCACAAAATTTTTGGACAAAAAGTGTTTTGGATCGACCTATAAAAATTACAAGTCTTGAAACCCCCCCACCCCACCAAGTAAAGTCATGAGCCAATGTGATACCATACCTGCACAAATAAATCTAAAGAAACACTCTCCCCAAAACCGCTATCTTGGTTATTCGGTGTAGCATGAAACACAGTGAGTGGACAACCAAGGTCCCAACCACCACAATCACAAGAACCACCACTCATCCACCTCTGAAGAAGGCTAGACGGGCCCCTACCGTTTCTTGTTCTAGGCCCGCTATGAAAACCAGCAGGAACAACAACATTCATATTGGTATTTTGTTTGCAAGATTCACAATATCTGTCTTTTCTGAGAAACTTTAATCCCCAACCACCCGTTTCTACCTCTTTTCGGCCCTCACGAATATAATCTTTCATCACTATAGCAGCCAACTCGAGGTTTGGAAGTGAAAGATGATCCAACAAGTTTTCTTGCATAGGAAGAAACCTCTGTTTAAAAGAGTGATTCTTGTAAATGTTAGCCATTTTTGACAACCCATTATTCTTCTCTTGATTCTGTTCCAAAGTATGTGTATATCCTTCAATATTATCAGCATTGGCACACAAAACAAACTTTGTCTCCATGATTTGTGTACCGTGTGGACAGAGTTCAAACGAGGTAGAAACGCTCATTTCACCAAGAAGATCCGACTCTTTAGAATGAAATATGTAAACATATTCCACACCCTTATTAGCAATCGACCCAACTTCTATAAGTTGTACTTTTATAAAGACTTTTCTTTCGTCTTCCTCAGAGAAAACATAGTGTGGAAAACCATTGTCCCACAAGCAGCGGACCATCCCTTGATAGTATTCCATGAATTTGTCTTCAAGATTTGTTATTTGCTTTTGAATTTTGTTGTTTAGACCATAACTATGTCGAATAAACGGTTGTTGTATGCAAAAGTTACTGATTTTTTGTTTACCAATGCTCGTGAGCAATAGATCTTCAAGATTTACCTCCACACGCGATTGATCAAACAGACAATTCTTCTTTTCTGATGATTTGACAACCTTTTTGATATGCACAAATGCATAATCCATCCTCTAACTCTCATGAACTTGGGCTGCAAAGGTGGAAAAACTGATTTACATTTTCTGAGTCAATTGTGGCTATGAAATCACAGATTGTCAAAAGAGGGCTGCAAATAGTAAAAGAGAACACCAGATAAGAATTAAAGGAAATCTAATCTAGCTAGAGAAAGTAAGGTATGAAAATGTAATTCTATTTACAAGATCCTTAACAATGTATTTATACTAGTTTGAAATCTAACCACCTTCTAACAAACTCAACTAACACTAACAACTATTTTCTTTATTCTAACAAATGAAATCATACAATTCTGTCGTCAGCCAATAAATTGCAGCATACAACAAAGCTAAGATCTATTGATGAATTTTGACATGAACTCGTGCGATTCGCATAGAAGTATAAGAATCAATTCAAACAATAAAACTCTAGAATTCGAGAACGCATACCAAATAGATCGAAATTCGTTGAATCCAACGAAATACAGAGCAAAACTATATATGCTCTGTAATTCAATTGATTGAATGTGTAACTTGCATAAACAAACAAGCAACGGTATAGAAAGTTGTATGTATGTATGTATGTATGTATGTATGGGTGGATGGGGAATGGAAGGCAGCCGCCGCCGGCTCGTCGAAGAAGGAGAATGGTGGCGTGATGCAGTGGGAATTCCGATGTCCGACATGACACATGCCACCTTTTGATCGGGAATCAGTCAAATTCCGCGTAAATAAGTCAAATCAAATAGATCGAAATTCGTTGAATCCAACGAAATACAGAGCAAAACTATATATGCTCTGTAATTCAATTGATTGAATGTGTAACTTGCATAAACAAACAAGCAACGGTATAGAAAGTTGTATGTATGTATGTATGTATGTATGGGTGGATGGGGAATGGAAGGCAGCCGCCGCCGGCTCGTCGAAGAAGGAGAATGGTGGCGTGATGCAGTGGGAATTCCGATGTCCGACATGACACATGCCACCTTTTGATCGGGAATCAGTCAAATTCCGCGTAAATAAGTCAAATCAAGTATTGTGATTTGTCAAGTTGACTTTTTTCTTAAAAAAAAACTAGTTTTTTTCGTCCACGCTTTTTATTGGTTCGGCTCGTTTACGTAGATAAAATTTACGTCAAAACTCAAACTCGATATAGCGTACGATGTCAAAAAAATACTCGGACTTTAATAAAACTCTGTTTTCAATAAAATTTATACCGAAACGTTAACAAAAAAACTAAAGAAAATTGTGCATTCCGTTTTTTTTAAAAGTTAACGAACGAAAGTTATCACATGAAAACAAAATTAATAGAAAACTAAACGGGTTAAAAGCGTATATATTATATATAGTATGAGGGGTCAAAACGGAAGTTGAAACGCAGACTCGCTATAGCGTACGATACAAAAAAAAATACTCGAATTTGAATAAAACTCGTTTTCAATAAAATTTGTACCGAAACGTTGACAAAATAAACTAAAGAAAACCGCGCATTCCGTTTAAAAAAAAATAACGAACGAAAGTTATCACAGAAAAACAAAATTAATAGAAAACTAAACGGGTTAAAAGCGTATATTATATATAGTATGAGGGGTTAAAACGGAAGTCGAAACGCAGACTCTCTATAGCGTATGATACAAAAAAATAGTTGAATTTGAATAAAACCCGGTCTTCAATAAAAAATTATACTTAAATGTTGGAAAAAAAAACCGCGCATTCTGTTTTTTTTTTAAGTTAACGAACAAAAGTTATCACAGGAAAACGAAATTAATAGAAAACTAAACGGATTAAAAACGTATATTATGTATAGTATGAGGGTTTAAAACAGGAAAAAAACAAAATTAAAATGTCACGTGGCATGCCCTCTTAGGTGGGGTGGGGTTACTATTCACACCCGTTGTTTTTTAAATAAGATTTGTATTTATCATTGAAAATAATAGAATTAAAAAAGTATTAGTATCTATTGGGTTTTACACAAATACCTCCTCTCATAAAATTGTGGTTATGTTTTTTAATAGACCACATCCAATTGCTGGTTTCCATTATTACAAGCTACTAGTTTTGATTCGTAACAAAACTATTTTTGTTGTTTAGTTCCTATAACAATTGATTAATTAAGGTGTATTGTTTCACGACATATCATGTCACGAGTTACAACTTACAAATGGAAATATACATTATATTACGCCTTGCATGTTATTGTTGGTATGTCATGAAAACGAATAGAGGGTTCAACAAATAGAAAGTCTTAGAAGTATAAACGTATAAGCTAATGTGATATGAAATTAGGTCATGAGGTATAAGCACATATTCGCATTAGCGTCACATTAGATTCCACAGTTTTTTTTACATTTCTCAACATTTGAGGGAAATGGTTCCACATTTCCACACTGTCACGCCATTTTTATTTTATAATTAAATTTAATGATTTTTTATTTATTTTATAATTAAAAATTAATAGTATTTTTTAACATTTTAATAAATAAAATGTAAAATTAAAAACATCAAGTTCATTAATAATTAAAAACATTACATAAAAATTTAAAAACATAACATTAAAAAAATAAATATCATTTCCTCCTAAGTCGTGCCCGAATCTTCGCTTGTAGAGTTAGGACATCTTCAAGCTATTCATTAAAAGGTGGTCGGTTTTCAACGTCATCATCTTTGGATCCTACCGTTCGTTCTTTTCCTCCCTAAGTTTGATTTTGTTGTTTTCAATATCGTCGTATTCAGTGCTAAAGTTGTCTAACTTTGCCAATACTTTATCCAACTTCTCGTTTGTGGATGTCGTAGCTTTCGCCTTTGCCTTGGTCCTCCCGATTGGGCGTTGTGGTTCCCTAATAAGTCATAGGAAACTTCATTGATTGAGATCAATGAAACACCATCCATCCGATCCACTAGTTGGGGTCCCTTTCCTATCGGACAACTTTATTTTTGATCCGCTACTTTGTTGAAGCATATCGGGCACCTTATGCTATTGTGAACAATGCCTAAGAATCTCTCAAATGCCTAGAAGCTTGAAAGGTTGTTTTTTCATCTCCCGGTATCTTTCAAATGAAGCGTTCAAGATATTGACATCACTTTTGCTACTTTTGCGGTTGTTCATTCAATTACTATGTATACCGCAAAATTTGGCCACTCGTATCCGAATCTCCCGTCACTTTGAAGTGAGCGTGTCTTGTGACGGGTATTCCCCATGACCCATGAATTTGTGGAACTTATCCACAACCCGGCCTCACATCACCCCGTGTGTTTAGGCGTTTTCGATAATCGGGTCTTCATGTATATCGACCCAAGCCCGTGCTAAGTTTTCTTCTTGCTTAGGCGTCCACTTTTGAGGGCCGGTCGATACCAAATTATGTTGTTTTTTCTCTTTTTGCGAGCGGTTTGGGTCTCGGGTATGGTTTCGGTCTCGGATATGTACTGGGTCTCGGGTACGGTTTGGGACTGGGGTGATGACTCGAAATGTGGTTAATAGCATGGTTGGGTTAAAGGACGTTGTTGGATAGGAGGTGTATGTTGTTGCATTTAGTAGTTACAAATGTCGAATTGTTGGGTCAGGCCCGCTTGTTGTTGCATTTGGTAGTATTGAGCGGGAGGCGAAGAAGGCAACCAAAAGGGGTTAGTGATGTTCAGTTGGTTCGGGTCCATTTTTTGGATAAAGTTGAGAGAATGTGTGTGTTTTTTTTTAAATTGGTTGAGAGAGTGTGTGTTATTTTTGTTAAAAAGGTAAATATTTATAAATGTTGAGAAGGAATAAATTAGACTTTTTTTTTTTTGGAAAAGAGCCGTTGGGGAGGCCTTAAATGGTCATAATGTTATTGCCTTCTTCCTCCACACTCGTGGAATTCTCCACATCAAAGCCCCACGACCGTGGTGTATACGCAGGGGCGCGGTGTTCCACGGCGCCCACACATGCTAGCTCATCAACCACGAGCCTAAACCACACAGTATACCTAATAACCTTAAGAAGATCTAGAGGGAAAAATTCTTCATATTACATAACCATGCATTTTGAAACCGGTGTGCAATAAACTACAACACATTAATGCATGTAGGTACAACTGCGCAAGTAGTAAACTACAACTCCTTTGTGCGCGGACGTAGAACAAAAGCATCCACAATATTAAAATATACCCACAGCATAATAATTTATGTGTCAGAAGTTACATTACTAGGGGCTATTATAGGTACACACGAAAGTGTTATACATACAAAATCAATACGGGTCGTATTGTACCATACGGCTCGTATTCCTCTTAGTCAAACGACAAAAGCTGCCGCACCTGACATCAGTCATTCATGTCCACATACGAGCCGTAAAATACAATACGGACAAATGTTACAAGGGCAGTAATGTTGGGTACGATCCCCTTGACGTTGTTATATACGGGTCGTATTGTACCAAATACGACCCATATTGTTGTAGAGTTATTGATGATTTTTTTTTTGAATTATTTGAAGCCACGAAACCAAAAAGTCAAAATGACGAACCTATCAATTTATTTTGAATCAGCAAGAGATGGCTCTGATGAGAATCGTTCGAGATCTTTCATAGTGTTTTCTGCTTGTTGCTTGTGTACATCTCTACCTTTTCTAATACCCGGAATAACTAAGATCAAAAACACATTTGTACTTTATGCATGCTATTTCACTTGTAAATGCTTCAACATACGTTAAATTCTCTACTAGTTTCTTTGTTTACGTATTCCCTACTAGTTTCTTCGTTTACGTTAAATCCCTACTATTTTCACTTGTAATTTATCCGTTGTGCTTCTTTTCTGATGTTACAAACAAACAAATTAAACAGCATGACCATTATAATCTACCATCTTCTCCTCGTAAATCGAATAAAGACTCTTTCAAACAGTCAAAGATTGCATCTTTTCATTTGGGTTTTCTTTTATAAAAACAGTGATTTGGTGAAGCAGAATGAGAAATTGAAGATTGTTTTGAATGAAGAAAAAGAAAAAGAGAGGTGATGATGATGCAGAATCCAGACCCTCGAATCACTAGTCCGACAAAAGACTGTTTTAGATTCTGATTGGGTTATGGAATCAAAACCCGCAAAGGATTATGGGACTAAGTGTGATGAATCAGAATCCAAAACAGTCTTCATCATCGCCTTTCTTTTTCTTTAAGGATTATGGGACGTGGTCAAAACCCGACAATTTGGGTGCTGATTGGGTTAGAGAAGCATGTTGAAAGTAATTCTAACTTAGTCGAATAACCGTTGGGTAAGTCAATGAAGCCGTTTGAAGTTTGAAGTCTCATGCACGTGATTAAATAAAGAAGTCCCAGTCTGCTGCTTGTGCCGATAGAATAGGACTTTTCTGTTTTGATTTGTTAACGTTATTTACTTTCCTGTTTGTTTGGTAGTTAGTTTGTTCTTATGCCTATATAAAGGCTTTTTGCTGTTGATGAATAAAATGTCCAGAAAGTTTGCTTCTTTCGTATTTCTCTATTGTGCTTTATACTACTTTGATCCAACAAAGTGGTATCAGAGACAGGTTCTGAATTTCACACCCATTTTGATTCTCTGTGTTTAAGTCTTTCTCTTGCTTGTTGAGTCGATATGGCAGCAAATCACACTGGTGGTATTCCTAACACACCACTTCCAATCTTCAAGGGTGAAGGTTATGAATTTTGGAAGATTCGAATGAAGACGATTCTTTTATCTCAAGATCTTTGGGACTTTGCTGAAACCGGCTATAATGATGCTGATGGTGATCGAGTTCGCTTGCGTGATCATAAGAAGAAAGATGCACGAGCATTGTCATTAATCCAATCTGCTGTTCACGATGAAATTTTTTCTCGAATTGCAGGAGCAACAACGTCCAAGCAGGCATGGACACTCTTGCAAAATGAATATGAAGGTGACTCTAAAGTGCAGATGGTCAAGCTACAAGGTCTTCGTCGTGATTTTGAGACCATTCAAATGAAGGAGGGGGAGCAGATTGCTGATTTTCTTTCAAAAGTAATGAAGATCGTGAATCAAAAGAGGGCTTATGGTGAAACAGTTACTGATCAAAAGGTTGTAGAGAAGGTTCTTAGAAGCTTACCGGTTAAGTGGGATCATGTAGTGGCTGCAATAGAAGAATCTAAGGATTTGAGTAATCTCACATATGACCAGTTAATGGGGTCATTGCAGGCACATGAAGCCAGGGTAAATCGTGGGAATGGTGTTTCCGTGGAAGAGCAAGCCTTTCAAGCAAATGAGGAAGACACAACCCTGTTTGCTCGTGGAAGAGGACGAGGACCCACTCGTAGTCGTGGACGTGGCAGAGGCCGTGGAAACGGAAGAGGTAAGGCTAATATACAATGCTATAATTGTAACAGATTTGGGCATTTAAGTTGTGAGTGCTGGAATGAGCCCCAAGTAGCAGCTGCTGTTGGTGAAACTCAAGAAGAAGAAGAAGAAGAGGGTAGACTCTTCATGGCTACAGCATGCAGTGAAGACAGTCTGTATGAAAAGAAAGAAAGTAGTGATAATCAAGGCGATCATGTATCCAAGGCCATCTGGTTCTTGGATAGCGGATGCTCTAATCATATGACAGGACAACAATCCTTGTTTAAAGAAATAGACAAAACAAAGAAGGTGACAGTTCGGATGGGAAATGAAAAACGGATTCAAATAGAAGGAAAAGGGTCAGTACGTCTAGAAGTGGCTGGTGGACGTTATAAAATACTTGATGATGTTCAATACTCACCGGAGCTTGGGTATAACTTACTAAGTGTGGGACAGTTGATGAAAGCGGGGCATAAATTCGTATTTGATGATGGAGCATGTGTGGTTATAAACAAACGAACCGAGCAGATTGTGTGCACCATTCCTGTGTCAGGTAACAACACGTTTCCTTTAGATGTAACTTCTTCTAATCATGTTGCATTTGCAACTGTATTGGATGAATCATACTTGTGGCATTTACGATTTGGACATCTAAATGAACGAAGTTTGCAAAGCCTTGGTGTAAACAAGTTGGTTCATGGACTGCCAAAAATTAAACACTGGAATTTATGTGAGGGATGTGTTCAAGGCAAACAGTCCAAAGTTCCATTTCCTTCTAGTGCCGCATGAACAACTCATCTTTTGGATCTAATTCATGCAGACGTGTGTGGCCCTATGTCCACACCATCTCTTGGGGGCAGTAAGTATTTTCTTCTATTTACTGATGATTTGAGTAGGATGACGTGGGTTTATTTCCTTAGTGAAAAGTCAGAAGTCTTCGAAAAATTTAAGTTGCTCAAAAACAAGGTTGAAAGAGAAACATGAGTGAAGATTAAAGCACTCAGAACAGATAGAGGTGGAGAGTTCTGCTCCAAGGCCTTCATGAAGTTTTGTGAGGATGATGGCATAAGACGAGATTTAACTGATCCATATACCCCAGAACAGAATGGGGTCTCAAAAAGGAAGAACAGAACGATCGTAGAGATGGCTATGAGTATGCTTCACAACATGAATTTAAATCATGTGTTCTGGGGAGAGGCTGTTGCAACAGCAGTGTATCTCAGAAACTTGTCTCCCACAAAAGCAATAGATCAAGCTACCCCCTATCAGGTATGGTATAAATGCATTCCCCCAGTACATCATCTTAGAGTTTTTGGTTGTGTTGCTTATAGTATGATACCTAAGCAACAGAGAAGAAAATTAGACTCTAAGACATGTAAATGCATATTTGTTGGGTATGCCCAACATTCAAAAGCCTACCGACTCTATGATCCTGCCAAAAGAACTATTATAATTAGCAGAAATGTTAAATTTGATGAGTTGGTTAGGTGGAATTCGAATATGGAAGATAAATATGGTTTACCAAAAGAGTTTGTCTTAGATGATAGTGACAACTCAGTTGGTGAAGGTTCAAGTTCCCATGTAGAAGAGCCATGCCATGCACATGAAAGAAGTACAGTGGGTGAAGAACTAAACAATGCTGACAATGCTGAAAATGAATCACATGATGCTGTGAACAGTACTCCTCAGTCAAGTGGCATTAGTCAGTCTTCCACAAGCAAGACTCCTAAAATGCGAAACTTGGATGAGGTATACGCTTCTTCTGTACCTATTTTTGATTTGCATAATTGTAACTTTGCTTTATCCTCTATGGAACCCACTTCCTTGGAAAGTGCAATGGGTAAAAGGGAGTGGTTAGAAGCCATGCAAAGTGAACTAGAAGCTTTAGAAAAACACAAAACTTGGTCCCTTGTAAGTTTACCTGCTGGTAAAAATGTCATTGGACTTAAGTGGGTGTTTAGAGTGAAATTGGCAGCCGATGGACAGGTACAGAAGTATAAGGCAAGGCTTGTGGCAAAAGGGTATGCACAAGCCTATGGAATCGACTATGAAGAGACATTCTCACCGGTGGCAAGATTTGAAACGATCAGAATTATTTTATCCTTGGCAGCACAGCAAGGCTGGAAAATATATCAGCTTGACGTTAAGTCTGCATTCTTGAATGGTCTCTTGCAAGAGGAAGTTTATGTTACCCAACCACCCGGGTTCGAGGTACAAGGCCAGGAGCACAAAGTCTATCGGTTACACAAAGCGTTGTATGGGTTGAAGCAGGCTCCAAGAGCATGGTATGGGCGTATTGATACTTACCTTCAAAAGCATTCATATGTTCGTATGCAAAGTGAGCCAACAGTTTATGTTAAAAAGGTGCGTACAACTGATCTTATTATCATATGCATTTATGTGGATGATATTATCTATATGAGTTCATCACAAGACTTAGTAGATGAATTTAAAGAAAAGATGATTAAAGAATTCGAAATGACCGATCTGGGTCAGTTAGCATATTTTCTTGGGTTAGAAGTTATACAATCTAGCACTGGATTGTTTGTGACACAGAAAAGTTATGCTAATGATTTATTAAAGAAGTTTGGCATGTGGAAATCCAAAAGTGCGGTTACTCCAATGAATTGTGGGGAGAAGTTACAAATCAAAGACTCAAGTACTCCGGTTGATGCACGAATGTTTCGAATTTTAGTAGGAGGATTGATGTATTTAACACATACTAGACCAGAGTTAGCATTTTCTGTTGGTTACATTGCTAGATATATGCAAAATCCTTCTATGTGTCACTTGGGAGCTGCGAAAAGAGTTCTTAGATATGTTTCTGGAACTACCAATTATGGGTTATGGTATGAGAAGGGAAAGAAGATATGTTTGGAAGGCTTTACAGATAGTGACTGGGCGAGTTCAACCGATGACACGAAGAGTATCTCTGGGTATTTATTTTCGGTGGGTAGCGGCGTTGTTTCTTGGAGCTCAAAGAAGCAACCAGTAGTGGCTCTTTCGTCAACAGAAGCAGAATATGTTGCAGCAAGTGGAGCAGCTTGCCAGGCGGTATGGATGAGGCAGTTAATGGAAGAACTTGGTTATGTTCAGCAGGAACCAACTATGATTTCATGTGATAATGTGTCTGCTGTTTTCTTATCCAAAAATCCTGCAATGCACAGTCGAAGCAAACATATTGATATTAAGTTTCATTATATTAAGAGTTTGGTAAATGCAAAGCAAATCGAGCTGCTCTCATGTTACACACAAGAACAAGTTGCTGATATTCTAACAAAACCGTTGGGCACTGAGCAGTTTAGTTACTTAAGAGGAAGGATGGGTGTGAAGGAGTTAGAATTAAGGGAGGATGTTGAAAGTAATTCTAACTTAGTCGAATAACCGTTGGGTAAGTCAATGAAGCCGTTTGAAGTTTGAAATCTCATGCACGTGATTAAATAAAGAAGTCCCAGTATGCTGCTTGTGCCGATAGAATAGGACTTTTCTGTTTTGATTTGTTAACGCTATTTACTTTCCTGTTTGTTTGGTAGTTAGTTTGTTCTTATGCCTATATAAAGGCTTTTTGCTGTTGATGAATAAAATGTCCAGAAAGTTTGCTTCTTTCGTATTTCTCTATTGTGCTTTATACTACTTTGATCCAACAAAGCACGCCTTCAAACGTTGACAATGAATTTGATCATCTAAAGATGAGCGAGACCGAATTTGTAATATCCAAGATTTCCGGCGAAATATCCGTTCTAAATCCGTTATAAATATAAGTATTTAGAACCAATATTTGTCTAATTTATATAATTTTGCTTATGTAATTACAATTGAGGCTTATTTTAATATAAATACATGTATAAATATATATTTATATATATATGTATGTATATGTATCCTATGGATAAAGGGTATTAAATTCCTAAAACATTATAGATTTATAAATAATCTAAATTCATTTAACTATTTAAATTTATAACAAACCCATTTAAATTATAAATTTTGGGATTTGTTTATATGGATTTATAAAATGATAAAAACTATAGAAAAACATCTTAATTCTTATAAAACAATAAAACATATAAAACTTTAAAGGAAATTTTAAAGATAAAACATATTCATTTTATAAAAGTCCAGGGGCTTATCTGTCATTTCTGAAACTTGTTTTAAACTAAAAACCTAACTTTAAGCATAACGTGACAAAACTTGGAAACCTCAAGGGCCTGTTTTGCCTTTCCTCCAAACCCCCGGAACTCAGAAACATCACGAGTTCGAGTCCCACAGATCACGTTTCTCCACCCTTTTCCTTCGAAAACGCGTTTTTCCGTCCGGATTCATTGAACCTTGGGTTCGCCTCCCGCGTGCGATCGAAACCCAAGAACCTTCAATGCTTGGCCGGCCCGAGACACGCATAAATTTAATGTTGAGCCGTTCGAACCCAACCGAAACCGTCCCACCTAATTCAAGCAATTAAGACGGAAATCGGGTATAAATACCCGTTGCCATAGCTCAACATCTTCACACTCAAACACTCTCAACCCTCAATTCGATCTAAACGAACCTCCATTCGCCGATTAGGAGTCGCGACAGCCGACGACCACCACCATCTCGTTCTCCCTCGTTTCTACATCAAATCAGGTAATCCTTGTATGCATCACGATCGTTTTCACGAGAGGATCAGAAGCCCTCTGTTTAATTTCATAAACAGATGGTGATTCGATTCGTATTTGAGCAATTTCGATTCTAGGGTTCATACGGTTTGGGGTTTGATTCGGGAATCTGTTTAACTATTTCTTTTTCCGCGTATTAAACTAACAAGACCAGCAGATCAGTTGGTTAAGTGGTTGTGTGCGAGGTTGACCCGGGGCAGACCCGAGTTCGATTCGGTCTGGCCCCAAGTTTTTGTTTTTATTTATTTTTTAGCATTTTAAAACAGTTTTAAACTTTTAACAATTTTTATAAATTATGTGGAATCTTTATAAACTTAAAAATAATTTTGACTTATACTTTTATTTTCCAGAACCATTTTAATTAATTAAACTTATAAACTTATACTTCATAATCCTTTATAAACTTAAATACTTAAAAACTATAAAAGTGTCTTTATACTTTTATAAAACTTATGACTTCGCCGAATCTATTTATTTAAAACTTATATTATTATTCATGTTTTAAAGAATTATTTTATCCGAATCGGTGACTTAAACTTTTAAACTTATATAACTCTTGTAAACTCATAAAAGTTTATAAAAAAAAACTTACTTAAAAAGCATAAACTTATAAATTATTAAATTTATACACTTTGTAATATTTAGAAACATAAATCTACTTGCCTATACAAAACGAGAGGAATAATTGTACTTTATTTATACATTATTTATAAACTTTATACACTTGTAAACCTTAAAATCTATAACTTAAAAATATGTATTTTTATCTTAATAAAACTACAAGATAATAAATGCCCAAATGTTTTAATAGATGGTTAAACCAAATAATTATTCTTATAGAATAATTATTCATCTATACTTTAAATGATTATTATTAAACTTTAACCATTATATACTCTTTAAATAATTATTATAAATCTTTAATAATTATTTATCTCTTGAATAATTATTATTAAACTTTAACAATTATTTAGTCTTTTATTTAACAAATACTTCAACTCTATTTTCAAATGCTTAGAAAACTATTTTGATTATTCTTGTATAATGAATAATTGTGAAACTTTTGAATAATTATTTTAATCATTCTAAACTATAAACTTATTAGACTTCGATATTTAAATCTTGCGTCATTCATTTAAAACCTTTACTATAAACTTGATGTTATAAACACAAATCGTTCCCATCTCCCGTTGTAACCCTAGTCGATCTTGAAATCCTAGATCCTTACCATAGACTTATAGGATCATACTTAAAATCTTTAAACTTTCATACTTAGGCTTATCATGAGGATATTCTCCCTCCAAGTCTTGCAAATACTAATCCGTGTCGGATACTATTCATCATCCAAGTGAGTATACTTAGCGCCTTTTTCATTTACATTCTTTTGGGGTGAAACATGTTCAAACTTCAAACTTATACAATTCTTGTACAAACTATGACTAAATGCTTATTCTTATGTTAAACTTGAGACTTGTATGCTTAGATTAAACTTAAAACTAGCATATTCATTAACTTTGATCAAGCCTATGGTAACAATGATAGATCTATTGTATTTGACCAATCCACCTTGATTGATTGACCCTTCGGGGGGAGCCCTTGGTGTTTGTTACTAAACCAAAACTTTGAGACTTGAGACTTATAAGGGTAACCTGCGGGTTATGCCTAAACTTGGTTGAGGATTGAATGTGCACAATGTTTAAGATACTTGTTTTCTCATACTTATATTAAAGAATGCATATATCATAGTGAATTGTAATACTTTTCAAATACTTGTTAAACTGTGTCAAAACCTTTGTATCTCACCAACTATTTTGTAGTTGACAGATGCTTTCACATGTTTCAGGTTCTACATCATGAGGCTTATTTGTGATCACATAGGATGCTTTGGACCTAGTCTACTTATAAATTGAACGTTGTATTCTTGTTATGTTCCTTGTATTGAATCTTAAATTATTATTTAAATGAAATATCAAAACTTTAATAGTCAACCTTGTGCTATTGAACAACCGTGTCCGCCCCGACGTATAATCCGCCGTCGGTTGGGGTGTGACAGAATTCATCGATGATATTGTCGGGAAGTTATCGACCATTGCCTCAAAGTCTACAGCCCTAGGTGAAGTTATCAACAAAAAAAATATGGTAAAGAAATTCTTAAAAACCCTCTAGAGAGCCAAATATATATGTATTATTGATTCACTTGAGCAAGTCCTGGATCTTAACACAATGAGAGTCAAATAAGTTATAGGACGGTTGAAAGTGTATGAAGAGCGTATATGTGATGAAGAGATACAGGAGGATAATCAAACGAAGTTGATGTTCTCTAGTGCCGAGTCCTCTAACAGTCGCAAAGGGAATACTCAACAGAGATCGAGGACATGGGAACCGAGGGAGAGGTTGTGGTCAGCCCAATGGCCAAGTCCGATCTCGTTCGGATCAGCCCAGTCAGAACCAAAGTAAGGATAAACCGAAGAAAGACCACTCTAAGATTCTATGTTGGCGGTGCGATAAACTTGGCCACTTCACATCAAATTGTCCCGATCGAATTCAAAAACTACCAGAGACCAACATGACCGAGGCTAACGAGATTAAAGCATCGATGTTCATACATGAGGTAGTATTTTTGAATGAATAGAATGTGCTTCCAAAGAAGTACGAAACCAAAGCGGTAGAGATTGATATTTGGTACTTGGATAATGGGGCGAGCAACCATATGACGGGAACTCAGTCTTACTTTTTAGAACGCAACGAGAGGGTAATTGGGAAAGTTAAATTCGGTGATCGCTCGTGCGTTGACATCAAAGGAAAGGGAACGACTTTGTTTGAAGGAAGGTCCAGGGAAAAACGGTTGCTAACCAAGATCTATTATATACCCAAGTTAAAAAACAATATAATTAGTCTCGGTTAAGCAATTGAACCTGGTTGTGATATACGGATGAAGAATGAATTCTTAACCATGCACGATGAAGAAGGGAAACTGCTAATGAAGGTGACGAGAACCGCAAACCGGATTTACAAGATTAAGATGAAAGTTGGTACCCCCGTTTGTTTGCACTCGAAAATTCAGGACGATACATGGAAGTGGCATGCACGCCTCGGGCACATCAGTTTCGAGACTACAAAAATGTTGGCTAAGAAAGATCCTGTGAATGGCTTACCACATGTTAAACATGAGAACCAATTGTGTGAATCGTGTTTGGTGAGTAAACATACAAGGCTCTCATTTCCTACGTCGACGTCGTTTAGGGCTACCCGCTCTTTGGAGTTGATCCACGGTAATTTGTGTGGACCTATAACTCATCCCACCATCGCATTTAACAAGTACGTGTTTGTTTTGATATACGTTTTTTCTCGATATATGTGGTCTTTTGTTTTGAAAGAAAAGGGTGAGGCTTTTGCATGTTTCAAGAAATATAAAGCCTTGGTGGAAAAAGAAACCAGTTTGACACTTAAAGCTCCTAGAGCTTGGAACACCAAGCTTGATCATATCCTTAAACATATGAAGTTCATAAGATGTTCCAAGGATCAATCAATTTACCGAAAGGCGAGTGGTAAAGACTTTTTTATTATAGTCGTATACGTTGATGATTTGCTAGTGACTACTACAAGTTTGGCCATAATTGACGAGTTCAAGAAGGGAATGGCAACAAAACTTAAGATGTCTGATCTCGGGAAGTTAACATATTATATCGGAATCGAGGTTCAACAATGCGAGGACGGGATAATAGTTAAACAGGAAGGTTATGCTCGGCGTATCTTGAAAGAAAATGGAATGCATGAATTAAACCCGGTTCACTTCTCAAAGGAACCCGATTCAAAATATCAAAAGTTGAGAAGGAAGCCGAGATTGATGCGACATAATATCGAAAGGTAGTGGGTTGTTTACGCTACTTAATACATAATTGACCCGACATGGCGTATTCGGTTGGTGTTGTTAGTCGGTATGTGCAAAGTCCACGTGAATCGCATGGCATGGCAATAAAGCACCTTCTAAGGTACTTGCGTGGATTCGTACACTATGGGATAAAATATGGTACTACAAGTTCGAAGCAACTAATCGAGTATAATGACAGTAGACACAACGTGGATGCTGAGGATGGAAAAAGTACTACGGACCACGTGTTTTACTATAGTGGCTCTCCCATTACGTGGTGTTCACAAAACAGGCTATTGTGGCTTTATCAACATGTGAATCCGAGTTCATGGCATCCACGACAGCTTCTTGTCAAGAAATATGGCTACAATATCTTATGAACGAGGCAACGGGATGGAAACAAGAAAAGGCGGTGATCCGAGTCCACAACAAATCAACCATAGCCTTACTAAAAACCCCTTATTCCATGGACGAAGCAAACATATTCATACCCGTTTTCACTTTATTCGGGAATGTATTGAGAAAGAACAAGTGGAAGTGGAGTGCGTGTCCGGTAATGAGCAACTAGCAAACATACTAATGAAGCTCTTAGCGCGAACTAAGTTCAAGGAGACGAGGAGCTTAATTGAAGTTGAAGACCTTCCTAAATCCAACTTGGAATTAAGGAGGGGTGATTGTTGGCTAATTCCAGTGTTTAGGGCCTAAGCCGGTGGCCCACCAAATCATCCAAGTGGGGGCGGCCCCCAAGGATGGTTAGGGTTTTATTTTTGTTACTTGTTTACCAAGTTGGGTAGCTCGTATAAATACGTATTACCGAGTTTGGGTTTTGCGTGGGAGTTTATTGTAATTGGCTTTTAAGTTCTATTTCCAATTATAATAAAGAAAGGTTTACCTAAATTGTGTGTGTTCATAACGATTCTTGGACTTTTTCATTAAATTGAACAAGAAGGTGGTATGAGGTTACATACATTATTATGGTGTTCATATAAATGGTGATGATAATGTGCACCTACCATAAATGATTTGATGTTAATAAACCAATGACCGAATTAATCTAATCGAATGATTAGATTGTCGGACCGAAACCGAATTCAGTTAGGTGAAACTGAATTCAGTTAGGTGAAACCAAATTCAGTTAGATTGTAATTAGATTGTAATTCGGTTCGGTTTTTTGTTTTGAAAAAAAAAGTAATAAAAAATTCAAGCCAAACCAATGAGAAGACCCCTACCGTAACCAGTGGCGAAGCTTGAAAAAAAACGCCGGGGAGGCCGAGGCGAAATCCTATAAATTTTCTTCCCTATCAGGGGGGCCGGAACTTAACACCTATAAAATTTTCGGCTGAATACGTATAAATTAACACTACGGAGCGAAAAATCAGGAGGGCCCAGGGCATCTAATACGGAGCGAAAAAATTTCGGCCCCTAACTGTAACCCGTTTTGCTTCAAAGCTTGAGCCTAATAGTGGCTCCGAGCATCTAATACGGGCTCCCATCCTCGTAGTCGTTCTATTGAGTGATTATTTATTTATATTTTTAGAATTCTGAATACTATATGCCTGTAACCAGCTGATTTGCAGGTACTATGTGGGCTAATAAAAACACGTGTAATACAAAACATGGTCAATGTATGACTCCGCGATCTAACAGGACTACGAGAATAACGTGCAAACATCCTATAATTATACCATGTATATATAAAACCATCCTTACATAACTATCTTTCCATCTTTCTAGTGTCTGTTTCGAACAGTTTTGGTAGTTTCCACCTAAAAAACTTCTCATGGAGGTTCATCTTCCTTTTACGGTTTCATGCATTCGAAGAAGACGAGTTCCCGACAAGCTACATGTTTATGTCGCTTGTCTTCCTTGTCCGTAGGATTTTGATTCGGCTAACTATAGTTTATGTTTGAAAACCCTAATCGTGTTTTTTGTTCGAAGAACAAAACAATGTTTCATGACGTGGTTCCGCCACCCGAACAACCTCCCATGGTAAATACTGCTTTGTTCATTTGTTGCGCGTATAGAATAACATGTAAATTTTAATCGGTTTCTCTCGAATTAGGAAAGCTTTGCACCTTTTACTTTCATAAGGCCTACGCAAAGCATGCATCTCGAGTAGAAAGTATTGATTAATTCGTCAGGGGCAATGATCTAGGATTGCCAACTCTAAAAACGTTCTGATACGTCTATAAAAAGATATCAAAATTAACATTTGGAATGTTTGACTAACAGTATAAAGAATCATTATTATTTCGACATTTGGAAAATATTTTTCACACCACCTTTCTTGTGCCGGTCTCTGAACATAATAGCTAAATAATCCCAACGTGTTACATCAGGAAAATATTTTACAACTGTTCAATTTTCCATAGCTAAATAATCCCGACATGTTACATGGGACAGATATTTTTAATGTTCAACTTTCACTTTGGATTTCACTTGACTTGTCTACAGTGTCATTGTGTTTGCTAGTGGTAGAAGTTTCATGTCAAGTTGTAAACAAAGAAAGGTAACACAAACTTTGTCACATTCCATTCCGGCTCATCCTTATCTTTGATTTGATTCTTGAAGACAAAAAGAAACCCTATCGCGCTTCATAAGATATCACTTTCGGTGTTCCGATCACAGTTTTCTTTTGGATTTCACTTGACTGTCTACGGTTCCATTATGTTTGCCCGGGGTAGAAGTTGCATATTAAGCTGTAAACAACAGAAAGATAACACGAACTTAGTCACATTCCATCCCGGTTCCTTTTTCATCCTTATCTTTGATTTGATTCTCGAAGCCAAAAAGAAATCCAAGCGCGCTTTGTTTATTCAAATAACTTCGCCATCATAACACATCACTTTCGATATCCCGATCATCTTTTGAAGTCAGCTTTTGATGACTTGAAGAATATGGACACCCGCGTGATGTTTAAGTAGTATTGTAGTTGTAGTTGTTTGATTCCTTGAGATTTAGACAGGATCAGAGCATTTGATATTGAGTGGCAGTTAGTTTCCTACGGGTCGTTTTAGTGCAAAATGTGGTTCCTACTTCTCTTTCCAAATATGGGTATTTTTGCATTTAGCACAAGATTCAAATGCTCTGAATTTTATCGTTTACAAGTGCTACATCTTGAAATATTGGTCTTGACAATGACGACCCTAAGGAACCATCAATAGGTGTTTGCATTTTAGTGAGTGAGTTGTCATGCCTAGTCGATCAAGGTTTGTGTGACTCGGTGTTTCACCTCAATAGTTAGTTTTTAAGACTAATGATTGGCCACATACGCCATGTGGCCGTTTGTGGTAGGGACTCAACTTTGTTGCGGTTTGGTCAATGATGGTCTGTAGGGTTGTAAACGATTCGAACCGATTTAAGCCCGAGTTGGCCTAAGCTTGAGCCGACTCGTTTTATCTTAAATATTCAAGCTCAGGTTCTGTCTGTGCTCGATTCGTTTATTATTTATTAAAATTTTAATTATTTATATCTATACTATATAATAAATAAAGGTTTTTTATGTCACGTGTCGCCTTCATAATCATTCTTATCATTTTTTTCCCGTCTCTCTCTCTCTTATTAAATACACCTATATCTTTTAATAATAATATATTTTTAAAGAAAATACTAATCTTTATATTAATAAATCTCCTGTATATTTTGACGAATGTATGTTTTAACAGATTATGTTGTATTTCACGGGTTTATTCTAACCCGTGTAAAACACGAGTTTTTAAAAAATAATTTTTTTATTACTCAATATATAATATTACATTTATTAAACTCATGTAATACACGGGATTTTAACCTAGTATATATAATATATATATATAACTTTAAATATAACGTGTATATATATTATGTTGTAATTTTTATCATAATTTTATATACAGTACTAATTTTGAGCGGGATTTTAGTGGATATGTTTGTTTGTTTTGTTATATACAATGCTATTTACTACATAATTATATACTTATTGTATAAAATAAAAGTGTGTTATATTATATAAATAATAGGCTTATTTAAGCTTGTAAATCTAGTCAAGCTTGGGATGTAAAACTCGGGTTGGGACTCGTTTATTAAATGAGCTCCAATTTAGGCTCGAGCTCATTTAAGCTCGACATGATTTAAGCTTTTTATTAAGTTGTTCTCGTATAACTCACAAGTGGCTCGACTCGTTTATACCAATAGGGTTGGTTTGTCCTTCCCCCTACGTCCAAGAACGGAACCTTTTTTATTAAAAATAATTTTAGATAAAATATATGGATAATTATAAACAAAATGACTATAAAGTATAAATAGTTAATTGATATTTACGGCGTCGTAGATGATCTAAGTTATTCTTGAGTTGGTCAAACTTTTGTGGATATAAAGAGAGAGACAGAGAGAGAATCTGACCCTATGATTATCATGAATAGTCATATCACTTAAAAACGGATAAAAAATTCTTTTATCCCCCAACGAATTTGGTTTTAAGTTGGTTCACTTAGCTTTCATATGGTCACATGGTGCACCATTTGACCAGAACCTTTGTTCTCTTTTTATTGCTTAGTACAAAAGGACTAAAGTTTGGTCCAAAACTTGAGTCGGCCCTTTGGTACAACGAATGAACAACCACCGTACAACATTTGTTGAGGTTTATATTACTTGCACATGTTTTTTACTTATACAAACAGATGATCTAAAAACCGGGATTTCATCTTTTCTGGAACAAGTGTCGAGCCCGTTAAGCGCTCAACTACTAGAGGTTTATATTACTTGCACATGTGAATCGGATTTGTTCCAAGAACCCGTACAAAACTCTGAAGTTGCTTCTACCTCTAATCGTTGCTATGAAGAACAACCATCGTACGCCATAAATCCATCCATTCCGCCATATATAACCGAATGTCTGACTCTGGCTGATACCACTACCACCACTGCCACCGCCACTACCACCAACGACTTCTCTTTAATGTTTGACTACAAAATCACTCATCTTGACCTCACAAACCCTTCCCATTTCGCTAACAATCAATACCCCTTTAGTAACCAAGACCAATTTGATCTCTCGTTGCTCCAAAACCAAAACCAAAACCGAATTAACGACCCTATCTTTCCATACCCTCGTGCTCTTTTGAATGATCGAGTTGGACCTATCATCGGGCCCACAACATTGTTAAACGTTTGTGAAGAAGACATCATATCGCCTATGCCGCCTTCTAAGTTCATGCTATCGGATAATACCTTATCTTCCAACTATCCCTTCATTGATCTCTCCATAGGTTCCAACCAACCGATATCAACCGATGGTGGGAACTTATTTCATGAACTTAAGTTTCATGGAGACAACAGTGGAATCTTTTGCACCGATCATCTACCGCGTTCTTTCAACTCTAATGATTTTCAGGTACTTCTATAAAGGTCATATGATGTTTTTAGATATGCAGCCTTTGTGTTTCATAGTTTCTAACAATGTGGTTTCGTTCTTACCTTTCTTTCGAAAATGTGTTGTCGTTTCTTGAAACGCAAGGCGTTTAGCAATGAAAGTCAGCATCTTGTGAGCGGATGCGGGAGTTCTACGACTCCTTTGGCATTTGAGATCACGAGCTTGGAGTCGGAATCCTTGAGGGTTACTAACAAACTCACAAGTGAAGAAAGGAAAGAGAAGATCAACAAATACATGAAGAAGCGAAATGAAAGGAATTTCAACAAGAAAATCAAGGTAAAAAAACTAATACAACAAAGTTTAATGTTTGGGATTGGTTATTAAAACAATTTATCTGCTTAAGTGAGTCGTTTTCAAGGGTCGGCGGGTTAAATATGACACAAACCTGAAAATTGTGTCGAAAATTATGACTTAAAAAGTACCTTTTAAAAAAATAAACGGGCCAACCCGAGATGTCAACCCAAAGACAACCCGTTTAGCTAAATATGTTTGTGGGTTCAACTAAAATTGACCCGAACCCGTCTAGAATAAACCCAAACTCGTAAATCTTGTGTGAGGTTTGTGTTATATAAGAATTTCGCACCCCTAATTCAAATTGTTGTTAAATAAACTGTTTCAAAATTACTTATTTTGTTCTAGCCATCATTATTTTGGAACTCGATCCTTCTACAGTATTCATGTCGAAAAACTCTAGCGGATAGTCGGCCACGAGTAAGAGGAAGATTTGCAAAGCACGACGAGTTTGGGGAGAGCAACAGAACCAACAGCAGCCACGAAGAAGACACGGATGAAGACGGACGAAATTTCCACGTAAGCACCATTCATAAACTTGACGAACATATCGATCCATCCACACAATTACTACACCGATTAACAAACCCCAATTCACTGATAATCAACCTTTTTTTTTGTGAATCAACAGGAAGTGGTGAAGGAAGAAGAAGAGAATTTTGAATCATATGACATCTTGGCACATATAAGTGGAGCAAATTCATTCGAATGCAGTTACTCGATCCAGTCATGGACTTGAATCCATGAAATATGTTGATGAACCCTGTGTGAAGCAGGATATATACATATGCATAAAATAAACAGATACAAATTTGTCATAAAAGTTATCTACACGTTCAATATAAAACCAGTTTTATATAAAGAACCATAGGTGTATCATGAACATTTGAATGTTGTGCAAATCACATAAAATGGAAGATATAAATAAAGTAGGTTGTGCGCTTACATGACCAAAATATATGTCGCGGTTAACACAATAGATACAGGTATTAATACAGTTGTTGTAATTTTCTACTTAAAATTAGTTTTACATTAAATGAAAATTAAAACCTTCTAAATAACATGTATGGTATTTTTCTAAACACGGCTGATGTAAAATTCAACTCTACACCAAATATTACATTTTTTTTTGTTCTTTTAACAATAAACAAACCTAACCTCATAAGCATGGTTTGATAATTGTGGGGATTTAGGCCAAGGGCACATGTAGTGGAAGGGTCACGAACGTCCTCTCTTCATGTCGGTCAAGGAAAGTATTCAAACTTTTCAAAACCATTTAATTAATAGGTTACAAGACTCTAAAAAAGTTTATAAAACAGTTGAATAGATAAAAATATGAGGTACCTTTCTTTAAAAGAGTATTATCAACACAAAACTAAGTCAAAGGAATAAATGGGGTATCGATCATTTAAAGAGAGAAGAGACAAAAGTATAAAGAATAAAAATTAGTGTAAGGTAATGCTAAGCATATTAACTACTAGCTTAGAACCTGTGAGGGTAAAAAAATATCAGTACATAAAATTCTAAAATTTGTATATATGTATCTTATAGGTGGAAAAATGTATTACGTACACTAACAATAGAAAACAAAATCAAAAAATATGTAAAAATTAATATTTTTGAGTTTAAAAAGTACATAAAATACTATTCAATGTAATTTAACTTTCATTTACTATTTGATTGAAAACATAAGCTTGGTAATTACATTTCAAACTTTCTTATAATATGAGATAATTAAAAATAAATGTGTTTTATTAGTATAATTAATAATTTATTTAAAAATATATTATTATTGAAAAAATATGGAAGTGTATTTATTATGAGAGAGATGCGGGAAAATTTTTATAAGGATGAATATGGAGACGACACGTGGCATTGAGAAACCTTTATTTATTATATAGTATAGATTGGTTTTTATCCTTTTTGATCTAACATGAGTAAATTACAATTTATGTCCTTTAACTTTATAGAAAATTGTAGGTTATATTCTTTGCCTTCAAAAATTACGTTAGATGTCATTTTTTTGAAACATTTGCACGCATTTAGTCCTTTCCACTAACTGAAGTTATCTTTTTCTGTTAAGTCTAGTCATGTGCCTTGCACATAAGGGTATAAATGTCATTTTAGGATATAAAGGACTATTTATGTAATTCTTTTAAAGATATTAAATAAATAAATCCTAAAAACCCCATTTCCTTTCACACCCCCTCTTTCTCCCCAAGATACTCAAATCCTTGATACCAAAACAAAACAAAATCGAAGAACCTTAATTCTGGTGCACAGAAGAAGCGATTGAAGGAGTTCATAGAAGATTGAGATCAAGAACATGAAATCTTCAATGAGATCGTTTTGGAAATTCCGACAAAGTGTGAGCTTTGATTGTGATAACCGAAAGGGGCCAACGGGGTTAGTAGATCGTTATTGATCAAAAGTTTGTCACGAAGCACTTCGATTGGATCGGCTTTGAATCTGAAACAAAATTCAGGTTAAAAGGTTGTGGAGAAGTCAAATGATCCGATATTTTTAAGGTGTTCGAGCTTTAATCACCTTGCTCCATCTTCTTTTCATGTGTATTATAGTTCTCATAATTGAATTATAGAGGGAGGGATAAGGATTATTCCGATTTTGAACATCCCACCTGCTTATAATATATCAAGGGGGATCAATTTTTCTGGGTTTGGTTCACGTTTTTGTAATGGAAAAGTTAAAAAAAAAATCTCATCGTTTTTATAATGGGAACAAAAATTGTGTTCAAAATCTCATATGAAGCAACGAATATGTTTATTTCATGGGAGAAATGGAGGGCTTTGTTTGTCCCATTAGGGTTCATCCTAGATTCAGAAGTAATTGTTAAGATTGAGATGAAGAAATGGACATAGAAGAAAAGGATAAGGGGTTATAGCCGAAAAAGTGTGGTGGTGGTGGCTGCCGGAAAAGCTTGGTGGTGGTGGCTGCTGCTCGCAAAGAGTGGTAGAGACAGAGAGAATAAATTTATTTATTTATTTTTTTAGATTCTTTTTGTTTTTTATTTAATAAAATATTTTTTTACAAATAAATTACACTCTTTGTCCTTGTCCTTTATGGGGTAAAATAACAATTATACCCTCATGTGTAAGGCATATGATTTACTTAATAGAAAAAGATAACTCATGTTAGTGGAAATAACTAAATGCGTGCAAAGGTTTCAAAAAAGGACATCCAATGTAATTTTTGAAGCCAAAGAATATAACCTGTAATTTTCTATAAAGTTAAAATACATAATTTATAATTTACTCAAACTACATGTAACATCCTTGATTTATCAATGCTTAAGTTTTTTAATATGATCAAATTCAATTTTTTTACACATTACAACATACTTATTTTTTAAAGAAAGAACTGGATCACATGATTCATGGTCGATGCGGAAGAAGAGGAGTGGGGTTGGGGTTATTTATTTTTGGGACAATTACATATATCCATATACAAACTTTATAAATTACATATATATCCAACTCAAAATATAAATTACATATATCTCCTTCCTTAAATCTAAAAATATCAAATATACTAATTTTGAATTATTTTAGGTAGAATTACATATATCCCCCTATTTTCAACCCTAATTACATATATACCTAACCCAAAACTTAAATTACATATATCTCTCTTTTATAAAATTACCATTTCAACCTTACAAAAAATATGACTATTCTTATTCCATCGATCCCAACTCTTAACTTCTGATTCCGGCTTCCGATCGATTCCAACATCCAGTGTCGCTTCTGATTGATTCCATCATCCAGTTGGGTATATATTTAATTAATGAAGGGGATATACGTAAATAAATTTTTGAGCTGAGTATATATATAATTAATGAAGTTTTTAGGGGGATATATGTAATTACCCTCTTTATTTTATTAAAAATAAATTATAGAATGACTATTTTATAATTTTTTACTAAAACTTGAAAATTTCAAATTTACCAATAGTTTTTTTTTATATATACCTTTTTTTAGGTTTTTACTTTTTCATATTTTTTCTTTCCATTTTTACTTCTTTTTCATTTTATTTTTCCTTCTTTTAGGTTTTTACTTTCTTTTTTCTTTCGACAATCAACAAAATGTACAAAACAAGTGTCAAAGTTTTGATGTTGAATGTTGGAATCACAAAACATTCAAAACAATATAAATTTCCTAAATCAGCCGGCTTGTTTGGATGTTGAAATTGCAAAAAAAAAACACATATGTTGGAATCAGCCGAATTGAACAAGAAGGTCGTATCGCTGAAATAAGCCGACTTGGAATCAGCCGCTGTACCGAGATTAATGGAATCGAAATCGCCGATTGTCAGTTAGGAAACAATCTCTTGTTGAATCGCAGTTAGGTTTTAATTAGAAGGTCGTATTGCTGGTTCAAGAATAAGAAGATTCGTGTTTTTCTTGTAAGCTTAAAAGGTTCTTTTCATAATGTATAGTTTTATAAAATAATGAGATATGTAATTTAAGTTTTGTGTTTGGAATATATGTAATTAGGTTTTAAAAATATGTAATCCCTTCTTTAAAATAAAAGGATATATGTAATTTAAATTGTAGGTTGGATATATATGTAACTAGCTTAGAACCCGTGTAATACACACAGGGGTGAAAAATATCAATACATAAAATTCTTATATCTTTATATATATATTTTACAGGTGTAAAAATATATTATATATACTAAGGATAAAAAACAAAATTCAAAATATGTAAAAATTAATATATAATTGGGTTTTGAAAATAGTTAATTAATATTTAATGTAATTTAACTTTCATTTACTATTTGATTAAAAATAAAAGTTACATAATTAGATTTCAAATTTTCTTATGATAAAAGATAATTTAAAATAAATATATTTTATTAGTATAATTATTATTTTTTTTAAATATATTATTATTAAAAAATAGATGTTCATTTAATAGGAGAGATGGACGAAAAAAAATTATGAGAATTAATATGCAGGCGACATGTGTCATTAAAAACCTTTATTTATTATATAGTATAAACTATTTTTATAATATGGGATACCCTTTATTTTTTAATAAAAAAAATATATATTATCAAGCAATCATGTTGTTGATGTTAGAAATCTAATATATAATGAGAAAAAAGTTATACGAATGGTCCTTGTGGTGCGGTTATATTATCGGTTTTGTCTCAATTTTTTGGAAATTACGGGTTTAATCCTCATTGTTTGCCAAGCGTAACACTTTTCATCGTTGACACTAACTGACATTAGATATTCTGTTTATTTTTTGTGAAGTACCAAATGTTGGATATATTAATATCGATGTACGATCCAAAAAGTACACTTTGAGCAACGAGCAAATTAATAGTATTTAATTGTTAAATATTATAGTTCACGAAAGACAGATTTATTAAACGGCAAATAAATATTTAGCGAAATATTTATTCGTTGATTAATTATTCAGAGAAATAATTATGTGCGGAGGTATTTAACGATTAAGTGTTAAACATTAAAAGATCTGGTTTTTACTGGTTAATTGTTATCAGTAAACTATGAGGGTTAAATGTAATTAATAGTTAATTACATGGAATTAATTGTTAATATCCAAGGGTGTGATTTGTAATTAATGTAGCTATAAATATATCTTTATGTGTTAACCCTAAAGACTAATCCTAGCCACCTCCACATTTGCGCAAAAAAGGAGCCACCCCCTTTTGCGCCGGTCGCCACCGTGGACCACCACGTCGCTACCGTTCATTTGTCGGAAACCGCCACCACACACCACCGCCGGGTGCCTCTGCGCAATCCGTGAGACGTTTTGTTGCAGGTTTCATTAATGTGTCATCTAGCGAGACGCTTGTTGAACCAAGGTGTTATTATTCAGTTAATCGTCGAATGTATAACCTTGAACACCCTATGGTTGCATTTATTTTACTGTCTATACGCGTGTAATCGGATCACTGACGGAATCCAGATCTGATATGATATTCGTACTAATTGCTTCCGCTGATTAAATTTGATTTATTTATTTAAAGCGTTTAAATATTATTTTATTTAAAAGTGAAAACTGGTACGATGAATCCCAATACCAACATGCCTTGTTATTAGAAAACAAAAAAATTAAAAACAAAAAATACCAAAGTACCACATATCTTCTTCATTGTCCCCACCCCAAATAACTTGAACATTGACAATCACCACCGATCGTCGTCGACAACCACCACCATTTAGATTATCACCATCGTCGTCTACTAGACCACAGATCGCCGCTGACTACCGCCACCATCTTTGGCCCTATAAAGCTACCGGGTAAATTATACTCAAAACAACTATTATGAGAAATTACACTCAAAGCATTGGCATACCTCATAGGTTGCAAGAATTTGAACATATCGTTTAGAACCGGAAAAGGAAACCTAACCCCTGTTTGGAATCACTCCTCGTCACTCTTCTCAATCACCAACTCGTGTGAGCGGCCACCACATGCAACCCAAGCACTGTCGCAACACACTTCACCAAAATATCGAGCCACCATTACGAGCTATTCTCTGGCTCTCAAAATCAAAACCAATAAATGAAAATGACCATAATCTATGAAATCAACGATGAGGTGTTGATACTTTAAGGGAACATGGACGAGAGTAAAGTTGTTATTTTATAAAAAGTAAACTGAAAATCTAATGTCACATAGTAAAATAAAATGTTACCAACGAGCAAACAATCGAAACCAAACCTATAATTTCTATAAAAAATTTAGGACGAAAAATCGTAACATCAACATAACCCACAAGACGAACAATCAATGTAATTGTTTCATATCATCTATACTAATAAATAAAGGTTTAAGGTAGACACTTGTCACTTGCTCATGCTTACTCATATTGGTTTTCCCGCCTCTCTCTCCTAATAAATGCACCTTCATCTTATTAAATAACTAGGTTAATTCCCGTGTATTACACGGTTAATGAAAAGAAACATATATTATTCATAAGTTTCTAAATAAGAATTACTTTACATAGTGAAAAAAAAAATTTACTTTACATAGTGAAAAAAAAAAATTACAATTACATTCACAAAACAAAATTTTATAAGGTAAATTTTTTAGATTTTAGAAAGTTGATTTTGATTAATTGTTATTTGCTTAACAAAGATAAGTTGTTAATTTTTTTTAAAAATTGTCAATTTAATTATCTAATTATAGTAAATTTGCAAGAGTTAATTTATTGATTTTGTTATAATTTAAATAATACAAAGTTCAAAATTTTCAAATCAAACGGTTTTTAAGTTCTAGTCAAATGATATTAAATAATTTTAGCAATTATATTTGTTAAGCATTTATTATTTATGAGAGGTTTAAAATCTTAAATTATAATTAAACTTTAGGTGGGAAAACCATTTTACAAAAACCTTTATTTATTAGGGAGTATAGATTAGTATTTTTCTTTAATTAGTTATATTTTGAATTATGATTATATATTCTTATTTAATATAATTATTATTCTTCTTTAATAATATATTTATAATATCATTATTAATAAGATATAGGTGCATTTATTAGGAGAGAGAGGCGAAAAAACCAATTTGAGGAGGCATGAGGGAGTGACATGTGACAATTCAAAACCTTTATTTATTAGTATGTATAGATAATGATGTTATAAATATATTACTAAAGAATAATACTAATTATATTAAATAAGAATATATAATAGGAAATTAAAATAAAACTAATTAAAAAAAAATACTAATCTGTTAAATACACATACATTTCCACTTGATATATCTCAAGACGATCATAATATTCTGACAAGTTAGGACATATTTACAAATTTATAAGTTTTATCTTTTTTAATATACAATCTCGTGTAATACACGAGATTCTAACTAGTATCGTTATAAAACTAAATCCATGAATTTTAAAATTTTGTAAACTAAAATAAAAGGCAACCGGTCTAATTTAGTTGGAACACATTTTAGGGTTTTTTTTTACCAATAGTCATCGGGTGTTTTATCCTCCTGAAGAAATACATCAGATCCATTTAGGGGGTGTTTGGGATTACTTATTTGAAACTTCTTATGACTTATTCAAAAAGGTAATAAGTCATAAGTCATAATTTCTTACTTCTCAAAAACTACTAAAAGGAGGATGAAAAGTAAGAAAAGACAAACAAACTTATTACTTATCTCCTTTTCTAAGAAGTTAATAAGTTATAAGTTGGTTAAATAAGTAATCCCAAACACCCCCTTAGGGGGTGTTTGGGATTACTTTTCAAAACTATTTTTGACTTATTTTCAAAAGTAAGAATTTTTAACTTTTGGATTTCAACTTCTCCATCTCACATTTTTTAACTTATTTTGAATTGTCTAAACAAACTTATAACTTATTACCTTATTTCAAAAGGTAAAAAGTCAATAAGTTAGATTGAAAAGTAATCCCAAACACCCCCTTAATTTCGTGTTCCCTGTCATCGCCACTTCTCACTGCGGCGACCGTCGACTGTAAAACCCTAGCTCTCAATTCACAATGATTTGTTCAAGTAAGCATCTACTTCTTGCATATACCGTATATACGTCACTTATAATCGCCTCATTGTCAATTTAGTTGCTGTTTACCTGATCTGTTTCCCCTTTGTTGCTCTATGTCGTCGCCACAGTTTCTGGCGAGGTGCCGGAAGAACCTGTTGTTTCTAAGACATCCGGACTGCTTTTCGAGAAGCGATTGATTGAAAGACACATACAGGTGAGTTATTTTTCTTTGCTAGGGTTTATATTATAAATTTTTAATTGTGGTGAATATCGTTTGATTGTGTTCGTGTGCCCTAGAGTTGAGACAAAACGCATGAGTTTTAGATAGTTATTGCACAAATTCAAAATTGAATCATTTAGACAAAAGTTTGTTTGTAGATTGATGTTTAATTTCAATTTTTGGTATAGATAGTCTAAGTTTGCAACTCTAGAGGAAGATAGGGGGTGATTTTCTGAGAGAAGTGAACAGAATTATTCTGGTGCTAAAGCTGTAACAAAATTTGTATAGAAGTTTAACTGCCGTTGTTATTACCGGTTCCGATCTCTTTTGATTTGCTTTAAATGGTTTTGACTAGGATTATGGAAAATGTCCGGTAACTGGGGAAACTTTAACTATGGATGACCTTGTTCCGATAAAAACTGGCAAGGTTTGTTTCTTTATGGCTTAACTTTATATTTTTATATTGATTATTTGATCATTATTTGTAACATGGAAGCTTATGGTTTTAACTGATATGCATGCAGGTGGTGAAACCAAGGCCAGTGCAGGCTGCAAGTATTCCTGGGATGCTTGGAATGTTCCAGAATGTATGTGTTTGTTGTATTTGGGTTATCACTTAAGCTTCATTGTATGTTAGTTTTATGACTGGTGCAGTATTTTTATTTCTGCTTTGTTTTAACGGGCTGACTCAGACATGTTATTAAGAATCTTGTTCTAAACAGTTAGTTTGTTGTCAATGTAGTTATTATGTGATCTGTTGTTCTTTATATTTGACAACAGGAATGGGATACCTTGGTTTTATCTGCTTTTGCATCAGAGCAACAATTACATACAACAAGGCAAGAGCTTAGTCATTGTTTATACCAGGTAGTGCTAATAACCAGTTGTTCACATTTACATTTTATTTTCTGTTCCAATGTTCAAAATTTTGCATTTTTAATTCCAGTCTATGATGATACACATTGCTTCATGCACCACTGTATACTTTGTGCACATAAAGAGATCTTTTATGTGATATGTGTGTGTGTATATATGTATAGAGAGAGATAGAAGAGAGAGCAGAACTGGTTTTACAAAACCTCGCCTTTTAGATCGCTTTACTCAAAACCCTTGTTCTATGGCTTTTTCAAACACATCAACCTTAAAACAATCATCTATTAGTTTCTTTTCCATCTTCTCATTCCTAAACCTTCACACCAAATGCAGTTAAGTTTAGAAAAAGATGCTCATGTTTTTTCAATTCCCATACTTAACGGTTGCATCGATTTCTTGAAAGCCATCTTATATCTTATATTATCTGATTATCTGTGTATACATTACATATTATATTGAAGGAAAGTAGGAGGATAGTTTGTGCTAGGTACTGAGAAATTACACGATTATTTCCTCTTCATATTGCATTTGCTATGACTTCAAGATTGGATATCAAACTTTTATCTAAAGCATCAAGACCTGTCATTATATGTGAAAATCGGATTTACAAGATTTATCCCAATTTAAATAAAATAATTAAAAAATTTACTGCCCTAATATACAACTTTGTTTTTTGAACTCCAAGTTTACTACAATTTTCTTGTAACCGACTAGTTTATATATAACTTGCAAGTGTATCTTTAATCGTTACTTCATTAACAACCTTGGTTCATTAAATAGCATCATAACCAAACTAAACTAAAATAAAGTATTGCAAAGAAAAGGTTCGAAGTCTTGCCCTTTGTAGGAAAAAAGCGACTGGTAGAGATTGCATACTCATATGTCATGAGTTTGGTTTGTTTCGGTTTAGGAATGCCAAATTCATGACTGAACCACCCACATTTATAACTACAAAGCCAATGAATGCTAACCAATTAAAATTAAATCTGTCGTTTTTTTATTTCTGTGCTCACCTCTAGTTTATCCTGTATTGGCAGCACGATTCCGCTTGTCGTGTAATTGCAAGATTAAAGAAAGAACTTGATGAAGCCAGGACAATGTTGGCACATTTAGAAAGGCAAGCACCAATGCCAGCATCAACAGAAGTAACGGCAAATGCTTCTGCTTTAAGCAATGGGAAAAGAGGTTTTTTTATTACTGTGCTTTCTGAGTTCTATACTTTGATTTTTTTCCCCTTAATGACTCATTTAATCAACTATTTGGTTTAACAGCTGCTGAGGATGATGATTTGGGTCCTGATGGTAAGAAAGTCCGGCAAGGAATATCAGCCAGTATAGTTACTGAATTAACTGACTGCAATGCTGCACTTTCACAGCAAAGGAAGAAACGACAGGTATCTATTGATTCCATCCCAGTTTCACAACTTGTCAGTATTTGGAAGTTTGGAGTTCATTTAGCATTTTATATTTTCCTTTTCAGATTCCTTCTTCATTGGCTCCCTTGGATGCTGTTGAGAGGTATACCCAGCTTAATAGTTATCCTCTTCACAAAACAAACAAAGCTGGCATTTTATCTATTGATATCCATCAATCCAAGGTACACGTTTTTAGTTTGAACGGCATTCATTGCATTGTCTTCTTATCTTGAAGCAGTGTTGTAAAACTCGGCCTAGGTGGCCGAGTACTCGGTCCTTGGTAGGGTGCCGAGGCGCTTTTCTTCAACTCGGTCAACATTACTCGGAATCGGTCCAACTCGGTCAACTCGGATTTTCGCTGTTTTTCACCGTTTTTCGCTGTTTTTCACCGATTCTTGTTGGATTTCGTTGATTTTAATGGAGATACATTGGAAGACGAGGATTAAATGATTACCATGTCTATAATATTAAAGAATGAATATCAGTTTTTGAAATACTTTAGTATTTGAACATATATCTTTTTTATTTATATTGATATTCACGTATTTTGTTATAAATATTAGTACACTTATGTTATTTGACATATATATAATTTCCCGAAAATTAACTTCTTTGTAATTTACCATGTCCGAGTACTCCCCGAGAACGAGCCTAGGCCGAGTACTCGCAACTCCATAGTCGACCGACCTGACAGCGCCTAGCGACTTTTTCAACCATGTCTTGAAGTGCTCACTTGAGATTTGGGCATAACTCGTTACTCGATAAGCGTTCACCGGTCACTTTGCTCTTTAGAGTCTTTAAAGTGATTTTGATGGATGATAAATACCAATACTTTGGGTTGATTGTAGTTCTACATAAACCTTAACTTTATTGTAGATCTAGCACTTGCTGGTTCTTTCTGAAGTGTATAAAGAATGGGTACTTACTCTCTAGCCACATGTTTGACGTTTAGCACTTTAGCCTTGTTCACTCCTTAAGAGTCCCTTCATTCAAGTTCTAAGTCCCCTTTTTATCATTAAGTTTACTAATAGTCTTCAATGTATTTCAATTGGAACTGTTAGCGTTTCTTCTTTTTTGGAGCCTTGATTTATACTTTTAGTTCAAAAGGTTTGTTCCAAACATTCTGCTATTAGAATACAAAACTTGATTTTTGTTGCATGAATAATATGTTTTTCACATTAGGATCTTATTGCTACTGGTGGAGTTGACACGAATGCTGTAGTCTTCAATCGATCTTCAGGGGAGATCTCATCTACACTCAGTGGCCACTCCAAGAAGGTGCTGTTCGCTATTTGGTAAATTTGATTTCATGTTTGGATCTTGTCAACTTGTTTTTTGAATTTCTATTGCCTTTGTTTGTTAGGTCACTAGTGTCAAATTTGTGGCCGATGGTGAGTTGGTTGTTTCTGGTTCAGCTGACAAGGTAAGCTTATTCACCGTTCTCTACTTTGATTGAAGTAGTTTAGGAGTCTTTAAGTTAATTTTCTCAGCTTGGAAACTAAAAGGTTATTCTATAGTTTTAATTAACTTTTTTTTTCACTTGCCTTGTTAATACCTGGAATTCATGAAAGATTCAGACAAACTATAAGAATAACTTTCACTGGAACCCATAAAGCAAATGCTTCTTTGAGTTTGTTTTGACTAAAACCGAGATGCTTAGTGGATCCTGTGGTTATCTTCTGCGTTGAAGTTTACCTTTTTGTGTGTGCAGACAGTTCGTATATGGCAAGGATCTGAAAATGGAAATTATGATTGTAAGCATGTCTTAAGGGATCATACAGCTGAGGTAATTTGCCATTTTACCTAAAGTGCTTGAAGTATGGAAATAGACACTTTCTCGTTGCATGGCTACAGTTCTCTTTTCTTATTCCCGCCTTATGTTTTTTTCTTCTCCCGAATACTGTATTATTTTGTGTGTATTTAGTGGGCTAGGAAGGATTAGTTGGGTTCTTTTTTTCACTTTATAGCTTGTGTTTTTTTTTCTCGAATTTAATTACTGACATGGTAAGGCTAGAGTCCTAGACTCTAGAGACAGCTTTTAAGTACCCATTGTTGGTACTTGGTAAGTGCACCAAGTGAAGCTGTTAGTTCTTCAAAGTGTACCATGGATTTTTTTTCTCGACATAGAATGTAGTGCTTTTACCTTCAGTTAGTAGATTCTTTGTACTTGGATTAGTTTCAGTTTTGTTTCTTTTAGGTTTTTTGCTGTTTTCATACACATACAAAGTTATTCCTGAGGTGTAGTTTAAAGTTGTCTTTTCTCTTTTAAATAATAAAAACCTTCTACAGTTTATGTTTATAATTTGTTTTGGATTTTAATACTAAACTTATTTACTTTAATCAAATGTATTATGATCAGAATGGTACTAATACAATAGTGTGAAATTGTACAATAACCATTTGAAATATTTACATATTGTATTATTGTATAACACAATACAAAATCATAGAAAACCTATGTAACTATATTAAGGATAGGAAAAGGTAATGGCAAATAACATGTAACCTTATGATATTGTAAAAAGTTATACTGTATGTTATGGAATAATATGATATCGAAGGAATGTTATTTTGTATACCAAGATGTTTGATAAACTTGCAGTTTTTATAATTTATATGATTAAATTTCTCTTTACAACGTACCTATAGTATTGTATTTATAGTAAACCCCGTTAAATGAATGTTTGAATAATAAATAACCTCGCCAAATGATTAATTTGGACCCTCCTGAATTGTTATTATCCTTATCGATAAATAATAACCTCACTAAACGGATGTTTTTCCCAATAGGTATTCTAATTCAAGGAATGTTAGGGGTTTATGTATCTAATTGAGTGTCATTGAGAAATAATATTCTAAACTCGCAAAGATTTACTGCTTACAGCTCAACTCCCTTTTTGAATATCTGGAAATTTATTAATAATGCTTGTATTTATTGGCCAGGTGCAAGCTGTGACTGTCCATGCTACAAATAACTACTTTGTAACTGCTTCTCTTGACAATTCATGGTGCTTCTATGAGTTATCATCAGGCTTATGCCTTGCACAGGTTTTTTTTCTTTTTTTCCCTACACGGAAACATATAGTGTGCAATAACAAATTGCATATTAACTAAGATTATTATTTATTTGGGTTAATCTGTAGGTTGAAGATTCCGCTCCATCTGAGGGTTATACATCTGCAGCTTTTCATCCTGATGGACTCATTCTTGGAACTGGCACCTCTGGGGCTATTGTTAAAATATGGGATGTCAAGAGTCAGGTATAACATGCAAACAGGCGGTTTCATCGGGTGAGGGGTTAAAGTTAAAACTGATCATTCTTGGTACTTGTTGAAAGAGTCGGTTGAGTTGACTCAAAATGCTTTTCTATCCCAAAAAGTATTTCTATAAATGGTTTGCATCAAATTTGTTTACAAAAGTTATATTATTTCAGTTGTAACCTAGTTTTTGAAAAAAAAATGATTTAGGTTGTTTTATGCATTAAAAATACAACAACCTAAATCATTTTTATGCATTAAAAATACGTTTCCCGAGTCGGGAGTCTCTCTGGGTGCAACCTCTCTACCCCATGGGATAGAGGTAAGGTTTGCCCTCATTCCACCCTCCCCAGACCCTACTCTTTGAGTGGGATTTTTGCTGGGTATGTTTGTTTATGCATTAAAAATACACTTTGGGCAACTTCTTGTAAATTGGTGAAGAATCAAAGTGATTTCCATTCCCTTAACAATCGAAATAAATAGAGGTACAATCAGAAAGTTGCTAAACTAGACTACCTATAATAAAGGAAAGGATAACTACAGAATATTACAGCTGTTACAGCTATTACAAATTACAAGATACTAATATAAATATTATTATTGCGAAGACACCCCCTCAGTCTGAGCAGGAGAAGGACGGATGCATAGACTGGATTTGAACCGAGTGAATAATTGACGCGGTAGGCCTTTGGTAAAAATGTCTGCATATTGAAAATCCGTGGGTATGTGTAAAACTCGAACCGGCCCAATGCGAACCTTTTCTCTAACGAAGTGAATGTCGAGTTCCACATGCTTGGTTCGTTGATGTTGAACCGGATTTTCAGACAAGTAAACCGCAGAGATGTCACAATAGATGAGGGTTGCCTGACGAGTTGGGATAAACAGTTCCAGTAGCAAATTACGTAACCAACTTGTCTCAGCAACGGCGTTCGAAACGCATCTGTATTCGGCCTCAGCACTGGAGCGGGAAATGGTCGGTTGTCGCTTCGAGGACCAAGACACTAGGTTGTTTCGCAAGAAAACGTAGTATCCAGACGTAGAGCGTCTAGAGTCGGGACACCCCCCCCAATCGGCGTCAGAGTAAGCGACCAAATTCAGAGATTTGGAGGGTGTGATAACCAGGCCATGATCTAGTGTTCCCTTTAAGTACCTTGGAACACGCTTCAAAAACTGCAAATAGGGATCATGGGGAGCATGCATGAAGAGACAAATCTGTTGCACAGCATAGGTGAGATCCGGCCGGGTAAACGTGAGGTATTGGAGAGCGCCGGCCAATTGTCGGTAAGTAGTACCATCCGACAACAGATTTCCACTCGTTGCGCTTAACTTTGAGGATGTGTCAACTGGAGTGGTGGAAGGCTTGCAGTCAGACATGTTGGCTCGGGCGAGGATGTCGGTGGCATAAGTACCTTTGGAGAGAAATAATCCACCATTATGCCTAGTAACGTTTATCCCGAGAAAGTGGTGAAGGTGGCTGTGATCAGTCATCCGAAATTCTTTAGAAAGAGACTGGATTATGTGGCTTAGCAACGAGTTATCAGAGGCCGTTATGTCATCTACGTACAAAAGTAAGTACGCCATCTTATTGCTTTTCTTGTAAACAAATAGTGATGTGTCACTGGTAGTGCTACGAAACCCACATTTAGTGATATAAGTTGCAAATCGATCATACCAAGCTCGGGGGGCCTGTTTCAATCCATACAAGGATTTCGTTAACCTCCAAACATGTTTGGGATAACGGTTGTCAGTAAAACCAGGAGGTTGAAACATATAAACGGTTTCATGTAGGTCACCGTGTAGAAAAGCATTTTTGACGTCAAGTTGGTGAATCAGCCACTTTCTAGATACCGCGAGACTGAGAACGGTACGTATGGTGGTGGGTTTAACCATCGGGCTGAAAGTCTCGTCACAGTCAAGTCCAACATGTTGACTTTTCCCGTTTACTACTAAACGAGCCTTGTAACGTTGTAATGTACCGTCGGCATTAAATTTGTGGCGAAAGAGCCACATACAGCAGATGATGTTTGTATCAGGAGGCCTAGGAACCAATACCCATGTGTTATTGTCCAATAAAGCACGATACTCTTTGGACATTGCAGCATGCCAATTCGGATCAGTGAGTGCTTTGAGATGGGAGTGGGGAGAGGGAGGGGTCGGTTTGGACATGAAGGTTTAATGGAACTGTAGAGGGGACAATACCAGCTTTGGACCTAGTGGTCATGGGGTGAGTAGGACGAGGGTGGCGTTTGTAGGTAACGGGGTAGGGCATTGAGGCAGATGTGGCGGGAGTCGGTGGAGGGTTAGGGATAGTGGAGGTAGGGGCGGGTGGTGAAGGGTAGCTGATGGATGTTGGGCAGAAGGGGAGGCGGGTGTGGGCTGGAAGAAAATAGGGGAGGGGTCTGTTTCTAGGACAAAGTAGTCATGAGGAGTAGTGGTGGATGGGTTGGAGAAAGGAAAGGATGAATCGTCAAATGTAACGTGTCGAGAGAGAGTAATCTTTCCCGAAGAAAGATCGAGACATCGATATCCACGAAAGTCAGACGGATAACCAAGGAACACACATCGGGTGGACCGAAGTGCAAGTTTATGTGGACGGGTAGAGGAAGTGTTTGGGTAGCAAGCGCATCCGAAGACATGAAGGTGATCATAGGAAGGGTTTCGGAGATATAAGGCGGATGTAGGGGTTTGGAAGTTTAGGAGTTTGGTTGGGAGGATGTTGTGGAGATAGCATGCAGTGTGAATTGCTTCAACCCAGAAATTAGGTGGTAGGGATGCGTGGGTTAATAGGGTAAGCATGATCTCATTTAGGCGCCGGATCATGCGTTCCGATTTCCCGTTTTGTTGAGATGTATGAGGACAAGAGAATCGAAACTGAAGGCCGGTTGAATTTGCTAGGGTTTTGAAGCGATTATTATCAAATTCACCCCCTAGATCACATTGGAAAGATTTAATTTGGGTATTAAATTGGGTTTTTATAAAGGTGTGAAAAGTGGAGAATTTACTAACTGTTTCGGATTTGAATTTGAGGGGGAACACCCAAGTATATTGTGTAAAATCATCTATGAGTACCATATAATATTTATAACCATTTTTACTTGGAATAGGTGATGTCCACAAATCACAATGCACAATATCAAACGGTAAAACAGTAGTAGATTGAGAAACAGAAAAAGGTAAACGTTTGTGCTTAGACAATTGGCAAGAATTGCAAATCAATGGTCTAGCACGCTTATTACATGAAATGAAATTGTTTAAAACAAGAGAATCAAAAACTGGATGGCCGGGATGGCCCAAACGGTCGTGCCAAAAATCTTGAGAAGTGGAGGCAAGGACGGTAGATGCAGTTGATGTGGTGACATGATATGTGAAGGGGTAGAGCTGACTTGAGCTATTGTGGCGTGACAGGGTAGTCCCACTCTTGTAGTCTTTCACAGAAAAACCAAACGGGTCAAAACTAACAGATACATTGTTATCAATTGAAAACTTACGAACTGAGATAAGGTTTTTGAGAATGTTTTCGGTAGGGAGAACGTTATTAAGGTGGAGATTTCGGGTAGGAGTGGATAGAATTGTGTTACCCAGTCCAATAATTGGCAAGCGAGCTCCGTTACCTACAAGTATCGAACTAATAGAACAAGATAACAAATGGTTAGTGATTTTACCTGGGCCTCTTGTGATATGGTCTGTGGCGCCCGAATCCATATACCATTGATCATCCCGTGCATCAACATGCATAGCTTGAAAAGCCTCGTGTAATTGGGTTGGCTCAAGAGGGTCCACAGTACTCAAATGGGCCTAAGCAGTTTGTTGGGGGCTGAGCCTGAGGGTCTGCGTGAGCCTGAACTGTTGCCACGTGACTAAGAGGAGTGCCATGGTTGCATTGGGTCGGACCATTGAGGAGCCCCGCCTGGATATCTTGGGTATGGGCACGGTGGAGGAGTCCACTGAGGCTAATACTATTGGTTGTTCATCATGGGCCAAGTGGGCTGATTACCAGGCTGAGTTGAAGCACCATACCCACGCCCTTGGTGGATAAAACGGTTAAACTGGCCATTGTTGGGCCTGTTGGGCTGACCTCGGCTTTTTGGCCTGTTGTTATTGTAGGTGAGGTGTGGGTTTGCTGGTGGACTTTCAGCAGGAGGTTCTGGTGTGACAGCGGCAAGGGCTGCTGGAGAGGCCTGATCACGAGCAGATTGGCGATGGTTTTCCAACTGAAGCATACTACATGCTGTCTCCCAGTTCGGGAGAGTCTGATTGATATAGGTAGCCACGTTGTCATATTCAATTAGTAACCCGCGAACGAGTTGTAAGACAAGACGCTGGTCATTAACGGGGCTATCCACATCATTCAGTTGGTCACTGAGTTCTTTGAGTTTCTGACAATAGGATTCAAGAGACGGCATGGCTTTGAGTTTGAGATTGTTAAACTCTTGCTCAAGAGCCGCCGCCCGAGCACCCCCTTGTTGTTTAGAAAGATGGTTTGGATACGCAACCATGCGTCTCGAGCAGAGGAATCAATTTTTAAAACACGTACCAGTAATTCATCAGATAGGGTACCGTATACCCACTGCAAAACGATGGCATCAATTTCTGACCATGCTTCGAACTCTGGATCTGTCTTCTCAGGGGCCGGAGTGCCATCTATGTGGGCTAGCACTTTGTATCCTTTGGCAAGGAGTAAAAAAAGCTTAACCCATGAAGAATACGTCACTTTTGTGCCATCCAGGATCCTGAATTTGCGCTGAATGTCAGTAACAGTGTAAACAGGATGCAAAGATCTCATATTCTGGTTTGAGGAGGAGTCCGAATCTGGTTTATCACCCATATCGGAAATAAAAAAAAGAGAAGGAAGAAGATCGGAGCTTCTTGAACTAGCCGGCGGCTAGGGTTAACACAGGTACAGAGCCGTAGCTCTGATACCATGTAAATTGGTGAATCAAAGTGATTTCCATTCCCTTAACAATCGAAATAAATAGAGGTACAATCAGAAAGTTGCTAAACTAGACTACCTATAATAAAGGAAAGGATAACTACAGAATATTACAGCTGTTACAGCTATTACAAAATACAAGATACTAATATAAATATTATTATCGCTAAGACTTCTGACCCGCTTTTAGCAAAAAAAAGTTTATTATTTAACTGAGTTGACCCGTTAGATTTATATACATAACCTAATTTGACCCAGTTGCAAGTAAATGGATCATAATTGCTAGCTCTACATACGCATCATTGTATTTTGGTTTTCTTTGCAGGCAAATGTTGCGAGGTTTGATGGGCATGTTGGGGCAGTAAATGCGATATCTTTTTCAGAGAATGGTTACTTCCTTGCAGTAAGTGTAGCTCTTGTGAAAAAAAAACCTCATGGAAATTGTTGCTTAGATGGATATGCACTAAAAATTGTTTCAATCTGTCAGACTGCTGCTCAAGACGGCGTTAAGTTGTGGGATCTTCGTAAACTAAGAAACTTTAGGACCCTTTTACCATATGATGAGAATACCCCTACACAATCTGGTAATGGTCAGCCTCCTTAAACTCAGCTTAAGAGATATGCTTGAAAAGGGAGCTCTTTAGGTCTGTTTGGTGTTTGGTAGGGGTGGCAATTCAACTTGTCCTGCAAATGTGTTGAGTTGGGCATTATTTTAATTCTAACGGGTCAAATGGGTAAACTTTTAAAAAATTAACTGAAAGGGAAACGGGTTAAATGGGATTGGTTGGTGAAACTAGCCAATGACAAATTAAAATGTTTACACTGTTATAATCATATATTATATATTAGTTATATAATAAAGTTCAAAAGAAGAGAACAAAACGGTATCGGGTCAATCCAATCCGGCCTGTTTGTCTAGTTACCCGACCCAAACAATTTTGTTACCTATAGTGTTTTGGCTTTGATTAATAGCTGCCAAGCCTGCCAGGGAGCTCGTTGAATCATCACTTTCATGTTGCCAATCTTTTTGTGTGCACACATGGCGTTTAAAAACCGCATCAAGTTTACATCTTGTATACAACTTGGATATTATATGCATATTTTTATGAATAGTGTTATGCAATTTGTTTTTATATTTAGCTTTATCTAATAAGAGTATTATATTTCAAAATCTGTGACAATCTGCTAGCTTTTGTAAATTCAATTTCAAAAGTATTAGAATTATATTTTGGTTGCTCGATTTACAGAAGTTTTTTTATAGTTTAAACACATTTTAATATATATGCTATTCTTGTTTTATCTGCAGTCGAATTTGATCATAGTGGAAGTTACTTAGCAATAGGAGGTTCAGACATAAGGTAATTCTTTGTTACAAGTAGCACTTTCAACCCATTGATTTCAGCTTTGTTTTATTTCAAATGGATCAACTAAAAAATACCCGGGGAATGACTTAAAAGTCACCCAAAGTCTTTAATGCACACAATTTTCTTATTTATTTTATTCTAAGACTTAGATTATTAAGAAAAAAAATTAAAAACTGGCAAAAAGTTAGTGAGACAACCCAACTCCGGCTGTTTTGAGTCAACCCATTTTTACCTGTTAACCAACCGGTCTGACCCACCCATTTTGCCACATAAGATTCCATATTCTTTTACTATATTCGTTTTCTAAATGTATTAGTGGGTTACATACATAGGATACCCAATTACAACACATTTCTGAGCCTCGTTTTGTGGTAAATTAGAAGAACTTGACGTGTGAGTATGTGACACTGCTACATTATTTTGTCATTCATAATGATGGTTTTTTTTATTGTATACTTGCTACAGAGTTTATCAAGTCGCAAGTGTGAAGTCTGAATGGAACTGTATTAAAACATTTCCTGATTTGTCTGGCACAGGTTACATTCATTTCTGTTTGTATAGATCTCATGATTTTTATTTTTTTTTAATTTCATTTTGTTTAATTTTCCATGTTAAATGGGAATGCAGGTAAGATTAACTCTGTGAGATTTGGTCCTGATGCAAAATACATAGCAGTCGGGTCAATGGATCGAAACCTTAGATTGTTTGGGTTGCCCGGAGAGGATGGTGCAATGGAGCAAGAATCTTGAAGACTCGGTGTTGGCTTGTTTCAGAGTTCCTTACTGGTCGTTGTTTTGTATTATTCAGTTGTAGCATTTTAACATGTTTCGGCATCTTATGTTGATGAGATTGATTAGTAGATTTTTTAAAATTATTCAAGAATCAAGTTTATAGCTAAAACAACTCCTCTCTCTCTTTATATAATAGCCCTTTGGTTTTTATTTTTAATTTATGTTAGTTTATTATAAGATGTTTAGCTCCTGCATCTGAGTTCTGATACCTAATCAGACCATTACCTTGCTCAAACCCAAGTCCCCAAGTGTCCAAACGATGAACACTAAGCCGGTTTCTGTTTCAACCTGTCGATCCGATCCGCTTTTCAAAACTATGCTAGTAACATAATTTATTTACATGTGCAAAGTTTTAAACAAGTACATTGGCCTAATGTTTATCAACAAAAATACATTACATACAATTTAACTAAATACATTTCTATTATTATGTCATTATTCTACATACAAGTCTATTGAAGATGGAACTAGTTTTTTAATGTTTTAAACAACAAAAAGAGATAGGGGAGGAACCGGTCTAGGACGGCTGAACCGAGACCATCCCGAGCTCATGCAATATGTTCAGTTATCGGTTTCATATATTCGGTCTCGATCCAACAATGAACCAAAACCGGGCTGATGGAAAATCGATTAATGCATACCGGTTCGGATGACAGTATAAATGTTTTGTGATTGTTTTTCTCTTTCTGACGGGTCTGGCCCAGTCAAGAGCCCGTGAACAATCCTAAAAATAGGTCTAAGACCATCCACAGTATATATGGTGTTTCTAGAGGAGAGAGATGGTGAGTTGGAGGTAAGAAGGTAGTGTCGTTCCTCCTGATGAACGACCAAAACTGATGGATGTGAATGGGAAGAGAGTGTTGTTTTTAGCAATGTTGTCAAAAGCGACCTAGGCGCAGTTTTAGGACTTGATGGAGACCTAGGCGCGAGGCGCTACAAGCGGTGGTGGCAGCGCTTCAGGGGTATTGAGTGGCACTTCATGTACTTAGTCGAAGTTGCACGTTACAGGAGTTGCAGGACGGTCGGAGTGAGGGAGGAGGGAGAAGGGTGAGATAATGAGGAAGACCAAAGAAAATGAAATGAGGTCAACTTAAATGGGTATTAAAAGGCTGGTAGAACTGTTGAAGTTACTAAGTTGTCTTGCATAGTGACAAGTCATTATAGTGCAACACTTTTGCTTGAGTGCAGGGTTTCGAGTTTTTGAGTGTAGACACTTGGAATTTATTTGTTAAATAGGACAATTCATGTTTTTTTTGTTTTGTTAAATCGTAGGCTTTTATTTTTATTATACTATTTTTTTGGTATTCTAGGATTAATGATAGTAAATATTTATAATTAGTATTTAAGTATTTTCCCTCTATGTGCGCTTTACTCTCTGGCTAGCGTTTTTTTTTACGCCTTGCACCTAGGCTCCGGGCAAGGCCTATGCACCTTGAGTGCGCCTATGCGCCTTGACAACATAGGTTTTTAGAGTGTGTGAGTGTGGAAGTGAGGCAAGAGAGTGTGTGCTTGGAAAGTGGATGGCATGGCCGCTCTTGGGCACCCCTAATTGAGCTATCCGGTGTACTCACCGCCTCACTACTGTGTGGCTGAGGTGGCCAGCGGTGAACACCACCCCTCCTCTTCACATCCAAGCTAGAAAGGTGATTAGGATTCTCTACGCTCAAAACCCCGCCGGCCTCTTGTGATGGTTTATTTGATATTTTTGGAGGGAAGCATAGAGTGAGTATTTCCTTGGTAGAGTGGTTGGGAAGGGAGTGGATTGGAGTGCGATGTAGTGCTGACGTGGCACATAGTGGTGGGAAACAAAGAAGAAAGTATACCCCCATAGCCTTAGGGATGGTCTAAACACTATTTCTTACAACTTGTTTGGTTACTTCTGATTTTGTTATTAAATGGAACAGTTCAAACAAGGTTTAAGACAACTAGATAGAACACATACTTTGAAACTTTATGATAAAATTTTATAAATGAATAGATATTAAAAGAACAACTGTGGATAAAGTACTACATCCTGCCTATAGTTAACTTTCAAGGATGGCATTTTATAATACAATGAATTGAACACAATTGCAGCACTCTACCACACACTTAAATTACAAGACCAATTCCTCTTGGAGGTGGTTTTGTCTTTGTCATTCAAATAGATGAATCATAAATCATATTCCTCTTCAACCATGGATTCTATTCTAATTTATCGGGAAGAATGTGCGAAACCCCACAACTACAAAGAGAAAAAAAATCAACACTCGTTATATGACGTCGAAAAAAAAGACAGCATATCGTGCGATGAAAGAAAACATGAAATCGTTTTCTTAAGAATAATCAAGCAAAATCAGTAATTTTGATTATTTGAAACGTCAACAAAATGTGTGAATTTTGTTTTACGTAAACAAATCATATATCAAGATTAATCTACATTTGGTGATACTTAAAAGCTCGTTTAAGGAAGTATTACCTCAACGTTCTTTACAGCAAATGATTCATTGTGAGCCAAACATTGGTTTCCAAATGTATCACAACGTCCACTAGTTCCGGTTAACCTTTTTTTAGACGGAAGACATAATATCATTATGAAAACTCTAGCAAAGAGAGAATATATGCAAAAAATAACTTACAAATCTCCATCTAAGCGTAAGGCAAAATCCCCACCTCCTCCGAGTGCTAGCAGGTCATTTAAACACATGTAAAAGTACCGGTTTGCTCCTTCTCAAAACAAAAGATGGAAACAATTAGCTAGTGAGCATGATAACTCGTTATGGCCTTGTAATACTGCTTTTTTGGCTATGGTTTTGCAACAACAATAGAGGTTAAGAAATATTGACATTTAGTCATTTACTTAGAATCATTCTACAAAAGTAAAAGATTTACTGGATATCTGATAAATATATATTATAACCAATTGGTATGTTAGCTTAACAAGTACATTTATCACGAGGAATACTTCCCACGAGACCCCTGTAGGGAATAGATTGATATCCGTAAATGTAAGGGCGGGTTAAGGTTGTGTATTAGCACAAACAGGTAAAAGAATAACTGAAAAGAGAATGGGTTGGACGGGTTGAAAGTCATCCAAAGTCTATTTTTAAAACATACAACCTCCTAAACTGTTCTACTCAAAGAAGTGGATTATAAATGCAATAATATTGTTTTTGTAAACATAACTAACACATTAATTATTACAAAAAACTTTAAAATTAGACTAAAAATAGTTTTCGGCCAACCCAACCAACGGCGATTGTTTCACCTGTACTAAAAAATGACTTGAACCCCTTTTGACTCGTTTCCCAAACCCACCTGACCCGTCTATCTAGCCACCTCTAGATAAAAGTAAAGCTGCACATGACTCCTGAAAAGAGTGCCAAATGCTCCATTACAAACTGAATATACATGAAATAGCAGGTTGCTGCTCAGTCCTATAACAGCTTCTACATAATGATATACAATATTTATTCTTTATTGCATGTGGACATAAAATGCTTACCAGTTGGTCTAAACAGCCTTGGTGCACCATATAACATTGTGAAAACAAAGGTTTCATAAGTCCCCTGCGAACAGAGTTACTTTTTCAGTATTTGCATAAACTGTTAAAAGAAAGAACAGATACACAAAAAATTATAAATGTACGAGGCCACTACTATGATCTGCACCAGCTATAAGTATAAGTGTATAACAAGCCAGCTTACTTGATATTTCCTCTTGGGAGTAGGTGTCAACGGGCCATTTAGCAGCCCACCAAATACAGCACCTTGAGTATCACCAGTTACCTATGAGCAGTGTACAAATTCAATCACATACAGGAATACTATAAAAAAAACACTCTTCTCAAGCAATTAGAGGTTAGAATTTCGATCCATTTAATGGTTGATTTGGGTTATGTTTTATGTCTAATTAATAAAATATTTAAAGTGAAAAGTAAACGGATCAAGAGTAGCCTAAAGTGTATTACAACGCATACAACCTCCCAAGTCTCTTAATTCAACAACTAACTGACCAACTCTTATTGCATTAACATAGTTTTGTTAATCATATTTATTGCAATAATTATCTATAAAAAATATACAAAAAAGTGTGTGGGTCGACGGTCTGACCCATACTAAAAAATACTCGTTTTTGACCCGTTGCCCAACCAGCCCATTTTGTCACCCCTAATAGTAATTTAAAACACCACAAGTTTCTGCAGATGCATAAGCTTGTTGAAATTGTAAACGTAACCTTACCAGCAAACAAGGACCAGCAAGATCAGAGCTCTTCCTAATAAGTGTACGAAGTGATATGCCATGTCTCAACGTACTGCCCTTAATTTGAAAGAAAAAAGTAAATACATGTATGCATGTCAACATACAAATTTAAAAAGATTTCAAACTTCAGTTTGTAACCTTTTGGAGATATTACCTATACAACAAGATCCATCGGCAACCTTTCACTATATTAGGAAGTGAAGCCTGGAAAAACTGGTATAAATCTGGAGAAATGAAAGAAGAATCAATTGTGAGATCAATAAGAGCTCTCATGGTTGTATTTGGTTCGGTTGCATCTTCAAACACTTCAGAGCTACTGCTGGTGCTCCCTGCAGAACCCGCGTCTCCATTCTCTTCTCTAGCACTTGAAACTTCCCTTAAAGAGCTTCGTGACCCACTTTGTTCGTGTGGATCATCATCATCATCATCATCATCGTCCTCGTCATAGGTGTCTAGGGGAATGTGTTGCCATAAAACATATTTACTTTTCCATCTTGTTGGAAGCGATTGAACTGGATTAAGATGATGATCATGCTTGTCTGAACTGGATTCACTCGAAGAACGCATGAAAGTAAGTACTGATGAGAAATAACTGTCATCTTTCGTGTGCGACCTGGCCTACATATTAACATAACCATGTTACAAAACAAGCATTAGTTCAATAACACGTGATGTACCTTCAAATATATGTGCATATGAGAATTAATATTTCTATACTATATTTTCTTCTAAAAGATAGTTTCCATAGTTTCTATTATATGGTTACTCAAGCTCCGGAAAAGTGATAATGTATAGAGGCATCGTAGTCATTACAGCAGTACAAATGTGGTAGTATACAGTATACTAGTATCCTAGAAATCAATCTTGATTCAGAAAAACCCTAGACTACTTTGAAAGGAAACAAAATAAATCATTTTCTTATTACTCCATCATATATCTGCTGTTGAGTGGATTAACTAGGGCAGACTAACATGCAAAAATTTGTTCCTCTTCTCTACAGAAATTAAAATCCACAACCAAATATTATCAATCTCTTCTTCTTTTACATCCACTAATCCAATTAACAACACCAAAGGCTGAAAGGCATGATTATCTAACAGCTGATAAAACTAACCAATGGCTAAACTACATGGATCTAGTTTCTCAACCGAACAGCATATACACAGAATTTCAAATAAGAATAGGATATCAATATATCATTATATCATCAATCACAATCTCAAACACCGTAAAATTAAATATAATTAACAAAAAAATTCGATGAGATGAGCAGATCGCAGCTATCTAGTTACCGAATCTGAATCAAATAACGCATGCATGTTCTGGTATGAGGTTAGGAGATACGGAACGAAGAATGTACCTTATGAGGATGAGGAGATCCATTGGGAGGTGAAGGAGAATCAAAGAAGAGATTTGTTAGTTTGTCTGTGACTCTGTCTTTCCATGAATGCATTGCGGAAGAGAAGAGATCGAGATTGAGATTGTTGATGGTGATTTTGAAACCCTAGAATCGGAGAGAATGTAGGTGATGATGATTCGGGGAGAAAAGGAAAGAGATGCGTTTCGTCGGTGAACAGCGAAAGGAGACCACAGATATGCCAGCTATTAATTAATTAATATTTTATTATTATTAATAGAAAAGGCAAAAAGCCACATGTACTTTTTGATACATTTTTTTTATTGAGAAAGTTGTTTTTTTCTCGTATTAGAGTATAATCACCTCTTATAACACCATGGATAATTACTTTCGTAGGGGAGCTTGAAGCGGTGAGGTCACTCAATGAAGGCTAATTTTTTTTAACGACAACATCTAGATATTATAGAATAATTTGTTTCCCTGAGGCCAGGGGTGTCTCGGAGCCTAAGCTGGCATCGGCGGTCGCTTGGGGCCCGTTTTCGCGGGGGCCCAAATTTAAAAAAAAAAATTATGTGTATATACATAAATAACCTTTTTTGTTTATTGTTATTACAATTATCATCGATATTTAGAAAAAATTTATATTTAAGGGCCCATTTTTAGTACTCGTCTGGGGCACTCGAAATCTCGGAGACGTCCCTACCCGAGGCAACACCTAGAATATCCAGGACAACCCACACCAGAAGGAACCCCCAACTGGATAAACCCTCTGACCTAACCACATACCCATTTTTTGTTGTGCCCCGGATTCGAACCTAATACCTCCACTATGGAAAGTCTTGGGGCTACCATTACACCAAATGACTACCGGTCTATGAAGGCTAATTAGTGTGGTCTTGTGCTCAAGTTGTATGGTGTGATTTGTACATTCGTCGTTGGGGCTAAAGGCCATGACAAGTAACTGAATGTCTCTTAAAGCTACATTGGCGTCATCTGTGATTGACACAAAAAGTATATTGAATCTCATAAATTTGATATACAATGTTTTTCATTGATAATGATACGGTGAGTGTTGGTGATAAGAAGAATGATGTTGTATTTGAACTGATTTCGGAGAATGAGTGAGAGCCATCTTCACGGGCCATTGTGGTTCCGATTGTTGATGCATAAGGTGAAGAATAAATAGATTTCGATGTGGAATTTTGAGCAGAAACAAAGAAATTCTCCGCTAGTTAAAGGATGAACAAGATAAGAAAGGAAAGTTAAAGAATGTGTAGAAAAAGACTGTTTTTAGCTCGATAATCACATGAGTATGAGAAATTGGTGTGGGAGGAATGATGACACCAATTGGATAAATGGTGGTGCCTTTCAACCAATATATCCAATAACAATATCGTTGGTGATTTTCAATCAACTTCAATGCCGACGTATTTCCCGTCAAGATGGTGATATGGAGAATCAACTGGTGAATAATTATGTTGCTTATGGACCGAACAAGGTTTTTTGTTAGAATGAATAATGCATATAATAAGATGAAGGAACCAGAGTATAATGTCTCACGGTTTAAGAATAATTTGGGGTGGAGATGATCGTTTCAGGCTTCATATAGGATTCATGCGTGGAGCCGTCCAAGGTTTTAGTCGTATCCCAATCTCATAAGGATATAGTGTTGGATTTTATGGACCGACCCGATGGACAACGCAGCTGACCGAGCTTGACCCGTAAGAGTTACACATAGGGCAACGAACATTAAATCCACTTAACCTGCTTAACTGGTAATTACGAACTGTTAGCGAGACGGTATATTTTATATATATTCGTTAGACGCGAATTATTATTATACTAGTTTATAAATAATAATTGTATATATATTGTTTTAGTCTTTCATTAAAACAATTAAATGGGTTCGGGCTTTTGCATCTTGTATTGGACTATGGGCTCGGAAACAATTATTAGGGTTTATAATTATTATATAATTATAATCTTTTAATATGTTGTGGGAGAAAAAAAAAACAATTGGCAAAACAGCCGCAAGGGCTTTTTGGCTTTTGGTTTGTGATTTGTGATCGCCGGCCAATCATACTAACTAGTCCCGCCGCCGGTTCTCCAGCAGCCCAATCGCCGCCGCTTTTGCAAGTTTCGGCCAACCCTGGTGCATCCCGTTCTCTCGCTTTTGGTTCATGATCTAGCATTGGTTCATTGTATCTTAGGTGTCTCAACCAGTTACTCATTAACCACTGAGGTATAATTAATCTCATCAGTAGATTAATTGTTTTTTTTTGTGTTTGCGTGTTCATAACCAGATCCTGTTCGGTTTATCAGTGATGTTAAATATGTTATGATTTTATTTTTCGCTGCGTATTTATTAATTAACTGAATTAATTAATTTCTCTGTCAAAACCCGTTTTTACAAAAGTAAACTGATCACCACTGAATCCCAACATATAGTAATTATATCCCGTAACATGCGTAGTATCATGGGCGGACCCAATACACTGCTTTGCTAAAAACCCCGAGTTAAATTTTGGTTACACAAAACATTATTTTTCCTGTTCCTATATGTGAGAATCTATAGACAAGTGTTAGTTGGAAAATTAATGTATCATAGGGATAAAAAGGTCACAACGCCGATGATTGTTGGACGTTAAAGTAGTAAATAGAGGAAACAATGAGATCCGAGAAATTGTCTCGTCTGGTAAAGGATGTTAAGGAGAGATGGAAACCAATGGACATTAAAGAAAATATAAACAATTAGAAGGATGTAGCAATGATACGAATGAGGGGCTATGGAAAATAACTTTTTTCTTAGTAGGATTTTTAATAAGACAGTGTAACTAATCTAGTAGCATTAATTTTATTCTTCTAGATCTCGAAGTACCAATTCAACATCATCCTAAAGTATGTTGTTAATGTAGCTATATTTGATCAAGGGGAAGAAGTACAACATTGTCAAAATACGGGTTAGAAGTTGTAAAGATGGAGAAACCATCACTATTTAGACGCAAAATAGTTATATAACATAGTAAAACCCGTTGTCGGTTTTGTGGGTTCACTCAAGTACAAACATTGGCGGAACTAGAACTTTTTGACCGGAGGGTCTAAGGTACAAAACAACAAAAAACTACTGGTCGTAACTTATACATTCCTACCAATTAAAGTTTGGTCACAAAATAAGTTATTTTACATTTTAAGTATGGAAGATGAACTTGAAATCCAAACACCGGGACGAATATTCAGGTATGGGACCAGATACGAGAGTGGTTTTAAAAAAAATTCACGTGTATGAGATGTGTATGTCATTAGGTAAACATTTTACCCGAAACATACATACTTGTTTGCTCGAATCATACATGTAAACATTTTGTTTATATTTTTCTTCATCAATGGATAATAGAGTAAGCTACTAATCTATCGAATTTTTAGTTTTTATATTTATAATTACATGGGTAATACAATTATATAATATAAAGCAGTAAAAACGTGATTAGGAATCCTAGTGGGTAAATTTTAAGTAACTAAGGATTTCGAGCTCGGGTTCACACGGCATCTCGGCAACACCGCCACAACCTAAACGGCTTCACGGGTTCCATGCTCACGGGTTCATTTGATGGGTTCATGAGCCCGTGTGTTTTAAGCTTCAACCCTCAGTTCACGCGTTTAATCCTACTCGGCTTCAGTTCACGAGTTCAGGGTTTCCACCCCATGTGAAGGGGGTAGTTTTGGATAAAAATGACATGACAAATTTCTATTGGTTTAGGGCTAAAGTAGTTTAGGGTTGAAGGGGTTCCACCCCCTCCACCCTAACGAGTACATCTGATACTTGAGAGAAATACCTAATACACGATGGATAATGAGCAATCCTGTACCCGCTATGTATGGGACACGGTTTTACAAACAAGTATGGGAATGTGATTACCAATAATCATCATATTGTTGTAACCTTGGTTTTAAAAGGCGCCCCTAAAATCCTTCAATGGATGAGAAGGTCGAGCTACAATATAGACTATGTTGGCTTTCGCAAGGAAGCACCTCGAAAGTCCTACAATATATGGTTGTTGCCTCATTCGAACTCCATCCCATATCCTACGTGATGCTGAAGCAGTCGAAGGCGAGCGGTGTGTAGAGGCAAGCGCCTCATAGCGCCTTGCCGGAAGCGTGACTATGGATGAAGGCACGGTATTCTTCTATAGTGGCCCAAATCTTGTAGAGTGCTTTAGGGCAGCCGGAGGTAGGTGGTTCAAGACTTCAAGTGATATGATTTGATACTAAGTATTAGATGAGTAAGAGATCTTGCTGTAAAATCACCATGAAGTAAGAAATAACGTGACAAAACATACAAATTTGAGAATAGAAAAGAGGGAATTATGGTTTAAAATGGTAGTGTTGAGATATAAAGGCATTTATTTGTTTTAGAAAGTATTAAATGGTTGATTTTAGATGTCTGGTCATATTACAGACAACATTAAATCCGTTTTAGGTGATTGGCAACATCAAATCCAATTTTAATTAATTTTTAAATTATTTTCTGATCGACTATACTATGTACATATAAAGTAGGAAAGTATAAAAGTGTATATCCAATACTTCTTGAAACAATAAGATATATAATAACTATAAAAGGGAAAAAAACTAACATATTTACTAAGTAATCATTTTAGACGCATGTCTTTTTTTTCTATATATTTTTTTAGACGCATGTCATTACTCATTTTCGTCGTTTTATTTTTAAAAGGATATGCTAGGTTTGTGATTTATGTGTAACCGATTAAATAAATAAAATTATAAAAACAAAATCATACTAACGTTAGTTATTATTAATTTTAGAAAGACATTAGAAAAATAAAAAAAAGATGTTCAGTATATAATTAATTTGAAATTTGAAGTAGAAAACTATAATAACTACATAATTATTAATTTATATTTATTATTTTAAATATGATATATAAGACCGTTTTCTGATCATGTGATTTTCTCTCTTTCATTACATACAACTACATCCTTACACTACGTGTAATTGTTTATATAATTCTCATAATAATCTCATTAAAATTTGCTCTTTGTTTAACACATCTAAATTTAAAGGTGACAATTTATGACACCAACACATTGCAAAATAATCAGGTTTTGAATTGACTAATTTAACTCGTTTTATTAATCAGGCTAACTCGAACATGACCCGTCTAACAAACGAGTTAGCCTGAACATGTCCCGTTTAATACATGAGTTAACCTTTTAACTCGTTTAAGGGTTTTCTAAAAACGTTCATATTTAGATTTTCGTGGGAGTAATTTTATTTTTCTCTCAAAATTCCAATTTTTAAACGTGAAATTAATTTCCCATCCTGAAATCTTTATCCGCTCTTAATTTTCAACAACTTTATTCATTACTCCTAACTACCTGTTGCCCAATCATATCAATTCTCTTCCTCTAATCTTGAATTAAATATAGTATATCAAGTTTGTTAATTCGTTATGCGAGATAACGAAACAAAAACAATTAAAAGACGCATCAATTATAAAAGTTAACCATTTATTTGAGCTAGAGAACTGTCACACCCCAACCGACGGCGGATTATACGTCGGGGCGGACGCGGTTGTTCAATAGCACAAGGTTGACTATTAAAGTTTCAATATTTCATTAATAATAGATTCAAAGGTTCAATACAAGGAAATAACAAGTATACAACATTTATTTAATAAGTAGTCTAGGTCCAAAGCGTCCTATGTGATCACAAACAAGTCTCATGATGTAGAACCTGAAACATGTGAAAGAATCTGTCAACTACAAAATAGTTGGTGAGATACAAAGGTTTTGACACAGTTTAACAAGTATTTGAGAAGAATTACAATTCACTATGATATATGCATTCTATAATGTAAGTATGAGAAAACAAGTATCTTAAACATTGTGCACATTCAATCCTCAACCAAGTTTAGGCATAACCCGCAAGTTACCCTTATAAGTCTCAAGTCTCAAAGTTTTGGTTTAGTAACAAACACCAAGGGCTCCCCCCGAAGGGTCAATCAATCAAGGTGGATTGGTCAAATACAATAGATCTATCATTGTTACCATAGGCTTGATCAAAGTTAATGAATATGCTAGTTTTAAGTTTAATCTAAGCATACAAGTCTCAAGTTTAACATAAGAATAAGCATCTAGTCATAGTTTGTACAAGAATTGTATAAGTTTGAAGTTTGAACATGTTTCACCCCAAAAGAATGTGAATGAAAAAGGGGCTAAGTATACTCACTTGGATCGATGAAGAGTATCCGACCCGGATAAGTATTTGCAAGACTTGGAGGGAGAATATCCTCACAATAAGCCTAGGAATACAAGTCTAAAGATTTAAGTTTGCTTCTGCAAGTCTAAGGTAAAAGATCTAGGATTCGAGATTGACTAGGGTTCCAAATGGACGGCGGGAAAGTTTGTGTTTATGAAGTTTAAATCAAAGTTTAACCCAAGTTTATAATAAAGGTTGTGAATGAATGTCACAAGACTTGAATATCAAAGTTTCATAAGTTTGTAGTTTAGAATAATCATTAATTAAAATAATTATTTAGAAGTCTTATAATTACTCTAGTTAAGTAAAATAATCCAAATAGTTTTCTAAGTATTCGTAAATGAAGTTGAAGTATTTGTTAAATATTTATCTAATTAATATAAATCATTTAAGATTTATCAAAGCATTTAAGTATTATTTATTATCTTATAGTTTCAATAAGATAACATATATATTTTTAAGTCATAAGTTTCAAGGTTTACAAATTTATAAAGTTTTATAAGTTTATAAATAATTAAATAAATAAATAAAGTATGAATGGTAAGTTTATAAGTATAAGTATTAAATTTAAAGTTTATGTTTTAAAAGTATAAATGTTTTAAAGTCTTTATAAAGTTTATAAGTTTAAAATAGATAAGTATATTTATTTTCTCCTTGTTTTAAATTTGTAAAAACAAATGGATCTTTTGTTTATGTGAAATGTAAAATTTATTAGTTTAAAGTTTTGAACAAGTTTATTATATATATAGAAAGAATAAGGAATTTAGTTTTTGAAGTTTATAAAAACGATTCCTATTGGATGTCCAAGTTTTATAACTTTTGGAAGTATTCTTTTAAATGTTTAAAACTATTTTTAATAAATTTATTATCATAAGTTTTAATTAAATAAAACATTTCCAGAAGGTAAAAGTGTAATTAAAAATCGTTTTTAGGTTTATATAAGTGTAACAGATTTTATAAAAGTTACTAGAAATTTCTAAACTGCATAAAAAGGCTACAAAAAAATCGAAAGGGGCAAAACCGGGTCCCCTAGACTCGAACTCGGGTCTGGGACCGGGTCACCAACACACAAACACACCCAAACCATCCCGCCTACGGGTCTCGGTGATGTGTTTATGTGGAAAAACAAAAAGATAAACACCTGCTCAAATTGATCCCAATCTCATTACGAACCCTAGAACTAGATTCCCGAAATACGAATCGGATTGCCCTCTGTTTATGAAATTAAACAGAGGGCTTTTGATCCTCGTACGAAAACGATTAAGATGTATACAAGGATTACCTGAAACGGTGGCGAGTCGAGCGAGAACGAGATGGATCTTGGGTCGGCTGTGACGGGAACCAAATCGCGAAATGCAGGTGATGGTCGACTGAATTGAGAGTTTAGGGAGTATGAGGATGATGTCGTTGAGGTGTATGGGTTAGTATTTATAGATAATTTCGACGATTAATGCCGAAACAGTTGGGGAGAGGGTGGTTGAACGGAAACGAGTTTGAATTCGAAATACGCGGGCTTAGCATTGAATTCGAGCATTGGAACTCGTCGGGCTTTGGTCGCACGCGTGAAAGGAACCCGAGGTTCATCGAATTTGGACGGGAAACGCGTTTTCGAGGAAAAGGCGAGTGAAACCGGTTTCAGCGGGTTTCGAACTCGCGATCGGTATCTGTTTCCTAGGTTTGGTCCTATGGCAGAACAGGTCCTTGGGGTTTCCAATTGTTTCATTTTGTGTTAAAAGTTAAATTCTTAGTTTAAACAGGTTTCAGAAAATGACAGTTTTGGTCCCCGAATTTTTGTAAAATAATTATGTTTTATTTTTATAAAAGCTAAGTAAGTTTTATAAGTTTTTATTTCCCTTATTATTTTATGAAATAATTTCTAGGATTTGAAAGCTTAAATGTTTTTAGAAATAAGTTTACAAATTTTTATATAATTATAAACTTATATATTTTTAGAATTTTAATAATATCTTATTTAAAAAAAATAAACATACGTATATATATATTTATATATATATACCTATAAGAAGGTTTTCCTTAAATCCATAGAAAAAATACTATTTAAGGAAATAAGAATTAAGATTTGAAATAATACGGTAAGCGTTTAGAGAAAAAGTATAACGAAGAAAATCCGGGACATTACAAGAACTAGGCGTCTAAATCGTTAACAAGTCACTATGTATCTAGTATTACTTATATTCTCGCAAATGCACATTAGACGAGTTGATCTGAAACACGAGTACATGACCAAACAAGACATGGTTTTAAGCATGTCCCACGTGACATAATATGAATAAGTACATGGGTTGTATTCAGGTTAAATAATTCAACACGAAATCTAATTACCCATCAACCTGACACGACTAAGAGACTGTTTGGTTCATTAAGAGCTTTTAATGGTTAAACATTGTTTTTGAGCTGAACCATTAAAAGACTAACAAAATCTGAAACAAACACCTTCTACCTCTGATTCAGAGACGTTAAGAGGCTATCAAACAACGGTAAGAGACCTAAGCTTAATGACATATATCACACGTGACTTCAATTGTTTATTCCGGTTAATGCATCCCGTAGCGCACGTGACCTCAATATATGACGATATGACGCGCCAACGCCTAAATATTTGTGTCGCCTAAACAAAGCCGCAACGACACACTCTACTACACACACAAAACCCTTGGCTATCATCTCCTCAGCTGAGATTTATCAGGTTTAAATCTCTCAATAATCTTATATAATCATTTCATCTTTGCTGATGCTGTATTCCTAATCGAAGTTTTTTGCTAATTTTGTTTTCAGATCTTCAGCAGCATTGCAGATCTAGGGTTTTATTAGGGTTTCTGCTCCGATGGCAACACCGTCTCACTTACCTGTCACTGCTGTTCAGGTATGCATCCTACTTTTCGTGTATCGGTGTGTATTCACAGATTGATGTTTATTAGGGTTTTGGTGTTCATAGGTGGGAACGTACTTCGTCGGCCATTATTACCAGGTGTTGCAGACGCAACCTGATTTCGTTCACCAGTTTTACAGTGATAGGAGCACGTTGCTTCGTGTTGATGGCCATAGCAGAGAGACCGCCACCTCAATGCTGGTAATTTCTCGATTGTGTATGCACATAAGCTTAGAAATTGATTAGTTTTTTTGCCTGTTGTTAGCATTCATTGACCATTGGTTACACTACAAGTGTACAACCTGATTATCTTTTGTTTTGATTATTGATTATAAGGTTTGAGGTTGTATTCAACTATTCATGAGTTTTATGATGAGTGTTGCATTGCATCCGGATGCGAATGTGCTGCAAATCTGCAAATATTGTAAACAGTAATTGTTTTCATGTGGTACAGGATGGGATTTATATTTTGTTTGTGCCCTTATGGTTCTTTATTATATGTATTGCAGCAAATCCATGCACTTATCATGTCTCTCAATTACACTGGAATAGAAATCAAGTCGGTGCACGCGCTCGAATCATGGGATAGTGGTGTTCTTGTATTGGTTTCAGGTTCTGTGCATGTAAAAGATTTCAGTATCAAGAGGATATTTGTGCAGACGTTTTTCCTTGCGCCTCAGGAGAAAGGATATTTTGTACTAAATGATATCTTTCACTTCATTGATGACCAACCAATTCATCATCATCATCCGATTGCCTATTTGACCCAGAATGATCTGGTATCCAAATTGAATGCATCGACTGCACTTCGGGAACAAGGTATTGTGGTTTATTGCGTTGCAGTATCTTGCACTATTAACTGGGCATTCCCTTTTAGGGAAAGAAATTTATATAAGTTATGAACTAATATAATTTATTCAGCACCAAGCTACATGTCAGGTGCTGATATTCATGCCAGGGAATTTGTGCCGCCTGCCACAGTTGTAGAAAATGGCACGGCGAACAATTACAGTTTCCAAGAGCAACAGCTGCAAGCCCCTGGGGCTGAAAGTATTCTTGAAGACAGTTATGCTGTGCAGACAAATGGTTCAGTCCAAAATTCAGTGAAAGCCCCACAAGACCGTATGACTCCTGTTGAGGAAGTTGTTGGAGAGCCCCAAAAGCATACTTATGCTTCCATTGTATGTATTTCATTTTTAAATCAGCTATAATTAATGCATTTCTGCACATGTAGTTGTCCATAAACTTACTTTTCACCATTATTGTTTCTGGAAGTTGCAGGTTTCCAAGGGGCATTCTGCACCATCTGCACCTAGAGAACATTCTTTCACAAAGAGTACATCCCTTTCAGAGTTGAACCATGTGTCTGAGTTCAATGCACAGCAGTCTGCTGCAACTCCAACTGACGCGGTGGAGGATCCGTCTGTTGTAGACGATGAAGGTACTTTTTGTTATATTTTTTTTATCTCTGCTCTTAGTGGGGTGCCGAATGTGTTTTGAATTTATCTGAATTAGGGGTCAAATAATCAATTTTTGATAATCTATTTTATGCTGAAACAATTAATTCAGTGATTGACTCATAGCTTAGGCGTTTTTTTTCTCACAATATACACATGGCTTAAGCAATTAATTTACTAATAACTACAACTTCAAATTTCAAAAATCACCAAACACGATCTTCTAGAGTAAGTTTTGTTCCAGCTGATATTCTGACTATAATTTTTCAATATCACATAGTTACTTCCAAGGCACACATTCAAACACCAACTTGGTCAGTTTTGATGGATTTTTAGCTATATTAACACTTGATCACTGTGATTTTGTAATATATGCGATTCTTGGCGTATTTGCATATGTATCTTTATGTAGAGTTGTAATGCATCTGGCCCCTTCTTTCTTAGAATACAAAAGTACTGCATTCAAAAGTACCTGCATTTTCATTCAGTTTGCTTATTAATTACTTGTATATTGACTTCATTAGCTGAGGTGAAGTCTGTTTATGTGAAAAACGTGCCATCCACCGCAACTGTTTCTGATATTGAGGACGAGTTTAAGAAGTTTGGTAAGATCAGGCAAGATGGTGTTGCAATCAGAACCCGAAAGGTTAGTTCTTTTGATATCTTGAATGATAACCTGCCTTTCTAGCCATAAAAGACTAATGATGAGTAATATATCTCAACTCAGGATCTAGATGTGTGCTATGCATTTGTTGAGTTTGAAGACATCACTGGTGTTAACAATGCAATCAAGGTTTGACCTAGTATATTTTAAATCTAGTAACTGAGCTATGCAATATGGTGTACTACAACTGTGTTATTGAAAAATGAATTATTTATACATAAGAGTTGCCGTTGGTTTGTATTTAATAAATTCCGTACTTGATATTGTTTGACAAATTACCATCAATTGTGTAGGCATCTACTGTTGAGATTGGTGGGCAGCAGGTCAGCATTGAAGGAAGGCGAGCAAATAGAACCAATATATATCGAGGTGGAAGTATGTGTCTATACTGTCATTATTAATAATGACTATTTTATGAGCTACTTTTTTTCATTTTTAATAGATTATTTCATTAAAATAGCTTATTCCTTTGTGTCAGTATGCTAACCATCTTATATCTAATCTTCAGTTTATATGTTGGTTGGGTAAGTGAAAATTTGAGGCGTGGGTCAAATGGGTTGGGCGAATTGGAGTCTTCTTTTCAATGCATACAACCTCCTAAATTATTTTTATTAAAATCTTTAAATTACTCTGATAATGATTATGTTTTGGGGTCAACCCTGTTTGACCTGATTTAGCTTTTACTAAACTGACCCCTTTTTAAAACATGAACCCTTTTAAAGTGCGTGTAATTGACATAGGAGGAGGAAGAGGAAGAGGCAGGGGCGGGTATCAAATGGATGGGAATGGAAGAGGAGGGCGTTTTGGAGGCAGAAGCTATAACAACCGAGGAAATGGCCACGACCATGGCCATGATGGCAATGGGTACACCAGACCAAGAGGCAATGGCTACAACCGTCGTCAAGACCACCGGACCCATTCCAACTCACACCAGGCTTCTAAAAACGGTCACATATCATCTGATTAAACAACCATCGTACCACCACCTTTGGGTTATTATGTTTGTACTGGTTCATTATATAGTCTTGGAAGAAAAGCAACATGATGTAGTGAGGCTTTTTTTAATTTTAAAGTTTGGTTGTGCTGGGTATCTGCATCCCGATATATTTACTTTGGGGTGCGATTCTCAGTTAAAATTTTTGACCTACAGGAATAATATTCAAATACCAGACGATGATTTATGCAGTTTAGTTTACTTTACCCTTGGTTTATTTCTTAAATACTGTTAAATGTTCATCTGAATTGTGAATGTTATATTCAATATAAGAAAACACAGGGTATAAACTATAAAGCGAGCATCAATCCATAACGGCTAAACTTATATAGAAATGGTGGTCATGGTTTTTCCGTGTGTTGGTCTTCATCATCTGATTCCCAGAGAAACTTGGCATATGCAGCAAGAACATGACTGAAAAACATAAAATGATAATCGATAAGATACAACGTTAACACGGGCTAGGTAATAAGTTAAAGAAGGTTTGGTTCAAAACGGGTCAGGCTATGTTGGGCTGTGATGACCCATAAACATTTCTTTTTGTTCTCCCGTAATGATAAGAATCGGGTTTTATACATTTTGACGGCTTTTAATGTTCTATTTTGAACAATTTTTTTTTAAACTTAACCCATTTGACCCGTTAAGCAAAAATGCTCCATAAATAGACCCATTGACAATGGGTCATGTTAGGTTGAATTGTGATGACCCATACACATTTTGTCTACTCTTTTTGTGATTACGTTATTTTAAACAATTTATTTTTAAATTTAACCCATTTGACCTGTTAAAAAACAAAATGTAGCACAAATAGACCTGTTGAAAATGGGTTGGGTTGTGATGACCCATAAACATTTTTTCTGCCGTCTTTTTTGTGATTATAAGAATCAAGGTTTTATTTTATTTTTTAAATTTAACCCATTTGACCCCTGGGTCTTTCTGGGTGCAACTTCTCTACCCTATAGGATAGAGGTAAGGTTTGCTCTCATCTCACCTTCTCCCGACCCTACTCTTTGAGTGGGATTTTGCTAGATATGTTTATTTGTTTAACCCGTTAAAAACAAAATGTAGCACAAATAGACCCGTTTACAGTTTACCTATCAGTTGGAGCCGCTTGAAGGGCTTGCTCAAAGTAACCAGATGCTTTGTCCTTATCATGATGAAGTTCCCATACCAATTGAGCGCATTGCGAAGCCCCTTCACTGTCTCCAGGATCCGCTTGTAATGCGCGCAGGTAATACTCTTCGGCTCCTTCAAGGTCTCCCTTGGTCTGTCAAACCATGGACCAAACATACACTAATAAATTTATAAAAATCTGACTTTTTTTTATAAATTTACTCCTATTTATCAGATTATGCAAAGATTATAACCTGTTGAAGAAATCGGGCATGGTTTCTAAGAACCAATGGGTCACAACAATTTTCATCAACCTCCAAAGATTCCTTGAATTTATTGCATATAAAGTGTCAAATCATCATTCAAACAAGAACCCTAATATCTGTTCAACAAAATGTTCAATCCATGTAAGTACCTCAACCGGTGAAGTTTCATCGTCCTTGTCATCATTGTCATCTATTTCCCACATGAAGCTTGCATATGCTGCACGAATGTAACTGCAAACAACCCATCCCCACCCGACCCGACCCGTTTAACTTCAAATCGATATGAATATAGTCGATTTGCATTATGTTTTATCTAAAGCATATATGTATTCTTAATGCAGTATACGATTTCCTTTATAAAAAAGAATAATGCATTGTGGGTCAACCCATCCTGACCCGACCCGTGTTAAAAAAAACTTGTTTTGACTCGTTATCCAACCCCTGTAACGCAGTCCATTTTGCACGAAACTACTCACGGATCTTCAGGGGCAGCAAGAACAGCCGCCTCAAAATAACCCAAGGCTCTATTTTGATCACGATGAAGCTCCCATACCAACTTAGCATATTGCATCAGAGTTTCACCATCTTTCGGATCCGCCTGTGTAGCCCGAAAGTAGTATTCTTCAGCCCTGTGAAGATCTCCGCTCGACTGTCACGCGAATGAAGTTTAAATGCCATAAATTACTTGAGATGAAGTTGTAGTAAAATGACTCCAAAAATGCTTATATGCTTCTTTTATATGTACTTCTTTACACTTTTAAACTAACATGGCTTGAAATAGGGATGTGGATTAAAATTGATTATAGTTAGCATTCCATATACGAAAGGGGCTTTGTCCTTGCGGTACCCCGGTGACTTCCAAATGGAAGGTCGCCAGTTCGAATCCAGGCCACAGTAAAAAAAGGGTTAGTGGCCAGGTCAGGGGGTTTACCCAGTTGGAGGGTTCCTCCTAGGTTGGGCTGCCCTTGATGTTTTAGGTGTTGCCCGGGGAAACCCAATTATCCTACGATATCTAGGTGTTGCCGTTCAAAAAAAAAGTTAGCATTCCATATGGTATATGCCTATAAATTTTTTTTTTCTGATTTTGTAGGGTCAAAATAATCATATTTGGAGAAGCAAAAGAACTTCTCATCGAACGGTTCACGAAATGTTCGCCGAACGTTGGGTTCATTTACAGCCATACCTGCGACTAATAAAAAATTATTACCTGCAAAAGATGAGCATATTTCTTCAAGATCACAGGGTTTGAAGGATCTTCATCCACCATCTTCTTATAATCATCTTCTTTTCCTACAACACCCAAATTCTCAAATTCACTCAAATCCTTTGCAAAAGTGAACTCATCACTACCTTCTTTAACCTTCAAATCCACTTTCTCAATATTTATCAAACCCTCTTCATCAGCATAAACAGAGAAAGACGGCTCCGTATGCAACATTACTATTAAAATTCAAAATAAATCAGTAATGGAGTTTGTGTTTTTGAGAAAAAAGATTTATGTTATATAATATATATGGTGGTGTTGAATTGAATGAATGTGTGGTGGGAGATTGCCGTTGAAGGCTTCTCAGAACTCATCTTTGATTATTTTCTAAGTAATTTTTTATTTCCAAGATAATAAAGAAATAGGGAAGATCCAGAAAAAAAGCTACAAATTACGAGTACTTCATCAATTTTCTGTTTTAAGTTATTTAATTAAAAAAAACATAAGAATTAATGACTAGTTTTGCTTCAAGTTTAATTGTTAAAATATTCTAATTTTATTATATATTTAGAGTATTTATTCATATTTTATTAATAAAAAGTAACTAGTATTAAAACCTGGGCGTTGCGACGCGTTAAAACGCAAAAGAAATTAATATTTTCACAATAAAATTTATATCAAAACATAAAACACTATTGTAGAAAAGAATAACCACGACGGTAAAAAACAAAAAAGCATGAAAAAAATTACCAAAAAAGTAAAAAAAAAAAAAAAAAACTGCCCACGTGCGCTGCGGCGAGTTAAACCGTGCGCGGGCACGTCAAATTGCGGAAAAATTTAACGTCCTCCAAAGTTTATAAAATAAAACCAAAACCTTTATGTAAACTCACCCCGCGTGAGAATAGCGTATAAGAGAAGTCCAAAAATAAATCTAAGAAATTAAATAAAAAAGAAAGTTAGAATAAAGTTAAAAAAACATTTATACTTGTACGTTTGTGTTTCGATAACTTGTACATTATCATGCATAACTCGGTTTTAAACAAAATTTATATCGAAACGTAGATAAAAAGAAGCATGTCGCAACGGTACTTTCAAAATTTTTTAAAATATCATATTTTAAAAGTTATAAGAGAGAAAAAAAACCAAAACAATGTGAATGCGACATGTGGCATAAGCTGATTGGGTAGAAAAAAGAAAAAAAACACAAAGTAGAAAATTGATAGCGTGGAGAATCTCACGCCAAAACCCACTCTCTCCCGCAGTTTAATTAGTTAAGCACCTTAATTGATTTTTGGGTAATAATTTGTATTTATTAACTTTTAAAAAAAATCTAAATACATAGACAGTATTATTTTTTTTCTTAACATCCCGGAATAAATTTTAATGAAAACGTAGTTTTTTCGAAAAAAGTATTTTTTTGGTCTCGTAAACGACTTTGAAACGTGTTTGGACCGGTAAATTTGGTGAAATATATTTACGTATTTCGACTGCCCGACAACAATGAATACTCAAAATATAATATCTTTTTTATTTTACGTCTATCTTTTTTTTAATTATTAATTAATGTTTTTAATTATTTTTAGTTGGTAATCTTTTATGTAGTATTGCTTTTAGTTTTTATATTTATATATTTTTTTAATATTTATCCTTTTAACATAGTTATTTTTAATATTTTATTTAGAAAAGTAGGAAAGTAAGGAATAAAGTATTTCTTTGATAGAGTGGAGGGAAGACGGGAGTATAGTGAAATGGAGTGATGTGCCGCTGACATGACACAGAGTTGAGGGATGCAGGGAGTAGAGTACACCTCTAGCCTAAGTATTTGTATTTATAAAAAAATGAACAGTGATTTATGTAAGGGGCACCGCATTGCCAATTGTGAGTATATATAATTTTGTTTAAAGAGGACCGACCTGACTGATGGATCGATTAAACTAAGTGACGACTGAACAAGTGATAGTCACTTTAGTAGGTGAAACATTTTTGAGTAAAATTTCCTTTTACGATAGATTATAAAATTTAAACTACGAAAATTACGTTTTTTTTAACGCAAACCTATCTTATTCTACCATACTCCTAAATTACTCCACACACATCATTTGTGGGGATTGAACCGGTGACCAAATCACCAAAGGCCAAAGCCTTACCACTGGGTCACCACTCCCGGTGGCACGAAAATTACGTGATGGAGTGTTTGTCAACAAATCTATAAAGATGCTAATGTTGTATTTCTTCATTTTGTCTATGGAGGCCTTAAATATGTTTATGGTGAGGGCGATAAAATTGGGTTTATTGCAGGGGATCACTTTGCCTAACAGCGGGCCGTGTGTATCTCACTTGTGCAACGCATATGACGTAATTTTCTTAGGGCCCTGGTCTGAAAGAAATGTGACCAACCTGAATCGCCTCCTTAGGTGTTTTCATTTGGTGACGGGGCTCAAAATTAATCTACAGAAGAGTAGTCTATCTGGGGTGGGAGTGGACGACCAGGAGGTGGTTAGATTGGCTAAAACTCTTCACTGCGACGTGGGGACTTTCCCATTCACCTATCTTGGGCTTCCTATCGGTGTAAATATGAAGAGGGTGAAATATTGGAAGTCGGTTGTCGACAGATTTAATAAGAGACTTTCGGCTTGGAAGGCTAAAACGTTGTCGTTCGCTGGTCGGATGACCCTATCTAAGGCGGTGCTTGGCAGCCTTCCGTCCTATTTTCTATCCTTATTTAAAGCCCCGGGTATAGTATTTGGGGATTAGGAGGTCGTTTATTTGGGGAAAATCGGGCACGGGTAATAAAATCCGGTGGGTTGCGTGGGATAGAATTATTAAGCCGAAGAAGAGTGGTGGTCTGGTGTTGGGTGGCATTAATGAATTTAATAATGCTATGTTAGCTAAGTGGTGGTGGAGGTGTAGAGATTACCCAAATCAGCTGTGGGTTCGGGTTATCGGGGCCATTCATAAGTCGTCTAAAATGAACTCCTTGGTGCCGAGGAAGAAGGCTATCCCGGGAGTGTGGAAGGACATTGCGACTATTGAGGGAGATTTTGAGAAAAAGGGGGGGGGGTGTATTAAGGATAGACTTAAAGTGGGGTCGGGAATGGGAAGAACACCCTATTTTGGCAGGACTCTTGGACGAGACTCGGGCCGCTAAAGGAGGAGTTCCCTCACGTTTTTAGTCTGGCCAAAAACAAAGATGCCAGAGTGGCGGCCTGTTATGAGCCCCTTGGGTCGCTGATTATTTGGAGATGGCCTTGGAAGAAAACCCCTTCTTCGGTTCCAGACTGCTCCCAAGTGGCTGCCATCATGAGCCTCCTTAGTGAAGTGAGATTGTCGAGGGAAAAAGGATAGATGGTTATGGAGTAATGATGTTGGGTCTGATTTTTCGGTTAAAAGCATTAGGGAGGAGCTTTGGGGTTCGGGAGGAGGAGCGGCTAGCGGTCCCGTTTTCAGGTGGAATAATTGGGCTACTTTGAAGTCCAATTACCTGGCCTGGTTCGCAAGTTTTGGGAGGACAGCTTCGAAAGTGGGGCTGGCTGATAAGGGGGTCGGTTGGGATAATGTTCTTTGCAGCAGATGTGGGTATGCTCCGGAAACAACGGATCATATTTTTGCCAATTGCCTTGTCTCGCGGTGTGTCTGATGGAATGTGTTTGTGTGGCTCAAGTTTAGGTTTCCTCCGCAGATGAACTCTTTGTATGATGTTCTCTCCTTTCTTTATGATCAAACGAGGTCTAAGAAATGGAAGAAGATGGTTATTATGGTGGCTATGGCTACGGTTTGGAGGATCTGGTTTAACCGGAACGAAAAGGAATTTAATGGGGTTAACTTCCCCATCCTGAAGATAGTTGAGATGAACAAAGAGGACTCGTTCATGTGGCTTAAAAATAGGTCTAATTGACATTCCCTTGTTTGGGAGAATTGGATTGCTTTTGATATCTCTAAGTTCTTGTAATCGGGTCTGTAGTTTGCCCAGCTTTTTGCTGGGTCCTTTATATATATATTGTTGCTGCACCGAATACCAGAGTCCAATCCTTGAGATCCTGCTAAGAAGAACAAATTGTTAGGCTCACTGCAGGGGAGGGTCCCTTGCGATCCACCTCCGGCGTGAGAATCAGGTAAAAGAGTATTTGAGAAATAAGAGCAGGGAGTGCGAGGGTAGTATATTGCAAGAATAATTGGGAGTGAATGAATACATACCTACTGGTGATCTCTTATTTATAGTGTGATTCATTGGGGCAATAAAAGTGATTCTTGAAAGATCCTTACCTTCCTTTTCAGGCCTTCCTGAGCTCCTTTAACCAAGAGACAGTTCCCCGGTATTATAAGGGACACCAAAAATGGTGTAACTACTGGACTTCTACCTTTCCCAGTACCTGCTTCGCCGAACCCTACCTTAGGGTTTGACCCGCTTTGTCCTTGAATTGCAAAGTGAAAAGGTTACTGTTCTGGCTCTGAGTCTCCTGCCATTTTCTCATTCAGATGATATTGGGAAGTGTTGCGCCGTCTGGAGACTTCAGGGGTTCACTTCCCAATCTGGCACTGTTCACTTGTGTAGTCTTGTCAATTCAGGTCTTCTTCAATTATCCAATGGTCTCTTGACTTATCCTTAGCTTGGCCTTCTTATGTTCGCTCTTTTGCTTTGCCTTCGCAACTGGTGGTGTCCTTACGTGGTTAGCTTCCTAAAGCTACCCCTGTCATCATATATATATATAAAGTTGTTGCTGTTCAAAAAATATATATATATAAATTAAAAAAGTATTTAAATATTTTAAAACTAATTATAACGCCATAATTCACTTCATGTGTGTGACTTTGATTTCATACCGCTGCTGCCCACCGGCACTAGTTTGGATAAAAGTTCAAATGTTCAACCACAAATGAAACCTATAAGGCTATAATGCATGCTAAATTGCTAACATTTTGATTATTGACCCACAGCTTGGGCTAACTAATATTTTTATATTTTTTTAACTTATTAAATTATAAACAATAAATATTCATATTTGTAAAATTTATAAACTATCATAAATTTTAAATAGTCAAATTTCCCCAATTATTTCAAATTTTTAAAATTTCTTTTCCTTATTTTAAAACTCAAACAGCTATATTACCCAACTCTTTTTTAATTTTAAATACCAGCACCTTTTTTAACTTTTCTTCACACCTTAAACTTTTTTTTCTTTTAATCTTCCTCTCATTTCTTACAATCATGAACCCGAACCTAAACACGTTCACGAATCTACTAAGGGGGTGTTTGGGATTACTTTTCAAAACAACTTATTGACCTATCACCTTTTGGAATAAGGTAATAAGTTATAAGTTTGTTTGGACAATTCAAAATAAGATGGAAAATGTGAGATGAATAAGTTAAAATCCATCTTACTTTTGGAAAAGTCAAAAGTAGCTTCAAAAAGTAATCCCAAACACAGGCACTCCCGATGAGAACCCAAACCCACACTTCATGTTGTTTCCAAACTTCAGATATCTGAAATATCCATAATTCCAAAGTTAGGATATTCCAGTTATCTACAATTTTCACAATTCTAGGGTTAACCATTTATCCAATTAAACCCCTGACACTCAAAACCCATTTACCAAATCTTTATCATCTCCACTGTTCGATATAGTATGTCTGATCGTCAGTTAAGTCAACGTTACTATCGAGGTACGATCCAAAGAGTTACACTTTGGGCAACGAGTAATTAATAATATTTAGTCGTAAATATTATAATTCACAAAACACGGTTTTATTAAATGGCGAATAAATATTTAATGAAATATTTATCGATTTATTCAGTGATTAAATACAGAGGAATAGATGTTTAAGTGTTAAACATTAAATTATTAAGTTTTACTAATTATTTGTAATTAGTAAACTCTAAAGATTAAAAGTGAATAACAGTTAATTGCTAGAGAATTAACAGTTAATACCATAGGGGTGCAGTTTGTATTTATGACATCTATAAATATAACCTTAACTGAAAACCTAATCCGAATTCCTGCCTCCACCAGTTTCTACGCAATCAAGGAGACCAACCCCTCCCCTGCGCCACCGCAGGCTATCGCAAGCAATCGTCGTTCGCCGGACACCCTCCACGCCGACCGCCGCCTTGTCGCTGTCACCGGGTTTGCGTAAACCGTGAGACGGTTTCCGTTGTGTTGCGGGTTCGTGAACTGTCACTAGCGAGACGCTCGTTGAACTAAGATGTTCATCTTTCGGTTAATCGTCTTAGGTATAATTATTTACCCGCTATGGTTGGTTTAATTTTATTGTTTATACGCGTGTAATCGGATCACTGGCGGGATCCCGGTTTAGAACCGTTAACTTGTACAACTACTTCCGCTCATTAAATCCGATTTATTTATTTAATAAGATTAAACTAATTTGTTTTAAAAGTTAAAACTGATACAAGGATTCCCAACATCCACCACCCTCCAAATATTCACTGTAAATCCAGACACACCCGAGTTTCATACCAGCCTTAATAAAATAAAGAGTAAACTGCCATTTTCGTCCCTGTGGTTTGGTCAAAATTGCCACTTTCATCCAATAGTTTGTTTTTTTGTATCTGGGTCCTCATGGTTTTAAAATATTGCCATTTTCATCCTCGTGGTTTTAAAATATTGCCACTTTCATCCAGTCAGCTAACACCGTCCGTTTTTCTCAGTTAAATGAGGGGTATTTCAGTCCTTTTACTTATTTGTTTTATTTTTTCATCTTTTTTACTCTCACTTTTTAATCATCCCCAATTTAACCTCTAATTTAATCATCCACCTGCTGGCCTTCTTCCTCTTTTCCTGACCAGTTTCCGACGAGCACCACTGGAACACCTCCGTCGCTTGTTTCTATGATTAAAAAGTGAGAGTAAAAAAGATGAAGAAATAAAACAAATATGTAAAAGGACTGAAATACCCCTCATTTAATTGAGAAAAACGGACGGTGTTAGCTGACTGGATGAAAGTGGCAATATTTTAAAACCACGAGGATGAAAATGGCAATATTTTAAAACCACGAGGACCCAGATACAAAAAAACAAACTATTGGATGAAAGTGGCAATTTTAACCAAACCACAGGGACGAAAATGGCAGTTTACTCTAAAATAAAAATTCAAACCCTATCCTAAACCGACGGGTTGGATCAGGTTCCAGACTGGGTACTGGGTTGGGTCATACCGATTTTGCTCAAGAACCGGGTCATGTTTGGAACCGATTTGACATGCCCAAACCGATTTTTTTTTCAAACTCTAGTTCCAATGTGTTTGTGGTGACCCTGAAATCTGAATACCTGATGGACTGTTCATATGGACCATGAAGGTGGGTTAAGCTTAAGCCCATGAGAGGGCCTGTCTTTTAAAGAATGGGCCATATGTTAGCTTCGTTTGTATTTTAACTTGGGTTTTATATAATATTAGGCGTCCACATATGTATAAAAACATACAAGAATCATTAAAATTATATGAAAAAACAAGTTAGTTCATCCAACCATAAAATGCATCAAGTTGAATAAGAGCTAAGTTTCCAGCTTGAATTAAAGCTTACTAATAGAACTAAGGATACACTATCACGGACGCGTGTCATCTATATATAAAGTATTGTGGTTCCAAAAATTTGTTGTAAATTTGATATCGAGTTTTAAAAAAATTTAAACTATTAAAATAGTGTTATAATACATATGGAGACGAGTGTGTTAGTTACACCATGATTGTTAAACCAAAATTTTATAATCAATAAAACAGTTTATAAAAGTTTAAGGTTAAAAAAATGTTTTAACAAGATAATTTCTTATACACTGGCTCCAACAAAATAATTGGTCCTAGCTAGTCTCCTATAATTAGTCTTAAATCCCTGTGTCCTCTCTATGAAATGTATTCCCATGACTTGATTGTTGGCTATTTTATTACAGTTTGATTGACTTGTTGACCAAAGTAAATCATAATATACATCAAACAAATTATGAGGTACGAAGTACACGGTTGTTTGAGTTTATGTTGAAATATATACAATTCCCAAAATGAAAAATACATAAGTATTTTTATTGGTTTTAGTTTATGAGTGTTGTAACTTGTTTTGTCTTTATTTGGGCATATTGGGAGTCTTGGAGTGTTGATATGTCCAAAGCTAATATGTGGAAGGATTGCTTTGGATGTTGTTCTATAGTTGGAGGGCTGTTCTGAAACTATGGTTTAATCTACATATAAAAGGAAGGGTTATGAAATGAATGAGCTTTTGAGGACTCCTCGATTTTTTTTTTCTCTGATACAATCTTTCTTCTCTTCATCTTCAGTTTAGGGTTTTATCACAAAGATGATTTCTATCTGTTCTTGAGCTTTGATTGTATTTTCTTTGTACGTTGATGGTCTAAGTCCAGTTCCGATCTAGTCTTTCTTGTAGAATGATTTATAGTGTCCTTGTTTGTGTGGGTGAAAAACAACTTTGATTGGAATAACAAGTTCAGTTTACCATTTTTTGATAATTTATTATGATTTTAAGTATTTAGGAACCCCATTGGTTCTTAGGGACGAAACCCCTAAGCAATGTTGGTTACAAGGGGCAGCCCCCTTGGCGGGGTTCTGGGAGCGGCGCCCCTGGAGCGGAAATTGGCATTGATAATTCGATGTCTAAGTTGGCGAAATAATTAAAATGAATTTGAATTTTGAAATTAACTGCTATCAAGCAGTTACTGGTTCCCAAATACGGAAAAGAGTTTTGGTCGTCAAACTGGTTCACGAAATCATAAGATTTTTCGTACTTTTGTTTTGGAGATTATCTCTGAGCTTTATCCAATTGAGGAATTTCAGTGAACCATCGAATTGTTTCAGTATGAAAGTGATATACACGATTATCAGAGAATCTGGAATTCAATACTTGAAAATTACAAAGATTGAAACAATCTGAAGAAGATGACGAACGGAGAATTTGTGAAAGAGATGACTAGCAAATTCAACAAACTGGAGAGATTAGAATGACAAGATTTTCGAAGATGGTAAAAGAAGATGCACTTCCTGTTAACTACCCTGAAAGTTGACTATGCTTTAAGCACTCCCATGCCAGAGATGATCGAGAATGAGACTTTGGAACAGACCAGGAAGCGATCCAAATAGGAGAACGATGACTACATTTGTCGTGGTCACATCTTAAACGGTAGGTCTAACTCTCTATTTGATTTTTATCAGAATGTCGAATCTGCAAAAGAAATTTGGGATTCCCTGGAATCCAAGTACATGGCTAAAGATGCTTCTAGTAAAAAGTTTCTAGTTAGTAATTTCAATAATTACAAGATGGTTGATTCAAGGCCAGTCATGGAACAATACAACGAATGTTAAGAATTCCGGAGCAGTTTGCTCAACGTGATTTGAAGATGGACGAATCCATCTCGTTTTGTAGTATCATTGACAAACTGCCACCTTCTTGGAAAGATTTCAAACATACTTTAAAACATAACGAGGAATTGAATCTGGTTCAAATTGGAAATCACTTCAGAATTGAAGAGTCCATGAGGGCCCATAAAAGTGACAAATTTAAGGACAAAAACATGGCTCGACCTTCTTCTATGAACATGGTGGAAGAAGGTGGATCATCCAGGAATTCTAACAAGTTTAAAGGAAACAACCGGAAGTTCAAAGGTAACAACAACAAAACTCCCAACAACAAGAAGCCTAAGTTGGCATGTTGGAAGTATGGCAAACCTGGTCATTTGAAGAAGGATTTTCAAGTTGGTAAAAACAAGAATGAGGCTGGTCTTAGTGGGACTAAGGACCCAGGCATGCAACAAGGTCAGATTTTGGTACAAAGTTTTAATTCGATTCAAAATTATGTGTCACTAATATCTAAGGCATTTTATGTGCATGGTGATAATGTTGCATGATGGGTTGATTCAAGGGCAACTAGTCACGTATGCAAGGATCTTCATTGGTTCAAAGACTTTCAACCAATTGAAGATGGATCTATTATCAAGATGGGTAATGTTGCATTTGAACCAATCAAAGGACTAAGAAATGTGAAGCTTACTTTAACTTCTGGGAAGTGTTTAAGTTTAGACAATATTTTGTATGTACATGGGATTTTAAAGAATATGTTGTTTAGTATTGTGTTAAATAATTGTGGTTACAAACAGTTGTTGAAAAGTGACAAGTTTATCTTGTCAAGACATGGTGCTTTTGTAGGATTTGGTTATCTTTGTAATGGCATGTTTAAGTTGAATCTTAATGTTTCTTTTGATAATGAATCTGTTTGCATGGCTTCCACTATTACTAGTAATAACTTAAATAAATCAGAATTATGGCATGCAAGACTAGGACATGTGCATTATAAGAGATTAAAAGATATGTGTAAAATGAGTTTGATACCTGGTTTTGACAGGAATAATGAAAGATGTAAAACTTGCATGTTAACTAAGACAACTAGAAAACCTTTTAAGGATGTTAAGAGGGAAACCAAGGCATTACAACCTATACATAGTGGTTTGTACGATTTTCATGCTACACTTTCACTTGGTAATAAAAATTATGTCATTACTTTTATTGATGATGCATCTAGATATTGTTATGTTTATCTATTGCATACTAAGGAAGAAGCTCTTGATAAGTTTAAAATTTATAAACAAGAAGTAGAGCTACATCAAAGTGAGTTGATTAAAACTCTACCTACTGATAGAGGAAGTGAGTATTATGCTCCAGTGTATTTTCAATCTACTAGTATAATATATCAAACCACAACTCCTTATACAGCACAAAAAATGGTGTATCAGAAAAGAAGAAGAGGACTTAAAGGAAATGGTTAATTCCATGTTATCCTATTCGGGTTTAAGTGATGGATTTTGGGGTGAGGCTATGTTAACAACAAGTTATCTATTGAATAGGATTTCTAATAAAAGGAATAAAACTACTGATGTGCACAAAACTATACATATATTTCACATCAAATTCATTCCAATTATGTTTGTTTTCTTGAAATTCTAGTAGTTAGACCCTTATTTAGTTTACTTTGAGTTTTTAGGGACAAAAGACTGTTGAATGACCAAACAAGCGAAAAACCATGAAAAAAAAGAAGAATTGGTTAAGACAGCAGAAGAGGCACGGGTCGTGCCTCATCAGGCACGCCCCCGTGCCCTAGGTCAGGAGACAAACAAACATGATGGGACCCACTGCCTCGTGTTCAAGCAAGCACGCCCCCATGCCAAAGGTTAAGCACGCACCGTTGGAAACCCTACATGCCCCCGTGTGCACTTCTGTTACAACCAACTTAGTGGGGCAGAATTGTTGGTACACACGGGGTCGTGCACCACCTTGCAGACAGCCTATAAAAAGTCCATTTTGCACCATTTCAAGAGAGAGATGAATTCTCCACATTTTTTAGATTTTATCACTTTGTAATTTTCGTATTTGTAGTAGTTTAGCTTCATTTTCAAGGTTCTAGAACACTATAACAAATTTGAAATATTGTAATGATGCATATTTGTGTTTATACAAGTTTAATCTTTGTTGTTCGCATGACCATTCTTGGTTAAGTTCTTTGAATCACTTGGGGGAGATGAACCTCCAATAAGTAGTTAGCATCTATCATGGATTTAATATTGGTTTGTGTTAGTGACTTCATAATGTGATCTTTTACATTGAAAGTGAATCTTTACAACATTTGAAGCAATTTACCAACTTTATGCTTTGTTGATTCAAGCATTCATACTTCTATGTCTATGTACAATTGATATATTAGCATGCTGAAAGGGTTGCTAGAAGTTGTGAATTCGGTTTGTAAAGATTCTTGCTTTTTAATATACAGTGACTTGGTATTCTAAGGACTTAACTTTATACATTGCTATTACCTTTAAAGAGATAGAATCAAATTAGGGGGTAGTAAGGTGGAAAGAAAAATGTAGTGTGTCCCTTGGAAATTGGTTTTGGCTTCAAAGACGAAGGGAGGATTTGAAATTGGGTCATTGGAAGGTTTTAATAAGGCTCTCTTACAAAAGTGGAGGTGGAGGTTTGTGAACGAACCGGGAGTTATTTGGGTTAACATTATTGATGCTTTATATGGTTCAAACACGGGTATGTGTTCAACGCCCAAAGGAAGTAGTGTGTGGAAGAGAATGTTAAAAATTTTAGAAAGTTAAATGACTCGGGTATAGTTCTGTTTATTTCGATCAAGAAAAAGATTGCACGTGAGAATGAGACTTTGTTTTAGAAGCAGCCTTGATGTAATGATTTGTGTTTTGCTGAAAAGTTTCCTAGGTTGTTCGCTCTGGAATTGGTAAAGGATTGCTTGGTGGTTCATAGGGTTCCAGGGGATTTGTTGGAGTGGTGTAGGGAAATTCGAGGGGGTGTAGAAATGGCTCAGTTAATAGAGATGCGAAATATTATTAATGTTGTTACTCTTTCTTGGGGAAAGGACCGGTGGGTTTGGTCGTTACACGGGATGGGGGAATTCGCGGTCAAGGGAGTTAGGGACATATTGGACGATTTTTTGCTTCCAAGTGGTTCGAGGAGTACCAAGTGATTCGCAAGTTTGCCTTAGAAAATTAATATTTGCGGTGGAGAGTTTTGGGGAATCGGCTGCCAACTCGAATGAATATGGATGCAAAGGGTATGGACGTTCCATCTACAAATTGCCCTCTTTGTAATGACGGGTCGGAATCAATCTTCCATGTGTTTGGTGAATGTGGGGCGGGTAAGAAAATATGAGATTTGATTGAAAAGTGGCTAGAGGTGAAAATGTCGATGTTGAGATCCCCATGCGAGTTTATGGATTGGTTAGATGATTCGTATTTTTAGTCGGCCAAGAAAGAGATTTTAGGGGTGATTATTTTTGTTGCTTGGCGGGCGATTTGGAAGTTTCGGAATGATGTAGTATTTATGAAGAGACAGCCAAAACATGTGTCGTTGATTGATGATGTTATGTATTTTTCTTATTATTGATTTTCAAATAGGAAGAAAAATGCAAAATAATCGGGATATAGTGGGTATAAAACCCTCTATTATTCATGTAGTCTCATTGTAAGGTTGTTATTTTAAAGTACTAATACGTTAAAAAAATGAATTAAGGTTAAACGGGTTATGTTAATGTCAACGTGTTAATACTTGTGCATATTTGAGTTCCCATATCCGACACAATTTTCATGTTCGTATCAGACTTTCAGCTTTGTGTTGGATTGAACCCTTCAACACGCTGACACAGCTAATTTAGCACCCGTATGTAATCTAATGCTCAATTCCATTACATTCTCTATTCTATTATTCATCATCATTAATTTCCAACCAATAAAATATATTCTTAATTCTTCTTTTTTTTAAAGAAGGTAATTTGTATATAAGTAGGACACCCCGGGCTTCACGGCGGTGTCGTAACTTACGGTAATGTTGACAAAACGGGAATGTTAAAATTTGTAACGTAAAAATAAAACAAAAAAAAAATAAACCTAAAAATCTGGGAAGAAAAAAAAATAAGCAAAACAAACTGAAAAAAAAAATCTCAAGAAAGAAAAGTAAAAAAAAGGTGCATCTAAAAAAATAGTTATGAGATTCAAACCTTGGTGGAAAGAAACCCCTTGTGCGCCTCTAACCAGCTGGGCTAGGCCCTTTAGTGTTAACTCTCTCCACGGACCCCACCCATAATCTTAAATGTAAAAAAAACTCGTTGTAGTGCAGCAAAGAAAAAAGGTTATGAGATTCGAACCCGGGTGGAAAGAAACCCCACTACGCCCTCTAACCAAGCTGGGCTAGGCCCTTTTATTGTTAACTCTCCCCATCCATAAAATATAAAAAGAACTCGTTGTAGTGCAGCAAAAGAAAAGGGTTATGAGATTCAAACCCGGGTGGAAAGAAACCCCACGGCGCGCCCAACTGGGTTAGGCCCTTTTAGGGTGAGGGGTATACCCTCACGCACACCTTGGCATGAGGCCCCTCACGGCGTGACAAGGAACAGCACACCACCCCCTAGTGGCGTGAAGGGGGCGTGAGTGTGCAGGCGTGAAGTTCTTCACGAGAACTTGGCACCATTTTGAACATTGGAATGTATCCGTTGGAGCTTTTGACCGTTGGAAGGGGGGGGGGTTGAACTATTAAAAAAAAACTACTATATATATAAACATAATCATATACCAAATCATTATCTTTATTTCATCAATTCAAACACAAACTTAATCAAAATGTCATCATCATCTTTCTCTTCAAGTGATGAAGTGGCTCAAATGATGTTCAGTGCTTGGACATCCGCAGCGATTACGTGGTGGCAAGAAGCCGAATCATCACAACCTTTAACAAGAAATGCTCGTCTAAACCGAGAACGGTCGGTTGCTAACGCCCAACTACTACAAGACTACTTTAACGAAGGGTGTACGTATGACGAGGAGCACTTTGCTACCCGGTTTTGAATGAACCGGAATTTATTTTTAAGGAAATTAAATGATATAGAGAAAGAGGTTCCTTGGTTTCGACAAGGCGTTGATGCGAGAGGGCTGGTTGGTTTTACCCCAGTTCAAAAGTGTACCGTCGCGGTTCGTCAATTGGCGTACGGAAGCGCTAGTGATTCGTTCGACGATTACCTAAAGATGTCTGCCTGAACAACCAGGTCATGCATGTATAAATTTTCTAGAGCTATTATTAGATTATATGAAAGTAGATATTTACGTAAACCGTCGGCTAGCGACATTGAGCAGTTACATGCAGCGCATAAAGCTAAGCATGGCTTTGTCGGCATGCTTGGAAGTATCGATTGTACGCATTGAGACTGGAGAAATTGCCCCAACGCATGGCAAGGGCAATTTGCACGTGGTGATCATCCTAATCCTAGTATAATGCTCGAAGCAGTTGCATCAAATGACCTATGAATTTGGCATGCATTTTTTGGTTTTGCCGGTTCCAACAATGACATTAATGTTCTTAGACAATCGCCTATATTTGATGATTGGATAAACGGGACCGCACCCGACTCATCTTTTGAACTTAGGGGAACAATTTACCAACGTGGGTATTATCTTGCCGATGGAATTTACCCCGAATATGCTGTAATTGTCAAGTCGCTTACGGAACCCATATGTGTTAAACGTAATACTTATAAAAAAGCTAACGAAGCGGCAAGAAAAGATATCGAACGAGCGTTCGGTATGTTAAAGTGTAAGTGACATATTATACAACGTCTGGCTAGGTGTTAGTCTCCAAACAAAATTAGGAACATAATGTATGCTTGTATTATTCTTCATAATATGATTTTAGAGGACAACGGCTTGACAATTTGTCACTATAACCCAAATGAAAAGGAGCCTACGTACGAAGAAATTGACGAAGATAAAAAGCGAAGCAACCGTCGAGAAATACGAAGCCGAGAAATTCATCACGCTTAGAAAGTGGTCTTGATTGAGCATATTTTCGAACGTTCGCAACATTAGTTTTTATGTAATTTTTATTTTTGTTAGTTATGTTTTTTTTATTTTAACTTTTATTTATCTTAAAAATGAATATTTTATAATATATGTATTTAATGTTCACTTGAGTTGGGTATACCCCTTGTCAAGTGAGAGCCAAGTGAAAATGCCACCAATCTGATGTGACGCCTAGGTGACAGAAAAGGTACTCTCATTTGAGAGAGCCAAGTGAGAGTATATCTCATACTCTTAGTGTTAACTCTCCCCACCCAAAATATTAAATGTCAAAATAAAATCTTTGAAGTTAAAAAAAACAAAAAAAAAACGAACCAATAAAAACTAGACACATGACAAAACCAACCAAAAAAACTAACAGGGGGATTAAGTACTATTCACATGCTTTTTGAAATGCGTATATATATATAAGATTCATAAATAACAAACTCGTATTTTATAAACTTATAGAATAATGTTATCATACACAAATCACCTTCTTTTATAAAATTTTAAAATAATTTTCTTTTTATAATTGCAATCTTAAATTATCAAACTTAAAAATAAATAAATTAACTACATTTTCCGGTAATCAATGTATGTATATAGGTTGGTGTGGCCCACAAACGATGTTATCGATTGAGACAGCTGTTACGAAATGAGTAGGAGTCTACTTTCACAAGCAAAGTTTTATGGCGATTGTCTTGCCAACGCTGGACAAAAGTAAATAAATTATAAGTGCTTTCCGTTGATATTTTTATAAATATAATACAATTAAAATATATACATTACCCGTCTAGAGTAATAAATTAACAATGTGATTTTATTACTATAAAAATATTGTAAAGAATATTAATGTAAAGGACATCTCTAGTCTATAAACTGGTTCTCTCGTGTTTTGTGACAGGATGTATCCACATAAAACCAGGGCCGGCTTTGAGCAGGTGCTGGATGAGCGACCGCTCAGGGCCCAAAGTTTCGAGGGGTCCAAAAAAATTACTTTTTTTTGTCGTTTATATATCTGGTGTCACCAGTGGAACTACATGGTCTGGAGATTTTGAAGTATACTGAAGTAAAACGAGAAAAATAAAAAAAAGAGTTCACCGGAGATTTTTACGACAGTTGACTATTTGTAGTGTAATGTGAAGAAGATGAGCTTTTTTTGGATTTGGGGGTATTTTCGTAATTAAACTTATTCATTAAAAAACCCATATTTAAAAGGGTGGTAATTAAACTTATTCATTAAGAAGATGAGCGATCAAGGTTCTGACTTAGTGGTCAACGGTTTTTCTTAAATGGCTTTCCTTTTGTGAAGGTCATGGGTTCGAATCTGTTAAGATTCACTTCATAAAAAACTAGGAACACCCTCCGCAGATTTCGAATTTCTTAGTGGTTGCTTGGTAGACTGATGTACAAGCTTCACCTGATGAAACGTGTCAGTTAAGCCAACGCCGTTTAAAAAAAAGATTGGTAATTGTTGGATGAGTGACAAGTTATCTTTCCAATAAAATTACTTTTTGTTTTTTTTGGAAAGGCTCAATAAAATTACTTACTTTTCCAATCAAATGAGGTAAATTAATTTTCTTTTTGATACATAAACAATAAAATATTATTAATAATAACCAACGGTTTAGAGTTTTTGTTTATATCTTTTACTAGTTTAGATCTCGTGTATACACACGGAGTGAAAAATATTAATAAATAATTCTTTTAAATCTTTATGTATATATTTTACAGATGTAAAAATGTATCATATACTAAGGATAGAAAGCAAAATTCAAAATATGTAAAACTAATACATAATTGAGTTTCGAAAATACATTAAGTACTATTTAATGTAATTTGAATTTCATTTATTATTTGATTGAAAATAAAAGTTACATAATTAAATTTTAAAGTTTTATAAGGGATAATTTAAAATAAATGTATTTTATTAGTATAATATATATTTTCTTTAAATATATATTATTATTAAAAGATGGAGGTGCATTTAATAAGAGAGAGAGGCGGAAAAAAAATGATAAGACTGAATATGGAGGCGACACGTGGCATGAAAAAACCTTTATTTATTATATAGTATAGATATTTCATATTAGCTTCTTTAATTTAGTTTAGGCATGATTTAGATTTTTAAGTCAATTATTTTTTACTTTATTTATTTATTTCAGATCAATCATATTATACAGTAAAATATAACATAATATATGTATCATACCGACCCTTGAGTTAAAAGTTTCTGGTTTCGTTACTATCTGGTGTCGATTAACATATTTAAAAAATATATATAAACCCTACTGCTGTTTAAAAAAGATAATTTTGCTATAATACTTTTGTTTTGTTTATTGTTACAAAAATTATCGTCGTATTAATGAATTTTTATATACATATATAAGTTTATAGTTTTGGGCACATTTTTTCATATATATAATTATATATTTTGTATTTTTTAGGGGCCCATTTTTTAAGCCGCACAGGACACTCGAAATCTCAGGGACGACCCTGCATAAAACAAAGAAAAAAAAGACTTGAATAAGCTTGTATAAATGAATACCTGCATTAGCCACGGGGCAGAAGTTTGGTCGTTATCGGTTTGGGCAGAAGTTCCGATAATAGCAGTACCGGCAATGATGTCCGCTCATAATAGATTGTATTATAACGGTAACGACACTCGCTATAGGCTACGATACCAAAAAAATAATCAATTTTGAATACAACTCCGTTTTAAAAAAATTTTATCGGAACGTTGACAAAAATGAAATTAATACATAATTAAACGGGTTAAAAGAGTAAATTATATTTACTATAAGTTGTGAAAATGAAAAAAAAATCAACATACGGCTAACCTAGCAACCTGTAGGCTGGTTTACTATCCATAATCGTTAGTGTTTCATATATTTAGTAATAATATAATTGAAATTATTACGTATCGGCTAATTATTAGTATATTTTTTTTTTGATAGGCAACTTTCATTTTTAAGTGGCAGTCGCATCTCCAAATCGGAGACCCGCACCTCTCAACCTGACCACTACGTTGTCTGAACCGGGCCCGCGGGTTCAGAACGAGAGGCTTCGGCTATCACCGGGAAACCATGGAGCCTGCTGCCACTTGACAACAGTTGCGCCGCTACACGGACCAAGACCCGCTAGCGTAACGCACTCCGGACTAAAACCCGGGTTGGCTCGAGATCGAACCTGCGTGGGCAGGTTGATCCTTCATTGCCAATAACCACTAGACCAAAGTCTAGTAGTTTAATTATGCGTCATAAATAGCTAAAAATTATGCGTCATAAAGGAAAATTAATTATTATTTAGATTTTTCTAGGAAAGCCAATGTCACTCACATATTAATAAAATTAAAAACACAAACCACTTATACATAATGTATTATATTTTGTATATCAGTGTAGTTACAATTTCTCCAATGTCTTTTAAACAAGTTTATAATTATAATGATTCGAATCATGATAAAATAAAAGATTTTCTTTATTTCCTTTCAAGTTTCTACTAATTTATGTCATTTTATTTGGTGACATGATTTTTTTAGAATTCACACAAATATAACACAAACTTAACATGAAATTTGTATATTTGAGTTTAGTCCAAACAATTTCCGTCAATTTCAGAATGAACACCTAAACATTGATTTATTGGTACCGTGTATTTAAAGTTAGTGGTCCTCACAACTAGATTTGAAAACATATAATTTCATAAAGTATTAAATTCTGATATACTTGTATGTGGTCAACAAATTTGATATGAAGAGTAAGATCTTCACAAAAGATATTTGGAAATTATTAAATTCATGCTCGTCACTAAAAACTATAATTTTCATCATTTTGAAATAAGGGTGGAGGGGCACCCTCATCGCTGACGCACGGTCGGCTCGCACGACGTCTCCGTCGCCACTCCCACTACGACGACTCAATTTGGACATTCACGGCTTTGAAACGACGCAAGGCTTGAACTTTTGTTAACGTTAATATTACTGTTCAACGGTAATATCCATAAAAAAAATTTAACCCACTATAAATACAACCATTTAAAACTAATTTTCACACAACTAAAATTATACTCTCAAACTCTACTTCAATACACTCTCATTCTATTAAAAAATGAAACAAATTTGGACATCACGGTTTCTGACGACGACGAGTAGTTTATTATTTTAATTTTTTTGATTATTTATGTATTTTTATTTTTAGTTTATTTTTTTATGAATTAAATGAATTAATTAATTAATTAAAGTGTGTTTTTTAATTTTTAATTAAACAAAAATTGGATTGTGGCTTCATGGCTTGGGTGCCGCCACCAACGTGGTTTCGTGGGGCTTCAAATGAGGTGTCACACTCTCATTGGAGGATGTGGAGCTTCATGAGGCTTAAGGGCTTGGGTGCCCCCTCCACCCTAAGAACTATCATCTTCAAAATGTAGTTATGTTGTATGGGTCAATTGCACAAGTAATTGGTTAACAACATTTGGTTGTCAATAACATAGTTCGATTTTCAAGCATAAAGTGAAAAATGATTTGTATAAAGTTGAGTACGCAGTAGATTTTTTTTTGAATGGCAAATCTATCCTATCTCTATTCTTAAATTACACCAAATATTTCACTCCATGTCTGAGTACGCAATAGATGGCTATGTAAGCTTGGTTTATGTAGTCGTAGTCCAAGTCGTTGTGGAATCATGTAAGAGTTGGTTATACGACTATGTAAACTCAATTCAAATAGTCGTATCCATAGGTGATTCACGTCTATATGTATTATATACACATAATCGTGCGAAGAAACCCAAATTTTAACCACGTGAGGTTACATGTGTTATGTAGACCCAATTCACGATAATAATGTGAAGTTTTCTTCTATTAGCTTCATTAGAAGAATTTACACATTATTATTTTTTAACAACAAAATTTTTATTAATAAGAAACTAGACATGATGAGACAACATTACAAACCGACTCAGAAAATCGACCCCCAATGCAAGTACAAGACTAGAAAAGAGAAACACAGAAAAATTAACCACACGAACAGAACAAAAAGGTCACATACTTTAATTATAATTTTTTAGACCGCATATATCAAACAGGTTAATAAACTTGGTACAAATAATATTATATCAAATTTGTTTAATAACGATGCATTTTATGGAGTATATATTTATATTTTATCAAAATTAATTTGATTAACAAAAGGAAGGTCACATACTTTAATTATATTTTTTTAGATAGCATATATCAAACAGGTTAATAAACTTGGTACAAATAATATTATATCAAATTTGTTTAATAACGATGCATTTTATGGAGTATATATTTATTTAATTTTTTTTATGGAGTATATATTTATTTTTATCAAAATTAATTTGATTTTATGTCATCTATTAAATTTTAATCAAATTTAAAGAACACAGATTATATATAATTATTTAAAGGGAAAACTTCACCCGATAGTAACCAAGTTTCCTAAGTGTTCAATTTAAGTCACTCAATGTTTTTTTGTCTCTCTAAAGTCACTCAATTTTCACTAAGTGTTTCAATCCTATTTAATATTTTTATAAATGTTTAAATTTTTTAAAATTAAATGAGGCAAATGGAATATATATGAATATTAGTTACCAATAAGTGAAATTTTTATTCATATTAACTTAAAATAGGAGGTAATAGTAAAGAAAAAATTTCATTAAATAATTAACAAGTTTCAAAATTGTTATATTTAAGTCGAATTGGAAAAATATAATTGATAAATAGTAAACAAGATTCATATATGTTTCATTTATTTTATTCAATTTTAAAAAAATTAAATATTTATGAAAATATTACATATGATTGAAACACTTAGTGAAAGTTGAGTGATTTTAGAGAGACAAAAAAATTTTAAATGACTTAAATAAAACATTTTAAAAACGAGGTTACTATTCTATAAAGTTACCCTATTATTTAAATGTATAAGGGTTTTCCATCAACTCGATCATTACTTTATATATAAAAGACCATGGTCAGTATCTACAGTAATCGGCCACGTGTCTTCTTCTAAGTGGTTCACACATGAAGGTACAAGAGTGTAAGCAGCTGGTACAAGTTTGGATTTGCACGAAATAGTTTTATATATGTGTTAAATGAAAACAAAGAACAACCAAGCGGTCTAGCCTAGTGGTCGCCGCGCCACTTCTCCACTCGTGTGACGCAGGTTCGAATCTCAGTCCCCCTATTTCCGGTTCGTTGACGTCATAATTGCTTTAATCTTTATACTTAATTTTGGGCTATAACTTTTTTAAATACTTTTAGCATTTTGACTTTTAATATACGACGTTTAACAAAATTTTGAATACATCGTTGTGGTTTCGATATAATTTTTATTCGAAACCAACCCGCATCAAATATAGTATCTTTTTTCACAACAAAATACTGTTTTATATATTCCGAATATACCATTGGTACGCGTTTATTTCTACTTAGGTTTTGATATAAATTCTATTTAAACGAACAAAACTCATTGGTCAAATATAATATACTTTTAATTTTTATTTTTCACAACAACATAATGTTTTTTTTTGTAATTCCGAATATAGCGTTACGGTATGATTATTTCTACATAAGTTTCTAATTAAATTTTATTCAAAACCGAGCGATCCCAACGCTTTCTGCCTAATTTTGGATACAAATTTTATTGAAGATTGAGCCGCCGTATTTTTTAAATTCCGAATATACCAAAAACTTAGCCGCCTTAATGCTTTTTACCTACGTTTCAATATGAGTTCTATCTGATCCGCCACCCCATCCTTTAGCCGGTTCAACCATTTTATGACTATTATTAGTACTTTTTTAATTATTTTAATTATTTAGTTATTTTAATGTTTATAATAACGACCAAAACCCACAAGTCAAATATAAATATGTTTTGAATTTTTTTCAAAACAACGTAATACTTTTTAAATCTTGAATATACTGTTATGACGTGCTTATTTCTATGCAGATTTTAGTTTGATATTTAGAAACTAGTCATCACAATGCGCAGTGTATTCAAAGCTCGTTTATATTAATTTAGTTAAAGTTAGATTCATATTATTTGTTTGATGATAAAACAATAAACAAGAGTTAGTAAATATATATGGTTTGAATATATGATTATAGATTATAAATTACAAGTGGATTATTATCTAAACACTATAAAGACTAACTTTTCAGGCTTTAATCCTTAAAGATCGGACATCTAAATCTTAATTTAGATCCTCAAACATTGTTTAATATTTAAAAAAATTGTTTATTCAATTTTTAACTATTTTCGGTACATGTAAACAAAATAAAGTGTGCTATGGATTAGAGGTGATGATGGTGTTCCTTCATTTAATATAATTACATGTGAGAAACTCATGGGCTCATTAATAAAATGGTAAGATGCGCTATTAACTAATTAACTAATTGAATTGGATAAAAATGGATTTGTGTTTCTAACGGGATATCCTTATGGTAAAGTAGTGGACTTCCCAATCAAATGTTCATAGGTTCAAATCTTGTAGAGTACATGTACGATGATTTTAGATAGAGTAGTGTGGTTTCTGAGGTTAATGAAAATTAAATTCGAACCTGAGACATCTATTAGATAGAATTAAACGTTACAAAGATCTTTTGATAAATATGAAAGGGTAAAATGAAATAAATAATAAATTATGTAAGCAAAAGGAGTTTGTGATAAACACGTAGGGTAGAGTTCAAATAAAAACCACAAAGTTACGTGAAAACTAAGAAAACCAATTATATAATTTATAAATTATTATTTTTAATTATCAAAAAAGTATTTAAGTATTTATTACATATATGTTGAACATAAATACGATAAAGATGAGTGTTACATTACGTATATACATAACACTATGTGTTACGTTTATTTAATAATATGTTATGTTTTTCATTTAATCTCTACCTCTATATATGTGTGTGTGTAAGGTAGTGATCAAATAATTTATAAATTATATAAATGGTTTTCTTGATTTTTCATAATTTTATGGTTTTCATTTGAACCCTATTCTAAATACGTAAGGGTAAAATGAAACAAATAATAGATTATGAGTATTGATTTTAATAAGTAAATAAAATTTTGGGACAAATTAAAAGGGTAATATAGACAATAGTTTAAGGAGATTAAACATTAAAGTAATAATAATGTAATACCAAAATGTAAAGTAAAAAAAAAAATTATCATCGATATTTAATTCACATAACATCACGTTTTGTAAGAGAGAATACCATTTTTCCTCATAAGAACTCATGTAAATAATGACTGTATTTAATACAATAAAATAAAAATTACTTTCATAACATGATAATGAAAGAACTTTTCATTAATTATATATTCACATAAAACAATTTTGAAAAAGTATAGAAAATTGATGAAAAATACTTTATTCATAATAGTTTTAAAGGTAGTACAATGTAACACCCTAAATTTTTAAGAAAATAAAAGTATAAGGTTGAAATAGTAATTAGCCCAAAGTTCAGGGGCTAAAAGTACACAAATTCTAAAACTTGAGCCGGTAGCGGACCGCTACCGGGTCTTTAGCGATCCATTACGTGAAGAGGAAGGCAGCAATGATGACAGGACACGTGTCATGACACCAATCCTCAGTCACAACCCTATAGCGGACCGCTATGAGAAGCATAACGGTCCGCCACACCGTAAAATGGGTAGCAGACCGCTACCCATCTACTTGACAGTCCGCCACGTGTGCCCAAAGGCCGACAACTGGCTAGCAAGCGGTGGCAGTCCGCTACCGATACACAATTCAGCCTATAAATTGGTTGATTGAGACGTTCATTTAGAAACAAACAAAATCACACAAACACTTTCACACACTTCTGAGAACGAGTAAGTTAGACGAGTGTGGTACGATTACGAGTACAGGTCGGATTCGGTGAAGCGTTTAAGCGAGGAAATGAGTATAGCAAAGCCCGAGATAAATTTTCTATGTAATTAGCCCTAATTGTCTATGTGATTATGTGCTTAGGGCATGCTAATGTACAGGTTGTGATTATATGTGATAAAAATGTGAGTATGTGGCATGAACGAGTCTAAACCCTAAAACTGCGTAACGGAGTATTCACGAGGTATCAAAGGGGTGGTGGGTACGCCGCTGGTACACCCTATATATAAACTCTTTAATACATCGGGGAGAAACCTTTACAAGGGTTTAGGGCAAGGACTAGTTGTGAATGCATGTTAAACAAGCATTATAAAGATGTTACATGCATGTTGTATACAAGTGCTTGATAAATTGGGAGGGTATGGGTCGATGATACCCAAGATCTCAATTAGAAACAAGGGGCTGAGCCTACGGGCAGAAGGACCTTGTGAGAATAAGAAACAAGGGGCCGAGCCTACGGATGGAAGGACCTTGTGAGAATAAGAAACAAGGCACCGAGACTACGGATGGAAGGACCTTATGAGAATGAAAAATAAGGCGTCGAGCATACGGGCGGAAAGACCTGGTGAAATATAAACCTTCGTGGTTACACAAGAGGCTATGAGACATAAGTATCCCAGGATCTTGTAAGGGAGCTAAGGCGTCCCAAAATAAATGAATGACGTGACATAGGTAACGTCCGAACTGTCACGACCATTAAATTAGTAAGATCAATCAGCTAAATCACTTCACACCCAAATTTCTCTTTTGATTTGATTCAAACTCTCTACATGACCCCAAATCCTATAATAAAACATAACTTGCTTAAAAAGTTTATTTACTTTGGATTTTTCAATATATATATATATATATATATATATATATATATATATGTTTTACCCAATTTACTTATCATATTCTTAAACATTCACTCCATCATCATAATTCATGTTTGATATTACTCAAGGTTAAGCATGTGAATATGTTTAATAGAAAAGGTGAGGCATGTAATTTAGCGAATTTAAGGAGGGCAGTTGTGGAAATGTTGAGACATAATGAAAAGTGCAGAGGAAGTGGTGATAGCAAGCGCACTAGCAGGAGACAAAGGGGCCCCTGGGCCCTGCCTATAACCACACACTCCTGCTCTGTTTCCTCTCAGGTGGCCGCTTTTCTCCTTTTCTTCTTCTTGCTTTTCAACTTCTTCAAAACAATCCATCCATTTTCACTTCAACTCCCAATTCTCCCTTTCCTACTTGTACATCCTTCTTCCTATGGACACAACTTTCAGGCTAGGTGGTGCTGGTGACTATGCAGATGAAGAGGAACTTGAACTTGGATTAGGGTTGAGTCTTACTTCTGGTGCTTATGCTCCCTCCTCCAATGGGCCTCTCAGGTTGACTTTATGTACCCTCCTGAAATTTGTGTTATATCATCTTTCACTTGTGTTTGGGCCAGCCAGGGTGAGCATGGATTGGTTCGGTTATAAACGGTTTGGTTAGTTTGATTATTCAAAAAGAGGTTTAGACGTGAGTGGATTTAAGTTAATTTTAATTATATTTTGGTGAAACAAAACATTAGCAATCCTTTTAATTTATAAAAAAATTAAAGAAGATGAGCGATTGAGCGACAACTAATATGTTATTTATAAAATATTTTAACAAAGCTTTTCCGAGATATAACTTATTATTTATAAAAGAAAAATAAAATATTATAAAGATTTGGTTTAATATCGATTATTTCTAATTATACATGTATAACCATAAAAGTCGATTATAGAAAATTCATAATTAAATCATCGGTTTCTCAATCGATTTTGGTATTTTGGTTTGGTTTTCTCGGTTATAGTTTGATTATTTTATTTTTCTACAGAGGGGGTGGGAATGGGATGAGGGTCCAACAAGATTCCTAGTTTGGTTTCATTGCATTTATGTCTACCACATGCATTAATTGCTACATACCAAGAAAAAAGATGATTGCTTGAGGGATCTTTAAAATTGGAAAAACATAGTTCATTTAAAATTTGGGCTTGTTTTAGATGATTCCTAGTTTGGTTTCATGCATTTATTGGTAGTACCATATGCATTTATAGTTACTGATTGATGTTCTTTAAAAGTTTATTTGAACTATAGAAGGCTGCTTTTAGAAGATTAAAAAAATGGTTCTTTAAAAAAAATGGTTTCATTGCATTTAAGGGTTGTATCATATGCATTTTATGCTGTACATCAAGAAAGATCACTGCTTGATGCGTCTTTAAAACCTCAAGCTGGTTTGAACTTTGAACAGAGAAGATTGCTTTTAAAACATGAATATAAACTATTCTTTAAGAGTTTATAACTAGCTTTAGTATTTAGATGACTCTTAGTTTGGTTTCATTGCATTTACGGGTTGTACTATATGCATTTGTAGTTGTATATCAAGAAAAATCACTGCTTGATTTCTTTTAAAGCTATCTGATTAGGACCAGAGAAACTTGCTTTAAAAACATGAAAATGTTATTGTTTTCAACCTGCAAGGGGGTTACGCAGTGGTAAGCGCTTGAGTCTCTCTAGAGGTCTCAGATTTGAATGCAGCTTCCACTCGTTTTCTGTCTTTAACCCCCTTGAATGCGACCTACCCACCACAAGCTGCATTTTATTTGATCCTGATGGTTAGCAAGGTATTGCCCTAGTCCCGTGAATTTTCTGGTAACGGGTTCTCACGGTTACAGAAAAAAAAAGTTATTCCAATTGGACCTTGTTTTATACACAACTAGCTTAGACCCCGTGTCTACACACGGAGTTGAAAAATATTAAGACATAAATTTTTTAAATCTTTATATATATATATATATATTTTACAGGTGTAAAAATATATTATATATACTAAGAATAGAAAACAAAATTCAAAATATGTAAAAATTAATATATAATTGGGTTTCAAAAATACGTTAATTACTATTTAATGTAATTTAACTTTCATTTACTATTTGATTGAAAATAAAATTTACATAATTAGATTTCAAAGATTCTTATAATAAGGTATAATTTAAAATAAATGTGTTTTTATTAGTATAATTATTATTAAAAGATAGAAATATATTTAATAAGAGAGAGAGGCGGGAAAAAAATGATGAGAATGAATATGAAGGCGGCACGTGGCATAAAAAAACATTTAATTATTATGTAGTATAGATATAGATTTAGATCATGGGTTTTTCATTTATCTTTTCTTGAGGGAAAATATTAGAATTTGGATTTGAAATGAGGCTAAATCTTGAATCGTAATAAAATTTTGGGATGTTTTTAAAGCAATCAAGTGGTGGGATGGCCTCCTGTGAAGACTTATAGAATGAACAGTTTGGTAAACCAAGCAAAATTTTCCAAGAATGAAGGAGAAAAGGGAGCGGGCGAGGAGAGTACTTCAAAGAAAAAGAAAAATAAAAACCATGAAAACAAGAACGACGAAACTGTCACTAAAGAAACAGGGCATTCTGGATTTGTGAAAGTGAATATGGACGGATTACCGATTGGAAGGAAAGTCGATTTGAATGCACATGATTGCTATGAAACTTTAGCTAAAGCTCTTGAAATTATGTTCTTGAAAGCTTCCACAAGTGCCAGTTTTATCCGTAAGTGCAGTTTACTTGACGGGCCAAAATGAGCGGGTCAAGGGAGCTGGGTAACAGGTCAAAACATGTAGTTTTAGTATAAGTCTCACTTCTTTTTGAAAAAGGTATCTTTTATAAACAATTAGTGTCAATTATGATTACAAAATTCATATAGTTTCTATACTAATAAAATATCTAAATTAAATGATTTACTAGGGTTTATGCATAACATTCGGACGATTTTTGACACATTTGATCCATTTGACTTGTTTTCTTTAAAGATTTTATTTTTTTCAAAAGATTTTACCTGTTTGACCGATTGACTCTTTAGTAATATATCAGTTCACTCATTAATAAATAAACTTTGGAATTAAAAACCTAGAAACATGAAAAGAGGTCTTTAAATGTATATGCTGATAAACTCTTATGTCGATTTTGATCAGGTACAGAAAAGCAGCAACGCTCTCGCCTTTTGGATGGGTCTTCTGAGTTTGTGCTAACATATGAAGATAAAGAAGGAGATTGGATGCTTGTGGGTGATGTTCCATGGAGGTACTATGTTATATAGTCAACCTTTGTCACTGAAAGACTCGGGTTTGACCGATATGAGCCTCAATTTACCTGAATTACTCTGTTTTTGCTTACATGTCTTTTTATGGTTTAACCAGGATGTTTTTGGGCACTGTGAAAAGGCTACGAATCATGAAAACCTCGGATGCCAATGGACTTGGTACGTCTCTTAGATAAAAAAAACTAAAGGTTGCGAGTCTTAATTACCTGACCCAATTGGTTAGTAGGGTATCGGTGGAGTCCTATGAGTTTTCTGGTAACGGGTTCGTACGGTTACCAAATAAAAAAAAAATTGGGGAGTCTGGTGGCGGATGGGGTCATGGTCGATTCAGATTCAGGTTAAAACATGTCATGCTTTCCTATGGGTTGGGTTACACTTCTTTCCAAAATGTAACTTTCTTTAAATAGATATTGTCTACTTATTTGCTTAAAATAATTTATGAAGTTTCATGCATTAAAAATACACTTTGGAACCCATTTGACCCGTGTACCTTTAAGCTATTTATTTTAATTTTTTTACCCATAAGTGAACTAGTTAAACCGTCACCTCTACTAACAAACTTATTTTATCGGTTTCTATATGCAGCTCCGAGATTCCAGGAAAAGAATCAAAAGCCGAAAAACAAGCATATTGAGTTAAAAAGATGAAGAAAAACACTTAAAAAACCACAACAGACTAGAAAAGTTTGAAGCTTTTGTTTGATAATCTTGGCTGCTTTACTATATATGTTTACCCTTTTTGGTTGGCTCACTGGTTTTTTTTTGTCCATTCGATTCTTTTTCTGGTTTTTTTACCGTCGTAAAATTATTATAGTTCCCATACCAACTTGAATGGTTTGATCATGTTATTTACAAGCTTCGTAAGCGTATTATATTTCGAAAAGTGATCGTCTTGATGTCTTTCTTCTTTGTTTATCTTGTTTGTAAACGATTCTTGTATGTTAAGAAGTGTGTCCTGGATTGGTTTTTCAAAATCCAATAGTCTTCTTAATGTCATGTTTTCAAAGATTGCTTCTGTTACAAGTCAACTAAAATTTAAAGGTGGCAATTACAATCCAGTTATTTTTGAATAAGTTGATTCAGATTGTATTTCATCTTTTAAAATGGTGAAAAGAGTCAAACTATGTTGACTTACTTTGACCCAATCTGTCTGACCCACAAATTTTGCCAATAATTTTACATCCCATATATGAAATCAACTATTAAAAACTGAAAACAATGATATCCTAAAAATATGAAAGAAGACAATGTGCATAAATTCAAATGCCATGGATGTGCAGCAAACATAGAAAGATGGTATTATAGAAGTAATCAAGCGATAAGTCCCATACAACAAGGTTGTGTCACTGAGCTAACAAAAAAGACAATGAAGTCAACGCAAAAAGTCTCTTGGATCGGTTACAAAACCAGTCAAAGCGGAAGCTGCAGCGGTGTAAGGAGAAGCTAGATAGATTTGACCATCTTTGTGGCCCATACGACCTGGGAAGTTCCTATTTGTAGTTGAGACACACACCTGTCATCATTAACAATGTTAATTCATGCTAAATACAATTTGAATCAATGAATGGGATTAAAGATTACACTTTTAAAGTTAAAAACACAATCCCTTTTCTAGATGCAATGTAGGTTTTGAGTGACCCATTTTGACCCGTTGTATAATTTAAAACGAGCTATATGAATTGAGTTGACCCAAATCAACCTATATGCAAAAATTTTTTTTACCCAAATCAACCCACTTCTTGAAAAATGGGTCATGATTGCCACCCCTATCTAGACGAGATTAGAGATTTCACTTAGCCCTTTTCTAGACGCGGCATAAATTGGTTTGGGTAGCACATTTTACTTGAAAATTAACACGCTTTTAGCGGTTTTCAGGTTGAAAATAAGTTGGCTCCACATCAAAAGTTAAACCATATGATCTTCCATAGGTGACTATTTCAACCCATTTACTTATGAATGGATCAATTCAGGTTGTCTTATTTCTAATGGCTCAAACAGATAAACTAAAAAAATTAGCTAACAAGGAAACAATTTATTCATGATGCATAAAACCTCGTAAATCATTTCATTCCAAAAGTAAGATTATTATTGAAATGAATTTAGTTTTTTGTAATAATATTACACGCAATACTATTTATAGAATATAAAAAATCAGACAAAAAGAGTTACGGGTCAACCCAACCTGGCCCATACCAAATTCACCCGTTTTAACCCATTACCCGACCCGCTCATTTTGCCACATCTAATACTGGAAAGAAAATACTGGCCTGAGGTTCATTAATGCGTGCATAAGTATCTTTTGGACCACCCAGACAGGCACCACAACTAGGGCTAGTAGGTGTATCACAACCAGCAGCTTCAAATATCTGGGAACAAGTCTTTCCACCAGACCCTGGCACTGGGAGGGTATAAATGTCCATCCATACCTACCGAATTTTATTGTAATTAGCATACGGTATACACTTCGCAAAAATTTAAAAACAAAAATATCACCAACTTGTAGTACTTAGCAAAAAGTCACAAACCTTTTGAGTAGCAGGAACAAGAAAAGTAGGTACTTTGACCTTTTCCCCCTGCAAGTTGAATCAACAGTTTACATAATATGAGACCCATTAAAATGAGAAGAGGGTACAAAGGTAAAATCGAAGGGAACATAAAATAAGCAGCAATATGAAATCTCACTGAAGCTAGAAGAACTTTGGCAGCAGCTAGAAAATCTTCGGTTTTGCCACCAGTACAAGATCCAATATAGACTCTGTCTATTTTGACATATTTGCATTCCCTTGCTAAAGCACGATTATCAGGAGAATGAGGCTGCAAGGTGTAAAAACTAACATCTACATTACATGAATCTCAACGGGCTAATTTCAAGCATTTATATTTGCCTTAGTGCCTTGCTACTTTTTCTTAAAACTAGAGGTGGAAAGATGGGTGTGTTAGGCAGGTTGGGTAACGGGTCAAAATAGGTCATGTTTAGTATTGATAAAACGGAGCGCAAAATATTTTGTCCTATTAAAAAAATTATACATAATTAAGGCATTAATTATATTTACAAAAGCAATGTTACAATTATAATCTAGATCTTTGAATAAAACAATTTGGGAATCTTTCAACCCATTTGGCCCGTTCCCTCTCCATAAGTAAATTGGTTGAACTTGCAACCTCTATTGAAAACCTCAAAGTCTGATGGAAAGTAAAATATCAAACCTTTGCCACTAGGGGCTCCAATTTGGAGACATCAATTCTATACTCAGCAAGAAACCTGAAATGCAAAAAAAGAAATATGGACATAAAATGTGAAATTAAAGTTTCTTATTATGTAATCCGCATGCATATTAATAATAGTATTCTTGCAAATTAAATCAAGACAAGGGCAAAAAGGGAAATAAAATCACCTTGCTTGATCATCACTGTAGACTGGTTCATAAGGCACAGATGTTTTGTTCTGCAGGATATGCAAATCTCAGTAAAATGAGAAGTTCAAACAATTTTGAAGAGTGGCATATTGCACCTAAAGGTAATGTACTTTCAAAATCAACGTTTAAGTACCTATGTTATAAGTTTATAAGAAAAAAAGGTCCCTTATTTAATTATAAACTTGTACCATATGCACTTAAATGTTGATTTTGAAAGTAAGTCCCTAAAATAGAAATTGAACGGACCTCGAGGTACTTAAATGTAGTAGCGTCAGCTGGAACAATACCGTTCTTCCCTCCAGCTTCAACAACCATGTTGCATAATGTCATTCTTTCTTCCATCTATGCAACACAAGTGAGAACATGCATGTATTTATATAAATGATATGATAATAAATGTGACCAAGTTTGTTTGCCGTGCCCTGTAAAAGTTGCAATACTTTTTTGATAGAAGTATACCCGCACCTATTAACCCATTACCATCATTAAAAAATAAACTATTGGATGGTATTTTATTTTACGTTTAGATATATATGACAGATTCAAGCATTTTACTCCAGGCCAAAAGCTAAAATCTTCATGGAATAAAAAAAAGCATATAATGGGTGGATGTGGCAAAATGAATGGGCCGGGGCGTTGGCGAAAAGTCAAAGCATGCAACTTTTTAAAAAGATGTCCAGCCCGGGGGGGGGGGGGGGCAAACACTTTTTTGTCTTCTCTCTAAAAATACTACAGATAATTAATGTGCTATTGTTAAATATTATTGCACACCCAATGATAGTCTATATCTTTTATGAAAAGACAATTTAGGAGGTTTTATGCATTCTTAATACACTTTACGCAACTTTAGATTCGTTTTCATTTTATCTAAATTTTGTGGGTTTACCCATTTGACTTGTCAGAGAAAAAGTAAAACTCAAATTGACCCGTGTATCCTTAAATAGGTGGAAATGGTCACCTAGGGTTATGGTATGCTAGAAACTTAAGTTGCATTCTTGAGAGGAAACAAGGAAGAAAAAAACTTACAGTAAGACTTTCAATAGTTGAACCAACAAACTCCATTGCTTTATAAGTTGCACCAGATACAGATATTTCACCAATTATCTATAAGATATTTTCAAACAAAGAAATAAACCATAATCAACCAACAAATCAAAACAAATGGTTTTAAGATCATTGCATATGCAATGATTTAAAAACAGTACACAAAAGTGTTTTAAAGATAACTAGTTCTATGGATTAAATATATATGGTCGAACTTACTTGTAAGATCAAATCCTTTGCAAGCAGATAATCAGGCATTTCTCCATCCAATACAAATCTTAAGGTTGGAGGCACCTATAAATCAAAGGTGACACGAGAAGAAAATTAGACATTATTCAATTAGTTGCTACCAAATCATATTTTACTTTCAAGTTAAACCTAAACAAAGACATAACTAGATTAACAGGTGTTTGGATGTGCGTTTCACTATGTTGTCAAAAGCCCTTTGGGCGCCTAGGTCCTCAGGCGAGGCGAGGCGCAGGAAAAGCGCCTTGCTGCAACCCAGGCCTCCGGCGACCTTCGAGCGAGATTCCGGTCGGATTCCAGTGAAATTCCTGCCAAATCCTTAAAATTCTAGCAAAATTCTACAAATTCCGGGCAAACTGGTCTTAACAATCTAAAAATGGCCCACAACTAGCCCTAAACAAGCCTAAAACATGTCTAAAACCCCAAAAATGGTATATTTGTGCTATGCGTCTTGCTTATCTCGGGCCCTCGCTTTTTAAGCACCTTACGCCTAGGCCCAAGGCTCACCCTTTGCGCCTTGCGCCTTTGACAACTGTGGCATTTCATGTGATTATGGTAACTTTAAGAATCAAAATAAAATAAACAAATAATTAACTTATTAAAGCTGGGGATAGTTTGGTAACTTCACATTTGATCTCAAAATTTTATAGTCTTACAGTTACCACTATGACATAAACATTGATCTTTTAAGGGGATCAAGGCTAAGTGGCAAACTAACATGCTCGTCTTTAATCTTAAAATAAAAGCTACAAGAAATAACTAGAACCCAACAATTAATGTAAAAAATGTATTTTCAAACCTTAAGCAAAGCTTTTCCAGTCCCTAACACAAAACCAGCATCCGTGTTTCCAATACCAGTAGCAAACTGGCCAAATGCTCCAGCAGTACAGGTGTGGGAATCCGTACCAAGTAAGACCTAAAAGTAAAGTTATTTGAAGAGAATCAAATGCAAAATCTTTATACATTAACTCAAAATAGGTGGCAATTTCAACCAGTTTACTTATGAATGAGTCAATTCATATTAGGTTTTATCTCTAACGGGTACAAATAGCTAAAAAGAAAACGGGGAAAATGAGCCGAACAGAGCAAGTCGCCCAAAGTGTATTGTCAATTCATATAACCTCCTAAATCATTTTATTAAAGACATATTACTTACTATTGAAATAGGGTTTAAGCTATACAGTAACATACTATCCGTAATGTGCCAATATGACTAACTTACTTCTTCATTGTCAATATGACCACTAAAATTTCCAGTTTACCTGTTATTATGCGCATTGGTAGCTTTTCAACTTTTAAAAGCCAAGCCTTGTAGCGGCATCTAAGTGGCTTATTTTGCTGATGTTGTGATCAAAAACTAATTATTTAATTTAATCTTGAAAGTATATAAGGAATCATATTATTTTATTAAAAAGTTCAAAAATATAACTAGTTTATATAAACTTTAATATTTTTCTTTAAAATATTAAACTTCAAATTTTTCATTCAACTAACTTTATAATTCTTTTTAAAAACTAATTATTTAACTTAATCTTAAGAAATATTAAAAAAACTAAAAAATAGTTGAATTTAATATTTTTATAATTTAATAAATTTTATTAATTTTTTTATTTTTATTACTTATGTGACTTTATTTATTATTTGAATCATTTAACTTTTTTCTTCAAAATATTCATGTGTTCTTGAAGATATGCAAGTATTCTTATATTCAAAGTGTCTTGACAGTCCTCCACCAATCACCACCACCACCACCAAATCGATTAACCACTTCCAAATATTAAGTGTTTACAGGTTGACCGGTTGAACCGGCTACAGTCAACAAAATGCATATTGAAACAAAATGCAAAAGTTTAATGGTCATGTTGAAATTAAAAAAAGTTAGGTCATATTGGTACATTAAAGAAAGTATTGTTACTGTATAGCTTAAACCAGTTGAAATATAGCTTCATAATCATATTTACACTAATTGCTTATAACAAAAAAAAAATATTCTTGGATAAAGTTATTTCGTGTCAGCCCGACCCGTCCATTTTGTCACTTCTATAGTTCTAGTAACTAAGTTTAAATTGGACTAATAGATTTAGGAGTACCTCTCCAGGTCTGCAATGACCTTCTTGTGCAAGAGCAACATGGCATACACCTTTGAAATCAGGATTAGCCTGGAAAAAAAATATAATCAATTCCGTTTTAACATCCATAGAACATGGGATTATAAATTATAAAATATAAATTCAAAAGAGCATAAACATGATACCTTGAAGTTGCTAAGATCTTTGATATCATAAAAATATTTTATCCCTTGCTCATGTGAGAATTCCCTGATGATATCAACATTTCTATTTGCTCTTTCATCAGTTGTAAAAATATAGTGGTCGGGTATGATGACAACCTTTTCACGGTCCCAAACCTAAAACAATAACCACATAATTCACATATGATCACAATAAATCACCAACAAATGGATTTGACAATTTCTTTGTTGCTTCTAATATTCACCTTCATACTATTCATTGAAAGTAACCACTTAAAAAAAATAATATGTCATATTACAATAACACTCAGACTTCAAAGTTCCTATTTTTTTAATTGAAAGTGTCGATTATTCAAATCAGCAATAAATATGACTTAACTTGGTACCTTTGCATCATTCCCAAACTCTTTCTTGAAAATTCCAATCGAACCTGGGCCACAAACATCATGTGTCATCAAGACATCAACGTTAACCCAAACATTCTCACCTGGGCTCAACCGCGATTTCTCAGAAGCCCTAGAAAATATTTTCTCGGTCATTGTCATCCCGGTCTTCACCTAAAAAAACCAAAGCCCAATCAGTTCAAATCACACAATTAGCTCCACCTTCTCAAACTTATTACACTAAAACATGATTAAGACACATGGAGAAAAACTAACACAAACCCACAATTAGTTTGCATCAAGTTCTCAACTTTTTAATATCAAAACAATAAATAAATAACAAAAATATTCAATAAGCAAAATTGGGCATAATTAACCTATACTCAAAGTTGATTTTCTTCAAGTTCTCCAATTCTTGATGTGAAAACATTAACTTCATAACAATAAAAAAATTGATGTGAAAACATCAACTTCAAAAAAACCAAAACTGATTTTTGCAGATGAATGTTAAAACCCAATCAGTTCAAATCACACAATTAGCCCCACCTTCTCAAAATTATTAAACTAAAACATGATTAGACAAATGAAGGAAAATTAACACAAACCCACAATTAGTTTACATCAAGTTCTCAACTTTTCAATATCCAAACAATAAATATATAACAAAATTATTCAATAAGCAAAATTGGGCATAATTAACCTATACCCAAAGTTGATTTTCTTCAATTTCTCAAATTTTTTATGTGAAAACTTCAACTTCAGAAAGAGCAAGATTGATTTTTGCAGATGAAAGTTAAATTACCAAACTAACCCTATCTTCAACTAGATTGTTGCATGCCTAGACACCCTTATTTGCTCTAACTTATCAAACTTTTGGTGTTAAAGCATCAATTAATAGTAAAAACATTCAAGAATTTAGAACAGATAAAGAAAAACCCTAACTGAGCCAGTGGTGGATGGTTTCCGTTCAGATTGCTGTGGTGTCATCACGGATACAATCTTGGTTGATACTTTCTTTTGAGAGATTTTGATCGAGTTTGAAGGGTGTGCGAAGAGTGGAGACACGCCTGCATCTTTCTGGGAAATTTGAAAAAAAATCAGAAATGGGTGGAACCACAAGAGGAAAGATATGAAAGTTACCTGGGTGACGAAAGGGGAAGAGGATGAGGAGATTGCAGATGAAGCCGCCATTGATGAAATGGCCATCGTTGGTGTTGTGGACGTGGTTGTTTTGAGTTAGATATGTGTAGGGGAATGTTAAACGTGGCACGTGGTTGTCATGAGGGGAGGGGTGGAGGGAGGGATATTAAAGTTGGTGGGTCATTTCTTGAGCTCATTTACACCATATTAAAGGAAAAGACGGCATCAGAGCTATGTGCTCTTAAAACAAAAATAAATGGGATTATTTAATATTTTAAATAATGATTTTACAATCGTAACAAACAATGATTCCTACAATCATAAAAAACAAATTGATTTTATTCAATTAGTCATGTGCTCATTTATTTAAGATAATTAATATAACATGAGTTTAATAAATAATGATTTGAATGATTCTGAGGAATCAAGTCAACAATCAACTGAAGTTATTAACTTCAGAGAAAATGAAAAAGGTTTTTGTTCCGATTATATGATCAACTCTGATCAAATAACAAAAATAAACAAGCTTAAATTCAAGCTTGACACAAGACAGATTTTTAATCAACCTACAAGTTTACAGAGTTTAGTTTCAAAAGCTTTCTCTAGAAAAAAATAAAATATTTTATTGTTTTAATACTGAAGAATTTTCAGTAGATATAAAAGACACTTCTGGAAAAGTATTTTTACCACTAATAACAAAAGGAGAAATAGCTAAAAGACTTTTATCTATTAAACCTGAGTTAAGAAAATCTATGAATATGGTGCATATTGGAGCAGTAAAAATCCTCTTAAAAGCACAATTCAGAGATGGAATTAATTTTCCTATAAAAATGGCTCTTGTTGATAATAGAATCATCAACAGACAAGATGCTCTTTTAGGAGCAGTACAAGGAAATTTAGCATATGGCAAATTTATGTTTACCATATATCCTAAGTTTGCTTTACATCGAGATTCAAAAGATTTCGATAAAACATTAAGTTTCATACATCAATGTGAAAGAACTGATTTAATGGAACCAGGAAATAAAGTATTTTCGATTAATTATTTAATCTCTTATGCTTTAACCAATAGTACTCATTCAATAGAGTATAAAGAAAAAGAGAATATAACTATAGAAGACGTATTCTCATATATTAGCACAGTTGAAGAAAGTAAGTTCTCAGAACCTTCACAAGTGCAAGAAAATTGGGCCATTAACATAGCCCGCAATAAACAAACTCTAGAGTCTAAACCAAGACAGAGTTTTTCTTTTAATACCTATAAAATAGGAGAGACTAGTTCTAGTTCATCTAGTCCTACAGAGTTACAATTGGTTCAATCCATGTCGGAAAGAATTGATAAATATGGAGAAATCCTTAAAGAAGTTATTGGAAAATAACGACTTTAAATCTTGATCATGAGTTCACTCTTGAAAATAGAGGAATTAATCAAAGAATTAATTAATAAAGTAGAAAAACTAACTACTAATGAAAATCTTGAAGCAATAGCTGCAAAGATTATAAATGAAATATCTGAAAAGATTGAAAATAAGGAACTGAAAATAGATCCTTTAATTATAGAAAGCACGGATCCTTTGAAAGAAATTTCAAAAATATTCATTTCCTAACTTCAATGTTGGAAATCCTTCTTTAGGAAGCTCTAAAAGTCCAAACGCTCTAAGATGACCTTTTGGATCAAGCTCAAATGACTAATAAAAGTCAGATGAGAATTCCTTTTAGGAAGATAAACATGAAAATTGGAAGACAACAATTACTTCGTAATATAGTCATCCAAAGAATCATGGAACTCCATAGTGATTGGGGTATTCACCCAAAAGAAAAACTAAATGAGTTCTCTCATTTATACAAACAAAAACAGTATTTTGATAAAAAAAATACAAGATCTTAAAGAAACAAAAAAATACAAGATCTTAAAGAAACAAAAATTATTTATCAAAATACTGTTTTTGTTTGTATAAATGAGAGAACTCATTTAGTTTTTCTTTTGGGTGAATACTCCAATCACTATGGAGTTCCATGATTCTTTGGATGACTATATTACGAAGTAATTGTTGTCTTCCAATTTTCATGTTTATCTTCCTAAAAGGAATTCTCATCTGACTTTTATTAGTCATTTGAGCTTGATCCAAAAGGTCATCTTAGAGCGTTTGGACTTTTAGAGCTTCCTAAAGAAGGATTTCCAACATTGAAGTTAGGAAATGAATATTTTGGAATTTCTTTCAAAGGATCCGTGCTTTCTATAATTAAAGGATCTATTTTCAGTTCCTTATTTTCAATCTTTTCAGATATTTCATTTATAATCTTTGCAGCTATTGCTTCAAGATTTTCATTAGTAGTTAGTTTTTCTACTTTATTAATTAATTCTTTGATTAATTCCTCTATTTTCAAGAGTGAACTCATGATCAAGATTTAAAGTCGTTATTTTCCAATAACTTCTTTAAGGATTTCTCCATATTTATCAATTCTTTCCGACATGGATTGAACCAATTGTAACTCTGTAGGACTAGATGAACTAGAACTAGTCTCTCCTATTTTATAGGTATTAAAAGAAAAACTCTGTCTTGGTTTAGACTCTAGAGTTTGTTTATTGTGGGCTATGTTAATGGCCCAATTTTCTTGCACTTGTGAAGGTTCTGAGAACTTACTTTCTTCAACTGTGCTAATATATGAGAATACGTCTTCTATAGTTATATTCTCTTTTTCTTTATACTCTATTGAATGAGTACTATTGGTTAAAGCATAAGAGATTAAATAATTAATCGAAAATACTTTATTTCCTGGTTCCATTAAATCAGTTCTTTCACATTGATGTATGAAACTTAATGTTTTATCGAAATCTTTTGAATCTCGATGTAAAGCAAACTTAGGATATATGGTAAACATAAATTTGCCATATGCTAAATTTCCTTGTACTGCTCCTAAAAGAGCATCTTGTCTGTTGATGATTCTATTATCAACAAGAGCCATTTTTATAGGAAAATTAATTCCATCTCTGAATTGTGCTTTTAAGAGGATTTTTACTGCTCCAATATGCACCATATTCATAGATTTTCTTAACTCAGGTTTAATAGATAAAAGTCTTTTAGCTATTTCTCCTTTTGTTATTAGTGGTAAAAATACTTTTCCAGAAGTGTCTTTTATATCTACTGAAAATTCTTCAGTATTAAAACAATAAAATATTTTATTTTTTCTAGAGAAAGCTTTTGAAACTAAACTCTGTAAACTTGTAGGTTGATTAAAAACCTGTCATGTGTCAAGCTTGAATTTAAGCTTGTTTATTTTTGTTAATTGATCAGAGTTGATCATATAATCGAAACAAAAACCTTTTTCATTTTCTTTGAAGTTAATAACTTCAGTTGATTGTTGACTTGATTCCTCAGAATCATTCAAATCATTATTTATTAAACTCATGTTATATTAATTATCTTAAATAAATGAGCACATGACTAATTGAATAAAATCAATTTGTTTTTTATGATTGTAGGAATCATTGTTTGTTACGATTGTAAAATCATTATTTGAAATATTAAATAATCCCATTTATTTTTGTTTTAAGAGCACATGGCTCTGATACCAGATTGCGGAATCATTTTTTAATATTTAATATTTCACATACACATTTGCTTTTTTCTCAGAATGTATATATGGGGCGCATGTAACCACTTTGTGAGTTTAAAAACTGAAAATCTTCAATCAATTCGAGTGATTGCTAGTCTATAACTGACGTGAAAGAGTGATAAAACAGTTTGAGAGAATAAATGCATCGAATTTGTAGGAAAGATTAAATCTTGATATTTACATCTCTCCTTAAGAGGGAGATTTTACTCACACATACACATGTCGATGCTTAAACATGTCCCAACCGATGGCATCAAAGCCATCAAGCATCACCCCTCACTCATGCCGACGACCGGAACAAGCAAGGGGGGCCCTGCTCATTCCCAGCCATTCGCTGTGCAACCTTGCACTAAACCCCGCACCCCCCTCCACTTAGAGGATCAAAATCAAGCCTGGGAGATCGTACCTCCTCGCCTTCCGGCTCTCAGCATCCCCTCCTCGTGTTGGTCGTCTCGCGCTAACTTCAGATCGTGGGCATGATGGAAGGCCGATGCTTAAACATGTCCCAACCGATGACATCAAAGCCATCAAGCATCCTCCCTCACTCATGCCCCAAATCCACGAACGTAGGGGGGAAACCGTTCACCAGAAGCCATCCAAGTGCAACCACGCACCCTATTGCTGTTAACGTGTTCTTTACAAGGGACCAATCCAACCATTATTTCCCTACGGCCACCTGCCTAAACGGTACTCTTCTATGGCTCCAGGACTCCAGGTTTTGTAAAGAGATAACATGAACATAATGAAATTTAAAGAAGATAGTACTTTTATTTCATAACTGTTCTTTCAAAAGGAAGAACTTCTTGATATTTACATCTCTCCTTAAGAGGTGGAAGGAGGGATATTAAAGTTGGTGGGTCATTTCTTGAGCTCATTTACACCATATTAAAGGAAAAGACGGCTAGATGTCTAGGTAGGGCACCGAACACGAATCAAGTCTTAATAAGATTTCATGTTCGTGTTCGTTTATTAAGGAAGTGAACTAGTTCATGTTCGTTTGTGATTGTCCGATAATTCTATGTAACGATGGTAAACGAGTACAAGCGAATACAAATTCATTTGATAATAAAATCAGCATTTTCATTTCAAATTAACATTACACAAAATCCATAAAAAATAAATATAAAGTACTTAACATTTGATATAATTATCTCCACATACTTGATATAATTATCATAAATACAATTAACGGATATTTTTAATTGATAAAATATATAATATAAAAACCTTTAAAGACCGAATGAACATGAACGAATGCAAACGAACATAAATTAACACATTACCGAACGTTCACGAACATAAATAAACGAATACGACCTCTATTCATGTTGTTCATTTAACTAAACGAACAAAGTTTCTTGTTCATGTTCGTTCATTTATTAAACGAACGAACATAAACAACTTTCTCATCAAACGGTTCACGAACTATTCGCTGACTTTTCGTTTGCAGGCCTAGGTCTAGGGGAGTGACGTTGAATACAACCGACCGTTTCATTCAGGGGCGGATTTACATAGGGCCGGGGGTCACCGGAAACCCCCGAGTTTCGAAATTGTAGTAGAAAACTATATAGAAAAACTTGGATGACCCCTTAAAATGATGGATCTGGAGTTTTGGAAGTGATGAATTTGAGGTTACGACGCATGAGTAGAAGAGAGATGTTTACTTTTCCGGCCAGCAAAGAGCTCTGGGCTCCGGTGCTTGTGAAACGAAGAAGAAGATAATGAAACACAGTCTTTTTATAAAAACAAAATAGTCTGCCAAAACTTAATTATACGGATATGACAATACTGAGAAAGGGGAGTGACTTGTCACTTCAGAACAATTTGAAAGATGGACAATTGATTCACTCTATATTTTATTTAATTTAATATTTTTTTTAAGATTATCAATTAATTAATTATTTTATATTAAATGTCTCTTTTATTATCATATCAATTACAAGAATTGTAATTTATATCTTTTTAGTTTATTAATTTTTTTTATATATATACACATATATATAATTTTATATTGTTTATTATGTTATCCGGTTCTTGAACTCGGTCCGCTGTCCGGTCTGGTTCGTAAAGACCATTTTATCTATATTACGTGTTTTTTAATTTCTAATGACGATGTTTTTTTTATTATTGTATCGTATTTTTATTATGTGATGAACCTTACCCGGCCCGAACAATCGAACCAAACCGAATTTTTTTATGTCCGGCCCTATGAAATTGGAGCTTCTAAAAACAGTGAACCCTCTGGACAAAATTCCTGGATCCGCCACAAGTTTCATTGGTCATGAACTGGCGGTGTTGTGGCTAACATTTCTAAACATTTTCTCTTCTATATTAGCGTTGCGTTAATTTTCTCTAAACCATGAAGGTGTATTTTTTACATCATTCTCGTCACTAAACTTTATTTTTAAATAAAAATAAAATATAAATATAAACTAATTTAAAAATTACATTGCATTAACAAAAATACAAACTAAAACGAAAATTACATTTCATTTTATTAAAAACAAATAATAATTAGTCGTTGAGGTGGAGTATGTGGATTCTTGAAGTATGCTCAGCGAGATGCGCTCGTATGTTGTGAAAGGTTTCTTGAAAATGTATTTTCTTGTATGTATCTTCGTTTACTTATAGTCCATCTTGAATGATTGGAAGCACGTTTTCTTGGAAAGGACATAGCGCTTGGCCTTCGTCTTTTAAGATCATATTGTACAAAAAAATAATGCAAGTGTACATTATTTTTCTAATTTGCTAAGGATGCCTTGCTCGTGCAGGGTCTCGAAGTATAACCCAACGACTTTTCAGGACACCAAAAGCTCATTTCATGTCCTTTTGTGCTGCTTCTTATCCTTTCTTGAATCTTTCTGGTTTATCGGTGTCCAGAAAGCTATAAGATCTATAAGATCTCATAACAATAGCCTCATTTGGGTATATCTCAACGGCAATATAATACCCATTCTTGTATTGTGATCCATTAACTTGAAGTGAACAATTAGGTGTGGTTCCATTTAATACGTTCGTAACGAACCAACTCCCGGAATTGCCCTATTATATATTAGTTATATTGGAGGGGGTGTTTTAATTAAATAAAGTGGAGGTTTTTAATTGTAAAGGAGCATTCTTGACATTTTGGTGCGAGGAGTCAAAATTGCAAGTAGAGGGACTGGTTTTGCAATTTGCTTAAACCTGATTTGGTGGGTGGACTAAATGGCGACACACACACACTCTCTTAAAAGAGTGTGCCGTGAATAAGAGAGCAAGAAGGGGAGCAAGGCCAAGGAAGTCAAAATCAGTGATTGCATGCTTGGATTGGAAGTGTTGCCTTGCATAATCCTTCCTAATCATCAAGTAAGATTCATCTTTTCTCTCTAATCCTTCATGGATTCTTGTTCTTGATGGGTTTAGGTGGATGAACTCTAATGGACGAAAACTGGGGGTTGTATTGGGTGTTGTGTTGAAAAGGATTGATAATCTAGTATTAATAAAGCTAGAGGTTCAATCAATTCATAATAATTTCACCTAATTTGAAGTTTTGAAATTTAGAGTTCTTGAGACCCAATTTGGGGGTTTTTGATTTTGGGGTGTTTGATTTTGGGGTGTTTGATTAGGTAATTGAGCATGTACAAGTGTTTATGGTGTTAGGTAAACACAACTTCATGTAGAAAACCCAACTGAATTGGTGAATTTTGAATTTGATGGAATGAGAGAAATTAAGTGAAATTGGGTGGAACCCAAACGGGTCAATATGGGTGAATGTTGTCTTGGGAAGTTTAAAACTTGTTTAAGGTGTAATTAATCAAGTATAGAGCGGGTGTAATCCATAAATTCTAGGGTGGGTGTTAGACCTCAATTGTGAATGGTGAATTGGGAGTTTGACTTTAATGGGTCAAACGGGTCAAATGGGTTGAGAGGTTGTTTTTGGGTGTTGGAGGCTTGGTTAAGGTTGTGTTAACCAAATTAAGTTGGGGTGTTGATCTATAGATCATAAGGGTGTCTTAAATCCCAATTTTGCGTGTGGATTGAGATCATAGGATTGCTAATTGCAATTGGATTGATAGGTGATCAAGGTATAAAGGAGCTAGCTTTGAAGACCAAGTGGAATCGTCTCTAGCTAAAGGTAAGTGCTTTGCACTTACTTAGTAATAGATATGGTGTTAGTAACATGTAAATAGATTTGTGTAGTTTAATTCTATTTATGTGTGGTGATTTGGTGTAAGTTGACTTAGTGTGGTAAAGAGTCAACTAATGTGTGAAATATGTTGATTTAGTGTAAGTTGACTTAGGGGGTGTTTGGATTTACTTTTCAAACTACTTATTAACTTATTACCTTTTCCAAAAAGGTAATAAGTCAAAAGTTCATTTGGATAAATGGTAAAAAAGTCATTTTTAATACAGATGAAAAGTCATTTTTGAAAAGTAGAAAATTCTAACTTTTGAAAGAAGTCAAAAGTAGTTTTAAATAAGTAATCCCAAACACCCCCTTAGTGTGGTAAAGAGTCAACTAATGTGTGAAATATGTTGATTTGGTGTAATTTGACTTAAAGTGGTAATGAGTCAAACTAGTGTATGAAATATGTCGATTTGGTGTAATTTGACTTATGTGGTAAAGAGTCAAACTAAATTGTGGAATGTGGAGTATTGGTGTAATTTGACTTATGTGGTAAATAGTCAAACTAAATTGTGGAATGTGGTATTTTGGTGTAATTTGACTTAGTGTGGTATGAGTCAAACTAAATTGTGGAACGTAGTATATTGGTGTAATTTGACTTAGTGTGGTATGAGTCAAAGTAAAATGAAATTTGGTGGAATTGAGGTCATGAACCTCACTTATGTCGTTGTCGTTTGAAGTCTTTGAACTTCACTTATGTTAATGTAGCTTGAAGTCTTTGAACTTCACTAATGTTGTTGTTGCTTGAAGTCTAAGAACCTCACACGAAAGGAATTTGAGGTCATGAACTTCACAAGGTTGTGTTGTGGCGTTTGAGGTCTTTAGAACCTCATATAGAGGAGTTTGAAGTCTAAGAACCTCACATGGTAGTTATTTGAGGTCATGAACTTCACAAGTCGTTTTGTGGTATTTGAAGTCTAAGAACATCACACGGAAGTTAATTGAGTTCGTGAACTTCACATAGTTGTTTGTGGGGTTTTGAGGTCTTTGGAACCTCACAAGGAAGTATGGTAGGATTGTTAGGTGTTTAAAACATTCATGAAATGTTGTTGGTTGCTTAAGACGACTGGGGTCGAGTCGGGAGGGTCAAAAAGGCTAAAAATTTGCAAAACAATTTGGCTGATTTTGGACCGGAGTAATTTACGACGGGCCGAAGTAATTTACGCATCCCCGGAGTATTTTACGACCAAAGTGGCCTGTTTTTGACCCTATTTACGCCCAAAATGTTGAAATGTTGTTTTTGGTCTATTATTGCTGTAAGGGCCTGGGGGCTCACATGGGGGTTGTATATCATTACTAATGGTTGTTTTATGGTGTTTTCTTGTAGATAAAGCTTCGGTTGAAGTCTCGGGTCACGCTTCGTGTCGGATTAGATTCTTGTTAGTTTTATGGTGGGTTTATTAGACTCGTTTTAAATTAACATTTGGAGGTTTAAACTTGTCTTTATTTTGAGTTGTCGATTGTTTGTTTATAAACAAAACGTGTCGTTTGTTGTATCATTGCTTTTGGCATGTGTCGTTTAATCAAGAGTGTTAATTGGGACCTATTTTTCGCGTGCGTTGAAAGTTAAAACTACTTGAAAATTTTGGGTGTTACAACGTTGTTGAATAATGGCAATTGATCAAGGATATTGATGTCGTTATTGGAATCAGCGACACCAAATAAGGCATGTCAAAACCATAAATCTTGTGAGGCCACTGCTTCGAGCATAATTGTAGGGTACTAGTGATAATCTCTCATGTATTGACTCCGCATTCTATTTGACAATTTCTTCATGCCTATTGTGTGCAATCAATGTTGCCTGGCATTTCAGGAATTCCATGTTTGGAACTCATGTGTCGCATACAAAAATTGTATATCGCTTTTAATCGGTTTACGCAAATATTCACGTCCGTACATATGAATAATACCGGTACAAAAGAGGTATAGACTATCACATGAAACTATTGTAGACATCTTCAAGTATTCATCATACGCGTCAGGAACTGTCCTGTATGCTAGTTGACTTATTATGGATATACACACTTCTTTAACGGGGTGAATGACCGTTTACCTCTAGCATCCCATGATAATCTAAAAAACGGGTATTCTCTTTCCATGTCATCAACAATTCGTAAAAATAATTATCTTTGCATCTGAAATCTTGTCCTGGAATTTTCGGCACCATAAGACTATTTTCGGCAAAATAATATTCCACGAGATGTTCATGAGCAGCCACATGATCTCTATTTATATATCTTATTGTGCTTGAAGTTGTAGTATCATAAAAAACAATGGAAATGGTTTGAGCCATTTGTTGTCGCACCATGGTTAATAAGTTCAAAAATCTAAAGTTGTTGATCATTAGTCCATTTACTAAAAGGTTGGTGTTGACAAAAATATAAAATTGGATAATGAAGATTAAGATGAAACTAGGGTTGATATGAAATTGGTATTGAATAAATGAGTATTTGTAGATTGATTTTTTTAAACTAATGACATAGCCGTTAGGGGGTGGCCTGCCTTTCAAATTCAATGGTTAGAGAACGGAGCAAACATATGTCAATAGTAACCAAAACGCACTGATACCGCAAGGGTGGGGGCGGTGTTCCCTAGCGGCAAAGGGTGCCACCTCATCTTTGTCGATGCATTAACAGTACCACACCCTCCCCCGTTATAATGATATAAGTAGTTTAAAACTAAAAGCAAAATATAACACAAGAGTTTTAAAAGATGAGAAATGAATGAAAATGAGAAAAGAAAATCAAATGTTTAGTGTAAACTACTACCTATTAACTCTACTTAATTATATCTAATTATTGTACATTCATTTGTGTATTTATTTTTGTCCTTTCACTTTCTTGTATTCTCCTATATATTGTATCGTTCATATTGAGTAATGTACAACAAGAGTTTATATCTTCCTCACATGGTATAGAGCCTAAACCTTTCCTTTTCCCACCTCCTTCCCTCCTCTATCTCTTTCCTCCTCCCTGCAACTATTATGGCTTCTTCCTCCAATGACACATCCATTCCCCTCAACACCCTCATGCATATGATAACCATAAAGCTCTCCTCCTCCAACTATCTTCTATGGAAAAACCAAATGATCCCCATCCTTACTTACCAAAACCTTCTCTCCCATGTTGACGGTTCCTCTCTTTGTCCCGCTGCAACTGTTACCACCGGTGACAAAACCGTGGCCAATCCGGCCTACTCTTCATGGCTTATGACGGACCAACGAACCATCATCGTCCTCCATGCTTCTCTATCTGAGGAGGCTGTCTCCTCTGTCGTTGGCCTCTCCACTGCCCATCAGATCTGGGCCGCTTTAGAAAACGCGTATGGCAACTCTTCCATTGACCGCGTTCATAACCTGCGCGATCAACTGCGTCTTATTCAGAAAGGCTCCAAATCTGTTGCTGAATTTGGCCGCTCGTTTAAACACCTTTGTGACCAATTATCCGCCATTGGGTATCCGGTTGAAGAAGCGGATCAGTTGCATTGGTTTCTCTGTGGTCTTGGATCCCACTTTGAAACATTCTCGACGTCCATCCGCTCTACTCGACCCCCACCACCCTTCACCGATCTCCTGGCGCGTGCTGAAAACCATGAACTGTTCCTCCGCACCATTCATGGCAACCCCACCCCGCCTGTAGCCTTTTCTGCACATTCTTACAGGTATCACTCCTCGACTCGGGGTCGCGGCGGCCGATTCCCTCGTGGATCACACACCCACAGTAACCGTGGTGGTCGTGCGCGTGGGCGCCGTCTTCCCCACTGCCAACTCTGTCGTGGTGAGGGACATTATGCTTCTGGTTGCCCAAACCTGACCTCCTTTGCCTCTCAAGGTAGTCCCTCTCACAGTAATGAAAGCTTGGCTAGTGCCTTCCTCTCTCAATGCCATGTCTCATCCTCCGGACCCGATTGGTATGTTGATTCGGGAGCCACGGACCACATGAACCCTACCCCTCAATCTGTCTCCAATCCGTCCTCTTCATCAGGTACCGAACAAGTCACTTTTGGCAATGGTAATACCCTCCCTGTTTCTCATAAAGGAGATTCGGTCCTTTATAAGCACCTTAACCTTAAAGATATTTTGGTGGTCCCTCACCTAACTAAACAATTATTATCCATCAGCAAACTAACAAAAGATAATCTTGTTGATGTCTTACTATCTTATCCTTCCTTTTTTATTCAGGACCGTCAAACCAAACAAGTTCTAGCCCAAGGAAGGTGTGAGGACGGTTGATAGGGTGCGAAAGCACACGTCTTTATTCCTTTGTTTTAATGTGTTCTAAGTAGTTTTATATTAGTCGTTGGTCTTCACGTATTCTTCATTAATATTCCCGAGCTCCTACAAATAAGACCAACGACTCAAATGTACATAAAATTGACTCAAAACTAATATAAAACTACTTAGAACACATTAAAACAAAGGAATAAAGACGTGTGCTTTCGCACCCTATCAAATATCCCCACACTTAACCTTTTTTCGTCCTCGAAAAATCTGCAAATGGAATCATAACTGGCATCTAACTCAACAAACATAAATTTCAATTTTCAAAACATACTCACGTGTTAAAAAGCAACAATTAGTATTTCTGTCCGATTAAACCCAAGCACTAACTTTCAAGCCCCCGTTACGTGTTCTAAATCCATTTTATACAACATATCAATCAATCTATGTGACTCACACTTAGAAGTTACAGCTCTACCTAATCCCGTCTCAAGGTCATGTTTAGGCACGGATTAAACCATATAGATTTACCCTACCACGTTAAACTACTATTTACAGGTTTTTAGAAATCAGATGAAATCATGAATGAATGGATGATAATGAGCATAATAAGCAAAAGAACTTTCGTCTAGAGGCGTTTCAACCAAGTCACTATCCCGGAGGGTAACACATAGACTACATTCTATCAATGAAGCACATAAATCTTACTTAGGGGTGTATCCTCCAAGTCGCTATCCCAAAGGGTAACACATAAGCAAAACTCAGTATAGCTCATAAATTATGGAATAACATGGATTATGGAATGCGGGCGCCACCGAAACTCGGATTTATTCTCATAAAAAGAGAATGGTGTGCCATAAAAAATTTCAAAAACCTTTAAATTTTAACTTAATCGTGGTACCTATCACCCTATATTGACAGTTTCAGTATTACCATTACTCTAAGATGAATACCCACAAGATATCATGATTTTATTCCGTGATTAATCCTAAATAACACAAACAGGATATTTAAGCTCTACTAGTTAGCTGGGTCTACCAAAACATCACTAATTAGACACGTTTTCAATTATTTAATCTTTTAAACTCATAAATAGATCCAGTTCTACTATCATTTTCCAAATATATGCAATTATTTCCAAGAACATTTTTCAAATTTTTCAATTTTTTTTTTTTTTTTTTTTTGTATTTTTGAATTTTTAAAGACACAAACTAAACAAACTAGACACTCACATCCCCACACTTGAAAGACACATTGTCCTCAATGTGAAGCAAAACACAACTAAAAAAAAAATTGGACAAAACAGAACAGGAAGCGACTTAGCTGGTAATGTAGATGCAATCTAGTATGCAGCTTCGTTCTTCCTTGTGTGCACCGTATAGCATTTCGGTCGCGGTTACACATCAGCTGTTGGGTTGCCTTTACAAGATAGTAATGGTAATCATCAAACCCGCCCGAATGGAGATTGAGTACGGACAGAATGATAAAACCTGCAAAATAAACCTCATACAAACCCACAGCATTAAACTGACTCAAATAAAATATAGAGACTAGACAGACTCAAGAAAACTAAAAGACTCAAGATAGATAGATGCAGAGAAAACATACTCGACATGTGGCAAACACAAAGACATGAATACCACAGCAAGTTCGAACATCGGTCATAAACGGTTTCTAGTTTCCCATGGTCACGGTGGTCGGATGGTGGTAGGTGGGTGAATTAATGTGATGGATGATGGTGGTTAAAGGTGATGCTTCATGGTAGTGGTGGTACGAAGGTAGGTGATGAATAGTGGTGGTGAGTGAAAACGGGGACAGAAACGGGTACGGGAAACCATGGGAAACAAAGGAAATAGGGTGACACCAGCAGTCCCTCGCGTACCGCGTAAGTAGAAGGGGATATTCTTCGCGTACCGCGAAGGCCAAAAAGTTAGGCCGGCCGAGACTTTTGTCTCTCGCGTACCGCGAGAGATCTTCCTCTCGTTCTTCGCGTACCGCGGGAGGGTGTCGTTAACAGAAAGTTTTGAAGTTTTTTTTCAATTTTGTACTTAGAAAATTTTTTTTTTTGCCATTTAAGAAAAAATTTTCACCCACTTCCTTAAAACCTTGTCCCAAGCATAAAAACACATGTAACCATACCTGGGGCTTCATTCCCGACGATTTTCCTTACCGAATCAAGCATGGATTCCTGCAAAACTTGACAAAAACAAAACACAAACCGAAAAACAAAGAAAAAGACACGGACTCAACCCAATGAAATCATACAAACTCTACATCCCGGGCACTTGCCCAGGACTCAAGCAAGCCTATCAGGAGGCTTCTCCTTGATCCTAACCGGTACCGCCTTCATCCTGCGCGGCCTCCGGGTCTTCCATACCTCTAGCAAACAACTACTACTCTCAAACATTAAACTCATATCACATGTAGCAATCCAGTCCTTCCACCACAACTTAAACCTACCCGGACCGAAGATAACATTGTTCAAATAACCGAGTGTACTGTCATCTTTACATATCCCCACACTTGGGGTTTGCTCCATCTTCAACTCTACCTCTCTCGACTCGCGGGTTCTCTTACGTGGTGGCCTAGATCTAGGGGGATTAGAATTAGGGGTCGGTTTTTCAACTCTCCCCTCAACACAAATAAGGGTGAAGACATGTGAAGGTTCAGGAATAGATATTTTCAGCGGTATGACCTCTTCACTCTCACCAGGATCATCATAGGGATCCTCCACAATCTCTACTAGCTTCCCCACACTTGGGGTTTTGCCCATGACGGCATCTAGATCCGCCATTATCTCCAAGAGATCCTCATGTATCTCGCCTCCATAATCATCATCGGGCTCATAAAACCAACTCTCCCACTCCAATTCCCCAGCAGATGCTTCTTCTAAATTCGGGGCGGGCTCACCAACTTCTCTCTTTGGATTCAAGTCCTCGTGGTAGTCCATTAAGGCATCAAGCATGCACACAGAGTGGCTATGCTCGCCAACATCCCTCATGGACTCTATAGCATCGAATGTAAGGACCTCATCCCCCACACGAAGTGTGAGCTTCCCGTCAAAGACATCAATCATCGCCTTTGCGGTCCGTAGGAACGGGCGCCCTAAGATGAGTGGGACCTTGTCATCCACCTCCATATCTAGAATCACAAAATCCACGGGGAAAACAAAATTTCCCACTTTCACTAATAGATTTTCCACTATTCCCCGTGGATACTTGACTGAGCGGTCAGCCAAGGAAATGCTCATGCGCGTTGGTTGTGGTTCACCTAGGTCCAGCTGCTTGTACAATAAATAGGGCATCAAATTGATGCTAGCACCTAGGTCGGCCAACGCGTGGTGTAATGGTAGGTTGCCCAACAAGCACGGGATCGTGAACCGACCCGAATCAGACAACTTTTCTGGCAAATGATTTTGCACCACTGCCGAGCATTGCTCACCAAGTGAGACTCCAGAGACCTCCTCAAGTTTCTTCTTGTTGGAAAGAAGGCCTTTTAAGAACTTGGCATATTTGGGCATATGCTGGAGGACCTCTACAAACGGGAGATTGACCTTGAGTTGTTTGAACATATCAAGGAAGTGACCGTATTCCTTAGCGTGTTTATGTGGCAACACACGTGCGGGATAAGGAATACGACTCAAGTCAATCTCGGGGGACTTCATCTCCACCCCCTTCTTCTTCTCCTGTGCCTTCTTGGTAGGCACCTCAACCACTATCTCCTCCTCCACCGGCTCTTCTTCTACTACTACCGGTGGGCTCTCATCCTCCTTCTCTATCATGCTCCTCGTCGAAACAGCATTCGAATCGGTCTCTTTTAGCATCCTAGCATCGATCTCAGCAAATCGAGCTTCCCAGTCAATCTTATTCACCTCCTCCACTGAGGGAATATTATGCTCCTTAGAGTGGGGGTCAACCTCTTCAACCACTTTACTCTCCACACTCTCTATAGACACGGCCATCACTGAAGCGTTCGGGCCCATAGAAGGGCTTCCTTGTCTATCATGTATGCTCCTAGCAATGTCTCCTACCGTGCGTTGCAAATCCTGGAACGCCGATTGCTGATTCTTCATCAAAGTGTCATGGCTATCCAGTCTTAGCCGAGCATCCTTGTTATTCTGCACCAGCTGGGCAAGCAACTGTGTCTGAGTCTCCATCATCTCCTCAATCCTTCGTGACCCAACAGTGCTCCCAGAACTCGCTCCTTCTTCTGCTCCTCCATACTGTTGCTGACGACCAGTGAATCCAGATCTCCATCCCGAACCAAAAGTATTAGAATTGTTGTAATTTCGGTTCTGGTATTGGTTGCCAGCATAGCTCACATGCTCTTGATTATTTACCGGGCAATCTCGGGTGTCGTGTCCTCCCCTGCACACCTGACACCTCAAAGCACTGAGCTTGAGCTCCTTTATCTCATTCGCCATCGAGGCGAGGGCAGCAGCCACGCTAGTATCAGGAGTGACCTGATGCACACCTCTAGGAGAAGAGGCGTGTGACCTAGCAGTAGGGATGGAATCCCTAACAGAACGTGGGTGCTGCTGTTCGGCTTGAGCGAAGCTCTCGAACATATCCTCGCACTCCTCAGGCTCGAGTCTATCCATGATATGGCCTCCTGCAGCTGTGTTGAACATTTGCTGCGTCTCGAAGGTGAGGCCATTATAGAACTTCTCCACTAGTGCCCAGTCGGGGAGACCGTGCTGGGGACATCGGCTCAACAGCGCGTTGAACCGCTCCCAGGCCATGTGGTAAGGCTCGTCGGGATCCATCCGAAACGAATGGATCTGGTCCCGAAGGCGAGCGGCCCTGGAAGGTGGAAAGTATTTCTTGAAGAACTTGGCTTCGAGATCCTCCCATGTGGTGATAGAATTGTCGGGAAGAGTGTCGAGCCAAGTAGATGCACGCCCAGAAAGAGAGAATGGAAAGAGACGCAAGTAGATTGCGTCCTTAGATACACCCGTGATATTAAATGTATCACATATCCGCGCGAAGCGGGACAAATGTCCGGGTGCATCCTCATCCTCGAGGCCATGGAATTGAGTGGCATGAGTGATCGTACTCATGACATGTGATGGGATCGGCCAAGAATTGGTGTTCGGTATAGTGGGGCGTGTGATCGAAGATCTCGCGCCCGTGACCCCCTCACTGGCCCTCTGGTGTACTGTACGCCTCGCTGGAGGATCAGCGTCGCCCATGATAGAAATTGGAACTGGGCTAGTAGAACGTACCTTAGATTTAACCAGCTCCTCTAAACGCTCCCGAAAGTCGCGGGTGCGCTCGTGAAGCTCTCGTTCGGGCTCTTGAAAAGCTGCAAAAGATGGTGATCCTTGCAAACGAGTATTGGGCATAAACAGAAAGACTCTAAGAAGGAAACAGAATAAAGACTCACAAGTAGCACAAAAGACTCAAATAAACCAAAAATCAAACAAAGAACTAGTCAAAGCTAATATTGCTATTGCCAAGTGTCCCCGGCAACGGCGCCAAAAACTTGATGTCGTCCAGACGGTCTATAAAAACTATCAAATAAAACCTAATCTAGACTCTCTAGCTTTAAATTTATAAAACCTAGACTCGACCTAAAACTAGACCACACAACCGGCAAGTGTACCGATCAATGCAATATAGCCTAACGAAGTCCGGATATCGAACCCAAAAGACACTGAATAACTAAATTAGACTCTAACTAGGACTTAATATGATTAATTGATTGGGGGGTTTACTACACTAAAGATTAACTAAGAATGCAATAAACTAAGGACAATTCAAGCTATCAAGAGTAAACTAAAGATGAAATCAAGAATGGAGAGGTCACTACCTAGGTCGGAATCCTATGTGTAAAGCTCAACTTCTATCGGTTTTGGAACTAGGTTGGATCTGGGTTTCTAAAGATATAACACCTAAAAGATATCTAGTGGATTCCCGATCACTCTCGGTCTCGGGATGTGACCAGAAGACAACCTAAGGATATTAACTCACCAGATGATCGGATCACCTCTCGGGTATTTCCTACTATGACAAGTACCCTAATAAACGGATTACCTCTCAGTCTCACCGCTTACCATACACTCAAGGAATGCATGGGGTAGTTCTAGAATGGATACTATGATTCGGATAGCAACTATCACTAGACACCTAATACCAACTTCCTCTCAGACAGCTGACACTCGGATTCCTAATGACGAAGACTAAACGACTAATTCTCACCTCTCGGGTATTGAACTAGGACACACATTCACTTCTAATCAGTAATTAACTAGGTTTTCTATGGCTACTACGTCTAGACACCACTCTAACTCACAAACCCTAAAGTCTATGAACCAGAAACGAAGATCAAACTGGCAGACAACCACAATCAACGCAGAAAAGCATAATCAACCACATAATCAGAATTAAACATGCACTAACATCACACATAAACAAACTCAAACCTTTACTAAATCATAAATCCAACATTCAAATCCAAAAACCGAATAAAAATCGAAACTTTAACACATAATCATCATATTGACCTAGGTAGATCAAGGATCTAGCCTAGAATCATACTAAGAACATCTACACAGAAGCAAATAGCAAGATCCATAGGTTCAAAACATAAAATCAAAGATAAAAATCAAGTCTTTAAAACCTAGAACGTATAACTACGAACCCGGAATCCAAAGCTTTAATCTTTAAGCTTCAATCTTCTTCCAAACTCCCAAAATCGCCTCTTTTCTTCCCTGGAACGGCTTAGAATCGAACTCCCTCATAATGGCCGTTTAAATCTTTTTAATTTAGAAAATTAGGGTTTTGCGGAAAACGGCCCTCTCGCGTACCGCGAGAGAATGTTGACTGGATCCTCGCGTACCGCGAGGACCAAAATAGTCGGGCGGATTCCTGGAGTTTCCCGCGTACCGCGAGAATTATTACACTCGTCTTTCGCGTACCACGAGAGACCTAAATTTCAGAAAATTGTCTTTTGATCTTTGGACTTTTCCGGGCTTCGTTTCTTCGCTCGTTTTCTTCACGTATTCTTCATTAATATTCCCGAGCTCCTACAAATAAGACCAACGACTCAAATGTACATAAAATTGACTCAAAACTAATATAAAACTACTTAGAACACATTAAAACAAATGAATAAAGACGTGTGCTTTCGCACCCTATCAACGGTCTCTACGTGCTCAAACCGGACCATCAAGCTTTTGTTGCATCATCTTGTCCTAAAGCATCTTTTGAAATTTGGCACTCCCGTTTGGGTCATGTGCATTTTGAAACTATTGTTACATTACAAAAACTTGGTCAATTATCAATTTCTGCATTGTTACCTAAACCGAGTGTTTGTGTTCCATGTCAACTTGCTAAAACTACACGTCTACCATTTGACACCAATATTAAACGATCTGTTCAAACCTTAGACCTAATACATTGTGACTTATGGGGACCATCTCCGGTCATATCCAGTGACGGCTATCGGTATTATGCCTTATTCATTGATGACCACTCCCGCTTTTGTTGGTTTTATCCATTAAAGCTAAAATCCGACTTTCATAATGTCTTGACGGAATTTATAAAACTTGCTCAAAACCAATTCTCTCGTAAAATAAAAACTTTTCAAAGTGATGGAGGTACCGAATTTGTTAATCATAAAGTCCGAACCTTGTTTGAAGAGCATGGCATTTTCCACCGCCTATCATGCCCATATACACCTCAACAAAACGGGAGAGTTGAACGAAAACATCGACATATTGTCGAAACGGGCTTAACCATGCTATTTAATGCTCATCTCCCATCATCATTTTGGGTCGATGCCTTCTCTTCGGCAGTTTATATCATAAACCGGTTACCTACTCCTGTTCTTGACGGTAAAACCCCGTTTGAACTTGTGTATCGCCAAACACCCTCCTATAACACTTTCCGAGCCTTTGGATGCCGTGTATTCCCTTATCTCCGTGATTATTCTGAACACAAATTAGCCCCAAGGAGCATTCCTTGCATATTTATTGGTTATAGTCCCATGTATAAAGGATACCGTTGCCTTGACCCGATCACCTCGCGTGTCTACATCTCTCGGCATGCCCGGTTTGATGAGAACCTATTTCCATTTAATGACACCTCCACTAACCAACACACCCCTAACCTTGAAATCACAACCTTTTTTGATCAAATACCCACCCAATTGCCGCTCACACCTTTCTGTAACACAACCCCACCTACTGCCAACCACACTCCACCTTGCCACCTTTGCATGGATGATGTACCATCATCACCTTTATCCACTACACCACCATCAGATCCCGAAATACACTTAGCCGACCCTAACACCCCTGCCCAACCTACGTCTCCCATTCACCAATCCCCCACTCCTGCCCAAACCCCTCCTATTCACAGCCCGATCCCCACACCACCACCTCCTCCCCCTCTTCCCACTCACCCTATGATTACTCGAGCCAAGTCCGGCATTTTTAAACCTCGCCATTGTGCCGATATCTCTCAAGCCACTCAAACCCCTCTTCACCAGGCCCTTTTCTCCTCAACAGACCCTAAAAGTCATACCACTGCTGCTAAGGACTCCAACTGGGTACATGCTATGCACAGGGAACTTGATGCCCTACACAAAAATAACACCTGGACTTTGGTACCACGTCTAGATAACCGTGACGTTGTTGGCTCTAAGTGGCTCTTTCGTACCAAATACCATTCTCATGGCTCGATTGATCACTACAAAGCCCGCCTTGTGGCTCAAGGGTTTAGTCAAACTCCCGGGCTTGACTACTCTCACACATTCAGCCCCGTTGTTAAGGCTGCCACCGTTCGTCTCATTTTGTCTTTAGCCGTCCTCAACAACTGGAAGTTACACCAACTAGACGTAAACAATGCCTTTCTTCATGGCCATCTCAATGAGTGTGTATACATGGAACAACCTCCGGGTTTTGTTAATCACCAACACCCTAATTATGTTTGCAAACTAAATAAAGCCTTATACGGTCTCAAGCAAGCCCCACGTGCTTGGTTTCATCGGTTAAGCACATTTTTACTTAACAATGGTTTCTCATGCAGCCGCTCGGACACATCATTATTCGTATTTAAAAGGGATGACTGTATCATGTATTTACTTGTTTATGTTGATGATTTAATTCTCACAGGCAATCACGATAATGTCCTTCAAGCCTTCATTACTCGTCTAAACCAGGAATTCGCTATTAAGGATCTGGGGGAACTTAATTATTTTCTTGGCCTGGAAGTCACCTACACCAATAATGGGTTATTCCTTGGTCAATCAAAGTATGCCCGAGAAGTTTTGGAACGGGCAAAGATGCTTCATGCCAAACCAGCTTTCACACCGCTATCTACAAATGTCTCGTTCACTACCACGGGTGAACCCTACTCAATATCGGTCCATTGTGGGTGCTCTTCAATATTTAACAATCACTAGACCTGACATATCATACGCCGTCAATCAAGTCAGTCAATATTTACATGCTCCTACTAGTGATCACTTTCAAGCTGTCAAGAGGATCCTTCGGTACATCAATGGCACCATTGCTTTTGGTCTCACTTTTTCCAAACCTACACATGCCTCTCTCATTGGCTACTCTGATGCTGATTGGGCTCGTTGTCTAGAAACCCGGCGGTCTACATATGGATATTCTATATTTTTTGGTGGCAACCTTGTGTCATGGAGTGCAAAGAAACAACCCACGGTGTCACGTTCCAGCTGCGAATCTGAATATCGAGCCATGGCTAACACGGCTGCTGAGCTTATTTGGATCTCTCATCTCCTTCAGGAACTACATGCCTTACCCTCGGCTCGGCCTACACTGCTTTGTGACAACCGCAGTGCTCTTTTTATCACTCAAAATCCAATATCACACAAAAGAATGAAACACATCGAGCTCGACTATCACTTTATTCGTGAACTAGTCTCATCTGGAAAACTTCACACCAAGTTTGTAGCTACCAAGCTTCATATTGAGTAATGTACAACAAGAGTTTATATCTTCCTCACACTACCCTATATTCAATTTTAAAACTTATGTAAATTACGAGTCTATTTTCTTCAATTAATGTAACATCCGATTTTAGGGGTGTTAATTTTTAATTAACTAAAATATGAGAGAGTGTGTGTATGTGATATTATATATATATATATATATATAGTGATTAAATATGTTAAATAATTAATTAAGCGCGGGAGTGTGGTGGGGATAGACTCGAATTTGAAATTCAAATTCATTTTATTTGATTCGTAAGAAACTCTCCTCAAGCTCAATCTTAATATTCAGTCGATATCTCCCCCTCTCCCCTCGTTTGTGTTTACGGCCGATTAAGATATATAGAGAGAGTGTGTGTGAGAGAGAGAGATTGAGCCGAAATGTGAGATAGATATTGGAGGTAGATTAGATCGTGGTGGTCTAGTGGTGGCCAAGATGTGGTTCAAGCTTCAAGGTGGTGCGAAGTCGATGATCAACCGGGGTACTCGTGATAGTGTTTTTGAGGTGCCCGGGGACCAACCGAAGGAGTGAGCGGCTGTTGGTGGTGGAAGCTAACGATGGCAAGTAGTGTTGCTTGGTGGCTTGGTGCGCTCAAGCCAATAAGTAGAGAGAGATGTGTTCGTGCGATCATGACGACCAGTTGTGGAATGTGCATGGTGCTAAAAAAAGGCGGTTGACGGTGGTGCACGACTGCGGTGTTTGTATGTGTGGTTATAGAGAGAGAAAAGGTGGTGAAGAACCCATATTAGGGTTTGGTATGTACATGAGGTGAGAAATGACTCGTGATGTGGTGGTTCATGGCTGACCAAGTCGAGAACAGGCGGTGTGTGGCATTGGTGGGTGGCTAGAGGTTGTGGTGGTGCGGTTTTAGGCGTTTTCAGGCCTAAACAAATGCGTGGAAAGCTTGAAACCAGTTTACATGATCTAGGTGAGTTCTATATGCCCTCATTTAATATTTTTTTAATGTTTTTGGTTGATTCACGTACAAAAACAAGTTTAACGTGGGATTTTACGGGTTTTAATCAGTAACTGTTTTTTGGATTTCAGGCATGTTTTGGAAGGGTGGTTGGATCAGGGTAGGGGTGTGAATTTCCGACACGATCTGAAAACACGACACGAACCTAACACAAAATTGTTGGGTTTGGGTTTAGTCTGAATGGGTTCGAGCGAGTTTTAGGTTGAACCCGCTAACCCATTTAGACAAGCATGTTGGGTTCGTGTCAACATGTCTAGTTCGTGGGTTGACCCGCTTATTTTATTAAAAAATTAGGGTCGGTTATGCTATTATATAGAATAAAGGATATTTTATGTTAAGAAAATTATAAGTGAAATAGGGCGGCCGATTACATTGGCTATTTCTGCTGCTAACAGGCTTGCTTAATTCCACAGCGAGAAGAAGAAACAATATGGAATTCTAAAAGTCGATTCTTTAGTAGATTTAAACCTTCAAATCTTCAATCAGTTCGATCGCATATCTGCAATTAGTTCGTTCACTTCATTCGCTTTAAACCTTCGGTCTCGATTACAATCTTGACTGATGAGCAGGGGCGAAGCTTCATTAGGGCGCCCCCTCCCCCCCCCCCCCCCGTTTTTTTCGCTCAGAATTGTTAATTTATACTTATCTTTTATAGGTATTAAGTTCCGGTCCCTCCTGAAAATTTTATAGGTATTAAGTTCTGGCCCCCTCCATGGCCCCCCTGCGTTTTTCTTCAAGCTTCGCCACTGCTGATGAGACCACAAGTTGTTAGCAGCGCTGTTGCTGTAAGCCTGCAATTAGGCTCATTTGTACATATTATCAATTCATACATATTGACAGTATGAATAAAGATTTTGTTTAGGGCTTGATGGCATTTGGGTACTTCTGCTTTTTTACAATCCTTAATGCATTCATCATATTACAAGCAATGAAGTATGAAATCTATTATAACACTGTTTCTTTCTCGTTAATTGTTATTAATTAGGTTAATACTTGTTTGAACCACGATGCATTTGATGACATTCTTGAATATATTTTGTATTTGGTGTTCATTTGGTCTAGTTGATGGTTAGAAAATACTCCTTGTATTCAGTTTTTTACATCAATTGGTTGTGATTTTCTATATAATTTATACCTTATAACAGTTTGTTTTAAATGATTTATCTTTACAGATTTTGGAATGGAGAATCCTAGCAATGAACCATTTATTGTCGATGATGAAGAGGATGGATCTTTGAATTCTAATGCGGCATCATCTCTAGCCAGAAATAAGAGAAAAAATAAATCTGAAGTATAATCCATTTTGAAACTTAGAAGCAAAACTAGGAGAAGAATTTGTTGGAAATCAAGAACAAAATTGATTGAACAAACAACAATGAATCGATAAACTTGCTTGAATTGATTTCTGAAATTTGTTCATACATATACAATCGACAAGCTGATACATACGGTTTTTGTGGGTATTTATAACCCTAATTACAACATACACATCGTTTACCCAAACGACACAACCATTCAACTTTGACATAAATACATACTAGCCCTTAGACTCCCTAAAAATACATATGACACTAGACATACTTTAGTCCTTTTACACTTTTGACCCAAAACTTATATTTTGGTTTATACTTTCAATATTCCCCCTTAAATCGAAATATAGTTTAACGAGGGTCTTCTTGCTTTACTTGTTCCTACAACAGCGTTGGTTCGTCATCATAGATGAGATTGGATTCTTGTTGCTTGCCTTTCTCCTTGTCCTCCCACTTGGTGCATTTGTTTGCGAAATGACTGAGTTCACCACATTCATAGCACCTGAACTTGCTTTTATCTTTAAATCCTCGACCCATGCCTATCCCATAACCACCTTCTTTGTTGAAGTTTCTTCCACGTCCTCTACCGTGACCTTGGCTGCTTGAACTTGCCATTAGAGGCTTAGATTGATTATTTGCCTCTTGATCTTAAATACGTTCTTCAAAAGCTGTTATTCTTCCAACGGCTTCCTCAAATGACATCGTGTCAATTTCTCAATAGTTGCCACGATCGGTAGAAATTTCTTTGGAACCGAGTTAAGCAGTTTCCTTACAAGTACCTTGTCCTTCAAAGTACTACCTAGGCTTTTGAACTTAGCTTTTATATTGCTTAACTTTTCTGCAAAGCCACTTGCTGATTCGTTCGTATTCATCCTTAGAACCTCTAGTTCACTCATCAAGGTTTGTAAACGTGCTTTCTGAACTAAATCTACTCCAAGGTATTTGACTTTGATTGAGTCCCAATGTCACACCCCGCCTCAGGCACCCCCTAGACGAGTGTGATCACGATTGGTACCTGCTTTGATTTAAGAGTTTTTATAAAACACAGCGGAAGTCTTTTTCTTAAGGATCGTTTCAACATTTGTTATCAACCTCGAGGGATGTATTTGTAAATATCAAGACCCAGTTGGGAAACAAAAACCTTGTATTTGATTTATAAACATAGGGATTTAAATACCATTTTTTATTACAAAACGAGTTTGAAATCAAATACATCTCTTGTCTCCTTTGGACAAGTTTCAAGCCATGAGAAATAGTACTATCCAAGGTTGATCAGTCCCTTTGTCCTATCTCCTCTTTCATCTTTTTAGGATGTTCTATACACGAGGCCTGAGAATCCAACGTGCAAGTTATCCCTTTTCAACATTCATTCCTGGGTTAGATCTTATGTCTGCTCGTATCCCCTTTTTACTTTTCATTTTATTCATTTCCAGAAAACATTTTGAAAATGAAACGTCAGCACGAACGTCGGTGAATACAATTATCTTGACAGTAAAATCATTTGGCACAAACAAGTATTAATTTCATAATCACAGCTTTTTGTTCAATCTACACACTCAGCAGGCCCATGTCCTGACTGTATGCACCACTGTATACACTGGCATCATGACTTATAACAACGGACAGGTCCACGCCTCCGAATCTATTATAAGATAAGCACCGGCCGCAATCCGGGACTCTCACCCGAGACCCGTATATCCCTTACAAGTTTTACGTATACCTATGGCCCGAATGCTTTGTTCGTAGAAAAACGTTGAGCATTATTCTCTTAACCTTTATTTGGCCATTTTCGTAAATGTAAATGTTTTGACACAAGTTTTAAAATAGATAAAGTATTCACCTTGTTTATAGGAATGAGCCTTAAGTTGGAAATTATAGAGTCAGCTTCCTAACTCGGTTTCTCTTGCGTTTAAGCACTTCTACGAGCGTTTCTTCTTAAACCGGGCACTACAATGAGCGGGAATCGAACTGGGATCATTGGGAGTGGGCTAGGACGTATCTGGAACAAGTTTTGAGAGTGAAGATTCGTTTTGTTGTGAGAAAACTGAATGAGATCGACCAGCTATTTATAGGGCAAATTCTGGACTCGTGACGGACCGTTATGGGCGGTGACGGTCCGTCACCAGATTAGGGTTTGCGAGTCATCAGACACGCGTCACCTTATGGTCAGTTTTTGGTGTAACGGACCGTTACTATGTGTGACGGTCCGTTATGGAGTGATACGTGGCGCACTGTGGTGCTTTTGCGGCTGTGATGGTCCGTTACCAGGCGTGACGGTCCGTTATAGGGTTTCCATGCGTCAGATTTTGAATATGAGTCACTGGACACGTGGCAAGTCATCATTGATCGCGTGCTCAGCCCGTAACGGACCGTTACCGTTCGTCACGGTCTGTTACCGTCCGTCACGGTCCGTTACCGCCCGTCACTGTCTGTTACCGTCCGTCACGGTCCGTTACCGTTGGATTTTCATGTTTTCTATGTTTTGAACCTTGATCTTTGGTATATTTACACTTATAGTCCTTGTGGTTTGTACCTTTGTCAAATCTAGGATATTTTCGTGGCAGGTGTTACACCCAAACTTCCTTTGCAGTCGAGTACTGTGCAACTTGCATTAACACATCCTGAGGCAATGTTTGGAAGATCATTGCCTTAGTTGTGTTTTTCTTTCTTCTCATCCACTGCTTCCTTTGCATTGACTACTTCCCAAATACCATAGGCTTTCAAGATTGTTTCCATCAGCAATGCCCAAGTAGTATAATTTGTTTCATCCAATTTGGGACACTGAAGTGAAACATTTCCTTGCTCACGAACTGATGTGCTACTTGATGCATTTTCTATTTTCTTTTCATCTACCATGCTTGAATGTTTTCTTGCTCTTTTCTTCTTGCCTATCTTGCAGTTCTTGCTAACTTGTTGATTTCACTTGCTAACTTATTTTCTGATCGGATGATCAGTTTCTTGCTTGTTTGATCAAAAGATCAAAACTTTTTGCTTGCTTTTGGCCAACTTGCTAACCAATATTTCTTGCTCTTGACCTACTTGCTAATCAGGTTCTGACCCACTTGCTAATCAGATTCTTGCTTGTTTATGACCTACTTGCTAGTCAGGTTCCGACCTACTTGCTGATCGATTATTACTTAACCGGATGTAACTTGCTTTGACGAAGAATTTTGGTCTATGCGTGCTATTTGAATCAAAGGATGATTCTAACTTGCTATTTCAACCAAGGATGGTTCTACTTGCAATTTAAACCTAAAAGGTTCGGAACTTGCTATGAATCTTAAAGATTCAGTTTTTTTAATCTTGCTTTGAATCACTAGGATTCGGTTTAACTTGCTATGAATCACAAGGGTTCGTTTTTTTGACTTGCTAAATGAACCAAGGGTTCGGACTTGCTATGAACCACATGGGTTTTTTTTACTTCCTTAATCAATCTGGGATTCTAACTTTCTAATATAGGATTTTACTTGCTATTTTCAAAACAGAAATTAAGAAGTAAGATGGTAAAAGAGATACTTATCTGACTGAGGATTTCTGATTACTCTTCTTAACGTTGTTCTGACTTGCAAACGAATACAGTCCTTTAAATTTTCTTTGATTTTGAATTCTGGAAACCCCTTCTCCTTTAATTTCTTGCTTCTGTCTTGGTTCCCTTTGTTACACTCGACACCAAAACTGTCTGTAATTCTTCCTTACGCACGAACAGTCGTGGGTAACCCTGCAATTCGAGAACCAATCTTCTGCTTTTTTGTCCTTCTGTCCTAAAACCGTCAATCCTTTTTATACCAAAGCAAAGTTTGATGTCTTGCTTGTGATTAAACAACACCCCTTGTGATTATTTCAATCACTGTTTGCACTTTCCCTTTCACGATGATTGCAAAACAAAGCAAACAAAATTGGTTTCAATCTTGCTTTTACTTGATCGATGATTTCTAAATAAAGACACGTGTCCCTCATTATGCCCTCTTCTTCTCCGATCGATTGCAGGAAAACTAACTACGTTGTTCTTTTCTCCTTCAGATTTTGGGATATCGTTGTAATTGAACTTGCTTTCTGTCCCGCCGCTTCCGATTCTGAGATATCTTCCTTACTGATTGATTAATCCTTAAGAACGGTTCTAATTTGATTATTGTCGTCGCTCTACTTTCTTCTTGCCTTGGATCGATTAACTTGGTGCTCTGATACCAAATGTTGGAAATCAAGAACAAAATTGATTGAAAAAACAACAATGAATCGATAAACTTGCTTGAATTGATTTCTGGAATTTGTTCATACATATACAATTGACAAACTGATACATACGGTTTTTGTGGGTATTTATAACCCTAATTACAACATACACGTCGTTTACCCAAACGACACAACTATTCAACTTTGACATAAATACATACTAGCCCTTAGACTCCCTAAAAATACATATGACACTAAACATACTTTAGACCTTTTACACTTTTGACCCAAAACTTATATTTTGGTTTATACTTTCAATAGAATTGATGTGTAAATGCAAAAAAATGTGGAGCGAAATACAAATATTTAAGGAAAAATACTACGGACAATATAAAAAGGCACTTACAAAAGTGTGTTAAAATGACAACTAAAGACATTAGAAGGTGAAGAAATATGAAAAATGGCACTTAAAAAAGTGTGTTAAAATGACAACTAAAGACATTGGAAGGTGAAGAAATATGAAAAATGAAGAATGAGGATATTTTGAATTGCGATGTTTTGTGGTTTTCTTGACATTTATTTTTTTGGATGTTTTACATTAACTTTTTGGTGCCACTTGAAAATACATTGTTGGAGACCTATTGAATTGCAATGTTTTTGTGGTCTTCTAGACGTTTTGTACAAGACTTTTTAGTACCACTTGAAAATACATTGCTGGAGAAATGTGTTTTGGAAAAAAATCAAAATTTTCATCAAATGGGGTCATGTTTGTATCATCCATGAAAATTCGTGTTGTGTTCGGGTTCATGCGTCTGACCTGATTTCAGGTTCGGGTCAAATTTTCGGGTTCATGTCGGATTAACCCGCGAACCCGATGTGCTTAATTCACACCCTTAGATCAGATTTTTAATTGAGTTAATTAATCTTAATAGGGTGTTGTGGTAGTGTTTATTATACCTCTTTGTTTAATGGACTATATTAACCTTTAATATATCCATTGTTGTAATAACTGCTCAAGGTGTAAACATTTGGATCTTACCTCGTTAACAGTACTATCAAATGTCGTTATTTAGGCATACATGTCCAACAGACTCCCACTTGCACAAGTATTGATCATATGTTAGTACAGACAAGGGTGGGCGTCTAGCTACATCTCATTATCTCAATGCCCCTATCAAGGTATGACACTTATTAAGCAGTCTACTATTCCCGATTAGTTTAAGTACCTTTTACTTGACTATTCGTAACATTTATGGCATAAGTCAACTATCATTTCTGTAACAGATATCCCGTTTGAACATAAGACATGGATCAACTTTCATTCCCATACCGTGTTCAAACATTCTCGATCGAGATGCAAAGTGGTTTCATCAGACACATAGTCCGAGCACGGTCGTGCATTTACACTAGTTTGGATCAACAAGGGGCCAAAGATATCTTTAACCTACATGAGTAAGCGGACAGAATTCCATCTTGACTATATACAACTCTCACTAGGCTTCAGATTAGCTTCCAACTATCACTCTTATTGTTGTTTAGTCAAAGAACAACATTAGATAATGTCAAGAAGTAATCTTCCACATAATCAAGTTCCAGTATATATCTTAGGTCTAAGGACACAATGACAATATCATTTTCAGAACCTACTTATGACAACGATTCATGAAGTAGCTCTGAAGCGGGTTACGTCCAATATTCATTCTTTAATGAATATATGTGAATTTGGCGTTTAACTCTTTGAACCTCTCATCTTATGTACCAACCAAAAATTCACAATGATCTTAATTCAGATTTATTCCTACAAATCCAATCGACCATGAACATTTATAATCACTTTTATTCAACGATTATAATCGTACTAAGACTTTGAACTCAACATACATTAATGATCACCGTTAATTTCAGGATCAGATACAATGTTGTTGTTACCATTTAGTAACATCCAAATACCAAGTATAGATCAAAATGCCTTATAATTAGGTTGAACCTTCAGTATGCAACTCTTATCCGATAAGAATCTAAGGTTCAAGCTTTCCTGGGTATTCTAGATTAGATCTATGTTTTACTTTGTTTAGAGATTGTTCAACAAATTCGTGATGTTCAACATCACTTGTTGATATTGCAATAAACTCTTTCATTCAATTTATTTCCTTTGTAATTTACCCAAAGTGACCTTAAAAGAACTCTTTATTTTATTCATTTATATCTTTCAAATTAAAAAAGGTGTGTTAAAGTAATCATCTACCCTTGAACTCTTTCAAGTAAATCGTAACTGGCCATACTTGAACTATTTTAAGTAGTTACTTTCAAAGTACACTTTGTACTTATAATCACTTTATGTTTCTTATGTCAAAACTGTTTTGACTAAGTGAAATTTGCACCGGTGTTACTCTTTAACACTTGTTTTCTTCTCTTCTGTTATTAACACTTACGTCCAATACATTTCTCAAGTGTATGAGATGGTATGAGAATTTAACTTCTAGATCAAGGTCTCGAGTTTTTGTTAATTATCACATAATCAATCTTTACAATAGTTTAGGTAATTTATGTTTATCAATTGATTGATGCCTCGTCAATCTTGAACAATCCTTTTAACGACCTTCGTTAATTCAAATAACCCAAAGTGATTTCGTTTATTTGTATACATATATGTCTCACATATATACGATTGTTCCACGTATTCAAGTGAATTATTTGATATGTAATTTGTAATTACATAAGGATTAAAACTCGTTACATTTAGTGCATCGATATGACTCCTCCTATAGCGATATGACTCCTCATATCTTGTGTAACATCCTAATTTTTCAAACCTTAAACTTTTAGGGGTTGGTAAGACACCAAACAATAATTTAGGATGGGTGATGGTTAAGAAATGTGACTATAGAATGTAACCAGACGCGAAACAAAAAAAGACGGTTCGACCGAAAATAGCCCAAAACTTCCAATAAGCATATCTTGGGATAGGAAATGAGTTACGAAAACCCTATTATATGAAACCTGAGTGTCTCTGCGATAAAAAGATGAAAAGAGGGGTTAGCGGACCGCTACCCCAAGCTTAGCGGTCTTCTACGTGCTCAGGAAGGCTGAAATGAGAGATTTACGGGTGGCAAGCTGACTCACACGCACTGGGTGGTAGCAAACCGCTACCAAACCCTTAGCGGTCCTCTAAGGGACCCTATAACAACCTATAAATAGAACTTTAAGTGTTTCATTTGGTATTCCAATCTAACGTCTTCGGGAACGCTCTATTGTGAGAATCTCGAGATTGAAATACCCCTTTGGTGTTACAAGCAAGTCATTTTAGGAGAAAGGGACGAGGAAATTCTACATCAATGTGTCGTAGATAGTCCTTTGGTAAGTCCTCTCCCTTAGTTAGGATCGGGTAGCACCGAGGGTTGGCACAAGCATAAAGGAAATGTCCAGGAAGTACCAACTAGTAAGGAATATATCCGGAGGGTTGCCATGGGCATTGGAAATGCCCGAATAATGCCAACAAAGACATATTATAGGACAGAGATGATGATGCATCCCTAAGGGAGTTATACTATCTAAGATATAGACTAAATAGTATTATATTGTCCAACGTGTTAGCATATTGTAACTGATCAAGGTGAGTTTCTCTAAACTAGGTTGTGTACTCCATTTGCTTTAAAACATTGGGTACCATGAAATAATTATTTCCCCTTTTACTCCACTGGGCATAATTCACTGTGTACTTCATTTATTTTAAAACATTGGGTATCTTGAAACTATCGTGGCCCCTTTTACCCCATTAGGCGTAATTCACTATTCCATGTATATATAACACGTACCTAGCACTTAGTACGTTCCACAATGGGATTGGACTTGCGGGTGAGACTGATCCTCTCATTATGCTTTGTCGTTTTTGCCAATGGCGGAAAAGTCACCAGTTATATATACCTCAAAAGCTCATTGTAGTCGTGCTAATGGGTGGGAATTGGGAAGTTACATTGTATTCCATGCGGGGTTTCAATATACATTGGATTTTAATGCAAATTTATACATTTTGTTTATGAACTCACCAACTTCTGTTAACCTAGTTTCTTTTAAATCTTTTAAGCACATGTATCAGGTGATGATTACTGAGGTTAGTTGGCATTCGAGGTTGAGGTTGTTTTGAGCAAGCAAAGGAGTATGCTTGATGATTGAAGACATGTTGATAAGTCTTGTTGTTGTAAAGTTCCTTGATAGGAACTAGAAACATGATGTAATAGGTCTTTCATTTTGATTGTAAACATTTGAGTTATTAATAAAAAGACTTATGGTTTTAGCTTCCACTGTGTGTTTTTGTATCAACCATCACGACTAACCGGTGCGTGGGACTGGTGTGTGACATCTTGTACTTGTTGTATGACTCTTCATACTGAAATTATCTAGGAAAGAACTTTTCTATCCTTGCATAAGGCGTAAGCAACCTTATTGGTAGCCCTTGCATGAACCAATCTTGTGTTCATAGGAAGCATCTGATGCTTCGTTTATGCAGAACGCCTGGTCAAGTCTTCTGAGACTCTCCACCTATCTCTATAGGTGAATTTTCTTTTATTATACACATCTAGTGTGGTTTTGAGAAGCATTATATATTCCAATATCCATATCTAATAGATCAGGATGTTATTTCATCGAGTATGTCAACTACACACTTTTGAAGGATATGTTAGCTCCCACATACCTCCATGTATCCCATATTTGATAACTACTTTATCAAATGAAGATCCAATACTCACATTGCATTAAGATACATGCGTTACATATACCTTTATCTGGTAACAACATCTCTTACTTAATAGACAGTTTGTTACTAGATGTATTGTCCAGTATGCATGTATGCATAATCCATGCTAGTATTTGATCAACTCATGATATGTTAGCTAAAGAAAGATGTATAATGACTGTATTAGAAAACATCTTAAAATAGCTATACTTAAAGGCATGTATGTTTCCAAAACATAATGGTCCTGACAGACAATCTACCTTACATCTTAACATTAATGACTTGCAAGTTGTCTACTAGTTTCACAAACGAAAGAGCTTGCATTATATTTGGATCTTGTTTTCACGTTCTAAACAAGAACATTTTGTGTTTTAGTAAATATGTGTTTCAAATAACTTTTTATTTGATGATGATTCTAATCTTATTGTGCCCAATGATTCTAAACCTCTAGAACCTTTCTAGTTTATTTGTAGCTTCTTTAAGTTGTTGGAAATCTTCTGAGAAGGACTGTACTTCTCATAGATGGTAGAATCCTCTTATTATGATAGTATCACGTACTAATGATCTTTATATCTCTATGTATGCATCCTTTCTTGTAGTGATTTGGTAAAAGGTTTCATATTAGAATCATCCCAGAGCTTTGTGTTAATGCATTTTAGCAACTTGAAAGTAACCACCTCACTTTCCTTTGAGAAGCTATTGATTTGATATGATCAAATATTTCTCGTCTTGACTTGCTGGTTATACTTCATTACTTGAAACATTTTCGAGTAATCTCATGTCTCCACATTACTATTAAGTTTTGTTGCTAAAAGCAAGTGTCATTGTCCTGTGAAATCTTCGACATATATCAAGAATGATATTTTACTATTAATCCTTTTAAACATGATCCATTTTGATACATGGTTCTAGAACTTACGAATAATCCATCATTCTTAACCATTTATTGTTTGTTATGGTGTTAGTAGTAAATCTATATATGAGATCTTACAAGGTCACATCTTTAAGTAACAAATGTATAGAACCTTTTGTATGTGATAACATAGACTATTTAGAAGTGTGGGTCAAACCAAAATACCATAATCATAAATGTGTTATCAAACAAAACCAAAACTGAAATACTCTTAAAAAACATCCAAATGTTTCAAACTTAGGCAAATTTAAAGAATGTAGATTAATCTACTCATGTCACTATGACCTGATCTTTAAAATGCCCGTGACTTCAGTTCTTCATTCTTCCTCAAACTCTGCAACAACAATTGTGCAATGTTAGTATGAATACTATATTCATATATCCTTGAGGAAAAATGATAGGTTTTATGTACCTGGAGTGTCTTATACATAGGCAGTTTACTCCTTCAGCTTTGACATGTATACTGGGAAATTCCTCATCTAGTGACCAAAATCACCACAACGAAAACAGTTTACATTGTTATGAGAAGCTTCAGCAGATTGTCCTATAGTAACACCATTGCCTTTGACCTTTGCTTTGCCCTTACCAAAAACATTGAAATTGTCATGAACCTTTTCTCTGATCAACACCGGGAATTTACTTGGATTTGGAATCGTCATCTCTGCACCTTTTAATGACAAGTTTAGTTCGGGTAGAGAACATTCCATATCACTCACCAGACAATTCTTAATGAAACCATCATATGAGTTTATGAGAGAGCTTAGGATCAAATCCACAATCATGCCATGTCCCATATCAAAATCCAATTCCTTAAGCTGACTTATGTAGCCAATCATTTCTGAAAGTGTTACCTGATATTGCTACCTTCATCCATCCTACAGGAGGAAATAACGTTCATGTATCTCATACCTTCAATCCTTATCTGTTGTTGGAACCTTTCTTTCAACGGTTTGGTCGTATCAAATACATTATCCGATTTCAGGTTTTCCTTGAATTCAAGTTCAATGGTTGCTAAGGCCAGCAATGACACATCATACGAGTCATTAACATGCTTATTCCAAGCATCAATGGCTTCTTGGGAATCAGTAGCAGGTTGTTCGGGTAAAGGACTTTTAAGAACATAGTCCTTCTGCATAGCCCTAAGAACAATTCTTAGGTTTCGGAACTAGTCCACAAAATTAGTACCATTAAGAGTCTCATTTTCAAAGATGAAACAAAGAGCATTTTGAGAGAAGTTTGAATTTGAAGACATCTACAAAGAACAAAGTCTATTTATTAAGACATTTCAACACCACAAGTTATTTTTGATAATACATAAGAGCATATATAAAAAGACATGTTAAATGAAAACATCAAAATCCCAAAACCAAACCAAGCAGCGTAGGCTACGCTAGCATGGATTGGTTTTTGGGTGTAAAACTCACCGTTGGACAATATAGGAGGGGCTTAGGCATCAACATTCGACATACCCTACGCCAGTGGGCGTATGGTACGCCCCATACAACATCAAATCTTCATTTGTCAAATTTAACATGTCGTTTCAATTCCGTACAACATATAACTTTTCTAAACTCAACATTTTCAAGCCATGGAAGTATTATTAAGTCCCAACAACACATTATAGTCTTAGATCCAATTTCTTGATTCACATAATCACTTAATAAACTCTTAAAAGGTCATATTCAACAATTTAACTTCAAAACCAACAATAATAATTGTTTGATAAGTTGGATCTTATTTGCAACTAGTAGATTTAAGTAACAATATTTTGACATCATATGAAACATAAATAAATCAAATACAATTACATACTTCAATCTAATTCACTCATTAATGATACTTAAGAATAAACATTATCGCACTTTTACTTGAGATTCGTTCACACATCAATCATCATACATCCTCGTAACCATTGACAATTACTACTATAATATTACATCTATCAAAGGCAGTGATCACCTTATACTAGGGGTGTGCACAGTTCGGTTATTAGCCTTAACCAAAACCGAAATCGAAGTCGTTGGTTAATCTATTTTATTAACCGATCGGTTTTTGGTTAGTTTGACGGTTTACGGTTGGGATCGGTTAATTTTGGTTAATAATTGATAGCGTGTTTTTAGTTTGGTTATAAATATATATATATATATATACTTGTTCCTGGTAATGGCTCCAAAAACTTTAATAATGTTCGGTTTAGAGTTACATAAAATCAGGTTTTAAATTTATAAATTAAAATGATAATTACTTCAACTTAAAACACACACAATAGGCAAGTGTATCTATCGCAACGTAGTACAGTCCGGGTAAGAACCAAGTATCGAACCATGGACACGGATTCTTTACTCAACCCTCGCTATTGTCAGACTAGGATAATAAGTTGGAAAATGTGGTTTTGTTTAAAAGAAAGGAGAAAAGAAAAGTAAGTAGAAATATTATCTCATTTAAGATATTACTCCGGTTGTTATCACCTGGTAATTAACGTTGTATTTTAGTAAGGTTGGTCATAGTTACTAGTACTAACTCTTTCGATGAGGGGGGGTTAGTAATTCGTAACGGAACAGTGGATACGGTCGGCCAACTATTCCTAATAATTCTCAGGATCCTAATGGGGTCTCAAGCTCGTCGGCTGTCCCGTGAATTATTATTCGGACTAAGATTATCCTGTCGACTGGCGTACACCATGTCATGTAACTTCTTTTGGAAAGTCGGAATGCGCAACTCCCTCCAAAGCTACTTTATGAACGCGCGGACCTAACAATTTATATTTTTAAAATAGTTGTCTTTACTTATAATATTATATTAAATAAATAAAACTTTCATTCTCAAGAACAAGACTCATGGCTCCCGCTAAGTCCTCTGCAAGCTAACACAAGAGAAGTAAAGTAATACCGACACGAATGACTCGTTGAATACCCAAACCTCCAATCAACCCATAAGATTAAACCTGTACTAACTCGGCCGTTTCTAGCACCAAGATTTGTATATAGACCGTACAAAGTCGAATAAGCTTCCAAGCAAAAAGTCTTGCTTAAAAAACTCACAAGATTTAAGGTTATTAAGTTGGTTTAAAGATTACTTCTTCTTGTCTTTTTAAGATATATTATAAGAAAGACTTAAGAATATAACATACTAAAAATACTTCATTAATTAATTAAAGTTCAACCAACTCGAGCAACGCAAGAGGACTAGCCACGAATGACCATACAAGTGACTCCACTGACCCTTAGACAATGTGTGGAAGTGTTCCAACACCAAGGGAGAGTGGGTATAGGTTGCCTCTTGTTTAACTAAACAAGAATATTCATTTCATATTACAATACTAAAAACATAAAATAAACAAAGAAAAGCTAAAACGGACCAAAACCGAGAGAGTTCCCGCTCTAGCAGAGCACTAGGGCCTTCACAACCCTTGGTCTTGGACATCTAAAACACTAGAATGAGCTTGCTATTTATAGGCTAAGATTTTGGCAATGCACAGGCGTGCAAAGTACCATTTTCTTTCACGTGCGGAATCTGGCAGCTTTAGGGAGTACAACTGTACAGGGAGCCAGAATGGCCTTTGCACGGTCGTGCATTGGGATGCACGCCCTTGCATTAGGATGCATGCTCGTGCATTGGCCCAGTTCTGCTCCATGTTGAATTTTGATCTCCTGCTTGGACTTCCTTGGTCCAGGTTCGTTCATTTGACTTCCAAATGCTGATTTTTCCTTGATTTTTAGTGATTTCTTCATGTTTTTGCATACTAAGGTCATTCATCCTATTATAACACAAATGAATAGATTAAGTATCCATTCCCATCATTTTGTTAATAATTGTGATGATTTTGGGGATAATCATGGATGCAAAATATGTATAATTTAGGACATATCAATAACCAAAACCAAACTTCGGCTATAATTTTTGCTTAGCAATACATGAAATGGAGGTATAAATACATGAAATGGAGGTATAAATACATGAAATGGATGTATAAATACATGAAATAGATGTATAAATACATGAAATGAAGGTATAAAACATAAAATACATGAAATGGAGGTATAAAAACTAGAAATATATGAAAATATGGATGGTTCGGTTCGGTTAACCGAGGGTACAAAAAAACCGATAACCGATCTTCGGTTAATTCGGGTTTTGGTTAATCGGTTAATTCATTTTCGGTTAATTTCGGTTTGGTTTCGTTGGTTTTTGGCTTGATTTCGGTTAACGGTTCGGTTATTGCTCACCCCTACCTTATACAACATCTCACTAGTCAAAGATATTGATCACATTCTTCAACTCGTTATATCAAGATAGTGGTCTTTACATTTCTCACTATGCCAAGATAATGAATTCTTACAAGTATACACTATGCCAATATAGTGTATAACACAACATCCAAGCACTATGTCAAGATAGTGCAACCACTAACACATCAACGCTATATCAAGATAGTTGGTCTCCCTTAACTTAACACTCTTGCAATATAGTGTTCTCACTCACAAATTACAACAATATTCACTAAACAATATTAGTGAAGACCCATCACATACAATACAAGAATAATCCTACAGTTGTAGCACAAGTTCTTCTTTCTGCTATTGCTATTGATCTTCTCTCTTCAAATAATGCTAGAATATCAATGGATTTGGAGAAAGACATGTTGGATATTTTTTAAAGTGTTTAGAGCAAAAGAGATAAGTATGACAGATGGACAAGACCTCTATTTATAGGCACAAGGCAAATAAAAAAAGCCACCAAGTCTGCTTCATTCGTGGTCGACCATCTCGTTGACCATCAACATCTAGGCCAGACTTGGTCACTCCTTTTTGATTTTTTGAATTTGTCCACTTTCATACACAAATGTCATTTCTTATATTTTTGACACCTTAAAGGTACGCATTTAGACCCAAGTCATATCTTGTAACCCCCTAGTACCAACATTGATGTATTATCCATGATATAAAGCAACGTTCCCTTTTGTCCTATGTCTTATTTTTTTTAAAACAAGATTGTGTTGGAACTCCTCACGTACAACTCTTTCAAAGATTGTGTTACCACACGTCTCGCCATCGTCCACAGACAAGAACTGCAAGAATTTGAGCTGGTCAGAGGTAACCTCTAACCTAAATATGAGTTTTTATGTGTTTGTGGGTTTCCGGGTAATTTCGATAAAAAGGAAAGGTTTTTACATATAGTTTATAAAACTAATCATAGATCTAGTATCTTGAAAGTGTAAGGAACGTTTTTAATGTAAAAATTTGGCGTCTTGATCACGTTGAACCCGAGCCGCCATTTACATGCAAAACTTAGGGTTTTTCATGAGGAATAAGCTGATGCACTGGGCAAGAACTAGCGAACATGGCATGTTCGATGTGTAGTAAATTGGCGAACTTAGTAGTTTCGCTAAATTCCCAAGAGGTACACATGGCAGTAAACTTGTTTAGTTCGCTGGCTAAAGTTGGCGAAACTGTTAACTTCGCTTGATATGTTCGCTTAGTACTAAGGAGGCAAACTTAGCGTAAGTTCGCTAGAACAGGAAAGTAGAACCGAATAGTTTCATATAAACCTAATAAGTTATCCATGTATCCAGATTGTACGTGACATCATTTGTACAGTAGATAATACCTTGAGGCTAGCATTATCAGGTGAGTTCAAGAATCCCTATTTTACTCCTTTTAGGGTGGTGTGCATACTCAATTAACAGACGTTTATAATAAATGTATTTTATATTTTATTACTTAAACGTAAATGGTAAGAAAGAAAGAGGTTTATTAAATTAACGTTTTGTAAACAAGCTAAGGTTAACGAATGAGTTTGTCTAACGTTATATTTTATAAACAAATGTAAGTGAAAGTAAACAAAAAGGAAATTAACAAGAACAAAAGAAGTAAGTCTGTTATGTTGCATTTATCCGAGTATAGTTACACCAAAGCAAGTCTTGAGGTAGTAGCATAGTCCTTGTGACTGGTACTACCCGAAGCCTATGGCAGTGGCATGGCATTAGTTGTATGCTTGTCATATGAACAATCGGGATAGTGCTCGGCATGGCACTATAACGAGGATGTTGCAACTGGTTAACGGGGTAACGACGGTTATCCCGGTGATGACAGTCACCAAAGTAATAGAAGGTCCCTCTTGGAAAGCCGGTGAGAGTAGCCTTCGGACATAGAGCCATAGGGATTCTCACCAAATGAATATGTCCTTCGTGGGTTATAATGCAAGGTAATGTAAAGGTGTCCCTATGGACTGTAAAGTAAAGTGTCCCTCGTGGACTGTAATGTAAACGTGTCCTTATAGACTGTAACGAATGAAACTAAAGGAAGCATGTGTCCTTCGTGGGCTGTAATGAATGTTAATGAACGTACGAAATAAGTAACAATGTAATGAAATAGCTAAGTAAGGATTACATGTAGTATTGTAATACGTTTCTACTTATTAGTATAAAGTATGTATTAACGAATGTTTTCATTAAAGAAGTTTTAAATGAATAACATGAGAATGAATGGTTACTTATTAAATGTTTGAAAACTTGAACTCACCAGCGTTAGCTGACTATTTTAGTATGCACATCAGGTAGCAAAAGAAAGAAAAAGACATGAGGCTCCCAGAGCTTGGGAATGGATGGCTATGGGCTGCTGCTGACAAGACTGACATCCCCTCTATATAGTTTATGTTTGTTGAACAATGAATACTTTAAAGTTTAAATTAACCCTGTTTTATGTAATAGACTTCCATTGTTAATGTTTAAATGTTAAATTCGAGGTTTAAGAACTATGTTTATGCAATGTTTGCCAATTCTGGTTCGTGTCCTTTCATGTTGGCTTGATCTTCATAACTTTGAACATGTTAAGACTTGCTGATCACATCTTTTTGTGATACATTGACATGTTTAGTAATATGTATATTGATATATGATCATTTTTTATGAACAATTGACAACACAAGTTATTTAATTTATATTATTATCAAAATAAGGATCAATCACATTTTAATCACAACTCAGCTGGATTTTGATGTCCCAACAATATGGATTCATAATACTTCCAACATGTTCATTGCTACTTATTCATACATGTGAAAGGCTCAACATAGATTAACATTTCAATTCCACTAATTTTGATCCATTTGTAAGGATTCCATTATATGATTTGTATGAAATCATTATAGTTTGCAAAAAATATTCATTTAGACATTTCAACATATTGGAAGTATAAATGAATCATCTCAATATATTTTGCATATTAGAAGTGATCTTTATCAATATTAGTTAAAAAACCTCAAGTTTTAAAATTAAGTCAATTTCATCTAAATTGTAATCTTCTACAATTTTTACCTAATCCTTCTTGGGTCATGAACAATCATTTTTAATCATCAAAGAAGTAGTTATAACTTGTTAACCACCAACATAAAGTCATAGAATTCAGATTATATCCTTATCTTGTTCATTAAGCAAGAAACCTAACATACATACATACCCATTCATCAATAATGGAGCTCTAAGTATTTCCAGCATGATCTAACCATGATTGAAGTATAAATAACATATTTCAACAAGCATTTCATTAAGCTTTATTCATCAAGATAATAACATCTAAATCTCATGCCCTTCAATTTTGGCTCAAAACTTGAGAGCTTCTTCAACAATTTGCCATGGCTATCGACTTCTCCATTGGTGTCATTCACCCCACTTGCATGTACTTGAGTTTTGACCAAATGAAATGCTTTTCCCTATCTTTGACCATTTTGAAGCTATCTTCCACCAAAAGGAAAAACTAGTCCCTCTACTATCATGATTATATTATTCTTGACCCAATTTAAACTACAACCATTTAACATGTTAACTAACACACTGTTATCACTAGCCAGTGGCGGATTCCTAAATTTTTGTCAGCGGGTGCCGAAAATAGAATGTGAAAATGAGCGAATAAGCGAAAAATGGACGAGTCAAACGTGTCACATGGTGATAATTTATTCGGCTAAATATGTTAAACAAAAATGTCTATCTTGACTGATTTTTTTTTGTTTTTCACGAAACTTGTAAAATAATTAAGTTATACTATTCTAACTTTACGGATTTGGGCTCAATTTTCTGTAATTTTTAAAAGCAATTAAAAAGGCCCACATTCACATCCCACATGCACATGCCACAACTAGTCAATTGCCCTTACTTCTAATAGTTCAGAATTAAGATACTCCTGATTACTATGAAAATAAAAATACAAGTTAAAAAAACAAAATAACAAAAGAAAAAAAATAATATTTAAAGAAGCTAATTTAATACCCAATATGAATATTGTCGGTTAGGTTCTAGTTGTAATTTGTAATAATAGATTGATGTTTTCCACATTCTTAAACTTTATGAAGTGGTAAAACCAAACTTTTTATAAGACTCGATATATAAATAATCTAAAAGTTTAAAAGGAGAGAAATTGAAAGAGATCTGATTGATACATAATTCATATTATAAGGGGAAAAATTGAAAGGGAACAAGTTGGAAGGTGCCCAATACATAATTGGGCCTAAGCTAAAAAAATAAAAACTTTCCACCACTACTAAAATTTTGAGTGAGTGCATGGGTACCAAAACTTTGGCTCTGCCCCTGTCACTAGCCATCCAAATCATATTACTAAACACACTTCATTAATTATCTCATTAAAATAAACCTAAGTATTTTTGTTAGTGTAATTAAGCCTAAGTATTTTTTAACCGATGAACTATTATGTGTTTGTTATTTTCTATAAATGCGAGATCAACAATCCGTTTAACAACTTTATCAAAATCTAATTGTAAGGAGGGATTTCTCTGTACTGTTGAGAGAGATATAATTTCTATATATATTAATATACAATACATGTAAAGAAGGAAACAAATAAATACATTAAATACAAAATAAAGGTAATGAATAATTAACGAGATTGCATTCTATTATCCCCCTTCAAGCGAAACGACGGTGAGCATACGCGAAGTAGCGTCCGAAAGTGTTCAAACTGAGGTCGTGGTAAACTTTTGGTGAAAATTTCAGCCAGTTGTAGCTTGGTAGGAACAAACCGAGTGTAGAGCTTTCTAGACATAACTAGTTCACGCACAAAGTGATAATCTAAGTCAATGTGTTTGGCACGTTTATGTGAAACATGATTTTGACTCATGAACAATGCACTACGGTTATCACACAGTAAGGTCGGTCTATCCGGTGGGAGGGCATGAAGCTCTCGTAACAAATGAGTGATCCAAATGATTTCTGCGGTTGTATTGGCCATTGCCCTATATTCAGATTCACAATTGGACCTAGAAACGGTTGGTTGTTTCTTAGCACTCCAAGAAATAAGATTGCCCCCTAGGAAAATGGAGTAACCATAAGTGGACCGTCGTGTTTCAATGCATTGAGCCCAATCGGCATCCGAGTATCCCAGAATAGTTGTGTGCTTAGGTCGTTGAAAAACAAGACCATGCGAGATAGTGCCTTTGACATACATGAGTATTCTTTTGACCAATTGAAAGTGATGTTCTGTTGGAGCATGAAGGAATTGACATGCTTGATTAACCGCATACGCTAGATCGGGTCGGGTAATAGTCAAGCATCGTAGAGCGCCAACGATTGAACGGTAGAAGGTAGGGTCGGAGTATGGAGTACCATGGGTGGTGAACGAATCGGTGGTGGCAACTGGTGTGGGAACCGGCTTGGCATCAATGAGGCCAGCACGATTGAGAATGTCGTGAGCATATTTCGTTTGACCAAGGAACAAACCATTTTCCGTATGCACTACTTCTAGCCCCAAAAAATAATTCAAAGACCCCAAATCCTTGATAGCAAATTCCTTATGTAAACGATTGATGAAGTTGGTGAGCATAACGGGTTTGTTATCAGTGAGGATAAAATCATCCACGTAAACTAGTAAGTACATGAGGCAATCTCCTTGTTTGAAAATGAATAAAGATGTGTCGGCCCGACTACATGTAAAACCGTAGCTAACAGGAAACGAGCTTAGCCTTTGAAACCAAGCACGGGGGGCTTGTTTTAATTCATAGAGGGCCTTTTTGAGTTTGCACACATGATTGGGAAGGGCCGAATCAGCAAAACCCGGTGGTTGTTCCATGTAAACGGTTTCGGTTAAGGAGCCATTTAAGAAGGCATTATTAACATCCATTTGATGAAGCGTCCAATTGTTAATGACAACCAAGGATAATACGACACGGACGGTTGAAGATTTAACGACAGGGCTGAAGGTGTAGGAAAAATCAAGACCTGAGATTTGAGTGAAGCCTTGTGCCACGAGTCGTGCCTTGTGTTGATCAATTAAGCCATCAGAGTGATATTTAGTGCAAAATACCCATTTTGAACCGACTACATTGGCGATTGTGGGTCGCGGTACCAAACTCCAAGTGTCATTTCGTTGAAGGGCAAGAATTTCATCATGCATTGCTTGCATCCAATGGGGACTTTTGGATGCGGTTCGAAAGCCCTTGGGTTCAGAGGCAGCAAACAGGGCTGCATAGTGGTTGTGTTGCATGACATGGGCCATGTAGGCCTGATGTTTGGGGTTGGGTTTAAAAGTTCCAGCCTTTGGTCGGGTTACCATGGGATGGGCTGAAGATGGTTGGGTTGGCACATTCGGTTGGTGGGCAGAGGTGGAAGGAGTTGTCGCGGGTTGCGGTGCAACGGTGGATGGTATTGTGGGTACTAGGGCTGCTGGTGGAGATGGCGATGTAGTGGTGGGTGTGGTGGCAATCGGGGCTAGAGTATTTATGGTATGTGTTTGGGATGTGTTGGGAGATGCATCAGTAGGACAAGAATCATCGTTGCATAGGGAGCAAGATGTTGGGGTATGTGTGGTAGGGTGACCAGGGGAAGGTTTATTGTGGGAAGGAAAATGGGGTTGGTAGTTTAGGTGAGGGTCATCCTGGTAAGTTGAGAGAAAAAGAGTGGATAGGTTAGGTGAGGGAGAATGGCCTTCATATGGAAAAGAGTGTTCATCAAAGCGAGCATGACGGGTGACATACATGCGTGAGGTTTGCGGGTCTAGACACTTGTAGCCTTTGTATTGGGTTGCATAACCTATGAAAATGCAGGGAATGCTTCGAGGAGCTAGTTTATGTGGTGCATAGTCTCGAAGGTACGGGTAGACACGACAACCAAATACACGGAAGTTGGTGTAGGTGGGTGGTGTGGCGAATAGTGTTTCAAAAGGGGATTTGTTTTTCAATACACCGGTTGGCACACAGTTGATAATATATGTGGCACTGCTAAAGGCTTCAACCCAATAGGTTGCGGGGACACGAGCATGGAACAACATCGCTAGACCCGTTTCGACTATATGCCGATGCTTCCTCTCGGCTCTACCGTTTTGAGAGGAAGTGTAAGGGCATGAAAGGCGATGAAAGGTGCCATTATCATAAAAAAAATTGACGAACGTGTTGGTTTACAAATTCTGTACCACCGTCACTTTGGAATACCTTAACTTTCCGTGAGAATTGTGTTTGAATTAAACGCAAGAAAGTAGATAAAATGGCATAAAATTCATTTTTTGTTTTAAGCGGATAAAGCCAAGAAAACCGCGAATGATCATCAATAAAACTACATAATATTTATAACCATCAACACTCACAATGGGTGAGGGTCCCCACAAATCACAATGAATAAGATCTAATGGATGCAAGACACGTTTGTCATTTAAATGAAAAGGCATTTTATGAGCTTTAGCAAGTTGACACGGGGAGCAAATAATAGGCTTAGGCAAAATAGAAGTAATAGATAAATGACCAAGGTTTTTCAAAACATAAATTGTATCAAATGCCACATGGCCTAAACGATTATGCCATAGTTCAAAAGAGGCTTTATTTTGAGAAAGCGAAGCCACAAGTGCAAGGTTCCCATCCCGTAGCACATAGAGACCATTTTCACACCGGTCTTGAGCTAGAGGTTGGCTTGTTTTCCGGTCCTGAATGGTAAAGAAAGGTTGGGAAAATAAAACATCAACAAGATAGTCCATGTTAATTGACTAACATATAAGAGATTGTTGGTTAAATTAGGAATAACCAAGACGTTTTTCAAAGATAGATTTTTGTTAACCTAAAACTTACCCGTATGAGAAATAGGTAAGGAATTTCCATTGCCAAAGGCAACTTGAGAGTTACCTGTGTATGGAGCAGTGTCATGAAGGGGACCCGTGGAGGTAGCCATGTGAGTAGTGGCACCGGAATCGGCTATCCAATCTGGAGAACCTGTGTTGACATAGCATTGGGCGTGGAAAGCTTGAGCAATGTGATCATCGGTATTGGAGGCGGAAGCAAACGAGGCAAGGCGTGGACATTTGTTCGCATAGTGACCATCATTTCGACACAACTGACAATGAGGAGGTCGGCGAGAGCCACGGGAAAACAACCGGGAACCGGAACCACGGGAGAATGATGGTGACCGACCCTCATTAGACGATGAACTAGAGCCATGGGAACGCTGCTGATGAGCCGTAAAGGCAACAGGGGAAGGTGGTGGCGGATGAAGGGCTAGCAAAAGAGACTCATGACTTTCAGCTTTGGTGATCAGTTCGCAAAAGGCGATAACTTGATTATTGGTACGAATAGAAGTTGAGAAGCTCTCAAACGAGGGGCCGAGGCCGCACAGAAACCAGTGATTTTTGTCGGTGTCGGTGACGGGTTGGCCAATGGCAACCAGTTGGTCACATATGGCTTTGAACTTCCGGCTGAACTCAGTAACAGACGTGGAGCCTTTGGTGATTTGGCGAAGGCTGTCACGCAGGAGATGCATGCGTTCGATGGAAGTGTTGCTGTAAGCAGATTCTAGGGCTAACCAGATTTCTCGAGCAGTGGTTGCTCCTAAAACTTCCGCAGCAGCCTCTTCAGTGAGGGATGAATTAAGTATTAGAACTGCACGTTGGTCAGCATCTAACCAAGCAACATATGTAGGGTTAGGAGACTCTTTGCCATCGGTGGAGATGGTGGTAGCCGGAGTGGAGATGGAACCATTAACATGATCACTTAGCTTTTGATAAGCAAGAAGGGGAAGCATTTGATTCTTCCATAAGAGATAATTGGGGGAAGATAGTTTAAGGGTGATCAAGTGAAGAATAGTGGCCAGTGGAAGGGTGTCGTCGGCTAAAGAGGAGGCCATGGGAGAGGCGGTGATGGAGAGGATATTAGGGTTACAGAAGTAGATTGAAAGGATCGTGGGTTAGGCGTGATACCATGTAAGGAGGGATTTCTCTCTACTGTTGAGATAGAGATAATTTCTATATATATTAATATACAATACATGTAAAGAAGGAAACAAATAAATACATTGAATACAAAATAAAGGTAATGAATAATTAATGGGATTGCATTCTATTACTAATCATAACCCGTCTTATCACTTAGATATACCATTTTACAACTTGAACAAAACCCAGTTTTAACCCACAACCCAGTTGTCATTTAGATATACGGGTTACACCACAATAGAATAAATGAATAATAGACTATCCCTCCATATATAAATTAAACACCTTAGGGAGGAGTGTTGTAAATTAGAGTAACACATAGATAGAAAATTCAAATGACAAAAGATAGATACCCCCATTTCACTCCCTCCATATATAAATTCCATTCCATTCCATTCCATAAAGTGTGAAAAAAGAAGAAGGAAGCATACCCCCACGTAGCATAAATCTAGCATCATCCCACACCCTCCTACCTTTTCGTTTATTTTTCCGTTTCCTCGTTTAATGGCGGGAAGAAACCCCCATTTCACTCCCAAATCCCTAAATTAAACAATCAATACCACGAAATTCACAGCAAAATGTACCGCTCCGCGGCCAAATCCGTCGTCATCTCCGGCCATCGGTGGCGTTCCATCGGTCTTCTCACTCGTCGCCCTCTTCCCCGACGCCATTTCATCTCCTATCCACCATCATTGTAACCGCCTTCTTTCTGTAACTGTTATTTTTACCCGTTCTAGTCTCATATGTTAAATTTGCATGTAGTTAGCGTTCGTAATGTAGAAGTTATGCAATTTGATATTCCATCTTCAGAAAATAGAGTGATTTGGGGATAATAACATTATTTTAATGTGTTAATTACATTTGGTTGGTTGATGTTTAACATATATATCAAGTTATGTAATCTTCCAATAGTCATTAGGTTATTACATTGTAGTAGTTGAACACATTAAAAGGTAAGTTGCATAGACATGATCCATACTTTAAATTCACAACATTTCAGGTTCCCACTTTCATTTGCAACATTTTAGGGTTCACACTTCCATTTTATAGCATTTAGGATCCTTAGTTCCTTCCGTTCCGTCTGCAACATTTTAGGGTTCAACTTTCATTTATAATATATTCCGTGTAGCACACAGGCTTCTGGTCGGGTGGTTAGGGGGTTTTCTGTAAAGGGTTTCCTCCTTGGGAGGTTATGGGTTCGAATCATGACGAGGGGCCCCTCCACAGGACTAGGAGTTAGCCGTTCAAAACAAAAAAAAAGGTTACATTTGGAATTAGGTAATTGTTTTTGAAAGTGTGGAGCCTACAATGTTGATGTTCTAATATGTAACATTTCCTATACTGTTTTCCAAATCTAAAATAGAAGATTTGTAATCTAAACAATAACTGCTTTTTGATTATTCTTCCCCTGCTTTAAAAATTTGCTGTCTTTGGAGGCTTCAGTCTTTATGATAATTCACAATTGGAACTGCCTTATCAATCTATACACCTGACATTCAGTGTTTTTGTATATTTAGAAGTACCAGGAATCTTAAGCCGATCTATTGCTTCAAAGATAGAAAGACTTTGACAACAAACATCAAAGCAACCAAAAAGTTAAAGGAATCAAAAAATGTCAACAAGGAGAAAGATTATGATCATATTATCTGGTGGAAGGAGGTATTCTTTATTTTTCTAATCAATTTTACATTTTTCTTCGAGTTGCATCATATAACGGCTGTTTATGTCCAAGAATTGTTTTTTTCTTTTCTTTAGATTTATCAGTATTAGTTATATTTTTGTCATGTTTACTCTTTCAGCAAATGCAGATGTGTAGAAAGACATCTTCTATGCAATTGATAAAGAGACTCACGTACTCTAATCTGCTTGGTTTGGATGATAATTTGAAGAATGGAAGGTAAGTATTCTTGTATGTGTTTACAAACCTTAAATATCTCTGCCTCTTTTTTTTGTCTTCATCATTTCTTTATTTATGCAGTATAAAAGAAGGAACACTCAATTGCGAGATACTAAAGTTCAAGTCAAAGTTTCCACGGGAAGTTTTGCTATGTAGGGTATGTTACACATTTTCTCTCTCTTTCTAGCTCAGCACTCTAAACGAAAGCACGGTGTAATGTTCATTCATAACTATCTTTCTTAATTGTATTTGGTAATCAAGATTAAGTGATGAAAATCTCCAATCAATTTAGGTTGGGGAATTTTATGAAGCTGTAGGATTTGATGCTTGTATACTTGTGGAATATGCTGGTTTGAATCCTTTTTGTGGCCTGCGTTCAGATGGCGTTCCAAAAGCCGGTTGCCCTATTATGGTACTTAAAACCTTTCAATACTCATTTTTTTGCAATTCTACTCTAAATCACCATTGAAAATTCTCAAATAAGTACTTCTTTCTTTATGCAGAATCTACGTCAAACTTTGGATGATTTGACACGTAATGGATTTTCAGTAGTAAGTGCTTTGAGTTATGATGCTGCTGGTCTAATTATTTCCTTAGAGTTTGAAGACATAATTATTATTTCAAGTTGTACTTATTACTTTTCAATAAGATAAAGTTTGAATTGGGTTAGTTTCTTAATTTATGTGTTTAAAGTGCATTGTGGAGGAAATTCAGGGCCCAACTCAAGCTCGTTCCCGTAAAAGCCGGTTTATATCTGGGTATATTTTCACCTTAGTCTTGCTACTTCCGTCTAGTGTCTTGTTAACCGCCTTTGCATTTTGACTTTGGCTTTCTTTATTTTCACAAATTATTTCACTATACATGTGTGCATTCATCTTTTCTAAGTAAAATTAGCAACAAAACAAAAATTCACATCCACTTGATTTTATCTGGATATGTTAATATGTACAGGCATGCACACCCTGGAAGTCCTTATGTTTTTGGACTTGTTGAAGATGATCACGATCTTGAGTTTCCTGAACCAATGCCAGTCATTGGTATGTGAAAATTACATTCACTTGATTCATTATCTTATTCTCTAGTAGGGGACTTTGTTCCACTTATTTGTTTCTCTAGTAGGAATCTTAAATTTGTTTTTAACTCAGGACTTTCTCGTTCTGCAAAGGGGTATTGCATAGTTTCAGTGTTGGAGACTATGAAAACGTACTCTTTAGAGGATGGTTTAACTGAAGAGGCTGTAGTTACAAAGCTTCGTACTTGTCATTACCATCATTTATTTCTACATAAATCACTGAAGAACAACTCTTCAGGTAATCAATATTTTTTGCCTGGTAATGATTAATGGGTTGGATATCAACCTAAGACGAGATACGCTGTTCTATATAAATAGAATAATTACATCTTTGTTTAATTGATTTTACCACAATTATCTTTCTAGATTTATCTTCCGTGTTTAATGTTTGAGCATCATCAATATTCTTAACAGGAACGACACGGTGGAAAGAGTTTGGTGCAGGTGGGTTATTGTGGGGAGAGTGTAACGGCAGACACTTCGAATGGGTTGATGGGAATATTGTCAATGAGATACTTTTTAAGGTTGTGTTTCTAATTTCTCTCTATATATGTTACTTAAGTACAGTCTGTTCCCCACCTTTTGAATGACAAGTGGACTACTTTTTAACTTTATCACGTTTGACTTTTGAATGAAACTTTTGTCATTTAAACAATTCCAGAACTACTGCAGTAGAACAAAATCGTTTTGAACAAGTGAAGATTTCAAATATTTGAATTTGGGAAATGTTAGGTTTGACATCCAACATTCTAAGGGAATACTATCTTACAATTGATGCTGCAAATTTTAGGTAAAAGAGCTTTATGGTCTTGAAGATGATGTCACATTTAGGAATGTAACTGTTGCTTCAGAAAACAAACCTCATCCATTGCACCTTGGAACCGCCTCACAAATTGGTCAGTTATCATAGTTTTAGGCTTATAGTTTTCTATATCTGGAACTAGTAATACTTTATAAACTCCTGCCAAATATCAGGTGTCATACCAACTGAAGGCGTACCTCTTTTATTAAAGGTTTTGCTTCCCTCTAATTGCACTGGATTACCTGCTATGTAAGTAGCGAATTCTGTTACCTTTAAACTTTATAGACGAGTTACTCGTGCATTTTCATTTTAACATTTCAGTTGTTAATCATAATTACAAAAGGTAGTAAATATAAAGCTGAAAGCCTGGTAGGAACTAGGAAGGTTTCTATCATATTTATTGCTTCCATTTTCATAAAAAATTCTGTTTTATTTACTATTGCCATTCTTATTTTTGTAACAGCTACATTAGAGACCTACTTTTGAACCCTCCTGCTTATGCAACTGCAACTACAATTCAAGGTAAATGCCAAATTTTTATTCATTGGTTTGTAACAGTGTAGTTAATTTGGGATCCTGAACATTCTGGGCTTGTTTGACTCTGCATGTTTATGACACAATTTTATCCTACCAAAAATAAAAGATTTTGCAAAGTTGATACATTTGAAATTTGTATTCCCTTGGTTAGAGTAGCAAGAGCCAAACCTATTTTAGTTCAAAACTTTTGAGCATCTAGAAGCTGAGATCAAACACATCTGACATGTTTCTCTACTTATTTGACCATTGTCATAATAAAATTTGCTGTTCTTGTAGGAAAATGCTTGTCAAAATATGATTCATTCTTTCGAAATATTATTTAGTTTGCCATCATCTCCACATCTGCAGTGGTGTTCTATTCCTTTTTGTTATTTCATCCGTATTCTGAGTTACTATATTTCCTAAGTTCTAAACTAATTGTTCTCACTTCTTAAACATGTTCCAGCAATATGCAAACTTATGAGCTATATATCATGCTCAGTTCCTGAATTTACCTGCATCGCACCATCAAAGGTAACACAATTCGTTTCTCAGTTGCAGATTTAATTAAAAGCATGGAAATGCAATTTATTATGTGTCTAATAAAGCCTTTTTCATTTCTAAGTTCTAACTTATGTGATTTGTTTCTATCCGATCTTGATTTCTTATACGTTTGATGTTTGTCATGCCTATTTATTTATGGATCCCTAATCTTGCAGCTAGTGAAGCTACTTGAGTTAAGGGAGGTGAATCATGTCGAGTTCTGCAAGATCAAAAGCGTGCTTGATGAAATTTTGCAGCTCCATCGAAACTCTGAGCTCAATGAGATATTTAATTTGTTAGTGTATCCTACTTGGGTAGCAACCGGGTTGAAAATTGACACCGAGTTACTGGTAAGTTGTTGAAATTCCATGAGACATATAAATAGTTGTTAGAAAGCTTTGATGATCAAGATATATGGGATGAAAATTATGAGAATTGAGAAACTTATACTTAGATTAGTATTAGTTCTTTTAGAAAGAAGTGACACAACCTTCTATATAAGCATATGGTACATCTAACTCTTGTATACTGATAGGACCCAACAATGATTTTGTGATAAAAAGAGAAACAATAAATTTGACTTGCCTTCATGAGGTAAATCCCTCTCCTAGGCGCATAAACGACTTGCTTAGTTTCTTAATCCAAATTGAACATGAACACAATATTCCTAAACCCTATTTATGGAATCTTAATAATCTAATATACCGAAGCTATCTAAGTAATTATGTGCTCCCTTCCCAATTCCAATCCCAATCCCAATATGATAATATCTGGTACATATCATTTGCACTTTAGTAGCTATTAGACAAGTATTGTAGTTAGGGGTTTGTTTTGTAAATGTTAGCCAACTTAACTGTCAATTAGTTAAGTAGGTTTAGTCGGTAATTCCTAATTGTACTTGAACAATCAATTGGTATGACCGTATGAGGACTATAGCTATCTTTTCATTAGGATTAGTCTGATTTTTTCTATTCTAAAACAAAACCTAACAATAGTATCAGAGACGTCGATTGTCGGACTCCGTTGATCACCGAAATTTTTAGCAACAAAAGCGATCAAACTAGGCAGCAGTTATTACCACCTGCGATTCACAACATCAATTCACAACAGCGATTTACACAAGCAACAAACAACAATGGCGATTAACACAAGAAATCAAATATTGGAAAAGACCATCAAAGAACACGAGAAAACTCTTTTGCGATTAGAGGGAGCGGGGGACAAGACAAAGAGGACTTTTGAGGATATGCGAGCCACAAACGAACGATCCTTCGCTGATATTCGATTTGTTTTGGAGGAATTGGTCAATGGTTTAATTGTCTTGAGCAAGAATCATAATTCGACACAACATAAGTCGAACCAGAACAATCACAACTCAGCACATGAATATCGATCGGAGATGGTGACTCATACAAGAACGTCAAGGAATAGTAGTCGATTCTATAACAACACCTAACAATATCATCATATTAGTACTCCTAATACTAACCCATCAAGACTAATAATCATCCATCGTTAACCATTGATATTATTTTGTCATATACTTGTCTTATGCATCTCATCATCATTCTTGCTTGACACATGAGACTGTTGGTATTGTAATCACGTTCAAACGGACCCAACCCCCCAAGCAAACACCCAAGCCGTAATCAAAAGAGAAAAGAAAAGATTCACGACTTTGATTTGGAAACAAGAACATAAAACATAAACTTGCTAATGAATTTTTCTCATTCCATGCAATTACATCCATTTAAATAGCCAAAAGAAATCTATCCTAACCCTTCTAGAACTCCTTAATGATAAACCTACTAAAAAGATAAATACTAAATAGTTAAAATTAAACCTCCTACTCAAATACTTCATTCACAAACCATTCCTTATCCATCCACCAAAACCTACGGCTTAGCTTTTGACACACATTGCAATTCAAAACCAAGTTTCCATACTAACCCCTTTAGTTCTAAATGCTCCAAAAAATCCCCTTAAACTTATGTGAACATAACCGCTAAACCCTTCATTCACCCCCTTAATGGTTATATTCACAATCCCCCTTCACATCAAGGGTGACCGATCACCAATTTGAGCAAGATTGGCCACTTCCTCCTTATCTTTTCGTTTGTCTTTCCACATGGTGCACTCATACTGGAAGTGTCCAAACTCACCACACTTGTAACACCTAATCGAGCTTCTATCTCTACCTCCATGACCCCTTCCACGACCTCTACCGGATCCACGGCCTCCTTGATCATTCCTACTCTTGCCAATAGACCATCCTTCTTGGTCTTCAACCTTCTGACTGCTTGTACTTGCTAAAAGCAACTTACTTTGGTTATTTTCTTCATGCTCACCAAATCCATTCAATATTTCCTCAAACGCTCTCATCCTTCCAACTGCATCTTCAAACAACATCTTGTCTATATCAGAGTATTGTTCAACAGAAGCTATGAACGGTAAGAGCTTCCTCGGAGCTGAGCTCAACAACTTCCTCACTATTACCCGATCCTTCAAAACAGAACCAAGAGATCTGAACTTGGCCCTTACCCCACTTAACCTTCCCGCAAACATATCCACAATCTCGTTTTCCTTCAGATTCATAGCTTCTAATTCAGCCCTCAAAGTTTGCAACCTAGCCTTCTGAACCATCTCTGCTCGTAGATGTAGGATTTTGATTGCATCCCACACCTCTTTTGCACTTTGATACTGAGCAACTTGCATTAGAATATCTTCAGGCAACGTTTGAAAGATCATTGCTTTAGTAGTACTAGTAGCCACCTTCTTTTCTCCTACTTCTGTTCCTACTGCTGCAACCACCACTTCCCAAAGACCATAGGCCCTTAAGATCTGCTCCATCAAAATTGACCAGGTGGCGTAGTTTGTTTCGGTCAATTTTGGACACTGAAGTGCCACGTTCCCCTGCTCACGTACCTGAATCAATGCTTGGTTTGGATCCCCCATTTCTTCTTTTCCTTCTTCCTACTTCCTACTTCCTTCTTTCTCCTACTCCAATACACCAAGAACAAGAGTCCTTGATAGCCTTTTTAACAAGATAAATCTTGTTCTTCCTTCTCCCTCTTTCAATAAAAAACCAGGGTTCTTGTTTGCCTACTAAACAAGAAAAGTTCTTGTTTTTCCTACTCCTTCAATCAACCAAGAGAACGGGTTCTTGATTGCCTACTTAACAAGAAAAAAATTCCTTGTTCCCTTTTACTTGCTTCGTTCAATCCTTCTTCAAAAACATGTCCTTGTTCTCCTTCTTAACAAGAACAGTCTTTACTCCTTCCTTCAAACTCGGCTAGCAACTCATACCAACCAAAAACCGTTGCTTGATATCCTCCTTCTTCCTTCTCTCACAATACCAAGAGCTTAACGCTCTGATACCAATTGTTGGTATTGTAATCACATTCAAACGGACACAACCCCCCAAGCAAACACCCAAGCCGTAACCAAAAGAGAAAAGAAAAGATTCACGGCTTTGATTTGGAAACAGGAACATAAAACATAAACTTGCTAATGAATTTTTCTCATTCCATGCAATTACATCCATTTAAATAGCCAAAAGAAATCTATCCTAACCCTTCTAGAACTCCTTAATGATAAACCTACTAAAAAGACAAATACTAAATAACTAAAATTAAACTTCCTACTCAAATACTTCATTCACAAACCATTCCTTATCCATCCACCAAAACCTACAGCTTAGCTTTTGACACACATTGCAATTCAAAACCAAATTTCCATACTAACCCCTTTAATTCTAAATGCTCCAAAAACTCCCCTTAACTTATGCGAACATACCCATTAAACCCTTCAGAGACTAGTCCGTTTGTGATTGTTATTGTTTATTTCCAGGTGAATAAATGTGAATCCATCTCTCGTACAATTGGTGATCTCATCTCTTTAAATGGCGAAAGTGATCAAAAATTGAGCTCAAATGTGAACATACCAAGTGAATTTTTTGAGGTTATGGAATCTTCATGGAAGAATCGCGTGAAGAAGATCCATCTAAAAGAAGCTTACGAAGAAGTGGATAAGGCAGCTGAAGCCTTATCCTTAGCTGTAAGTGTTGTTATTATTTTCCTCTCGAGTTTTTAGCCTATCTATGTTTTTCTTCATTTGACTTTCCTTAATCAAAGTTGTTTATACAATATACTCTACCAAACAAAGGCGATTGTTAATATATGAATTAATATGCGTTCTTTTTCTAGGTTATAGAAGATTTTCTTCCTATAATTTGCAGAATAAAAGCTATCACGTCAGCGCTTGGAGGACCGAAAGGGGAAATCTTGTATGCTCGGGAACACAAAGCTGTTTGGTTCAAGGGAAGACGTTTTCAACCAACTGTATCGATCGATACCCTTGGAGTGAAACAAGTTAAACAACTAAAGCCCTCTATAGATTCAAAGGGTAGAAAAGTTGGAGAGGAATGGTTTACCACAACAAAAGTGGAGGATGCACTCACAAGGTTAGTCAATCCTGTTAGATTATATATATCTATATATATATGTGTATGTATGTATTTGTATGTATGTATAGGTAGACATGTAGTCAAAGGCGCAAGCTGCATTGGGCTCACATGTCACCTAGGCGCAAATAAACACACACACATGCACAAATATAATGAAAAAACCTAATATAGTTACCTTTTAAATCAAAGTCCAACAATAAAACAAAAGGCTACTACTAAAATTACCATAACACATAACATATTGAAAATACAAAATTATATCATTAAGTTAATCATCTTGTTAATTGCATAACTACCGATATTTAATTTATTTTAGTTTCTTAAAAATCAACCTTTCATTTATTATAATTTTCAAGAAAACAACATTTAATGTATGTTAGTTCTCAAGAAAGAACATTTAGTATGCTTTAGTTCTCAAGAATCAAAATGTAACGCCTTCTAATTCTCAACCACCTAACTCACCTCATAAAAACACTAGACATCAGTTTTCTTAAAGAGTTCTTAGTGAAAAATAAACCACACTTTGGCGTGTCTAGTTCAATTTTTAATGCTTAAGCCTGATTTTGACCCGTTGCAGCCAGTTTGTCGGTTTCTAGCGGCTCTGGTCGGTTTTGCGCATGAACGGAACCAAGGCACTCCCCTTGCCTACGCATAGACCAAGGCACTCTCGCTTCAATTGCGCCTAATAATGAAGATTGTCTTGCGTTTGTTTGAGGCGCGCACGCGCACACCTACACATTTTCAGTGGTTAAGATTGAGGCGGTGGCAAGATCGTAAATAATAAGAAGTTAAAAATGACTGAAAGAGGAAAAAAGTGAATAACGTTCATTGTTAACTTTTTTTGGTTAAATGTAATTCCAACAATTTTTTAAACACAATTAACTTTAATATACTATAATATTTTTTTTAATAAAAAAATATACCAAAAAATCAAGAATTTTATTATTTTTAGTTTAATTATAGTATTGCTATATTAGAAAAGACTTTTAAGGAAATGTTGATCCACTGTTGATTATAAAGGCATGCAATTATATATGTATGTCGTATGCAGTGGCGGATCCATGAATTTTTTCCAAAGGGTTCACTGTTTTTATATGCTACAATTTCATAGGGCCGGACATAAAAAAATTCGGGTTGGTTCGATGGTTCGGGTGGGGCAGGGGTGGCTCAAGGTACTTGGTGGCCTCAAGCGGACTAAAAGTTTTGAAGCCCTTTTTTAAAAGTTATATTACAAAAAGCCCTCATCTTTTTTATGCGGGCCCTTTTTTAATCTAATTTATGCTTACGGTTTGACATTTTAATCGCTACACCCGAACGAAATTAATCAACTAACCAATTACCAAAATTAATCAATTAACAATTACCAAATACTAATCAATTAAACAATACACCCAAACAAACAAAACTAATTAATTAACCAATTACCAAATACTAATCAATTAATCAGTACACCCAAACAAAACAAAAATAATCAATTAACCAATTACCAAATACTAATCAATTAATCAATACACCCAAACAAAACTAAACTAATTAGTCCACGGGCAAAATTCTGAATCCACTAGTCCACCACGGTCCACAACCCAAATCAATTAATAAAAAGGTTTTAAAAAAATGACAGTGGGGGGATTCGAACCCACTACCTCTAGGTTATAAAGCAAAGCCTAAACCACTCCACCAGTTGTTAAACTTTGTATAGGGGTTCACCCCAGTTTTTTTACATAACGTTCTATAAAAATTTCAAAACTCGGGGTTCCAGTGAACCCCCTCCGGGCTATGTAGGTCCGCCCCTGGTCGTATGGCGCGTCCAAACTATTACAACGGTGTGTAAATTATATGCATATTGTGCCTAACTGTATACATACGTTGCGTAATTTTACACATATGATGAGTAATTGTAAGTTGTAATTATGCGGACGCATATGCCTCTCGCTTAAAATACGTCGTATCCTGATGGCTTCCTATGGGTCAAAACAGTTCGGGTTGGGCCAGGTTGACCAATAAACACTTTTGTCTTTTTTTTTTATTTCTGGAAGTAATTAATGTGTTGAAAACTTGAAATGATTATAGAAGCATATCGTTTCATTATTAATTTGTTTTTTTAATATGTTGATTTCCAAGGTTCCATGCATTTTAATGCATTTTTGATGATTTTTAACCTGTTTGACTCACTCGACCTGTTTCTTTTTTTTTGGTTAAATCTTTTAGCTTAATCCATTTGCTAAACTAGATTTTTGGTTATTGTTTCAGGTATCATGAAGCTGGTGCAAAGGCAAAGTCCATGGTGTTAGAGTTGTTGAGGGGGCTGTCTGCTGAGTTGGAAGCTGAAATAAATGTTCTCGTGTTTGCCTCCATGTTACTTGTTATTGCAAAGGCATTGTTTGCTCATGTGAGGTATTCTAAATCTGAAAAAAATGTTGATCTTTGCATCTTATTTTTGTATTTTATTTTAAGCTGCTTGCATTTCTTGGTGTTAGGACTTAGGGCCCACATATGGGGTTCGGCCATGCAGAATCGCATCTAGGGAATTAAGTAAATATATTGTTTCAATAATAAAATAATTCTATAAACAGGGGATTAGGAGAGTTTGATTATTATGCTTACTATCATTATCATAGTGAACCGAATGAGTATGCATTAGGAAGGTTGGTATACCTCTCAAAAGTAAAGCTTTATATTGCAGAGTTGGTTTATCTCTGTTAGGATTAAAGACGATCACACACGAACACACACACGCAAACACGAATGCGGGAAAAACACGAACACGGGATTTATAGTGGTTCAGTCTAAACTGACCTACGTCCACTTTGCAACTAGGGTTTATATTATTTCTGTGCTCAAGGAATTACAAATACATATGATGTATATATAGAGATTAATCTAGGGTTAGTAACTTAATTTCCAAGTTAGGCCCAACCCGTGTAGAGCCCATTAGGGCCGGCTGCCCCATATGAGACTCCACACCCAACAATCTCCCACTTGGAGGCTCGAACTGCGCTCCACCGACTTTCATCATCTTATACCTCTTGTAATATTCCTTACCACTAGTTGCATCAGCCTTCTCATCAGTTAACCTGAAGGCACGTTGAAGCTGCCCCGAGCTTCAACTGTGACTGGTGACTCATTCTTTGTCCCTGCCTGCTCCCACTGTAACGAACCTGTTACTCTGCTGGCCTTTGAGACAACTTGAGAACTCACACTCTCCATCATAAGCAAGTAATCCACTAGAGAGACTTTTCCAGTCAGAATGCTGGTCTTCTTAACCCATTGTAGCACTGGAGCTGTAACTGAAACACGACCTGTGCTCCCACTGTCACGATGCCCTCTACCTGGTTTAACCTTCTGAACTCGTTCATCCTGAATCTTCACTTTGACTCTGGGTTGCTCACTTGCAAAGCAAACCCTCTTCTGCCCACGAGATTCTGTGAACCGGACTTTGTTTTCTTTCTGAATCGGGATAACCTCTCCCTCAGACGGTATACTGACCATATAAAGCGAACCTCTCTTTCTTCCTCGAGCCATGACAAGATTACCTTTAACCGCCTTCCATTGACCGTTCCGAAATTTAACTTCGTGTCCTTGTTCATCCAACTGTCCGACAGAAATTAACCTTTTCTTCAAACCTGGAATTACCCTGACATCCTTCAAAGTCCATGAACCGGTTGAAGTTTTCAAATCTATGTCACCCATGCCCGTAACCTCAAGAACATCATCGTTCGCCAATCTTACCTTCCCAAAATCCCCTTCTTTCAAATTCTGCAATGCTTCACTGCTGTGGGTAGCATGGAATGAAGCACCAGAATCCATCACCCATGAATCTATAGCATCCTCTACGCAACAAATCAACACGTCATCTTCTGCTTCAACCTGATTCACTACCTTTTTTGCGTTCGGATACTGATTCCTAAAGTGTACTGCTTCCTTACAGTTCCAACATATCACATCCTTACGAATCTTTGACTGACTCCTCCTCCTGCTCCCACTGCCCCGATCTTTCCCTCTACCTCTGCCGTCAGTAACCAACAAAGTATTTGATGATTCACCTGAAGTTCTGCGTCTGCCATCTTCTCCCATAAGCAGGTCCCGAATCCCATCAAATGTAAACTTAGTAGCGGAACTACTAATCGCTGTAACTGTTCCTGACCAACTATCAGGTAGTGAGGATAACAACAAAAGGGCTTGAACTTCATCGTCGAATTTAATGTCAGCTGACACTAAACGAGACAGAATTGTATTGAGGTTGTTAATGTGTGTTGTTACTAATCCACCCTCTCTCATCTTAGTATTCACCAGCTCACGGATCAAGAAAACCTTGTTTGCTGCAGACGGCTTCTCATACATGTTAGACAGTGCTTCCATCATCCCACGCGCTGTGGTCTCCTTCAAAAGGTTGTAAGCAACATTCTTTGACAAATAGAGCGTTTTCACTGCCCGGGCTTTCTTATCTAACTTATCCCAATCTGCTGGTAACATCTTTTCTGGTTTTTCCCCACTCATCACTACATCCAAATCCTTCCGACATAGTAGTGCTTCAATCTGCATCTTCCACCACCCAAACTCCTTTCCATCAAACTTCTCAATCGTAACCTTTCCGTCTTCTGCCATTACAATAGCTAAACGAAAAACCTGAAACGAAGTAACAGAGAGCAATGGACGAGCCTGACCTTAACGGCTGTTCTACTGGGTTCTGTCAAGCAATCAACCTGTTTGCAGCTTCAATTCAGCAGAACAGGGCTGTTCTGAGTGAAAAAGAAAAGGAGCAACCAGACCTGTTAACAGCTTCTGGGGTTGGCAGAAATCAATTCCGGCGGTGGCGACAGCGGAACCCTAATCTGGCGACGGCGGCGGAACCCTAATCCGGCGACAACAGTGGCGGCTCTGCAACTGCTGAACGGCGGCGATTCTTCTGGCGGCGGCGGAACCCTAATCCGGGATTCCGGCTGCGGCGGCGGTTCTGGCGGCGGCGAACAGTCAACGGTTCGTGTGTTCTGATCTCGAGCCAAAGCTCTGATACCAGTTGTTAGGATTAAAGACGATCACACACGAACACACACACGCAAACACGAATGCGGGAAAAACACGAACACGAGATTTATAGTGGTTCGGTCTAAACTGACCTACGTCCACTTTGCAACTAGGGTTTATATTATTTCTGTGCTCAAGGAATTACAAATACATATGATGTATATATAGAGATTAATCTAGGGTTAGTAACTTAATTTCCAAGTTAGGCCCAACCCGTGTAGAGCCCATTAGGGCCGGCTGCCCCATATGAGACTCCACACCCAACAATCTCTCCAATGTAGGTCGTTATGTTGTATGTCATAATAGTTTATTCTGTTTTATTAATTTATTATCGTTTAGTCTATTCTACTTATGACTAGTCTCTACTTTTATGACACAAATAAGTACATCCTGCAAGACGCCTTGGAGTGAAAATTCTACAAAAATGTAGTCAATCATGCCATGTCTGAAGTGTCCCTTATCAGGGTTTATCATAAAACGAGACACTATCGATTTGTTTTATTTTCTTTTTTTAATCCTTTTTGCATTTCTTATAATTGAAAGGCATTCCAACATTACATGAAAAGTTATATGTTGGCTTTAATCATAACTGCTGCTTTATTATCAGAAGGCACACTAGTTAATTGTTATATATATGATTTAAACAGTGAAGGCAGAAGAAGGAAATGGGTGTTCCCCACTCTCGTTCAGTTCCAACGTTCTGAGGTACAAATACAATTCATTCCATCTATTGCATATTTGCTGGTTATTCTTTTTCTCACACACGCACACGCACACGCACACGCACACGCACACCTTTCAGTGTGTGTTACATTGTATTCAAGCCTGTTTAATACTCAAACTTTATGCAGGAAAAAGAACAAATGAACAGAAATTGTGAGATGAAGATTATTGGTTTATCACCATATTGGTTTGATACAGCTGAAGGAATTGCAGTGTTGAACAATATTGATATGAAATCAATGTTTCTTGACTGGACCAAATGGGGGTGGAAAATCAAGTTTGCTTCGTTCAATTGCTGCAGCTGCACTTCTTGGAGTATGTGGATTTATGGTACCTTCTGAGTCAGCATTAATTCCCCATTTTGACTCTATTATGCTACATGTAAAATCTTATGATAGCCCTGCAGATGGGAAAAGCTCGTTTCAGGTGCCCATTACGTTACTAAAATTTGTCCTCTCCTTGTCCTTAATTTCTCCATCTAACTTTTATGTTTGGTGTCGTAAGATTTTATTCAAATTTGGCAATTTTAACATATTTACTTATGAATGGGTCTATTGGGGTTGTGTTTTTATCTCTAACAGGTAAAATAAAAAGGAAACGGGTCAAACGGGCCGAAAGTCACCCAAAGTGTTCTTTATAATGCATAAAACATCCTAAATTCTTTTATCTAAAAAAATATTATTATTGAAATAATATAATCTTTTAATCAATTTTGACATAGTTATTATATATATATACATGCATACATATATATATATATATATATAGGGTTGAGTTCATGAGAAAACTCATTTTCATGAGAAAACTCATTTTCATGAGAAAACCAAAAAACTCCTCATTAATGGCACTTTTGTAATTATACTATCATTATATATTCTCAAAAACCTAACCCTCCCATACACCCCAAAAACCTAAACCCCCCATCCCCACCCCCACCCCCGAAAACCTAAACCCCCCTTGGCCACCTCTAGTATTATTCACATCTGCTCGTTGATCACCCAACCATGGACATTTAATGCACTGCACAGAATTTGCTGATTCATTTGCCAGATGACATAAAGCACAAAATTAGTGATGAATCAATCAACATATAACATTAAAACATAATACAAACGGAATGTTGTGATATATGTGTACTCTATACAACATAGTGATATATTGTTGCATATGCATCTTATTTTTCAGATTGAAATGTCAGAGATGCGTTCTATAATCACTAGAGCCACTTCACAGAGCCTAGTCCTCGTTGATGAAATATGCAGAGGTACAGAAACAGCAAAAGGAACATGTATTGCTGGCAGCTTTATTGAAACTCTTGATTCAATCGGTTGTTTGGGTGTTGTATCAACACATTTACATGGTATCTTCAATCTACCACTAACTACAAAAAATACCGTTCGCAAAGCAATGGGAAGCGATTTAGTGAATGGAAAAGCTAAACCAACATGGAAGTTGATTGATGGAGTATGCAGAGAGAGTCTTGCATTTGAAACAGCTCAAAAAGAAGGTGTTCCTGAAGCAATAATACAAAGAGCTGAACAACTGTACAATTCAGTGTACAAAATAGACTTGAATTCAGAGAATTGTAAGGAAGTTCATGAAGTCTGCAATCAACCAGCTGGTATTCAAGAAGTGACTGTTTCTTCTGCTGATGAAATAACAAACCAATTGGAGAAATTTTGGAAGGATGTTGAAAGTGTTTGCATAACATGTCATAAAAAGCTAAATGAGTCATCCAAGAGTAAATTTACAGTGAGAGGTGTTTTAGTACGTCCCCGTCAACAACCCCCTCCATCGACAATTGGTGCTTCAAGTGTTTATGTGATCTTGAGGCCTGACAAAAAGCTTTATGTGGGAGAGGTACTTATCTATTCTTATTAATTTGATTGTAGTATTTTCCTAGGAACCAGTGGTTCTCTACTCCTTACCGAATCCCTTTGTCAAGTGCTTGGTAGAGGTGGCAAAATGGGCTGGTTGGGTTACTGATCAAGTATGGGATTTTTCTTATTTATTTATTTTTATAAATAATTAGTGTGTTAAATATGATTTACACAAGTTATATTATTTCAGTAATAATATCTTTTTTAAGTGATTTTGCATTTTTGATGATTTCAAACCTGTTTCCTTTTTGAGCTAATTTTTTTGAGTTTACACGTTAGAGATAAAAACATAATTGAGTCAACCCATTTATAAGTAAATGGGTCAACATTCCCACCTCTAGTACTTCAGGATGTAGCCATGCATCCTATGTGGCATTGACTATATCCTCAAATTGTTGACCACAAATAGTGGGGGATGCATACCTAACTCGAGATCGAAGAGGGAAAATTTTGTGTACTTATCTTCAAACGATCTCAAGTCTTATGGCGATGGAGAGAAACAAGACAGAAACAACTTAACAAATACTTCCTTTCCATAGTTTGGACTAATCTTGACACATTAAATAAAACTAAAAACATGATTGTGCTTAAGCTTAGGTATGTATTCTATTTCATTGATCTTTCTAATATTTGATCACACACATTTCAGACAGACAATCTCCAGGGTCGGGTTCTTGCCCATCGGTCAAAGGAGGGGATGCAAAATGCTTCATTTCTGTATTTTCTAGTTCCTGGGAAGAGCATGGCTTGCCAGCTGGAAACTCTGTTGATCAACCAGTTACCTAATCATGGTTTTAAACTCACGAATGTAGCTGATGGTCAACATCGGAATTTTGGTACTTCTGATATCCCTTTAGAAAGTTTAAATTTACATAGGTGATTAACCATCCTATCATGAGTATCTTGTAGTTTCAGATACTTGTTTAGGGTTATGTTGGTGCAACAGTTTTGGGTAGGGGTATGTTGATCGAGTTCATGAATGATGAACGTTTGTGCTTTAGTTATTGTTAAACGGTGGATACTCATTCGGTTGTCCTTGTAATCACATGATCTATTCATTAATGCATCTTTTGTTGTTTATTTTTATTGAAGCAAAACTCTTTTAAGTTATGAGATTGTTACTCATTGAAGAGATTAATATGGATATCATTGGACCCAACCTCCACCCTACCACCTCACCATCATATTTCAATTTCTTTCATAAATTTACATATCAAACATGATTGTTTTGTTAGCCAAACACATCATATATTCTAATTCTTTTGATAGATTCCAATTCCTTTGACGCATTCTAGTTACTTCAAAAAATTTCATGAAACGACGTATAAAAGTATCCAAGAAAGTCCAGAATCACTTGAACAAGTTAAGTTTAGCTTAATTACTAAACACCCTACATAATAATGATTAGACAAAGTAACCCCTAAGTCCAGCATTAGCTGACCACAAAATATAAATGGCAAGAAATACTTGATATAATTATTCAAGTCAAATGCCAAATACAGTTGCAACGTACAATCTCAATAAATGTATCTGCAATGTCATGCAGTACAGTTAAAATTAGTTAAATCAAAATCTTCAAGAAAAGAAGAAAATCCTACGCGTAACATATCAACTTTTAGCGTTTAACTTCTCTATAAGAATCTTGTTCACAAGCCCCGGATTTGCTTTGCCCTTCGATTCTTTCATCACCTGATAATTTGTATTTTTAGTGCTTAGATTATAATAAAAATTAATCACAAATTCATGAGAAGTTGGATAAAAAAGTGTTGGACCAATCTTGACAAAACTTAATAGTTCAGGGGTCAAATAGCTATTAAGTCATAGTTGTTTTAATTAGTTGTTTTAATTAAATCTGTATTCAGCTTCCTAAAGGGATAAGGTCGCCTGATTTTGAATTAACTTAGAAGGAGATAAGATAGCCTAGAAAGTAGGAGTTGATTAACTTGGTGGACAAGTTTAATCAACTATAAATAAGGATAGTTTTTCCTTTCATTGTAATCGAAAGTTTTCTATCAATTAGAGAAGGATTTCTAATATTTCTTGTTTACTACTTTTGCTTTCCGTTTTCTAAAATCTGGTACCAATTACTTCAATTGGTATCAGAGCTGTGTTAAAATTCGAGGGACCGGAGGTTAACTTGATCCAAAGGACTGGATCAGTCACCAGATTCAAAAACAGGGAGGCACTACAAGCAGCGAACGAAGGCAAGATCAATAGGGGATGCTGTGATTCCGAACAATCAGCTGCAAGCCGAGAAGACTTCTAATCTCCCATTCCAGTGCCCGATTCTAACTACGACGAATTACCCAATATGGTCGCTTAGAATCAAGGCGATTTTTAAAGCACATGGGATTTGGGAGGCAATCAAACCAGGGACTGATGTCGATCAGAAGAAGGACAACTCGGCTATAGCTTTTTTGTACCAGTCGCTGCCGGAAGATCTTATTCTTCAAATCGCAAGCTGTGAGCATGCGAAAGAAATTTGGGATTCAATCAAGACTCGATATTTAGGTGCTGAACGAGTAATGGAGGCATGACTACAGTCATTGAAGACTGAATTCGATCGGATCAGAATGAAGGAAGGTACCACGGTGGATGAGTTCGTGGGGAAACTCTCTGGAATCGCATCAAAATCACCCACACTTGGGTCACCATTTGAGGAAGCAGCGTTGGTCATAGCTTCCTAAATATGGTGGCCACAATCGAGCAATTGGTTGATCTAAAAACAGTCAAGTTTCAGGAAATTGTGGGAAGGCTAAAAGCATATGAGGAACGAACCAATACCAAAACCTCCAATGGTAATCACGACCAACTCCTGTTATCCTATGAAGAATGGGATTCAAAAAAGAAGCAAGAAAAGAGCTTTAGTCGAGGCCGAGGGAAGGTCCGAGACACCCGTGGTAGGGGCAGAGGCCGTGGGCGATCGGGTGGTCGTGGAAGGGGTTCAAGCCGTAGACAAAATTCTCAAGATGGAAGCCAAACAACTGAAAATTCAGAGAAAGATCGGTCCAAACTGCAGTGCTTTAGGTGTGATGCCTTTGGGCACTTCTCGGCCGACTGTCCAACGCGAAAGAAAGAAGAAAAGGCAAATCTGACACAAGCCACACCAGTTGAAAAACCGCAGGCTAATGCCGATAAACCTGCACTTTTGATGACAGTGGCTAATCATAACAAGGAACTGATTTATTTAAGCGAAGAGAAGGTTTTTCCAGCAAAGTACGGGTCACGTGCTGACGGAGAATACATGTGGTACTTAGATACTGGAATAACAAACCATATGACAGGCAATAGAGGGCTGTTTTCAACACTCGATACAAACATTGGTGGCACAGTAAGGTTTGGAAACGACTCATGTGTTGAAATAGAAGGAAGAGGATCCATTCTTCTAGCATGTAAGAATGGGGAACAACGCTTGTTGACAGACATACTTTATATCCCATACTTAAAGAATAACATCTTTAGTATTGGGCAAGCTGAAGGAGGGTGTGAGATATTGATCAAACAAGGGTTTTTATCTATGTTTGAAGCAGATGGGTCGCTGCTAATGCAAGTTCAAAGGTCCTCTAATCGCTTGTACAAAATCAATCTAAAAATTGGGACACCAGTTTGCTTGCAGGCCAAGATTGATGATCCAGCATGGCTGTGGCATGCCCGCCTCGGTCATGTGAACTTTGACACAATTAAACGACTTGGGACGAGTAATTTAGTCCATGGAGTTCCTGCTATTGACCACCCTTCACAACTATGCGAAGCATGTTTGGCAGGGAAGCATACGAGACAAAGTTTCCCTGATCAGACCGTTTTTAGGGCTGAAAACCCGCTGGAACAGATCTACGCAGACTTGTGTGGGCCTATTACACCCGCCACTGAAGCTGGAAACAGGTATATATTGTTGTTTGTCATGATCACAGCAGGTTTATGTGGCCATTCATGTTAAAAACTAAGGATGAGGCACTTGAACGATTCAAGGCATTTAAAGCTTCAGCCGAGAACCAATATGGAGGGAAAATAAAGGTCTTTAGAACTGATCGGGGGAGAGAATTCACTTCCAAGGAGTTCAACTCGTTCTGTGAACAAGTTGGGATCACAAGACAATTGACCGCCCCTTACACCCCTCAGCAAAATGGCATAGTCGAGAGGAGAAATCGAACCGTAATGAGCACAAGAAGGAGTATTCTAAATGCAATGGATATGCCTCAGGTTTTTTGGGCTGAAGCCGTACGACACGCGGTGTACGTTCTAAACCGATTACCGACGAAAATTCTCAAGAACCAAACCCCTTATGAGGCTCTAAAGGGAAGGAAACCAAGACTCGATCATCTTCGGGTATTTGGGTGTGTAGGTTTTGTGAAAACACCCTCAAACTTGGTAAAGAAACTTGATGATAGAAGTGTTCCTATGGTACACTTAGGAACCGAACCAGGGACGAAGGCCTACCGGATGTATGATGTTGAAAGAAAGAGATTGGTGATTAGCCGGGATGTCATATTTGATGAAGCACGAAAATGGGAATGGGATAATCATCAAACATCGAACCAGCTCAAAGAAGCTGAGTTCGTGATACACATGAACCCATTTGAATCAGATTCAGCAGCCCAAAACAGTGGAGAGGGAGCAGCCCAAAACAGTGGGCAGGGGACTGCTGAACCTAGCAGCCCTATAAGTCCACATATCAGCAGCCCATTCCAAGGAAACAGTCCACTTTCTCAGGGAGAAACTTCAAACTCAGCCTATTCTGAATTTAGCAGCCCTGAATCAACTGTAAACGGGCGTGGACCGATGTTGCCTCAACTTCCAACGGATATTAGTGGTGAATCAGACCCAACTGTGGCAGAAGATGAGACCTTTGATGATACACCACTACAAGGAATGAAAAATCTGTATGAAGTATATGATCTCCTCCTCACTGAAGGAGAACCAACAAACTTTAAAGAAGCCACAGGGCATAAAGAATGGGAGCAAGCTATGGAAAGTGAAATAGCTTCCATTGAAAGAAATAACTCTTGGGAGTTAATGGACCTACCCCCGGGACACCGAAGCATTGGTCTAAAATGGGTTTATAAAATTAAAAGGGATGCAAGCGGTGTTATTACACGATACAAGGCTCGATTAGTCGCCAAAGGTTACATCCAACAACATGGTGAAGACTTTGACGAGGTATTCGCGGCCGTAGCTAGACTTGAGACGGTCAGACTTATTCTATAGCATTAGCCGCACAAAGGGGGTGGAGTGTTCATCATCTTGATGTTAAAACAACATTTTTAAATGGGGAACTTAAAGAAGAAGTGTTTGTGTCACAGCCGGAAGGTTTTATTAAGAAAGGAAAGGAGCAAAAGGTGTACAAATTAACCAAAGCACTTTATGGCTTGAAACAAGCTCCACGAGCTTGGAATACGAAGTTGGATGGGGTTCTAAAGGAGTATGGATTCCAAAGGTGCAAACTTGAACAAGCCGTGTACACAAAGAGAACTCATGAAGGTTCATTACTAGTAGGGATCTATGTGGATGATTTGATTGTTACTGGAAATAACGTGGAGAAAATTCTACAATTCAAAAAACAAATGGAAGACAAGTTCGAAATGAGTGATTTGGGGTCACTTTCTTATTATCTTGGACTAGAGGTAATACAAGGCAAAGATGGAATAAAAATCAAGCAATCAAGCTATGCAAGAAAGATCCTACAACAAGCTGGGATGTGGGAGTGTAATCCCACCAAATACCCAATGGAACCAAGTCTAAAGCTGACAAAAGAAGATGGCAGCAGCTGTGTAGATGCAACAGAGTACCGAAAAACGATTGGATGTCTTCGGTATTTGACTCATACACGACCAGACCTTGCATACTCTGTGGGATATGCAAGTAGATACATGCAGGCTCCCAAAACTACTCATCTCCAAGCTGTTAAACAGATCCTCAGGTATGTGAAAGGAACAACAAATCTGGGAATTCATTATCGAAGAAATGGAAGCAATGTTCTACTTGGGTTTAGTGACAGCAGCTTCTCAGTTGATCTGGATGATGGAAAAGGTACTACAGGTGTAGTGTTCTATTTTGATGATGGACCCATTGCGTGGTTTTCGCAAAAACAGCCAACAGTCGCCCTGTCATCCTGTGAGGCCGAATTCATGGCTGCAACTTCACAGCCTGTCAAGCAATCTGGCTAAGAGGATTGTTAGCTGAGATAACCGGAAGAAGTGAAGAACAAGTGGTGATTAAAGTAGACAACAAATCAGCAATAGCCTTGATGAAAAATCCAGTCTTTCATGGAAGAAACAAGCATATCAACACACGTTTTCACTATATATAGGAATGTGTTGAAAAGGAGCAAATCAGAGTTGAACACATCAGCGGGGATGAACAACGGGCAGACATCCTCACTAAAGCTTTACCAAGACTGAAGTTTGCTGAGATGAAAGAGCTATTGGGAGTAAAAGAAATTCAAGACTCGGGAAAATAACAGAATACTTGAGGTCAAGATTGGGGGGGTGATTGTTGGACCAATCTTGACAAAACTTAATAATTCAGGGGTCAAATAGCTATTAAGTCATAGTTGTTTTAATTAGTTGTTTTAATTAAATCTGTATTCAGCTTCCTAAAGGGATAAGGTCGCCTGATTTTGAATTAACTTGGAAGGAGATAAGTTAGCCTAGAAAGTAGGAGTTGATTAACTTGATGGACAAGTTTAATCAACTATAAATAAGAATAGTTTTTCCTTTCATTGTAATCGGAAGTTTTCTATCAATTAGAGAAGGATTTCTAATATTTCTTGTTTACTACTTTTGCTTTCTGTTTTCTAAAATTTGGTACCAATTACTTCAAAAAGATCAAACCTGTCCTGCAAAAAAGCCCTGCAACTTTGTTTTACCCCCACGGTATTGTTCCAACTGCTTTGGATTATTAGCAATTACTTTATCAATTATTTTCTCAATCTCAACTGGATCTACTATCTGTTAAAGAAAACAAAAAATCATGCCATGGAGATTAAAAACTTAAGATAATAAGCTTAAATACAACAATTTTTGACCCATTTACATATGAATGGTTCAGTTTGGGTTGTGTTTTTATCTTAATGGGTCAAACGAGTAGAACGAGTCAGACATGTTGAAAGCCACCCAAAAGCCTATTTTTAATGCATACAACCTACTAAATTGTTTTATTCAAATGTTTAGATTATTGTAATAATCACGATTTTGTAATCATAAGAACACAAAAATAACAAAAAAGTGTTGGTGAGTCGATCCAACCTGACCTGACCCGGCCCCTTTGACCCTTACTAGAAAATCATTCTGCCCTTGACCCAACAAGACCATCTTACCATATCGAAGCACTAGATAAAACAAAACAATAACTTACCTGTACAAGATCTTTCTCTTCAATCAGTCCCTTAACGGTTCCACCCTTTTCCATTAATTCAAGAAGTATCTGCTCAATTTTACTCAAAAATCTTAAACCAACCTTAAAATTTCAATTTTTTATAAAAGTTCAGTAACAACTGATGATAACAGAAAGTAGAGACACACACCTCTTTCCCTATCTTTCCACTAATGGTACCACTTTTTATGGAAGCTATCAACTCACTTAATTCTTGAGGGCTAAGTTTGATTTCATTAATAGACAGCTTTTCATTCTTCATGTAAGCAGCAATATCTCCCATGATCCAATTAGCAGCCAGTTTAATATCAGGAACTTTGGCAATTGTGGCATCAAAAAACTCTGCAACCTGAAACAGTGACAGGTCTATGATTTCCAATAGGGCATGTGCTAATATAACAAATTTTTTATTTTTATTTTAAGAATAGTAAATACTACAATTATATTTAGAGAAACGGGCCAAAAAATTAATTTAAGCTAAAAGAGGAACGGGTCAAATAATTAATTCAATCTAAAAGAGCAACGCGTCAAACGGGCTGAAAATTGCCAACGCCTATGCTTAGTGCATATAACTTCCTAACCGTTTTATTATGATATTTAGGTTATTTAATTGTAACAATATTGTATTTTGAGATCATAAATGTGTTAATATTTATAATTTTTTTCAAAAATAGACAAAGAAAAGTGTTTACGGGTCTGCCAACCTGACCCAGTCGGCCAGCCCAATTCAACCAGTACTGAAAATGACCCGTTTAACCCAAACATGTTTTCACCTGTTACTCACCCGACCCGCCATCTTGCCAGATCTAGTATATTATGGGTTGAGCGTGACATACATTTACATCATTCGCAAGAAAAAGAACATCCTGCATGGTTAGACCCATCTCCTCATATCTTCGACGCTTCATTTCTGGAAGTTCAGGTAAAGAATCACGAATACCGTTCACATACTCTTCTGTGAGTACGACTTCTGGAAGGTCAGGTTCAGGAAAATATCTATAATCTGCAAGTCCTTCCTTTTTCCTCATGGTAACCGTTTTCTAACAATAGGAACAAAAAATAAAAAGATAAGCAAAAATGCGTCAGTAATCACCCAAGTGACCAACAAAACATATTAAAAGTGTGTTGGATTCACGTTCTGAAATTGATTCTTTCATATTGAATATTAAAAATCAGATAATCAACTGTAATAAAATGAGTCATAGAAAAATAGCTTTTAGATGTGCTTTGAGCGTTAAGAAAATTTAAGAAATTAATGGATAGAATGACTAAATGGTTTGTGAACCGGAAATAAAGTCTCAAATTAGGTTAAAAAAGGGGTAACTATGTAATTTTAATCTTTTACCTTTAGATAATAGGTTTTGTTATAGCTGGGTATGAAACTCACTATTTGACGCGCATATAATTAAATATTATGCTCAAAATCTGTTTAATCAAACATAATAATCAAATAAATTAGTTCCAAAACACAAATCCAAACGCCCCCTATAATAGCATAATTGAGGTGTATTATAACCTGAGCGCCCTCTTCCCAGAGACGTGTTTCTTGCACAATTTCATCAGCTTGCCCTTGGTTATAGAGCTCTGCCTGTCTTGCAATCTCAAAATCAATAGCTCTACTCATTGCAGAAAATGAATTCAGATTCTTTATTTCAACCTATCATTAAACAACCAGTTATAAAAATTAGCTACAGACAAGTAACAGTTAGTTTATAGTTATTTAGTAACAGCAAAAAGATTTTATATTTTCTTTCAATTTGGCGAGAACATATGAATCCTAGAAGATATCTCTATCAATCTTTTTTCTTCTGGATGATTTTCATTTTAATTTAATACAATAAGCAAAAGTGTTTCACTGTCACTTTATTTAGTGTAGTGAAGAAGCGAAAGGCGGAGTTGAAAAGATGGACGGGTAGGGCAAAATGGGTGATGGCCGATGGTCATCTTTTAGTATGAGTTGAAATGGGCCGGGTTGGGTCGACCCACTTAACACTTTTTTGTTCACTTTCTTTTTATTCTTTTTATTAACAAAAAATACTTAATTATGATTATATAAACAATGTTATTTTTATGATGGGTATAAATCTTTGAATAAAATAATTTAGGAGGTTGTATGCATTAAAAATTGCTTCAGAGACTTCAACCCATTAGACCCGTATTTTTTTTACCTAAACAATTTTTTATTTGACCCGTTTGAAATAAAATACAACCCAAATCGACCCAAACAAAAGTAAATGGGTTATGGGTCAAAATAAGTACCTTGGTGCCAAATTCTAATTGACCAATTGGACGAATGGAAACATTAACATCACAACGAAGTGATCCTTCTTGCATATTTCCGTTACTAACTCCCAAATATCTCACCACCCTTTGTAACTCTGCAGCATATTCTGCAGCTTCAATCCCTGTTCTCATATCAGGTTCAGAAACTATTTCAAGCAAAGGCACCCCTGCTCTGTTCAAATCAACCTATTCCCCCAAAAAAAAATTATTACCACCAATCCTATAAAAATATATTACCATTTTAAAAAAATGAAAGACATGATTCTTCTCGTCACAATAATCACTAAAATATTATAATCACCTGAGAATAACTCCCGCTTCCCGTATGAAGCAGCTTCCCTGCATCCTCCTCCATATGAACCCTAGTAATCCCAAATCTTCTATGCCCTCCACCAAACTCAAGTGGAAGATCAACATCAATGAACCCATTAGTGGCAATCGGTATATCAAACTGTGAAATTTGGTACCCTTTTGGAAGATCCGGATAAAAATACTGCTTTCTATCAAACTTTGAACTCAAAGATAACTTACAATTGAGTGCAAGACCAAGCATCACCGCACACTTGATTACTTTAGAGTTCAAAACAGGCAATGCACCAGGCAAACCCATACAAACGGGGCAAACACACGAGTTTGGTTGAGACCCGTAATTATAAGCACAACTACAAAACGCCTTTGTTGTAGTTGATAACTGTACATGCGTTTCTATCCCAATAATCGCTTCATAATCTTTTAACACTTTCTCAACGGCTTTCGCTCGTGCTGTCTCTGTGAAGTTTGAGGGAGCTTGTTGTTTTGTTCTCATCGATGTTTCGGTTTGTCTGCTTTGCATTGAACAAAAGATAACATGTTTTCTAGCTGAGAACGCAGACGAATAAGGTAACAATGGGCGAGTTTGAATACCTCTAAACAGTGTAAGAGCCATTAAACTTTTTGTTTGACTAATTCAATAGGGGTGTAATAATGAAAACTATCTGCAGAGTATACAAACAACACATGATCAATCAAGATTCAAGAAAGCACAAAATTCATAAAATTAAGCTGAAAGTTTCAAACTTTTTAATCACATTTGAATCAATAAGAAAAACCCATAAATTATAATATCAGATAGGGCAGTAATAACATGAAATAGTTGTGAATTAAGTATACCCAAAAGGGGATTAGGGTTCTTGAACTGGAAGAACTTTCTGATGGTTAACATGAAATTAAAGATTTGTTGATGAAATTAATTATGTGGGAAATTTAAAGATTTAATGTAGAGCATGAAAGGTGTTGAATTTACCTGGCTAGAACTGAAATGAAGTCTGATGGTATGCAACGACCATAACGACAATGAGTATGTTAGGGCTTATCTTCCATATCGCCGGATACAAAAACCCTCCAAAGAGATTCAATCGATAGTGTGTGTGTGAGAGGTTTTGATAACTTATAGTGTGTGTGTGAGAGGTTTTGATAACTTATGAGGAAGGGATAAAGTTCGGATTTTATTAAGAGATTAAAATGTTGACGACAACTAATTGAACAACAAGGTGGTCGTGCCGGAGTGGTTATCGGGCATGACTAGAAATCATGTGGGCTCTGCCCGCGCAGGTTCGAATCCTGCCGACCACGATTTTTTTAATTCTGATGTTACGTGATCTAGGGCTCTTTAGAGGTTGGGGATTGACTATAAAGGTGGAAGTAGAGGTGGCAATTTCTGAAACGAAAGTAATCAGATTTTGGGTTGATCATTTTAATCTTTTTTTAAAAAAGGGTCAGGTTCAGGTTGACCCGCTTGATAGACGGGCCGTGCTCGGGTTGAGCATTTTAATCCGTTTTAAAAAACGGGTCATGTTCGGGTTGACTCAATTAATAAATGGGTCACGCTAGGGTTGACCCACTTAAAAGCCCGTTTAGATTTCAAATTTTTTATTTTTTCATTTTGGAAACGACTGTTTAATTACTTTTGTATTTAGTCTTTACCATAAAGAAAATTGACTTATACAAAAAAATATTTTTTCCTTTCAGAGATGACTATTTAATTATTTTTCAGTTTACCATAAATGAATCAGATTTTGGATTTTGTAGTTTATGATTTTGATTTCAATATTTATAGAGTTAGTTGTATTAATGTTATTTTTTTAAACATCGTACTACCATTTGTCACATTCATACTCACTTATTAACCCGTCAATTCGTTTGATTCATTTAGATAAATGGGTTAAACGGGCCATGTTCGGGTTGACCTAGTTTATGTGTATTCAGGTTAGGGTTGAAATCTTTACACAATAAAACATGTTTATGATCAAAGTACATTTTAAAGGAGTTGATTTAATGATGTAAATGAATCGGTCTCAAGTAGCTTAAAGACAACTCAACTCATTTATATGTGTTGATTGATTCACGATTTTTTTAATAAATCGAAAATAAAAAGGACGTATTCGGTGCTTGACTTAGCTCTCGCATTTGTGCAGGGCCCGAGGAGGGGCAGGATCGCTTCGCGATCTGATGTACGCACCCTTACCCAACACTTTGTGTAGGAGACTGTTTACACGGCTCAAACCCATGACCTCAAAGTAACAAATCAACAACCTTACCAGTTGCTCCAACACCCACCCCTTTGATAAATCTACAATATGGATGGCAATGGGCCGGGTATTTGTAATCCCAGTCCCAAACCTGGCCCATTACCCGTCGGGTATCGGGCATACTCTCGAGCATCGTCAATACCCGTCGGGCATGTGTCGACGTGTGGGGTACATTTTTATGACTCTATTTTTATATTTTTCATAACATATTAAATATGAATAAATTACATACATTAATATCATCAATACATATTTCAAAAAAAATTTAATTTTTCATATAACTAAAATACTAAAATGAAGCATTAAAAGACAAAGCTTAAGAGAAGATAAAAAATTAAATTAAAATTTTTCGGGTATATGGTTCCGATAAACGGGTATGTGATTTCAGGTAATCGGGCCGGGTATCACCTAATCCCATACCCGTGAAATATTTTAAAACTAGTCCCATACCTGGTTCCACACCCGTCGGGTTTTGGGTATTCCCGTCTCGGATGTTTCGAGTTTCAGGTATACCCGTCGGGCTCGAGTTTTTTTTGCTATCCCTAATCTACAATCAAAAACCATATTCTAACGAAACACATTTAGCAATGTCGGTGGGTTTCCTCACCGACTTGCTTAGTTATTAAGTATATTTAATTCTCCTAACAAACACAAACAATCTGCTAGCAGAGTTGGTATCACACTCTGCTAGCCCATTGTTGATTATTACCTTTATGGTCACAGGTTCGATCCCTATGGCCTGCAACTATTTTTTTTTGCTATTTTTTCCTTGACTTTTCTTATAATTTTTTCTATCAAGTTACTTTTTTTAAATTCTTATACCGTAACGTTTGGGGCATGATAATGTTTTCTAAATATGTTTCAGTCTTCATAACCGATCCGCCGTAACTTTATACGTTTATTTTAATCGTACCGGCCCGCCGCAACGCACATACGTTTATTTTAATCGTACCGCCCCGCCGCAACACGCGGGTACCGTGAAAAATAATACCGACACCGACTAAAAAATATCGGTTTCGTTATATAACTGTCTTTTATCCTGTTTACATCGCAACATTAACTTTATATGTTTCTTTTTATGCTTAACCACGTTAATGTTAGCGCCTCAACCGTTTATCGTACGTCGCCCGCCGCGTAGTGCGGGGTTATGTTTCTCGTTGTACTTATGCGCCACATAGGTGTAAGGGGAAAAAGTGCAAACTCGAATTTTCAAAGGGTTCTATAAATCTCATAGCAAATCAACTTCAAGTTCCTTCCTTTTGATCAACAGAAATGAAGATGACGGAGAGGTTACAGCAATGGGGTGGTAGAGCCATGTCAAGATTCTCCTTTAGAAACGCCACCATCATCGTTTGTTTCTTCAATTTGATCACCGCACTGTTCCTGATTCATGGTTTTCTATCTCCTTCCAACTCCAATCGACCCGATTCAGGTGCATTCTACTTACTTTACCGCTCCTCAATCTAGGGTTCCATTTCTTATCAAATTGCTTATCGTTAATTGAAATTGATCGCTTCCAATTGTTCCAATTACTATGTTCTTATTAATTTCTGAAAACCCCCAATTTTGCAAACCCTATTGTCATTTCTGAAAAACCCTAATTTCGCTAACTGAAACAATTTCCAGTTGTGCTTAAGTATATAAAGGAATCTGAAGAATTACGGCGTGCAATGGAACCTGTAGAACTTATAAAAAGAGTGAGTCTAATTGATCTTGTAAATATTTGATGATTTAAGTGGGGAACATTTAAATTTAATTTCAGTAATCTGAATTTTTATTTAATGGAGTTTAGGTTAGGGAAATTGAGAGGGAAGCACATGAAGAAGTTGAAACTGTTCAAGAGAAAGATGCAAAACAATCTGCTGCACTTGACTTGATATCGAGGCTGAATAACCATCGGTCCTATTCCGATGCTGATAATCAGAAAGGTAACCTCTTTCTTGAATTCGGATGAAGGAATGTTACATTATGTTTTATATAGGTGGCATACATGTGAGTTGAATAACGGGTTAAAACGAGTTGGGTTCAAAACGGGTCGGGCTGGGTTTGTTTGAGTTGCCAACCCTTTTTGTTCATGTCTTTTTAATTTTATACACAACTGATATAGATAAGATTTGACACTTGTATTATTAATGTGGGCTGAGCCAAAAGTTAAATTGAGTTCGGGTCAAAACGGGTCGGCCTGAGTTTGTTTGAGTTGCCAACTTTTTTTGTTCTTTTAAAATTTTCTACACAACTAATATATTAGATATGATCGACACTTGTATTATTAATGTGGGTTGAGCGACGAGTTAAAATGAGTTCGGGTGAAAACGGGTCGGGTTGGGTTTGTTTGAGTTGCAACTTTTTTGTCCATGGTTTTCAATTTTATGAATAGCTAATATATTTATATATGGTTTACACTTGCATTATTAATGTGATAGGAACTGGAAAATTCTATTAATTGAAATTAAAGGAACAAGATAGTTGCCTGATTCGAGAGAGGCGATCTCCAAATTACAGAGATATTCTGCGATAATCCAATTAACAAGACAAGAGAAAATAACTCTAAAACATCGATACTTAACTAAGAGAATAGCGGGAACGGTTCTACCCACTACTCCTGACTTCGTGGGTTAACACCCCACCTACTAAATTATAGCTAATTGGGCCCTGGGTCAAATAATGGGTTCCGAATCTGAAGTTGAGCTGGGCCTGGGTTACTTGGTTTCGTATCATAATGTAGGTTGGGTCAAAATTAATTCGGTTCATGTTTAAAATTAATTCGGTTCAAAACAAATTGGGCTGGGCTTGTTTGAGTTGCAACTTTCTTTGCCCATGTTTAATTTTATAACAACTAATATATTTGGATATGAATATATGATTAACACTTACATTATTACAGTAGTAGCCTAGTTATTTCAAATTACCCAACAAACGGGATAGCAAGTATTTGAATACACAAAGTTCAAAATTTTGTACTTAACCCGTTATCAAATAACTTCCGACCCAATATAACCAGTTTCATATGAACGAGTTAAGATTCGCACGTCTGGTTATCGGAGTGCAATACTTTTCTTGCTTCATAGTATGTTTAGTATGTGGTCTGTTTTATAAAAAAAAGATATACGCTTTGACTTATAAAGTCAAACTAACTACCTTACATTTTCAAAATTTAAGATAGATTTCGTTACATATTTAACGATATCACTTTTCCGAAGTTATATTTGTTTATGAAATTTGATTGGTTGTCAAAGACAATCGCGCTCACCATGTATTCTTGTTGCATCTTGGCAGCTCTAGAAGAATGGCGTAAACGGAAGATGGAAAGAGCAAGACAGCGTGGCCTCGGTAGAAACGGAACTGCTACCTCTCAAGAATGAACCCTTGTTTCAGTACATTCATCATTCATGGCAACAAGTCGTTTTTAGTATGGTTTCTGTGTCGAGTATGAATATACGAATGTAAAGGGTTTTTCTTTCATATGTAAGTTTCTCGGCCTTTTTGTAACCAGTGTGTTTTCTTTGTAGTTCATACGGTTAACTATACTTGTAACGCAAATCACAACTTCAAAGGATCAACAACAGAAGTGTGCCTCTTTCATCCATGTTTGTTGTGGTGACAAATTTCTACTAATTACTTAATCTAATAGAGAAGTGTCCCTCTTTCAAACATGCCGAAACAGGACGATGTTGTCTTTATCTTTGAGCGAATTTGGATAACTTTTAACCTGTTCACTATCAGATTAAGGTTTTGATTTGACCCGTCTAACAAAAATCGTGTATTTTCCGAGTCATTAAAAATGGGAAATAGTCGTTACCTATCTAGATGAGGAAATGCAAGATTAAACTGACCGTAAACACTAATTGCACTAAAAAAATGTTTTCATGACCTGACCGGCCGGTTGGACCGGGTGCCTAGCCGGTATGGTTAGCCTCTTTTCATGTGGACCGGCCGGACAGGTTGAACCGGCGAACCGGACCGGTCAAACAGGCCGAACTAGATTTTTAACTTTTTTTTAATATTTTTCTTCGTAATCCCATTTAAATATACATATATAATTTTAATTTTTATAATGTTTATTACGTCATCTATTTCTTATTAAATCCAGTCTGATCGGTCTATGAACCGGTAAAGCAACTGGTTCAATGTCCGGAGCGGTTATGAAAACACTCCTTGAATTTAACAAACAAACTTTTGTTCCCAGTATTGTGGTGTTTGCAAGACGTATTCACTACCCAAATATCGTTCCAACTCCCTCCATCCGTCCCAATGACCACAAATTCTAATTCTTTTGGGGAGTTTTGAACATCTAGATACTTACCCGGGCAGTAAATTGCGATGTGACCGAGTTCCTGGCAATTGAAACATCTTATGTTTTTGTGTCGATCTTCCTTCAACGCCGCCTGATCATTTCAGATTTCCCATACTGGTTTTCTTCGTTCCTGTCTTGGTCTTCCTTGCTTTTCGAACAAGCCTCTCTGCAACGATTCTTCCAAGATTGTTAATTGTAAGTCTGGCAAAGCCTTTTACGATTGAATTCTTCTTAATTGCCACCGGTTGCCTTCCCTTACAAGTTTCCCCTTGGCCGATGTATTTTCCCGGACGTCCTTAGTCCGATCAGCCCTACGAAAAACGGTTATCGTCATCGTCTTGCCCACTAGTAAAACCTGCAGACCTAACGCCATTGACGTTCCTGCAGTTTCTTTCCGAGTCGTTGCCGCCCATGATAACGTCAAAGCCTTTGTCTCTGATACCACTGTAGATCCCCGAGATCATGATTCAACCCATAATCAAGAATAAAATAGAACAAGAAGAAAGATGAAGAATGGGATTAACCCTAAACCAAATCTGTATTGATCGACTTTCAGTGGTCGGAATTCTGCCAAGAAAAATCCTTCCGACGAGCAAGAAATATTATAAATAGGCTAGCGGGGAGCTTAGCTAGTCTGAACACTAGTAAAAAAACACTTTTTAAGAGCGGTTCCATTATTATTTTTGGAGCTAACCGCCTCAAATAATAGATTCAAGATGGAAAACGGATAAAAAAATAACTTTTTGAAACGATTTCAATAGACCGTCTCTAAAAATGACTTTTTGAAGCGGATTGATCACCACTGCTCCAAAAGACTTTACCTTTTGAAGCGGTTTTCAACTCCACTGCTCCAAAAGATTTTGTTGCGTTAACTCCACCGCTCCAAAAGATTGTGCTTAAAGGACCCATCTTGAAAGAATTAGACTTCCCAGAGACTTGGAGAGAAACCCGTCTTTTTAATGTAACTCTCAGATGACATCTCAAAGAGACAATGAAGAAGAATAGGGTGGTACAAAGATCCACTTGACGGTAAGTTTACACACCATTTCTTTTCACGCGTTAAGTTTCAATCGTACATGCGTGCGTTAAGTTCCAATCGTAAACGGGCGGCGGTAGGGGTATGAGCGCGCTGCCGCCGATGACATTTTTTTTTAATTGCCTTCTAATTTTTCGAGGCGGTTCTAAATTTTGTTTAGCGCAGTTTAATAAACCGCTTCAAAAAATAATAAACTGATTTTTTGAGGCTATTATTTGAGTTGTCTAAAAACTTTTTATAAAATCAAATTCACAGCATGTAAGATTAACAATTCATAGATGAAAAAATAATAAAAAAGAAAGTATGCACTCGTCTTTTATATCTTGCATCTATAGTATTTTTGCCATCGTGAATGTCTCTTTTATTTTAAAAAAAGTCTAGGATCGTGGGTTACTAATTGGTGGCAATCCAAAACATTTTTGAATGACATTGAAGAAAAGAGTATTCTAGAAAAGTTTATAGAATTAGAGGAAGTCCTTTTCTTAGAGGAAATGATCAAAGAATACTCGAAGACATATCTACAAAACCTACGTATAGGAATTCACAAAGAAACAATCTAATTAATCGTATTCATACGATTTCACAATTAATCAATATACACAACAAGGTCGTAACCATCCGATTTTACACAATTAATCACGATACACAACGAGGGTGTCATATTCATACGATTTTGCACTTCTCAACGAGTATAATTCGTATTCATCCGATTTTACACAATTAATCAAGATACACAACTAGAGTCGTATTCATACGATTTTACGCTTCTCGACAAGTATAATCTGTCAATACTAGTGGAACAAATACGACTTAACAAAACCAAAAACACCGTTAAGGGACGAGCACAAGTTGATACACCTTTGAGACCACGATAATGAACGAGCTCACGATCTACTTTTCACCCGGCCATTAGGATACCTTTTTGTTGCCTCTTATTTCGTTTCAACTTTTTAACTGTTGTAGTATTTGCACGTAAGTAAATTTCAACCCCATCGCACCAACTTTATCATGTATTTTAGCAAATTAATGTCTTTAATTATTACATAAAAGAAAGTCGACAACATTGTTGATTAACATGAAACATACATTAGAAATGAGAATCCACATAAACAACGAAAATCAAACCCAACATCATCAACATCTCCCAACACAATCCCCTTGTTTTCGTTAATCACATACATATAAAGCATCAAACCCTAGTCCCACCCGTCGTGGTTCCTTTAACGCCGGTGTCAGCCGGATGTGTCCCCATTCCGTAATCTGTGTCGCGGTATCCCGGCCCGTACCGGCTGCTGTACAGTCCCGCGTGCACCAACAGAACATACATCAGCTCCGTTATCGTCAAAATGATGATAAATGCCTCCACGATCCTCAGCCTCCACCCTCTATGCCCTCCCACATTTATCTCCTTACATGCCAACCTATACCATTTTCAAATGTCACCTTCAAAACTCCACCGGAAATTTTATTTTATTTTTATATTAATACTCCGATTTTTTTTACTTTTTATATTAATACTTCAAAAATTTTATTTTATTTTATTTTTATTTTTTATATTAATAAAAAAGTTACAAATTCACAAAAAAATTCATTTATTTTTTATATTATTAATTAATACTTCAAAGTTACAAATTTAAAAAATCATCATAGGTATGTCTACCAAATAATTATGCTTAATTTTTGTCTTCTAAATTTGAGATAACTTATCTAATTAGTTTAAAGTACAAAATAAAACATATTTTTATATCTATATAAATAAATTAGTTTTTTTAAAAAGCAATACCCCATTTTAGACCGGCTAAACTACTTCTAGTAATTTAGACCAATCCGTGAGGCTTCGGGCCTCGACCTCCTACCCAAATAAATAGTTAAACCCGTCCATGTGAACACGACCCTGTTTAGCTACACATGTTTAGTTGTTCAATCCAAAGCCAATCATTTTTCATTTAAACTAAACACATACCCTCAGATTTCATGTTTGGTTCTTTCTACGTTAGAAATTCAAAGATTTAAATTTGTGTTAAATTAATAAAGTTATCCATCTTCAAAATATCACTAAAGAGTACAAAAGATTACCCAAAAGCAAGAACCGTGACGGCCCATGCCACTAAAGAAGAAGATCCGGCAGCCGCCAAACTGTCGTTCCTCCACGCCCTAAGGTGGTTTCCGCCTGCGAACTTGGAGACAATCCCAAGAACCGAAGCTAAGATTGCGAACTCCAGAAAGAACTCCGTCGCACCGTTGCCGCCAAAACCTACACAATCCATAGCAGTTAAATTTTGATCATACAAATGAAACCAAACAAGAATACGATAATTATGCATTATCGGAGCTAACTTGGGTGGTTGGTCTGGCGGTTGATGAGCTTGTTGAGACACCAACTAGAAAACCCTAAAGTGATGAAATACATCACCAAGTTAAGAAACAACAATGGCGCCGCCACGTTTCTTCCCACCGTCTGTGCCATGATCGGAAAACAAATATAATATCTTTGATTTATTTATGTTAATTCTTCACTGAAGATGCACTGACCGGAGTGATCAGGTGTCGGAGGGATATATAGAAGGATGAGCGGTGGTGTTGGTAGCGGGGTGGTGATACGTGGCAATCAGCTCAGGAATTTGCGCTTTTATGTACAGGTGTCGGGGCACGTGTCAGATGAGTAGAAAACCAACTTCTTGATACACATACTTAATCTGTGAGGGTGGTGTACGCTGATGACGTCACGGTGGTGCCGCCGTTATCGTGTGAGCTATCCTGGTTGGTGGGTCCCGGCAGCTTAACGTGTGATTCACCAAACGTAATCTTGTATGTATTTAGTCGTTCGGTTGTTTGTTCATATTTAATTTAATTGGAAATTGTGAATTGAACGAGAACCATAATTGTGTGAACGTGTGATGCACGTGTTAAATCGTAAAATAAATTGATGTTATTGAAAATTGAAACCATTAAAAAATTATCGTTTATGAAATAAATAAATGTACTTAAAAGTTTATATAAAAAAATAAAACATTTACGTAAACGTGTTACAAAGAAATAGCTAGTAATATTTCAAAGTGTAAAAAAAAAACGAAACCGTACAATAAAAAAGTTATCATGTAAAAAGTTTGAAAAAGAGAATAAAACCGTTTAAAGCCGTAAATTTTCATATAAGACAAAATAGATGATCTAAACAATAAAGCAATAGAAAAATAAAACCGTACGTTAAAAAGTTATCGTTTATATGAAATAAATAAACGTACTCAAAATTTCATATAAAAAAATAAAATATTTACGAAAACCCACGCGTCATAACGAAATAGCCAGTAATATGTAATAAAATAAAAATAAGTACACTTGAAAGTTTTTGACACTCAATTAACATATTATTCATGAGCTACTTATTTTCAAATTCACATTCCGAAACCATAAAAAGCGAATATCAATACTGATATCGATTCCGATAATACCGACATCGGTACTGATGTTCAGTCGGTAACGGTTCGGTTTGTGATGGTGACCGGTCATGGTATGCATATCGTTACAACTTTTTCGGCCTTACGATACAAAAAAGAAAAAAACACTCTATTTTGAATACAACTTCGTTTTTAACAAAAATTATATCGAAATCTCGAGAAAAAAAAATTAAACACAGCTGCGTATCCAGTTTTTTTAGCAATCGAAAGAGAAAACCCAAAAAATAAAGTCGTGGTATGACCAAAAGGTTATCGACGCGTGTTTTATCGGTCGAGGACCATAAAAACGAATACCCGTACCGGTTCCGATAATATCGATACTCGTACCGATATGGTTCAGTTGGTATCGGTTGCGGCTATCCAAGAACTATTCGATATGTATTAACATTAATTGATGCTAGGTTTTTTGTTTCATTCACTTCATATTCAGTTTATCTATTTGATTTTTTATTCATGCGTTCGTTATTTTTGTGTTTGTGTTCTTTTTTGATAATATTTTTGTATTAATGGTGTAATTAGAGTTGGATTGAAGGTTCCAAAGATGGAGTTTAGGTTTGAGAAACTGAACCCTGAGCCGGATGTATTCAGTGGGAAAAAAGAAAGAAAAAGAAGGGGAGAATTGGGTTTCAGGGACAATAGATTTGTTGTTGGCCAGGCTACGTTGAAGGCGGAAGCAGGCAAATTGCTAAACACGAGAAAACTTGTGGGGAGAATCAACACGCGTTTATCCCTTTTGCTTTTAATACACTTGGTTTCCTAGCCCCGGAAGTTGTGGAATTATTGAAGAGTGTTCAACGAGTCATGCGTGGTAATTTTTTGGTCCCTAAGACCCAAAGCTTTGTTTTTAGTAGGATCGATTTTGCCATCCAAAAGAGGATTGCGGCACAACTTGTTGCCCGTTTACCTACCGCTTTATTGTAATCGTCCTTTTTGCTAAAATATTGATAAAATTTCATTAACGGAATGAAACTTTCTATGGAAACAAATGGCCTTTTTTTTCGTAAGTGTGTCTCAAGTTGAAAGAAAAAAAATGTTAATGCTTTAAAGTAAAGAAATATTTACTTGCTTTTGGGCTAAAGATATGTGGTCTAAACTCTAAAGTCTTCACATGGTGGGGCTTTTCTATTCTAATTCTAATTTGCAAGGTAAGTAGTTTGTTTGTACCTTACAGAAAGAAAGTATTCCATCTGCTTCAATTAAAATTGCTTGGGATACAAGATATTCGAAGATTTTTTTATCTTAAAGATCCAACTTCGGATGGTTAGTTGTTATATTGATATTATCTAATTAAATCAAATTAGACATGACGCAATTCTAACACAGAATTTGTGGACTTGGATTTAGCTTAAAACGATTATGGACTAGTTTCGGGTTGAATCCGCAACACGATTAGCTACCTGTTTGTTCTTGTAATTCTTACTGAGTATTTTATGTCAAAACTTAAACTGTTTGAATATTTTATGTTATATCTTAAAAGATTATAGAAAAATTAGTGTTGGTTTATGTAGTTCAAGCACATTTGTTGACATTTATGTTTTTGTGTATAAATTTATAATTTTATAGTAGTAATATAAGAAAGAAAAAAATATGAATTATTTCTAATTAAATAGAGCATGTATGTTTCAACTAGAGGTACCAATCGTGTCGAGTTTAGGGATTTTAGGTTCATGGGTTGAATTGATGAACTTGAACACGCCTCGTACATTTATTCGTGCTAAAGACATAAACACTAACCCGACACACTTAAAATTGTGTCAAGTTCACCCCTACTGAATAAGCGTGTAAGTTTTCGAGTCGTGTTAGGAATCATCGCTCCTAAGTTTACAATGAATTATAAGGGTACACGAAGTATAACTTGTAAATTTAAGATGTCATGAAATGAGGTTCGAAAATATAATTTATATAGGTATTTATATAGTGATCTAAACGGAGTAGGAACATGTACTCTTCTTCCACCAATGTATATGCAAACGAAAACATAAGTTCTTTCTCATTGTTGTATGACCGCGTCAAAGGTCCAATAAAAAATAGAGAATGTAATCCTAATCACCATAGACTAGCTAGGGTAAGTAAGGGTATCGAATCTATAAGAAGTTAATGGAAGGAGTTAATGGTTGGTAACTGGTTCTAATTGATATTGAAATGTCAACATGATACTTGGATTGTTGGTAATTAATTCTAACTATTAGACGTAAACTGACATGTTGTGACGGGGGTGTTGATAATATCCGAAACTTTATATAAAAATAAATGAAACCGTGACGTAAACCCGCGCGTTGCAGTGATGGTGTTGATAATATTCGGAACTTTATACTGAAAAACCGAAACTATGAAAAATTTACGTCGGAACATTGATAAAAATAAGCACGTCACAACGGAAAATTCGGAATTTTATAAAACATCATATTTTAAAATTTGTAAGAGTAAAATAAAAAAAAGTTGTAAAAAAAGACGAAGCATTAAAACAAATTTGACGTCTTGTATGTTTGTGATTCAGTGACTTGTACATTATTATACACAACCCGTGAATAAAATTTACATTGAAACGTAGATAAAAATAATCTCGTCGTAACGGTACATTCAGAATTTTATAAAACATCATATTTTAAAAGTTATAAGAGAAAAAAAAGCAAACAATTGTGAGTGGGCCACTGTTACATGATTGGTAAAAAAATAGAAAAAAAAATCAAAAAGTCTAAGGTATAAGTGGTAACTTTAATTAAAATTCAGGAGGCTCTATTGTAACATTTTTTTTAAAAATTGAAGCAGTGTATAAATGACTTGTACATTCTTACTTAAAACACTTGTAAATTAATGTTGAATGAAAGGTAATAATTCATTTATGACTTTGTAAACTCATTATTAGGCTTAACAAATCACATGATAGCTTTAAGTCAACCAATCTCCTAGGTCATACTACAACATAATAGAATCTCTACAAATTATGATAACATGGTGATTCAATAATAAACTATAACAATTCATTCACATAGGGATATATTACAATCATTTAGAGAAATTGTGTAGAAAAATGACTATCTTGGTGAATCAAACATGAAGTGTTCTTCAAATTAACATAAAAAATAGCAACAAAAGCACAATTCTAAACATTTACGCATTCATGGAAACAATTGTCTAAAGTTCAAGCAAACCAAACGACCAAAGTCTTACTAATGATGATCAAAGACCCTTAATCCAGTGGTGATTACAAAGTGTTTAGCCACACATGCAATTCAAATACTTAATGTCATAATGAGAACACCTCATGCACATAGTACAACCACTAATGCATGCATCTATTTTGTTTCTTATATGATTTTACATTTGAATCCATAAATTATAGAAGATTTACTTTTAAGTCCCCTAACTTAAAAAAGTTATCATTTACACATTAAATGTTTTTTTTCTTTTTTTATCAACCGAGTTACGAGACGTGACTTACGCACAATTATAACGGAGTTACGCTTGATAGTTTATAAGTTATTTAAGCATTTGCGTACAACGTCGTTAAGAATATTTTTTTTAATTATCTACTTTTTTAAAATGGTTTTTGCTTTCTCTTACTAACTTTTCGTGTTAACTTTTTTGTAACTTCTTCGTTACATTTTTTTATTACTAGTTATTTCGCTTTAACGTGTGGGTTATTGTAAAGGTTTTGCTTTTTAATATAAAGTTTCGAGTACGTTTATTTATTTCGTTTAACGATAACTATTTTATAATATCAATGATGTTAATTTCTTTCACGGTTTAATACGCCGCAAAGCGCGTGGGCACAATTCTAGTTACTTACAAAAGCCAAAAACCTAAGCAATTATGCACTTGGTACAAGTCTTATATGCATATATATATACCATCATTGATGCGAGTGATACAGGCCTTCTATGCATTTACACCACCGCCACATCCATGATTTATTTGATGGTGATCTCGATGCTTATATGCCCTTGGCGGATGGAGGTGGTGGTGAGGTACTGCGGGTGTAGACTTGTAGTCGTCGGAGGCTACTGCTGTTGGTGGTGGCTGGCGTTTTTTCAGACGAAGATTCCAACGATTTTCATTCGATGAACTAAACGATTGAAGAACCCAGTTTTGATTTTTGTTTGAAAAGTCCATGTCTGTATTTGATCGATTTTGGCAGAGAGATAGTGGCGAGGTTGGTGCTGGGTTAGAGTTCCGACGAGGACATGTGGCATCCATTAATGGAGATATTTTTTTTAGGGTTGGTGAGTTGAAGAACTTCTATCCAGGCTTCACTGGAGATGAGAAGAAGACGGTGATGGGGAGATTTCTATCCACCCTTCGCCGGAGTTGAGAAGAAGATGGTAATGGATCTTAGCGGCGGAACGGTGAACTCCACCCTTCCACTGTTTCGTTTCGCTTGGTACGTTTAGTCGGCTCAATTCTTTTCCCCTTTTTTGGTTCAAAACTTCATTTTCCCTACATGATAAATAAGATGTTATAGTTATATAATCTATATTATGCCCTTATGAAATGAAAAGTTGATGTATCCATTCCTGTTGTGTTTACCCACTGATATGTGTTGCTATTGAGGCTTAAGTCGGTTGCTATAATCTGTTACTCGAGTTAGACTGTTGCTAGCTTTATAAACTTGAATGAAGTGCAATAAGACTATTAAACTAATCCTTTAGGGATATATACTATACTACAGATCATAACACATTTGGAGAGGAAGCTCCACAAAAATCAAGCAGCTGATCGACATCTCTGCAGGTAATATATTGTGTTACCCAATTTTTCTGTTTGAATGCTTGGAACAGTTTTGCATAGAGAGAGTGATTTTGCATTAGTTGAAGCCTATAATTTGTTTCTGTTCCATATATAATTATTGGGTTTGACTCATTTATTGAAAGTTGCCTTTGTTAGGAACTTAAGATAGCTTACAAACAGAAATCTAATTTTTTTAGTACTATGCTATATCTTTACTTTAAAATGAAACTTTCATGTGTGTTTTGATTATGTATGCTTTGATTCATGTTTTCAACCGCCATACAAGACTGCAAGTGGTAGAATCTTTGGAAGGCATTTAGTTTGATCCAAGCAACTAGAATCGTCAATCTTTATTTTATGAAGTCAGTTGTACTTTGTATTTAATTCATCATTGTGTGTATACTCAATTTATCATTGTAAAATGGTACGTTAGTTGTATTAGCAAATTGGTTTGAAATTACACAACGTGAAACCCGCCGCAAAGCGCGGGCCTGTTCACTAGTTGATGTGTAAAATCCATGCAAATCATTGATTATTAAGTGATAATAATCAAGTCTTCAATGTGTCTTCATGAATTCTTCATCAAAAGATCACCCCTCTTCATTCTCTGGTCTCTAGGTATATGAGATATCATAAAAAAATGGTTAAGCCCTCCCTTTAGAACTTGTCCAAAACCGCTTAAAAATACCCAAAACCGTAGAAGTGGCGTATAGTACGCCACTTGTCTTGGACGTACATATGCTAAATGTCGTTCATACGGTGAAGAAAAACACAAAGTTGAGATGTGATGGGCGTCTTTCACGCTCATGTCACGTCAAGGTATTGCAGAAGAAAAAACTGCAAATACATTAATCGGCGTATTATATGCCGGTAGTCTTTTTCGTTCGGCTTCTTTGCTTCTCGTTTTGATGCACGCATCCCACGTTTGTTGTTCGTGTTGCAATCCCTGTAATTTGCATGAAATTTCTCCTTCCACCTGTCTGCACATATAAATGTAACAAAATAGTACGTTTCAAAATATAATTACCAATAACTACACATGTTAAAACAGAATTCAACTCATCATTCATTCCACACTTCACTGTAACATGTATAAATAGAAGCAATCAATAAAACACGTGTTCTTAAATTAGATATTCTAACTAAGACTCTTAAAAGTTGGCTAATGATTCAATTCAAACGTCTTACAACATTATACCAACCAGTAAACGTACCCATCTACCAAACAATTATATTATGACATATTATGTTCACATGCAAATATCGGTGATACCCGGTGACTTAGTATCGATTTAAACAATGATTTCATCTTAAATGAACCTTTTTTTTGTTTTATTGTTTTAGATCGTGCCAGGAATTTCCACACTTAGTTTCAACCCACGAATACGTAAGTCGTGCTCTAGTACGTAAGCATGACATGATTTTTATGTTCATATCGTATTTTGATTCAACCCATAAAAATGAATGGTTTCTCACCGGTTAGCATTCCTATCTTCAACTTGTTCTCCTAGTTCCATTGTTTTAGACTTTATACAATCTCTAGCTTCTTGCTAAAATGCTCTTATTTTGATGTTTATCATATTCTTTGCTTGCTGATAAAAAATTTCAAATACGAACAAAAATTTCTTATCCATTTGAATTTGAAGATAATTTGTATAAAAGTCTTGAATATAAAATTTACATAACGACTCTTGAAATATTAATTTAAGTACATTATATAGTTGGTTAATTAGATAGTTTCTTAATTTTAGAGTAAATTTCATTTTGAGTCCCTGTAGTTTGCTCAAAAAATCGTTTTGAGTAAAACAGTTTCAATTGGACTTTTTGAGTCCCTGTGATTTCATTTTTGTTTCAATTAAACCAATGACACTAACACCGTTAGGATGATTCTGTTAAATTGAAGGGCATTTTAATCTTTTTACAAGTTATTAAAATAGTTTTTTAGTTGAGGGTTCTTTATGTAACTTAATAAAAAAACAATTAATAAAACAATTAAAAACCCAAACCATCCCCCATTTCTCCATGCCCTTTCTCCCTACTTCCACCACCACTAAACGCGGCCCTTCACCACCATCGTCTCAGGCCGCCCCAAAACCTTTTTAAACATTCTTTTCTACAATACCCTTACAACTACAACTCGTATAAACCGGCCCAATATACAGAAAGAAAGTTTAGCACAACCCCTCTCCCTCATCGTTCTTCATCTCCTTAAACCCTAAAAACCCAACTTTCTTAAAAACCTACTTTTGCATGTGTGAGAGAGATAGAGATGGGAGGAAGCGACAATGAAGGAGACCGATCGGCGCATAAGGAGAAGGAGAAACCCCCACCACCAACCACCGCCACCCCACCATAAACCTCCTCCTCCCCCTGGCCGCCATCTCCGGCTAAATCGAACCAACCACCACCACCCTTCTCCTCCCCAACACCACTACCGTTACCGATCTAAACCGAAATAGGGGGTTTAAACCCTAGCTTACCTTCCTGCTTGAATACACCACGCTGGAGACGGAGAATTCACCGGATGACTGGGCGGTGGAGATGGTGGTGGTTAGAAAAACGATGATGGTGTGGCCGTCGGAGATGGTGGTGGTCAGATAAACAGAGCTAGGGTTTTGTAAAAGCTTTTTACCGACAGCGGAGCTAGGTTTTGTAAAAGCTTTTCACTGGAGATGACAAACTCAGGTTTTTTTTGTTGGATTGTGGGTTTTCTAAAAGCTTTTTATCGGATATAGGTTTACCGACGGCGGTGTTGCTGTGGTGGTGAGAAGGAGCTAGGGTTAAGAGGGGTGGGTCTTGGGAGGGGAGTAGGCTGGCGGTGGTGTAGGGAGGCAGTGGTGTTGGGAGTAGGCTGGTGCTGGGGTAGGGATGCAGTGGTGTTGGGAGGCGGTGGTGGATTGGTGTGGGTAAGAGATGACGATGATGACACGTGGATTGGGGTTGGTGTGGGCTTTTGATTGTATATAAAACGTATTTACAGAAATAGATTGTATATAAAACGAATTTACAGAAATAGCCGCTTCAAAATTACACTATTAGTCCATATCAGTAAAAAGACTAAAATGCCCTTCAACTTAACAGAATCATCCTAACGGTGTTAGTGTCATGGATTTAAATGAAACAAAAATGAAACCACAAGGACTCAAAATATAACACCTGATTCCAATCTCAATTTCTGTCCGGAACTCATAAGAAATAACGGGAGTTAATGAGAACCCAAAAAGTCTGAAAATAAATCTAGAAATTCTGAAAGTTAGGAGATATCGAACCGACATAAGATTGATATCGGTCTGATATGGGAAGAGGTTAAATGTCAGACCGACATGGTCTAGAAAACGGTCCGCAATGCAAACCCCTAGAAACCCTCTGCACCAGACACGTGTCGAGACACGTGTAGGGCATGCGTCAGCATGTCGGATGCGCGGATGGATGTCGGACCGACATGGCTTGCCTACTCGGTCCGACATGGACGGGTGGCACTCCGGAATTGCATGGCTGTCACGTGGCGTGCATGCGAGACAATGTAAGCATATCAGACCGATATCCCCCGGATAACGGTTCGACATGGGCGCTCATCAGGCCTATAAATAGAGGAGCATTGGCATTTCATTTTCTACACCAACACAAATCTCTCTAGAATTTCCTCTGCTCCCAAGCCATTCCCGAGCCCTCCGGCTGTCCCGACTCCCGAGCCGCTCCTCCGAGTTTGACTGGCTTTCGCTTATCAACCGGACTCGAGCGTTTAGAGCCGAAGAAACCCGAGGAATGCATAGAAGTGTAAGTTAAGGTGCTAGAGCCCTAAGAGCTAAACTCTAAGAGCTACTTAGCACTAAGATTATTATCTTTCGATCTCCCACTTCAAAAAAAAGGTGAATACTCGTCTTTATAAAAAATACTCGTTCTCATGGCGAGAGTGAGGTTTTACAAAAACGATTTGTAAAGACGTGCTTGGGCTGTAAGCTATCATCACGCAAATAAGACGTGCTGGTGCTGTCGGCACCTTCACGCAAAAGATCAAACGATTTATATTTACGAAAAGGGCAAAACACGATAATTAATTATTTACTCATACTAATCCCAGAATTAGGGGTTTTACCCCTGGGGAATGTTGATACCCTAGAAGTGTACGTAAAGTTTGATCAAATATTTATACTCGCTCCGGATCCGGTTGGACTTGTATGTCGGGTGATGCGTAAAACGCAGTTGTACCAGTTTGGCCGCGTGGCCCTGAGTGCTTGTCCAATGTATACAAATGGATGAAATGCAAGGAAGTGATATGATCACTAGAATCCTCCAATGATGAAATGTTTAACTGTTTAAATAAACTGTTTTACCATGCTTATGAAAATGATTTGAGGTCATAAAGTATTTACCAGCATGTAGCTGACGTTCATTTTCAAATATTTTCAGGAAAAGAATGAAATGACCTCATAGTACCTGGACCGGCTACGGCCTAAGTCCCGATGATAGTTTTGTTGCATAATCCGGGTCAGGCCACACACCTGGACCCGGTGCAACCCAAAAATGTGTTATACAGGTTCGTGCGAGTCACAGGAAAGAACCTGAGAAAAGACAAGGTTAAGGTGCCCAAAGGATGTCGACTTCCTAGGCAGAATACTTCCTTATAGATTTTACTGACTTTGGTCAGGGTTTTGATTTCAAAAATCAAATGTACAAACGATCGGGTTTTATACCCCAAGTATTTAAATAAAGAAATCTTTTTTCTACACGACAAGATTCTAGTATTTACAAAACCAACCCTTGAGGTTGAGAATCATTAAAAAGATCCTGTTTAAAACCACCATTCCGCTGCACAAAACCAAACTCTGAAATCAAAGCAGGTACCGAACGTGCCAACTGACGTCGCAGCCCGGTAACATCCCGGGGGTGCCCGGGGCGGGGTGTGACACAAAAAGTCTAATTGAAACTATTGGACTCAAAGCGTTTTTTGAGCAAACCACATGGACTCAAAATGAAATTTACTCTTAATTTTATTATAATATATTGTTGCTACAAAAATCCATACAACAAGCTAGACATTTGCAATGGTGCTTAGAGGGTGAGTTTTGGAGTGGTCTTGATGGGGGGGGGGGTGTTTGCGTTTTCATCATCTTGAAACTTTGAACATCATTAACAACCCGTTAGAAGGTCATGGGGCCAAAGCCCTACGAATATTTGAGGGTCAAGTCCGTATATTATATACATAGGATAAACTACATTATACAAATATATCAGTGTGTGGAGAGAGTTACTGTTGTAGAGGCAAGTGAGAATAAGGAGAGAGTCTAGAGAGTCAACAACTTTTAAAGGTGTTTAAATTCCTTTTTATACGGGACATATGGGTCAAACCCTAATGTATTTATCTGTGATGGGCTGAAACCCACTGATCCAGACCCTGAATAGGGGTAACGTCTACATATACCATATAAGATTTAACAATTTTTTTGTTCAAGACATTGTATGATTTTGATGTGTTGCTAAATATCCCGTGTATAAGAGTTTAATTTATCTAGTTTAAGCGTTTAACTTTGTATATCGAGTCTGTTTTATGTGCATTTGGTGTGCTTGAGTGTTGCAGGTTTAATGTGCTAATTGAGCGGGAAAATATGGAGCTTAAATCAAGAAGATAGCAGCATACACGGGCCCCGAAGAAGTCAAAGTTAACAAAAGTCAATTTCTTGGAATTTAGGTTCTTCGCGGTACGCGAATATTGAGGTGGAGAAGTTCGTGACACGCGAGAGAACAGAAAAAGGGCCGCGACTAAATTGGATTTCGCGACACGCGAAGGATGGCCAGGTTTTCTTCGCGACACGCGAAGAAGTGTTATTTCGGCAAAAATAACCTAATTCTAATTATAAGCCAATGAGGAGTCCATAATCGAATTAACTTACATCCAGCCATCCAAGAACTTCCAGAGGCGATTTCCAGAGAGAAAGTTTGAATATTTCCACGTTTTTGATGCTAGATCAAGCGATGCCAACTATTGAAGAATTAATGATGATGTCGATGAGCGGCTAATCATTCCGTGATTGTTTTCGGGTGTAGGATCTGCTTTGTAAGGTGATAATCTGATGCATACTGAGTTTGGTTTAGGATTTTTGTAATCATTGATTGTTTGAATGCTATGGTTTCTTAGATTTGATTAAACACTTGGGTTTGTTTTAGATTTAATATATTCATCAATTTTCAGTTTTCTATCGTTAATCATTGAGTGTTTAGATCTGATGTTCTAAGGTGGTAATTGATTATTGAGTTTTAAATCTGTGTCAAGTATCCGGTTTTATAAATTGTTGCTCAGCGCAGTCACTATCTTGATTATTAATTATTTGTCAAATCTAATCAAACGAGTTATATCAATGTAACTTCCAATAAGTACAAATCAGTAATCACCGAACTTGCAATCTGAACCCGGAAGTGATCCGTTTTCTCTTAATTATTTTCAAATTTTTTAAAGTTAGTGCGTTTTAATTTGAACTTAACCAGTTTTCTTAAACAACACTGTCCACCAAATCCATGTGGATACGACACCCTACTTCACTATACTATAGTTTAAGGTAGCTAGGGATTAGATATAATATTGTTTTTGATTGACCTTGATAATGCGATCAAAATGGCGCCGTTGCCGGGGAATACGTGCGCTTAGTGTTTTAGTTTAATTTGTTTTGTTCGGAGCAACTAATCGTGTGTTTACTTGTGCAGTTTACAGGTTTATGCATACTCACAACCCAGGAAGAAAGTCACCGCTTTTATTCAATCTAGATATAGAAAAGGCTACTAGAGCCAACAGAAAGCTACAAACCACGGTCCAGCCAATCTTGGAAAAACTTGACAGTCCGAGAATGTCACAGAATCAACCACTAGTCCCAGATCCAAACCAAGGTGGGGAACCTGTCCCCCCTATTCCACCAATTCCAGACCTGCTATTCCTGAACCACCCACAAAACCAACCTCCCCTTCCACAAAATAACCACAAAATCAACAACCTCCACAGAATCAACCACTACCACCATTCCATGACCATTGATATGACGTAAATTATACATGTTTTGCACACATAATTATCCTCGAAATCATAACAATTAGAGATAATATGATAATAATTGATGCCTAATCCACTCATTTGTGTTCTGATAGGATAATTGACCCGGATTTACAAAAACATGAAGAAAACACTCAAAATCAAGGTAAAATCAGCATTCGGGGGCCAATTGAACGAAACCGGATGCAAAAGGTCAAATTCGGAACTTAAAAAGTCAACAGGGAGCAAAACAAGGCAATGCACGACCGTGTATTGCCTTGCACGGTCTTGCATCCCCTGTTTTGCCTCCCTGTACTGCTAGATTCCGCACGTGAAAGAAATGGGTACTTTGCATGCCCGTGCAATCCAATGCACGGCCGTGCATTGCCTTGCACGGTCTTGCATCCCCTGTTTTGCCTCCCTGTACTGCTAGATTCCGCACGTGAAAGAAATGGGTACTTTGCATGCCCGTGCAATCCAATGCACGGCCGTGCATTGCCAAAATATTTGTCTATAAATAGCAAGCTCATTCTAGTGTTTTAGGTGTCAATTACCAAAAGGTGTGAAGGCCTTAGTGCTCTGCTAAGAGCCGGAACTCTCTCGGTTTTGGTCCGTTTAGTTTTTCTTTGTTCATTTTCCTTTTTAAAGTCTTGTAATATGAAACGGTTCTTCTTGTTCAAGCAAGAGACAACCTATACCCACTCTCCCTTGGTGTTGGAATACTTCCACACATTATCTAAGCGTTAGTGGAGTCACTTGTATGGTCATTCATGGCTAGTTCTCTTGTGTTGCTCGAGTTGGTTGAACTTTAATTAATTAATGAAGTATTTTTAGTATGTTATGTTTTTAAAGTCTTTACTATGATTTATCTTAAAAAGACAAGAATAAGTGATCCTTAAACCAATCTAATAATATTAAATCTTGTGAGTTACTTAAGCAAAACTTCTTGTTTGGGAAGCTTATTCGATGTTTGTACGGTCTACATACAAATCTTGGTGCTATCACGGCCATTTAGTATAGATTTAATATTATGGGTTGATTGGAGGTTTGGGTATTCAGCAAGTCGTTTGAGCCCTAACCAGACCGGGCGGTTTGTTTCGGTATTTCTTTACTTCTCTCGTGTCGGCTTGCAGAGCACTTCTAGCGGGAGCCATGGGGTTTGATCTTGAGAATGAAAGTCTTATTTATTTAAAATAATATTATAAGTAAAGACAACTATTTAAAAACATAATTTGTTAGGTCCGAGCTTTCATGAAGTACCTTTGGAGGAAGTCGTGCATTCTGAATTACCAGGAAAGTTACAAGACCAGACGTACGTCAGTCACAGGGATAATATTAGTCCGAATAATGAATTGTGAGATACCGACGGACTTGGGACCCCGTTTAGGGTCCGTTATATTTATTAAGGAACAGTTGGCCAACCGTATCCACTGTTCCGTTACGAAATACTAACTCCCATATCGAAATGGTTAGTACTAGTAACTATGACCAACCTTACTTTAAATATATCATTAATTAACAAGGGATAACAAGTAGAGTAACACCTTAAACAGGATAATACTTATAATTACATTTCTTATCTTTTTATTTTCCGTTTAAAACAAAACCCATTTTCCAACTTATTATCCTAGTCAGACAATAGCGAGGGTTGAGTACGGGATCCGTGTCCATGGTTCGATACTTGGTTCTTACCCATACTATACTATGCTGCGATAGGTACACTTGCCTATTGTGTGTGTATTTAGTTGAAGTAATTATCATTTTAATTTATAAATTTAAAACCTGATTTTGTGTAGCTCTAAATAGAATATATTTATTACTGCTAAAAACATGTCATCATGCCTTTGCTGTTGTTACCAAGGTTATATATATATATTTCTATTTTTATCTTCATATAAAACACAACATCAAGTTTTTGGCGCCGTTGCAGGGGACACAGTAATTCTGCGAAAGATCTAAGTCGTTGGACTGACTATTTAATTCTATTTTACTTTTGTTTTATTTCTACTTTATCTTTCATTTTCATTTTATCTTCATCTTTATTTTATTTTTGTTTTATTTCTACTTTATTTTTCCTTTCTCTTTTTATTTTTACTACTTTTGTTTTTATTTTGGTACTTGTGCTAGCTAATCTATCTTTGCAGGAACTTTCAAGTATTGCAACCCATGAATTATTGCTAAGAAAAATGAACGGATACAAGTGCCGCCATTCGAAAGCATTTTAAGAATAGGCGTAACACTTTCAAACGGTTTTATGTGTTTAGATTTTACATTCTTCTTTATCTTCGATGATGACAAGTTTAATGCTTTGAAATTGGATGCCGATAATCAAGGTAAGTTTTCTAACATATAATCGGGATTTTGATGGTGACAATCTCCCTTGACCAATTTATTTTAAATAAATTAGTACTTTAATAAAATCTAAATTATTTTTGATTAATCTATTAATTAAAATTTTATTTTATTTTATTTTAAGAGTATTATTTAAAAAAAAGTCAAATTAGTCAACAGGGGGTATTGCACGGCCGTGCAACCTAATGCACGACCGTGCATTGGGCTTCATGCGCGTCTAGTGTTAAAATTGCAGAAAAACTCATTTTCCTCAAAACCCCCAACTCCGAAAACGCTCGGTTTCGGCCAAAATCGCTCCAAAACCCCCGATTTCTGAAGGTTTCTCTTGATTTTTTCTTCCAATCTCTTCCCCGAGGTATGTAAACTTGTTCATTGTCAATTTAGTGTGATTTATGCTTCAAATGTGGCTAATCTTGTTCGAATAAGGCTAGGGTCTCATTTTGAACTTTGGTTTGAATATGCTTGAATATGAACTCAATGCTTGATCTAGATGCATATTTGACTTCGTAGGATCATAATGTAACTCATTTTAGCCTTGTTTAGGTAGGATTTGTTTGATTTGTATGGATGAGTTTATGAATTTTGACTTAGAGCTCTTGAACTTGGAATTACAAATTGAAGCATGAATCTTGCTTGAATGTGTTTAGGTTTTAACATAGTTGGAGGGAAATTGTTGATTAGTTGAATTAGGTCAAGAATTTTGGCGGGTTTGACTTTTCAAAAGTCAACATTTTGACCATTTATTTCGGTAGTCATATTAGACCGTTTGAATTTGCGCCTTGTTTGATTGATTGCAATTGACCATTTTGGGACTCGAGAAACATAACCGTGTCATAACCATGCACGAAATTGTGTTCCCCTTGTGTGGTCCAAAAAAATTATATACATATATATTTTTATAAAAACATGATTCTTATCAAGTTTTTGGCACCAATATGCATCGTACTTTGCACACTATCAAGTTTTTGGCGCCGTTAAAATATATATATGATGAATCACTCTTGTTTCTATGAACTAACTCTTTTTATTTTGGTGATTATAGAACATGGCGGAGTTGTCCCGAGCTGCTGGAAAACGAAGGCGGATGAGGTCTTCATCCCGATCTACACCGTCCCCAACTACGTCCGGAGGCAATGGATCTCCACCTTCTCCACCATCACCCTACCACCCTCACCCAATGCCACAAGGACAGTTTGATTTGCATTCTTGGCTAGTGTTTGACCCAGATGATGCTATATGTGACAATCCGAACTTTTCCAGTTAACTCCGATAACAAAATCCAGTTAAAGTTAACTAAATTAACTTAACTCAAACTCCAGAGATTAATCCTGTCTATATTCAAACTTTTATATATAAATTAGAGGGACTAAACTTGTATTCTATTTATAGTTGTTTTCTTGTTGACTTTTGAGGTCAAACTAACAAGTTCTAAACCCAATTCAAACCCTAGGGACTAGTTTTGACAAACTCTGAAACTTCAATTCACATAAAACTACAGGGACTGAACCTGCCAAGTCCTAAAACCCAATCAGTTGACTTCCCAAAGTCAAAATCGATGAATTCTGCTTATGTTGACCATTCTGAGTCAAACCCGTAACTTATGATTCAAATTCGAACTCCATAACCTGAAATTCGTTGCAATTGATAAACGGTTATACACGTTTATGACATTCATCTTTCCATCAATGCCTTAATCATCACTATTACACCGAATTAATCTCAATAATGGCCATTAACTTTATAACCGTCGACCATTACCACGAATCCATCAAAATCGAGCAAGTCGATAGTTATTCTTACAATCAAACAACTGCGCACTTTCATCACACATCCCAGGAGCTTTTGCACATCCCATATTGGCCGGAGATGCTAGAGACCGCGCCCTCGGAGTCGCAACTGTGTTTTAATCGGGGACTGTCAATTCGAATACACTTCGGGTAATTACATGCTCCTTTATCTTCGTTTCAATCCCTAGAACAATAGCCCTAACCTAATTGGGGCTTTCAGTATCGAATTTAACACGACCCAATACTTAGGGTTCCTACATTCCCAGTTTAGTCGAACCCTAACCATTCGATATCAAATAATGAAATTAAGGACGTCCTAAGAGTCGTCTCTATGCCTGGATTGAAAGCCTTATGAAATCCAGGGCTTGTATCATCAAATTGAATCTGGATCGTATCTAGGGTTCATACGTGTTTATGTTTAATCAAACCCCTATCTACACTCGTTTTAAATGAAATTAAACTACTCCAACAGTTTCGTAATAACCCAATCAACAAAAACCCCATGTTTTCGATAGATTCGAATATCAAAATTGTTCGATTCGATTTTGTGTTCTTGAACTAGGGTTTCAGAATTACAATGTGGAATTTAACGACCCAAAACCTTATTTTTTTCAAATTAAACTCACACACAGGTTCGTAAGCCCCCGATTAACAAAAACCCTATGCTTTGAGGATCAATTCTGGCCGAAATTGTGAGATCTTGAGGGGTGTTGGATCGGGTATCGATGTGGGGGGGGGGGGGGGGAAACCCACTGGAACTTTATGTTAAAACCATTTCTGTCCGGATACTTGTGCGATACCCTAGCGGGCGGAGATGGTTAAGACATTTGACTCACACACAGGAGACTCGGGTTCGAAACCTGTCTCCTGTGTTCTTTTTTTTGAGCATTTTCTTGTATTACTTTAATATATAAATCACTCCCTATATTATTATATTGTTATATTAAAGTGTTTTATACCCGGAAAACAATCGTAGGCTCGGTTTTGATCTTATAACCTATTTTATAATTATTTCCCACTTTTAAAATAATATATATTTATATTGTTTTCAAACCACGACTCCAAATAAATAATAAATTTATATTATTTTCAACCCGTGACTCAAATTAAAAATAATATATATTTTCACCACGTTTATAAACTCTATGAAACGTTTCAAACCTATAGATAATATAATTATTTATATTATTTACCCTCAATTATACCCTCGAATAAAAATAATATATTTATTATTTTTGACACACAAATGATTATTTCATTAATCCTACGAACTTAAAAATAATATATATAGTTATATTATTTTCCTAATCATTTTAAATGATACAAACGTACGAATATATTCATTAATTAATATTATTCGTAATTAGAAACGTTCGACGCAAAGCGTATTTATCTTAATTATTAAATTAAAGAATCCTTATTCCCGTGGACACGTTCGTCCACTCGTTGATCCTTAGAATGTTTTAAGACGTTCTAATCTTCCGTGTCGTCGTCACCGACCCCAATGTGTCCCTAATTATTATGTTTATAATTCTAGGGCATACGTAAACCGTTGCAGGCTGACACTTGCGTACCAAATCTCTTACTTGTGTGATACTACCTACTACGCAACGCAGGTGAGTTTCACGGCTCCTTTTTACTTGTTTTACTATTGGGGGAGAAACATGCTTACACACAAACATTATTTTACTTGTTTTCCTGTTAAGGAGAAACATGCATACTCACAAATATTACTTTACTTGTTTTCCCATTGGGGAGAAACATGCATACTCACAAATATTACTTTACTTGTTTTCCCATTGGGGAGAAACATGCATACACACAAACAGTATTTTACTTGTTTTCTCGTTGGGGAGAAACATGCGTACAAACAATCATCATTTTACTTGTTTTCCCGTTGGGGAGAAACATGCATACGAACAGGCATCCGTTACTTGTCTCCCAGCCAGGGAGAGACATACACACGGACATGGATCACATAGTATTTCATTACCACTTGTGTACCTAAGTGCAAACATAACATGCAAAGTCCTTACACACTCGGACCGTTAATATATGGAGTATAGCGAGGAAATTTGAGTAGTACTAATGGGTTTGACAAACCCCACCCAGGCTAGTCGCGCTAGCACGATTGGAGGTCGAACGGGTGTAGATTGTCCTAAACATTTGCCATTGTTGATGTTAGCAATGGCAGAAGGCACCCAAACACAAACAGTCAGCTTCGGTTGCCAACGCTTAGAGTAACTTATACATTGTCTAGCTAGCAATAGGTGTGACTTACGTATGTGGATCCAGCAACACTCAAACAGTTTATTTACATACAAACCTGTGAACTCACCAACCTCGTGTTGACACTTTTTCTTACATGTTTCTCAGGTCGCTTTGGCACAGGTTGCACACTTAGGACATGCATGGAGTCCTACTGTCATATCATTCATTTCAAACAGTTTTACTTGTTTACATTAATTGACGCTTGTTGCGTGTAATTACTTTTGATTTCCCATTAACGTTTACGCTTCCGCACTTAACTCTGAACATTCATATTATGACTTTTTAAGTCTCATATAGTGTCGTTTGATGTAACTAATGACTGAGATCCTGGTGTGTTACCTTCCAAACGGTAAAACTCTGTTAGTGGAATTTGGGGGTGTGACACTATAGAAGTGGAAGCCTATCATAAGCTTCAGGAACTCCTAGGACAGGAGTTTGGCATCCACAAGACTATTTGCTACACCACTTTAGAGGAAATCGAGCTGCTAAATCAATGTGCTGAACTCATAACTAAACCATGGGAAAGGTTCTTTGCTATCCGAGACACTACTTATTATGAGCTAACCTTGGAGTTCTTGGCCTCATTCTCATTTGCGAGGCCAGTAATTAGTTTGGAGTTGCATGATTGTGTCAGATTCAGGATGGACATGCATTGGCATGAGATGTCACTGGCCCAGTTTGGGTTGAGGATGGGAATGTATAGGCACAGAGAGATTACTCAGCCAGTATTCACTGAGAGCCACAGTGAGTTTGGCGAAGGTGAGGCATCCCTATTCTGGGGAAGGATTGGGTCCGGACCATTCGACCCACATAGTTAGAAAAGCACCAAACTTAAACACCCGTTCCATCGATACCTTCACAACACCCGTTCCACCGATACCTTCACAGATGTATAGTCCTTACCCTGGGAGGGAGAAAGGACAACACAGGTGTGGTAAGCCTTAGAGACCTCTTTCACCTTCACTGCCTCATTGATCAGGTTGACTGCAACTTGGCCTACAGTTTATCCAAATTTTTCACTAGAGCTTCAAGATATTGTTCTTCAAGCCACATGTTTGGAGGGCCTTTCATCACTCGTTTGGCCTCCAACATGGGAGTTTTAACTCCTGCTCGCCTTGGGACTTTGCTAGAGATGAACCTTCCAGTCACCACTGTTGATAGCCAGATGCTAATCCGTATGGGAATGTTTAAGAAAATTAATAGAGTCTATCAGTTAATAAATCATAAAGGTAACTTCTGGACAGGGGTAGTTGAAGAATCAAATGACGATGCATGGGAAGGACACCTATAGCTTGGAAGGGGGAAAGGAGAACATCATGGGATACCGCCTATTTACCACACCACCGCGGATCCCTCTATGTTGGATTTGATGATCCGTATGGGTCAGCTAGGGTATACTATGGGCGGCATGCGGCAGGATTTTCATGATCATCTACAGGACCTGTATGCTCACCAACCACATTAGCAGCCTCCTGGCCCATACCAGCAGTGGCCTCGCCCGCCATATTAGTAGCAACTATCTCTTCCTTTTGTTTATATAGTTTGTGGTTCTTGACTTTTGAAGTTGATTTACTAGACACGACACCATTTTTATCGGTTACATGAGTAACCGTTGACATGGTGGCACTGCCACCAACCTTATTCGGCCGCTTGATTAAGCGAATATTAGTTTAATTTTTCCTTTTAGTACTTACTTTATGTGTTGAGCATTGCATAGCATTACAGGTGATACAGATTTTGGTTCGTGCCCGGAAATACGATCTAGGCGTTGATGAGAGTTGTTCAGACGCATGATATTGACATCTCATCAGGGGAGTATCAGTTTCACCACACTCTTATTATTCATGACACATATCATATTGCATATATTCATATTGTCAGAAACTAAGTGTGGGGTGGACCCCGTTAATATTTTGGCTGCCAAATTTTGTCCTAAGTATTACGAGTGCATGATTAATAACTACCCAATCTATTGAATTAAAAGTTATATAGAAGTAATAAAATCATTTTCAAAAAATAATCTTAAAGCAAAAGTCTTAAAAATCATTTGGCATAAACGAGCTTATAAAAACAACAATTTGAAATACCGTTGAAGTGAATCAAGGAAACAAATAGGGAAGATTAGGAAGTACAACAAAAAGAAAGAAGTAAGTTTATGCACATTTTTACTTTATTACCCTTTACCTTCCGTTTCCATGTGAGAGATTTGAACCTATCCGAGCATTATCACGAACACATCAAGTTTTTGACGTCGTTGATTATCACATGCTCATTTCGTTTGTTAGAGTAATTGCTAATTACTGCTTTGCATATTAGAACTTGTGTAAAATATGCATTTCAAAATCATGGACTAAAAGAATGCATAAAAATGATTGAGGCATTAGAATTAACCCATTTTCTTTAGCCTTTTCTTTTCCTTTACCTACCCTAAACATTATCCCCTAGTTAGCCCCTTTGAGCCTAAACCTTTTCGTTTCTAAACCCACATCTCAAAACCATTAAACCCGAAAAAAATTAGCCTTTTATCTTTTAGCCCTTTTAGTTGAAAATCGACTTGGCTATGATTTAAAGAACGATCATCCGCCAAAATACTATAGATCCATCCTATGTTCGAAGAAAGAAACTCATGAAAAGAAGAATTATTGTGATAAGAAAAAGGGGCAACCAAAAAGGAATTCATAATCGCCCAAGCTAGTGAAGAAATTTCATCAAAAGAGAATCAAACTTACTAGAAAAATTGGAGTATGCAAAGCTGATCAAAATGAATGTATTAGGAAGAAACGGCCGAACAATTCATGGGAACCGATAGCAATGAATATTTCAAAGATAAGAAGAAGTTGACATTCTTGAAGGAAGGGATTTGGTCTTGACGATCTGACCTTAAAAGAGTCCTTAGATTAGTCACAATATCTAATCTAAGTTGAATAACGGAATCATTTTCATTTCTATCATTAAGCCAAGTCAGATTTTCAACATTTAGCCACTATTCCCAAATACTTCCTACCTTAACCATAAGCCAATCATTACAACCCTCTATAAAGCCCTCTTGATTTATGCACATATTTTATGTCATATGATGGAGATTTGATTTCTATACAAGTGTAACACCCAAAATAAAAAGAAAAGAAAAATTCAAAATTTCACTCCCTCGCGGTACGCGAGGGAGATTTTGACAAAACCTCGCGGTACGCGAGGGGACTGCTTATACGCCAGATTTACACCTTCTCGCGGTACGCGAGAAGATTCCCAACCAAGCCTCGCGGTACGCGAGGGAATAGTACACGCGTCAGGGCCAGAAAACACGTGTCATTCACCCTTGCCACCAGCCGCCACGTGTCATGCTGACTCAGCACCGTTCGTGACACCTCATCCTCTCGCGGTACGCGAGAGATTTCCTTGGTCAGTCTCGCGGTACGCGAGAGACCGGAATTCCAGCCTATAAAAGGCCGTCAACGGGATTGAAATCTCTACACAATTTCCAAACATTCCTTATACACAAACCCGATCTCTCAAAACTCTACGACGTTCCAAGCCGCCGTCCAACCTTCCAACGAAACCCTGCTCAAGCCGTAGTTCCGTCCAAATCCCGCGAAGTAGGTATCATTAAAACTATTCATATATATATATAGCCGCAATTATATATATATATTCTCTCATATATATTCTCGTTAATCGTGTCTTCCCTAGGAAGAAACGTGTCGAGGTTCTGCTCAAATTCCGAAGCCTACAACCCTACCAGCCATCAAAATCAAGGTGAACACATTCAACGCTTTTCAAACGATAAAACCATTTTATTTACGAAAACGGCATGAAACAAATTAAATGCTTTAATCATAAGGGTAATCTACGTGATAGCATTCAGGCCATAAGCATACGTAGATTTGATCAAATGGTATACATGTGACGGGTGAAAGTCCGGTCCGTGGCTGGGTACAGATCATGTAAGGGGGTATCATAAGACTGAGGATATGGTTCCTTAGCAGATTATACGAGGGACGAGTTCCTGAGTATCATGTAAGACTAAGAACAAGGTTCTTAGCATCACGACCCTGGGAATAGGCTATCAGTCTGAGACATAGAGCTCAGCCAGTTGACCCCATGGCAGTTAACCCAGTGTATGTAGGTGGTATATACTTCAGGTGAAAAAGACTGCTGAATGTGTAGATTTACCATACAGAAACGTGCTTAAAGGCTTTAATTTGGTTTATGTTAGAAATCATTTTCGTGTCAGTTAAATGTGATTCACCGGCTTTATGCTGATGTTCATTTTCAAAACGTTTTTCACAGGTAGTGAAAGAAATCATTAAATTCAGGGTGGTGCAGTAAAGACAATATCTTTAGGCATATTTAAATCCCTGTGGCAGACTAATACAAGACCAAATGTTGGAACGGACGTAGATCCTAGACATTTTTAAATGGCTTGTATTATGTAAATTAATTCAGTAGATGTACATTATATAATAGACTTTTGAATGTCTATTATCATGAAATGAAAAGGGACGTGGATCCCAAGTTTTGACAAAAAGTACAGAATTAACCCTTGAGGTTATTTACATGACATTTCATTACAAAAAGGCATCAAGTAAAAACAAAGACTTCCGCTGTCCAAATTTATGGGACCTCATTCAGATACCAGCGTTGTCTCGCGACGCCCGGGCAGGGGTAGCCCGGGGTTGTGAAAGGTTGGTATCAGAGCCACATTCAAGGGTTTTAGCAAAACTAGATACTTATATGATTGTATCTAGGCTTTAACCAATAGTTGTGCCTACTGAACAAACGATAGGAAGATGCCTTTAACATAACCAATAAATTACAGGATGTCAGATCCATACTATTATCCTTATAATTACCCAAACTACTTCCCTGGAGAATCATCTAATCAAGTAGTACCAAGCTATGATGATTATGTCCACTATCTACCGACCCCGGAGAATTGGAACAGAATGGTCGCAGAACAAGTGGAGCAGACTCAAGCAAGGCTTGAACCTCTGAGGGAAGAATCAGAGTATTCAGTGGAAATGGAAGATTCAAGAGAATCTTTACGTCCTGTTATGACATCTATGCCACTACCTCAATCGTTAGACATAGTATACCCTACCGGAACAATTCAAGAACATCCACCCAGTCCAAGTGAAGAAACTCCACATTCGATTTCTGAATCCGACAAGGCTGCCATTTGTAAAGGCAGTGGTGGAAAGTATTTCTTTGATCCTATTCCAGAACATCCCGTTTTCAAGGAACCTTTCTTCTATGTAGATCCCTCCGATGGACGTCAGTATGCAACCGACGGAAAAGTCGTGTGGTCTGTTAACTCAGCATATCACGATCTTAGGATGGGACACAGGGAACCACCTCCTTGTTATGGATACCATGATGAACTGCCAAAATCAATTGATGAACACCTCGATCGTGCTCTTAGAGAGGCTGACGATCTACGTGCTGAACTGTACTTCACCAGACAAGTCGTAGTTAAAAACGAACAAACTATATTTGACTACGAACTAGCCCAGGAAGACAGGAAGTACGCAGAACAATGGGTGGCAGATCAGTTGATTCAGAAGGGTGCTATGACCGAGACCCTGGGGAGATTCTATCAAGATTTGGGAGATGTGCTTCTCGATTAAAGTTAATGATAGTATTTGTATAATTAGCTAACTTTAAGTGATATAGATGCATATCTATATTTCTGTATTTGTAACAAATAGATGAAGTTTAAGCGATAATAAACTTCAAATTTTGACCCAAATTCTTGTCTTGTATTCTTAGATGTCTCAACAAAATAACAATAGCGGTCCAGCTACCTACATTACCAAGGAAAAAGGAAAAGAAATTAATAATAATCCTGAAATAGCTACTCAACAACCAGAATTGCAACAACTGGTCAAACAAAGCATTAAAGAAATGCTTCCTGCCATAATAAAGGAAGTACAAGAAAACATCAAAACTCCAAGCCACGTAACTCTTCCTTCAAAAAGAATGGAAAACCCTTCGAAAACCCACACAGAGCAAGTAGCAAGCTCTCGTAAACCTCAAACCTCGAAAAGGTCCAGAACATCAAGCAATAAGTATTCTGGATCTGAAGAATCCTTAAATTTAAGCAGTGAAGACTCTGAAGAAGAAGAGAATGAAACAAAAAGGTATAGACACAAAGGGTGTTCTTATAAAACCTTTCAGGACTGTAAACCTTATGAATTTAAGGGCACCGAAGGTGGTATTGCTACTCTTCACTGGCTAGAGAAGATGGAGTCAGTAATAGCAATTAGCAAGTGTGCTAAGAAAGATCAAGTACTGTATGCTTCAAACTCCTTCAAAAATGAAGCGTTGGAATGGTGGAATTCAATCATTTCTGCCAAAGGGAGGAGAAAGACCAATGCCATGGATTGGAAAGAATTCCGAGCAAAGGTGAAAAGGAAATTTTGCCCCAAGACTGAAAAAGAACAAGCTGAAAGAAAATTTCTAGAGCACCGAATGGTGGGTACCAACGATCGAGAGTACACCACCAAATTCTTTGAATATGCTCGATTGGCACCTCACCTGGCTAAACCTGAATCAGTTCTCATAACTCGATATATTTATGGCTTAGTTCCAGAGATCCGTGATTTGGTGAAGGTTGTCTCACCAAAAACCATTGAGTCCACCGTAGAATTGACCGGTACCATGACGGCTGGACTAATCAGAAATATAGAGGAAAAGAAGAAAGTCGAATCCTCTATAAAATCAAAACCCGAGGCCAAAAGATTTAGCAAGAACTTTGGGCAAAAGGGGTTACCATTTAACAATCCACCATGCAAAACGTGCGGACGCAGGCATAGTGGAAAGTGTGTTTTTGAAACTCCATTCTGTAATCATTGCAAGGTCTCAGGTCACACTACTGAGAATTGCTTCAAGAGAAAGGGAATGATTACTTGTTTCAATTGTGGAGAGCTGTGGCACATCAGCACTAATTGCCCTAAGTTTGCAAGGACCGGAAGAGCTGGAGGATCAGGAGCCAAGATCACTCCAGAAAACAAAAAGACAGTACGAGCTTTTGTCATGAATGCTAACCAAGCTGAGAGAACGCCGGACGTAATTACCGGTACATTTCTTCTTAATAATGTTTATGCTAAGGTCTTATTTGACTCGGGTGCGAACCGGAGTTTTATAGATTATAATTTTTGTAATCTATTAAACGAACCATTAAGTCCCTTAGCTGAAACATATGAAGTAGAAACAGCGAACGGTGATTTGATAAAAATATCCCAATCACTGAACAACTGTTACATTACATTGGCTGGTTTCACTATCCCAGTACAATTGTTACCAATGTCAATAACTGGCTTTGACATTGTTTTGGGGATGGATTGGTTATCAAATAACCAAGCCGAAATCCTTTGTAATCAACAAGTTGTAAAACTCGTTACACCAACAAACAAAACTCTAACTATCCAAGGTGATAAACCCACAAAACCTATCCAGATAATCTCCATACTTAAAGCAACCAAGTGCTTAAGAAAAGGATATCTGGCATGTCTGGTATCAATTACTGCCTTGGAAAAGGAGAAGAAGATAGAATCAGTACATGTAGTATCTGAATTTCCAGATGTTTTTCCTGAAGAACTGCCTGGATTACCACCAGAACGAGAGGTAGAATTTCGAATCAACCTTGTACCTGGTGCAACTCCAATTGCCAAATCCCCGTACAGACTGGCACCCACAGAAATGGCAGAACTCAAGAAACAATTGGATGAACTTCTTGAGAAAGGTTTTATCCAACCAAGTTCTTCACCCTGGGGAGCTCCAATTCTCTTTGTTAAGAAGAAAGACGGATCAATGCGCATGTGTATTGATTATCGGGAACTGAATAAAGTTACCATCAAAAACCGATACCCGCTTCCACGGATTGACGATTTATTCGATCAACTCCAAGGAGCTTGTCATTTTTCAAAGATCGATCTTCGTTCAGGTTATCATCAGTTGAAAGTGCATGATAACGATATCTCGAAAACTGCATTTCGAACACGGTATGGACATTTCGAGTTCACGGTTATGCCATTTGGACTTACAAATGCTCCTGCCGCATTCATGGACATGATGAATCGTGTCTGCAAACCTTACTTGAATAAGTTTGTCATAGTTTTTATTGATGACATATTTATTTATTCCAAAACCCAAGTTGAACACGAAACTCATCTTCGAACCATACTTGAACTTCTTCGAAAGGAAAAACTATATGCTAAGTTTTCCAAATGCGAATTTTGGTTAACGGAAGTACAATTTCTTGGTCATGTCATCAACGTGAACGGAATTCAAGTAGATCCTTCAAAAATTGAAGCTATATCCAAATGGGAAATTCCCAAGTCACCCACCGAAATTCGTAGTTTTCTGGGATTAGCGGGATATTACCGCCGGTTCATTCAAAATTTTTCTCGTATAGCAATCCCACTCACATCCCTAACTCGGAAATCTGTAAAATACGAATGGGGACCCAAACAATCTGAATCTTTTGAAACTTTGAAACAAAAACTGACAAACGCACCTATCTTATCCTTACCAGATGGTATTGAAGACTTCGTAGTTTACTGTGACGCCTCACATACTGGTTTAGGTTGCGTATTAATGCAACGCAAGAAAGTCATTGCTTATGCATCTCGTCAGTTGAAAATTCATGAGAAAAACTACTCAACCCACGATCTAGAGTTGGGCGCTATAATCTTTGCTTTGAAATTATGGCGACACTATCTCTATGGGGTTAAGTTCACAATCTACACTGATCATAAAAGTCTCAAGTACATATTTAGCCAGAAAGAGTTAAATATGAGACAAAGAAGATGGATGGAAATCCTGAATGATTATGATTGTGAAACTTGTTATCATGAAGGAAAGGCAAATGTAGTAGCAGATGCCTTGAGCCGAAAAGAAAATGTCAAGCCAAAGAGAGTACGTTCTCTCAGACTTGAACTACAAATTGATCTTGTAAGTCAGTTAAAAGAGGCACAAGAGTTAGCTTTGAAGGAAGGTAACTTTGAAAAAGAAGGAATGAAAGGAATGCTTGACTTACTAATCAAAGGTGAAGATAATATCCTTCGCATGAATAAACGTATTTGGGTACCAGTTACAGGTGATCTTCGAGAGCGAATCCTCGAAGAAGCACACAAGTCCAAATACACCATGCACCCAGGAAGTGATAAAATGTACAAAAACCTCAAAGAAAGTTACTGGTGGATTGGTATGAAAAAGAACATTGCTATCTACGTAGCAAAATGTTTAACTTGTTCCAAAGTCAAAGCCGAACACCAAAAGCCAGCTGGATTATTGCAACAGTTAGAATTACCAGTTTGGAAATGGGAATTGATAACTATGGACTTTATTACAAAACTTCCTCGAACCACTCGTGGAAATAATGCAATCTGGGTTATCATTGACCGTTTAACCAAATCAGCTCACTTTCTACCTATTAAAGACACCATGAGTATGGACAAAATGGCGCAAATTTACGTTAATGAAATTGTAACGTTACATGGTGTGCCTCTATCCATAGTGTCAGATAGAGATAGTCGCTTCACATCTCGATTCTGGCAAAGTTTTCAAACAGCTCTAGGATCTCGATTGAATCTTAGCACTGCTTATCATCCACAAACTGATGGGCAGAGCGAAAGAACCATACAAACCCTAGAAGATATGCTCCGAGCCTGTGTGATAGACTTTGGAGGTAATTGGGATGATCATTTACCTCTAATGGAATTCTCATACAACAATAGTTATCACACAAGTATTCAGGCCGCACCATTTGAAGCATTGTACGGACGGAAATGTCGAACGCCTGTATGTTGGTCAGATATCGGAGAAAATCAACTATCAGGACCAGAGATAGTCCAAGAAACTACCGATAAAATCTTGCAAATACGAGAACGTCTAAAAATGGCTAGAGATCGACAGAAAAGTTATGCAGATAAACGAAGAAAGCCGTTAGAATTCCAAATCGGTGACAAGGTGTTATTAAAAGTTTCACCTTGGAAAGGTGTTATTCGTTTCGGAAAGAAAGGAAAGTTAAGTCCACGTTTTGTTGGACCTTTCAAAATCATTAAACAAATCGGACCTGTTGCCTATCAGCTTGAACTACCAGTAGAGATGGGTGGGGTACACGATATATTCCATGTATCAAACCTACGTAAGTGTTTAGCTGATGAATCCTTGCTGATGCCTTTACAAGATGTGGAAGTAAATGAAAAGCTCAAATTCATTGAACGACCGTTACAAATTGAAGACCGACAAATCAAAAAGCTTAAACGAAAGCAATTGGCGTTAGTCAAAATAAGATGGGACTCCAGGCGTGGCCCAGAATATACTTGGGAACTTGAGTCAGAAATGCGCAAAAAGTATCCACATCTCTTTCAATGAATCTCGAGGACGAGATTATTCTAAAGGAGGGGAGGATGTAACACCCAAAATAAAAAGAAAAGAAAAATTCAAAATTTCACTCCCTCGCGGTACGCGAGGGAGATTTTGACAAAACCTCGCGGTACGCGAGGGGACTGCTTATACGCCAGATTTACACCTTCTCGCGGTACGCGAGAAGATTCCCAACCAAGCCTCGCGGTACGCGAGGGAATAGTACACGCGTCAGGGCCAGAAAACACGTGTCATTCACCCTTGCCACCAACCGCCACGTGTCATGCTGACTCAGCACCGTTCGTGACACCTCATCCTCTCGCGGTACGCGAGAGATTTCCTTGGTCAGTCTCGCGGTACGCGAGAGACCGGAATTCCAGCCTATAAAAGGCCGTCAACGGGATTGAAATCTCTACACAATTTCCAAACATTCCTTATACACAAACCCGATCTCTCAAAACTCTACGACGTTCCAAGCCGCCGTCCAACCTTCCAACGAAACCCTGCTCAAGCCGTAGTTCCGTCCAAATCCCGCGAAGTAGGTATCATTAAAACTATTCATATATATATATAGCCGCAATTATATATATATATTCTCTCATATATATTCTCGTTAATCGTGTCTTCCCTAGGAAGAAACGTGTCGAGGTTCTGCTCAAATTCCGAAGCCTACAACCCTACCAGCCATCAAAATCAAGGTGAACACATTCAACGCTTTTCAAACGATAAAACCATTTTATTTACGAAAACGGCATGAAACAAATTAAATGCTTTAATCATAAGGGTAATCTACGTGATAGCATTCAGGCCATAAGCATACGTAGATTTGATCAAATGGTATACATGTGACGGGTGAAAGTCCGGTCCGTGGCTGGGTACAGATCATGTAAGGGGGTATCATAAGACTGAGGATATGGTTCCTTAGCAGATTATACGAGGGACGAGTTCCTGAGTATCATGTAAGACTAAGAACAAGGTTCTTAGCATCACGACCCTGGGAATAGGCTATCAGTCTGAGACATAGAGCTCAGCCAGTTGACCCCATGGCAGTTAACCCAGTGTATGTAGGTGGTATATACTTCAGGTGAAAAAGACTGCTGAATGTGTAGATTTACCATACAGAAACGTGCTTAAAGGCTTTAATTTGGTTTATGTTAGAAATCATTTTCGTGTCAGTTAAATGTGATTCACCGGCTTTATGCTGATGTTCATTTTCAAAACGTTTTTCACAGGTAGTGAAAGAAATCATTAAATTCAGGGTGGTGCAGTAAAGACAAGATCTTTAGGCATATTTAAATCCCTGTGGCAGACTAATACAAGACCAAATGTTGGAACGGACGTAGATCCTAGACATTTTTAAATGGCTTGTATTATGTAAATTAATTCAGTAGATGTACATTATATAATAGACTTTTGAATGTCTATTATCATGAAATGAAAAGGGACGTGGATCCCAAGTTTTGACAAAAAGTACAGAATTAACCCTTGAGGTTATTTACATGACATTTCATTACAAAAAGGCATCAAGTAAAAACAAAGACTTCCGCTGTCCAAATTTATGGGACCTCATTCAGATACCAGCGTTGTCTCGCGACGCCCGGGCAGGGGTAGCCCGGGGTTGTGACAACAAGCCTATGATTATGAAAGCATTAATTATAGCATTGAGTGTTCTCCTTAACATACTATATCCATATATTTAACCCGAGTGTTGAGTGGACATTTGTGAGACCGTAAGTTTGTGCATAATCATAATTCCATCGAATATGTTAGGCTTGCTACCCTATTGTGGAGAAACACTCGAAAGGTATAACCACCAAATCATTGTTTTTAAGAAGGCCATTCAGCCATTTGTGACAGCAACTTTGGATTAACCTTTTATCAATAATTTACTTCTACGAGTATAATCATGCATGAGTTTGCTTGAGGACAAGCAAAGTTTAAGTGTGGGGTATTATGATATGATGAAAATTATACATATTTTGCACGCATAATTATCCTCGAAATCATCACAATTAGAGATAATATGATAATAATTGATGCCTAATCCACTCATTTGTGTTCCAATAGGATAATTGACCCGGATTTACAAAAAACATGAAGAAAACACTCAAAATCAAGGTAAAATCAACATTTGGGGCCCAATTGAACGAAACCGGACGTAGAAGGTCAAAGATGGAACTCAAAAAGTCAACAAGGAGCAAAACAAGGCAATGCACGACCGTGCATTGCCTTGCACGGTCGTGCATCCCTTGTTTTGCCTCCCTGTACTCTCTTGTACTGCCAGATTCCGCACATGAAAAAAATGGGTACTTTACACGCCCGTGCAATCCAATGCACGACCGTGCATTGCCAAAATCTTAGCCTATAAATAGCAAGCTCATTCTAGTGTTTTAGGTGTCCATTACCAAGAGGTGTGAAGGCCTTAGTGCTCTGCTAAGAGCCGGAACTCTCTCGGTTTTGGTCTGTTTAGCTTTTCTTTGTTCATTTTCCTTTTTAAAGTCTTGTAATATGAAACGGTTCTTCTTTTTCAAGCAAGCAATAAACAACCTATACCCACTCTCCCTTGGTGTTGGAATACTTCCACACATTATCTAAGGGTTAGTGGAGTCACTTGTATGGTCATTCATGGCTTGTTCTCTTGTGTTGCTCGAGTTGGTTGAACTTTAATTAATTAATGAAATATTTTTAGTATGTTATGTTTTTAAAGTCTTTACTATGATTTATCTTAAAAAGACAAGAATAAGTGATCTTTAAACCAATCTAATAATCTTAAATCTTGTGAGTTACTTAAGCAAGACTTCTTGTTTGGGAAGCTTATTCGATGTTTGTACGATCTATATACAAATCTTGGTGCTATCATGGCAAGTTAGTATAGATTTAATATTATGGGTTGATTGGAGGTTTGGGTATTCAGCAAGTCGTTAGAGCCCTAACTAGACCAGGCGGTTTGTGTCGGTATTTCTTTACTTCTTTCGTGTCGGCTTGTAGATCACTTCTAGCGGGAGCCATGGGGTTTGATCTTGAGAATGAAAGTCTTATTTATTTAAAATAATATTACAAGTAAAGGCAACTATTTAAGAACATAATTTGTTAGGTCCGAGCGTTCATGAAGTACCTTTGGAGGAAGTCGTGCATTCCGACTTACCGAAAGAAGTTACAAGACCAGACGTACGTTAGTCACAGGGATAATATTAGTCCGAATAATGAATTGTGAGATACCGATGGACTTGAGACCCCGTTTAGGGTCCGTTATATTCATTAAGGAACAGTTGGCCGACCGTATCCACTGTTCCGTTACGAAATACTAACTCCCCTATCGAAAGGGTTAGTACTAGTAACTATGACCAACCTTACTTTAAATATATCATTAATTAACAAGGGATAACAACTAGAGTAACACCTTAAACAGGATAATACTTCTAATTACATTTCTTATCTTTTTATTTTCCTTTTAAAACAAAACCCATTTTCCAACTTATTATCCTAGTCAGACAATAGCGAGGGTTGAGTACGGGATCCGTGTCCATGGTTCGATACTTGGTTCTTACCCATACTATACTATGCTGCGATAGGTACACTTGCCTATTGTGTGTGTATTTAGTTGAAGTAATTATCATTTTAATTTATAAATTTAAAACCTGATTTTGTGTAGCTGTAAATAGAATATATTTATTACTACTAAAAACACACCATCATGCCTTTGCCGTTGTTGCTAGGGTTATATATATATTTCCATTTTTATCTTCATATAAAACACACCATCAACCACCAATACCAACCGTACAATAGTTACCCGAGAGTTTGGGGAGAATTAACATCGGTCAACAGGACAAAGCCATAGGCCAGAGCACGTTTCTCAGCATGAGAATTGGGTTGAAAAAGAAGCGTGGTACGACCTACACCACCAGGAGGCATTCCCTCCCAGAAATCAAAGAGTTAATGGGGTGGATAATTGGGTGCAACCACCACCAAGGGCCGGCTATGGGTATCAACCGAGAAATCCAGAGAATCTTGACCGAGAGAATAGGTATGGGCAGCCTCAAGTGAACAGACCAATTTATCATGAGGAACAGCTTAGAAACAGTAACTTCCCTAGGCATGAACAAGGGGTAGACAACCATTTCCGCCCTGCCTTAGCCCTAAATGCTTCCCCCTTAATTCCACCAGTCCTTAGGGGGAACACATTTGAGATCAGACCAGGTTGTTTAGGGATCCTCCCACACATCTTTGGGATAGCTACTGAGGAGCCCTATACACATTTATCAGAGTATGAGGCCACTTGTGGGACCATAGGTGGTCAGGGATTCACTACAGACGAGGTGAAACTGGTGCTCTTCCAGTTTTCACTAAAGGACCGTGCAAAACAATGGTTTCTTTCTCTACCGTCTGCTAGTATTGCCACCTGGGCAGAACTTCAGCAACAATTTTTGGATGAGTACTTCCCACCACACAAGACGAATGAGGCCAGAGCTGCAATGAGAGACTTTAGGCAACTTTTGGGGGAGCCTTTCTCTGAAGCCTTCAAGAGATTCAAAGAGTTATTAAGAAAGTACCCACATCATGGTATAGAAAAGTGGGAGCTGATACATGCATTCTATGATGGTTTGCTGCCTGAGGATGTTATTGATGTGAACTCCACCAGTAGCGGGTCTTTCTTCTCCAACCATGTGGATGATGATTGGAATATACTTGAGAGGATGGCGGTGACATCCAAAAGGCAAGCTCATGCAAGCATGAGGGCAAAGAACAGTGCATCTGCGAAGTCAGTGGATTATGAGATGCAGAAAAGGTTGGATGCCATGGAGATCCAGGTGGCACATTTTGGTAAGCCGAGTGGTAAAGATGTGGCAAATGTGTCACAAATGTATCCGGTGTGTGAAGGATGTGAGGAGTTGGGGCATGTGTTAGCAACTTGCCCAAGGGAGCAAGGAAAGGCTGAAGAGGTGAATCAGCCTGGTGGAGAGAGAAGATAACCAGAGATAACTGCTACCCATTACCATCCGGGACTCAGAAACCACCCGAACCTCAAGTATCGTAATGCTTCTAATCATCCTAACTTTTATGGTTCTGATGTGAAGGGTGGAGGACAACCACAACAGTAGTACCAGAACCGCCAAAAAGGTTACAATCAAGGCGGATATCCATGGAACCAAGGTAATCAAGGTGGGTTTCAACAAGGATATCAACGGAACTATCAACAGCAAAGTCAGCAGAGTGGAGCTACAAGTGGTGATGAGTTGGGGAGCAATCAGTTCACTGCCCTGATGGATGCGATAAAGGGACTGAAGAAGGAAAATGAAGATGCATTCAAGGAGTTAAGGAAGGATAACGAGGTCCGAGATAAGACGGTGAATGCATTATCTAAGCAAGTAGGACAACCATCAGAAGAGATATCTAGGCGTAACTTGGGAAAACTACCAAGCAACACGCAGACCAACCCACAATACCAGGGGTCAGGATCAAGGAATGCTCATGTAAACCAGGTAAATGTTCTAAGAAATGGGAAGGCTTATGACAACAAGGTTGTCCCTCTACAACCGCTAGTTGAAGGGTTGGTGGAGGATGTGGATGAGGAAAGTGATGATTAGCCGGTAATTGTGGCATCTAAACCAAAGAAAACGGTAACTTTTGAAAAACAAATATTTCTAAAGAATCCACTAGTGTTCAAGGGACGGGTGTGGAGAATAATACCATCCTATTCCAGAGAGCATTGTTTGATCTATCTAAACCGGTTAATAAAAGGGGCCCACAGCAAGATGAAATGTGGGAAATTTTTAGACAAGTAAAAATCAATCTTCCCTTGATAGATTCCATTAAACAAGTACCGGCTTATGCAAAGTATTTAAAATATCTATGCACTCAAAGAGGAATCATAAAATGCCCCAAAAGCTTGATCTAACTGATAATATGAGTGCGGTTCTGTCTGGTATTCTTCCATCTAAGCTCCAAGATCCAGGGCGCCTTTAATTCAAATTCAAATAGGAGATTTCAAAATTGATAAGGCACTTCTGGATTTGGGAGCTAGTGTTAGAATTCTTCCGGGAAGCTTGTATGACCAATATGATTTTGGTCCTCTACAGAAAGCTGATACCACTGTGGTGTTAGCCGATTTGACTCTTAAGCTTCCCCGTGGGATATTGACAGATGTGATAGTTAAGGTCGAAGACTTCTATTACCCGGTCGACTTTTAATGCTTCACTATGTAGCCTCTGCTAAAGGGAGCTAACCCAATGTCATATTGGGAAGGCCATTTTTGAAAACTGCTCAATGTGTTACAAACTGCATAACAGGCATAGTCGACATGGCTTTTGGTAATAGAAAACATTTTTTCCCGTACATTTAATGCTACAATCATTGATGAATGCTTTAGTGAAGATATCATTAATGGGTGTATTCTTCATGAAAATGAGGATGAGCCCAAGGAGCCATGTGTTTTGTGTAACAGGGCAGAAGCAGAGTATGAGAGTGAGCTAAAAGCTGAAGAGGAGCAATCGGAAGTGTGTGCCATCAAAGAGGGAAGACCTACATGGACACTTCAGGTAGAGAGTCTGGCAGACACTATTGACACCCATCTGAAACCATCATTGGGGTCACCACCTCAAGTGGAATTGAAAGAGCTGCTAGACAAACTGAAGTATGCCTTTGTTGGAGAGAATGTGACTCTCCCGGTCATAATCGCATCTAACTTGACTGAGGCACAAGAAAAGGCATTGATGGAGGTATTAGTTGCTCATAAATCAGAAATTGGGTGGACGATTGTGGATCTGAAGGGGATTAGTCCTTCAATTGTGATGCACAAGATCATCACCGAACCGGATGCTAAACCGGCCCGAGACGCACAAAGAAGGCTAAACCCGAATATGAGGGAAGTTGTGAAGAAAGAAGTCCTCAAATGGTTGGATGTTGGGATCATCTATCCCATATCCGACAGCACCTGGGTGAGCCCAACATAGACTGTGCCAAAGAAGGCAAGCATCCAGATCATGAGGGATGAGCAGGGAGAGCATGTAACATTTTTGTTTTTCCCGTACTTGTAACGTTTACCATATTCGTGAATCAATGAAACTTGAAACCCTCATCATAGCTCTTGTTCACATCATACTTGAAACATACGTATTTCATGCACATTATACTTATTACATGTTCACATGTTGACTGCAACGCTTGGAATTGCCTTAAATTGCAACTTGGACTGTTAAACCGTTTAAAAACTCGTTTACCGACACGAAAACTCACCCACTACTAATTCAAAGGCAATGTATCAATCATATGAGCCTAACATAGTTATTTAACTCATTCAAGTTGTCACATAATTCAAATTAATGCCCTAGTACGTTAGTTAGTGCATATACGTATCCGTTCGCCTTTTAAACCATAGTTTGACTCTGTACCGTCCACAATCAACAAATACATCCTTTATGATACTAAATTATGTTTTAAAATGACGAAAACATCCATTTCATTAAATAAAACAACTTTCATTTACAAAACTTTCCTTAAATTAATACCGAAATTCGAAAAACGATCAAACTGCGCGTAAACGAACCGTTTGGACCATCCATGGGTCAAGAAGACCCAAGACCCTTACCCACTTGACCATTTGCGAAACCCAAGCCCCAAACTGCATGAAAATTTCGGCCTCCTTCCCCTTTTGCACCCCTTGAAACCCTAAAACTTGTTCTCAAAGTCTTTCCATACTTAAACCCCTTAACCTACAACTATAAATACAAGGCTTAATTCCCCCATTATCTTCACACTTTGCTACAACTTTTACTAGACAAATCTCTGCCCTAATCCCCTACAAAATTCGTGAGCCACCCTTCTCCATCCAAGAAGAAATCGCAACAACAAGGTAAGCTAGTTCGTCTTTCGTTCTTTCATCATTGTCTCGACAGAATGCTTGTGTCGACTTTGAATGGCCATATATTGGCCATTCCTTAACCAAAAAGTTTATTCTTGAGTTTAAAAGCAAGTTTAAAGAGTCATCTTTCCATAAAATCTAACCTCGTAATTTTTTGACAAGTTTAAGATTTTCAAACGTATTTTTAGAGGTAAAGGTCAATTCTGACTTTTTGACAAAATATTTGTCATTATTTTCCGGGACCATATCTCTCAATCTACAAATCCAATCGTGTTCAATATTTTTTCAAACCAAATTTTATTGAATATTGTTTAAAAGCATGTACAATTGACATCTTAACTCTTTGTAATACTCCCTAAAATGACAAATCAAGACAAAAAGGTCTATTATGGACCTCTGATCTTGTGTCATGATTTTGGGATATTTAAGTTGCTCAAATTAAAAATATTTCTTAACAAAAGTTGTTTATTATAACCTAAATTAAAGATTTGAAGAATCTTAGAATATTTGGAAATTTTTTATTATTTTTAAAACTTGCCTAAAGTTCAGCAACACAATTTGTCCAAATCTAGATTTTACAAAACTACCCCTAATCTTCTGACATTTGAGCATCCTTAATTCTTTGATTTTCTTATATTAAAAACATTTTATTCATACTCTAAGATGTTACATGCATTAGAACCCTATCCAAGCCTATGATGTACGTATATGACAAATGAACGGTTCTTGCTAGGAAAGACGCGGTAATCTAAACGAGTTCTTTGCGACCGACCCCTCTTTCCTGGGAATATTTTCATTGGATGTACTACTCTAGGTGGATTATCATGTTGTATTATGCAACCACCTATCCTCCTTCATCGTTCTCATTCAAACTTTCTCTTCGTGTAACGATAGTTCCTTAAACTTATTCAATTCTTAAATTCTATAGGGGACGTTCACTAAGGTTGATACACCCGCCTCTTCTCTAATCATCAAGGTGAGATTAATATATAATCCCTAGGAAATTCCAGCCTCTATTTGAACTTTTCCGGCACTTGTAATTTCTTTATTATGTGGTTGTATCTATCCATTTCAATAAATTATCTTATTCATCCATTACATTGTATAAGTGTTCATACATGCATACATTAAGTACAGTTATTGCAAAAACAATAAATATGTATATTATATAAATGATTGTTATCATTCTATAAATAAATATATATATATTTATATGCTAAATTATTTCTAAACCTATATATATATATATATATATATATATATATATATATATATAATCACATTAGGTTATAAATTCTATAAAAAAAATTAGGGTTATTAAAATTGTATTATTTAATTTTCAAAGCAAACGATCTTATTAGAAATAGAACCATTTTAATTATATAAATATAATTATAAAACATTTACATTTGTTAAGTTTTATAAAAATTATAAAATGCAATGATCTTTCACTTTATAAAAAGTCCAGGGTTCATATTGCATTTTCTGAAACTTAGTTCTAGCTAAAAACGAAGTTTCAACATGAAATGTTAAAGTCTTAAATCCCAGGGAACTTTTGTGCCATTCTTGGATAAACCCCCTCCCCATTTCCAGTCACGTGTTAGAGACCCCTTGTCACCGGTTCTACCCGTTTAATTCCCAATCTCGCGAATGGGATATTTGCAAACAAAACTGGTAACGGTATCACATTTAGATCGATTAAACGACCCACTACCTAAGATTAATTGGGTTTTCAGTGCTTAATCAAGGACGAATTCGTAACCAAAACCCCACTCATTAGCTTTTACTCGATCCATCAATGTAGTGTAATTCGGCTATAAATAGACACTCCTAATCGTAGAAGAGACAGATTGCAAACTCGTGCCATCCTAAATTACATCCCATTTCATCTATGGAGCACGATTTCAGTCGACGAACTCCGATCCATTTTTCGAGGTCGTTCTCCTCCGTCACCTAACCACTACTGGTAAAATCTATGTCATTAGGTTCGTTTCAGTCTAGCGATCGAAAGCCCCATGAATTCGGGTGCTTATCGTGACCGGACAGGGGGAATTGGAGGGCTAGGGTTCGTCGGAGGAGATTGGGGACGAAGGACAACCATGTATGCTTATTAAAAACATATCGGATCAACCACTGGACAAGGCATCATGCCCAGTCCATTAGTTAGTGTGTGTGCAAGCGTAACCGGCCGCAAGCGCGGGTTCGAGTCCCAAGGGGGGCCGATTTTGCTCCTTTTCCCATTTAAACCATTTTTAACCCCTCTCTTTAACTTTAAAAATTCCTAATTTATTTTTATAAAATTATACAAATACAATATACGATATTTATGTAATTCAAAGAAAAATATAAATAATATTTTACTATGTCATTTTATTAAACCTAAGGTAAATTCTAAATAAAATAAAAATCCTTGTTTAGACAAAATCTAATTATATTATTTGTATATTTATATGTTATTCCACAAATTCTATTTGTATATCTAAACATTATTAAACTCCTCTAAAATTTATAAATAATTATTATTAGTAAGAATAATTATTTAAATTAAACATCCAAATAATTATTTAGATATTTATTTTTGTTTATAGGTTACTTTCGAAATTCATTTAAAATGAATTATTTGCTTCGCTAAACATCTTCTACCATTTTATTTATTAAACAAATTAATTACCCACTTTATTTACATTAACTATAATTAAATTATTTTATAAAATTTATTAAATATTTTCCCCCACTTTATAATTTATTTATAAATTGTCCCAAGTATATTATTTCTCATACTACGTTATGTGTATTTAACAATTTTTATGCAATACTTTTTTTTCCACACTATGATTTACTTGATTATTAACTAAATATTTATGTGAATAAAATCTAAGCAGTTTTTTTTATATAAATAAATAACTTTTCTTACCAAACTTGCACAAACCCTATGTCCAGTCTCAAATCAACCATGAAACCCTAAATGTCCCAATGTCTCCTAAATACCATTTAGACGTATAACGAAATTAGGTTACCATTACACGTGTAGGTTTGTTGTGAGAATTCCTCACGAGGCTTAACAATCTTTACCGGTTCGTACCATTCCTAACTTTAGTATAAGTGAGTTTCATAGCCCCCTTTCTCTTTACTATTGTTTACAAATACTCGGGGTGGAACATGTTTACATACTATACTTACCAAATTCAATACCAATGTTCTCATGCTATTTACTATGTGCTTTATGTCTTAAACTGCTTGGTGACCATTACATGTGTTCATGCTAGTACATTCATTAACCTGCTACCTAGGCCTAAGGTAGTACATAACATGATCATTTATAGGAGAATCCGATTCCAGTTAACACGAACCTTGAAGGGTTTTGTGTGTACCACATTACTATTTTTCCAAAACACAATCAGGGGGATTGTAGTTACAAGTTTTCCATTTACTATGGATTGAATTGTACGCTTGGAACCTTGTATGTTTTCACATTTATGTCATAGTTATGCTTTGAACATATTGAATTTCAAATACTTTTACTTAACTTTTGTTTGGTGTCAAAACCTATGTTACTCACCAACTACTTGTAGTTGACATTTACTCACATGTTTCATGTGCACCTGTTTGAGGACACTACTTGCTCACCTAGGACTTGGACCTAGTTTAAATTTAATATTGTCTTGTCTTGAACTTTTCATATTCCATTTCCTTTTGTAACGGATGCTTTAAATACGATGAATAAATATTATCATTATTAATAGATGATCATGTGCTTATGAACAACCGCGTCAGCCCTAGCGTATAATCCGCCGCCGGCCGGGGTGTGACATCATAGCCCCTTTTCTTATAATCTTTTGGGGTGGCACATGTAAACATATCAAAAACACGTTTTCTATCAAATATAATTCAAACATAGCAAGACGTTCAACTAAACTTATTATTAACAAGTTCAACATGATAATCATAATCTTTCGCAAACATTGAACTACTCGGGGTTTTGACGTATTTTTGTTCAAACACGAGGAAGCTATAAACTTTGAACTACTCGGGGTTTGACGTATTCTTGTTCAAACACTAGGAAGCTATAAACTTTATGGGTAATCTTGAGTATTATGCCATCTATCTAGGACAACCATGGGGTTGTGCCACATTGTTATTCTTTTGGTATTCTTTGATTGATTTTATTATCTACATACGTGCTTGCTTGATAATGTGTTTATTTGAATCTTGTTAATGAATTGTATAAAATCTTTTATTATGCTTTTATCTAAACCTATGCATCTCACCAACTATGTTTAGTTGACCTGTTTTATTACATGTTTCAGGAAATACCGTGTAAGGATAGACTTTTGATTTGCTCACATAGGATGGCCTAGTTATCAATTGAAGACTTATGATATATTTTAAAGTTGTTTTGTTTGATCAAGATTGTTATCTTTGGTTATTTTGAGACATGTGTAATCAATTTAATGTTTATGAAATCTTAATAGTAATTTTCTTTATTGCCTTGTGTTCTCTTATTCAATTTCGTCGCACTCCCGTGTTTCCGCCTCTGGCGGGGGTGTGACAGAGCAGGTAGCCACCTGACCCGTAACGGGGTGGAGGGAATGTATTGATTACAGGAAGTTGAACACAGCCATTTCCAAGGATTACTTTCCTTTACCCTTCATTGACCAAATCATTGAAAAATTATCAGGTCAGAAATTTTATTGCTTTCTATATGGGTACTCAGGTTATAATCAAATTTCTATTCATCCTGATGACTAACAGAAGACTACGTTTACATGCCCATATGGTACTTTTGCATTCAGGCGAATGCCATTTGGGTTGTGTAATGCCCCAGCCACCTTCCAAAGGTGCATGATGAGTATCTTTTCAGATATGATTGAGGATTCTCTGGAAATCTTCATGGTTGACTTTTCAATCTTTGTTCAGTCATTTGAAACATGCTTAGATCAATTAACCAAAGTATTGAAAAGATGTGTCGAAACAAACCTGGTTTTAAGTTGGAAAAAGAGTCACTTCATGGTGCAGGAGGGGATTGTTTTAGGACACATTGTGTCAAGTAGGAGGATGAAGGTAGACCGTGCAAAAATAAAAGTCATTGCAACATTACCTCCCCCTACAAATGTCAAAGGGGTAATATCGTTCTTGGGGCATGCGGGATTTTACCGTCGGTTTATTAAGGGTTTTAGCACAATCACAAAACCACTATGCAATTTACTCTTAAAAGATGTCCCATTTTTTTTTGATGAAGAATGTTTAAAAGCATTTAATATTTTAAAAGATAAATTGGTAGACACCCCGATCTTTCAAGCACCTAATTGGTCATTACCTTTTGAAATCATGTGCGATGCAAGTGACTTTGCAATCGGGGCAGTCTTGGGGCAAAGGGTGGATAAAAAACCGGTGGCAATTTACTATGCCAGTAAGACCTCGGATGGGGCACAATTGAACACCACTACTACTGAAAAAGAGTTACTTGTTGTTGTTTATGCTCTTGATAAGTTCAGGTCCTACATCTGGGGAAGCAAGGTGATCATGTATTCGGATCATAGTGCCGTGAAATATTTGATGGAGAAAAAGGATGCCAAGCCTAGGTTGATCAGATGGGTACTTTTGTTGCAGGAATTTAACCTAGAGATCAGGAACAAGAAAGGCACAGAGAATGTGGTGCCAGACCACCTATCACAGGTTGTGAATGCTAAAAATGATTCTAGTGAAAGAATTGGAGAGACCTTTCCGGATGAGCGATTGTTAAGTGTTTCTACTGACCCATGGTATGCTAACATTGTCAATTATTTGGCTGTAGGTAAAATTCCAGAGCATTGGGCAAAGAAGAAGAGGCAGCACTTCATGTCTTAAGTGAAGCAATACATCTAGGATGAACCGGATTTGTTCAAAGTTGGGGCAGATCAGATGGTCCGCGTTGTGTGCCTGAGAGTGAAGTCCAGTACTTATTAGAGCATGACCACTCTTATGCATGTGGAGGGCACTTTAGTGGACAGAAAATAGGACATAGGGTCTTAACTTGTGGGTTCTATTGACCCACGATTTTCAAGGATGCAACAGAGTTCGTGAAGAACTGTGTACGGTGTCAACAATTGGGAAGCATCACCAAGCGTAATGAGATGCCAATGCGACCAATCATGGTTGTCAACATATTTGATGTGTGGGGCATAGACTTCATGGGCCCTTTCCCTAATTCATTGGGGCACATGTACATCTTGGTGGCGGTTGATTACGTTTCTAAATGGGTTGAAGCAATCGCCACCAAGACGAAAGATCATGCGGTGGTGTGCAAGTTCGTACAGATAACATCATTTCCAGGTTTGGCATCCCTCGTGTGATCATCAGTGAATGGACATAGACTGAAGCCATACTTAGAAACGGATGGCATCAATGACACAAAGGAAGAAGTTGTCAGCTTTGTTATGCATGAATCCTCATAAGAATAACCAAAGTAAAGTACACTGCGTCTGGCTGAAGACGTTAAACTTAGCGCTCTTGGTAGGCAACCTAAGGTATGTTAGTTTATTTTCTTGTCTAGTTAAATGAACGTTATGGGTGTGTTCTCTAGAAACCCTCACGAGACTAAACTCGTCCACTCGGGCTACCGAAGGGTTTAAAAGGCTTGATGCATACGCTAAATGCATCCGTGATTCCTACGAAAGTGAGTTAGGTTTTTCTTTTGTTTTTGTGTTTTTCTTTAGGAAGAGCCCAAGTGTGGGGAAATTCTGGGAATGCTAAGGCTTGTAGTAATGCAATGGGGACCATGCATCATTCTCTGGGGGTAGGATACCGTGTGTAGAGTTTGTAGAGTCGTGAGTCTTAGTTTTTAGTGTTTTCGGTATGTTTTTGCGTCTTTTAAGTTTTCTCAGGGATTTGGGGCCATACGAGCATGAAAAATGATCATAAACAACATTCCAGGTATGTATGAACATCATTGGGGGTGTTGGAACAAATTTTTGAAAAAGTTGGAAATTTTGTTTTTTGGACCCAAAATTTTTTCTAAGTATAAAAATCATCAAAACATTCTGTGATGGAGAGGTCCTCGTGGTACGCGAAAAACCAAGGAAGGATCTTCGCGACACGTGGAGACCTGAAATTAGGGTTTGCCTGAATTTTGACTCGTCGTGCCACGTGAAGAGTTGGGAGGGGTTTCTTGCGACACGCGAGGGACCCAAGTTTGGTCCTTTTCCCTATTTTTCATTTTTGAGTCGTGTCGAGTCCGTCGGGTATTTTTATTTTCATTGAGTTGTTTTATTGAGTCGATATGATGCTTTTGGGTTTGTTGCGAACTTAATTTTCCAGGTTTGAATTTAATTTCCCGTACGCAGTATCCATTCGGGGGACGATAGTCCGAATTTACCAGTTCTTGTATAAGGCAACCCATTAGCACATGTAGCACACGATCGCGAATGAAATGCTATATGCTCGTCTTATCAGCTAAGTTTTTCTTAATTTTTGTATTTTTCTTTCGTGTTCAAGTCTTTTTTCATACATTGAGGACAATGTCGAGTCTAAGTGTGGGGAGGGGACCGTTTTCCAGGTCTGTACTTTGAGTCTGTAGTTTTGAGTCATAAAAAATTTGAAAAAAATCATAAAAATTTAAAAATTTTCAAAAATGTCTCTGGATTAGAATTTGTGCAACTAAATGGAAAATGATAGTAAAATTGTAAACTTTGCATGTTTTGAGAATTGAATTGAAATAATAATAGAAAATGCGTCTAATTTGTAACGTTTTGGTAGGCCCAACCGACTTAAAGAGCTTAAAAATCCTGATAGTGTATCTAGGTTTAAATGAATAATTAATTCAGGATATCTTATGGGTTCTCATCTTAGGGGTGTCGGTAAGGTCGAAACTGTCAACATAGGGTGATAGGTACCTCTATAAGCAAAAAATTATAAGTTTTTAAAATCTTTGGCACACCGATTTCTTTTTATGAAAATAAATCTGAAAGTTGGTGGCGCTCGCATTCCATAATCCGCCGTTTTCATGAGTTTTAATTAATTAAGTTGAGAACTTGAGTTTACCTACGTGTTACCTTTTGGGTTACAAGCTTGGTTGAAACGACCATGGGCAGACTCTTGTAATCAATTCTAGATGACTTATTTGACTTACGTGTTACCCTCCGGGATGGAAACCTGGTTGAAACGCCTCTAAGTTGAGTTATGTTCTTCATTGTTTAAAAACTGAAGCCTGTGTGTTACCCTCCGGGATAGTGACTTGGTTGAAACACTAATAAGGTTATTCATAAGTTAATGAAAGCTCACATCATTCATCCATCGATCCATAATTCATCTGATTTTTAAAACTTAAAAATTAGTGGTTATAGTGGTGGGAAATCTATAAGGTTTAATACGGGCCATGATATACTTTGAGATGGGATTAGGCTGAGTCGTAGCTTCCTGAGTGTGAGACCCATAGATAGCCTGTTGCTTGGTAATATGTAATATAGTAGATCACAGAATTGAGGGCTCGAGAGTCGGTGGTTGGGTTTAATCGGATCGAAATACTGATTGTTACGATTAACGTGTTATGAGAATTGTGCAGTGTAGAATGAAAGTATAAGTAGCAAGTTTTCTAATTATGATTCCATTGCATTATTCTTTTTCGAGATGCAAAAGGTCAAGTGTGGGGATGTGATGTGTTGCTAAATATCCCGTGTATAAGAGTTTAATTTGTCTAGTTTAAGCGTTTAGCTTTGTATATCGAGTCTGTTTTATGTGCATTTGGTGTGCTTGTGTGTTGCAGGTTTAATGTGCTAATTGAGCGGGAAAATATGAAGCTTAAATCAAGAGGATTGCAGCATACACGGGCCCCGGAGAAGTTAAAGTCAACAAAAGTCAATTTCTTGGAATTTAGGTTCTTCGCGGTACGTGAAGACTGAGGTGGAGAAGTTCATGACACGCGAGGGAACAAAAAAAGGGCCTCGACTAAATTGGATTTCGCGACACGCGAAGGATGGCCAGGGTTTGCTTCGCGACACGCGAAGAAGTGTTATTTCGGCAAAAAATAACCTAATTCTAATTATAAGCCAATGAGGAGTCCATAATCGAATTAACTTGCATCCAGCCGTCCAAGAACTTCCCAGAGGCGATTTCCAGAGAGAAAGTTCAAACCTTTCCGCGTTTTCGATGCTAGATCAAGCCACACTAACTATTAAAGAATTAATGATGATGTCGATGAGCGGCTAATCATTCCGTGATTGTTTCCGGGTGTAGGATCTGCTTTGTAAGGTGATAATCTGATGCATACTGAGATTGGTTTAGGATTTTTGTAATCATTGATTGTTTGAATGCTATGGTTTCTTAGATTTGATTAAACACTTTGGTTTGTTTTAGATTTAATATATTCATCAATTTTTGGTTTTCTATCGTGAATCATTGAGTGTCAAGATCTGATGTTCTAAGGTAGTAATTGATTATTAAGTTTTAAATCTGTGTCAAGTATCCGGTTTTATAAATCGTTGCTCAGCGCAGTCACTATCTTGATTATTAATTATTTGTCAAATCTAATAAAACGAATTATGTCTATGAAATAAGTACAAATCAGTAATCACCGAACTTGCAATCTGAACCCGAAAGCGATCCGTTTTCTCTTAATTATTTTCAAAGTTTTTAAAGTTAGTGCTTTTTAATCTGAACTTAACCAGTTTTCATAAACAACACTGTCCACCAATTCCCTGTGGATACGACACGCTACTTCACTATACTATAGTTTAAGTGTAACATCCCGAAAATCCGTAAGCGAATGGTTTGGGTTAGTGGGTTAACCGAATCTTTATTAATGTTCCGGTTAGTAGGGATTGCCACGAAAAACTCGATTCAATGAGGATAAAAGGACCGGCTAGCCTTTTTATGTCTAGTTCGAGATTAAAAACATACAAGACGGTTTTGTAGGGACCCGGAATGTAAATCCTCATGGTTTAAATACCATAATAGTGCAAACCCTAGACCATAATCGGTCTAGGGAGTTCGACGACAATAGGAGGGAGCGCAAGGGAGAAGGCTGGCGACAAGCAATCCGACGAAGTGGTCCGAGCAGGAGACTCAACGCATCGCTAAGGTAATTCCATGTTTATCTTTGTTGTGTGTTTCCGTGAATGTGTCGCATGAAACCCGTGTAGGGTTTTGATTCTTGTTCCTTGCGAACTGAGAGGACGAAGACAACAGGGACGTCGGGGGAGGGGAGCCGGTGACAGCTTCCTTGGAAGCAGATTGTGACGACAGTCTTGGTGGTGGCCGCATGCGACAGCAATGGTGGCCGACTGATATGACGGAAGGGAGGAGGAGCCGAAGGTGGGGGATCAAGGAGAGACGTTCCAGCGATGGACCGGTAGGGGTGTACCACGGTGGGCAAAGGTGATCACGGTGGGCAAGGGTGATCACGGTGGTGGTCGTGATGGTGGTGCTCGTTGTAGACGGTAACCTAAGGGCTGTTTTTACTTCGGTGACAAACCGTTGGGGCTGGGTTACGATGGAGGTGGTGTGGGTGACACCCGATGTTACCCAGTGGTGGTGATTCACGGTGACGAACGAGAAAGAGGACGGAGTCGGGTTACACCTGATTAGGGTTTTGGTGAGCTTAGAATTTGCATGGTGTGGTTTTGACGTGCATGGAGAGCTCGGCTCATGTACGTGTAATCCTTGAGACTAGGGTTTTGCATGGCACGTATACGTGCATGCATGCGGGTTCTAAACGGGTCTAGGATAACTCAGATTGGACAGGCACGTGGAACTAGGGCTGTCATGGACAAAGGGACGAGCGGATGAGACGGGTGTCCGGATCATTTATAATTATACATAATTGACACATGTTTAGGACGTACTCTGACCATGTGATCATACGTTAACAGGTTCGGATTTTGTGCGAGGAGACCGTTGCAGTACTAGAGTTGGATCTTCGTAACAGTGAGTTTCTAATCCCCTCTTTTAAACGTTTTACTATTTTGGGGCTATCGTACATACTCGCATGTTTTATTAAACGAACGTATTACGAGTTATGATTTAAAGTAGAAGTGTTTTATGAGATCGTTATGTAATAATGAAGCTAAGGGTCGTTATGGGGTCCTTATGGTGGGTGAACAAGAGTGGTGATAATCTGTGTGTCATCTGATGAGTTAGCCGGGATGAGTCGGGAATTTAGTTAAAACTGTAATGGTTATATAAGAAGAGTTAGCATGAGAACCCGTACGTGGTTCATTAACGAGTCAGGTAGATGTTAGTTTGCTGTCATGCGTCATGTGTTTGATGATGCGTGTATTGTATCGTTGTCCTCGTGACACGACGAGTATCTTGTGTGCATGGATTTATATGGTGTCCAAAGTATATACGGACTAGAAGTCGGTATGGTGATTGTGTGTCGTATAATTACCTATTCGTAAAGAGATGGGTAGTGTGTCTGGACATTAAGAGGATACGTCTAAATTAAGAGTTTTATTACACACGTAAGTGATCCGTGAAAGGGTGGTGAGTCGTAGTACCTGTCCAGGTAGTGTCATGTGTATATATATGTGATGCTTTGTGTGCTTGCATTGTTGTCCGTGTGTACGGTCAACAGTGGTGTGGAGGACGGGGTCCTTCGGGGTCATCATTGTACGCGTGATTTGGCAGTCATCATGTGGTGAGGTGTCGGGGACCGTATGGTAGATGATATAGTCACTGTATGGGTGGCTGGGTAGTCATCATTGATGACAAGTGTGTGACTATGTTTAGTGGCGGGGCCCTGTAACAAGGGTGTAGGTGAGCTTATGATGAGTATCCCGACGGGGATAACCCCGACGAAGGTGCAGTGATGAGGTATGTATTTGTGTGCTTATATATATGTTAAATTGCATGCAATTGATGAGTTATATTCATTGTGTAGGAGATGATATTGATGTGATAAATAGATGGAATCAATGTGGTGTGTCGAGTTAGATGGACCGTTGTGTCGGGATGAGTACATCGTGTACAACTGTTGAGTCAGTTGGTTTATGGGAGTCTTGGTTAGGACTGGTAAGTCGGTGTCTAGAGGTTGGTTGAGTTAACCAACGGTGGTTGATATATATATATATATATATATATATATATATATATATATATATAAATGGTAAATTGTGTGTTATCAGAGTAGTAAGATCGATCCATGTTGGAGAGACTTACAGAGTATAATTTGCGGGGTGAGTCTGGGGTGGTGTATCCTTTGGGAGATGGTAAGATAACAAGGTTATCTATATTGTGATATTTTGTAAAACTATTTTTATAAGGACCAGAGAGTCTTGAGTGGAAATAAATATTAAATGAGACGAGTTGACTTTTGTTAGTTTAAACTATTAGAACTCACTCAGCGTAGCTGAATTTGTATGTACGTTAGATTTTTTTGCAGGTGAGTCTGTGATGTGTGAATTTTGATGTAGTTAAATATTATATAATAAAATTTAGAGATTATGGTTTCACGAGATCAGGTTTTAAATTTATAAAATGATAATTACTTTAACTTAAAAACACACACAATAGGCAACTGTACCTATCGCAGCGTAATATAGTTTAGGTAAGAACCAAGTATCGAACCAATGGACACGGTCGAATTCCAATACTCAACTTTTGTTAACGTTTAGCCGGTTTAATTAGTGAGTGAGTTTTGTGTGCTTGTGGAACAGGAAAATAAATGACAGAAATGTAAATGGCGGTAAAGTAAATAGCAAAAAGTAAAAACGTGTGTGAAGTGTGTAACAGAAATGTAACAAACAGAATAGTAAATAACAGGAAAGTAAATATGTCGGGAATGATCAGGTTACGAATAGTATTGCTTTAGGTTTCGAATCCGCTTAGTACGTGATAATGTTAAGTTGACTAATCCAGTGATATGACTACTACAAATGTGTGACCCGGGTCACCGCTAGAGCCTCGTCCTCACGACATTTGATTTGCAAATTTAAAAGCTTTAACAAGTGGTAGTGCCTCCTTTTAAGGACAAAAATTACCCTCAACCCTTCGAATGGTTATCTCCGGGTTGGTTTAAGACATCGAACGTAAAATGTTTTGTATTAGAATTAAATAGGTGATTATATTTTGCTCACCGGGATGCGGTGTAACAATGGGGCCAAGTATAAAGACGTATCGTTCCCAACATGAGTTCACCAATTCTTGGTCGCATAATAAGTTCGTATAAAGACGTACAATCTTAATAGTGTTAACCAAGCCTTGGCTTATCAATCTCTACTTTTATAAAGACGTACAAGCTTCAAGAGAAATTTGATTAAAAAGGTTTTACACTTTAAAAATCAAGAACACTCACAAATATAAAGACGGATTTAGACAATAATAAAAGCCCACCAAAGTGGTGGTTTTAAGGACGAATAGTTAAAGACATAAACACATCACTTGGATTAATACGTTAAACATTAACATGCACCAAACTTCATCTTCACCCTAGCAAAACAAAGAGTCTAACCACGAATGGCCATACTAACTAGCATAACGCTGAGTTTCGTAGGCTCCCCTATTGCGGAACAAGGAGGAAGAGCCCCTTTACTCACTACTACTACACTTTAACTACGAAATAAGCTTTCTCTGGTGTGTTCTTACGGTGTGTAAGGGATGCCTCAATGAAGAACTCAAGCCATCTATTTATAGGACTCAAAATGAGCAATGCATGACCGTACATTGGATTGCACGGGTGTGCAAACACCTCAAGAATCAAACAGGGTACAAAGGACATTGTACCGGAGTCTAGGGAGGCCAGACTGGCTTTGCACGGCCGTGCATCCCTCTGTCTGCTCCCTAGGCTCGTTTTTTAGCTGCTGGTTGACTTGTGTTGACCTGGTTTGACTTCTTGGGGGTCAATGATCGGGTTTGGTCCTCCAAAAGCTTGATTTCTTCATGTTTTAGGCTGGTTTTTGCTTTGTTTATCTTGGAGCACCGAATAACCTGCAGTTGTGAAATATTAACGTTTTAGGTATCAATTGTGAGGTTATTAATCAATTAGTACCATAATATGGGGATTATTATGCATGCAAAACATGTATAATTTAGGACATATCATAATACCCCACACTTAGACTTTGCTTGTCCTCAAGAAAACTCATGCATAATCATACCCATAACTAAAACTTTACAAGGGAAATGGAACTCCAAGTAGTTGGAAATACTGGGATGACTCTTGAGTTGCTTATTCTATTTTTGTATTTTTCTATGATGGAATCCAAGACAAGCCTACTAGAATTTCAATTATGCATAAACTTTCACTCCTCACAATGTTCACTCAACTCTAGGGTTATATGTATGGATAATGTTAGTCAAGTAGAACACTCAAGTTTGAATCGAATTATGCAATGATCATAAGCTTGTATGCAAATCAAGTCTCCACCAATTAACTAAGTAGTATGCATGAATCAAGAGGACTTTAAGAGGGTTGTAATGTGGCTAAAATAAAAATAAAGGGGTGAAGATGAAAATCTTTTTGGGTTTTTAGGGACTTAAAGGGTTTGAAGGGCTACAGCTTTCGTGAAACACACAACTATGGCTTCATGGCTAAAAATGGAAAGTACTAACAGGTCCCTTTACAGTACTCGGATCATGAGGGTATAACTAATCCGAGGGCTTGTTTATGGTCAGATTGCCAAGACCAAGATCTCTTATTAGTGCCAACTCTTTCCTTACTGCGTAGTACACATTGCTGCCTCTCCGTATGGAACTTTCGGCTTGTAGCCTAACATCTCCTACTTTGATCAGATGCGTATACTCATGCTGGGAATGAGTTTGATTCTTGCTACATTTTCCATCGTGGCTCCAGTTGCCACACTTCACACATTTGTCGTATCTTTTGGCTCTTCTTTTGGCGACACTTTTTGACAAGCCGCAGAATGGTGACAGTTGTTCTTGCTTGCGTCACCGTTTTCTTACATCACTAGTTGCTTTAAAAATCTTCTCTCGGAGTTCGGATGGTAATTCAGGCTTTGTGAAATGAAGGCAGAAAAGCAAATTGAAATCAAAAGAATGCATATCCAGCTCTTTAAGGTCTAACCGGTAAAAGACCAACTTTTTTTTTTGAAAGACAAATTCTTCAATAACTCTTTTTCCTCAATTTCCTTAAAATAATATTTCCATAAATTCCATGTAGATAGTTCGGTTGTTTATTTCTAATACATCCACCTTCTTGTATATTCCAATTCCTTTGAGTAAAGCAGATTCTTTCCGAAGTTGCCTCAATGGTAATAAACTTGAAATGACGACATAAGATAATTTTCCCATTTTGAAGACATTCAGCCAATAACCGGTGTTTACGAAAAGCTGTTTGGGTGATAAATGTGGATAGTAGAAAAGAAAAGGCTAAGGCTCAGAGGGCTATCTAGGAGGATAATATTTTTGGGATTTTTAGGGTTTAAAGATAAGGGTAATAAAGTCCTAGGTGTCTCAATCACTTTCATACTTCTACTAGTTCATGGTCTTGATATGTATAAGTCACACAGATTCTAATTATGCTTAAAATTCAATCGAAAAACACTCAGTAATGCCAAAGGCAAGAGCATGCGAATAATTATATATTGCTCCAAAAATTTGATGCTGTGTAATAGGCTTGATTTTCCTCACATGAAAACGGATGAGATAGGGTTTAGCGAATCATTATACATAATATTCATTTGTTTCTACTTGCCATGTATTCATTTTATTTAATTAGTTGCGAACTCAAAGAGGTTTTAATTATTAAGGTTTAAAATTTTGAAAGGTTTTTGTAAAAATTTAGTCAAATGGGTAGAAAATCACAAGTTGAAATTTTCCTGCTTTAAGGTTACAAGTGGTCCTGAATCTCTTAATTCCCCACCCCACACTTAAAACTGTGCATTGCCCTCAATGTACAAATGCATGTAATGAAACGCTATGCAAGAATTTAAATGCATGAAGTTTTAAGGGAAAAGAAACTGGTACTCCCCCGGTCAATTAGGTATATAACCTAAGGCCAAAACTTATTGTTGCTGTCAACACTTTGCTTTAAAGACTTCATCGAATTTCAAAGAAATTTGATGTGGTTTTCGATTCCTCAAAGAAGTGGCGGAGCTATTTGGTGATGTTACTCTACCTGACACACAAAGGAAAACATAAAAGCAGACAAGGAAAATAAAAGGTAGTAGTTAAGCTACTAAGGTCCTAGTATCGAGAAGACATACCTGGGGGCTGAAGTAAAAGAAACTTTAAATTTGGAAAAACCAAACCTAAGATCCATGCTCTTTACCATATGCACCAACTTCTCAATTTATTCATGATCATCGGGTTGCCTCCCGGAATCGTCATGTTTATTTAAGGGTCGTTGGCCAGACCCGTACGTGTTTCATCAGTCTTTCTTTGGGTGGGAGCCATCGACTTCCACCGTATCTCCTGATCCTTCATTCAAGTCCTTCAGTTTTGGTAGCTTGTCAAAGTACTCATCGATCCAGTCAGTGTTTTCAAAATCCTTCCCAAGATTCAGTTTCTTTCCTTTATTGAATTTCTTAGCTTTCTTCAGTTGGTTGTCCAGATTAGTATCGATGAATTGGGCAATTTCAAATGGATCATTAGATAGGCATTCATTTCCCCCTATGTTGTAGGTCACTGATTGTTTTCCGACACGAAGTGTCAAGATTCCTTCATTCATATCAATAACAGCTGGAGTAGTGACTAAAAATGGACAACCTAAAATCAGAGGCACGAAATAGTCGGGTCCCATTTCTAACACCATGAAGTCAGCAGGGAAGACAAACTTGCCAACTTTTACTATTAAGTTCTCAATAACTCCTATGGGTGATTTGACTGATCCATCTAGGAGTTCGATAGTTGCATTGACAGGTCATGGATTCCCAATTTTTAACCTTTTAAACATGACATAAGACATTACATTCACACTTGCTCCTAGGTCAGCGAGTGCAAAGGTTATCGGTAATGGTCTGATAGAACAAGGTAGTGAGAACTTTCCAGGATTTGAAAGTTTCTTTGGAAGGCATCTTTCAATGAGAGTGACACAATGATTAGTCATTTTTACTGCTTACTCCATGTTTCTTTTGTTTGTAAGGAAATCTTTCAAGAAACGCCTATACTTAGGCATTTGTTGTATGATATCCAAGAAAGGAAGATTGACATGGATCTGGCTTAATAGTTCGATGAATTTCTCATATTGTTCGTCAGTCTTCTGCTTTACTAACCTTCCTGGGTAGAGTATGTGAGAATGGAACGTTCTCTTTGTCGGAACTTTTGGAGGAGTATCCACTTGAGCAGGAGGCGGAGTTATCATTAATTGTGATTCTTGGGTAGTTGTTTCTGTGATATGTGGACGAAGCGGTACTCCGGTGAATATCTTTTTCCTTGTTGATTGAACTTTTTCTTCTGGCATTGGTGACTCTGGATAAACCTTGCTATTTCTCAGAGTGATAGCACTTACATTTGCTTTTGGATTGGTTTCGGTATTACTCGGGAGACACCTTGGTTGTCTTTCGGATAGAAGTTTTGTAATTTGTCCTAATTGCGTCTCAATAGACTGAACAGTTGCTTTTTGTGTCCTCAATTCAGCTTCGTGAAGACTAAACTTTTCCTCATATTGTTTGTGACGGGAATCCGCTAGAAGGGCTTGACTTTCAGTTGTAGATATTAACTTAGTTACCGCGTCCTCCAAGCTTAACCCGTTGCTTGGTTTGCTAGTTCCTTGAAGTTGTTGACGAGGCTGATAGTTTTGAGGTAGTCTTTGTTGGAACTGTTGTTGTTGTTGTCTGAAGCCAGATTGTCCCTGATTGTTGTTATCCTTCCGGCTGAAGTTTGGATGGTTCCTCCATCCAAGATTGAAGGTGTTACTATAGGGGTTATTTTGTAGGCGATTTGTTCCGATAAAGTTAACCTGCTCGGTATTACTGGTGATACTCTTCACTTCTTCAGTAGCCTCAGCGGCGATCTTGCCCTTACTAAGTTGATTGAGTCAAGTGGTGAGGGCGTCTACTTGAGCAGAAAGTGATGTGACAGTATCGACAGAATGAACTCCTTGCCTGGCTCCCCTGGTGTTTCTTGGACTGTACCATTGATAACTATTCATAGCTATTTTCTCAATTAGGTTGTAAGCTTCTTGTGGCCTCTTGTTTCCAAAAATACCACCTGCAGTAGCGTCTAGTGTCTGACGAGCTTGATTATGCAACCCATTGTAGAATGATGATACTTGTAACCAAACTTCTAGCCCATGGTGAGGACATTTCCTTAACATGTCCTTAAAGCGATCCCATGCCTCATATAGCGATTCACCATCATCCTGAGTGAAAGTGGTGATATCATTTCTTATTTTAGCAGTTTTAGCTGGCGGGAAGTATTTCGATAGGAATTTCTGAGCTAGATCATCCCATGTAGTGATCGACCCGGTAGGAAGAGAGTTTAGCCATGCCTTAGCTCGTTCCCTTAAGGAAAAGGGAAACATTCGGAGGCGAATTGCGTCATTCGACACTCCGTTCAGTTTGAAAGTGTCACAAATTTCAAGGAAATTTGCAATGTGGGCATGTGGATCCTCATCGGGTAATCCATGGAAAGTGCATGATGACTGGATCATGTGGATCACGTGAGATTTGATCTCAAAGTTGTTAGCATCAACCGTTGACCTTGTGATACTAGACCCTAAAGCCTCTAGTGACGGTCTTGCGAAATCGGAAATAGTGAGGTTTTCAACGGCCATTCTTCTAGTACGGTTTTCTCGTATTTGGTGGTGAAAGAATCTTTCAGGCTCTGCTAAATGTTGATATAAACCAGTAGTGGAGCTATGGATCATACACTACCTGCAACAAACGTAACAGAAAAACAGATGGAAATTGATAGGTTAATCCGTTAACTTGAATTTTTCTTGAAATCACCGTGTCCCCGGCAACGGCGCCAAAAAATTGATGTGTGAATTTTGATGTAGTTAAATATTATATAATAAAATTTAGAGATTATGGTTTCACGAGATCAGGTTTTAAATTTATAAAATGATAATTACTTTAACTTAAAAACACACACAATAGGCAACTGTACCTATCGCAGCGTAATATAGTTTAGGTAAGAACCAAGTATCGAACCAATGGACACGGTTGAATTCCAATACTCAACTTTTGTTAACGTTTAGCCGGTTTAATTAGTGAGTGAGTTTTGTGTGCTTGTGGAACAGGAAAATAAATGACAGAAATGTAAATGGCGGTAAAGTAAATAGCAAAAAGTAAAAACGTGTGTGAAGTGTGTAACAGAAATGTAACAAACAGAATAGTAAATAACAGGAAAGTAAATATGTCGGGAATGATCAGGTTACGAATAGTATTGCTTTAGGTTTCGAATCCTCTTGGTACGTGATAATGTTAAGTTGACTAATCCAGTGATATGACTACTACAAATGTGTGACCCGGGTCACCGCTAGAGCCTCGTCCTCACGACATTTGATTTTCAAATTTAAAAGATTTAACAAGTGGTAGTGCCTCCTTTTAAGGACAAAAATTACCCTCAACCCTTCGAATGGTCATCTCCGGGTTGGTTTAAGACATCGAACGTAAAATGCTTTGTAATAGAATTAAATAGGTGATTATATTTTGCTCACCGGGATGCGGTGTAACAATGGGGCCAAGTATAAAGACGTACCGTTCCCAACATGAGTTCACCAATTCTTGGTCGCATAATAAGTTCGTATAAAGACGTACGATCTTAATAGTGTTAACCAAGCCTTGACTTATCAATCTCTACTTTTATAAAGACGTACAAGCTTCAAGAGAAATTTGATTAAAAAGGTTTTACACTTTAAAAATCAAGAACACTCACAAATATAAAGACGGATTTAGAAAATAATAAAAGCCCACCAAAGTGGTGGTTTTAAGGACGAATAGTTAAAGACATAAACACATCACTTGGATTAATACGTTAAACATTAACATGCACCAAACTTCATCTTCACCCTAGCAAAACAAATAGTCTAGCCACGAATGGCCATACTAACTAGCATAACGCTGAGTTTCGTAGGCTCCCCTATTGCGGAACAAGGAGGAAGAGCCATTCACTACTACTACACTTTAACTACGAAATAAGCTTTCTCTGGTGTGTTCTTAGGGTGTGTAAGGGATGCCTCAATGAAGAACTCAAGCCATCTATTTATAGGACTCAAAATGAGCAATGCACGACCGTACATTGGATTGCATGGGCGTGCAAACACCTCGGGAATCAAACAGGGTACAAAGGACAGTGTACCGGAGTCTGGGGAGGCCAGACTGGCTTTGCACGACCGTGTAAAGGGATGCACGGCCGTGCATCCCTCTGTCTGCTCCCTAGGCTTGTCTTTTAGCTGATGGTTGACTTGTGTTGACCTGGTTTGACTTCTTGGGGGTCAATACTCGGGTATGGTCCTCAAAAAGCTTGATTTCTTCATGTTTTAGGCTGGTTTTTGCTTTGTTTATCTTGGAGCACCGAATAACCTGCAATTGTGAAATATTAACGTTTTAGGTATCAATTGTGAGGTTATTAATCAATTAGTACCATAATATGGGGATTATTATGCATTCAAAACATGTATAATTTAAGACATATCAGTCTGCTAGACGAGGTATCTTGGCTTGGGAGCGGGCTACTCGGGTTGGTGCGCATACATTCGTCAGGTAACGTTATGAAAATTAAGGAGTTTAAAGATAATGCTATTTCGAGAAAGACTTCCGCTGTTTAATTAAATGAAAATTAAATGTTTTTAATGAGTTTACATAGTGGTGAAATCCAACTGTAGGGTGCCTGGTTTGGGGGCCTTACATTAAGGTAGCTAGGGATTAGATATAATATTGTTTTTGATTGACCTTGACAACGCGATCAGATTTACATGGTTCCAACACCTTAAACACGTCATAATAAAACTCCATAAAATATAGTATATGTTAGCCTAAAATGACATAAAACATTCATTTTCACCAAATCATCAAGTTTTCATTATTTTTGCCTCTAGACACATCCTAATTATGTCCACAAGGATGTTAGAATTTATTTGATCTTAAATATATGCTTAACAAGAAATATGAACTACCAAGTTCTTTGTTCAACCCATTTGACTCGTTAGAAAACTCAAGTCTACATTAATTATAAGATTTACTAATTTCTATTAGTTCCAACATCCCAAACACATCATATTATGTGTGTTTGAACTAATGGATCCATCTTTTATCAAATAAACTCATTAAAACTTCATTTTAGCATTTTAGACCCAAAATAACATGGAAAATATGATTTTCACTCAAATCATTATGTTTTCCTTCTCAAATCCAAACCTTTGTGCCTAAACACACTTAATTAATGATTCATAACCTATTCCAATTGCTAAACATGTTCAAATTAGTATATCATAAAATTTTCACTTTTAGGTTAAAAATTCATCTACAAGTCACGAACATACACACCCAAAGTTATGTTTATTTACATTATCCAAAACCCACATATTCAAAAAAGTTATATACATTGTTTATGATGTGTTAGCATCAATAAACACCAACTATATTACAATTTCTAAGATTTAGGTTTCTAGAGCTTAGTTCATCAACCCATTATTTTCATTTAAACATAGGATTAAAACTAATGACTTTTAATGATCTCTAACCACTAAATAGGATTATTCTATGTTAGTAATCATCAAAATAAATATAAATTTTGGAAATTTTGCATAAACTTACAAGATGGCTAATTTACCCCAAATCAAAGAGTTAGGGCTTGAAACACATACCAAAGATGCTTGTTAGAGCTCCTAATCATAAAGCAAGGATGATTAGATGAAATAGTATTGAATTTTATCTTCAATTTGGTGATTCAAACACCAATTTTTGTCAGATTCACGTTCATACTTATTATACTATATAAGATATGTCTAATCGAGTAAAATTCAACTACTGTGTTGACACCAAAAGACTAAGATACAACTAAGGATCCTCAACTAGAGGCCTTGTGTAACACCCTAGGTAAATCCACATCGGTCGTGGACATGAGAGATATTGGGTTCATAAGGAATACTAGACCTCAAATATCACCGACGCGTATTGAGCGTATTAGTTGTGGATGAGAGGAGAACTTCAAAGTTCAACGTGCTTGGGTGAGATCAATCCCAAGATGGGTGGCCTCTTGAAAAATTTTCATTTGAGCAAATAAAAACAAATCATTGAGCCCTTTGTGGGCAAAGCGGGCAATATTCATTGGCATGAGGGGTCAAATGTAAACAGCGAGGATGATGAGCCCACAGGGGTGTTTAAGGGGGACACCTTAGGCGAATCCGTTGGGCAAAATTCATCGAGGACGATTAGTCCTTAAGGGGTTGATTGTAACACTAGGCAAATCTCACATCGGCTATGGACATGAGAGATGCGAGGTTCATAAGGAATGTCAGACCTCAAATATAAACAGCGCGCTTGAGCGTTTTGGATGTGGATTAGAGGAGAACTCCACACTTAAACGTGTTTAGATAGGAGCAATCCCAAGATGGGTGACCTTATAGAAAGTTTTCACTTGAGCAACCAAAAACAAATCTATGAACTCATTCTGGACAAAGCGGAGAATATTGGTTGGTATGAGGGGTCGGATGTTACACCTTGTAAGCTCAACTTTAGAGCCGGTGTCAACATGAGTGGTGCATGGATTGCAATTGGGCATTTTGGCATGATTTAGTATATCACGAGCATACTTTATTTAATATAGGTAAAGACATGCTTTGTTACGAGTAAACAATACTAAAAAATAGTGATGAGGCCCTAAGTCAGTCATGACAAACTAAGAACTTAGAGAAGCAAGAATGTGACAGATTAGATCTTTAGTGGAACCTCTAGGGATAATATCATCCACACATCAAAAAACTCATCACTTTTATCATAGAATGGTCTAAGCGTACTTATCGAGCGTTAATTATGAAGTCTTTGTTTTGAATACAACATGGCTTGTCAATAAGAAGATTCTCATGTGAACTAAGTATCATGACCCGTCTAAAGATAACTCCGTGACGTAAATGTACATTTTAGAATGTTCTTATATAACTATGTTAAATATAACAACAATATCTATTATTAAAATAACAATTTAATTTCTTAAAATACTTTTAAACCATTTTGTATATTTCTTTTCAAAGTTCTAACTATGATATTCTGTTTTACAAATAAACCTGTTTTAAATAAAATATCTCCATATATATAGATTAAAATTTTCCTCTCCATACTTCCGTTATCACATTTAAGACCAAATCAAGTATGTGAAGATAATAAATCATGACCTTTTGAATATTATTTACTAAAAAGTTGAAAGATAAGGATACGCTGTAGTGAAAAAAAAGGCACCCAATATCTACTTTAGTCACCTTAATTCAATATTATTTTATTAATTTAAACTTGCCTCAAGGAAAAAGTGGTACAATTATTAGTTACGTGGCTAATTTGGCCACGATATATGATCAAAAGAAAGGCATAGACATGCCTAAATTCTGCACACAACCTTTGGTTGTGACATCATGAACATCCTCCAAGTTCCACAAACCATCCCACAAAACAAAATCCTCATTTATAGTGGATTCTACCACATGTTGAGAATTATTAAACATTATCGGACTCAACATGCTTTGTATATCCTCAGGAACCATGTCGTGGTTCCTCCAAACTACTTTGTTGTCGCTTTCCTCGAGCATTAACATGAACGTTTTCATGTCTTCCTCGTTCTTTTCTAGCTGAAGTAGCTTTTGTTGTTCTTGTTGAAACATTGTTCTCTTTAATAGACGCGCTTTTAGCTTTATCGAATCCTCAGAAGTTGCTTTTCCTTTATTCTTGAAATGGGTTCTCCAGTAGTTCTTGATCTCGTTATCTGTTCGTCCAGGTAAGCTTCTTGCGATTGTCGACCACCTACAAACATGTATAGCATATTTAACAAGACGCGCATACATCTCTTTGTTAGGTTTTAATGAAACAAAACCTCGAAAGGGCGAACCTGTTTCCCCATCTAGCATGTTGCTCGAAGATAATTTGTTCCTCATGAGGTGTAATCCTACCTCTCTTTAGGTCTGGCCTGAGGTAATTCACCCACCTCAACCTACAACTTTTTGCATTCCTTTTCAACCCTAATTACAGATATAAACTAATTAACTTGTATCGTAAAGATCAAACGAAACACCACTACTACACACAGATTAATATATATTATGAGGAGTCTGATTAGAAAGGTAATATAACCCGGGTTTTTTTAAACCAAGGTCATATTCCTTCTTAAGCGTGTGAAAATAATATTAAGAACATATACGTAAGTTATGCGAATTAACATGCATATTAAGTTTTTATATATCGAAATGATAAGATCGAGCGCGTACCAGCAAGTCTCGAGACAGAATTCCATCGCCCTTCGCCATGCAACTTGACATGTTCGATAAGCAATCGATCTTCTTCAGCAGTCCATGGGCCTTTCCTCCAAAACCCTAGTTGATATTCCATTTATATGGACCTTTTCTCTAAAACCCTAATGACTTTAGTGTTTTTCTACCTTGTGTCTCTAAATATCTTACATTCATGACATATTTATACCAGAAAAGAACCCCTTGCAATTCAGATCATCATCAAACTCATAAGGGTCTCCATCAAGACCATCCTGCCTTCCACATTCGCTTAATAAGCCTGAACTTACTAAAGTACCCACCTCAAAACTCCATATTTACCAGACTATCCTTCATCTCCAAGTTCATATCTATAGGGGTGTGTGATTTATGGCTCTTTAAAAGAAGTACACGCACGAGGGTATTTTAGGGAATGAAAATTGCTTACATGATCACATAATCTAGAAGTAATCCAATAAAGATAAAATTTAATGTTATAAAATTGAGACAAAAAAAAAGGTTTTCCAAAAAAGATGAAGAGTTATCAAAATTGATTGAAGCCAATGAGGTTTAGACGCATGTTTTGTTGCCTGCTTTTTAAGGTGATAAATCTTGGGTAATCAGTGTCATATCTAGTTTAATTAATTAAAACTATTCTAATTTTAAGTGATGGATTTGATTAAAATATTACTTTGTTGATTAATTAATTAATTTCATGGAACACGAACTGCACAGGTCACCAAGTGAACATACACGTCTTGGAACTTTAGTTTGATGATGGGTCCACAGTTATGATAGAAACTTTAATTTGCACACGGTTGATTTTGTTCGGTGCACCGAGAATTCTTGTGTAAAGACAATAATACTTATATTATTTTACCCGTTTTTTGAACTTTTGATCCAAGTGCACCAAATGTACCAAACCCTTTATCGATTCCCATCTCTTTCACAGCGTCGTTCGTTCTGGGTGCCGCTTGACTGAACACATTGCGAAAAATGGTACGTCGAAAGTGAAAAGTCCTAAAAATGAGTTTTGTATGTATTTTTTCAAACTGTTAAAGAAAACGAGTTTGAGTTATTCTTTTTGGTTCAATTATTGGAACAACTGAGTAAGTGTGAGGGCGATAGAAGAAGGCGATGCAAGAGATGACAAATTCATCATCGCGGTAGGTGAAGTTATGGAAACTGCTTTAAGATTCAAATCAGAATTGAAAGTGGGACATGTTACTCGTGTTAAATGTTTAGAAATGGTTCTTGAAACAACTTATCTCAGAATGGGTGACGTGTTACATTTACTTGATGAAAATACTAATAAACGATATTAATAAATGATCTAATATTTTGATTTCTTTTTTAGAAGCCGAGGTCAATATTCAAGAGGTGAGTAGGCCGTGTGGTCTTGTGGAAGCGAAAAATCTCTTTGGCCTGACGTTTTTTGTTTGGATTCATTAAGAGATAATGGGATTTGTTGCAGTCAGATATTATGGCGTTAATTTGTGCAAAAGTTTTTCATGATTCAGTGATTCCTAAAGTATGTAATGCTTCGTTCATAACTTTGATTCCTAAGGTATTTAGCCATATGTTAGTTACTGATTTTAGACCTATTAGTCTAATAAACTTGCAATATAAGATTATTGTTAAGGTATTGGCTAATCGTATATCGTGTGTGATTGATTTGGTTGTTGGCATTGAACAATCGGCTTTTATTAAAGGTCAGTCAAATTCTTGATGGCCTTTTATTTATGAATGAGGTAGTGGATTGGTACAAAAAGAGGAAAAATAAATTGATGCTCTTTAAATTAGATTTCAAAAGCTTATGATTCCTTATGTTGGGGAGTATCTTGAGTATATTATGGGTTTTGGTGGTAAATGGCTTGAGTGGATTCTGGCTTGTTTGGTTACGGCTCGTGCTTCGGTGTTAATGAATGGCAGCCCTACCATGGAGTTTCAGTTGGAGAGAGGTTTAAGTTAGGGTGACCCGCTATCTCTGTTCTTCTTTATTTGGGTTATGGAAGGTTTACATGTGGCGATTGAAAATTTAGTGGAAGCGGGTTGTAACACCCCAAAATCTAAAGAGAAATAAGGCTCGAGAAACAAGAACGACAATAGCCTAAAAGTCCAAGGTTAAAAATAAAAAAACTTTGAAAACCAGCCTATAACGGACCGTCATGGAAGGTAACAGTCCGTTACGCGTTGTGACGGACCGTCATGAGGGATAACAGTCTGTTACGGGTTGAGCAAGGACGAGACAGGGGAATGACACGTGTCCGGTAAAACATGATTGTGATCTGATGCGTGGAAACTCTATGACGGCCGTCATGATGGGTAACGGTCCGTTATTTGCCATGACAGACCATCATGAGGGATAACGGTCCGTTACGTGGTCCGCAAGTGCGTAGCCACCAAGAAAACGGTGACGGACCGTGATGTCGCCCAGACGGTCTATAAAAACTATGAATAAAAAACTAATCTAGACTCCTAATTAATAAATGGAAAACCTATGAACTAGACCGCACTGACAGGCAAGTGTACCTATCGAGTGTAGCACAGCTTAATGGTAAACCGGAATATCGAACCCTAGAGACACTATGATAACTATATTAGACTCTGACTCGGACTAAAGATGATGATTGGGGGGTTGACTACACTAAAGATTAACTAAGAATGCAGCAAAATAAGAATGAGTCAGGCTATCAAGATCAAGAACTAAGGAATAAATCAGATGATGGGAAGAATACTACCTAAGTCGGAATCCTACTTGCAAAGAATAACTTCTACCGGTTCTGGAAACTAAGTCTGGGTTTCTAAGGAAACAGCTCTAGACAACCTAGTAGATCCATAATCACTCTCAGGGTGTCACAAACTAAGGAACCTAAAGATGTAATAACTCACCAGATAGTGGATTACCTTTCGGTCTCTCCAACAATGATAAAGTACCCGAATAGACAGATCACCTTTCAGTCTCACTGTCCACCATACATCCGAAGAATGCACGGGGTAATCTCTAAATAAGAACTATGACTCAGAATAGCAACAATCACTAGACACCTAATACCAACTTCCTCTCAGACAACTGACACTCGGATTCCTAATGACGAAGACTAAATGACTATCTCTCACTTCTCGGGTATTGAGACAGGATACACACTCAGTTCTAAAGAATGCTCAATCACAACTCCTATGGAATACTATCTCTAGCAAACCACACAAACAATCACAAACCCTAAAGTCTATGACCTATTTACGCTAATCAAACTGGAAGACATCCACAATCAATGTACGGAATCAATAATCAAACACCAAACAGATCTAAGCATGCATATACATCACAATCATTAAATCAAGATCTTTTACAAAATCATTAACTATCAAACAGAATCCAAAACCAATAAAAATCATAACTTTATGCAGTAATCATCATAAACCTAGGCAGTATCACTGATCTAGCCAAGAATCATACTCAAAACATCCATAACAGAAGTAAAAGACAGAAACATGGTATCAAACATAGCAATCAAAGATAAAAATCAAATCTTGACAATCGAATACGCTATTACTAACGAACCCGGATTCGAAAGCTCCAATCTTGCACTTCAATGGCCTTCTCTAGCCCCTTGGCTCTTCTCCAAACGGCTCAAACTCGAACTTCTGGTATTATGGCATTACAATTCTATTAAAATTCAAATTTAGGGTTTTTCGTGATTTTCCTGTCTCTCGCGTACTGCGAGAACATGGGTTGGGTTCCTCGCGTACCGCGAGGAACAAAATAGCCGGGCGCCTCTTCCAAATTCCTTCGTGTACCACGAGACATCTCTCTAACTCTCTTGCGTACCGCTAGAACTCAAAATTGCAACTTTTTTCTCTTTTAATCTTCCGACTTCATTCTTTTGCTCGATTTCTTCACGTATTCACTTGTATCCATCATGAGCACCTGTAAACAAGATAACGACTCAATAGTATACAAAAAAGACTCAAAACGAACACAAAACTAATAAAAAACGCCCAAAACAATAAGAATAAAGATGTGTGCTTCGCACTACATCAAACATTCCCACACTTAACCTTTTGTCGTCCTCTAAAAAGTCTGCAATGGAATCAGAACTGAGATCTAACTTAACAAACTCAATTACCAATTAGCAAAATATACTCACGCGTTAAAAAGCAAGAATCAGTATTTCTGTCCGATTAAACCCAAGCACCAACTTTCTAGCCCCCATAATGTGTTCTAATTCCAATTTATACAGATATCAATCAACATACGTGACTCACACTTAACAGTTACAGCTCCACCTAATCCCGTCTCATGGTCATGTTTAGGCACGGATCAAACCATATAGATTTACCCTACCACGTTAAACTAAAATTTACAGGTTTTAGAAATCAGATGAAATCATGAATGAATGGAATGATAATGAGCATTAATAAGCAAATTAACTTCATCTAGAGGCGTTTCAACCAAGTCACTATCCCGGAAGGTAACACATACACTAAGTCAAATCAATAAAGCACATAAGAATCACTTAGGGGTGTTTTCTCCAAGTGGCCATCCCAGAGGGTAACACATAAGCAAAACTCAGATTCTAACAAATAAGCTCATGAATTATGGAAATTATGGATGTGGGCGCCACCAAACTCGGATTTATTCTCATAAAAAGAGAATGGTGTGCCAAAATTTTCAAAAACCTCTAAATTTTAACTTAACGTTGTACCTATCACCCTATGTTGACAGTTTCAGTATTACCAACACCCTAAGATGAGTACCCACACAATTTCATGATTTTATTACATTGATTAATCTTAAGTAACACTCACATGCTATTTAACCTATTCAAATTGGCTGGGTCTACCAAAACATCACTAATTAGACGCGTTTTCTATTATTTAAATCATTTAAACTCACAAGTAGATCCAGTTGTACTATCATTTTCCAAGTATAAGCAGTTATTTCCAAGGACATTTTTCAAAATTTTTAATTTTTTTTTTATTTTTGAATTTTTTAGACAAGACAAACTAGACTCAACTAGACACTCACATCCCCACACTTGAAAGACACATTGTCCTCAATGTGAAGCAAAACACAACTAAAAATAAAAATGCAAAAAAAAACAGGAATCGACTTAGCTGGTAACATATATATATATATATATATATATATATATATATATATATATATATATATATATATATATTGAAGAAAATCCAACTTCGTTCATCCTTGTGTACACCGTATAGCATTTCGGTCGCGGTTGCACATACTGTCGGGTTGCCTTTACAAACTTATATAAGTGATGATCGACCCCGCCCGAATGGAGATTGAGTATGGGCGAAATGATAAAACCTGCAAAATAAACCTCACAACAAACCCGCAACATTAAACTGACTCAAATCAAAAATAAAGACTCAATTGACTCACTAAAAACTTAAAGACTCAAGATAGATAGATAGATAGATAGATATACAGAGAAATGTACTCGATGTGTGGCAAACACATAGACATGAATGTCACAGCAAAGTAGGTCATCAGTCACGAAACGGTTTCAAAGTTCCCATGGTAATGGTGGTCGGATGGTATGAATGAAGATAATATGATAATGGAATGTGAATGATATGGTATAATGGAAGGTTTGATGGATGATATGTGATGATGGTAGTAATGATGGATAGAGATGGATGATGGTGGTAATGATGGAGGTGGTGAACGGGAAAGAAACCATGGGAAAATAAGGAAGTAAGGTGAAACCAGCAAGGCACCGCGTACCGCGAGAGACCAGGCAGCACTCCTCGCGTACCGCGAGAAGGCAGAAATTAAGCCGGCTAAATCCGAGACCTCTCGCGTACCGTGAAAGACCCTAGAAATTACCTTGCGTACCGCGAGAACCCTCTGGTGACAGAAAGTTTTGAGGGTTTTTATACTTAGAAAATTTTTGACCCCTCAAACTTTTTTTCATCCAAATTCCATAAAAACCTATTCCAAGCATAAAAACATATGTAAAAATACCTGGAACTTCATTCCTGATGATTTTCCTCACCAAATCGAGCGCGAATCCCTGCAAAACACGACACAAACAAAACACACATACCGAAAAACACATAAAATGACACGGACTCAAACCAAGTAGTGCATACAAACTCTACATCTTGAGCACTTGCCAAAGACTCAAACAAACCTATCAGGAGGCTTCTCCTTGATTCTAACTGGTACCGCCTTCAACCTACGCGGTCTACCAGTCCTCCAAATCCATAACAAACAACTACTCCTACCAAACACTCTAGTATGTCTATCACTTCAATCCTTCCACCATAACTTAAACCTACCAGGTCCAAAAACAACCTGGTTCAAATACCTCAACAGTTTATCCCACACTTGGGGTTTGCATTCTCCCTAAATCAGATGACTCTATCAGCGCACGGGTTCTCTTCCGGGGTGGCCTAGATCTATGGGCACTAGCACTAGGGGTTGGTTCGGTGGTACTACCCTTAGAATGAACAATGGTGATGGGTAAGAGTTCAGGAATATGATTTGCTATGGTTATGGCCCTTATGCTCACCCCCGGATATTCAGGATCCTCGATACTCTTCTCAATCATCCCCACACTTGGGGATTTTCCTATGATCTCATCAAATTCTGCCATCATCTCCAGCAGATCATCAGGCACCTCATCGCCGTATTCATCAGGCTCATCTAACATCTTCTCCAACTCCAACGCCCAATCAGATATCTCTCCTAAGTTAGGGGCGGGTTCACCTACTTCTTCCTCCATATCAGAGTCCCGATGGTAGTCCATGAAGGCATCAAGCATGCACGCGGAGTGGCTATGCTTGCTAACATCCTTCACGGACTTCATAGCATCAAATGTGATCGACTCATCCCCCACATGAAGTGTGAGCTTTCATTCAAAGACATCGATCATTGCCTTGGCGGTACGTAGGAACGGGCGTCCTAGGATGAGTGGGACTTTGTCGTCCACCTCCATATCCAGAATAACAAAATCCATGGGGAAGACAAATTTACCTACTTTCACTAACAGATTCTCCACAATTCCCCGCGGATACTTGACTGAGCGGTCAGCCAAGGAAATGCTCATGCGCGTAGGATGCGGTTCACCTAGGTCTAGCTGTTTATAGATAGAATAAGGCATCAGATTGACACTAGCACCCAGATCAGCCAATGCGTGGTTTAGGAGAAAATTGCCAAGCAAACACGAGATCGTGAAATGACCCGAATCCACCATTTTCTCTGGCAGTTTGTTCTAAACCATCGCAGAACATTGTTCACTAAGTGAGATTTCAGAGATCCCCTCTTGCTTCTTCTTGTTGGAAAGAAGATCTTTGAGGAACTTGCCATACTTTCGCATATGCTGGAGGACCTCTATAAATGGGAGATTAACCTTGAGTTGTTTAAATATATCAAGAAAGTGACTGTATTCCCTAGCATGTTTATGTGGCAGCAAGCGCTGGATAGGGAACACGACTCAAGTCAATCTCGGGGGTCTTAATCTCACCCCCTTATTCTGCTCCTCTGCCCTCTCGGTAGGCTCCTCCATCTCAATCTTCTCATCCACCGGCTCTTCTTCTTCTACTATCGGTGGGCTCTCCTTCTCCTCTGCCCTTCTACTCCTAGTCGACACATCATTCAACTCGGTGTAAGGCCCCAAACCAGGCACCCTACAGTTGGTTCTCATAATTGGTTGTACTCTTTAAAAATATCTAACTTTCATTTACATAAACAACAGAAGACTTTTTTGAAATAGGATCAATTAAACTCGTTAATTTTCATAACGTTACCTGGCGAATGCATGCGCACCAACCCGAGTAGCCCCGCTCCCAAGCCAAGATACCTCGTCTAGCAGACTCACCTGTAAAACAATCTAACGTACATACAACTGAGTGAGTTCTAATAGTTTAAACTAACAAAAGCCAACTCGTCTCATTTAATATTTATTTTCACTCAAGACCCTCTGGTGCTTATAAAAATAGTTTTACAAAATATCACCATATAGATAAACTGTTATCTTACCATCTCCCAAAGGATACACCATCCCAGACTCACCCCGCCAATTATACTCAGTAAGTCTCTCCGACGTGGATCGAGCTTACTACTCTGATAACACACAATTTACCATATATATATCAACCGTCCACCGGTTAACTAAACCAACATCTAGACACCGACTTACCAGTCCCAACCAGGACTCTCATAAACCAACTGACTCAACAGTTGTATAGAATATACTCATCCCGACACAAAGGTCAATCTAACTCGACACACCACATTGATTCCATCTATTTATCACATCAATATCATCTCGTACACAATTAATTTGACTCATTACTTGCATGCAATTTAACACACACACACACACACACATATATATATATATATATGCACACAAACACATACCTTATCACTGCACCCTCGTCAGGGTTATCCCTGTCGGGATACTCGTCATAAGCTCAGCTATACCCTTGTTACAGGGCCCCGCCACTAAACATAGTGACACGCTCGTCATCTACGATGACTACCCGGCCACCCACACGATGACTATATCATCTACCATACGGTGACCAACACATCACCCATACGATGATGACCCCGAAAGACTATGTCCTCCACACCACTGTTGACCCTGCACACGGACAACAATACAAGCACACAAAGCAACACATATATACACATGATACTACCTGGACATGTACTACGACTTACTACCCTTTCACGGATCACTTACGTGTGTAAGCCCTCACATACTTTAGACGTATCCTTTTTAACGTCTAGACATATTACCCAACTCTTTCCGAATAATTAATTACACGACACCCAAACACCATACGGAGTTCTAACCCGTATAAACTATGAACACCCCATAGACCCATGCTAACACGATACCCGCCGTGTCACGAGGAAAATGACACAATACACTCAACATCAAACACATGACGCTTAACAGCATACTAGCATTTACTTGACTCGTTAATGAACCACGTACGGGTTCCCCTGCTAACTCTCCTTATATAACCATCACAGGTTTAACTAAATTCCTGACTCATCCTGACTAACTCATAAGATGACACACACAGATCCCACAACTCTTGTTCACCCATCCTAGGGATCCCATAACGACCCTTTGCTCATTATTACATAATGGTCTCATAAAACACTTCAAGTTTAAATCATAACTTGTAATACGTTCATATAATAAAACATGTGAGTATGTACGATATCCCTAAAACAGTAAAACGTTTAAAAGAGGGGATTAGAAACTCACAAATTACGAAGGTCTAAGTCTTGCTAGGCAACCGTCCTCTCGTTCGAATCCCGAACGTGTCAATGTATGATCACATGATCAGACATGATCTAAAGATACGTTGACAACGTATAATGTTAATTAAACTCCCAAGTCCGATCTCTCCTGCTCGTCTCTTCATCCTTGCCAAAACCGTAGTTCACACGTTCACCTGAACCGGATCGTCCTGGGTTCGCTTATAATTCGAATACCCAAACCGAGTTACGTGCATGCATGCATGTAACCATGCAACCCCAACCACACGAGCATACACGTACTCAAACCGGGTTCCATACGCGCACGCACGCCATGCAATGATTATAACCCTAACCGGCGTTTCTTCGGTTTCCTTTCTTCACTGTGCACCACCAACACCTCATCACCATCCTCCATGTCGAGTAAAACCCTAGCCGAGCACCATTACATCCGTCATCCCCGCTCGCCTTCGTGGTGCACCACCACCACTGCCATCCCACAACCGCTGAGAACCACCTGTGCCACCATAGCAGCCTTCCCGACTGCCGTTTGCGTTACACAACCACCCGAAACCGCCACGTCGGCTTCTCCATGGTCCGCCGTATCCCTCTGCCTCCTCCGATTCTGACGGTCACCACAGCCCTGTCGTACTCATCCCCGAGCCATCCTCATGTGCCATCTGTTATCACCACCACAGCTACCACCCTCTCCCCATCTCCTCCGTCGCTAATCGTGACCACAACCCAAACCCTAATCGGTTCTTAATGCAAAAACCAAAACAGTAATGCAAAAGAATGGAGTACGAGAGTTACCTTACGCGTAGTGGAGTTCCCTTAGCTTGACGCCGTCGTATGACCACCGCGAACCACCATCGTCGTCCTCCTTTCTCTCGCCCCCTTCTGTCGTCGAAAGAGTTCTATCCGAATGGCCTAGGTTTGCGCTTTAAGGTGGGTTAAATACCACCTACAAGTTCCGTTCGGGTCCCTCTTAATACCTTTAACGTGTTTCTTAACCGAACTTTTAAATAACGGCCAACTGGGTCCTCTCACTTTGATAAACTGATCTCTACGTGAAACCTTTATAGTCAAAGTTTGTTTAAAAGAGGCTTTGTTCCCTCACTAACCCGATCCATTTGTTAAATAAGTTTTCGGGATGTTACACTCGGGCTCCTCTAACATCCTAGCATCGATCTCAGCAAACCGAGCTCTCCAATCAACCTTCTTCACCTCTTCAACCGACGGGATGCCATAGTCAGCGTCGTGGGAGGCTTCCTCTTCTATTCTCCCCTCCTCTCTACTACTAATGATCGACACGGCCATCACTGAAGCATTGGGGCCCGAAGATGGACCTCTGTGTCTGTCCCTCAAGCTCTTCGCGATGTCTCCTACCGTGCGCTGCAAATCCTGAAATGTCGACTGCTGATTCTTCAATAAAGTGTCGTGGGCATCCGGTCTTTGCTTAGAGTCCCTGTCCTGCTAGGCTAAATAGGCAAGCATCTGTGTATGATTCTCTATCATCTCCTTTATCTTTCTCGTGTTGACACTGCTTCCCGAGCTCGCTCCAGCTTCTCCTTCTCCATACTGATTCTGGCGACGATTAAACCCAGGCGGGTTGTTTCCAGATCTCCATCCTGAGCCATAAGAATTGTAGTTGTTATACCCTCGGTTCTGGTTCTGGTTGCCAGCAAAACTCACCTGCTCTTGATGATTGACAGGGCAATCTGTGGTGTCGTGGCCTCCTCTGCACACCTCACACCTTTGAGCACTAAGCTTCAGCTCCTTGATCTCGTTTGCTATAGCTGCAAGTGCAGCAGCCACGCTAGTATTAGGAGTGACCTGATGCATACCTCTAGGAGAGAGGGGTAATGGTGTTTGGAATAGAAATACTAAAGCTATTAAGAATCTTAATGATAAAGGTGTGATTCCTTTATCTTCTTTGAGGAAGAAGGCGGGTAACATGGATAATTCGTTTTTTTTGTCATGATGTTTGGATAAGGAATGTGTCTTTATCTTCTGTATTTCCTAGATTATTTAATTCGGATCTTGAGAAATATTGCTACATGAAAGATTTGAGATTTAATGAGGGTTGGAACTGGAGGTGGCGTTGGACCCCTAGGGGTGGTGCCGAAGATGCCCAATTAGTTTAGCCTCAGGCTGAGTTACTTGGTTTTTCTTGGTCCAACGGGATGGATTGTTGGGTTTAGGAATTGGATTTGCAACATGGTTTGAATATTAAGGACGTTAGGAAGTATCTTAACCGCTATTTTCTTCTGGATGTTAACCAAACTACAAGATGGAATAGGTATATTCCTAGAAAAGTTAATATTGGTGTGACGTTTGCTTTTGGATTAAATCTAAGAAATAAAGGTATGGATAACCTAACTATTTTGTGTCCTCTTTGTACTAACATGGTGGAGACGGTCAATCATATTTTTGACGAGTGTCCCATTGTGGTTAGGACATGAAATGCGTTATTGAGATGGTTAGAAATCGACTGCCATGTTTCAAAAAAGTTGAAGCATATCTGTGAGTGGATAGATTCGACTACTTTGTCTAAAGTGAAGAAAGGTATGCTAGAAGCTATCATTATGACAGGATGGTGGGTGTTACGGCGTTTCTGAAATGACTATTTTTTATGATAGCGATTTGAAGGAGTCCATTTTTATACAATTCACAATTGTTCATTTTTCTTTTTTTGTGGTATATATATTAATTGAAGTCGCAATGTGATCATTAGTTGGATCGAGTGACTTAAAAATCCACTAATGATCATATACAGTTTTTTTTCTTCGGTCCGTCGACTTTCTAGTCGGGATTCCTTTATATAAGCGCTGCCTTAAAAAAAATCGCATACTTTATTAAATTTCTCAAAAGTTTCAATAGTTCAATTTCCAACTTTTCGAAGCTAATAAATATTCATTTTGTTATGAATGAGTCATAATGTGGTGACTCTCCACATCCATAACCTTCATCTACTCATTAACTTGTATTAATGTTTAGGTCCCTATAAATAGAGACCTCATGTAAATGATATGTGATACTCAATGATAAGAGTTCCCTCACTCTCGGTTCTATCTTTCTTCACAATATATTTCTATGGTCTTATTCTTATCTTTATATAGTTCGTACAAGATTGCTAATAGGTCGTTGTTATACAATACGTTATCAGCACGAATTCTCTTGTTGCTCTCTGTTTTTCGTTTCACTTTGAATCCACCGTCACCGCCTCGACAGAGATTTGAGGTTACTACTTCTTTCCTGATTGACAGCCGTTGGTCCAAACCAATGTGACCATTTGAACGCTGCACCCGTCATTGTTTGCTACCGATCTAACCACTCCGCAATTTTGGATCTGATCTCCAATCGCAAACAGGTAACATTGATCTTATAAATGTGTTTATAGTAGTAATGTGGGGATTTAATTACTATGTTTTTTTCCGACAACCATATCCTCACTCTATTGAAAACAGTAACCCACGAAAGCTGCATAACATATGTTTTGATTTTATGTTAGAAAATGGATGATTTTACTGTTGTGGTTGAAACAACCGATGACACGGAAAGATTTCTAGATGTTATTATGGTAATATTATTAAAACACACAAATCGGTGATCCGATAAATATAAATCTACCCCATAAGATGTTGTCGAATCCCATTGCTACACGGTTTTGAATAACAAGAATTGGAATTTTGATAATTTTATAATTTGTGCAATTTTATTAGTCATGGTTTAATTATTATGAAGTGATCATTGATGTTAACTGATATTTATGGTGACCGTTTTCTTTCATTGGTTCTCTATGTAACAAATTAGTAAAACTGGTTTTTAATTCTAAACTTAATTTATTTTTTAAAGATGTATTTTTATTTAGGGAACCTATTTTAATAGGCTATACTAAATCAGGTAATTGAATCTAGATTTTAATAGATGTAATCTCACTCACATGGCTTTTCTATGTTGCTTGGTTTTATTATCTAATTGATAGTTTGATGAAAATATTATATCTTTAAGTGATGTTTCTTCTGGTCTGATGTTTAAATATCAAGGTATGTGATTATTCATTATAATTCTTTGATTATTATATCATACTATGAGTGTATTTCATTATTTTGATTATTTCTAACATTCATGTTTTATCATACTCATTCATATTAATTTATTAGTTATTTAAAGGCATTTTATTAACAACTAATATCAATGTTTCATATTCATATAATTAAATCCCATATTATTATATTAATTAAGCAATTAATCTTGAAATAGTGGTCACGTATGTTGGATACTTATTATTCAAATTTAAACCTCGTTTTATGACATTAGCATTAAAAGAGGATTATTAAGATTATTTAATATTTAAATCATAGTTGTTATAATACTTATTACATAATATGCATGAAAGATGTGATAATTTGATTTGTCATTGTCTATGAATAAACTGTCATTTTATATGATTAGATATTGCATTGAACAGTTGTAATATAAAAAGATAATAGTTATTTGAATTTATATAGTTGATTCAATTTACATGTTTTACTATGTTGAACTCTTTAGCTAATTGAGTAGATTTTGAAACTAAGATAAAATATAATAAATGTAATCATGAATTAGCTTGTATGTTATGCGTTCATGAATGTTGTTTCGTTGTTGAATTGTAATTTTATATCTTAAAAAAATCTAGAATTCGAATAAGGTGTCGTGGGTTAACATGATTTGAGATTTACATTCTTTATATATGTAAATGATATGGACATATCTTTTAAGTTTGAGTTGGTTTAGCTTAACATTGATATATATAGTAAGGACAAGCCAAATGCTGCTTTTGAATAATCGCTTAACTAGACCATAATAAACTTACATAAAGTGGTAAAATTTTAGAAAGATAAATGAGCGTAACTCGATATATAGTTATTTCTCGATTTATATTATGTGAAGATAAAGTCATTTATAAGAAAAGTTGAATAAAACAATTTTCATTTGTCACACCGTATATATGCTCATGAAGTAGCATTATTATTGAAAAAGTATAAAATGTTTGAAACAACCAACATGGAAGTTGTGTGGTTCTAATCAATTCCCTGAAGTGAATATGATTGTATAATGATCATTGTAAAGTGTCGTGATCATAATTGAGGTAATTGTAGTGGCGATCGTGATGAGATCAACCATGTTAATAATGAAATTAACAGCAAGAAGTGATATACTACGGGGTGATTAAAAGAAAAAAAATTTATGGAAAAAGTGCTTTAACATGAGTGATTGAAATATTAATACACTCTTCTCTTGTATTTTCTATGGTGTGTTAAACAAGCATAAATACAACTAAAGCATATATGATCATAAACCAGAAGTATTTGGATCGTGATTATTTAATAAATTGGCATGACCGCTTATACCATCCCAAGTCAATGATGATGTGAAATATATTGAAGAACCAAGGGATTCTTCAAATTGATAATTATACATGTATTGTTTGCTCTCAAGGGATTTCAATTATTATCAATTAAAGTAAGGTTTGAATCCCAAAATATTCTGGAAAATGATAAAAGATATATATCATAATGAGTATACCATTTACTGTTTTAAATCGATGCATCGTCTAAATGGTTATCAAATTCGCAACTTGAAGTTTGCGTGATATGTGGCTTAGCTAATGAGATAGCAAGCACATTACTATAAATATATATGTTGGTAATAAATGTGAACTTAATTCCCAAAGTTATTAATGGTTATTGGGATAAGTGTTCAAGTTTTTATAACTTATGTTCATACACGAATTGCTTTTGTTGAAGACGATCAGTAGACGTCTTTGATTGATTGCAAAGTTAATAATCATGAGAGCAAAAGTCCATTTTTATATTTGGTTAAATGTGATTTTGCATGTAGTGACATTAATTCACATCAAACCAACGAGTTTTAATATTTCCTCCCCATTACAGTTGGTTTTTAGTCAGGAACCAAATATTTCCCATCTAAGATTTTTGGTTGTGCGGTATATATATTGAAATTGATCCACCACAATGCATAAAGATGGGACCTCAAAGGAGGTTGAGAATATATGTTGGGTATGAATAGAGCCACTGATGAATGATTTATTTATGGCTCAATATATTGGTTTTCACTTAATGAATTAACATCCCAACATTAGGGGGAGATTAAAAGCAGCCGGAAAAGAATGAGTTAAAATGAATTATCATTGATCCTCAAAGCAAACAATGCAAACCAGAAGTTCGAAAGATAAATCATTTACCAAGATTAAAGAATGAGAGTTACCAGACACATTCACTGACCTTAAAAAGAGTGACTAAGTCACATATACCGGCTGCTAATGCTCCAATTAATTTTAGTGTCCAAGAAGGACAATCACATATTGATAATGAGTCTATGGCACGTCTACAGCGTGATAGACTAGTCGATTCCAAGAATAAAAATCCTCGGAAAAGGAGCAAGTAATTAAGATGGTCAAGTCGAGGTACATTAGAATGGTCTCCTGAAGAGACGCTAGACATGATGGTTCCAGAAGAACCTCAGGTACCTTAAAGTAAAGAGATCTCGTTAAATTATGTCATGTCTAGAAATGTATGGAATCAAAACAAAATCGACGTCGTTATACTTTTGAATATAATGTAGCGCTTGAAATGATGAGGATCAATAATTAAGATCTGCCTATGAATGAAAAATAGAAATGATTGGCCAAAATGAGTAGACGCAAATGAGGCAGAATTGTATTCTCTCACAAAATAGAAATGGTTTGGACTAGCAGTCCAGATACATGAAGTTGTAAATATGTTAGATATAAGTGTAATGAAAAAAAGATAGAAGGCAAAATTGGTGGCATAAGGATTTTCGCAAAGACGTATAATTAATTATAAGGAGACACATTCTCTAGTGGTGGATGCAATGACTTCCAACATCTCATTAGTCTGGTAATACAAAGAGAGAATTGATATGCATCTTAAAATGTTGTGAGACACATGATATCAAAATTTACAAGAAAATCCCTAAAGGATTTATACTACTAAAATCATGTAGAGTAAGTTCTTGAGAACATTATGATTGTTGTATATAGATTCGGATCCGTATACATTATGTTTGTTGTATACGTTATTGAATTGATTGGAACTCCTTAGGAGTTTTCTAAAGCGATTGAATGTTTAAAAGTTATTTGAAACATCTTAAAGATGTAACCCTTGTGCACCAATAAACATGCAAGAAATAAATTCAACATGGTGATTATAATATGCCAATGATGGTACAATATACATTGGAATTGAATCCATTGTTATTGATTTGTAATTATTTTACTATAAGATAAAGTTTATGTATTAAAATTTCTAAAGAATGAATGCACATGCATAGTTGGTGAAGATATGAAAGAAGTCTTTGATTGATTATAAATGCCTGAAGCATTTATATAAAATCTTAAGAAATGTATCATATAAAGTTAACAGTTTATATATATGAATTAAAATAGTCAAGTCGAGTGTGGTATAATCGAATTTAGTGATTATCTCGGTTAAGATAGATACAAATATGATGTAGTTAGTCCATATGTTTTATTAAAAGAACAATATGAGGTTTACAAGTATTACACTATATGTTGATGGTATCACTCTATCTCTTGAAAAGATAGAACATTTGTATAATGATAATTTTATCCATCAATCAAGTTATATCCAGAAGATGTTGAAACATTTAAAAATGGACAAAACTTATCATATAAGTATGTTAAAAGTTGTCTAATCATTGTCTCTTATCATCTCTTCTAAAACATAAGAGAATTTGTTGGTCCAGAAGTATCATAGTTAAATGCAATTGAGCATCAATGTTTTCTTATTAGTCACGATTAGATATATCATTTATATCGTACTCATTGATGAGATAATGCAATATGGTAAAACGTTTAAGGTACAAAGGTATGGGTTTATATTTACTAACCCATCGAAACAAGTTTAGTTAGTTTTGCAGATGCAGGTAATGTAACACAACACAGTCATGAATCTTGTGGTATTCATTTATGAGAGGAGGCAGCAACGGTTTTACATGAAGATCATACAACATTGCTTAGCATAAAAGGATGGCATATGAAGGGATCAAGCGGTAACTATCAACTACAGAAGCTTTGAGCAAATTTCACAGAAGTCAACACGTATCACTTAAAGGATATATAAATGAGGGGGAGTATTATACACGTTGCACTCTTTTTCCCTTCACTAAGTTTTGTCCCATTGGGTTTTCTTAGTAAGGTTTTTAATGAGGCAACATAACTGATCGAGTAGCATAAGTTTATCTTACGGTCTTGAAGTACCGATTTAATATCATCCTGAAGTATGTTGTTAATTGTGTATAATGTGCGCTGCACTCTTTTTCCCTTAGCTATGGTTTATCCCACTGGGTTTTCCTAGCAAAGTTTTTAATGAGGCAGCACCACCAAGCGTATTTGAAGTAAAAGAAAATTATATTGTTTTATTTCATTATGTGGCTAGTCAAGGGGGAGTGTTATGAATGAGTCATAATGTGGTGACTTTCCACATCCATAACATTCATCTACTCATTAACTTGTATTAATGTTTAGGTCCCTATAAATAGAGACCTCATGTAAATGATATGTGATACTCAATGAAAAGAGTTCCCTCACTCTCGGTTCTATCTTTCTTCACAATATATTTCTATGGTCTTATTCTTATCTTTATATAGTTCGTACAACATTGCTAACAGGTCGTTGTTATACAACACATTTGTGTTAACCATCTTGATATCTCATATTCTTGTCTGATTACTTCTAAAACAACACTTTTCAGTGTTCACGCTGATTACTTATCACAAACAAAGAATGAAAGAAATATGACTTGGTCGTTAAACGCCAACGAACGGATAGAACAAGACAAGCACTATATGAAAGCATATGTATATTTTCAAAAAAAAAGCCATATATTTTGTTTAATAAATACGTAACATAAACGTAAAATGATTCAAACCACGGGTCTTCAAGGTTGTGTATTCACCTGTTGGTTAGTGTAGTTTCGCTTTCATTCAGATTGTAGTTCCGTTTCTAGTTATTAGGCGAGATTGCTAGTAAGATTGTTTTCATTAGTTTCGCTTAGTTCAGTTCTTATTTCATTAGTTTCGCTTGTTGCTGCGAGTTAGTTTTAATCTTCTATTTATATCTCAGTTTGCAATTTATTTCAGTTTGAATGGAAATCACGGTTTTGTTTTCACCCGACGAGTTGCTCGCCCAGGAAAACGCGTCTTGATAGAGAAGGTATCCACCCCTTATAAGAAAGGCTTTGTTCTCTCCCTCAACCGATGTGCGATATTATTCTCATTCAAACTGAAATGAATTACAAACTTAGATATAAATAGAAGATTGAAACTAACTCGTAGCAACAAGCGAAACTAATGAAATAAGAACTGAACTAAGCGAAACTAATGAAAACAATCTTACAAATAATCTCGCCTAATAATTAGAAACGAAACTACACTAACCAACAAAAACCAAATTAAGTCATAAAAAATTTAAAAAGTGTATATATATATATATATATATACATAGGGGAGGGTTATTCTACAAAGTCTAAAAACTGTAAAAATTCTTTTAAAAACCCCACCACCACCCCCCCAAAAGCCTAAAACCCCCACAACCCCCCCCCCAAAAAAAAACCTAGCCCCCACCCCACCCTACCCCGAAAAACATAAAACCCCCCACCCCCAAAAACCTAAATCATAACAAAAAAACCCTAAAAAGCCGAAAAAGTCGTCTAAAAACACCACCACCCCCCAAAAGCCTAAACCTTCAACCCAACCCCCAACCCACCCCCCCCCCACCCCCCAGCCTAAATACTAAAAGATAACCCCTAAGGCTAAATCCTAAGGCAAAAACTAAACCCTACAAGCTAAAATAGTAGAGTTCGACGAGACGGTTCCAACGCCGCCGAAATGAGTAAAATCGGAGTTCGTATGAGCCGATTATTAGCGTTTTAAACGACTTTTTACACTTTTTAGCGAAACCTCACACTATATATATATATATATATATATAAAGGTTTTTTTGGTGCAAAGCATACGAAGTGATTCTAGACCATTGATCTTATAATTCAAGGGTTAAGATCAAAAGCATGCATAGTCAGCTTGTTTTTAAGCGTGAAAAGAGTCTGAAAGGGTAAAATGGGTATAACATACTTTTGTTGACTTTTTTCAAGTTTCCCCATTTTTTTATAACACGTATAACTTTTTTATACGACATTATTTTTTTAAAGAGATTACACCATAAAATCGAGCATTTTATTCTCTTTAATTTGAGTACACTTTTGCTATACTTTTTTTTTAAATCTACTTTTTTTTAAATGTTGATGTGCTGAGAGTAATTACGTGATTATGTGATTAATTTATGAAAATGTGTTATTATACAACATGCGTGATTATACAAATGTTTTGATATGTTGAGAGTGATTACGTGATTATACAAATGTTGATGCGTTACTATTACGCGGACGCATTTATCCCTCGCCCACTGAACACGTGTCGCATGCTGGTGCCTTCGTATGCTAAAATCACTTTGTACAATAACTATCCCCTATATATATATGGGAAGGTTCCACTAATAAGTGTTTTTTTGCTAAGAAATGGGTCAAACGAACTCCGATTGAGCTCATTTCAGCGGCGTTGGAACCATCTTATCAAACCCTAACCCGCCCCCAAAAACTAAACCCCTCACCACCCTCCACCCCTAAAAAAAACCTAAATGAGGAGGTTTTTGGGTGGGGGTGGGTGGGGGGTTTAGGTTTTTTTGGGGGTGGGTTAGGTTTTTGTGGTGTACTACACATATGCAGTACCTTTAATTAGGAGTTTTTTTGTTTTCTCATGAAAATAAGTTTTCTCATGAACTCAACCATATATATATATATATATAGGAGACGGATCAAAAGAAAACCACAAAGTTAGGCGAAAACCGAGAAAAACACTAAAAGCCAATAAAATAATTTATAGATTTTTTTATTTTTTTAATTTATTTCTAAGTGTATTAATATAATATTACACAATTTACCAAAAAATCATTTTACTTATTGTGTTTTACGTATACGTAACCGCAATTTTTTTGTTTTATGTTTACGTATACGTAACACTATGTGTTACGTATACGTAAGCCAATACTTAAATGATTTTTTTAGTAAAAATGTGTAATATTACATTGATACTCTTATAAATAAATAAAAATAAAATAAAAAATAAATATTATTAAATAATTGATTAAAATTGGTTTTTTATTGGTTTTCTCAGTTTTCGCCTAACTATGTGGTTTTCTCTGGAACCCTCTCATATATAGGGGACGTATCATTTGTAAACCCTAAGTTGTTGTGAAAACGCTTAAACTAATTCTAAACCACTCACTCTTATTTCTCTTTTTCTTGTTTATTTTTATTGTTTGAGGGTATATTTGACATTTTCTCTCTCTCTCTCTCTTTGTTTACACTTACTATATCAACAACGCATCTTCATCTTTCTCTTTTATCTCCCTATTTCACCAACAAAAAGAAATCTAACTATCTCCCTCGTCTCACTTTAATCTGTCACCGACAGATCTACACTCGATGGTCTTCACCTTCATTCTTACACTCCCGGATCTGTCACCGGTGGATCTGCACTCGTCGATCGCATCTTTAATCTATCACGACAACATCAGTTCCTATTCTTCTTGTTTGATTTTTCGATGGTTTTGATTTGTAAATGATTTTATTCGGCTTTTTCTGGGTCGAATGGTGTTAGTGATCTTTAACTTCGAACAAGGATTTGGTCTGGCCTAATCTTCGTGTAAAGAAATCCAAGATCTGTTTGGTTTTAATCATTACCATCTCTTGCATGTTAGTGGTCTTTTTTATCCGATCGATTTTAGAGGCGTCTTGTATTTTAGTAGAAGATATTTTGTTTGATTTTAATTTATTTTTGTTTTTTCATTTCCCATTAGAACTCAAGTCTCTAAAAGTGCTAAACTTTGGATACTATAATATATTAAATGTTATTCTTACACACTTAAAAGTCTGAATAATTTTTAAGAACATATTTTAGCATCTGGAATAATATTTTACTTGTTGAACTTGATTTATTTACTTGGTGATTAGAAAACATTTAGCACCTGGAATCATTTTGAAGTCCATATTTTTTTATTCTCTGTTTGTAGTTTTGAAAATTTTAGAAAGGCTAAATAAACATAGTAAAAGATAGGGTTATTGGATTTTAATAATCCCACCTTTTACCAATTGGCCAATAATAATCCCAACTGAGAATATTCTTACCACTAGTCCCTACTTTCAAACTATTTTGTTACATTGGACTTCCCGTTAAAAAAACTTAACGCCGTTAGATTTTATATGGCGTGGACATCTGCAAACTGCCGGAAAGTCGAGCCAAGCTAGCAGTGGTCTCGTGGTGGGTTTTGAAATTGGCTTTGGTGGTGTTTAACTAGTCTCGTTGGTCAGGCAAGTCCAAACAGAGATAACGGTAGTGTTTAACGAGACCAGTTAAACACCACCAGAGCCAATTCAAAACCCACCACGAGACCACTGCTAGCTTGGCTCGACTTTCCTGTGGTTTGCAGATGTCCACGCCATATAAAATCTAACGGCGTTAAGTTTTTTTAACGGGAAGTCCAATGTAACAAAATAGTTTGAAAGTAGGGACTAGTGGTAAGAATATTCTCAGTTGGAATTATTATTGGCCAATTGGTAAAAGGTGGGATTATTAAAATCCAATAACCCTAAAAGATAAAACCATTTTTTTTTATTCTTGGAAGTAATTGCTCTAAACTATTGTGGGTTTAGGCACTGATAGTGATCAAAATGGTTATATTTTTCAAGTAAAATTATTAAATTGTGTATTTTATTTTTTTTAATCTACAAAGATTCAAATTTGAACCACGAAATAAAGTTTTTACACAAACTTGAAAACCCTAGATTTGAATTTAGACATGTGTAAACTGAATGTACACATGTATAAACTAAATGTACACATGTGTATTATTCATGTGTTTATGTTGAATCAGATCTAAACAGTTGTTACATATTGGTAATATCTTCTTACATAAATCTTATCCCTAAATAGTGTTTTTTTATGATGTCGTTGATGTTTAGATAGTGTAGACTAGCACATGAGGGATCGAAGTATGAGAAAAAGATGTGGGTTCAAGATAGTGTAAAAGTCAGGATTTTAAATGATCTTTCAAGATCTACATGGTTTGATACACAAGTAAGTTTTTAATTTTTACACATGTGTATTTTGAATTTACACATGTGTCTTTGATTCTTTTACACATGTGTACACTGAATTTATACAAGTGTAAAAGAGTTTTTACCAATGTGTATTTGATTTTACACAGTGTAATTATGTGTATTTTTTTATTTTGTAAAGATATTTATAATTAGATGTAATTTTTTTTTCTGTTTTGTGAATTTGTTTTTTCCCCTAATTTGTAAAGATGTTTAGGTATTTGGATGTAGATTTTTTACTGATTTGTGTATTTGGATTTTACACATGTTTAAAAAGGACGTTCTTCAATTGTTCTTGTGTTTATGTTGTAAACTGAATTTACGCAGGGTTTTTTACACTTGTGTAATTGATTTTATTCTGTTCATATAGTGCATCTATGTATTCCTAATTTGTAAAGATGTTTGTGTATATGGGTTTTACACATGTTTTTAATTTTTAAAGCAGAATCATTCAATTAATTTCTTGTTTATTTTTTAGTTTTTAGTTTTCATGGTTCAATTTCATGTTTTTGATAAAGAAAATAAAAACTTTGTGTATAATAAGGAGTAGTCTTTAATTTGGAATTGTTCTGATGATTGATGAGAGAGAGAGTGTGTGTGTGTCTTTTAATACCAAGATTTAATAAAAAAAAGAAAAAAATTACCTTTTTACCCCTGTATTAAATCTAGGCCACATGTTTTTTAATTTAAAATAAAAAAAACTCATATTCAATTACAACCACATATTATAATAAGTAATTTTGAATGGGTGGTTGTGGTTGAGTTTAAGGGTTTTCACAACTCAGGGTTTACAACCGATACATCCTATATATATATATATAGGGGAGGGATCAAGATAAAACCACAAATTTAGGTGAAAACCGAGAAAACCACTAAAACAATGTGTAATACTATGAGTTACGTATACGTAACCGCAATTTTTTTGTTTTCTGTTTACGTATACATAACACTATGGGTTACGTATACGTAAGTCAATATTTAAATAATTTTTTGGTAAAAATGTGTAATATTACATTAATACTCTTATAAAAAATAAAAATAAAATAAAAAATAAATATTATTATATTATTGGTTAAAACTGGTTTTTTATTGGTTTTCTCGATTTTCGCCTAACTATGTGGTTTTCTCTGGAACCCTCCCCTTGTATGTGTATATATATATATCTATATAGGGGTGGGTTACAGAGAAAACCAATATTTAGACGAAAACTGTAAAAATCAATCTTAGTCGTTGATTCTTAATATCCATGGTCTATTTTAGTTGGGGGAGGTTGAATGTAAATATAAACAAAAAAAAATAGTTGGATTTCAATGCTTTGAGGGTAAAAAAAGTAGCTCCTTGAAATTTTAAATTGGTATCCATAAATTACATAATCAAGATCCCTAATAAATCTCTCTTTCTCTCTCTTAAATCCTTTTCTTCTTAACTTTCCTTTTCGTTTTAGAATCATATTAAATTAGAAAAAAGAATAACTTAAAAGTCATTTTCATATAATCATTTTGTTCTACGGATTCTGATTCAAATTATTATTTCATAAAATACTGGTATGTTAACAACTATTCGTTTAAAAGCTTTTGTGATTGATTATTCTCAAGTGTATCAGTCATATTGAATACGTATATGTTTTCAAGAAAAAAATGATAATGAGAAGGTATTGTTTTAAGTTATAGCTTAAATAATTTCATATATGCTTACGTATATGTAAATTTGTTCACATATATGCTTACATATACGTAAACAGGTGTATATATATGCTTACGTATGTGTAAACAGACTTACATATATGTTTTAGTTTATGTAAACACATTTACATATATGTTTACGTATATATACCTGTTTAAATATATGTATATGAGACACTATAAGGAAGAAGAAACCCACAGACAAATTATGTAACCGACATATCTGTTTACGTATATGTAAACATGTGGGATTACATATACGTAAACCTTTGAATTCATGACCTTTTTCGATCCAGTCCCCATATGAACACAACAAGAACGCATGAACAATGGATCAATCCTTTGATTCTGAATCTGGATTGTTTTTTAGAAGAAATCGAGCAACTAAAAAAACAAAATAAATACAATTTTAAGGAAAGGGAATCATAACTTTATTACATATATAAATAAATGAAATTTGTGTGTTCTTCACGCTCATAATCTTCTTCGTCTTCATCATGTAAAAAATGGTCCTTTTCTCCAAGAACATCAAAAACCATTAGTCATCATCGAGTTCTTCAGTTACCCATCATTTAATAAAAATGAATAAACGATTTGAATGTGTAGAATTCAACATGAAGAGAGAGGGATGAGAGAAAATCAAGGGATTGATTAAATATATATATATAACTACCTAATTTAAAGAGGTGTAATTTTACTAAAGTAACCTTTCAATAATAAAAATATAAAATTTATTATAAATTATTTGATTGGTTGATATTGGTTTTCTTGGTTTTCACCTAAATATAGAGTTTTCTCTTGATCCTCTCCCTATATATATATATATACTTAAAAAGATAGAATATAATTTTGAAAAAGAAAAGATTCGGGAAATTATTTGTAGATATTGTTCAGGCACTTTTAGTGACACTGAAACAAGATATCATATCAACGAAAAAGAGTTATTATCAGTAATAAAAAGTTGTCAAAAGCTTTATTACTTTTTATTACCAAATAAATTTTTATTAAGAACTGATAATACTCAGGTAAAAGCTTTTATCATAAATAATTTGCCATCTAAACCAGAATATAAAAGGCTTATAAGGTGGCAAACTCTTCTATCAGAATATAATTTTGATATTGAAATTATAAAATCTGATAAAATGTATTGATAGAATTCTTAACAAGAGATGGAAGAATTAGGCCATCAATTTGAAAATCGCCTAAAGATGACGGATGAACAGATAAAAGTCATTAAAGATATTGCATCAGATATGAGAGAAATGATAGATATAATTGAGCTTCTACCCGAACATGCTGGAGAGATAAAAATTTGGTCAGAAGCCATTTCAGAATGATAAGCGATAAGGTAACCATGTATGAATTATATATATATATATATATATATATATATATATAAAAACACCATGTCCTTTTTAGGCTTCTTAGGAAAGAAATCCTTTTTAGTATAACCCTACCCTATATATATATATATATATATATATATATATATATATATATATATATATATATATATTACTAATTTAGAATACAATGTGACATTAATTTATCTTTTAGTTTGGATTTATAACTTAATAAAATATGAAATCTAAATAAAAAAGGGAAATTTTAGAGATACTGTCTACTTTTTGAACTACACCTGCCCTAACCGTCACGTATAGGGCTAAATGTGACGTTTATGGAACCAAATGTCACGTTTAGGGCACTCTGTCACTCTTATCCACCAGACTTTGGAATCAGCGTGCCAGAGAATGTCGGGATATGTTGGTGGGTTTTTTTTAGGGTTGAGTTGGGTTTTAAGTTTGTGGTGGTGTATATGTCACATATAGGGCAATCTGTCACCCCTTACTTATTTTTTTTTAATTTAGTTTTTTGTTTTTATCACGTTAAGAGTTTGTAAAAATCGGTAGTTATAGTTTTTAAAATTCGGTCACCTCGATTATCGTTTTGAGATGTAAAAGTGAATAACGACTTATTTTTTTTTTAATTTAGTTTTTTGTTTTTATCACGTTAAGAGTTTGTAAAAATCGGTAGTTATAGTTTTTAAAGTCCAGTCACCTCGATTATCGGTTTGAGATATAAAAAGTGAATAATGACTTATCTTTTGGTTTTTTTATTTTTATCACGTTAAGAGTTTGTAAAAATCGGTAGTTATAATTTTTAAAATCCGGTCACGTCTTTTTTATTATAAAACTAGTTTTTGTTTTGATTTTGGGTTTTAGATGTAAAACTATGAGTTTTTTTTCGCTTGTTAAACTACTCGTAAATAAAATCACATATATAAACATCATATACAACCATTACAAACAACCAAACAAACATAACAAAACCATATACATCCATTACAAACAAACAAACAACCAACAAACAAAACCAAATAAAACTGCATAGATAAATACAATGAGTTTGTACATATAAAACAAAAGTACAACTCTATCTAAACAATATATCTACCCCTCCATCTCGTCATCACCCTCTGCATCGGACCCACCCGCACTGGACGTGCTAGCACCGTCGTGGCCCAACCGCCAGGGTGGTCCCGATACTCCGCGACGATGAGCCACTGCAGCATCTCCTCGGTGTGCGTGACCCGGGCCTACGTATCCCGAATCATATCCAGTGTGGCAGCAGGCAACCGCACGGCATGGTACACGCGCGGAGGATGCTGCGGCGGCACCGGCTAAACCGTCAGCTGAACCCGGCTGTAAGGCCCCAAACCCGGGAGGCCCCACTTGTTGGATTTACTCATTCACAAACAGTTCTTAAACATGAATATCAAATAACGCAGCAGAAAATTTCATTCAAACATAACGTCATCATTGTTCTTACATGCGGAAGCGTAAACAATGTTTAAAACATAATTACATCATAACTAAACATAACGGGATGCCAGTCTTCATGATCAGCCGGGTAACTCTTCTCGCTCGCCAAGCATCACCGTCCATCATCCATACCTGCCTTAACCTGAATGTGCATACTAAAAAGTCAGCTACGCTGGTGAGTTCTAGTTTTAACATAAAACCTTAACTTCAAATAATTTGCCAAAAACATAACTTCGTACTTCATTTAATAAAAAGCGTACGTAACATAATGCAATAACAAAACATAACACTTCATAAACATAAGTCAACGAACATATCGAATCTGCGCCTTCTCGTAACCGTCAAATCCATACGTTACATACTGGTTGAATAATCTAAGGATCACCACCACTAGGCCCATCATCACTGTACTGTCCTTCGGGTGAGGAACTCCTAGGGCCCGATACTTAGGTTATCTAACCCTTCAAGCACGGCGTCCCAAAGGATAGCGCGTACCAAACTTCAAGCACTGCACCCCGTAGGGCGCAAGTACCAAACTTCAAGCACGACTACCCCGTAAGGTAAATCGTACCAAACTTCAAGGATCACGATAATCCCCTTGGTGACCGTCATCACCCCAGTTGTACAACAGTTGGCCAGCCACAGAGGCCCCTAAAAGGTAAAGGCCCATACTTCCCATCCCTTAACCTTCATTCCCTAAGGAATATTGGCAGATTCGTTCGTGTGTGACTTTCATAAACCTTCGCTTCTTTTACTTCAAAAACTTCAGTTAAAGCATTCGTACGTTTTATTAAAATCATTCATTCATTCATAAACACTTCGTAAACTTCGTAAACTTCATAAACTTCTTTTGGCAAAATATTTCATAAACACTTCCTTCAAAACCTTTCCTTCTAAAACATCCATCATAAACATCATTTTATAAAACATTACATACAACCTTCATAAACATCGTTTTATAAAATCGTCACATCGTTACGTATGCACACCAGCCCAAAAACATTATTAAAATATTTAAAAGAGGGCTTCTAGAACTCACCTTATAAGCTAGTTTCGGTTGTCCTAAACAAAGGTCAAACAACTTCACTTCCGATCTGAATTGATTAGTTAAATACACATCAGACCAATACCGACTCTAATGGTTTAACCCTTCTAAACATACTGACTTCACTTAACCAATTCTGATGTCTGCGCACTTGGCAAGTGCGCAGACCCTGCTGCCTGCGCACTTAGCAAGTGCGCAGACCATGCTTCCTGCGCACTTAGCAAGTGCGCAGGTCCTTCCTCCTACGCACTTAGCAAGTGCGCAGGTCCCTCCTCCTGCGCACTTAGCAAGTGCGCAGGACCCTCCTCCTGCGCACTTAGCAAGTGCGCAGGACCTGCTCCGTGCGCACTTAGCAAGTGCGCACAACCTGTTCTTCGCGAAAACCCTAACTTTCGCATTCGGGTCTGATCATGTCAAGATCCCGAACTTGTTACATTCAAAACGTTCGTTTTCCATTAAGGAACTCAAATCCATGATTATCTTTCAGTTTCATCCGTTCAAACCTTACATTTTCACCCAAAACCCGAAAACCCCAAAAACGAACTAAAACTCAGATTTAGGTCGGATCGTTACCTGAATCGAGCTTCTGATCCAGAGGTTCTTCTCACGAGTGCAAGAGACACGAGCGGGTGCAATCTTGTGCGATTCCGACACTTTCTCTCTCTACAGTTTTTCTCTCTCTAGAATTGCAAATGAGAGAAACATGTGGTGACCTTGGCTATTTATAGGGGAGACCTCCCCAAGCCCGGTTCGCGACTGACCCGGCCCGACTTCAGCCCGCTTGAACTCGTTAACTTTATTTCTTGACATTTTGGGATGTTACACCGGCTCATCCCCACCGCCGGCCAGCTCCTCAACCTACTCAATCTGGACCTCGTGTGCAGCGAGTGCGTCCAGGTCCACCAACGGCTCAGGCACCCAGGCCTCCAACACGTCATATCTCCTCACCAAACGCCACTGCCCGTCTGGGAACCTCCGGGAGATCCTCATCCCGGTCATTGTGGCTCGGCCCGCCACGTGAGGGGAAACCACAGCCATATGTAGCTCTGTCATCGCATGAGCGTATCACAGGCCTCTGGCGATCTGCGACACGATGTTGCCGCCGACCAACTTCCCTCGTGACTGCCTGTGATAGTAACAGGCAAAGTAATCCGCCAGACCACGAGCGAGGTGGCAAGGTGTGTGTGTGAGCAGACACCGAAAATAGAAGAGGTCTATGGTGGTGACCCTATCGGTGCCCTTGCCACGTCCAGCGATGTACGTGGCGATCAGCCGGTGCATGTAACGATAAAGAGGGTCTCGTATGTGAGAGACCCTGTTATCGGCCCCAAACGCATGGTCACCAATCGCAGGCCACCAGACCCGGTATGCGTCATCTGCCCACATATAGATAGCCGTGGTGTAGATCGGATCCCGAGTCCCCTCCTCGGTATAGAGGTTGCTGACAATAGCAAACCGTCTAAGGGACATACGATGCACAACCCCGAACATGTGGAAACTAACCTTCGCGTCCACCCGTACCTCCGCAATATCAGTCTCGTCCAGCTCTGGCAATCCCGGCTCATGCGGCCGGAACACAAATGTAGAGTACACCTCAAGGGTAAGCTCTCGGTGTGCGGGCCAGCCCATAGTAAATAGACTATCCCACGAGCTATCCTGTCCAATAATCGTTGTCGCCCTCGCTAGCTCGCCAATCTCATTAAACCACTCCCGTGACAAAACGGTGTTGGGCTCCACCTTCCTCCCTCTAAGAGCCATAAACCGTCGGTGTGCCGGAGTACAAGCCTCAAACTGAAGGTGCGGGTAGTCGTCAATCCCTAGAATAAATCCTTGCTGCTCATCCTCGGAATTAGACATATCTGCGCATGAATCCGTATTTATAATTAAAATGTTTGTTAAACTAACGTTTAGGGTTTACGGTTTAAGGTTTAGTTTTAGGTTTACGGTTTAAGGTTTAGTTTTATGGTTTAAGCTTAATTAATTAAATTATTATTATAAGATTATATTATTATTATTACTACTATTATTATTATAATATTATATTATTATTATTATTATTGTTATAAAATTATATTATTATTATAATAAGATTATATTATTATTATTATAAGATTATATTATTATTATTACTATAATAAGATTATATTATTATTATTATACACATATGCACACATATACACACACATACATACACATATACAACACATATATACACATACATACACATATACAACACACATATACACACATATATACACATATACACACATATATACACATATATACACATATACCACACATACACACACACACATACATACACATATATACACATATACCACCGTAAACCGCCGTAACCCGCCATAAACCATACACTAGATCTAAGGGAAAATCTAACAAATCTAAGGTATTAATCGGTTGAAAACGATAAAATTAGGGTCGTAAAATTACTTACCTGGTTACGGTAGCCGTCTCCGACGGTCTTCTTCTCCGGCGGCCGTCTTTTCCGGCGGTCCTCGTCTCCGGTGGTTGCGGTGGTGTGTGAGAGAAAGACGATGGTAGCGGTGGTGTGTGAGAAAGGCGGTGAAGGTGGTGGAGGAAGACGGTGGTGGCGGTGAAGGTGGTGGAGGAAGACGGTGGTGGAGGTGGACGTTGGTTGAGGTGGTGGTGTGAGGAAGCGATGACGGGTTCTGTGGGTTGTGAGGTCTATATGTAACAGATACGAAGCAAACGTCACGTATGGACCTAAACATGACCGCTATGCCTTTATTGGGATTCCCATAAAGGTCACGTATGGACCTAAACGTGACCTTTAACCTTTATTGGGATTCACATTTGACATAGATGTCTATCACCCAAATAATATCTTCAACCGTCACGGTTGGGCCTAACGGTAACGGATATTTAGCAAATGTCACGTTTGGGCCAAACCTTCACCATTATTATTATTATTATTATTATTATTATTATTATTATTATTAGGTGCCGTTAATGTTGGGCCTAACGGTGACAGATATTTAGCAAATGTCACGTTTGGGTCAAATTTTCACCATTATTATTATTTTTATTATTATTATTAGGTGCCGTTTACAGGCTAACCGTCACGTATATCCGCGATTTTTACGTGACATTTAGACCTAACCGTCACCGTTCAGTGCTCACCTTTTGAATTTTAGCTCACCTTTCGGCCTACCCGTCACCTTTTGATGTGTACGGGTTGCATATTATTACCGTTTATGCGCACCTACATACACATATTGATCACAAATCGTCTTCAAATACGTTCGTATATACATACATATAGTCATATTACATACATGCATGCATGCATACATACATACATCCATCCATACATACATGTATACAGCATCCATACATGCATGCATACCTACATACATCAATCCATGCATGCATACATACGTACATCCATACGTACATACATATAGTCATAGTACATACATACATACAGTCATATTACATACACATTGGCATATTACATACATACATGCATGTATACATACATACATACATATAGTCATAGTACATACATACATATAGTCATATTACATACATACATGTATATTACATATAGTCATATTACATACATATAGTCATATTGCATACATACAGACATACATACATGCATACATACATACATGCATGTATACATGCATCCATACATACATACATGTATGCATGTATGTATTTATGCATGCATGTATGTGTGTAATATGACTATATGTATGTATGTATGCATGCATGCATGTATGTATGTATTGTTGTGTATGAGTATATGTATGTATACGAACGTATTTGACCTTATTTGAATTCTTTTTTTTTTCCATTTTCTGTACATCTCCTCCTTCCCTCTTGCACGTCTGTCATGTATTTTTCCAAAAACTTCACGTATTTGACCTATACGTGACGGGTAGGTCAGGTGTGAAAAAAAAAACCAGCGGTGTCCCCAACAACAAATAACCACAAACAAGAACTCAAACACGCACTTTCGTCTATACTTTCTATTCTTTTTAATTATGGTGAAAATGTTAGTGTCGGGTTTGTGTATGATGGTGGGTTTAGTGTGATAAAAGTGAGTGGTGAGAGTTGTGGATTGTGGGTTTAGTGTGATTAGAGTTGTGTTTGATTTTGGGTTTAGTGTGTGAGTGAGTGGTGAGAGTAGTGTTAATATAAGCTGAATCTACAACCTAACCGTCACGAATAGGTCCAAAGGTGACGGTTAGGTCAGGTGTCCGACAACACTGTCAACGTTAACTTTCTGTCAAAACAACCTCGTACACAACCGTTACGTATTAGCCTATACGTGACCGTTAGGTTCCCTTTGCTGACTGCAAAACCTCGTATCATCAGCGTCCTTTTATTCCCGGACTCACGAGAGACATACCGTCACGTTTAGGCCGATACGTGACGGTTTGGGTAACAACCGTGACGTATAGACCTATACGTGACGGGCAGGTCAGGTGTGAAAAAAACCCAGCGGTGTCCCCAGGATAGCCCTAAAAATATAGAGTCTCAATTAATAAATGAATCAATTATGAGATTCTGCAAGTAAAGAAAATTAAAATTTTGAAACGGTCCTATTCGTTTGTTCCACCGGTCCGACCCCTAACCGGCGGCCTAAATAAAAATGGTTCAAGAGTACTCAACAAGATTTGTGTTCATAATCTGATCGATTTGGTTCTAAAAGATTTCGTCATTTGAGGATTTAGTTTTGAGCCCCTAATACTTACCCCGTATCGTTTTAAATTTTTAATGGTAGTCATAACAACCTTAGAAAGGTGTTATCGTGTTGAGAAACACCAAAACCGACCTAAAAGAATACAACAATGATGGGTTTTGGATATTTTCAAAACTTTTGGGTAGGCAATGTGGTCGCATAATCATTCATTGAATGTTTGAATAATTTGAGATACTTTGACAAATTCCCTATCAAGGCAGGTATTAAAGTAAAATATGGAGATATATAAATATATAATTGGGTACTTACACTTTTAAACCTTTAAGTTGTTAATTGGTGAAATTTAGTCCCTATCATATAAAGCACATATATCATGTTTTTGTTGTGAATAATCTATTATTATTAATAAATAAAGGTTTTGGGGTGTCACATGTCACTCCCTCATGCCTCCTCATATTGGTTTTCCCGCCTCTCTCTCCTAATAAATCCACCACTATCTTATTAAATAATAATGATATTACAAATATATTATTAAAGAATAATAATAATTATATTAAATAAGAATATATAATAAGAATTCAAAATATAACTAATTAAAGAAAAATACTAATTTGTTATATACACACACTTACACTTGATATATCTCGAGACTATCATAACATTCTGACAAGTTATGACGTATTTATAAATTTATAAGTTATATTTTTTTAATATACAATCTCGTGTAATACACGGGATTTTAACCTAGTCTATACTATATAATAAATAAAGTTTTTTTAGTGTCACATGTCGCCTTCATATTCATTCTCATCATTTTTTTCGCTTCTCTCTCTTATTAAATACATATCTATCTTTTATTAATAATATATTTAAAAAATACTAATTATACTAATAAAACACATTTATTTTAAGTTATCTCTTATTATAAGAAACTTTGAAATCTAATTATGTAACTTTTTTTTCCAATCAAATAGTAAATGAAAATCAAATTAAATTAAATAGTAATTAACGTATTTTAGAAACCTAATTATATATTAACTTTAACATATTTTGAATTTTGTTTTATATCCTTAGTATATGTAATACATTTTTACACCTGTAAAATATATACATAAAGATTTAACAATTTTATATATTGATATTTTTCACCCCGTGTGTATTACACGGGTTCTAAGCTAGTTTGTAATAATCATTTTTATAAACAATATTCGTTTGTCAATGGTAGCTAAGGATTCGTTCATGTGGTTTGACCATTTTAGCCATTTTCATTCAAAAAAATTTTTTTTACTTTTTCGTCTCTGACTTTTCAAAATCTAACCATTTTTATCCAACTGACTAACTTCGTCTACATTTTAACGTTAAATTAGGGTCAATTTGGTCTTTTCAGAAATTATTCTTGAATACCATAGAGAGTATAAGACAGTTGAAAAGACCAAATTTCCCCTGATTTAATGTTAAAATGCAGACGGAGTTAGTCAGGTGGATGAAAATGGCTAGATTTTGAAAAGTAATGGACGAAAAAGTTAAAAAAAAGTTTTTGAATGAAAATAGCTAAAATGGTCAAACCATAAGGATGAAAATGACACTTTACTCTAGTTTTTTATTATGTACTTCAAATAATATTAATTATGTTGATTCATTTCAATTCTTTTAATTAAAAGTTAAATAGAAGTGGTATAAATAATTTAATTAAAAATAAATATATTATAACGATAAGTGTCTTTAGTATCATAAATACAATAGTTAAGATATAACTATATTTAATAATAACAATATATTACTGAAAGAAGTTTAAGATATTTTAGCAAATGACTAAACTGGATTAAAAAAACAATTTATCTTGCTGATGATAAATCAAATTGATTATATTTCTTTTGTCTAAAACCCACATGGAATTTTTTGGCTTTTCTAAAATAAATAAAGTATTTTTTGTTTTTTTACATTTTAATAAAAGCATTATTCATTTGCACTTTTATATTAAATACAAAATAAAACAATTTTGGTAAGTAAAATCTTTTTATATAAACTTTACTTACTAAAATGTCTTTTTTACCCCTGTTTTTAAAAACATTATTGACCTACAAAATACTAAAGATATAAATTATTATGAATAAAGTAGACAAATAAAAAAAGAATAACTAACTTTGAAAATGTAAATACATAATCAACCTTACTTATTATTCGAATATATAATAAAAAAGATCTATGAGTTAGATCAGTAATTGACCCTCTTTGAAATGTTGACTTTGACTACTTTTTTTGCTTGCCTACCCATTCATCTCTCCATGTTAGTGTGGTAGTGATGCTTGCAAATTACTAAAGAATAAAAGATTATGGCATCATCAAAACTTTACATTCTTTAATTACTAATATATTATGTTATATCTTTAAATAACTTATTTACATTTTCTTGGCAAATTGGAATTGATATTTTACAAACAATCTTTTGACTACTATTTTGACCTTTTTATTGGTCATCTAAGTCAACTTTTTTTGTTCCTATAAACATGATATATCTTACTTTGATTAACCGAGTTTGTTAAATATAAATGCAACTTTATTTATATATATATATATATATATATATATATATATTTAAAATCTTTCCATTTGTAAAATGATAAATTACTCAATAATTAGTTTTACTATGTACTTTGATATGTCTTCCCTAACCTACTTTTGTTGGTTATTTAGGTTTGACACATTCATCATGTTAGTTATGTGTTATGTTGACCTGCTTTAAGTTTTTCTTCATTTACTTATGATTGAGTTTATTTAGATTGTGTTTTAATTTAAACATATTATGTAAGGAAACGATTGTCACATAAATAATAATAATGTACTTTTAGTTTTGATTTGTTTTAGTTATTTTACTCATTTTTATACATCTCAACATTAAAAAGATGATTTTTATCCTTGTTTAAGCGTAGGACGACTTATAAAAATCTTTATTCCATTTACGTAATCATTAAAATACCCTGTAATGATATAAATTAAAAAAGAAAAAAAAAACCATCTATGATGACTAGAATGTAAAAAAGAGTACTAGAGGTGCACAAAAGAACCGGAACCGGAACCGATCCGATGGATTATCCGAAACCGGATCCGACTAGAACCGGTTTTTTTAGAACCGGTCCGAATATTTTGAGAACCGCCGGTTCCGGGACCGGTTCTGGGTTTTTTTACGGACCGGATAAAAATCGGATATTTTGGAACCGGTTTTTTTCGGACATTTTGGAACCAGTTCCGAACCGGTTCTAGCCGTTGGGGTTAAAAAAAACGGCTATATAGCCGTTTTTTTTTTGTTTTTTTTTTGTTTTTAAGGATTGAAATTTAGTATAAATAGGTATTGGGTGTATGGGTTAGTTCACCACAACATTCTAGCTCTCAAAACTCAAAAACGCTCTCAAAACGCAAAAAAACGCTCACTTTAAGCAAAAAAAAAAAACGCTCTCATGGCTTCCGCTTCCGCAAGCACTCAAAATTCGGTTGGTGGCAGGGTTTTATCTATTCGAAGAATGAGGCTTACACCGGAATATATGGAGATGTGTATTTGCTTGAAGGACCATTTGGATGCCGCCGAACGTGTACAACATGTTGCAAAACTAGAAGGCGAGCTTGACGTTGAACAAGAAATACATGAATTCGAAGTAGAACATGGGGCGGCGACTCCACTTTCGGACGAAGAACAAGCTTACGATGAAGCCCAACGTATCTCAAGCGAAGAAGAATGAAAACCAATGTTACAAAGACTACGACGAAGAATATTGAAAACATAATAAATAATTAATGCTTTGTGATTCAATTATGTTTTTTGTATTTTTTTTGTACGAACTATTGTTAAATAACTTAAAAAAATCTACAAAATAAATAAAACATGTATTTTATAGTGTATCTTTGTTAATTTTTTAAATTTTTTTTTTTCCGAAACCGGTGGAACCGGTTTTTTTTATCCGGTCGGGTTCTAAATATCCGATCCGGTCCCAATAGGTTCCAAGTCTCCACACCCGGAACCGGATCCGATCCGGAACCGGTTCTAATGGATCCGGTTCTTGACCAACGTAGACGGAACCGGTCCGGATAAAAAAAACCGGTTTGTGCACCTCTAAAGAGTACAATGGCTAAAAGGCGAAAAAATATGAAATTACTTTAGTATTTTATGCGGACAAAAGCCTAAAACAAATGAGACAGAAGGTTTTCTGAATTCTTTGTTACTTTTTTAACAACAAATTCTTTTTTACTTCTAAATATCACCTAATCAATCTGTACTTATGGATGACAAAAAAACCTAATCCCGACAGGTATACCCGAAACCTGAAACATCTGGGACGGGTATACCCGAAACCCGACAGGTATGGGACCGGGTATGGGATTAGTTTTAAAATATTTCACGGGTATGGGATTAGGTGATACCTGACCCGATTACCCGAAATCACATACCCGTTTACCCGAACCATGTCTGAATCATATACCCGAAAATTTTTAATTTTTATTTTTATTTTCCCTTAACCTATGTCTTTTAATGCTTCATTTTAGTAGGTTAATTATAAGAAAAATTATATGGAAAATTAACTTTTCTTTTGAAATATATATACGATGATATTAATATATGTAATTTATTCATATTTAATACGTTATGAAAAATATAAAAATAGAGTCATAGAATAGTACACGACACATACCCAACAAGTATTGGCCGATACCCGCGAGTATTCTCGATACCCGATACTAACGGGTATACACGATACCCGCGGGTATGCCCGATACCTGACGGGTAATGGATCGGGTATGTGACACGATTTTAAAACAGGGTATGGGTTTGGGATTACAGATACCCAGCTGGAACCCGACCCATTGCCACTTTTATGAGAGGCAATCATCAATATCACTAGGTCATGGGCGAATTCTTTATTATTTCATAAACAAACAAACATACCCAGTAAAATCCTACTCAAAGAGTAGGGTATGGGGAGGATGGGATGAGGGGAAACCTTACCTCTATCCCATATGGTAGAGAAGTTACACCCAGAGAGACCTCCGACTCAGAAAACATACAAAACATGCATGCAATAGACAACCAGTAACAAATATCTAGTATCAGAAGAATTTATAAAAACAAGACATAGAAGTTCGTACCATAAGCATACAGTCTTTGTTATTTCATACAACCTATTAAATCAACTCACTAATATTTAACTTAGAGTAAATTTCGTTTTTGCTCCCTGTGGTTTGACCATTTTAACCCTTTTGCTTCAATAGTTTGAAAATGGTCAAAACACTCCTTGAGGTTACCATTTTGCTCCCTGACACTAACTCCGTTAAATATTTCAGTTAAAATTAAAGGCATTTTCGTAATTTCACGATGTATAAACTATTGAGCTTGTGTTATTAAGGGCCCTTAACTTTAACTGAAATATTTAACGGAGTTAGTGCCAGGGAACAAAATATCATCAAAATAATAACCTCAAGGAGTGTTTTGGCCATTTTCAAACTATTAGAGCAAAAGGGTTAAAATGGTCAAACCACAAGGAGCAAAAGGGTTAAAATGATCAAACCACAAAAAGCAAAAACGAAGTTTACTCTTTAACTTATTATAATTGTTCGTTATATACCTGAGTGACTTGATCAGAGATTCTCCGGACACAAGAACCACAAACGAACCCTTTTGTTTGGTGAATTTTTCTGAAAGGGCTTATCCAGAATCAAATGCCTATAATATATTCTCATATTCCATATTCATAGAAAAAGCTTTCGTCTTGAAATAGTTGAATTTTTTTTAATCATAGGCAGCGATGATTACTTATGTTAGCATGGAAGGGCCAGTTGGTCACCAAAAACCACGGCGACAGAGATCATGAGGAAACACTCGAATCGAGTTAATGGTAGAGATGATACGAAGGCAGGACGGAGAAACAAGAAGAGGGGAGAAAGCAAAAGCTGATGAGCTTTCCCACTCGAACCCTCCGTCTCGCTGTAATTTTTCAAAGGGGCCGAAACAGGTAGGTTGAAGACAGCCTCCATTATAACCCTAGTGTGATTTTCATCATGCCCATTATAACCCATAAACTTTTCATCTTACCCATTCTGACCCATTGAATTTTTTTGACTTTTTAATGAAGCCCATATAGATCCTCTACGATTTTAGGTGACTCAAATCAACCCACCAATTCATAAAAAACACCCATACTGACTCAAAATTGAGAGTTCGGGATTATTGCCAGGTATAACTACTCTAGGTATTAGACAATTAAGTTTGCTATTTATTTGTATTAATATTATATTAGAGGGATCAGGATGTAAATATATCCCTTATATAATCTACTACTGTAGTCGTAATTCATACACAATAATACAATTACTGATTACCAAGTTTAACTTGGTATCAGAGCCAATCTCAAAAACCCTAAAGTTGCCGCCACAAGGCAGCCTTCTGTCACGGAGTTTCTTCTTTGACTCGCGTGCGGCTCTTAGTCTCATGCTAAGATCAGCCTTTTTGTCCCGACTCGGAAGCGATAAGATGCAAACAAGCAAGATTGTAATCAAACAACTTAAATTGATTACAAAGGAAAGAGTACAAATGAGCTTTACAAGGTGAATGATTTTACAAGTGTTGGAGGTGATTTACAAATGCACTGACACCTCCTATTTATACTTATTCATACCTAATCTAGATCCTTCTTTCTAGAGAAATCCTAACCATAAAATATAACAAGGATTAGAGATATTTGCTTGGAAAGTTCTCGATATTTAGCCAAAATATCAAAAACATTTTGGTGGACTTTTCTAGTTAATCCTAGATCAGCCCTTAATGTATTTATAAGCCTTGAATCCAGAACCTTCTATTTCTTGAGGGGCCTTGATGTTGCTAGAATATTCCGGAGTCTCGAGCATGCGATCTGAATTTTTGAATTTAGGTCCTTTTGAGCGGGTCGTGACATTCTCCCCCACCTAAATTCACGACGTCCTCATCGTGTAACTTCAATGGTGTTTGTAACAGCCTCCTTGGTCACGACACGCTTAAATTTTTGAACAATCCTCGGTTCCCTTTTGTTGGATTCAAATATGAGTCGCATGGCCGACATCGTCTTGCCTTGACGTCCCGTGTCGCGCTCCATTTTTACCATGCAAGCTCGTTCACCATCCATGATGCATAGAGAGTCCATAAACGGCATGGGAAAGGCGTTTACCTTCGAGAAGAAGTCCATCCCGAGCACGAACTTGTAATCATCCATGGGCACCACTGACAAGTCCAACATGCCTTTCCAGTCCCCGATCTTGGCCTTAACGCCTTGGACCATCCCATCGATCAGCTTGGCGTCCCTATTTGCGGCCTTGACCCATGCCAACTCCTTTCTCGTCTTGAGCCCAAGTCGTGTTGCCTCATCTTTTGACACAAAGTTGTGACTTGCTCCCGTGTCGACTAAGGCACTAGTTGGCATTCCGTTTACTTCTATGCAAACATAGTGAAGTCCTGTCGACTTCTCCCTCGGGTTCGTGGCTTTTCCCTTTGCCACTCTTGGCCCCAACGTGTTGGTCTTACCAGTGCATCCATCGCACTTATCACCCAGCGATTCCCCAATCGCTTTGGTCTTGGCCCCCTTCCTAGGCCTCCTCGAGCGTCCCTTCCGCTTTACCTTCGGGTTCATGACTTGCCCATTCACCACTCCTAGCCCCGACTTTCCAATGGTGTTGATGAGCACCGCCCCAAGTCGTGCCTCATGCTCATCATCCCGACCATTTTCCTGGGCAACTATTGCGTGCAGTGTTGTAAAAATCGCTAGGCGCTAGTCGGGCGGTGGGGTAGGGCCTAGGCCTAGGCGGGATTAATCGGGGCCTAGGCGGGATTAATCGGATTATAATTTTTATATGTAATTTTCAGTTTTTTATATATATACACACATTTTTATATGTAATTTTTATAAAAATGTTCATTTTTAAACCACACCAAAGGTTTTCGCCGGAATTTGGCCGGAAAGTTCAGGTTTTCGCCAGAAATTTCAGGTTTTCGCCGGAATGTTCGCCGGAATGTTCACCGGAATCTGGCCGCCTAGGCTCGCCTAGGCCCGCCTAGGACCGCCTAGGCCCAAAATTCCTCCTTAGCCGAGCGCCTAGCGATTAATCGGCGCCTAGGCGCGATTTTTACAACACTGATTGCGTGCAAGCTGGCCTTCTTCAGACAGAACCGGGCTATATGTCCTTGAACCCCATAGATGAAACACCCTTCATCTTGGTTCGTGGTGTTACGTGCATCCTTCTTTTGGAGATGATCTCGTTTGGCTCCCCCACCATGTTCCTTGTTACCTTCGGTCATGGGTTTACGTGGGCGCTCTTCCATCAAGTCGACTAAGTTTTCAGCGGCAGCAATGGCTGAAGCTAAGTCTTTAACATTGCGACGCTCCAATTCAGTCTTTGCCCATAGTTGTAACCTATCGAGGAAATAGAACAGGGAATCCTCAACCGAAAGGTCAGAGATCGCAAGAGTTAGTGTGATGAACTCTTTCACGTACTCTTGGATCAACCCAACATGCTTGAGCTTTCTTAACCGACTCTTTGCTTCGTGCAAAGCGTTAACCGGATAGAATTGCCACTTAAGATCTCGAACAAATTCAGCCCAAGTCTTGATCGTACACGTACCTCGTTCGATGTCTCCATACCTACGTCGCCACCATAAAGCCGTGATATCCTTTAAGTACATTGTAGCTGTCGTGATCTTTGTCGCGTCATCCACAATGCCGACCCCCCCCCAAAGTATCGCTCCATCTCCCAAATATAGTCATCAACAGCCCTTGCCTCACGTTTGCCTTCAAACAGGCTTGGTTTAGGGACTTTGACTCGTGGAGTGAATGGGTTAGTGTTCCCACTTACACTAACCAAGGCCTTGCCGCAATCATTCACCTTGGTCTCCAACCCGATCAGGCTTCTATGGCAGTCTTGAGACATCTAATCCATGTCTTGGCGCAGCTTCTGTGACAACTCATCTAAGCAGTTAATGCGGTAAAATATCGGATATCGGTCAAGGACCGATATTTGAGATATCTGTTATCGAGGTGAGATATCGGTGGGATATCGGTAACCATAAATTTATTTAAAAATTATATATTAATCATCAGATTCAATAGTCATAGACTAGAAACATAAAATTTATGTATAAATTATAAATATAACATTACTTTTATGCTTTTTATGTATAAATTTATAAGTTTGAGGACCAGATATAAACTAGTAAAAATGTAAACGGGTTAAAAGTTAAAAATCCAAACTTAATAAACCCTAAATCCCTCCACCCCGTTCATTATACGTCGTTCCCCCTCTGCTCCATCGTTGCCCCTCTGCATCCACGCTTACGCACACCAGCTCCAAAATCAGATCGATTGGGTTTGAAATCGTGAATTGTTGGGTTGATTTCCCACAATGGAGACACAGGTGGTTCGATTATGCTTCGAAATAAGGTAAGAATTCGTTCTACTTGCTCGATTTGGTCTAAACCGAGAATATCGGTGATATAACCGATATTTAAGACTCCAAATTTCGGCTATATATCGGTTATCTCGGCCGATATTCTCGGGAACGATATTCTAACCAATATTTTAAAACGATATGCTAGCCTATGACCAATAACCGATATATCGGTGATATATCACCGATATATCGGCCGAGTTAACTGCATAGCAACTCATCCATGTCTCGACGTAGCTTGGTGATCTCCTCTTTAACCATCAACGTTATCTCGCTACGGAATACTTGGATGGCAGCCTTCAAGTCTTCGCTCAGCCCCAAGAAATCGTTTCCCATCGAATCCAACTGCTCGAGCGTGTCATTGACTTGCATGCCTAGCCCGATCATGGCCTTCTCTATGTCACCAAAGCGTTTTTCCAAGGCCCCATCCTTGGATGCGATCCTGCCGTTCTTTCCAGCTCCATGTCGAGCCCCATCTCGACCACGCTTCTCTTCCCCGAGTGTAACGTTCTCCACGTTCACATCAACCTTGCTCAGATCAGTCGCCATCCCAACGAATCGACATGCTCTGATAACATTTGTCACGGAGTTACTTCTTTGACTCGCGTGCGGCTCTTAGTCTTCTGCTAAGATCAGCCTTTGTCCCGACTATGTAGCGACTCGGAAGCGATAAGATGCAAACAAGCAAGATTGTAATCAAACAACTTAAATTGATTACAAAAGAAATAGTACAAATGAGCTTTACAAGATGAATGTTTTTACAAGTGTTGGAGGTGATTTACAAATGCACTAACACCTCCTATTTATACTTATCGATGCCTAATCTAGATCCTTCTTTCTAGAGAAATCCTAACCATAAAATATAAGAAGGATTAGAGATATTTACTTGGAACGTTCTGGATACTTAGCCAAAATATCAAAGATATTTTGGTGGAATTTTCTAGTTAATCCTAGATCAGCCCTTAATGTATTTTTAAGCCTTGAATCCAGAACCTTCTATTTCTTGAGGGGCCTTGATGTTGCTAGAATATTCCGGAGTGTCGAGCATGCGATCTGAATTTTTCGACAGAATTTAGGTCCTTTTGAGCGGGTCGTGACACTTCTTCCTGCCACCCGCCGATCAAGGCTTCTGCCTTCTTCTTCTCTTTTTTTTTTCTTTCGTCCCTCCATCTGCTTATGGCTCTTATCACAGCCTTCACTTCTACCGAGAAAACTACCCATAGCTCTCACAAGTTTGGGTTTACTTTATCTCCAAATAACTATGCCTATTGGAAGGCATTGGTCCAACCATTCCTTGTCACCAACTCCTTGTTCGGCCATGTCGATGGAACTCTTCCCTGTCCCTCGATGACTATCCCACAATCGTCTTCATCAGGTAAAGACAAAGAAGAAACAGCATTGGTACCACCACAACCAAACCCAAACTACACAGCATGGATTTCCAACGATGCTCATGTACGTATGTTAATCACCTCTACAATTTTCGAGGAGCCCTTCAAACACGCACAGGGCTGTAATACTTCTCGTGACCTATAGTTGTCTCTTGAGTGTGCTTTCGCTCCTCACACAGCCTCCAGAGAATACACCCTAAAACCTCAGCTTCTCAAACTAGAGATGCAACCCGATGAAACCTCCTATGCATACCTAACCAGGGCTCAAGAATATTCCGATGCTCTCTACTGCTCAAGCATTCACGGTTGTTGCAAACAACCGCAACCCAACAACTTCCGGTTCCACTTTGTCTCTACCAGAATCAAATCAAGTTCAAGCTATTCAACACCTTTTGTCACAACTTGGCCTTCAAGTTCAACCGGTTAATGCCCAGGGCTTTTACACCAACAGGTCCGGTAATTATCGTGGTCGTGGGCGTGATTCTAGGTGTGGATGAGGTTTTTCAAACAACATAAATCAAGGAGGAGGTAACCGAAATCAATTTAATTGGCTTCTAATCAAAATATTGTCTTTGGCACATGTAACAGGTGTGGGATTGGTCATATCCCGTCTCAATGTCCTAACCGTGACCCTGCCACTATGAGGACTAGACAACAACCTTCTGCAAACTTTTCTAAATATCGCTCACAAGCTCCAACCTCCTGGCTTCCGGACACGGTTTCTAGTCACCATGTTGCACCCGACCTTTCTACCTTCAATAACTCTGAAGCCTACTACGATGAGGACAACCTACACGTTGGCAACAGTAAGGGTTTACCTATTTTACACATTGGTACCTCCCACATTTATTCACCAAATAAAACATTTTCCCTTAAAGACATACTTCATGTACCCGAAATAAAACAAAACCTACTTTCTGTCCAAAAATGTCGTCTTGATAATCACGTGTTCTTTGAATTTCACTCATCTTTCTTTGCTGTGAAGGACAAGTTTACACGTATCACCCTCCTCACGGGTCCAAGTAATGCCGGTCTCTACTCCTTTTATCTTCCAAAGCTTCAATCTCTTCGTAAAGTTGCTTGTTCAACCGCCCGTGCTTCCTCAACCGCGTGGCATCAAAGACTTGGACATCCACATTCCCAGCTTTTGAAGTCCATGTTATCTAAATATAATCTCCCTTTGCAAAATAAGTGTTCAAGTACTTTTTGTAATCCATGTTCTATTGGTAAATCATCTAAACTTCATTTATTACCATCTAGTTATAAAAGTTCCAATTTTTTAAATTTAATTTTCTGTGATGTTTGGGGCCTGCTCCTGTTACTTCCTTTGATGGCCATAATTATTTTTGGTTGTGTGTTGATCACTACTCCAGTTTTATATGGATCTTTCCTTTAAAACATAAATCTGATGTGTATGCCATCTTTAAACAGTTTCTTGTGATGGTTGAGAGACAATATCAAACCAAATTAAAATCTGTCCAAACCGATTGGGGAGGTGAATTTTGCAATCTCTTTCCATTTTTTTCATCCCTTGGTATAACTCATCGCCTCTCTTGTCCACATACTAGCAAACAAAATGGAGTCGTTGAACGCCGACATCGACACGTTGTCGAAACCGGCCTTACCTTACTCGCTCAATCTCATGTTCCACAACGTTTTTGACACTGCAGTTTATCTCATTAATCAAATGGCATCCATGACAAACACAAATACCTCACCCTTTAAACACGTGTTTAAGCATAAACCAGATTTTTCCTTTCTTCGGGTGTTTGGTTGTCGGTGCTATCCTCATCTTCGTCCATACAACAGACAAAAAATGGACTTTCGCTCTACACCATGCATGTTTCTTGTTTATAGCACCACACATCACGGATACCGCTGTTTTGACCCACAATCTGACCCTATTTATATTTCCCGCCATGTTCGATTTAATGAACAATCTTTCCCCTTCTCCAATACTTCTAAACCCATTCCCGCTACACCCATTACCGACCCTTATTTTTCCTCCAATCCAACCCCTGGCCCGTTCAACCCTATACCTTCGACCCAACCAACTCCGAGCCAACCACCTTTACAACCCACTATCCAAGCTCAGCCCCCTCTTGGTCACACCTATCAGCGCCGCCCCAAACCTTCTGAACCATCAACCAGCCCACCCAGACAACTCAGCCAAATTCCAGCCAGCCCACTCGTACCCGGCCAGCCAACCTCCACTTCAATCCTAAACAAACAAAATTTTTCAATGCCACTTCAAACCATACTCAACACTCCTCACATGAAACATAACCAACCACCTTTGTTATTGCCAATAAGGATCCTCGGTGGTGTAGTGCCACAGCAGACAAGCTCTCGACGCTAATGAGGAATGGTACATAGACACTAGTTCCTCGTGTTCTGAATTCCAATGTGGTTGATTGCAAATGGGTTTACAAATTGAAAAAGGACCAATCAGGGGCAATAAAACGCTACAAAGCACTTCTAGTTGCCAAAGGTTTTAAGCAACAACCGAGAATTGATTATCAGGAGACATTTAGCCCAGTTGTAAAGTCAACCACCATACGTGGTGTACTATCTCGGGTCGTAACACATAAATGGTCCCTAAGGTAGCTTGATGTACAAAATGCCTTTTTTGCATGGGGATCTCAACGAGACAGTCTAATTACAACAGCCACCGGGGTTTGTTGACCCGGCTAAGCCTAATCATGTGTGTCTACTTCATAAATCCTTATATAGCCTTAACAAGCCCCTAGAGCATGGTTTCATCAACTATCTACAGCTCGTCATTCACTTGGTTTTCAGGGCCCCAAGACGGACCCCTCTTTATTTATCTATTCACACGGCAACACACTTTTATACATGTTGGTCTATGTGGATGACATCATCCTTACAAGTAACAACCCACAGGCTATTAACAGAATGGTACAAAGTCTAAGCCAATCTTTCATTGTTCAAGATATGGGTAATCTGTCATACTTTCTCGGTATTAAAGTCACTACTAAAGGCCATGATTTGATTTATTCACAAAGAAAATATATTCTTGACATTTTACAACGTGCTAGCCTGTCTGATGCTAAACCGGTTTCATCCCCTATGACTACCACTGCTAATATTGCACTTGGCAGTGCTGCATTCGATAACCTGGTCAAGGATCGTCAGATAGTGGGTGCCCTCTAGTATGTCACCCTAACTCGTCCAGACATTACATTCGCAGTCAACAAAGTCTGCCAATTTATGCACTCCCCGGCTGAGAATCACTAGTCGTCAGTCAAGGGAATTCTTCGTTACTTACAGAGCACGACGGACCTTGGTTTACAGTTCCTGCATGATTCGGGCACTATTCTTCATGCCTCCACTGACTCTGCCTACAATTCTCTGACTGGGTTTTCTGATGCTGACTGGGCTGGTTGCCCGGAAGACCGTCGATGGTCCGCACCGAAACAAAAGAATGTCTCTCGGACGTCAACAGAGTAAGAATATAAGTCGATATCGTAGCAGAACTTACATAGCTTGAAACTTTGCTTCGTGAACTTCGGGTTCCTGAGCTTGAAACTTACATAGTGTGATAATCTTGGTGCCATGTACTTATTAGCTAACCCTATCTTTCATACACGCACAAAGCACATAGAAGTTGACTTCCACTTTGTCCAAGAAAAGATTGCCCAACGAAAGCTTTCATTTCAGTTTATCTCTACTGATGATCAGATTGCATATGTGTTCACAAAATCATTATCCTCATAACGGTTCCTCCTGTTACGATCCAAGCTATACAGGTCACTTCCCGGCCTTAGCTCGCGGAGGAATATTAGACAATTAAGTTTGACATGTATTTGTATTAATATTATTTTAGAGGGATCAGGATGTAAATATTGAAATTTGAAATATTTCCTTGATTTTCTGAAGCAACCATCGTACAAGATATATACACCAAGATAGAAACTAACCCTAGAGCTATTTTAGGATACAATAAAAAACAGAATCAATCTACTTCTAATTTACATGAATTACAAATAAATCGCAGTCGAAGCATGTGAAAGAATGCGCAAATTGGTCTTGAATCGCTAAAATAAAGCTCTAGGAAGGCCCTCCGTGAAGATATCTAGGTATTGATAGTCAGTAGGGATATGTAGAACCCAGATAGCACCTATACAAACCTTGTCACACACTAAATGAATGTCGATCTCAACGTGTTTAGCGCGCTGATGTTGGATCGGGTTGCCCGAGAGGTATACGGCTGAAACGTTATCACAGAAGACGATGTTGGCATCACGAGTGGGAACAGAAAGCTCAAGAAGAAGGTTTCAGGCACACGCACGTAACTTCAGCTGTGGTGTTAGCCACACCACGGTATTCGGCTTCGGCACTTGAACGGGATACCGTGTGTGTTGAACGCAATATCCCGATGTTGAACGCGAGAGTAGGTTGTAAGTGTAGTGGACTTCAAGGGAGTGATCAGAAGACCATGAGAAACTGTACCTTTTAGATATCTCAATATTCGTTTTAGAAACAGAAAGTGTGGTTCTCAGGGGGCATGCATGAACAAGCAAACTTGCTGAACAGCGTAAGCGATGTCAGGTCTGGTGAATGTTAAGTATTGAAGCGCCCATGCCAGACTTTGATATAAAGTGCCATCAAAAACGGTTCCCTGGCAGTGCTGCTAAGTTTGGGGTCGGTGTCACAAGGGGTAGCACTAGGTTTAGAAAAAGACCCAAGTTTCTTGGTGACTTCTATTCCTAAAAAATGGTGTAGTGATCCCAGGTCTCTTAGACGGTGAAGCAATGATGTCCTTGAGGAGTTGGTTATCGAAGGCGGTAAGGATTATGTCGTCCACGTAAAGTAAAAGATAAGCCATCTGAGAACCCTTTTTAAAAATAAAAAGTGGTGTAGTGATCCCAGGTCTCTTAGACGGTGAAGCAATGATGTCCTTGAGGAGTTGGTTATCGAAGGCGGTAAGGATTATGTCGTCCACGTAAAGTAAAAGATAAGCCATCTGAGAACCCTTTTTAAAAATAAAAAGTGACGTGTCGAAGGAGGAACTGTGAAAGCCACATAAAATGCTCTGATACCATGAAATTTGAAATATTTCCTTGATTTTCTTAAGCAACCATCGTACAAGATATATACACCAATATAGAAACTAACCCTAGAGCTATTTTAGGATAAATAAAAAACGGAATCAATCTACTCCTAATTTACTGGAATTACAAATAAATAACGTTGATTAATATATATATCCCTTATATAATCTCCTATTGTAATCGTAATTCATACACAATAATACAATTACTGATTACCAAGTTTAACTTTGGGTTTATTACGAGGTATAACTACTCATATAACCGAATAACTATTGATAGGTATAACCGTCAGCTGACACTCTTTCAACTTAAACGTTGTGATGACTCGCTACCTATATAAGGGAAGTCTTTGGTCTACATTCTCGTCCTTGTTGAACTATCTGAATAATCCAATTAAGATTCCATACCACGAAATACTTTAATCCGAATAATCCGAAAGTAAGTTCTACAAGATTCAAAAGGCTATCCTAATAACTTTTTGAAATATGAAACCATTGAAAAAATGATTGTTTCAACCCACCCTGCTAAATCTTGCTGTGATATATCATTACACCAGTAAAAAATCAAGGTACCTTCTTGTATTTACCATGGAACAAATTTGGCTAATGGAATTCATATTAGGAAAATAAATCGACATTCTTAACACGTATGCTTACTGTACACAAGTTAAAGAAATCAACCTACCTTATAGCTTAAATGAACTTAAAGATTCTCTTGATTTGTAAATCTTTACCTCTGCGCCTCGGATTCTCGTTCTCTTCGATAAACGAAAACCATATTAAACACGACTCTTCCAACTCGTCGGGTTTTTCGCCTCTTTTTACTCAAACCCGTCTTCTTATCCTTCTCATCTGAAGGTAGTGAGGCGGGTACATTATGAATCCAAAAAACTGGCACCAATGCTGCTAAAAACTGTGTGATAATTCCTGCAGGAAGGTTTGAATAATCAACCGACGTTATTCCAAGACATGATGCCATTCCAACACCCAAAAACCCGCTACAAATCGAGGATAAACAAAGGGCTGATGCTAAGAATGACATCAGCGATCCTTCACAACCCGGAGGGGCTAAACTTGCAAAAAGCACTTGAAAAGGTAGAATCTTGAACTGATTGATCATTTCGGCTATACCCGAAATACAAACAACAAAGACACTGTTTGGGATTCCCAGTTTAAGGTTTATTTGCTTCACAAGGACAAGATCAAGAAGTAGAGAACACGCATATAGTATTTGAACGGTCCCGATTAGTTTCCTCAAGGAGATGGTTTTAAAGTAGCGGTTGTAGAGGATAGTTACAGCTAATAGAAGTAATTGACCGGTAACTTTTGACATCCCAATGATAAAAGGATCAAGATTCAAGATTTGAATTTGGTAACAAAATAAAGAACCAGATAAGATTGGTACCATGGAAAAAGAAGCCACAACCCATGAAAGTGACTGGAAAACGCGATCATCCTTGATCGCCAAAATGAGATCAGAAAATTGTTTCTTGATGCTTGATGAGACTGATTCATGATGATTGGAAGACTGAGGCAAACTAAATGATTCTTCTTTTGTTGTTAAAGATAACACGAGTTGGAATGAGAGTAATGATGCAAAGATTAAGAACATGAACTTCGGTTTTTGTGTTTTTAACAGAAGAAAACCGCCTAGACAGTTGCCTAGAACTCCACCAGCAGCTAAAGCCATGAAAGCATAAGATTGGAGACCGTTTATTTTGTTTTTTTGACCGTATTCTGCAACTAAGGCGTCTTTTGCAACTTCTGTAATCGATGCTCCAAGATTACTAAGAAGAACACATGTCATGAGAATCGGTAGTGCTTCACGGGCAATCGGGATCAATGCCATAGAACCCCATGATAATATCTGCAGCACAACTGAAAAGATTGATATCAATCACTTTAAATCTATAAGCAATGTAAGGTCATTTATTATCAACCATAAAAAACGTTTATCAAAATGAAAGCTAGCAATTTTGACTTGTTTACCAGTAAACCGGTCAATCTGAATTATACTTTTATCTTTAGCAGGTCAAATGTGTTAAGCTAGAGGATCTAACTAAAAGGTAACAGGTCAAACAGGCTGAAAGTCATCAATAGATTATTCACACACATAAAAACCTCTTAAATCGCTTTATTAGAAAAAGGTTTAAATTATACCCCTTAACAAAAAAATGATTCATAAAACAAAAGAAATGTTTATGGGTTGGCCCAACCCGGCCTGTTTCAACATCCACTTTCAGGTTACCCATTTTGACCCGTTACCCAATCCCTCCGAACAACCTATTTTGCGAACAAATGTCCTAGAAATACATTGCTGAATCATAGATATAATTCATCAATGCATTGAAGTTCAAGAATACACATTACACAAGATTTATGTTAAATATGCTAAACTTCAAAAGGTTACATCAGTTGGTAGCTATGTGGGTCAATTTATATAAGATTTAATTCCACTCTTTTTCACAACACATGCAAGTTTGGAATAACTTTTTAATAAAGAATATTCAAAGAAACTACAATTATTGCCCAATAACTTAGAAAGTTTTATGCATCATTTCAAGAATGAATCTAAACTTATTAACCTACCCAGATAAAATTAGGTGAAAATTAGCAATGTTAACTACCTAATGACACAATTACACACACACATATATAATAGCATTAATGTGATGAACAGATGAACAAAAGCTAACCTCCAATGGAAATATAAGGCAATCTATGTGAACCACCAATGAACAGAGCATCAGACAAGATTCCATAAAGGGGTTTTGCCACCATTGGAAGATTAGCAGAATTCTGCACTAACTGTAATGTTGAAGGATTCAAATTCAAATTATTAGCCATATGGAAATTTAGGGCTAGCCATGGAAAACATCTAAATCCTTGAACCCAATATCCAAACCCACAAAGATTCAATAAATCTTGAATCCCGCTGAAGTTTATATCTTTTCTCTCACTCTCTGTTTTCTTGATCTTATTCAGATAGAAAACAACAGGGTCAACCATATCAGTTCTAGGGTTCCTGCAATTTGGGGTTTTCAAGATTTTCATGGGGTTTCTATGTTGGATAGAAGTGAAATGGTAAAGTGTGTTGGATTTGAATAAAGTTTGATTTTTTGCAGGATTTTTGAAAAAGGGATTGAATGTAAACGATGGGCTTCCATTGCAGACTGAAGATGAAGCCATGGGTGTTCTCGAATCTTTGAAGAATACCCAGTTTGTGGTTCTTGAACAAGAAGAAGAAAGATTATGATATGATGTTTGAGGAATGATGATTTGAGGAGAACACAAGAAAATAGATGGATCTAGAATAGTATAGATTAAAGGTTAAGGTGGAGAAAAATATACAGAGGCTCCAAGAAAGAAAACCCTCGAGAGATGGAAGAAAGATACACCTGTCTTTTTATTTTAGATTTTGAAGTTTTGTTTTGGCTTTGGTCTAGGGGATCTAAATGGGACCTAAATGAAACAGGGACAGTTAGCCCTTTCTCTCTCTTCATGAGGGCTTGACAGGTATTGTAGAAATTAGGGTTTCTTTCATGTAAAATAAAATGGGTTTAACCTAAGTTAAATAAATGTTTTAGTTTCTTTAGTGGTATGATGTTAAAAATATCGTTAATCGATTGAACCGTTTAAATTGAGCGAAATGTGTTTGTTTGATCGGGTTAGGAGTAATATAGTTTTGATTTACGGTTTGAAAAACTGGGTATCAGGGTTCGGCTTATAGGTTGGAACCGGACAAGTAAATCGAACTAGCCAAGTTATTAATATTAATAAAAAATAATAATATATATTTTTTAATCTATACAATTTTAACAAAAAAATAAAATAATTTTTTTCACGTGTATGAATCTAACAATTATAATATGTATAGATTATTAATTTTACCGATTTCGTGCTCTTAAGTCTTTTTTCACTTTTTTTTCAGAAACCTTTTAATACTTAAAAGGTAATCATTCGGTCTTTTTTATGCCTACCGTTTAACTAAATTTTTGAAGATCTAATGATATAATTCCATGTGACCGAAGCTCCTAAACCATTAAAACCGAACCGTTTTTGACCAGTTTGATTTAATTTCTCCAAAAAACCGTAGTTATCGTGAACATCCCTATAATAAATTAGCGGTATGGTTTTTAGCCATATCTGGTTACATGTTTCGTTTACACGTTTGGTTCTTTTTTTTCGTTTTTAGTGCTTTCTCTTCTCATGAAAATGTCTTGGGACGAGGTTTCTTTGTTTTAGGGAATATGTCATCTAATAGTAAACAAGTTTCTTTATTGTTCTACTACACTCACTTAAAACTTTTTAACTTAAATAACCACTCAACAATCAATTTGTGAAATTTTATATAAATATTAACCTAAAATAAAAGGTAATTATGAAGAAAAAAAAGTTACTTAATAATAACCAACTTTTATAAGTAAATGTACTAAAACATTTAGATCATTCAAGTAAAACAATTATGAAAAAATCCCCAACATTATAAATAACAATATTGAAACTAATTACTACTAGTGTGTAATCTTGATTTATTATTTCTAAATATTTTTTTTATGTTCTTTCATTTTATTTTATATTTTACTGTTATAACTACTTTAGTTTTAATAATATTTAGGTAAAAAAAATTATAATCCATCATCTGTAAAACAAAATTTGACTATCACCCTTCTATAACGAAATTTCCAATGAAACACCATGACCTCTTTGTCTTTGGTCTACCATGTGTCTTTGGACTATAAAATTGAATGCTAAATTAGTAATTGTGATATGGTACCACAATACCAAACATAACAGAAATGGACTTGAAACCTAATCTGAAAAAAAACCAGACCATTTGTCGGGTTGATTGTAACTTAAACTAGACCATTTATCGACTCGATTGTAACTGAAACAGTGAAACTAGACCATTTGTAGGGTACACGGTTATGATCTCCTCGTTAACTTCGTTTATGTCATCTAAAATCCAACAATACTTGCAGCAACAAAGAGAGAAAAATACGCATACTCGGGTCAACGTTTACTGTTGACTTTGTTCAATAGAGAAATCATTTTACAACATCTACAATATTTCCATTGATATGGCTAGAAATACCACCAAAATCTAGAATGCTGATCTCCATAAAGTCAAGGTGTTAAGTCAAAATTTGACTCCAGCAGTGAATGGAATTGAGCAAGGGAGGATACCTTGTAATCTGGTTTATGTTCAACATTGGCATATTTAGGGGAATCATACCTCCCTGTTTCATCAAGCAAACATGTAACTGCTCCAGCCCTTTTCCCACAAGCCACCTGAAATCATAAGTTTCGAATCGTAAAAAAGTAATAACTAAACGGTACTGAAATGTAACATAAAAACCATCAACTTTTTTACAGTCATTGGTGTACCAGATTTGAAAGCTACGTGATTGAGCATGCTTGGTTAAAAATACAAACAAACATACCCGGCAAAATCTCACTCATACAGTAAGGTCTGGAGAGAGTGAGATGAGACCAAGCCTTACCTCTATCCCATAGGATAAAGAGGTTGACCCCCGGCTCAGAAAAACCTCCTTTTGCTTGGTTAAAAATCAATTGCTCAAATCCAAATTATATACATCTTCAATAGAGGTGGACTGGATCGGATTGAACGGCCCCCTCAGACACTTTCTTATCTATTTTTGGAATTTCAGAAATAATGGGTGTGCTAAATATGATTATAAAACTATATTATTAACAAAATAATCAAAAATGTTAAAATAAAGCGATTTAGATATCTTGTTATAAAGTGTGAATTTTTTTAATACACTTTGGATGACTCTCAACCCATTCGACCCATTTGACCCTTTTCTTTTTAGTGAAATCCTTTATAGCTTAACCCTTTTGACTCGTCAAAGATAAAACCTAACCCAAATCGAAATAACCACCTCTAATTTTAATGATAGAAACTTCACTAGGTCTGAAACTCTGAATGTGGAATCCTAAAGTAGCTTTTCATATCAGTTACCACCATTTTTTTTATCATGAATGTAAATAAGAAGACAATGCTCACAAAGCTTAAAAAGAAAAGTTTTTAGTATGTAGATTACTCACATCATCCTTCAGGCTATCCCCAATCATCATCACTTCATTAGGTTCAACTCCCCAAGTTGAACATATATGTAGCAGGGGAGCAGGGTCAGGCTTGTAAGGACGAAATTCTCTGCTCAATGCTGGAGAAAATGACATCTGTAACAATACATATAAAATCATGATATACTTTTTAGAAATAAAGCACTAAATAATGTAAAAAAGGAGAGATGGTAATATTATACTGGTAAAGACAAGAAAAGAAGAAAAATGTACCCCAAATCGTTCATGAAACAAATCAACAGCTGATTTGACATTACGAGTTATTAGTCCCCTTCTGCAAAAAGAATTATACATATAAATGTATCAGATCAAGAACTCTCTTCTACTTCCATGAACAACTCGCTTATCTAAACCGGGAACAATAGAAACTATATTGCTTGCAAAAGTAAAGCTGAATGGGTAATGAAGGCATAAAGAACAATAGAATACTTCATGTGTAGGATTCCTAGTCGAAGCAGATAACTTTGTAATGGTCGGGTTCAGTTGACCTGACCGCTTTTTGTCTAAAATTTTTTTCTTTTATACAAATAGTTAATATGTCAGATATGATAGTCAAAACTATGCTTCTATTATTTTGTAAAGAATTCATAAAAGGATAATCTAACCTGATATTCCTAGAGTTAAGAAAACCACAAAGGTCTTCGGCACCTGCATTGTGGTTCAAGTATAACAAGATCAGTTTCTACTACCCAATCAATTTGTTTTAAGAAAGTTATACTTCAACACTTTGATTTGTTACCATCAGAAGTCAGAACCAATCCATATACATGTAACTCGATTCTTGATAGGAGCAAAAAACCAATTAACATGTTTGCTATCTTCCAACATTCAGATTCTCATGCATTTTCAATAAAAAAACATGAAGAGATTCTGATATCAAACCGATTATTTTCAAATACAACAAAAGATGATGAACTGGTTGCTAATTCGTTGCATGATTTTCATTTTGTACAAAGACCATGGTAGATATCAATTCACTTCCAGGAGTTCAGATTAGGGTTGTTCAAATAGCTCGTAGCTTGAAAAAAGCTCGTTCGAAATCAGCTCGTTTACCAACCGAGTAAGCTCGGTTTGGTTCGAAGTATTTTATTTTTAATTAATTATATATATATAGACAACTGTTTGCAAGTGGTTGATGTTTTTGGCCAGTCCACGTCACTTCATAAATGCAATAGTTATATATATTTTAATTTATATCCTAATTTTAGCTCAATACCCAATACTAATTGCCGTCCATTTGCTAATACCATAGTTGTCAAAGGCGCTAGGCGCACTCAAGAAGCATAGGCCTCGCCTGGGGCCTAGGCGCAACGCGCAAAAAAAAGCGAGGGCCTAAGAAAAAAAAAGCGCACTTAAATGAAAAAAAAATTAAAATATATTATATATTGAAAAATAATACTATTATTCAAATAAAATAAAGAAAAGCTATTATATAACATTTAATATCATCTAATTAGTACCAAAAGTTCTAAAATAGTCAAGATTCAAATGTAATTCCAAAACTTGAATAACAAAATGTTCAAAGTAAAGTACCAAAAGTTCAAATTCAAATACCCAAATGTTCAAAAACCAAAATGTTCGAAACTTGAAAACCAAAAGGTTCAAAAAGTAATAAATAGTAAAGGTACAAATGATCATTGTTCTTCATGAGTCATCGAGACCGTCATCAAAACCATTAGAGGTGCCGTCAACTTCAATTGCATAATCTTCTTCAGCTTCACAAGGCGCCCGCCTTAAAATCAAAGCACATTCATTGCGCCTCGCCTTAAAATTGCGCCTAGGCACCCAAGACGCTCGCTTTTGATAACTATGGCTAATACTAAGTCTAGGGATGTTCAAATAGTTTATGGCTCGAAACCCGCTCGAAATAAGTTTGAAAAAACTAGCTCGAAATCAGCTGTGAGCCAGCTTGGCTCGGATCGTTTATAAACCAAGCCGAGCACGAGCCGACCCTGGTTCGGCTCAGCTCATGAACAGCCCTAGACTTCGGATAACACAATATTTCTGGCGATTTGGATCATAATAGTGGGGCTATAATCAACAAGAAGAAACATAAAGCTCCCTCTATTTGAAAGAAGGAGCTACATTTTGACTTTCAACATAAATCTAGTAATTTTCAAATGCCCATATCATGATTCTGGTACAAATCTAACACTAGCATTGCTTAGTAAGTAGCACACCTCAGTGGCAACAATTTCAATTTAAGAGTATCCAACACTTTTGATTAATAGTCAAATATTCCTTGACATCGTTGACTGACTCAAATGTCGTAATCTTAACGGGTCAGTCGTAAATTGACTATTGAATATGTTATTAATTGATCACAATTAGAAATTACGAGCACGATACAAAGAAATCAATGGATTCCCACCATTTGCCCAATTAAGTGATGTCGTCAATCAACCATAAGAAATCGTAAATTAATCAAGAACCTTAACAAACCATGCGATATTACCGGGCATAATCTGGAGTCGATCCATCCCCTGTTTCTCAAAATCCGCAATGATTTCGTAAGCTTTTTGTTGCTTGTCAGGACTCCATTGTTCGATATGGTGCAAAATGTCGATGCCGGAAGGGGAAGATGCGATGATGGAGAAGTATTGATCTTTACCGAGCACGGCTTTGTACATGGCCGGAAAATCAATGACGGGGACTGTTAGGGTTCCGTCCATGTCAAATACGACACCCCTGATGCGAGATTTGATAGGGTTAGGGGTCGATTGAAGAGACATGGTGGTGGATAGGGATCTGAACAAAGCTCTGGAGAAGAGCGGTGCTAGATGTGAATGTAGCATAAGATTATGGGTTTGGAACTTGACTGGCGACAAACTCAACGACGCCATTATGGATAGGGTGAATCATGACTAATGACATCACCCACACAATCATATACTTTTATAAAACTCATAAATAACGAGTTTAAACGAGCTCGAGTTTTACGTATCAAGCTTAAACATGTCTTAAATAAGTATGTGAACCCGCCCGCCTGAAAGGCGACGTTGGAGAGCAGCGCCCGAGAGGAATCTGCTCTGTGAGAAAGGGCATCGAAGGACGGTTATGTGTGAGGCACGGGTATATATTTTTAAGAAAAAAGTTTTTTAATCATTTTTCCTCTTTTCTACCCCAACAATTATAATTTAGAAATAATAAATAAAAAAAATTAATTTTTCTTTCAAAACCACTATAAATAGACTATCAATAAACTACTTATCAAGAATAGGTATCCATTATATAGATTGATCTTTTTGATCAATTGCAAGAGACTAATGGTTCTCTAAATTGATTTGAGATTCAGTTATCATCGACTCAAGATCAAGGAAAAGATGTGCTCAAAATGGCTTTTCGAACACGTTAGGGGCAATTTGAATTTATCGCGATGCCTTTTGGACTAACAAATTCACCCGTCACTTTCATGGATCTTATGAATCGAGTGTATCAACCTATGTTAGACCGATCAGTGATCGTTTTTATTGACGACATCTTAGTTTACTCTCGCACCGAAGAAGATCACGCTCAACATCTTCGTGAGATATTGGAAATCCTAAGAAAGGAAAGATTGTATACCAAGGTTTCTAAGTGTGTTTTCTGATTACGAGAAGTTCAATTTCCCGCCCATATATTGGTGGACTCGTCTAAGGTTGAAACCATGATGAAGTGGTCCCCTCTAAAAACCGTAGTGAACTGGTTCCCTTCATGCAACGATTCGTCATCAAGACGACCTGACCCGTCCAAGGCCTTATTGACCCATTCCAAATCTTCTTTGTTTACCTTATCACTCAGGTAAACATCGAAACTTGGCGGTGCCGGATAGATGTTGCTACAGTCTCCAAGACGTCCTTTCTTCTCAGAGTTTGTGCCTCCCAAGAACACCACGGAGTCGGTTCCTTAAACATGTGACCTTGTGATTTGAACGTCTCTTGACCACTGCCTCTTCCGACGAGTCTGTAGTTTAAAATAACGATCCTCTCACAAGTCATTTAAAGAACCAAAGCTCTTATACCACTTGATGCACACGCGAAAACATATTCAAATGGCTTAATCAAGAACAAGGTTTTAATCAAACGGTTCAAACCAATGATTCGGTCGACAAGCTTAAAGCCTTGCAGTTATATATCAGAATCTCAAAAACTAACAAACTAAACAATCCAAACCTTATTTAAACTAAACAAAAGATAAACTAGGAAACTAAATCACACAATTTAAATTTCAAATAAGAAAAACAAATAAAAGAGAATGATGACCTTGAAGTTATCCTATTCCTTTGCACCTCTATCACTGAACCCATGGACCCGAACTAGGCCCATAATGCACCACTGGACTAATACCCAGGTCAAACGGCCCAAATACCCAACACTTATTAAATGGCTCGTGTATTAGAGGTGCACAAAAAAACCGGTTTGGAAATCCAAACCGATTCGGAACCGGAAACCGAACCGTCCAAGAACCGGTTTTTTGTGAACCGGTTTCAAACCGATAGGAACCGCCGGTTTACAACCGGTTTAAGACATTTTCGCGACGAACGGTTTAAGACCGGTTTTTTGTGAACCGGTTTGACGAACCGGTTTAACGGTCACAAAATCGAACTAGCCGTTGGAAAACGGCTATATAGCCGTTAGAACTAATTTTTGACCGTTTTTTTCACCCATTTTAACCCCCAAACACATTATAAATAGGTAGTGGGTGTTTTGGTTAAATCACACTTCTCAAACCCGCTCTTTACACTCTCGTTTGTAAAAAAACGCTCGAAAACGCTCAAAAAACGCTATGGCAGGTTCTTCAAGTTTTGGTGTTTCCTCTTCCGAAGTTAGCGTTGTGAAAATCATACCAACAACGAGGAACCCCGCAATTTGGTCAAACTACGATCTATGTGAGATGTCTAACGGGTTGGAACGTGCTCGTTGTAAAAATTGTGGTGGGTTTTTTAAAAAGGAATCAAACTCAACTCTAAAAACTCATATGGAAAAATCTTGCCCGAGTTTGAAGAAAATTCCGGGTGAGGGTCAAGCATCTATGACAAGCGAGGGTGGAATTTGGAACTTCGATCCAAATATTGTTCGAGATAGAATGGCGAAATTAGTTATTCAAAGAGGTTTGCCGTTCAACCACTTCGACAACCCGCTCACGACGAGGATGATTCAAGAAGCCCTTCAACCACGTTATCATCAAGTAAGTCGTAGTACTCTTAGACGTTATTGTCTAAAAATGTGGAAAAAAGCAAAAAAAGAATTAATTTTAGGTTTTGAAAAATTGGAAACCGGTGTGAACTTAACCACCGACGTTTGGTCGGCTCCACATGGTATTCCCGACTCATATATTTGCGTTACCGCTCATTGGGTTGATCCCAATACGTGGCAAATGATGAAACGTACAATTGCGTTTGAGATGTTTGAATATCCGCACACGGGTCAAAATTTACATTTTAGATGGTGTGATAACCGATTTTAAATTACAAAATAAATTATTTTCAATATCTTTTGATAATGCCTCAAATAATACAAATGCGGTTCAAAAATTAATATTAAAATATAATCCGATTTGCAACGGCGCTTTTTTCCATAGTCGATGTATTGCACACATCATCAACTTAGCCGTGCAAGACGGGCTTGCGGTTGAACCCGTTATTGAATTAAGTAATGCATTTCGAGTCATGCTTAAAGACGTTTTTAGTAGTAGTAAAAAAAGATACCATGAATATATTAGATTATGTAACGATACGGGTTTGATTTGCTTAGGTCCCAATTGGGACCCCCCAACAAGATGGAATTCAACTTATAAAATGTTTCATAGTGCTATACGTCAAAAAGATACTTTAAAAATTTTTCATGATATGCTTTCCTCAAAACCGCGTCGTAAAATTCAAAATTTTCCGTCTACGAGTTGGGACATTCTTGAAAATATAACCGAATTGCTCGAAGTTTTCAAAACCGCCACTACTTTTTTATCCGGGGTTTATTACCCCACAAGTCCTTTGGCTCTTAAACAAATATTTCTAATGTGTAACAAATTAGCCGAACTTGAAAATAAAAATACTCTTTTTACGAGAATGATAAAACCGATGAAAGAAAAATTTGTTAAATATTTTAAAGAAATGCCTCCGGTTATAACTTGTGCCGCCGCATTAAACCCTACAATTAATGTTTACGGTGTTGAAACCTTGATTGATAAAATAACTTACGATTTGGATTTGAATGCTGAAGATATTCATTTTTCAACCGTAACAAAAACTTATTTTAACAAATGTTTGCAAGATTTGTTTGATATTTATTTACATAAATATGGTACAACACAAACCCCACATGATACGATGGGCGCGGGCGCATCAAGTAGTAGCTCGAGGAATGTGAACTTAAATTTGTATAACGAAATGAGAAATGAATTTACTAAACGGGCTAGAGGATCCACCCCGAGTAGCGAACTCGAAAGGTATACGGGAACAAACTTTTTATCATTTATGAGTCCGGATGTTTTTGAGGACTTTGATATTTTGGCGTGGTGGAAAGGAAACGAATCTACTTTTCCGGTCCTTTCCGCCATGGCCCGTGATTTACTAACCGTCCAAGCTTCCACGGTAGCTTCGGAATCCGTTTTTTCTCTTAGTGGCAGGGTTTATCTATTCGAAGAACTAGACTCACTCCCGCGGCAATGGAAATGTGCATTTGCTTGAAAGACCATTTGGATGCGGTAGATAAGAGACAAGATAGGAGTTCGCTTGGAGACGAAATTGAAGTTGAAGAATTCATACACGAATCTGAGGTCAACCTAGGATTGGCGAGCCCACTTACAAATGAAGAACTCGCCGAAGATGATAGACTACGAGGATCCACTAGTAATTCCGAGAATGACAGCGAAAATTAAATAAAAAAACTCAAAAAAAAAATATTATTCTTTTTTTCGAATTGTAATGTTTAATTTTGTAATGTTTTGTGATTTCCGAACTCCTACAATATGAATAAACGTTGAACTTTATGTTTTTATTTGTTAAATATTTATTTTTTAATTTTTTTTTTAATAAAACCAGTTTAAACCGGTTCACCAACCCGAACCGGTCCAGAACCGAACTGAACCGGTTCAACAGGTTCGAGATTTTATACTTAATAAACCGGTTTAACCCGAACCGGTTTTAGTCAAAACCGGTTTAACAATTGCGTTGACCAAACCGGTTCGGTTCAAAAACCCGGTTTGTGCACCTCTATCGTGTATGCTCCTGCATCACCCTTCAAGGGGCCGCTGCCTATTTGAAACCCCTCGTAGTCTAGGGGCTTTTTCCTTAACATTCGTAGAGGTTCCATAGTTTAAAAAAAAATTAAAATAGTCTTAACCGAATATTAGCTATGTAATTTCATCTTCAATCACTTTGTCATGGAAACGTAAACATTTTCTTATCTTTTCATTTAATCATATACCAGTTAGTGCAATATTTGTAATAACTACTATTCAACATATGTTTGATTGGTTTACATCATAATTTAATATAATTCGCTTTGAACTTATTTTATGATTTTTATCTACTAATGATATAAACTGATTTTATCAAAAAGATAAATATTTATTTTATAAAAGCAAACTCACACACCCGTCATCCGTATGGGCTAGGGCGTAAATGAGCTGAGTCGAGCTCATTCATGGGCAGTTAACGCTCGAGCTCGCCTTGTTTATTATTTATTAATTATTCAAGTTATATATATAAAATAATATATACTATTTAGTTATATTTATGATAACTTTATTTATAATCATAATTATTATATAAATGACATTTAGTACTGTATAAAAGTTATATAAATAATAGGTTCATTTAGACTCGCGAGTCTAGTGAAGCTCGATATGTGAAGCTTAAGCTTAAGAATGTTTATTAAATAAGTTCGAATATATACTCAAGCTCGTTTAAGCTTAGCTCAATTCGAGCTTTCAGTTAACCAATCGTGGGTAGCTCACGAGTAACACCCTCCCTTAAGTTCGTGTGTGTGTATAATATTAAATATTGAAATTTGTATGCAAACTAGTGGACGTTGTTAGGGGTGTTCACGGTTCGGTTTCAAACCGTGAAACCGCCCGAACCGGTCATCGGTTTGTCAAGCGGTCGGTTTTTCTCTTAAACTTTCGGTCGGTCGGTTGCAAAATTTTCAAACCATAGTGAACGGTTTGGTTTACGGTTTATACCAAAAACCGGTTGTAAAAAACCGGACCGGACAGTATATATGTATGTGTGTGTGTGTATATATATGTATATATATAGGGTAGTGTTCCTATCAAAACCCACTTTTCGCGTCAAAACCCTAAAACCCTTGCAAAAATCGATCAAATCATATTTTTTTTAGTTTAATAAAATTATTACACGAATTTAACGTCACATCCTTTTTTGCGTTTTTGCAATTTCGTAAGTGTGAGAAAGTTTACACTGGTGTAAAAAAATAAATGTTATAAAATTTACAACAGTGTAAACTTTCTCATACTTACGAATTTGCAAAAAATGCAAAAAAAGATGTGACGTTGAATTCGTGTAATAATTTTATTAAACTAAAAAAATTTATGATTTGATCGATTTTTGCTAGTGTTTTAGGGTTTTGACGCGAAAAGTAGGTTTTGACAGGAACTCTACCCTATATATATATATATATATATATATATATATATAAATAAAAGCTGGGTTGTTTGGGACTTTGGGCTTAGGCCTGTTTAGAAACAAATAAGCTAGCAAGTTTGAGGTGTTTGGACTTTGGGCGGGTAATAAAAAAATGAGTTGTTTGGACTTTGGGTTCATAAGTTCATCTCTGTTTTGTTTTGTCTCTCTTTTGTTTGGTTTTTTTTTAGTTTTTGTTTTGCAAGTCAATATCACAATTTGATTTTTTCATCTATGTTTTGTTTAGTTTCTCTCTTGCAAGTCAATATCACAATTTGATTTTTTACCTAACTCGAGTTATAGTTCATGGGTTTTGCCTAAATGGGTCTAAAAAGCCCAAACCGCGAAACCAACTTGTAAGACCTCGACCCGGGCATCCTACAGTTGGATCTCATAACGGGTTACTCTCTTTAAAATACATTTGTTAATAATCAAACTACAACGGAAGTCTTTCTAAAATCTACAATTATTATTAATCTTTGTTATCGTCATAAGTTTACCTCACGAATGTCTGCGCACCAATCCGAGTAGTACCGCTCCCAAGCCAAGATACGCCAACCCCAAAGCTTATCTGCAACACAATCTAACGTACACACAAAGTCAGCTACGCTGAGTGAGTTCTAATAGTTTAATTTTAAATAAAAGCCACCTCGTCACAAAAGTTATCTAAGTTTACTCGGGACACTTCGGTCCTTATAAAGATATTTTTATAAATTATTTTCATATGGATAACCCTGATATCTTATGATATCTCAAAAGGTTCACCACCCCAGACTCGCCCCACAAATATGACCCCATAAATCTCACCGACACAATTCAATCCTTCTACACTAGTTACTCGTAATCTACTACCCGTATTAACTCGAAAACCCGGTTAACACGATAAATCCCTAGACGCCGACTTACTCAGCCTTGACTAAGACTCTCACAAATCAACTGACACGACAGTTATTAACACCATATCACAATCCCGATACAACGATCAATCTAACTCTACTCGCCTCATTAATATTATCTACACATCACATTAGTAATATCCTACGCGCAATAAATATACTTAACACTTGTATGCAATCTAACACACACACACATATATATATATATGCACACAAACACATACCTCGTCAATGCACCCTCGTCAGGGTTACCCTCGTCGGGGCGTACATCACACCCCGAGCTCATCATTTACATGTTGAATATTGTCACCTTTGGTGACTTCCCGAAGAACTTCGTCCTTCACAATCCCGTTTGCCGTGTCATAAGGACAACGATGCAAACACAATACCCGCCGTGCCACAAGAAAAACAACACAAAACACACAGCACAAATATAAACACATAAAATCACGCTTCATTTACATGACTCATTAACTACACCTGCATTCCGCACCTAGCACTAGAATACTGTATCATGCACGTATTCTTAAGTGTTTAGCTTGTATCCCGACTTACCCCGACTAACCCTTAACATGACACACATCAACGACTCTTTTATCCCTAGCTCACAAAGTCACACAGTCCACTCATAGACCCTCCGACACATTAATAAACATTATAGTTCATGACCACGTCGGGTTAAAACCCAAAACTTATTATTACGTTTAATCAAGCAAACTTGTCTCGTAAACGTGTACGATAGCCCCAAAAAAGTAAAACATTTAAAGAATAGGGGATTAGAAACTCGCCGATATGAAGATCCAATTCTTGTACTGCAACGGTCCCCTCGTACGAAATCCTAACCTGCCAACGTACGATCACATGGTCAGAATACGCCCTAAGCATGTGTCAGTTACGTATAAATATAAATGATCCCGACACTCTTCTTGACCGTTTGCCCCTTCGTCCATGCCAAAAACCCTAGTCCACGTGTCATGCTCGAACCGGGTTATCCTTGACCCGTTCATGACTCTCATGCATGCATGCTCATGTACCATACGGAGCTATAGCCTCGTAGGTCACGCGTACTCGAGCTAAGCTTTCCATGCACGTCCAGACCACGCCATACAAACCTTAGGCTCACCAAAACTCTAGCCGGGTGTAACCCGCCCCCATCCTCTTCCTTGCTCGTTCCCGTGAACCACCTCCACCAGGTATCACCACTGTGTACTCCCCGTCGTGTTCCACCGTCATGATTCGTCCTCTCGTGGCATCCTCGAGTCTCCTCCACCTTCTAGTCTCACCAAAACTTTAGCCGATTCCCCTCTTTCACGATGTACAGGGAAACCACCGTCACCCCACCGTTTTCCGTCGTGTCACACCACCTCAGCCAACTCCGGCTGCTGCCGAGCACCGCCACCCGCCGTCTCTGTCGCTTCCGGCGATCCCCGACGCCACCACCCTCCCTCGTCACCTTCCTCTTTCTCTTTTTCTCTCTCTCGGCTAGCGGCTTCCACCCCACTCCGACCTCCTCCTTTGATTACAGCCGTGTACCCTCCTCCTCTTGCCCGTCATCTTCCCCGTAGTCACCTTACGGCTTCTCCACTGCCGGGTCACCACCCCTCACCGCCATAGGTCGCCACATGTGACCAATAATCAAAATCCTTAGTCGAGTTCTTACATTACGATTGTAAACAATGATACGAACAGAAAAAGGAATTACCTTAGCGACATAGGAAGCCTCCCGCGTGACACCACCATCGGACACCCCCTTTCACGCCGTCGTCGCCGTCTCTCGTTGATTTCTCTGTTGTCGTGCGACACCCCCTAGGCTGAATGGCCTAGGTTTTCTCCTTAAAGTGGTTTATAAACCTCCAAGGGTTTCATTCGGGTCCTTGTATTTCCGTACTCGTACATTTTGGTCCCGAACCTTCGTTAAACGTCTAATCGTGTCATTCCCGATAGTTAAACGCACCCCAAAATGAGAATCTTCACCGTTACTCTTAGATAAAAAAGGTCCGGGTCGCTCACAAACTCGCCCCATTGACATAAGAATTTTCCGGGATGTTACAAGTCTACCCTCCTTAAAAGAGGATTCATCCTCGAATCCTACGTCGGCATAATCCAACACCGCTTATATTTCAATTACCCTTGGTGCACTCAAAAATCCTTGTGTGCCAACTCCTCTCTTTCGCACATCACGTCAAGGTCATTTCTTTTCAACGCGGTCACCATCCCTGGCGTTCAAAGGAAGTCTCCTTCATTACCCGCTTTCAATTCCTTTTGGGATTTGTAGGATCACCTGCATATTCCTTTATTTCTCGTCCTTCATCTTTTACTCATTCGATATGATACCGCAATTTCTCGTATACTTATCACCTTTTCCTGATTCACTCATCGCTCCAATACCGTCATTCCTTGCATAGCCCTAATGATCTAGTTATTCCGACGGTCATTCCCAAACAAGGCTCCTTGCCTTTCTTAATCAGGGTTATTCGCTGTTCTTCTCATCTCGTACTCTAATGGCTATCCAGCGATGATTCCTTAAAACTCAGGCATCACCGCATGGCTCACATATGTAATATAACTCTTATCCCCAGATGACCTCCCAGAGCATGTGCCAAGCTTCACTGATTTCTCCTAATGGTTTGCTTCCACAGTATTTCATTACTTCATTATCACGTATTTAATACGCCCCTTAAGTATGCACATACACCCAACACTAGGATCATTCTCATTAGCCCTCGATGTTCTCAAAAGCTCACCTACCACCGTCATGTCTATTTCAATTGCCAAACATTTGCCTTACTTGAATGCTCCACTGGAGCTCTCTTTAAGCCAATCATTTGCTTGCCAGCGTAGGTATTTCCTTCTTGGTCACACATGTGCAATCCTGTGCATGCTCTCCTCCCTTCCACTTTCCTCGTCATTGATCTATCATTACCACGCGATCATCGATCGCGTCTCATTCCTTAAATACGAACTTGAAGTCCATTTAATCACAAGCCTCAGCCGCCCCTTGTCTTGCTTAGAGTAATTACTTCCAATCCCTTTGTATCTTATCTTGACAGAATTCTCCATATGGAACGTATTCCATGGAGACCCTTCTGTCACCTCTTTTACCTCGTGCCGGAATCTTTAGCGTCGTCATCTCGATCATGTCCTAACTATCTCCGGTCAATCGTCCACGTAACGCCTTCATCATCAACTCTCACAGCTGCATCCCTCGGCTTTGTGCTCCGAATTCCTGAGATATAAGTGTAGGTATCTCATAGGAGCACTTCACCGATAGTCTAGAAAGACACCAAGACTCCTTGCATCACCTCAATGTATCAACGTCGAGAAAACCATCAAGATATAATGCTATACTCGAGCACACCGACCACCCGTCCTATGCACGACTAAGTGTGTACTAACAGGACATATAACTTCAGTTCATAATAACAAACCCTATCATGTTCTATGTATATATAGGTATTGTCACACCCCCAATTTCAACTAACGGATTTTTACCATTTGGGAAGTGACGAACCAGGATCTCATACATTAGTTACTTTGAACGACTCTACATGAGACTCAAAATGAAAATATCATAATAATCAGAGTTTCAATGCGAAAGAGTAAAGAAAGTAAATGCGCAAAACACACGCGCCCAAAACCAAAGTCCAAAACGTCCAACCAAACCAAGTACAATACAAAATAATTCAAGCAAGTATAAATAAGTCATAATCAAAATAGTTGGATCCCATGCATGCCCTAATGTGCACCTGTATCTTATCTTAGCGACCTGAGAAAACATGTAAGAAAATATGTCAACACGAAGTTGGTGAGTTCACAGGTTTCAATATATGTAAATAAGCGTTTACCAGATTTATGTTCATTCAGTATGTATCTATAGGTAGCTAACCTATGCTCATGTTTAACTCAAGCGCTCACAACCAAAGCTGACTATTTGTTTATTTGCCTCCTGCCAGGTCTATCAACACTGGCGGTGTGAGTAGGCTAACATTTCACCCGTTCGATCTCTAATCGAGTTAGCACGAATAACGCAGATGGGATTTGTCAAACCCAGTAGTACTACTAAATATTACCTCGCTAAGATCCATATTAACGGTCCGATATAAGTTGAGGACTTTCTGTGATAGCGTGTTACGCTTAGCTTTAACATTGATAACATATGAATTTGCAAAATCTCAAAATAGTTTAATCATGTTTTCTCCCCTAGATTAAAACAGTAAAAAGGGGCCGTGAAAACTCACCTGCGTTGCGTTGTAGGTAGTATCACACAAAGGATAAGTTGGAACCACGTGTGTAAGTCTCAAACGACTTACGAATGCCCTAAAATTATAAACACATAAATTAGGGACAAAAATGGGAATTGTGACAGCGACACGGAATGAGAAACGTCTTAACGAAACGCTCTAATATTCAAGAGTGGACGAAAGTGTCCACGGAGTTAGGAATTACTTTACGCGACGAATGACACAAATAATAATGAATATAACAGGGTGTTTTGTCATTCACAAAAATTGAGAAAAATAATAATATATATCTACGAGTACATAATATAACTAATTATATTATTAAATAGTTTAAACGTCCCACGAGGTATACAGCGATACGAAATAATATATATATATATATATATATTATTTAATAGGATTTGTCACGAGAATGAAAATAATATAAACATATTATTTTATACAAATTTACGGTTTAAAAATAATATAAACATATTATTTCTTTTGTTGATAATAACAATAATATTATATTTATAAAAGTGGGAATAATAAAAATATGTTAATAATTCAAACCCGAGTCTACGGGTTGTTTCCCGGGCTAAAACACATTTATATAATACTATAATAATATATGGTTTGATTTTTAATAATTAAATATGTTTAGAAAATTTGATGATATAAGTTGTTGGATTTATAGGGCTTTCAAAAAGTTGATGATTTCGAGTCTAACCATACCAACCAATTGGATTGAGATTGTGTTTAGGTTAGGGTTCGATTAAACCCGAATCGTATGAACCCTAGATTCTTGATCATAATCAATTCAATCATGTAAGCCCCAAGTAGTATAGGGCTTTTGATCTAGACGTCGAGGCGAGTCTGTGGGTATGATCAATTTCAGTTTTCATTATCGGATTGATGGGTTTCGATTAAATAGGATACATATGAACCCTAGTTATAGGATTGTGATAAATCCGATAATGTGAGTCCCAATTGGATTAGGGCTTTCGATTTGGGTATTGAAACGAAGCTAAAGGTGAAGGCAATTACAAGAATAGATGATGGATTGATGGAGATCGAGTAAAACAGTTCCGGCTTGTACAGGTTTGATCTCCGATGACTTCTGCTATGATTTCGGTCGAATTGAGACGTGCAACAGCTTCAAATGTGTTCGTTTAGTGTATGCAGATGATTCGTTTGTGAAAATAATACAGAGTTTAGACGAATTTGAGAAGAAATCGACGGTTACGACATAATTATCCATTATTCTGTTTAATTCTCGCATAATGATGTTTTTAATTACCCAATGATGGTTGTTTATGCTAATTAAATGTGTTAGCGGTTAAGATTTCAAAAGAGAATGGGTTAATCGAGTGAATTCGGATCATGCTCGAATGTGTTGACTTTCTAAAGTCAACAGAAATCAAGAATGGGTTAAATACACTGCTAGTCCCTCTAGTTTCCTGTTCTTAACTTTGAATTTAGGCAGAAAAGGTCCTTGAGGTTTGAACTAGGTTAAGAATGTTAATTTGACATATCAAAAGTCAACAGAATTGGGATTTTGACTTTCAAAAAGTCAACAGTCAACTTTAGGGATATTACATAACTAGTCCCTGGAGTTTAGGTTTGGATTATTGACAGAATTAGTCCCTGAAGTTTGAGTTAAGTTAATTAGGTTAACTTTAACTGGATTTTGTTAACGGAGTTAACTGGAAAAGTCCGGATTGTCACATCATCCTCTAGTTGAAAGAATTTTCGTCCCGAAAATTAAATAATAATAAAAAAAAATTTCCGGGATATCACATCATCCCTAGTTGAAAGAATTTTCGTCCCGAAAATTAAATACTACCTTGAGAATTTGACGCGGAGTGCTTGAACAGATTAGGATATTTGTGCATCATCTGATCCTCGCGTTCCCACGTGAATTCCGGTCCGCATTTCGAGTTCCAACGAACTCTAACAATAGGGATTTTACTGTGCTTTAACGTTTTGACCTCCCTATCCATTATTTCTACGGGTTCTTTGATGAAACGTAGTTGTTCATCAATGTATAGTTCCTCAAGAGGAACTGCGAGTGATTCGTCTGCTAGACATTTCTTCAAGTTTGAGACGTGAAAGACGTTGTGTACACCACTATGTCCTTCAGGTAAGTCCAGTTGATACGCTACTGGTCCGATTCTCTTCATTATCTTGAATGGTCCAACATAACGAGGATTCAGTTTGCCTCGTTTCCCAAAACGAATGACACCCTTCCAAGGTGAGACTTTCAATAAGACCATATCCCCTACTTGAAATTCTAACGGTTTACGACGCTTATCGGCATAGCTCTTTTGGAAATCATGAGCTGCTGCCATACGGTTTCTAATTTGAACGATTTTCTCAGAAGTTTCAAGTACGAGTTCAGGACCTGTAAGTTGACTATCCCCAACCTCGGCCCAACAAATAGGAGAACGGCATTTCCGTCCATATAGTGCTTCAAATGGAGCTGCCTTGATGCTAGTGTGATAAATGTTGTTGTAGGAGAACTCCACCAACGGTAGGTGAGACTCCCAAGTGTTACCGAAATCGATCACACAAGCTCGTAGCATGTCCTCCAGAGTTTGGATAATACGTTCTGTTTGGCCATCAGTTTGAGGATGGTATGCTGTGCTCATATCTAGACACGTGCCTAAAGCTTTATGTAACGACTGCCAGAAACGAGAAGTGAATCGTGCATCACGATCCGAAATTATAGAGATTGGCACCCCGTGCCGAGAGACTATTTCTTTCAAGTAAGTACGAGTAAGCTTATCCATTTTGTCGGTTTCTTTGATTGCTAAGAAGTGAGAGGACTTTGTTAATCGATCAACAATTACCCAAATGGTATCACATCCGGTAGGAGTTCGTGGTAATTTGGTGATGAAGTCCATGGATATTTGTTCCCATTTCCACATGGGAATTTCTGGTTGTGGGAGAAGACCGGATGGCTTTTGATATTCAACTTTGACCTTCGCGCAAGTCAGACACTTATTCACATAGGTGGCTATATCGGCCTTCATCTTCGGCCAACAATATAACACCTTTAGATCATGGTACATCTTGTCAGAACCTGGATGTATAGAGTAACGAGATTTATGAGCCTCATCCAAGACTAGTTCTCGTAAATTTCTGAATACTGGAATTCATATTTGCTCGGCGAAGTAGCGAATACCATCAGATTTGACTTCGAGTTGTGCTTCCATACCGCGTGCACCTTCCAGTGGTAGGTTTTCCTCTTTTAGGGCTTTGAGTTGAGCACTACGGATTTTGTCAGGTAATCCGGGGTGAATAGTAAGTTGTAATGCTCGAACTCGTTTGGGTTTCGTTTCCTTTCGACTCAGGGCATCAGCTACAACGTTAGCTTTACCCGGGTGATACCGGATCGCACAGTCATAATCATTCAAGAGTTCGACCCAACGACGATGTCGCATGTTCAACTCCTTCTGCTCGAAGATATGCTGAAGACTCTTTATGATCGGTATAGATGGTGCATTTGGTACCGTACAAGTAATGTCTCCATATCTTAAGTGCGAAGACTATGGCTCCTAACTCTAAGTCATGAGTGGTGTAGTTTTTTTCATGGACCTTTAGTTGACGTGAAGCGTATGCGATCACCTTTTCGCGTTGCATTAAGACACAACCCAGACCCTGAATAGATGCATCACAATACACCACAAAATCATCGGTTCCTTTTGGAAGAGCTAGAATAGGTGCATTGCAAAGTTTCTATTTAAGATGTTGGAATGCTGACTCTTGGTTATCGCCCCAGTTATAGGCTTTACCCTTTTGAGTTAAGGCAGTGAGAGGTTGTGCAATTTTTGAGAATCCTTCGATGAATCGACGGTAATATCCAGCCAATCCCAGAAATTGTCGCACCTCAGTCGGAGTCGTCGGTGATGCCCAATTCTTGATGGCTTCTATCTTTGATGGGTCGACAAGTATTCCTTTCTCGTTAACCACATGCCCTAGAAACTGAACTTCCCGGATCCAGAATTCACACTTGGAAAACTTAGCATACAGTTGCTCTCGCTTAAGCAATTCCAAAATTAGGCGTAGATGTTCCTCACGTTCTTCCTTGTTCTTGGAATAAATGAGGATGTCGTCGATGAACACGATGACGAATTGGTCAAGATATGGTTTACACACACGGTTCATGAGGTCCATGAATACCGCAGGTGCGCTGGTTAATCCGAAAGGCATGACCATAAACTCGTAATGGCCGTACCTTGTTCTGAATGCAGTCTTAGAGATATCCTCTTCTCGGACTCTTAACTGATGGTAGCCGGACCTAAGATCTATTTTGGAATAGAAACTTGATCCTTGGAGTTGATCAAAGAGGTCATCTATGCGGGGCAAAGGGTAGCGATTCTTGATTGTGACTTTATTCAGCTCCCGGTAGTCAATACACATACGGAAAGTCCCGTCCTTCTTCTTGACAAATAGTACCGGAGCTCCCCACGGCGATGAACTAGGTCGGATGAAACCTTTATCCAACAAATCTTGCAATTGAGTGGACAACTCTTGTAATTCACTAGGTGCTAACCTATAAGGTGCCCGAGCAATCGGTGCTGCTCCGGGTGCTAGATCGATTTGGAATTCAACTTGACGGTGCGGTGGCAGACCAGACAGATCCTCGGGAAATACTTCCAAAAATTCACGAACGATGGGAATATCATCAATCTTCTTCTCTTCTGATGGCTGCTCAGCAACGAGAGCCAAAATAGCCGTGTGCCCCTTTCGAAGGCATTTTTGTGCTTTCATAAAAGATATGATGCCCATGACTGCACCAACTCTTTCTCCCTGAACGGAAAGGATTTCTCCATTCGGGAGAGGAATACGAACAATCTTCTCATGACAGATAATTTCAGCTTGGTTTTTAGATAGCCAATCCATGCCGACAATTACATCAAAACTACCAAGTGTGACCGGCATAAGGTCGATATCAAGTATATGTTTAGCTAGCTCAAGCTTACATCCCTTAAGAATGTGAGTTGCTTCAATTATTTGGCCATCAGCTATCTCTATTATATACTTTGCTTCTAACAAGGTTGGAGTTCCTTTTATCATATCACTAAGTTTCTTAGATATAAAAATCCTATCAGCACCGGTGTCAAAAAGGACAGAAGCAAAGTAATTATTTAAGAGAAACTTACCGGTGACCACATTATGATCGTAACGAGCTTCTCCGGATCCTAGCACGAAGGCTCATCCTTTCACACCATTTCCTCCACCATTGCCATTGTTACCCCTATTGTTGTTATTTTGGTTAGGGTTGTGGTTTCCATTACCCCCTTTCTTCAATTAAGGACAATTCTTTCGAATATGTCCTTCCTTTCCACACTCAAAACAACCCCTTGTGGATCCAGGTTGTTGAAAAGGTTGTTTAGCTTGTAACTCACCCCTACAATCCTTGGCAGCATGACCTATTTTGCCACACCTCTGGCAACGGTTGCAAAACTTGAAGTGATAGAAATTGCACTTGTTACACTTAGGAGACTTTCCCACGTAATCACCCTGGTTTTGACCTGAAGAGGTCGACTGGTTGAAGTTCTTAGTAGGCTCAAACCTACGCTGCTGCTGCTGCGGTTGATTAAACTGGGGTTGGTTGGGCTGGGGTCCTTTGGAGTGAGAGTTGGAGTGGGTGTGGGTGTGGGTGTTGGAATGGTGATCAAACTTGCGTTTGTGATTGTCAGTGGATTTAGAGACCGAACCTCTCAGAGGTAGAGTCCCTTGAGTCACCGCCTGATCGGTTAACTTATGGGCAAGTCGGATAGTTTGCTGGATAGTGGCAGGGTTGGATGAAGTCACCATGCTTTGTATTTGAGGCACTAGACCTCCAATATAAAGCTCAATTCTCTTGTAATCAGGGCCACCATATGCGGGCACATAGTAGCAAGTTCATGTGAACGTGTGGTGTAGAGTTCAATTTCAGAACCCTCCATCTTTAGGTTCCAAAACTCTCCCTCTAACTTCTGAATTTCATCACGAGGACATTATTCCTCCTTCATCATTGATTTAAATTCCTCCCACGGGAGTCCATTTGCCATGGCCAGACCCAACATTTGGACCTGGGCGTTCCACCATGTGAGAGCCAGGCCCTCCAAAGTTCCGGCGGCAAACTTTACCTGATTAGCCACGCGCAGTTGCACATGGCAATCACTGATTCTACCTTCTCAAACTAACGAAGTAGTCCAACGGCTCCTTCAGCTCCACTAAAGGCGTGAGGCCTACAATCCATGAATGCCTTGAAGGTGCAGGCTGGTTGCGGGTTTTGCGGACCTGGAGTTAGAAACAATATCGAATTGGAATTATAGAGTTTAGGAAGATGTTTTTAAGAGATGAATTGACATCATTAGTTAATAGCTAAAGTATTTACCTGCAGCATTCTGTGCTGCTAGAGCCTCTGCCACACTATCGTTTATTATTGCCGCTAGCTCTGCTACCGTCATGTTAATGGTACCTCGACCACCGGCACGACCTCCGCGTCCTCTCCCTGACATGATTCTTCACAATCACAAATGAAAAACAATGAGAAATATATCGCATATTAAACATTATTCAGGTATGAGTAGGAAGATACAACATCCAATATTTGGAAAATTAAATAAATTGTAAGGCTACAAAATAAATAACTCAAACATTAAACTTCTCATGCTTTTATTGAATGGGAACAACCTTACCCATCTAGGTTTGAAAAGAGAAATAACATAAGCAAAAAAAAAACAGGCATGAAAGGAAGATAGAATAGGAAGATCATCAAACATCTTCGTCATCGGAAGAAACATACGATTGTGCATCGTCCATTTCCACCGGTTCCTCCTCAGGTGGCTCCTCCTCCAAGGGCTCCTCCTCAAAGGGCTCCTCCTCAAAGGGCTCCTCCTCGCCATCAGAAAGTGGAATCTCCTCAGGAAACAGGGCTGCTTGTAGTTGCTTCCAAATGAGTCACACTCTCTTGAAGACCTTCGGCAGTGTGGTTTGCTACATGTAGCTGAGCTTCCAGAGCAGCCACTCTCTCCAGAATTCCTTCCATGTCATTGTCCGAGGTGTCCACCCTCGTCTCCAAATGTGTCACACGATCCACCAAAAGGTTATGGACCTGGTCAGTTACTGCTAGTTCAGCAGTCAAAAGCTCTATCCCTACCTTATTCTCCTCTATTTGAGGCTCTCTCTTCAGAATATCAGGTATCTCATCAGTAGCATCTTTCACAATGCTCAACTCTCTAGACATATAAAATACAAGGCTGCAAAAGCTTGTTCCATAGTGCATGGCAAGCTAGGCAAGGTAGATGATGAGGAAGTAGAACCGAAGTAAGGTGATGGGACATTTCCCATTTTGATCCATCTTTGGATCATTTGTGGGTATGCGTTCCAATTGCGACCAGGATTCATTGCTTGTGCACTGCTCGTTTCCCCCTGGTCAACTGAATAGTCACAGGAACTAATCCGGCGCCTTTTGGGTTCCGGGGATGGTAGGATAGGTGCCTTATGTCCTGGTGCCTTAGGTGATGGAGGTGGGGTTGACGACATGTTCCTGTAACAATATGTATAAGTGCCAAACATCCAAATGACATGCAACTAATGTGTGAGACTATAGTCTAATATGCAATCCTAGTTCTCTATAACCAATGGCTCTGATACCAATCTGTCACACCCCCAATTTCAACTAACGGAGTTTTACCGTTTGGGAAGTGACGAACCAGGATCTCAGACATTAGTTACTTTGAACGACTCTACATGGGACTCAAAATGAAAATATCATAATAATCAGAGTTTCAATGCGGAAGCGTAAAGAAAGTAAATGCGCAAAACACACGCGCCCAAAACCAAAGTCCAAAACGTCCAACCAAACCAAGTACAATACAAAATAATTCAAGCAAGTATAAATAAGTCATAATCAAAATAGTTGGATCCCATGCATGCCCTAATGTGCACCTGTATCTTATCTTAGCGACCTGAGAAAACATGTAAGAAAATATGTCAACACGAGGTTGGTGAGTTCACAGATTTCAATATATGTAAATAAGCGTTTACCAGATTTATGTTCATCCAGTATGTATCTATAGGTAGCTAACCTATGCTCATGTTTAACTCAAGCGCTCGCAACCGAAGCTGACTGTTTGTTTATTTGCCTCCTGCCCGGTCTATCAACACTGGCGGTGTGAGTAGGCTAACATTTCACCCGTTCGATCTCTAATCGAGTTAGCGCGACTAACGCGGGTGGGATTTGTCAAACCCAATAGTACTACTAAATATTACCTCGCTAAGATCCATATTAACGGTCCGATATAAGTTGAGGACTTTCTGTGATAGCGTGTTACGCTTAGCTTTAACATTGATAACATATGAATTTACAAAATCTCAAAATAGTTTAATCATGTTTTCTCCCCCATATTAAAACAGTAAAAAGGGGCCGTGAAAACTCACTTGCGTTGCGTTGTAGGTAGTATCACACAAAGGAAAAGTTGGAACCACGTGTGTAAGTCTCAAACGACTTACGAATGCCCTAAAATTATAAACACATAAATTAGGGACAAAACTGGGAATTGTGACAGCGATACGGAATGAGAAACCTCTTAACGAAACGCTCTAATATTCAAGAGTGGACGAAAGTGTCCACGGAGTTAGGAATTACTTTACGCGACGAATGACACAAATAATAATGAATATAACCGGGTGTTTTGTCATTCACAAAAATTGAGAAAAATAATAATATATATCTACGAGTAAATAATATAACTAATTATATTATTAAATAGTTTAAACGTCCCACGAGGTATAAAGCGATACGAAATAATATATATATATATATATATATATATATATTATTTAATAGGATTTGTCACGGGAATGAAAATAATATAAACATATTATTTTATACAAATTTACGGTTTAAAAATAATATAAACATATTATTTCTTTTGTTGATAATAACAATAATATTATATTTATAAAAGTGGGAATAATAAAAATATGTTAATAATTCAAACCCGAGTCTACGGGTTGTTTCCCGGGCTAAAACACATTTATATAATACTATAATAATATATGGTTTGATTTTTAATAATTAAATATGTTTAGAAAATTTTCTAAAAAGAAATGTGGGAGCCCGGACTCGAACCCGGGTCTCTCCCACACACGCACACTGTCCTAACCAGTCCCGCCCGCTAGGGTATCGTGACTAAACCCGAGACGGTTTGGTTTTAACATATGTGTTCCTGTGGTTTTCCTCCCCTACACAAGCCGAACCAAAACCATTCGATTTCCCATGAATTCGACCCCGAATTGATTCAAATGCAAAGGGGTTTTGATAAACTGATGATTACGAACCTGTGTATGGGTTTAATTGCAAAAATGATAAGCTTAAATTCGTTAAATTACTGAAAGAAGGATCGAAACCCTAATTTATAAAGTCAGAATCGATTTGAACAATTTAGATGATAGAACATGTTTAAATCATAGGGATTTTACTAAATGAAACCTTGCGAATCAGTTGATGTGGTTTAATTGCAAAATCAGTAGGTTTAGGCTCGTTTAATTTATGTTTTAGGAACCGAAAACCCTAGTTTCTAACCATAAATCAAAATGATTAAATCTGATAATATAAGTTATTGGATTTATAGGGCTTTCAAAAAGTTGATGATTTCGAGTCTAACCATACCAACCAATTGGATTGAGATTGTGTTTAGGTTAGGGTTCGATTAAACCCGAATCGTATGAACCCTAGATTCTTGATCATAATCAATTCGATCATGTAAGCCCCAAATAGTATAGGGCTTTTGATCTAGACGTCGAGGCGAGTCTGTGGGTATGATCAATTTCAGTTTTCATTATCGGATTGATGGGTTTCGATTAAATAGGATACATATGAACCCTAGGTATAGGATTGTGATAAATCCGATAATGTGAGTCCCAATTGGATTAGGGATTTCGAATTGGGTATTGAAACGAAGCTAAAGGTGAAGGCAATTACCAGAATAGATGATGGATTGATGGAGATCGAGTAAAACAGTTCCGGCTTGTACAGGTTTGATCTTCGATGACTTCTGCTATGATTTCGGTCGAATTGAGACGTGCAACAGCTTCAAATGTGTTCGTTTAGTGTATGCAGATGATTCGTTTGTGAAAATAATACAGAGTTTAGACGAATTTGAGAAGAAATCGACGGTTACGACATAATTATCCATTATTCTGTTTAATTCTCGCATAATGATGTTTTTAATTACCCAATGATGGTTGTTTATGCTAATTAAATGTGTTAGCGGTTAAGATTTCAAAAGAGAATGGGTTAATCGAGTGAATTCGGATCATGCTCGAATGTGTTGACTTTCTACAGTCAACAGAAATCAAGAATGGGTTAAATACACTGCTAGTCCCTTTAGTTTCCTGTTCTTAACTTTGAATTTCGGCAGAAAAGGTCCTTGAGGTTTGAACTAGGTTAAGAATGTTAATTGGCTTATCAAAAGTCAACAGAATTGGGATTTTGACTTTCAAAAAGTCAACAGTCAACTTTAGGGATATTACATAACTAGTCCCTGGAGTTTAGGTTTGGATTATTGACAGAATTAGTCCCTGAAGTTTGAGTTAAGTTAATTAGGTTAACTTTAACTGGATTTTGTTAACGGAGTTAACTGGAAAAGTCCGGATTGTCACAGGTATATAGTATCTCAGCTCTCTAACTCGCACAAAGTGCACACATCTCTAGCTATACCTGAGCAAATCTACGTATATCCGATATGACCTCGTCATTTATAGACATACCACTCCCGGATCCTACCTCTTATCCATCACAACGGTAGCCCCTGCCACACGTCATCACCTACTCCTACAGGGTTCGTACGGTTGTACCCCATACGGGTCATACCAATGTTTCAAGACGACACACTACTCAGTCTAGACACGAAACATTCCCCCTAAACATTCATACACGTAAGTTACAAAAATACCATAATTCCTTGCCGGATTTTGTCCTGAACACCTATACTTGTACATAAGGTATATATCTATTAATTCCCATAGGACCTCGCCCTGCCCATTTTCACAGAGTGCAATACACCTGTCACACTCCAAACCTCACCTAACACCTTCACGTACACTACCACTACTTTAGACTGTGGACAAAAGCAATTTCATCTTTATGTTTGTCAAAGTCTATTTACACACACTTGATAACTATATTTTAGCATCACAGCAAAGATTATATCTATAATGAACACACATTGTTTACGAGGTAATCACATAACCACACAAACTTCAATACTGCACCTATATTAGTATGCTCACCACGAATGCAACTAATATTATTGATACTTAACACCATCCCACAATGAGACTCAAGGTCAAGATCACAATCAAGCAATAAGAAATCAAAACAAATATCTCGCCACATAAGTGTCAAAACACCACTACTCAAAGCACGCTAATCCACATGTGGTAATGCACCATCGATCTAATCCTCGAACAAGTCAAAGTTATCACCCACTTGCTCCTCATCGTCGGACTCCTCAAGCCATCCGTTGCTCGAACCTGAATCATGCCTTGGAGGCTGATGCCTGACCGCAAATGCATTCCTTCCTCTCCAACCACCCCTCCTGTAGAAGGAGCTACCGAGTCCTCTCGCAGCTGCCCTGGTAGTACTAGGAGCATTAGGCGCCGGAAGCGCCAAATCACCTCCTGTGCTGGTAACTCCTGCTCATCCTCAGCCGCTGGTGGCACCACTGTCAATGGGACAGGTGCTAAGATCCGTCTCCCGCCCATGACTATTGTGCGAACAACAGCCAAACGTCTAGCTCGACGCTTTGCCAATCTTCTGCCAATGCCTCCCCCCCTGATCCACCTTGTCCTAAACATTCTCACCATCAGTACCTGCATAAGATAGAACGTTGGAGTGATTACTATGGGCACAAATTCAAAATATGAGAGTAATGATAGACTGCCAAATCACGGTGATCAAATGCAGTTTGGTGGTCCACATTATTGCTCGGATTCTAAATCTTTCCCATCATACCCACACTAGCTTTCTACCTTTCACACACACCAGATGCACATGCATCCCACACAACTGATCTAGCACCACACAATAAACTAGCAATTCACCATAACAATCACAATTGCACACCACACATAGTTACACACAAATTCACTAAACTATGCTAACACACCAAACTATTTCACATAACGCAATTAGTGCTACTCCACATTACTTAACTCACACATAATCTCACTTAACCACACCACACAACTTCCACGTAGTGTTACACTACATAATTAATACTCTAACAGTTAATGTATAAACTCAAAAGACATACCTCTTAGCTCGCGGTTACTCGTGGTGGCATTCGTTTCACCCTCGCCCTATTTTCAGTTTAAGTTAAGGTATTTTATTTTTAGTAAAAACAGCGATTTTCTCTTAAACCTCGGCTCTGATACCAACTTGTAAGACACCGACCCAGGCATCCTACAGTTGGATCTCATAATGGGTTACTCTCTTTAAAATACATTTGTTAATAATCAAACTACAGCGGAAGTCTTTCTAAAATCTACAATTATTATTAAACTTTGTTATCGTCATAAGTTTACCTCACGAATACCTGCGCACCAATCCAAGTAGTACCGCTCCCAAGCCAAGATACGCCAACCCCAAAGCTTACCTGCAACACAATCTAATGTACACACAAAGTCAGCTACGCTGAGTGAGTTCTAATAGTTTAATTTTAAATAAAAGCCACCTCGTCACAAAAGTTATCTAAGTTTACTCGGGACACTTCTGTCCTTATAAAGATATTTTTATAAATGATTATCATATAGGTAACCCTGTTATCTTATGATGTCCCAAAAGGTTCACCACCCAAGACTCGCCCCACAAATATGACCAAATAAATCTCACCGAAACAATTCAATCCTTCTACACTAGTTACTCGTAATCTACTACCCGTATTAACTCGAAAACCTGGTTAACACGATAAATCCCTAGACGCCGACTTACTCAGCCTTGACTACGGCTCTGATATGTCCTAAATTATACATATTTTGCATGCGTAATAATCCCCATATTATGGTACTAATTGATTAATAACCTTACAATTGATACTTAAAACGTTAATATTTCACAATTGCAGGTTATTCGGTGCTCCAAGATAAACAAAGCCAAACCAGCTTAAAACGTGAATAAATCAAGCTTTTGGAGGACCAAACCCGGGTATTGACCCCCAAGAAGTCAAACCAGGTCAACATAGTCAAACCAGCGGGTAAAAGATGATCCAGTGGAGCTGGAAGGGCATTGCACGGCCGTGCAATGCCATGCACGGTCGTGCAATCCCTGTACAGCCTCCCCAGGCTCCGGTACATCGTCCTTTGTACCCTGTTTGATTCCTGAGGTGTTTGCACGCCCGTGCAATCCAATGCACGGCTGTGCATTGCTCATTTTGAGGCCTATAAATAGATGGCTTGGGTTCTTCATTCTACACACCTCATATAACCCTTACACACCCCAAGAACACACCAGATAAAGCTTATTTCGTAGTTAGAGTGTAGTAGTAGTGAGTAGAGGGGCTCTTCCTCCTTGTTCCGCAATAGGGGAACCTACGAAACTCAGCGTTATGCTAGTTAGTATGGCCATTCGTGGATAGACACTTTGTATTGCTAGGGTGAAGATGAAGTTTGGTGCATGTTAATGTTTAACGTATTAATCCAAGTGATGTGTTTATGTCTTTAACTATTCGTCCTTAAAACCACCATTTTGGTGGACTTTTATTATTGTCTAAATCCGTCTTTATATTTGTGAGTGTTCTTGATTTTTAAAGTGTAAAACCTTTTTAATCAAACTTCTCTTGAAGCTTGTACGTCTTTATACAAGTAGAGATTGATAAGCCAAGGCTTGGTTAATACTATTAAGATCGTACGTCTTTATACAAACTTATTATGCGACCAAGAATTGGTGAACTCATGTTGGGAACGGTACGTCTTTATACTTGGTCCCATTGTTACACCGCCTCCCGGTGAGAAAAATATAATTACCTATTTAACTCTAATATAAAGCATTTTACGTTCGATGTCTTAAACCAACCCGAAGATGACCATTCGATGGGTTGAGGGTAATTGTTGTCCTTAACAGGAGGCACTACCACTTGTTAAATGTTTTAAATTTGCAAATCAAATGTTGTGAGGACGAGGCTCTAGCGGTGACCCGGGTCACACATTTATAGTAGTCATATCACTGGATTAGTCAACTTAACATTATCACGTACCAAGCGGATTCGAAACCCAAAGAAATACTATTCGTAACCTGACCATTTCCAACATATTTACTTTCTTGTCATTTACTATTCTGTTCGTTACATTTCTGTTACACACTTTACGCACGTTTTTACTTTTCTGCTATTTACTTTACCGCCATTTACTTCTGTCATTTACTTTCCTATTCCACAAGCACACAAAACTCACTCACTAATTAAACCGGCTAAACGTTAACAAAAGTTGAGTATTGGAATTCGACCGTGTCCATTGGTTTGATACTTGGTTCTTACCTAAACTATATTACGCTGCGATAGGACACTTGCCTATTGTGTGTGTTTTTAAGTTAAAATAATTATTATTTTATAAATTTTAAACCTGATCTCGTAAAACCATCCTAAAAATATATTTATTATATTTTTATATATTAAAACACTACGCATCAGGTTCCCACAAATCAACTGACACGACAGTTATTAACACCACATCACAATCCCGACACAACGGTCAATCTAACTCTACTCGCCTCATTAATATTATCTACACATCACATTAGTAATATCCTACGCGCAATAAATATACTTAACACTTGTATGCAATTTAACACATATATATATGCACACAAACACATACCTCGTCATTGCACCCTCGTCAGGGTTACCCTCGTCGGGGCGTACAACACACCCCGAGCTCATCATTTACCTGTTGAATATTGTCACCTTTGGTGACTTCCCAAAGAACTTCTTCCTTCACAATCCCGTTTGCCGTGTCATAAGGATAACGATGCAAACACAATACCCGTCATGCCACAAGGACAATGACACAAAACACACAACACAAATATAAACACATAAAATCATGCTTCATTTACATGACTCATTAACTACACCTGCATTCCGCACCTAGCACTAGAATAATGTATCATGCACGTATTCTTAAGCGTTTAGCTTGTATCCCGACTTACCCCGACTAACCCTTAACATGACACACATCAACGACTCTTTTATCCCTAGCTCATAAAGTCACACAAACCACCCATAGACCCTCCAACACATTAATAAACATTATAGTTCATGACTACCTCGGGTTAAGACCAAAACTTCTTATTATGTTTAATGAAGCAAACTCGTCTCATAAACGTGTACGATAGCCCCAAAAATAGTAAAACATTTAAAGAATAGGGGATTAGAAACTCACCGATATGAAGATCTAATTCTTGCACTGCAACGGTCCCCTAGTACGAAATCCTAACATGCCAACAATGGACCCCTCCATTGTAATGGCTTCAAGTCATCATAGCTATTGCACCAGCCGAGAATCGAACCCGGGTCTGTACCGTGGCAGGGTACTATTCTACCACTAGACCACTCGTGCTCTTGTGTTTTTAGTTTTACTTCAATCTCTTAATCTATTCGGTTAACTCAATACGTTTTATGGTTTTAAAAGATACTTTTATTAAATATGTTTTCTATTCGTTTCCTGTTCGCACTAAGGTAACGACTTAAACATGTGTTAATTTTATACGTAATACACATTCATGTTTTGATTATGGTTGATTGAAACGTAAATATGAACTGAACGCATGATCTTAACGTTTTTAAAAATAATCCGGTAACTGTATCGGAGAAGATGAACTAATCAGACAATTTTAATTCATTTTCCTTAGTGTTTTTTTAACCCAAAAAAACTATCACTAACTCATTACATATCTTTATAGTAATCAAATTACTGTCTGTATGGCGTGTAAACCCTGCCACAAAAATGTCCAAGATTTGACTAAGGTACAAACCACAAGGACTATAAGTGTAAATAACCTATAGATCAAGGTTCAAAAAGTAGAAAACATGAAAATTCAACGGTAACGGACCGTTACGAGCTGAGCACGCAAACACTGATGAAGCGCCACGTGTCCAGTGACTAATGAATAAATTCTGACGCATGAAAACCCTATAACGGACCGTCACGCCTGGTAACGGTCCGTCACAGCCCCAGATTCACCCTGGTGCGCCACGTATCAACTCCGTAACGGACCGTCATGCCTGGTAACGGTCCGTCATGACCCAAATTGACCAGAGGGCGACACATGTCTGATGACTCGTGAACCTAGTCTGGTGATGGACCGTCACCATCCGTAACGGTCCGTCACGGTCTCAGGACTTTCCCTATAAATAGTTGATCGAGTTCGGTCCATTTTCACATCCCATACTCGATCTTCTCTATCATTTCTTGTCCCAGAGCTTCCATAGCCCACTCCCGACGATCCCAATCCAACTCCCGCTCGTTATAGTGCCCGGTTTAAGAAGAAACGCTAGTAGAGGTGCTGAAACGCTAGAGAAATCAAGTTAAGAAGATAGTCTATAAGCTTTCAACTTAGAGGCTCATTCCTATAAACCAAGGTGAATACTTTCTCTCTCTGAAAACTTGTGTCAACATTTTATTTAAGGGAACAATGTTCAACGTTATTCTACGAACAAAGCATTCAGGCCATAGGTATGCGTAAAACTTGCAAGGGATACACGGGTCTCGGGTGAAATTCCCGGACTGCGTCCTGTGCTTGTCTTATAACAACTTCGGAGGCAAACATGTCCATTGTTATAAGACATGACGCCAGTGTATACAATAGTGCGATTGAACAGGACGGGCCTGATGAATGTGTGGATTGAACATAAAGTTGTGATTATGAAATTAATACTTGTTTGTGCCAAATGATTTTATCATCAAGATAATTGTATTCACTGACGTTCGCGCTGACGTTTTATTTTCAAAATGTTTTCAGGAAATGAATAAACTGAATTAAGAATGGGGTATGGGCAGACATCAGATCTGACCCAAGAAAAGAAAATGTGAGAGGCAGACATCAGATCTGACCTATGAAAAGGATAAACTTGCATGTTGGATTCTCAGGCCTCGTGTATAGAAAATCCTAAAGAAAAGAAAAAGGAGATAGGACCAGGGGATTGATCAATCCTGGTTAGTACTATTTCTGGTGGCTATATATGTATTTGATTTCAAACACTATTTTGTAATCAAAATGAAAAGGGTATTTAAATCTCTATGTTTATAAAGTAAATATAAAACTTTTGTCTTCCAACTGAGTTTTGATATTTACAAATACAACCCTTGAGATTGAAAGAATGTTGAAACAATCCTTTTGAAAAAGACTTCCGCTGTATTTATAAAAACTCTGAAATCAAAGTTAAAAGATGATACCAATCGGGCTCGCACATGTCCAAGGGGTGCCTGGGGCGGGGTGTGACATGGCGCCTGCATTTTTTTTTGAACGAAAATTTAGATCACTAACGGGCCACTGGCCCACCCGATCATCTCCACCACCATCAGGAGGAAACCCACTATAGGTGAGAAAACCCTTGTCCCAAGGAACCCCTTTTTAGTCACAAGTGAGACTTGAACCCAAAACCTCCCCATTTTAATAAAGTGTGAGTACATCACCTCAACCACTTGGGCTGAAAATTATTGGCTGGTGGCGCCTACGTGATGGGATTGGTCAAAAGATAGTGTTAGAAGCCGTCGATTTTCTTTTTCACTCGTGATGGGATTGGTCAAAAGATTAGCTCCTTACTTGATATTGTATTTATAATTTTCTTTAAATCTCGTGGTGAATTTAAATCTTTTTATCAGTATTATTTACAAATTGAAGGTAATTCTATAAATATTAAAACCCGTGGTCAGTATGAACAGTACCAGCCACGTGGGTTTTTCCTACCGGTCAACGTGTCATCATTTAATTGGGCCACGCTATATTTAAAAAAAATTAGAAAATAAAAACTAAATAAAGCCCCTTTCTCTCTCACACACTAAGCACTGTCTGAGGTTTCTCTCTAATCGAAGAAGAAGAAGTGAAGGCGGAGACGAATTATACCATTAAAAGAAAAAGGAAAATTACCAAAATGGTCATTTGACCGATCAAACTTATAAAAATGATCAGACTTTTTTAGCCTACTAATTCATGGTCATTTAGGCCAATAGTCGGCTAAAGACGGTTAGTCTTAGCCGGCTCCAATTTCCGTGCCATGTACCCTATTGTCAGAGTTTTAACCAACCAGATGATAACACGTGGCGGCACTGACTTTTTAGTCAGCTATAGCCGTCTATTTAGACGGCATAGCCGGCGCTTTTTTTTTCCAGTTTGGCTCGATTTTAGCCGGCTATTTGACTTTCCTTATCCGGCTATTTGAATGTTGATAGCCAGCTATTTTTCTTAAAATAAACACAACAATCATATAATAAGTAGTAAAATACAATCTAAGTTTAATGTCTTAAAATAAACACAACAATCATATAAAAAGTAGTGATCAAATAGAATATTAAACTAATGTCTTACACAACAATATTGTATTTGAACACTATTTTTTATATGATTGTTGTGTTTATTTTAAGACATTAAACTTATATTGTATTTGACTACTTATTATAAGATTGTTGTGCTTATTTTAAGAAAAATAGCTGGTTTTGAACATTCAAATAGCCGGCTAAGGAAAGTCAAATAGCCGGCTAAAATCGAGCCAAGCTGGAAAAAAAACACGCCGGCTAAGCCGTCCCTTTAGCCGGCTAAAAAGTTAGTGCCGCCACGTGTCTAAATCTGGTTGGTTAAAACTCTGACAAAAGGTACTTGGCACGGAATTAGGAGCCGGCTAAGACTAGCCGTCTTTAGCCGGCTATTGGCCTAAATGACCATGAATTAGTAGGCTAAAAAAGTCTGAATATTTTTGTAAATTTAACCTATCAAATGACCATTTTGGTAATTTTCCCAAAAGAAAAACATCCTTGATTCTTGAAATTGAACTTACAAAATACTATCTATTTTACAAACGTGTCCAGTAGGAAAACATCTATAGAGCAAAATAGATCTTGCTATATCACTCCTTACTCCGGATTAGTTAATTAAGCATACAAAGATTGTAGGTTGCTTTTTCTGAGATGATAGAAACCACTTTTTAAACATCTATAAAGCAAAATAGATCTTGCTATAACTTAAGTAGTCATAGGGATTGATACAACTTCGTTTATTTTTCACATTATCTCCGTATGTACTTTCCATGTTTCACATAAAGTTGTAAATGAATCTCTCTTCACAAAGACCTTAAAACAAATGCCTCACCATAAGAATTTCATTTACCTCGGATGAACCTTAAAAGTATTCTTGACCATTGGAAGTAGGTCCTCCCAAAGGTTCGCTATGAACTTCTCCCCCTGTAATTATAAAATTTTAAGATGGTTAGCTGGTACAACTTCACTCTTATCCACTTTACCTCCAAATTGAAACTACGCGAAGAGAACATCACTGATACTGACATGTTCGCTCCACGTTCCATGTTTCTAACCTGCTATTGTCGTAGTAGTACCAAGAATGTGGTTTCACGAAATACTCGAAGATCATATAATGTCATCTGGTCACGGAGAAAAATAGAAAGTTCATACTTAAAAGCCTCAAGACGCGACCAACCTGTGCTAGCCTGTTCCCTGAAGCGAATGTGTAGAGTGCAGATGGAAGAGAAAAGGAGGTTGCGGCCTAGAGACCGTGGGCGTGGACAAAACAACTCATAGATAAATATAGAAGGTTCATTATAAAAACTCGGCATTAGTGGTTCAAGCTAACAGAGCACAAGGCGACCACTGAGGGGGTAGATCTTACAAGGTGCAAGAAATGCATCTACTACAAATGCTTAATGACAAACCTTCATTTGGATATCGTTGGTTTTAACCATCAACTATATAAACATGTTATGAGGAGCCTTTTCCCTTCACTACCAGTCGAGCCAGTTTCGCCTCTCACCCTAAAGTGAAGGGAAAAAGCTTTTCAGTCGGGAAGGTCTGCACACCATGGTAACTGTGCCTAGGTGGCACCTCTTGCTGGGCCGGCTCCCGAGAAATCTCATGGGCTAACGCCTCGACAGTGCGTGAAGCTAGCGGCCCACTCGTCGGAATCTGAAAGAAAATGAAGTGCCGGGGCGTACAATTACTAATTTTAGAAGGGTTGAGGAATCATTACGCATACGTAATAAATTTATCATTTTTAAAAACATTTACTATTTTTAGAAACTAACATCATAAGTTGGCTTGTGACCTTGTAAAAGGGGTCAAGACTTAAACTAGGGCTATAAAAGAACCGAACTGAACGAAGTCTTGTTTGTGTTCGTTCGTTTAGCATTAAACTTGTTCACGGACGGTTGACGAATACAAATAAACTTTTTATTTGTTTAGCTTAATGAATGAAGATAAATAAATATCTCATCATTTATTTATGTTTGAAATAAAGATTAATAGTTTATTTATTAAGGTTTATTTATATTCACTTTTATCCATAACTGTTCACTAATATTCAGAATATTATATCTATTTAAATCAAATGACTAAACTAGTGTCGAATATATATATTAGATAAGCCTCGTTATTGAATTGAATTATTATATGGTTCATCTTATAAAACTAGTTAAAAATTAATAATTTTAGATTACGTATCTTTTGTAAGTTTATATGTTTATATCATACATATCCCCGTTTATGTTTAGTGTTCATTTTGATTTGTTAAAATCAAAACGAATAAATTTTCTTAGTGAACACTTATGAACACAAAACGAATAAAATCACGGAGTGGTTTGGGTTTCCTCCACTTTCCCGCGCTCTAAATTGGCGCCACACCAACATTATACCTTTAAGTTCTTATTTTCTCCTAAATAGTGGAAACAATGTTCCCACTATCTTCATTTTCCCCGCGATCAATATTGCTCCAATTCTTTCAGTGAAAGCATCAGGGACTCACCACCAATTTAATGAGTTTTTGTTCGGCCCAAACAAAGAGGGGGCGGTGTTCACTGTTCACGCTTTCCCCGATCGGCCCCAATCACTTCCCCGAGCCCACTCCGAGTGCCCTTGGCGTCCACTGTCCATTCATTTGTTCGTCTAGACTTAAACAAACAAATACGTCCGATTTGTGTATAACCCTATTAAATGTAGTTTATTTTGAACGAATTAGCTAATTTCTATTTGTCACTGATATAATAATTGATTTTATAAAATACATACAAATTTTACCTGTTATTCATATAGGGTCCTCTATTCATATATTGAAGTTATACTAGAAACTATGACCCGCGCGTTGCGGCGGGGTTGTATTGTGACATTAACGTGTTTAAGTGCTAATTAAAGACCACACGGTGCGACGGGTTTGCAAACCTCGTTACGCGTGTCGCGGAGAAGACAATAACGTGACTAAATACATAAAAGAAACGTATAAAGTTGTCATGACTCGGTTCTGGAGATCGAAAAATAGATAAATTGTGGCGTGAATAGAAGTTAACATTGAAATGACAAATTCTATAACTAAAAATAGTAAAAAAAATAAAAAGAAACGAAATTTGAGAGTAAACTTGAGAGTTTAGAAATTTGAGAAGCAGAGTTGAGAATTTTGTATAGGGGTAAACTTGAAATTTTAAAATTTAGAAAGTTAAAGGGTAGCATATGAAAATGGAGAGACTCGGAAGGTTATTATTAAATCAGGCGTCATATTAACGTGATTAAGTACAAAAAAGAAACGTATAAAATTAACGTTGTAACGTAAATATGAACTAACATTGAAACGACAAACTCGTTAAAACATTTAGTAACAAAAACAATTATACATCGGTACCGATGTTTTTCAGTTGGTGTCGATCTCATTATTCTAGGTACCAATATGTTACCGACGATACCTAAAAAATATATTTAACGGTTTAAAAAAAATAACGAACAAAAGTTATTGTAAAGATAAAATTTAGTAAAAAAATTAATGTGGTTAAAAGCATATATTATAAGTAGTACAGAGGTCAAACGAAAATTTTAAGAAGTTGAGGGTTTAGATGGTAGTTATAACAAACCTGAAGGGCTAAATGTGTCGGTGGTAAATGAGAGTAGTAGGTAATTATATGCAAATTTTGTTGTAATTTCCTTTACATTTTAGTTTTTTAGAATTAGTTGTAAAATCATTTTTTTCTCCTCTGTAATAACACCGTAATGTATGACTTAATAAATAAAAATAATAACAAGGTAAAAAAGATTTAGCTCAGAAAAGCATCTTCTCATCCGGTTGGAATGAAGAACAATGGACCCCTCCATTGTTTGTAATGGCTTCAAGTCAGCATAGCATATGCACCAGCCGGGAATCGAACCCGGGTACCACTAGACCACTGGTGCCTTTTGATCTTGAAATGTAGATGACAGCTCAAATATGAGAAAAGGAAGATCAAAGGTATTAACAGGAAGTTTTTTTCATGCCTAAAATTTTAACTGTTTTGTAGACTTTTTTTTTTCTAACTCACTTTCTATATTAGTTTTAGTTATTTAGAGATAAGTGGATAAATGAAAAACATATTATGAGATGTATTGTTTAACTTTATAAGTTATTAGCTATAAAATGTAAATAATAAATTACAAAAATCGTCTCTTAGGTTTGGTCTCAAAATCAATTTTCGTCTGATTCGAAACTTTTTAACACTTGACGTCACCCACATTTATGATTTTAACCGTTTCCGTCCAGCTAGGTAACGATGACTAACGATTCTGTTAATCCACCCTCACGTGCGTGTCATGCGAGGGGCAAAATTATCCTTTCACCATCAGAATACCTCTTTGATTTTAGTCCACTGTTGAAGGCCATCCTGGCCCCCATCATCTATCTTCTTCCCTTATTTTTATTTGAACAACAAGGATCCATCTAAAAACTCTAAACCTTAATTTACTCAAATGTAAATGTACAATGTGTGAATCCAATGAAGTACACGATTATGTGATCTTTAGTTACATTTTAGGAAAAATCAGGAATTTTGATTTATGTGTTAAAGTACATTTCCATGTGAAGTTCATTACATAGTCTACATAGTCGTGACTCGTGTGATGTTCATACATTTTGAGATTTGAAGTTAAGCGGCAAACGAATTAATGGAGGGATCAATTATGTCATATTTATATAGTTCTGGAACATTGTTATACACCTTTTTATTCCATGAGTAAACTTGTATTTTGTTAGACTATGATATCTTATAACTGAAATCATGATTTTGTAATATGTGATGTAAAACAACTTTCTTACTATATTTTGTTTTGAAAACATCCGCGTATTAAGGGAATGAGGTATACCGGGCGTGAGTGAGACCCATGTGAAAAAAAGTGCTCGCTGATGCGTTGCAAAACACACATTGTTTTCCTTGTATTTTGTAGCGTTTTTCGTATAGTTTTAGAGTCGATTTCGGTCATTTATAGCTTGTACTTAATAATGTTGTATATGGTAGGTGTCCGTGAGTAATTGGAGCTTAAACGAGCAAGAACTGTGAAAGCACGAGCACACGAGAACACGTGACGAAAAACGACAATAGTCAGGGAAGAGTCCAAACTTCACAAGGGTATATCTCGGGCTAGAAAATTAGTTATGAGACCCATAATATATGGATTTGGGGTATTTCGACGAGAGGAGTACAAAAATCAGGAAAGTCCTGCACGGTACGCGAGATTTAGGGGGTCCACATAGGATTTTGGTTGCGCCTATTGTAGCAGAAAGATGAACGGTGTTGGCTTTGTGCCGACATAGGATTCGAGGACGAATCCTTTTTTAAGGGGGGTAGACTTGTAACATCCCGGGTTTTTACCTAATAAATGGGATTAGTATGTATGTGTATATATTTGAATATAGTGGATGGAAATGTTGTGGGAACTTAACGAGACTTAACCAAAGGCATATAAGCGAGGATTTCTTTTTGTGTAATTAAATTGAGGGTTTAGCGAGTAATCAACGAGACGTAGAGGGGTTTTTATTAAAAACTACGAGACGGGCCAAGCTCGGGGATTAGTCGTTGGCGCGCAAGGGCCAAGCCCAGTCCGAGAACAACACCAATTAGGGTGTTACGCATGGGGAGACTCCCCATTGAGAGTTTGCGGCTGCCGAGAACAAGGAGAAGGGAAGAGAGCCGTTCGTCGCGATTTGCATCCGATTCGAGGTATTTTTGTGATCTCTAATCATCCTTAGTGTGTCGAATCCTCGAATCATTGTGTTTTGTGTTTTGGTGGTATTAGGGTTTGCGCAAAAGGTGAGTTCCTAGGAAGACAAATCTGAGCGGGGGTTCGACTAGCACGAATCGTCCGGTTTAAAGGTATAACTCGTAACTTATACTTGTTTTCGTATCGATTTTGATGTGGGAGCCGGACGTGGGCTGAGACGAGTTCGGCCGAACCCGTACGGGATTGGGGATAAGGGCCGGATAGGGTTGGGTTGATCAACCGTGAGGCGGAGGAGGACCAAACGGAGCCAACGGGGGCTATGATGGCTCGGTAGTGGTTGTGATGGCAAAATGGCGGCATGGGAAAGTCACGGAAGTGGTGGGGAGGTTGGAAGGTGGTCGCGCAAGGCTAGCCGAAGGCCGAGGTGGCCGGGGTTGGTGGTTAGCGACGAGGGGGTACCACCGGGAAGCCGTAGTTGAAGCCGGAATTATCCGATACATGTTTGGTGACGGTTTTAGCCTAACATGAGGTGCATGGGCATGCATGGGTACTCACAAGAAGCTAGGGTTTGTGCATGACAACATGCGGGGGATGTGTGGACCTTGCATGGTGTCAGGTTAGTTGAGCGGGCGAATGCCGGGTCATGTATTGACTCATATGTTATGTGTTTTAGGTGCGAGGTAGAAAGGCGAGCACGAGAAGTTAGCGGTTTCTTAAGATCGAAGCGTGTCGAGCAAAGGTGAGTTTCTAATTCCCCTCTTTAATTGTTTTTAATGTTTTGGGGGCTATCGTACATACTTACAAGAAGTGTTTATTATATTAATCGTGTTAAGAGTTTTGGGTTAAACCCGATGTGTTTATGCATTAAAGCATTCAATAATGAGGTTGAGGAGCCTATGGGGTGTCTATGAGATTATGTGAGCTAGGGATAAAAGAGTTAATGTTGAATGTTGTGTTATGAGTTAGCCGGGATGAGTCGGGGCATGAGTTAGCTACTTACGGGTTAAGTAGGATGCGTTATCCGGAGTAAGTGTGTGTGGTGCACGCTTAGCTAACGGTTCGTGTATATGCTAGTGTGTTGTTATGTGTTAAGGGTTAGTCGGGGAGAGTTGGGATATAAGCTTACGCTTATGAATACGTGTAGGATATGTTATCTTGATGCTGTGTGTGGGGTGCAGGTATAGTTAATGAGTCATGTAAATGAAATGAGATGTTGTATAGTGATCTAGTAAGAGTGAGTCGGGATTGTATTTACATGTCGTACGGGTATGACTAGGAGGTGTTGTTGTGTGGGCACGTACGTGATATGTGCTTAGGTAACGAGTCATAGTTTTGCATGTATGCCACTATGTGTTACTTATATGTGTCATGTGGACTTAAGTCGTCGTCTTTATGACACAGTAAGTCATGTTATGGAGAACAAAGTTCTTCAAGTGTTGTCATCAAGGGGGTGGCTGGGAAGTCATCGTAAGATGACGAGTGTGTCGCTATGATTAGTGGCGGGCCCTGCAACAAGGGTAGAGCTAAGCTCATGACGAGTATTCCGACGGAGATAACCCTGACGAGGGTGCAGTGATGAGGTATGTGTTTGTGTGCATATATATGTGTTAAATTGCATGCAAGTGATGAGTTATAATAATTATGTATGGGATGACATTGATGTGGTGGGTAGATGATATTAATGTGGCATGTAGAGTCAGATTGACCGTTGTGTCAGGATGACGACATTGTGTTACAACTGTTGTGTCAGTTGGTTTGTGAGAGTCTTGGTTAGGGCTGGTTAAGTCGGTGTCTAGAGGTTGGTTGAGATAACCCGTGTTGGGTTAATATGTGTGATAAGTTTTGAGTTATCAGAGTGGTAAGCTTGATCCATGTCAGAGAGACTTACTGAGTTAAAATGGTGGGTTGAGTCTGGGTTGGTGAATCCTTTGGGATATTATAAGATAGCAGGGTTATCTACATGATAATAACTTATAAAACTATTTTATAAGGACCGGAGTGTCGTGAGTGGAGATAAACAATGAATCAGACGAGTTGGTTTTTATTTAAATTAAACTATTAGAACTCACTCAGCGTAGCTGACATTGTGTGTACGTTAGATTGTGTTGCAGGTGAGCTTTGGGGTCGACGAATCTTGGCTTGGGAGCGGTTCTACTCGGATAGGTGTGCAGGCATTCGTGAGGTAAACTTAATGACGATAACAACATTAAATAGTAATTATTCTTTTAGAAATACTTCCATCGTACGTTTGTTGAATAAAATGAGTACTTTTAAAGAGGATACCCGGTTATGAGAACCAACTGTAAGTGCCCGGTTTGGGGCCTTAAGTGATCCAACCAACCAGTGAGCATCACACACCCCTTAGGTTTTCCTTCTAAGTCACACTTTGAGAATGATCAGGGATCCTGTAGGTAGTCTGAGGGTGTAGTATTTATAGATCCTGGTTCCATCATTAGTTTTCTTAACCGAGATAAATCCGAGATTCACTAGTAGGATTCTTAACCTGGGTAGTGCCTTCCCCATTTGTGAGTCCGTCTAAAGTCCTTTGCTTGATAGTTGATTCTTGTTAGTTAGTTCTCTTTAGTTTGTTAGATTTAGAATCACACCACAAATTCCCCCATTTACATCAGTCTAGTTAGCTGAGTCAGAGTCTAGATTAGTTGTCACTAATGTCTCGTGGGTTTGATATCCGGACTTCCATTAGGCTGTACTACGATTGATAGGTACATTTGCCTATCATGGTGGTCTAGTTTAGAGGATTTATAGAGTATTACTAGAGTGTCTAGGTTAGGTTTTTATTTAGTTTTTATAGACCATTCCAAGCACATCACTCGCCACGTGGACGCCACCTCATCACCAACAATTTTCACATGGTAAGGGTATACCCGTGTGAGTGTGAGTGTTGTGAGTATTAATTATTTTTATATAATTTAATTGAGTGGTGTGAGTGTAGTGTGTGTGAGAGAGAGACCCTTTCATGTCTATGAGAATTCTCACGCCAAGGGCTTTCACGCCCGTTATACCCCTTACCCTAAGACTAATACTGTGAAAGTCAACAAGTTTGATCTTCCTGATTTATAAAGTTGATTATTTACTTAGAACTGATTTGATATAAAGTTTTTTTTAGAAAAAAAGCATACCAAATCCGAAGTTTTAGGGTGTTACACTAAAAATTTACAAAATGGTTGTTCTTTTAAAAAAACTAGGATTTTAAACCCGCGCGTTGTGACGGGAGGGTTAAATTTGTAATGCTCTGTTTTGATGACTAATCCAATGTTACTGACTCAATGAAAAAATTAACGCTCAAACATTACAAAAAAAAACAGAAAGTAAAACATAATTATTTTTTTAGTTAAATATGTTATAAGTTAAATTATAAAAAAACAAAAGAAAGTGCTGATATAAAAAAAGGACACATAGGGCTCGCTCGAGACTCAAACCTGGGTCTCTCAAGTTAGACCTGTGCACGCCTAATCATCTCAACCCACCCTATTTTTGGCTTTATTTAAGTTTCAATTTCCACATATGTAAAGAAAAGTTCAGCTAACAAAATTAATTAGTGTTGTGTTATACGGCACAACACGATTAGAGTATTCACCACCAACATGTCACTCTTACAAAACAACTATTCCCTTAAACGGGCTGAAAGCGTATATTAAATGTAGTATGGGAGGCTAAAACGATTGTCCCTCGCTACGAGACGGGGGCATGGTCGTTATCGGTTCGGCTTGTTTGCGGGGCTAAAAATTACGTACACTCGTTATAACGTACGATAGTAAAAAAAATACTCGAATTTAAATATAACTCCGTTTTCAAAAAAAGTTATACCAGAACGTTGACAAAAAAAAGTAAAAAAAACAGAGCGTTACGTTTTAAAAAATATATATATAACGAACGAAAGTTATTACGGAAAAACAAAACTATTAAAAAATTAATGGATTAAAAGTGTAAATTATGTAAAATATGAGAGAGAAAAAAGAAAAAAAAAGTTTGATACGTGGCATACCGCATTGAGGTGCCACTGTTCACTCAATTTCCTCTTTAAATAGAGTTAATAATAATAATAATTTGAAGTTGTTAATGGAATAAAAGAATCTTGGTGTTTTGTAATATTCTTTCTATAAAAATGTTAAAACTTATATTGAATTGAATTGAATGAATGTTAAAATGTTAAATTCTTCTATTCACATACGAAAGTCAACGATAGAAAAAGGAGTGCATATTATTTTCCATCTCGTTAAAACTCATTGAGAAGCCATAGTGATAGAAGTAATAAGTTTGTGATTAATATTTAAGTTTCTTGACTTCTAGTATATTTGAACAAATTTTAGAAATATCAAGTGTTTTCATTCTCTACCCTATTTTGTGACTAATTTTATCAACTTGGTTGTGGATGCTCAATAGAGGAACGTTGCATTGACTCTTCGGCATTCAAATCTAGGGGTGTTCATCGGGTTTCGGGTTATTCGGGTTTTTTGTTATAAGAATCCTACCCGTTTACCGAACCAAATAAGATTCGGGTTAATCGGTTTCGGGTTTATTCGGGTCAGGTTAATCGGTATTCGGGTTTTAAATACAAGTTGCAACGCATACTTTATTATTTAACTTAACATTATATTTACTAAATAATAAGCACAAAATGTCAAATAAAATCCTTCTCAATATAATTTTTCATTCAAACTCATACACTAAACACATATTAACTAAAAAAACACCAAATAAAATAATCAAAAAACTAAAGTGTATCAACCAAATCTATAAACTAAAAAAATGACAAATCGTATCAACCAACAAACTTGTTAACGATGTTCACTCTTCAAATTCTCACATTCATGTCCGCTCGTACGTTTTCAATCATAAATTAAAAAAAAGTGAAATAAAATAAATATTAAAAATGGTTAGATGTACTGAGCTAAGATTACAAATAAATATTAATAATAAAATACCTTTTTATTATTATTCGTAACCTTTTTTTAACCCAATTACCAAACCGAAAATGGTTAGATGTACTGAGCTAAGATTACAAATAAATATTAATAATAAAATACCTTTTTATTATTATTCGTAACCTTTTTTTAACCCAATTACCAAACCGAATACTACCTTCGGGTTCGGGTTCCATCTTAAACGGGTTCGGGTTGTTCGGGTTCCATCTTAATCGGGTTCAGGTTAATTTGGGTCGGGTTCGGAATTCGGGTTTCGGATAAAATAAACACCCCTATTCAAATCACACATTATTCTTGAACTCACGCTTCAAATTTTGTTTTATTAACATATTATATGAAGGGGCAGCTTAACCATTTTAGGGGGTATTGTCACACCCCAACCGACGGCGGATTATACGTCAGGGCGGACGCGGTTGTTCAATAGCACAAGGTTGACTATTAAAGTTTCGATATTTCATTAATGAATAATTTAAGATTCAATACAAGGAAAAATAATACGAATACAACATTTAGTTTAAGTAGTCTAGGTCCAAAGCATCCTATGTGATCACGAATAAGTCTCATGTTGTAAACCTGAAACATGTGAAAAAATCTGTCAACTACAAAATAGTTGGTGAGATACAAAAGTTTTTTGACACAGTTTAACAAGTATTTGAAAAGTATTACAATTCACTATGATTTATGCATTCTATAATGTAAGTATGAGAAAACAAGCATGTTAGACATTGTGCACATCAACCCTCCAACCAAGTTTAGGCATAACCCGCAGGTTACCCTTATAAGTCTCAAGTTTAAAGTTTAATGTAGTAACAAACACCAAGGGCTCCCCCCCGAAGGGGTCAATCAATCAAGGTGGATTGGTCAAATACAATAGATCTATCATTGTTACTATCGGCTTGATCAAAGCTAACGAATGTGCTAGTTTTAAGTTTAATCTAAGCATACAAGTCTCAAGTTTAACATAAGAATAAACACGTAGTCATAGTTGTACAAGAATTGTATAAGTTTAAGAATTGTGAACATGTTTCACCCCAAAAGCATAAAAGGAAAAAAAGGGGCTAAGTATACTCACTTGGATGATGAATAGTATCCAACACGGATAAGTATTTGCAAGACTTGGAGGGAGAATATCCTCACGATAAGTCTAAGTATGCAAGTTTAAAGATTTAAGTATGATCCTATAAGTCTATGGTAAGGATCTAGGATTTCAAGATCGACTAGGGTTCCAAGTGGGAGATGGGAATGATTGTGTTTATAAAGTTTAGGTCAAGTTTTAATAAGGTTTTGAATGAGTCATACTAGACTTGGATTTCAAAGTTTAAATAAGTTAATAGTTTAAAATAATTATTGTTTAAAATAATTATTTAAGATAAGGATTAAAGATAAATAATAATTATTTCAAAAGTAAAATAATTATTAAATACAAAGTATTTAAAGACTAAATAGTGATTTAGGATAAATAATAATTATTTAAGAATAAGTAATTATTAAGGATGAATAATTATCAAAAGGTTATTTACTTGATTTGAATTTACCAATATAGATAGTTTTAAGATTAAAGCATTAAGCATACAAAACATTATTTGAAAATGGTTATAAGTCTAAATATCTAAAGTGAAATTTGTAAGTTTAAACAAATATGTTAAATAGCATTTTTCATAAAGTTTATATTTTAATTTAAAGTTTCAAAGTTTATAAGTCTATAATTTTAACGTTAAAGTATTCGAGTAAGGTTTATAAGTTTATAAATATTTAAAGTTATCTATTTATAATGTTTATAAATTTATAACTTCATGGTTTATAAATTACGCATGTTTATTTTATTTAAATAAATAAATAAATCTTGAATTTTAAATGTTAAACTAAAGTTTATAAATCGATTTAATGTTTAAACTAAATAATATGTTTATTTCAGAAAGTATAAAATAATTTTATAGTTTCTGATTATTAACATAATTCCTGCTTAAAATATATGTTTTATAAAGTTTTAAAAGTATTTTTATAGTTTTAAGTGTTTAAAACTATTTTTAAAGAATTATTTATTACAAGTTTTATTTAATTAAAATAGTTCCAGAATGTAAAAGTATAAATAGAAATCATTTTTAAGTTTATAAAAGTTTAACATAATTTATAAAAATTATAAAAGTTTAAAAACTGCTTAAAAAGAACTAAAACAAAAACAGTGGGCAAAAACCGGTTCCCCCGGATTCGAACTCGGGTCTGGGACCGGGTTGCAAATCACACACACAAGTCTAACCACCCCGCCCATGGGTCTACTGATGTTGTAAACTGGAAAAATAAAATACTTAAACAGATTCTCAAAACTCCCCCATTCTCCTTATGAACCCTAGAAACGGATTCCCTAAATTCGATATGTTAATCCCTCTGTCTTTTGCAATTGACAGAGGGCAAATGATGCTAGAATGGAGACGAGAGGAATGGACTCAAGAATTACCTGAATCGGTTTTAAATCGGAGGAGAACTGGTCGGTCTCGTCGTCGGCGGTCCTCGAGTTCGAACGGGCAATTGCCGGTGCAAGACAGTGAAATTGGATACTCAGTGAGTTAGAGTGGAGTAATGTTGAGGTGTAGCAACTGTTATTTATACTCGATTTCTTCATTTAATGCTAAAACCGTTAAGGGGATTGCGGTTGAGCCGAAAGGGTTAAATCGCGAGTCACGCGGGTGCTAGGCTCGAAATCGAGCATCGAATGTCGTCGGGGTTGGGTCGCATGCGCGAGATGAACCCGAGGTTCATCGAATCCGGACGGGATTCGCGTTTTCGGAGGAAAAGGGAGTTGGAACCGGCTGTGCGGGACTCGAACCCATGGCTGATTTCTGGGTTTCGGGTGTTTGGGTTTAATACGGAACAGACCCTGTAGTTTGGAAGCTTTAACAGTTTATGTTAAGATATAGATTTAGTTTAAAACAAGTTTCGAAAGTTAGCAGTTCCAGTCCCTTGACTTTATTTATAAAATAAATATGTTTTATTTTTATAAAACCAAGTAAGTCTTATAAGTTTTGTCATCTTTTACTATCTTATAATTTTATAAAATAATTTATAGGATTTGTAGTCTACATTTTAGTATTAGAAGTAAAATTATAGTATTTATATAATTATAAATCTATAGTTTTTTTTAAGAATTTAATACTTTTTATCCATAAGCTACATATATATATATATATATATATATGTATGTTAAAATAAGTCTCGATTGTAGATATATATATATAAGCATGATTATATAAATTAGATAAATATAGGTTCTAAATATTTGTGTTTATAACGGATTTAGAAAAGAAATTTCGTCGGAAAATCTTGGATATTACAGGCATAAAGCGAAGTATAAATTCAGGGCCATAGTTTAATTTCCCCACGTTTTGAACTCAGTCCATTTTTTAACCTCATATTCATATACCATCTCAAAAATCTATATCCATATCTATTTGTGTATGTATAATGCAGGTGGTTGTTGCAAGAATGTTGTCATGGGGAAGAGCTAATGTCATTTCCACTGCACAAGCTCTTGTTATTTCCACTGGTCAACTACATTTTACATATAATTTCTCTTATATTTATGTTTCTTTGCTACATAACTGTGTTACGTGAGTTTATATGAACTTACAGTGGTCGGAGCGTATTATTTTATAATTATAGACGGTAATTCGATAAACTCTACCAATAAGATAGAACGAAAGCATTAAGATAGTTTTTTTTATACATGACCTCCCAATTCTCTGCATTCGAGGATTTGTAACGCCTCGAATAGTAACTTGGTGCGGGCATCGGATAATCCCCATCTAACCGAACTCTAATAAATTGGTTTGTATTAACTAAAGCAATTGTAACAAATCGATGAGAGAAGAGATCTTCAGCAGATGACCAGATCGAGATCTTCAGCAGATGACCAGAGGGGGGGGGGGTGTGGTAGTATTGGCAGGGGTTATAGAACCATATGACCTGTATAGTACCATACGACCCGTATGAGTTTTTGAACGACTGAGGTCAGAAGCTGCAACTTTTGTCGTTTGACTAATAGGCATACGTACTGTATCGTATGGTACGTGTTTGTATAGCACGTTCATGTGTATCTATAAGACCACCCTTAAAAAATGAATATGTACTCATTTTCCTTATTTTCATTTTCAAGTAAGTCTATTCCTTTTCCTTTTGAGCTTCTCCCTGTTCACCATAACATACCTCCCACAACTTCTTCTCCACCAAAACGACAACATCGTCAATCTGTTGTCGCCATGGAAGAAGACCGAACAACCGTAAGTAGAACGAAGGCTGGATTCTAGATCTGGTGTCATCGCAATCAAATCAAGGCTTCTGTGCACTCGTTGTTCCGGTCCAACAACGATTTCTTTTTTTCTTTTTTTTTTCTCAAGACAAGAACAATGAATAATAAACCTCTAAGATATATATATATATATATATATATATATATATTCCAAATAACTATACCACTTATTATTATTATTATTATTATTATTATTATTATTATTATCGTTAAATTTTTTTTTTCCGAATCTATAAAAAATAAAAAAAGCGCATTCGGAACCCCATCCACTTTGGTGGGAATCAAATGGAAGTGATTAGCAGCTCCTCCTCTTCCATCTCCGTCTTCATCTCCCCTCGCGACAATCTCTGCTTTGCTCCTCACTCCAAGGTTTATCTCCTACTCAATTCATCCTCAACTTGCAATTTTTGATAATTTCATTCCAATCAAGCATAAACATCTTAAATTTTGGTCCAATTTACCGCCATATATCACACATAAACTTGACCTAGATTACATTGTTGCTTTTTCTATCGAACAATCGATCATTTGTACGATTTCTTCGTGTATCGCTACCGTTCCGTATAAATCGTTAAAAATTAGTCGAAGTTAGTTGTGTGCAACTGTAAATCGTTAAAATTTGTTGAAATTGTATGTGCAGGCTGTGCGATGGAACTCTTTTCTTGTTAGATCTGTAAAACCTAGGTCATGCAGTTCAATAACATGTGTAAGCATAAATGCTAGAGATAGTTTGAACCCTAAGAAGGCTGATGAGGACAACAGTTTCTTTTCGTTGGTAAAAAGGTTCAACAATAGATTTGCATTTCATCATGTTGTGCTTTTTAGGAGGAACGGGCGATTGTTAACTAAGTTAAGAAAACATACTATTAGCCTTCGGAAACTAGTGAAGACTTCTGAGAAATTGAAAGATTTGTTTCCTGATTTCTGTCTTCGAATTGCGTTGGGGATGATGCTGTTTATGGCGATTGCTGTTCCTGTTAGCAAATCTCCTTCATGTAAGTTTGTTTTTTTATGTTTGTGGTCTGTATAATGTTTTGATAAAGGTCTATTTCTACTTTGTTCTGAGATGTCACACATGGGGCTTATATACAGGGGCACTCACTGAGGAGAATCTTCTGTTTCTTGAGGCATGGAGAACAATTGACCGTGCATATGTTGACAAAAGCTTTAATGGTCAAAGTTGGTTTAGGTACAGAGAAAATGCCCTGCGCAATGAACCGATGAACAACCGTGAACAGACATGTATGGTTCTTTTGTTTTCACCTCATAAGTTTCTATTTATGTTGTGGTGTGTTGTCAAGTTTGTATGATGATGATACGTTACTAGCTTTATATGCCTTAGTTTATGTAAGAAACTGTTCTGATATTGCTGAACTATACAATTGGCTAAAACTCGATGCATTTTTTGCATCCAGATGCAGCAATAAAGAAGATGCTTGCTACATTGGATGACCCTTTCACCCGTTTTTTGGAGCCCGATAAGTTCAAAAGTTTGAGGGTATGAAGATTGAAGCTGACTTTATTTCTATGCGTCATTTAGTTTATTTAGTTTTGTCTGTTTTTCTTTTTAAATATGCAAATATGTACCTTTGAAGGCAGTCAGGAACACAAGGTGCTCTTACTGGAGTAGGGTTATCAATTGGCTATCCGACTGGGAATGATGGAGCTCTTTCTGGACTCATGGTTATTTCAGCTTCTCCAGGGGGCCCCGCTAGCAGGGCTGCCATTTCTCCAGGTGATCTTATTCTGGCCATTGATGATACTGGTACAGAAACAATGGACATTTATGATGCAGCAGAACGCTTGCAGTAAGTTATCATTGACTATATTTCTAAATTCCAATTATTAGCTAGGTAATACTCTACTTGAATTTAAAGTTAACTATAGACATTTAACTTGTAGGGGCCCTGAAGGAAGTGAAGTACAGCTAAAAATACAAAGTGGATCAGAGATCAAGCAACTATCCTTAACGCAAGTTCATTTGGTTCCTTCCATTTAAAATTTGTCTTAAGATTGGATATGTAAAATTAACATGGATAGTGAGATTAAAATCATGTGCTATGCAGAAGGGAAAACATATCAATAAATCCGGTGAAGTCAAGGGTCTGTGAGACATCTGGTATGGGGAATGCCGCCTCCAAGATTGGATACATAAAATTAACGTCATTTAACCAAAATGCTTCTGGTATAGTGACCACATACTTCACCTGCTTTATGCTATTTTTTACTATATCCTGAAGATGCATGTTTTCTCAATTATATAACTGCATAGTTGTATCTGAGTCTGATCCAAAAGGAAGAATCTTATGACGGTACACCATGTGTGATTGAAATGGGCCATGTTGGGCTGACCAATGACATGATTATAGGTGGCAACATGGGCTGGGCGGACGAGTTGGGTAGCGTGTCAAAAAGGGTTCAGGATTGAAACAAGTTATTCCAAGTATTGATCAAAACAGGCTGGATTGGATTTACTCTAACAATCTTTTGTTCACTTTTAGAAATAGTGAGAGCAAATTATGATTACAATTTACAAAAATGATATTATTACAATAACATTCTTAACTCTTTGATTAACAGATCTAGGAGGTTATATGCATTAATTAGACTTTGCTTGACTTTTTAACTGGTAATCCTTTTTGCTAACTTTTTTAGTGGTCATCCATTTATGACCCGTGCATAGTAAATGGGTCAAAATTACTAACTCTAGCATAAATTTATGATATGTGTGAAGACTTTGAGCACAGAACAAGATACCCATATGTGTGTTTCTCATTTTTCAAACAGAAACTGAAACTGCAATTTCTAAGTCTTGATTGGTCTTCTTAATTGTATGGTATCCTTTCGCACCGTTACCAAATATTAAACGATATTGTTATATTATTTCCTCATGAAATGTTCGAATGCTTCTAACAAATTAGCTTTTCCAGCTGCTGTCAAGGAAGCAATTGAGACTTTAAGGAGAGACAATGTTGACGGCTTTGTCTTGGACCTTCGCAATAACAGGTGATATGTTATTTTTCATTTTTATAAGAATGACTTGTTTAAGGTATCCCTTTTGGACACCCTTTTTGCAATGTTATCTAAAATATGAATAAATTTGATGCAGTGGTGGTCTTTTTCCTGAAGGAATTGAGATTGCGAGGATCTGGTAAGTCTACTTTAGGATTTCTACAAAATAACATAATCAATTACTAGATTTTGCTGGCTTTCGGAGTGGTAGAAATTTGCTTTTTAACATTTCAATTACCCCCTATTTGTGAATCATTACCATGTAGAATAGTGGTAGCAATTTCTACCCATTTAGTTACTAACCAGTTGATTTGGGTTGTGTAGGTCAAACAGATTGAAAGTCGCCTAAAGTCTGTTTTTAATGAATAGAACCTCCTAAATCGTTTGATTCAAAGACATAGATTATCATTGTAGTAATATTGTTTTGTTATCACAATCAATTCAACAACTATTATATTTTTTTAGAAATGGATGAAGACGTGTTTGCCAGTCAATCCAACCTGACCTGGACCATTTAACCCTACCAAAAACATCCACCAAACCTGTTTCCCAACCCCACCTATCTTGCCACCTCTACAGTAAATATTTCCAATTAATCATTATCCCATATTAGTCTCTAGCATCTCATCGAGCTTGGTTGTATATTAATATACCAAATAACGTGACATGATTTTCATGGATGAAAGTTTGTTTTCTTTGAAATTTTAATCATATAAAGTTGATGCAAACCAGATTGAACAAAGGTGTGATTGTGTACATATGTGATAGTCGGGGAGTTAGAGATATAATCGATACTGATGGAACCAATGCAATAGCACCTTCAGAACCTCTAGCTGTGCTGGTAATGCCAACAATACCATCTTTTATTTCAACTTTATAACATCTTCTAGCTGTGCTGGTAATGCCAACAATATGATTATAAAACTATATTAATATAATTATAATCCAAAGTTTTGAATAAATTAATTTAGGTCTTATGTTTAATGCATCAAAAATACACTTTGGTAGTTTGGTTACTTCAACAATCAACATGTTTGACCTCTTCAACGACCAACTGACCCTTCTTTATTTGACTCTTTTGACTTGTTAGAGATGAAACTTAAGCTGAATTAACCATTCACAAGTAAATGGGTCAAATTTACCATTCGCAATGTTAATGTTTCGGTTCTTGTAGGTGAATAAAGGAACTGCAAGTGCAAGTGAGATATTAGCTGGTGCACTTAAGGATAACAAGCGTGCGGTGCTTCTTGGAGAACCCACTTTCGGGAAAGGGTAATCATTTTTGCATAATACTCCTGCTTCTAATAGCATAAATATTTTATAAAATGTCTCAATTCTCTTTTTCCACAGAAAAATTCAATCGGTTTTTGAATTGTCTGATGGATCTGGCTTGGCTGTTACCGTTGCTCGCTATGAAACCCCTGATCACATCGACATCAACAAAGTTCTCTCTCTATACAAGGGTCAAATGCCAGTCAAATGTGTATTTTCAACGCATACAACCTTATAAATCATGTTAATTTAAAAAAAAAAGTATCATTGTAATAATATAGTTTTTGTAATCAGATTTAACATATTAGTTACCTATAAGAAGTTAAAAATCTGAACAAATAAGTAACTTTGTGGGTCGGACCGACCTGGCATGACCCGTCACTGATCCGTGACTTAGCCACCTCTAAATTCTGACCACTTTATACCTGCCTTCACCTATGCAGGTTGGCATAACTCCCGATCATCCTTTGCCGGCATCGTTTCCTAAGGACGGGGATGGTTTTTGTGGCTGCGTTGGAGACCCTGCTTCTGGTTGTTTTGTAAACAGAGTTGGATTATTTTCAAGATGATACAACTATTCTGAAACTCAATTTCCCATTCTTTGACTATTGGTTATTTGCAAGACCATGATCAGCATGTGTATAGTTTTGAAGGAAGTTGGAAAAAAAATGAAGTAAAACTGTTGTAAATTACTGTCTTTTGAGTTCTGCACTCTCTATTCACCAATGTTTGAAGAGAGAGTGAGTTTTAAGCCTTTTATGTTTTCTCAGTATTATTTATGTCATCAACTCCTTTGAAGATGATTTTTTAATATTATAACCATGCTAGATAGTTTTGTATTAGCTGAAATACCAAATATGAGGAATAAGTGATTGCACAACCATGCTAATGTAATTGGATATATGAAAATAAAGTATAATCTTTTGTAAATTAAAGTTCTCTGGCATGTTTTATGAGAAGCCAACATCAGTAGCGGAGTCATGATTTTTTTCCTATGAGAATAATATTTTCCGGTGTCGAATTTCTTATAATCTGACATCATAATTTTCCGGTCAAGTCACATAATAAAAGTACATTGTCATTGAAAAAACACACAATAAAAATACAATTTCATTTGAAACACAATAGAAGGATGGTCTGACGGAAATTTGAAAGGGGACATTTGTGCTGAGTTCTTCATTCTCTCGTTCAGTTGTTCGATACTTCGATGGGGTTGTGCTTTCTCTTGGAAGTCGCGAAGTCCGACTGATGTTTTCTTAGGTTAAACATTTTGAGGATTTGTGAAAATAAGAAATTAGATAATTTGGTAAATGAGTTACGAACATGTGGCTTCTTTAAACGGGTATTTATTTTGTGCTTATCAAAGGGTAATTATTTTAGGCCTACTATTATATTTATTTATTTTTAACCTACTCAATTTAAAAGCAAAAGAACTACTAACATACTAAACAATTTTTTTAATGAGTTAAGTTTTATAAAAATTTTCCATACATCCAACGGGGTCAATTTTTTTTTCATAAATCAATGGGGTTAAGCGTAAAAAAGACAGGGTCGTTCGAAAATCCATTTCAAGTATATTAATTCTTTTATGTTCTTGTCAAAAACCTGAAAATTAAATAAAGTTAAACTAAAATAAAAATTCAAAGTGCTTTTAATTATAAATAAAAGTTAATTAATTATGTTTTTATCCATTGATTAATAATTTAGAAGCCTTTAAAAAAAGATTAATAATTTAGAAACAATTAAAACTAGTTGTATACCCGTCCGGTGACCGGAGCCCTTTGACATATTTTTTAATATGGAATAGCTGTATTTCTTTGAATTATAAGCAAAATCAGACAAGGTGTATGTATTAATGATTTTGAATGTATAAAAGCCCCCATTTGTACTTCATCTTGTATTTAGGTTGCTCGTCTGTCTTCTATATCAAGTATTGCTAATACGGTTATCCTTGATAACTCAAATACAAAGTATCTGATCAACCCAAATATGAAGATGAAGTACAAATGAAAGGCTTTTAGCAATATATATATATATATATATATATATATATATATATATATATATATATATATATATATATATATATATATATATATATATATATACATGAAATAAAATACAAACCGGATTTCATGCGGTGTTAAATGGCATGAAATCCTTTTTTTCACAAAACATGTTTATCTGTATTATGAAATTGTTTTAGCAATATCTATTGTTGTCTTTATATATCTCATGGTCTAATCAGGTCACCCCCTCTATATATTAACTTCACAGAAAACAACATCGATGTTTAAAAGGATTCAAGTATGGTAATTAAAATTCACTTCACAGAAAGCACCATCATTTAAAATAATTTTGAATCTTTAATATTTACTAACAGTGAATCATTCAAAATAATTTTGAATCCTTTTTTTCACAAAATATACAAAATGGCATGAAACCCTTTGTAGTACTCACCAGCTTATTAAGCCCTGCAACTCATGTTCATCTTCTTCACTGAAAACACAAAAACATGAAACAATCAAATAACTATATATCCTCAATGATGCAATGCGTAAAAATGATAACAATCAATTGATTCAACAATCAAACATATGCTTAACCTGGAAACAGATTTCATTTGCAGACTTCATTTGCAACCTTTTAAAGGTTTAAGCAACATCCAATACAAAACGATGTCTAATTAGGTTTTCTAACCATAATTAAAGGTTTTTTTACCACTAATGTGATGTTACCAAATTTACCAAATCAAAGTAAAAAACTCTATTTTTTTATATTTTGAATGTCAAATAACATCATAGACATGTGTAGGTTCAAACCTGAATGATGGAACCAGTGATATTTTTGGGGCGAAGTTTGAAGGTAAAGATGACCTAGCTAGCCAATCTTTTGAGGGATATAACTATCATATGAATTTTGGAATTTAGAAAATACCTGAATGAAATGGTGAAAACTTTTAGGTGGGCTTTACCATTGCACGTTGTTACTAAGCTTTTTTTAATCCGCAACCCACATCCCAACTACAATAATCATAAAACCAGATAAAACGTAAGGATTAAGAAACAAATGATGAATTAGGACAACCGGTAGTTCCGCCATACCTCGGTCTCTCATATTTAAACACACTACACAACGAACCAAATTTAAAAGTTAATAAAGAAACCAACATCAAGCTAATGCAAGCATTTGTTTTTCTCATCAAAGATCTTGGGTGATGAAAACAAAGGCATGATAATAATCTGCTTGGAAGAGCTGCAACCAAGTTCTTTAAACAACTAAACAAACCACCAATTTCTAGTGTTTGCTTTCCAATATGCGTATACCGTGCCAACATACCAACCAAAGCAAAGTAAACTGCTAGTATATGACAAACCATTTAATCAAACACTTGAAGTGCATAGTTGAATCTTGCAAAAAAATAAATTATGTTAGTGTTCTTAGACCCAAAATCGCATAAAGGTAATAAGTTACATGATATATCATTGATATCTAAATTAAAAATCAAAAGAATTCATCAGAACTCGACTGGTGTTCTTAGCCCAAAAATCCTATTTTTAGGTGAAGATGGTGACTGGAATGCCTGTGGTCGAGGATTAGGAGATGAATTCATCAGAATATTGAGTATTCAAACTCTGAACTGTCTTCAAGAAATCGATTTGATGTCGTCTTCACCCGATTGTAGCGCTCCTGAAATCGCCGACTCCTGATTCTTCTGATTAGTTCTTGATTTTTAAATTAATTTCAGTATCGGGTGCGGTCTAGCCGGTTTTGCTCACCCCTTTGGACAAAGCTTTTGATGAAACGCGGGAGTTGCAGGATATATTCAGGCGAGAAAAGCAAAAGGAAGAAATATGAAGTTTGTGTGTAGATTATAGCAGCATAGTTATAGAGGGAGGTTAAGGCGACGTGGGGAGTTGATGTGGAGGGCTGCAATCGGCTGTAAAGGCTCACATGATAAGGGGGAGAAACCGCTAAAAAACGGTTAGAATTAAGATGGACAGGATTAATCCTGCGTTGATCGAACGGCTAACGAGAGTCATTGGAGCAGTTTTTCATCCGGCGTCAATAATATAGGGTAATATTATTTAATTGACATCTTCCAACTCCAAGACGTCTCCATGCAAAGGAGTTCTTCTCTTCCCGTCCCCATCTCCGCCGTTGCCAATATCTCGCCACGTTCAAACTAACCTCACCCTTCAATTTCGCTATTTCTATGTCTTCAAATTAACATTCATAAATCCTATATCACTCCACGCCTTTCATTTCTCAACGAATCTCATTCAAAAATCCCAATCCGACCTCCGATTTCAGAAATTTAAAATTAGGGATAATGGCGATGAGATTACACCAGATCGGAGCTTCAATTTCATCTGATTCAGACAACGTGAAGGCGAACGGATCGTTATGGCGGTCACCGGTACAAAAGAAAGGGGTAGAAATAGACCTACCGTCGTCGTCGCTGTCGATGAGATGCGGAATTAGAGCGGATTTGTCAATGGCTTGGCAGCCGTTGATGGAAGCTCCGGGGGCGGTGGAGCGAAAGTATCGGAACGGATGTGGTGGGGGCAAGGTAGGGAAAGGGGTTCCGGTGTATGTGATGCCACCGTTGGATAGTGTAACGATGGCGAACGGTGTCAATAGGAGAAAGGCGATGACCACGTGTTTTCAGGCGTTGAAGAGCGCCGGAGTGGAAGGGGTGATGATGGATGTGTGGTGGGGGTTGGTGGAGAGGGAGGCCGCATGAGAGTATAATTGGGGCGGATACACAGAACTGTTGGAGATGGCAAGAGGTACGGGCTGAAGGTTCAGGTGGTTATGTCGTTCCATCAATGTGGCGGAAACGTTGGCGACTTCATGCATGTCGGTTTCAAAGTGACATTTTCACAGTGTTTTAGAACCGGACCAGGCGGCCGGTCAGACCAATCGGATAGGAACCGGTCTGATTATGCTTATTTGAAACAAGAATTGGGTGAACCGGAGCGGGTCCGGACCGGATTTCAAAATATTTGTAAACTTTTTTTATTTTTTATTTATTTTTTCTTTCAAATATTATTATTTTTAATTAATTTAGTATTCAAGGTTCTATATTTTATTTATTTAAATGTTTAAGTTGTTAGAATTAAAAATTCACATCAAAACATAATAATTTTTTTATATTATATATTTAATTTTTATATTATTTATTACTTCATCCAATTTTTAAATCCGGTCCGACTAAGCGGTCGGTTCTGAAAACCAGGGTCGGCCATAGGGTAGGCCGAGACGGGCCGCCAGCCAGGGCCCGTTTTTTTCGGACGCCTAAAATTTTTATGGTGCCTGTATGTATATATATATATATATATATATATATATATATATATATATATATATATATATATATATATATATATGTTTTTTATAAAATTTTAAATACTGGTTTTATATATTGGGTCCTTTTTATAAAACTTAAAAAATTATTGAGCCCTTTTTATACTGGTTGGGTCCTTTTAATCTTTATACCGGTTGGACCCTCTTTTATAATGGTTGGACCCTTTTATTTATTCCATGACCATTGAGTCATTTAAAAAAAAATTATATGTTTATTGGTTGGGCTCTTTTTTAACTTATAATAGATTTTTTATTGTTTTTGTTTATTACATACTATATTTTTTATATGTTTATTGTTATAACGTTAATCGTAGTTAAAAAAATGTAGTTTATATATTTTATTCGTAGGGGCCTTTTTTTCCGGCTCGACCGAGGCACTTAAATCCTCAGGACCGGCCCTGCTGAAAACACGTCTCCTTTTCATAATTATTTTATAAAAGGTTCACCAATTTTGACTTTTGCAGGATTCCTCTTCCAAAATGGGTGGTGGAAGAAATCAACAATGATCCAAATTTAGCATACACAGATCAATGGGGAAGAAGGAATTATGAATATCTCTCTTGGATGTGATACCATCCCGTGCCTCAAAGGCAGGACTCCGATCCAGTGCTACTCCGACTACATGCGTGCTTTCCGGCACAAATTCTCCCATCTTCTTGGCGACACCATTGTTGTAATTACTATGAACCCTAATTATCTTGGGGACACTAACCAGTTAGAACATGATTCATGATTTGGCATAGCTTGTAGGAAATTCAAGTCGGAATGGGTCCGGCCGGAGAGCTTAGGTAGGTATCCATCTAGCCCGGAGAAAGATGGAATATGGAGATTCCCCGGAATCGGAGCCTTCTAGTTTTACGACCAGGTTGGTTTCATGTAAAAGTTTGAGGAACCTAGTGTTTTTAGGCTTGTAAATGAACCGAACAAACATGAACAATGCTTGTTCGTGTTCGCTCGTTTAATTTTAACCGAACAAATGAACATACACAAATAGTTAATTGAACGGATTTTCTTGTTTGTGTTCGTTTGTTAAGAAAATGAATGCGTTCGTATTTGTTTATGTTCGTTCGTTAATATATTAATGAACGGTTCACGAAACATAAAAGAACACCAATTAAATGTAAAAGTCTAAAATTACAATCATCTTTACATCCAATATTCAAAAGTAAACAAAATAAATATCAAATTGATTTAAATCGGGCTTAAAGGTTAAATTATGAAAACCAAATTGATTTTAAATTAATATTAATCATAAATAAATATGAATGAATATTATTTTTTTTAACGCTTAGATTTTCTAGAATAAATATACAATACCTACAACTTGTATGATTTGAAGTCCCAACCTTTTGATTTGAGACACACAACTTAACCACTATAATGTCCCGTTGAGAACGAATGGATATTTAAATGAATGACAAAAGTGAAAGGATATAAATGAATGTAAATGAACTACGGAACATGCGTTCATTTTCGTTCGTTTAATTAAATGAAAAATAAATTTATGTTCAAGTTGGTTTGCTATTAAATGAACGAACGTAAACGAATTTTCACAAACGATTTAATGAAAGTTCGGTTTGTTTACACGACTATTGTTCTGTGTGGAATTGTTTATGATTCTAACCGAATCGTACTCTATTGCAGTCATGCTTTGTAGCTTAAAAGCTGCAGCCGAGAGCTACGGTAAGCCAGATTGGGGAACCACCGGCCCTACCGACGCCGGTGAATACAACAACTCGCCGGAAAAGAACCAATTTCTTCAAAAAAGAATACGGCAGTTGGAACAGTGAATACGGCAAGTTCTTCCTCTCCTGGTACTCTCAGATGCTACTAGATCACGCTGAGCGGATTCTAACATCCGCCACCTCCATTTTCAACAACCGAGGCGTCAAGATCTCCGTCAAAATCGCCAGAATCCACTCGCACTACGGAACACGCTCCCACGCGCCAGAACTCACCGCCGGCTACTACGACACCCGGTTCCGAAACGGCTACATTCCGATGGCCAAAACCCTAAGCCGCCACGTCGCTGTGCTTAATTTCACTTGCATTGAGATGTGTAACCACGAACAGCCTCAGGACGCTCACTGCTCGCCGGAGAGTTTGGTGCAGCAAGTGGCGTTGGCAACACGTGAAGCGCACGTGTTAATCTCCGGAGAGAATGCTTTGCCGAGATACGACGATTACGCGCACGAGCAGATCTTGCGGGCGGCGGAGAACGAAGAGATGTGTGCGTTTACGTATCTGAGATTGAATCGGGAGGTGTTTCAGGTTAAAAAATGGAGGAGATTTGTGGCGTTCGTGAAGAAGATGAAGGGAGGGAGAGATGTTGGGAGGATGTGGAGGAGGCTGAAGAATTTGTGCAGGTGACGCAGCCATTGGTAGAAGAAGCTGCTGTTGCTCTTATGCTTTAACTAACACTTCTAAACGGGCGTTTAGAGTTTACCTTTCTAGTTAAAGTGGCGTTGGCAACACGTCGGGTTTGTGTCGGTTAATTACTCGTTAGGAATTGGGCATACATGCGGGTATAAGGTATACCCATTAGCATCGGGTATCGGCCAATACCCGTCGGGCATGTGTCGTGTACTTTTCTACGAGTCTATTTTTATATTTATAAAAACATAATAAAAATGAATAAATTACATACATTAATATCATTAAATACATATTTTAAAAGAATAATAATTTTTCACATAATAAACCTACTAAAATGAAGCATTTATAGACATGGGTTAAGAGAAAATTAAAATTAAAAATTTTCAGGTATATGGTTTCAGTAAACAGGTATGTGGTTTCGGGTAATCGGGTCGGACATCACCTAATCCCATACCCACGAAAAAATTTAAAATTAATCTCATACCCGGTCCCATACCCGTCAGGTTTACCCATCCCGAATGATTCGGGTATACCTGCTGGGTCAGGTTATTTTGTCATCCCTAAGTTCCACCTGCAATTTTAAACATGAATTAGGATTAAGTTCCTTGCATAATATTCTCCCAGTGACTTAATTAGAACAAATAATAATTTCTTCAATATCCACGTAATCCAAGCCATTACTTTAAGGTATTAAAGGAACACAAGCTGAATGTATATAATCACTCACAACAATGATATAAACATGAATTAGGATTAAGTTTCTCTTCCTCATAAACTTTAAAAGAAATAATAACCATCATATTTTTCAATTCGGCATTAACTTGGGTGTTGTATCATATCCAATTTTTTATTAGACGTGATAAATTCTTGTATCTTAAAACTAGCCTAAAAAGACCACATTCAGTTAAACAATATAAGTCATTTCCAACCCTCTTAGCAAAATTAACATTGCAATCAATGGGTTTTTTCCAACATTAAAGAATAAGGGGAAACAACCGCATTTATCATAATTTGACGAGCTAAACTAGTACAAAGGAGTCCTCAATGAAAATTTTTGCGTCTGGATTTTTACGTCATATATTTAGCTTCATGCCCTACACAATCCATAACATAATTAGTTTGCAAACCAAAAAATTATAGCTTAACACATAACAAAAATTAGACCCACGTAAGCAAGTTACCTTCCGATTTCAAGCAGGATGTAACGCATTTCAAGAGAACCTACATGATATATTGTAGTCTTGAACTTACATCTCCTGATGTTAAAAAAAGATATTTAAACATATCTTTTTATATTCTGAAACTCAAAAACACGTCGTGTTTGTTTAACACCAAGATCCCCATATATACATCTGATCAAAAGTCAAACCTGAAACAAAAGTCAGATCTGACTCGATTTAGATGCTGAAACAAAATACTTGGCAAAAAGAAGTGGACGAGCTCAGATCTGGAGTTATGTTGCTTCAGATCAGTGAAAAATGATCAAACCTGGCTTGAATCCAGGTCTTTTTGCAGGAATCAAATCGAATTTACAAAAGGAAACCGGATCTAATTTCATGCAAATTTACAAAATTTGAAACAAACTAGACCTGGATGTAGATCTAGATCTGGAAGGGAGAAGAAACCGATGTGAAAACGCAGGTTAAAAATTAATGAAAAGGATAAACGAAGGACGAATTGGGTAGAATAATAGGTGAGTTGGGTTGGGAGTAGGTAATGACTTATTTATACAAAAATGGAAAAACTTTCACTTTTTTACTGACGGGAGGTAGTTATAGTTTTTAACGTGCTAACCGGCAACCGGAAAGCAACCTAAAATTTGGTCGCATCGTTTTTGCTGTTTTTGTTCTGAGTGGGGGTGGGGGTGGGGGTGGGGGTGGGGGTGGGGGGGAGGTCAATTTTGTGCACCTATAGATATTTTAGATGTCCTGACAAACTGGACAAGTCGGACGGTTCGAGCCATGAATCATAACGGGTTCAGGTCATAATATGTTCGGGTTATAAGCAAAATGACTTCAAGACAAAACGGGTTTAGAGCAAAATGAGTCTGGGTCAAAACGGGTCGTTTTTTTTAAACTATCAATTTGGTACGGGTTCAGCCAATATGGTGGGAGGTGGAGGTGGCAGTGCGACGGGCTCAAAAATCTTTTTATATTGAAAAGGTTGAATCACGTTTACTGGTTCTTGATATTTTTATTATTCTTATTTAAAATTGTAACACTTTAGACAAATCTCATATCGTTTTATTCTGTTCTGTCCACGGGAGAGATGCTGGATTCATAAGGAATGCCCCGTCTAAAATACCACAACGCGTTTTGGTGCTTAATGTAGTAGATGAGAGAAGAACTCCACAGTTAAGCGTGCTCGTGTGGGAGTAATCCAGGGATGGGTGACCCCCGGGAAGTTTTCACCCGGGCAACCAAAAACAAACATGTGAGCTCTAAGGGGGCAAAGCGGACAATATTGTTGGTACGAGAAGCCGGATGTTACAAAAATTCTCAAGTATGTATTATATTTTTTATTTAGAAAAAATAAATTAATAAATAGCACCGCACGAAGAACAAAACTGTATTACCAAACAAGACGGAGCGGTGGCGGTGAGGGGCGGGCACGCAGCAAAGGTGGGCGGCGGGGGCGAGCGGTGGCCGCGGGCGGGTAGGGGCAGCGGCGGACAATATTGTTGGTACGAGAAGCCGGATGTTACAAAAATTCTTAAGTATGTATTATATTTTTTATTTAGAAAAAATAACTTAATAAATAGCACCGCACGAAGAACAAAACTGTATTACCAAACGAGACGGAGCGGTGGCGGTGAGGGGCGGGCACGCAGCAAAGGTAAGCGGCGGTGGCGAGCGGTGGCGGTGGGCGGGTAGGGGCAGCGGCGGAGGTTGCGGGTGGAGGGGTGGTGGTGGCGGCAGAGGGGCGGCCGTGGCATTGGCGGGTGGCGGCAAGGCGTTAGGGATAGCAGGGGTGCGGGTGGGGTGACAGTTTTTTTTTGTGTGGGGGGGGGGGGGATGGAGGGTTAACTCATATTAGGGATGTCAACGGGTCTGGTTTGGGAAAGGTTTAGGTAATCCAACCCCATACCCGGTTATAAAATCTTGTTCCATGCCCAGCCCAAAACCCGTCAAGTATACTCGAACCCGTTAGTTTGTAAAAAATACCCGTTGGGTATGCTCGAACCAAAACTCGTCGGGTATCTATCGGGTATATATAAAGTTGTAATTAAAATAGAAAAGAAAGAAAATAAAATCATGTTTGGTATATACATTTAAAATAAATAAGGTATATATACTTAAAATAAATGTGGTATATACACTTAAATTAAATAAAAATGAAAGAAAGATATGTCGGATATATAATCGAGTAAACGGGTATATGTTATCGGGTAATCGGGGCGGGTAAACGGGTATATGACCATATCCCATACCCGTCCCAAACCCGCGAAAAATTTCAAATGTAATCCCATACCCGATTACCCGGCCCATACCTGTCCCGAATGCTTCGGGTTTCAGGTTTTCCCATCGGGTTCGGGTTTCATTGTCATCCCTAAGTATATGCATTATTTTTAAGTTTATTTTTGAGTTAACAAGTTTTATAATACTTGATTATTTTGATCCGTTGACTAATTTAAGGTGGTCCAAATTAACCCGTTGAATATTTGAGATGACCCAAATTGACCCGTTAACTAAATTAAGGTAACCCAAATTAATTAAATTGATTTTTGCTTAAATGAACCCATTTTTTTTAAAATGGGTCAAGATTGACACTTATACTAAATATTAATCTGGATTAATTTACTAAAATTTTTACATCTTTTATTTTTATTTTTATTATTATTTTAATGGATATGTAGTATCGATTTACGATAACCGTCTATGTTTCTCTATCTCGCTACTACTTCCTGTAGACAATGCTTTTCATTTTGTCTTTGTAGGTCGGCAGATATATTGATTACTTCAATAATTATGGTATCAAAAACTGATAATAAAAAATGACATAATACCTACGTACAATTTAACACTTTTGTAAACTAACGAAGAGGAAATTGTAAATTCACAACACGAGGTTGAATATATTGCTAAACAGACATAGTTTGTAACACAAAATGGAATTAGACCCAATACGTAAAGAGATTACAAATGGGATACATCACCCCCTAATCTCTAAAAGGATTGTCTTTCAACTTCATGCTCCAGTGTTGACGTCATCATGATGTGGTTCCAACGGTTTAATCTTTGGCCATAGCAAAAAAGAAATGAGCCAAGAAGAATTTTAGGAAGAATTTAGAAACTTAACATTTCATAATTCATGGTTAAACTTGAAAAACTACTGGCTAATATATATAGCCTTACATACGAATGGAAATGAAAATGGAAATGGAAATGGAAATGGAATTCAACCTACCACTAGTCCACTAACAATATGGAAAAGAAAATGTAAATAAAATACGAAAAGAAATGCAGTGGCCACGTTCTCCTTTTGCTTAGTATGCCACATGCATGCGATGAGGCTACGTGGGTTTAGAATGCACATAACAATCCCACCCGGTTGAAAAGGTCCTTGTCCTCAAGGACGAGATCAGTGACCACGACGGCCGCCATTCGGTCTGGTTGGTGGCATTCGGAGCCGTCTCAACGGGACGCCATGGTGGCCACCACTCGTGTTCTTTGACAAATGCTTCCTTGAGCATGGCGAGCTCCGGTAGTTGCGGTGGAATGGCGGAGGGCTGAAGACCTGGTCCGCGATGGGGTTCGGTTCAATTTGCAGGTCTGGGCGACGACGTTGGAAGGGTGCAAAAGGTCCAGTTGCTGGTGCGGTTTTTGGGGCTGGAGCGTGCTCTAGGGCTGGTGCAGGCTTTGGTGCAGATGGGGTTGTTGAAGGGGCTCGTTTTGGCAGGAAGGCTATAGGTGCGGGTGTTGGTGCAAATGGTACGGTTGTTGGTGCCCATGTGGAGGCTGATGTCGGTCTAGTAGTAGGAGCGGGTGGTGGTGCGACTACCGGGACAGATGGTGCGGTGGCGGAAACGGTTGGTGGAGGTGTAGGAGATCGGAGGGCTGGCATGGCAGTTCGAATCGATTGGAGCTCGTTGGAGATGGTTTGAAACTGGGAATCGAGTCTCGCAAAGGATTCATTCACCCATTGACGAAACTCGGTTTCGGATAGAGTTTGAGCAGCCATGGGATCACGACGGCTCTGATACCACTGATGTGGTTCCAACAGTTTAATCGTTGGCCAAAGCAAAAAAGAAAGGAGCCAAGAAGAATTTTAGGGAGAATCAATCAGCCCCCATCTTCCGGTTCTAGATACTTGATCAAAACCTCCTTCGACATGTATGATGATACGCAAGTCAAGTAGGTTTACTTCCGTTCCATCTTTCAAGCATGAGGAGTAAATGTTAGCATATGACCATACGAGATCCCTACATGCAAATGTGATTGACTACGATCTTTCTCCAAGAGTTCCAAATAGCGTACCAGTGCTGACTTCTCTTTGATAAAGTTGATGTTACCTTCTTTGTATCCAACTGGTTCTTGGGGCTCAATTTTTGCTTGAACCGGATCCACAAGAGGATCCTTACCCTTTATTAACCTTTTGCAATTCCTTTACGTATGATTCCTCAGTTGATTCCTTTAACACCTCTTGTTCTTTATTGAGAGTAGTGGATTCCGCTAGGTGTTCATAGAACTTGTCCAAGTATTCTTCTTCGAGTTCCATCTCTGTTTTATTAGCGAATGCATCCACCCCTTTTGATCTACCTTCAAACATCCTTCTCGGAGAACAACGTTATCCTTCAACATGGGTTTCTATACCTTGGTATAAGAGTTGTTTGAGACTAAGAATGTTCTTATCCTGTTTAGGAATGTAGCTTACACATGATATGGTTTTCTCCCTCCCCCCGACTGGAATCTTCACTTCCCCCACACAGTGAATGAAAACGAACTCCTTGATTGAGGAATTTAAATCTTGACCTTGTTTGAGCCTTGGCTCTGATACCATTTTTACCCATTGGATCTTTGAAACGAATCTATGATTCCATGCTTATGAAACTTGAATAGAACTTTAACACAAACACAAACAAGCGATACTAACAATTTTGAAAGTAGGATTAACCGGTCATGAATGTTTACAACCCCTACTTATACTTTGCCAACCGTTGCCTCCATGGAAACGTGACGATTGCTATAAAACCGTCAACAATAAACCGTAACAGACGTTTAAGGGATAAACGTTTAACTTCTATGTAGGTTACGACGTTTCCTGGACTGCTTCGAGAGCAACATGGCCTCCGGCCTAATACCATAATAAACTAGAGTTAAATGTCTTAAAAACAAAGCCCAAATACAAATAAAACAAGTTTAAACTAGACCCAATACATAAAGAGAATATAAATGGGCCACACATCCCGATTTGTCGATGCAGCAAGGAGTGGGACGGGGGAGGGGATTCGGGAAAGTGGGAACACCATTGCAACATATCGGGACCGGAGGAGCGGGTTGCACTCCATCCCCCTTTAGAAACAAACCACGAACAATGTTTATTATTCTTATTTTAAAGTTTCTAATATGTTTGGGGACCCTTCATCAACATCAATAAAGAAAAATAAGATAAGTATACGTCCGCATAACATTTTTAAATTTTAAATAAAAATAAACAGTTAATCCGCAGTCTTGTAAATGAATCATTGTGTTAATTTTGATACAATTCATAAAAAAATAAAAAAAGTTGGCATTCATTTTTAAAAGTTAGTTATTAATTTATTAATAATAGTTAAAAGTGGACATATTATAAGCTATGGAATACGCTCTTTTCATTCATCGCCCAACGGTCTCATATCATGGTTTTGTTACAACCACTCAAATATTAATAAGAGTAAATTCCAGATATCATCATCTATGTTTATACCTTTTTCAGATATTATCCTTTAGCAAAAAAAAAAAATATTGTCAGATATCATCATTTATGTTTAAAACCCTTGCACCTCTTGTCATTTCCCTTAGACGTCGTTAACTTTTAAAGTTAAAACCGGTCATGTGAATCCCACGTGAGGGCAAAAGGGTCTTTTCACCCAAGTAGACTCCTCCCTTTGATTTCCCCCTTCTTTAAGAGTGTCCCCTCGTCTGCCTTCTTCATTTTACACGCACGATCATCTTGACCTTTAGTGCAAATAATGCCCTCTTCACTATTCACCAGGTTTGTATGTGCAAGTTATGCACACTTTTATAGTTTGTATATGCACTTTTTATGTCCAACTTATTTATGTTGTTTGTACTTGCATTAACACTAACGTCCATTAACACCAGTTTATATGCCCAGTTTTCTCTACACCAGTTTGTATGTTATATGCCCAGTTTATGTACATTTTCTATGCAGATTGTTTGTTTGTTTCTTCAAGATTGTTCAATTATATGCCCAGTTTATGTACACTTTCTATGCAGTTTGTATGTCAAAATTTCAAAAGATTGTTTGCATTGTTGTGGGTCAAAATGTGTAGTGTTTGCATTTGCATTAACACTAAAACAACATTACATGGATAAAGTTAAAGTTACATTCTGCTAAAGAAAAACTACATAAATCATGAAGCCTATCCAACTATAAATCAAAATCTTCTTCAGTTTGGCTACTTTAGCTTTTTCCGCTTTGACCTTAACTTCATGATTGTTGTTTGTTTCTTCAAGATTGTTCTTAGCTCTTAACAGACCGGGGATGATATCCATACATCTCTGGCACTTTTTATGATCAAATCATCCAATGAATCGGCATTTTGATCCCTAATCAAGAAGCAAATACATAAGGTCAAGAATTTGAGTAAAATATTGGAATCGGGAATATTTACCTGGTCAGGACAAGCGTAGAATCGACAACGTGGGTTCCTACTTGTCCAATATGTGAGGACTATTGCTTCTTTCCCACATTTGCAGAAAACCATGTCGACCAATTTCGTTTTTTTAGGGTGTATGAACCCTAATTTTGATCGGGCTTGTAAAATGAAGATGGCAGACGAGGCAGGTGATAATAAAGAAGGGGGAAATCAAAGGGAGGGGTCCACTTGGGTGAAAAGACCCTTTTGCCCTCAGGTAGGGGTCCACGTGAACTGTTTTAACTTTAAAAGTTAACGGCGTCTGGGGAAAGGACAAAAGGTGCAAGGGTTTTAAACATAAAGGATGATACTTGATAAATTTTTTTTGCTAAAGGACAATATCTGAAAAATGGTATAAACATAAAGGACGATATCTATATTTAAACTGAAGAGTTCCAAAACTCCACACTAATCAATGAAAAGTTTCGATGACTATTTCTTTTGTACTTTTTCTTACATGTTATTACAAGAATGAAGAAGATGTCTTCTACTCATGAGATCACTGGTATTTATAGGTTATTTGTAGAATTTTCTCTCTCCTTTAGATAACCGAATGATATTGACATCTCATATCCTATTGGTAGAAAGCTTTCTCCTCCTCCTCCTCATGCTCCTTATTCTGTTGGCTACATGCGTTCCCCTTGTGTAACCAAAAACCAAAAACTTATTAAGTAAATTCCCCTTCTCCGTCCTTTGGAGAAGGAATGCTTACTATCATACCTCGTGATAAACTAATTTGATTTGTATAGTAATAAAGGATCTGTATGGTTAGACAGATAAATAACAAATACTAAAAAATAAAAAAAGATCATTAAAGTATGTCGTTTGATATAGATTTTTTTATTATAGTTTTACATGTTTTTATATCCGAAGAAGGCAACCATTTAGGTTTGAGGTCTTTTGTTCAATTTTCACATGAGTAAAAAAATTCGTCGTTCTAAAAAAGTATACGACAAATTAAAAACAATTAAATTATTTTATTTTATATTTATTAAATAAATATATAAGTGAAGTTAGCTTTACAATGTATAAATCTAGATGTATAGGGTTTTCGTTACGCCATTTAATAAAATAAGAAATTTTATACGAAAAATAGTTAATTTTGAAATAAGAAAAAAAAAAATTTAATCATAGTTATTTTTAAGAAATAAATGTTACTATAATTACTAGAGAGAAAAACACCACTTTTTTCATTCATACGGTTCAGTTCATAACAGTTTAATACTTTCATGATCAGGTTGACACTTTAAATCTTGAAATCATTCCTGTAACTATCCGACAGTTTAACTTTTATTATTATTTGAGTTAAATACGGTTTTAGTCTATGTGGTTTGACCCAAATAACCATTTTAGTTCAAAAGTTTAAATTTGACTTTTTTAATCCAATAGTTTCAATTTTGTATCAGTTATAGTCCAATTCACTAACCCCATCCAAAATTTCTGGAGTTTAGTGGTGTGATCTAGCGGTGATGGAGTTTAGAAAAGTCAAATTTAAACATAACAGAAATTTTGGTATTTTGGTCTTTTAATAAGAACTTAACAGAAAATTTAGATGGGGTTAGTGAACTGGACTGTAACTTATACAAAATTGAAACTATTGGACTAAAAAAATCAAATTTAAACTTTTGGACTAAAGTGGTTATTTGGATCAAACCACAAGGACCAAAACCGTATTTAACTCTTATTAAAAAAATTTTCAAAAATATACAGTTATCGTTAATACCGACGGTTCAAGTTACAAACCGTTCTTCCAATTTACTGGGCTCAAACTTACCGAGCTAATGACCGAGATCCGGTTTAACCGGTATTACCGGCCGGTTTGAACCAGTTTTTAAAACATTGCAGTTATGTACATGTATTATATTCGCGAGTCATCTTTATCCTTTAAAATTTGAGGCACAACCCTAAATACCCAATGTGATTCCACCAATAAGGGAGTGTCACCTCATTTTTATCCAAATTCCTTACAAACTACCCAAATTAGTAGAGACAACTCAAAGTACCATAATTCTTTTTCTTTCTTTCATTCTTTAAATTAAAACTAATTTCATTAATTCAAAACAATAAAAAAAAACATAACAATATCTAAAGTAAAAAAATACATAAAATAGTGTATTTTTTTTTTGTTGAGTAGAAAAATAAAAAAGGTTGATGTACTTATGGTGTTTAAAAGTGAAAATTATCAAAAATAGTCATTTGACCAATAGATTTTATTAAAACATACGTTGACTTTCAGCCTAAAAATCCATAGACATTGTCTCACATCCGCTTGCTAAGCCTACAACCTTAGCCGTCGTTGAAATCAAGAAAAAAAAGGTTCCAGTCTATCATATCGTGACACGTGGCATGTGTCCCTCCGGCTAATTAGCCTGTTTCCCACCGACTATTTAGCCTGCAATGAAAAAAATATATGGGTCCAACTTACAACCAATCTAAATGTGTCATGTGTACAACCGCGGGCTAAGCCTTTACAAGCGTCGGCTAAGCCTTAGGGCTAACCTTAAGGCTAAATCCGCGAGCTAAGCCTCCACTTTTTTAGGCTTAGCCTACGCTTTTACACGTGACCCATAATCATTGGTTGAACTTGTTTTTTACCTAGATTTCAGCGAAGGCTAAAGATCTAGGCTTAGCCGGCTGTTGTGAGTGAATGTATAGAGATTGGTAGGCTGAAAGTAAATGCTTTGTTTGGTAATTTTTCTGGTTAAAGTGTCTAGTTTGGTAATTTTCCTTGTTTAAAACTAAATTTTTTTTTTTTAGAATAACGGTAATAATACCGTTGAATTAGCCGTTGGACAACGACTTCCCACTCTCCACACATGGGTACTTATACCCAAGAACACTACCCGCAAGGGGTACCTGCAAAGCTTGCGGCGGTGTACCCGACATACCCGAGGTACACACAATCTCTACCCAAGAAACGCCCCTAGTACCCTAATACAAATTAACGATTTTGGAAAGGAAAAAAAACACGGTTCAAACCATCAAACTGCTAAAATAGACTGGTCTAGCCGATCACACGACCCAACCGGTTTGGTTTGTCGTTTCCTGAAACCGTAGAATTTTAACAAAACCGTCGGAACCAGACCAATAACACCAACTCTCACGTCTCACACCAAATATTCAGAGACCCCACAAAAGCTAATGGCATTCACCCAAACCATAAAGCAGAAATCATATTAAAACACCTGCAACAACTCCACTGTCTTCTTCATGAAACCTGCTGCAATATAAATCACCACCTCCATCAACACCACAGCCATCCAAACAAGCTCCCACCTTCAAATCCTAAACAAACACACACCCATTTCAAGATGGCAAAACATTCATCAGCAACTATCATATTCACAATGCTCATTGCAGCCATTCATCTCGGAATCTTGAATGTATCAGCAATCGACCCAACAACAGAACCAGGAGTACACGTTTTCGAGCTCTATATGCACGATATCCTCGGTGGAAGCAACCCAACAGCTAGGCCCGTGACCGGGCTGTTAGGCAACATATATAGCGGTCAAGTCCCGTTTGCTAGACGTATAGGTTTCCGTGCACCGTCAGGCGGGGTAGTGATTCCTAACGCTAACGGAGCCATGCCGACCGTAAACGCGAATGGTATCCCGCTTGGAACCGGCTTAGTAGGTACACAATTTGCAGGAAATTTGAACCAAAATAATGTTCAAAACCAAATTGCAGCCCAGTTCGGCCCAGACGGGCTTGGGCTCGGGTTTGGGACCATCACCGTGATCGATGACTTGTTAACAACCGACGCTAAGTTGGGCTCACAAACACTAGGGAAAGCACAAGGAGTGTATGTTGCGAGCTCAGCTGACGGAAGTACACAGATGATGACATTCACTGCTATGATGGAAGGCGGTGAATACGGGGATAGTATCAACTTCTTTGGAGTGTACAGGATCGGAAGCCCGATGTCCCGCCTGTCAATAACCGGTGGGACCGGGAAGTTCCTTCATGCTTGCGGGTTTGCTGAGGTGCGGTCACTCATACCAGCCGGCCAGATTGTTGCCGATGGAGTCGAGTCTTTGCTCAGGCTGACCGTCCACCTTACTTACTAAGACTAAAACGAACCATTTGAGTTTTTGTGTTCATGTTCGTGTGCGTGTGTGTGCTTGTTACAAAAAACATCATCTTGTTTGTAATCTTCATTTCATCAATGTCAAAATGATTTAACGAACGATAGCTTGTGAAACCTTTACAGTGTGTTTGGATGTGCGTTTTGAAACTGATTCACTTATTAGTATTTTGAATATAATAACTTCAAACGGCGAAAACACATCCAAACACTATCTCCTAGAACCCATACAGAATCACATAATCACTTTCAAAAATGTGTATTCTAACACTTCCTTACATACCTTATTGACATGTATGAACCAAATCAGAATTCATATCAACATAAAAACTACAATTATTTAACTTCAAGAAGGGTTAATATCATAAAAAAAACTAATATATTTTCTTACTTTATACGATAAAATCCGTCTACCTAATTTTAGTATATCAAATTACCTCAACGTGTAAAAAATACACAAAAAGTTACCAAAACTAATTTTAGTATCAAAGTCCCTAAACTTGTCTAAAATGCACATATTTTGAAAATTTATTTAAAATAATGGCTTGTTAACTCTTAAATTGTTCAAAATAAGATGGTATAAATTTTCTCCTATAAAAACGTTGAATGTCACTTATTAGAAAAAAGTTCAAATTACATGCATTTTAGACAAGTTTAGAGACTTTAATATACAAAAACTAGTTTACTAACTTTTTCGTGTATTGTTTACAAGTCATGGGACTTTAGTATACCAAAATTATGAGACTTTTTCGTGCAAAATATAAAAATATGTTGTTTTTTAATGATAGAGTAAAGTACACGGATGGTCCCTGTGGTTTACCAAAATTTTGGATTTGGTCCCTAGCTTTCCAAAAGTACACGGATGTTTATGGGGTTTGCACTTTGTAACGCATTTAGTCCCCAAACTTTGCCAAAAGTACATGTATGGTCCCTGTGGTTTGCGCTTTGTAACGCATTTAGTCTCTAACTTGGACATGCTAAAACTCTTAGATTTGTTGGCTGGGGACTAAATGCGTTACAAAGTGCAAACCACAGGGACCATCCATGTACTTTTGAAAAGCTAGGGACCAAATCCAAAATTTTGGTAAACCACAGGACCATCCATGTACTTTTGAAAAGCTAGGGACCATCTGTGTACTTTATGATATTAACTCTTTCAAGAAAGGAAGCAAGAAAACAAAGAACAAAAGGAACTCATTTTGCCATACCGTTCACGAAAAGCTTGTTATTTTGACACGCTCAAGAACGGTTTCTTGATCTAAGCCATGAAGTGAGTCAACCAAATGCATCCGTAGTGACGCAGGTCCTTTCGCCAAACCCATGCCAATCTCACCAGCCAGACCAAACACAGAAAATGCAGATGCCGTGGCTTCAAAGGGGCGTGTAGGGTCGATTGCAACAAAAGCAGCAATGAGGGCTGTGACTGCACATCCGCTAGCGGTTATCTTTTGCATCATTGTCAGACCGTTATGCGCACCAACAACCCGTTGACCATCAGTAACAAAGTCAACCGATCCTGAAATTCCAACTATGGCTCCACTTGGCTTAGCCAAAGATTTTGCAGCTTCCACAGCATCACTAGAATCATGAAAGCTATCAGCCCCCTAATCATGCACAAAACAGCTTGTTGATATTTATATTCCGGTTGTTTGAATATTTTAAAACTAAATTCGAATTTAAATAAAATTCACACTACCTTATTCGAATAAGCTTATTTGAGTTCGAATAGAATTCAGGTCTATTCAAATAAACCGATTTAGATAAAATATAAAATTAAAAAGAATCAAAATTATCAAAAAAAAAATTCAAAATTAGCTTATAATTTTAAAGACCACATACTTTTGAACCCTGTTAAATTGATGAAGTTTGGAAAGTGGAAAATAGATGTCTCATATTATATAAAAAAAATTAATAATTATACATATAATGCTTGTTCGGGTTATTCGAATAAAATCAGTTCAAGATAACTAAATCCAGATTCGATTCTCACTCGAATTAAGGATTCAATTCGAATAAACCGAAATTCGAATTCGGTTTGATTCGAATTTCAGGTTATTCGAGTCCGATTCAAATAATGAAACCCTAGATGATAACCATAAAATCGAAAACCAAATTACCAAATCTGTTAATGTAAAGTCAAGATTCAGGCAGCAATTTGCAAAAAACATGATCACCAACAAGATTTTGAACGAATTTCGTTCACAATTTACAGTAACAACCCGTCTGATTCTTGAATTTTAACAGCATCAAATTGAAGTAAATTAACCCCAATTCAAATTTCATTTTCAAACCCTAAATATGAATTTCATTTACCTTGGTGGATCCTATAGAAGCCATGGAAAGAGAGATAATTTCAGATCCATTTCCTCTAATAACAGTGGGTTTAAGTTCAATAAGCTCCAGAGCCGGAAACTGGAAACGCCGACGGCGGCTGGATCAAGAACCCAGGGCTTACCCAACTGATTGGCCACACCGGCGGCGGCTTTCATGGCCGGCAACCATTCAGGGGTGAGTGTGCCAACGTTTATAAGGACGGCTTGGGTGTGAGGAGTGAAGTCTGGGATTTCGAGAATTGAGTGGATCATTGCCGGTGACGCACCGGCGGCTAAGAGTGTGTTGGCCATTAAATCCATGGATACTAAGTTTGTGATGCATTGAATAAGTGGCGATTGTTGCCGGAGAGATGATACGTAGGTCCATGAATTTGAACTCCATGTGTTGATTTCTTCTTGCTGTTCTTGCGCCGCCATAATTAGGATTTAGAGCCTGTACGAAATCTTGACCTAAAATCTAAAAGAATGAAGGCATCGTATGCCGATTTGACACAGAATCGTCTTCTGTTTCTTCCACTTATGATATACCTTTCTTCATTACTTTATAGTACCGGTGTGGATGATGTGTACCTGTGAGGGCATCCGTATACCGGGCGTGAGTGGGATTGACGTGAGTAAAAAGTGAGCGTCACATCAACCATCAAGATTTCTCACACTTCTATCATATGGGTGGGGTATACCCGTATGAGTGGATCAAATGTATAATCTCATTTTTTTTCCCGTGAGCCCACTCACGCCATGAGGGGGTGTTTCACACTCCTCTCACACCATGTATACCTGATACCCTAATTAATGGGTCTTGTGAATAGTGTTTGAGGTTAACGACAACAAATTAGCATGTCAAACTCCTTATCGTTATGTCTTGTTTATTAACTATAGAATTAATTACACGGATGGCTTATGTGGTATGCCCAGATTTTACTTATGGCCCCTAGGAATGGGAACCTACAAGTTTGGCCCAATAGTTTGCACGATTGTAACACCCATGGCCCCTGGGTTGGATGTCCGTTAAGTTTATCCGTTAAGTGAGTGTAAAATGACCAAAATACCCCTTACATTAAAAAAAATAAAAAACAAAGATTATAAATTATAAAACTCATCCCAAATATCCATATCTTCATCCCCAAACTCCCACCTTCATCCACCACCATACTTCGGCTGTGTTTGGGATTACTTATTTGAAACTCCTTATGACTTATTCAAAAAGGTAATAAGTCATAAGTCATAAGTCACAATTTGTAACTTCTCAAAAACTTTGGGATTTTCTTTGAAAACTACTTATTGACTTATGCTATAAGTTAATAAGTTATAAGTAATAAGTAAGGATGAACTTACTTCTTGAAAAATAGTATAAGTAGGCTAAATAAGTAGCTTTCCCAAACACCTTATTAACTTATATAAGTTAATAAGTTAATAAGTAGAGTAAATAAGTAATCCCAAACACCCCCTTCATCCCTAACCCTCAAGCTCACCCGAATGATTCTCTTCCGTCATTCTGAAGAAACAGTTTCCCGAATGACCGGTGCGTCGTTGTTGTCTTTAACGTCTCTGGTGACGGAGGAGGAGCTAACTCTCACGGTAACCAGAGACCTTCGTCGATGAAGATGATAAGAGGAAGAGGGTCACAGTGGTGGTGAAGCAAATTCGTCGATGAAGATTGATGTTGATCGACAGTTCTGCTCAGGTGTAGTTAAGAAATTTCGTAACCCCTTCCATTTAGATTCTCACCGGCAACCACTCTAATCATCGCCGCCCAACACCCACCTTCAACGATTTTCCATCTTGTAACATAAACTGACCCCCACCTCCACCACATCATCTCTCACGTTTTTATTAGGGTTTGACCGGCTCTCCGCCTCGTTTTCAAAAGGGCCAGAAACTCGTTTTTTTTTCAGGTGCTTGAATTGCGGTAAATATCCTGAAACTCGTTTTCAAAAGAGTTTCAAATTGTTATAGATCTGATCTGCAGGTGCTTGAATTGTGGATTCAACTTGAAGAACCCGGAGATAATGATGGGGGTAGTAGTGGCCGACGATGGATTTGAGGTAGGTGGTGGTGATGGGAGGAAATCAAATGGATGAGTGGGTCCGATGGGGGGGGGGGTGGTGGTGGGTAATGAGTGGTGGTGCAATAACAGCTAATGGTGGGTGGTGGTGGGTGGTTGCCATGGAGATGCTGACGAGAAAGAGAGTAGATGAGCTTGAGGGTTGGAGATAAAGTGTGGTGGTGGAGTGTGGTGGTGGAGGAAGGTGGGAGTTTGGGGATGAAGAAAGATGGTCTTTGGGATGGGTTTTATGATTTATAATCTTTGTTTTTTATTTTATTTAATGTAAGGGGTATTTTGATCATTTTACACTCACTTAACGGACATCCAACCCAGGGGTCATGAGTGTTACAATCGTGCAAACTATTGGGCCAAACCTGTAGTTTTCCATTTTTAGAGGCCATAAGTGAATCTGGGTATACTACAGGTGCCATCCGTATAATTAATTCTTAACTATAAAACATGGGCATGCGTTGTGGTGGAGAATTTTGTGTATGTGCATCGCTATTAAAATTTTCATACCGGAACAAGTGATTAGATTTTTGCTTATTTTGCGACTGTAGCTAGCTGTATATGTAAATTTAGACTAGAACAAAAGCAATATACAAAGATAATAAATAATAACTTGAAAACCTGGAATTTCAAACAAAGCCATATTTAAATAACATATTCGGATTCGAGTTTCGAATATTTGAATAGATCCTTAATCGAAACAAATCATTCGTTTTTGAATGAAACACGAACCTGTGAATTTCAAACCGACATTATAATTGTAACTAACATTATAATATTTTCCTTTTACGTATTGTAATTTCCTTTCCGTATTGTATTTTAATTTTAAAACTTTAATATTTTTTCACTAAGGTGTTCCTACAATTATCTTTTACTTGGCTAATTCAAGCAAACACCCAAATTGTCGGCACAAAACTAGGGCAAGAATATAAAGATTTATAAGTATGTATGTGTGCAAATTTGGTTCAAGATGATTCAGCAGCTATATTTATACAAAATGATATTTTATTTTTATGATAATTATTTTTGAGGTCCATAATCATACCATCTAAAAACCCTCATTGACCAATATGTGGCAATATGTTTAAATCCTATCTCCAATTTCTTGCTATACCTTCGAACAAAGATCCAAATATATTGGTTCTGGAATTCTAAACATGACAAGTTTCAAATTATGTAGCTTGTTAAGGCTTCTAAAAACATCTTTGATGTCGTACCACGATTTTGTTCCTTGAGAAGCCCTAGAGTGTTTGTCATCGCGTCTAAACCATTGCAAAAGGTAAGAATTGTACGAGTTACGGTTAACCCTTGATGTCCAAGCATTTGGTTCCATCGTAGATGTTAATGGTAGCTAGAGATGTACAATCTACTCAAAGGAGAGCTTGCGGTCCCCTTGATCATATTATGTATTTTAATGTAAAACGTGAAATGAAAACAATACGAATACATCTGGCCTTATAGTATGTTGTTAGATTGCATGTTTTCGATTCAAAAAGCGGAAATAAAATGATGTGTATACTACAGGAGAATACGGATGAGAAGGTTGAAGAAACATGTCAAGAGGTAACAAAAGCAGCTGAAGAAGTTAAGAAAGGGTTCACAGAGGTAACTTTGTAATATTTCATTATAGTTATTCGTTTTTTTCAAAATCACGTTAGTTAGAATAGTGTAATTGATATTTACTTTAAATTAACATTTTTTTTTGTTACTTGTTTATTTTAGGTTTCAAATATGAAAAGAGAAATTAAAGCAAAGCTATCAGAAGCCAAGGGAAGTTTAACAAAACGAGCAAGGGAGAATGTTGTTGATGTTGCAGCCTAAAAAACTAAAGAAAAAGTTATGAAGAATCTAAAATAAGAAATAATGTAACTTTTAAAATAGATGAAATATGTTATCCTATATCACACATATTAGAGGTTGTATTGTAAAATATAATATTTCACATTATATTATAGATAATTTAATTACTTTTCTTAAGTTCATCAACATTTTATCAAACTTATGTTCCATAATTTACAATATTTATTTATATGATTATGAATACAATGTACAAGCTACGTTATATAATATATAATATAGGGAATGGTTTAAATAATAACCAATTTTTTATGTGATAACTATTTTCATACAATCACATAATTTATAAATTATTTTTTATTTTAATTATTAAAAGAGTATTTAAGTATCTTGAACATAAATACGGAAACGATAAGTCTTACATATACGTATCACATAATGTTACATATACGTGACACATAGTGTTACATATCTGTAACGCTAACAGAATGATAAATGTTACATATTCGTAACACTATGTTTAAGAGTGGTTATCACGGTTATCATATAAATATTGGTTATCATTTGAACCGCACCCATATAATATAATAGTAATTATGTCAAATTTAAAAAAAATGTATTTTGACATAAATAATAGTTAAATATTATTTTGTAGAAATAAATGTAAAAAGTCTTAGAGTAAACTGTCATTTTCGTCCCTGTGGTTTGGTCAAAATTGCCACTTTCATCCGATAGTTTGTTTTTTTGTATCTGGGTCCTCATGGTTTTAAAATATTGCCATTTTCATCCTCGTGGTTTTAAAATATTGCCACTTTCATCCAGTCAGCTAACACCGTCCGTTTTTCTCAGTTAAATGAGGGGTATTTCAGTCCTTTTACTTATTTGTTTTATTTTTTCATCTTTTTTACTCTCACTTTTTAATCATCCCCAATTTAACCTCTAATTTAATCATCCACCTGCTGGCCTTCTTCCTCTTTTCCTGACCAGTTTTTGACGAGCACCACTGGAACACCTCCGTCGCTTGTTTCTATGATTAAAAAGTGAGAGTAAAAAATATGAAGAAATAAAACAAATATGTAAAAGGACTGAAATACCCCTCATTTAATTGAGAAAAACGGACGGTGTTAGCTGACTGGATGAAAGTGGCAATATTTTAAAACCACGAGGATGAAAATGGCAATATTTTAAAACCACGAGGACCCAAATACAAAAAAACAAACTATTGGATGAAAGTGACAATATTGACCAAACCACAGGGACGAAAATGACAGTTTACTCAAAGTCTTAATATTGACTTTGTAAAATACACGTCTCATGAAATATATACGATAACAATTAATTATTTAATTAATAATAATAAAGAAGGGAAAATGTGAATCTCAAGGTTATCATCAGAGCTAAAGGTACTTGTAAAACTTTCCGTATTTGTAACGGACAGCATAATAGAGTTGTACACTGTATATATTAATGTACTTTGTCATTGGAAATGTCAGAAAAGAACCAAAAAAGGAGGTGGTGTAATCAAAGGAAAAACGTTGCACTTCAGGAATCAATTATTTCATACAACTAAGGGTACCCGGTGTGTCTAGCGGGTATCCTTGCGGGTATACAGTAGGGGTGTCGATCGTGTCGGGTTGGTAGGTTACAGGTTGGCGGATTAACGGGTTGAATTATGCAACCCGAACACGACCCGTATTTTTATCCGTGTCAAAATTTTCAACCTTAACCTGGATACACTTAAATTCGGGTCAACCCGAATCTGACCCGTTTAACCCATTTATCTAAATAAAAATTAAAAACTACTAAATCCAAAATCTAATTCACTGAAAATTAATTGAATAATTATCTTTAGAAAAGGAAAAAAAGAAAATTTTTGGTATAATTCAGTTCCTTTATAATCTATACTATATAATAAATAAAGGTTTTCTAATGTCACGTGTCGCCTTCATATTCATTTTTCTTACTTTTTCTCGCATCTCTCTCATATTAAATACATTTCTATATTTTAATAATTATAATTTTTTTAAGAAAATACTAATCTTTGTATTAATAAATCTTTTGACATATTTTAACGAGGGTATATGTTAACAGATTATATTGTATTTCACGGGTTTATTCAACCCGTATAAAACATGAGTGTAAAAAAAATATTTGATATATAATACAATAATTATATTTATTCAACCCGTGTGATACACGAGATTTTAATCTAGTAAACACTAAATGCAAAAGTAATTGAACAGTCGTTTCTATAATGGGAAAAATAAATAAAAAATATTTTGCAACCTAAACGGGTTAACGGGTCAACCCGTTTTTAAATGGGTCAACCCAAACCCGACCCATTAAGTAAACAGGTCAACCCAAACCTGACCTGTTTTTTTAAACGGGTTGAAATGGCCAACCCAATACCTGATTATTTTCGTGTCGTATTTGGGTCGTGTCAGGAATTGACATCCCTAGTATATAGCGGGTAAGGCGGGTACCACTCCCACTAAAACAGGTAGCAACGGGTAGATGTTAAGCGGGTAGTGCAGTGAAGCTTTAACGGGTATATATACCCACTATTCAAATTGTGTGGGTAGTGCAGTGAAGCTTTAGGAATGAGAGTAGTTTGAGGGTACTTGGAGGGTACTACTCCCACCATAGAAGGTACTTTGAGAGGGTAGTTTGATTAAGTGAGGTGACATCTTCTAATTGATATAATTTGAGAAGGTAGTTTGGTTCCACCACCCTAACTTCAATCATGACAACTCATTTGTTATAGTAAATAAATCTATGTAAAAAGCTTTATAGAGATAGTTAACAATGTTTTGAAACAAGACTCAAGATTGTAACTCGAATTCGTGGTTGGGTCACATGTTCAACCAGTCGGCTTGGTCTTAAAAACAAACCAATAAGCAAAGGGACTACGAAAGAAGTCAAGTATCGACGGTTTTTTCACTGGTTTTGCTCTTTTCTTTTTGGTTCACTTAAAACTGAAATGTTCATTGGTGTAAAGTTCATTAACTAGTAACCAACTAGCGGCAACAACGGTTCCTCGTTTAACCTGTCAAACTGGTTCAGTTTTAAAAACAGTGATAGTTAAATGCCTAAACGGGCTTGTCAAATGAGTTTGACGACAAATTAAAAAGAGTAATATCGTAAGTGTGTATCAAAACATTCGAGTTAACTTTTACAAAACAATAAAACCGTTCTACAACTACACCATATGAAATACAAATGATAAAATTGCTAAACATGAACTAGAACCGTTCCCGTTCCCATAATAGCATGGATCCAAGCCACATCAAATACATGCAACTCTAAACCACCCTTCTAACATCCACAAAGAACCGTTGCAGTGGATCTAACCCCGTATCAAATATAATAATTAAACTCATTCCATTAATTAACCTAGATCCCATTACGCAATCCCTGCATCAGGATTTGAACACAAAGTATCCCCAAATGCACTTGTTCCTTAGCCATCCAAATAACTTAAGTTACATATTATATAAAACATGTCTTGATCGTTAAATACCCAGAAATTTCGACTAATAAAAATAAAATTATAATAATTAAAAAAATAAAAATAATTTTGGCAATAGTTTAGTTTTAAATAAAATAGCATTGGGTATTGGTGATTAAATAAATATTTATAATAGAATTGTAGATAAATAAGATAATAGGGTGTTAATTTAAACTTTTATGTAAATAAATAAAGATTATGAGTATAAAATAATTTTCGTAAAATATATTATATAAAAGAATTAAAAGGAAAGGAATATAAGAAAAGACGAAAAAGAAAGAAAAAATAATAAAGATAAAATAAAAGGGATAAAAAAGAAAAACACACAAACCTTAGTTGATATGAAATTGTAAGTTAATAAATAAAAAAACTGAAAAAACAAAATAATTGTAAGTTAATAATTAAATAATCACCAACACCTAATAAATAAATAAATTAATAAAAAGTTTCGGATATTCGGATATCCAAAATATCCGAATTTTTTATAAATTACTATCCGAATATGAATTTTCATATAATTCAGGTTCGGAATTTCAGGCTTTTCATACAATACACGTTATGGCTATAAAAGCCAAGGCCTCCTTCCATACAATGCAACCCTTCGCCTTTGCTCATGGTACTAACCGAAATCCCAACTAAACTAACCAAACACTCATCTCCACCTTATATACACTCAAACGACTCAAACGACTCAAACGGCCGAAGACCACCAACGCCACCTTTCTATGCCATATCTTTATTTTAATAAATGAATAATTTAATCTGTTACTTGTCGACTTTTGGTAAAGTCTAGATTTGTGTTCCCGTCTCTCTCTCCTATTAAATAATAATGATTTTAAATAATTAAGTATCTAAAATTTACTTTAATATTTTATTAAATTATAAAGAAGATTTCAATTGTATTTTATTTTAAAATATAATTTTATAATTTCTTAAATATTCATTATTTGTAATTTTTAAATCTTTATTATTGATTATTTCATCAATAGCTAATGAAATCTAACATAGTAATTTTGATAAAAACTGATTGTTTACAACAAGTTAATTTATTCAACCTGTATAAGATGCGTTTCTAACATAGTAAACTGTAATATATGTAAATAAAAAGCAAACTATTTTAATTAAATTAAAATGTATTTATAATACATACTTTCCCACGGATATTACACAAAATAATACCGAACAAGTAATCATAATCATTATTCTAAATAAGGGTAATAAGCCATAATTGGCCTTAGAGTTCAAATATACAAACAACCAAACCCATTAAAATCACTAAATAATTAAAATCACACTTTTTTAAAAAAAAAAGCCCGGGAAAGTGGAAACCAGATTCCGGAAGCCGTTTATTCACTTGTACGGAACCCTAGAAGAAGACGAGTAAATCACCGAAGAAGCCGATAAGCTGTTTGGGTTACTTCTCACCACGTCGCCGCCGGCAGCCGCCGATGACGACGCTGTCGCCGGATTTTCCCCACCGCCTCCAGGCCTACCACCGGCGCCGGGTTTTTCCGGTGAGCCTTTCAAAAGAGCATCCACTTTTGCATACTCTTCTCTTTCGTGCTTGATTTCCCTCAACATTTCTGCAACATCTTTCATCGTCGGTCTTTCCTCCGGCAACGAGTAGACGCATAGCAACGCGATGCCTAAAGTTTGCATCATTTCTTCGATGTCGGATTCGGGTCGGGATAGTAAGCTCGGGTCGAGTACTTCGGTCCATTCTTTCCTTTGTTTCACCCAATCCACGACGTGTAATCCGTCTGGAATCGTTGGATCAATCGGTTGTTTTCCAGTTAGAACTTCTAGCATGACTACCCCGTAGCTGTAAACATCACTCTTTTCTGTGATTTTCATCGAATACCCGTATTCTAAGGAAATAACAGAAATAAAAGTTAGTGCACACTACGTGTTTGATAAAATGTCTTTCTATAAAAAGTTAGAAATGCATACCGGGAGCGATATATCCGTAGGAACCTGCGATTGTGTTTGACGATCGCGCAAAATCACCATCGTTGACTAGCTTTGCAAGCCCGAAATCTGCAATGTAAGGCTCGAATTCCAGACCTATGAGGATGTTATTAGCTTTGATATCTCTATGAACGATTGGAGGAACGCAATCATGGTGCAGATACGCGAGTCCTTCTGCAGCCCCTAGCAAGATTTGGTACCTCAATTCCCACTCTAACGAGCTTCTCATTCGTTCGTGGAGTAGGCTACCAAGACTCCCGTTCGGCATGTAATCGTACATCAGCAGCCTTGTTTTCCTGTTCCAACAACAACCTAGAAACCGAACGATGTTCTTGTGTCTAACTGAACCCAAAGTCTTCACTTCTGCTGAAAATGAGTCGCGTATTGCAGATTTCTCGTCTTCATAACCGTCTTCATAACCACCATCAACTGTCATTGATGGCCACAGTTTCTTCACAGCTATGGTTTCACCATTGTCCATATCGGCTCGATACACCACACCTGAACACCCTTTTCCAATCACATTTGTGTCCACTAAACATTTCAAGATTCGGTCAACTGAAATGTTAAGCTTCTGAAACGGAGTGAACTTCCATGGCCATGACTCGCCTAACTCTGATTCATCGTCGCCTTTAATCCTCCTCCTTGTGCGCAGAACTGCAGCCACACCCATGATCATCATGGCTATGGTCAAAGTAATGAGCAATGCAAGTGCAAGTCTTAGCCTTTTAGCATTCCTGGACTTATACTCGTCTTTCCCGTTACCTGATTCCGCCACATTGCTTAGAAAACAAGAATCTTTACCGAAAGAACATAACCCTTGATTCCCAGCTAAATTGGCTTCAGATAATTGCCTGAAAAGCTTGTTGTCTGGTAAATATCCTGTAAAGTTGTTATACGAGATATTTAACGATACAAGGTTGTCAAGGTGCGAAAGCGGGCTCAAGTTTCCCTCTAGCTTGTTGTATGACATGTCAAGAGTCGAAAGCTTGCTAAGTGCACCAATTTGAGCTGGGATAGGCCCGGTTAGCCCGTTGCAGCTCACGTTCAGTGCAATCTCAAGCGTCTGGATATTCCCCAACTCAGGCGGGATTTCACCTGATAACTTGTTACTGCTCAGGTCTAGAAACTGTAGACTTGAGCAGAGCTGGAGTGATCTAGGGATCGCTCCAGAAAACTCATTCTGGCTCATAATAAGTTTGTTTAATGACAATAACCACCCAAAACTAGCCGGAATGGGACCATAAAGGCGATTTCTTGAAACATCCAAAACCTGGAGACCCGATAACGATGATAAAGAATCGGGTAACGGGCCTTCTAACATGTTATTGCTAAGGTCTATCATTTCTAACTCGGTACAACTAGCAATCTCATTAGGAACCACCCCGGAAATCCGATTTCTAGACAAATCAAGAAAGTTAATACTTTTCAAACCCGAAATCTCTCTCGGGATTTCACCTGTGATTCGGTTATTCCCCAACCTTAACCTCACCAAAGACGTCGAATTCCCAATTTCTCGTGGTATGGAACCCGAGATGTCATTGGAAATTAGAAGCAATTTGGTGAGGTTTTGTAGCTGGAACAACCCTGGAGGAATACTACCAGTAAGCGAATTATGTGATAGATCCAATGCTTGAAGGTTACTACAACTTCCTAAACTTGAAGGAATACTTCCTTCAAGATTATTATCCCACGCGAAAAACACTTCAAGATTTGCTAACCTTCCAAGCTCAGAAGGAACCAACCCTGATATTTGATTAGTATCAAGCTGCAATTGTTGAAGATTGATGGCATTTGCAAGAACACCAGGGATGGAACCAGACACATTGTTGTTACTGATCATGAATTCTAGCAACTCAACAAGATTACCAATGGAAGTTGGAAGAATCCCAGATAAAGAGTTTAAAGAAACATCAAACATTTTCAATTTGGTACAGTTTCCTATTTCTTCAGGGATTGAACCAATAAAATTGTTCTGCCATAACAACAATTTTTCTAGTTTTTTGAGGTTTCCTAGCTGTGGAACAATGGGGCCAGAAAGACTGTTTTCATATAAGAACAAGTTTACAAGCTCCGTACAGTTGCCAAGCTCCGGCGGCAACTCGCCGGAGAGCATGGCGGTGTAGATGGACAGTGTTTGGAGTTTGCTGAGATTACCTAATGAGCTGGGGAGAGGACCTGATATCCGGGTGTCAGCCAGGCCAAGGACTGTGAGGTTACTGCAGTTTCCGATCTCATCTGGGATTTTTCCGGCGAGGTCGTTGTTTCCTCCGGCACGGATGACTTCAAGGTTTCCCAACCGGCCTATGTCAGGTGGGATGCTGCCGGAGAGCCGATTGTCGAATAAATGAAGATTCTTGAGGCTCCGGCAGTTTCCGAGTTCCGGTGGGATTTTTCCAGTGAGTTTGTTGGAGTTTAGTATCAAATCCTTGAGGTTTTCAAGGTTGCCAATGGATGATGGGATGGGACCCACTAGACTGTTTGAGCTTAAATCAATGGAGACGAGGTTCCGGCAGCTGCCAAGATCGTCCGGTATACTTCCGGTGATATTAGCATCGGAGATTGTAAGTCTTGTGAGATGTGATAGTAAAGAAAGATTGGTGGGTAATGGTAGCTGTAATGGGATTGAATTAATCTTGATTTCAGAAACAAAACCCTCTAAATCACATTTAATGTAATCCCATTTGCATAGATTCTTGGTGTCGCCGGAAAGTGTCCAGCTTGAAAAATATGCACCACCGCCGCCACCATCATGAACCCAAGTGGATAACACAGTTGCTTCATGGTTAGGACCTCCGGCGGCGGAAGAGAAAATCAAGAAAAGGGTTGAAAGAGAAATGAAAAAGAAGCACCAATGAAGATTAATATGAATATGGTTATGGTTATGGGGTTTAGAGCACGACAGCATTGACATCTGCCTCAAATTGCAAACTTTTCTTGGTTTTGTGTAATTTGAGGTTTTGGGTTTGCTGTTTGTTTTCTTAATCTTTGTGTTTCTCCCCCTCTCTCTTTCTCTCTCTAAGTGTTTGGGATTACTTATTTAAGCTCCTTATTACTTTTCCACCAAAAGTCATAATTTCTTACTTTTAGATTTCTCCTTCTCCTTCTCACATCTTCCATCTTATTTTGAATTTACCAAACAAACTTATAACTTATTACCTTATTTCAAAAGATAATAAGTAAATAAGTTGTTTTAAAAAGTAATCCCAAACACCCCCTAAAACCTTCTCTTTTTTCTGGGTTTTCTTGGTTGGTTTAATTTTAAACACTGGTGTGGTGATCAAGAAATAGCACAGGTTTCATGGCGAATATCATTTTAAAAAACTTAAAGAAATACCTAGAGATTTGCAAAATTAGCAGGCACCACCACCCCCTACCCCTACCCCACCCCCACCCCCACCCTTCTCTGTAATTTGTGTTTATAGTTTATTAGTTTAATGATGCTTTGATTAAGCTTGTTCTTGACTCCATCAGTAAAACACAAGACAAAGTGAGTTGGGAGCAGTTAGGCATCAATTTGAAGTCACTCTGTTTTCCTCCATCACCATTTTTATATTATTTCATCGCTACCCTTTGTCTCATGGTTTTTGGTACAAGTTTTTACAGCATAGGTACAAGTAAATGCAGCACTGCAGTGAAAAAATGAGGGTTGTTGGAACCTTTATTCTGGTTTGAATGAAATCTCTTTTTAGAGTGTAAATAATGCTAGCTGTGGTTTGCAAACTTTTACACACTTGAACAATTGTGAGACTGACTGACTGACTGAATGAATGATACAATTAAGTTTATTTAAAATGTGCAACTTTTAAATGTGAGTATTATTCTAAAAAATGTAACATTGATGTGTTTATGTTATTTTAAGATGAGGTATATTTTAAATGGTGTTTTGAAAATTGGACCGAATTAGCTTGTTTAACCAGGAATCGGTTACGAATCATTTAATAAACGAGTCGAAGCTCTAGTAGTTTATGTGATTAAAATCAGACTAGTTTAAAAACTGGACAAGACTGGATGATTAACTTTTTTTTTATTTTTAAACTAGGTTAGAATCCCGTGTATTACACAGGGTTGAATAAATTTAATATTATATATTAAGTAATAAAAATTTATTTTTTAAAAACTCATGTTTTACGCGGGTTGAATAAACCCGTAAAATAAAATATAATCTGTTAACACATACACTTGTCAAAAAATGTTAGGAGATTTATTAATATAAAGATTAACATTTTCTTTAAAAATAAATTTATTATTAAAAGATAGACATGTATTTAATAAAAGAGAGAAACGAGAAAAAAATTGATAAGAATAAATATGGAGGCGACACGTGTCATGAAAAACCTTTATTTATTATATAGTGATTATTTATCACGTTGAAAGAGTTTTAAGACTCTTCTAATCAACATACCAGTGACCTACCGGTCTATTTTTCAGAACATTAATTCTAAACTCTTTTCAATATTAAACGTTATGGACTCATTTAATCATTTTAGTTTATAATTGTTTTACTAAGTTTGATCTTTATTTGTATATCTAACTCAAATGAGTTAAAAAAAAATCCAACTCAAATTAACTTGTTTTTATATGGATTGAAATTGTCATATATGATAACTTTTCGAAAAAAATGGCTATAGTTTATATCCGTGAGAACAATAAAATATCTATAAAATAGGTGTAATCCACTGCCCCTTTTATTTTGTTTTATAACTATGGGCTAAAAGTTGAATGAGCCAAAAATAAATAAAATTTAATTTAAATGGATGAAGTGGCATAACGAATTTATGATGTAACCAATTGACAGGGTCCGGTCCACGTGTAGACTTAAATTGATGGGTCAAGTCAATGTTCTGACCATTTGATTTACTTGCCTTTTCCCCATGGAAATTTACTTCATGTTCCTAATTGTACACTTGTAAGTTGTACCTCATCTAGGGCCGTCCGTAAACGAATCAATGTGAATCGAACGAAACTTTGTTCATGATCGTTCGTTAAGGATTGAACTTGTTTACGAACGGTTCATGAGAACTAACCGAATGAAATTTCATGTTCGTGTTCGTTCATTAAGGAAATGGGTTTGTTAACGAACGGTTCACAAACGAAACGTTGTTTAGGACTCGTGATTTTATAAGCTGACTCATTTTGTTTGAATTTTGATGATTTTGTATGTATTTATAGAGTTAATTACACAAATAATTTATGTGATCTGGTTCTAGTCACGCTTTTAAGATCTAAGTTTAAAAAGTTACATGTTTGAGTTATGGTTTTTATTTAGTAACATCTGTGGGGTCTAACACTAATTTCCATTAAAGAAAATGTAAAGTTTGTGTAAAATGTCAGATTTACCTTTTTATAACCACATAGACTCTTTATGTAATTTATTTTAAAAAAACACTCCCTCGCCCCTCCCCTCGTCTTTATAACCGGCTGTAATTGTTCCACAATTCAAACTCCCCAATACTTTTAAGATTTTTGTTCACATTTCATAATTTCAAGAATGTACATATTAGTTTCTTTGATCATTACACTTTGTAACGGCATTGGATATGGTTAGTGATTGTGAGCAAAAAGTGAGTGTCATGTAAGCGTCACGTCACTCACCTTACTCACTCGCTTCCCACTCACTAGTGAGGGCTAAGGGTATGGTTAGTGAGTCTGAATGATTTTTTTTAAAATAATTTATTAATTAAATTTTAAACAAATAATTTAAAAAATAAAACATTTATTTTTTTTCTGAACAACACCACCTAAATTTTCTATGAAAAATACATCACAACTTGTACTCTGTACGATTTGAACTCTTAACCTTTTGGTTATGCGGTACACCACTTAACCACCATGACACATATATAAAAAACGTTGCATTATTTAATAAACATAAAACATAAATAAAACATTACATTATTTAATAAAATTAAAACTACTCTAGTGAACACTAGTAAATATGATCAACCAAATTCATTTTAAGTTGGTTATACATTTCTCGGTTGCATATCTGAAAACGGTTTGCTCGCCTTTGATCCTCATCGGCGGTGTCAGATGATGAAGATGACGAGGAGTCGGAAATCATTTTGTATAAAATATGTGAGAGTTGTGTGTGAGTTGTATTGTATGTGTATAAAAATATAGATGAATGGGGGATTTATAGGAATTTTTTTAAATAAATTTTTTTATCAAATGAAAATGACAGTTGCAACGGTCAGATTTTTTATGTCGCCAGCTGCTCACGAGCGTGAGCCCACTCACAGGTGAGCGGAGCGGTGTTCCCGTGAGCGTGAGTGGCTCACGGCTCCCACTCACAGACCATGTCGGATGGTCTAATCTTGGTTGTAAATCGCTTATTTCAATTGTAATTGTCTAGTTCAAATTTCAGTGTAATCAGATCAAACTTTGATCTTCTGTTGTAATCAGTTCAAAACAAGAGAAGTAGCTTTTTTAATAAGCCAATCGACAGGCTTTAAATTCCGTCAATTCCTTTGGGGTGGAAGTTAGCAATAGTAAGAGTACGTGGAGGAAGGGATGGTTTTTTTTTTTGAACGGTAAATTTCTTTACTTAATGAGGTTTGAACCCATAACCTTTAGATATTTTAGGTGTTTAAGAGTATTTGTCTCTACTATTGGATCACCATCCCAATGCAAAGGGATGTGTTTAATTGCTCTTTTTTTTCATTTCTAGTTTTATTAAATTAAAAAAAAAATTTATTAAATAGGTCCTTAGCCATGTGTAGTGGAAGATGGTGTGAGCCTCGGAGCCTGTGAGGTGAGGGCTTGAGAAGCACGGGGCGTGGGGCGTGGGGCAGAGATGTAGCCATTGGGCTTAGAATTTAATAAAAAAATTAATTAATTAATTTTTAAGATTTAACCTATAAATAACATGATATTAGAGGACAAAAGGAGAGTAATTTGTCAATGCTATGATGATAACCCTCAACCGCCTTCTGCACAACTAAGCTACGAAGAGAAACATGCAATTCGTGACGCAATATTTAGAGGAATCGTCCAAGTGACGTATGATTATTTGTATTTTAAATAAACTTGTATTTTTTGTCTTTATTTTAAATAAATATTAGTATTTTATTGAAAATAAAATTTTAAATAAATAGTAAATAATTAATAAGAATGATTAGTTAATGATAAAAAAAACTTGATGCTACGGTGAAAACACTGCACACCTTAGCGATTGCCCCCTCCTAACATGACGGGTCGTGAATCACTTTTTAGTGATTTCAACACACATAGTTCTAGGTTTGTAAAACGGCAAAATAGTTATTTTGCACAAATTTAACATAATTTTTAAAGAAAGTTAATGTTAAAACTCAAACTTGTTACAAAAGTAAAATCAAATAACTCAAACATCTAACCTTTTAAACTTAAACCTAAAATAAAATGTGTGACTAGGCATAGGGAATATTTATATAATTTTTTTTTATACAAGATTCAAGTAATTGACAACAAACTCAAGTCATAAGTCTCAACAAAACAGAACTAAATAGTGATAGGATGACTGAAATTTATCGGGTTGTACTATACGTACCATTTTTATCTGAATTTTACTTGTTGTACATCCCTCTCTTCGGTTCTCAACAAATACAATTTTAATCTTTTTGTTTTCTTTTTATTTTTGTTGTCTTTTAAATAATTAAGAAAGCTTTAATTAATTAATTTTACTATAAGTATTAATTATGAGTTGAATACATAACACCAACTTAAAAAAATATAAAAAAACATATTTTATAGTTTTTATAAAAAAAAGTTATATGATTATTTTTTAAACACGTTTTGTAAAAAATTAAAATACTAATTAGAAAAAGTGTTTTAAATACATGTTAATTTATTTTATCGGCTGTGGCGGACGGTGGTGGCGGGCGGGGTTTGTAGTAGTGGAGGTTAGCGGCGATAGGGGTGTTCAGCAGTTCGGTTTCAGTTTTTTCAGTTTTAATTTTTTTAGGCCTATCCTTTAATCGAACAGAACCATATTGTGAATTTGTTTAACCGAACCAAATTAAGCCGAATAAACCGAATTCAAAAAAATGTATAAACCGAATTCAACATATATAGTTATCATTTATTCGGTTCTACGAATAAACCAAATTCAAAAAATGTATATCCGTTAAACGAACCGAAAACTAAATTCACAATTCGGTTCAGTTTTTTCAATTACGGATACAGTTCGATTTTCGGTTCTTTTGCACACCCTTAAACGGAAAGCAGCGTCCGTTGATAGGTCGAACTTGGTAATGCGGCTGTGGCAGACTTAACGGCGAAAATTTTATATATTAAAACCATTTCTGCTAGCAAGTAACTAGAAGAAAGAAATAACACCACACACTTTACACGAAAATACTCCCAATATTGAAATTATGTCACACCGATCATTCAAGCGCTATGAAAGAGCATAACGACATTTGGATAGTTTTTTTTAAATGTGTCTTCAACTTTGGTTTTAACCTTTGTGTTTCTTAACTTTAACGACACAATGTAACATTTGGAAAATTTTCGTGCCAAATATTATAAAAATAAAAGTTAAGGGACTAGAAGTATAATTATACAAAAGATCAAGGACTAAAAATGAAAAATATAGAAAATATTAGATATCGGACCGATATCTCTTTCATATCGATCCGAAGGGAAAACCTGGTCAGATATCAGACTGAAGCAAAACATGATCGGATATCGGACCGATATCCATTCTTATAACGGTCCGCAATGGAAAGTTGAGTCGGTTATCGGACCGACATCAATCCATAACGGTCCGACGACCTCCTTTCAGCCGCAATTTGTGGCGATGACACGTGTCCTATGACTCAGCCCTAGAATCTGACGCGTGTCGTGACGTCGGATCGATATGGACCACATAACGGTCCGACATGAACCAAAAACATGTGCGGTCCAATCAGACGTTGACGTTTAGGGCTAATGTGGCATGGCTGGATGTCGGACCGACATCCATTTGATATCGGTCCGACATGAACCTTCAGTTCAGCCTATAAATAGATTTCACTTGCCATTCAATTTCAAACCACACAAAAACGAAATCCTAGTTGTTATAAGCTATTTTCACTCTCATAAAACCATCTCCACTCATACGTTTAAGTTCACGAATTGCCGGTTTGCTTTAGAGAAAGACAAGAAGCTAGGAAACGCTCATTTGGAAAAACCAAGCAAGGTTCTTAAGTAAAGACGCTGCCCATTAGGACACTTATTCTATAAGATTCCTAAGCCGAAACTCTGTCAAGGTGAATACTTGTATTTTTATAAAATGATTTCAAAACTGAAAATGGTTTTGATTATACTCTGACTTGAATGAATTTATACAACCATTCGTTGCATAAGGTGATTTACTATATAGCAGTCAGCCCATAGAGTTACGTATATATAAACGTGTTACAGATGAGACGATGTAACATGGCTAGGGGTTGAACCCTTGTTTGTTGTACAGCCCATAGCAGTAAGCGTAAGGCAGACAGACATAAAAGTATATCCAAGGTCCCTGATGTGGCTGGTGATTAGTCCATTGGCTGTGTAAATTGACCAGAAACTATGGGCAAATTGTTCTATTTATTCACACTTGTCAGATTATGATTCCAATACACTTGTATTCACCAGTTTATACTGATAAAATATTTTCAAACGTTTTTACAGGTAACCAAGGATGAATTGATTTTGATTAGCCATACGAGGACAAGGAAAATGATGTCATGAAAAAGGGAACGTCCACCCTAGACATCAATTGAAAGAAATGCCTCATGTAAAACCTTGGTTTTGTAAATTAAACGTTTGTGTACTATATCAGGGTTTATCCCTGTTATAATAAAATGAAACGGGAGATTCTCCGTATTTGAAAAGATCCTGAGTTATTAAAAATATTCCGCTGTGTTTATAAATCTCTAATGAGATAAAATAAGAGACAGGTACCAATCGTTGGTCGCGCGCCCGGGTGGGCTAAACGCGGGGTGTGACAGGTTGGTATCAGAGCCATTTGTTTCAGCATATTAGATACTAGAGATTTGTATCTAAGCTGTAACTTGATTATGATATTATTTGGTTTTAGCAATTAAAATACTCAGGTAAGGTATCTAAGCGTAAACTAGTATAGACTGCCTGCTAAGAAAAGTAGGTAGATCTTCATAACAATTAAGTAATGATTATACAGATATCTGGAAATAGTTACTATACTTATATCTTCGGACATGTTCAAATAAGAATGCAAGCCATCATTATAAAACATGCTATAAACTATTAATATCTTACTAAAGCTCGTGAAAACAACCACTCCGTCATATTCTTTATTGTTCGATTTTGTTAAGAAAAGCACATCTCATGTTTAGCAAGTATTTAACCGTATCTTATTTTCTAATAAAGTAATATATATTATATTTATTTTCCCTAAAAATAACTTTTAACACTATTTATTGGTATTTTAGCTTTTGCAATTAGATCTCGAGAAGTTTATAAGGAAATGAAAGAAAGCAATAAAAGAATTGTATTATATTGTGTTTTCACTAAATTAAAATGAGAAATACTCATGTCATTATACAGAGATGATACATAGGTTATAAAATACCAAATGAATGCAATACAACTAATACTCAATTACATATACCAAAAGACTCTAATATGCACTCATAAGCAAAACGTTCACAAAAACTTGAAGCTTGGACCGAAGGTTGTCAAATCGGTCGGAAGGCAACCCTTTGGTCAATATATCAGAAATCTAAGCAGTGATGTGAACATACTAACGCTCAGGAATAAAATGTAGGTCGATCATAAGATGTTTCACACGCTGATGAAACACCGGGTTGACTAATAAATATGTTGCGCCAATGTTTTCACATCATAAAATAGGTGGACTAGAACGAGGTATGTGTAACTCGTGAAGCATAGACATATTCCAGCATAGTTCAACAGACAACAACAATATGAGTAAGAGCATGATACTTCACATTGGTACTAGAACATGCAATTGTACCTTTAAGCACAAACTGAGAAAGTAGGCATGTAACCCCAAAAAAATAACTTAACGTACCCATATCCTTGAGCGGAAACTGAGAATGTAGACATCCAATCAAATCAGACATGAATGACGAGGAATTCCTATTAATAATAACGCCCTCAACATATACAGGACCATATCAGATAACTAAATCTCATCAACAAACAAACATTGACGTATCAGAGACACACTGAGTAAAACCAAACGTAATGAAAGTTGCAGAGAGCTTGGAAAACCAAGCTCTAGGTGTCTGCTTGAGACCGTAAATGGTCTTTTGTTGCAAGCAAACATGATGCAGACAAATTGGGTCAACAAAGTTAGAAGGTTGTGTCGTATATACATTCTCCAATAAATCTCCATAAAGAAAGGTGTTTTTATGTCGATTTGTCAAATATCCCATCCTTGAGAAAAAGTAATAGACAAAACTATCGGATAGTAGTTGGTTTGACAAATAAGTTGAATGTCGTTCTGTAATCAATGCCCTTTATTTGATGAAAGCATTTGACAATAAGTTAGGCTTGATATCGACTAACGAGAACCATCGGTGTGTCTCTTGATCCTATAAACCCACTTACATACAACAATATTTAGCCGGAGAAGCAACATGCACTAATACCTAAGTTCGTTTATAGTGTAGAACATCAATCTCTATTTGCATGCATATCATCCCACTATCCTGGTCAACGTTGTGTGTGGAGAAAATAGTGGGCTTGGAAGTGGAAGTTAATGAGACATGGAAAAGAACATGGTTATGAAAGTGTTTATGTTGTTGAGAGTGGTCACGAGAATGAGTGAGCATTGGATGAGAAATTCATGGTGGTGGAGGAGGTGTTAGTGGGGTGATGATGGTGATAATGTGGGTAATTTTGAGGATAATGGAGAAGAATTAGATAATGGTGAAGTAGAAGATGGTGTGGTATAGAAAATGGCTGAGAGTGGGAGTAAGGCTGTGGTAGGAAGAAACAAAAGTTGATGTGGGAATCGAGAAGATAGTCTCATGAAATACATGGGGAAGAGTGTAAGTGCGAAGAGTGTGGGGATCACAACATATACATCCTCGATGATTAGGAGCATACTCAAGGAAAATACAAGAAATGGATTTTGGGGAAAGTTTATCAGATCTAGTATCCCTAATAAGTGGATAGCAAAGACCGCCAAAGGTGCGTACAAGAGTATAATCGGGTTGAAACCGGAAAAAAAAATCAAACTAGGAGAGGAATATCAAGAGTTGATGAATGTAATAAGTTAATAAGGACAATTATTGTGGTATAGGCATCATACCAAACAAATTTAGATAGATGGGAATTGAAGAGTAAGACAAGCAATATCAGGACAAATGAGGGTTTTTCCGGTCAGCGACCCCTTTTTGTTAGGTTGTGTATAGACAGAAAATATAATATGTAATCTAATCATCGGCCCCCGTGTGAGCTCGGGAGCACTATCACATTGTAGATGCTTGATAGTGCAGGAAAAGAGGATCTCAACAAAAAGGTTTTAAAATGGAGGAATGAATCGATGACGTAAGAACGATGAGATAATGGATACAACCAAGTGAATTTGCTAAAAAGCTTCACTGGATGTGACGAAATAGTGGTAACCAGAACGAGAAGTGGTGGAAGATGGTCCGAGATGTCCCATTTAATGACGTGTAATGGTAAAGTGCTATAAGGCAAGGATGATGAAAATGGTAATGGTGTATACCTTGAAGTACTACACGCACGACAATGACAACGAGAAGACTTACGTGTGGTGGGAAAAACGTAAAAGATGTCGAAAATGGATACATAAGGAAGACCAAGTCGGGGATGCTCGCATTTGTTGGTCTGTTTCCCTTTTATCGCAACATGAGTCCACACATGCTCGCATTCCATGAAAAAAATATGTTGTGAGGATTCTAAAAAAAATGAAATGTGATGTTTTAATTTTCACGTAAGTAATATTTTATACTGTTTTAAAGTTATGAGTTTTAAATTTTAAAATCTTGCCACAATTATATAATATTTAAATACATTAAATAATATTGTTATTTTAATTATATTGTATTTATTTAAATGTATTAAAAACAAAAGTAGTAATTAAAATAAATAAAATGGTTATAAAAAATACATTTGAAAGTAATTTATTTGGGATAAGTTTGTGATGACTAGACAAGTTTGTGGGATGTTTTTGAGTTTATGAACCGTAGATTCTCTAATAGTCTAATTCATTCATATATGATTTAAAATCTAAAAATTAATACTTTTACCTAATTATTTAACGACTTTCATCAGAAACCACCTATTTGTAGTTATTACTTCAAATGTTTAATAGAGTGATGTGTGATGAATTGTTATATGTAAATGTCATGAAAATGTGTTTTTTTTCTTGGTAGGAAATATGTGTGGAAACAAGTTAGTTTGCATAGGTTTCATATTTGATATTTACATGATTGAAGTGAAGGATAAACAAATCAAGAGCCATTGTGTAAGAGAGTGAAGATCAAGCGAAGCTAGAAATCATCATGTCGTACCCAGATGCGAGCTGGCGTACTCATATGCCATCCACAAAGCATAAAAACATCAGAAATCAGTGTATCAAGGGGTAATACAAAGCAGAAGTCCGTAGTCACCAAAATGACTAACCAGGCATCGTACTAATACGCCCGCTAGCGTACTCATACGCTGCCACACAAACTGGTGTTGTTTTGAGAAGTTAATTTCTGAAGAGTTTTAAGTGGGAATTTAAGGAAAAACTGAAGAACACACACCAGGGAAGGGAGAGAACGAAGAGGAGTGCAAGAATCTAGAGTGATAAAGTATTCTTCCATCCAAATCATGAAGATTTCTTCTCAAATTCTCATTCCAACATCATCTTCAACCATGATCATGTGCAACTAATCCATCCATGGTCACATATGGGTGTAGGGTTTGATAATACTTGATGTTCATCTGACTTGTGAGTACATTAGGCATGAATTTACTTTAGGTATTCAACTACTTGGTAATTTGAGTGGATTTATGTGTTAACATCTGTGTGTTGAAAGACAAGCTATTTATATTTATAGTTATAATTTTTATATAACATAATATGTATTATTTATTTATTTTTATCATAATTTTATGAATAATAATAACTAATATGTAAAAAATTATTTAGTATATTAAATAAAACTTATATAACAGTAACTCACACACCTATCTAATCTACTACTAATTTTACTCTATAGTCAACGGGACTCAACCCTCAACCTCCGGTGGAGGGGCACCGTTTAACACCCCAAGATACCATTTAGCTAAATGCCTTTTAGTAATAAAAGTTATATAAATAAAATGTTCATTTATGTTTGTTTAAGCTCGCGAGCCTAGTCAAGCTCGGCCTCAAGATCGTTTATTAAATGAACTCTAATATAAGCTAGAGCTCGGGCTTGAGATTATTTAAACTCAACTTGATTCAAGATTTTAGCAAGGTGATCTCAAGTAGTTCACGAGCAACTCGACTTGTTTACACCCTTATTACATATATTGATATATATATAATTTAAATATTGATCAGAGAGGAATGTGACAAATGAAAAGGTTGTCCACCATTTCCTTAAAATGAGCATGTCACTTGGTTCTTGATCCCACCCAGCAGTATATAGGACAAGACATCTTTATCATCAATGTTAATGCGGTGATCTTTGATTCTTTGTGTATACGTATTTAAATTGGTTGTAGCACTATTTTAAATTATAGTGAAAATAATCAATTATGATAATTAAATAATAATTAAAATGGATTTTTAATTTGTGTTTTAACTTTTAAAAAACACCTAGGGTACGAATTAGAAAACTCAAATTAAAATTTTGTTTTATAAAAAGGAAAAAAGAAAAAAACTTGCATCCTTTTGTTATAACATTTTATGTATAATTGTTTATATATGTAATAAAATGAACATGGTGAATAACGAGTCAAAATAATTATTCTTTTTTAAATATTGAAATTGGTGGATTGGGTTGCAACAACTTTTTTATGGACTTTATTATGACTTTTGACTTGATAAGATGTTTTTCATTTAATTAAGTTCTCATTTATAATTTTTTATTTAACTTGTTGGATTTAAAATTATTAATAAGTAGTGGGACTCTCCGCACTACGCGGCGGGAACTTGGTTGTTATCGGTTCGGTATGTTTGCGGTGGTTTGTTTTTTAAAGTCGTAACATATATAAAAATAGACGTCGCGACGTTAAGAAATAACGAAAAAGTTACGTTGTTGTAAAACGCACGCTAAGAAATACTTAAGCGAACAAAAAACAATCGTTGGTTAAAGATAAAACGTCGTAAATCCAAAGGTACAATGCCCAGGGCAATAGTTGTACTACCGTAGAAGAGCTTTTGAGCACGAGGCTTTTTCGGTCTTTTGATTGTTAGTAGAAAATGAGAGTACTGGATGGAGAATGCCAACTGATGTGCGTGAACTATATATATATATACATATACATACATATATATATATATATATATGCTAACCAATATTTATGTGATAACCATGATAACCACTCTCAAACATAGTGTTACGTATATGTAACAATTATCATTATGTTAATGTTACATATATGTAAACACTATGTGTCACGTATATGTAACATTATTTGGTTCGTATACGTAAGACTCATCATTTCCGTATTTACGTTCAAAATATTTATTCAAGATACTTAAATACTATTTTAACAATTAAAAGAAAAAATAATTTATAAATTATGTGATTGTTTTATAGTGGTTAGCACGGTTATCACATAAAAAGTTGGTTAGTATTTGAACACTTCCCTATATAATAATAATAATAATAATAATAATAATAATAAAGATTTTCACACAAATATGGGTTTAAAAAATGGTTCACCTAAACTAGACTACACACACAAAGGCAAGTGTATCTATCGAGTGGTAATATAGAGTTGATAAGAACCGAGTATCAATACGTGGACATAGTTTTTACTTCTTAATCCAAATAATTAATTAAAACGAGTAAGTTAAAATAGATATTTGTTTTGTTTTTGGAAATTTAACTTGAGTGATAACAATTGATAATTTAAACACGGAAATTAAAATGATTAAAATAACAAGATAAAGAAACTATCATCTTAGTTTGGAATCCACTTACTAATCATGGTGAAACATATGCATGGCAATTTTACAATTATGTTAATGTTCGTTTAAGAGATTGAATTAGATTCCCGTCAAGATGACTAACTCCATAGCTTTTAAAAAAGATATCAATGAGTATTTTACATAATATCCAAGTAAAACTAGTTTAATTAGATAAAGATTATATATTCTCTTGACTTATGAAATTCCAAGATAAATTCATGCAAATATTAACCTTGAGTCATCAATACTTTAATTAACACAATTTGTTCAAAGAAGTTTCATAGTTTTTCCAAACATGATTAAATGGGATACATGCTCAAATGTTTATTTCATTCATTATGGTTTCAAAGATCATTCCTAGTACTTAGCCATGAAATTAAACGTGAAGATATAAAATCATGAATAAATGCAAATTTCATAAGTTTTCTAACATGATATGATTTCATATTCATAAACCTATAACTATTCCATAAAACATTCAATCATGCATGTTCATCAAGAGATTACTATAATATTATCATAACATTAACATAATACTTGCCAAAATCAAAAGTTCAACATGATTAAATAAAGCTTCATCTAACTAGGATGACAAAAGATGTTTAGCTCATAACAAGCTTACACATTGCAACCAAATAGCAAGAACACATGCAAATCATAACAAGATCAAAGGATATAACCAAAGCTTCAACTTAGGATGGTGTGGTGATGTTAGAACTCCTTGATTGTGAATGGACCTTCCAAGACCTCCAAAGGGGCTCAAAAGTCTGGTTCTTGAGTGCCAAAAGTGGGTATTTTCTCCAAAAGATCGAACTCTTTCAAATGGCAAAGGCATGGGCTATTTATAGTGTCTGAGAAGTTGAGCACGGCCCGTGCTCAGTGGAGCACAACCGAGCACAACCCCGTGCTTGGACTACGTCGTACCCGTCAACTTTTGTCGCGAACGTACTGTATGGGTACTGGACACGGGGGCGTGCTAAATTGGGCACGGCCCCATGTTACACCTGGTCGGGAGACATTTGTCCTTTTTGTCCTTTTTCTGGTTGAGCATGGGGGCGTGCCTGGTTAGGCACGACCCATGTTTGGCTTATGGTCTTTGTCTTTTCTACTGGAGTTGAGCACGAAGGCGTGCTAGGTTGGGCACGGCCCGTGCTTGGCCTACTGAGTTGCCTGTTTCTTCACTTTTATTCGTATTTCCGCTCGTTTGCTCATTCCATGCCAAATATTTCCTGAGAATACAATTTAAGCTAAATGAGCAACAAATCTAATCAATATGTAAAGAAATCGGCAATAATTAGGACGTAATTAATGTGAAATATATGATTAATTTAGTACACATCACCAACCAATCATGAGTTCATATATGTGCGTTATCTCGTTTTTCATCATCACAAAAATTACTCTACAAGTTCATTTTTTGTACTAATGCAAAAGAGAAATCGACATGCATATTGAATCTTGTAATAAACAAAATTAATTGCATTAATATGGATTTATGTGATCAACTGAAACTATCATTTGAGGAGAAATTGAACCAACCGACAAGGCTTCAATCGATTGATCACGAGGCTTCTATTCTTCTTATTGTTTCCGACTTTTTATCAAGTAAGTTTCATTTTTTGAATTCTGTTACAATGATTAAGCCGAAGTTATCATACATTTAAAATGCAACTAAGAAACCAATAAATTTCAATTTTGAAACTTCAAAAAAAAGCTGTTTTTTTTTCACTTGTTATTCCCCAATGACCAAATTCAACCACATGACATACTTTGCATCTTGGGCTTACCAATTAATCAATGAGCATTTGATACTTATTGAAGCTAACTTCAACTATTATTATAACTTTTTATTCAATTAATTGATAGTTAGATTAAATTAATATATGATTAATGCTTGAATCTTGATTAGTTGATTTAGTTACTTGAGAATAATGTTACCTAGTATCTTTAATTCTTGAAACTTATATGATTTTAAGAAATTATGCCTCTTAAGCTATTATCCGATAGTCAAAAATGTAAATTTGTTACAATAATTATGTTTTATTTATTGTTATAACAATTATCTTTTATTAATGAATTTATATATATATATATATATATATAAGTTTATATTTTAGAGGCTTATTTTTTCTAGTCGCACAAGGTCATCCGAAATCTCAGGGAGGGCCTTAATACCAACAACAGTATTGAGGTTGTTAGAAGCATGATAAACTTATAACTATCCAAATTGTTGTATTCAATGACGAATTATCTGCGCACTCATAATTATATGAGACTAACTCTAAAACATGATGAATAACCTTGACAACGGAGTTGTTCTACGAGGCCATTCTTAGTTATGTAGTAGTTTTTTACACCACAATCCTAACTTATGTATTAATTTTGAAAATCAACACATGTCATAGGTGTAGAATTGGACGCGTCATTAATTAATTAATTAGCGACAACAGTATTGAAGCAATCAACATGGCAAAAGCACAACGTCAAATCTCCCACCCTTGTGCATATTATGACAAGCGGTGGCGGATTCAAAAGTTTTTGTAAGCGGGTGCACAAAGTATCAAAGCGAGTTTGATCAAAACAAATCGGTTCAAAATGGGTCAGGTAAAAACAAATAATTATTTACATAACGATACAATAAAAATATTTATATCTATTTACATTGTAAAACTATTCATACTTATTACTTAAACGTGTACAGATGACTGATTAAACACAAGAATATGACACAATAAGAAAAAAAAACACTTGTAAACCATAAATAAGAAGAAAAAAAATGTAATTATAAACCAAAAGTAAAAAATACAAAAAAAAAACTCATAAATCAGTTGAATAATCAATAATAAAACATATTATTTATCTATAAAATTTAATTTGTTATGATTAATGTCTATTGTTTAGATGTTTAATATAAAACTATGTAAAAGTCAAATGAAAGTAAAAGGTTTAATGTGTAAATTTAGTTGTATTACAAGGGTTTATATGAAATTTTTATTTATTCTTTTAATTATCAATGAACATTTTGGTTTCCCACTCTCTCACTTTTTCACTTTCCCATGTCACTTCATCATCTTCTTCTTCTCTTTTCCTCTCTCTCTATTTTTTTTCTCCATTAAAGTTTTAAGCATACATGGCTTTTTATATAAAATTACCATTTTTACTTAAAATTCTCATCAATCTCTTTGGTTTCTTTCTCTCTTGGTTTGTTGAAAATCGGATGACGGGTGCCTCTTAGCATATTTAGGAAGGTGCCTACTAAGAGAGATCGAAAATTTCCCACTACGCAGATGAATCTCAGCGGATGCCTCGCCCCACCCACCCACTGAAGGCTACATAAATTCGCCCCTGATGACAAGTCATTAGTCCCATTTGGATGTTTAACAACAATATTATAATCTGACATGTCTACTGGATTAATGAGAGATATAGCCATATGTTGGTTTGCTCCTGAGTCAAAAACCCGACCAAAGAGTGTACCAACCGGTTTACTTGAGAATCCAAAGACACGTTTAATAAAACAACTAACAAAGAAGGATAGACAAGAAATACCTCCAATGTTGGAGCTATATGACCCTTCCACAGTTTTATCACTCAATGGGCCCAGTAGTGACATATGCATTGGATGAAGAACCAATGTTGGGTTTATTTGACCCAGAATTATTTGATATTACAGACTTAGAACCTTGAGTTGGACTAGCCTAAAGGATGAAACGTGCAAGCTTTTTTAAACATAAAGGACATATGCTGTAAATTACTTAGTTAAATGACGTATATTGAAATTTTTGTAATAACTAAAGGACGTAATATAATATTAATTACAATACAATTTGACTTGGTCCAATACATTGAGCCAACTCATTATATGGGCTTTGGCCCAAACAATACTTTCTGGTCCATAATTCGCAATCAAAGGCGAAGGGGGAAATCGTCAATTGTAAAGCTTCACGAGTGCCCGGCGAGAAGAGAAATGGCGGCGGCGCGGGTAGTGGCGGGGCGTGGACTGGTGAAGTTACCTCCGGTGACTTTCGTGACGGGAAACGCTAAGAAGCTTGAAGAAGTTAAAGTTATTTTAGGGCAATCAATTCCCTTTCAGTCCCTAAAACTCGACTTACGTATATTATTCAATTATAACGCCCTAATAATCACCAAACATCTTGTTTTTTGTGATGATATGGTTTTTTGATTAACAGTGCCGGAACTGCAAGGCGATCCAGAAGATATCGCCAAAGAGAAAGCTCGTTTCGCTGCTAATCAGGTACACTCAACACTCGTGTTTTGTAATCGCCATTGATGAGCTTGAAGAAATTAGGTTTTTTTTATATGGAATGTGTTTGTGTGTGTGTGTGTAGGTGAAAGGTCCTGTGCTGGTTGAAGACACATGTCTCTGTTTCAATGCTCTCAAGGGACTCCCTGGTTAGTCACAATCAAATTATTTTGTTCTACATCATATATTTCGAGTGAAAAGAGGTTTAAAGCGATGCGCGAAGGGTGCGAGGCGTTCGTTATTAATAAAAATACTAAAAATTTAGTTGTAGATAATATTTTTAACTTGTTAACTTTTAAACACTAAATATAAGATATTCTGTTTCAAATACTCAAACCTGTTGCTCCATCGATGGACGGATTTGTTCAATCAGGAATTTGAAAAGCTCTAGGTAATTGGAGTCGACGGTCTAGTTTGTTCAAATACCGGTCAACTGCATTAGGAGCCACATCATACATAAGATCGCATCATGTGATGCGCGCATTATAAAACAAAGATGATCAATTAACCTATGTTGTCAAAAGCCCACAAGGCGTGCCCCTAGGCGCAACCTAGTGCAACCTTGTCGCCTCGCTTCAAAAGCCCCATTTTCAGGCGCTCAAGCGCATTTTCAGGTCAAGTTCCGGCTAAGTTCAGGCCAAGATTCGGTAAAAATTCTTCTAAATATATCTGAAACAATTACACTAGCCCTAAAACAAGCCTTGAATCAACCTAAAATAGCCCAAAACAAGCCTAAAATATGTCTAAAACCCCTAAAAATGGTACTTTTATACTATGCGCTTCGCTTAAAAAAGCCCTCGTTTTTTAAGCGCCTTGCGCCTAGGCTCCGGGCGAGGCCTATGCGCCTTGACAACATAACAATTAACTAATAAAATATATTTGTTAGTTTTACTGTTTTCCCTCACAATGTTCATTAATTTCTGTAAGCATCATCTATTGTTTTGTTTGCAGGGCCTTATATGTAAGTCTACATTGGCTGCACTTCTTTTTCTCTTTTGCTTCTTCTTAAGGTGGTGTTTTATGGTATCTTGTCAAATTGTCTTTTATAAAAGCATAAATCACATGTTTAACTCTTCATACTTCATTTCATTTTTTGTTTATATAAAGCTGCTTATGTACTTATTTCTATTAGGGGTGACTGGGTGTGCCTTTTCAAAGTAAGTATTATTATATTCAAGTGCAATTTGATGAAATAAAGCTGTTAAAGTTATGTTTTAAATTTACTTAAAAACAAAAGTTTTGTTTAAGCAAATCCTTATTTGTCTGTGTAACATCCCACCCGCTACCAACCAATATTGTCGATTTTGCTCATCGTGAGCTCACAACTTTGTTTTTGGTTACCTGAGTGAGTACTTCTGGAGAGGTCACCCACAGTCTGTTACGATCTGCAAATTTCGATTAGGCTCACACAGAAAATAACAAGAAGGTTGGCTGTTGTGATTACTAAAAACAAAGAAGTACAAGATAGTAGACCCAATTCGAGATGGGTTGATCTCCACAAACAAAGAACAAATTCTGAATTAAACTCTAGACCCCTAAGTAATTGAAAGACCCGACCTATTTCTAGACTTCTTAAAGCAGTTAATAAAAAAGTGGAAGTAACTCCCCCACTAAGTGAAAACTGGCGCAAAAGAGGAAAGTGGGGCAGAACTGCCCAGCCTAGTTACCCAGGTCTGACCCAAGTCTGACCCAGGTTTGACCCACACTTCATCCCGGGTCTCTATCAATACTTCCCTCCCGAAGAAACGACTTGTCCTCAAGTCGGGTATGGGAAAATTGAACTGCTGATCCTGTGGGGTGCTCCTCAAGGGGCTCAATGGTGAGATTGCGAAAAGCAGCTGATTGCTTAAGGTCCGCTGACAGCCCTTGGAGTTTGTAATCTCTAACGTTAAGGGTGAACTGCAGAGACATCTCCTTCCAGTTAGCCTGAACTGTGTCAAGTGTTGCCAGCCATTTGACGCCGAGTACCACGTCAGCTCTACCTAACGTGAACGGGAAAAAGTCTTGAGACACCTGGAGGTCAGAAATGTGCAGTGAAATATCCTTGCAAACTTGACTGCAGCGAATAATATCACCATTTTCTATTTGGACCCCAAAAGGTGGGATAAATTGGGCAACAAGTTTTAGCTCATGAACCAGCTTATCCAAATTGAAGTTGGGAGTTAATCCGCTGTCCACCAATATTAGAACTTCTGCAGTGCCTATTAAGCACTGAAGTTTCATAGTTGTCGGGTTGGGTTGGCCAAAAAGGGCATGAAGGCTAATCTCAGCCAACTCAGAGGTGGGTTCCTGCTCGTTTAGAACTGCTCCGTTTTTATTCTGGCCCTCTCCTTCATCAGTGATCTCTGTTAGTTTGAAGGTCCCCGTCTTACACCTGTGCCCCGGACCATATTTCTCGCCACACCGGAAGCACTCTCCCTTTAAGTACCGAGCCTGTTTCTCGTTTTCTGAGATGCGAAAGGAGGGGACTGTTGGTGAGGTTACGGCGGTTGTGCTAGATGGAGGCAAGGCAGAGGTCAGCTTGGGGTCGGTCTTCTTTTCAGTTCGTGATTGGCTGATTTTGGATTCGAATTCTAAGGCCAAGCTTACAGCCTTATACACATATCTGGGTTTGTGTATACGAACATCTGACTTCAATTCCTCCTTAAGCCCATTAAGAAACACGCCTAGTAGGCAATGATCGGGCCAGTTTGAGACTTTGGCAGATCGACGTGCAAATTCTTGTCTATATTCCTGAACAGAACCAGTTTGCTTCAAACTGCACAAATATTTATCTGAGTTTTGGAATTCGGGTGGCCGAAAATGCTTTTGTAAAGCACTAGTCAGCTCCTCCCAGTACGTGAGTTCTTGTTCCCTTGACAACCATGAATAGAGGTCAAGAGCGTCTCCCTCCAGGTGCATCGCTGCAACATCCACCTTTTCTTCATCCCGTGTGTTGTAGAACCTGAAATATTTCTCTGCTTTTAGGATCCAACCACGCGGATCTCCATCACTAAAGGTTGGAAAATCGATCTTGTTATAAGGCCTCTAGTGACGGTTGTAAGTTCTTGAAGTATCCCCTTCTTCATATCTTCCTGAATGCCCACCTGATTTCTCGACATGGGCTTTCAACGCTGCAAGTTCGACTCTCATAGCTTCCATGTAATCGAGTTTGGCAACAATAGCAGCCAACTGAGACCCTACTGGGTCTGGGTTGGATCCACTTCCTTCACTCCGGGTCTGCACCATCTTGCTCTTCGAAATTTCCCGGCAATGGAACCAATGTTATGATCTGCAAATTTCGATTAGGCTCACACAGAAAATAATAAGAAGGTTGGCTGTTGTGATTACTAAAAACAAAGAAGTACAAGATAGTAGACCCAATTCTAGATGGGTTGATCTCCACAAACAAAGAACAAATTCTGAATTAAACTCTAGACCCCTAAGTAATTGAAAGACCCGACCTATTTCTAGACTTCTTAAAGCAGTTAATAAAAAAGTGGAAGTAACTCCCCCACTAAGTGAAAACTGGCGCAAAATAGGAAAGTGGGGCAGAACTGCCCAGCCCAGTTACCCAGGTCTGACCCAGGTTTGACCCACACTTCATCCCCGGTCTCTATCACAGTCCTTAATGTTAGGCAACCTGGGTGATGGATGATAATGATCCTTTCCCAATATCTCAGTCTGTTTGAAACTTAGAACTTTGTATTTTTGTTTATTTGACTCCCATATGTTTGAAATTTTAGCTCTGGGATTAATGATTATTCGTTCCTTTTAATTGTTATATGAGTAGGTTCTACGGTATTCAGTAGTTGCACTTTTGAGGATGGGATTTCTATAAAGCGGGGTAGAGTTGTAATAATCAGAAATTCAAAAACCCTACACGTTAAATGAAATAATGATAAACACAAAAGTCACGAGTAGATTAAAATAATTATAGAATTTATATATTTAAGAATTTTGTTAAGATGATAAGTGATTTTTGTAAGTATTTGGACAAAAATCTCTACAGTTTGATTAGATTTGAACCATTCTTACATTATGTTTATACTTTGTTGCTGGTGTTACTGCCGATCTGTAGCAAATGGTTTCTCGAAAAGCTTGGTCATGAAGGTACTTTGAAATAATTCCTGTTCCATATTTAACCTTGTTCTTGAACTCTATTAGTATTATGTTTGTTAAGAACTTGAGTAATTTTTGTAGGTCTAAACAATATGTTGATGGCTTATGAGGATAAATCTGCCTATGCTATGTGTATATTCTCTCTTGCTATAGGGCCAAATTCTGAACCCATTACGTTTGTGGGAAAGACCCCGGTATGCTTTATTTTATTCATGTTGCTTCTTAGTTCTTAAACAATTTTAATTGATCTTTTGTGGTTTGTCACTTGATTAGTATTTTAAATAACTTAACACAAAATGTACTCTTTTAGGGGAAGATTGTTCCTGCAAGAGGACCAAATGACTTTGGATGGGATCCAGTCTTCCAACCTGATGGCTATGAACAAACGTAATCCCATTTCTGCATTTTATAGAAATTATCATCTCCATTGTAGGTGGCAATTTTGACCAATTTACTTGTGAATGGGTCGATTTCAGTTGTTTTTGTTATCTCAAACATGTCAACTAAAAAATAGTTAAAAGGGTAACATGTCAAACAAGTTAAAAGTCACTCTGAAACTATGTGTCATGCATACATCCTTTTAAATTGTTTTTGTTTTAAGGATTTAGATGATTATTGTAATATTATTGTTTTTGCGATCATAACTAACACATAAATTATTTACAACATTTTTTTAAAAAAATTGCACAAAAAGTGCCTGTAGAAATACCTGACATGGACTGTTTTGACCCATACATAAAAAGCCCTTCTTGAGCCTGAACCTATTTTGACCTGTTAGCCAACTCACTTTACATGTTGTCACCTTTAATCTCCATGATACATTGATACCTCTGCATACTTGCATGCATAGTTCTTGATCAGATGACAAAAAGATATCAAATTAATTTTATGATTTTTGTTGTTACAGTTATGCTGAAATGCCCAAGGAAGAAAAGAACAAGATTTCTCATCGCTCAAGAGCTCTTGCATTGGTAAAATCCCACTTTGCAGAGGCCGGGTATGCATTCGACACATAAGACGCAAATTATTTCTATTGTTGTATCGCATTTTACATTAATATTGTACTTGTTAACAAGGTAACTCTAGATGGTAATTTGTGTGTTATCTTTTTTCTCAATTTGCATTACAAAGGCTAAGGTGGCAAAAAGTTTTTAATATGTGGAAACGGCTAATTTTCCTTTTCTTTACTTGAATTTCATAAATAGTTGATGCTTTGTATATAATTAAAAAATATTCATATTATTACATTATTATTAATCACGTGTCTGAAATAACACGTATGAGGTTTAATGCATTTTGAATATACTTTGGGCGACTTTCAATGTGTTTTCGTTTGAGCTCATTGCTTTAATTTGATCTATTTGACCAGTTAGAGTTAAAGTTAGACATGCTTACACATAAATGGGTTGAAATTCTCATAAAGGTAGGTGTGTAAAAGGGAAAGAACTGTGGAAAAAGATTTAAGAAAGACTCGGGTTGGGGGTTTAGATCGGGTTTTGGTGAGGGGTGATAGGACTCATTGAGCGTCGATTTTGCCTGCACGTTACGATTTGCTATTTGTGTTGTACATTGGCAGGACAAAACTGTAACGGTTTCTTTACCTTCTACAGAGATGTCGGCACCGAATAGGACTAAAATTAACTGTGTTGTACCGAAGATGCCTAATCTCTGAGTAACATTTGTGGCTGTGGTTGACATCTGGATCAGTTTGAGTAGTACCTTGTGCAGTAGTGAGTTGTACAATGGTAAGATCAAAGTGTGCACTGGGCAGTTCGACTGTTCATACGTCAAATGTAGGCACCCTTAGGCCTAAATCATGTGTTCAACTGTTCAAGAGAGACCTCACATGGAGGGCCTCACTTTATTTCATTGATGTAACGCCTCATTGGAAACGCATGTGAGCATTTTATTTATATGGTGTTTGGTTTGTTGGCAAGAATGACTACGGATATAGGAATTGGTTTTGCATGAAATACCCGTTCGGTATCCGATTACTTAAAGCCATTAGGTTTGTGGGTTTATCTGCATGCACTCGGGATCACTGTTTATAATTGTTTCAAAAATTATATGTTACACTTTTTTCATTTGAAACTCGATCTCAAACTCATTCTAATATATTATTGTATTTAGTAATGGTTTGTGGTAATTGCACGAGTATCACCGTTTACCATAGCTGCAGAACCTGCTTAAAATATTAAGTTTCTCATACCTGTCCAACCATTTGTTAGAATGCTTCGGGCCTCCCAATCGGGTTTGGGTTTTTCTGCCATCCCTATACATGATGCATTGTTCTTATTCTTAAACCCTAAAACCAAATCCAATACAAATCACGGTTTAGTTTTCTTTCTGACATTTTCACACAATGATTGGTTTAAGACACCCTCTACACTAAAGGTGAAAAAAAAACTGGTTACCGGTTTATAAACCTATGGTTTAAAACCGGTTTAAGTCAAACCGAACCGCTCAAAAACTAGTTTGAAAATGTTTAAAACCGGTCAACTTTTCCTCTCAAACCGGTTTCAAACCAAATCGGTTTTGACTTTTGTTGACCAAACCGGTTTTGGTATGAATCTACTTTGCAGAGCAACATTCAAAATCCAATTTCTTAAAAGGAGATTAAAATCCATGTGGAATATCAAGCACAAATATTAGTCTATTGAAGTTTATTTTATTTTTTTTCATATTTATAGAACTTTATTCTTGATTTAAGATCTCTGTGGAGAAGTGGCTAAATATGCGCGTATGACCGACCGACCCGTAGAATAACGAGACAAATATGTTTTGGTCAAAAATCCCTGGTTGACCCACTAAGTTTTTTGGAGGAAAATCTCTGTATAAAGTGGATTTTATTTAAATAAATAAAAAAAAACCGGTGAAGAAGGATCCAATGTTTTTGAGACACGATCATTACAAGCTTTGACAAAAATAAATAAATAAATAAATAAAAAGTCTATTGAAACCTTTTGGTTGTAGTAAAGAAAACATGATTATTTAAGAAACCAAAATCATGACCACACCAACCAACCTATTTAAATTCAACACCTAAATACAAAAGAGGAAAAGCCGGAACAAGATGATTCTTGCTTGCCACACGACAAGCCATCAAACCCAACGCTCCTATAATTTTGTAATACTTGTGTTTTTTGTCCGGGAATTCTTAGGATTTTTTTTATAAAGTTTAAGTTTTTTTAACAATACTTTCCAAATAAAAAAGAAGTAAAAAATAAAACCTGTCATTCCATTTCATAACCCAAGTAGCTACGACATTACAACTTGTATCGACTTAAGAAACCAAAATTACACTTGAAAAAATAGAAAAAAAAAACTGAAGAAATCCCATGTTGTGACCTAAAACCAATATACCTAGTTAGATCTAAAACACAAAGCACACGGTGAACAACGCTTCGATCTTGGCCGAGGTTGCACGACACACAACAACACAGGTGACGAAAGGAGTGTGTGAATAAAACACACACTTGCCCATAATAGGGCAAAAGAAACGGATCAAAACAGATGAATATGTGGAAAGTGAAACGAACACACTAAAAAACAGTGAAACTGTGTGAGGCTAGCTAGCATTGGCGACCCCTACGACAGCCAAGAACACCGGCATTGGCAGTAATGGAAGCAACCATGCTAGACGATTTAGCTCCTAAACTTGAGGCTCTGGCATAATTTGCTGAGGCACCAGCCCCAGATGGGGTGAAATAAGCCCCATTAAGAAGTAAATCTCCTTCTGATCTCCAGTTCCATCCATGCCATTTTCTTGAATCTGTATTCACCCTCTTTGTAACCTGTTACAAATGAGTTAAGTTGCTCGTGAGCTACTCAAGATCGGCCTTTAAAAGCTTGCGTCGAGCCTGTATTGGAGTTCACTTAATAAACAAGCTCAACTAGACTAGCGAGTCTAAACAAGTCTTTCTATTTTATATTTAATATATTAAATACGTATTACATAATAATTGTTATTATATATATAATTATAATAAAAATAACTAAATAATATATATAGTGCTTTGTAAAAAATTATAATTATAAATATATATATATAGTTTATGGAATATAAATAAATAAATAATAAATACTAAACCAGTCGAGCTCGAGCTTGAAAAACTACTTATGAGCTTTAGAAATAGAGGGCCAAATGAGCCAGGCTTGAGCTTAAGTTAGCTCGGGTTCGACTTGGCTCGTTTACACCGCCGGATAGAAGTAGATTAGAGTACCTCTTTTGCAAAAGGATTGACAGGGGCAAGGTATCTGTTTCCTTGGCTGTTGATGGTGGGATTTGCACTTCCACCAATGGCATACATCTCCCAATGAGTGTAGTCATTGTTCACTACATGAAAATATCCATGTCTGCATCTGCAATTTTTATTACCAAAATTGACCCTCCTATGTCAGATCAGATGCACTTAATTCTCATTGTACACAAACAGTGAATTAAATTGGTATTAATAATACCTTGGCATTCTCTGAATTAAACCTTTACCAAAGTGGTTATAGGCAATCGTCACTTGCATCATCTTGTCTCTTACATAAGAGTCACTATGGCCCAACAACATCACCTGTTTCACAAAACTAATTATTACAAGAGTTTAAAAAAAATAAATTAACACTGAAATAAGAATATATTTATAATTATTTTTAAAAGGTATACTTTTTAGATAAAAAGTGTTTGGGTTAGTCTAGCCCGATCCCTACCCGTCTATTTTGCTACCTCCAATTATGATGTCAAGATTTACGGACCTCGTTGTGATGGGCGAAGTGGTTATTGGAAATGGTGATGGCGGTTGAGCCCATGACTGCATCGACGAGCCCATCAGCACAGTTAGAAAGAGAGTTGTGATCAATCCAGATATGGCTAGAACCAAAGATTGAAATAGCATCACCATCCGCCATCGTCCTCCACCCGTAGTGGGACGGAGAGCTTCTAACCAGGGCGTTACCAGTGGGTTTACAATCATGAATATGTAAACCATGAATAATAACATTAGTTATGTACTGAAGAGTTAAGCAACCTCCATTAGCTATGTGCACATTGACTCCACGGGCATCGATGGTTTTAAAGCTGTTCATAATAAGTTCTTGCTTTAGTTGGATCACCATGTCACGTTTGAACACGATCCAGAGTGGAGCCGTTTGTATGACAGCATGGCGCAGGGTGCCAGGTCGTGGGTTGACTGGGTCATCGTCTCGGGAGTCAGTCACCACGTAAAAACGACCTTCACGGCCTCCTATTGCGTTCCGCCCGAAACCAATGCCACAATCGGCGAGCCGCTTGCGGTTGCGATGCCAGTTTGGGTCGCACCGCCAGCAGTCATCGATCGGGTTACCGGTCCCACATGAGAAATATCCCAGTTTCCTCCTCTCAGTGTTGTTTCTCATGCTCCTGAACAACATCATTATTTTTAAAATAAGATAACTTCTATAATCATATTTTACGCACTAGTTATTTAGTTATAAAAAAAATTATTTCGGGTCAACGGAACATTATTCCAACTCATTTTTCCTACATTTAAGGTGTTAACGAACGATTTTGTCAAGATTCTTTAACAATAGATTGACCATCATATGAAATCAATCATGTTTTATCTATCTGCCATCTATGGTTAGATGGCACATGGGGGGATGGGTGTGTCACATGCCAAAGATAAGCTTGTTGTCCGTACCAAAATTATTGGAGATTTTGGATAACTTAAAAGAAAACAATTTCACATGGACGAATGCATATAGCATACGAAACGAATATTTTGGAAATTAGATAAAAAGTAAAATCAGTTGCTAACAGATCAAAAGTTTAACTGAAATAAGGTAATATTATTCGGACCTCCGGTTGTAAAGATGTCAAAATCAATCAGAAAACCATGTGTAAAGTTATGTAGACTGGTTTCGTTTATAAAGAGTAGGGTCACATGGGTTGATTCCTCTGTTATGGCAAATTTGACAAAGGGGTAAACTAGTAGTTGGTATAAACTAGATACCCAATAAAGGAAATAAGGTAAAATATGTGAATTACATATAAAAGATATTTAAGAAAATAACAAGAGTGTTTATGTAACACTAGTTTCACCTCTAATATAATAAAACAAGTAGAAAAAATCACATATCATAAAAATATTCAAACTGGATCAAATTTTTACTTTTTCTTTATCTATAGGTAAAATTTTTATCTAAGTATTAATTTTTTTCATATCCATAACAATGAAATACATAAAACTTTTTCGCGTATATTATCTTAGTGTCGATTTTCTTTGAGTACAGATTTTTACGTATAAAACTTTCACTAATAGCGTATCTATTTTATTTTCTTAAAAAGCAAGTTAGGTTTATATATTTTAAAACATTTTTTTATGATAAACAAGCATAAGAATGTACATTGCAAAATTTGTTTACATATTTATCACTACAAGCTTAAAATTTCATTTAACACGTCTAATAAGTATACCCTAACAAATAATTATTCTCCTATTTTTTAAAAGTATTTTCTAATAAATAATCCATTTAATCAAAAGATCTTGTTTTGTGTGACGCCGAAAATAGTAAGACAATTCCTCAAATCATTTGCTTAGGTCTGCTATCCATGTCACTAAAAACCAATTTTAAACCATTTTAAATATTCTTAATAATGATGTCTAGTTTCAATCTAACACAAATTCTGGCACTAATATCGGTGTGTTTATTTCGAGTGAATCCTGCCTAATTTTGTTTCAAATTTTATAAATTTAAATACGAATTCATTTATCCACATTATCACTGTAAATACTAAATAGAGGCATATAGAGATCCTTACATTTCAACGAGGGAGACGATCTCTTCAGGATCTTGAACTGCATTTTCATTCAAAGCTTCAATCTCCTTTGCTCTGCATAGACGGAAAACTTAAAATAAATTTTAAAAAAGTTTAAACAAAAATAAAGTTATGCTTCAATTTGATCTTCTTCAGATCGAAACGTAACACGAATATACGTTTTTGAAAAAGCAACGATGCACCGCCATTAAAGTACACTCTCTCTGCAACCAGTCAACAATGAGGATGTGTGTGTTTTTTAGTGTGTGAGAGAGAAATGCAGTGGTGATACTTTTATTCAGTTATAACCGTCAAAAAGTGGAATGAAAAAAAAAACAAAAAAAAAAAAACTGAAAACGGTTCTTCGAATCTGAAGAAAGAGAAATGCGAGGCATGATTCATGAACCAATGAATAAGAGGAATCCGGAGATGAAAAACTGAAATTAACCGTCCAGATCTCAAATCCGAAATCTCAACGGCTGTGATTTTGTTTCGTTTGAGGTTTTCTTAACGAATGAGCATTCTTTAATGGATCTGAGGGGATATTACTCTTTGTAGGAGATGAACGACTCAGAGACGACTCAAACAGTAAAAAAATGCCGAGCTAAAAGAAATTCATTATCAAGTGCATCAACAGTACACTCAGGTGAAGAGACTGAGTCGACTCAGTGAGTCAGTATTGATTGTTTTTACCTTGCTTCCATTGATGAGTTGTATGAGCTCTGGTTCTGCAAATTCTCTGATTCCGCAGTTCTGTAACATACATTCATATCATACAAATGTAAGCTTCTGATTCAACTAAATAAGAACTCTGAGCCTAATGAGCACATCTAACACACGAAGCAATCAGTAACTTCGAGCTAAATTAGCTCTGGAATGTCAATTTTCACAAAAGACGCATTCATTTTGCAACATTTTTTCAGAATTGAAAAATGTAGATGAAGAAAAATGATAATAAACATTGCGAAATGCGAATGCACATAATTGAGCTGAAAATTAACAATTCGGTTCTGCAACATTCTAAAAAAAACGAAGAAACACTAATTATTCGTAAAGAGAAACCGATACCTAGGGTTTGAGGCGCCATCTCCGTGAACGGCGGCAGCGGCTGCGACTGCCGTGACAAGCAGCAGCACGAGAAACAGAAAGGAACATAGAACGAGCAATTTCTTCGGTACCTCCATTGCCGTCGCGCTCACTGAGCTCCTCCGGTCACAGTTGCAGACAATTTTTTTCTCACGCACTGTGTGTGTTTGTGCGTGTTTCCGATCCGGAGTCTGAGCACGTAGGGACGGTGTGGGCTGGAGGAAGCGGGAAGTCAGAGTAGCAGTCTAAATGTAACGGCCTGATTTATAGACTTAAAGCAGAGGATGTTAAAAGTTAACGGCCGTTAAATATTGACCATGGTTAGGTTATCTTGTATAACCCAGTTAACTCAGAATGTAACCAGCCTCACCGGCACCCACGTGGCTTGCTTTTTCCCCTCCGTTTATTTATTTTTTAAATTTATAGCTTTTATATTTCACAATGGCAAATAATCAATTTAAATTCTGAAAAACATACGTTTGATAAATATTTGGAGTCTATAATTTGAAAAAAACGAATTCTTTATAAATTAAAAGTTACTATATATAATTACTTTTATTACTAAATGAGTTATTTTATGATCACATGTGTTTTAAATCATATGTTGTTATTGATATTAAGCATGTTATATAAATTAATGTAAACAAAAGATATATTTTACAATTTACTTGATTTTTTAGTTTCTTAGTTACTTATTTATTATAATAAGTTATAAGGATAAGAACTAAATAGTTATTTTTAAACGTAAAAAAAAATTGACTGTATTTAAAAAGAAAAAAGAAAACACAAATTTCCAACTAATCTCTCAGAGTATCAACACTAAAAAGGTCTACCGACCACCGCTCTTTCCTCCACATCAGACATGGAAAACATCTCTCTCCTCTATTTACACGGGCCATTAGAAACTTCTTTTCTCCCCTCTCTCTCTCTCACACACATAAATGCAATCTCTATGCCAAGGATGATCCGTAGTTAAATGATTCTGCCTTGAAACTAGCGACGCCCTTAGCTCACCATGCTAAATGGCCGCTACATTGGCATATGCGGAGCTAAAAACTATCAAGATGATCTTACTTCTGTAAAATAAAATTTAGTGTGATGAGTTCTTTTTAAGTAGAAAAGATGATACTATCTTATTAATTAATCATAAGTAGAAACTATTTTTTATTAACAATCTCATGAATTCTGATACATATTTTTATATTAGGCTATGTGTTATACCCTCACTGCACGGTGCGTTGAGGGTGTCGTGGACCGGCGACATATTGCGGCAACACCGCCTCCCGGGTGTGGCGCCACACTTTAGACCAAACTGCGGTGAAATCTTGCCGTACTTCTTCTCCTCTTCGCCGCTACATTTGTTTTTTTATTTTTTATTTGATAATTAATTTACGAGTCGTTTTCAAAATTTATTGGTCACCCCGAACCATGTGTGGTTGATGAAGTATTTTTTAGACTCGTAAATGTGAAAAAAAAGTTCTTTATTTTAAAAACAACTCGGTTTTCAATTAAATTTACACCGGAATGTTTGGCAAATTTTTAAACAAAATGATGTATTTAGGTTTTTATAAAAAGTTAAATATTACAAGTTATTAAAAATATATCAAATTATATGTTAAATAAATTATTGAAAAAGAAAGAAATAATAAAAAAAAGTGAAAGATGAATTAAAATGAAACATGAATATAACATAGGATAAAAGATGGAGTGAAAGATAATAATGTGATGCTAAGATGATGAAAGATGCTAGAAATTGAATCAGAGTTATAATGCATAGTTTTATGACTAGTTAACAAAAAGGTTACTCTTAATATATTTTTATTTAACATTGAAAGGTTATTAATTTTAAGTCTATTTACAATGTAAATAACAAAAAAAAATGTTTTTTCTTTTAACAAGCGATATTATTCAAAAGATCTCTTTAATATCTATCTAACAAACTCAACACTGAGTTGTTATAAACGTTTAACTTTTTATAATCTTGTTTAAAAAGAAAATAACATAAACTGTTAAAAGTTGAACAAATATTTTTCATATTTCTATTTTTATAGATTATTTTATACACACATTTTATTATGGGTTAATTACATCATTTATTTCAAATTAAATTGCCGATGGCCACTTGGCACGTTGTGAAAAAAAAGTATTTAGAGGGTATGTGTTCGTTGTGAAAAAAAAAAGTTCTAATTAAATTTTATTTAATACATGAATATATTATAAACTAGCTTAGACCCCGTGTAATACACACGAGGTGAAAAATATCAATACATAAAATTCTTAAATTTTTATGTATATATTTTACAGGTGTAAAAATATATTAAATATAGTAAGGATATAAAACAAAATTCAAAGTATGTAAAAGTTAATATATAATTGAGTTTCAAAAATACATTAATTACTATTTAATATAATTTGACTTTCATTTACTATTTGATTGAAAATAAAAGTTACATAATTAGATTTCAAAGTTTCTTATAATAAGGGATAATTTAAAATAAATGTGTTTTGTTAGTATAATTAGTACTATTTTCTTTAAAAATATATTATTATTAAAAGATATGGATGTATTTAATAGGAGAGAGAGGCGGGAAAAAAATGATGAGAATTAATATGGAGACGACACGTGGCATGCAAAACCTTTATTTATTAGATAGTATAGATATAAAAATTAATATATCATTGATATGCTTTTACTAAACTAGGCACGTATTAATAATGAAACTAACAATTCTATGATAAATCTAGCAATAATCAATTTCTTATTTATTTAACCTTTTTATCGATAATGAATTTATAAAATTGTTTTTTATACAGAATCGGTTGCCAACCGGTCCCAATATTAATTGGCCTCCATCATTGATAGATATTCATGCTCACTTTCCATTTCACACTCCCCTAATTTTTTTGTTTGCCCTAAAAAGGAAAATTAGGTCGGGAATTTCATTCATTTTATATCTAACATTTTATGTTTCATGATATTAAAAAGAATGATAATACAACCATCAAAATAAATAAATAAATCCAAAATTATGGTGATTTTCATTTAGCCGAATGTATTTCTCCTCAATTTTGCAAACACTAATTCTCACAAAGCTAAAATTTACGAAGAGATTTAAGGTGGTGTTTGTTTTTAAAAGATAATATTAGTTACGTCTTTTTCTACGTATTAGGGTATTAATGTGTACTACATGTGAGTGAGACCCATGTGAAAATAAAGTGTACGTCACGTGGGCGTCACCTCACCACCTAGAGAAATCTCACACCCATTTCACAACACAAGGGGGCGGTGTTTCACGCCCTCTGACCCCCATACTGGATGCCCTTATAATATAATATGAATAACGTCTTTTTAAAACAAGAAAATTGTTTGTTTTGCGAAGCAATAGGAATTTCCGAACCCCTTTCCCTAATTTTTGTAACCCTAACCCTAGACGATTTGTCCAGATCCTCCTCAATAGAGCATTAATAAGTTTTCTAGAACAATGATAACAAGGTTGGGTCGAGAAGCAAGTTTTTATTGCACTAATGTACAATAAGCTATATTCATAGGTAAATGTATAAAAAGTCTCAAAGATTCTAAAGATATGTAATAATATATACCATTAAGAAATTCTCATTTCCTCTCGCTATAAAGAACTAGGTTAACAACAATTTAAATTGAATATATATTTTTTTTCTGAAAAAAATGAATTTGAAGAGCTTTGAAAGAAGAGTGGTTTTTATTGTGAGTAAAAACACAAAATTCTTTTCTTTTTAGCGTTGAAAAATGTAAATCATGCGATTTGTGACTTATCTAGAAAATTAAGCAAAAAATCATGACATGACTTATTTGTATTGGTTTTAAATCTTAGAAAAGGCATAAATGACGTGGTTTAAGCTATCTGGTGATTGATGTGTGTCAAATGAGTCGACAGGGAAAGAGAAAGTCGTTATATCCTTTGATAAGTAATATGTAACAATAAATAGCGGAACATCATTCTTTTACTGGTTAGAATTTTTAGAAAAAAACAATATTGCATGATTTTCGCAATCGATGGCATGGCTGGCGCGATTCCAAAAGGTAAAATCGCACCATTTTGCTTACTAAGCCACATGTTTGTTGGTTTATACTTTTCAGTATTACATCATTTTCATTTTTAGAAAGTTGAAAATGCTATAGGATTGAATTTTCAGTCAAAAAGCTATTTGGGCAAAATGAACTATTAACATGATCATTATGATGATTTCTAGGATCGATATTTTGTAAATGCATTTTTAAGGTCATGAAGTCAATTAGCAAAAACTTACATGTATGTTGTGTGCACTCTAGAAAACAATAAACATGGGTCCTATATACAATGATTCTGTGGTATAATCACCCTCTTTTAGGTGTAATTTTCTATTTTAAAAAATTATGGTTGATAATTAGATGTTGTCTTACCTTGTGGTAATTAGATATATTTTGATGGATGTATTTATAGTTGCGATATATTTTTGAATCAATGAGATTATGGTAAGAAGTTTACATGCTAAGTTAACCGTTTCAAGCGATGGATAGATCCACCATGCGTCTTATTTCCAATTAAACTGCATCATAGTCTCCGATCATTGCCACTCAAACATTGTCGTCTTGCATTAGGTTTCTTTACATCAACATTAGTTGTCACATCCATTGTTCGTGAAGCTCTCATTATCACATATCTCGCCATCAACTTTTGGGTTCGAAGACCATGATGGTGGTATAGTAACAACGATTGTATATTGTATTGTAAAGGCGCTCCAACGGGAATTAGGGAGTTTTCAATCTTCTTTCAGTGCTTTGTTTTGACATGTTGAATGAGTTAGGTCAAGGGTTTCTTGTTGAAAATCCCGACTAAGTTGGTTGGTTTGTATTAATTACTCGTGATTTTAAATTCAAAAGTTGTTTGCGTAATTTCTTAGTTGTATGTCTTTGTGTTTATACATAATCACTCAAAACATACACTTGAAAAACAAAATAGGATTAATGATACAACTTAGGTCGAAAATCAATTGTTGCAAATAGAGATTGAAAATTTCAACTTATTTACGTAGAAACAGTTCAATGTTGAGTTATATATAATATAAATTAAATTAAAAAATCAAGTTAATAATAAAACCTGTCAAATGAGTGAATAAGTCTAAAGTCTCAAATTATATTAAAATACTTACAAAATTTAAAATCGTTATTTAATAAACTTATTATTAATGACCTATTTTCTGTAATTAGTTTCTATTTTATTAATTATATACAAAAATAGACAAAAAAATTATTCATGGTGCGATTCAACCCACCAACCTGATATAACTATCATCAAATTTTGACCTATTTCAACTCACACAATTCTAACTCGTCATCTAAATCGCCAATTTTAGCAACTCCATTTGCAACTAATTATTCAAAGTAAGAGTAGTAAACCTAATTATGCTTGTGGCTATAAATGATGAAAAGGTACAAGCTTCCTAAGCTTTTGCTTTTGATTAACCACCCATGAGTTTGCATTATTTTGTTTAGTTGATTGGGAGTGACTTTTGTCATGATACCTTTAAATTGAAGCAACAAGGGGTTGGTCGGAGAGAGAGGAGTGGGGCATGCTTGCTATGTTGTACTATATGCAATGGATGTTGTACATTGTACTCAATTACATCTTCTACATTATGAAAAGTGTAAAGCATGGATCTTGTAGGGTTGTGTTTGGTAACAAACAAATTTGGCGGGTCTTATTTCATTTTTACCTTTACTTAAAGATAAAAAAAATCAGTCAAGTCAAACAATATGGTCAAACCCAGAAACATATAAAAAGATACAAAAAAAAGTAATATTTTGAATAAAAAATTGGTATATTTTCTTTGTTTTTCATCAAATAGTCCATCACACGTTTGAACACACATCAAACACAAAAATATACACACAAATAAACATAAAATCGCATATTTGAACATAATCACATATATAAATGAGTTCCAAACGGGGAGAGACTTACGTCCCGGTTTAAAGATTTTTTCGAAACTAAAATTGTAATTAGTTTTTTTTTTAAATTGTGTTTGATTGATCAAGGAATTAAGGAATTCGTTTCTAAGAATTCCCTTAAGTTAGTGTGTCAAACAAATTTATTTACACTAAAAAAGAAAAGATCCAGATTGGATTTTTTTTTGGTAATTATGCGAAGTTGTTGTCGAAAAACTCTTGGGACCTCGTTAATACTATGATAACCAACGAGATCAGCTGAATTGCAGTTTATGTTGGACATACGACATTCAAAAAGTTATGGCATAAAACATTAAACTTTATCCAAATCAAGATATAAACTTTGTCATAGAATTGGTTCTCAATTCTAATCGTGGAAAATTTGGATGATTGAAACCTTTTTGGTCACTTTAAGGATAAAATTAATTTATTTTGATACTTTTATAAAGTAACCCATTTGACAGTCCGGATGATAACATTAAACACGGTCATCTAGAAAGACACGCATAATCAATTTGAAAATTTTGAAGAAAATATTTAGCAATTTCACATGGGAGAAAATCATGTAAAAGTAATCAAATTTTAATATTATTTTATTAAGTTATCTAGTCTAGAAACCTGTGTTTTACACGGGTTAAATAAAATAAATATTCAATAGTTATAAATAAAGATTTATCAATTATAAAGGAATCATTAAACTGTAATTAAGATTTATGAATTAATAAAGTAAATATTAAATAGTTAGTAATGTGGAAAAAATAAGCGGGAAAATGAATCTTGAGCTCACGGAATTGTGACATGTGGCGCAATCAGTTACTTATTTATTAGGTATAGATTAAACATTTTTTTAATTTTAAAAGTTATTAAAGATTTAAGACTATTTGTAAATTTATTAAAACTGGCTAAACAAGTTAAATGAAACAATTATGAAAAATTATTACTATTTAGTGATTTATTGACATTCTAAATAAAAAAAATCATCAAAAATAACTAAGTTTCATGGTTGTTTCATTTACATCGTTTAATTAGAAGTATTTAAGGGTGAAACAATATTTAAAAGGTTTGTTGAACTAAATGGAAATTAAGTTAAATGGTGAAAATTATGAGACATGAAGCATACAACTCCAACATGAATGGAAATATAGGCGTACTTACATATACAATATATACAATATGGGGCAGCCGTCCTCCTTGAATTTTTTTTATTGTTATATACGCGTTAAAATCCCGATCGTCCCCCATAAAATTTTGCAATAGACTCCCGATCGCCCCCTTATGAATTTTTTTTAGTGTTATATAAGCGTTTTATATCGCTAGTGAACCGGCCCCCAAAAAGTTCGGACCTCCATGAAAAAATTTTCTTGGCCCGCCACTTATGGAATATCAAGCGTGACTCGTATAAGAAAACGAGAAGTTCACGGCACTTGGGAAAGAAAGAACCCAATTGCTCGTTGTCGAGCAATATGGATGATCGCGTAGAGCGTAATGTGTGATTCGACAAGTTTGATCGTATTAAATATAAGTTTAGCTTCTTTATTATGGTCAAACCAAGATCCATGAGACCAACATCAAAATGTTTGATCACACCATGAGAAGCACAACTAAAAAGATTTAAGAGTAAATTCTTTTTTGTTGGCACTATCGTGTTTGATAAGGTAGAACGAGAAACTTGTGCCCGCGCTCCGCGGCGTGAGGCGGGACCTTAAACGGTTGAGGCGGTGACATTAACGTGACTAAGCACCGAAAGAAACATCATTAAGTAAATAAAAGAAACGTATAAAGTTACGGCGACTCGTTGTGGAGATCAAAACATAGATAAAAACAGTTATATAACGGTATTGATGTTCTTCAGACGGTGTCGGTCTCATTCTTCACGGTACCAACATGTTACCTTCAGTCGATATAACCCACGATACCTAAAAAATACCTTAATTTGAATACAACTCCGTTTTTAACAGAATTTATACCGGGACGCCAAGAGAAAGAACTAAACACAACCATAAATTATTTTATTTTTTTTAAATTGATGAACGAAAATTATTGATAAAAAAATCAGATTATATATACTACAGGGGGTATACTTAAAACTTTAGAAACTTAAGAGAATCAAAGTGATAATTTACAAAATCGAGGGGCTAGTTTTGACAATATATTAAAGTTGGGGGATGGCGGTGTCGGTGGAAAACTCCACCGACATTGGTTTTTAAGTTAGTATTAATGTTAGGATGCGCTCTCATTGTTCTCAATTTAATTTGCCTAACGTTATGTTTAAAAGGCAATTTCAAAAAACCTTTTGTGCTTAAATTATTATACTTAAACCATCATATTATATTCAATTAAAAACCACTAACCACTCTTGCATAGCCTTAAAAGCAATGTATATCATATTCCTAATTCTGTGTACTAATCATTTCTATACATTCTGAACTTCTATATTTTGGAACTTGTTACATGTAAAATAATTGTTATCATGTATAAAAATAATCACTATACAAAATTACAAATAATATAGATGTTAAACATAGTATTTTTGTTATTCACAATAATGTCACATCACGTATAAAATAACTTAAGAAAAGATAACCTAACGACAACAAGCAATGGTAAAAAAGTTGAAAATATATACACAACACACAAATATGTATATGACCAATCAATATTCAACGGATCCATAACATGAGTATTACCATATGCATGTATTACTATCTATATATCATTTTTTTGTCGGTTTGTTGACCGGTTCGATTCAGTGTTGTTGCCTGTTTCTAAATAAAAAAAAATCTATATAGCATTTTTGTCATATGAATATTTATTTTGTATTTTTTTCTAAATAATTTTTTACTAATTTAAGAAAGTTAGATCAACACGTCAAACCCATAAATTCAATCACTTTTCAAGTGAAACTTAGCACGCAATATATCGTAAATATGAAGTTGCATTGAATATGTCTAGAGAAACATATAGAAAATAACTTAAACCATGGTTTTTCTAAACCTACACATATCTAACGCTACTTAGAGCAAGGGGGTATACCCAAGTGATGAGGGTCTCTAGTGATGTAAAAGTGTTCGTCACGTGGTGTCACGTCATATCCTTCAATTATCACATCATCAATCACTTGGTAAGGGAAATACCCAAGTGATTAAACCTAAATAATATTTCATTAATAAAAATAAAAATAGGTGGTTGTACGGCAGTGGTTGGTGAAAACGTTTGGGTTCATTTGAAAGTTTGGGTTGGGTTGAAAGTTTGGGTTCATTTGAATGTTTTGGTTCATTTGCGTGGCCATGAACTTTTTATCCCGATCCGTGTATTGAGCCCAAAAATTCGGATCGTTACTCATGATTTTTAGTAAGGGAAATAGATTAGAAATGAGTGTGTAAAATGAATATAATGAATATGAATATAGTTGGTATTTATAGTAGGTAAAAAAATTAAAAATTAAACTTATTATTTATTTATTAATTTTTTACAACAGTAATGTTGCCGTTGAATGGCTAAATGTTCAATTCACGCGTGATTTTTATCACGCCAACCATCATCACATAGCAAGGGGCGGTGTTCCCATGACCATCACACCGTGATTTTGCTTTCACATCGGATCACGCCGTGATTTGGGTTGGTATACCGGATGATCTTAGCCTGTAAATAAATACTAAATAATATATATTAGTTAACTAGCTTAGAATCCGTGTAATACACACGGGATGAAAAATATCAATACATAAAATTTTAAATCTTTATGTATATATTTTAAAGATGTAAAAATGTATTACATATTCTAAAGATAGAAAACAAAATTAAAAATATGTAAAAATTATACATAATTGAGTTTCGAAAATACGTTAATTACTATTTAATGTAATCTGACTTTCATTTCTATTTGATTGAAAATTAAAGTTACATAATTAGATTTCAAAATTTTCTATAATAAGAGATAATTTAAAATAAATGTGTTTTATTAGTGTAATTAGTATTTTCTTTAAAAATATATTATTATTAAAAGATAGAGCTGTATTTAATAAGAGAGAGATGCGAGAAAAAAATGATGAGAATGAATATGAAGGCGACACGTGACATGAAAAAACCTTTATTTATTATATAGTATAAATATAAATATAGATGTCCAAGCAGTAACTTTTATATAAAATATTATATTAATAAATCAATGTATTTAAATATTAGAGTTTTATAAAGCTTATTTTTAAAATTAAGTTATTGCAATGTGAGTTATTAATCTATACTAGTATATAAAGCATATAGAGTGTGCAAAGTTGTAATTTCAATAAAATTTTAAGACACTTAGGAAAATAGTTGTTGCATTTGGTACAAGTGTTGATATATAGCTCACCTCACAAATTACAATTTTGTCCCTGTAAGAAAGTTTATGGTATCCCACATCGCCTGGTTAAGAAAATTTGTAAGGGAAATGTGGTTATAAAAGGAGAACACCCATCAGGCTTTCAGTCAACTTATTTTTGTTGCTTAATCGACCTATTGGCCCATATAGTAACGCAAAGTTTTGTATTTTTTTTCATCAATTGGTGGAAAAAAGCTACAAGACCGGTTTGTCGATTAGGCCGAGTTGAACAAGGTTGACCGAGTTTGAACTCTAAGAAAGTTCATAAACCTATTATTTTTCTATAAATGGATTGTATCCCACATCGGTTGGTGGAGAAAAGCTACAAAACCGGTTCGTCGAGTAGGCCGAGTTGAACAAGGTTGATTGAGTTTGAACTCTAAGAAAGTTCATAAACCTATTATTTTTCTATTGGCCCGAGTATGTACTTTTCCCAAATCAGTGGAGAATAGAAAATGAAAGAGTTGTATGTTTAGACACTTAGGAAAAGAGTTGTTGCATTTGGTACAAGTGTTGATGCATAGCCCACCTCACAAATTACAATTTTGTCCCTCTAAGAAAGTTCATGGTATCCCATATCGTGTGGTTAAAAAATTTTGCAAAGGAAATGTGGTTATAAAAGGAGAACACCCATCAGACTTTCAGTTAACTTATTTTTGTTGCTTAATTGACCCATTGGCCCGTATAGTAACGCAAAGTTTTTTTTTCATCAATTGGTGGAGAAAAGCTACAAGACCGGTTCGCCGAGTAGACCGAGTTGAACAAGGTTGACCGAGTTTGAACTCTAAGAAAGTTCATAAACCTATTATTTTTCTATCCCACATTGTCTGGTTAAGAAAATTTACAAAGAAAATATGGTTATAAAAGGAAAACACCCATCTGGCTTTCAGTTAACTTATTTTTGTTGTTTAATCGGCCCATTGGCCCGTATAATAACACAAAGCTCATAACATATGTATTTATCCCACATCGGTGGAGAATAGAAAATGAAAAAAAAAGGATAAATTATATAAATGGATTGTATGCTTATCTTAGTATACCCAATGCATGATCAAAAATGCTTATGTGATGGTTGAGATCTATCCCACATCATCAAGTTAAACAAAACTTCGAGCGTCCCTTGTCTTATAAAAGTGAGGCTCAAGCTAAATTAACTATCGTGGGTTTTAATGGTTAGCCAACCAAACCTAGCTAAAACTTTAAAGTTTTCAATCCAAGATTAAAGATGGTCGGGATCAATCCGTCAACTTGATATCAACTGAATCATATTGATTTTAGTGGGAGTATAAAAATGTAAAATACTAAACCCAAGAGTAATGTGGTGGTATTTCACACCCGCCGTGAAGCGCGGCTTCCCTACTTTTTAATCTATACTACCTTATAAATGCATATTGGGTGGACAAAAAGGTAATTTTATCCAATTTTAAGACACCAGTTTAAATACCACTTGTTAAACATAAAATAAAAGTACATCAAAGCCTAATCCTTTAAAGCTAAACCAAATGTTTTTTTTTTTACTTTTTAGCTTGTCCAACGTTGGTGGTTTATCCAAACTAATCATAGAGCAAACCAATATAAATAGAGAAGTCTCCTTACTTGAGAAAATTAAACCATTTGTTCCATGCCCTTTTTGGCTAAGTTGGGTAAACAATGAATATTTTTTTAGTGCACAAATTTGGATACTTAACCAAGGTTCGAAACTTGCTTGAAAAAAACTCGGCTTGAAATCATTCTGGTTGTAAACTTGCTGACTTGGATCGGCTTGGTTTGTAAACAAGCTGAGCTAGAGCTAGTCTTGACTCGGCTGGTGAGCTTGTGAGCTAGATTTCAAGCTTATAATAATAATAATAGTAATAATAATAATAATATCCAAATATAATCAGTGTTTAAGACAAGTTGAGTTAGATTGCGTTCTCAAAAATAGCCTCGCTGACATACGTCGCTTTGCGTGGGCCAACCTACTAGTGTTAAATTAATTAAAGGAGAAACAAAATATACCGAAATTTTATATTATAATAAATTTATATATTATACTATAAAGAATCGTCATGTTATATGCACATGAAGTAGCTTCAAAAGGCCGCATTTGCCCTAAATCACCGGCGACTAATTGCGTATCCACTAATCATCCGTTTATCTAGAATGTCATACACTTGTTGCGGAGCGATTGGCGGACATGCAATCCCATCCGTTGATTCATCAGAATACGCATCACGTACATAGACGAGTTCTATGGTATCATTCCCCATATGGATGTGGGGTTGTACGTTGCCAACAAAAATCATAAATTCCATTGGCAAAAATAATTATATTTTCTGCAATTAAAATGAAAAAAAAAATACAGTCCAACTAGTTTTTAAAAATAAAATTGAGCTATGTTATAAATTATTAACAAATTAATATAAAATTTTAAAATAAATAGTAAAACATAGATGAGTTAAAAAAGGTTAAAAGATAGATAATAATTAGGGTCGTAAATAAGACGCACCGTTCGAGAGCTACTTGAAATCGACTTATTAAAAACTTAAATTAGGTAAAGCTTAAACAAGCTCGACCTTGAGGCTCATTTAATAAACGAGCTCTAGTTTCACATATCGAGTTTAACTAGGCTCATGAGCCTATTATTTATATAGCTTTTATTTAATATATTAAATATGAATTTACATAATAATAATAATAGTTATTATATATAAAATTATGTTAAAATTTCACTGATATGTATTATATTACATTTGAAAATTATAATATAAATATATATAAAATAAGTAAATAGTGAATAATAATAAACGGACTGAGCCTGAGCCAAACTCGAGTTTTAGAAATAGAGCTCTAAACGAGCTTGAGCTTTTTTAAATTAAACGATTTAGCTCAAGCTTTTAGACAAACTTAGATTCGGTTCGACTCGTTTACATCCCCTACTAATAATACTAGATGGTTAAGTGTCTCCAAAATTGATATATTCAAAAACAATTTCTATTATGATACTAATGAATAGTTTTTGGACTTGATATTTAATTAATTAGTTATAATAATAAAATTGAAACAAGGGATCAACCTTAGTTTGATCGTCTAAGAATTTATTCCATTTAACATGGCATGCTTGCTCATTTTGCCATATATTCTTCCAAACATTTTGTTCTTATCTCGACTCGTTTTGGATCGTCCAATATTATATCTTTTCACAATGAGTTTCAAAAGGCATCGTTTTAAACTCAACTCGACTAGTTACAACACATACAAACGACCAGTGACGGATCTAAAACAAAAGTTCAGGGGTAACGATTTTTTTACCGTACTTTCATGTAAATGAAACAAAAATTTTTTTTGACCGTACTTTCATTTAAACAATTTTTTTTACGGTAACATGCGACTGGCTAGGCGGAGGACTGGGGTTTGGCGGAGGCGGCACCGGGTGGTGGTCTCAGCTCAGGTCGAGCAGCTGGTCGTATTGGAAACGAGATATCCATTCCTTATTTTAGTCCTTATGTTTAGTAACATTCCATGTGTGGTTCCTTTAATTTTGTATTTATTCTCCTTATTTGTTTTGTTTTTGTATCGATCAATACAGAAACTTTATGAATGATTCCTACCATTGATTTTATGATGGTACCAGAGCGGTCTTAAGTCAAGATACCGAACCCTAATCAGCACCCACCTTCCTTCATGATGGTCGGCGACAAGAGTGAAACGCCTTCCATGGCAAATATGGCAGGTAAGCAATATCTATACGATGAGTGGGTAATAGACTCGGGAGCCACCAAACATATTACCCATAAAATCGAAATCCTGAAAAATAAAACAGAAAGTAAAACTGAAGAACCTGTTATTATCCCCAATGGAGATGCCATACCCGTAAGAGGGAAAGGCGATTGTACTCTAAAGGGGGAACTCCAGATAAAAGATGTTCTTTACGTGCCAAACTTTAACTGTAATCTTCTCTCGGTTGGACAGTTAACTGAAAATCTTCAATGCTCCGTAAGTTTTTCCCTAATTTCTGTATCATGCAAAAGCTCAAAACGGGGAACTTGATTGGTGCGGGTAAGCGGAAATGCGGTCTATACCGAATGAGGATGCTCAACAATGAAAGAAGAATTATGATGACAACCAGAGACACTTGGCATAAAAGGTTAGATCATGCCTCTGATGAAAAACTCAATAGGATTGATTCCCTTGAAGGTATTTCTTTTAATAAAGTTTGTGACTCTTGTTCTAAGGCCAAACATACAAGACGTCCTTTTCAAATTAGTAATACAAAAACAAGTGAATGTTTTGAATTATTGTATTGCGACATTTGGGGAAAATACCGTACACCTTCTTTTTCAGGGGCAAGTTATTTTTTAACTATTGTTGATGATTATAGTAGAGGTGTTTGGTTATTTATGTTGAAATACAAATACCAAACGAGTGATTATTTAAAGTTTTTTTGTAAAATGGTTAAGACGCAATTTGGGAAGGAGGTCAAACAAATTAGGTGTGACAACGGAGGGGAGTTCACATTGAATAACATGGCTGAATTTTATAAAGAACAAGGAATATTACTTGAAACAACTTGTCCTCACACCCCGCAACAAAATGGGGTTGTGGAGCGAAAGCATAGACACTTACTCGAGACTGCTCGAACGCTTCGGTTCGAAGCCAATTTGCCAAAAAAATTTTGGGGTGAGTGTGTATTGACGGTGGCCTATATCATCAATCGTCTTCCTTCTAAAGTCATTGATGAAAAGACACCCTACGAGCTTCTATACGATCGAAAACCCGGTTATGATTTCATGAAGGTATTCGGTTGTTTGGCATATTATCGGAACTCCGATACAAAAGGAGACAAGTTCGAAATGAGGGGAAAGCCCGGCGTTTTCTTAGGCTATCCGCAAGGAACAAAGGGGTACACGATTCTTGACATCGAAACTGGGAAAATTATCGTCTCTAGAGACGTAAAGTTTCATGAAGAAAACTTTCCCTTTGATAATCTTGAACAAGAAAAAGGTGAAATAGATGTTTTTGAATGGCCAAACAAAGTCTACTATGATGCAAATGAAATTCAAATGGAGCCCAGTAATGAAACCGAAAACGAGAATGTTGAAGGAATTGGGCCAAGTGAAGAAGTTGCAGCCCAACAAAGTAATGAAAGTGAAAATTTAAATGTGGGTCAGCCTTTACAAGATGAAGAACGGGGCCTGTGACACCCATTGAACATGTGAACATAGAAAAAAATGATGAAGCCCAAGATCCACCTCCTGAACCGACTAGACCAAAAAGAAACCGGTCACAACTAGTGCATCTCAGCGATTATAATGTCAATCTCCCCCCTTCGGTGGACCATGCCAAACCTGCACCAAAGGATCCTCAACGGTACACCCTTTGTCCAATTTTGTTTCATATGATAAATTTTCTAGAACTCATAAAGCTTTCTTAGCGGCCATCAACTCAAATGATGAGCCAAGAAATTTTGAGCAAGCTATACAAGATAAAAGATGGAAAGAGGCCATGATGAAAGAGATTCAAGCACTTGAAGAAAATGGTACGTGGACCCTCGAAAAATTACCCGAAGGGAAACATGCTATTGATTCAAAGTGGGCTTACAAGATAAAGTATAAACCAAATGGAGAAGTTGAACGATACAAGGCGCGCCTTGTTGCCGAAGGTTTTACTCAAATGTAAGGAGTAGACTACCATGACACCTTCGCCCCAGTTGCCAAAATAGTCACGGTTAGAACACTCCTTGCTGTAGCAGTTAAGAAGAATTGGACGATCCATCAACTGGATGTTAATAACGCCTTTTTATATGGAGACCTACATGAAGAAGTCTACATGAGGGTTCCACAAGTGTTTTCAAAAGAAGGTGAGACAAGGGTTTGCAGATTGAGAAAGTCCCTTTACGGCTTGAAGCAAGCATCCCGTAATTGGTATCAAAAGTTCACCACGTTCCTTCTTAGCCTCGGTTTTAAACCATCTAAGGCGAACCGTTCTCTTTTCATCTTCAGACAAGATAACAGTTTCATAGCAGCTTTGATATACGTGGATGATGTGATAGTAGTCGGCAATGATCTTCCAAAAATCCGTGATATAAAAGGAAGACTCAACAGACAGTTTAGCATTAAAGATTTAGGAAGTTTAAAATATTTCCTTGGTATTGAAGTTGCACGCACATCTGAGGGTATTGTCTTAAGTCAAAGAAAATATACCTTAGATATTTTGGAGGATTGTGGTTTACAAGGATGCAGGTCGAGTGCTTTCCCAATGGAACAAAACCTGAAGTTGGATAAAGATTGTGCAGAACCTAAAGTTGATGTCAGCCGATACCGTCGCATAGTAGGGAGACTGCTATACTTGCAGGTCACCGGACCCGACATTGCTTACTCTATAAATGTCTTGAGTCAGTTTGTTGCTGACCCGAGACAACCATCTGGACGATGTGCATAGAGTTTTGAGATATCTAAAGGGAACACCGGGACAAGGTATACTTCTCTCTCGAGAAGGAGGCTGCAACCTCACTGCTTACAATGACTCTGACTGGCTTGGATGCCCATTCACTCGAAAATCCCAGACGGGATATATAATCCTTCTTGGTGGTGCACCAGTTTCTTAGAAAACCAAGAAATAATCCGTGGTCTCACATTCTTCCGCAGAAGCAGAATACCGATCTATGGCCGCCACGGTTAGTGAGGTTTTTTGGCTAAGATGGCTCTTAAATGAATTAAACATTACCTCAAACGGACCAACTCCTTTATTTTGTGACAACCAAGCGGCTAGGCATATTGCCAACAATCTTGTTTTCCACGAAAGAACCAAACATGTGGAAATTGATCGTCATTTTGTCCGAGAAAAAGTGGAGTCAAAGGAAATTCAACCGATGCCTATTGATACAAAGATGCAAATTGCAGACCTTCTCACGAAAGGATTAGGAACGCAACAACTCAAATTCCTACTCGACAAGTTGGGCACTAAATACTTACACGCTCCAACTTGAGGGGGAATATTGGAAACGAGATATCCATTCCTTATTTTAGTCCTTATGTTTAGTAACATTCCATGTGTGGTTCCTTTAATTTTGTATTTATTCTCCTTATTTGTTTTGTTTTTGTATCGATCAATACAGAAACTTTATGAATGATTCCTACCATTGATTTTATGATTTTATGAGGTCGAGTGGTCGGTCTCTGGCTCTCACAGTTCCCGCTCTCTATCTTTCTTTTTGGCCGACCGCTTGGGTAAGTTGGGTTTGAGAATTGAGACTTTGAGGTATTGGGTTTTAATAAAACATTTGGGCTGGCTAAAGCCCAAATGTTTTATTAAAACCCAATACCTCAAAACTTTTAATAAAATGTGGGGATTTTTTTATAAAGTATTAAGTTTTTATAAAATTTTATACTTTTTATGAAGTGATTTTTTATAAAGTATTAGGGTTTTCATAAAATTTTGGACTTTTTATGAAGTGTTGAGCTTTTAAAAAAATTTGAGGGGTAACGTAAGAGGTAAACGGATACATAAAACCGTAAAAAAATATTTTTTTACACTGCGCGTAAAAGTTGAGGGGTAACGGGGGCTACCCGTACCCATAAGGTAGGTCCGCCCCTGCAATTGACCGATGTGGTTGCGGCCTCTTAGGTCTACTTGACAAGGAAGGCGAGTTTTACTGACATTTTTATTTTGGAAATGGTATTTTAATGGATGCGTTTTTTAAACTTTTGCATCTAGAATATTTTTACATATATTTAACTTGTTAAAACATAAAATTATAATTTGATACACGACACATCATTATTTATGTTTATATAGTGTTTTATGTGTTATTTACGTATCTAAATATCGATTCATTCAAGCAATTATTTTATTTGTCCTAGTTGTAGTTTTGTTGTAGAAGAACCTTTACAACTTGTTGAAATCGTTACTCAAAGTATTAGAAAGTGGTTGGAAATTGGAATAGAGTAATGAGTTTGAATTTGGTTTTGATTTTCAAAATTCTTCAAAGTGGTAGGGCTAATTTTTAGAACATTATTAAATTTGAGTTCTTCTATCTCAACTTATAAAACAAAGGTAACTTGGTTTTTAATAATACAAACTATTACTCATTGATTGATAATAATTCAAACTAACAATTTAGCTGATGATAATCCAAACTTTCCCTTTTGTTGTCAATAGCAGTCCTAGTAGCATAATCATAAAAGATTTACACTTATTTTCACTAAAAATGTCGATTTTAAATGAAATGGAGAAACGTAAAAGCGAAATTGAGTGTAAATATATGATGATTATGCTACTGGGACTGCCATTGACAACAAAAGTGAAAGTTGAGATTATCACCAGCCAAACTGTTAGTTTGGATTATTATCATCTAATGAGTTATACTTTGAATTATTAAAAACCAATTTGCCTAAAACAAAATAACTTTTAAATAATTATACATCTTTTCCTCTCATTTTTTCTTAAATTTTGTATATTTCTGATCTCATTTACAAACCAAAAGTTTCTTTAATCTTGTCTTCTTGGTTTCTTTTAGTTTTTTGTCCATTGGTTCGGTTTTATAGCACTAAGACCGTAACCACTAAAAGGACACCTTTTGCCTAGAGTATCCGGTTTTCCGTTGGTTGTAGTATTCTTAAAGGTTCAAAATCTTAATCTCGTCTTTACGAGTTGTTCATATGCCATTGTGGGTTTCTTCTCCTAGACCTAACTCGTTTGGTTTGACACAGTTTGTTCGTTCACAAATCACTTGTATTAACTGTCACCTGGATGTTAAGGATTTTATAGGTGTGAGAGAGGTCGATCCATTCAACTTATTCATGTTTAAGTTCATGTTTGCCTCAAATTTATATACACTTTATGATTATTTTTTGTGTCATATGCAAATTGTTCAAGGTTATCAATTTCATTTATAGTGTTCAATGGTTTCCAAATGTGAAAACTTCTGTTATCCAGAAGAAATTTTGGTACATGAAAGTCAAAGTATGTATGTACATATTTATGAAAAGAATTTTATAACATATTATAAAATTAAAAGTAAAATAAAAATAAATTTATTAAAACTTATTTATATTCTTTTATGTTTTTTAATATACATATATGTTTAAATTTTCATACCAAACACAAATGTTAAATCTTGTTTATTATCTTTTTGAAAGTTCCCCAAATGGAGACTTACTAATAACCCATGTGAGTGGGAGTAAGCTTTTTCCAATTTTTCATAGATGTATGAATTATTGAAGGGTTAGGTTTTCCGACCTCTATTTTTTTCACACCCCTCAAATCCTAAAAATCACATCCACTTGTTTTCCACTTTTTTTAGTTTTATTTATTTTATTATTGATGTTTATAAACATAAAACACACACATATATAAAATAAAGTTAAGTACAAATAAAAGTTTCCTATAAATAGTAACATAAAGAGTACACCTAAATAATGACGAATAATAAAGTAATTTCTATTAATTCTCTAATATATTACAATAATATTTTGAAAATTACAACAAGAATGGATTTCTAATGAAGATTATTCTAGAAAAGGTTTACATAAAACAACCTTCAGGCTATATGTATCACTAGGATATGTTTATTACTTTTTTTTGACATTTCATTTGAATAAAATCTCGTATCGTCTTATACAACTCAACTTTTTAGTACTTACATCATTTCTCTTAGATGTGTAAGTAGTCAAAGTGACAATTTTCTATTTATTTAGTATTCACACATCATTTATCTTCTTCTTTATGTAGTCACCTAGATTATATTGTTATTACGACCACTTTTGGTTTCCTTATCTCTATCATTATTACTCTAGTATTTTATTAGTTTGCAATGATCGATCTTTATCATTTATCCTATTTTCTTGAACTTCCATGACTCATCACATAACATTTGGTCTGTTTCTATTCCTACAACCCATGTAACACTCTTGTCAAAACCAAATCTCATCTTTCACCCATTGTCTCTCCCGTATATGATCTTACTATCTATCATAGTCTTGTTAGCACTCTCCAATACATAATGTTTACATGTATCAATATGTCCTATGTTCAACAAGTTTGTATTTTCATACATGATCCTTGTGAGCCTCATTTTCATGACATGAGGCATACTTTCAATATATTTTATGGTGGGTATGTTATATAATCACCAAAAGTTATAGAGCTTGATCCAATTTTATAGTGGGTTCAACCTATTAACCTTGTTATGTAACATTGTAACTATCGGTTATGATAATGATCAAAAGTTTCAGTAACCGATATGAGTTCATTAATTTTCTCCAATTTATTTTTCTTCTTGTTAAGGGGATCAGGGGCAGACCCAAGCTTTCGGCTTGGGTTATCGGACACCTATGAAAAAACTTTTATTTGTTATATATATAATCAAATCCAGAGCAACACCCATGAATTTTTGACACAGACCCCATCCATGAAAAAAATTTATGACCAACAACACCAAAAAATATTAATTTTTTTTATAATCTTACAAATATAAACCAACAAATTATAAAAAAAAATAACAAATATAAACCTATATAAATTGGACCCTTACCCATTAATCCTTACAAACCCATTAAATTAAACCACCCAACTTTAAACAATTAAGCCCATTAAGTAATTACCTAATAACCTTTACCCTAAGCCCAAATTTTTATCCCTAATTCTAACCTTTACCTAATTACCCATTTACCTCTCATTTTTTTTAAAGACAAATTTCTTTATTCATGTGACTTCCTCAAACCTTGGTGTACCTAGAGGATTTTCCTCTATCACTGTGCCACCAACCAAAGTGTGCCTCATTTTTTAATTAGCATTGTGAGACACCCCCCCCCCCCCCGCGGGCGGGCGCTCGAAAAGAAGAAGTCGTCAAGGCAGAGAAGTGGACTTACTATCGACGATCGACCATGCTCCGAAATTGTCAAGACAAAAGACATACATCACATATCATCAATATTATAAGTATAAATGTTTCAACATAGTGGTAGATATGCAAATCCAAGAGTTTGAAAAGTGTTTTAACAATGTAACATTCAAAATACTTATTTATATAACTAGCTTGAGTTCATGTGCTAATTATCATGAGTTTGATATACCAAAGATACTATTGTTAGCCGAGATGTAATACAAAATTTGTTAATTTGAATGGTCTATCTAGACTTGTATGATTGATGGTTGAAACAAATAAACAACTTTCATTTATGATGGTATACCATTTATTGAAGTTAACATTCAAATACCCCCTCACCATCAATTTGTTCTAAAGCGTTTGATCTCTGTTTTGATCCCCTTGTGAAAGCCTTTTTGAAGAAACAAAGATAGGACCCACTAAATGAACATATAACAATTAGGGTGAAGGGAATGGAGACGGCACGGTGCGGGATGGCTAATGTGAAAGCACGGTGTCATGCGGGAACACCGCCCTACCCATTTGTGGTGGAGGTGTTTTGGTTATGAGTGCCGCTCGGGAGAAGGAATTCCATGAAAATTTTTGATTTTTCTATTATTAAATAATTTATACAACAAACATTTAAAATTTTCTCTAGTAACTTAAAATATTTTAGTTTTTTCAAAAATCTGAATACAAAGTTTTGTTAATTTTATTTGTCAACATTTTGATATAAATTTTATTGAAAACCCAGTTGTTTTCAAAATAAAATATATTTTGGTTTCGTAATAGTCTGTCACATGCTCGTATTTGGTAGAACATATTTACACAATTCAACTACTCGACTATCCGTTTATGATTTGGTGGAACATATTTGCGCAACTCGATTACTCAACGATGTATTTTACGTTTATGTATTTTAGTTGGGTTGTTTTAATATTTTTATTTATTTTTAATAGTTTTATTATATTAAATATTTTGTCATTAAAAAAAGTTGAGAGGTGGTTACGGATGGACGTTTCCATGGTTTAGGGATGATTAAGGATGTGATGGGAAAAACTAATGTGACACCAATGTGGATAAGATCATATGGTATACTTTCACTTGGACCTACCAAGTGAGGGTACCTTTTATGTCATGTGGGTATCACGTCAGCTTGGTGGGTTTCTCACTTGGTAAGGGAAATACCTAAGTGAGCAAGACCCAAGTGAGCATTAAATGTAAAATTTATTTTAGTATTCATTTTTTAATAAAGATAAATAAAATTATATTAATAAAATTTCATGAAATAAACTAAACATTAAAAAAATATTCATTAAATTACCAAAAAAATAAAGAAAAATAACATAAAATAAAAAAAATACATAAATAAAAGTTACATAAAAAAACTAATGTTGTGAACGTTTGAAAATATGGTAAATCAAGTCCGACTTTAAAGCATCATGAACATCTTGGATGCATATTTCTAGACGATTGCTTTGCTTTTTATCTTTATCAATTTCTTCGTACGTATGCTTCTCTTCACTTGAGTTATATTGACAAATTGTCAATCCAGTGTCATTTAAAATCATATTATGCAAAGTAATACAAGGATACATTAGGCTCCTCTTCATTCGGGTTATATTGACGATTGAGCTTCTTCTCACCACTGAACCGCCACCGTTGAGAAAGCACGGAACATCATGGTCCGGGCTTCGTCGCTTGAAGATGAAGATGACATTTTAAAATAAAATATAAGAGTTGTGTAATTGGGTGTTTTATTGTAAAGAGTTGTGAGATTTATTTGTGGTTAAATGAATATATATATATATATATATATATATATAGATAAATAAATAATTTTGTTTATTTCAGACAATAATTAAAAAAAAGGCTAGTTTTTCTTCCTCTGACGACTAGACTTTCTTCCTTTCCACGTGAAGTGTCTCACGCACAAGACTCACGCCCCCCTCACGCAAACGAGGGAGCGGTGTGCTATGTTGATTCACGTCGTGAAGACCTTCACGCCACCACCGACGTGAGGGTATACCGCTTGCTTTAAGAGAGAGTGTTATGGATGGGAGGGATGGGAAAAACTCACTCACCCTTTTACAAGCTAACAAAATCTAAGATTTTTGATATACGTTACGTTGGTTTTGAACCTGGTTGGACATATTCCACAAATGGGGATATGTTTTCGAAACGTTAAAACATACCCTCATAGAACTGCATGGGCGATGTGTGGTGGACCTATAACTTTTTTGTACCAGTGTCACTTTTAGAAAATGTTCGATGTCGCTACTCACTAGACTGTTGGATATATAAATAATACATAGCAAATGAGTATGACATACTATATAAAACATAAAACTTCTTTTATACGACTATGTCGGTCTGCTCCTGATAGTACCGATCTTGGCCTGACCGCAATTACAACCACCATGATTAATCATCTAGTTACAAATAAGCACTTTGTGGTTGTAATGGTTGGTGACCTATGTTTTTTATACCATGAGAGCGACCTATGTTTTTTATACCATGAGAACTGTTATCGAAAAATTCACGGGACCTTATCAATACTAGGGATGTAAACGAGCCGAGTCGAGTCGAACCTCAACTAAGCTTGAGCTCGGCTCATTTAACTTACAGAGAGCTCGAGCTTGAGCTTGGCACGTGAGTAGTTTTTAAGCTCAAGCTCAGTTTGTTTATTATTAGTTAATTATTTTGTATATTTGTAGACAACTATGGATTAACACTTGTTAAAACTTAAATAATTTAAACAAACAATAATGTAAAGAGTTTAATGGTTTGAAAGACAAAACCGAATTTATACATGTTTAAATGGATGTTAACTAATCCACCCTATGTTCTCTCCCCGATTATCCAATCGATAGTTGCACCGCTAAACGTTTATCTTAAACGGAAGAGATCACCAGTACACCAAGCGTTTCACTAATTAAAGGTAGTGATCATCTTGTACAACGTCTCACTAAACAAAGGTAGTGATCACCTTCTTCGACTCACTATGTCAAAATGGTGGTCTTTACAACTTTACACCATGTCAAGATAATGTAATACCTCACAACTCGACACTATATCAAGATAGTGTTACCCAATCCAATCATACACTATATCAAGACAGTGATAACAACTAACTCACATACACAATATAAGATTCTAAATAACTCCACTATGTTATAATAGTAGGCATTCTTTTATGACAAGGTATGTGAATCAACTCGAACCACTTATTAATCACCCAAAAATGGATTTATATCAACCCGAAAATAATGTCCGAATTCCCCGAATTCAAGTTCGTAACACCCGAAAATAATTTCGAATTGACCCAAATCACTTTATTTAACAACCGTCTAAGAAGCCCAAACAGTACACTCAGCCCTAGCACTAGCCTCGGCCTAAATCTGAAGTCCAAATCTAACTATCCGGGCCACACTAGATTATTAGTTTTTATTTAAACTTGCGGCCCAAATTCTTTACTTGTTCAATAAATTGGCCCAAACAATATTGCTTGTTCAAGAAATTTGAAACCCAATTCGATTCCTTTATTGCAGATCTCGTAACCAGTGGTGGACACAGAAATTTTTTTCATAGGGGTCGGAAATTTTTGGTGTCGGTTGAGTAGCGATATATAACGCGTATATAACACTAAAAAATTTCATGGGGGTGATCCAGGGGCTATTACAAAATTTTATGAGGGACGATCGAGATTTTAATACGTATATAACACTAAAAATATTTTTTTCATGGACGGCGGCTGCCCCCCATTACTAAAGAGTAGGTACGCCTATGCTCGTAACCCTAACTTTATTTATTTATTTATTTATTTGATTTAAAAATAGCATTAGAATTACTGTAGGATTAGAAAACTTGTTAGTCAAGGTTTGTTGGGTCTTTAAAGTTTAAATAGTTTACGTACTGCGTTTACTTTCCTTTAATCTTCTATACCCTAATTTCATCTCCAAGGAACGTAAGAACAGTTTGTGTGTGTACAAGGCTGTTCATCAAAGATCACAGATCAAGACGTTCAAGATCCAGAACTGGGGTTGTGTTTCACTCGTGCAAACTGAAAGTTCTAATCCTAATTCAGTTGTGAAGCTTGAAGATGAGGATAGAAGTTTCCGATTAGTTTGGAGTCTTTATTTTCTAAATTATAGGTATTTGAATTAGAGTCAAAAGTTTGTTAGCTAGCTTATTTTTCAAGTAATGTTTAGTATAAATATTGGTAAGGTTTATTGTATTTTCATTCAAGTTATAAATAAGAAAAGAGTTGTGGAGTTCCCATAACCTCAATTGTGTTCTAGTCGTTTATACCGATTGTTCCTAACAATCGGTATCAGAGCGTAGGTATACATTCTTGGATATTAAACAACGATTGGGGCGTACAACCAACCAAACTAGAGCCGACGAGCTTATCAGAAAGGAATAAGCTCAACTTCTGGGTTGTTTAAACTGAAGAATGGCAAAAGACGGTGATGTAAATCATGCCGTGATCCTACTGCCGAGAGAACCAAGTGCAACATCTTTGCACTGCCCCAAACTCACCAAATCTAACTATAACACCTGGACCACCATTATAAGGCATGTGGGAACTGTAGATCCGGTGGTCGGAGAGGCTGCAAACGAAAGGAAGAACAAGATGGCAAAGGACATCTTGTACCAGGCATTACCAGAAAATGTACTTCTCTAAGTCGCTAGAGCAAGAAGTGCTCGAGAAATCTGGGAATCCTTACAGGTGAGATTTATGGGTGCGGACCGAGTTCAACAAGCAAGGCTGCAAACCTTGTGGCATGAACTCGACCAGTTGAAGATGAACAAAGATGACTCAGTTGTAGACTTTGCTGGCAAGATTTCTGAGTTTGTTACAAAGTTTAACAGCCTTTGATGGCAAGATTTCTAAAGATGAAGAAATTGTAAGAAAACTGTTGGATAGTATGCTCGATAGATTTCTTGCTATCGTGGCTCCCATCGAGCAATTCATAGACTTAGACACCATGACCTTTGAAGATTGTATTGGGAGATTAAAGGTATATGAGGAACGAATTAAAGGTCAGGAAACCTTCGTAGAAAAAGGAGGAAAGTTGTTGTACACAAGATCAGATTCACAAGTGAAAAGAAATATTGATCAAGATAGAAGGAAACAAGGTCGCGGTCGCGGGTCCTCAAACCAAGAAAACTAAGGACGAGGCAGGGGACGTGGACGTAGCTATAGTAGAGGTCGTGGTCAAAATAATTATCAAAACGATAATCGAAGGGAAGCCAACCAGAATTGTGGTAAGAGTAAGGTACGTTGTTATAACTGCAATACTTTGGGGCATTTTGCATGGGAATGCATCAAAGAAGCAACACGAGAGGCACACTTAAACCAAACAGAAGGAGTAAACCAACCGGTAGGAGCTGGTCCAACTCTGATGATGGCCTTGGTAGAGATAACTCATGAGAGGATTCTCTTGTTCGAAGAAAAGGTGCTCCCAGTATGCTAGTGATTCAAACAACGATTCATTATGGTACCTTGATAATGGGGGCATCGAATCATATGTCGGGACAAGAATCACACTTTACAGACATGGACTGCAACATAACAGGGTTAGTAAAGTTTGGATATGGGTCCGAAGTAAAGATAAAAGAAAGAGGTCCGATCATATTTTACTGCAAGAACGGTGAACAAAGGATAGTGGCCAACGTGTACTACATACCGGATTTGTGTAGCATATACTAAGTCTCGACCAGTTAACATAGAATGGCTGCAAGGTATGGATGGAAAATGAACACCTATGGTTATATGAAGGAGGCCAATTGCTAATGAAGGTACCAAGAACCATGAACAGGCTCTACAAGGTTCCTTTAAAAATAGGAACGCTGGTATATCTTCTAAGCTCCATAAGTGATCAAGCATGGCTTTGGCACACTAGACTTAGACACTTGAACTATAAGTCCATAAGCCAAATGAAAAGCATGAATATGGTTAGTGGTACCCCTCATGTACCACATGGTATAAAAATATGTGATGCATGCCTAGTCGGTAAACAAAGTCGGCTACCCTTTCCTAAACAAACCGAGTATCGAGCAAGCAAACCAGTCGAGTTGGTTCATACTGACTTATGTGGACCTATCTCTCCTCCAACACTTGGAGGAAACCGATACTTCATCTTTTTCGTCAACGACTATTCGAGGTACATGTGGGCTTATACAATTAATGTTGGAAATTTAGGAAATATACAAGTTGGTATGTTTCCTATCCCACATAGGAGGGGGGAAGAAACCCAAATGGGTTTATAAGACTTTTTCCCTTATTGGTCTCCAAAGAGTTGTTTAGGCCAAGTGAAGGGATGTGGGGTAAGCCCACACGCGAGCCGGGCCGGAGACGCGGGGTCCGCGTTTGAGGCGCACGACCGCATCGTCGCTAAGAGCTTTCATTTTTAGCTGCGAACGGGTCAGTATCTAACTGTGAGATAATTCGGGATTGGATGACTACTAGGAGTCCAATTCAGCTACGAATTGGTGGGGGTTATCAATTCCCCGAATTTCTCATGGATGGTTACGAATTCGCAACTATAAATACAGGGTCCTGCAGCCTCATAAATCATCCCCGAAATCCAGAGCCTTTCTGCGAATTCATTCCTTCTGCTACCTTTGCGGTTTTTTCTGGTTTTCCAAAGCTGTTGGCACACCAGATCGTTCTGCCTTAAATCCTGGGAGTTTACGTTGTTGCTTACAGCCGATAGAGCGCGTAAAATCCTTTAAGGACAGGAATCTTCATTCCGTGCAGCCTGCTACAAGAGGAACTACAATCAAACAGGTTGGTTTTACATTTATTTGTTGTTTCAATTCGTCCGATAACGGGACAGTCTCCTTCTACCTTTCTTATAATCAGTTTTGGTCAAGTTGGATCATAACTGATTCGACCTGTGACTTGAATCTAATATTTGTCTGTTTTGTTTGAAGTATTTTTTCAACAATTAAAAATAAAAATGATGCTTTGAACGTCTTTATTAAGTTTAAACAGGAGGTGGAACTCAAAAATAGTTTGAAGATCAAGACCCTAAGGAGTGATAGGGGTGGCGAGTTCATAAACCAAGCATTCACTAACATATGTGATAAAACAGGAATTAAAAGAATGTTTTTAGCACCATACACTCCGCAGCAAAATGGGGTGGTAGAGAGACGAAGCAGATCCATATTATACACTACAAGAAGTATGCTAAAGGCTATGCAAATTGCACAAAGTTTATGGGGGTGAAGGGATTAGGCATGATATGTATGTTCTAAACAGAACACCTACTAAAGCCCTGAAGAAAGTAACATCGTATGTGGCCCTAAGAGGGTACAAGCCTAACATAGCACACCTTCGAGTATTTGGATGTCGAGCACACATGAAACTGCCTCCTGTTAACATAAAGAAACCGGATGATCGAAGCAAACTAGTGGTCTATCTCGGCACCGAGCCTGGAACTAAGGCTTACAGAAAATATGATCCGGCTCGAAATCAAATTTGTGTGAGCCGAGATGTTGTATTTGAAGAAAGTAGTAGGTTTGATTGGGTCAATTCAATATCGGGTCTGGGCCAGAGTGTTTTGAATCATGGTGGAGGTCTTATTGTGACAAGTAACATGGGCCCACCAACTCAAAACTTGGATCAAAATGATCAACAACAGAGAGAGACATCTCTAGGCCCATCAAACCAAAACCACAATGAGGATGACTCAGTCGTCCATCCCAGTCAGCGAGAGAGACCAGTTGAAAGTACAAGTGAAAACAACATACGGAGATCAACCAGAAACTCGTCAATGCCAAAAAGGTACGATGATTTTTTAATGTTACAGGAACATGAAGACCTACAAACAGAAGGTGAACCATTCACTTATAATGAAGCCAAAGGAGATGTGAACTAGGAAAGTGCCATGCAAACCGAGTTAGAGTCTATCGAACAAAACAAAACTTCAAAAGGTCATAAAGCAATAGGACTCAAATGGGTCTTCAAGATAAAGAGAGATGCAAAAGGAAATGTGACAAAACACAAGGCAAGGTTAGTCGCTAAGGGATATGTGCAACAACATGGAGTAGTTTTTGACGAAGTTTTTGGCACCCGTAGCGAGGCTCGAAACCATCCGGTTGCTGTTAGCCTTAGCAGCAAAAGGAGGTTGGGGTGAGCACCATTTGGACGTAAAAACAACTTTTCTAAATGGTGAATTGAAAGAGGAGGTGTATGTACAACAACCAGAGGGTTTTACCATTAAAGGAAGGGAAGAAATTGTACATCGCATGCATAAAGCATTGTATGGGATTTGTCAAGCCCCTCGAGCATGGAATAAATGACTCAATAGAACATTAAAAGGCCTTGATTTTGTATGATGCCAAAGGGAATAAGCAGTGTACAAAAGAAGCTCTAAAGCGTCCGAATTCATCGTTGGAGTTTGCGCTGATGATCTTATTGTCATAGGAATAGGTTTGTTTAAAATTGACAAGTTCAAGGCTTAAATGAAAGCTGAGTTTAGCATGAGTGATCATGGACCCATTCCTTACTACTTGGGTATTGAGGTTTCACAACAGAAGGACGGGATTGAGCTGAAACAAAGCAACCATGCCAAGAAAATAGAATTTTTTTTTTCTGAAATGGTGTTATTTCAGATTTTATTTTCACAAGCGGTGTTAAAAAAATTTTGGTATCACAAATGGTGTTTTCCCATTTCCTAACCACGGATTGTTGTGTTACCCGTATTCCTAACCACAGATTGTTTATTTTGGGGTGTGTTCGTGGTTCCCAACCACGAAGTGTAGTTCCCAACCACGAAATCTTACAAGTTTAAGTTCCCAACCATGAATTGGGTTCAAAACCATCTTCCCAACCACAAAATCTTACAAGTTTAAGTTCTCAACCACGAAGTGATGTTCCTAACCACGAATTGGGTTCAAAACCATCTTCCCAACCACGAATTGTGGTTGTCAACCACGAATTGTGGTTGTCAACCACGAATTGGGGTTCAAAAGCAGCATCCCAACCACGAATTGTTTATTTCAACCTTCCTTTTATTATAGGGTTTTATTTTTTTCATTTTCTTGTATACATTCATTTTGCATGTTAATATGGTTAAGGTTTTATTTGTAAAGATGCTTTAGACAATTATAATGTTACTTTGAAATTACAACAATTTTGGAAATGGTTTAGACAATTATGTTAAAAAAAATTATGTCATGTTTTAGTCCATACACATTATGACATCTTTGAATCATATATATTATGACATCTTTGAATCATATATCTCGAATCAGAATCATATTCACATATATATTATGACAGGTTTTTCTGAGACAGCTCTGTGAAAATTGTGATAAGTTAAGACATCTTAGTGAGAAACTCATTGAGAATCTCTCTGTGACATTTGAAAAATGTGATAAGATTAGTCATATCTATGAGAATCTCTGTTAGATGTTGGTAAATGTGATATAGAAGATGTCTTCAACAAAGCATATATTAGACTTCAACGAAACAAATTTAAATCTTATCCCACAAAAACTATCTCAAACTCTTTCAACTATTTTCTTCTGTATCTCTCATAATGTCCTTAACTCGTCCGTTTCTTGTTAGATTTTTCTATGGTGGTAATTTTTCCTACAAAAACGGAGTTGTTTTCTTGGATGAACCTACTCGAACTACTTCCTTTATTATTCACCACAGAATGCGATATGAAGAATTACTTCATATGGTTTATGATCATCTTGGTGTTTAAAAAGAATATTTTAGCTAAGAGTTATTATTATATTATCAGTTTTAAGGGATATCTGAAGCATCATATATTTCTAGTGATCGAAGTTTAGATATTTTGTATTATTTAGCAAAAGCAGAAGCAAACTTCATGGCTAACATATACGTTAATTGTCATCCAATAATGTCAGTCCAACAAAACATATGTATGGATCTCCTTCGTAGTGTTTATGTTTCAATGGCACCCTAACCAACACCAACACCCCCTTGTTATCAATACAATGATACAATACAATCTCCATCAACGTTTGAAGCCTGCCCGTCAAGCCAACATACCATACTAGAAGATATTTCACATGAACAAGTTGATGACGCTATTCATGGTGATAATGAAGAAGTCTTCGATAACACTATTGAAGACTTAAGGTCAGAAGATTCTGAAGATGTAAGAGAGGATTTAAACGTGTCCACTGATGAAACTGATGATGACGGCTACGGTGAAACTCCAGCAGAATATAATCTCGGAATTATCCATGTGTGAAATTGAATGGTTAGAAAGATACACTAGTGATTTCTTTAGAATGAGAAAATGAATAAAGAAACACTTGTGATTTCTTATGAATCAATATTGGTATTTATAATGGTGACATATAGGGCCATGTGGTATTTGTAATGGTGACATACACTAGAAGACTAAAAACATGTGACTACAATAGCAAAGACCTACACATAAACAAATACATGTGATTATAAAAGCCTGTGACTACCATACAAATAAGTACCATACGAACATGTGACCACATATATCTTCGTAGTTTTGTAGTGACTATACGAGTGATTTGAATACTACATACAAACATATCTTTGTAGTTTTGTAGTGAGTGATTGGGAGCATGTGACTACCATACAAATAACACATATATTTTTATTATACTATATGTATATTACAACAAAGAAATCTTGGAAGAGGTTGAAATAAACAATTCGTGGTTAGGATGCTGCTTTTGAACCCCAATTCGTGGTTGACAACCACAATTCGTGGTTGGGAAGATGGTTTTGAACCTAATTCGTGGTTGGGAACATCACTTCGTGGTTGAGAACTTAAACTTGTAATATTTCGTGGTTGGAAAGATGGTTTTGAACCCAATTCATGGTTGGGAACTTAAACTTGTAAGATTTCGTGGTTGGGAACCATGAACACACCCCAAAATAAACAATATGTGGTTAGGAATACGTGTAACACAATAATCCATGGTTAGGAAATGGGGAAACACCATTTGTGATAACAAAATTTTTTTAACACCGCTTGTGAAAATAAAACCTGAAATAACACCATTTCAGAAAAAAAATTCCAAGAAAATACTGCTAAGTGCAGGAATTATTGAATGTAATCCCACACAGTTCATATGGAACCAAGAATACATGTTAGCAAACAACAAGAAGGTAAGCCGGTTGATGCAACCGAGTATCCACGACTGATTGGTAGCCTAAGATATTTAGTCCACACTCGACCGGATTTAGGCTACTCTGTTGGAGTTGCTAGTCAATTCATGCATGAGCCAAAGCAAAGTCATATACAGATTATCAAACATATTCTACGTTATATACTAGGAATTGGATTATGACTTAAGGTATACACGAGAAGGTGATGAAAGTCTAATTGGGTTTAGTGATAGTAGCCATGCGACCGACCAAAGTGATGGAAAGAGCACGACATGAATGGTATTCTACTTTGGAAACGCTCCTGTCGCATGGGTATCACAAAAATAAAAGACGGTGGCGATCCCGTCATGCGAATCAGAGTTCATGGTAGCTGCAGCAACGACCTGTTAAGCGTTATGGTTAAAGGGATTACTAGGCGAGTTGACGGGCCATGAAGAAAAGAAAGTAACTCTTCGAGTTGATAACAAGTCAGCCATCGCGCTAATGAAAAACCCAGTTTTCCATGGAAGAAGCAAACACGTGAATACAAAATTTTATTTTATTCGAGAATGTATTGAACGAGAAGAAGTTCAAGTTGAACACGTGAGTGGGGAGAAGCAAAGAGCGGATATTTTAACTAAGGCGTTACCTAGATTGAAGTTTAAGGAGATGAGAGAACTACTTGGAATGATCAATCTTGGAACTTGGAAGTAAGAATCAAGGATTAGAGGGGTGAATGAAAGTTCTAATCCTAATTTAGTTGTGAAGCTTGAAGATGAGGATAGAAGTTGCCTATTAGTTCTTTATTTAGAGTCTTTATTTTCTAAATGTATATCCCCCTATAAATATTATAAATTAAACATATACGTAACCCAAAATATAAATTACATATATCCCCTTTCTTAAAGCTAAAATTATCAAATATAACCATTTTGATTTATTTTATTAAAAAATTATCATAAAATGATTATTTTACCCTTTTATTATTATTAAAACTTAAAATTTTCAAAATTACCCTTTTAACTAGTTTTTTTTTATTTTTTTTTTCGGTTTTTACTTATTTTTTCAGTTTCCTTTTTTTTCGTTTTTACTTCTTTAATTTTTTTTTTTGCCATTTTCATTCGGTTTTTACTTTTTTTTCGACAATCACCGAAATATAGACAAAATAAGTGTCAAAGTTTTGATGTTGGATGTTGGAACGCAAAACATTTGAAACAATATAAACTCGATAACCTAAATCAGCCGACTTGTTTAGATGTTGGAATCGTAAAATAAAACGCACCTGCTGGAATCAGCTGACTTGGACCAGAAGGTCATTTCGCTAGAATCAGCCGTTGTACTGGGATCGATGGAACCGAAATCGCCGGTTAGGAAACAACAGCTAGTTGACACTACTACAAAAACAGGCATTTGCTACGGCCAAATCCGTAGCAAATCCGTAGCAAACACCCATTTTGCTACGGATATGGTTTGTAGCTACAAGTATCGTCGCTAATTTTGTTTGCTATGGATTTTGCTACGGAACATATTTTTGCAACGGTTTTAGCTACAAAATGAGACAGCTATTTTAGCTACAGATTTTGTCACGAAAATGTTCGCTACGGATTTTGCTATTGATTTTTAGCTACGAAATTTCTTTGCTACGGAATTTTGCTACGAATTTTTAGCTACGGAGTTTGCTGCGAATTTTTAGCTACAGAGTTTGCTACGTTTTTGCTACCAATTTTACTGCGAAATTTTTTTTTTGCTATTAGTGTAGCTACAGATTTGAAAGGATTTTGCTACAGATTTTGCAAGGTCTTTGTTACACATTTGGCTACGAAATTTGTTAGGAATGTTTCAAAATATTTTGTTTTTTAAATTATTTTCCTATTTTTTATTTGTAAACATTATATTCAAATCTCAATAAATATAAAAAAAAACATACCAAAGTTAAATATTCAAACCGAACAAAATAAAATATCAACTTCCAAACAATATAAATCCAAACTATCCAAAAGTATTAAGATAATATTCGAACTATAATGTTTACCAACATAAACCGTATCTTAACTTAGTGGAAAGTTTTGTGACAACGATTGTAGCCTCTAATTCATTTAAGTATATAACCTCGCATTTTCTTCAATTTTCCCCATCATGGCGTGCTTCTCTACTTTATCTCTTTCCAACTCCACTATTTGTTCATTCAACCGTTGCACCTATAAGTAATAGATTAGCACAATACCCTTAACAACACATTAGTACCAAATATATTACCAATTTTAACAAATTACAAGCAAATATAACTCACTATAAGTTATTACATCAAAATATAAACCATTTATACCCGTATGATACATTCCAAGTAATATATATAACCCATTAATACTCTGTATCACATAAAACTATATACTATAAATGTTTTTTTTTAACTAAAAGAGAATACAAACCTCTTCACTTCTCCTCGGTGGATACGGACTACCGATACTCAGTATTGATGGTGCACCCGTCATCAGGATATACAGGTCAACGATGTTGCTAGTCCCATATAATCTACCTTTCTTTTCGCCTCATGTAGTTTGCTTCGAAAAGTCCAAATCAAATTTTGGGTCTGAGTTATCATCCTCTCCATACTTCTAAATAGCATGTTCCTTGTATGTTTTGTGATGGGAACAAAAGAATATTAGTACTTTAACATTATATTATTAAGTAGAAAAAAATACATTTACAACGTAATATAACTTACATAAGCTTCACCTGCCCTTGTGTAAACCTAAGTCACATCATGCTAATGAATGGTATCTTCCACATCATTTTCTTATCATGAACTGTCCCCTGCCAACCCGCTACATCCTACCAATCTATCTAGGGGTCTCGACCCTTTCTTCGCATGTGTTTGTAACCAAAACTCATCAAAATTAGCACGCCGCTTCAATGCCTTATCCTACAAAGTTTGTATTTATAAGTTAACAATGTATCATTGAATAGAAGAGATAAAAGACAAAGATATGATTATGACAGAAAATGGTGTTATGGCTGCAAAAGATGCTCTATGAAGCTGCTGAAGATTAAAGTAAACAATAGTCAAAGGCATTTAGATGATAATATTGAATGTATAATGTATGCCCAATTGTATTAGTGATTTAAAGAATAAAAAATTCAGAAAAACATAAAAGGCTCATATTTGACAGCAAATTTAAGTGAAAGACATTGAAAAATGAGTATGTTAAATAAGTAGTTACCAGATGTTAAGACAAAATCTTCAGTTCCATTATGCAAATACCTCACAGCCTCAACAACATTCAGTTTGTTTACTCAACAAATTTCAAACACCTGAAAACAGTTCATTAACTTAAATAACCCAATACAAAGAAAACTTCAAACACCCTCAAAACAAATCTTTGATCTATTAGAACTAGTAAGGCAAATAGTAAGTAATAAGCAATCACAGACACCTTTTATTCATGACATATATGTAATTACTAATTAAGCACATATTAAACTCCAAGCCCGTCTAAATACTAAAATTCTAAACTCGTAAGTGACCAAAGGCAAAGACTAGAAAGACAGAGTAAGTCGAAGTGTAAATCCGAAGTCGCCTTGAGGCTGCTCGCCTAACCAAATTGGCACTTCTGTTCCATACGCACTAAAAGGAAAAAAAGTAGGAATTAAATCAAACAAAAATAGAACCAACCCACTACCTTTGGGTTAAATTACTTTCTACCTGTACAGATTTGATGGCCAATTCAGAAAAATAAATCCTCCTGAGCCTGACATCCGTAAAGGTTGTTGAACTAGACCGAAGGGTCTGCTGAACGAGGATGAACCGGCTGCAGAACGAAGATGAAGGGGCTGCTCCATTGCGGCGATTGTGCTCAGCCATTCACGGGAATCGATCGATCTAGAGAGAGCACCGATTGGATTTGGGGGTGGGGACGGGGGAGATATCAATTGTGTTTGGAGGGAAACGAAAAATTTTGGATTTTTGGGGGATTTGTTTCTGATTCAGGGCGGAAATTGGTTTTGAAGAGGGAAACTAAAAAAAACAGTTAACTAAATTAATTAAAAACATATATAAAAAAGTATTCTTAATAAAAATTACAAAACTGAAATTAACAATTGAATGTATGAAAGATTGTATCTTTCTCATTGAAAACATAGGTTTATATATACATGATAATTCTATCAATAAGAAACAAACTTTAAATAAAATAGGAAAGAATATTAGAGATATATCTGAATTTACAACAAAAACGTAATTTTAAAGTTATAATTTATATATTATAGTTAAAAATATAAAAAGTTTTAATAAATAATTTTCATTTAGTTATAATAAAAAATAAATAGTTTTTATTTACCGCTAACATAGATATTCCCAAGGAAGAACGACGGGTCTATGAGAGATTTATACACCACTATTTCCATAGACAGAACATTTCGTTTGCCATATAACTACATACCGGTCCGAAGGTCGTCTTCTAGTTACTATGCCGTTGATATCAAAAACTCACAGTGGAAACTAAAGTCATCAACCATTATTATTTACATCATGTCATAAAGGTTACATCATTTCATCATCTGTTTCCAACAAGGAACAAGTTATTCGGGACTTATAGTTCCAGGCATGCCCATCATCTGGATCGTTCATCATTTCATTCTAGTCTTGGAAATGTCTTATCTAATGACTACATGTGATGCGTTTAAAAATATTTGAGAAAATATGGGTGAGCACAAAAGCTGGTGAATTCATAAACTAATATAGTTTATTTAAAATAACCCGTCAAAGTATCTTGAACACATTCATGGGGTTCCACCCCCAAAATCATAGACAACTATGGATAATCATCGATATATATACAACCAAAGACCGTTCCACGGGGTCCTGTCCATCATTCCTTTCCACTAGTCAAGTGAAACACAATAAGCGCTTAGAATGCGTTATATATATATATATATATATATATATATATATATATATATATATATATATATATATATATATATACAATCGGTGCAATCGTTTCAAGATACTCAATATGTTTTTTCATAAAATCAACCATAACATAGTCATGGCTAGTTTAGTTGCATCACAGTTTAAGAACTCACCTTAGCAGTATCTCTGCTTATCAAATATGTGATATCGCAAATACCTCGGACAAAGCTCCTAGATAATAATAACATTACTTAATTACATAATTCTAGCTTAATGTTGTATAACTAAAGCTCCACTAGTAGGTCAGAACCTTACCTAAACACTATCTACGGCAATTTGGAGTCGAAACGCTAGAAACCGGGCTCTCGCAATAAGAGAATCAAAGTGTTTGTATGTGTTTTAGAGTGTGCGAAGTGTGAGAATTGGACTGAAGTCGATAATTTGTTTATAGGGAAAAATCCGTACCCGTTGCGGACCGCTACGCTAGGTGGTGGCAGTCCGTCACCGCCTCCAACCGCATTTTCAGCTTAGGGGCCACATAACGGACCGTTACTGGTCCCTTAGCGGACCGTTAAGGCCACATGTCCCGTAGCGGACCGTTGTGGCATGGGTGACGGTTCGCCATAGGGTTGGTTACACATGTCATTTCTCACCCGCTAGTCAGCTGACACGTGGCGTGTCATCATTACATTCTTGCTCAACACGTAGCGGTCCGCTATCCCTTAAAGTTTCATAATTTTCACTTTAAGTCCTTGTACTTTATTTACTTACATATTAACCCTTTAACTTTGAAACTTGACACGTTTAATACTTTATTTTCTAGGGAATTTTTGAGGTGTTATAGATTTGCTACGGGTTTTGCTACCGATATTACTAAAATATTTTTTTAGTATTTGTTTTCTCAAATTTGCTATGAATTTGGCTACGTCTTTTCCTAAATAACTTACTTATTATTTTTTAATATTTATTTGCTACGGATTTTGCTACCGAATTTATTAACATATATTATAATATTTATTTTCTTGATTTTGCGATGGATTTTTCTATGGATTTTGCTATGGATTTCGATTGCGACGGAATACCATAGCTAAATGGTAGCAAATTGTATTCGTAGCTAATCCGTAGCTAATTCGTAGCAAAATTTGCGACCGATTATGTCCGTAGCAAAAATCCATAGCAAATGCCTGTTTTTGTAGTAGTGTGAATTGCCAATTAGGTTTGAATCAGAATGTTGGATCGCTGGTTCGAGAATCAGAAAATTCGTGTTTTTCTTGTAAGCTTAAATGTTATTTTTTTCATAATGTATTATTTTATAAAATAAGGGGATATATGTAGTTTAAGTTTTGAGTTGGGTATATAATGTAATTAAGTTTTAAAATAAGAGGATATATATAATTTAATTATTGGGTTGGATATATATATAATTAAGTTTTAAAATAAAATGATATATGTAATTCCACCTTGAATTAGAGTCAAAAGTTTGTTAGCTAAACTTATTTTCCAAGTAATATTTAGTATAAATATGGGTAGAGGTTTATCGTATTTTTCATTCAAATTTATAAATAAGAAAATAGTCGTTGAGTTCCCATAACATCAATTGCATTCGTGTCATTTATACCGATTTTTCCCAACACAAACGCTCCAAAAAGAAGTCGCTATGCGTCGCCAGGATGCCGCATCAGGCATCTCCGGTGTTCCCAGTCCGGACCCTCTTGCCGCTAACTATGGCGACGCTCACTTGGAAGATCTTCTGGAAAGGGTTGAGTCCGGTCGTGTATGGACTACAGTAGCGGATGAACTTAAGGATCATATACTGTTAATCCGAGGGCGGGCTCAAGTGATTCGTGGTGTAGGGAAGAAAATGGAGTTTGTTATAGTGAGAGAGGATGGCCATACTGTTCAGTGTGTGTTGACGGTGGCTCCTAATCTTGTTAGTTCTGGAATGGTTAAGTATGCTACCACTATTACCAAAGAATCCTTTGTTGATATTGAAGGAATCATAACGGTTCCCCCTCGGGCCCGCATCTCAGCAGGTGAATTAGCCATCAGTGTGCTAGTTTTGGTGATTTATAGATTCTTAGAATGATAATTGAATCAAATATTTGCAGGTTGAGGTGCAAGTGAGGAAGATTCATTGTGTAGAGAGGGCTGCGTATGTACTCATAATAGACATTGGACCTTTTTTGCATGACTGGTAGAGTCAACTATGAATTCCCAACTTATTGCATTTAGGCTGTTTTGTTGGCCGTAGTTGTGTGATACAAGTTTGGATAAAGTTAACGGGTCAGATCTGTAATTACTATAATGTTAAGTTTGAGTCAGTTTATGTATTTATTAGAAGTGAGGGGTCTAATATGTATTTGTTAAAACATAGAAACTGTATTTGGTCTAGGGTTGCAACGTTTCAAGATGAATACGTCGTTTCCTTTATGTCTATATATATGAATCGGCAGTTTGTAAACATTGGGTCGATGAACCCTAATGTTTCGACGTGAAGTTTTTCAAAACGAGTTGTGAATAGTAATGTACATATCATCGAAAAACAAACGTATACTTTTTCGACATAAATTTTATTCAAGACAAAGTCGGATCAAACATGATATATTTTTACTTATTTTTATTAAATCCGATTTCGTGTTTCTTAACGCTCATTTCTACAACGACGTACGAATATACCGTTGTGACGTGCTTTTTTTTAATCTATGTTTCGATATTAAAAAACAAGCCGCCGCAACTTCATATGCTTCTCTTTATTCTTCAACTTAAAATTATTGTTTACGTTATAATTTTTATTTATTTAAAAGTAATATTATATATCTTAGTAAAAAGCGTTACTAAGAATAGTGTACGTGTCACTATTCATATTGGTTTTTTTTCACAATTTTATTTGTGTATATTAACATATGGATCCAAACCTTATACAAAGGCCACTTGCTCGTGGTCTCGCCCTCACCCTTCTCCCGCGCCACACGGGTTTTAACTTTTAACCCCATCCTCCCTCCCTGGTTCGATGCTCTTCCACTTTTGCTGTCACTTTGTTTTTTTTATTATTTTAATCTTTATAATTATTTTTAACATATTTTGTTTTTCGTTTATAACTTTTAAAATATGATATTTTATAAAATTTCGAATAAACTGTTTCTTCATGCTTATCTTTTATACGTTTCGGTAAAAATTTTAGTCAAAACCGAGTTTTCGTGATAATGTACAAGTAACGTACAAGCCATCGAAGCTGTTTCATAGTTTCATTTTTTTTAGTTTTTTTTTTCTTTTATAACCTTTAAAACATGATCTTTTATAAAATCCGAGATTTGTCGCTTCATTGTGCTCATTCTTATCAGCGTTTCAACGTGAATTTTTCGCGTGTGGTGAATACCAATGTACAAGTCATCAAAACCAAGTGTTACAAATTTTTAACACCCTGCCCCAACATGTATGTTTGTACCCACTCGTTTGTTTTAAAACTGAGTAGTCAAATTTTATAGTTTTTCCTAGTTTACCTTTAACACGCTTATAACTAAAATCTTTTAATATAAAATCAATTTATGAATAAAAATTAACTTTTTTTTAACTATAAACACCGTATACTTGTTTTTCTTAATCATATAACAGAATAACCTACCTTTTTTCTCTTTATAATATCTAGATGTATTATTCAAAGCTCTTTGCTCTTTGCTCTTTGTGGGTGAAGTCCATGATGAAGATGAAAGCTTCAGCTTGGTTTTTGTGGTGTCCGTTTGATGCCAGTTAGAATGTTGGTTCTTTGGTGGATGGACGGGTTTTAATATGGTGTTTTTAATCTTTTTCCGTATTGCATGCATCGGGGTTTTAGTATCATGCTAGCCTCTTTTTAAAAAAAAATCTTTGTCATTAAAAAAAGCAAATTGGTTTTTAATAATCTAAACTATAATTTATTGGCTGATAATAATACAAACTAACAGTTTAGCTGGTAATAATCTCAGTTTTCACTTTTGTTGTCAATGCAGTCACAGTAGCATTATTATAATAGATTTACACCCGATTTACACTTATTTTTGCTCAAAATGACGATTTTAAATAAAACGGAGAAACGTACAAGCAAAATCGAGTGTAAATATATGATGATTATGCTACTAAGACTGTTATTGATAACAAAAATAAAATTAAGATTATCACTTGGCAAACAATTAGTTTGATTATTATCAGCCAATTAATTATAGTTTAAATTATTAAAAAACAAAAATATTATCCCCTTTAACAAATTTACTGGTTAAAATTATTATCTATACTATATATGATGCATTTGAGGAGGACAATTTAGTAATTTTACTATTTTTAAGATACACCTTTTGCAACATAAAGTAGGACACTTTAAAGCTAAATTTATGAAATAGCAGTTAATAAACCGTCCCCACGAACTTACACGTATATTTGCTTTCGATCCATTACGATCAAAATCCTCCTACAACCATGGCCGGAAAAAACCCAAATCAATCACCAAAAATCCACCTGTCCACCGCTCACCTCCACCGCCGACAACCTTCGCTTCCTCTCTTAATCAAATCTTCAGAGAACATCAAAATTACGATTTCAGATCTTCGTCTCCGCCTTCTCCGTTGATCTCGGTGCCATTCAAGAATAGCAACAACAGCGGTTGAGAGGGTAGGGTTTGGGAGCTGTTGGTGGCGGTGGGTGCGATGATGTTAATGGAGGTGGGCAGTGGTGATAGCAGAAGGTGTAATGGTAGGGTTGGGATGGAAATTATCCCTTCGATTTTGATTTAAATGGTATTCAAATTGAATTGAGGTATTTGTATGTGTGTTCATATTCTTATGTTTCATCTACAATTTGTATGACTGATAGAAGTAGATGGAAGACTTTCAAGAAGGAGGCTATGAAATCACTTCCCCACTTCATAATCGATTTCAGTCAAAGAACTCTCTGACGAATTTATTCAGAAATTGAGGCTTTCATTGTGAGCAGTTGTTGCTTGGTATATGTAATCTGGGATTAAGGCTTTGGATTTTTATCAGTTGCTTGATCAATGTTTGCAGTCTTTTTGTGCGTGCAACATTTTAACAGGTTGATGCAGCTGCCATGGCAACCGTAACTAAAGTAACTTCCTTTCTAGAAACAAGAAAAAAAAAAACTCCAGTCAAGGGTAAACATGTGAGTTTCTTTCCCTTATGTTTAATTATTCAATTCAGTTAAAAAACAGGCAGAAATTTGTACTCCATCATCTCCTAAAAGTAGATATACTTGAATTTGTATGTGGAAATTGTTAGATTTCTAAACTTGAATTGATGTGTTTCTAGATATTTGTGTGTTTCATGTTTGTGTAGTTGGTTATTGTGTCTAATAGCTTTGTGTAGTTTTACCGTTTTTAATAAATTTTGGGTGCCTTATGACCCGTTTCACATGTTCATGTTTCCTGCTAATTTTTTAGTGGATATGACCAGCTTGACCCGTTCAATTTTTTGGCTAATTTTTTTTAGTGGATATGACGATCTTGACCCGTTCATTTTTTTTGCTAATTTTTTTAGTGGATATGACGATGTACTTAGTTTGGAGTACCGACAACATGTTGCAGACGACTTAAGCATGCATGCCAAGTTATACGGGACTAGAAAGGATAATACAGTTGGAAACTGAAATTAGACAATGATTGAGTAAGAACATGGCAAGGTAAACTTAAACCATTTACTTTTGTTTTTGTTTATATTTAAATTGTTTGCTCAGTTAACAATAAGATTATTTTATTATATTTAACTCATATTTAAAAAACATGTTTAACTGCTTCGCAACACGTTTAACTTAAATAATAATTAATATGTTATACAATTACAAAACCTATATTATTATAAACAATAGACACATCTTTATAATAAAGCGATTTAGGTGGTTTCATACATTTAAATACACTTCAAATGACTTCTGACATGCCAGTTGACCTGTTTCCTTTATAGTTAAATCTTTTAATATAACCCATTTGACCCGTTAAAGATAAAAATAACCCAAATCTTCACATGTATATGAAAATAAGTTGAAAAATAGGCTGCTATTACAGCTTAGTGAAATCACCAAACCAAGGTTTTATTTATTTTACATTTTTTTTATTTTTTTAGATTTATTTTCAAAAAGGGTACTTTTAGCATCTATTTCATACCACAATGTGAGTAGATGGATAAACTTACACCATCTTTAGACACATCTTGAAAATTTGATGATAATTGCATTATTTAGTGTGCTTATTTTGTCATTTGATTTGAGCAGTTAATAATGGCTAAACGGAAGCATCTGATTTCACAGGTAATCGAATAAAGTAACTCTCTTTTGTATGTACATGGTGTCAAGATTGTATTTAAAGTTGGCCTGCTTGTAAGTTGTAAATTATATCTTATTTTACTAAAATTGGTGTTGTTTGTAGGTAAATTTAACATTTGAGAAAATTTCCAGATAAATTGCTTCGAATGGCCTACTCATTTAAGGTATGTGCATAATACCTTAAGTGTTATGTTCCCCGCCGCATAAATTGCTTCGATAAAATGCTTCGAATGGCCTACTCAATTTCCAGATAAATTGCTTCGATAAAATCACCAACCTAAGTGTTATGTTCCCCGCCGCATCGCGCTGGCCCCCCACTGGGTAGGCACAAATAGTAATTACTTCAAAACAAAGTTCACATAATAATGCAACAGAATTAACATTATTTTTTTTAGTCCCCAAACCTGTTTCATTCGCTGAAACAATAAAAAGAACCAGATTTCAAGAAACTTATCATACAGTATATGTAGCAGTCAAAGAGTAATAGACAAAAGAAATTGTTTTAACATTAATTTATCTATACTATATCTAAAATAGTGCTGGTTTTTTATCAAACACATGTAACATACTTAACATTATTTCCCGAGTTTAGCGCGCCGCAACGGATGCGAGCATTTTACTAGTATATACATACATACCTGACAGTGATGCGTGGCAAATAAATAAGTCTGCTCCCCATACCCTATTCAACTAACTCAACTGAATGAACCTACCCTCTTTCACGACCACATTCACTGTCCCCACTTTTTATCATCTCCCCCTCACATTCGCCATTGAAAAACTTCCCCTACACCTCAAATTCTCCACTATTCAACTTCTAGACTCAGAATCAGGCATAAATCCCCAACTAACAAAGCTTTCCTCAACCGTTTTGAAGAGAGAGAAACCAAAATTTCACACAAATGAAGACTGCAAATCGAGAGAAGAATGAAGAAATCGTTGATTCCGTTGACGTTGCGTATCACGTGCTTCACAAGCTTCCTTCCGGTGACAGTCCGTACGTCAGAGCCAAACATCTCCAGGTTCGTCCTGATCTGTTTTCGCATCTTCCGTATTTTCGAATTTCGAGTTCGTTTTCTGTAAATTATACACGGAATACGAACAATCTGTTGCGTATCAATGTGATTTGATCTGTTTCGAAGATATGATACCTGTTTGAACGTAAAAACCGGTGAAATCGAGTCAGGAAAGAGTAAAATCGATGAACGATTATGACGATTAACGTCAGGAAGATTCGGTTCTCTCAGTCTGATCCGATTATTTCGGTTTATTAATTGTTAATTTTAGTTAATGATGATAATAATTGATTATTGCGCGAACGAGTTCGAAATCAGTTGATTGATTACAATTTACTTGATTAGTTCTCAATTACTTTCGAACTGTTCATTGATTGTGTTATTCTATATTTTGGAACATTCGTTATGTGTTAATTAATTGAGTTAAGATCTATGAACGATTATAACGTACAGGAAGATTTGATTCTCTCATCTGATCTAGTTATTTTGGCTTATTAATTGTTAATTTTGGTTAATGAATTTTGGCAAAATGAAGCCGGCTACAGAGTACTAGCCGGCTAGAGAGTACAAGCCGTAGAATTAGAAGAGACTATCGGCTAAAGCCTAGAGGGGCCAGCTGAGATAGCCGGCGGTGTGACATGGCATCAGCCGACTGATAGTGCCGGCTAATTAGCCTGGAGGTTGGTCACGTGTCACGAATTGATAGGCCGGAACATTTTTTTCTTGATTTCAGCGCCGATTAAGGCTATAGCCTTAGCCGGCAGTTGTGAGATGATGTATATGGATTTCTAGGTTGAAAGTCAACGTTTATTTTGGTAAAACCCTTGGTCAAAATGTCTGTTACGGTAATTTTCCCTTAATTAATTGAGATCGAGAGGATTGCTTTGCGGACAAGCTTTCTTGTGTACGGTCTGGATGAGTGGATTTCATATAGTTTTGAGCAAAATACTGTGGTCAACTATTCAACCATTGAATTTGATTTTTCTAGTTGAAAATATATAAATAAATGAAAATTTCATGTTCAACCTTTTCAACAAACTTAATCAAGCACACAAAAAAAATACAAAAAATATAAAAGTTGAAGTGTCATGAAATGTAAGAGTAAAGTTTTCATCATGGAAAATTATTATTTTTGGTGGTGTATGATCACATCCCTATAAGAATGTTTCATAGTTTGTATGTGACATGATGACATCTTATTATGCATGGGAGAAGACTTGTACACCACTAAAATTACTTAATATATCACCAAACATACATTATCATTGTTACTTTGTGTATGTTATATCCATATCCTATTTATTTATTTATTTTTTTGTTTGATTTCAAGACATGTGTTGTTATGTAGTACTGTAGAGGAGTTGTTTCATATTCGATTTCCATATGTTTCAATTCTTGGTGGTCTATTGTTTTAATAAAAAGTATATTTTGGTGTTTTCGACTTCTTAGACTAATGATCTGATACTTCGGTTAAGAAAACATGTATATACTCGTAAGAAATATTTCTTCATGTTAAAACTGGTTTTAACTAGAAAAATTGGTTAAGAAGTTTTTAGCTTTTAGTTTTTATTATTTTCATCTACATTTCTATACAAATAAAAGCTACTATGTTGCTAAACATACCCTATATTTTTTGTATTTTGGGAGCCGGACCTGCCACCAACGTTTTTGTAACTATCAGGATTTGAACCCAAGACCTCTTATTTAGATTCAGATGAGAGAGGCCTTACCAACATAGGATGATTTTAATGTTATATCTCTATATACATAAACTAAATACATTCATTTAATCTTTTTTATTTATCAAAAGTTTCTTCATTATTTTATTTTTAGAGTTAATTGCATAAATGCCCCTGTGGTTTGATGAAATTACATGCTTAGTCCTCAGGTTTTAAAAATTACAAATTTAGCCCAAACATTTGAGACATGCTGCGCCTTTAGCCCCTGATGTTAACACCGGTTAGTTTTTTAACGGAAAGTTAACCCATGTGTCATTCACGTGACTTACGATTGCAAACTTAATCTTAAAAATGAGTAATATCAGTAAAAAATATTTAAAAAAATAATCAAAAAATGGGTAAAAACCAGTAAAAATTCTTAAAAAAAAGTAAAAATCACTAATTTTTTTTATTGATTTTTAATGATATTACTCATTTTTAAGATTAAGTTTGCAATCGTAAGTTACGTGGATGACACATGAGTTAACTTTCCATTAAAAAACTAACTGTTGTTAACATCAGGGGCTAAAGGCGCAACAAGTCTCAAATGTTTGGGCTAAATTTGCAATTTTTAAAATCTGGGGGCCAAACATGCAATTTCATCAAACCACAGGGGTAGAGGTGTACAAATCGGTTTTTTAACCCAAACCGGTTCAACCCGAACCGAACCGGTTTGGTCAACGAAAAGTCAAAACCGGTTTGGCCCTAAACCGGTTCGGGTTAAACCTGTTTCGGAGGTGAAAAATGTCTAACTGGTTAAACCGGTTAGGGTTGGTTACAAACCGGTTTGCCCTATAAACCGGTTTTTATTAAAAAAAATGCGCGGTAACGCCATCTAATATATAAAATAAATTTTCGCCGGTGTGTGGATATTCAAACAAGTCAAACGCGATTGTACGTTTCATCATTTGCCACGTTTTGGGATCAACCCAATGCGCGGTAACGCAAAGGTACGAATCTGGTATGCCATGTGGAGCCGACCAAACATCGCTGGTTAAGTTTACACCGGTTTCCAAATTTTCAAAACCCAAAATTAATTCTTTTTTTGCTTTTTTCCATATTTTTATACAATCTCGTCTAAGGGTTGTGCGACTTACTTGATGATAACGCGGTTGGAGTGTCTCTTGAATCATCCTTGTCAAGCGCGGATTGTCAATGTGGTTGAACGGCAATCCTTCTTGAATCACTAACCTCGCAATTCGATCTCGAACAATATTTGGATCAAAGTTCCAAATTCCTCCTTCGCTTGTCATCGAGGCTTGACCTTCACTTGGAATTCCCTTCAAGGACGGGCAAGATTTTTCCATTTGCGTTTTCAAACTAGTGTTTGAATCTTTCCCCAAAAACGAACCACACATCTTGCACCGAGCACGTTCCTTCCCGTTTGACAACAAACATATATCGCAATTGCACCAAATTGCCGGATTTCTCGTTGTTGCTCGAATTTCCACAACGGTAAGTTCGTTTGAGGAACCACCAACACCAAAACTTGCCATGCTTTTTTTTAGAGTTTAGAGAGCGTTTAAAGAGCGGTTTTAGAGATTAGAGAGTGTAGAAAGAGGTGTGATTAAACCTAAACACCCCCCACCTATTTATAGTGAATTATAGGTGAAAAAGGCCCAAAAAAACAGTCAAATTCGACCCTAACGGCTATAAAGCCGTTGAATAACGGTTAGTTTTTTCAGCGACAAAATCGGTTTATCGAACCTGTTCACACAAACCGGTCCCCAACCCGATCACCTCCAGAATGCTTCAAACCGGTTTCAAACCGGCGGTTTTAGTCTAACCCGAACCGTTTTGCTCCAAACCGGTTTATCTCAAACCGGTTTGCCGGTTTGGACCGGGTAAAAAAAAAACCGGTTTTTTTGTGCACCTCTACACAGGGGTCATTTATTCAATTAACTCTATTTTTTATTTTAATAAAACAATATTTATCTTTTATTTTTGTACTCTCAATTTTATACAGTACTTATATTTCATGTAATATTCAAATGTTTTTTAAAATTAACTATGACGCGAGTTGGTTCTTAAGTCCGGTTTCACCAGCCTGACAGTGAGTTGGCCAGTTGAATGACCGGTCCGATTATGAAAATATTGATTTGAAACTATGCTATTGATATAATTTATTTCAAACTAGGTTAATTAAGTATTTTATATAATTGGGTAGGTACCAAGTTATATGTAATCGGTGGGTATCCACTTTTCATAGTTTTACCTTAAAACTTCTAAAAAGATGCTAAACTTTATTTAATATTGTAAAGATAGAAGGGTATTTAGTATTTACTTGACATTTGCATTAATGGACCATACGGGTTGGATATGAACCATATGGTCATGGACTCAAGGTGTAACATGTTGTGGTCCACCTTTTTGGAATGTCACTAATTAATTTGACTGCAAACCCAAAAGGGCCACGTGGTCTTTTTTTCCTTCATTCGGCTATATTGATAATGAGTTGTTTATAGTAAATAATGACTTGTGAAGTCCACAATTTGATAAAAAAAAAAGTAATAATAAATTTGACAAGGGTTTGATTCAATTATTTACAGCTTGTTGAAAAGGATCCAGATGGAGCCATAGTCATGTTTTGGAAAGCTATAAATGCGGGAGATAGAGTTGATAGTGCCCTAAAAGACTTGGCAGTGGTTATGAAACAACAAGATCGAGCCGAAGAAGCAATCGAACTTATTAGATCGTTTAGGGATCGTTGCTCGAAACAAGCTCAAGAATCATTAGATAATGTCCTAATCGATTTATACAAGGTAACTAAATACCGCTTACAAGTTTTCAACCGACAACGATGTGTTAGTTTGTATTATTAACAAAATAATAATTTAATTTTGTAGTAATCTTTTAAATAAGAAATTCTAAAATTTTAGACATAAAGTGTTTCGGGTCAGTCTGTAAAATAAACTGTTTTGACCCATGTACCCAACCAATATCACTTTCTAAGTTGAGAAACAATGTGCTTGACCTTAAACTCAATTAAGTTTATGAGTTACTAAAATGAGCTTTCATGGGTGTGTAGAAATGTGGGAAAATAGAGGAGCAAATAGAACTTTTGAAGCAGAAGCTTCGAATGATATATCAAGGAGAAACATTCAATGGAAAACCAACCAAAACCGCACGCTCCCATGGAAGAAAATTCCAAGTTACAATCAAGCAAGAGACTTCAAGGATACTGGTAATAACAAGTTACAAACATTAACATAAACATTTGTGATATCAATGAAAGGGGTGTAAACGATCAAGCCGCTCATGAGCTACTGGAGATCGGCTCGCTAAATACTCGAATCGATCCGAGCTTAAGTGAGCTCAAGCCCAAGCTCCACATACTGAGTTTGAGAATTATGAGTGTTACGTATACGTAACGCTATGTTGAATGAGAAATTGTTACATATGGTTTTCATTTGATCCATATCCCTATATATTTCGGGTATGGATCAAATAATTTATAAATTAAGAGATTGGTTTTCTTGGTTTTCACATAACTTTGTGGTTTTCATTTGAACCCTAAATAATTTAATACTTAATATAATAATAAACGGTCAAGCCCAAGCTTTATACAAAGAGCTCGAAACAAGCCGAGCTCAAGCTTAGGTGTGTTTGGAATCAGTTCGGTTCTGGTCATTTACACCCCTAAACTCAATGGGTCATAAACCCAAAATGACGAATGGAATTCCTAATTTACCCTTGGAACTAATGTAATGCAGAGTAATTTAGGGTGGGCATATTTGCAGCTAAAGAATTTTGCAGCAGCAGAAGCTGTATATCGTAAAGCTCAAGAGATAGACCCTGATGCTAATAAAGCTTGCAATTTGTGCCTTTGTTTAGTCAAACAAGGTAGATATGAAGAGGCCAACACGGTTCTTGGAGACGTATTGGAAGGTAGAATTTCAGGGTCTAACGACCCAAAGTTACTGAACCGGACAGAGGAGCTGGTTCAGGAGTTAGAGCCATGGCGGTTATCTCAGGCGCAACCTGGTCCTAGCCAGGGGCCAGCAACATTGGAGGATGCTTTCATTGAGGGGCTTGACCAGTTGATAAACCGATGGACTCCATTGAGATCGAAAAGACTCCCAGTGTTTGAAGAGATATCAACATATAGAGATCAACTAGCTTGTTGATCGATTTTGAAGGTATGCTTTTGAACCTAAAACTCAATAGTCGTTGAGACGAATGGGTGTGCATTTATCAATAATCGACATGTATAACTGCAAGAAGTGTGTGTATATCAAGTGTAAACCGCCTTAGGGAATTCGGTGTTCATTGTATGAAAATATAATAAAAAAATTTACAAAACGTAAAGAAGTAGCCAATGTAGAAGACTCCCATCATGCAAGTATTTGGTGACCTTCAAAAGCACCTCAAGTTATTGCAGATTGAGATAATAACCATCAGAATCAAAACGATAACGATACTCGCAACTATCAGTTTTATCTTCATATTCTGAATCCACATCTTCCTTTTCATCTTGGTTCCTTGTTTCTTGAAATCATTTGCCTAACAAGAAACCAATTATTCAAAAAAAAAAGTTAAATCATTTAGAATATCCCAAGTCAAGAATCTGATGGCAGTCCTAGGCAGTAGCAAAACGGGTTTGGGTCAAACTGGTCCAAACGGGCCGGGCCGGGAAGGGTTGACCTGGAACGACTTTTTGCCTTTTTTTTGTTAATGTCTTTAAAATATTACATAACTATATTATTACAATAATAATCTAATTTTTTTAGGTCTTGGGTTTTGCAGTGTTTTCATTGCGTATAAAATAAAATAAACGAGTCTTTAATAAAAAAGACGGTTTGTGTTACACAAACCTGATTGCGAAGGTTGTCAGTTTTATCGACCAACAGTTCAATCTTCTCTCCACGATCAAGGACCTACAAGCATCTTACTTTTATTCTAAATCTTGTGCTCACCACGAACGATAAGTGAAAACGTTAAGAGTTGAAAGTATTTCAACTCTCGAGGATATTTAACTTTAAAGATACCTTCTCAATGTTTTCCATCATAACTCCTTTGACTTCAGAAACCTGAGCTTTGACCTTGGCGATCTTGTCAATCTCCTCAGGATGAGTAACACAGTATTTCATCTGCTCCTTCATTTTTGGTCTAATATCCACCCAAGTGTCAGTAACACTCAAGAAAACAACACTATAACCCCTTCAACACCCCCCCCCCCCAAACCAACAAACACCCACACATCTTTAAATAGTGGATAGTTAAGTACCCAAATGATTTGCTCAGGCTCTTTGCAGCAGCAGTTGAAGCTTTGCCTCCTGAATATTTCTTATTAAAATCATCCTTTACGCGTTCCAAGAAACCTGTGGGAATATTCTTGCCAACAGACTCAACCGCAACAACACAGAACGCTGCAGCATAGATAAGAAATGAAGTCTCCTAAAAATAAGAGGGACTTAATGTGTAATTCTTCAAAGTTAAGGGACTAGATTAAGTGTTAGTAACTGCCATAACAGAAATTTGATTTGGTTAGTTGTAAAGTTGCATGTAATAGCAGCTCCTTTAAATACATTTGGTGAATAATGACATCATAACAATGATTTGATCCAATTTCTTAATTCTCCTTCCCAAATTTTATCCCAAATATTTACCATCTTTGTATAGTTAATACTTAAATCTTTAGACATGTTTATAAAGTTAGGTATGATTATTATTACAAGTTACAACTTACAAGCTACGTGAAATATTACAAGACATGACCTTCATAAATTGCATAATTAACACACCGATTTTTTTTAAGTGTGTTACTATTAAAGTTAATTTTTATAACTAATGCAATTATTTTTTTCTGGAGATGTAGTAACAAGGTTATTTCTCGTGTTTATGTTTTTTTGAATATAATTTAGTTTTTCTCAAATAACTTATGATATTTAATATAAATCTAAATATAACACTAATTCGATATAAATTATATTAAAAACTGAGTTGTAATCAAAATTATATACATATATATATATATATATATATATATTATGAGGGCAAATGGTACTTTATTAAAAACTCAGCTTCCAATAAAACGTATATCGCAAAAATTCAAACAAAAAACATTTATAACAATCGCATAATTTGGTATGTGATCTATCAGAAAAACAAATATGAAATTAGAATTCAACAATAAGAATATGCAAGCAAATCTACCAAATTTAAACAATTAACATATGGCATCATCTACCTAGCATGCTTCATCAGCCAAATAATAATGGATCATTGTTTTGTTGCAATCCAAGGTGGGATTTACTTGGTATATTTGTTTGTTTGTAAAATCCGATCTTATATGTCAATCCAAACAATGATACAAAACCCTATATTACCATGCAAAGAAACCAAAAGAAAAATAACTTACTATATCCATTATCAATGAGGTAATTGAAGGTATGACCGTCGCAATTATATGTGAACCGGTTGTTGTTCTCCGGAAGTTTTTGAAGACATTGGCTGGCGACGGTCGTGAAATTCCCCTTGAACTCGGTATACTCGGCGATGATCACCGTGCCTCTAGCCACAAAGCTGTAGATAAGGGATTTCTGTCCCATTTCCGGTTCTCCAAAACCCTAATTTCAACCAAAATTTCAGAATTTTTAAAATCCAAAATGTGAAAACATCAATTTGATCAACTCGAGGATGAATCGGCTGATCATGCCTTCACAAATTCAAAATAGTTTATGTTGATTTGAAACAATGTGAATTTCAATTTGATTTCAAAAAATGAGGGTGGAATAAAGCTCATATTTGTGAACGGAAACTTTTTTTGGAAGAATATGTGATCAATTTGTGTTCGTTTTAACGGTAATGGTTTATTGAGGGGTTGTTTAAATTTCTGACGTATGCATTATGTCATATTGTATTTTTTAAATTTATAATTCGGTTATGACCTAATTTTAATAATCTACCACATGTATGATATTAATCTTTTCCTCTAAATAATATGTCGCGACTGATAGGTTTGGAATAAAATTTAAAGTTAAAAACGTTAGAAAAGAACAACGAACCGGACGACTTAATGGTTCACTGGTTGGACTGGTCCGCACCGAACAACGTAGTAATTAATTTAATAATGTAAATATATATTAATCTGTCATTAGTTTTGTTCTCCTTAACATAAAATAACAATACCATAAAAAACAAATATAAACTTAAAAAGAAAAGTTGAAATGAATTGTATCAATTTTCAATTAATAAGTTTTTACTTTCATTTGAAGTCGGAATGGGGTCTAGTTTAAAAAGTTGATGTATTTAAGGTGTATTATAAATGTGTACTTTTTTTTTTTAAAATGAAATAAAGAGCGAATCAGACTACTTAAAGGTTTATTGGGTGGACCAGTCGGAACAATCGGACCGGATTTAAAAATTAGACTATTAAAATTAATTTAAAATCTAACATATGTAAAACCTATTTATATAATCTTGTTTCCTTATAATGTGGTATAAAAGTATGCCTCACTTTTTTTATTCAATCCATAATCCCACATAAAGTTCCCTATCTAAACCCTAAGATACATTAAAAATTCAATAATAATAATAATAATAATAATAATAATAAAGTTTTAAACCCTTTACTTCATTTGAGTCATTATATTATTTCTCTCATAACAGAGAAGGGTTTTAGAAGTAAGGGAGTAAGGGCACTTCCCTAACAAAAAAAGTACAATAAGAAAATATTCAATGAGAGAATGTCACCTCATTTAGTCTTTTTTATTCAAATCCAACCCTAAGTGGTGGGGGCACAACCCTAATTACCCTAAAGTCTTTTTCTTATTTCATTTTTTAAATTAAAACTAATTAAATATTTAAAACTAATTTCATTTATTCAAAAAAAATTTAAAAAATAACAATAAATAAAAATAAAACATAATAAAAACTATTCTTCGTTCAAATGCATCGTGCTTACAATATGTTCCACGAGATCAAATCGAAGTCTGAAATATGAACTTGCATCGTGCAACTCTGAAAGGACTTGCATCATGCAACTCCTATTGGTCATACTTAAATACTCACCGTATTCGTCAGGAATATTACCGGTTGCGAGTTGTTTAACCGCCGATGTGCATTTTTGTAACGCTGTGAAACTCTTTTTCATCCTCTCGTCTACGCCCTCTTGGAACCATTCAAATTTTGCTTCTACATCTCCAACAATTTTTAAAAATAATCTTTTTGACATCCGAAATCTTTCACGAAACGTAACTTTATCGTATTTTGGATTTTCCTCGACGAAATAATCTTTTATTATTCACGATCACGTGGCACATATCTTTTTTTTAGGTTGCCGTGTCTTCTTCTTAGGCTTGGAATATAATATACGTGAGAAATTGGAGACTACCGGAGCCGCTTTCGTACAAGTCGAACTTATCCGATGAATCGGGGGGGATAAACAATTTACGATCCATTGTGGACAGAAAATTTGAGAGTATGTAATTGTTATTTTGTGTGTAAAAAATATTGAATGGAGATTAATTTATGTAGTGGTATTGGATATTTAAATTAGTTTTTTTTATTAATGTTTAACGACTATAGAGTCGTTGTCCAACGGCTTTCTCACGCAAAACAAACGGGTACATATACCCGTAAGAGTTACCCGATGGAGCTAGCCGCTTAGCTTGCGGTGATGTTGCCGATCTACCCGATCAACCCGATGCACTACCCGACTTGTGTCCCTCGCTTCCTAATACCCGTCTAGTCTTCCATTCAACTTTAAAAAAAAGAGTTTTTAAACTAATAAATATACTTTTTTTCTCTCTTTCTCTGTGTCTTTAAGAATACGTGAATGGTTTCTAGGTCTAAAATTATATTTAATTTCTGTCTTAAAAAATTAATGAATCAAATATAGTTTTAAACATATTTAGAACATTGTTTTTTAACACTTTATTTTTTTATAAGTTTAACACTTTGTTTTTTATACCTGGACGCCGGCTCAGCCGGTTGGAGGCAGGCTAATTAGCCTCGGGGGGGGGGGGGGGGGGGAGCACATGCCCCGTGTTGAATAATGATTGGCTGGAAGTGGGGCCTAGATGTCTGTTACCTAGAATTATGCGCCGACTAAACCAAGAAGGCTTAGCCCGCGGTTGTGAGTGACTATCTATGTTTTCACAGGCTAAAATTCAAAGTGTATTTTGGTAAAATATAGGGTCAAGAAGTCTAATTTGGTGATTTTCCCTTTATTAATTATCCTTTTCAACTTATTAATCAATTCCCACGTCTTCACTTTTCTTTTAACGCCGACTCACACACTCATCTACTTCTACTCTAAACTACACCAATTCTTAATCTACCCTATTTCAGAATTTGAACCCTAGTCTTTGTGTCTTATCACTGGACTACCAACCCAAGTGGCACACGTCTTCACTTCTAAACTCACAACCGAACCTCTCTCTCCAAACTCCCTCTCCACCGCCTCCCCACCCCAAAAACAACCTGACACCACCATCACCCACCGCATCTGTATAAACCTCATGTCAGATAAACCGACGAAGAAGAAAAGATCGAGGGGGTAACCTGTCGTACCATTGATCAGTGGTTGATTGTTTGTGTTTATATGTGTTTAACATGGCATTGTTAGTTTGTTATTTGTGTTGAATGCAATGACTTTGTGCATGAATGTAATCGCAGGTGAATGGAGCTTAAATGCACGATCTGAGGCAAGTTAGAAGGAAGGTATAAGCAAAGTTGAAGTTGGAAAAAGCATACAAGGCATACACATACAAGACTAGATTGAAAAAGTAGGAAAACACCAACCTTGTGGTTTGGGAGTTCTATACGCCCAAAGCAGCGTATGGAACGTTGCTCCCTAGTATGTATACGGATCGAGCGTTTTTCAGCGTTTACAGAAGGTTGGTAGCGTATGACTTGATTTTTGGGCGTTCCATACACCCAAGTCGGCGTTTCATACGCCCAAGGTCGGTCTAAGTGCAGATTTTGAGGATTTTAGCCATATATAATAACCACAAGGCTAGGGTTTCGTGGATGATGCAAGGATTGAAGAGTCGGTGTCACCCCGGAGCTTCTTGGATGAATTTTGGGCAAATTCTAGTGATCCAAGAGCCGCCAAACACCAAACCATTGAAGATGATGATGCAAGGATTGAAGATTGAAGTCATTGTGATGATGAGGCAAGGCTGGTACGTTTGTGATCACCTCTATTATGAATAGTTAAGTAAGGATACTTAGACTGCTCGGGAATAGTAGACAGTTTTATAAAACCTCGTATTTTAATGGGGGCAGTGAGATGTAGCTAAGGGTCCACCACTGTCTGTGTTGACAATGATCAAGACTCGTGCAAGTGTGAGTCTAGTGGACTTGTATGCCCAAGTAATAACAGTTGACAACACGGCCACCGAGATAAGATCAAAAGAGTTGCAACACGAACAACAATATAACAAGAAAGTTGTTTAAGGAGTTAAATGAACCTTACACGAATTAACTATATGACGAGATAGTTATTTTTGAAATAATTATCTAAATTATCTTGAATAATTGCGGGCAAAATAGTTGTAATTTGGAATTACAAGTAACTAAATTAACTAATCTTGTAATTTAGAATTACGAAATAATTAAGTTATATGTATATATGATATATATATATATATAATTATAAAGTTAATTAAACGTATTAATAAGGGTTTTATATAATTAACCAAAGTGGTTGGTTATTTATGATTATGAGATAATCACAAGGATTAAATGCGTAATTAATACTAGCTTAAAACTCTAACTTGGGTATTAAGTTTTCTAAGATCTATAAATACAAGGTATTGGGAAAAGGATTTAACACAATTACTTGGATTGAAAAGATTGCAAAACCCTAATCCCCTCTCCCTCCCTCTCTTCTACCGCCACCATCCTCCGTCACTGATTTCCGCCGTTCTCCCGTCCAATCATCGTCGTTGAAGCGCTTCTCTCGTGTCGCCGCCTTTACGCCACCGACGTGAACTGAGGCGGCGTGAGACGTCGTGGGCCGCCAAGAGCCGCCGTGTACCACCGCTACCGTCGGGTGTGATTATCACCGTTTTGCAGGTGGTGACACCGGGTGACCGAAAGGAAAAACGAATAGAGACTCGTTTTAGATTCCTACGTTTCGAAGACAAACCAAATATAGATCCGGATTTGTACGGGTGATTATAGTTGCAGGTTTTAGTTTGTGTAGCCGGATCTAGCGACCGGATTATAGTTGTCACGTGATTTTCTGATTTGGTTGCCGTCTTCTACTCGTGAAAGGTATAACCCTAAACATCATGTGGTTGTGTAATTGAATATTTGGTTCGCATCTGGACTTGTGTGCGTTTTAAAATTGTTTTGAAACTTATGCACGAAACCGACTGTTGGTATTTTTAAATGTTTTGAAGTTTCCACGTGGCCCAACATTATTGGGTAATGAGCCAATCCTTTTTATAAAATAATTCAAAAATAAGCTACGGATACAAGGATCATGTTTAAATTGGTATCCATTGGCTTTACATACACTAAACTTTGACTTTGAAATGTGAAATGAACCTTATTCCGCAAATTATTATGTTTAATTGGTTTAGAACTTTTGGGTGTTACAATAATAATCTTCTTTCAAATATATTTTAAATCGATCATGGACTTGTTCTAATCAACTACACATTATTACAAAACTAGTACAAAAACCAGAACATTATTACAAAACTAGTACAAAAATCAAAAACATAAATCAAAGGATTGAAAGATAGGGACTGGTCCCACCTTTCATACGAGTATCAGGAACACTAGAGTAGCAATAGAGGTGGTTAGACATTTCCCAACCCCAATCCTGCCTTCTAGATATGTGCCCAACGGTTAATTCTTACATAATGCTCTCTCATCTTTCCATCTGCTAAGAAACTTGTAACAATGGAGTAACAGGATTCATGGCCGCCCCAAACCTGGTCATCAGAATCCGCCGTTCGGCTGCCATCTGGATGGAAGTAGCGGTGCATCGACGAATCTTTTGCCCTGGTCCAAGTTACGCCAGTATTCTGGGGCCTCCTGCAATGAAAGAACATAGTATTACAAATAACATATTATTACAGTAACTATCTAAATCTTTTGCCCTGGTCCATAGGATCTTTTATATGCTTAAAAGAGATTTTTGGTGACTTTTGACCCGTTTGAAACATTTGACACGTTCTCCATTTATTTCGACCCATTTGAGATAAAATACAAGAAAATAAAACTGCATGCCTCTCTGAAGTGGAACTCCCAAGCATGCTCCCAGAGATCTTCCTTCATGACCCGAATCTGATAAAAGAACTTTAGTGAAAAAGAGAACAAATCCTCTCTTAACATGATTAAGAAATAAGTTAAAGAATTACCCTTTTGCCATCCTTAATAGACAATGAATAAGCAGACAACTTCGACAACCCCTGAGTTTGGAGAAAACGAGGTAGATGAGCTTTTCCCGCCCATAGTTCTTCACACTATCACCAACAAAGTACATAAAAATTACAGAATTTTTACTCATTAATTATTTCCTCGGAAAATCACCAAAATAAACATGTTGACCTAAGAATTTTGCAAAATGAACATCGACTTTTTGTCAGAACATACCTGAATGAACCAATCAGAAGACACCACAATACCTAACCAGGCTAACATGGTAAGGCCTCAGCCGGCTAAGAATCATAGGAAAGTACATTGGCCCACAAAGAAGCCAATCACAGGGCAACACGTGTCCCAACCATCCAAATTTTAGCCGGGTTGAGAAATGTGTAGGCTAGTTTTTACCCGGGTTGGGAAATGTACCGGCTAGATTCTAGCCGGGTTGGGAAATGTGTTGGCTACATTTTAGATTTTAGCCGGGTTGAGAGAAGCCGACTAGATTCTAGCCGGGTTAGTTTACATGATTGGTTGTTTTTGTTGACCCCATTTTTTTTTGCCAGGTAAGCTAAGTTGACGATTTCTGATTCGTTCTTTTTAGATGTTAAGTTTTGTACGGACTAAAAATAATTGTTTATTTTGGTAAAAAGTTTGGTCTAACATGTTATTTTGATGATTTTCCCTTATTTCCTGCATATGATTCTTTAACATGTGATTCAAACAATAGATTATGCTCAAATTACAACTTAGCAACTCTTCATTTGCATCTTCACTACTAATATTATTAAAACACCATGTCGGTTTCTACAGTAGAAACACTATTTATTTATTCTATCAAATGCTTTTTTACTATCTTTGCATTTCATAAAAAAAAACCGGTCAGTCGATGGCCAAAGCGAATTAAAAATACGGGACCCTTTTCAAATTTATTTGAGGTCTTAGTTTTGATTTCGGTTTCTATTTCACATGAAAATTACTGAGAAAAACTTATATAACACATAATCAAGTTATAAAGTAGGTGGGTTTTTGGGCAAAATAAAATTGGTTATCTAAAATAGAAATCAAACCAAAGTTTGTAACAGAGAATTTGACCTACAGAGTCAAATTGTATCAAAAGAATAAAAACAATCAAAATTATTTTTTTTAAAAAGTGGGTCAAACGAATAAAAAAACATGCAAAAATATTTTTAAAAAAAAGAGTGCCAAAAGAATAAGAAAATATGCAAAAGTATTTAAAAAAAGTATGCCAAAAGAATAAGAAAATAACATGCAAAGAAAATAAAAATGTGTCACAAAATTTAAAAAAAGTTCCAAAAGATATAAAAAAAAACTTGACGAAGAGGCATGACTGGGATTTGAAATAAGGTTAGCAAGAAAAGAAACTAAGACAGAATTACCAGTCGACTAAAGCTAACTTATATGCAAAAGTATTTTAGCACCCTCGCCCCAACACGTGAGTTTCACAACCTTAAAGTAGCTTCGACATCTTGTACGTTTCGTTTTATTATTATTACTGTTATTATTGTTATTATTGAATCACGAGCATAAAAGCCGTCAAAACTGCTTTTAGGTTTTTGTTTTTTTGTTTTCCTTTTACAACCTTAAAATATTATATTTTATAAAATCCTAGAACTGACGTGTTTATTTTTATCCGTGTTTCGATATAAATCTTTTTCAGTGTGCGTATTTGAAGACAAAACTTGCGTGCTAAGGTAAGGATAAGGATGTTGTCGAAGTGGTGATTCACTTGCTTGGGTCTTGCTGTTTCGTTGACACGTATCATCGGATATTGTCCCATGCTACAAAATGTCGTGTTTAATGAACATTTTAAATATTATTATATTATATATCTCGTGCATAGTAACTCCTGATTTGTTAGTGAAAAATAATTAAGAATTTCTAACTAATTTGATTTGAGTTTGCAGGTTTGTAGAGATGTGGAGCAAAAAATAGAAGTTGATTTAGTTGGAGTAATTTTTTTGTTAGGTTGTAGAACATTAACCTTTTTTTAGAGATAATTATACGGATGATTTATTTGGTTTGTACAAATTGTAAGTATGGTTTTTAAGTTTGAAAAACTACACTGATGGTCCATAAGTCAAAACATAACATGGTTGGTCTCTTTTTCAATTAAATTTTTTGAAATAACCATTATACCCTTTTTAATATTACAAAGACAAAAATTGTAAGGCCTCAAACCCGGTAGGCGTTACTTGTTAGATTTACTCATTAACAAAAGTTCTTAAATTTGAATATCTAATAACGCAGCGAAAAATTTCATTCAAACATAACATCAACATTGTTCAACATGCGGAAGCGTAAACATTGTCTAAAACATTCATTACATAACATAAATATAACATAACGGGATGCCAGTCATCGTATCAGCCGGGTAACTCTTCATCGTTTGCCAAGCATCACCGTCCATCCGTACCTGTCCTTAACATGAATGTGCATACTAAAAGTCAGCTACACTGGTGAGTTCTAGCTTTTCGTAAAATTTTAACATAAACATTTTGTCAAAAACATAACATACATTTGTTTAACAAAAGCGTACGCAAAACATGCAATAACTTAGCATCATCATAAGATCGTATCATAGCATCATAACATAAGTCAACATGAATCGAATCTACACCTTCTCGTAACCGTCTATTCCATTCATCGTATATCGGCGGAGGAACCTAAGGCTTGTTATATCTAGGTCATCAGCCACCCAGGTCTCCTAAGGCTCGTTACCTATAGGAAGACCAATCATCGCCTTAGGCACTATTTCCTCAGGGGGAATAGTACTTTCCATCGGGATCCCGGTAATCCCATGGGTGACCATCGTCACCCCATCCTCGTTATACAACCGTTAGCCAGCCACAAAGGCTCCTCGTAAGGGTAAGGCTCATACATACATGCATACCCTAGCTCCCGTAGGAACTCGTGGAAGATTCGTTCATTCGTGACTTTCATAAAAACCTTTACCTCATTTTAGTTATAGCATTCGTACGTTTTATTAAACAATGTTTCATTCGTAAACCTTTCATAAACTTCATTTGGCAAAACATTTCATAAACATCATTCTTCGTAAACATCATTTCGTAAACATCATTTTATAAACATCATTTTGTAAGTATGCACACCAGCCCAAAATATAATTTAAAGCATTAAAAGCAGGGCTCTAGAACTCACCTGTCTGTCGATAACTATTCTGAATTGGGATGTATAAGCTAAAACTGGTGCTAAATGATTTGCACGAAAGTTAACACACGACTACCATCAAAACTCATCTAAGTGTCGCTAGGATCCTGACTCTCGACGAAAAGTCGACCAAACAGTCATCGGACAGTCGACAGTCGGCCCGGAAAGTCGGCTCGGACAGTCGGTCCGGACAGTCGGCTCGGACAGTCGGCCCTTGCCGGAACTTGTGTTCCGGACTTTTACTCAACAATCGCTAACTGTGGGGTTCAGAAATGTACCCGTCATCATTATCGTATAATCATCATCATGTAATCATCATCTTTATTATCGCAAGCCACCACTAACCACCATTGTGACCACCGTGAACTCACCATTCAACCCGTCACCACCTCAACGACCTCCATCATCTCCACTGTTTGCTTCACCCGACCACCACCTCTACCACTGTGACACTCGCATCGTCCCCAACTCCCAGTGAGACCCGTACAACACCACCCTCCTCCGCCGTGAAGCCCACCTTCAAGGTTGTCCCCAACATCAACACCTTATCACCACTACTCTCCTCCGTGAACCATCATCAATCTTCACATCCATAACAACCCAGGTATCCTCCGCCGTGAGATCGCCACTACCGTGAGGTCACCATCGTCGGGTCCGTACCCCCACAATCCTGTCACCGTAGTCGTGAGCCTCCGCTCACCATCTTCTCCGTCGTGAGACTCATACCACCAACACCATCACTTCCATCGTGAAGCTCACCACCTTCTCCTCCGTGAAGTTCACCACCACCCGCCACAGGGCCGCTAACAGCCGTCTGTTGCCACCGTACCTCCACCTTGAAGCTCCAACAACCACCATCTTCTCTACTGTTACCATGAGCCACTACTCACCACCATATTTCCACCGGGAGACTCGTTTAATCACCACTGTCGTCACCTCTCACGGCCACCACCATCAACTGCGAGCTTGCACCCAAACCACCCACCACCGTGAAGCTGTGGTCATCCACCGTCCCACCGTAGAGCTTATACGAACCACCGTTCACCACCATCGTGCTCCATTATGGGCTTTCTGCCCGAGTCCTCATTACCGTCGTCGGCCACCGCTCATATCACCACCTACTGTTTCCGTACCACCACCATTCAGCCGTGAAGCTTACTACCCAGACCCTTTTACCTGAGACATCATGATATCGTCCTCCATGTAAGCTTTCTCTCCCCCACCGTTAATGATACCACCACCCGAGTACACGACATGGCGTCGCGATGATGTACGCCATCTTCTCTGCGAGCTTCTCCACCGAAACCGAACAAGTTGGGATTCTATTTGGCCGGATTAGGGTCTGAGGATGGAGGTGTGCGCATGGAGTTGCAGGTTAGGAGAAAGATGGTGGCGTTGGATTCGGCTTGCAGGCGACAAGATGAAGGAGAAGGAGCAAAATGGTTTGGCGGCTGGAATGATATGAAATGGATATTTAGGTTAAACAAATTTTCCTTTTGCACCCCATAACTTTGAAGAAGTTTACATTTTCAGCCCTAAATTAATCAAATGTGAAATTTTGGGATGCTACAAAAACCAATTAATGTGGGTCTAACTCTTTTAGAAAACAAAAATAAAAACAAAACCATTATGTGGGCCCACTTGACCCCAACCAACCCTACCCTCATCTTCTTCCTCATCTCACCCGCCCCATTGTCGGCCCCTATAAATTCCGGCAACCCCATTTTTCACACAAAACACAAAACTATCACATCTCTATGTCTTGCACGAGCCCTGATCCTACATAACTCTAGTGTTTCCAGCCCTAATTCGTAATTTTGATCGATATCGAAGGAGATACTACGTTTTGGGTAGTCAGATTCACAAGATCAGATGGTTGAATAACTCCTGGCCACCACTAGCTACCGATGAGGGACACAAGGAGCCTCTAAACTTCTGTCAACACCCAAATCGCCAAGGATTCCGTGCCCTACACTTTCCTTCACATGTGGTGGATGAAATCGTTCTCCCCGTCTGTTAGAAACCACAACACCACTGCCCGTAAGAATCTGTCACACCACCCATCCCACTACGATCATCCATCCTCTATCTCTCTCCTCTCGGTCTCTTTTGCTCCACTATTTCCAATCATACACCAACGCACACAGAGATTAGATTCAACAGGAACATATTTGTGGTTTGGTTTTTATTCGTAAGTTGCAGGTTCTAAATCGGGGGAGAGGGATGAATCGGGGAGTGGTGCCTGTGACACAATGCTTTGACCGGATATGAGTTCACGATGGTAATGGTGCCGACAGTGGTATCGGTGGTGGCCGTCCGGTGGGGGAGTCGAGAGAGAGGGGATGGGTTTGGGACTTGGGGATGAAGAACGATCGGAATGTAGAGTTTTCAAATGTAGGGGTGGTTTGAGGCCCACTAGTTTAATAAATTATTTTAAAAATTTTTTTTGTGTTTTGTAATATTATAAGGAGGGGTGTAATGGTTATTTTAAAAAATTTAACTGAAAAACTCAACGCCCATTCACTTTAGGGACCAACCATGTTACGTTTTGGCAAACTTATGGACCATCGGTGTAGTTTTTCAAACTTAGAGACCATACTTGCAATTTGTGTAAACCACAGTGTCACACCCCGCTAAAGCGGAAACACGAGGTGCAACTGGATAAGGAACCATAACAACATTGCTTACATAAAATACTTAGAACTTTCATGTCATCACTAAAGGTACAAGCAACATTGTTCAAGGCCTAAAGGAGATTACATAGTTTTAAAAAATACAGGTTCAACAATATAATGAAAGGACAATAACAGAAGTCTTGTCAAATATAACCCTAGCCGGGTTGCCATCAAACTTGCTAATTTCCTGAAAAACATGCTTGAAACGTCAACTAAAAATAGTTGGTGATCTCGCAGGTTTGGACACAAATAAATAGTTGCACATTTTACACACACACACACATGATATAATTAAAATGAGCCCACAACCAAACCTCGACTTCCTTGTACGCCCCAAATAGATGTCTTATCAAGAAACATAAAAAATAAAATGGATAATATGCATTCACTATGCGTTGAAAGTCAAAGTTGGCGCGACCAACCATGAATGAGGGTGTCAACCCAAATAGTACTATTAATATATTCCACGGCTTATTTCCAAGTTAAATGGTTGTGTAGAATAAGGGAACTTATGCGATAACATGCTAAAGTCATGTAAAACTATTCCAAACAGCGAACACATGTGTAAAATAAATAGTAGAAGCATGTTTTTCTACCGAAATATATAAGTAAAAAGTGGTCACGAGAACTAACTTACAGGTACTCTGGTGATACGTCAATAATTCCAACAAGATGTGTAAACGAAGAATTGCAACCAGATGATCCTACTCGAGCCCTACGATAGCTTGACAAGTCCAAAAATTATAAAATTTATTTCGTAAACTCTTTATGACCAGTAGGATTCACTGTAAAAAAATGATAATTTTCTAAAAGGTTTTAAGTATAAAATCTATTTTTTTGAAACCTCAGACTTGCGTTATTACGTATGCGTAATAAACCACACACAAATCAACATGCGTGATTACGTATGCGTAATAAACCTCAGATTTACGTTATTACGTATGCGTAATAAACCATATACAAATCAACATGCGTGATTACGTATGCGTAATAAAACTTAGACTTGCGTTATTACGTATGCGTAATAAACCTCATACAAATTGCGTTATTATGTATGCGTAATAAACCTCAGACTTGCGTTATTACGTATGCGTAATAAACATCAGACTTGCATTATTACGTATACGTAATAAACCTCAGACTTGAGTTATTACATATGCGTAATAAACCTCATACAAATCAACAACCGTGATCGTACACATAAGGTTGAACGTGATTACATACTTGAATTTGATATGGCAAATAAGGGTGAACGTGATTTCAGGGTTTGATTTATACGCATTTATCACATAAGGGTGAAGGTGATTTCAGGTCGTCAACGGTGTTTTTTACAGAGATTGGTTTTGATGCATGTTGATAGAAATCGACTTTAATACCCTTTTTACACTGGCGCTTGTTTATTGTTTTATAGATAATTATGTTTATGCCACCTCGTGATTTAAAGTCCTAGATCACATCAAATCAACGGTTGGGGAGACTTCGTACGCTAAGGGCCCTTTGTACGATAAACGGCCTATATATATATATATTAAAATATTATAAACTATTAGATAAAATCTAAATTAGATTTTAAATAAAAAAAATAATATAAAAAAAAGAAAAGATAAACTTCAAAAATTGAGAGTTTGAACCCAGGATATAGCTTTAGTTTAAAGAAAACAAAAATATTTTAAAAAAGAGGTTTTAAAAACTACAATATGTGTTCTTACTTCTAATAATGTAACTCAAACCTTAATACCGACAATCCAATTCAACACTAGCTTATGTAATAACGTACTGATTGTAGATCGAACAGCAAACGATACTACAAACTAGCATCAACAAATCAAACGATTGTAGATCGCCCTGGGAATCGCCAAAGTCCTGTTGATACTATAGTTTCTGCTTCAGCGTCCCGAAGAAGTGCCACGTCATCCAGTGAGATTCGGACACCCTCAGAAACTACTAAAAAGAGATCAGTGTTTCAACTTCTTTGACTGGTAATCTGGTCTTTTGGCCTTCTGTGACAGGTCAAATGTTTGGAGATCGGATCTACTTAAAAATGTACTTGGCCTTCTGTGACGGGTCAAATGTTTGGAATCGCCAAAGTCCTGTTGATACTATAGTTTCTGCTTCAGCGTCCCGAAGAAGTGCCACGTCATCCAGTGAGATTCGGACACCCTCAGAAACTACTAAAAAGAGATCAGTGTTTCAACTTCTTTGACTGGTAATCTGGTCTTTTGGCCTTCTGTGACGGGTCAAATGTTTGGAGATCGGATCTACTTAAAAATGTACTTGGCACGTTGAGAGTTGACTCCCCTGCAAGGCTAGGATGAAACCGGTTAACTTGAATCAATTTTTTATATCATGTTTTCACACTATCTTATGACCACTAGTGTTAGGATTACGGATCATGAAAATATCCTGCTACGGTTAACGGTTCATCTAACTGTCAATTAATAAAAAAATACAGAGAAATGAACACCAACCAAAACCAAGTTACATAATCCACATGTTACGCGTCACTAATTCTATTCATCCTCATTTGTAGGACGAATATCAATGCCCTCAACTATAAGCCCGGATTTCCAATTAAGTTCACACGTCTCTGTAAACCGAATGTCTACCTCACCCTCCATTTTGTCATTGTAAAACTTACCTAATTCAATCTCCATCCACCCATCCGCTCGCTTCTGTGGGATCCCACCTATCGTTTCTGTGCGCGTATGTCTAGATAAACTGTCATTTGCATTTGGTGGCTTCAAGTAAACAACAGTCATTGCCACATCATCATCGACATCCTCAGTTCCATCAACATGTCTAACCAATGTCTTTGCTGGGAAATCAAGCCCGCATGAGAGTGGTCCAATGTTGTATACAAGGTATGCTGCATATGTAGTATTTGATGAAAGCATGCTGGTTTTAAACTTGCTTTTAATTTCAAGCCAACACACAGCTACAAGTTTAGCTACTTCTGAAAATCTGCAAATTATTTCATAAGTAAAGATTTCTTTAGTATTCAACATCATCACTATTTTAAGAATGAAAAAGATTTAGTAAACCTTGATTCAGGCGAAGATGTCCATCTCCAGAAAACTGAAGTGGACCATGCAATCGAAAGCGCCTTTGCTCCTAGCATAAAACATTTTTTCCCATTCTGTTTATTAAGAGAGAAGCTCTGTACCCAATGGAATTTGAAAGTGGTTTAGAAACTAAGTTATATTACAGAAATGCCATAATGGTTCCAGGCTTTCATTAAACAAAATCTTGAGAACAATTTTCGCCGTGATAAAATACACAAATATTACCATTCCAAGTTTCCATCTATCTGACTAGATGTAATACCTATATATCTAACTGGGCAAAAAAAAAACTAAATTGAGTTGGCACTTTCAATTAATATCATCATCACCACCATCATCATCATTATAGCCATTCATGGCTAGGGACTTAGACTTAAGCATTTCTGGCATATTGCTTAGTCATAGGTCTGACACACCTTTTGGAAGGATTCTTCATTCCTTCCCCATTTCTGCACAATGAAATTATCAAAGCTCAGATTTGGGTCCTGGTGCTTCTTATAGGAATTATAGACTCTTATCACTTGTACAATGATTGGTTACTAAGTACAATCTCCCCATTCATAAGCCCTTGGAATGTCAAAGGGTTTAACCAAAACAAATCTAAAACAACCAATTCAAAATCTTTAACTTATGATACTTTTGTCTTTCTTTTGTTCATCTGCTCCAAAACAAACTGATCATCAGCAAAGAGGAACAAATGATGATTTCTTATGTTGTTTCATTTTCTAGCGTTTAGCTCATAAATGGGCAAAAGTTAAAAAGTCCTCCCCCCCCCCCCCCAATCCCACTCTCTTCCCCCCCAAGATGTGGGTTATCGAGTCTTTAAATGAAAATAACCATGACTAAGTGCACTCCCATCAGGCTCCTCATTCATGCATTTTCCTTACGGTTTGAGAGAAAAAATAGAAAGGTTTACAAATTCTCTTCTCCGTCAGGTTCTTCAAACACATCTCAAAAATACAGCTGGGTTTAGAAAGCTACAGTAAATTCCTAAATTTAGGTATTCCCTTTTCACACTGCATCTCAACCAACGCCCCTTTCCCCGCTTCTTCTCCTCTTCCTCTTCTGATTTCTCCTTCGAAATTTTTTTGTTTTTTGTTGATTTTTTAATTCCTAAACGTTTACAAATCCTAACCTTCAATCACACGTTGCTTCGTCAAGTTCCTTCGTCGAATCAGGTGATCAGTCGTTTAATTTTTGTGTTTCAAATATAATTCCCTTATCAAGGTTATTTGTGGTGAAATTAATTGAAGTTGGATTATTTGTTTGGAGAAATTAGGGTTTTTAATTTGTCTTCGCTTGATTGTATTTCTTCTTGTTTGTTGAAATTATGCGATGAAAGTGCATTCAATTGATGTTTTTAGTTTATATTATTGTTGATGCTTATGAATCTTAGTTGTCTAGAGGTTGAATTAGCCATGATATTTTGATGGATTTCCATTTTTAATTCATACTAGGGCTGTGCCAATGGGTCAGTTTGGACCGAATCAAAAAGCATGTTTGATTTTGATTGTGAAATTCTATTGATTTACTTTATCTTTTTGGATATCACGAACTGGTTTTTCTTGATTTTTGATGAACTATGAGCTGGGGTTTTTCTTGATTTCGATGAATTATGAGCTAGGGTTTTTCTTCATTAAAACACATTCTCCGTATCTGCTTTAAGTTATACTCCATCATTGAGATAAAAAGCAATTTGATGTTCTAAGGATTTGTGAACCACCCTAAACAGAAGAAAAAGACGATCCATGGTTCTTACACAAACTATTGATAGTTTACGGTTTCCTTCTTGTATCAATGAGAGGAATGAATGCATTTAAAGTTTCATATTTACTGTTAATTACATCATTTCTGCTTTTAAAGTTTCATATTTACTGATTGAAAGATGAACTATTATATAAGTGGGAATGCATTTATATTTGGGAGATTTACCAAAATAGCCATTTGACCATGTTAATGAGCCAAAACAGCCGTTGACTTTTTTTTTTACCAAAATGGCGAAAATTTGCCAGAAATTTTCGCCAATTTTTTTTTTTTTTTTGCAAAAATTTGAAAAAGTGGCGAAAAATTGAAAAAAATGGCGAAAATTTGAAAAAAGTGGCGAAATTTTCAGATAAAGTGGCGAAAATTTGAAATTTTAAATATTAAAAAAGGTGAAAATTTAAAATATATAATTTAATAATAAATGGCGAAAATATCCCATATTTTTTCGCCATTTTTCAAAATGGAGAAAATTCTATATATTATGATTTTTTTTTGGCGAAAAATCAGATGTTTTTTAGCAAAAAATCAAATTTTTAGCGAAAATTTGGCTCAAATTTTCGCCATTTTGACAAATGGCACGACCTGATTGGTTGGCTATTTTGGTAAAAAAAAAAGTCAATGGCTATTTTGGCTTATGAACATGGTCAAATGACTATTTTGGTAAATCTCCCTTTATATTTTACCATTGATTCTGCATTGCAGGTGCTGCAGGGATAATGAAGTGTTATGGCTTTGATTCAGAGATTCTTGTTATTCTGCTTGATTGGTAATGTCTTGAACCTAAAAAAAAACTCGTATGTTTGACCCATTCGACCCGTTTCCACTTTTTTGATGCAGATGTTCCATTTGATGCCAACACCACAAGGAAGTTTTTATGTGTACAATGACATTCCGTTTGAATTATGCGTGAGAAAAGGTATCGCTCTAGAACCGAGTGTGTTTCTTAGTTTTTGAATAACATCCATTTATTGTCAAATTTACTATGCTTGAGTGTTGAGATGATACCGCTTAGCTTTTGTGCCCTCTTGTCTTTCAAAACATGAGAACAATATCTTTTTTTGTTCTTTATGCACCTTGTGTCTGGCTTTTTTATCTGAAGTTTGTCAATGGGTTAGTTGGTGAAATTTGTCTTCAGATTGTGTCGTTTTCATCCTTGTTGGGTTAACACGACCCGATTAACCTGGTTCCGATTAACTCGAAACCCGAAAATAATAATTAGATAGTCAAACTTCTACAAAAATTTATTAGAAATCAATTTTAGAAAAAAAATATATAATAAGACAAAATAGTTGGTAGTTAAAGATTGTAAATAGAAGAAAGAGAAATAAATAATAAAAAAAAATACAGAGATAGGGATGGGGAATAAGATGAGAAAGGTTTTAAAAATTGAGAGTTAAATTTAGGAAAATGTGATTTTAGTTAAATTATGAGAATGGGGATGAGGAAGCTGACGTAAATGCTCTGAAGGTGAGGGTTTTTAATGGCCCACAAATATTGCAAGAACTCGTAGGAACCAATCTAAATCATTCATTTAATACTAAAACTAGGTTAAATCCCGTGTAAATAAAGGTAATGTTAAATTTATAGTAATAAGAAGTTTACGTTTTTAAAAACCCATGTAATACAAGGGTTGAATAAAATCTAATGTAATCTATTAACACATACACTCGTCAAAAGGGAACATTGTAAATTTAAAAATATATGATTAAAAGATTTTTATTTGAATACTAGGTTGATATAAAATTGTTTTCAGTTTATAGAGTTCATAAAAGTGTGATTGAACAAATTAATTTATGATAAATACAATTTTAAATAAAAAATGTGTAGATAAAAATTGAAACAAATAATTAATTTAGTTGCCTAAAATAGTGGAGTTGATTATTAATAGGAGAAATAGACGGGAAAATTAGAATGAGAAGGCCTAGAATTGTGACAAATGTCCAACTAATTTACTTGTTTAGTTTATTAAGTAGTAAGATATAGATATCATTATTATTTAATAAGATATATTTGTATTTATTAGGAGAGAGAGACAGAAAAACTAATGTAAGAAGACATAAGAAAGTGACAAGTGTCCCTCTCAAAACCTTTATTTATTAGTATGTATAGATATAGATATAGATTGGGCCTTTTTCGACAGAAAAGAACTTATTTTCCCATACATAATTATAAACCATAAACACCACAGTCAACACTAACAATACTAAAGCCCAAATTACCTAAATGTCATTTTTTTTAAGAATTTAAGAGCCCTAAAGAAGTGGCCCCACTCCCCCCTTGAGCAGCCCCTCCCAGTTATAAAAATGAACCATAATCCTTGTAAATCCTTGATTATGGACCACCAATTTGTGCGCATAGCATAAACAAAGTGGTTTAAAAACTGTAATTTCATCGAACACTTGGTGAGCAAGACTTGAAAACGGAAAAACTTACCAAATTACCATCGTCAAGAAGGATGGGAGAATCACAAAGACTGAAGTACAACTCTTTCTTGGATGAATAGTTCACCGGAGACACCGATCGGGAAATAATTTCCTGGTAATCGGACGGCAAGAATCGCTCCCATAAGGCGTCAGAATTAGCAAAACGTTTGACACCCCTAGAAATCATTGATGCCCTGCACGCATCACCAGGCGAAGTGTGTGATAGAATGTACGACACAAAGCCTTCCGAAAGAAGCACAAAATGAATCGAATTTACATCGGTGGAATTTGATGCAGCGGCCCCTGAACTGCCGCCAGCTGCTTCTATCTTCATAACGAAGAGATTGATTGATTGATTGCTGGATTTCACGCAGAAACACACACAGTAAGGGGTATCGATGGGAGAGAGAGTTCTGGGGGGTTTTATTGGATGGACGGCTGCAGGTTTTGGTGTGATGGAGTGATTGGTGGTTGGAAGATGGCAACCGACGTGGAGATTGGGAAGTTTGGAGGTTTGTGCTTGTTATATATTGAGTAAACTTTGTTTTTGGTCCTCGTGGATCGGTCTAAATAATGATTTTGGTCCATTAGTTTTAATTTGACTTTTTTGCTCCCTATGGTTAACTAATTGTCTCAATCAGAACCCTGACACTAACTTCGTTAGTTTTTTCTGTTAAAACTAAAGACATTTTAATCTTCTTACATATATGGGCTAATTGTGTAATTTACTCAATTTAACAGGGACTATTTTTATAATTACCCATCCCCAACCCTACCCCCACCCACTTCATCCCCTTCATCTTTAAACAGATTCAGACCTAAATCCATTACCAGAACTTTGAATAAGATTCTAAACCAGTTATAACAATCTTTTTAAACACAAGAAATAAATTAGCCAGTTCTCATAAAATTTCAAAGCTAAATCCAGGAATAACTCAGCCAGACCTTCATCTTTAAACAGATTCAGACCTAAATCCATTGGAATAAATCAGCCAGACCTCCGATCACCAATTTCACCTCCCATGGCGGACCCAGTTAACCCGCCGTCTCCTCCCCAATCCGCCACCTCAAAACCACTCTCTGGCGACGCCGCAAAACAACATCGTCTCGTTCGCCGCCGCCTGCAACAACGCCTCAACCACCGCGGATATCCACCGGACATTTTACCGTACTCCGGGAACGCCTCCGTCGTCGATTTAGACGTTCCGTTCACTTTTTTCAGCAAAGCAAGCGAGTGGCTAACCTGACGAGAAATATCACGCGAATCCGTCTAGACACGTGGTCTGATTCGTCATCGCGACACTGAGAAGCGTTCGGAGATGGCGGATTTAGGGTTTTTGTTTTGCAGGTGGGGTTGAAGATGACAGGGGAGGCGGAGGAGGGGAGCAGGGGGAGGCGGGTGGAAGATGAGGATCTAGGGTTGTAGGTGGTGGCTAGTGGCGGTGGTGGCGGTGGCTGATGGCTGGGGGAGGTGGAGGGGAAGACTGATTGTATAAAGACAAGTGGCTGGGTTAGGTTTATATTTCCAGCAATTTACACAAATGGTTCATGTGCTAATTTAGAAAAATGACACAGTTAACATATATATATATATATATATATATATAAATATAAATATAAATATAAAGATTAACATACCCTGATTTTTACAGAAAAACTAATTGAGTTAGCGTCAGGGTTCTAATTAAGACAATTAGGTAACCACATGAAACAAAAAAAATCAAATTAAAACTAATTGATCAAAACCGTTATTTTGATCAAACCACAAGGGCTAAAAACAAAGTTTTACCTTATATATTTATGTAACCTGAAAATGGGCGTGAAACCGAGGAAACTACATGTTTCTATCTTTAGGTGTAAGTTACGTATTCGATGATTATAAAACTTCAAATAAAATTTTATTATAAATCTACTTACCTTTTTATTTTTATTTATTAAATTACTAAAATATCTTTTAATTGAGAGGGAAAAAAATTGGTTCCTTTTTAGGTGAGATATACGTAAATAGTCACGTTAGAGAGAAATCAATGTAACATCATAGTATGATTTTTGACATGTTAGGTTATTTGGAACCTTTATTAGTAGTTGTAAGGGTTCGTCGAGCTATGATGTTTTTTTTATAATATAAGATGGTCTTATATGTTATAGGCTCGACCCATTGTGATATAAGATGATATTAACTGAAGGTGTAGGATTATGCCCGATAACAAGTGAGTTCTATGATTTTTGCCCTTTTTCCCGTAATTTTTGGGTTGGAATACATGCAGGTAAATGATTTTGATTTTCGTGAGCTGCTCTAAACAACTTTCAAAATGGGACATGTGTGGATTTAAACTGTAACCGTATAAGCACATGAAAATATGTTGAATTAATTATCAATGTGATAGATAAAAGTAATTCGATTTAGCAATTTCCGATAAACGTATATATACATGTAAATAGTGCTTATTACGTTCCAACCGGATGAAATTTATCCGCATGAAAATTTCCCTTCTAACTGAGTAAAGGTTAGCAATAAAAGTTTTCGGCTATATATATGTAACACCTTAGGCAAATCTCATATCGTTCTGTTCTGTTATGTCCACGGGAGAGATGCTGGGTTCATAAAGAATGCCCCGCCTCAAATACCACAACGCATTTTGGGGCTTAATGTTAGTGGATGAGAGAAGAACTCCACAGTTAAGCGTGCTCGGGTGGGAGTAATCTAGGGATGGGTGACCCCCTGTGAAGTTTTCACCCGGGCAACCAAAAACAAATCCGTGAGGTCTTAGGGACAAAGCGGACAATATTGTTGGTACAAGAGGCCGGATGTTACAAATGGTATCAGAGCCACTCCCGTTCTGTTATGTTTATGATAGTGGGGCAAACCTCATCGAGGACGATGAGTCCCAATGGAGGGTGTTTGTAACACCTTAGGCAAATCTCATATCGTTATGTTCTGTTCTGTCCACGGGAGAGATGTTGGGTTCATAAGGAATGCCTCACCTCAAATACCACAACGCGTTTTGGGGCTTAATGTTAGTGGATGGGAGGAGAACTTCACAGTTAAGCGTGCTTGGGTGGGAGTAATCCAGGGATGGGTGACCCCTGGGAAGTTTTCACCCGGACAACCAAAAACAAATCCGTGAGCTCTTAGGAGGCAAAGCGGACAATATTGTTGGTACGAGAGGCCAGATGTTACAATATATGTATGTCCTCATGCTTTGTGATATGCTTTGGGTACCCTTTGTTCATGTTCGACAATAAGGTTTGGAATTTGCATGCTAGTATACTTGTTATCTACTTTGATATAAAATTCAAAATGATGCTTAAATGTTTAGAACTGTGTATGTTTATGAACTCACAAGCTTTAAGATGACTTTGTATTAGCGTGTATTCCAAACAAGTTAAGACCTCTAGTTTCGAGTATGTGGAGTTAGGAATAGGGGAGGCTTCGGATGGCAACTTGGCAACCTCATGATTGGGCGTAAAGAAACTTTGTTGTACATAGATGTAGACAAGTTTAGTGTACTTTTAGTACTTAAGGGCTTAGACTTCCGTTGTGTTGTATGTAAAATGACTGTGTATAGTGTAAATCCAACGGTTCGTCTTGCACCGGTTTTGGGGTGTGACATTTAAAAATCGTCTCTTCAAGTCAAGTGAAAAATAACCATTATGTATGTGACCGTCTGCTGCTATATTAAAAGTAGCTACTTTTTTTTATTAACCAAATGACTAAATATCTTTTAATTAAGAGAAAATCAAGAAAATAGCTATATTTTCCGGTGATATATTCCTATATAGTCATGTTACAGATAAATCATGTCTATAACTATGACATCTGTGACACAAATATCGCGTATACACCTTTTTTCTTTGTAACAAGCTTTATTCCTTTTAATGCATGCATAAATGTAGGTTATGCGCAACCCATTGGTCGTGTATTAACCTTTTACTCGAACACCATAAAGAACCGTATTTTCGGTGTTAGTTAACTAAAAGATAATCATTATGTACGCGACTGTGTCTCGTGTATCACCCTTTCTATTCGTGTATGATATTAGTAATGACAAACCATTCATATGAAATAAGGGCATGAATCATGTTGACAATCTCCTCATTTAAACTGAAAAAGATTTTGTAACACCCCAACCCAGTTATATGTCACTTGCATAGAGATTAGAAATCAAGCATAATTCCATTAACACTTCAATCGTTACAATAAATCTAAAGAGTTTCAAAATAAATTAAGTTGACTACCTTTGTTGCTACAAAATGTCTCTTTTAACTCTCGAGTGCTTTTCCATGTCTTCCTCAATAGCCCTGATAACCTAAAGTACAAGAAACACAACTACGCATAAGTAAATTGCTCAGTACACAAATAACAACTATATCACATATTTAAACACACATTAAACTAAAAGTACCTAAACAATATCAAATTCTATAACAGTTTCATATTTTTACTGATTGGTTTTGTTAAAATAAGTGTATATAAAAACTTATAAATTTTTATAAATTAAATATTTATTTTTAATAATATATTCCGTTAAAAACTGCATTTTCGACAAAACCGACAATTTAAGATTGTATAAAAACACAACTTTGAACTTACAGAAAATTGTGGCTAAAAACCTTAAATGTTATAATTTATAAAACAAATAACAAAATAAATTTTATAATTTTTATAAAACTAGCAAAATAAATATAACTTTTATTACCATTCGTTGTTTTCCAAAGTCAAGGAACCAAAATTGTCAACTCCTTAAAACTTAACTGTTTTAACGTCTAATTTTTAGCAAAACTTATTATTTTATATACCTAAACAAATACCTAAAGTGTATGTGATCAAAACAACGTCCTAAATGCGTAAACGAACAACTTTGATGCAGCCCTTGAACTGCAAAGTTAACCGAAATTGTCAGTTCAAAACTAAACTTAACAAAACCCATATACTAGAAATAGTAAACTCTCATTGGGTTATTACCTAAGCGAAAACAAAAATAGAAGCATAAAACAAAACTAGGGTTTGATTCCACTATTAACAAAAAGTTATTTGCTATTAGGATCACTATAGGACCGAACCCTCACTTTATAAGAGCTAGCACTATCAGACCCTTTATCATCAGGTGAGTTTTTACGGCCCCTCTTTTTAAACTTTTATTAACTGTTTTGGGGGAGAAGCATATTTCTTATACACTCACACATGAAAACAAATCTTTTGATGTGAATTAATTGAGAACTAACACACAAGTCCCCACACAATTTGATTAACTGTATGCTGATGGGTATTATAAATAGTACTATTTGGATTAACAAACCCAATTGACGTTCAGTCATAGTACGAAACGGTGCGTTTGCTTGAATAACAAAAAAATGTCCAAGTTTCGTTGTGAACTGATCATGTTAATTAAATCACCATGTGCATAAACTAAATTTGTGTATATCATATTATCAAACCTGTGAAACTCACCAACTTTTTAGTTGACTCTCTTTTAAACATGTTTTTCAGGTACCAACACAAATCTTTAAGCTTAGGCATGGATTGCATTAAGCTAGGCTTATGGAAAACAAAGACATCATGTTTAGTGTTTACCTTTTGTGCATTTAAACCGGTTTGTGATATGAAACCGTGTAGCAAAACTTGTACTCAAATTATGTTTCAAACTTAACTTTAAGTTAATCAAATGGTTATGTTCAAGTTATCTTTATAAACAATGTGTTGTGAAACTGATTTATCTGTTACATTCCGCATTTCCGCCGCTGGTGGGGTGTGACAGGTAAGATCCAATCCATACCGATCGCTAGTTATTCATCAGCTTCTCCGAGTCTTTAACAATAAAAACCGAACAAAAGCGAACCTCTTACCCATCTTCGAAGGTTTTCTCGCGATATACACGTCCACGAACTTTCCCCATTCCTAACAATACTTCCACAAGTCTTTAGCAGGCGAGAGAAGCGAGAAGTTTGTAATGAAAATCGTTATAGACATCTCGTGAATCTTCTTGAAAGCAGTGTTAAAAACCCTAGTCGTTGTTGCTTCTTCCTTATGCATCACGTTCGTTAGGCTTCCCTTTCCTTTCAGATATCTCGCCAAAAAATCAAAAGAAAACAAAGGAGTTCGTAAGGAGTGTGTTCAAGGGTGTTGTCAAGGCAATGGTGTCAAATGGTTCTCAAAAGCAAACAACTTGGGTTGGGTTTTAAATTTTTTTTTTTTTTGGTTTTTCAAGTATATTACACAAATGGTCCGGCTTTTTAAGTATATTACACATATGGATATGGTCCTTATGGTATGTAAAATGGTAAAATAATCATTTCATAAAAAATTAACACAAATTTTAACAAAAGTTATCGTTAGATGTCAAACATGTTACAAATTGACAACCACATATCCCAAACGTGTTATTTTTCAAAGTTACACCCCAAGCGTGTTATTTTTACCAGACAACATGAACCATTTACGTATTAAACTCTTTATTAAATGAACCTCAATTTAAGCTCGTTTAAGTCTTTTTAAACTTTTAACAAACCGATATCAAGCGGTTAACGAACCCCTCAACTCGTATACAAAGTTCCCACCTTGACGTACGTACATAATCAATGCTATTTGTTATATAAAACTTCTTTTTATAAATTCCTAGTAATTTTAACATTGTGAAAAAGAAAACCTTCATTCACACACTTGAAATTAAAAGAACAAGAAAATGATTAGTAAACGGTATATTGCGTGAAGAAAGGGGTAGATTAGGAAATGTAATATAAGCAGGGAAATTGGGCCTAAATATACCGACGACGACGACTGCCGGAGAGCTCCATCTTCTCGTCCCTTGCATTCTCCGAGGTAATTCTGAAATTTTCAACTGCTGTACGAAACCTAATCGATCTAGCATAATCTCCGATTTTCTCGATCATGTCGTTTGGTGTTTGGCGTAGTTCTTTCGTAAACATGTAATTTTGATGTTGATCCTTTTGTATTTGAACCGGATTGACCTTATGATGCGTTCTCGTCTAAGTGTTATACTTAATTATGTGTTTCATTAGGTTTACAATACCAGATCGTGTGAACTGCCTTTGATTTTGTGAATATACATTTGGAATAGAAATTTGGATCTAGGGTTTCTTACTAGATGAAATCATTGGTTGGATGAGCACTCTATCTGTATTCTGTTCTTTTGTTGCTTGATGTGAAGTTCAATCTTATTTGCATTTTCTGTTTCTCTAAAGTGATATCAGTTTTAAAATCGAAAATAGTTTGTTAGGCGTTAGAAGACAAACTTCACCCCTTTCCGAAACGGATTGAATTTTCTGGCGTAATTGAAACTGCTGCTTCTTTCTGTTGGGGATTTTGCATGTTGGTTGGTCTCTTTGAGAAGAGAATTGAAACCCTAGTTCTTTAATAGTAGCTTGCAATGTGTGTTATCACAACTGAGATGTGAATTTGTGAATCTTGACCAACAAGCTTGTGATCGTGAAGTAACATAACTCAATTGACATGGTGGTAAAAGTGTAATGGTAATTGATAGTTTTATGTTGGTATGTTGTTGAGGTAGCCGAGATGAGGATGTTGAGGTGGATTTGTGGGCACACAAGGCTGGACCGGATAAGAAATGAGGTTTTAGGGAAAGGTTAGGAGTGGCTAGTATATCAGACAAGATAAGGGAGGGGAGATTGAAATGGTTTGGGCATGTGAAGAGGAGACCGATGACGGCGCTGGTTAGATATGTGGAAACCCTTACTGTAGAGGGGTAGAGACAGACCCAAACTGACTTGGGATGAGCGGATTAGGCAGGATTTACTAGACTTGCACCTCTCTGAGGACATGGACGAGGATAGGACTTTGTGGAGGCGTAGGATTAAGGTTAAGGAATTTTAGAGAGGGGGCGGGGGGAGGACAACTTCATATTAGCTTTATCTCTGTCTTAGGGGCTTAGTTTTTTCTAGACCTGTGGTGATTCTTTGCACGTCGCCTTCTTGACTACGTGTACCTATGATGTTACCTGTACAATTTTCACTTTTCACTACTTACATTCTTAATTCTTTCACCTCTTTTCTGTTATTGATAGTTGACTAATAATTTATTATTAGAGTTTTTTGTTGTTTGCTGTTTAGCTTTTATGGATAGAACTCTTTGGTTCTATTATACTTGTTATGGTTTGTGGAACTGAGGGTCTCTCTGGAAGCAGCCTCTCTATCCTTCGGGATCCCACCCTCCCCAGACCCTACCAATAGCTCTGCTAATGGTTGGATTTTTACTGGGTATGGTTGTTGTTTTGTTGGCATGTTGTCTGGTTGGTTGGGCATGAGCGGCTGAAACTATAATCAGAAAAAATAATATGGGTTGGTAGAGGTGATATTGATTTGTTGTTTCACTTTGACCTCGTACCTTCTTTTTTAATTTTTATGTTCTTTTTTGCGATGAAATGTTGATATACATGCTGCTTTATGTTTTTCAGATGCTGATATGAGGAATTTGAATTAAGAAAAGAAAATCCCATTTCTCCTTTTATAAGGTTGAGAAGAGCTAAGCACGAGAAAAAAAGATAAGAGATGTTTTCATTGTTTTATGGACTTTGGGAATATCTGGTCAGTAAGACAGAGTTTCATGTACTAATTCTTGGAATTGACAAGGCTGGAAAAACAGTAATGTTTTCACTCTTCTTTTTTTACCTTCTTGTTGATTATCTGGTTGAGTTTTTACTCTGCATGTTACTTTTCATACAAATCCATATAATGTTAAACCTAAGATATTGATTTCAAATAAGTAAGCAACTTGTTTATCAATCTGTATGATTTCCGCTCATTAACTTCTTAGCCCTGATATCGTGGTAAGGTGCTAAGGTTTGCTGTATACTTTGATTGTCTCTAATGATAAACCCATTCCCATTTCTGTGAAACCTTTAAATATGCTAATTTCCTTTTTAATCTCATGTGTAGACCTTACTGGAGAAATTGAAGGCACAATATTCAAGCTTAGAAGGTCTCCCCCCTGATCGAATTGTTCCTACTGTTGGGCTCAATATTGGTAGAATAGAAACTTCGAATTCAAAACTTGTGTTTTGGGACCTTGGAGGTCAGGTATTTAGATTGAATCCTTACTAATAATGGAATATATTAGTAGGTACCTTTCATTATTTTACCTTTAAAATGCTTCCAGCTTTTCTTACCTTGCATAGTTGCATAATAATAACAAGCATCTCACAATCACAAGAAATCCAGACCCCTTATTGATGAACATGCCATGCATATGATATTACTTGGTAACCACAAATTGTTAATTTTACATTGGAATATCCATCCAAGTGTGTTTGGTATCCTGTTAACCGCTAGAACAAGGGAGCATTATTTAGGGAGTGTTTGGATGTGTGTATATGGATATTTGGTAGTTTACATTTATCTTAAATATTTTGTTTTCTTGCACTGACTCCTCACATTAACTCCAAATCTGACTATTGTATCCCTAAAAATTCAGAATATCAAAATCAGTTTTGCTAGACACTATAAACCAAGTATTTTTGAATTTGCATTAATCACTTTTTGTAACTGATCCAAACATCCTATTGGCCCCTTAACAAGTATGTGTATCCAAGCATTTGTTTTAATAAATTACTCTTATTTCAACTACTTGCTGTACTCTTAGACTCAGCTTTGACAATAGTTTCATAGGCTTCTTTAACATAAAAAGTTTAATTTTAAACACAGCAATAATGCAGATGACTTTACAAAGGGCAACTACATGCCTATGGATCATGATTATTTTTTTTATATCGTCACTGATGCCTGAGCTTTTATGCTGTCAGCCTGGTCTTCGCTCAATTTGGGAGAAATATTATGAAGAGGCACATGCAGTAATTTTTGTAGTTGATGCTTCTTGTCCATCACGCTTTGAAGATTCTAAATCTGCCCTTGGTAAATGATCTTTTTTCTTTAACCTTTTTATGTTAGATGTTTACCTTTTCTGGTAAATTATTATGAACAGAATATATATATATATATATATATATATATATATATATATAAATTACTCAACATAAATAATAACTGTTATTGAGATATTAATGTTGTTTTCATCAAATTTTACTACTTCCATATTCTAGCTTGAAATCAAGCAATTATGTAAATAATCATATAAAAAATATTTGCATTCAATCTTATGGAACAACATAGTAACCGTTGACATACGTCATTATGCTTCCTGTAATTTCAAATTCATTGCTGCCAGAAAAGGTGCTTAGACATGAAGATCTGCAAGGCGCCCCTCTTCTGGTACTGGCCAACAAGCAGGTAATCCCCCTCCCTCACCCCAGTGTACCTTTTCTCTTTTTCTTTATTTTGGAAACTGCTAAGAGAGATATTGGTTTTTAATAAGACATTAATGTTCTTTCTACTAATATTGGGTGCTAAGATTTCATTAATTTGAAATGGGTGATTGGGTGTACTAATGCAGTTTAACCCTCCTTTTCTCTGTCATTTCGTTGCAATTAAGTAGAGGTTGCAAGTTTGGGTAAAAAATCGCCTGGCATCCTAAATTGTTTTATTTAAGATAACTATATAAAGTTCATCAAATTTTTGCAAATCTTCAAAAATGAACAAGAAAGTGTTGGTGGGTCAACCTAGCCCAGCTTATTTTGACTTGTTACCCAACCCGCTCCCTTTTGCCACCTCTACATTTAAGTTATTCTAAGATCTGGCTTTACTGTGAAATTGTAAATTTAAATCAAGGATCGTTGGTAATGTGGTACTAAATGTCCACTTGATAAAGAAGAGGCTATTTGATTAAAATTTACTCCAACAACCCAATAGGGCCGGATGCCCGGATAGCTTATAGTAGAAAGAAGTTAACCGATATATATATATATATATATAGTGTATTTAGTTTGTTTTATTAGTTTATGGCCCGTTTCTATTTATTCATTAGTTATGGCTGTGCATGAATCATTGCAGGATCTCGGGGATGCTGTTTCAGCAGAAGAACTTGCTCGGTATTTGGACCTCAAGAAATTAGATGAAAGAGCTTATACATTTGAGGGTGTTTCAGGATATGATGGGTAAGTCGACAATTTGTAACCTAGCAGATATTATGTCAATTAGTTTTCTTTTTACTGCTTCCTAGAGATGGCAAAACGGATGGGTCAGGCGGGTTGGGTTGGCCCACACACTTTTCTATATTTTTTATTATAAATAATTAACGTGCCAAACATTATCAGAAAACTTATTTTATATTTCTATTACAATAATAATCTAACCATTTTTTTTTAAATGCTGAGGTTTTATGCATTTGAATCCACTAAGGACACGTTCGAGTTTCGACCCATCGACTTGGTTTCTTTTTAGCACCAATAAGTCTAAAACACAACCCAAATCAACCCATTTGTTACTTTTACTAGTACCACCAATGTATGTGGAATTTTTTTAAATTAGCATAAATATATTTTTTTCTTTTTGGATTTCAATTGCAGGACCGGAATAAAGGAAATTGTCAACTGGCTAGTAGATGTCATGGAGAGAAGCAAGCGGACTGAAATGTTGAGAGTTCGTACAGGTGTTGCAAACAGCAGCGGTGCTTAGATACTCCCAAACAAGAGTCCGCAGTTGACTTTTGGGCGTCAGATGAGTTACTTTTACCTTCAAACTTGATGAAAATTATTTATCTTGGGTAGAAAGAATTAATAACTGTGTTTACTATATATAAAGAGTTTTAGAATAGAGTTATTCTGGAAGATAAAAAATACCTATGTCAGTTTTGAATTAAAAAATTACTAGGTTTGAATCTTTGATACCGGAAGTGGACTTTTGTTTGAAATGATTGATTGTATATTCGTTCGGTAACACAATCTAGGGTTTGAAATTTGTGTAACTAAATTGAAAAACGAGCGACTTTTATATTGAACTTCATGGATGTTCATAATATTATTACTTGACAGCAGCTACTAGACCTGCACAAATTGTTGCAATGAGGTTTGACCCTTCGATTGTGGATAAATTAGGTTGGGTCGCAGTCAAAAGGGGTTGGGTTCAAACGGGTAATCTTTAGTGCGGGTTTAAACTAGTAGGGTCGGGCTGGGCTTTTAACAAATAATTAGTGCAACAATAATATATAGGTCTTTTAACAAACTGATTTGGAGGTTTTATGCATTTTGAAGACATTTGGATGACTTTTGACCCGTTTGACTAGTACCACTGAATAATTGTCTAATCGACTCTGGAGTGAAGGAGCTTAATCTTGATTCAATTGAGGTAATTACAAAATGAGATCACTCATCATAATTTGAAAATGGAATTATTAGGAAAGTTATAAAGTGTGTGGGGTACACTTTAGTGAATAATATTGATATGGTTTATTCAAACTGTAGTTAAAAAAAAAACAATTAGATGTTTATTAGGACTTTAACGGAAGTGTTAGGTTCTAATGGATAAAAAATTATTTTGAATGAACATGAACAATTGAGTCGATCAAGTCTAATCTACAATATATAGTCTTTCGATTATAATTAAAGTTGAAATAAGTTTGTATATTACACAGCTATGCAAGGTTTCTTACATAATGGTGTAGCTTTTTTTTGGGGGGAGTGGGGCATAAGTGTAGGGTAAGGCTGCGTACATCAGATCGCGAAGCGATCCGGCCCCCTGTGCAAATGCGGGAGCTAAGTCAAGCACCGGGTACGCCCTTTAGATCTTTTTTTTTTAAACTCATTTAGTGTTTAGGATAATTAATTTTTGAACTTATTTATTTTTAGATTATTAGGATCTGAAGTTCAGATACATTTATATACTTTTTTTATTTTATTTTTAAATTGATTTTGACATTATTCAGATTTTAAGACTCGTCATACCAAATCTGATCAATAGATTGATGAAGCGTCAGGTTCCCGATTTGATCTGGTTTTCAAAACATTATAAACACGTTCTATGTTTAAAGTGTCTATTTCAACCAAATTCACAAAAATAAATTACTTAAAAGTATATTTTCCTAAAATGACCAAATTGATAAAATAGAAAATAGATGGTTAAAGAGGAACGATACCATAAAACCCAATTAAATAAAAATGAATCATCTAAATAGTATATTATATTGATATGATCAAATTGGTAAAACCAAAAATAACAGGTGAAAGATGAAAGTGTCATGAATTACGAAACTCTTTTTCATTATGTTTTTTTTGGTGAGTATGAAATCGAATTAACCGACTTAACCGAATAATTGAACCCAACCAAAAACCAGTGGTTTGGTTTTGTGCTTTTCTAAAACTGCCTTTTCAGTTCGGTTTCAGTTTTAATTGTACCTATAACCGAAAAAACCGAATCAAACCTAAAAATCCGTAAAAACCGATGCATCATTTAAACACATATGTATGTATACATAAGGCTATGTGTTATACATTAGTGAGTGTGACAAAAAAATGTTGTTGAGTACGCGCCATATAAGCAGTGAGTGTGGTCACACTCACGTTCACTAAGCGTGTGTTATGAGTTAGTGAGTGAGAAAAAAGAGATTGTGAGGTGTAATGTTGTAGTTGGTGGATGAAAAAAATCTAAAATTCTTACCTGCGCCTCACGGAGCGCCCTCACTCATGCCCCAAGGGGGCGGTGTTCCATGCCTTTCACGGAATCCACATCACCCACGCCCTGCACTCACGAACCCATAACACATAGCCTAAGTATGTGGCATGTTTATAATTTTATTGAATTTATAAAAAAAAATATATGTATGACGTGTTTATGAATTTATAGATAAATTGATTTATTTGAATGTTTGTTACTGAACTTATGGATTATAACTTTTATTTTTGAATGTTATGTCATTTATACGAAATTAAGTATGTGTGGCATGTTTATAATTTTATTGAATTTATAAAAAAAGTATGTATGATTTGTTTATGAATTTATAGATAAATCGTTTTATTTGAATGTTTGTTATTGAATTTATGGATTAATGGATTATAATTTTTATTTTTGAATGTTAAGTAATTATACGAAATTAATAAATGATGTAGCCTAAAAATTTTAGGCTCAAACGTGTAATAATCAATTAATCATTAATTAAAAAAACTTACGTCGAAGTTTGAGACTCAAATTATTATTTTAGGCCTTTTTTCAGCCCAAAAATTTTTAGCCCAAATGAAAAAAAAATCAAAATACTTAAAACCGAACCGTGCCCATCGTCAAAACTGAAAGCAGACGGTTTTCAAAAACCCAAAAACCAAATGTTCGGTTTTAACCTAAAACTAACCCAAACCGACCTATTCACACCCCTTTTTCATACTTATATTTGTTTTACGTAATTTCCCTACTTTTAATTATAGGGGGGAAAAATATATTAATTCACACTTACAAGTGTATAAACATTAATCTTATCTTCACTAACGATCAATTTGTTGAGATTAATTCTCACTCTTCCTCTTGTGAGGATATTAAAAGATTTTGTATTCTCCTTTATACAACGTTTGATTTAATACGTAGGTTAATTAAATATTAAAAACAAAAACTCTTGAATAAATCAAATTTAGAAGAAAAAGAAATATCAATCACAATCAATAGCGTGCCCTGGTGAACCAACTCAACCTTTCCTAGTCTAACCTAAAAGAGTTCAAGCGTATATTCAGATTTTTTTAGGGGGGGGGGATAGTTTTTGGGGGGGCTTGGGGAGGGGAGTTTAGGTTTGGGGGAGGGGGAGGGCGTTCCCAGATTTTGTGGTTCCCCAAAATATATATAACTTTTACAACGATTTATTCTTTACTACTGTTCTACCCAAGACCTCTAAACCTATGTGTTCCAAGAAGCTTTGCCTCTGTCACTGGGCCACCAACCCCAAGTCCCTAGTGGTCCCAAAATATTTAAATATATATATATATAGAGAGAGGCTTGTTTAGGCCCGCTAGTCTAATTCGAAGCTCAAACTCGTTAATTAAATAAGTTCTGATTTAGATTTAACCTAAAGTGTGGATAAGCTATAGAATCCTAAACATAAAAGAACAAAACAAAATCAAAATGATGGTAAAATGTTGATATTGTACACTCATGAAATAAGTTTCCATTGCTCTCTAAGGGATATTCTTAATAACATCCCTCAAAACAAAAGATCCCAGAAATCAAGGGATGGAAGTTTCAAAGTAATTAAATAATTGAAATATCAAACCTTTCATTTAACATTTCTTCATAGAACAAAATGTAGGCCTCACACCCAAGAACTTTTTCCAGCGAAGTCTCGCGGATATGGGCATCGCTCGCATGGTACCACAAGGAATTCTCCAAATTGCCCTTTGCAACACCCTTGACATAAGCCACATAATGCCCTCCCCTCATTGTCCCTGAATGCTCCACCACTCCTACCAATTGGTATTTGTATGTGTGTCTATCTTTGCAGCAGCTGCATTACCCAAAACATCTTGTAAAAATAACGATAAAAACGAAAAACATAAAAAAAAACCTTGTTGATTTTTTTATTAGGACAGTTAATATGTTGTAATGACCACAACCAAAGGTGATAAAACAGGTGGGCGGGTAATGGGTCAAGAAGGGTTTTTTTAGTAAGAGTCGGTCTGGGATGAGCAGACACGCAAACATTTTTTTGCTATTTTTAAATAAAAATATAAAAACTGTATATTACAAAAACAAGCTAAAGATTTCTCTCAATAAAGCAATTAGGTGTTATCCTTGTAAATACAATACGGACTATTTGGAACCCGTTTGACCGACTCAACCTGTTTCACTTTTAGTAAAACCAGCCCAACTCGTTGACCAGTAACCCGTCAGAGATAAAACATAACATAACCCAAATTAACCAATTTGTATATAAATGGGTCGAAATTGTTGCCTCTTAAATTCACAACAGGAAACTAGGCGAGTTTTGCATGAAAACACGCCAAAAAGTGAAACATTGTGATTAATTTAGGACATGATTACTACGGTAGAATGCAATAGAAATTTGCACATAACTGTTCAATTTATCACTCTTGCAATCATCCCATCTTTGAGTGAGGACTACTCTTGAACCACAGAGGGCTCCATAAACTTGTAAACAAAAAGGAAATAATAGTAATAATCTGTTCACTCTTTAAATAGATGTAATTTTCTTCATTTTTACACAAAGAATGGACATTGTTCATAGTGGTCAAATATTAGTATATTCAAGACGCGGGGACCCTTTGTCAGGTATTAGATAGTCATAAGGAGATAATTCAAGAGAAGAGGAAAAGATATACCTAGGGTCCATGTAGGGTTTAAGATCAATCGTCTCTCTAAAGTTGACATGGCCATTTAATTTACTTAAACGCCCACGAGCATCCTGGCAGAATCTTTTCAAATGAATAGTCAAAACTGGTGGGGCCCTACTGATCAGAATCCTCTTAGATGCATCTCTTGCCACCATAACACACTTGGAACCCACCTCTTCATCCTCACTGCTGTCTAATTCATCTTGCCTTTCTTGAGCCTTATCATTCTTAAAATTATCAGTGGGACCATTGACACTAAAAGATTCAGTATCTTGACTTTCATCACTCTTTCCATTAATATTATCCATCGCCAAATCAGCACTTTCTGTAGTTTGATCACTGATGTTTCTGAACCCATTTGAATGGACATGCTCAATGCGTGAACCAGACAAAACATTTGAAATTCCATTTTCGCCCCCGTTTGGGACGGATTTTTGCATTTTGTTTTTTAATCTCGTTTTTTGCTCCAGCAAAGATTTTGAACATTTTTCACACTGCCACGCGTGTTCGGTTTTGGTGAGAAGCTCAGGGGTAGTGAAATAAGCCAAACATTTCTCCACAGAAACTGGTGAATCAGTATCATCAACCTCATCAGGATCAGATTCACTTCCTTCAATTCCATTTGATAAGGTATTCACAGTGGGCCCATCAGCAAGCTCAGGCTCGTCAAACAGACCACCAAACCCATCAAAATCCAGTGGTTCTTGCTCACTAGTTGAGGTGACTTCCTTATAAGGAAGCAACAAAACTTCAGATTCTTGAACTTTTAGTAGAGGCTCGTCTTCCCAAATGACATCATTACTATTTCCAGAATCTTGAACTACTGATGAATCTTGATTTTGCGATGTCATATCATGAACCGTAGAATTACTCGGTTCAAGGTAATCCAACCATGATGGATCATGAACCGAAGAATTACTCGGTTCAAGGTAATCCAACCATGATGGTGGTTCCTCTGAATCAATGGAGTCAACCTGGTCAACAGTTGTATCATGACCATTTGATGCTATAATGGGCTCACTATGATCCAACAATGAAGAAACATTTGATGAATTCACAATACCACTATCATTATTGTTTGACAAAGTCGTTGGCTCGATCTGATCCAGTTGAACCAAAGTGTCTGATGAAATGACAGTACAGTCCTTGATCTGTTTGATTCCATTCACTTGCAATTCTGACTGCGTTAAACCACCTGAAGCAATGTTTTGGTTGATACATGTTTCAATAGGCTTAGTGGGCCCCAACGACTCATCGCTGGTTGAAATATTTGTAACTTTTTTACCTTTTGATCTAAACTTTCCCTGCCTTTTTGGAGGAATTTTTGGTTTCTTGGATCGAGAAACCGATGTCACCCGTTTAGATTGAGAATTTTTGGTTGGTAATGGTAGTGAGAGATCTAAACATGGCTCATATACTACAGACGCATGCCCGCATTCCAAACAACTAACCGTGCTAGATATTTGTCCCCCAAATATTTTATCCACAAAAGTAGGAGCATGTTTTGGAGAACTTTTACCATCTTGAGCATGTTTTTGTACACGAGATTCCTCGGTGCACAATCCATCAAGCAAGCAGCGAAGCAATTCATGGCTATCATGCTGTTGAAATCCCTTAAATTGTGGAGCCTTTGCACAAACACACCCGAAAAATGATCTCGGGTTGATAACATTCCGCGCACCAGTTGATGGGCCCGTTTCAACAAAAAGCTTCTTTAAAGATGATGTAAGAGGCCCAACAGGCCCTTCTAGTTTCATGAAGTAATCCCGTAAATTATCCATTGCCAAAAGATTTTGCAATACAGAATTGAAGAAACAAGTGTTCCCTAAATTCATCAAACCTCTCACCATATGTCCATCGCCATTTTCTAAACTTGTAAGGGTACTTACTGATTCTATCCCACTTGTAACACTACCACTTCCAAACCAGACATCCTCGACATCTACACGGGTTTCCGTTGATGATCGAGTTTTAATTAATTTAACAAATTCAGATAAAGCATCCTTTTGTTCTTCATTCTCAAAACGTTGAACCGGAATAAGTGTATTACAAGGAAAACACCATCTTAGATTAGGGTTTGTAAACTGGATAACCAAAGGATGGCGGTTTTGTTTTGAATGTCGAGAAGCATGACTCTGTGGCGTTGTAGGAAACCCTACACCACCACATGAAAAATGCCCACATTCCAAACACACCCAAATGGAGATAGATTCAGGTTTTGAACCATTTCCTTTAACTTTTCCATGTTTGGATTTTCCCTTCTTTGTCCTTCTACAATCCGCACTATCCCTACAATCATCACATTTAGGAGACTCGAGTGATGATAATTTTGAAGAAAACTTTTCCAAATTGATGCCTTCCTCAAGATGAGGACAAGAATGTGTCTCTTTAATTACTGAAATGCCATCGACAACTGTGTCAGTGGCTGGAACGATCTCTGGTAAAACTGTTCTGGGAGAAGAGGTTGGAAACCGTTTTTCCTTTTCAGCATTGCGGGCTGCCCTCTTTTTAACCTTTTTCCCCATCAAAAGTCAAAACCTAAAAGCAATCAAGAAAAATGAAATGTTTCCACTAGAGAAGTATAGTCCATTGGCCATTACACTACATAATAAACAAACTTACCTAGTAAAATCCCACCCATAGCAAAGCGCTATTGGTAGGGTCTAGAGAGGGTGAGATGAGGGCAAACCTTTCCCCTATCACAGGGTGATAGAGAGGCTGCTCCCAGGTCCCAAAACACTACATCATATATACATACATACATATACATATACATACATATATACGTATATGTATACATATATATATATATATATATATATATATATATATATATGTGGGGCAATACTAACCACATTTGTGTGCGCATAAAATGTTAACAAACTAAGAGCAAACATGCTGTCGGATTGAACTTGATTGGTAAGAGCGAAACAGAAGACCTTAAAGCAATACACATGCATGGGATAACATAACATAACCCTATCATCCAAGAAACTTTTAATTAATTAAAAGTTCAACAGATTATTTCCTGAAATAAATGACCAAATTGGAAATTTGGGAGAGTGAATGACTGATTATCAACTTTGATGGTTTCCACTAACCTATCATCACACGAAAACAATGATTTTTCACAGAGAACTTTCAGTGGCCCTCACCTCAACAAAGTTAATCACAAGATAATAACCTGTATGTCACCATAACTGAGTAGGAGATATAGACCATAACTCCATAAGCAGGAATTCAAGTTGTACTACCAGGATGCATTAGATAAACAGTACATCTATCTATATCAATATCAAATTAGTTATCATTCAATAATCAAAGTATTAGTTCCAGTTTAGTAACACAGAGAATCACAAATCACAATAGCTTAGTGGATTAGGGTTTCAAATCTATTAATCAATTTTCAGATGTAAGTTTCCGATTTCCGATATTCAGTAACATAGCAAATGAAATCAAAATAATCGATACGTATTCATTAATTTCAAATCATACTCTAAAGTTACAAGAAACAGGTAAGAACGGTTTCAGATTAGGGTGTGCAAAAGGAAAAATTAACAACCGACGAACTTACTTCGCAGCCGCTAGAGCAAGACGAGGATTCACCGGATCAGCGGCGGATAACGCCGGCGAGCAGCCGCCAGAGCCGTGCGTCTCAGACTACGTCTTGACTGTGGAGTATGGTTCAGGTGGTGGGGGCGAGGGTTTCTCGGTGAGGTTTTAAATCAATTGTATAATAATGTATGAAGTTATGATTAATTTCATATAATAATAGAATAATTTATTAAATAAGAGAGGATAAATATTTAAATATTTAATTTATTAATAAATTAAGGATAATAAAGATCCATCGGCTCATAACCACTTTCTGGTTTTTTTTTCTTTCATGACCCATGCCTTCAAAATGCTCCACCTTTTAAATTTGATTTTCAAAATCCATAAATTATTAATATAGAACTGGTAGGCAAAACCTCGAGCTGCGGTGGGATACTAAAATTTATAAGGTTTGGTTATGACGACTTGTACGTTATTATTCATCTCGTGAAAATGCTGTTAAAAATAAACAAGTCGCAACGATAAAATCTGAACTTTATAAAACATTAAACATGTACACGTCGTAACGGTAAAATCAGAATTTTATAAAACATTATATTTTAAAGGTTGTAAGATGAAAACATAAAAATATGATGATTGGGATTAAAAATATAGGAACTCAACCATTTTATTAATTTCTTTTATCTTTATATTCTTTTTTATTTTTGTCACTGTGTTATTAAAAATTTCTCTTCATAATTATATATTTAGATATCTTTGCTTTCATATATTATAATCCCAAACTCTATAATTGTTTCTCTTTTAATGTAATAGGTGATGGTGGTCGCGCATTATGACGGTTACATTGACATGGATAAATACGTAAAGAGAAGTTTATGAAGTTACGACGACTTGTTTTGAATATAAAAGACGTAGATAAAAAAAGATATGAGGTTGGTATATTATGAAATAACGACAAAAAATTAATTAGGTTGCCAAGTGAGTAAGTCATAGAAGTAAAATAAGATTTAGTATAAAAATTATTTAGTTATTTAATATGTAAAATTCACTAATTAAAAAAACTTAGTTTATTTAAAAATATAATTCACTCTAATAATTTTAGAAATGACATGAACAAACGTACACCACAAAAAACTAAATGGTCTAATACTTAAAGTTAAAAGATTTACTGTCATTAGATTAGATATTTAAAACATGATATTTCATAGAAGTAATTTTCATACGGTTTTGATTTATATATTTCATATTTTATGGAAGAAGTTAATATCAGTATTTACCTGTGGAAGTTGTAATTATTTATAGACATGCGGTGTTATAAAAATCGCGCCTAGGCGCCGATTAATCGCTAGGCGGTCGGGTAACGAGTAATTTTGACCTAGTCGGTCCAAAAATCGCTAGACGGTCCAAATCGCGCCTAGGCGGCCAGATTCCGGCAAAACCTGAAATTTCCGGCCAAATTCCGGCAAAAACCTGAAATTTCCGGCGAAAACCTGAAATATCCGGCCAAATTCCGGCGAAAACCTTTGGTATGGTTTAAAAATGAACATTTTTATAAAAAAAATACATATAAAAATGTGTGTATATATATAAAAAACTGAAAATTACATATAAAAATTCTAATCCGATTAATCCTGCCTAGGCCCCGATTAATCCCGCCTAGGCCTAGGCCCTACCCCACCGCCCGACTAGCGCCTAGCGATTTTTACAACACTGTAGACATGTTAACTCTAGAATTATATATCTATATTTCTTTAATTTTGTTGGATCACCTTGACACTTGGCGCTTTGTGATTGTTTTTTTTTTCTTTTTTGTGTTATTAGTATATTTGATTTCACATTAAACAAGGAAAGGTTGGTCAGTGGTGCTGGTTAGGCGTGCTTGCAACAGCCACCCTCCTCCACTCGATGCACCGCCGGAAGCTGTTGCCGCAGCCACTGTTCCGAGACACCGACCGGGTTGGTTTTTGGGGGTTTTCAATTGGGCGATTTTAAAGAACCGAAAGGTGTTTCGGGTTCGTCTCGCGTGGTGATTTTCGTGTATTGGAACTAGCGACCAAAATTGTTGTCTCGCAGTGTCTCGTATAGTCTCTACAACCTGAAAGGTATCCATAGTTTGATCTGGATTGGTTTTGCACACGCTTCCCTTTTTTATTATAAATCTTTAAAAACCCATGTATGAATCCAACAGATGGTTCGGTGACTATGGTTCAACCATTCTTACCCTAGTTAGGCTTGAGCAGTTTCACTACGTAAAGGTTTAAGGTGCAAGATTCCACCTTTATCTATGCATAACACCACCAGGTATTTAGAATCTGGTTAGGTCACATCGTGTCTATTAGTTAAAAACAACGCGTTTCATTTTGAAAAATGGTGGGGGATTATTGGAAATATTTTCTAAATGACAAAAGAAGTGTATAGTTTTTGGGTTGAGTCTTAGGAAAATAGAAAACGAGAAACATAGAATTGGTTTACTAGTTAGGTTGGTTCAAGAGAGAGTTGTGATTATCAAAAGGTAATGGTTCAAAGGGTTGTGACCATTCAGTCGGTAGTTACCAACGAAGAGACATGATGGTCCAAATGTCAGTTATGGTAGTTACCAACGAACCATCGTCATGGTTCGCTGTATGATTATTCCAAGGGTTGTGACTATTCACAAATATCCTATAAATAAGAGCCAGACAAAACCATTTGATACATCTGAAAAATCCTAGAAAACACATGAACTCTCCATTTTCCACCAACAAAAAAACCCCTTTCATGACAAACAAAATAGTCATTGAATCAGAATCTCACAAATGCTTCATCATTAATTTGTTCTATTATTTGAATTTGGAAGTAGAGAAAATAAAAATACAAGAAATGAAATATTTGTATAGTAGTATTTTTGTTTATTATGTCTTACGGGTAACAATCTATAAAAAAAAACTATTCATGTAAACCAACAGAAGGTTGAGTGAATCATTTGTATGAACAAACATTAACAAATCGTTTTTTCATTTAACTATCAACACGAACAATAAAATATGTTCGTGTTCGTTGATTTGTTCGGTTAAAATTAAATGAATGAACACCAACAAGAAGACAAGCCTCTAGTTCATTGTCCGTTTTCGTTCTATTGTAAACCCAAAAACAATCGCCATAGTCTACAAGTGTTCTTTTAAATTGAAACTAAGGCATTTGCATGCAATTTCTTTGAAAGTATTGAAAGAACGAACATCAATTTCATCTCTTATATGGGGATCAATTAACTCTTCTAATCCCTCATCATAGTATCTTCGGATCAAATATATTAGCGGTCCGGGCTTATCATCTCCAATGCTCCTTTCATGAGACGCCATCATCCCACTCAATTGTTCAAACAGTACTACACCATAAGAGTACACATCTATTTCTGTGTTGATGATACCACTTTCAAAGTAAACCGGATCCAAGTAAAACTTGGTACCTGCAGGAACTGTGTACACAGTGGTATGCGTCTGATTTCTGAAACCTAATACTGACAAATCAAAACCACATATTAAGGCTTTCATGTTATCATCTAATAGTATGTTTGCACTCTTTATATTTCTGTGTATTACTGTCTTGTGCTCGTTGAGACACGAGTGAAGGTATTTGAGTCCTCTTGCGGCACCCAGGCAAATCTTCAAGCGTTGTTCCCACGTCATGCGACGCATCTTGTCAGGGTCTTGGAGATGATGATGAAGGCTTCCATTGACAACATACTCGTAAACTATAATCATCTCGTTTCCTTCATCACAGTAACTGATGAAAGCGTTCACATTTTCATGGTTGAAGCATATAGTCATCTCAAGCTCGTTGCGAAACTCGTTTTCCCCTTGTTGACTATTCTCATTTAGGCGTTTGAAGGCGCCTACTCAGTTTTGACAGCGTGCAGAGAGTGTTCCTTTGTATACCACACCATATCCACCATCTCCGATCCAAGCCTTTCCACTGAAGTTTTCGGTTGCATCGATGATCTCTTCCAGTGGAGTTAGAAAGTTTTGCAGGGTTACACCTGAAGATGATATTCTTTTTCTTATGATATTGGTGCATTTGTATGGTTGCAGTTGAAGCATTTGATATTAAGGAGCCTACCTAATTGATCATTAAAATCCACTTGAAATGTCAAATTAGGTACCACCACTCGATCCACCAGGTCACATTCTACTACTTGTCCCACCACTTCCAGATAAGTTGTCGTTGTAGGTTAATCTTGATGGGTACGCGTCAAACGGGTACGGGCCATCCAGAAAGTTTCTAGGAAGATTATTTAGTCACATGTTTTTAGTGTGGCTAGATCGTGGGTAGTTTTATTTGTTGAGTCAAAGTAGTGGGTAGTGGTCTAGGTAGTCATCCTTTTCTTTAGGAGCAAATATTTTTCTAAAAAACCATTCTCTAAATATTAGTCTTGCCCAACATTTGGTATCAGAGCAAGGTTGAGAAGGATGGTCGTTTTGAATCATTTTCAGGATTGCAGGGCTGAAGACGAAGAAGTCATGCAAGCAAGTCGGATCGAAAGGAAGAAGGGGAAAAGAAGGTCGACAGGAGAAGGGGAGCGTTTTTTTGTGGCGGTGATTAATGTCGAGTAAAAGAAAGAAAAGAGAGGAATTGAAGAGCCAAGAACTTGAAAGGAATTATTTTGGTTTTTGGAAGCAAATAAATTAATTTCTTTTAATTCTGGAATCAAACAGAAGAAGCAGCAAGTAGGAGAAGCAAGCATGGAGGCAGCAAAGCACCTCTTCTGGCCTGTCATACTTACGGTGAAACTAAAAGAAAAAAAGAAGACAAATAGGATGGAAAGTTGTGGCTTGAATTGATCAAGAAGAAGAAAGAGCAAAAGCCAGATCGAATTAACAGCAGCAAGAAAGAAGGAAGAACTGTTTAAATGGAAGTAACAACTGTTTATACAGAAGCAAGAAAGAATGATTTTTACCCGGCTTGGTTTTGAAAATTTATACTGAAACATAGATAAAAATAAACACATCGCAACGACAAAATCTATATAGCAACCTGTGAATAATTTTTTTTAGAAACATGGATTTTGACCTTACTCGGTTTTAAATAAAAATTTATACTGAAACGTAGATAAAAATAAGCAAGTCGCAACCACTACAAGAAAACAGCACTATTACCGACATATGGTTTCCGACGGATGTGGCCGTAAGATTATTATTTCCGACAGATTGGTGACAGAATTCCGTTGGTTTACCCTTATATTATTTTTCCTTTTAAATAAAATCAACGGCCATGGGTAATCCGTCACAAAATTATTGAAGGATGGAAATCCATCGGTAATCAATTGGTAACAGTTTTCCGATCACCATCCGAATAAACCCGTTTAGAAATTTGGGGGTGTTTGGATTATGATGATAGAATGTTGAATTAGTGATGATTAATTGTTTATATGATGTTAGACACATGAATGAACACCAAATTAACCTAATAATAATTATTGAATGAAAAATTAGTGTTAAGGTAAGGATAATGAAACTCAAGTGGGTGAGTTTGGGGTGAAAGAGGGTGTTTGGATATGAGGATAACTCAGACGGGTCAGTTTGGGTTGGAAATGAGAAATTGGGTTGTAAACCCAATTATAATGTGATTTTGATGTATGGTTAGATTACTAAACTAGGTGTATATTTTTAGGTAATCAAATTGCAAAACTTGAAGGTGGTGTGGGATCTTCTAACCCGAAAGGTAAGTGCTCTTGCACTTACTTAGTAATTGATAATAAATGGGGTTATATGCAATGTTGTATGCATAATGTGATAAGTTGCATAATGTGTTATGTGGTATGAATGTGCATAGTGGTGTACGAATAAGTGAATGAATGAAGTTATAGTATTAATATTATAATGGATATGTGGATATGAAGTTATGGTCTAAGTACCATAATGGATATGTGGATATGAAGTTATGGTCTAAGTACCATAATGGATATGTGGATATGAAGTTATGATCTAAGTATAATAATGAAAATGAGGTTATGGTCTATGCGCCATAATGAAAATGGAAATGTGTTAATTATGATTGATAAATGAAAAGAATGAAACTTGTAGGTGAAATGCAAAAAATATGTAGCCTAATGACAAATTGGGTGGAAACTGGTCAAATGGGTGAATGGGTGAAAACAAGTAGTATTTACTTGTTTGATATATGTTTTATCTTCATTACTAATGGTGTTATATGTGGTGTTGTGTAGGAAAAGCTCCGGGATAGTCAAGGTCAAGTCTATGGTGAATGTTGGATTCTCGTATGCGCTTTTGGTGATTTCGGGTGAAATTAGATGTCCATCTAATGGATGAAAATGTGTTTTTGATGTTAAAAATGTGGTATGAATGTTTTTGGTCAAAACCCTTGTGTTGGAAATTTTTGGGTGTCATGTTATATTGTAAAAGTTGGAAAAATAGTTAAGTGTTGAAATCTGCAGGTCTGGAAACTTTATGGAAAAAGGCACTTTTCGCGCCACGCGAAAATTTAAGAACAGGTCTTCGCGACACGCGAAGACCTGGTTTCCTGGACCTGCACTTTTTGGACTCCCTCGCGCCACGCGAAAGGAGGGAGCTGGTTCTTCGCGACACGCGAAGATGTAAAAAATAAAAATAAAAAAATCTTGGGACGAATGCTTCCGCGTGTGTAATGGTTTATTATAGCTGGTGTTCTAAAATTAAGGATGTTACAACTTGGTATCAAAGCGATGGTTTGAGGGATTTGGTGTACGAGGCACCAAACTCAAACCAGATGCTCTTGATATGGGGGAAATGATACGAGAATCCATGAAAGATTTGACTAAGACTCGGAGCTTACAGAAATGAAAGGTTAGTAATGATTTGTTAAAGTGGATATATATATGGTGTATATGTATATATATATATGAATGAATGAGAGGGTGTTATGTGTGCCGAAACTTGTTTTGTGATTTGTTATATGAATATGATAATTACAATTGGGCTTAGCGTATTATTAAACATGTCTGGCAAGTATGATTAATAAGACGAGATGTGCAAGGGTCTTTATGATAACCATATGACAATGAACATTTGCAAGGATTAGGTGAAGGTGATTATATATGTATGTATGTATATAGGTAGATATATAAATATATACTTAATACCTATAAGAGTGCAAGTGTGATAGATACCTTAGGTATTAAAAGTGTAAGGATGTTAAGGTGTTTTTGTTCTAATTCTCAGCTAAGAGATGTCAGACGATACGAATAGGGAACCGTTGGATCCAAGAATCCAAGAGTTAATAAAAAAAGAAGTGACCAAGGCTTTTGAGCAAGCTACAACTCTATTGATGGAAGAAATGAGAGGGGCTATTAAGCTTACTCTTGAGGAGGTATCGAAAGAGAAAGAGAAGGAACCACGAGGATGTACTCTTAAAGTGTTTATGGTAATCAAGCCAAAGGAGTATAACGGGCAAGTGGACCCGATCCTTAGCCACAGGTGGGTGGTGGATATAGAATCGAATTTTGAGACGACAAAGTGCAAACCCGAGGATAGGGTTATGTTTGGTGTGCCTCTACTGACGGGAAGGGCAAAAGAATGGTTATTGAATCTCCGAAAGGAGAGGGGTGAATTGGGTGTGACCTCCATGACTTGGGAGGAGGTTAAGACGGCTTTTCTGAAATACCATTGCCCACAAGCCGCAGTTGACCGGATGACTGAGGAGTTTCTCCTCATGAGGCAAAAGAATGAGTCAATAGATGAATTGGTTGGGGATTTCTTTGATCGCGCCAAGTTCTGTCCAGACGTGGTGTCGACCGAGAAGGCGAAGATTGACAGATTTTATGCTATGTTGACTGTGGATTTCAGAGATAGCATATCTCCTTCCTCTTTTACTACACTTGTGGACTTGATAAATAAGTGTCGGGAAAGAGAGGTGGAGTTGAGGAGGCAAGAGGTGAAAAGAGAAAGCGTGAAATTGTGGATTAAGTTATGAATAAAATAAAGGGCGGGAGCCCTAGTAAGAAGCCTTTTAGCATGTTTTCTCCGCGGGGATGCAATGTTTGTGGAAAGGAGCACTTTAGGGAGTGTAGGAAGGGTACGTCAAATTGCTATAAATGTGGGAAGCCAGGGCATATGGCTAATCAATGCCCGAGCCAAGTCCGTATATGCTACAACTGTTACAAGCCTGGGCATAATAGGGTGCCCCGAGCTGAAGCAAAGTGGAAGTGAAAAGAAGGTTGAAATACCAAAGCCTAAGGGTAGAGCTTTCCACATCTCTGTAGAAGAGGCAAAGACGAACTCGAAAGTGGTGTCAGGTACATTCAAGATTAACTCTTTACCTGCACTAGTTCTTTTTTATTCGGGGGCTAGTCATTCGTTTGTGTCTTTGAAATTTGTTAAGCATTCTTCGTTTCTAAGTAGCAAGTTACACGAACCCCTAGAAATCGAGGCGGCAAATGATAAGAGTTTCCTAGTGTTTGATATTTATAGAAATTGCAAGTTAAGGGCGGGGGGGTGAAACGTTCCTTATTGATTTAATTCCTATGACCATGGGGGATTTTGATGTGATACTGGGGATGGATTGGTTGTCTATGAACAAGGCGAGTATCTTATGTGGACCTAAGGCGATACAACTCGATTCCCCATAGGTTGAGTCCATTTACATAGAAGGTGAAAAGAAAGGAAAGGTAAGATTGTGTTCTTATGTGAAGGCAACAAAGTACATGGCGCGTGGGTGCAAGGCGTACATGGCTTGTGTTGCGGATGTGATCGAGAAAGTGAAAGATATTCGCGATGTTCCGGTTGTGAATCAGTTTGATGATGTGTTTCCAGATGAGTTACCGGGGGTTCCACCGGAGAGGGAGGTAGAGTTTGGGATTGATTTGATACCGGGTGCTAAGTCGGTAGCTAAAGCACCTTATCGGTTGGCACCGCCGAAGATGAAAGAGCTAATGGAGCAATTACAAGAACTACTCGATAAAGGTTTCATTCGCCCAAGTGTCTCGCCTTGGGGTGAACCCGTTCTCTTCGTTAAAAAGAAGGACGGAAGCATGAGGATGTGTATGGATTATCGGGAGTTGAATAAGTTGATAGTGAAGAATAGGTACCCATTAACTCGGATTGACGACCTCTTCGATCAATTGCAAGGGGCGTCATGGTTCTCTAAGATTGATTTAAAATCCGGGTACCATCAATTGAAAGTGAAAGAAGATGATGTTCATAAGACAGCTTTTCGCACTCGATACGGTCACTACGAGTTCACGGTTATGCCATTCGGTTTAACCAACGCGCCCACGGTTTTCATGGATGTTATGAACCGGGTGTGTAGACCGTTCCTCGACCGTTCGGTCATTGTGTTTATTGACGATATTCTCATTTATTCAAGTAGCGAGGGTGATCATGCTTGTCATTTGCGTGAGATCCTTGAAGTTCTTCGAAGGGAAAAGCTTTATGCAAAATTTTCTAAGTGCGCCTTTTGGTTGCGCGAATCCAATTTTTTGGTCATGTGATTAATGAGAAAGGGATTACAGTCGACCCATCCAAGATAGTGGCGGTAAAAGATTGGTCATCACCAAAGACGCCTTCGAAGATTAAAAGTTTCTTGGGGTTGGCGGGTTACTATTACCGGTTTATTGAAAACTTCTCTCGGATTGCTTTGCCGATGACGAAGTTTACGCGTAAAGAGACTAAGTTTGTATGGGGTTCCGAGAAAGAATATGCATTTCGACTCTTGAAATAAAAGTTGACTAAGGCGTCTATTTTATCATTGCCGGACGGGACCAAAGATTTTGTTGTGTATTCGGATGCCTCACTTTCGGGGTTAGGTTGTGTTTTGATGCAAAGAGGGAAAGTAATTGCCTATGCGTCTAAGCAATTGAAGATTCACGTGGTGAATTACCCTACCCATGATTTAGAACTTGCGGCCGTGGTTTTGCGCTCAAGATTTGGAGGCATTATTTGTATGGGGCTAAGTGTACGTTATACACGGACCACAAAAGTCTCAAGTACTTCTTTGACCAAATGGATCTCAACATAAGGCAAAGGCAGTGGCTTGAATTGGTCAAGGACTATGATTGTGAAATACTTTATCATCCGGGTAAAGCGAATGTAGTAGCGGATGTGCTGAGTCGAAAGACGAGTCATACACCTTTCAAGGTGAAGTCATTTAAGATAACAATTTCATCATATCTTATTGAAGAAATCCGAGAGGCTCAAGTGTTAGCACTTGGTGGTGATTTGAAGAAGGAACGGATGGTTGCTTATGTTGATAAGCTTGGGGAAAATAGCACGGGTTTAAAGACATGCTTTGATAGAATTTGGATTCCTAGGTTGTCAAGCGTTTTGACAACTATTTTAGATGAAACGCATAAATCCAAGTATTCTATCCATTCGGGGGCCACAAAGATGTTTTATGACTTGAGGTGTCATTTTTGGTGGCCTGGTATGAGGCGTAATATTGTTAAATATGTGGAAAGATGTCTCACATGCTTAAGGGTAAAAGCGGAGCATCAAAAGTCGTATGGAAAACTTCAACCGCTTGAATTACCGCTTTGAAAATGGGAGAATATAACCATGGATTTGATCACTAAACTACCAAGGACTCGAAAGGGTTATGATGCGATATGGGTAGTAGTGGATCGGTTGACAAAGAGTGCATATTTCCTTCCTATAAAGGAAACGTATTTATCGGATAGATTGGCGGAAATGTATGTGAAGGAAATTGTGTCACGTCATGGTGTACCAGTGACGATTATATCGGATCGTGATATGAGATTTACTTCTCGTTTTTTAAAGAAATTCCATGAGGACATGGGGACTAGATTAAATCTTAACACCGCTTATCATCCACAAACGGATGGTCAAAGCGAGCGAACGATTCAAACGCTCGAGAATATGTTGCGAGAGTGTGCTTTGGATTTTGGGGGTAATTGGGACGACCATTTACCGTTGGCGGAATTTTCTTATATCAATAGCTACCATTCTAGTATTGGTATGCCGCCTTTTGAGGCGTTGTATGGGAGGAAATGTCGAACACCCGTGTGTTGCGGTGAAATTGGTCAACGGGAACTTGGTTGTCAAGAGGTGGTCAAGGAAACTAATAGTAGTATTGACCAAATAAGGGCACGCTTGAAGGCGGCTCAAGATCGCCAAAAGTATTATGCGGATAATAGAAGGCGGGCGATTGAGTTTCAAGTGTGGGACTTTGTGCTTTTGAAGGTCTCTCCTTGGAAAGGGGTGATACGGTTTAGGAAAGGGGGAAGTTAAGTCCACGTTTCATCGGACCGTTTAAGGTTATTGCAAGGGTGGGTGAGGTGGCTTATCGTTTGGAGCTACCGGAGGGACTAAGTAGACTTCATAACACGTTTCATGTGTCTCATTTGTGAAAATGTTTGGCGGATGAATCTACTTTTGTTCCATTAGATGATATTGAATTGGATGAAAAGTTAAATTATGTTGAGCAACCGGTAGCAATCTTGGATAAAAAGGTGAAACGTTTACACAATAAAGAGATTTGCCAAGTTTTTGTGTGGTGGAAACATAAGAAGGGAGCGGAAATGACTTGGGAAACCGAGGAAGAAATGTTCAAATATTTTCCGAACCTTTTTATGTGAAGTCGGGTTTCGGGGACGAAACCCAAATAAGGGGAGATGATTTGTAACGAACCAAAATCCGGGTTTCGTTATAAATAAATAAATATTCTAATAAATATTATGGTGAAAATAATATTTTAGAAATAAGTTGAAACTAGTGGGTTTCAAGTTAGTAATTGAGTTATATTAGTTTTTAACTAATTTTGGAATGAAAATGGGTGAATTGAAAGTGGAAGGGCTAAATGTGTAACATGGCAAAAATCTGCCATTTTGACTAATGAAAGTCAAAATTGTCTTCATTTTGGATGAAGAGGTCGATGTTTGAAGAGAAAAAAAGGAGAAAATAGGAGTTGGAGCTAAATCTTGCAATTGAAGCTTGATTTGTGTAGGTTTTGACTCACACAACACCTTCCTAACATCAAGTAAGTGATTATCTTCCTTTTGATTTCACCATTGATGTGTTCTTGGTGGGTTTTATAGAAATCCAGAAATTTTGAATACATGTTGATAATTAGTGTTAGATTGTTGATAATTAGTGTTAGTATAGGTAAAGAATGGTGATTATCATCCTAGAACCCTTTGATTTTGATTATGAGAAGTTAGGGTTCATATGGAGAAATTTGGGGGTGTTTGGATTATGATGATAGAATGTTGAATTAGTGATGATTAAGTGTTTATATGATGTTAGACACTTGAATGAACACTAAATTAACCTAATAATAATTATTGAATGAAAAATTAGTGTTAAGGTAAGGATAATGAAACTCAAGTAGGTGAGTTTGGGGTGAAAGAGGGTGTTTGGATATGAGGATAACTCAAACGGGTCAGTTTGGGTTGGAAATGGGAAATTGGGTTGTAAACCCAATTATAATGTGATTTTGATGTATGGTTAGATTACTAAACTAGGTGTATATGTTTAGGTAATCAAATTGCAAAACTTGAAGGTGGTGCGGGATCTTCTAACCTGAAAGGTAAGTGATCTTGCACTTACTTAGTAATTGATAATAAATGATGTTATATCCAATGTTGTATGCATAATGTGATAAGTTGCATAATATGTTATGTGGTATGAATGTGCATAGTGGTGTACGAATAAGTGAATAAATAAAGTTATAGTATTAATACTATAATGGATATGTGGATATGAAGTTATGATCTAAGTAACATAATGGAAATGAAGTTATGGCCTATGTGCCATAATGGAAATGGAAATGTGTTAATTATGATTGATAAATGAAAAGAATGAAACTTGTAGGTGAAATGCAAAAAATATGTAGCCTAATGACAAATTGGGTGGAAACGGGTCAAATGGGTGAATGGGTGAAAACAAGTAGTATTTACTTGTTTGATATATGTTTTATCTTCATTACTAATGGTGTTATATGTGGTGTTGTATAGGAAAAGCTCCGGGATAGTCAAGGTCAATTCTATGGTGAATGTTGGATTCTCGTATGCGCTTTTGGTGATATCGGGTGAAATTAGATGTCCATCAAATGGATGAAAATGTATTACTTGAAAATGTATTTTTGATGTTAAAAATGTGGTATGAATGTTTTTGGTCAAAACCCTTGTGTTTGGAAATTTTTGGGTGTCATGTTATATTGGAAAAAGTTAGAAAAATGGTTAAGTGTTAAAATATGCAGGTCTGGAAACTTTCTTGAAAAAGGCACTTTTCGCACCACGCGAAAAGTTAAGAACCGGTCTTCGCGACATGCGAAGACCTGGTTTACCGGTCCTGCACTTTTTGGACTCCCTCGCGGCACGCGAAGGGAGGGAGCTGGTTCTTCGCGACACGCGAAGATGTAAAAATTTTTTTCTTGAAACGAATGCTTCCGCGTGTGTAATTGTTTATTATAGCTGGTGTTCTAAAATTAAGGATGTTACATTATATCTTCTCAAAATGAAAAACATCAAATTACAAATATGTAGATTAAATAATCAGTTAAGCTGCCATTGGGATTGGTGGCCCAATGGTAGAGAAAAATCATTTTGGAACACTAAGGGTTGAAGAGGTCATGAGTTCAACTATCACTCCCATTAGATTAAAGAAATTTGCCTTAAAAAAATCAATTAAGCTTCGCAAATTACATATATCCATTTATTTAATGTTTATAGATTCAATGCTCACATGTGCAACTAATAACTTGGTAATAAAAACTATAAACTAGTATACATATATGTTTTTTTGTTAAATACATGTATGATGTATGTAGATTAAATAAAAAATTAACAGTTCATAATAATAAAAACTTAGGAAAATGTATCACTACTAGAAAATTGGGTAATTATGACTAAAATTTGTGATCGGAAAAAACGGTCGCAAAATTTGCGGCCGATTTACGAACGAAATTATAACGGTCGCAAATTTTGCAACCGTCGTATATCGATCGCAAAACAGTCGCAACGTTTACGACCACCTAAAGCCGGTCACAAAAAAAAGAAATAAAAAATAATTTAAATTATAAATTATAAATTACAGTCGGCCGACGTTTGGTTTAATTAATGATTTAATTATAAATTGCTGTCCCTAATCAAAACGGTAAATTCTGGCCCATAAAATAAAACATACCATCTTTTGAAGGCCCATAAAATACGTAAAACAAAACAGGTGGTGTGAATAAAGAAAAACTCGATTAGCTAGTTAAGTTTTCTGGCCCATAAAAAGCATAATCTTTTTGTTTTAAGTCTTTATTTATTAACTAGCATAATCTTTTGAAGGCCCATAAATTCTGGCCCCTATCTCGATTAGCTATTAAAACTACCGTGGAAGGATCGGGTAAATCAAACCCTTATCTTGATCGGCCGTTACCCACTAGTTTAGCCTAGTGGTAAAGGTGTATACCCAATACTTCAATAAAATGAGGAGGTTTTGGGTTCAAGTCCCACTTGTGACAAAAAAAAGGGGTCCAGGTTGGGCCAGGGGGTTTTCTCACCCATGGTGAGTTTCCTCCTAAGACAGGTGGAGATGATCGGGTGGATCAGTGGCCCGTCAGTGATTTAAATTGATGTTCAAAAAAAAATCTCGATCGGCTGTTGAGCTCCCCAACCCTCAACCGTAAATCAAAGCCAGCGACGACCTTCAGTGGCTGTTCATCAGCTGTAAATCGTGTGTTCAAATTCTCCGCCGGAAATCCCCCTCATCATACATCCAACCCTCAACCGTAAATCAAAGCCGACGACGACCTTCAGTAGCCGTTATCTGTAAATCGTGTGTTCAAATTCTTCGCCGGAAATTCCCATCATCAAACATCCGATCAGTAGCCGCTCGTCAGCAAAATGGGTATCTGGTCAGAATCAGTCGATCTCTTCTCTATTAGGTCTGCGATATGAACTCAATTTTTTGCATGAATTAATTATATATATCGTTACGTGTGAGCTTATGAAAATAAACTATCGTTTTGGTCTCTTCTCCATTAGGTTTAATAGTTTTCTATTCTAGGGTTTCTGCCATTGTTAAGATGCAAAGGACAATATAGATCCACTTTCGATGAAGATCTTATTTCCCTTATGATATTATAATAATAATAATTGTGAAGAATACTATATTTACTCTGATTTATGAGAATTTGGTACTTTGAATTCAGTTTCCTCTTGACTTTGTACTTCTACACAATTAATTTCAAATTTTGATGAGGGTTGCTATAGATATGGGAAAACGTTGCTAACTAATCTGAAAGAGATTAGTTTTTTATTTATATAGTAACATAATAAACGAAATATTAAATAGTTAAGTAATGAAAATTAATTATAAAATGATATTGTACTCTTTAGGTAGTTTAGTGATTTGGTATAGTTTTGTGATGTAATTTGGGGATTTTATGTTTGAGATGGAAGTTGTTGTAATTAGGGTTTAGGATGCTGATTTTTTGTTCCTATTCAGATTTGTTGTTCGATTTTGTAAGCTGCTGATTATGTATGTGGTTTGTATCTTCACGTGTTTGTGATGACTTTGAATTTTAGGGGGGGGGGGGTATTTGATCAATAATGGCGTGGTATACTAATCGACGGTAGATGTATGAAATGACGGATAGTGACGAATTTCTTAATTCTAAATACTGTGACAATGTGGATTTGTTTTTGGACTTTGTCTTTTCTAACGAAGCAATTGTTGATACGAGGGTGACTATGGATGGTGAGACAATACGTGAGATGAGATGTCCTTGTTATAAGTGTGAAAATATATGTTTTAGAGATAAACACATTGTTCAACAACACTTGTATAAGGAAGGTTTCATGTTGCGTTATACTATGTCATGAACATGATGAAACCTCTAGGATGGAGGTAGGACAATCTTCTACTACAATTGATGATGATGATGATGATGATGATGTGTTAACATGTATTCATATGGGTATACTTCAAATACTTTGGAAGGACATGTACCAATTCCAGAAGCAAAAGAATTCTATGACATGTTATAAGCTGCCGATGAACCTTTATGGGAGGAGGAGAAGGCCACAAATTGTTCAAAGTTACAAGCTGCTACAAACTTTTTGACATGGAAATCACTTTTCAATATATCCACTGTGGCTTACAACCATAACATTTCCATGGTTAATGAATTGTTGTCTGAAGAGAATGAGCTCCCTAAAAGCTTTTTTAATACAAAGAAGAGTTTAGAAAATCTAAGTATTCCTAGTGAAAGAATTGATGTTTGCAAAAACCATTGCATGCTATTATATAAGCAACACAAGGCACTAAAGCAGTTATTAAGGATTTTGTGAAGGAAAAAGAAAGTGATAAAGTGGAGAAACAAGCGATACTCGATAGGATGACGAACTTTGAAGCATTGTTAAAATTTGTGTACCACAACATTCAACCACCTAGTTAAACTTATAAACACTTTGAAGCAATGTTTGGGTCGAGTCATGAATCGGGCCATATATTTTCTTTTAACTCAGGTGAGTTACCTAAAACTCTTAAAAACCTGATGTTTAGAATATTATCAAATAAAGATATAAATCTAAAAGAACCCATAATCCACCGACTAATATCATAAATTAAAAACATGAACATTCTTGGGTGGAGGCCGAGTTTAGATTTCCAACACTTGTGGTGCTAAATCGAAGGAACATTCAAACTGAATCATCCACATGCTTTTTATGTGGAGTGGCGGATGAAACGATTGAGCATCTTCTAATCGGCTGTTATGTGGATGCATCGATTTGGCATTTTGTAAGTTGGGGTAAAATAACTCAGATCTACGCATTCTCAGTTTGGGATTTACTAGTGCTTCACAAACTATTGTTTGCGATCGTCCCAAACAAAAAATATTATTCAAGGAGTTATAAACACATCTTGTTGGCGATTGTGAAAAGCTAGGAATAAGCTCAACTTCTCAACTAAACTGCTATTAGGGTATGAGGTATACCCTCAAGCGAGGGTGTGCTTGAGGGCCCTCACGGCGTGAACAAGACAAGCACACCACCCTCTGTTGCGTGAAGGGGTGTGAGTGGCCTGCCGTGAACCCTTTCACGCGTACACAAACCCATATTCGACCGTCCAACGTCTATAAACACATTTAATGTTTATTACCATTTGAATTTAAAAAAAAAACTTTTATTTAATTTTTTTTACCCTATAAATAACCCATTAAACCAAATTTTTATACACACCAATTTCTACTCAATCTTCACTCTCACATTTTTATAAAAAAACCATGAATCCTAATGACCCGATGTGGTGGTTTCAACATTACCCCAATCAACAAAACGCTTTCCAAATCCGTCCGCAACCACAAGGCCAACCGCTTTCGTTCAACCAAAACCCGTTTGGTTCAGCGGGTTATGTTCCACAAACCGATCCGCCTGACGTTGTTCCTGAGACTCAACCCGCACCACAAGCCGACAAAGAAAATGTCGACGAAACGCAACCTGCACCTACCCGAAAAAGCAGAAAGAAAAAGGCCGTTAAAGAATCGACCTCTACACGAGCCACTAAAAAGTGGGATACGGAGGAGGAGTTGAAGTTGGCTAAGGCGTTTGTCGACGTCTCCGAGAATCCCATCATTGGTAAAATTAATACTTTTATTATTTATAAAATTAATATTTTTATTATTTACAAAATTAATACTTTTATTATTTAAAAAATTAATACTTTTATTATTTTTAGGGAACGCTCAAAGCAAGACCGTTTTATGGGAGCGTGTTGCAGAAAAAATATTCTATCTTGATGGACGTCGGGCCCGATTACCGCACAACCGACCAGTTGAGTTCTAAATGGACTCATATAAACAAAAAGGTCGTAATTTTCAACGGGATATACGAAGAATGTGAGCGGACCCGAAAGAGCGGGTCTAGTGATACGGATATTTTGATGCAAGCAATCGGAAGTTTTCAAGACGATGTTGGAGGCATGGTTCCAATTAGAATTTGGGAACTTTTGAGGAATTTGCGAAAATGGCAACAAATTTACCTCAAAAAGAACGGACCCGGATCGTTAAAGAAACGATCCTCAAACTACATGGCTGATAGTACCATCGCATCCGATGGGAGATCTAGGTATGATACCAACGTAGAAGAAACGGATGAAGAGGACACAATAGTATGGCCAATCGGGAAGATAAAAGCAAAAGCCCAAGCATCGAGCTCCCGCTCCGTTCCGACACACATCGAGATCGGTTAACAAATGATCGAGGAAATGTGACAATTTAACTTGACTCAAAACGAGAGGAATGATTGGAAAAAAGAAAAAGATGAGATAGATATTCTCGCACTCGACCTTGATCGCTTTCACAGGCCAGACGAGCCTTTTTCGAGAGAAAACAAAACGTGATCAAGGCAAAATATGGGATTGAAGACTAGTTTTTTTAAATTTATGTAATTTTTATTTTATGTTTTTTTTATATATTATTTTAATGAAATTTGAATTTATTTTATATTTATGTTTTATTTTAAAAAAATTTGAATTGTTGCATTTAATGCTCACTTGGGTATTACTCACTTAGGTATACCCCTTGCCATGTGAGAGCTAAGTGAGGAAGCGACAAATCTGACATGACGCCTAGGTGGCAGAAAAAAGGTACCCTCACTTGGGAAAGCCAAGTAAGAGTATACATCATACTCTTAGTGGGAAAAATCTTCAAAGATATCAAGGCGCTAAGTTTCCTTTGGTTAAAACATCGGTATTCATCATATTCTCTACGTTGGAAAGATTGGTTAGAGGAGGTTGTTGGAAAAAAAAATTATATTAACGAGACGACCAACCGCTCACATCATCAGGTCCTCCATCCGGTCGCTATGACGAGCCTGTCGTCGTGAGTCGGCAACAAGTCGATCAAGCAAAGCCTGGGTGGCCCTGTCCAGCCTAACAGACCGACGTACGTGTCGGGGTTGCTGTGGCGGCTGGTCGTGAATGGGCTCGACATGCGGCGGGTCCTGAAACGCCATACCCTGTAGCGGGTCAGGCATATCTGACAACGCCTGTTCATTTAGCAATTCATGTGTCCCATTAGTAGTTCCCAATAATAATTAAGAGGTGAGGTGTGAGAAAGGATATTACACGCGACCATAAAATGGCTAAAAGTTTTAAATGGAAGTCCAATCATTGAACAAAATATTATGAAATCTTATTTGCTTACTTTTATTTAAAACTAGTTTTTTCCCCGCGCTACGCGGCGGGAGCTTGTTAGTTATCGGTTCGGCTCGTCGACGGTGATAAAACTTACGTCGAACACAGACTCGCTACAGCGTACGATACAAAAAAAAACTCGGATCGCTCACAAAAAAAACTAAACAAAGCCATACATACCGTTTAAAAAATAAGTTAACGAAAGTTTGCTAAAAAAATAAACCAATTGAACTTTTGTTATAATTTTATAAAAAATCAAACTTGAGGAAAAATAAATAAAGTTTACTCTATTGAAGTTTTGTGACAAATCTATAAAAAAACTTTTTAGTAAAAAAATATAAGCCTTAACCTTTTGTGCCATATCTATAAAAAAACTTTTGGGGTTAAAATAAAATAAAAAGGCACTATTCAATCTAATGGCCAATTATATGTTAATAATTAGTTACAATTTTATAAAAAATCAAACTTGAGAAAAAAAAAATCAAAGTTTACTTTATTGAAGTTTTATAGCAAATCTAAAAAAAAACTTTTAGTCAAAAAAATAAAAGTCTAAACCTTTTGTGCCATATCTATAAAAAAAACTTTTAAGGTAAAATAAAATTAAAATAAAAAGGTACTATTCAATCTAATAGCCAATTATATGTTATTAATATAATTCATTGCTTAGCTATTAGTAAACTAATTTATCCGCAAAGTATACAAAACCTATAGTCCCATGTGGGATTTGTATATTGAAATAAAGTCAACAATGGCATTTTAATGTGGCAACCGAAGAAATAAAGTCAACTATGTGCACTAGACGACAAAAAAATTTACACATATCTATATCTATATCTATACTATCTAATAAATAAACATTTTTCCATTTCACAAGTCGCCTCCATATTTGTTCTCCTTATTTTTTTTCGCTTCCCTCTCTTATACACCTCTATTTTTTAGTAATAATATATTTTTAAATAAATTACTAATTATACTAATAAAACACTTTTTTTTAAATTATCCCTTATTATAAGAAACTTTGAAATCTAATTATGTAATTTTTATTTTCAATCAAATACTAAATGAAATTCAAATTACATTAAATAAGCAATTAACGTATTTTTGAAACTAATTATATATTAATTTTTACATATTTTGAATTTTGTTTTCTATCCTTAGTATATGTAATATATTTTTACACCTGTAAAATATATACATAAATATTAAAGAATTTTATGTTTTGATATTTTTCTCCCCGTGTGTAGTACACGTGTTCTAAGCTAGTAAAAAAGAATAAACTCATTAATTATTTGCTCTACTTACTTTCTAATTTATTCCAAACTAATAGACGTTTGTTGCGCTGTGGTATGATGGTATCGACGTGGTTAAGTATGTAAAGAGAAAGAGAAGTATTTGAAGTTGTGGCGACTCAGTTTTAAATATTAAAACACAGATAAAAAATCGCGTCACAAGTGTTGATATTAATTTTTTTACCCTACTGAATTTAGCATTAGTTTAGATAGAAAGGAAATTTTTTTTAAGGATAATGTAATAAATAAAGCAAGGACATAATTGTCAATATTAAAAGGTTTATTAAATTATAGTCAATGTTTTAACATTGCTGGTATCAACCGTTACCTTGTATTTTTGGTTAATATATTATAGCGAATTAATTAAACGGATGGCCCATTTAATTTATACAAATTTTACTTATGGCTACAACTATGGTTTAATAGTTTGCACAAACGTAACATCTTTGCCCCACATAATAGATGTCATTTAAGTTTGACTATTAAATGATTATAAAATGACAAAAACACCTTTAATAATAAAATTAAATATTAAAAATCTAAAACTAAAATATATTAATCATAATTAATGGGTCCCACCCTACCCCTACCCCACCATCATCTTCATCTCTCCATACCCGTCCGTAACACCTCTCATCTTCATTTTCAAATCCCTTCCCCAATATATGTGTGTATATATATATAATTATATATGTATATGATAATTTTGCTTTTTTTAGTTTCTATAAATCATGACCGCTAAAAGATTTTTTTTTATTTTGGGCTTATTTTCTGGTATATTTTGTATTTTAAAATGTAGGTTTATAAGTTAAAGTTTTAAGTAAGCATACTAAAATGTTGTTATCTATCATTTAAAATATCAAATAATCACATCACCTTTGAGATAGTATTTTATGATAATCCAGTTTTCAGTAACCCCACAATAAGGTTATCATTTAATGAATATGATGTACACAAATTTACATATATAGACACACACAAATATCCCTTTCAAGAAAAATAAGAAAATGATTTGGTATTCTATTAAAAAAAATCATAAAATTGTGAATAGCTATAACCGGCTCCCACCAAAGGCCAATTGGCCCAGCAGTAGCCCCATGGTTTCCTTCGTGTGGGAGGTTGTGGGATCAAGTCTCGCCTGGTGCAATTTGTTCTCAGGTGTGGGTTTCCTCCTAGGGGTGGTCCTGAGTTCGATACCTTGGAGCATCAAAAAATTGGGACGGTTGAAATCCCGTCACATGAGTCGAACTCGGGTATTGGGGATCCAAATAAACTCCGTTTAAAATAAGCTATAACCGGCTTCCAATGGTTGGGTCAAACGTTCTTTTTTCATGCCAGGACCGATAATACAAAGAGATGCATGTCACCCTAAAACATATTAGAGCTTTCATAAAGGACGGTTTATAGCTCCACAGATGCCGACGTGGAAGGAGGGGGTGCGGACGTGGAAGAGAGAAGGCGAGGAGAGAGGGAGCCTGTGTCCATAGCTAGGGACCGTCCTTGGTAGAAGAAACCAAGTTTTATAAGATGGGAGGAGATAGAATCAAACCACATGGACTAAAAGTGAAATTTACTCTATAACTTATAAATCTATTGTTTAATAATTATAAAATTGTATACATCAGCTTGACTTAGTAAGGTTATACTGTTATGTTTTAGATTAATAAAAAACATTTGAGTAAAACTGTAAATAATGAATGGGAATGTACATCTGTAATATATTTTATAAAACAAAACACAGGAGTCTTTATATCTACTTAAAGCCATCTCTCCTGTGAACACTGAACTCAATTAGCCAGCCCTGTCTTTGTGAACTGAAACATATATTTCAAAACTGAAGACAAAATCATGAGACCGGCAACAAACTGGCGGCCATGGTGGCGGGCGGCTGGGGTGTTGGCGGTGCTTATCGTAGTCATGGCGCAGCCAGCGACATCACAGAAGATCGATACAAATAACACCATGATCAGATGGTATTGTAGTTTTTACAAAGTTATGAATGGGGAATTCTTTCTTAGGAACCTCAATACCACTTTTTCTAGCATCAGAAGACAGTTATCAACGGTCAACACGTACCACGCGGTTGCGAAGGCATTGATCAATGGCGAATCAGTCTATGGTCTAGCTTTGTGCAGGGAGTATCTCTCGACCGCGTCTTGTCTGGCTTGTTTTGATACCGCGGTTGCTTATATGAAAGTATGTGGCCTCGGAAATGGTGCTCATATTTTCTATGACGATTGCGAACTCAGGTATGTATCTAAATTAGTACAAATCAGAGGACTTTCACTTACAGAAGTATCCGTCGCTAGTACCTCGGTACAGATAACAACCGTCGGTAATCCGTCAGTGAAAGCATGTAGGAAATTAGTCCATAGGTAAAGACTTCACCGATGGTCATACTTCACTGACGGATCACCGATGACAGCCTTCACCATCGACAGAGTACCCATGAATCTGGCTTTTGAGACAGATCCAGACAAAATCTTCATTGATAAATCGTGGTTTTATCGACAAATCACTTACGATCTGTCACCGTCACCGATGGAATTTCCTTCGATAATAGTTGTTTTTAATAAAAATACTAATTTTCTTTTTATTATTGGGTACGCTACATGCTCCAATGTAACCCGTCGTTGATCAACGACGGATCACAGAAGGTCTCTAAAAGAATAGTTTTCTTTAGATTTTTTTGATCCATCGGCGATCACCGACGGAGTGTTCTATTGGTAAAAGTCTGTTTTCTAGTAATGTATTTGCTTAACAAACAAACATATCCAGCAAAATCCCACCAATTACTGTATTTGCTTAATAAACCTTAAAAACTTGTTAATATTTCCTTAAACAACGATTTTCACAAAAACATCATAGCTGATCAATCGAAACCGTTGTCTTGTAGGTATGAGAACAGCAACTTCTACAAGGAGGCTATTATCAAAACCAGTATCGGAATATGCGGAAACACAACATCATCTCATCCAACGGAACTCCAGAAAACAGCAAAAGGTTTGTTTTCAGATCTTCAGATCGCAACACCCAAAACACCAAACTTCTTTGCCGCTTCATCGAGGCGAATAACTGGCAGCAATGGATCTGTTTACGCGATCGCGCAATGCAGTCGCAACTTAAGCCAAAGTGTTTGTGTAGAATGTTTGAAGATCAGACACAAAACTTTAGATGGTTGTCTTCCAAAAACAATGGGCAGGGCAATTGATAGTGGATGTTTCATAAGATACTCCGAAACTCCATTTTTTGGAGTCAATCAAACAACTGATATCACACCATTCTTAAGGAATGGTAAGAGGCTTCTTTTTCTTTGACATTTTTAGTTCTTAAACCATGATTGTTGCTCCTGAATAAACCGTAGTGTGTAGGGATTAATCTTGATGGTACGGGTCAAATAATTAGAATTGGTCAGTAGGATTTTTAGTTTAGTTACATGTTTTATTGTTTTGATAGATAATGGGTAGTTGAGAATTAATGAAAGAGTCACTACTACGTAAGTACTAAAAAATCATTCTCTAAATATTAGTCTGACCCAACTAAGTATTCACAGGTTCGCGGGTCAAACCCTACACGAATTAGAAAATTTGACACAAACCCGAAAACTGTTTCAGACACTTGAACCCGAACATGACACGACTCGTATAACCCGAAATTTTGTTTTATTTTATTTTTTTACATATTATACCCTAAATTACGATTTTTCAATAAAATAATTACGTTTATACCAACTCATTTTTCTTTTATCTTTTGTGGTTGTATTTTTTTTTTGAAAAAAATAGTTAAAAACATATTTGTTTTAATTTATAAAAATAAACCGTCAACCCGTGAACCCTTCATGACGGCTCAAATATGGCCCGTTTAGTTCGCGGGCTCAACCCGAAATGATCCGAACCTGTTTAGATCAAACCCAAACTCACGAATTTCGTGTTAAAATTTAATATATAAAATAATTACGTTTAAACCACCTCATTTTTCTTTTATCTTTTGTGGTTGTATTTATTGTTGAAAACAATAGTTAAAACATATATTTTTTTTAATTTATAAAAATAAACGGGTCAACCCATGAACCCGTCATTCCTACCGAACACGACCCGTTTAGTTTGCGGGTTCAACCCGAACCTGTTTAGATTAAACCCAAACCCATAAATTTCGTGTTAGATTTGTGTGTTGTTATCGGTATGTGTCACCGGTGCTTGTGATCATGGGTTTTTCAGGAGATTCAAGTAATTTGAGATCTATCATCGGTGGAGTTGCTGGTGGCATAGGCTTTCTACTTTTCATACTTGCCTTCATCGTTTGGCGTCGTCGATCTAGAAAGTCAAACCGCCACGAACATGGTAAATAGTTTATTCAGTTGGAAACTTTGTTTGTTCTAGTATATCTTTTCTTTCCCGACAGATTTAAACCGTCAGTATTGACTTTGAGAATCTGAAATCACTAGGAAACTCAACTGGAAAAACTGAGATGCTGCAAAAGGCAACGCTTTATACCTATAAAGATTTAAAAACAGCAACGAATAACTTTAGTGACGGAAATAAAATTGGAGGTGGCTTGGGAAAAGTGTATAAGGTAATACTTTGTTACGACCAGGTGTGTAAACGAGCCGAGCCGTTTGTGGCCTACTCGAAATCGTTTCGCTAAAAACTCGAATCCAGCCGAGCTTAAATGAACTCGAGCCCAAGTTTTTTTTATTAAGACTCATTTAATAAACAAGCTCGAGCCCGAGCTTCAAGTATCGAGCTGGAAACAACTCGCGAGCCTAAGCGGGCCTTTTATTTATATAACTTTTATTTAATATATTAAATATATATTTATATAGTAATTATCATTATATATAAATTATGATAAAAATAAATAAATAATATATTATTTTATACATAAAATTTATAATTATAAATATATAATAATAATAATAGACGAGCCGAACCCAAGCGGAGCTTGATCTTGAAAAACTACTTATGAGCCGAACTCGAGTTTTAGAAATAGAGCTCTAAACGAGCCAAACTCATGCCTAGAGGAGCTTTAGAATTAGGGATGGCAAAACAACCCGAGCCCGACGGGTATACCCGAAACCCGACGAGTTCGGGGCGGGTATACCCGAAACCCGACGAGTTCGGGGCGGGTATACCCGAAACCCGACGGGTACGGGACCGGGTATGGGATTAATTTTTTAAAATTTCGCGGGTATGGGACGGGTATGGGATTAGGTGATACCCGACCCGATTACCCGAAATCACATACCCGTTTACCCGAACCATATACCCGAATCATTTACCCGAAAATTTGTAATTTATAATTTTATTTTCTCTTAACCCATGGCTATTAATGCTTCATTTTAGTAAGTTTATTATGTGAAAAATTATTTTTTCTTTTAAAATATGTATTTATAAATATAAAAAGTAGAGTCATAGAAAAGTACACGACACATACCCTACGGTTATTGGCCGATACCCACGAGTATACCCGATACCCGATACCAACCGGAATGCCCGTTACCCGCGGGTATACCCGATACCCGACGGGTAATGGGCCGGGTATGGGACACAATTTTACAACCGGGTATTGGTTTGGGATTACCGATACCCGGCCCGCACCCGACCCATTGCCATCCCTATTTAGAATGCACTTGGTTAATATCTTGTGACTAATTGTGTAAATGGCATGGATCAGGGTGTTCTGAAGGATGGAAATACCGTCGCAATAAAGAAAACAGCAAGTTGGAGAGGAAAAGCTTGCTTGGTTGATGAACTCAAAATCGTCACTAATGTTCATCACCGGCATCTTATACGTCTCCTTGGATACTGTAGTAAAGGGCCTCACGTATATCTTGTCCTTGAATACATGGAAAATGGTAGCCTTGATAAATTTCTCTACGGTGAGTACCGAGTTAAAGATAAAGTTAGGGTGTGAATTTTTGACATAGAAAAAGAAAACACCAAACGAACCTAACTCCAAATATATGGGTTTGGGTTTAATCAAAACAAAAGAGGTTTATGTCAGTTTCGGTCGAACCTACGAACGCATTTAGTTAAACGGGTCGTTTTCGAGTTGACGTGACGAGTTCGCAGGTTGACCCATTTAACCAATTTATTTCTAAAAAAATTAAAAACAATTATTGTATGCCAAACTTAAAATCTTGATATTTTATACCAAAATTTTAAAGAAAAATGAGCATAATGTTTTACAGTTTAAACATTATGTGAGGGTTCAAATCCCGTTGGTGACAAAAAAAATGTGTAATTTAAGCCGTTCAAAAAAAATTTGTATATTTTATACCAAAATTTAAAAGAAAAATAAGCATAATGTTTTATAGTTTAAACATAATTATTTTATATACATTTGAAATTTTGTTGTTGTAAGTTTGTAATTAGTATTAATATGCAAAAGAATAAAATACCATAAATATCAAGGTTAAACAACCGTATACATGTCTACCGACGAATACTCGTGCCATGTTTGGGTTCATATGTTTGACAAGATTTCTGGGTTCATGTCGGGTTCGACCCGTCAACCCACGAACATGACCCATGTAATACCCCTAAGTTAAACCATTACCTTCGATCATTCATCTTCCAAATCGATTGAGTAATTGACGATTGTTCATTGATGAATGATGATTATTGATTCTTGAATCAAGAACCCTAATTATCGCGTCACCCCCCTCCCCCCAACATATCTCCGGGGCCCTATTTTCAGCCCTAACTCGCGCTCCCCTCGTTCATCCCAATTACTACCAGCGTTAAAGCCCAAAACGAATTTTTAACCCAAAATTACAAATAGATTTTTTTTAAAATTGGGGCCTATTTTCTGGGGGGGCCCAAAGCCCTAGCTTGGCCCAATAAGCTAGATGGGCTGCCCCTGCTTCGGTTATTGAAGTTCTAAACTTACTTAATTAGAACGTGGTGTTTGATCATTAGGTAACAAAAGGACCAACCTAAATTGGAAGCAAAGGTTTGATATCGTATTCGGTATAGCCAGGGGTCTTGCATATCTACATGAACAGTATCATGTTACAATCATTCACGGTGATATAAAATCGAGCAACATTCTGTTGGACGACGAATATCAACCGAAAATTTCAGATTTCGGTTTGGTAAAGTTGTTGCCAGAAGATAAAACTCATGTCAGCAACAAAGTTACAGGAACCTTGTATGTTGAGTTAGTTAATATAATGTTCCTATTAATATTACCATTCAAACTTTGTGTGCGTGTGCGCCCTAATCAAATTCTCATCCTCTTACCAGGTGTAACGGTTATATCGCGCCAGAATATGCAATTAACGGACAGTTGTCTGAGAAAATTGATACTTACAGCTTTGGTATTGTTGTCCTTGAAGTCATTAGTGGAAAGTGGTGCAATGACATGTCTGGAAATGGATCTATCTCACTAAACCTTGTTGAGAATGTGAGCATCTTAAGGTTAAACTATTATATAAGTCTGGCAAAAGAGGCGGGTCGGGTAACATGTCTAAATGAGTTCCGAGTAAAATGGGTCCAGGTATAAATGAACATTTTTCGAAAGTATCAATCTGTCTTGGTTCAAAATGGGTTCCGACTAAAAGTTCACGTTGAAATGAGTCATTTTAGAAGAAAAAAAATTTAAAATTTGTTCACTCGCTATATTTTTTACGATGGGTAGTTTATGGCAACAAAAATGGTTGCGGTGGTGCTGACCTATTTGGACTATTAACAAGTTTCATAACCCCCCCCCCCCTCTTTTATTGAATAGACCTAGTTTAAACCACTCTATAATTTAAATTGACACAAAAGAACCCATATACAAACTTTTGTTACCAAATCAACCCATTTCTTGAAAAATGGGTCATGATTGTCACACATGCTATTACGGTAAATAGCTAAAACTTCTTTATTTTTTGAAGGCAAGGAATCTCTACGAGAGCGACATGCATATTAATCTCATAGACGATACGCTAGATGCAAGTGAATATGTAGTAGAAGACGCTAAGAGAATAATAGAGATAGCGATGATGTGCACACAGCCAACGGCTTCAACGAGACCAGCAATGTCTGAAGTGGTTACTCTTCTAAGTGGATTTTCAGTGGAAGAAAGGATTCTGACGAGGTCTACGATCAATGATCATGGTGTGAGAATCCAAATAGACGCCTCTATAACCCCACCTACATACGAAGCCAACGCTACATCTTCCACACATGGGTCACCAAGCTACTAGTAGTTTGAATATCATGTTATTCTTGCTTAGTGTCTATGAACCTCTAAACAGAACCAAATCAATAATGGTGCTACCACTTTTAACAAAACTCAGGTTGTAATGTGATTCACTTTTACGGTGGAAGTTGGTTATAAAATCAAGTGTTTTCATGGTTGTTTATGTGTAACAAGAGTGGTAATTGATTCTTCCTATTCAAGGAATGTATTATGACAACCTTTTCACATACTTAAGGTGATATATTATTCATGAGAAAACTAGTAAATCAAGCTTCCCTTATTAGGGAAGATCTAAATTTGGCTTTTCAGATCTCGGACATTAAAATTATATATAATATACATTTGATATTGAATTGGCAATATACATATATTTCAACATCCCCCTCAATTCAATAAGCAAACATATTAAACACGTTTAAAGACTTTTAAGAAAAACATATCCATTAGTTGATCCTTTTATCTTGTAAAAAACATATGCAAATTGTCATTTTAAAAACACTAAGTTTTTTTTTAAAAAAAATCCTTACCCTTTTTAATTAGTGATATGACAATTTATCAAGCATGATTGAGACTAACATATTGCATGAGAAACATGTATAAGATTGTAATATTCATATTTTTGACCAAAAAAACCACAATCTTTCTCTCAATACACACAACAATAAATACATAAGAACTTAAACAATCCAAGAATCAAAATAAAAAAAAGTTATAAAAAACTTTCCATCACAAAACTTCTCATAAAGCACTAAAAACCATCACAAAATTTGCAATTCTTAAAACTTTAACTAGCTAACATTCAAGTTGAAAATTTTGTAGCTCCCATTTAAAGACACACAACTTGCAATTCCCATTTAACTTACAAGAAATCAACTAGTATGAAAGAACACAACCAAGATATCACACAAGCTATGAAATACTTTCAATAATAATAATTATCCTAACATGGTTGACAAAGAGCAAACTCAGAAAATGCCACAAGGCATATCATAATTTCCTGTAATTATCACAAGAAGAAATAAAAAACAATCATACAACATATCCAAATGACACAGAATCATATGATTGCATAACAGAATTAGATACGCATCTAATGAAACATAAAGTCACATGACCTTTCTTTTAATTCAGAACCAAGTCTGAAAGACAACACTTATGAAGAACCTAAAGTCTAATTTGATTCAAGCAGAAACTTTTACAATTTTATAACCAATACTGAATCATAGGATTCAAGAAACGAGTCTGAAAATAACGAGAGTAATATGTACTATACCAGACTACAAAACACAGCCAAACAGGTTCTGATTGAACACAAAATCACATATTTACAACCAGAAAAACATCTCTCATAAGAGAAAACATACAAGGCTATTAGAAACTTATTCAAGAACAATCTTATCAATACTATTAAACACTCGAACCATGTAGTTTAATCAACCAAAAGCGGGAATTTCAATCTAAATACTTAAAAATACAATATCCTATAATCATGAAAACCAAACAAACAAGATATGACACGTTAATCATGACCAAGAATGATAAGTTTTCACTTATTTGATTTAGAACGACAATATTGATAATATAACGACCAAATTTAATAAAATCATTCCTCAAGATTCAAGCACAAAACGACCTCTATCAAAAAAACCAGAACACATATTATGAAAAGAAGTTTGAACACCTCTTGAACAAAAGAACAAAGGACAAAGACATCTTTCGCACCAAAGAATAACTAAATCAACTAGGTTCAAATAACATACGAATTCTTTAAAAAAGTACCCAATTCCAAACTATCACAATTTTACTTTCAAAAATCTTCTAAGAGAAAAAATCATAGAAACTTAACAAAAAAAAAAACTCAACAACCACCACAATTCCAATCAATTTATGTCATGACTAGTTAATAAACCATGTGAAGAATACTAGAAATACAAATTTATTGACGAAAAAAACTTCAAGAACATAACATATGATGAATAACACGATCCAGAACAGTTACTAATCTCAAAAACAAAATAATAGCATCTATAATCTCTTATCAACACTATATGAACATGATGATCACATAAACTGATAGGAATTAGAACAGTAGATTAAAACTCAGATCGGAATTGGAGAAGAAAATAAGAACAAAGCAATAGAAGGATTATATAAATGGCACTCAAAAGGAAATTACAAAAAGATGATCCAGGGCTATGCCCTCTCTCCATACATCATGTAGGAGCCTTAACAAATCTAACAAACTCACACCTATCCCACCATGCCTTATTCTCTCCTACTTATACTATCTCTCCATACATCATGTAGGTTGCTTTGATTCCAAAGACGGGAAGTATGACACGGATAAAGATTGGGTTCAAGATTATTTATAATTTAAATTTGAATTTGAATATTTATCTCTTTGATTATCTTTTTTAGTTTACATTATCTTTAGGTTGTTAGGAACTAGTATAAATATTAGGGTTTTGTGAACGTTTATTGTTAGTTTTTTATTGAATTTGAATTTATAAGAACTTCATTTTTGAACCTTTTAGTTACTTTTGAGACTTTGATTAACTAATCATTCTTGAGCAAGAGATCAAACGGCTCCACCAACGAGTCTGAGATCTTAAGTTACAACGAGAGATGCGCAACATGGAAACCGAGTCAAGCACAATCCTCTAGAACGAAGGTGACTATGGAGAGGAGCATCCGTTCTGCCATCCCCACCCCCGGTTCTCTGACCCAATCTATCAACAATATTTAGCGGAAGACGGACTAAGATTTGATGAAGACGGGATTACACCGGATGAAGAATGTTTGTTTGTGAAAAACGTTTTTAATGGAGTTACCGTTCAAGAGAACGAACAAATATTTGATGAATTTTTGCGCAAACATGAAAGTTTTCTGGTAGCTCACATCGATTTTGTGGAGGTCAAGAGCGGTGCGATAGTCAATATCGGTAGTGCGGTCATCATTAGAGATGACCGAAGTGTTTTAGGTCTACGAACTTCCACCAAAGTGCCGACATTTGGGTTTTCTGCAAATAAACCGAAGTCCCATATCCATTCTAAAATTCAAATTGAAGATAATTGTGAAGTTGTGATAAACTCTCAAAAACTAATGATGATAACCCACTAAATTTGTAAGACCCCAACCCGAGCATCCTACAGTTGGTTCTCATAACTGGTTATTCTCCTTAAAATACTCGTGTTATTAATCAAACTACAGCGGAAGTCTTTCTAAAAATAATAATTACTATTTAATGTCGTTATTATCATTAAGTTTACCTCATGAATGCCTACACACCAATCCGAGTAGCACCGTTCCCAAGCCAAGATACGTCAACTCCAACGCTCACCTGCATCACAATCTAACGTACACACAAAGTCAGCTACGTTAAGTGAGTTCTAATAGTTTAATTTAAACAAAATCCATCCCGTCACAAAATATATTTATCTCCAATCAGGACACTCTGGTCCTTATAAAATAGTTTTATAAATTATCGTCATATAGATAACCTCTGTCATCTTATGATATCCCAAAAGGTTCACCACCCCAGACTCATCCCACAAACATAACCTCATAAACCTCACCGACATGAATCAATCATACTACAGTGAATACCCGTAATCCACCACCCGTATTAGCCCGAACCCGGTTAACACAACCAACCCCTAGACATTGACTTGCTTAGCCTTGACCATGGCTCTCACAATTCAACTGACACAACAGTTGTAAACACCGCATCACAATCCCAACACATCGGTCAATCTAACTCTACTCACCTCATTAATATCATCTACACATCGCAATAATATCATCACACACACAAAAATATAACTCAACACTTGCATGCAGTTAACACATGTATAGTGACGAGGTATACATACACATACCTCGTCACTATACCCTCGTCAGGTCGTTTGACACACCCCGAACTCATCATTAACTTGCTAAATATTGTCACCTTTGTTAACTTTCCACAATCCCGTCTGCCGTGTCATAAAGACAACGATGCAAACACAATATCCACTGTGTCACAAGGACAATGACACAATAACAATATCCGACGTGTCACAAGGACAACGACACAATACACACAACATCATACTTCATTTATAAGACTAAAAAATGTATTACTTTTTATATGAGTAAATTATCAAAAATGTATTACTTGTTTGCGCTTCGCGCCCGCGTTATATGAGTAAATTATAAAAAATGTATTACTTTTTATAAAATTGAGATGATTTTTTAGTTTTTAAGTGGAAAATCTTCCAAGTGATTCTCACATGAAAGTTCTCATATGCCAAAGAAACATTCTTACATATATATAATATATACATTACATCTATAAAATTTATTTTACATTCATGAAATCAAACTAAACGAATTTGATTGAAACGAAGTGTATTTAGAAAACATGATGAAATTTCGAGAATCAAGTGAGATTATCCAATCCACACATGTTTTAAAGTGTGTTTTGGGTGAATTCAAGAACAAAATTTTGTTATTTATCAAAAGTAAAAAAAAATAAAACCCGACCTGCCGGATTCTGATGTCGCCCAGATGGTCTATAAATTAAAAACTAATAAAGAAAACTTAATCTATACTCCTAAGTAATAAATGGAGTACCTATAAACTAAACCACACTGGCAGGCAAGTGTGCCTATCGAATGTTGCACAACTTAACGGTAAACCGGATTATCGAACCCTTGAGACACTACTATAGCTAACTAGACTCGCCGTTCAAAAAAAGCTAACTAGACTCTGACTCGGACTAAAGATGATTGATTGGGGGGTTTTCTACACTACTGATCACACTAATAATGCAGAATACTAATGAACAACTTCAACTATCAGACACGGGAACTCAGGGAATATCAGGAATGGATACCACCTAGGTCGGAATCCTACTTGCAAAGCACAGACTTCTACCGGTTATGGAAACTATGATGGATCTGGGTATCTAAGAATAACAACTCTAGACAACCTAGTGGATCCCTAATCACTCTTAGGGTGTCACCAACTAAGAAACCTAAAGACGCAGTAAACTCACCAGATAGTCAGATTACATTTCAGTCTCTCCAACAATGACAATGTACCCTAAAGACAAATCACCTCTCAGTCTCAATATCCACAATATATCAAAGATGCACAGGGTAATCTCATATCAACAAGCTATGACTCGGACTAGCAACAATCACTAAGAACCTAAGGCAACTTCCTCTCAGACAGTTAACACTCGGAATCCTAATACGAAGACTAACCGATTACCTCTCACCTTTCGGGTATCGAGATAAGATGAACACTCAGATCAATTGAACTCTCAACTACAACTCTTATGGCTACTGCGTCTAGCAAACCATACAATCAACCACAAAAACACAGTCTATGATCTAGATACGCTATTCAAACTGGAAGACATCAACTAATAACATACGGAACTTATAATCAATTGCAAAACAGATCTAAACATGCATATTCACCATAATAATCAATTCAAGATCTTTACAAAATCATTAATCCAACATTCGAATCCAAAAACTGATAAAAATCAAGACTTTAACACGTATTCATCAATGACCCAGGTAGTATCGAATTTTTAGCCTAGGATCATACTTAAAACATCCAAACATAAGTAAATAAGCATAAACATGGGTTCAAATGTAATATCCAGGATTTTTCCGATGTATCTTTTCCTAAACCCGTGCACGTATTGAGCATTCAAATCTTAGAAACTTATAAAAAAAAATAATAATACATTTTTTTTTATATTTAATATTAATTCAATTAGTAAAAACAATTATACTTGGTATATATATATATATAAGACAAATATATATATAGACGTATCTTATAAATAAAAATGTTTGAAATTCTTAAAACTTTATAAGTTTATAATTGTATAAATAAAATAATTTATAAACTTATTTTTTAATACTTAAACTTGTAAGCTCTAAATCTTATTAATTATTTTATAAAAAAAATTATAAAATAATAAAACCTATAAAACTTAGGTAGTTTTAATAAAACATAACATTTATTGTTATAAAAGTCCAGGGACTAAAACTGTCATTTATTGAAACTTATTTTAAACTTAAATCCATGTTTTAACTTAGAATGATAATAGTTTGAAACCTCAGGGACCCATTGTGTAATTTGACCAAACTCCCAGAAACCAAGTCGGTCGCGAGTTCGAGTCCTCCCAGTCCCGGTTTTCACCCTCTTTCACCCGAAAACGCGTTTCCGGTCAGGTTCAATGAACCTCGATCTCCTATACCCGCATGCGACTCGAACCCAAGAATATTAAATGCTCAATTTCGATTAACATCACGCGTAGAGCCGGGTTCGAGGCATTTAAACTCAACCATAATCCTCCCAACGATCCGGGCATTCAATGATCAAATTGGCTATAAATAGCACCTGTACTACCTCAACGAAGTCACACACAAACTTTCTATACCTTCAATTCCACCTTATCATACTTACACTATCGAATTAAACCGGCGACCGCCGACCCTGAAGTCCAGAGCCGTTCTCGTTCATTTCATTATCAAAACAGGTAATTCGACTACTCTTCCTCTTCGATTTCAGTTAAGGATCAATAGCCCTCTGTTAAATTGCATTAACATAGGGTTGATCACATCGTATTTGAGGGATTCGCACTCTAGGGTTCATCAAGGGAATAGGGACGATTTGAGAATATGTTTAAGTATTTCTTGTTCTGTGTGTTAAACTAACGAACCCGTAGTCGGGATGGTCAGTGTGCGTGTGTGCAGATGCGACCCGGACAGGAACCCGAGTTCGAGTCCGGGTAAACCGAGTTTTGCTTCTTGTTTTTTTTTTAGCCTTTTAAACATGTTGTAAATCTTTTAATAATTTCTATAAATTCTGTTGAATATTTATAAACTTAAAAATGATTTCTTTTTACACTTTTATCTTCTGAAATCATTTTATCTAATTAAACTTAATTAAAATTTGTAATAGATAATGCTTTAATAGTTTCAAACATATAAAAATTATAAAAATACTTTCAAAACTTTATAAAACTTATATACTAAACAAGAACTACTTTATGAGATTTGAAACTTTAATTTATCATAAATTTCTAATTATTCTGTTTTAAAAACTCAAAAAAAAAAAATAAATAAATAAAACTAAATAATTTGAAAAAAGTTTATAAAAATGCATGACACTTAGAAAACATAAAACTTATAGACATTTGTAATTTATTTAAAATCTAAATCAAAACCTATTGGTTTATTTATTTAAAACAAGGAAATAATTATACATTAATATTCTCTTTATAATCTTATAAGCTTTATAAAATATAAGCATATGTAACCTTATACTTTGTAGTTAAACTTTAAACTGTGATTTAAAACGTAATCTTTTTGAGGAAATTCTACTTATGATTCCATATTGTCTATTTAAAACTTGTGACTACATTACAAGACAATTTATAAAATAAATATTTAATGAATCTTAAATACCTTGTATCAATCCTCTAATTAGTAAAGCAAGTGTTTAATGCATAAATTCTTTAATAAATCTTAAATGATTTATGATAATTATTCTAAACTATAATTAAACATTTATACAAGGTCTTGTGTCATTTATTCAAGATCTTTATTTTAAACTTGATCTAAACTTCATAAACACAATTAATCCCGTCTCCCATTGAAACCCTAGTCAATCTTGAAATCCTAGATCGTTTCCATAGACTTATAGGGTCATACTTGAGATTTTATACTTATATTCTTAGGCTTATTGTGAGGATATTCTCCCTCTCCAACTCTTGCAAACACTTACTCTTGACGGATACTCTTTCATCAAATCCAAGTGAGTATACTTAGCCCATTTTTCCTTTTATGCTTTTGGGGTGAAACATGTTCACAATTCTTAAACTTATACAATTCTTGTACAACTATGACTACGTGTTTATTCTTATGTTAAACTTGAGACTTGTATGCTTAGATTAAACTTAAAACTAGCACATTCATTAGCTTTGATCAAGCCGATAGTAACAATGATAGATCTATTGTATTTGACCAATCCACCTTGATTGATTGACCCCTTCGGGGGGGGGGGGAGCCCTTGGTGATTGTTACTAAATTAAACTTTAAACTTGAGACTTATAAGGGTAACCTGCGGGTTATGCCTAAACTTGGTTGGAGGTTTGAAGTGCACAATGTTTAAGATACTTGTTCTCATGCTTACATTATAGAATGCATATATCATAGTGAATTGTAATTCTTTCCAAATACTTGTTAAACTGTGTCAAAACCTTTGTATCTCACCAACTATTTTGTAGTTGACAGATTCTTTCACATGTTTCAGGTTCTACATCATGAGACTTGTTTGTGATCACATAGAATGCTTTGGAACTAGACTACTTATCAATTAAACGTTGTATTCTTGTTATGTTTCCTTGTATTGAATCTTAAATTATTTATTAATAAAGTATTGAAACTTTAATAGTCAACCTTGTGCTATTGAACAACTGCGTCCGCCCCGACGTATAATCCGCCGTCGGTTGGGGTGTGACATCAAACACATAAAACAAAGATAAAAATCAAAACTTGGAAATCGAATACGCTATATCTAACGAACCCAGATCCGAAAGCGCTAGTCTTGCACTTGATTTCACTTCCAAGCTCCCAAATCGCCTCTTAGAACCCTCCTGACGGCCAAAAGATCGAACTCCCTGAATAATGGCATCACAATTCGATTTAAACTTGAATTAGGGCTTTTAGCGGATTTACTAGGCTTCTCGCGTACCGCGAGGAACAAAATAGTCGGGCCCTGATTTGGGTTTCTTCGTGTATCGTGAAACATTTACTCTCCTCCCTCGCGTACCGCGGGGGACTGGAATTCCAACTTTTTTGCTTTATTTCCTTGGGATTCATTCTCTTACTCAGTTTCTTCGTGATATGACTTGTATTCCACATGAGCACTTGAAAACATAACAAAGACTCAAATGTACACTAAAATGACTAAAAACATATATAAAACTATCTAAAACACATGAAAACACTAGGAAATAAGATGTATGCTTTGCACTACATCAGATTCGAACCAACGACCTAAGGATTAAGCTGTCAGGTTGTGCCTACTACAGTCCTCCACTCTACCAACTGAGCTAAGGTTGGTTTATTGTTATATTCTCATGAGAATTTGAATATAATAGAACTTTATAACGTGGCACCAAACATCCTTGGCCTAATCAAATCATCAGATTCAGCCGGTTTGATATTTATAAAGATTAGTTAATAGTTTGAAACAGGGTCGGTGGGGTCTGGGGTCTCTACACCCTCCGGTCGACCAAACTTAACGTTAACTCTGAGTATCCCACGGAAAAAGCTTTCTTGTTGTTTGACCTTTCAAATTGCCTTCCTTATGACATTTAAAATGAACAGAGAAGATGGAAGTTAGCATCACCATAGTTTTCTCCGACGGCTAAATATATTTTTAAACAACTAAGTAGACGGGAGGGTTAATATGGACTCGATAAAGAAATAGCCTAGTATTTATTCTATATAGTTTAGAACCCGTGTAATACACACCGGTTGAAAAATATCAATACATAAAATTCTTAAATCTGTATGTATATATTTTACATGTGTAAAAATGTATTACATATACTAAGGATAGAAAACAAAATTCAAAACATGTAAAAGTTAATATATAATTCGAAAATATGTTAATTACTATTTAATATAATTTGCCTTTCAGTTTCATTTACTATTTGATTGAAAATAAAAGTTACATAATTAGATTTCAAAGTTTCTTATAATAAGGGATAATTTAAAATAAATATATTTTATTAGTATAATTAGTATTTTTTAGATATATTATTATTAAAAAATAGAGATGTATTTAATAAGAGAGAGATGAAAAAAAATAATAAGAATAAACATGAATGACATAAATTTTTTTTATTTATTATATAATATAGATATAGATATAGATATATATTTCTTTATGATATAACCGTGCATGTTGAGACAGTAACAAGACAGCTCACTCTTGCCTTGAAAGTTGAATTTAGTGGCTACTCTATTCTTTTGCTATCAATCTTATTAAGTTTCCAATGTTATGCTGGTATGATGCTTACCTAATAAAAGTGGTGTGTATTTAAATTCTTATAAATCTAGGTTAGATGGTATACGAGTAAAAAATTATTGTTGAAAAAAAATATAAATCCTATTAAGTTTTTTATTTACTTTTTATTATTAGTTTAAGTTAACTATCGTGTGTGAATTTTTGTTTTCTATCTTTTAGTTATGTAGTTAAGTTATTATATATTACTTACTACTTTATTTGATTTTAGATTTTATATAGTTCCTTATCATTTATTTTTATAAATTATATAACTAGAGAACATTTTTCATCATTTAGAAATGTATATTTACAAATATGCTTAAAAAACTCAAACCAAGTATCCAAGCTTCATTGTTATGATGTATTGATAAAAGATGTTGGTGAAAGTATTAAAAATGAAACAATTTACAAACGGTTTCAAGATATCAGACATTATAATTACTTGTTGATACATTTTATTGCGAAAAGAGGCAATCAATGTGCGTTACTGCATGTAGAAAAAGTTAAATTGTGACCCTCTTGTTAATAATTTTCGATTCGCCACTGGTTTGAAAAACCAGGTTTAACATGAACGGATTGTTTACCATTTATTAGTTGTTTTCTTTTTAAAATGTGCAGTTACTATAACATATCTAGATCATTTCAAAAAAATTAATACAAACTAACGATTTAAAAAGGTTATTTTGATAAATAAAAAAAAGAAGCAATTCACACCGAACCATTTTTACCGGTTTAGTTGGTCTATCCGGATTGGCCTGCCATTTTACAAAACCGTACTTAACAGTTTGGCAAATTCTGTCAAAACCGACTGAACCATAAGAAACATTAACTTTGTAACATATATTTATTTATCTTCTAAGTTTTTATATTTCCAAATCAGTATAGTATTTTATGTTCCATTATAGAATAGATTAAAGAGAAGTGGAATCGAATAGTATCTTCCCTATCAAATTGTGACATATTTTTTTTTATATTTTCATTTTCACCCCTTATACTATATATAATACACTTTTTTAACCTGTTTCATTTTCTAATAATTTCGTTTTCCTTTACTAACTTTCGTTCGCTAGCTTTTAAAAAAAAACAGAGTGCGCGTATATATATTCTTTTTTTTTGTCAACGTTACAATATATCTTTTTAAAACGAAGTTTTATTCAAAATAGAGTTTTTTTTGTATCGTAGCCTATAGCAGGGGCCGTTGCCGTTGTTATACCGTGGCGAGCCGAACCTATTATGAGTGAACATCATTGCCGATATTGATAGTATCGGAACCGGTCTCCGTATTCACTTTTATGGTTTTCGACGACCCGAACCAATAACGACCAAGCTTCTGCCACCTATCGGCCCGTCACCCGCCGCAAAGCGCGTATATTTTCATTAACTTTTATAAAAAAATGGCTTGCGCGGTTGTTATTTATTTATTTATTTGGTCAACATTCCAATATAATTTTTGAAAACGAAGTTGTATTCAAAATCGAGTTTTTTTTTTGTATCATAGCCTATATCGAGTGGCATTACCGTGTGGTACTGTGACGAACCGAATCTATTATGAGCAAATTAGGCGACCTGACGCCCGCCGCGAAGCACGGGTATTCAACTAGTTATGGTTTAAATAATGTTGCAATTTTCCCAAAATGACCCTGGACTGTCAATTGCATAATCGAATAACAAAATACAAAAATTGAAATAAAGCATAATATATCTAACAAGCAGAATATCTCAAAAGAAAAAATGACTGAATAAAATACAGATTGCAGGAATTCAGATGAATTGCTTCAGAAATTCTGTTGCCACTAATCTTCCTCTTGTGTTCATAGACAATTTCAGTTCACTTATCTCTTTATCAATATCCTGCAATTTCAGCCGTTTAACCTTTTTTTTTTTTATTTTTTCACTTGTGTAAATGTATTACATCAATGAACCATTTTTTTAGTTATCCCTTTTACACTCTAGACTTTTAATACAATCCAATGATTTTGAAAAAATAAATAAATAAAATTGGTATATACTGCTAAAACTGGTCGGTTCGACCAACCCATCAGCCCGCCCGGTTTGGTTTGGCGTTGCAACAGGTCATCAGTTCGGTTTGGCAGTTGCTTTTTTCTTTTAAATTTCGGTCAAAAGGCAATAATAACTACAGTAAATTGAAATCTTACTTCCATGAATTGCACAATGAAGTCAATTAGCTTATGCTTCTGCATCTCTTCACAGTGGTAATTAGTGATAAGAAAACTAATATCATAACCCTGAAAAAGAAAAAAAGAATTAAAAAAATTGATATACCTTTTTAAAATTTAAAAAAAAAACAAATATGTGAAAGTTAAATGACAATCATACCAAAAGTGGATTTTGGTAGCTTTTACATACCTGTACTGGTTTTCTCCTTAAGACTTGAAAAGCTTCTGCCCTCATTGACAAAAATCTAAGGAACTTTTTGGTTAGAATGTTTTCAAGCTCGTCAGCCTGCTTTACCTAGAAACGAATCATAAAAGGAAAAATGAAAAATTACTGGTTTAATACAAATAAAATGATAACCTAATAAACATGGAAGCAAATGTTGACTTTCTGAAAAGACAAACAATACAAGATTCATGAAGATCTTAGTTCTTTTGTTCTAACTGAAATTAAAATTTCCCAAAATCAATATCTAGTTCGGTTATTTAAAGCCGTCCAAGGTGATCATGACTGATTGCTGTAACCAGAGTGGGATATTTGGAAACTAAAATATGATAGGTATAGAGTCTAATCTAAAATATGACAATTTAGACGAGTAGGATGTCGATTTCTACTCGTTACATTTTTTATTAAACTTGTAACTTATAAATGATGCCAGCATAATAGACAATTAACTATTAAAAGAATTTACAAGATAAAAAAAGAATTCTAGCAATCACTGTGGTCCACATAACAGTCTGTGGATGCAACCACACAAACTATGTGTTAGGTTTTTTGTTTCCTGCCACTATTGTTGTGTGGGTACGAACAGGAATTCTAACAATATATGTGACACCTTAGTATCGTTCCATCCATAGGACATAAGGAATGCCCGTCCTCAAATACCACCAATGCGTTCTGAGCACAATGGCTGTGGATGAGAGGAGAACTCCCACAGTTAAGTGTGCTCGGGTAGGAGTAATTCCTGGATGGGTGACCTCGTGAGAAGTCTCCACTAGGGAAACCAAAAACAAAGTTGTGAGCTCCTTGTGGACAAAGTAGACAATATTGGGTCTACAACATTTCCTTGTATCGTCATTAATCAATTTATACATTTTTTTTAATTGTTACAATTTCAATGGAAAAGAGAGTGTATATTTGGTACAATTCTATTCAAAATATTTTAATCTTTTTTACCAAAAGAACTATAGGTAACACACCAGAAGCCCGGTGTTCTCGTGACTATGTTAGAAACAAAAGGTATGCTATGTAAAAGAGAGAATGATTAAACATTTACTGCAATTACCTTGAGGCTTATGCGCAGTGAATTAATCGAAGTTTCAATCAAGCATTTTTCAGCCTCATTTCGACAAATCACAACCTGAATTGAAAGTATCAACATTAAAATGATGATAAAAATAAGGATGTTAACAAATGATGAAAAATTACTCCTTAATCCTATAAAGCATCACCATCTAGAAAATTGAGAATAATATTCTACTTTAAGTGCACACATCTTCCAAGTGATTATCGCATGAAGTTTCTCAGATGCCAAAGATTAAGAATCATTAACCTTTTGAATTGTCATACTTGGCTTTCTGTCCCCACCCCATCGTTCTTGTGAAAATGCCAAAAAAATTATATATGCAAGGATGAGTGATTATAAACAGATTGTGTAAGTGTAAATGCAAAAGATAACCATCGTCTTGGCCTTTATTGTCCAAAGTTGTTTATTCTTGCAAAGTGCAATGATTTTCTTTTTTCTTGTTTTGAAAAATGCAATGTGTCATTTGCTATGAAAACCAAATACAATGTTTTGAGAAGACACAAAACTTTAAAATGTTAGTTCTATCAACAAATCTTAGTTCAAACTTCAAAGAGAAAGACAACTCCACCCTTCATCTATCCTTTATAATGTTTATGTGAGTCACTATCACAGACTAATAAGTAGAGAAACATGGTGTCATGGTTAAATACATCAAGTACCAAGAATCTATTTCTTACTGAATTAAGCAGAAGTTCCGGGCTGGTCCTGAAAATGGAAGGGAAAACATTAAAACTTTGAGTTTTCTTTATACCTCGTGCTCAAAGTCAACGACGCACAAGTGATATAAAATAAACATTACAAAATAAGCATAAAAAGAATGGTGATTCAAGTATCGTCTACGTACTTCATCTCAACTTCAGGTTTGTTATGCCTTTCAACTTCTTGACAAGGAAAGTTCTGCAAGAAGAATAAAACATTAGTGAAAATGTTTACATTCAGACCTAAATTTAGCAGTTAATCAGTCCTGCTAAAACCAGATGTTGGTTTATGTTGTAAGAATATGTCTGGATGACGCACAGATACCAAAATTTGTTGAATTGGAGATATAGGGTGTGTGTTAATCATATAAACTTTCAAAATGTTGACTTGAATTCCAAAATTCGACTAATTTCCGGACTTTCTTAACTTCGACTAATTACTCTCCGGTTTTAGACATGTAAACGGACATCTAGACGCAAAATAGACCTTTTAATCTAACCTGCATTTAGCATAACATCGTTACCTGCAAACACATGGCAGCCTCTAGAGTGTTCCGTATGCAAGTCAGGTACAACCTCACTGAACTTGCCTGTAAAACATGAAGAGTTAATTGCTACAAACACACATAAACTGATCCCAAATTTGGCAGTAAACTTCTGAAAACAACAGCAGAACACAAAAGGTTCCTGCTAAGCTGATAACTGATAAACATATATCATGTCACTTATGCCATGATTATTGGCTAATATCAAACAAAAGCATATAAAGTCCCATTTGTTCGAAATCAAGTTTATGTACCAGCCACATAAAAATGCCCCCAGATGATCAGTAACTACTTATCGGCCTGCATAACTTTGACAAAGTGACTAATTCTGGTGAAGTAATTCAAGATACAGAATCCAAAATATGACACATTGACAGAGTGTTCATCCTTTAGAGCAACTGGTGGTAATCAGAAGGTCAATGTTAGTGAAATACTGCATATAACCACTTCAATTCCAAATATGCACAGATCAATACACTACACTTTCTTCAAATTGTTTATCCTGAACAAGTTAAATACTTACGACATCATAAACTAATATCTGTATATGACATAAAATCATCATTTTACATATACAAACATACATACATCTATGAACAATTTCTTAATTTCTAACATACATCCACCGGCATCATATCAAAATAAGAGAATCAGATCGAAACGAAACGCGAATTCAGATGAACATGATCGGAAATGAAAAATCAAATGATACGGATTCAATCAACCTAGGGTTTTAAGCGTGTGTGAGAGCAAACGAAACGTGAACTCAGATAACATGATCGGAAATGAAAAATCAAACGATTCTGATTCAGTTAACCTAGGGTTTTAAGCGTGTGTGATAGCGAAATCGATCATGTAATCCTTACCATAGATGGAGTGAATTTGAAAACGTGAAGAAGATAACGGATCGAGTAGAAGCACCGCAACGAATTCTCCTTTTGATCAAACGAACATGAAGCACATAAATAAAAAGTTTGAAAATTAAGAAGCAAAAAAGTTGAATAAAATATAGAAAAAGAGATCCGACCTGCCGGATTCGAACCAGCGACCTAAGGATTAGCTGTTGGGTTGTACCTACTACAGTCCTCCGCTCTACCAACTGAGCTAAGGTCGGTTGTTGATTTCATTCTAAAAAGGATATAAAACTAAGTAAATTGAACTGACCGAGATATTAGTAAAAAATCTAAAACCATATTTTTTTAATTCATTATTACTAACCTATTTCAAATGTAACCCTTATGAATAGTAAAGACCAGCTGTTTATTTTTTATTGGACCTGTGCCATCAGCTGGGAGGTTATTGGAGTTGGGCCACTGATCATTTCTATTTCCTTCTACCACATCTTGCTTCCTCACCTTGTCATGTTTTCTTTTGTTTTATTTCGAAAGGCAACTCACAATATTCAATAAAGATTTACGTTTACGTTAGAATAGTTAAATAATTAAAAATTAAATAAATAAACTTTAGCTTTTGGATCATCAAGAATCTTAATAGATTTTTGAATAAAGTACACGGATGATCCTTGTGGTTTTCATAAATTTTGAATTTGGTCCATAAGTATGAAAAAGTACACAGATAGTCTAAACTTTTACACACATGTAACACGTTTGGTCCTCAACTTGAATAGGGTTAACTATTTTGTTAAATATTTTAAAAATATCAAAATACCCCTATATTAAAAAAATCATTTATATACACACAAACCCTAGATCTTAAACCAATGGAATCACCATCATTTTCCCCGGTAACACCACAGATTCAGAAATTGGAAACACCCTCAATAGTTTGCAAACTTCAAGATCTACCATCGATTTTGAAAGGGGGGCATTGTTACCATCGCTCACCGCCACTCATTTTCAGACGATTTAAAAGGGGAACCTTGTTTCGATTTTCCGACCACCACCACTTCACCGACGTCAAATCGCTTTTGTCACCATTGGTCGTTATAGAGCCATCGTCCACTACCTTCTGCAGATAATGAGCAAACTGAAATACCCCTTCCTCTGTTTTTCATCTCTTCATATCTGTCTCTCTCTCCTCTGCCCTAACCCTAGACCTGGCCACCACCACATGGTTCAAATCAAGTGAATGTTGAAACTGAAGACGAACCAAAATATTACATGATGCTACTTTATTGAAAAAATAATCAATTATCTTGAATATAATTGTCAAACTGTTGTTGAAGAAACGAACCAAAATATATTAATGTTATTTTATTAAAAAATAATCAATTATCTTGAATAATAATTGGTGTTGTTTTGATTACAGAAGTGAGTAGGAATCGAAGGATTTGTAAACATACAGAGGAAATAAGTAATTTGTGGTTTAATCACACATGGAGGAATCTTCATCAGGTTGGAGGTTCAGGTGGTTGTTTCTTCAATTGCTTCCACCTAGGTCAGATAACTTGAGGAAAGGGGGGTGTCACACCCTAACCGACGGCGGATTATACGTCGGGGCGGATGCGGTTGTTCAATAGCACAATGTTGACTATTAAAGTTTCGATATTTCATTAATAAATAATTTAAGATTCAATACAAAGAAACATGACAAGAATACAACGTTTAATTGATAAGTAGTTTAGGTCCAAAGCATCCTATGTGATCACAAATAAGTCTCATGATGTAGAACCTGAAACATGTGAAAGAATCTGTCAACTACAAAATAGTTGGTGAGATACAAAGGTTTTGACACAGTTTAATAAGTATTTGGAAAGAATTACAATTCACTATGATATATGCATTCTATAATGTAAGTATAAGAACAAGTATCTTAAACATTGTGCATATCAACCCTCCAACCAAGTTTAGGCATAACCCGCAGGTTACCCTTATAAGTCTCAAGTTTAAAAGTTTAATTCAGTAACAATCACCAACCCCGAAGGGTCAATCAATCAAGGTGGATTGGTCAAATGCAATAGATCTATCATTGTTACCATAGGCTTGATCAAAATTAATGAATATGCTAGTTTTAAGTTTAATCTAAGCATACAAGTCTCAAGTTTAACATAAGAATAAGCATCTAGTCATAGTTGTACAAGAATTGTATAAGTTTAAAGTTTTGAACATGTTTCACCCCGAAAGTATAGAAAGGAAAAGGGGGCTAAGTATACTCACTTGGATTGGATGAAGAATATCCGACAAGAGTAAGCGATTGCAAGACTTTGAGGGAGAATATCCACACAATAAGCCTAAGAATATAAGTCTTAAAGATTTAAGTTTGCTTCTACAAGTCTAAGGCAAAAGATCTAGGATTTCGATATTTGACTAGGGTTCCAAATGGGAGATGAGGATGATTAAGTTTATAAAGTTTTAAAATAAAGGTTTTGAATGAACGTCACAAGACTTGTATATTAACGTTTAATAAGTTTATAGTTTAGAATAACTAAGAAGCTTATTTAAAAGGTTTTATAATTTTTATTCACATATGTTAGGTAATAATCAAAATAGTCTTCTTTAGAAGTAGAGTGGTAATAATGGCTAAGTAAAGGACTAAACAATTATTGAAGTTTAACATTAATTATCCAAGGAATGAATAATTATTAAGGATATATAGTAATTATTTAAAGAATATATGATGATAATTATAAAGAATAATTAATAATTTACTAGAATGATCACCTAGTTCATCAACATAAATCATTTAAGACTTATTTAAGTTTCTAAGTATTTTATTATACCAATTAACTTGTAAATAGTTATGTTTAAGTAGATAATACACACTTATAAGTTTATAAAATTTTAAATAGCATTTCCTATAAAGGTAATATCTTGATTATAAGTTTACAACTATTTTTAAAGTCTAAAGGAAAACCCTAAGTTTATAAGGGTTTAAATAGAGTTTCTATAAATTTATACGTTTATAATCGTTTTAACTAAAGTTCGTATTCAAATCATAAGTTTATAAGTATAAATACATTCAATACAAGTTTAAGGTTTTCATTTAGTTTTACAAAGTTTATAAGTTTATGATTGTATAGTAAGATATAATTATTTCCCTTGTAAATAATTAGGTTTTAACGAATTACGAAATTTTATAAACCTATGTATTTCAAACAAAATATAAGTTTTATAAGCTTATATTTATTTATTTACTATTCTTTAGTTTTTAAGGCAAAAGAAATTTGGAATTTATGTTAATTTGAAGTTTCTAATTTTTATAAACTATTTTCTGTTTAGCGTATAAGTTAATAAATCTTTAAAGAAAGTTTCGAAATTTTTTTTGATAAAAAAAAACACTTTTCAAGAATTATTTATCATAGTTTACTTAAGTTTTATTTAACTAAAATGTCTTAGAATACAAAAGTGTAATTAAAATTCACAACTAAGTTTATAAAGATCCAACAGGTTTTATAAAAATTAGTAGTAGTATTAAATCCAGTATAAAAGCATTAAAAAAATGAATATATTGAAATGGGGGCTGACCGGCTCGAACTCGGGTCACTGACCGGGTCGAGACATACACGCATACACTAACCCTCCCGACTACGGGTTCGCTGATGGTTTATATAGGAAAGGAAATTTAAAAAGACAAGTTCAAATCGTGCCCCAAATCCTCATGAACCCTAGAATGAAATCGCTCAAATACGAATCGAATCACCCTCTGTTTATGAAATTACACAGAGGGCTTTTGATCCTCTCGTGAAATCGATCGTGATGTATACAAAGATTACCTTATTTGATGCCAAATCGAGCGAGAATGAGTCCGAGTTAAGCGTTGGCTGTCGTGGGAAAGAAATCGACTGAACAGGTACGATGTGATGGAATTGAATGTTTAGTAAGGTTGGGTGGTGTGTTGCCAACAGGTTTCAACCGGTATTTATAGCAAATTTCGTGACTTAAAGCCGGATTAGGTGGGGAGTTTGCGGTTAGGTTCGAACGGATTGAATTTGAATTTGCGCATGGTTAGCATTGAATTAAACATTGAATGTCGTTGGGTTTTGATCGCATACGGGAGGCGAACCCGAGGTTCAACGAATCCGGACGGGAAAACGCGATTTGGATAAAACGGGCTCAAAACCAGGGTCGGCTGGGATCAAACCCATGACCGGTTCTGTTTTTGGTTGTTTTGCCTTTGTGCAAAACAGGTCCCTGAAGTTTCCCTTAGTTAACATTTTGTGTTTTAAAAATTAGATTTTAGTTTAAAACAAGTTTCAATAATGCCAGTTTAGTCCCTGGACTTTATGAATAATTAAATATGTTTTATATACTTTTCTTTTTATATAAAACTAACGAAGTTTAATAAGTTTCATTATTTTAAAATCTTTTATGAACCTCAAGTTTATATATATATATATATATGTTTATGAACTTATAAAATCTATATAATTATAAATTTTTAAGAGTTTAACACGAGCCTAAAAGGTCGGAAAAATTCAGGATATTACAGGGGGGTTCCATGGTGTGCCGGTGGTTGTCGACGGGGGAGGTGGTGGTTGCAGGCGGTGGTTGTCTACGGGGGGAGGTGGTGGTTCCATGGTGGTTGTCGACGGTGGTTGCAGGCAGTAGTGGTTGTAGGAGAGGTAGTGTTGGTTCCATGGTGTGTTGGTGATGATTCAAGTGGTTTGTAACTAGGGTTAAGTGGTAAAGGGTATTTTCGTCATTTCACACACATTTAATAGAAAATTTTAACCCCGTCCAAGTGGAGGACCAAACGTGTTACATGTGTGCAAAAGTTTGGATTATTTGTGTACATTTTCATACTTAGGGACCAAATCCAAAATTTGTGAAAATCACAAGGGCCATCCGTGTACTTTATTCTAGATTTTTTTTAAATAGCAAACTCACACACCCTTCTAAATTATCTAACTATTTAAAAGGCAACGTTTTTACGCGATCTGATTTACCACTTTTTTTTTTAGAAAAACCAGAAATCTTTTAGTATTAAATACCGATTTTGCGCAATTCAAATACAATTGCTAGGGTGGTTGGCGTGGTTTACACACGGTCCCCCTAATGCTTGCTTTCCTTCCATTAACCCATGTTCGAGTCTCTGGGTTATGTTTTCTTTTTTTTTGCCTATTTATTTACCCACTTTACTTAATATTTTTTTACTGATTTACGTTTAATTAAGATCGATGTGGATTTACTTTATTTTATACTTTTGGTATTCCTTATGTTTCTCAATCACGCATTTTGATATTTTATTCCTTAGATTTCTCAAACACGCGTTTAGGTATTTTGTATCGTTGCCAAAACATTTTTTTTATTTAGGTTTTTTCTTTTGTTTTTTTACAATTTTTTTCAAGGTTAAACGAGTAGTTATAACCTCTTATGTTTAAGATCCGCTTCAAGCCACGTGACACGGGAATTCGAGTTAGGGTACGTTTCGAAACCGCCGCAACGCACGACTGGTAAAATTACTAGTTGTGTTAAAAAAAGTAACTTAAGAGATTCTTTTAGGAATTATGTCATTCCATAGGAAAAGTACATGCAAGAACGGTCTACATACATGGCATAACATATTTTATTAAGCTTTATTCAAATGTCACATTTTTCTGATGTTCATGATTTTCTTCAACGGATGAACTCGGTCATATTTGATGCGTTAAGGTGGGGATAAATGTGGCACGCTTTGATAAAGATGGTCTCCAATAGAAAATACTACCATATGTCACCATTGGTACTAAGTTACCATTCCCATGACAACAACAACCTACACGACCTTATGCGACAAACGGCTCCTTTAAGGATGTGCTACTGGGTAACCAGACTTCATCTAGTTCAGTCAACGAAGTTAAGCTTAAGACTGTCGAGACAGCGGTTGTGAATATTTGAAGGATGCAAGGTTCTGGGGCATCGACTAGAGACGACAGTTTGTTTAGTATACGGCACGGTTGCGATCATGGTTAACCATGGGATGAAGTTAAATGAAGAGGTAAAGCAGGGGCGAATTCATGTAGGGTTTAGTTGGTGGCCAGGCACCCGTTGAGATTCAACTGCGTAGTGGAAAATTTTTTATCTCTCTTAGTAGGCACCTTCCTAAATATGCTAAGAGGTACCCGTCATCCATATTTCAACAAACCAAGAGGGAAAGAAACCAAAGAGGTTGCTGATAATTTTAAGTAAAGATGATAATTTTTTCTATAAAAAACCATGAAAGCTTAAAGCTTTAATGGAGAAAAAATATTAGAGAGAGGAAGAGAGAAGAAGAAGATGAAGAAATGACATGGGAAAGTGGGAAACCCAAAGTGTTTGTTAATAATTAAAAATAAATAAATAGAAATTTCATATTAACCCTTGTAATACAACTAAATTTACACATTAAACATTTTACTATCATTTGATTTTTTAATAGTCTTATATTAAACATTTAAAAAATAGACATTAATCATAACAAATTAAATTTTGTAGATAAATAATATGTTTTATTATTGATTATTCAATTGATTTATTAGTTTTTTTTGTATTTTTACTTTTGGTTTATAAGTATATTTTTTTTCTTCTTATTTATAGTGTACAAATGTTTTTTTTATCTTATTTGTGACATATTCTTATGTTTAATCAGTTAGATGTACACGTTTTTAAGTAATAAGTATGAATAGTTTTATATTAATATCTTTAAGTAAATAGGTATAAATATTTTTATTATATCGTTATGTAAATAAGTATTTGTTTTTACCCGGCCGATTTTGAACCGATTTGTTTTGATCAAACTCGCTTTGACCAGACCTACTTTGTGCACCCGCTCATAAAAACTTCTGGATCCGCCACTGAGGTAAAGATTAACGTGTGGAAAGTCACAATGATCTGATGTTGGATTAAAGAAAAAGATGAAGAATGGGTTCCTTGGCTCTCACCCACCGTGGATGACATTTCCAATCCCCATGATAGGTCGGTCCCAATGATTGATGCTGTGAACGGCTAGGACTTCGTTCTAGTTAATGGTTTGTTGGACCTAATAAGGTGCAACAAAGTTGTCATTGATATATGATCTCAAAAAGTCATACACCAATCAAATATTCCATGTACACGTTTAAACTAGGTTTAACGTATATAACCCGGTAATCATGTCAAGACTATTATCGTTAAGTAAAATGATAAAGTGGAATGAACAATTACAAAATTATATATATATATATATATATTTATTGAGTTGCATAAAGTATATATAAACATATAAATGATTATTTATATTCCAATATGTTATATATGTTGGGCGTTTTATATATATAATCTTTTGTGTTATTAAGACGTTGATATATGGCTAAACACTTATAACACAAGTTTAGAAGATTAAAATATATAAAACAAGTAAAGGTTTTTTAAATCCATTATTAAACTTGTTAAAAATTAAATCTATATGATTTAATTAACAAGTGTGTATCCTTTTAACCAACATATTTTGTCAGATTCAAAAACTTTCTTTACTCCTTGAATTCTCGGGCATAGATGAGGATTAGAAGACAAAAGTGTTGCTTGTTGACTTATCTTACCTTTTGATAAGTTCAAAGATTGCATTTATTTAGTTTTACAAAAGCTTTTGTTTTGGAAAGTAATAAGATGCTTTCCTTATTATACATTTGAAATACAAGGCAAATGCACTTTTCTCATTTTGTGACTTCCTGGCCAAGAATTTTAGAAGAAAAAGATGGAGTTTGGTTTTTGAATGATAAGCAAGTGAAGAACTCTAATAAACTACTAAAATCATTTGTAGTTTGTTTTGGTTCTTACTTTGTTTAGATTTCTATTTTACACACTTATATTCACTTCAAAAGAGTGCTCTTGTGAGAGTGTGTTTTCTTGACATTGGGTTGAAGACTAGCAACTTGGAAGGAGCTTGCTTGGTGTGTTCACTCTTGGAGAGGAAACACTTGAATCCTTGTTCATCCACCTCGTTGCAACCATTTCTCTACAAAGGTTGTTGTCTATATAAACACCCTATGGTTGTTTTCTTTTAAGTTTCAAGTAACAACATATGGATCCTTGTTGAGATTTGATTTCTAAATTTTAGATCTAACGTGTCAAAACCGCTTCCGTTGAAAAACTCTTTTAAAGGACATGTTAAAATCCAACATGGTTCCCCTACGAAAGAGTTTTGGATCAAAAGAGGAGTTCGACAAGGAGACCCGCTTTCTCCTTTTCTCTTTATAATGGCCATGGAAGCTTTAGGCGTAATTATGAAAAAAGCGGTGACATTGGGTATCTTTCAAGGGATTAATCTCCCTAATCATAGCCCGACCATTTCCTATTTATTCTATGCGGACGATGCCATCTTCATTGGGAATGATTCGCCTTCTTCCTTCACTAATTTGACTTGTACGCTTCATTGATTTTATTTAGCTTCGGATCTTAAAGTTAATTTCGATAAAGGTATTCTCTATGGGATTGGAATGGATTCACAACTAACAAATAACATGGAGTCGGCTATCTATTGTAAAACGGGCTCACCTCCCTTTTCTTATTTGGGTTTGTCAATCGGGGCAAACATGAATCACACAAAGCATTGGAAACCGGTGGTGGATTTATTTGAAAGTCGGTTATCTTTATGGAAGGCAAAGATGCTATCTTTTGGATGAAGAATCACCTTGATCAAATTGATATTAAATAGTCTACCTATTTACTTTCTTTCCTTATTCAAGGCTCCGGCTACATTGGATACTCTATTAAAAAATTACATTGGAACAAAGTAATGGCACCAAAAGACAAAGGAGGCTTGGGTATTGGCTCACTAACAGACATGAATATGGTAGGCTGTGTGATTTATTTCCGTCTCTTTTCCGGTTGGCGACACATCTTGGAACTTGTTTGTATTACCTAATTGCTTTCAAGCAGATTGGGTCAGTATGTTGGTGAAGCTTGGGGCGGTATCCACGTCTGCTAACCCGGATACATGGGGTGTGGTAGTTAACAAATTCAGCCGACTTCTCCACTAGTTCTATGAGGTCGCATATGCAAACTTATAATTGGTTGATGACTAGTCACAAGTGGAACAACCGGGTTCCAATAAAAGTTAACTTTTTTCAGATGGAGGTTATCATTGGACCGATTACCAACATTCAAATATTCTATCTGCCACAGTTTTTTAGAGACGTTGAGCACATTGTACTACAGTGCGACTTGGCTAAACTACTTAGGAGTAGAGTTCAACAATTATGCGGGCTAGCCTCAATCCCCTCAAGCTCATTGGATGATCTCTCAAATGACAAGAATAAACTAATCCATGGTATTTTTTGAACACACTTTGGTGTATTTGGAGATCCCGGAATGAGAAGGTACTTTGAGTAAGGTGATTTGTTCTTCAAGGTATTTGAAGACATCAAAGCATTGTCTTTTCTATGGATCAAGAACAAGGCGTTGAATGATGGCTTCAATTGGTTAAATTGATATAATTTTAATCTTCTATTGTAAACTCGTGATTATGAGGTTTTGGGTTGGGCTAGCTACTTGCTAATCCTTTCCGTTTTATGAATGAAATTTCGTCATAAAAAAAACTCACAATACATCCATCAAGAGTTGTTCTTGTTTAAATAAATTAAATTATTTACCAACGATTTTTTATAAGGATAGAACTAAGGTCGTTATTAAGACTTTTTTTATGGTTAATTTACAATTAAAAAAAATTATTAATTAAATATTAATGATTAAAAGACATTTAAATCGGGCTGTAAATGAACTGAACGAAATGTAGTTCATGTTCGTTCGTTAAGCTTTTATCGAACAACCGAACGGTTCACGAACACATAACCGAACGAAAATTTGTATTCGTGTTCGTTTGTTAAAATTATAAACAAACACAAACTAGCACAAACAAATACAAACAAACACAAACGAGCATATAATATTTTAATTTTAATGGTAAATAATTCAAAAACGAACATTAACGAAGAAATTACCAAACGTTCACAAACACTATTGAGCGAACGCGGCCTTTGTTCGTGTTCATTCATTTAATTAATCAAACGTAATTTCCTTTCTTCATGCTTGTTCATTTATCAAACAAACAAACATAAACAAACTTTCCTTTAAATGGTTCACAAACAGTTCACTTAACGTTCAGTTCGTTTACCGCGCTACATTTAAACATTAAAAGAAAGAACCCTTAATAATTAATGGAAAAACCCTTAATAATTAATGGAAAAATATTTTATTTTGCCAAACTTCCATGTTAAAGGTTGAACTTTATAGGTAAAATCGATGGTGACTGATGCTAGAACCTTGTAAAGAAGTAAGAACCCTTCCTCCTCATCATTAACATCCCAATTTAAAATCAACTGATCACCAGATCCATCATCATCGCTCATGTTTCTCAAGATTCATTTCGTGAAATGAGGAGGTAATCAATCAAATTTAAATGTTTCCAATTGGGGGTTTTCTGATTTTAGTAATTTTCAGGCCTGGCGATGGAATCATGTATAAGAGATCGAATTATAATCGACACCAGTTGAAGAAAATTAAAGGGTTGTTTATCAGATTCAAGATTACATCTATTTTACTTGTAGTTCTGATCATCTACTTCCTGTTCTTCGCCAGCAAGATCAATTACTCACAACCAGAATCCCTATCTGAGGTTATTACTTACCATTTTTCTTTTCATTTGTAACATTCATATGGTTTTGTAGTGCCAATGTTTAAGTTTGATCATGAATTATAAGTTTGTTTTTAGTTGTTAATGGTGGGGTTTAGGCGAATTCGGGGTGTTTGGATGTGGGTATTTAGATGATTATTTAGGGGGTGTTTGGGATTGCAGACAGATCATGCTTAAAGTGTTTTCGAAACCGGACCGGACTGGTGTTTCCATTTGAACCGGCCAGACCGGGAACCGGGTGAACTGGACCGAGTAGTCGGACCGGATTTCAAAAAAAAAATCTTTTAAAATCTTATTTTCTAATTAATTTAGTATTCCAATTCATATTTTATTTTGTTAAGTCTTTATATTTTATTAAAATTGTAAATCCACACCAAAACATATAATATTTTCATGTTTTGTTTTAAATTAGATGTATATAAATACTTTTAATTTTTCTGTTGTTTAAGACGTCATCCGGTTCTAAAATCTGCTTCTTGAGTCATTCGTGGTGGGCTTTAGGCCTATTTGGGCCATTTCTGTTTGGATCGGCCGGTTACCGGTCAGACCGTTGAACAGGACTGGGTGGTGGGATCGGATTTCAAATTTTTTTTATTTTTTTTTCCTTTAAAATCTCATTTTCTTATTAATTTAGTATTCATCCATATTTTATTTAGTTAAGTTTTTATACTTTATAATATTTTCCACACCAAAACATATAATATTTCATGTTTTTTTTTAAATTAGATATATATAAATAGTTAATTTTTTTTTAAATTAGATATATATATATCTATATATATATATATATATATAGTTTTAGTTTTTCTACTGTGACATCATCCGGTTTGACCAATAGACCGGTAAGAAGACCGGTTCGCTGTTGGTCCGGTTTTGGAAACGTGGAGGTAGGAGCAGATAATCAGCTAACTTAACTTGTAATTTTGAATCCATCAGTCAAATAAGCAATCTCAGACTGCTTATTGAAAACAGATCAGTTCTTGACTGCAAAACTTTAATGTTTGACTTGAGTTTGACTTTTCTTAAGCAGATTAGTGTGCAAAAACTATGGGATACTGCTGATTCTGACGGTTGGAGGCCGTCTTCCACTCCTAGATCTAATTGGCCTCGTATGTGTTCTTGGGGTCCTTAATGTACTTGCCTACTTTTGTTGTATAACATGTTACCTTAAATGATTTTTTTAATTTATGATCATGAATGGTTTCTTTTAGCTCCTCCAAACGAGAGCAATGGGTTCTTGCGTGTTCGTTGTAATGGTGGTTTAAATCAGCAGCGGACTGCGGTATGTTTAGTATTCTCATGTTGCTGATAAGAATTATGCCTTAGTAAAAGCTTTTGTGTTTGTATGTGTGATTATTAAATATAGAAGTGGCAATTTCAACCCGTTTACTTATTAATGAGTTGATTTGGGTTATGCTTTATCTATAGAGATGGAAAAGTTGCATGAAGTGTGTGTTTAATGCATACAACCTTTTAAACCACTTTATCACAAAAAAAAGAGATTATTTTATTGTAGTAATATAGTTTTAGTGATCACATTTAACTAATTAATTATTTGTAAAAAATGTAATAAAATGTACGAATTGTGGGATAACCCAACCCGGCTCGTACAAAATTACTCATTTTGACCCATTGCCCAACCCGCCTGACCCACCCGTTTTGCATTCGCTTCCAACAACACATGCATAGTATGTGAGTTACATGTATGTGTCTTTTTTAATAATAGTCCCTTCAAGTGCACACTCCTTAACAAAATCTGCAAAGTGTGATGTGGAAATTTCTAAAAGTGATAAGGAAATTTAAACCGCACCTGGGTAATAAACTTATGCATTTCTTTTTCAGTCATTATATTCTTAAAAAAAGATCATTTAATTTCTAAAGATAACAAGATAATAGATCACTGATTTTTGAATTAGTGAAGTTATATAGTTTAATAGCGACTGCATTCCTATGAAGTTAATGAGGCACAAATTATATCATTTTATGTAGATATGTAATGCGGTTCTTGCTGCCCGAATTATGAATGCCACCCTCGTGCTCCCTGAGCTTGATACAAATTCCTATTGGCATGATGACAGGTATCTTTATTAGTCACTCCCTCCATCCCAAAAACAAATGCAGACATTTAACCGACCACGTAGTTTAATGAAAGTGTTTGACTATTAGTCAGATATATAAACTCTCCTTCAATAATGCTAAAAACATTTCAAGAAAGTTGTTGCATTTGTTTGGGGTGAGGATTAATATTTGTGCTAAAAAGTTCAAGAAATTTTAATTACTATTTACATGAACAGCGGGTTTCAAGGTATATATGATGTTGATTATTTTATCAAGTCATTACGGTATGATGTTCGCGTTGTTGAAAGCATCCCCGAGATTAGGAAACATGGAAAGACGAAGAAGATAAAAGCTTTTCAGGTATGTCACACGCATAATTAATTTCAATTATTTGTTTTTTATGTGACATGTTTTGTGATTTTAAGCATACTTGAATGCTAAAAATTTCAATTATTTATTTTTTTATAGCTTCGCCCGCCTAGAGATGCTCCTATAAGTTGGTATACAACGGTTGCTTTGGAGAAAATGAAGGAACATGGTGCTATTTATCTCACACCATTTTCTCATCGATTAGCTGAAGAGATCGATAATCCTGAAAATCAACGGTTAAGATGCAGAGTCAACTATCATGCTCTTAGATTTAAGCCACATATCATGCAATTAAGCCAATCAATAGTTGCTAAACTTCGTTCACAAGGTCACTTCATGTCAATACATCTTCGGTTTGAAAAGGATATGTTGTCATTTGCCGGGCAAGTTCACTATTCAGTCGCCAATTTTTTTTTTTTTTTTAAATTTCGACCCGTTTACTTATAAATGGGTTGATTTGGGTTGTTCTTTTTACGTCTCACACGGGCCAAATAATTTTAGCTAAAACGTCGAACAGGTTGAAAATCGTAGAAACTCTATATTTAATGCTTACAAAACCTTGATTTAGACTATTATTGTAATAATTTTGTTTTTTCAATCATGATGAACGCAGTAAAATTTTAAATTTTTTATAAAAATGGACAAAAGAATAATCTGAACTTGGCTAAAACGTAAACGGGTTGAAAATCGCCCAAAACCCATATATAATGCGTACAACCTTCTAAATCTTTTCTTATTCAAAGTTTTAGATTATTATTGTAATAATATTGTTTTTGTAATCATAGAAGGCATTAAATTTATAAAAAAAATGTCAAAAAAAATATTTGCTTGTCAGCTCAACCCGTCGGGACCCAACCCGGTCCATTCTAAGAATTATCCATTCATCAGGAACCCATATTGATTTATTATCCAACCCACCCATCTATCCACCTCTAATTGATATTGTTTGTGTGATAAATTGGTTTGTTTCTTTTGCAGGTGTTTTGATATATTTTCTCCTCAGGAACAAAAGATATTGATGAAATACCGAAAGGAAAACTTTGCTGACAAAAAACTAGTTTATAGTGAAAGACGGGCTATTGGAAAATGTCCTTTAACTCCAGAAGAGGTACCTTTAGTTTCTTTTTTTTCAATAAAATTGTAAAATGTGGATACCGGACACGCTTTTTTATGTTTTATCTTTAACGGGTCATATGGGTTTACCTAAATGATTTAACTAAAAGGAACAGGTTGTAAGTCACCTAAAGTGAATTCAAATGATCAAATCTATAAAAACCCAACCTTCAAGGGGTGGCATAGCGGTAAGCATGTGATTCTCTCTAGCAGAGGTCTCAGGTTCGAATCCTGCTTCCACTGGTTTCTTGCCATAACCTCTTGAAGCGCAGCGCAAGCTGATCCATTATTAGGGTATTGGCTCGAACCCGTGAGTTTTCCGGTAAGGGTTCTCATGGTTACCAAAAAAAAAGTAACCGTTTTGACCCGTTATATTCCCCCCCACCCTGCCCCACCTGACCGGTACATGGTCTTGTTCCATATTTTCATTAAATTTTCACATTTTGCATCTACTTTCCGCAGGTTGGTCTTGTTTTACGTGCAATGGGATTCAATAATTCGACTCGAATATACCTTGCAGCCGGTGAACTATTTGGTGGTGAGCGGTTCATGAAGCTGTTTCGAGCCATGTTCCCACTGCTCGAGAACCACAGCACCGTTGACTCATCTAGTGAATTAACTGATAACACACAAGGCTTACTAGGCTCAGCTGTTGACTACATGGTCTGTCTTTTATCAGACATTTTCATGCCAACATATGATGGGCCTAGCAACTTTGCTAATAACCTTTTGGGCCACCGCCTCTACTACGGTTTTCGGACCAATATCCGGCCCGATCGGAAAGGTTTAGCCCCGATTTTTATAAAACGTAAAGCGGGTCAAGTTGATGGTTTTGAAGAGGCGGTTAGGCGTGTGATGATGAAAACAAACTTTGGTGGGCCCCATAAGCGAGTGTCGCCCGAATCTTTTTATACTAACTCTTGGCCCGAGTGTTTTTGTCAAATATCCGGGTCGAATCCTGATGATAGATGCCCGCCTGATAATACGATGGAGATACTGGAGGGTCAACTGGAGAGGGAAATGACCAATTTGACCTCCATTGGTGATGATTGATGAATAGTGGGCTGTTAATTAGATATAGTTAAAAATTGAAATGATGATTTTAATCTCTTTGCAAGTGAAAATGATGATGCCAAGCTGCCAGTGGAAAGGGTTTTGTTAACACTAACAAAGAATCTGAGGTATGTATGTTCTTTTCTATTTTATGTTTATATATCATGTGTAATGTGTAAATAATTATAAAAGTTATTTAAACCTTTTTTACTTTCTAGATGGGTTGATTCAGATTAGGGTTATGTTTAGCTAAAACGATACGGGTTTGAAACCCATTCTAACAGATTAAATGAGTAGAACTATTTAGCTAAAACGATACGGGTTATAGCGCATTCAATGTTACAATCTTTTTATTAAAAAGATAAGATTAGTATCGCAAATATATATTTTATAATCATATTTAACCCAGATTATTTATCAAAAGTTGGACCATAAGTGTTATGGCTACAACATGTTCCAACTATACAATAATATGACATGTTTTGACCCGTTATCAAACCCGAGTACCTGAACTATTCATTTTGTCATCTTTAATCATAAAGCTATAGATTGCAAAATGCCCCAGTCACTGCGAATCAGAACGATCGAACTTTTTAAGATGAGTTGGACGGATACAGAGGAATGCTCAATATAGTATAAAACAAATTTTAATTAGAAAACTACAAAAACCACATTGCTTTAAATGTGATCTCTCTTGCATTACATGTGATCTACGTATAAGTGCTTATGCGATTCTTATAGGTCTTTACTTAAAATTTGTTTTGTATTAAACGCAGTATGTGTATTTGTATATTATATTATGTACAAAATGCAAAAAAAAAATGATTTTATGGTTGATGTGATGTCAGGTTTTAGCAGAAAAATATGAGGCAGATGATGGATAGAAAGAGCTTAACACACTTCCAGGACTGGAGAAGCGAGCAGCAGCAGTAGCATGGAATTTTACTTTTGGCATATCATTTTAGTTTGGATAAAAATTTCACACTATAATACACATTGTAACTGTATCCTAAGTTCCTAACTAATACCACCAAGAATTCAAGATTTGAACCGTGGAACTTGATTACTTGAGTATGTTATACGATTGATGATCAGTCAGTCTTGATTATTCAAAAAGTCAGACGCCACCTAAACTATTCTAATCGAATTCAACACAAAAAGTCAAGATCAAGAAAGTTCAACAATGTTGACGAAAGCACGAAACTTTGACGATTTCATACAAACCCCAGAACAGATTAAGCAAGAAATCGGAAAAGAATTAAGGGTTCATACACAAAATAAACGAAAAACAAAGTGAAATCAAGAATTTGGTTCTTGTAAATTAGGGCTAGAAAGAACCTGCAGAAACCCTAGGGATCAGACGGAACAATTTGAGGGAACCATTAAAGTCCATTAACGTATGCGAATTAAAAATGGGATAATAATTGTTTATTAAAAATATTTCAATTTGTAGTAAAATAATTTGTCAAATGGAATAGGATAAACATGACTTTCACACAATACAAAGTATCAAAATCAAACACATTTCATCGTCGGCGGATAGAAGAAACTTACAACCCAAGTTTGTCAGCATCCAAGACGGATATCATTTGTAGAAAAATACGAAAATGCCCCTGCGTGCATGCTAATGCTAATGCTAATGCAAATACTTGTTTGACTGATGATATACAGAACATGGATTGTGCAAAAAAACAGTTGAGAATCAAGAAGTTGAATGAGATCGTAGCTTGTTGGCAACATAAAGCAAATGGCTGATGTTTGTTGATGGATAACTTTGGAGTAACTTGAGATTAGCTGTGAAATCCCCTGCGAGTAAACGTCTTCTAACGAGAATCAGCATTGCGCAACATACCCGAAGCAACGTCTCCTGCAATTTCAACATATTTTTCAACATGTACCTTTTATAAAAAATTTAACCAGCTTAAATTTTTTTTTCCATAATTAAATCAAAATAAGTAAAAGACAAGGCAACAAAAAACACTTGTGCTGACAAATATTTAAGTCCCAAATATTAAACGGTTCCAGTCAACAAAAGTCCTGCTGACATAATCTCATGTAGCAAAATGGAAGGGTTGAGCGGCTCAACTATATGTAGGGGTGTGAGTTTTTGACCTGACACGAAATTCACAAGTTTGGGTCAAATCCACATGTTGGCCTGTTTAATCCGTTTATTATAAGGTTTTTCTTTTAAATGTGTTTTATGTCATAACTTTAACTGACAGGGTATTTTATCCTAAAATTTAGAAGATAAAAGAGAAATGAGAGTTATGTTTTATAGTTTAAACATAATTGTTTAAATACATTTCCATTCTTTGTTGTAAATTTAAATTATTAAAATGCAAAAAAGTAATACAATAAAAAAATTTCAAGTTAAACGGGTCGTGTTCATGAAAACTCGCGAATACGTGTGAAGTGCATGAGTTTGACACGATTTTTGGATTCGTATCAAATTTTCAGGTTCGTGTTGGGTTCAACTTGCCAACACACGAACACGACCTATTTAAACACCACTATCTACAGGTCCCCAAAACAGGACAAAAATTTAGGCAGGTAAAAGTAGCTGGGTCAGATTGGGTTGACCTACACACTTTTTCTTGTATGATCATTGTGAATTTCACAAACAGGCAAAAATTAATTTTATTCATTTGGCCCATCTAAGCCTGGCAAAATGGGAGGGTTGGTTGGTTGGGTTGGGTAACGGGTCAGAATGAGTTTGGGTCAGGACGGGTTATGACCAAAATAAGTTCGGGTCAAAACGGGTCCTTTTTTAAAAAGTATCAATTTGCTTAGGATCATAATGGGTTGTAACCAAAATGTGGCTCGGGTTGAAATGAGTTGTCTTAGAAAAGAAAAGTACCAAAGTCTGCTATATTTTTTTTCCGAGGCTGGTGGTGGTGTTGCCGCGATGGCTGTCGGTGACGGTTGCGTGCAAGAGGCGGTGGGTGGTGGTGTCGGTGTAATCTTAAGTGATTTTCTCGCCAAACATGCCATTGACCCGTTGTTAGCCGTTTGAACCCATTCTAAATTTACATAGTTTTTAGGCGACCCATCTTGACCCAAAATGTATTAAGGTGTTACCCATTTCAACCCGTTATGTGTTATGATGTTGCCCAATTCAACCCAAAATACAAAAATTATTTATCCAAACCAACCCATTTCCCATACTTTGGGTCAAGATTTTCAGGTCTAGCCCATCATCAGTAAATGTAACCCATTTTCACATAAACTGATAGAAAAACTAGAACATTAACTCACCTGAGGACCTTCTGGGTCGCTTAAGAGTGTGTCCCATATGTGAAGAATGTCAGCAAAATTGAATTCTTGGGTCAACAGAAGTGTGATCCATCTAAAAGCATAGAACTGTGGATTGACCTGTCATTAAATAGCCAGTAGTTGATAAAACTCGGTCATGAGAATGAAATCTGCAACTTTCAATGAAAAAGGAATATTAAAATGTTTTTAAACAACCGAGAATTACAACAATTTCTTACTTTAGTTGTGAGTTCAAGATGTCGCCATAGCTCTTCATCATGATGTTTCAAGAGCCGTGACAGCTTTGAAATTGTTGAACGAATGCCAACAACACTATTATCAAGTTGCTTACAGAAATTATCTCTACAACCACTTAATAACTCAACAAAACAAAAGAATGTGTCTGCTTCAGCATTTACCTGCATAAGTTTTATATTTAGAAATAAAAGTAAATTTACATACGAAGATTAGCAATTAGAAAATGATAATGGGAAATTTACGCATACACTTACCGCAAAGTCCTCGTTGGGGTCATTCTTGAAAACATAGAACAAGGGGGCCAAAATTTCGTTCATTCCTTGCACATATCTTATACCCGGGTTCAGCTTCGCGTATATAATCAGAATATTTTTCAAAGCTTCCTGAAAGTATGACACAATTTATGAGTCAAAACGATCTGGGACGGTTTGCATGGCTGACGCTTTGTCAACTTTAAAAAAAATAAAATTAATGTGTTAATTATGACATCAGTCTACAAAAATGATATTATTACAATATGTCTCAATCTTTGAATAAAAATTTTAGGAGGTTGTATGTACTGAAAATAGACTTTGGCTACTTTCAACCTGTTTAGCATGGTCCCCTTTAAGCTAACTTCTTTTATTTAACCCATTCGAGAGAAAACACAACACAAAGCAACCCACTGTAGGCACAACCAGTAAGAAACCCAAGAAGAAATGTAAACAGAATTGATTGGTTTACCTGATTAGCTTTTGCAGAAGCCGAGTCACCAGAGAAAAAATGCATGTCTGGATGTGTGCGCTTCACATCACGGTCTATCTGTTCGATGATCTCAGTGTCCTGATATTAACACAAGTAATAAACATTAGCATGATCGTTAGATATGACCATTTTGACCCATTTACTTATAATGGATTAATTTAGGTTATAGGTTTTTATCTTAACAAGTCAAAAGAAACTTAAAAAACTAGCTTAAAAGGAAACAGGTCAAATGAAACTTAAAAACTAGCTTAAAAGGAAACAGGTCAAATGAAACTTAAAAACTAGCTTAAAAGAAAACAGGTCGAGAAAATCACAATTCACAAGCAACCCGAAATGCATTATTAATGCATATAACCTTCTAAATCAACTTATTAATAAAATTAGATTATTATTGTAATCATAAAATTTTGGAAAGCATATTTGCCACACTAATTATTTACATGAACTTCAATTTTTTTGTGCAAAAAGTGTTTTGGGTCACCCAACTGATCCATTCCAATATTAGACTTTCTGACCTCTTACACAGTCTGGCTCGACCATTTTGCTACGTCTACAGATTATTACATGCATAGGGATGGCAAAATTAGCTTTAAATAAACTAGACAAACCAAATGCCAACCATGGCAGTGCTTTAAATAAGCTAACCCTATAATCTTCAAACAATGTTGACTCAAACTTTATGAAACACAAAACCTAAATGCATCATATTAAACAAAATCGAAACTTTTACTCGATATCATTCAAGTAAAAGGATTTAATATAAACGGGTCAAAATGGGTCCTTTTTTAAAAAAGTATCAATTTGCTTAGGATCATAATGGGTTGTAACCAAAATGTGGCTCGGGTTGAAATGAGTTGTCTTAGAAAAGAAAAGTACCAAAGTCTGCTATATATTTTTTCCGAGGCTGGTGGTGGTGTTGCCGCGATGGCTGTCGGTGACGGTTGCGTGCAAGAGGCGGTGGGTGGTGGTGTCGGTGTAATCTTAAGTAACATGTCATTGACCCGTTGTTAGCCGTTTGAACCCATTCTAAATTTACATAGTTTTTAGGCGACCCATCTTGACCCGAAATGTATTAAGGTGTTGCCCATTTCAACCTGTTATGTGTTATGATGTTGCCCAATTCAACCCAAAATACAAAAAATATTTATCCAAACCAACCCATTTCCCATACTTTGGGTCAGAAGTCGGAATATTCTCAGAAGTCGGAATATTCTCACAACAATTCTATAATACCATATTTGAACCAAAACTGTAGCTCTAATTACCTCTAATAAGAGGAAGTATAGAAGTTCAAATGTTTTCTGAACACATTAGTATGGGAATAAATATCTATAGTGGAGTGAAGCCATACAATGTATCCCGACTGAGGAACTTTTCCCTACATTAAACATAGCAGCAGGCAGAAGATTTACACATCATATGTATGCAACACCTTTTCAGAAGATTTACACATCATATGTATGCAACACCTTTTCAGAAGACTTACACACATATGTATGCAACACCTTTTCATTGTTCTCATACTATCAAAGAATGAACATTGTATCAGCAAACAGCACATATCAAGTTTAATATTTGAAAAATGCAATCACTGGCATACAAAGAACTGCAGAGGGTTAACAACCAAAAATAAAAATCATTGCATAAAAACATATATTGCTGAAGCTCATACCTGAAAGAATTGATTCCAGACACTTGTTTTCCCTAGACTCAGAGGATGCTCCCCCTCAGGTATTTCCGACCTTGAGAGTAAACCCTTGTCTTCACCATTTTGAGATGTAGACTCTTCCAATTTCCTAGTGATTTCTGACTGACTAGCCACAGAGACATTTAGAATCCAAAATTTGAAGGATACAAATAAAACTTTGAAAAGCAAATACAACTTCTATGACTAATCCCTTTATTTAGGTATATACTTATTTATTGCTCAGATTCTGCTTTTCGTCAAATAATGCACGCTGCAATCGTGAATTAAGGTCTTTTAACTAAAACTTACTGGATTCTTCAAAAGATCCTCTTTAAAATTCTTGTACTGAGACCTCTTCTTGGCCAATTCGGATGACCAAAGCCCCTTGTCTCTTGGAAGATATGCTAACAACAGCTGCAACCATGAACAGGTTACAAATTAATCCTCTCGTTTCACAAATGCAACAGGAAATGAAAAGAAACAATAATGTTTTGAAGCCGAACATCTACAGAAAACTCGTTTTCATGATATCGAAATTCTCATTTTATAATACAGTCTTCAACGAAACTATGATTTCAATGCACTAAAATGACAATAAAGCTCATTTCACATGCATAACAAAGACATATGTTGAATCGAACCTTCCACACGGTAGAACGGATACCGGCACCATCTGGAATACCGAGTGAGGCAAGTCTCTGCAGCTCTCCCATATTTATAGTCTTCTTTGAAAGCTACATTACACAGAAGTAAACAGATTACAGATAAACTGAATTAACAGCTCATTCAACATATCGTTTGTTCCTTCTTAATTTCAACACAATCACAGTTAAATTACAATAACACACACCTAATTTTCTGTTAACTGCTGAATCTCAACAAGAATAAAACAATTTCTAACCTCCTGTAATAGCTGCGCCTGGCGAGAAGCATCTTCACGAGGACTAATTTCATTATCACTACTGCCGCTGCTAACCAACGGATCTCTCACTTCCGTTCTCGGAGCCGGTCCAGCCGAACCGGCTTTAGAAGGAGATTTAGGTCTAACTAAAACGGGAGACGGCGGCGATTCACGCGTTTCGTTAACATAAGAATTAGAGGAAGTAACGGTAGCGGATTTTGAAGTGTGATTACCGATGCGATCTTCGTGCGACGGAGACTGAGAGGGAGACGATTGAGATGGCGATTTAGGAGGTGGAGGACTGGTCGGAGATGACCACATAGAGCTGTTGAGCCACTCAGGAACTCGTTTATTCACCATATTCTTCGATCGATTTCGTGCTATTCGCTAGGGTTTCGATGCACGCGGTAGAGGTGTTTTGTGTGTGTGACAGATGTGACTGGAATCTGGCCTTTGCGTCATCGTCTTCCTCGTGGAAGCGAGTCACGTGCTTAGGTCGTGGTCTAACTTCAAAGCCGTGATTGTTTGCACTTTGGTTTCCACAGTCACGTGACACTGTTTAATTTGAATGTTAGATGTAAATTATGATTGGATTGTTCTTAATAGTTAGTTTTATGGAAATTGCCACGTAGGCGTCACATCATTCTTACACGGTTTTCGTATATGGGGGCGTGGTGTTTCACTTTCCACTCACGTGAAAAATAACTCAAATCCACACATCATTGCTCCACACCACACCCTTGGTCCCACCTCCCTCACCCCCACCATTTCCACACCCGTGGAATTCTCCACGCCAAAGACCCAAGCGACCACGCTAGGGGGCGCGGTGCTCCACAGGTCACACTCGCCAACTTAGACTCCACGAGTTGTTTTCACGAGGTATACCCCTTAGTCGTATTCTTAACCCTAAATGACTATATTTCTTATAGTAATTATAACAATTTAAATTATATTCCTATAGTGAGAAAAAAACTCGTGAAATGAATTCACATATTTACTTTGTATTCATTTATTTACGTAAAATGCTTTAAAACTAGAGAAATGTGTGAGATTATTTTGTGCTCATCTTCACATATCATCGTCAATCATCTTTTCAAAGTAGAGTAAAAAAACATAAAGCCAAGAAATACATGAGTTATCGGTTGTATCTTCATGTATCATATTAATATGATAATACAACTTGTTATATTAGAAATATATTTCCTATTTAAAGACGTGATTTTCGTTCATTGGATATTAAAAGAAGTCATTTGTATTCAAGAGAGGTACTGTATAGGGCATTGATTAGTTGGGGTCGTGATTAAGCCTGGAAATCACTGGAACAATATCATATATGTTCCAAACCACAAGATTTACTATTACTTATGGTTGGTTCGTAATGCCTGGATCAACTACTCAAGTGAGTGGCGCTATATCGTGCTTTATGAATTATCATGTTGTTGAGAGAAGCATTGCATTTTTTGATGGTGTGAGATTAGTAGAACTTTGGTATTATACTTTCGATGTATATTCTTCATGAACAACCATGTTACGTTATGTAATATATGTCAGTCGTGTGGTTGAAGATGGATACACAATGCACACTCATGATTACGGACAACAAAGATGCCTAATTTAGTGTTGTCGGGATCGTATTAGGAGTGTTGTATCTCATGACTCTCGTGGACGACTTACTAGTTGCAACATGTTTGGATGATGACTTTCTTGATTTAGCATAGGATGAGAACATGAATGTTAGGATTGAAATACCAGCCGCATGATGATTTGCGACATGTTCAACACATATAACCATCCAATCCAACCATTATACCTTTCTAAGTTTTGGTTGTTGTCAAGATAGTCAGTTACTAAAATTATGTTGAATACGTCATTAATCATCACATATGGTAAAATGAAGAATGCCTACACACTATTTGAACCGTAATAAGTTTATGACCGATGTTAATAATATAACACGTTATTAGTAGTCTATTGCACTTATAGTTTTTAAGTGATCGTGGAAATTCTAAACCTTAATATAACAAAATATATCAAATATAATTTTTAATATAACATTTACTAATGAATGAGTTGACTCGAGTTACTTTAGCTTTAAACAGGTCTAATAAAAAGTTGATCAAACACGTCGAATTTATCATATGAATTAAAATTTTACATTACTGTTGTAATAATATTATTACTATTATTAATTTATGACATTACATGTTCACAAAATATATAAAGATTAACATAACAACACACGCGAATTAATCAACTAACCTGACCCTTTTTTGTTGATGATTTTAGTGTCATCAATGTCATTGTAGTATAATTGAATTTACTTAAGATCAAAGTAGAATTATTATACAGATTAATGGGGGCGGAGTATACATTTGTTCGAGACTAGTAACTTCTGGAGGCAAAGCCCCATAAACCGTAAAGATCATTGCCACCTTTTGGGGTGCAAGGAGCAACGCCCTTGGCGGGTTAGAGAGGCAGAGCCGGTCGCAGTGGTCTTGCTTGAATCTAATTTGGTTTGGTTGCTTGGTTGGTCATGAGTGGCATGATCAATAACAACACACGCGAGTTAATCAACCAACCCGACCCTTTTTTGTTGATGATTTTAGTGTCATCAATGTCCTTGCAGTATAATTGAATTTACTTAAGATCAAAGTAGAATTATAATACAGATTAATGGGGGCGGAGTATACATTTGTTTGAGACTAGTAACTTCTGGAACCTACGAACCTCGGGAGTTTAAGGAGGCAAAGCCCCATAAACTGTAAAGATCATTGCCACCTTTTGGGGTGAAGGAGCAACGCCCTTGGTGGGTTAGAGAGGCAGAGCCAGTCGCAGTGGTCTTGCTTGAATCTAATTTGGTTTGCTTGCTTGGTTGGTCATCAGTGGCATGATCAATAGCAATTGTGTTGTCGGTAGTAACTACGAGCAACAGTAACCAATGGTGCAATCAACAGTAACTTTGATTGTTAGTAACAACTTGGATAACCAGCAGTAATTGAGTTCTTACTACCGACACACAAATTAATAGCAGTAACTAAATCACATGTGAAGGAGTTCATGTTGAAGGATTTAATACCACATGTTACATTTGATGGTAACCGAATAACCGTCAGCCATTTTAACCTCAAACTAACACTCTTTCATTAAACGTTGTGATTGTTCCCCTCCGATATAAGGAAGGTCTTTGGTATGTTTCAATACATGTTTTTCATACAAAATCGAAAAGTGGAGCCATGGATGAAGATTACAAAACCCTATATTTAACCAACACATCAACAAAAACTCCAAACCTATATCAAATTCGAACCTTAAAAAATCTAGATCTATAACCCTAAAAATCGAGTTGAAAGAAGAGTAAAAATAATGGGGAGGAGGGAGGGAATAACTATGCAAAAGATGTAAGGATCTCCATACAAGTGGTTGTTCTCCAAATGCAATAGGTACAATTCTTGATCAAAGTATATAAGAAAGAAGCAAGAAGGTATACCTAATGATGAAGAAGCCCATATACTCGAATTTCATTTGGGAATAAAAAGGAGTTGGGTTTGATATTTAAAAAGAAATTTAAAACTTAATCTTTAATCCATTTAATCCCTTAAGTTCAAACAGTAACCTCTAGTTAATAGGATGCATTTACATCATATATGTTGAATATATGATATTGCCGTTCAACATAAAATGAAAATTGTATAATCACTCATATTGTCCGGTTTCGGGTGTTACAACCCCGTTTTTAAGTATATTAAGAACCAAATGGGCATTCAAAACAAAACTAAAGGAACCGAAATCTTCATATAACCCTATGAGAATCATGTATGATTCTTACAACTCTCGCCCGGCATTTTCATTGCCATAAGAACAAGTTTAAGCAGGTAGTTGGAGCCTTACATTGTTCTTCCAACTGCATTCATAATAAAAGGGTAAACGGGTCAGTAATCACTGCATAAAATATCAATCAATAGTCACAAAAATTGTGTATTACGACAACTAGAGGTAGCAAATGGACAAGTTGGGCGGGTTAGTTAATGAGTTAAAACTTAAAACTGATTCGGGTTGAAACAGTTCAATTCTGGTATGACGTATGGGTGGTAGACTGGGTTGAATTGACCTGCAAACACTTTTTTGTCTATTTTTAAAAAATAATGAATACAGGGGTGTGAATTTCTGACATGACATGAAGCTCACGGGTTTGGATTTAGTTTAAACAGGTCCGGGTAAGTTTCAGGTTGAACATGCGAACACGTTTAACTAAACAAGTCGTGTTGGTGTCATCCCAACAGGTTCGTAGGTTAACCTATTTAAGTCATTTTTTTCTATTTTTTTTTTAAATTGTGTATTTTATATGACAAACTTTAAAAGTTTAAAAATAAATTTACATAGTTCAAACATATCTGCTTCAAAAAATTTTAAAAAGTATGTAAATTTGTATATTTTTGAAGTATTAATATGCAAAAAAAAACTAAATAATTTTTTTCGGGTTAAACGGGGCGTGTTCATGTAAACCCGCGAATACTCGTGTAGTATTCGGGTTCATGTGTCTGACACGGTTTCCAGGTTTGTGTTGGCTTCGACCCGCAAACCCACGAACATGGCCCGTTTGGGACCCCTGACTAATGGCGTTAATTATGGTTAAATAAAGATTTATTACAATAAAAACTAAATCTTATTATAAAACGATTTAGGAGATTGTATCGATTAAAAATAGACTTCTGCGACTTTCAACCCATTCATCACATTTGACATGTTTCCCTCTAGCTGATTTCTTTTTATTTGACCCATATGAGATCTATCACAGCCCAAATTAACCCATTTATGAGTAAATGGGTCAAAATTGCCATATCTAAATTGACAGAACAAGTATCATTTACCTTTCAAAGTAGTAATAGAAGAAATCAGCATACAGCAATGTTTGAACTAGCCCTGCTATCCAAGCTACAATACCAAAAGAAGTATTAAGGGAGTATTTAACGCTCGTGAACCAAAATGAACAAAAGCACTAGATACTTTTTTTACATGAATGACTATATAATATAAATTTCTTTTGTGATTAGAGAGAGAACAAAAGACATACTGATCCAATGGACATAATGTGGTTCAGTGAAGTAACGGTAGACCCAGTTCAAAATGTAAAAAGCTCGGTATGCTCTGTAGGAGGCCAATAAAAATTAGTTTCTATCCAACATTGAACCTTACAAATAAAAAATGTACTATGCATCAGTATCTGAACCTAAAATGCAATTTGGATTGATGTATTAGAATTTCCAAATATCTAAGCAGCCAAGGATGTCGAGATCTTGCTGGTTTTTTACTAGAAGTGGCTAAACAGGTGGTTCACGCCGGTTGAGTGGTGCATCAATAGGGGCTCAGGTCAAAATGGAAGAATTATTGTTACACGTTGAAACATGCATGCTAGGTTGATAAGAAACACTTCTCATCCAAAATCATGTGTGTGTGTAGTTACAAAAAATTTATTACAATAATAATCTAACCTTCTGAACAAAAAGGTTTCATACTTTTATGCACTAAAAATATACGTTGGGCAACCTTCAACCTGTTTATCCCATTTGGCCCATTTTCTTTTTAGATAACTAATTTTAGTATATTTTGCCCATTTGACACAGTAGAGATAAAGCATAACCTGAATCGACCCATCCACAACTAAATGGGTCGAAATCCACCTCTGGTAATTACAACTAACAGATTTATAAAAGTGTATTACCCAAGAAGAAAAACGTATTGGCCAGTCAAGTTATCAATATTTCTTGTTCTTTGCAGCAAGACCAGCTGTGGAAGTATTGCGACTGCTTCCAGATATATAGAAAATGTCCATATTACCTGCACAAAACACATTATAAATTATAGAAACTAAAAATAATTTGATTTTGCATAATCTAGGGTCCTGAGTCACATCCTAGTCAACTGGCAGGAAACATAAGTAATAAAAATAATTTACTTAGTTTACACAGTGGCTTTTTTAACGTGACTTGGGTCAGGTGGGAACAATAAAAACTTAACTGAAAAATGTAATATCTGAATAGAAAGATATTTATACCTCTCTGAAAGTAAATTTCTCATGAATAACCAAGGCCAAAAGCAAACAAGGCAGCATCAGGAAATAATGGCGAAAGGTGTCTTGATCTTTATCATAGGATCTACGAACAACCCTGTGACGTCTTATGTACCATACAATAGAGAAAGAGCTACCTAAGAAGATCAATTTCATGATAGTATTGTAAACTGAGACAAAATCAGTAATAATATCCAAGTAGCGCGTAGCAAACACCAGTGCATACAGCTCCTGAGTTTTCAATGATACTCCTGCATGTAAAACAAAAGGTAAAAGATCAAACAAAGTTGCATGAACTTACGATATCTATAATGTAAATGGTAAAGTATTCAACCTACAAGTTTCTGGATATAACAAAAGACATCAAATGACAAACCAAATCACCAATGTCTCATTTGTTTTTACCATTTCCGGCCATTTTACGCATATGAACCAGAATCATGATTAAAATCATAGTTGTCAAAGGCGACCTAGGCGTGGGCAAAATGTGTTGCGGAAATCCGGCGAGATTCCAGCCGAATTCTGTAAACTCTGGCCAAACTGATCTGAAACATCCAAAAATGGTCTGGAACCAGCCTAAACTAGCCCTAAACAAACCTAAGTCTAAAACCCCTAAAAATGGTATGTCTATGCTATGCGCCTTGCTTATTTCGGGACCTTGCTTTTTAAGCACCTTGCGCCTAGGCCCAAGGCTCACCCTCACCTTATGCCTTTGACAGCAATAATTGAAATTATTATCATTGTGGTCATAATCAATCGATCCTCAACGATGAGAAGGATGTAAGAATTCACCTTGGGGAAACAACTACTTGGAGAACATTTCCGGTGATACATTCACAATAAAATCCACACATATGTAAATGAGGTAAATTCAGATGGATTTAGCAACAATGTTGAATGGATAATGGACGTAAACTGTGTAAGCAAATAGCAGAAGCTAACAGAAGAAGCTAAACCTTCAACCTCTTCCGTTTATTTATATGCTACCAGAAAACACATTTCAACATACCAAAACACTGAACGAATTCACTTCAATTCATCACAAATCCCCAATTTTCATCAATCAGTAATCTAAACAATCACATCTACTAACAAATTAACTACTCATGAACTCTCAGCGCACAATTTGAAACAAACAAGGAACGAACAAATCAAAACCCTAATTTAACAAATCTGGATAGTAACAACTCTAAACGATAAATTACAAAACGTATGACAAAAGGAGGGTACCAGCGCATGATTTGATGGTGTGAATTTTGAGCAGCAACACTAGAACACTCGCCAAATGCGTCATGTCCCCTGCCAATCTGAATATATTCATCTTCTCACTGCGTATTTTTGAATCAAATGCACTGAGGAAATGAGATCAATTGGTCAGAAACTCGAACAGATCAGCTTGTAAAACACAATTTCAAACAGATCTCGCGAATTGAGCCGAAGAGACGAAGATCGGGTCGTTTTTCCCCTTCGGTTCTCTGTGGTCGGTGTTCCTGCGTGGAGATTGGGGGAGGCGAGAACAACCGGGTCGGGTTTTTTCTGGTAAGGTAACAAAATAGGCGATTGGGTGAGCAGCGACTTTAAGTTTTAACTTGATTTTAGAGTTAATTGCATAAATGACCCCTGTGGTTTGATCAAACTACATGTTTAGCCTTCAGGTTTTAAAAATTACAAATTTAGCCTAAAAATTTGAGACTTGTTGCGTCTTTAGCCTTTGGTGTTAACACCAGTTAGTTTTTAACGAAAAGTTAACCCATGTTCTATCCATTGGCGGACCTATATGGTGGGTATGGGAGGCAGCCGCCCTCCATAAAAAAAAATTTAGTGTTATATATGTGTTAAAATCTCGATCGTCCCTCATAAAATTTTTCAATAGCCCCCCGATCGCCCCTTATGAAAATTTTTTAGTGTTATATACGCATTATATATGTTGATCAACCGACCCCAAAAATTTCCGACCCCCATGAAAAAAATTTATGGGTCCGCCACTGGTTCTATCCACGTGACTTACGATTGCAAACCCGTGTCTGATCCCACTCTCTATCGTAGTCTAGCTGGTGCGTTGCAGTATCTGACATTGACTCGTCGAGAAATTGCATTTGTTGTCCATCAGGTTTGTCTATTCATGCATGACCCTCTGCATGCCCTGAAGCGCATTATACGCTACATTTAGGGTACTCTTCATCATGGTCTCCAGTTGCGTCCTTCTTCTATTGACCGTCTCGTTGCTTATACTGATGTCGACTGGGCTGGGTGTCCTGATACCCGTCGGCCTACATCAGGGTTTTGTGTGTTCCTTGGTGACAATCTTGTGTCTTGGTCTTCCAAACGTCAACATGTTGTCTCCCCGTCCAGTGCTGAAGCTGAGTATCGCGGTGTCGCCAACGCTGTTGCTGAAGCAGCTTGGCTTCGTAATCTTCTTCTTGAGTTACATTGTCCTGTGTCTCGTGCCACACTTGTCTTCTGTGACAATGTCAGTGCCATATATTTAGCGCCCAACGCTGTAAAGCATCAAAGAACCAAACATGTGGAAATAGATTTACGTTTTGTAAGCGAACGTGTTGCCATCGGTCAGGTTCGTGTGTTGCATGTTCCCTCTGATCACCAGTTTGCTGATATATTCACCAAAGGCTTACCATCACAACTGTTTTTGGATTTCAGATCCAGTCTTAACGTTCAGGTTCCCTCCGCTCAGACTGCCGGGGGGGTATGTTAGATAAACTAAATAAGCCTATGGTGGTATTATGATTTTATGTATAGTATAGGGTGTGTTATGTAATTATTGTTTTATACCCTGTATTGTAAATCTTATATATACTGGTGGTAATACAAAGAACCCTCATTGAGAGATTTTCTAAACCCTAATATTATGATTCAATAGTAACTTGATTTTGATTCTTATTCTTGTGATTCAATTGTAACTGATTTTGATTTTTGTTCATATGATTCAATTGTAATTTGATGTGTCATGTTGGTAGTGATTGTTTTTAGGGTTTACATGTTAATACAATTATCAGGTTTTAAATTTATAAAATGATTAGAAGTTCAACTAACTATACACAGTAGGCAAGTGCACATATTGCAGCGTAATATAGATTAGGTAAGAACCAAGTATCGAACCAATGGACACGGTGGCTTTCAGTACTTAACTGTTGTCAATGTTAAGTCTAATAATGAAGGTGGTGGTTTTTAAAATGTAAAAACAAGTGAGACAACAAAACAAGACAGATGATTGAGAGATAACCAGATCAACGACATATCACTTGGGCTAGAATCCACTTGATAATAAATTTATATTTTAGAAATAAGTCAATGACGTGGTCAAAATCAGTAAAAGAGTGAATGACTCATTGGTCGGGTTACCTTTCTTAATGACTATTGGAAGGCTAACAAGCTCCCGCAAATGCTAACGATTCCTCAGGTCATTATTCGGACTAAGATTATCTTGTTGACGTAACTCCCAGGTAGGGTTACCACGTTGTATGACTCACTGGAAATTTGGAATGCGCAACCACCTCAAAGCCACTCTATGAAGGGCTTAAGATTACTGAAATTAACATGTGAGTAATGTTTATAGGTTCATTTAATAGTATTCATATTAATTCAACTTGTCAACAAAGATGATACACTGTGAGGTGTTGAAAACATGAAGAACATCTTAGTGGTAGAGTACTTCATGTAGTCGATGTTATTTGACGATCACCAGTCATTGCCAAACTTCTCTTCATAGCATGATAGTTCATAAAATTAGACAAATAACCACATGCATGAACCATGGCCGGTTATAAAGAACCATCCACAATAGCAATCGTTTTAGCTATTTTATACATCCCTAAAGTTAATCTATTTCAAAAATCAAGTTGGTTATACAACAAACTATTCATCTCTTGAATAGTTGACAATATGTTTAAAGAAATCAAGTTGTTTATACAATAAACTTCTCGTCTCTTGAGTATTTAACCGTTTTAAATTTACAAATTTAAATTCTAATATTTTAAGGCAAAATAACTTTGTTTTAATTTCGTGCGCGAGAAATCTAGAAGTTATAATACTAGAAACATACAAAAGGTTTTGAAAATTGTTTGTAGTTTATGTTTTGATCTAACAAACACAATCAAAACATATGACTTTTAAAGGTTATATCAAACAAAAGTACAAACTCTTTAGACCAAATAGTAAACGTTAATACAAAATGTTCAGTTTTAATCAAACAAAGATCTATATTTGTTTATGAAACGGTATTAGAAGTAGAAAACCCATTTTAAATACGACAATTTTCTTAAAATCTACCTTAAAGTTTAAGGAACAAACTTTGTTCTCAACAATTTTGTATGCATGTAACGATTGCACCACCTCGTTTTATAACGGGCTGATGTGTCATCATTATAGAATTCAAAGAGCTAACATGTTTTTTTATAAACGGCGTTTCAGAATATGACAATTTAATTAAAATACACGAGCTTAAACATTTTATTTATTACATTAATAAACGTATAGTCTTCTTAAATTCACCGGTACTCATCCACTTTCCATCCTACATTTCTTTAGTGACAACCATTTGTAACATCCAAAAATTCAACCCGATTTATACTTTTAAAACAACGCGGAAGTTAGGTCCCACGACGTTTAACGTACCCACACGTTAAGTTTTACAAACACGAATTAAACTAATATAATTATCTTAACTAGTTTAAACAAAATACCAACAAGTTAGCCACAACTTGTAATAACTCCAAATAGTTTTCAAAGACTCCACATGAGAATATTAACAAAAGCAATTGCAATTCACGGCCACGAGAATCAAATCCACTTGATGCGAGACCCGAGACCACTCTGGAGCCTTCCCTACATTCAAAACATTAATTTGAACATGGTTAGTATAGATAAGAAATCTTATGTACCTCCCACAAGTCTCTACAACAACAACAAGCCAAAACCCCAAAATTCAGCCAACTGGCGTCCAACTTAGCGTCCTACAGCCCAGGTTGGCGTCTGACCAGCGTCCAAGACCCCACTTTCAGCGTCCTGGACTTCAGCACCAGTTCAACAAACCCAATTTTGCAGTTTTTGACCCTTTCGACCCTCCCGACTCGACCCCCGGTCGTTTTAAACCACCACCAACATTTTGTAAATGTTTTAATCACCAAAGGTCATAATATTTATTATTAGACACGCTCGACACGAGAACCACAACTCGTTTTTCCCTCATGAAGTGTTTAATTCCAAGTTTAATCAATTAGTTGTTTAGGCATAAAACGACCTACAACTTATACATGTTTTGACCCATACAAGTCCTAACGTTTCACCCTACATCAATTTGACATATCCACATGTCTATTGCGAGAATCACCACTCGCTTTTTCGCATGGAGTATTTGACTCCATGCCGACCCATGAAGTATCCACACTTCATGTCACCTGTGAAGTACTTGACTTCACTTTCATCCGTGAAGTACTTGACCTCACTACCACCCGTGAAGTATTTGACTTCATGTAAACACCCCTATGAAGTATCCACACTTCATGTAATCAACCAATTTACCGTTTTACCAACAACGGTTGACTTTTACCATATTAAGTCAATTTTAGTCTAATATTACCACATTCTACACTTTACTTGACTCTTGAGCATATTGAGTCGTTTACACCATTTAACCACATATCACACATTAGCTTGACCAACAACCACATAAGTCAAGTTACATCTATTTACCACTTTTGCACATTGAAGTTTGACCATTAACCACATAGTCTAATTACATCTATTTATCACAATTGCACATTCAAGTTTGACTATTAACCACATAGTCTAATTACACCAATTTCAACATAATAGTTTGACCCTATACCATTAAGGTCAAATTACACAAATTTCAACATAATAGTTTGACCCTATACCACTAAGGTCAAATTACACCAATTTCAACATAATAGCTTGACCCTATACCACTAAGGTCAAATTACACCAATTTCACCATTATCCACAATGGTTTGACTTATTACACAATAAGTCAATTTACATCAAATTACCACATTCTATATTTTAGTTTGACTATATTCAACATAGTACAATTACACAACTTTTACCAAGTGTCATTCATTAGTTTGATTAATTTTCTCATTAAGTTAACTACAACAATCCTACCACATTCACACTTTACTTTGACTATTTACCACGTAAGTTAAAATCAACATATAACACATAAATAGAAATAACAACACATCTATTTACATGTAACAATACTTATCTACTACTAAGTAAGTGCAAAACACTTACCTTTGCCAAAGTTGACCCCGCTTGATCCTCAAAGGTAGCTTCCTTACTACTTGATCACCTAAACAATCCACATATTTAGTAATCTAATTTACCCCAATACATTCACCAATAGAAGTTTAACTCCCACCCAAGATCTTATGATCTTCACTAACATCTAATCTTGATTACTAAGCCCCATACAAGCTTTTAACCATTCTTAATCTAATTCTACCCATTTTGACCCGTTAAGGTTTTCACCCAATTTTCACAATTTCATCAATTCAATTGAGTTTTATGCTTGAAAATGGGTTTATATTACACCATAAACACTTACTCATACTCAATTCACCATTTGAACACTTTCAATTATAAAAACCTCAAATTAGGTTCTCAAGAACCCTAATTTCCAAATTATCAAATTGAATGAGGCTTCTTAACAATTAAAGTGTCTATTACCACCATAAATACTTACCAATCCTCAATTCATCATTTAAACATCTCTAATTAGAAAACCCCCAAATTTTTCTTAAGAACCCTAATTCTTGAATTATCAAATTGGATGTTATCTTCCACCCTTAACCTTTAATCAAGCTAGATTGTAACTTTTATCAAGTTAGTAATCATTTACAACACCCCAAAACAGCCCCTTGCTTGATTTCAATAAAAGCCCACCATGAACACCATAGATGGTGGATTCAAGAGAAGTAATAGATCTTACTTGATGTGTGGAAGGAATTGTGTGGATCAAAACCTTAAATTTCATGCTCCAAGTTCTAGATTTGAGCTTGAAGCTCCTTCTCTTTTTTCTCCTTGAAACCCACGACACACACTCAAGAAAGAGTGTGTGTCTCCACCCATTTTAGCCATATAAATTAGATTTGCTAATTTGATGGGTTTAATCCCTCCACTTGCAATTTAAACCCTTTGCACCAAAACTAGATAATTCCACCATTTAAATAGCACCCTCCAACTTTTATTTATATAAATACACCCCTACAATATAAAAAATATATTATAAGGTAAACTCGAACGTTGGTTCATTACACCATTACAATTTGACATGATAACACAAAAGATGTGGTAAACGTGAATAATTTAGCTCAGAGTGACTCAACTAGTCAATGTATACCTCTCTTAGTTACTAACAACTGTTGCAAACAAAACCCGTCGGCGTAAGCCCACAAGTTTTAGTCCAACATCCATGTCCGCAAGTAGGAGACATACATGAGCTTGGATTTTTCAGTCATTCCAAACTGAATTACACACCACCCCTGCACATGCTGAAGAGTGAGTGTAAAACCCATGTGAAAGGGGCTTACCAAACATCTTGGCTCATTACTTGTAAACCTCTAAAGGTTTATTCACTCGCCTATATGTATCACTTTTACTAATTTCCTTCTTTCAAATTCCAATTTCAAATACTTTAAGTATTGACATCTCATTCACCTTAACTCCATTTTAAACTAGTGACGGATCCAGAATTTTCGTTACGGGGTGCAAAATATGGGTCGACTAAAGTTAACTAATTTAGGCATAGAATGAGTATAGACATATGAGGAATTTTATTAAACGAATTTCATAATAAAATAAGTTAAATTAAAAAATAAACTAAACAATTAAGAAATTACTTAAACATAAAAAAAGTAAACAATAAAATATATATCTAAAGGAAAGAAATTAACAAATACCCTACAAATAACTAAAAGAATATTACAAAATTCTAGTGGAAGATTGTGAATGGAGAGATCTGTCACCGAAGATCCAGATTAGGCCCCGGTTTTTACTTTAAATTACTGTACTACCCTTAGAACACACAAGAATCAACCAATAAGCCTTCAAATTAGGGTTAAAAACATAGAACATTTTTATTTTTTCTGAATTCTAGACAAACGTATGGATGCACAGGTTTCCTGTAGTTATAAACTGTCTCCGCTACTGTTTCAAACGCATCTTAGGTCATTGCCAAGCTCTTATACGGAGGAAACAAACTTATAGATGATTAGTCACATATCTCGTATATAAAATAATTATTTATGTTTAAATTTAATTAACAAATCATATTTTCAACTAGTTTTTTCTAAAGACGTGTGACTTTGTTTCTTAAATCTATCAATTGGTTTGTATACACGTGTTATATGGACATGGATCAAGAAAAAGCTTGTCAACACTAGCTTCTGGATTTGGTTGTCATAGCTTATTATATGGACACGGATCAAGAAAAAGTCTAGAAGAAATATTATCTATACATACTAATAAATAAAGGTTTTAGGGTGTCACATGTCATTCCCATATTCATTCTTAACATTTTTTTCTCGCCTCTCTCTCTTATTTAATGATACAAGTCTCTATAAAAAAATTGTTTCCCGTCTCTCTCTTCTATTAAATAATAATGATTTTTATAACTATTTTTATAAAACATTTTTTAATTAAAAAAATAGCTTTGTTCATAAAAGATTTTTATAGTTTGAACATTTCTTTCATTCTTTTTATAAAACATTTTTAAAAAATAACTATATAACGTTTCTAAAATTTGTATTAAAAATTTATGTAATATTTCAAAAATATGTAATATTAGATCTTTATTACTAAATATATATAAAACTGTATTTAGCCACCTTGTATAATATACTGAGTTTTAACCTATATTATAATAAATGAATAACTATATTTGCTATGAGTCGATTTCTGATTAAATCTAGATTTTTGTTTTTCCCATTTCTCTCCTATTAAATAATGATAATGTTAAATAATTAAATATCTAACATATATTCTAATGTTTTATTAAAAATTACTAAATCATAAGAAAATTTTTAATTATTTCTTATTTCACAGATGACTAATAAGAGCAAATATAAAAATCTTCATAGAAAATATTGTTTTATAACAAGTTATATTTATTCAACCTATGTAAAACATGGACTTTAACATATGAAGTTTTCCAACCATTAAACTTACACTTTGTAAAATTTCAAAGTTTTTAGCTTGAATTTAAGGATCAAACAATTTATTTTAAACATGAAAATCAATATAAACTGTGGATGGTTATTATTATTATTATTATTAGAGTAAATTACCGTCTGCGTCCTTGTGGTTTACATGATTTAACACAATGCGTCCCTAGCACGAATTTTTAACGCTTTGAGTACCTGTGGTATACAATCTGTAACACTCTGAGCCTCTGGGCCTAACTTCGTTAAAAAAATCCGTTAAGTTTAGTTTCGACAGGGGCAAGACTGATATTCACTCGAAACTACTAAGTTCACACGAAACTACTAAGTTCACCCAAAACAACTAAAAATCCAATCTAAAAAATTCGTGCGAACTTAGTAGTTTCGGGTGAATATCAGTCTTGCCCCTGTCGAAACTAAACTTAACGGAAAAAATTTAACGAAGTTAGGCCCAGGGGCTCAGAGTGATACAGATTGTATACCACAGGTACTCAAAGCGTTAAAAATTCATGCTAGGGACGCATTGTGTTAAATTGTGTAAACCACAGGGACGCAAACGGTAATTTACTCTTATTATAATTATTATTATTATTATTATTTTATGCTTTTTTTATTGATACGAATATCCGAAAGTTTGAATGCCCTTTTTAAACAACCCCACTTATGCCTACATTTGTGTTTCTTTTGAATGGTAATTTTTTTCTTCTTCTTCGTCTTTGGTAAGGTTTGAATCCATAACCTTTAGATTGTGGGACTCCCCTCTTACCACTAGACGTAAACATCAAAACTGCACTTATGTATGTTATCGTGACTTTATTTAGTGTTTATGTTTAACCTTTAATTTTAAAAAATTAGCTATTTTGCAAAAAGCAATACGAGGAGGCAAGGGATATTTGCATCCATTTATGTACGTAAATTTCTGGTATACAAATTCACACCAGGTAAAATAAGGTAAGAACACAATGCAATGCATAATCAAAACCCATTATATATTTGGACATATATCAGCACCGTGTAAATGTGTTAGACACGTACCTGAACCGTATAAAATGGGATAAGTGCACCGTGTAAATGAGTTAAACGGACCGTTTATCACACAATATATTACAATTTTTTAAAAATAGGTTTTTTTTAACTACATCAATACACTACTTATATTAGAGAGAATAAAATTCTCGATGTATAGTATATTAAAAGAAACAATGAATTATAGAAGTAATTTGAGTTGACAAAAATTAATGAAACTAGGTTATAATAAAAAAAAGTCAACAGAAATGCAGATTCGCTCTCGTACATACATATACATATAATACACGCACATATACATATATATATATACATATATTGTTTTGCTATATTTTAAAATAGGTTTTATTATCTTTCATTTGAGTATAATATTACTATATTTTAAAATAAAAAACTTCTTTAAAAGAAATTAATTACATTGTGACTATAATGGTGCGTCTAAAATTATGCTTTAAACTAATTACAATAATGCGTTAATATTACAATGGTGCACCCAATTTGTTTAGGTCTAAAACATGAAAGAACCGTGCGATTAAAATTTTGCATCCAACCAGTTTTAACAGTACATCTAAAACCACTTATAATTTAACGGATGCATCTATTTCGACCTAAAATACACGTGTCCTATCACGAAGGCTTCATACGTTAATTCCCTTTTTAAAGTTTCACTTTAACATACACATGTAGTATTTTTCTTCAATAAAAGATCATGGAGGGTTAGCTTACATGTCATAACATCATAGTTATCATTAGGGGTGTTCAAAGTCGGATATCCGAAAATTCGGATATCCGAAATTTTTGGATAGTGGATTTCACTATCCGAATCCGAAATTTCGGATATCCGAATTTCGGATATCCGAAAATTCGGATACAGATTCGGATAGTGAAATGGATATCCGAAAATATAAAAAAATTAAAAAATATATATAAAAATAATATTTTTAAATTACAAAAACAATTAAAAACCTTAAAAAACATTAGAAAATATACATATAAAAATATATAAATATAATATATCGGGTTTTGATTCAAATTTTCTTATTTTTAAATAATAAAAAAAATTAAAAAAATATATAAATATAATATTTCGGATATTCGGATATCCGAACTATCCGAAATATCCGAAAATCACTATCCGAATCCGAAAATTCGGATATCCAAATTTCGGATATCTGAATTTTCGGATAATTCGGATTCGGATTTTTGGATAATTCGGGTTCGGTTTCGGATTCGGATTTTTTTGAACACCCCTAGTTATCATAAATAAAGTCCTACTCAATTATGCACCTTATCAACATGTCATGGTTTTATGTGTTCTTGGTGTATAGTTGTGTTCTTTCTACTAATCTTATGTATGCGTATTAGGCAAATAAAAAGTTTGTACATTAATTCACATTTTTACTCTTGCATGGATCACACTTTATTAAACCTTAAATTATGTATAAAAGTTACATAATTTGATATTATTAGGTAAATTAAAATGTGAATATAATACGCGTCGATATAAGTAAATAGCAATGATATAAGTAAATAGCAATATACTTATAAAAAATAATCAGTAGAATCGAATTAAGAAGTATGAGAAATTAATAATTAGTATCAAGAAAATGCATGTAATGCAAATATAGTTGCATAATTTACAACAAAATTGTCCTAAATCCTTAATTTGTAGAATAAATTATGCTTAAAAAACATCTACAATGTTAATACTAAGAAAATTATGTTTAGAAACTGAATTCTTGAAATGGAGAATTCTGACAAAGCTCTAGCATTTGACGGGGTGGCTAATGTAGGTACCATGCCAAACGGATTTAACCCCCCACCACCCCCAAATAGTGGTGTAGCGGTGGATGGCGGTGTGGTTGTGATGCCTGAAACCGGAGTGGCTATTGTTGTGCTCGCACCTCCTCCTCCAGGAATAATAATGCCTCCCGCCATGCTATCAATACAAGAACATTGTAACGTAATGTTAATAGATCTATATGAAAGATCGTTCCTTAATTATATTTTTTTTCTGTAATTATATATGTTAGATCTATGATTTTATAATTTGATGAAGAATGTTGTTAACATATTCATATCGAACCAAAATAAATTTGGTTATATCACATAAAATAATTTGTTTTCAAATAAATGCATCAAATCATTTTACAAAATAAATTATGCAACATAATCCATTTTAAAGAACACTTTAACCTATAAAAGTTAAAAAAGAAATGAAGCAATGATAAATAAAGAAAAAAATAGGAAAAAGAACATTATTCCAAAAGTGATTTGACCGGTCAAAGATATGTGGGCCCAATCAAAAGAAATGTGGGCCCTTATGCCGGACACTATCATTTCTCGCCAGCCTAACCCTCACCTCACTTAAACTTCTTTTTCATGTGAAAGTAAAAGAAAATGAGAACGAAAGCAATCATTACATAAGAAAAATATTATCTATAAATTTTTAAAATTACTTTTTATATAATTTAAGAGAAATGATAAGCATTTCTAATATATTTGTTGGTTGTATATTGAACTCTTTAATAATCAATACATGTTTTAGATATTTTACCTTTACTTATATATATAATTTTTTAAAGGCAAAAAAAAACTAATGTATTTTGGATTAATAATCTCTTAATTTTCATATTTTACTCATTTTTAACTTGTTTTAATTACTCCAAAGCAAGGGCAAAATCGGTATAATAAAAAAGTTGAAAGTCCACTAAAATTAAATAGCACTTATTTATGAATATTTATGTTTATTAAATACTTCTAGATGAACAAACCTGAAATAAATAATTTCCAATAAGTAGATTGCAGATGAAAATTGATTTTACTAATATACTATATTCAATTTTTCAAACATCTAAATATACCAATTACTTTTTATGAGGCCAAGAAGTAAATCATTTCAATTTTAGATAAAAATCCTTTAAAATTATATGTTTATCCATTAGTATTATACAATAATCATTGAGAAACATAATGATTGTTTAAATTAACTTACAAGTCAAGTAAGCTTTTTTTTACTAATTATGAGACAGATAATTTATGTTTATTATTATTGGATAAACATAAAAATCATTTTAAATCTTAAATTAAACGTCTTGAGGAATACTAGTGGTTAAGTGGTGTACGTATAAATAAAAGGTTGAGAGGTTCAAATAATATAATGTGTAGGTTGTGATGTTTTTATCTTATAAAATTTAGAAATTTTTAAAAAATCTTGAATTAAACACAAAATGATTATAATCCAAATTTCAATTGAAAAATATCTAAATTTTTTTACTTATTTTTATCCATAATATTCAAAACAAATAGATTTATTAAATTTGAAACCAACGGATAACAAATGCTACAAACCTTGGGGAAGCCGGATAATTGCAGGATCCATAACTGGGATCGGTTTTGGCAACGGTGGCGGTGCCGGCGAAGTCGCAGGATCCCGGAGCCATGGATCTGCGCATGTAGTAGCTGTTGAAGGCGTAGGAGGCGTGTGCTTGAATCGTGTTCGGAAGGAAACACAGGCCGGAAGGTTGTAACGGCACGCAATCGGCTCCGGCGCCGCATGCGTAGTCCAGGGCTGCTTGTAACGCCTCCCTTGAGGCTTCGCTTCTGACTACACACCACGTCGCCGCCGTGATTTGGCTATAGAGGACCACCAGAACCGCCGCGGTTACCGCCTGGTATAGTATCTCCATTGAAGAAAGCGTTTTGAGGTAAAGCGAGACAACTACACACACTAGAGTGTGGTGGTAAAGCTAAAGAGGGGATGGGGAGTCGAGTGACTTTTCTGATAGAATATATGTTTTGCATGCTACGGTATAATTTAAATATACCGGTTATAAATAACATGTAATACATAATGGGTTATAATATGTAAAATATATAATGGGACCTGATGTAGATACACCGGTTGACGATATCCGAACATAGATGATATTATCATACGGGTCGTATAAATGGTGAAAAAATATCATATGTCTTGTATAACATCTGTCAGTGGTGTACGTCGTCATATCGGTTGTTTCTATGTCAGTTAGAAAGCTATACGGCCATGAGCGGAGGTCAGTTGATTTCAATTTATATATATATATATATTTGACACAAAACCTTGAAAAAAATGGGTACGTTACGCGATTGCCGATCGACCCCAATATTTTTCTAAGGTTGACCCCATTGATTTAAAAATATATATATATATTTGACACAAAACCTTGAAAAATTTGTATATACTTTAAACTTGATAAAAAGTTGTTTAATAGTTAGTAGTTTATTTTATTTAAAAATAAAAACGTTAAACTCAAATTATATTTTTATTTGAGTAGCTGAAAACAAATTAAACTCATTCACATATCCATTTTAATGAGCTCAAGAATAAAATTTAAAGTAACTCAATTCAGTAAGCCATGAGTCCATAACCATTAACCATGATATCTAATTTATTTTAATTTAAACCTAATTCTAAAATAAAAAAAAACAATCAACACTTTAGGAGAGGCAGTAGCGACATACGTATCTGCGATTTGGGAACATGGGCAAACCGGATAATGATGAATATATGAAGGATTCTTGCATTTGTTACAATGAAAAAATAGTTCTTTGCGAATGTTTCGGTTGAAGATGTAATTGATCGTTTTCAAAAGATTAAAACCCGTATGGAACAACTATAGAATCTAATGTTTTTTTATATATATTTCTAATGACATTGTATTTTATACTATTTGTTTTCTAATGACGATATATTTTTATTAGCGTATCGTATTTTATTATGTGACCGACCTGGCCCGATCAACCGAACCGAACTCGCCCAAAAAAATATTATGTATGCTTGTTAAAATTCGAGCATTGAAAAATAGTGACCCCATAAGAACTTTTTTTTGCCTCCATAGCTTTTTATCATACAACATGTATAAGAAAAAAAACACAACTTATACTGACAGTATAAAGAAAATCACAACTCATAGCCCCATATAACATCTAAATAGTAGGGGGTTGGTGTATGTATTACTTTATGTTAACCCATCAAGACAACAGAAAACAAACACACCCTCGTCACAAAGCGCGAGCATCACACACTAGTTTTTTACAACACAACTATGTTTATCTCAATTTAAGAGAATTTCAATGTCATCTAAAGTTGTACTTTTCAAGGTACATAACATAAAATTTCATATAAATGATATCACATTAATATATATCTATATTAAAAAGCTATGGTAATGAACAGAAGAAGCTTTTCATAGTTTTTTATTTTTTCATTTTATTTAAATGATTTAAGATACCTTTTCATACACAATCAAATTTTTAATCTAGTAGTAGACACTCCATTTATAAATGCACAACAAGTGGCAGCCTGGCAGGTGTTCAAACTCTACAAACACAAGTTTTTAAGCCCATTTGATATTTTGATCTCTTGGGTACATGGGCCTCCAAAAATCCAAGGTTTCCAAGCCCTAAACTTTATACAAATAGGGCTCAAATGCTCAGGTTTATTAACGAAAGACAAAGCTTTAATCAAATTCAAATGTGACTTAAAGGCAATATTTAGGCATATATGTATCATCTCTTGCATTTTTCTTAATTATTCATGAATTTAATCCCTTTAAAATAGGAGCAACATCAACGTTACATGTTGTTGCGAAGCATGTGTTAATTTAAAAAAAAAGAAGCTTAAACAAATTAAATTTTAATTATTTAGGTAGGCGAAATGGTTTTATCTTTTCGTTAAACGATTTTTAAATTTTGTTTCCGTTTTTCTTAACATCCATTTTTACAACGACGTAACTTTTTCGTGATTTACAAATATACCGTCGCGACGTGTTCTTTGTCTATGTTTCGATGTCTGGAACCGAGACGCCGCAATAAAATTTCATATAATAGATATCCCATTTTTATTAATAATCTTAAAAATCATATTAGTTACATTGTTTTGAATTTTTCTTGTCAAGCTATTTTGGAGTAAATTACAAAATATCGATTTACTTATTATAAATACGGTGACTAAAATAACCATTTTAGTCCAAAAATTTAAATTTGACTTTTTTAATTCAATAATTTCATTTTTATCTCAATTAAGTCTAAATAATTAACACAGTTAGAATGATTCTGTTAAGTTGATGTAAATTGTTCAAAATACCCTTTACCCTTATTTTTAAATAAAACTAAAAAAATTTAAGAACTCATCAGTTCATCACCAGAAGAGAGAGAGCGCATCACATTTTAGAGAGAGAGATTTTTACTTTGCAACTATCTTCTTCATTTCCAGTGGAAAAAAAAATCAATCTGTTTGATTTAATTTTGCAATTTTTAATCACTTATTTGATGGATTTTCTATTCTAATGAAAATTTGTGACAGGTTTCTAATTTTCTTGAAATTCAAGATCTAGATTTCATTGTTTGGTCACCTCCATAGCTAGAGATGTTGACATATCTATAATTTCTCTATCTATTCATGTATATTATTATTATTATTTTTTACCTTTTTAAGTGCAATTATGTATTGCTTTTTTGCGATTGCGATGAAGACCGAAGGAAGGGTCGACGGAACTGCTCCAAGACCCACACCGAGAGAAATTGATCCACCAACTGGTGATGAGAGAAACCAATCTCTGGCCACCATCTGCTTAGTGGCGGTTTAGATCTATCTCACCATCGCCAGAAAAACTAGCAGAAACATCAGATCTGTTAACAGAGATGCAGATATCACCGCAAAAACGAGCGGTGTGGTGATGGCGGTTCACTTTGGACAAGAAGGGGTGCAACGCTGGTTCCGTGGTGTTGTCTGGCCGGTGGTGGTGGGCTGGCCGGAGGCGGAAGCTTTGGTTGGAGGGTGTGTAGGGTTTGACAGATAGATAAGAAGGGGGAGAGGTTTGGGACGATGACAAGAGAGAGAAGATAGGGGAAAGGGTTTTTTAAATTCTTTTAATTTTTTTAAATAATAGGGGTATTTTTGTTTTTTTTATAATATTTAACAGAATAATTTAGCAGGGTTAGTGGGTTGGACTTTAATTGAGACAAAAATAAAACTATTAAACTAAAAAAGTTAAATTTAAACTTTTAGAATAAAATGGTTATTTTGATCAAACCAAATGGACAAAACCGTATTTAACTCTAGATTGTATGAATGAATGGAATCTTCAACATCTAATTACGAGATCGGAAATTATAATTGCCATTATCACATCATAAGTTACATAGTGAATTATTGATAATAAATTACTTATTAAGTTATTATTTAATGATTTATGCTATTTTTTACACTTATACCATTTGCCAATTGAAAGGGAATGAGTATTGGCATTTCAGGTTGCAAATGGTATCAATATTGAAATATTAAACTAAATTTGACCTTTAGTTATATATAAAATTATACTTTATTTACTTTGACTTTAATAATTATATCAGATGTTATTTTTTTTGAAAATTTTGCACGCTTTATGTCTTTTCTACTAACTGGTGTTATCTTTTTTAGTTAAGTTCAGTAATGTGTTTCGCAAGTGATAACATCATCATTTTACCCCCGTAAAGGACGAAAAATCTAATTTACTTTTAACAATATTTACACCGTTTCTCTACACTCTCTTTCTTCTTCCACCACCACCATAGAGTAAAACCTTCACCGCCAGCCATATTTTCGGACGAGGGTTTCAATAATTCTTTCTCTATCTGCTTCAATTTAAGTCTATCTTAGAAGCCAAATATTTGATTATTCCCAGGGGGAACGAGTGAACAAAATTCATTGTTCTTTCCTAATTCAACTTGTTTTTTTGGATGATAAACTTGGATTATCAACAACTATTTTAACTTATTTGGAAAAAGGGAAAGGCTTTCTGACTCAGAAAGCTTCTTTGTTTCAGCCAAACGACCCTCATCCAGGCCAAGGCAATTATGATGATGAGTCTTTATTTACAACTATTCCTTTTTCAGAAGTCAACTCAGGGAATGGACTAAAGGTACGCGTATCATCGATGTTTTCCCGAAAGCCTTTTTCTTCACAGATGTTTAAAGTATGAACCCTAGTTTCAGAAACTGCAAATTGGAAGAGAAGAAGCATCAGATTAGGAAAAGAGAAGAAGAGAATAGCAGGTCAGGTCATGAACATCACCTCTCTCCGGCTAGACACAAACATTACCACCGCTCCACGAATGGCCTTCAACGGCGCCGGTAGAACCTGCATCAACACACTACCCCGATGCATTCACCTTCAGAAGCACCATCAATGGCAGAGTATCTCGAAATGACTGATGAGTACTGAGACGGCAACCTCGTCGGCCGGAATAAGTCGGTCACAAATATAATGTTTTTCCGATGACAACTTTGTCTGCCAAATCGAGCAACTCCAGATGCGTGGCGACAATTAGGGCTCAAGATCCGGTTAAGATTTCGGTCAAATTCTGGCGGTGGGGGTTTTACTGAAACCCTCGTCCGAAAATATGGCGGATCGAATTCCGATGGTGGAGGTTTTACCATGCGGTGGTGGTGGGTTTCTCTTGAAGAAGAGAGAGAGAGTAGAGAGACATTCTAAATATTGTTAAAAGTAAATTACATTTTTCATCCTTTACAGGGTAAAATGACTATGTCACACGTGATTGAACTTAACTGAAAAAGATAATACTAGTTAGTAGAAAGGACATAAAGCGTGCAATTTTTTTTTAAAAAAAAGACATCCAATGTAATTATTGAAGTTAAAGGACATATAGTACAATTTCATATATAACTAAAGGACAATTTGTGTAATTTACTCTAAACTAGATATTAGTTTGGGTCATTTATGTCATTACTAGAAAGTATGTTTAGAGTCTTGTTTGTATTTGTAGGAAGTAAAAGGGTCTATATGTATTTATGTCAAAGTCTAAACATTTGCGTCGTTTAGGAATAGCCACGTATGTTCAAAATTAGGGTTATATGAACCCTTCAAACCGTATGTATCGACTGATGAATGTACGAACAATTTCTCACAATTCAAGCAAATATTATCAATATTCATTGTATTGTTCATTCAATTAGTGTCTGATTTACCAACATTTGGTAATAGAGCACCACGTTAATCGATCAAGGGAAGGAAGGAGGAAACAATTTCTGTTTTACAATTGTCGTTCCAAGATTGTATCATACCTTCAATCGACCCGTTCTATCTCTAGTTGAGAGTCGAAAAACAATTTTATTGCAAAAATAGGCCCAAGACCGTTACCAACATAAGTTTTATTTATTTTGAACGGCTACTCACACACACATTTACTCATACTCCTAAACTACAACAATTCTTATTTTATCTCATACTAGGATTTGAACCCTAATCGTCTTTGACTCTTATCACTGGACTACCAACCAAACTGACACCAACATAAGTTCTACTGAAATTTTTTTAGAACACAATATTTTTTAAAATTTGTTACTAGAATGAAAATTTATTTGAAGCTAAAAGTTTCAAAATAAAAAAAGGCAATAATGAAAATATAAAAAAAATTACGACTTTTTTTCCTTAAAGCTAATGACACCATTATTTTGTAATCAAGACTTCACATGTGGTTACGATCAAAAGTTAGGTTCTGATTCTCGCATGTTTTGGCCTTTGGACCACAAGAAGGAATATAAAATAGTGCTTTTAAAAAGAACTTTTGTTTTTAACAACAAATTAGAATTTAAACCCGTTTAGCATAATATCACCAAATAGTAGCTTCAAGCCAGCTTTTTAAGATAACTAATCACTCGAATCAAGCTCAATGCCCGTGAATTTAGGGATGCAGACAATCCGAGCTCAGCCTGAACTTGATTCTTATAACTTCAAAGAACATGAGTTTTAGCACGTTCTTGAGCTCGGTAGCTCGAACTTGTGAGTAATTTTAGAGCTCGAGTTACTCTAGCTTGACTCATTTATTATTTAACTATTTTGTGTGTATATATATATATACATTCATAATTATATATATAAATAATACAAGTTATTTAGGTTTTTTTTGTCATAATTATGAATCATAATACTTATTAGACCATCTCCTATGGAGAATTTCCACGGACGTGTGCATTGTCCTTCCATGTCAGCATGTCGGGAACGATTTCCAAGTGCGTCTCTCTCTCTCATAAAACTGTACGGGTGGTGCCCAGATTTCTTCCATCCCTCTCTTCTCTACATTACCCTAGCTCCACATCATACCGTTAGAGATGGTCTTATGTAATTATATATTATATTATATCATAAAAATATTACTATATGTATACAAGTAATGCGGCCGTTTAGGCTTGTAGGCCTGATCAAGGTTGATGTATAAAGCTAGGAATCGAGCTCTATTACTAACGAGCTTCAATTTAATCTTGAAAGGGCTTGAGTTCATAAAAACTGGAACCAGTTTAAGTTTTTAACGAGTTGATTTTAATTAGCTTAGCTTGTTTACACCTCTACTATACCTTAACTAATGATATAGATGGTTGTTATTGGGCTAATCTTGTCATAGTCTAATAGTCTATGACTCTACGGGGTGCAAGGAGGAAGTCGCAAGTTTACCGGATTGGGTTGCAAGTTTGTTAGTCCTAGTAGGAGTCTAATGCCTTTTATTTTATTATTTGTTATTATCTTTAAGTATTTGAGTAGGATTAGTTACTTGGTTAACAAGATTTATTTTAGTATAAATAGATGGGTTAGGGATCATTGTAAGTGTGTCAAGAATTATAATAAACAGAAAGAGTTGATCTTTTGTTGAGATCAAGTTCTGTGTTCGTGTTTTGGGCCTGATTTCCAACAGTTGTCATCACCAAATATGTTAGATCCATCTAGTTAACTGTTTTTAGTCACAAAAAAACTAATTTCATATGTTTTTTCTTAAGATTTAAATACAAGAATAAAGGGAAAGTAACCATATGAAAACATGGGCTCATGTCCTTGCTTACCACATAGTGAACAAGCACCATGTGCCACCTCCAAACTCCTTGTACACAAATGATCAAAAAGCAAACCATACTATTACATGAATGTGGACACTTTAGGAATCTCCACATGTGGTACTAGAAATCAACATAGAATAGTCAACAAAATGAGATAGCTTACAAATGAATGAAAAAAAGTTATTTAACAGTTTTATTCTATAAAATTTAAGTAATAATATATTTAGATGTCACCCAAGTATTCAACAGACAATTTATATATTAAAACTAGTTTTAAATCAACCTATATTCGTATACGGTTTTATTTGTATCATTTACTATAAAAAAATACAAGTCATATGACCATCAATTTCCATCATAATTTTAAAGAATGGCGAGCACGATGCATACGTGGAACTCTGTCGTGTGGTTCCATTTCTGTCAATACAAATAGATCTGACTTTAATAGTAATTTTGACTTTTAAAATCAACAGAAACATCATGTTACTTGGACACAACAATATTATATAAACGCTCTCCCTTCATATGAATCTTTAATAGCGGATCACAAGTTTCTTACAATAAGGAATCATTTTCTTCTATTTATCAAGAAATGCATTTTTCCGGTGACTTCACCATCATGGCCGGCGGTGATTGTGGTGGCAGTGGCGGTGGTGCAACCAGTCTGCACCCAGGGTTGGATCGGGTTAACCCCAATCAGGATTTAGCGAGCCAGGGTTGGCTCGGTCCTGTACCAGTACCAGTACTGATCTCATCTCTACAAGTAACAAAGCATGCAGGAAGACAAAATGACAAAAATACCCTTGGACGGACGTCGGTTTGTTTAGCTAAGAAGCAGTTTAGAGGGGTCCGCCAACGGCATTGTGGAAAATGGGTGGCGGAAATCCGGTTGCCGAGAAACCGAATGCGGGTTTGGCTCGGGACGTTTAAAACAGCTGAAGAAGCCGCGTTCGCATACGATACGGCCGCGTATATGTTACGAGGAGACTTTGCACACTTAAACTTCCCCAATATGAAAAACCAGTTAAAGGCAAATTCGATCACCGGTAACACTGCTGCCCTGCTCCAAGCCAAGTTACAAGCGGTACCCAAAGCGGCTAAAGGCGTACCAGACTTCACCGAAAGATCAGAAATCGTTGTTGAACAAGTCAAGAAACCGTTGGAATCGGTTTCATCAGATGTCGTTGAAGGAACTCAGCTCAGCAAGATGCCGTCTTTAGATATGGATATGATTTGGGATGCTCTTCTTACCTCGGGTCATGAATCATGATCATGTTGATGGTAAGCTATGGTACAAATACAAAGAATGTAGCCGGATCTTGGTGGTCTTTGATCCCGAGCTAATGCTAAGTTAGAAGTTGGAGTCGCGGTTTAATTAACGTTTTTAATTCAGTTATTGTTTTCGTATATGAAAGGTGGATCATTGTATATGGTTGAGGTACCTGCCGAAAGAAAGGTGAATCATTGTATATGGTTGAGGTACTGAGGGAAGTATGACCGTCTCGGTTAAGCATGACAGAGTCTGGTTCGCTAAATCTAGTGATTAAATAAGTTTTTTTAAACTTATTTAACGATTGGATGATTAATATTTAACTTGTTTTGTGTTTAAGTTTTACTAGTGTTTAAAACTTTGATGTGTTCATGTATTAATGATTAATCTTTGAAGTTCTTCTATTTCTTAGTTTTATTTTGTATTTTCTATATTTTAAAAAATTTATAAAATGGCAACATCACTCGTTTTTTTTTAAAACTAGTCTAACCAGTAAACCGATAGAGCGGCCATTTTGATGACGGGTTCATTTTTAAAACGTTATAATTATATGCCTAGGATCATATGGAATTCACAATAATATATAAAAATCGATATATTCATCCGAAACAATACAAATACGGGCCGTAAAAGAATTTCGTACATAGCATGTCCCTCGACACGTAAGAATTAAAGGAAAATAAGCGTATAACTTAGAACACTATAGCGTATATGGCAACAAGTAGTGAAAACATTATAGGAATGGTTGCGAATCTTATTGAAGTTGCATCGGATGAACCGTTATCTGTTGATGGCACGGTGTTTGTTTCGCTTCCTGGGGCCGATGAAGAAGAAGGTGGTGTTCCTGAAGGAGAGTTGGTTGGAGAAGCAGCTGTCCAGTTTGAAAACATTGAACAATGAATAAGTTTTATAAATTTTACAATTTTAGGTGAGCCTAACTAACTTTGACTTTTAAGGTCAAACATGTTACATTTGACCCCAAAGTTCTTTAATTTAGATAAAATATAGATAAAAAAAGAACGGGTCAAAAGTTTCTTATAATGTATTTTTAATTTATAAACCCTTCTAAAACATTTTATAAAAAAAATCAGATGGTATTGAAATAATATGATTGATGCAATCATATTTCACACACTAATATTTATAAAATAAAATAAAAAATCTTGCATAACAAGTGTTTAATTTAGGGTCAACCCGACCCGTTTTGATCCATAAAAAACATATTTAACCCTTTTCTCGCCTGTCCATTTTGTCACCTCTATTTTATACAGATCTATAAAAATATTTTTGAAAACTAAGATAATTTGAATTTAAAATCCGTTGATTAAATGTGTAGACCATTACCATTGCATTGACTAGTTGATGGTGTTTGGACATTGCAAGCCTTAGGCAACTCAAGAGCCTGAGTCTGGTTAATATTAAGTCCCAAAGACGAGCCACCGCCATTAAGAACTTGACACAGGCACTCTGGCTGTGACCGGACCACGCTAGCCAGTTGGGTGCAACATCCTGATGAAGGCGTTGATGTGTTACCCGAAATGTAGTTTAGGCACGGTGACATACTAATCAACACACTCGTGCACCCCGATGATTGAGCCGTTGCACCACCATACATGGCGGCCATTGTGACCACTAGGACCATCAAGATCGTGGCGGTTTTTTGATGTTGGGCCATTTAGGAAGTTGTGGTTTGGTTGACTCGGTATGAGTGAGTTAACTCAGAAGATGATTGGAGTTGAAGAAGTTGTGGTTTGGTTGAGAGTATTGTGGTTCAATTTATAGGGGAATTGGTATGACTGAGTTAACTCAGGAGGTGTGTGTAGGTAACCTACTTTTAGCTAATATCCACCAAAGATGTGCAAAGTGCCGGCTTGCCACCGATCTTTTGAAGCCTTATGTTTGACGTTGAATGAGATTATTTGAGGGTTGTTTTCATTGGTTGAAAAATATAGAGCTTGAATGAATTTTATTTTATGCATTTGACAAGGTTATATAAAAATAACAAAAAATAAAAGGATATATGGACTTTTAATAGAGGTGATGATTTCAAACGTTAACTAAATATTTACGACCTGCTAAATCGTATCACTAAATATTATTGATTGATTCTTGTAATGTCATAGATTTACACCATCCCTTCACGCTATACGAGTCGTATAGCCCAAAAGTCAAACCGAAAACATCCAGATATTTCACATCCGTATTGCCAATACGGCCGTATTGTGTCCCGTATTGACCAATACAGCCCGTATTGTATCTCGTATAACTCCTATACGAGTCGTACAGGGGTGATAAATAGCTATATTTTTTAAAATAAATAATTTTGGTTATAAAGTGGGACCAAAACAGTTAGTGTTTAGTTATTTAGGTGACCTGCTTAAGTATCCGATTGGTTTCTGGTAAATAACTACCGAACTCTATAAACAAATACCTTTTTATTTATTTTCTAGCCATTAAAAAGTGACAATAAAATAAAATTTTGTTACATTAGTCGATAGTTTTTTTTAACATACAATAACAACGTGAATTCGTGACGATGCAGTAACACAGAAAAGTAGATCATATGTTTGAAAATTAGTTTGCGAAATGATCAATTTTAGGAATCTTACACTAATAAATAAAAATCTTATACTAATCTTTTAACAATTAAATGTATTAAAGTTATTTCTTGAGATACTAATCTTGTAACAATTAAATGTATTAAAGTTTTTTCTTGAGATACTAATCTTGTAACAATTAAATGTATTAAAGTTTTTTCTTGAGATACTAATCTTGTAACAATTAAATGTATTAAAGTTTTTTCTTGAGATACTAATCTCTTAACAATTAAATGTATTAAAGTTTTTTCTTGAGATACTAATCTTTTAACAACTAAATGTATTAATTTTTTTCTTGAGATACTAATCTTTTAACAATTAAATGTATTGCCATTAGGGTTGATGGCCCAGTGGTAGAGGAAAATCCTTTAAAAATACCAAAGTTTAAGAAGGTTATTGATTCAAGTCCCACTCTCACAGTAATAAAGAAATTTGCATTTAAAAAAATTTAAATGTATTAAAGTTTTTTTTCTTTTACCAAAAACTAGGGTTGTTTTTAACTAATTATGTTTTTAAAGGCAAACTCACCCACTCTAAATCTAATCACAAATCTATACCACTTATTCATGACGGGACTAGAACCTAAAACCTCTTAGGAAAGAGACATCATGCAACACACTTGGGTACCATTGGGTCAAATGCCTTTTGGTTTTTAACCTTTTTTTTAACGGTCGTTGGTTTTTAACTAATTATGTTATTGTTCGTATTTTTGATGAGGTGACATGCCACGATGATGTACCATTAAGAAAGCGACATCATGCAACACACTTGGATACCAATGAGTCAAATCACAAATGCCCGTTGGTTTTTAACTAATTATGTTATTGCTCGTATTTTTGATGAGGTGACATGCCTCGATGATGTGACATCGTTGCGAATTTTTTGCAATTTTTAAATAATCTATATCTAAATCTATACTATCTAATTTTTAAATAATCTATATCTAAATCTATACTATCTAATAAATTAAAGTTTTTTCATGTCACATGTCATCTCCATATTTATTCTCATCATTTTTTTCGTCTCTCTCTCTTATTAAATACACTTCTATCTTTTAATAATAATATATTTTTAAAGAAAATATTAATTATATACTAATAAACACCTTTATTTTAAATTATCCTATCATAATAAACATTGAAATCCAATTATGTAACTTTTATTTTTAATCAAATAGTAAATGAAAGTCAAATTACATTAAATAGTAATTAACGTATTTTCGAAACCCAATTATATATTAATTTTTACATATTTTGAATTTTGTTTTCTATACTTAGTATATGTAATACATTTTTACACATGTAAAATATACGCATAAAGATTTAATAATTTTATATATTGATATTTTTCACCCCGTGTGTATTACACGGGTTCTAAGCTAGTTATATTAAGAGTAAAATGTCATTTTCGTCCATGTGGTTTGGTCATTTTAGCCAGTTTCATCCATAAACTTTTTTTTTTAGCTTTTCCGTCCCTGACTTTTAAAAATCTAGCCATTTTCATCCAACTGACTAACTCCGTTAAAGTTTTAACGTTAAATCAGGGGCAATTTGGTCTTTTCAAAAATCCTGTTTTTATTCCCCTTTATAATAAACAACTTTGAAAATTTTAACTGATTTAAGTTTTTATATAAAGAAATTATCTCAATATAAAACAACTTTTTTAATCCATAAATTATTTGCATAATTAAAAAAAAGTGTTGGTGGTTCTTGTTGCTGGTCCTAAAGGCGATCTCCAAAATTTAATGCTAATACAAACAATTCCTCCGATCATCAAAAGTAGCCAAATTCAAACAAACAGGAGGTTTAAAGGGAATAAAAAAAAGGTTTAAAAAAAGGGAATTTTGAAAAGACCATATTGCCCCTCATTTAACGTTAAAATTTTAACCGAGTTAGTCAGTTGGATGAAAATGGCTAGATTTTGAAAAGTCAGGGATGAAAAAATTAAAAAAATTTTTTTTGATGAATCTGGCTAAAATGGACAAACCACATGGACGAAAATGACCCTTTACTCTTATATTAATAAATAAATGATTATAATACTAATTACCAACATAAACTGAACACCAATTGTCATTCATCTCACCACAGCTTGACAAACACTAGGCCTATTATAGTGTAATAAAAATTTTAAACCATACTTATTTTTATGTTAGGCTCTATAGAGAATCAAAAGAGGTTTAATTCATTTAAACAATACAAAATTTAAAATGTAAACACTACTTTTTTACGCTAGTGTGAAAGGATATCGTATTTTCATTGAACTCACTTCTTAGTTCTTAGGCCATGAGGTAGACCCTCACGCAGCACCTCTCGTGAGCCCCTTCACGGCGTGAAGGTTGAGGGAACACCGCCCCCTCTTGCGTGAAGGGGGATGAACATGAACAAGTTCCCGTGAGTGGCTTCACGCGGGTGAGGAGAAGAATTGTGGGTGTTAGGTGGGTCCCTCATTGTGGGTATGGGTGTTGTGCGGGTCCCCCATAGTCAAATATGGGGTATTTCATTTATTTGGGTATTTCTCTTGCCAAGTGAGACCCAAGTGAGGAACATATCACGCTGATGTGGCGCCCACGTGGCATAAAAGGTACTCTCACTTGACTCTACCAAATGAGAGTATACTCTTGCCAAGTGAGACTCAAGTGAGGAAAATATCACGCTGATGTGGCGCCCACGTGACATAAAAGATACTCTCACTTGGCTCTATGAAATGAGAGTATACCACATACTCTTAATAAAAAGAGAAAGTTCAATTTTTTTCTTATTCATCGATGTAGGATGATAAGGTATAAATTAATTAGAAGAAAATAACTATGTAAAAATTACTAAACAATTTGTATTATATATATAAAAATAGACGAATAAATTTCATCTAAAAGTATGTATACTAAAGATTTTGGTATTCAAATTTCTGAATTATAATCTTTTGATTTGGTACATCAATATATAACTAGTATTTACCCCGCGCGCGTTGCGACACGTAAAACCGTGACACGCGTGTGTGAGGCGTTAAAACGTGAAAACATTTACATTAACGTGTCTACATAAGTTAAGTTAAGCTGTTTACATGAGTACCCTGAAATCTAAAAGCTAGTAAAACACAAAATAACTCTAGGCAAGCATGCTATCTTTATATGAAAATAAATTAAAATGTATATACTTTGTAGGGCAGCTAGATTTTGCAACCATCCCTTTATCTATCAACTTGTTTATGCAACTCCATCCACTATTACAAGAGCCAACTCTAAACCGGCATGTTTTCCTCTTTCTTATTTCAGGAACTGTAAGTATATATAAAAAAAAAAAGGTACCATCATTTGCTTAAGGTAAATAAAAGGCTAAAAAAGTAAATGCATACATTACAGGGAGCAAAACAGCCCACTTGCTTCAGCAGCATCAATTAGCTCTTGTTTTCGCATAAACTCGATTCCATTAGAAGTTCCTCTAACAACAAAATATTGTCCATCAAAATCATGCCATTAATAAACAAAATAATGTAGAAAATAAAAGGAAAAATGAGATTGTGAAAATGGCATACATATTTATTTGTTAACACTTCAAATATGATAAAAAAAAAAACAAATTTGTGATAAGAATGACCAAGATATTTTGCTTAACATCACAGCAGGCCAAAATGGGGCAACATTGTCTTACCAATCAACAGCCTTGATATCCATAACCCAAGTAACAATGATGTATGCTAATGTCATGCAACAAATTTCAGCGAAATTGGAACCGTCACCTCCTTTTTTGTCGAACCCAAATCAGAGTCCTAATTAGGCCAAAGTCTGAAAATCATGAAAGATAAAACCCTAAAACCAATGTAAGAGACAATGATGATTTTTTACTTGTATGATGTGCTCACAATGGGCTGCCGGTGATGAAGGTGGACATGGTGCAGCGGAGGGCACCAACTTTCCTTTGCCGATCTGTGCCTCTCTAATCTCCCTGTCTCTGAAGGAAATGATGGACACCGTCTCCCTTTTCTGATTCATTTCCACCATGGACCATGATTCAACACACAAATTGCAGGATTAAATAATCAAATTGTCATTAGAAGGTGCGAAAATAAAACAACATAAATCAAGCAAATACCTTCTTGAATGAAGACTGTTGCTTTCAGCAGAGCATTCTCACTTTTATCATAAAGCAAGAAATTTTCAGGCTTCAAATCCCTGTGCATCACACCCATAAAATGACACATATGAACCATATTAACAATTGATCTACAAATTGAAGACGTGCCATGCCATCGTGATTTGTCAAGACCATTGAAGACTTACCATGTCATCGTGATTTGTTAAGACCTTTTAGTGCTCCTGCCCTCTCTTTTAAAGATAAATAATTGTAATTAATGATAAAAACCATGATGGAGGTGGGGATCAATCCTGGCTCAACCTTCAAACACTTGACCATTACACCCAATATCAATTCACTACAATCATTGGAATTAAAAAAATAAAAAAAAAAGTTGTTCATTTCAGTTTCTAAATGTAGCATATAATGTTAATATAGAATATCGATATACTACATAAACAATAGGTACATATGCATTATGAAAGGAGAAGCAAACCTGAGAAAACGTGAAATATATTGGCCTGACCGGTTCCAATATGCAGTACCACGTCTATAATAACCCTGAATGCACGACAACGTTAACAAAAATCATTAAAGGTCTAATGCATCTTGGCAAATCATCTAATAGTTGTTTAAAATGTAAAACTTTTCCACAGTGTTCTGCATTCAGATTTCCACATAAACCGTCAAGTTTTTAGATTTTTAATAAAAATAATATTTTATCTACCACAAAATCATGTTTGATCAGTCTATCAATAAATTAATCAAACAATTAGAAACTTCAAGATCATTAAAAAGGAAAGAAAGCCATACCAACTGAATAGCAATATCCCGACCAATTTGAACATTAACACCTGCAAATCATCAAACAAATTAAATTAATTAACTATAAAAAAGCAAAAAAAGAAATGACAACATATCGACTACCAATTTTCCTCCCAAGCTCAAATTTTCCATTAACAACATGATCCATGATTATTTGAATCCTTTAATTAACTCAATCCCATTTCAGATCCACATAAAGCTAATTTAAACCTCAAAATAAGGTTTAAAAAAAATGCAAAACCTGCTTGATAAATTATAAAAACCAACCCAAAAACTTGCATCAAGATCAGTAACTGAATACACTATCCAGTATCAAGAAACACCAAAATCAAGATTTTTTTTTTCACAAAAAAAAGCTAGCAAAAATGTAAAGGATGTTACCAGGTTAACATCTTGACCCGCTCCATACCCGCCTGTTGACCCGACCGTTTTACTAAGAAAATTCCAAAAGAAGAAACCTACCAAGGAAGTATGGCGAGAAGGATCTGGCAAAAGAAGAACAGATAAAATGGAAGGAACGATTGAGTAAGAGGTAAACCCCAAAATTCCAAAGGTTTACCTTCATCGATGAGAATCAGCCGACATATAAAAGATTTCGACACATTACACATGAAATAAAAGCATAAACATGTACACATAAAAACAGAAATTGAATAGGAGTTCACCATTTGTACCCGCCGTTGTCGCAATAGTGCGGCGGTGATGATGGCATGGTGCAGCGCAGGGCGGTGGTTGTTCTCTTTCCCTGATAACCTCCACGCCGGTGCAACGTTTCTGTGAGAGAGAGGGAAAAGAAGTGAGAAGCAAAGAAGAAAGGGGAGGAGAATGGGTGAAACGTGGAAGCACATCTGCAAAGTGTATGGAAAGAGAAGCAAAAACGTGGAATAATCTCAGCTACTCATATGTGAACACTATTCCTGGCATGGTCTTTAAAGAGTTATTATAATTATAATTATAATGATGGAACCCTAATATGTACACACTGCTTTGTAGCTTGTACAGGCACCAACACCTTGTACATGCTGCTTCACAGCTTGTAAATCACTATTTTACTATTCCCTCCCATGGGTTTTAAAAAGATTGAGTAATGGAAAACTAGATAGAAAATAGTAACTAACTAGGCTAGAAATACGGAGAGATATGTTCTAAAAATAAAACAAATATTTACTCTCTCTCTCAAATTAAATTATAAAGATCTTGAATGTCCAACTTGTCTAGTAAGCAACGGAATTGATTAAAGCCTAACGGCTTGATAAAATGTCAGCAATCTGCATCTTTGTGTTGATGTGCATGGGTTGTATTCCCGTGATTCAGCGCTCTCTCTAACAAAGTAGTAATCCATTTCTACCACTACAAGAAAGCATCACTATAACCGACAGGCGTTTCCGTCGGTAATAGAGCTCTCCGACGGGATCTCATCGGAAATGTACCGTCGGCAAAGTGCTCGTGGGAAACCCATTTTCTGATGGAATATCGTCGGTAATCTTGTGTCGGATTTCCGATGGATAGTTCTCCGGCCAGTTTCACATTTGCCGAAGGAATATCGACGGGTCCTTTTATAGTTTTCAGACGGATATCCGTCGCTGCTTTTAATTTATTTTAAAATATATATATTATTTCATTTCCAGCAACACAAAATATCACAAATCTGTAAATTACATTTATTTCCAGCAATACAAATATCACAAATCTGGAAATCACATTTACAAATTCACGAATTTCAAGTTATATTAAAAAACTATAAAATTAAGAAGATATTACTTGTGACAAACTTGTGATGGGTTGGACTCGTTCTACCATATGTGATTCAATCCTGCAATTTATTAAAAGACGATATTAGCTCCTTAAATGGGTTAAAACAACCCGTACCCAATTTATGATGTTTTAATAGCCAAAATACAATTTAAATGGGTCAAAACGACCCGCACCCACTTTATGATGTTTTAATAACCAAAGTACAACTTAAATGGGCTAAAACGACTTGTACCCACTTTATGATGTTTTAATAACCAAAATACAACTTAAATAGGAATACTTACCAGAACTCGGCATGTCTTATATATCCAAAGTTATGCATGCGTTCAATTAGTATAGTACACCTGTTACAAAACGATACCATAAATCAATACAAAAATTAAATTATAATAAGTATTACAAATACAAGCTATATATTGCAACACGAACAAAACAATTATAAAAAAATCGCTAGTTGTCAGAATAATGATCTAAAAAAAGCGGCTCAACTTCGCTTTATGTTTCTTCATAGGTGCCTTCATCATCTTCTTCCTCCTCGCTGGCAACACGCACAAAACAATTTATACATATATATAGGGAAGGGTTCAAATGATAACCAGTTTTTTATATGATAACCGTGATAACCACTATCAAACAATCACATGATTTATAAATTATTTTTCTTTTAATTGTTAAAAAAGTATTTAAGTATCTTGAACACATATCTTAAACATAAATACGGAAACGATAAGTCTTACATATACGTACCAAAGAATGTTACATATACCTGACACATAGTGTTTACGTATATGTAAACTAACAGAATGGTAATTGTTACATATACGTAACACTATGTTTGAGAGTGGTTATCATAGTTATCACATAAATATTAGTTATCAATTGAACTTCACCCTATATATATATATAGTAGGTTAGAATCTCGTGTATTATATGATTTTAATAAATGTAATGTTATATACTTAGTAATAAAAAGTTTAAGTTTTTAAAACCCGTGTAATACACAGGTTGAATTAAATATAATGTCATCTATTAATACACACACTCGTCAAAATAGAACAATGTGAATATGTAAATATATGATTAAAAGTTTTTTTATTTGAATCTTAGCTTGTTATAAAATTGTTTTCAGTTTGTAGAATTTATAAAAATATGATTGAACAAATTAATTGATGATAAACACAATTTTAAATTCAAAAATGTGTACATAAAAATTGAAAAAAATAATTAATTTAGTTACCTAAAATAGTGGAGTTGATTATTAATAAGAGAGAGATGCGGAAAAATGAGAATGATGATGCCTAGAAATGTGACAAGTGTCCTCCTAATTTACTTGTTTATTAAGTAGTATAGATATAGGGGAAGGTTCCGCTAAGAAGTGAATTTTCGCTAATAAACCTAAGAAACTGGGTCAAACGAACTTCGATTGAACTAATTCCAGTGACGTTGGAACCGGCTCGTCGAAATAAAGCCTAGAGCTAAACTCTAAACCCTAAAAGCTAAACCCAAAAACCTAACCACCCCACCCCCTCCAAACCTAAACCTACCCAACCCCACCCCCCCAAAAAACCTAAATCCCCCACCCCCACCCCCCAAAAACCTAAACCAACCCACACCACCCCCAAAAAAACCTAAATCCTCCCACTCACTCCCAAAACCTCGACGATTCGGTTTCAACGCCGCTGAAATAAGCTCAATCGGAGTTCGTTTGACCTGATTTCGGTTAATAAAGAAACCATTTCTTAAGTTTTTTAGCGAAAAATCACTTCTTATTTGAACATCCCCTATATATATATAATACTAATAATAATAATTAAAATATGATAAGGATATAAATTATAACTTATATATAAAAATATATTTTTGATGATAATGGAAGACCATTACAAACTACAAGTCATACGACTATACAAGATAGGAAGAAATTTGGAAATTGACAAGTCTTTGCACATGTTAACACTTTATTCAACATTCGGAATAAATGTTCACAAAAATGACTTCATTAAAATCTAGAATCTTCTTGTCGGATGAGTCTTAGAAACTTTTTCTTTAATAAAATAGTTATAATTTATCTAACAAAGAAAGAAAAAATAGATACATCTGGGTAATAAAGTTTTATGGAGTGAAAAAGTTTATAGATTGGTTTTTATGAAGACTCCAGAGTACATTATAAGAGTGTATGATATACTTTCATTTGAGAGAGCCAAGTGAAAGTACCTTTTCTGTCACGTGGACGCCACATTAGCGTAATAAGTTCCTCGCTTGGATCTCACTTGGCAATGAAAATACCCAAGTAAGTGAAATACCACATATTTAACCATGGGGGACCCATCTAACACCCACAATGGGGGACCCACCCAACACCCACAAATTTCCCCCTTTCTCCCGTGAAGCCACTCACGCGGACTGCCTCACCCAGTGGCGGACCCAGAAAATTTTTTTATGGTATCGGAAAATTTTCGGGGTTTAGATGTTTATTAAAAGAGATTTTCTTTGTCGGGTCGGGTCATTGAAACTTTTTTTTTGCCAAAAGTCAGGTCACCAAACTTTTTTCGGTGTTTGGATGTCGATAATCTAATATTCTAATAAATAATATAGCAAATAATCTATACATACTAATAAATAAAGGTTTTTAGTGCCACGTGTCATCTCCACATTCAATCTCACCATTTTTTTCCCGCCTCTCTCTCTTATTTAATGCACTTATATATTTAAATAATAATATATATTTAAAGAAAGTATTAATTGGACTAATACAACACATTTATTTTAAATTATCCCTTATTATAAGAAAACTTTAAAATTTAATTATGTAACTTTTATTTCAATCAAATAGTAATTAAAAGTGAAATTACATTAAATAGTAATTAACGTATTTTCGAAACCTAATTATATATTAATTTTTACATATTTTGAGTTTGTTTATATCCGTAGTATATGTTATATATTTTTACACCTATGAAATATATATACATAAAAATTTAAATATTAATATTTTTCACCCTGTGTGTAGACACGGGACCTAAACTAGTCAAATAATAAAGTGAAATTTAGAGTAAAAGTTCAACAAATACCTAAATTAAGGTTATTTGGTCTTTTGGTACAAGATTCGGGAGAGTCGAGGGGCAACTTCTAACACACAACCTGGCTCACGTAAACGGTAGTGGCATGTGATTTTTAATTAGGTTTGGAGGGGGGGGCACTTCTAAGTCGATAGTTGCTTGTTTCCGTTTCACTTAATCATGTTTGATAAAGATAAAAAATGTATGACAAGACCGGTTAATTGTTTAGAAGAGATTAGATGGCGTAGGGTAAAATGTTATTTGGTTAAATGGTTAGTGGCCTAGTGGGGTTAGTTGCTTATAAAGCTTATTAATGGGTATACCCAATTAACCAATTAATTTATAATAATTTATATTTGTTAATTACTTCATAATAATTAATACGTTTATATTTGTAAAATTTTAAAGTTTTATATTAATTTTTTGGGTATCGTTTTGATCAAAAGAAATTTCATGGGGGTCGCTCAGGATTAGATCGTACATATAACAAACAATTTTTTTTCTTTCTATTTTGGTCTTATTTGATTTTTTTTGTTATAAAGCTTAATTAGCTAAAAGCAAACTAAAGCCAAATTGTTAGTAACAGTTTGGTTTGGCCCATCAAAAGATGGTTTTTGAGGACGAATTAGTTAAAGATATAAACATACCACTTCATTAATAAGTTAAACATTAACATGCACCAAACAACGAAACCTGAAGTTTGGTTCAAACCTCAGGGACGAAAACTAAAGTTTACTCTTATGTAATTTATATTCTTTTTAATTCTTTTTATTAAAGGGGTACTGAATCGCACGCCCGGGGTGTTATTTCTCGGGGTGTGACATGAATGAACACGAACACGTTCATTTTCTTAGCGAATGAACACGTACGCCACTGGCCTCAACCCCCTCACCCGCTTCACGCCATAGAGGGACAGTGTTCCATATATGCTCACGGCGTGATATACCTCATGGGTACCTTCTCATGAGGGTATACCAAATACCCTAAAAGGGGGTGATATGGTCTGTGAAAAAGTATGGATAAAGGTAAGGTTAGTTGATCATTTATTTTTTAAAATAGTAAAGGAGATTGGTAGTGTAGCATTTGTGACAGAAAAACAGTTGGAATATAACGGAGTGACTTTCTAGTCATGTTGATGATGTTAATTGTTTCCATAATAAAGTACTTAAAAAGTTTGAAAATCTAGTGATAAAAAATCATTTTGTTGTTGGTGCGGTGCCCTTCATTAGAAAGACTACGAAGAAATGGTTTCGTTTCAAAATTACATACAACACTTATATTTAAACCCGGTGAGCAAAACAAGTTTCGAAAAACTATTTTTTTGAAACTCATAAATTTTGAAGGAAAAAAAGCTTGAGAGACTCAAATATGTTAAAACCGAGTAAGCCGAATTACATGTATTGGGCTATGGTTTTTTTTATTTGTACAACCCATTAAACATTGAGCCCTTACGAAACTGAGAAAACCGAACAAAGAAACCTGAATTCGAATCGATGAACGCCCATCTTGTTAAAATTCCCGTTTTTCGGTTTGAGACCGGAAACGAACATAATTAGAATTCGGTTTTCGGTTCAGTTTTGCCAACATAGCATTAGGTCCGATTTTTTAGTTTTAAACGAAAAAACCAAGAAAACTGAACCAAGAAAACCGAACCGATTGACCCCCTAAACAAAGGCGCAAAACATGAATTTTGTTCTCAGATATCAGAAGAAGAATAAACCGCAAAAATAAAATCACATGAACAACACATGAATTTCTTTTTAAGATCAGCTGTTTTTAACAACAATACCTCATTTTGAAACTCATAAACTACTTCTAATGATTTACACCAACCCGTTATAGGCGAGACTCGAACCCTTAACCTCAAAGAGAACTTCACAACTCGGACTCCAAATAGCTTTACCATTTGATCCAACCCCAACCCCAACCCAACCCTCAGATAACTCCAAATGGATTTTAAGGTCCACAACAAACACCCACTCACATTTTGTTTATATTCTCGCCTCCTTTTTGTTTGTGTAGTGAGGTGAAAATAGAAGAAGAAGAAGAATAATAAAGGCCATTGCCTATTTTCGGTTGTACCCCTGGAAAACAAAAAAGGCCATGGTACATTGAATTGACATTTCACTATATTAATTGATGATGTCCGCACTGAGATTGAAATTGGACACTTCCATACAAGAGTAGTCCAATCGAAAATGGAAGCCAAATTTTCCCAACATTTTGTGCAACACATATGCATAAATAGTGTCGTATTCGAAATTTTTTTGACTTAGAAAATAGGCTCTATATAGAACATTTCATTTCTAAGAGATTGAGTAGGGCCCTCCTAAAATTGTTTTTTGACTTATTAAACCTACTCTAGAACATGTAATTAGTAATAAGTTTATAATTTTTTTATATATATGTTAATCGATCTACGGTAACTAAACGGGAAAAAAAATTTCGGCCTCTTTGAAACATGGCCCTGTGCGGTCGCCCACCCTACACACCCTTAAAGACGGCCATTTGCATAAATATATAATCCGGTTCTTGTAAAAATAGATTTTTTGTGAATTGTACGGAGTCGTTAGTGTGCGACACGTGTATTTTGTCTAAGGGGTATATATGTACGCTTAATTACACAATATATATAGATACACACACGCAAAAGTCACGGTTTTGTGTTTATCACATATTATAATTACGCAACTTATATATAATTAAGCAAAATTCGTAGTTTTAGGATATATAACCCCGCGTAATAATCACGTAACTTATATCTGTAACCACGCAAGTATAATCTGTAAAAACACTCGTAGAGATATAGTGTGTGCAATGATGGATCCAAAATTTTTGTCAGCGGGGACAAAAAAGGAGCGGTAAAAATGGGTTGAAAATGTCAAAAATAGACCGATTAAAATGGGTTGAATAATGATAATTTATCCATCTAAATTCCAAAAGCACTAAGAAAGCGTCACGTTTCACATTGGACTCCTACAACTACCCTTCCTTAATTGAGAACTAAGATACCCCTAATTGCCATAAAACTCTCAAGACTTAAGTTTCGATGATTTAACTTTTGGAGGTGTAAGGGTAGGGTAAATGTTAATTTAAGATTATGATTAGTTATAATTTAAGAAATCCCCAACAACATTGTAAAAAAGCATAATTGTTCATTGACTTTAGGCCTGGCAAACTGGGCGGGTCGGACGGGTTCGGGTCACGGGTCATAACGGGTTCGGGTCAGAATGGGTTCGGGTCAATATGGGTTAGGAGCAAAATAACTTCGGGTCAAAACGGATTTGAAGCAAAATTAGTCCGGGTCAAAACGGGTTGTTTTAAAAAAAAACTATCAATTGGGTTCGAGTCCAAATGACATCGCCACCACTGCCGCCACCCACACCACCCCTACCCCACCCCCACCCCACCCCCACCCGTCACACCCCACCACGCCGCCATCGCCCGATCGCGGCCACCCACCTACCCCCACCCACCCTACCCCACCCCACCCCCACCCCACCCACCCCCACCCTAACCCCCTCCCCACCTACCACAACCCTCCATGCCGCCATCGCAAGATCGTCCCCATCCACCCCACCCCACCCCACCCCACCCACCCCACCCCACCCCACCCACCCACCACACCACGCCATCGCAAGATCGTCGCCACCCACCCCACTCACCCCACCCTATCCTACCCCACCCCACCCCACCCCACCCACCACACCACGCCATCGCAAGATCGTCGCCACCCTCACCCACCCCACCCCACCCCACCCTACCCCACCACACCCCGCCATGCCGCAATCGCAAGATCGTCGCCACCCACCCCACCCTCACCCACCCACCTTACCCCACCCCCACACACCCCACCATACCCCGCCATGCCGCCATCGCAAGATCGTCTCCACCCCACCCACCCCACCCCACCCTACCCCACCCACCACACCCCGCCATCGCAAGATCGTCGCCACCCACCCCACCCTACCGGGTGGGTGGGGTGGTTGTGGTGGGGGTGGGGGTGGGGGTGGGTAGGTCGCCGCAACAGGCGGTGGCGGGTGGTTGGCGGCGAATGCGTGTGGTGGTGGTGGCGGCGGCAAAGCGTCGAACGCAAGAGGACGTCGGGTGATGGTGGTGGTGGTGTGAAGGGGTGGTGTTGGTGGCGCGGTAGCGGTGGGGGAGGAGTACAGCTGTAGGCCGCAGCAGCGGGAGAGGGGTGGCGAGGGGCGCCGATGTGGTGGTGGTGGGCGGCGGGGGTGGTGGCGGCGAGGCGGCGGTAGAGTGGGTGGCGGTGGGTGGTGGCGTGACGTTGGTGGGGAGGCTATCACATTTGCATTATTTTTAAGTTAACAAGTTTTATAATACATTTTGACCCATTGACTAATTTTAGGTGACCCAAATTGACCCGTCAACTAATATGAGATGACCCAAATTGACCCGTCAACTAATATGAGGTGACCCAAATTGACCCGTTGACTAATCTAATATGACCCAAATTGACCCATATACAATTGATTTTATACCCAAATTAACCCATTCTTTAAAGAATGGGTCAAGATTGTCACCCCTAATTGACTTGTCTGCAGTGAATCTAAAAATAAGTGAGAACAAAACAAAAAGATAAAGAATTGCACTAGTTCTGTTGAACGAGTGGGTGCCTTCCCAGTTCCCACCCTCGCCCTTAAGTGTGTGTAAAATGATGCGGCCTAAATGCATAACCATGAACGTTGTTTTACCATATGCCAACGTTTTATTTCATTTTTAAAGTCATTTAAAAAAAGATATACGGTATTGTACTCTAATTAAAAATAATAAAAGTCTCAACTTTATGCTATAATTTCTTTTTTGAAAAAGTAAAGAACTATATAGAAGTTATTTATGTTTAAAAAATGATGAAACTAGATTTAACTCAAGAAAAAGAACAATGTAGACTTTTATGCTTTTACCCATTTTTAATTTACGATTTTGTCACCGCCTCCATTTGACCGTAAAATAACTGATCAATGGTCTTAGACGACTTGGTACGCCTCACACCAAAAACTATTTTCGAAATTGATCCTTGTTTTACACACACTAAGTTTCTGCTTCTTGTAAAAGTAATGTTAATTCTTTTTAGTAAACTCAAAAAGAGTGGAAAAGTACATTCATATTGATATAACTGAAGTTAAGTCAAGGGCGATTAGATTGTTTAATATTGTTGTGGGTTGTTTAACGAAAAATACCCACATATCGGCCTCCCCCTGGCCCTCTCTTCCGTCTTCACGTGAGCTCAAAACCGGCCGATGCTCTAATAAATGTAACGTTTATGGTTACATATTAGCTGTTTTGGCCTACTTTTATGGCTTGATATTTATGAATTATCTACGCTCTCAACAACCAAATTTTTGGATCCCATGAAGGACTAGATTAAAACCGAGCTATATCATTTTAAGTACACGGATAGTTCCTGTGGTATTTTCAACTTTGGATTTGGTCCCTAGGTTTGAAAAATTACACTTTCAGTCCCCAAATTATGCAAAACGTAACATATTTGGTCACTATGAGTGGATGACAGTTAATTTTTTTGTTAAATAATTTGAAAATGACCAAAATCCCCCTAGATTAAAAACAAAAATTTAAAAAGATATAGGTTTTAAAAAAGTGGTTGTGGTGTCGCCTGAGAACTAGGGGTATAAATATAGGTTTTTTAATTTCTATTTTTTTAATTTTTAATTTTTTTAATCTAAGGGTATTTTGGTCATTTTTAAAATATTTAACAGAAAAGTTAACTGTCATCTATTCCAGGGACCAAACATGTTATGTTTATACATAATTTGAGGACTGAAAACGTAATTTTTCAAGCTTAGGAACAAAATCCAAAACTTGGACATACCACGGGACCATCCGTGTACTTGACACTTTAGACGTTTTAACTATGCATAGTATGGTTTCATCGCTTTAACAGTTTAAGAACACGCAGAAGAATTGATTTTATTTATTAACAATATTATACTTCTTTCACGACTATGTATTTAAAAGTAATTGTACACTCCTAATTAATAGAATCAGGTAAATCGTAACCGGGAAGGGAGGCTTCAAAATAGTTATGGCAATTTAAGACCTCTTCTAGAGTGAAAACTTATTACTGTGCCGCTCTTGACTCTTGTTGTAATCATTTCCAATTTTTTAAATGGAAACTTCAACCAATTATTTTTTATAAATTAAGTCTTTTCTCGACTATATATATATATATATATATATATGGTTCTAGAAGAGAGAGAAGATATGGTTGACCATACAAATTCTATGGTTCTAGAAGAGAGAGAAGATATAAACAAAATGAAAATAAGGTGTCCAAACAAGACTTTCGAAAATGTACAACTTTTAATGCACGATGCACAAAGTTTTTAAGACTAGGGTTTGGGGAATCGTACAAATTCTAGAGCACTACGTACAAGTGGCATAAAATTCAACCATACAACGTAATCAAGGTTGAACACGAGAAAAAACACACAGCCACACGTTTTCACAGTGTCCTATATACTTCTATCCTTCCCCACACCACCCCTAAACACCCTCATGCCATTAAAACCAACCACCGTTCACCACCACCACAACCACCGTAACCATGCACATCAGCCGCCTCTGCTTCGTGTTACCAGCTGACGGTGACGATAGACCGGTTGACCATGACCATCACCCTAAACAACCAGATACCCGCTCACATAAACACCGGGGATGTGGTGTTCACATCCCTGATGTCCTCCGGCGAGCTCTTCATCGCCTGTATGCCACCAGACTGAACACCCGTTCTTGCGGTTTCTGCCACCGTGGTGCATGGAGGAAACACCCGTCTATCGTCTTTCACGACACCGAAGGAGTTCAATTCCCGGATGAGAAGGTGTTCGCGGGCCACAGCCCGAAAACCTTCAGCTACTCGGAGCTTTATATCGGCACGAAAGGGTTTAGTAAAGATGAAATCCTCGGAAGCGGGGGGTTCGGGAGAGTGTATAGAGCGGTTTTGCCGAGGGACGGGACCGTGGTGGCGGTCAAATGTTTGATGGAAACCGGTGAGAGGTTTGAGAAGACTTTCGCAGCCGAGCTGGCAGCTGTGGCTAATCTCCGCCACCGGAATTTAGTCCCGTTACGCGGATGGTGTGTTCATGATGACCAGCTTCTACTTGTTTACGAGTACATGCCGAATCGCAGCCTCGACAGGGTGCTTTTCAGGCGGGCTGGGGCGGGACTTGGCTGGGACCGGAGACTGAAAATAGTCACCGGTCTGGCGGCAGCTCTGTTTTATCTCCACGAACAACTCGAGGCGCAGATCATACATCGCGATGTGAAAACAAGTAACGTGATGCTGGATTCGAGTTTCAGCGCGAGACTCGGTGATTTCGGGTTGGCTAGGTGGCTGGAACATGAACTCAAGTACCAAATCAGTACTCCATCAGCAAAACACCAGAAGTTCAGGGCGGTAGACACCACACTCATTGGCGGCACGATTGGATATTTGTCGCCTGAGAGCTTCCACAAAGGCGGTGTGGCCACCGCGAAATCAGATGTATTCAGCTTCGGGATCGTGTTGCTCGAGATTACTTCCGGAAGAAAAGCGATTGATCTAACTTTTCCAGATGAAAAGATTATTCTACTTGATTGGATCAGAGAATTAGCTGATGAACAGATGATTTTAAAAGCTGTTGATCGGCAGTTAAAAGATGGATCATACGAAGTTCATGATATGGAGCATTTGATTCGTCTCGGGTTGTTATGCACGCTCCATGACCCGAAATCTCGACCCAACATGAGATGGATCCTCGAATCGCTCTCTCTTAACTTTGGGAAGCTCCCTGAGCTTCCATCTTTCAAAACCCACCCTCGGTACATCTCTATATCTCCACCGACTAGTAATAGTAATGTTACCAACACCACCACTAGGCCACCATCAACCGCCACTGTCACCGCCAGTACCACCATTTCCGTTAGCACAACAACCTTCATCACTCCCAAGGGAGAAAGCTTGTATGTAACCGCAGACGTTGGATACACTGGCGGTGAAGACATGATTCCGAGCATGATCTCGGGTTCGCATGTTACAGACACTGGATACAGCGTCGACAATAGCATGATTTCGAGCATGATCTCAACCGCCAATTTGAGCCGACGCCAGTCAAAAATATTCCCGAGGGTTAAACCACCACGCGAGATAACCTACAAGGAGATCATATCCGCCACGGACAATTTCTCGGATGCTAACCGGCTAGCAGAGCTCGATTTTGGAACCGCGTACTACGGTGTTCTTGATGACCAAGACATCATTGTAAAGCGGCTCGGGATGAAGACATGCCCGGCATTACGGGCCCGGTTTTCAAATGAGCTCTCGAATTTGGGTCGACTCTGCCATAGGAACCTACTCCAGCTCCACGGCTGGTGCACCGAGCAAGGTGAGATGCTCGTGGTCTACAAGTATTCGGCTAACCGTGTGTTAGGCCAACTCCTCTCTCACCATAAACATCAAAGATCACAACCGGTTTTGAAATGGAAGCACCGATACAATATTTTGAAATCACTTGCAGACGCGATTCATTACCTCCACAACGAGTGGGAACAGCAGGTGATTCACAGAAGTATAACCTCATCCGCCGTAGGAATCGAACCTGATATGAACCCGAGGCTCGGTTCATTTGCATTAGCAGAGTTTCTAACAAGAAACGAACATGACCACCATGTAGAAGTCAACAAGAAAAGTTCAGTAAACGGGATTTTTGGGTATATGGCACCGGAATACATGGAGTCGGGGGAAGCCACCACGATGGTGGATGTGTACAGCTTTGGTGTGGTGGTGCTAGAGGTGGTGAGTGGGCAGATAGCGGTGGATTTCCGACGGCCAGACGTGTTATTGGTGAAACGGGTACACGAATTCGAGACTCAGAAACGGGATTACAAACAATTGGTGGATTCTAGACTAGATGGAGAGTATGATCATAAAGAATTGATGAGGCTGGTTAAGTTAGGCATGGCTTGCACGCGATCAAACCCGGATTTGAGACCAACCATGTGTCAGGTTGTCAGCATACTCGACGGTCATGACAGCAGCCTCATGGAAGTAATGAAAAGGAAGGAGAAAACTGAAGAATGGAAAGAAAGAAATATGTTATCTTTGTCAATAGTTAGGAGGGTTCAGGCTTTAGGAATACAATAAACTATATTACATATTTACACCTATAATTTTTTCTTTTATTTTTTTCCCCAGATATGTAAAGAACATAATTAGAATTTCACAAAGTTATATGTTGCAAATATGAATAGATTTAAGTAGATATTACATTGTTACCGTTGTTGAATTTAGATTGTCGTGACATGGACTTCGTCATTGGAGTCGAGCCCGACCCAGTTGATCAGAGAGAATAGAAATTCCCTGAACCCGACTTTCCCGTCCTTGTTCCAGTCCATTTCTTCTGCATTAATGCAAAATTAATATGGTCAAAATGGCATGATTTGACAAATAACTGATGTTATTTTTGTTTGTACAACAAATGTTTAGCATAGAGGTAGGAAAACGGGTGGGTCGGGAAACGGGTCAAAATAAGTTTAGGTCAAATGGGTAACTTGTAATGGGGTCAAAACAGGACGGTTTGACTTTTATTCTGTGTAAATAGTTGATGCATTAAATATGATTACGAAACTATAGGAGATTTTATGCATTTTGAATACATTTTAGACACTTCTAGACCCGTTCAACCTTTCATTTTAGCTAAATTGTACCTTTTACCCATTTTTGAGATAAAATAAAACGGGTTGAAATTGCCACATCTATTTTAGCACTAAGAGTTAGGGGATTACTGAATCGAGTCATGGTGATGTGGGTAGGAGATTTCTCCTTAGGGAAATCATCATTCAAAGCTTTGATCATGTCCTTCTTGTCCAGGTTCCCATTACCATTTTTATCAAGAAACAAGAAGGCGTCAATTATGGAATCAAATGTTGCTTTAAGCTCTGGAGATACCATTGTTGTTGCCTAAAACAAGAATTTCTTTTTATCAGATTTTGCTTAAGAAACAGTCAGAAGATTGAAGAATACTGTGGTTACCATATGGTTTGAAGATAAAGTACCAGCAAGGAGATAAATAAGGCACAACACAACTACAAACTCATTAAATTTCATGCCTTTGTTCCTGCCTAAGTCACAAGACTCAAAAAGGTCATTAATTTCCTGTTCTGTGCAGTCAAATTGCAATTCTTGTAAGCATTTTGTTAGCTCCTCATGATCAATAATTCCATTTGAATCAACATCTGAATGAGAAAGGAAATATATGAGGGGAATAAAAAGTAAAAACTAAACCATAGTTTTATATTTACACCATTTCATCAATTCAATATTCTACATTTCGTGGGTCAAATGTGCTTTAGGATAGATAAACGCACTCGCACATTAATAACCAAGAACAAACTCGGACATGGTCTTTAAATGGTTCAGCAACTTGCTAATGTGACATCAGAATATATCAAAGGTAATCCATGCATAGAAAGGGAAACAATGAAAGAATAATACAAGAAAATTTGCATCCTTCATTTTCAAAAGCGCAAAGTTCGTATAGTTATTTATAATGTAACTCAACTTCACATCCCTGAGATATGAGTTAGCATGCATTAGATAAAATTTTATGTCATACATGAATTATAAACATATGAGTTAATAATGGGTTCATGTGTAAAACGAGTATGTGTTATGCATGGAGTGGTAGAGTTTGTATGAATAAATTTGAGTTTATAAAAATAAAGTTATATGGATGAGTTTACGTTAATAAGTTTATATGAATGATTTTATATCAATGAGTTTGTACGAATAAGCAGTGTTGTAAAAATCGGGTCTAGGCGGGCCTAGGCGTTAGGCGGCCATTTAACTTGTAATTTTGAGCTAGGCGGACCATTAATCGTAATCGGTCCTAGGCGGGTCTAGGCGGTCAGATTCCAGTGAAAATTCCGGCAAAAACCTGAAATTTTTGGCCAAATTCCGACGAAAGCCTTGGATTTTCCAGCCAACCCCTTCAAATTCTAGCCAAATATGTGTATAAATATTTAAAAATGAACATTTTTATAAAAATCACTTGTAAAAATGTGTGTATATATATAAAAAACTAAAAATTACATGTAAAAATTCAAATCCGATTAATCCCGCCTAGGCCCCGATTAATCCCGCTTAGGCCTAGGCCCCACCCCACCGCCCGACTAGCGCCTTGCGATTTTTCCAGCCATGCGAATAAGTTTACTTGAATGAGTGTATATAGATGAGTTCACACGAATGAGTTAGAGAGATTCAAATTAACTTATACTGGGTTAATGTAAGGGCTTCTTGTTAATTGTTAGTTTTCATAAATGACATAATTATTTTGATTTAAATATTTAATTACACGAATGGTCCATGCGGACATGCGGTAAGTAAGACAAATTAACAAGAAGCCCTTACATTAACCCAGTATAAGTTAATTTAGATCTGTCCAACTCATTCGTGTGAACTCATCTATATACACTCATTCAGGTAAACTTATTCGTACAAACTCCTTGATATAAAATCATTCATATAAACTTAATAACGTAAACTCATCCATATAACTTTATTTTTATAAACTCAAATTTATTCATACAAACTCTACCACTCCATGCATAGCACATACTCGTTTTACACATGAACCCATTATTAACACATACGTTTATAATTCATGTATGACATAAAATTTTATCTAATGCATGTTAACTCATATCTCAGAGGAGGGGGACTTGGATGCATGTTAATAAGTTTTGAGATTTTGATTAAATCTGTTTATCATCTTTAAGGGTCAAAAACTCAAAATAATCATACATGGAAAAACAAGCAAGGAGTTGTAAATCAAACTATTAAGATACAGTAAGAATTCATTCTGTCTTGGGGCCTTAGCTTGTTTCTACACTTTTGCCTTATGTTGTTCCTACACTTTGTTTCCCTTAGCTTCAACATGCTAGTATGTTTTCTGGATTATTATCTGTCCTTCCATGAAAAAGTTTTGGTGCGGAGGGTCTCAATGGGAGCAGCCTCTCTATCTCCTGGGTAGAGGAAAGGTTTGCTCTCCCCCCCCCCCACCCCCACCCAGGATATTGCGTGGTATTTACTGGGTACGTTTATTTGTTTGTAAAATTAGCTAACTTTGCCTAACTTTAATTAACTAATCATCTGCTTCAGAATTCAGATATCTATAATAACTTTTGATAACACAAATCCAATCACAGAGTTAACAAATAAACAAGCAAAAGAAGGTGGGAAAGAAAATCTTATTATACTGACCAAACTGTCGAAAAACGCCTCTAATCTCTTCCAATCCTTCCCGGAACTGAGGAAACCTCATAATTATGCTATTGATGGATTTGATTTTGTTACTTCTTTCTATACTTCTTTGTTTGGCATCCATCATTTTCCTCTCAAGCTCACTGTCCAACCTCTCATACTTATTTTTCGAATTGCAACAACGCAAAATTCCTCCAAATCGATCGGATAGCGACTTGAGAGAAGGACAAGGGCGAGACATACCTTCAAAAGACATTTAACATATAATTTTGGTGATCATATTTGCAACTAACTGAATTATCTGTTATGAAACAGATTAGGGCACAAATCTGAACAAATAATATCAAACATTCTACTTCTAACATGATCAAAACCTCATGCAAAAAAATAATAATATCAAGCAAGCTATTAAACATGTAAATTCAGTGTTAATATTTGCAATTTACGCCAATTAGGGCAAACATCAAACATGTAATATAGCAGATAATTTCAAAATTCGAATATCTTAGCATTCTAATTCGTACATGATCGTAATGAAATTATAGCAAGGAAAAGGAAATTCGTAAAATAGACTTACTAATTGAAGTTATGGCTGATTGAGTGAGCTGATTTTGTGATTAGGGCACGAGAAACGTACGTAAATGGAGGGGGAATGAGAGTATAAGTGAGAAGGAAGATAATGGGAGCATTTTGGAAAGGAATCGGGTTCGGGTAAAAGTGAAATCAAACAGTTTCCCTGTTTTATTATATTCTATAAAGTTGTTTAGGCACGTCTATGAAAAAATGTAAAATTTGTTTTAAAAAGCGCGAGACCTATCGAGGCGAGAGAGTCTCGGAGCCGAGGTGATACTATTTATATAATGTATTCAGTATTTATATTTATTATATGTTTGTATCATTACGTGTCCAAAATTTAGATACAAGTAAACTCTATATACAACCTAAAAATTGTATGTATAACCCTGATGCACAAAATTTACACATGTTTAAGAGGCGATCTTGATGCACGCGCCTCATGCAATTTTGTGTCATGTGTGCCCTTGCCTCAAACAGTCGGAGAAGCGATGAACCTCTCGCCCGAGTGTGTTTCAAACCCGGGGGTATTATTGAAAAAATTTTGTGAAAAAATAGTTTTTCATAAAATAGGAAAATGATTTTTTTTTCTTAATTTTGGACAGAAATAATTATATGTTATTATTATGAATATATATATATATATATATATATATATATATAGATTATTTACTGGGTTTGTGTTCTACTGTGTTAGAGTTTTGCAATGAATCGAATTGGGTTCAAAATGAAGCTAAGATGAATGAGATATTGATGCTCAAAGTTGTATGTTTGAAACTGTTAAAGTTGCGAAAAAGGCAAAAAAGTGGGGAACTTGTCCGACACATGTGGGATGACAAAACGTTGAGTGTGTAAAAGTGAGAGCCTTCTAAGTTCATTGTTTCCTTAAAGGCAAACACAAGTAGGAACTTGTGGGATGCGAACTCCACTAGCACACACAAGCATTTGTGGCGTGGGTGGCGGGCGTAATGTGGCGCACTAGGCAGTTCCCATTGAAGCGTTGCACTTAAGCAATTAAACAAAAACAAATGCGTTGAAGACGTGCAATGCAAATTATTTATTTCGTTTAATTCTTGTTTGAGTTGTTTTGTGTTTGGTTTCAATGTAAATACTACTTGCAAAACACATCGGAATTTACAACAATTCTAAACACACAACAAAGCTTTCCTGGAATCCATTGATCATCCTTTCTGCTCTCGATTCAAGTACATTTTCGAGTGCTCGTGTCTAACTCAGCAGTACCAACTGCTGCGGATGTTGTAGCATGGGAAACAAAATATTCTAAATTTGTTTTAATGACTCATGTTGAACACAAATCCTCAGCCCCAGCCTTTCTGTTTTATCTTCGTTCTTGTATTTTCTTTTATTTAAGTTGTAAATATACATGTAATTTGCTGATTTTCATTTCTGTATTGTAATTATTTATAAGAGTGTTTTGTATTACTTTTACGAAAGGTTTTCCCACAGCCTACAGGGGTGTCAATCGTGTTGGGTTGATGGGTTGAATTGTTCTCGAATATGACTCATATTTATTTATGTTGTGTCATGTAGTGAGTCGTGTTTCGGGTCGACATCTTTAGTGTTCATTTGTGACTATACGTATACCTATTGACTTAGTAACAATTTAAACAACCAATTACGTGCGCTCAAATAAAACCTTTTTATAATTAGTGTTCTTTTAATTGTTTTGGACTTTTTATTTGCTTATCTCTCGTTCTCAATTAACAAGTTTAAATTTATACATTAGCCGGTTACATTAGTCGACCAAAACCTTATTATTAGTATCGTGTCAGGAATTGGCACCCTTACTCACACCCCATTCGCGCTTTTTTACTATGAATCATCTGAACATTAAACATATACACATATAGATGTTACTATAAATCAGTGGTATTTATATTAATAACGGTGATTTAAGCATATCAAAGCTCTTTACAATAACAAGATCAATCCCCATTTCTAGTTGGTTCGTAAGGCCAATTAGGCGAGTGGTTGCACAACCCTATCAACTTATCAAAAAGGTTAGAGAACGATTCATGGCACTTCATAGACGCAAGTTTTCATGATACGAGGCAAAAATTGATATGTCATGCGTCAAGTTTTGTTGCTTGTTTAAAAAGGGTTGAGTTTTCTTGACTCTATTAAAGAATTTAAAGTTGTGTCTCTGTGGTTTCCAAGACTTAATGCCTTTACTACTATATTGAACAAACATAACATATTAGCTGACAAATGGTGGCCAAATGTACGCTTAAACTGACTAACAACTCATTCCAACCAACATTCATCACGATTTGTACATTTTTAACATTTGATGCTATCAATGGTGTTCATACTTTCTCTCCTTTTGCTAGGATGTTTGGACTTCAAAAACACAACGATTAAATTGTTCATGCTACCAACTTAGAAATACGGTTAAAATCGGATGTCTAAATACGTAACTTATGATGAAAAGAATATGTATTGTAGTTCTCATACTTGAACATTGTCTCATGGTTATGTATTGTACTTTTCATATCATTCAACATTATATCATGGTTGGCTATGTATTGTAGTTCTCAAATCTTTCAATATTGTATAATTCAAAATTTTATTATCTTCATTTTATTTCACTTGTTTAATCATTATATTGAATAATGAAGATCTAGTAATATACAACATCTAAACTTTTAGATATTGAATGTAACAATATAATGCAACTTTGGTAGCACTATATGTTTACCGAATGTTTCAGTGAACAGACGTCTTAGTGGAAAGAGACCTGACGTAAGCGCTTACTAGGTCATTATACCTTTCTAATTTGACAAGATGTAAAATCACACTAAAGTGATTATTATCAGTTTTCTTCCACAACACGTCTTTCTACCAATATACTACAAATGTTGCCTTGTTATGTTAACATTGGTAGATAGATTAACAAGATGAATATCTTAAAAAGGCTAGAAGGTAAGACATCACCGACAACATAAGACGACGTTTTGCCACCGATGTGAGGCACTATGCTATCTCCTTACAAAGCATTGGTAACAAAATGAATCCATAGCTGCAATGACGTATATTTTTATTGTATTCGTTAGTTATCGCCCAACAGGAAGGAATTAATAAAGCCATGTTTGATCTCAACTTAATTATGGGTGTGTACATAGTGGTGTCCCTTCCCATGAGTTTGAGAGTTTGAGTCTCTTAGTACACAATGATGTTGTTTAGGCGTAGAATTAGACGGGGTGTGTGTTTGCCGTTCTAAAAATAATTAAAAAAAAAATACCATTGCAACATTCATAATAATCAACTACATTTTTTTAGAATGGAAACTCAAACACTCTCAAATACTAGAGCTAAACTACACATTTTTTTTCTACCACGGAGACTGAACCCTCACCACTTGAAAAGACAAAGCTTTATCAACACATTGATACCGCTAGACCAAAGGTCCTTTGGTAATATTCAACTACATGTTAGTATTAATTAAAAACATTAAATAATAAATGGAAAATTTATAAATGTATTTAGAGTTTGAGACCAATATATATTTCTTACACACTTTAACCACAAACCCAGTGTAGTATTGTTGTGGGGAGTCTGTTTTCCTAAAAGTTATAATTAGATTCATTTGAGGTTATAATTAGAGCATGGATGTAAGGCTTTTCTCGCCTACATTATTGATAAAAAAATGGAAGAAAAAATTATCAACAAAGTTCTTGTAGTTCGAGTTCCTTGATGTTTCCCTAATGACTTATCGGGCACACAAAAGAGAAATTAACTTCAAAATTGATTGGATTCCCAGAGCTAAGCCTTTAACTAAACCTCTTATCGTTTGGCAACTACCGAAAAGAAAGAGTTGATGTCTTGCAAGATCTTTTGGATAAAGGTTTCACTCACCCTAGTGTTTGAACTTGGGGCGAACCTATCCTATTTATCAAGAAGAAGGATGGTAGTATGCGCACGTGCATAGATTACATGGACTGAATAAAATAACTGTTAAAAATAGATATCCTCTACCTAGAATTGACGATTTATTCGACCAATTACATGAAGCTAGTTGGTTTTCAAAAGTTGATTTAAGGTCCGGTTATCATCAAGTAATGGTGAGAGAAGAATATGTACCAAAGATTTTTTCCGTACTAGTTATGGTCATTACGAATTATTGTCATGTCATTTGGTTTAACAAGCGTTCAGAAAACTTACATGATCTTATGAATTGAGTAGCAGACATATGTGATATTGCTTTGTTATCGTCTTTATTGATGATATTCTTATTTATTCTCGAAGTGAAGAAGATCAAATCCTTGAAACCTTAAGAAAGAAGAAATTATATGCTAATTTTCTAAGTGTGCTTTTTAACCGCAAGAAATTTTTAGGCCACGTGGTGAATTCTGGTGGTATCTTGGGGGGGGGGGGATTCTAAGATAGAAACTGTTATGAAGTGGTCTCCTCCTAAAATGCCAACCGAACTAAGAAGTTTTCTAGGTTTGGCAGGACATTATCTGCGATTTATTCGAGATTTTCAAAGATAGTCTTTCAATTAATGAAATCAACCTGAAAAGAGGTCAAGTTCGTTTGGATGTAGAACAAGAAAAGACATTTCATTTATTTAAATAAAAGTTGACTAGAGCTTCGGTTTTGGCATTACTAGAGGGAACCGAAAGAAAAGTTTAGTAGAGCTTCAGTCCCGGCATTACTGGAACCGATGACTTAGAATATTTTGATGCTTCATATCTCGGTCTTGGATGTATACTTATGCAAAGAGTGAAAGAGGTAAGGTGAGAGCATATGCATCCTGATAGTTAAAGTCTCATGAATGCAACTACCGAACTCATGATCTTGAATTGGCGGACGTGGTCTTTACTATAAAGATCTGGAGACATTATTTGTATGATACGAAATGCATGATTTATACGGATCAGAAGAGCTTGAAGTACTTCTTTGATCAGAAATATCTTAACTAACGTCGGTGGTTAGGAGAAAACTGAAAAATAAAAAGAAAGAAAGGTGTTATCCTTGTCATTAGTTAGGAGAGTTCTGGCTTTATGAATACAATAAACTGAATTACACATTTACACCTATAATTTTTTTACAGATATGTAAATAAAGAACATAATAAGAATTTCACAAAGTTATATGTTGCAAATATGAATAGATTTAAGTAGATATTACATTGTTGATACTTGATTTTAGAATTGCTCGACGGGGACTTCGACATTGGGGTCGCTCTCGACCCAGTTGATTAGAGAGAATAGGAATTCCCTAAACACGACTTTCCCATCCTTGTTCAAGTCTAATTCTTCTGCATTAAGGCAAAATTAATATGCTCAAAATGACATGATTTCACAAAATAACTTATGTTAGTTTTCTTTGTACAACAAATGTTTAGCATAGAGATAGGAAAAGGGACGGGTCAGTAAAAACATGTACAGTTCAAATGGATAACTTTTAGTCAAAACATGTTGGTTTGACTTAACTTTTTTTTGTTATATAAATAGTTAATGTGTTAAATATCGTTTCTTACCATGACTAGTTTATTATTAGAGTTTACTAGCTAAGGGGCCTAAGTTACGTTTCTCTAGGATTCTAGTTTCTTTTCTATATATTGAGGGTTCTCTTCGTTGTAATTATCCAATATTTAGAATTTTATTAAATCCAGTTTATTTTATATAATGTCAGAGTTAAGGCTCTATGTACGATACAAACCCTAACAACGTCGCCGCCTTGTCCTTGTCCTTTAAGAGATCTTTTTTCAAGGTACTGTTTCATCTCACTGCCGCCGCCATCACATCCAGAAGCCCTCGATTAAGGTACCCAGAAAGTTCAACGTCGGACGCCGCCACCGTCGGTCACTACTGCAGGCGCGTAAGAGTGCGTGTACAGACGGTTTTGTTTCGGATTTTGCTTCTGTCGTCATAATCTGAGTCCTAATCGGCCCTGAATTTGCCACCGCCGATCAAGGGTGCCGGCAGCCGGAATCTGCCACTGCTGCCTCCTGTTTTTCTGTTCCAGAACTGTTGCAGGTTCCTGTTCATCGTGCTAGTGAACCCCTACTGTTTCGGTATCGATTCAGGTTCCATTTATGGTCGGGTTCCCGTTATTGTTCCAGTTTCTGATACTCTTGCTCCTGCTCATGTTCCATATTCCTCTATTCCTGTTCCGGAATCTTGCTCATGTTCTTGACCCGGTTTCCTGCTCCTGTTCTAGTTTCCTGATCTTTTCTTGAATTTTTGTTCTAGTTTCCTGCTCATTTTCCAGTTCGAGGTTGTCATCGCGTCGTGTCTAAGTTCCAGTCTAGAATCTCGTTCATGTTTCTAAATATTATTTGTAACAAGCTAGGTATGATTAACATCTATGCTCCAACTTAAAAAGAGGTGTTAAATATAGTTATTAGTATGCCTAGTTTATTATTAGGGTTTAGTTTTGTTTAGCCCATATGCATAAGAGCATTCTCATCAGATTCTCCATCACCATCTTTATAATTACACTAAAAGTTACTGCATTTTCTCTCTCTTTTTCAGTTAAATAATACATTTTTATACATTTATCATTACCTTTTCTCTCTCCTCCACTCACAACCACTTCAAAAAATATTAAAAAATTAATAGGGGTGAATAGTGTTTTCCCCAAATATACAAAAAATTTATACCTTTTCTCTCTCCTCCCCTCACAACCACTTTAAACCACTCCATAAAATATGCAGAATCCACTTACAAACATATGCAAAAACTGATGTGAATGCTCTAAGTTAGGTTGCTTTGGGGGTTTTAGTTTCGTTCCTAAATATTAAGGTTCCTCTCCATTGTAATTACACAGTATTCATAAATTAATTCAATCCAATTTATTTTACAACTACGATTATAGAAACTATAGGAGATTTTATACATTATGAATACAATTTGGACGACTTTAGACCCATTCAAACCTTTCATCTTAGCTAAATGTTACCTTTACCCCTTTTTGGGGATAAAGGATAAACCAAATCCACCAATTTTAGTAAAAAAAATGGTTAAAATTGTCACATCTACTTTAGCGGTTAAAGTTAGGGGATTACTGAATAAACCGATGGTGATGTGGGTAGGAGATATCTCCTTAGGGAAATCATCATTCAAAGCTTTGATCATGTCATTCTTATCGAGCTTCCCGTCACCATTTTTATCAAGAAATAAGAACGCGTCAATTGGGAAATCAAATGATGCTTTCAGCTCTGGAGATCCCATTGTTGTTGCCTAAAACAAGAATTTATTTTTACTAGATTTTGCTTTAGAAACGGTCAAAAGGGATTGAAGAATATTGTGGTTACCATATTGTTTGAAGAAAAAGTACCAGCAAGGAGATACATATGGCACAATACAACTACAAACTCATTAAATTTCATGCCTTTATTTCCTGCCCAAGTCATAAGACTTAAAAAGGTAATTTATTTCCTGTTTTGTGCATTGAAATTGAATTTTTGTAAGCCTTTTGTGAACTCCTTGCGGTCAATAATTCCATTTGAATCAATATCTGAACAAGAAAGGAAAAATGTGAGGAAACACAAACTAAACCATGGTTTTATTTTACACCATTTTACCAAATTAATATTCTACATTTCGTGTGTCAAATGTGCTTTAGGATAGATAAACACACAAACACTAATCACAAACAAACTCGGTATTAGACTAGCTATATAATTATCATATTTAGAAATGTAATATCATTTTCTATATATACACACAATCAATATATAATTACTCTTTATGGTTTAACATGGTATATGAGTCAAGCTCCTCCAAAAGTTGCCAACCAAATGAGATAGGCCATTTGCTCGCTAATGTCACTCACAATAGCCGTTGGATACAGAAAAAAAAAACTTGCTCTCCGAAAACCCTAACCGCCGCCATAGGCCACTAACAATAGCTGCTAGGAACCCTCGCCTTCATCACAGGAGCTCACAGCAGCCACTCACAATAGCAATTGGAAACCCTAACTGTCACCACAGGTCGCTCAGAATAACTGTTGGAAACTCTAGCAGAAACAATTTGCTCTGGGTTTAGTAGCAGAAAAAACATGCTCTCTTAAACCATATCTACCACCACAAGCTAATTGCTCACAACAACCACTCACACCGACCATCTCATAATAGTCGTTGGAAACCCTCACATAAATAACTTGTTCTCATTAAGGTTTAGTAGCAGAAAATCGTTGTTGTATATCCACCTCCTCGCCGGTACTCACTGCTCGTACCACTACTTTAGTTGGGCATCAGTGGTTCTGTCCTCCGACCAATGTTTGCCATCGTCGACCATTGTATGCCACCGCCAAAGGTTTATAAGAAAAAAAAATCTTTTACGTTCCAAGCTACATGTTTTCATCCTTAGCTTGCGGAGGAATATTAGACTCTCTATATAATTATCATATCTATAAGATATCCAAGTATAATATTATTCTTTCTATAAAGATCCATTATGTAACCCTATTAAACATAAGTCAATATACAACACCTCTGTGGTTCAACTCTCGGGCATGGTATTTACATGGTTCGGCAATTTATTAATATCAAAGAGCTTTAATATGGTTAATTAGATATCAAGAAGTATATAGCATCATTAAGGGCGAACGAAATCGTTTCGCAGAGAAGAGAGGGGCACCATACTAAGAACTATTATTCATTATTATTATTATAATTATAATTATACTATTGTCGTTATTATTATATTATTATTACTAGCATAGAACCCGTGTAATACACACGGGGTGAAAAATATCAATACATAAAATTCTTAAATCTTTATATATATATTTTACATGTGTAAAAATGTAATAATGATAAAAAACAAAATTCAAAATATATAGAAATTAATATATAAATGGGTTTCGAAAATACGTTAATTACTATTTAATGTAATTTGACTTTCATTACTATTTGATTGAAAATAAAAGTTATATAATTAGATTTCAAAGTTTCTTATAATAACAGATAATTTAAAATAAATGTGTTTTATTAGTATAATTAGTATTTTTTAAAAATATATTATTATTAAAAGATAGATGTGTATTTAATAGGAGAGGGATGCGAGAAAAAATGATAAGAATGAATATGGAGCCGACACGTGACATAAAAAACATTTATTTATTAGATAGTATAGATCACTTAATTAATTTATTTATTTAAAAAAAGATTATTGGATTTTAATAATCCCACTTTTTATCAATTGTCCAATAATAATCTCAACTGAGAATATTATTACCACCGGTCCCTACTTTCAAACTATTTTCTTACATTAGACTCCCCGTTAAAAAACTTAAAGCCGTTAGATTTTATATGACGTGGACATCTGCAAACCGTCGGAAAGTCGAGCCAAGCTAGCATTGGTCTCGTTGAGGGTTTTGAAATTGTCTCTGGTGGTGTTTAACTGGTCTCGTTTGTCCGGCAAGTCCAAACAGAGACAACGGTGGTGTTTAAAGAGACCGGTTAAACACCACCAGAACCAATTTCAAAACTCATCACGAGACCACTGCTAGCTTGGCTCGACTTTCCGGCGGTTTGTAGATGTCCGCGTCATATAAAACCTAACGGCGTTAAGTTTCTTTAGCGGAGGGTCCAATGTAACAAAATAGTTTGAAAGTTTGGACTGATGGTAAGAATATTTTCAGTTAGGATTATTATTTGTCAATTGATAAAATGTGGGATTATTAAAATCTAATAATTCTTTAAAAAAATGGTTTAATAATGAAGAAAGATGGATATCATGGATATAGTAATGGTTATGGAAGGAATAAAAAAAATATGATGTAACAGACGAAGAAATCCTCCCATCCTAACATATTTGTTAAAACGTAAGTTGACTTATTAATTTAAATAGCCCGATAAAATGCTAATGGGTCCTAGGGTTTAGTATAGTTTGTGTTTGCTCTCCAATATATATATTCCATTTTACATTCTTGTTTATAGTATTATAGGTTAGAAACCCGTATAATAAATGAGTTGAATAAAATAAATATTAAATAATTAGAAATAGTTGAAAAAAAAATAAATATTAATAAAATAAATATTAAGAAAGCTACGACTATCTCTGTTTACAATATTAAAGTAAGGCAATACCACCTTAGAAAGGGAATCAAACAACAAAATAATCATACTAGAAAATTTGCATCATTCATTGTCAAGAACTCGTAAAAAATAATAAGAAATCATTTATTTATCTGAAATACTAATGTTACTATTAAAATACAACGTTTTTATATCGATTGATATGTGTACTCGTATATTATAAACATTTACACATGCATACATGGTAAAGGCTTACACATGTGTACATGAGAGACTTATACATGTAAAAATGTTTATATGATATACGAGTACATGCAAATTTACACATATAAATTCATATAAAAATGTTGTATTTGAATAGTAATTCTACTATTTTAAACAAATAAATGATTTTTTTATTGTTTTTAGTAAGTTCTCGCGAGTTCTCAAATAATCCATTCCCTTAATGTCAAAACTGTATATTTATAATGCAACTCAAACTTCATATTTAGTACACCTATCACATACTTAATCCTTTGCACATCATATAAATGGGATCCACAACATAAAAGCATCAACACATAAACAAGCAAAAGAAGGTGAGCAAGAAAATCTTGTTAAACTGACCAGATTGTCGAAAAACGCCTCTAATCTCTTTGAATCCCACTCGGAACTGGGGAAGCCCATGAAATATGCCACTGATGGATTTGATTTTGTTACTTCTTTCTGTACTTCTTTGTTTCGCCGCCATCATTTTCATCTCGAGCTCACTATCCAACCTCTCATACTTGTTTGTTGAATTGCAGCAACGTAAAATGCTTCCGAATCGATTGAATAATGACTTGAGAGAAGGGCACGGGCGAGACATACCTTCAATAGATACTTAACATGTAATTTTGGTGATAGTACTTGCAATTAACTGAATTATCTGGAAGGGTCTAGAAATGGCAGAACGAGGAATAACTTTTCTTGTTGTTCCCAACTGAGACCACGACCATAAAAACTCTTTTTTCATCCACAAATAACATAAAATGCGGCTGAGGTAATCATAACAAGTAGCAATACAAAAAATACTAATAGTTGTACTAATAATAAGTCTTTCAAAAAAAATTGTACTAATAATAATAATTGTACCCTATAACATAAAGTGGTTAATAGAATAAGGGCAACAATCATACAAAGGTACTAATAATAATAGTAGTAAACTATTGCTAGTCTAAAGTGGTGAGTAATTATAGTATAGCAACATATAACATGGCAAAGAGACAGGAGAAAAAAACGGTCTGGCGCTAGGCTTGTAAAATGAACTGAACGCACACAAACGGACTTGTTAGTGTCCGTTCATTTATCTTTAACCGAACGAACATGAACATTTAAATGAACGGATTTTTTTGCATGTGTTCGTCCGTTAAGAATATGAACGTGTTCATTTGTTAATATTTTAAACGAACTTTTAACGAACATAAACGAACACAAATGAACATAAGTGAACGCACACTACACCAATTAAAAGTAAAAGTTAATAACCAAGTTAAAGTCTAAAATATCACCATCATCCTCACAACCAACATTTCAAAAGTAACATAACGACATCTAAATAAAGTCTAAATTAAAATTGGAAATCGTATTAATTGTAAATTAACATTAGTAATAAATAAATTTGAATTAATTTTTCAAAGGATGTAAACGAACGAACATAAATTAATTAACAATTGCATCAAGTACAAGAAAGAAAAAAGGAAATTTGTAAAATAGACTTACTCATTGAAAGAAGTTTGATTGTGTGATTAAGGCGAAGAGAAACGTACATAAATGGAGGGAGAATGAGAGAAAGAAGAAAATGCGAGCATTTTTGGAAGGGAATCGGGTTCGAGAAAAGTGAAATCAAATTTCTTCACTCGTTTTTATAAGGTTGAAGACGACATCACCTTGACATCTTGTAGTGGAAATGACATTAAAAAACGATAGGTGATTCGAATATTTGATTTTCTAACGGTAATATAAATTTAAATTATACAACAACTAACCATACCTTAAAATCTCACCAATAGCAATTTAAATTATATACATGTTTATACCAAGCGATATGAGTTTCATGTCTCACGGCGTGGTCTGATGTGGCGTGTTAACCACGTGTGAAACACCGCACGGTCGACTTTAAAAAAAATTATTGAAATTAATATGACAGTTAAAAAACGGAAAAAAAGAAGAAAAAAAGTTGGACCAATTCCCTCACTTATATATACATTACTAGGTTATAGACCCGTGTATTACACGGTGTTGTATAATAGAAAAATGAAATTACAAGTAAAAAAAATTACAATAGTTTTATTATAGAATCATAAATTGTAAAACTTTTACAGATTTGGAATTTGATACCTTAGCTTTTACAGATGAAGCACCACAAAGATCCTCCATGTGAATCTCACTTCCTTCGGTATCCATCATAATGCTTTTCTCTTCATTTAACCTCCTTACCTTCCTAAAAGTCTATATTTTGTAAATTACAAATGTAAGGCGCTTGAAACAACTGAAGAATTCTGTAAAGAAAACCATAACTGAGTTCTCGAAGGTGCGCCACGGTCGCAAGGGAGCACAGCCTGGATTAATACTTAAAAAAACCGAGACATTGTACATAAAACCAACAATGTATACCTGTTTGGCAGTAGATAATGCTCCCGAGACAGAATTGTACGCGTACGAACAACTAAAGAACTACGAAATAAATCCATAGTTATGATATATGATAAACCTAAACAACTAAGCAACATTTGAACCATCAAATGGCTTAGCTTAAACAAAAGATTTAAAGAATGTTGTGATAATTATGTGTTTATCTGTTCCAACTCCAACCAACTTTAAGCCGAAAACGCTTATAATCACGGAAGAAATGCAAGACTTAAAAATTGATTCAAAGGCTTCTTAATTTTTCATATTTCAAAAAATGCTAAAATTATTAGTTACCAAATTATCAGATTTGATTTCATTTAAACTCCTCTTATTTCAAGGATACCCATATGTACCATCTAATCTTCCCTTTGTTCTGTTGTAGTAATATATCAAAACATTGAGTGATGTCAAACTTAGCACTATTTTTATTCTATTACTACCACTGTAAAAAAAAGTACATTCTAGACGTATGTTTCAGCCAGCAGGATGGCCTGCAACATGTTATATTGTCACAATAACACAAGTTGCTTTGTTGTTCATTAACCAAATTAGTCCATAAAGTTTAACTATAATATGGCAACAAATACCTCACTTTAAAAAAAAATTAATGAAATTAATATGACAGTTAAAAAACGGAAAAAAAAAAGAAGAAAAAAAGTTGGACCAATTCCCTCACTTATATATACATTATTAACCTTTAAAAATTTACAAACATTCATCTCCTAAATCTTTATTATCTCCACACATTTAAAAAAAATGAATTTAAATAACCCGAACAACCGCAACGCGTTCTACATGTCATCTCCGCCACCTGTCATCTAATGATCCGTACTCCATTTTTACATAACCGCAATTGTCGTTTGGCAGGTGGAACCAACAATTCTACCGACCTACTATGCCAAGCCAACCCGATTACATACCCGAAAACCAACCTGAACCCATTCCCGAGACATAAGCCGAACCATCGCAAAAAAATAAAAGCTTCAAGAAAGTTGGTTCGTCCAACCTCAAAAGCTCTCCTGAGGAGGAATTGGCATTGATTGGCGCTTGGGTGGACGTTTCGGAGGATATGATTGTTGGTAACACGCAAACTTTGACAAATTTGTAAAACCGAGTCGCCGAAAAGTTTCGCAATCTTATGAGCCGTGAACCGTATCACTCCCTTGACCAACTTACTTCAAAGTTTCGTGACATGAAAAATAAGGTTTCAAAGTTTTACGGTATTTACAACAATCAATACGATAATCGCAAAAGTGGTACGAGCAATGTTGATATTTTGAATATCTCGCTTGAAAAATACCAATCAGAACAACGCATGACCTTTACTCTTATCTTGGCTTGGAATGTCCTTTGACGGTGCTCTAAATGGGAGGTGGTGCCCGAAATGGTTCAACAATCAAGCTGTTCGAAACGGAAGTCGTCGGATACACCCGAGACCCCGACTAGTTTCGGTTCGTATGGATGTTCTTTCACGGATTTCAATGCGGCCGACGTTTCTTTCATGGATCTCAAGTCGTCGGATAGTTTTTAAAGTCTTTGGTCGCCGACGTTCTACACCCGCGTGCGTATTATGTCACACCCGAAAATCCAGGCGAGTGACTTGTTAGGTTTACTGATATAATCATGAATATATTTATGGAAAGAAGAATAACCAAGGAAGAAGAGGATATAATCCCAAAATCAATTCATACCTCTATTTCATCATCACATATTTATAGGGGTCTCTAATGATCTCAACTCGATTAAAAAGTGTATTCATTAGAATTGCAACCTTATTGCTTGTCCATCTGCCTTCATCCTAATCATGTCCTCGTACTCATCACCTCTATGACGAACTGGTGTTTCTCTTTAGTCTTTATATGGCGTGAGAACGGTTCAAAGAGGCATAACTGAACAGTTCTATGTGAGGTCCTACTTTAAATACGAACAAAAGATATTGGTTTTAAACGTAAACATATGAATCATACTCAATAATTCAATCAAATAAATAGCAAGTTAGCAACATAAATGTAGGTCCGGATTACCCTACAATAAAATCAATTATTCTTTTCTTTTTAAATAGACATCCAATTGATGTACTTTTATTAGTGAAGCTACGTACTCTTACCGTTAATTTGAATATAGTTTCAAAACGTAAATTCATATGTGAATTTACACTATTTCACACATACTAGTGTTACTTCAATGTCAAATTAGTCTAGTGGTAAAGGTGTATAACCAAGACTTCACTAAAATGGGAGGTCTTGGGTTCAAGTCTCACTTGTGACAAAAAAATAGGGGGGCCAGGAGGTTTTCTCACCTATGGTGGGTTTCCTCCTGAAGAAGGTGGAGATGATCGGATGAGTCAGAGAGGTGCTCAAAAGAACCGGATCCGAATCCGATCCGACGGATTATTCGAAACCGGATCCCCGGATCCGGCTAGAACCGGTTATTTTGGAACCGGTCCGGATTTTTTAAGAACCGGCGGATCCAGAACCGGTTTAGGTGTTTTTAACGGACCGGATAAAAATCGGACAAAAATCGGACATTTTGGAACCGGTTTTTTCCGGACAAAATAGAACCGGTTCTAGCCGTTAGGTTAAAAAAACGGCTTTATAGCCGTTAATATGGCCTTTTTTTGTTTTTTTTTTGTTTTTGAGGCTTGAAACTTAGTATAAATAGGTATTGGGTGTATGAGTTAGTTCACCACAACATTCTAGCTCTCAAAACTCAAAAACGCTCTCAAAACGCAAAAAAACGCTCGCTTTACGCAAAAAAAAACGCTCTCATGGCTTCCGCAAGCACTCAAAATTCGGTTGGTGGTTCTACTAGTGATGTCACGGTAGTGACAGTACTTCCTTGCTCCCAAAACCAAGAGATATGGGCTTATTTCGATTTATGCGAAATGTCGAACGGTTCGCAAAAGGCTCGTTGCAAACGTTGTGGTAAAATTTTGGGTGCTGCGGGAAATAGCACTTTGAGGAAACATATTGGTAGTCACGCAAAACACACTCAAGGTAAAGATCAAACTCAAATTGGTAAAGATGGAGGAGTTTGACAATACAATGTCGAGAGGGTTCGTGAGAGAATGACACATTTCGTCATTCAAGAAGGCTTGCCTTTTGATCATTTTGATAATCCGCGCTTGACGAGGATGATACAAGAGACGCTTCAACCGAGTTACACAAATGTAAGTCGTTCTACTTTGAGAAGAGATTGTTTAAAAATGTGGAAAAGAGCTAAAAAAGAATTAATTTTAGGTTTTGAAAATTTAAATACCGGCATTAACTTAACAACGGACGTTTGGTCCGCTCCACATGGTTTACCCGAATCGTACCTTTGCGTTACCGCACATTGGGTTCAACCGGAGTTGTGGCAAATGATGAAGCGTACGATTGCGTTTGATTATTTTGGATATCCACATACCGGTGAAACTTATTTTATATTTTAGACTCGGTCATTCAAACTTATAAAATTCAACCAAAAATATTTGCAATATCTTTTGATAACGCTTCAAATAACACAAACGCGGTGGAAAAATTAAAAATAAAATATGAACCGCCTTGTAACGGTGTTTTCTTTCATAGTCGATGTGTTGCACACATCATTAACTTGGTTGTGCAAGACGGTCTAAACGTCCAAGAAATAAGAGACGTAAAAGAAAATTTTAAAGTGATGTTACATGAAGTTTTTAGCACAAGCAAAAAAAGATATATAAACTATAGAAACTTGTGCCAACAAACGGATTCCATCTTTTTAGGTCCGAATTGGGACGTACCTACTAGATGAAACTCGACATGAAAAATGTTTGAATCGGTCTTAAGGCAAAGAGTTACTTTAAAACATTTTCATGATGAACTTGTACAAAAGAAACGTTGTTCACAAAAATTTGATAATATAAGTTGGGATATGATCGAGAAACTAACTAATTTGCTTGAGGTTTTTAAAAATGCAACTACATGTTTATCGGGAGTTTATTATCCCACATCTTCGCTAATACTTCAACAATTTTACTTAATATGTAATAAATTAAAAGAGTTTGAATATCACGGCCCTATTTTTGAAAAAATGGTAAAACCTATTAAAGCTAAATTTAAAAAATATTTTTCGGAATTGCCAGTCGTTGTTACATGTTCGGCCGCCTTAAACCCAACGATTAATGTAACCGGTGTTGAAACATTAATTGGATCAATATCGGATGATTTAAATATGTTCGAGGAAGACCCAAATTTTGAATCAAAGGCAATAAGAGATTTCAATTCGGCTTTTAATAATATGTTTGATTATTATTTACGCAAATATGGTGGAAGTGGTGATCCATCAAACATACGTGAATCAATGGGTTCGGGTTCAAGTTCTAGTAGTTCAAGGAACTCAATGCTAAATTTATTTAACACTTTAAGAAACGAAAATACTTAACGAGCTCGTGGAACCACACCAAGTAGCGAGCTTGGGAGATATCAAGCAACCGACTTTATTTCAACTCTAAGATCTGAAGAGTTTGAAAACTTTGATATCTTGAGTTGGTGGCAAGGAAGGGAATCCCAATATCTCGTTCTAGCCGCAATGGCCCGTGACCTACTAACCGTCAAAGCTTCCACGGTAGCTTCGGAATCTGCTTTTTCTCTTAGTGGCAGGGTTTTATCTATTCGAAGAACGAGGCTTACACCGGAATCTATGGAGATGTGTATTTGCTTGAAGGACCATTTGGATGCCGCCGAACGTGTACAACATGTTGCAAAACTAGAAGGCGAGCTTGACATTGAACAAGAAATACATGAATTCGAAGTAGAACAAGGGGCGGTGAATCCACTTTCTGACGAAGAACAAGCTTATGATGAAGCCCAACGTATCTCTAGCGAAGAAGATTGAAAACCGATGTTACGAAGACTAAGACCAGTAGACGACGAATAACGAGTGATGATAATAATATATATTTTGTGATTCAATTATGTTTTTTGTAATTTTTTTGTATAAACAATTGTTAAATCACTTAAAAAAAAGCTAAAAAATAAATAAAACATGTATTTTATAGTGTATCTTTGTTAAATTTAAAAATAAAAAAAAATTTAAATCCAGTGGAACCGGTTTTTTATGTCCGGTCCGGTTCTATAAATCCGGTCCGGTCCCAATAGGTTCCAACTCTCCACACCCTTAACCGGATCCGATCCGGAACCGGTTCCAATGGATCCGACCGTTGACCACCGTTGACCGAACCGGATCCGATCCGGATCTAAAAAAAACCGGTTTGTGCACCTCTAAGTGACCCTCAGTGATCCAAATTGTCGTTCAAAAAAAAAGTTAACAATAGTTCACATATGAATCAGTGTTAATTTACATGTAAATTTAGCTAAGTTTTATATATTCACATACTAGCTTAGACCCAGTGTATTACACACGGGATGAAAAATATCATAAATAAAATTCTTAAATCTATATATAGGGTTAGGTTATAGTAAAAAGGGTTTTAAAAATAAGAAGGATAAGAAGAATTCTAAGCTTAACATGTGTCATTTTATTGTTTTTAAAGGGAGGGCATAATGGTCAATGTGTAATATACCAGGTCAATGTGTAATATACCAAGTCAATGTGTAATATACCAGGTCAATGTGTAATACACCAGGTCAATGTGTAATACAAGGTCTGATATTACACAATGATCAGACCTCATATTACACAATGAACTGATATTACACAATGAACATATTACACAATGACCTGACATATTTGAGCGAATTACACAACACAATGATGAAAACATATAACAAAATGATGAAAAATATTTGACACAATGATCTTGTATTACACAATGACCTGACTAATTACACAATGAACTTGTATTACACAATGACTTGACTAATTACACAATTAACTTGTATTACACAATGAACTTGTATTACACAATGACCAGACGTGGTATTACACAATGAACTTGTATTACACGATTAACTTGTAATACACCAGGTCAATGTGTAATACAAGGTCTGATATTACACAATGATCAGACCTCATATTACACAATGAACTGATATTACACAATGAACATATTACACAATGACCTGACATATTTGAGCGAATTACACAATGAGCTGGAAAACGTAAAACACAATGATGAAAACATATAACAAAATGATGAAAAATATTTGACACAATGAACTTGTATTACACAATGACCAGACGTGGTATTACACAATGAACTTGTATTACACAATGACCTGACTAATTACACAATGAACTTGTATTACACAATGACTTTACTAATTACACAATGAACTTGTATTACACAATGACCAGACGTGGTATTACACAATGAACTTGTATTACACGATTAACTTGTAATACACCAGGTCAATGTGTAATACAAGGTCTTATATTACACAATGATCAGACCTCATATTACACAATGAACTGATATTACACAATGAACATATTACACAATGACCTGACATATTTTAGCGAATTACACAATAATGAACGAATTACACAACGAGCTGGAAAACGTAAAACACAATGATGAAAACATATAACAAAATGATGAAAAATATTTGACACAATGAACTTGTATTACACAATGACCAGACGTGGTATTACACAATGAACTTGTATTACACAATGACCTGACTAATTACACAATGAACTTGTATTACACAATGACTTTACTAATTACAATGAATTTGTATTACACAATGACCAGACTTGGTATTACACAATAAGCTTGTATTACACGATTAACTTGTAATACACAATGACCTGACTAACTACACAATGAGCTGGAGAACGTAAAACACAATGATAAATACATATAACACAATGAACTTGTATTACACATTGAACTTGTATAACACAATGAACTTGTATTACACAATGAACTTGTATAACACAATGAATTTGTATTACACAATGAACTTGTATTACACAGTGACCTGACTAATTACACAATGAACTTGTATCACACAATGACCAGACATGGTATTACACAATAAACTTGTATTACACAATGAACTTGTATTACACGATGAACTTGTATTACACAATGACCTGACTAACTACACAATGAGCTGGAAAACGTAAAACACAATGATAAATACATATAACACAATGAACTTGTATTACACAATGACCAGGCGTGGTATTACACAATGAACTTGTATTACACATTTAACTTGTATTACACAATGAACTTGTATTACACATTGACCTGACTAATTACACAATGAGCTGGAAAACGTAAAAAAAAATCGTTTTTGTTTATAACGACACTATACTCGTTTTAAAGATAAAAAAACGCTCGTTTTTATGGTGTAATTTATTTGAAAAAATAAGGTCGTATGTAAAAGTTATGAACGTTTAAAAATGAGGGGGGAATTTGATAAAAAGTCAACAAAAGTGGCCAAGACTAAAATACCCTTCCAACAACTTTTTCTTCTACAATTTGATCTCAACCATTAAATCTTTTCTACAATTTGATCTAATGACCCTAAATCATTCTCACCCTTCTTATAATTAAAATCCTTTTTACCTGAACCTAATCCAAATAGTAAAAAGGGTTTTAAAAATAAGAAGGGTAAGAAGGCTTCTAAGCTTGACATGTGGCATTTTATTGTTTTTAAAGGGAGGGCATAATGGTCAATGTGTAATATACCAGCTCAATGTGTAATACACCAGGTCAATGTGTAATACACCAGGTCATTGTGTAATACAAGGTCTGATATTACACAATGATCAGACCTGATATTACACAATGAAGTGAAATTACACAATGAGCATATTACACAATGACCTGACATATTTGAGCGAATTACACAATAATGAACGAATTACACAATGAGCTGGAAAACATAAAACACAATGATGAAAACATATAACACAATGATGAAAAATATTTGACACAATGAACTTGTATTACATAATGAACTTATATTACATAATGAACTTATATTACACAATGAACTTATATTACACAATAACCTGACTAATTACACAATGAACTTGTATTACATAATGACCAGACGTGGTATTACATAATGAACTTGTATTACACAATGAACTTGTATTACACAATGACCTGACTAACTACACAATGAGCTGGAAAACGTAAAACACAATGATAAATACATATAACACAATGAACTTTTATTACACATTGAACTTGTATTACACAATGAACTTGTATTACACAATGAACTTGTATTATACAATGAACTTGTATTACACATTGAACTTGTATAACACAATGAACTTGTATTACACAATGACTTGACTAATTACACAATGAACTTGTATTACACAATGAACTTGTATTACACGATGAACTTGTATTACACAATGACCTGACTAACTACACAATGAGTTGGAAAACATAAAACACAGTGATAAATCCATATAACACAATGAACTTGTATTACATATTGAACTTTTATAACACAATGAACTTGTATTACACAATGAACTTGTATTATACAATAACTTGACTAATTACACAATGAACTTGTATTACACAATGAACTTGTATTACACGATGAACTTGTAATACACAATGACCTGACTAACTACATAATGAGCTGGAAAACATAAAACACAATGATAAATACATATAACACAATGAACTTGTATTACACATTGAACTTGTATAACACAATGAACTTGTATTACACAATGAACTTATATTACACAATGAACTTGTATTACACAGTGACCTGACTAATTACACAATGACGTGACTAATTACACAATGAACTTGTATTACATAATGACTAAACGTGGTATTACACAATGAACTTGTATTACACGATGAACTTGTATTACACAATGACCTGACTAGCTACACAACGAGCTGGAAAATATAAAACACAATGATAAATACATATAACACAATGATAAATACATATAACACAATGAACTTGTATTACACAATGACCAGATATTAGACAATGACCAGACGTGGTATTACACAATGAACTTGTATTACACGATGAACTTGTATTACACAATGACCTGACTAGCTACACAATGAGCTGGAAAATGTAAAACACAATGATAAATACATATAACACAATGAACTTGTATTACACAATGACCAGACGTGGTATTACATAATGAACTTGTAATACACAATGAACTTGTATTACACATTGACCTGACTAATTACACAATAAGCTGAAAAACGTAAAAAAAAATCGTTTTTGTTTATAACGACACTATACTCGTTTTAAAGATAAAAAACGCTCGTTTTTATGGTGTAATTTTTTTAAAAAAATAATGTCGTATGTAAAAGTTATGAACGTTTAAAAATGAGGGGGGAACTTGATAAAAAGTCAACAAAAGTGGCCAAGACAAAAATACCCTTCCAACAACTTTTTTTCCTACAATTTAATCCCAACCATTAAATCTTTTCTACAATTTAATCTAATGGCCATAAATGTTTCTCACCCTTCTTACAATTAAAATCTTTTTTACCTGAACATAATCCTATATATAAATATATTAAAGGTGTAAAAATTTATTACATATACTAAGGATAAAAAAATAAAATTTAAATGATGTAAAAATTAAAATATAATTGGGTTTTGAAAATACGTTAATTACTATTTAATATAATTTGACTTTCATTTACTATTTGATTGAAAAATAAAAGTTAAATAATTATGTTTCAAAGTTTTTAATGATAAAGATAATTTAAATAAATGTGTTTTGTTAGTATAATTAGTATTTTTTTAAATATATTATTATTATTATTAAAAGAGGGAAATGTATTTAATAGGAGAGAGGGGCGGGAAAAAATGATAAGAGTGAATATGGAGGTGACATGTGGCATGAAAAACCTTTATTTATTAGATAGTATAGATGATTATAGCGTAGGATAAATCCATACGTGAAATAGTTTTAATTTACATAGCGTAGGTAAAAACCATCTCAACGTTAACAATTACAATGTTAACTTCGAACTAGCAAGTTAACTATACAAACCGATCGTTTGCAAATGTTAAATATACAAAAACCAATTGTTTTGATTCCACCACAAGCATAAATAGGCATGAAACCTTATCATTTTATTTAAGAATTAATTACACGGATGGTCCCTGTGGTTTGGTCAAATTACGGTTTTCGTCTCTAAGTTTGAAATATTACGGATTTAGTCCAAAATACTTTCGTTTTGTTATAATAATGGTCCCTGAAGTGGATGGAAATTAAGTTTTTCAGTTAAGTGGGTGTGAAATGACAAAAATACTTTAAGGTTAAATAAACAAAAATAAATCAATAAATGAAATGTGGACCCACGACATTAATATTTAAAAAAAATCCAAAATCAAATATAAAATTAAAATATAATAAACCATTTATGGCCAATCTTCACTTCTCTTCTTCACCGCCAAGAACCAAGAACCCATTGTCGAACCTCCATCTTCCTCTTCACCAGCCAATCTTCACTTCCGATCGTCATCTTCGTCAACTTCATTTTTCCAATCTCCATCTCACCAAGAACCTTCCCCGTTGACCCGTCTCAACACCTTCGTCGCCAAATCTCGGATCGGAAAACGCTTCAAACTCAACGAACGCAACACCACCTTCACCACCGAGCTCCGTGCCGGCACCGCCACCTTCCTCACCATGGCTTACATCCTCGCCGTCAACGCCAGCATCCTCTCCGACTCCGGCCGCCCATGCTCCGTTTCCATACATGGCCACACCGAGTTTCGACTCGGACCTGACTCGGATGATGCTCGGAGTGAACGAGTCCAGCATCAAAGGATATCCACATGCTTCAATCAGCAGCAAATCGGCATTCGACTGGACTAACTGCAACGCATACCCAGCAAATCGGCATTCGATATCCACATACCTCACTCGCATTGACGGCTCACGGAGCATTCGTCGACAGCTTGCGCGCCGGAGAAACCTAGCTGCGCCGCGTAGCGAAGGCGCGCCTCTCACGAATCGGCAGCTAAGGAGGATTTGGTCAGAGATTTTAATCAGAGGGTCTGTGGGTGTCTCAGCGAAAGAAGGGGGTGTAAGGTGCTTTGATTTTGATTTGAATATATAAACATCGAATTTAGTTAATCAGAGGGTCTTTGGGTGTTTTAGAAAACTATAGTTTTTTTTTCGTCGAATGTTGTATGTATCGCCGGAGAAGATGGTGGTGGCGGCGGCGGTGAGAGGGGAGCTGATGTGTTTGTGGGTCCCACAACATATTAATATATAAATTAAGTTTCATTTATTTTTTTTGTATTTTAATAATAAGGGTATTTTGATCATTTTAAAAAAAATTAACTGAAAAAGTTAACCCCCATATCAGTGTAACAAAATCAAATTGTGTTAGACTAAATCCGTAATATTTCAAACTTAGGGACGAAAACCGTAATTTGGCTAAACCACAGGGACTATCCGTGTAATTAATTCCAAACCACAGGGATGAAAACCTTATCATTTTATTTAATTTGTGCCGTTCTAAATTTAAAAAAAAATTAACTTGTATTGTTCTTGTATACTTTTAGGATAAAAATCATAAAATATTATTTTATTGTTGTAAAAGTTTTTATAAATAATTAAACCGGATAACCCAAATAAAAAAATTATGAAACTTGGTTACTATCAGACTATCAATGATTTTTTTCACTTCTACGACGTTAAATCTAAAAAAATAGTAACCAGTTTTATAATTTTTTTTATTTAGGTACATTTTAGCCATTTATGAAAAATTTCACAATACCAGTTTTATAACATTTAAACATTACTTTTTTATAGTTATCTAAGTGGATTTAATACACTAAAACACATTAATTAAATAAAACACCTACATATTATCCATCTTTCTTTTCCCTAAAGTCCCCGGAAATTCAAGAAAATGTCAACAGAAAACCAAGAAAATGTTAAAATAACTTATCCTATATTAGCTGCCTTCCATTCTGCTTGCATAAACATGGCCCTTTGTCTCTTATTCAGAGCTGCAGCCTGAGAACTCAAGCCGCTATCAACCGTACAGTCCCCGAGTCGCGCAGGCCCGTGTTCGTGGGCGGCAACTTGAGCGAGTGAAGGGGTCGGGTTGAGAGGTGGCAGGCAGTCACTGGCTACCTTGATTGCCAGATCAGATAATTCTGATCTAGCTGCCTCTAGTCCAGCAGTTGCAATCGCTTGATCGTTTAACGCTTTACAAGCTTTTTCCAAGATCGATTGAAGATATTTTCCTTGCGCTTCGATCCTGAGCTGGAGACGGTGTTGAACCTGAAAAGTGTGGGATTAACAAATTTGCTTCTGATCGACTCACTAAAAGTTCAAAACGAGCCGAGCTTAAACGAGCTCAAGCCCGAGTTCAATTTGGAGCTCATTTAATAGATGAGCCCGAGCTCATGCTTTACTAGGCTTGCGAGCCAAAACGAGCTTATTATTTATATAATTATAATACTTCATACATTAAATATATAATTGCATAATAAATATTATTATATATATAGGTATGATAAAAATAACTAGATAACATATATTGTGTTATTTATGAAATTATAATTATATATATACGTATAGGGGTGGGTTCCAGTGAAAACCAATAGTTAGGCGAAAATCAAGAAAACCACTAAAAAACCAATTTTAACCAATAATATAATAATATTTATTTTTTATTTTATTTTATTTTTATTTTTTTATAAGAGTATCAATGTAATATTACAAATTTTTACCAAAAAATCATTTAAATATTGGCTTACTTATACGTAACCCATAGTGTTACATATACGTAAACAGAAAACAAAAAAACTGCGGTTACGTATACGTAAGTATTACACATTGTTTTAGTGGTTTTCTCGGTTTTCGCCTAACTTTGTGGTTTTCTCTTGATCCCTCCCCTATACGTATATATATATATATATATATATATATATATATATATATATATATATATATATATATATAATTGTATACGTATATAAAATAAATAATTAAATATTTTGATTATTAAATATATTATTTAATAAAAGAAGTTGTTGAACCTAAAAGGTGTAGGATAAACAAATTTTGAATCTGATTATGTGATTATTTAATAAATAATCTATTTTGAATAATCAGTTTCATACTAGCTGCAAAATTGCTGATAATAAAGGGTAAACCACAGTTACCTAATTACCTTTCTAAAGCCTAATTTGAGATTTCAAAAGGTTGTTTTAACCAAAATTCCCTACTTACCCTTTCTTTTAACCAAAATTACCTAACTACCCTTTCTTTTAACCAAAATTACCTAAGAACACATGCGCGCGCAAAGAAAATGCTTTCAGCAACTAACCTCTAGCTGCTCGTGCAGTCTTCTTTGGACTTCCATCTGCGCTCTCAAAGCTTCTGTAACCTCAAAACCACTGTTCCAGACACGAAAAAGCAAATAATAAATAGTACGTTTTGGGCTATGTTTTATCTTAAACGGGTCAAATGGATCGAACAGGTCAAAGTGTCAAACGGGCTTTAAACCTCCCAAGATATTTTACACAAATTTCTATAATTACTGCAACAATATAGTTGTTGTGAACATTTTTACAGCATTAACAAGTTGCGACTTTTTTGATTAATAAAAAAGGAAAAAGTGCTTACGGGCCAACCCAACCTGCGCTAAATAATTACCCATTTTCGACCCGTTATACAACCCACTCATTTAGCAAATCAAATTTAAGAAATGGAAATTACTCGTTTAAGTCTTGTGGCATCATTCTTGTACAAGATGATGTGGATGAACTCATGTCCTGGCTCTCAGCAATGCAGGATACTGTAGATCAAACAGCATAAGCAAACAATTACAAGAAATTTCATTTTGAGAGAAAATAATAAAATATGGAGAAAAATAATCAGCTTTTATTTAATATGGAGGAAAATAATCAGTTTAATGTGTGATTTGCAAATTTATTGTCTAAATCATATTCCCCTTTCGCTTTATCGAGTTGTTATGATATTCTGTCACACGTTTTCATACAATATCAAAGACCGTAATTGGTATTGTTAATCACAATGATTAGAAGTTGGTACCTTCTTTAGAGTTCTCTGAAAACTCTTTGCATGATTGTTTCCCCATTCGGTATTTCTGCAAATACACACGTGGCATGAATTAAAACGAGAAAAGTAAACAAAAAAAGACCTAAAAGAAAGAAAACCTTAGGGGTGTTTGGATGTGTGTTTTGAAACTGATTATGTGAGGATAAATGATCAAAACCAAATTATCAGATTTAAAAACATGCTGCAGAAGGTAGTTTTGGATGTGATTCTACAGTTTGAAGTTGTAATAAGCATAATTAGTCGTATTTAAGGAACTAAAAGATAAAATGACAAAATCGGGCATCCTTTTATATTGTTAACCAACCAAACCGACATTAAAACCAACCTTTATATTTTTACTTTTTATAGATAATGTCATATGCTATATATCAGAAAAACTTTGTTATAATTTTATTTTAAATAACTTCTTAGTTGTCACTTACTATTCTGTACACATTAAAATGATTGCTAATATTTTATTTGACATTTTGACCCAAGAAATAATAAGATTTACTAATTGAAATTAGTTTGAATCTACTAGTTTGAATCTACCCACGGTCAAAGGCTTGGCGCTTAACTGAATTAACCAAATCATTTATAACCGAAACCGATTGGTTATGAAAATCTATAAACCAAAAAATCAGTTACAGCCTTACAGGCTCAATTTTAGTCCATAACCGAACCAACCGACCAATCCTCATCCTCCAGTAGATAGAATAAATTTCAAACCTGCAGATGTGACTTGAGATGATAGAGAGTGAGGCCTTTTACCCCCATTGTTCTCATGATCATTTTTGGTGTTGCTTCTGCAACCATTATATATAAATTAGATACAAAATGTTAAGAAAATATCAAAGATTGTTATACAGATTTCATTAATCAAGTATTGTTAATCGAATCTAGGATAAGCTACATTTTTTATGGAATAAAGTTCACAATTCTAGCCCGATAAATAACTAAAAATTAAATTAAAATTAGAATATCTCTATCATGCAACAACAAAACGGTTTGTTAAGATCGGTAATAATCAAACATGCACACAATATGAATTACTAGACACAAAAGCAACACGGTGTTCACAATTCTAGCACAATAAATAACTAAAATTCACTATATGGTAACCTAATAAAGTTAAAATCACCATTCTAGCACAATAAATAACCAAAAGATTCAAATTAAACAAGAATATGCACATCATGCAATGACAAAACGGTTTGTTAAGATAGGTGATCAACCTTGCACATAATATTAGCTGCTAGACACAAAATAAACACGGTATTCACGCTGTTAAGCAAATTGTTCACGAACAACATGTGCGCGCTAATATTTTGTGGTTCTTGCATTTTACTCTAAGCACAATCTATCAAGGAAAAACAAAACTTTATCATAACAAAATTCACATGGAAAAATGATACTCTGATACGGAGCTGATCCAAGAGTTGGCAGACTCATATTTAGACCAAATGGACAGAGGCAAGTGGCTTAGAAAAGGGCCCAACTTAAAACAGGCATAACTTGCTCTGTTTGGAGTTACATGGCACAAAAGTAATGGCCGAAAACATCTCAACCGGCCAGACGCTTCCATCTAGACCTACCATTTCGAATTTAACAGTTTTCCCCAATTTTAGCAACTTTGAATCATTCCATTTTAATCGAAAAAACGCCTGAATTAATACGCGGATTGCATTAGTTCACACATTTACTATGTAGAAAAATCTTTCAACTCAACTCAAAAAACATGGTCAAACTTTATGATATTTTAGTCAAATGGATGATTTTAGGGGTCAAACCTACTACTTTTCTAATCCAAATTGACTATGGATTTTCTACCAACTTTTTCTCACCACTTTATTGTTGAAATCATAACATACTCATCACTCTTTTTCAAGACTGAACATCAATTTCAAACCTAAAATATCAAAATTCCATCAAACCCTAGCACATCGTCCTCAAAATTACCCCCAAATTTGCAAAAGAAGAAACAAAAACTCAATCAAGAAATCAGAAATGAATGTGAAGGGACTGACTATCGGGGCCGCCAAGCTGAGTGACGGCATCAACAAATCTCTCATGGAGCTCCGCTGTCCAGCGGAGTCGGGGCTTCGGATCCGTGGTGAGCACGAGGCATGGATCTCCGACCAAATTGGCGGCGGTTAAGGGGCGGGGGAAGTTTCCTTCGAGGGGAATGGAGTACATTTGAAGGAATTGGTGTTAGAAATGGAGGGGGTGGGAGTTGAATGCATGCATTTGGGGAGGAGAGACAGCGATGGGTGTCTTCTGTTGTTGTTTTCGTCTGCCGTTTATTCCGGCTTGTAGCTCTTGCTTCCCCCACCACACAACATTATGACCTATTTCCTGTTTTTGGAGCTTTTCAAATCATTTTTTTCTTTTTTTTTTGGAAATAATTATAAATGGTATATAATAATATGAACCAAAACTAAATTTATACCCTGGCTATTTGGTGCAATGGTAACCCCAAGACTTTTTATAGTGGAGTTCTTGGGTTCGAATCCTAGCCACAACAAAAAGGGGTCTGTAGCCAGCTCAGGGGGTTTACCCAGTTGGGGGGTTCCTCCTATGGTGGGCTGCCCTGAATGTTCTAGGTGTTGACCCGAGGAAACCCAATTATCCTAGAATATCTAGGTGTTGCCGTTAAAAAAAAACTAAATTTATAACCGGTGTTTCGGTAATTGGAAAAGATTGTACGGTTAATGCGGTTAACCGTCGGTTGCAGGTTTGGGTTGATTTAAGCTCATTTTGGTTGATGAATCCAGTTATATTATGGAGTTAACTACACGGATGGTCCATGTGGCATGTTCAAATTTTGTATTTGGTCTTTAAGTTTGAAAAATTACACTAACAGTCCCAAAAAAAAACCTATTTTCATACCCCTAGGCCCCAGTTCTCGGGCGTCACCACCACCTTTTTTTAAACCTATTTTTTTAAATTTGTTTTTTAGTCTAGAGGTATTTTGATCATTTTTAAAATATTTATTAGAAAAGTTAACTGTCATCCACTCCATAGATCAAACATGTTACATTTATGTATAATTTGGGTCTGACTGTAATTTTTCAAACTTAGATAACAAATCCAAAATTTAGACATACAAGATAAACTATCCATGTACTTAACTCTATATTATGGATAGAACAAAAGGTTAGTAAATACGTTAACTTATAAAGGATGATGAGAAACCGGTAATATGTTATTTATAGAAAATTATAAGAAAACTTTTATGATATATAATAAATTATTTATAAAAAGTAAAAATATAAGGACAGTTAATTCAATTATTTATACACATAATTATAAAAAAAAAACGAGACCGTTTCCATGCCTATGAACTATGTGGAGCCGCCATCCAATAGATAAACCATCAGTTTCTTAATTCAATAATAAATTATAGGTTGGGTTCAAGTCACTAACATAAACACAATTTAGGGGTGTTGAAAAACTGTTAAAATCTATTGAACCACCCAAAGCGGAAACAAGTCGGTTGGTGCAGCCGCTTTGAGATCTCCACGGTTCGGTTCCTGGTTCGATTTTGACAATTCAGTCTTGTTTAAAACTTAACCTGTCGTTTAAGATTTATTATTTACATTTATTTTCATTTTTGGAATATCTAAATATGTATATTTATTATAATACTGAACTGACGTTATCATTTTAAAAACTTTTAATACAAGCGAATGATTTCGGAAAAAATAGTAAAAAAAATCCGTCTAAACCGAACCATTAAACCGGCGTATCTGACAGATCCAGCCAACTCGTCTAGTTTAGATTTTTGTTTCTCGAAACCATAGCTAACGGTTCAACCCATAATTTTCGTCAAAACCGGACAATGGACACCCGACACATATACGTGAGTACTTGTCGTAAAAAAATATATATCGAGTTTTACAGATTTAACAAATCGTGGTAAACAGATTGCATGAAGAAATCAGATTTTGGATCAGCTAAAAGTAGTGTGACTCTGTCAGTCCAAGGCCCTCATTTCATTACCGCCAGTTGTAACTTGTATCATTAGCGTGATCGGGACTTGCCGTCAGTGGCGAATCCAGAATTTTTTTTCAGGGGTTCACTATTTTTAGCTGCTTCAATTTCATAGGGCCGGACATAAAAAAATTCGGGTCGGTTTGATGGTTCGGGTTGGGTAAGGTCCAGAGGTTCACTGGTCGGACCGGTCGAAAATAAAAAATGAACTAACTTGAAATATAATCATATATCAAAATAACTAAAATTTAAACTCTTAAAGCAGTAAAACATATATAAATAAATAAAACCAAAAAGCTTATAAAAAATTAATAAACTATATAAAAGAAGAAACAAATATATTAACAAAATCAAATAAAAAATACTTAAAATAGTTTTTATATTAAGTTTAATCTATACTAATAAATAAAGGTTTGAGATGGACACGTGTCACTTTCTCATGCCTTCTCACATTGGTTTTCCCGCCTCTCTCTCCCAATAAATGTGTCTTTTTCTTATTAAATAGTAATTATATTATAAATATATTATTAAAGAATAATACTAATTATATTAAATAAAAAAATATATAGTAGGAAATCAAAATATAACTAATTAAAAAAATACTAACTCGTAATATACACACACATTTCTACTTGATATATCTCGAGACAATCATAATAGTTTGACAAATTAGGACGTATTTACAAATTTATAAGTTTTATCTTTTTTTAATATATAATCTCGTGTAATACAAAGGATTCTAACCTAGTATATTAATAAACAAAAGATAGATAAATAATACAATTATTTGGACTTTGGAGTTTCATGGATTGATTAGTTCGTTAGGTTTTTCATTAGGTAAATTGGGCTCTCGGTATTAAAGCCCATTTTATCAAATATTAATATTAGGTTAGGTCGTTAGCTTTTCCATATCTTCTTCTCATCAGCAGAGCCGTTCTTGCCGCTGCTCTCACCGGAGCTCTCTTCGTCCAAAATATTCCGGTCATTCTTGCTTCAGTTTCTCCGTCGTCAATGGAGACAGGAGTTCACCCTATATTTTTTTAGGGGTTCACCCCAATTTTTTTATACAGCGTTCTACTATAATTTTGAAACTCGTGGGTTCCGGTGAACCCCCTCCGCCCTACCTAAGTCCGCCCCTGCATGCCGCTTCACCTTCGGGATCTTGGTGAGTGTCAAGGGACAAGTCAGGAGCTGTGGAAACATCAGCTCGATTTTCAGGATAATCGGGCGCATCATCTTCAGGATAATCAGCAGAAAGAATTATGAGAGCATTAGGTTCTAAAACCTCAAACTTATGATCTGGTTTATGCTGTTGATTAAATCTTCCAGGAAGATTAGAGGAACTGTTGTAGCAACTTTCACACAAGTCAAAGCCGATTTCCTCTATGCAATCTTTGCATTTGTACCGGTTGCCAATGAGCGGATACATCTGTTTCAAAAATCAAATCTGAATTTAAATGTAGCTGATGTAAAGTTTAATCAATTTCAAAAAAGAATATAAGAGGTGGTGATTTTGACCCGTTAATATCAAAAAGGGTCGATTTGGGTTGTATATTACTATCTCATATAGTCAGACGGGTCATTTACAAGTGTTTTCAAATGGTTACAACCTCCTAAATCATTTTATTGATTATTAATTTAATAATTTATTTTTTTAATCATGTTTAACATATTATTTATTATGAAATTCAGAAAAGGTGGATAAAAAGTGTTGATGGGTTAACCCCGCCCGTTTTGACCAAACCATTACCCAACCTTCACGACACGCAAATATGTCCACCTTTTAGTTCAATATACATTTCTCATTGAGGTCAGGACGAGTTTGGTAATGGGTCAAAATAGGTATTATGAAGTAGAGTTCTTTTGAATTTTATAAACAAATTAATATATTAAATACAATTAAAAAACTATTTCAAAAAAGCTATTTAGTAGGTTGTAAGCATTTGTGGCAACGTTCAACCCAATTTTGACCCGTTCCTTTATAGCGAGTTGTGTCTGATTTACGCTTTTGACTAGTTATCAATAAACTGCACACCGAATTGATCCGGTTTCATAGGAAACCGCCACGTATAGATTTAAGTTTAGCAAAAGAGAAAAGATTACCCCACAGCAGTCACAACCAACTCCATAGTGAATCTTGTGGCCTGAACTGCACACGTGTTCATCCATAGGTACAGATGAACAATTAGCACCTTGTGGACCAAGTTTTGAATCCGTTGATACAGATTTAGTAAGATTTCAGATCATATATATCAGTGATAAAATAATACAATTTAGAGTCCAATGATGCATATAAGGATCACATCAATTATCATAGTTTTGTTGCATGATAACTAAGATAACATCAATACAAGTTCTTTCTCTAAAGTAACTATGATGAGCATTTAGCATGGAGACGTAAAATTTCAATAATTTTCTCAGTGGATCAATCAATTCATCATATGGTTATTTGACATGATAATTGTAATTATTATTTATTTGATTTGGAAAACGAGTTGGTCAAGCGGGTTGGGTGACTTGGGTCACATGTCAAAACGGGTAGTTTTTGGTATGGATTGGGTAAACCCGGGTTATTTACAAATATCGGAAGTAAAAGGTCAAATATTGATTAAAGCATAATAGCCAACCTCTCCTTATACCTATAAATTACTCCATTATGGAAACAATATATAACCTAATTAAGTATTTATCCTAGATGCCATTACATATGGGCCCGAGGCCCTACGCCTTAACTAGGTTGACTGAGAACACTTTTTGTCCAAAATTTTTTATCATTTATGATTAAAAAAACTGTTAAATGTATTATTACAATACGTATCTATTTTTCTAAATAAAGTGACTTAGTAAGTTATATGGATTAACAACACAATTTAGGCAACTTGCGACCTGTTTGACCCGTCTGACTCATCTAACCTGTTTCTTTTTAGCTAATTTTTTTTACTTTACCCATTTGACATGTTATAGAAGAAGTCATAAAACATAACTTAAAGCGGCCCATTAAATTAAGTAAGTAATTATACTCGTGAACTATGAGCAATGAAATATCTTTCACTAAAATTAAATAAACCTCATAGCATTAGCATAGATAAATCATGACAAAACTGGAGATACCTGTCGATGAATTTCCTAGCTCAGAAGTTCTGAGTTTGTTGAAGTGTATTCTTCTGAACAATGTTGCTTCAAGAAACACTCTAGAACCAAACAGACTTTTGGAAACCCGTTTGGATGCATAGTTTGACACACTGGGCATTGACATAGCTCATTGTTTGAAACGACAATACATGCTTCACAAAATACTGTAAGAGAAAAATGCAACATTTTGTTAATTCTATACCATCCCGGAACAAGTGTTGTACTTGTGACTAGAGGTGGTAAAATTGGCGGCTCGGGTGGATTGAGTTCGGGTCAAAACGGTTAGGGCTGGGTTTACCTGCTAAAACTAATTTGTCCATTTTTTAATTACATATAATTAAGAATTGATTGCATAAATGGCCCCTCTGGTTTGATCAAATTGCATGTTTGGCCCCTAGGTTTTAAAAATTGCAAACTTAGCCCAAACATTTGAAACCTGTTGCGTCTTTAGCCCCTGGTGTTAACGCCAGTTAGTTTTTAACGGAAAGTTAACCAATGTGCTATCCACGTGATTTACGATTGCAAACTTAATCTTAAAAATGAGTTAAAATAAGTAAAAATTATTTAAAAATATTTTTTTTTTGCTAAAAATTCATAAAAATCAGTAAAAGTTCGTAAAAATCACTAATTTGTTTATTGATTTTTTACTAATTTTTACTGATATTACTCATTTTTAAGATTAAGTTTGCAATCGTAAGTCACTTGGTTAGCACATGGGTTAACTTTCCGTTAAAAACTAACTGGTGTTAACACTAGGGGCTAAAGATGCAACAGGTTTCAAATGTTTGGGCTAAGTTTGCAATTTTTAAAACATGGGGGCCAAACATGCAATTTGATCAAACCACAGGGGCCATTTATGCAATTAACTCTATAATTAATGTATTAAATACTTTAACAAAAAACTTATTATTAAAATAATATGTAATATGTAAGAATATATCAATTTAAGAGGTGAAAACATTCAAAGAACACTTTGTATGACTTTCAACCCTATAAGTTTCTTGCATTTGGCCCTGACCCATTTGGGTTGAAAGATAATCCAAATCAACCTATTTTAATATGTACTTTGTTTGAATACATCAATTTAAGTGGTTGAAAACATTCAAATAACATTTTGGGAGACTTTCAACCCGCTTTATCCGTTTCATTCTAAAACTTAGATTTTACATTTGGCCCATTTGACCCATCGGAGTTAAAGCATGACCCAAAATCCCAAATCGACCCATTTTTCAGATAAATGGGTTGAGATTGCCTCCTCTGTGATAACATTTTGGGAGACTTTCAACCCGCTTTATCCGTTTCATTCTGAAACTTAGATTTTACATTTGGCCCATTTGACCCATCGGAGTTAAAGCATGACCCAAAATCCCAAATCGACCCATTTTTCAGATAAATGGGTTGAGATTGCCTCCTCTGTGATTGAAGTTTTTGGGGCTTACCATGACCACAATTAAGTACGACAAGTCGACAAAGAAGCTCTTTACATATTGAACAGAGTAAATCGTTGACAGAAATCCGCTTGTAACATCCGTCAACATGATCACTTCCAACAGAACAGGTTCCTTCTACATCCACATTTCTAGCGATTTGATCACTCGAATTTGTAGGGATTCCCGTAGTAGTCGGAGTACTATTATTTTCAGAAGGAACAGGTTCCAATGATTCTCTATCCAAACGATCTTTACCTTGTACCATGGTATGACTCTGTGATGCCATTTGTTCACTACCACGTGATGCCGCTAAATAGTTTTCAAACTGTGGTGAGGAGGTTCCATTGTCCTTTTCCTCCTCTGCACAAGAAAGTAATAAAACTATAAATTTAACAAATTATTAAATTATGCATTAAAAAAGTTGCGATAAAAGGCAAAACATATTTGATACTCGTGGTTTGTTTATACATGTTTTCAAGCACACAGAGACCGGGTTATGGCTTAAATGCAAACAACAAGAGATGGTTTATTTAGTATGAGTTTATGAGAGGATGGTTGAGATAGGAACCTTTATTATTAGTTTTTTGCTTCCCGCTTATTTTACCCTGTTCGAATAACTAAAGGTTTGAATATACAAAGAACCATATCATCATCAACGATGTGTTATTAACAACATCCTAGAGCAGTCAGGGACTTACTAAATATGCTGGCTAGCAGGACAATTGACAGAATATAATATGCAATCCTTGTAATTATTTGGGGTGATTAGATACCAATTGATTGTGATCAGAAAGATTCCACTACAAAGAATAATCAGGCATTTAGGCTATAAAAGAAAATGATTAACTATTGAATATAACATACTTGTCACTTGACTTTCCCTTTTTTGATAAGCTTTAGGATACGAGTTCAGCAAGACAGAATGAAGCAGCCAACATATATTAGGAAAATGATAATATGAGTGTCGACAAACAGGGCAGCGAGATTCCTGCCAATTGTCCATAGCTTTGAAAACGCACCAAAAACATGAAATATGGCCACAAGCTGCAAAACAAAGACAAAATAATCTAAAACTTTGGCATACAAGTAGCATTTAACTTGTGGCTGTTGCATTCCCTTCTTACCCAATACTACTGGCTTGTAGATGAGATCCCTGCAATATAAAACAATTATCCACAAACGGAGATTCAAAGCTAAGTTAAAGAATAGCAAATATATATAAATTAATAATAACTTATATTTGGCCTTCTTCACCACCTCCTAAAGATCACATAGCTATACACACACACACACCCATATATATATATATATATATATATATATATATATATATATATATATATATATATATATATATATATATATATATGCATATTCATTGGTCATCATCATCAACATCACCAACCCTCACCCTCACCATCTGCCACCCACCATTGTCGTTAATTCAAAATGCCTGGTGTTTACTTGTATTCACCATACAAACTGTTTTTGTGTTAATTATAAAAATGGCACCACTTGGCACGTAAAATGTTTTTCATCAAGCAAATTTGACGGCTGAAAAGTGATTCTTAAAATTTTTGTGGTCCTCATTAGAACCAAACACTATACACACATATGCATATACATTAGTAACTCATATTCCACCTTCCTCACCAACTCTTAAAGATCACATAGCTAAATATATATATATATATATATAGGGGTATGTTTTTTTGAGAACCAACAATATGTTAAGAACCGTGAGAACCGCATTAACTCTTCCTCTATTTATAATATAAATTGACTAGAATTCATGTACATTTCAATATGTTTAAGGTTTGACCTCGAATTTATAGTCGTTTTTTAAATGCATATATGCACTCACACTATATGCACAAATGAATGCATATATGCATATTTTTATACTTTTCTTAAAAAAATTCAGGAGAGAGGAGATAAACTCAAACTAAGAGTGGGAAGAGATAAATAAAACATTGTTGTTGAATTTTACTTTTTTCACTAAAGCGATATGTACACGTTTTGTGCGGTTCTTTCGGTTCTCAACATATGGTTGGTTCTCAAAAGAACATGCCCCTATATATATATATATATATATATATACAAGGAAACTTCTTATGATAAAAGTGAAATCTACTCAACTTCAACCTCTTTCACCTCCTATGATGCCTGATTATGCTAACTAATTGGTAGTGTAATACCTAGTGTTCCCTTGAAACCAATCCTCCTTACAAAATTCGATGCCTATGATTTAACAAGTAGATTTCTATAGAATCCAATCCACAATACATACAAGGAGAACATAAACAAAATCATTAAGAACTCTTATTCAACCACATGTCAACCTATGCACCTGTTATATGATTCTCTATGAACTTGATGATATTAACCTACACGGTGAAATGTTTCAAAATAGGTAATATTGATTTTGAATCTGGAAATTGCAAGTTCTGATTCCGTTAACGAATGGAGTTCATCTGTTCATCCGAGTCAGAATGAACAAAAACAAACAAAATCTGCAACAAATAGTCCGCACACTGAGCAGAATAAATTAAATCTAAAGATCCTAAAGCGAAATAACGACGTGCTTCGATTAAGTTACGATCAAAAATAGAACAAATATAATCAATGTTAATAATATCCGAATGGAGACTTACAAGCAGACGCAACATTTGAACTCCTCCGAAAATTCCTCAAGTTCATCATCGATATCGTCGCCGGCGGCGGCGTCAGGGACATTCTCCGGGTTACTCATTGCAGCGTGGTTACATTCTGTTAGGAAGGAACTAGAAATATCACACGGGACGGGTGTCCAAATCTTTTAGAATTAATTACACGGATGCCCATGTGGTTTACCGGATTTCACTTTTAACTCCTAGTAATGAGAAACTACAAGTTTAGCCCAATAGTTTGTACGATTGTAACGCCCCTGGGTTGGATGTCCGTTAAATGAATATAAAATGACCAAAATACCTTTTATATTAAAAAAAATAAAAAACAAAGATTATAAATCATAAAACCCATCCCAAACACCCATTTCTTCATCCCCAAACTCCCACGTTCCTCCTAAAGAACACTTCATCCTCAAGCTCACCGAGGACGAAAAGGGTAATTCCGATGTTGCGGTGAGTGGTGTACTTGATCCCCTCGGAGTCGCTCCCGAGTTTGAGCCCGGTACCCCATCCGGCAACACCGACACCATACGCGATGGTTTGGCAATCAACATGGATGTAGAACCAGGCAGGATCAACCATGGCTCCCATCCCATAGGCATCAAAACACCCCAACTCACAGCGTTCAATACTACATGAGTCTGTTAAATTAACAAGATTTATTAAATTGTAATCAAGATTACAAATTTACAGTTTACAATTTACAACCCATATGCAACTAAATTAAAAAAACGTTTCTCCGGTGAAGTAGTCACCCACCAACGCCACCGCCGGCACCAGCCAGACCGGTGACGAAATCCACCGTTCCAACGGAGTTTCTATTCTCATAACCCAAAGCATGAGCACTCGGAGCTCCGTTTGAAACCGGACCTATCTGCCAAACCTGATTAAAATTCGTCCTCCCACTAGGCAAAACCAACGTCTCATAAATCACCACATCGCCGTTAACTCTCTCCGCCCTGATCGCCGGCACATCGAAGCTCAACAAACTCTGTTGCTGCGCCGTTCCGTAGCCGGTAACCGATGAAGTATAAGCTTGAAACGACCATACCCCTCCCGTCAACGTTCAGATCCTCCTTTAGATCTCCACCACCAATAGAGTAGAACAAAGGGAGCTGAAGATCGAGGTTGAAAGGCTTCTTATGGAAATGGAATTCGAGCTCCGCCGCCTGATGTGGTGGCCACCACCACCACCTGATGTGGTCTCCACCACCACCACCACCTGATGTGGTCTCCACCACCGCCTCCGCCTGATGCCGTGGTTCACCTAGTTGAAGGTGGTGTTAGAGCTGGTTCTAGTTTCAAGGGGAAGAAGAAGGTAACCTGGTTAGGGTTTGTTTGTGGGGAAGGAGATGTATTTGTGAGGTTGGGGAAGGAGATGTATACGGGTTTTAACACAAAAAGTCCTTGTGGTTATTAATTTTTGTTTTTAAAAGAAATGACAGTTTAGTCATTTCATAAAAACTTAACTAAGTTTTTTATGTCTGTTAGTGTCAGGGGTCATGGGTATTACAATCGTGCAAACTATTGGGTCAAACTTGTAGTTTTTCATTCCTATGGACCAAAAGTAAAATCTAAATAAACCACATAGGTCATCCTTATAATTAATTTGACGTAGGTTTTAATAGCTAAGCTACTTTTTTTTTGAATAATTCTAGTAAAATATTAGGTCATTTTCACAAATCCTAATATAAAATATTAAATTTGTCAATATAGAAAATATAGTAAATTACACAGATTGTCCTTTAGTTATAATATAAATTATACTTTCTATCATTTGACTTCAATAAGTACACCACAAGTCTTTTTTTAGATACTTTTACACACCCTATGTCCTTACATTAACTGTTGTTAAGTTTTTCTGTTAAGTTTTGACATGTGCATTGCATATGAGGGTATAATGGTATTTTTACCCATTAAAAGACAATTTATGTAATTTCTAAAAACATTCCCTCATCCCTTTCTTCTTCCCCAAACCTCATCTTCATCCTCAACAACAAGTTCATCAGTGGCTGCGTTTGAGGAAACCTCTTCTTCCTTCGCACACACAGCCATGGCGATGTCGATTAACATGCTCCTTCATCAACAACCTTACGACGCCCACAAGGTGTATCAAGTCAGATTCTATGAATACACCATCGAAACCCTAGTTTTTCCAAATCCGCTGACTGATTTTCCAAATCCTCCACTCCCATGCCATCCCCCAATCGCTCGCATACTTCTTCGGTGGTAACCATACCTTCATCGGCGTCGGAATCCAGAACGATGCGGAGAAACTTCAGAGGGATTACAACCTGGTGATTGGGAGGACGGCTGATTTGGGGGCATTGGTTGCAGATGCGTACGGTGTGAGGGAGCTGAAGAATGTTGGGCTGAAGCAACTAGCGAGTAGAGTGCTTGGGAGGGAGATAGAGAAGTCGACAAGCATGACGATGAGCAGGTGGGATGATGAGTGTCTGAGTCCGGCGCAGGTACAATATGCCTTCATTGATGCGTTCTTGAGTTATGAGATGGGGAGGGTCTTGATGTTTGGGAATCACAACTGACTGGAGTTTGCAATCATCTATCATCGGAAGATTAGGGTTCTTAATTCGTATTATTAAGTGTTTTATCTGACTGTTTAATATCTGTTTGTTTCTGGATGCTGCTTGTTTGAATTTCTTTCTTTTCTGAATCAATTAAGTTCCACTTTGAATTAATTAATATCTTGTCTAAAACTATTTGGCGGCGATTTCATCAGTGGCTGCGTCTGAGAAAACTCAGCTAATTGTTTCTCTCTCTACTTGCATGTGTGTGTGAAGGTTTATGTGTGTATGAACGGTTTGCAATGGCGGATTGAAGATGAGGTTTCCTCACTGATGAAATTGTTGTTGAGGATGATGAAGATGAGGTTTGGGGAAGAAGAAGAGGATGAGGGGAATGTTTTTAGAAATTACATAAATTGTCCTTTAATGAGTAAAAAGACTATTATACCCTCATGTACAAGGCACATGTCAAAACTTAACATCAGTTAGTGTAAAGGACATAGGGTGTGTAAAAGTATCTAAAAAAAGAACTTGTGGTGTACTTATTGAAGTCAAATGATAGATAGTGTAATTTCTAGTATAATTAAATGACAATCTGTGTAATTTACTCTAGAAAATATAGTTTTTGGAATACTATAAAATCTTTATTATATATAAAACTCATTTTTATTTGTTTTGGTTATCATTTATGTTTTAAGGAAAATTAGAATAACACCCCGCGCGTTGTTGCAGCTTCCGGACGATAATGCGAGCTTTTACCCACATGCGTTATAGCGTCTTAAACCGCGAAAAAAATTAACCTTAACCTCCTACAAAGATTATAAAATAAAGCAAAAAACTCTAGGTACAGAAACCATGCGCGAAAAGAACGTATAAGATTTTTAGTTGTAAATTAAAACGTAAAAAAAATTTAATGCAAAAAAGAAATAAATTTAAACCGGCAATAAGGTGAGCTGTGGTACTCGAACACGGGTCGTTTGCCTATTACCAAAGCTCGGAGACCACTGCACCACTTCATTCTTTTGGTTTCTAACTGGATTAGTTATTATTTAAAACCAAATCACCTGAGAGAAAAAAAAACCAGTATCAAACACTTGTACCTTATGCAAAGTAAGGTATAAGTTTTCTACAGTAACCTCAACTCACAGTAGAAAGTTACTTTTTAATATTAATATAATTCTATTCTTAGTAGTTTTTGTATTTAAAAATTATAAAATTGTTAATTGTACATAAACCAGCCGGTGATTGTTAATTCTATAATAATCTTTTTTTTTGGTAAAATATCATTTGTTTTTTATGGATATCATTTGTGTTTCTAGAACAGTTCTATTTTTAATAGTTTTCATAAAACTTATATTCTTTTTATAAAACATGTTTAATAAGGGTGGAAGGTGTGGGACGCGGGTTGGATCGGATAATACGGGAACACCGCCATAAGTGGCGCGGGTTCCTTTAGCGGGTTGAAAATCGGGTTCATGAACCCGTGGATGAAGCCATTGTGGGGTAGTTTTTGGTTGTGATGCGGCACTATATGGTTGTTTGGTTCAAGGGGTTCATTCGGGAACAACGTCGCAACCATTCAGGTACTTTAGGGTTCATTCGGGTAATATGAGGTGACACTACATGGTTGATTGGTTGAGCCGAAAAATCATTCGGTTTTGGGTTGTGTCCTTTCCACCCTAAAACCATTTTTCTACCTTTTATTAAATACTTTATTAATTATTTTTTGTTATCGTCTTTTAACCATGAGAATTCGTTACCGAAAAACTCATATGACACATCAATACCCCGTTAACCAATGAGTTTAGATAATTTAGGTATTCGTTGGTTTTGGAGGAATTATTTTTGAAGATTGAAGTCTATTTATCAAGAAATCTTCGGGTTTGAAGCTTCTTGATTATTTTTGACATATTTGATTGTTTCCGTTTTCGCATTATTTGGTATCAGGTCTCTTGGTTATCAATGGCTGCTAGTGGAAGAGATCGACATTCTATTCGCAAAACCACCGACCAAGGCAGCGATGGGGTCTATCCGATCCACCGAATCTCAAAATCAAGCGGCTCCAACAAAGGATCCGAGATCTTGAACGGGATCTCAAGATCAAGCAGCTCCGACAGAGGATCCGATGTTTTGAGTTCCAACAGATGATGCGCGACAAGGAAACCGATTCGAGTATCATCGTCTAGGACGAAAGTGACGACGTAGAGGAGCATCCTTCCAGCCATCCCCCCCCATCGGTTCCTCGAACTGATCTATGAAGATGAATCTAGTCAGGAGTGCTTATCGTAAGACAAACCCAAATTCGATGAAGACGGGATTAAACCTAATGAGAAAGAATGTTCATTTGTGCAAAAGGTTCTTAGCGGAGTTACCGTTCAAAAGGAGCAACAAATGAAAGATAAAGACAATACCGATCTTGATGTTAGGCTTGACGTGCGAGAATATTTAACGGTTTCTTCAGATGTTAATGAAGGGAGTTTCTCGAAATTTCCAACAAATTTAGAGTGGGCCGAGAACAAATATTTTGATCATGATGTTATACTTGTTTCCCAAGTTCTTTTATTATAAAAAATTATAATTTTTTTTATTATACATAAAACTCTTTTTTCTTCTTTTTTATACGAATGGGTTTTGTATTTGAAAGTTATAAAATCGTTTATTGTACATAAAAATAAATAAAAAAATTGGGTAAAATATCATTTGTGTTTCTAGAACTGTTCTATTTTTAGCGGTTTTCATAAAACTTATATTATTTTTATAGAATATGTTTTAAAAAGAGTTAATTACATAAAAGGTCCATGTGGTATGGTAATATTAAGGCATAGGTCACCAATTTTAAAAAAATTACAGGTCTAGCCCAAAAGTATGCAACGGGTAACAATAAAGGTGTGAAATGACGAACATACCCTTAACATTAAATAAATAAAACAAAAAAAATAATAATAAATATGGACCACGCGGCTCAAAATAACAAAATGTTGCATTTTTCTCTTACAGTATGCAACGAGTAACTTGAAGGTCACTTTACAGTGAAGATTAGAGAGATTCAAGTTTCAAGATACATCATTGGATGATGTTATGATTATTTTGTTTGGAATATATTAATTTTCGTTTTAAATTTTCTTTTGATTATTGCATGAACGAATGATTTTATTTGGAATAAAATTCAGACTTATTATTATAAGTAATTCATGTAATGCCAAGTTGCCACAATTGAATTGAGAATTCAAGCATCTAAAGACATGAGATATCTTACTCAAGTCAAATAGATGAATATTAGATCATATCTAATGGATACCAAGAATGAGTTTAAAACAAATCACTTTGTTAAACTTAATAAAATCATTATATGAGATATAACGTAAGTTTGATCAATTAAGATGATTGAAATTGTTTCATCATCGACTCTTGCAAGAATCATCTTTTGAGATAAGATCTAAGAACGATAATAGTTATTGTTACTCTACGACAAGGTGATTAGACGAGGATCTTCTGGATTGTATCTAAACACTAGGTCATAAGAGAAAGAAAGCAGCTATCTCGGTTTTTAAGTCTAAAACGCAAACACTAGCTTAAACAAATCGTTCGAAACAGGTAAACCACGCCATATTGGATATGGAGTAGGAGGAGTCCTACAAACAATTAAGGATAGGAAGTTGTTCATGAGATGAAAGTTCCTGCACAAAAAGAGTTTTGTATGTTTCCTTAAAAGTCATTGATATGTTATAAAACTTAAGAGTAAGATGGAATAAAACTATCCCTGACAAATGCATACCTGGTTCTTGGACAATAAGCAAAGACTTGCTTAAGTTCGGATATTTGGAATATTCAGATGCATAACACATATAGACATATGAAATCATATCCAGAAAGATAGGGATCTTCCAAGATGAAATGCAGGAAGATATCCTGTTAAGTTATCTACATTTAATCGCAGAAAGTATGTGAAGGATATCTTTTCATGATGACTTAGACACATAATCCACATATGAACAAGTGAGACTTGATCAGACTACGATATGAATATTATTCATGAAGGTAGAAACTGTTATGGAAACAATATATGGATTATTCATACTGAAAGCTTGAAAGATTGAAAGATATCAACAGTTGATAACAAAGGAATTTCATTCCAAGTTTCTTGGTAAGGAAACATATTACAAGCTTTAAATCAGTCGAGGAACTGATTAATTAAACATGTATCATGGATACAAGAATGTTTATATGAAGTACCTAATGGCAATAAGGTAGCTTCAAGAACAGTATGAAAGTCTAATTAGAAATATGTCTAAATAAATGAATCTTAAGACTGATGGGATCAATTAATGGCATATTCAATGTGATATATGCAAAGGCTAGGGGGAGCGAGTAGATATACCAAAGATAACGTGTGAAGGCACATTATCATGCTTATGAGGAGTGTGTAGGGATACACAAGAATACCACAAGGCAATATAGGAATTTTATAAATAAAGAGTGTATAGAGATACATTGCTAGTTTTCGAGTTTAACAAATCACTAAAAGATAAAGTATCTTAAGAAGTGAATTTCAAATATGTTAGATTGTGACCATATATGGGAGATATGAAGGCAAGATTCTAACATCAGAATCTTAATAATCTATTGACATAAGTAAGGTTATCTTAAAGCCTTGTTAGACAAGGTAATGAAGATAAATTGCTAATATTATCTCTAGTCCAATGTTGTATTGAGACAAGATGAAAAAAAAATGAAAGAGTTCATTTGGGATTTATCCAAGAGATAAGAATTTATGTCAAGATTTTCATATGATGAAAGAATTTGAAATCAACTACATTAGAGTTGTAGGAAATGCTTGAGAAGCATAATTTGGTGAACATCATAAAGAGTTATGATAAGTGTTTTGACGAAAAGAAAGAGTTCTTGGGTTGAGGAGCGGATCATAAAGGTTATGATGTTCTAGTAGTCAAAATTACATATCTTAAATGTTAAGATAAGAACACCAAAAGGCCATCATTGAGAATGATTTATGCACCATAGGTTTACCGAGTTACAAAGGAAGAATTCCAATAGTAACTGCATTGCAACATGAGATGTTGTAATATGGAAACATTAGAAGGCGTTATTCTGAAAAAGTTCAGATAGCTTATAAGAGTTAGAAAGAGTTCCAAAGGGTTTTCATGAAAGAGTTTCATTAACGGGATCATGAAACTCAGAGACATAATAAATAATGAAGATTGGATCTTAGTTTGACATACCCGTTGAACCAAATCAGAGTCTTAAGTGTTAAGATGCATGCTTGATCTGGATAGTCAAACAGAAGAGCATATCCATTAGTATTTGGAGTTTTTCCTTGAACGATAACAGTCACATTCGTATGACTTGGATATTAATGGTTAATATCAAGCTCATCATGTCACTGAGTTCGAGCTTTTAGTACGTTTAAGATCCTTGAACAAAAGTTAATCTAAATTTTCGTAGTGGATTGATTTTACGGGAATGAAATCAAATCAAGACTATTGTGAATCATTTGATTTGTTCATTCAGAATGAAAGTCCAAAAACTTGGAGACCAAATTCACATATATTCATTAGAGAACGAATATTGGAAGTAACTCACTTCAAATTATTTCATGGATCACAGTCATAAGTATATTTGAAAATGATATTGTCATTGTGTCCTTAGACCTGAGATACATACTAGAACTTGATTCTATAGAAGATTGCTCTTTGACATAATCTAACGTTGTTCTTTGACCGGACAGTAATAAGGATCATCATTGGAAGTATATCTGAAGTTTAGTGATTGTTGTATTAGTCAAGATGGAATTATGTTCCCTTACATAAGTAAGTGGGAGACATCTCTGGCACCCTCCCTCGTTGATTCAAACTGGTATATGTGCATGGTCATGCCCAAACTGAGAGTTTGATAGACCACTTTGATTCTGGATCGAGAAGGAGAACAATCGAACACCATATGAGAATGATGATTTGATCCATGTCTCATATTCGATAGATGTCCATTACAGACAGGATAATTGACAGATTATCTTGACTATTATGAATAGTTAAGTAAAGGTACTTAGACTGCACGAGAATAGTAGACAATTTTATAAAACGTCACATCTTAATGGGGACAGTGAGATGTAGCTAGACGTCCACCACTGTCTGTGTTGACAATGATCGAGACTCGTGCAAGGGGGAGTCTGTTGGACTTGTATGCCCGAGTAACGACATTCGACAACACGACCATCGAGATAAGATCCAAAGAGTTACACCACAAACAACAACAACAATATATATATATAAGGTTGTTTAAAGAGTTAAACGAACCTTACACGAACAACAATATAAGACAAGATGATTATTTATGAAATAACCATCAAGATTATCTGGGATAATCAAATGGTGAATTGGAGATTGTAATTTGGAATTACAAATGATCTAATTAACCGTTTATATGATTTGGAATTATAGAATAATTAAGTTATATATATATATATATGATATATGTATACGGGTCAGCTCGGTCAGTTTGTGTTCTTGAAGTTTGCTTGTCAGGTTAATGCATTTCACCAAAGCAATTTCATTGATGACATAAGTCAGGTGCCAAGGGTATAATGAGGGTATACTTGACATTATACCTTACCTTTCTTGGCTATTTGGTTCAATCAGAGGACAATTTCTCTCTTTCTCTCTCTGTTTTTTTTACATGCTAATTGCCTTAAATATGAATACTTAATATCATTTTTTATAACACAACATAAATCTTTATATACCCTTTACAAATCATTTAATTATGTTTATTTGTATCTTATAAAAATGAACATAAATTTCAAATCTGTTGGCTTCTAAACAGCTTAAGTAGATGCAAATTTCTTCTGTTTATTTAATTACTTTATATTATTTTTAACTGCAGCATGGCTCCGGCGGCACAAGTGTCGATGACTAGGAGGGTTCACCCATTGGCTTCGTTGAATCCTTATGAAGGAAACTGGACAATTAAAGTCTGGCTCACAACCAAAGGAATCATGCGCCATTGCAAGAACGCAAGAGGGGAAATGTGTATTTTTAATTTGGAAGTAACTGATAAAGATGTAAATCTATATTCTCTTTTATAATGTTGCACTTTTCATCTATAAATCAGTTTATTTGTCTTACAAAATTAAGATAAATTTTATTTTTAGGGTTTTCAAATTCAACCAACCATGTTTAATGAAATGAGGCTGCAAGAAAGTTTTTATGTGTTCAAAATAGAAAAAGTTTGTCCAATATTTAACATATCCGAGCCTGAAATGAGTCATTGCAACCGAGTTAACAGTACCTGTTTCTTTGTCCAATAACTAACATGTTGTCAAACACCTTCGGTGAACTACAACATGACGGTTGTATTTGTTATGAATTACAAATAACTTGTTGGCAAATATTCAGCGGTATACCTGTTTAGTTGTATTATGTGTGAGGGACCGTCTTCAGAACAGACAATGAACCTTTCAAGGTGCGAATTTGGTTAATGTTATTTGTCACTGGCTTTGATCAACTACTTATTAGATTCTAATTTTTCACGCCATAATAATCACTTTGACAACACAGGTCCTAAATACCCTAAATTTAAATTTTAGGATGTTATAAGTAATTGATTATGTAACGAGTCCGTTTAATTTACCTGTCTGACCCGTTAGCTTTAAAAAGTAGTTCCGGTTCAAATTCAAGTTTCAACTATTAGAACATAAATTTGTTAAAAATTTGACCGCGTGTCTTTAAGGTTCAAATGTTCAAGGCATCCAAACTATTGCTACCTTTGACACATTAACAGATGAATTTATCATCACCACACCGAATGACGGAGCCATAAAATGGTGGATTGGGAATGCTGCAGTTCATGGTAAATTGGCAACTGTTTTTGCTAAACTGATGTTACCGACACACGACAAAAATGGCGTTAACAGATGAACCAGAGAACAAGGTCGTCCCTGAGATTTCAAGTGTCCTGTGCGAGTAGAAAAAATGGATCCCTAATATAGAAAGTAGAAAAAAATTGGGCCCTGAACGGTCGCCCATCCCGCACCTGCTCAGGGCCGGCCTTGCCAAAGAATAGTCTACCATTTGTATCATCCTTTTTAGAAATTGAAAAACACAAACAATAAGTTGAATATATGTATTAAAATTTGTTTGTATTATGGTATTAACGTACATATGTATGCAGGTTTGTAAATAACTGTTTCTTTTATTATTTGACGTAAGTATATTTTGGTTCGAGCCTTCGACCCAATCACTAGTTTTAAACAATTTAATTTAACATTCTTAGTTAACCTTTAAACGTCCCCTAAACTATACTAGCTTTAAGCCTTTAAAAATACATAATGTTTTCAGCAAAGTAGAAAGATTTGTAGGCCTTTTATTTATTATTGTGTCAAATCGAAAGTAAAGCAAACTTTTAATGACCGAAAGTAAGATGGCAACTAAATTTCTTTTTACTCTTTTCTTAAAAAAAATACAGTATTTAATAAGGTAATAACTTTTAATATTTTCATTAAATCAAATAAAATAAGTAAAATGTAAAAAATAAAATAACACTGGGAAAGGTTTATTGAATTGAAATAAATATTAGAACTATTTTGTATATTTTGTTAATATGGAAGTAGATAAATCTGGAATATATGAAGTATCATGAATTTTGAGTAACGGTTTTGAAACGAGTATAATTTTAATTTTTATATAGTTTTAATTTGTATATAATTTAACTAGAATATTATTGGTATTTAATTAATTTTATTGTTTATTATAAAACTAGCTTATGTACTCGTGCTTTAGCCGTATATATTTAATAAAAATTCAAAACCAGTCATGATCAAGAAGTTTGAAAATTATCAAGTATTGTTATGTCATTCGAACAATCACTAGCTTATAAGTATGTACACATGATGTATTTTTTTCCACTTAAATATTGTTATTATTCAATAAAAAAATTGGACATATCTATATCTATACTATATAATAAATAAAGGTTTCTCAATGTCACGTGTCGCCTCCATATTTATCCTTATAATTTTTTTCCCGCCTCTCTCTCATAATAAATACATTTTCATATATTCAATAATACTATATTTTTAAACAAATTATTAATTATACTAATAAAACACATTTATTTTAAATTCTCTCATATTATAAGAAACTTTAAAATGTAAAAAGTCAAATTACATTGAATAATATTTAATTTATTTTTAAACTCAATTATATATTAATTTTTACATATTTTTTTATTTTGTTTTCTATTGTTAGTATATGTAATACATTTTTTCATCTATAAGATACATATATAAAAATTTAAGAATTTTATGTATTAATGTTTTTCACCCTGTGTAGTACACATGTTCTAAGCTAGTTATATAACAAATAAATGTTTTGGTGTGACACTTGTCACTTTCTTATGCATCATCATCCTTTTTTTCCCGCTTCTCTCTCCTATTAATTATACAAAATTTTTTAATTATTTTTTTTATAATTTTTTTGTTTCCCGCCTCTCTCCTATTAAATAATAATGATTTCTATAATTCTTTTTATAAAACGTTTTTTATTTAAAAAAAATAGGTCTGTTCATAAAATATTTTTAGAAATTGAACATTTCTTTTATTTTTTTTATATAACATTTTTATAAAATAACTATATAACGTTTCTAAAATTTATATCAAAAAACTATGTAATATGTAAATCTTTATTACTAAGTATATAACATTACATTTATTCAATCCGTATAATACACGTAGTATATAACCTAGTGATAATATATATTGTTATCATTAAGTTTAAAATATTACGAGTTTATGTACGCCTGGTTAATTACACAAGAATATAAGACATGTTAACATTTTCTTTGGTGTGTGTAAAGTAATTTTTTTACCATTTCAATATATTTATATTTTTGTATATATGTAAACATCAACTGGTTTAAAATTTGATAGGATCAGAGATGACAACTTTTGACACGAGAATAATCAGATTTGAATTGTTATTTCTAATCTGTTTAATAAACAGATTGTATTCGAGTTTACAAGTTTAATTTATTTAACTAAATGAGTCGTGTTCACTTGACATGTTTAAGCTGATTGATTAAACAAGTCGACTCGTTATCCCTTTTAGAGTTGGAATAAAAAAAATCAAAAAATTCACATTTTTTAAAGTTAACCCAATTATCCATTTACAACTTGTTTAACCAATTTATTACAACTCGTCAACCCGTTTCTAACCCATTTAATATGTTTTATTACAACTTGATTACATTTCATCTACAACCCACCAACTTGTTTGACTCGTTTAAACAAATGTGTTACACGGGACATGTTCGGATTACACGATTTTAATATCACCTTCTACGGTTCATATCTTTACACAAATACATACATATGTCATGTTTGGTTTGAAAACCTGTTAATTGAAACGAGAGTGGCAAAAACACACACCACTGAAAAATTTGACGTTAACAGGTGTTAAAATGTGGAACCAAGAGTTAAATGCCCGTTTAAAACATGGGACAAAGACATTTAAAGGTTGAAGCGACCGATGTGATAGCTACCAGAGGTGTGCATACATGGCCTATTAAAATCCGTCATCAACTCAACATGATTGCCACCCCTATGAAGCTTATTATATTTTGACGTAACTATTTTATATATGATTATATAAAAATGTAAATCTATACCTAATAAATAATTAACTAGTTACGTCACGTGTCACAATTATGTAAGCAATATTTTTTTTCCCGCTTATTTTTTCTTTATTATTAACTAGTAGGTTAGAAACTCATGTGTTACACGGTTTGAATAAATTCAACTTGTTATAAACCAATAGTTTCTATAAGATTTGTATGTTGGATCTCATCAACCGTAGGTGAAATAAGAAATAATGAAGATTTAAGAATTATAAATAACAAATAATGAAGATTTACGATTATAAAATTATATTTTATGGTAAAATATAATTGAAATCTTCTTCTGATTTAGTAAGTTTTAATAAAATATTAGAATAAATTTTAGATATTTAATTATTTAAAATCATTGTTATTTAATAGGAAAGATATTTATTTATTAGGAGAGAAAGACGAGAAACAAAAATCTAGACTTCACCAGAAGTCGACGTGTGACATATAAAGTTATTCATTTATTATAATAAAGATTTTATATTTCCTTACTAAATATTTAATATTTCCTTTATTAAGTCTTAAATTTTCATTACTATTTAATATTTACTTTATAATTTTTAAATCTTAGTTACGAACTACTTTATATTTTTTTATTAAACCTATATAAAACACGAGTTTCTAACCTACTATTTTATAAAATAAGGCGTTAAAAAATACTTATCAACAAATAAAATATATTTTATTTTGACGTCACTAACCCTAATAGAGACCGAAAGATGGCAATAATGTGATCTACGTTATGTATTTTGTCGTCTATTAAAAACAAGAAAACCTAACTGTAAACTAAAAACCATCCATCTACAACCATTCACGCTACCTCATAATTCATCTTCAACATAATTATTGGTTACAATTCTCGTGACAGATTCACGTTCTTGAACAAAAAGTCAATGATCCTTAAATGAATTCGTACTTGTGGGTAATAATGCACACCATAGGATCATCGAAATCACTAGTTCAAGATTCAAACAATTGGAATCGATAAACCACTCCGCCTGTTACATCATACGGACCGTATCATGCTTAATCCAGCAGATGTTCCAGAGACATCCATACGACTTGTATTGTATCATACGGCTTGTATGAGTGAAAAACACACATATACAACCCAATTGTAGGCAAAAAAGGTAATACGACCTGTATTGTATGCAAAAAAGGTAATACGGCCCGTTTGTATCTATCATACGACCCGTATGAGTGAAAAACACACTCCCTACAGCTTGTATTGTAGGCGGAAAAAGGTTATGATCCGTATGAGTGAAAACACACCCCATACTGTCGTATGATAGGTGGAAAAAGGTAATACGACATGTATTGTATCCATCATACGACTCGTATGAGTAAAAAACACACCCCATACGACCTGTATTGTAGGCAAGAAAAGGAAATACGGTTCACATTGTATCTATCATACGGCCTGTATGATTGAAAACACACCCATACGGCCCGTATTATCTGCAAAAAAGGGTAATACAACTAGTATTGTATGCGAAAAAAGGTAATACGTCCCGTATTGTATCTATCATATGACTCATACGAGTGAAAACACACCCATACGGCACGTATTGTAGGCGAAAAAATGTAATACGGTCAGTATTATATCTATCATACGACTGATATGAGTGAAAAACACCACCCACACGGTCCGTATTGTAGGCGAAAAAGGGTAATACGGCCCATATTGTATACAAAAAAGGGTAATACGGCCCATATTATATCTGTCTTACGACTCGTAGAGTGAAAAACACACTCCATATGGCGCCCGTATTATAGGAGAAAAAAAGGTAATACAACCCGTATTGAGCTGGTGTACCGATAAGACTACACGGAGAAGATCACGATGAATTATTGGCGGGAGAGAGTGTGCTGATGTTCCTTTAATGGAAAGTAGAAAAAGAAAGCCAACTAACCCTACCCCATTAATGGAAAGCAAATCCTTGTGGATGTACGTGTTTTCTGTGGTTCAGGAAAATAATTTTAAGGTTTTTCATAATGAACAATTTCAGTTTGAAGTGCTGTGAGCTTACCCAATTACTGCAACAAAAAGAAATAATGCATATAGTGATGTTATTCGTGTAAAAGATGTGAGGGTAGTTGGAAATTTAATTTCTTGCGCCATTGATAAGGCAGCATTCATTGTAGATGACAGTTGTGGGGGGCTTGGTTTTGACCCACCATGTGCTTGATGAAATGCTTCAACCAGAAATAAAGTGGATTGGATGACTCTTTCGTGGTTCACTTTTTGTGTGTATATATACGTTTGTTATCTGCATGCATGCTCATCGGTTCTTGATCATTTTTTTGTGTGGCTTGATTAACTTGGTATTAGGGTTAATGGGTGTGCGTAGTGTACGCGGTTTCCTTGTGTTGTTTGTGGTTTTACTTGCTTTTGTTGGAGATTTTGGTGTGGTTTCCGGTGATTCTGATGAGGGGGTGAAGGATGGAAAGAATTTGTTTGGGAAACCTAAACTTGGGTTTGGAAGAGGTTTAGGTCATGGCATATATAAGAAGGGGTTTAAACATTATGGCAAAGGTGGTGGTGGAGGTTTAGGAGGTGGTATTGGAGGCGGTGTGGGAGGTGGCATTGGTGGTGGTGGAGGTTTTGGTGGTGGCGGTGGACTAGGTGGTGGTGGTGGTGGCGGTGGCGGTGGTGGTGGCCTAGGTCATCATAAAGGTCTTGGAGGCGGTGTCGGAGGTGGATTTGGTGGTGGTGGTGGACTAGGTCACCGTAAAGGTCTCGGAGGAGGTGTTGGGGTTGGTGGCGGGATAGGTCACCATAAAGGTATAGGGGGAGGTGTTGGAGGTGGATTTGGTGGTGGTGGCGGACTTGGTCACCATAAGGGTCTAGGAGGTGGTGCTGGAGGTGGATATGGTGGCGGTGGCGGGCTAGGTCACCATGGAGGTCTAGGAGGTGGTGTTGGAGGTGGGTTAGGTCATCACAAAGGTCTAGGAGGCGGTGCAGGAGGTGGACTTGGTGGTGGTGGTGGACTAGGTCACCATAAAGGTTTTGGAGGCGGTGCTGGAGGTGGACTTGGTGGTGGAGTGGGAGGCGGAGGCCTAGGGGGAGGTGGGGGTTTAGGTGGAGGTGGAGGTGGAGGAGGGGGGCTTGGTGGGGGAGGAGGGCTTGGTGGTGGTGGCGGACTTGGTGGCGGAGGAGGACTTGGTGGGGGCGGTGGAGGAGGACTTGGTGGGGGCGGTGGAGGAGGACTTGGTGGAGGCGGCGGTGGAGGCTTAGGTGGTGGTAGTGGTTTTGGGGGAGGTTCCGGGGGTGGATTTGGAAGTGGTGGAGGTCTAGGTGGTGGTGGCGGTCTTGGAGGTGGTGGCGGCGGTGGTTTTGGAGGAGGAGGTGGTACTGGTGGAGGTTTTGGAGCAGGTGGAGGCTTTGGAAGTGGTGGTGGCCTTGGAGGAGGCGGTGGAGGTGGTGGTGGCGGTGGAGGTGCATTTGGTGTTGGATGTAATTGTGAAGGTGGAGTCCATTTTGGAGGAAATCACCATTAGAAATCTATCTATTATTCTACCACAATCCTTCCATGCATTTTTACTACTTAAGAGTTGTATTGTTTAAAATGTTGCCCAAGATTTGTGTTTTGGTTAGTATTATTCATTTCATGTACTTGTTAATTTTGTCAATAAAATATCGTCTTCATGTCTCATTCAAAATGATAGAAGTTTCTTGTTTAATGCAAATATCTTTGAATGGATCAAAATCACGCCATGAAGTTATTAGTAAAAGGTTCATAATGCTAATACATGGGACCTTTTGTCCAATAGTTCGTTGATAGAAACATAGGGATGACATTGATACCAAAGGGTAGATGGGAAGATAAGATTCAACGACGAAAAGGATGAGATGTAGGGTTGGTGTTGACGGATGAGGATATACCACCTTATTAATTTAAGTACATTTAATTAGTGGCGGAGTCAGGATCTTTTTTTCACTGGGGTCAAAAAAATTTTGATCTAATGTATGTCTATCAAGAGGAGCTCTTTACTGGTCGGGTCACAGAAAAAAATTTTCCCAGATGAGTCATGCCACCAAAATATTTTGGGTTTTAGTATCTAGGTTATTTGATTTGGTTCATAAATTTGTTTGAGTTTACTGGTTGAAGAGTTTGGCCGACAACTTTTCTCCTCTGCCTTGCTATTTAAACTGAACGACCCATGTATTTATTAGACATTTTAAAAATAATAATTAAACGAGTCTAAGAATTAATGGCAACGCTCTTCTACTTAAAGCAGCTCCAACGCAAATTACAAATGGAGACGGATCAATGATGTGGCAGATGAGGGGCGCCGGAGGACACGTTCGGGGTGGCGTTCATCCGGCTCCATCCGTACCTCCAAACGTGATCAAACAAGTAGGTGGCGGGCCCACTACCATTTATTTAATTAAATTAATTGATTTTTCAATTTCATTTAAATAAAATTTTTATTTAATTAATTTGATTAGTTTCATTTATATTGATATTTTTTTAGATAATATAATTTTAATTAAAAAAGTTTTTAATTAGATTATTTCAATAAAATAATTTTTTTTTTAATTTTTAACGGCTAGTTTCTACCACTATATTTTCAACGGTTATATTTCCAACGACTATATTTGAAAATACCCTATAAATACCACAATGTATTCCTCTTATTCACCATCTTCAAATTCCAAATACAAACTCTATATGGCATATCGACGCGGCAACATTTTTTCAGTCCCGAAACTATGGGTGTTCAATATTTGGTTTCAAACCATTTAAACCGATAACCGAATCAAAATCGAAACCATTTAAAACCAAACCGAATTACATATTTGGTTTAGGTTTCAAGATTTTGAATTCGGTTTGAACTGGAAAACCCGAATTGGGTTATACCACTATTTTAATCTATATTTTATAGTTAAACCAATTCATTTATATCAATAACCAATACCCGTATATGGATTATAAATCATTATTTGATGAAGGTATATTTTTGTTTAGATTTTCCTAAAATGTTATGTTGTTTAAACCGAATAAGTTATGACCACCAAAAAGAATTTTTTTTTTTTGCTAATTCGGCTTGTTAGGTTCAAACCGAATTACAATGTGGTTTTACGTTCCGATTAGGTTTTCTCAAATATGGTTCGGTTCAGATTGTAGTTTCAACAAAAAAAATACCAACCTGAAAAACCCGCAACCCGACTCGATGAATACCCCTACCCGAAACCGCCTCTGGTAGACATACCGGTAAACCCTTCGGTTGACGCACCGATAGATCCTTCGGTAAACGAACCAATAAACCCTCCATTTGACGCACCGGAAAACCCTCCGGTTGACGTTTCGGTTATAAACCTCTCGTTTGACGTTTCGGTAAACCTCCCGTTTGACGTTTCGGTAAACCTCCCGTTTGACGTTTCGGTAAACCCTCCGGTTGACGCACCGAAAACCCCCCCTGTAGACCCATGGTCATATTACTATTTAGATGATTTTGATGAGAATTGGTTATTTAAAGACGCTTTGAGATGCCATTTCGAATCAGATTCAGATGCTAGCCGGAGTCCTTAGTTTAGTTAATTTTAATTTCTAGTTTATGTAATTTTAATTTCTGGTTTAGGTAATTTTTATTTTTTAGTTTATGTACTTTTTAATCTTTAGGTGATGTTATTTTTAATTTTAATTAATTGTTTTTTAATTTCAATTAATGTGAGTTATAATTTATATTTTGTTATTTTTAATTGCAACTTTAAATTATATTCTAAATAATAAAAAATAATAAAACCTTAGTTTAATATAAAAAGTAATTTAGTTTATAGAAAATAAAATATAAAAATAGATGATGATGTGGAATGTAGGAGTGTTGGAGGAGAAATGGAGGTTTTTAAAGAATAAATAAAAATATGATATGGTGCATTTGTTTGTGTTTGAAGCATCCTACGTTTTTTAGATTTTAACTAATCAAGGAGTCCTTATATTTGGTGATGAGCTAGTAATTTCTATCTTGTAAATAACATATACTAAAATCTTCTAGGAACATTAATTACAAGACCTTTGGGTTCTAAAATTCTTAAAAGTTTATATTTTATAGTTAATGCCTACAATCTACCATCTCATGAGACCTTATGGTTCATGATACACATAAATTACCTTTAAAACTCAAATCATATTGATTTTATTTTGGAAAGTTCAATTTAGCGTAGGGGTGTTCATCGGTTCGGTTAACGGTTTGTTCGATTTATTCGATTCGGTTTTGATTTTTTTTAACCCTTATCCGTTAACCTAACCAAACCGAATTGGAAAATTTTCTAACCGAACCGAATTCAACCGAATTCAAAAGGAAAGTATAACCGAATAAACAAATAAATCGAATAAACCGAACCGAATTGGAAAAATATCTAACCAAACAAACCGAATTAAAAAAAAAGGTATATCCGTTAACCGAAAGCCGAATTCTCAATTCGGATACGGTTAATAACCGAACCGAAAACCGAAATCACAATTCGGTTCGGTTTTTTTCAGTTACGGATACGATTCGGATTTTGGTTTTCTTCGGTTTTCGGTTTTTCTGCACACCCCTAATTCAGCGCTCTTGCCAACATCAAGGAAAATTACATAAGGTTTAGATTTAAATACATAGACAACACTTCTTTTGTAAAGTTCTTGGAACCTGGGTTTTATGCCTTGAGAAACATGAAGTTAATCACCATGCTATGAATCAACTTCGTTTTATTCTCAATTAATCATTTTATTGGGGTTGTTTTGTATAAGCCCATGACCTTGTAGCTTAGTGATATTGGTGATTGTCCCTTACAAAAGTGGTACGAGTTCAAATCCTAACCTGTCAGTTTTGCTAGGCATAATATATATGTTGCAATCATTTCAAGACTAATGGGATTTTTAGTTTATATTTGTCGCTATATATGTAACAAAAAATGTATTGATGTGCACATAGACTTGTCACCTTAATTGATCTCACTCGCCTCATGCAAATAAAGATGTAGAGATGTGTACAAAAATGTAGGGACATGGTCCCATGGACATCTCCCTAACCACATGGAGACATTAAATGTAGCGACCGTAAGCAACAAGACATGTTGTTTAAGGATGTTATATCGGTTAAGTATTGTCTTTTGCAAACTAGTACTACCACTATAGTTACAATAGAAAAAGTAGAAACACCACAGTTGGTAACTTTGTTGTCAAAATCTTGAGTATAGTACTTTGAAACATGCTTTGCCATTGTAGAAAAGCAAACAAGGAACCTCACAATATTTTATAGGATATGAAAAAGAAATTATTAAAGAGGAAAAAGTTACAAAAATGATTAATGATAAAATGTATGATGATGATGATGATGATGATCCATCACACATCAGTATAACATTTCATTCTTACAACTTACATAATATCATATTTACTCATTTAAAAAGGTTAATATTTAAAATTCATGTTTACACATTTGCTTAAATACAATCTATAATTATACTCTAAACTCTCATGTCCAAAAGCAAGTTTTAAGGGAACTGTATAAGTATCACAAAATTGAAAATGATTCTTGATGTTATGACTTTTATCGAATAAATGTGATATTAAGGTGTATTTAGTTCATCGGAATTTTTTTAAGAACTGGATATGAAATTTAAATGTCAAAAGGTTTTGGTTTGCTATAATTCAATGGAATTGGAATTCCATTTGTCAATACGTTTAGTTTGCAGAATTTGTTGGAATTGGAATCAAAATTCTTTCTTCAATGTGTTTGGTTGAGACAACAATTAGAATCGGAATTAATTCTCTCAAATTCATACCAAATTGTGAAGGAATTCATCAAAAGGAAATGGAATCTTCGACCAATCAACATTGTCGTATCTGCACCCCCAACCCTGCCCCCACCGACCCCCGACCCCCACGCCACCCCGAACACCACATCTCCCCCGCCACTGTCGCCCCCGAACACCGCCACTCCCCGCCTCCGCCGATTCCGACCGCTGCCGTCAACGCTTGCCCTACCATTCAACCCTTGTGGTGGAGAACAAGAAGGGTGGCACGACAATGATGGCAACAGTGCACGTAGGCGGGGGCGGCAACAGTGGCGGTGATGACGGGGACAAAGGTAGCGGGAGTGGTGGTGCAGGTGGAAGAGGTTTGAATCGACAACGGTGGAGGCGGGTTTGTCGCATTGGTGGCGATGGCGGTGACGACGGCAGTAGTGACGACAAGGTTCAGTTCCCAGTTTGACACCAACAGTGGCGGTGGCAATGGATGGTCAGTGGCGTCTTGGTTTTAAAAAGCGAGAAGCGCACCGAAGCGACAAGGTCTAAATCCGAAGCGCAAAGCGTAAAAGCGGACCGATTTTCGTACACGAAGCGCACATGTTTAAAATAAATCTATAAATTATATATATAAAGCACTTATAAGTTATAACACCTAAAACACATTAATATAAACATCTAAACACTATAATATAGAGATATAATATATATATATATATAGATATATATATATATAGGGGACGGTTCCACTAAGTGGTTTTTCTCTAAGAAATACTAAGAAGTGGGTCAAACGAACTCCGATTGAGCTCATTCCAGCGGCGTTGGAACCGTCTCATCGAACCCTAACCTGGACCCAAAAACCTAAACCCCCCTCCACCCGCACCTCCAAAAACCTAAACCCTCCCCCCTCCAACCCTACCCCGAAAAGCCTAAAACCACCACCCCCACCCCTCAAAAACCTAAACCCCCCACCTCCCTCCAAAAAAAAATATTCCTAAACCCACCCCCACAAAAAAAAAAACCTAAACCATAAAATCTAAACCCTAAAAGCTAAAGCCTAAGGTTAAACCATAAGGCTAAAACCCTAAAATTCAAACGTAAAATCTAAACCTTAAAAGCTAAACCCTAAAAGCTAAGATGGTAGAGTTCGACGAGACGGTTCCAACGCCGCTGAAATTAGCTCAGTCGAAGTTCGTTTGATATCGTTTCTTAAGGTTTTTTTTCATTTCTTAGATTTCTTAACGAGAAACTACTTCTTATTTGATCCCCTATATATATATATATATATTATATATAAACATGTGGGCTATTTAATTAGTTTAGGTTCTTATTGGGTCTATTTGTTTTATTCTTATTTGGGCTGCAAACTTAATTAGATAAAAGCACAGGTATGTACAAATCTTAATATTAAGTAAGTGGGCTGACTTAAGCCCAAGTTAATGGTATATGTCCAGCCCCTTATTAGGTTTAGGTTTAGGTTTATTGTTATATGTCCGGCCTCTATTAGGTTTTTACACAAAGAAACAGCCGCCTGCTGTAAACATTCAGAACATGTGGTTCTGTACAAGCACACAAACAAACATCCTCAAGGGCTGGAACAGCTACAGCAACACCCCCTGGTAACCATTCAAAACCGGTTTCCAGCATATCTATCGATTTGTAAGTCCATTTGTTTGAAATACAAAGTTCTGTACAAGAATCGCATGTCTTTGTGCGATTTTTTTACAAAAAAATGCAATTTTTTTGCGAGTCTTGTACAGAGCTCGAGTTGTGTTACATGACTCGATGAAAGTGGCGCCCTATGTCGAGTTGCGAGTTAAGCGCGAGTACTCGCGATTTTTAAAACCAAGAGTGGCGTGGCGGGTTGGTGCAGCGGCTGAGGGTGAGGTTGCGAATGCAACTATGGTGTGTAGTTGAAGATCCCAATTCCTTGAGTTGCTCTCCTTCACAATTTGTAAGGAATGTAGAATCTTTACTTGAAGGAATTTGAGGAAAATAAATTCAATTCGAATTCATTTTTCAACTAAACACGTCAAGAATGAAATTCATATTCCAATTCTAACAAATTCTACTAACCAAACACATTGACAAATGAAATTCATATTCCACTTAATTCTGTTAACCAAACACATCCTAAGTTTCAAAAAGTAGGTAAAATAGAGGCGCTCTGCTTAAACCAAAGTTTCGGTTCACGGTTTGACAATTTACCGTTTTGGTCCGGTGTAAAACTTGGAACCGGCTGTTTATACAAAACCGACCTTTTAACCTATGTTATTTATAAACATTAAACTCAAGAATCATCTTTATTATTTTAAAATTTTAATACGTACTAATAATTAAAAAAATTTGGTTCAAACCAGTGCCACCAAAACCAAACTGTAAAACAACCGAACATGTAAAACTGGCCACCCACTCAATCCGGCAATTTGGTTCGTCGTTTCTTGAAACCGCTGTTATTAGTACGGCTCAGAAATTTTGTCAAAACCGATCAAACCGCCCCGTAAAACCCTGATAAAATTATCCCTAAAACACACAGCCCATAATGTCCATTGGTTTTAAACAGACAGGATATTTACAAGATATACCAATTCTACCTTTTCAAATGTCAAACTTGACTATTATACCATAAAATCTTTAAAATGATTTCAAACCTAATTCATTTCGATTCCAATTCCTATCTAAACTTTCTAAGAAACCCGAGAAATCGCATAATGAGAAAACAAAACACAATCCACATCGATGGTGACATGAAAATTTAATGTTATTGAACCAAAATAATGTGTACCCGTTTTCCTGCAAATGTGAGTTGTGAGGAACAACCAACTGAAACAAATTTAGAGATTGGTCTTTGGTTTACCAGCTGCAGCAATACGCCTTGTGACTGATCGCATTGTAACAAACTCTTCGGCAGATGACGGGTGTATCCCCACCTGACAAGAAAATATAGACTTTCTCATTAAATCGAGAATAAGATCATGAAATTATGTTTTAATTAAATAGTCGGTCTAGGCTTACCGTGCTATCGAATTGTGCTTTTGTTGCTCCACACTTCAGTGCAATAGCAATGCCCTATGAAAGATTAACATCAATAAAAGCAGTCTTGCTGAGTTGGATAGGTTGGGTGGGTTGAGTAACAGGTCAAAACATGTAACTATGGGTATGGATCAACACGAATTGGGCTGGGTTGACCCTAAATACATTATGTCAAAAATCTTAAATTTATTCATAATTATTGAGTCACATACCATTGGAAAAATTATATTAGAGGTTTTAGGCTTTTGAAATCTTTTAAAAGAATCAAGAGTGATGAAATTTACCTGCATAATTTCTGCTGCATCAGGCCCACACATTGATGCACCTATAACTTTATCGGTCTCGGCACTGACGATAAGCTTCATGAGTGTCTTCTCTTGTCGTCTATGGATGTAAAAAAAAGCAGATTAAGAATCAAAGTTGATACATATCATTAGAGGTAGCAGAATCCTTGGTCTGGAAATGGATCAAAACGGGCTTCAGGTGAAACGGGTCATTTTAGTACGGGTTAAAATGGACAGGGTGAAAGTTGACCCTCAAAAGACATTTTTTGTCGATTTTTAAATAACTATGTATTATTATGATTCCAAAAACAATATTTTAACAATAACGTAAATCAATGAATAAAAGCGATTTAATAGGTATGCATTGAACATAGACTTTTAACGAATTTCAACCGTCCCCCTTTTAGCTAAGTTTTTTGTGATTTGACCCATTTGAGATAAAACACAAACCAAACCAACCCGACCCGTCCATAACTAAATCCTAAATTGCCACGTCTAGATCTCACAAACGTACTAAAACTACAAAAACAACTACAATATCAAATTTTCATTTTGTGGGTCCCATTAACTTTTATGACAAAAAAGTTGCAGCTATTCACATACCCAGAGATGGAGTTCTTCATCGGATTAAATGTTGATGTGTACACCAAAATATCTCCATTAGCTTGCTCTATGGCCTGTTCTTCACTTAGCCCAACAACAGAGAGAGGTGGTATACTGAAATGGAAAATAAAATTTTGTTTATAAAATCATAAAATAATAAATTTTACATATGACCCCCTGAAAAACTAAAATGAAAATCAGGAAATGATATGTTACCAAAAAACAGCACAAGGGATGTTGCTATAGTCAGGCTTGCTAGGCTCGTTACCGAAGACGGTTTTCTGTGTGATACAATAAAAAAGCCATAAACCGAAAAATAATCAATAAATTCAAGTATAAAGTATAACTCAATTTTAGAAATCATAGAAGACTGAAATCGCATACCGCAAACAAACTTCCTTCCATCAAGGCGACAGGTGTAAGATTCATACGATTTGTAGCATCACCTATAGCCCAAATGCTAGGCACACTAGTGCGAGAATACTCATCAACCTGCAAATTTTAATTCACGATTATCTTTTTGGTGAAGCTTTAATCCAACGTTATCTTGTTACTTACATTCCAAACATCATAAAAAAATTTAGGGAAATAAAGTAAAAGGATTAAATAAAAGAACCTTCACTGCTCCTATACTGTCAACTTCAACACCTACAGCTTGTAAATTTAACCTCTTTGTATTAGGGATACGGCCTGCAACCAATAATTGAAAAATGTAAGTAAGATCAATTATTTAATTTAGTATTTTTAGAAAAAAAATGTCATTTTCTGCTATTGGTAGCTTATTAATGATAATGGTAATCAATTGATTGATTGTTCTCATTCACAAGAGTGTATATTTATACAGAGATTTGCCCTAATCTATTTTAGGAATATGCAATTACAGAATACAAATCATTTGCTGATTTACAGCGGTGGTTTACAGCTTAACTCTAGCTAACCAAATCAGTCGGCTAATACACCCCCGCAGTCTTAGCGGGAGGTTCTCGAACGTTGAGACTGTGTTTGAAATCATCAAATAGGACTAGGGGCAATCCTTTGGTGAAGATATCTGCGATCTGATGTCTGGAGGGCACGTGTAGTACTCGGACTTCTCCTCGGGCAACCTTGTCACGAACGAAATGAATATCCAGCTCGATGTGTTTGGTACGTTGGTGTTGTACCGGATTGCAAGATAGGTAGACTGCACTAATATTGTCGCAATAAACCAAAGTGGCATGAGTTGGTGGATGATGGAGTTCCAATAACAGGTTACGCAGCCAGCATGTTTCAGAAACTACATTTGCTACTCCTCGGTATTCTGCCTCGGCACTAGAGCGGGAGATAATGGGCTGTCGTTTAGAGGACCATGAGAGGAGGTTGTCGCCTAGATACACACAGTAACCAGAGGTAGAGCGACGAGTGTCGGGGCAGCCGGCCCAATCCGCATCGGTATAAGAAGTCAAGGAAGAAACCGGGGATCTGGTGAGATGGATACCGTGAGTCGAGGTACCGTTAACGTATCGTAAGATCCGTTTTAATGCATTCCAGTGTGACGTCAGTGGCGCATGCATATGCATGCAAATTTGTTGCACGGCATAACTAATATCCGGACGAGTAAAGGTGAGGTATTGCAAGGCGCCGGCCAGCTGGCGAAATTGTGTGCCCCCATCGTCAAGTAGAGAGCCGGAAGTGGCACTTAATTTGGACTTTGTGTCCACTGGAGTAGAAGATGGCTTACAAGAGGTCATTCCGGCTCTTTCCAAAAGTTCCCTGGCATATTTTTGTTGTGAAAGAAAAAGGGAATTCTGCTGCCTTGTAACGGAGATGCCAAGAAAATAGCTAAGCGGGCTCAAATCTTTCATTGCGAATTCCGTGGCTAAATGTTTCATGAATTTGTTCCGGAGTGCATCGGAAGATGTGACGAGGATAATGTCGTCAACATATAATAAGATATAGGCGGTGTCAAGACCATGTTTGTAAATGAACAGAGAATGGTCACACTTGCTGTGATGAAACCCGATTTGTGATGCGTAATCGGCGAATCGTTGGTACCACGCACGTGGTGCTTGTTTCAACCCATATAGCGACTTCCTTCTGATTGTTCCGGGTCTGCTCCATTGTCGTCCAGCGGTTAGGATATCTGGCTTTCACCCAGGAGACCCGGGTTCGATTCCCGGCAATGGAACCAAATGATAGAACCCAGAAAATTCAAATGAAATTAACGATGACTGATAGTGTAATCCAATTCGAGAAGGATCAAATCTCCAATTACAAAGGTATAAAACCTAGATATTAGATAAAAACATAGACAAAAACCTAAAGCTAGAACAAAAGGCTTAAATAAACATAAATAGCAGCAGTAACTGCTGCAGTTACCCCCTAAACATCAAGGAACCAAATGATAGAACCTCTGATACCATGATAATGGTAATCAATTGATTGATTGTTCTCATTCACAAGAGTGTATATTTATACAGAGATTTGCCCTAATCTATTTTAGGAATATGCAATTACAGAATACAAATCATTTGCTGATTTACAGCGGTGGTTTACAGCTTAACTCTAGCTAACCAAATCAACATGAAGAACTCTATGATACTAATATACTTTCTCATGTCCTGATAAGGTTTTTGGAGCTGGGGGTCTCCCTGGAAGCAACCTCTCAATCATGGAGGATAGGGGTAATAGTTTGCCTACATCCACCCTCCCCAGACCCTACCAATGCCATTATTTTGCTTAACTTGCTATTATAAGATTTTATAGGACAACTTGGAACCATAACACTCAAAACAAGCAATAATTAAAGTCTAATACTATCAGCTAGCTGAGAAAGTTATTCCAATAAACCAGAAAAAACTGCTAAAATTTACCAAGGATCATAGTTATATATAAAGAAAATTTGACATTTAACTGTAATGGCTATCTTTTATGAGAATATAGAATTACCAGTGGCGAAGAGTACAACATCTGCCATTAATTCTTCACCATGATCTGTAGTAACTTTTATGCCATCCTCTGTTTTCACCAGCTGAAACACATGCATTTAGTTTTAATCAATTCAAGATTCAAAAAAGTTGAAAGGTATAAATGCAATCTACAACAAATTAAACTAAAAGAAGTAAGCAACCTTTGTCAAATTTGTCTGTGGGTGCAAAATTATGCCTCTTCCTTCAAGATTTCTTGCAACCAAAGCTCTCATTTCATCATCAAAACCCCTGTAATGATGATTTCATCAAAATGTCAATTGATAATTTCATCAAGATGAAGTCAATTGTTCATATAATAAAAAATTTATGACCTTAATGGAAGTTCCTTCCTAAAACACAGATTCACTGTGGAACCCATCCCACGCCAAATTGAAGCAAACTCAACCGCAATATATCTGATTGGATACAAGAATTAGTCATCTTGTTTGGATCTTAAACTGAAATTGTGCAGAAATTAAATTACAAGATAGAAAGTCATAGGCCATAAGTCAACATACCCTCCCCCAAGTACAACAACTCTCTTTGGTAACTCATCCAAGCTCAAAGCCTCATCAGATGTTATAGCTAACTCCTAAATTACAAACAAAAAAAGTAAATACAATATTATGTATGGAAATCATTGGATGTTTTGAGTAATTTAATTAAATAACTAATTGCTTAATTTCCCATCAGAAAGTGAAAATTATCCAAAGTTTTTACTTTTTTACCTGTCCAGGGATATCAAGACGTTGTGCCCTGCTACCAGTTGCTATCAGTATTTGCTTTGCTGAGTAGGACAGTTTAGTGCCATCTAATTGTATCACTTCCACTTCATTCGGTCCCACAATTCTTCCCTCCCCTTCAAAAAGTTTGACTCCCGCATTCGAAAGTAAGCGTTTGTATATCCCATTAAGCCTCAATATTTCCTCAGTCTAAAATAAAAAATAAAAATAAAAAAAAGGATGCAATGATGAAAAGCAGAAGTGACAATTTCGACCCATGTACTTATGAATGGGTCAATTCAGGTATGCTATACGGTTCAAACAGGTAAAATAAAACAAAAATAGCTTAATAGAAAAGTGGATGAAGATTGCCCTACCTAATCAATTTACACAAACAATGATTTAGTTATTGAAATAATATGATTTGTCTAATCACATTCATGATTCATTATATAAAGAACAATAGAAAATTAATATTTTGTTGAAATTGAAATAATATAATACGAACTGCTAGTCTGCTCGTAAGTTGGTTTATAACGTAGGTGCATACAATGCCTACTAACACAGCAGTTCATGATTGATGAAAAAGCATAAAACTAACACTGAAAACCTATTATTATAAAATTAGCAAAAACCATGTGTGCTGCAATGTGCATAATTGTTTTTTTATGTTGAATTGAATTGACTTTTACAGGTTATATAACAAGAGGTGAATGAAAGAATGACAACAATTCACTATCCTATGATATTTATAATGGAAACATTTTTGCCACCAAATATATAATAAACTACATTTTATTAGATCCATGAGGTGTGATTACATAAAGGCATTCAATTGATTAGCGAAAGATGATCATGAGAAGAAAAACAATAAATGCCCGCGTGGTTGATCTTATATATAACTTTTTTAGAACACTTGATAATATAGAATGCAATTGTTGCCTTCAAAAACCACAAGGCTCGCTTAATTAGGCTTAACAAAGTCTTAAGGCTCATTTAATTTGGGATGTACGGAATGCCAAATAACAAGCATGTAAGTAAAGAATGAAAGTTTGGAAGAATTTAGAAATATCAATATGCTAGTGTTATAGATACTTAAAAGTTAAAACTAACGTAGATGAAAAATTAACATTAAACTGAGTCTGAAGCAACTAAAGCATGTGTCAGATAGAATGTGTACAGTGATAGAAGAATAAAATAAATAGTTAAATACAATTAAATTATGTAGTAAAGTATTTGTAGACAAATAATCTTTATACAAATACCTAAACAAACAAGCTCCAATGTCTAAGGAATGACACAACACAATCTTAGTATATACATATTAATGATCATTTAACTCCTAGCCTCTAGAAAAGCGACTCAAAAGACAGGTTTAAGATGGAAGAGAAAAGTGTTTAAAAATATCAAGGCTCGAGACATTATCTTGATTCTCCAATTTACATCCTGCAATAATCTTTATAAGAATTCAACATATATGATCTCTCTTTTTATATTGAGGGATTTCTAGACGAATAATTTATTCAGCGAGTACATATCAGTTCTTGTTAGAAAAAAACATGTTGAACCTATGTTTGTCAAAAGCCCACAAGGTGTGAGCCTAGGCTTCCGGGCGCAGCCTTGTCGCCTCGCTTCAAAAGCCCCATTTTGAAGCGCTCAGGCGCATTTTCCGGCCAAATTCTTATTAAAAATCTTTTGAATAGGTCTGAAACAATTACACTAGCCCTAAACAAGCCTAGAATTAGCCCAAAACAAACCTAAAACATGTCTAAAACCCCTAAAAATGGTATTTTATACTATGTGCCTCGCTTAAAAAAGCCCTTGCTTTTTAAGCGCCTTGCGCATAGGCTCCGGGCGAGGCCTACACGCCTTGAGTGCGCCTATGCGCCTTGACAACATAGTGTTGAACAAGAGAATTATGCTTTACCCATTAATTTGATGGAAAGGACAAAAACTAGGAATTAAAATGGTGAAACAAAGAACACTTCACAACAAACCTTCTGATAAAGATCTGATACACCAATAAGAGAAAAAGGATAAAAAGATGGAAATGATTTGTTATTGATGATTGGATAATGATGAACAATGGAAATAAGAAAAGCACTCAAAAGGAATTCCAGGGATAGTTCCCTCTCTCCATGCACTAGCAGGAGCCTCTAACAAACTAACAAACTCAATTCTACCCTATCATTCTTTATTCAATACTATTTATACTAATACTCTTCTAACAAACTCCTAGCCACTTGTAGAAACTTTCCCTTTGCCCCTTCTAGAATAAACATGTAACAATTCAGGCTTATCATTTGAAATGACTAAGGGGTGAATCGTATCGCTGCTTCCCCCTTCAAACAAAGTCTTGACCTCAAGACTTGCATTTGGAAACTGGTCTTTGACCCATAACGCATCCTCCCAGGTGGCGTCCTCAACGGATTGCCCCTGCCAATGAACCAACCATTGCTCAATCGATACAAAACCGTCGCGAAGCAGCCGTGTGGCTAAAATAGCAACAGGAGTGAGTGCCTCATTGTCCCCGACCCCTAATTCAGGAAGTAAAACTGGTTTGCTGGATCCCTTAGGAAGCCCCTGTAACTGCACGGAAGTCCCCTCATAAACGAATTTCATCCAAGAATTGGGCCAATCATGGACCACCTCTCCCAGAGACATTAACCATTCCATACCCAAGATCATGTCAAAGCTGCCTGTATCGAACACTAGGGCATTCATCACAAAGGGGCAGGAACCGATGTGAACCGGAAGACGAATACAACGTTCGGTGACAAAGACATAGTGGCCATCACCCCATTTGATACGTATCCCTGAGAAAGTGGTGGAGGAAAGACCCAAAGCAAGCACCAAACGGCGAGAAACAAAATTGTGCGTCGCCCCACTGTCGATCAACATACTAACCGGAATCCCCTGTAATGCGCCTTCGAACCTCAGAGGTTGGGCACCCCCTTTGTCAGCCAAGAGACCCTCAAACTTCAGAGCCATACACGTACCAGTTGGAGGGTCAGCTACCTTCGGTTCCACACGGGTACCCGCATTTTCCAATAAAAAATGTTCCCCTTCCAATGAATCATATTCATCATCCCCCAACAATAAAACCCTAAGTTTCCCTTCGGGACACCTATGTGTCGGACAATATTGCTTACCACACCGGAAACAAAGGCCTTTCTTCCTGCGCTCTTCCCATTCGGTGCGAGATAAAGATCTAACCCCCCTATCACGCTGAAAAACCTGCCCCACATCGGAAGAAGAAGGAGCAACTGATTTGGTGGCGGATGACGAGCGAGATGAATCTGAACGAACGAGAGAAACCTTATCGGCTGGGTTATTAGCAAACGAGGATTTGGGCTCATTAAGGCCCATATTATTGAGCCCATCAACCGAGCCAACTGACAATGGCCCATAGCGGTTTAGGTAGTGGAAACGAGAGACAGAAACACCACCGGAGCTAGGGCGGAGCATCTCCTCCACGTCCTTCGCTAAATACATCGCATCCAATCGTGATTGCGAACGATGTAATCGAACCCCTTCTTGACATGCTCCTTCAAACCGGCGACAAAATACCCCAAAGCTTGAGATTCCGGCAATCGAGGAACCAACGATAAGAGATATTCAAAATCGTCTATATAATCATGAATTGAGTCCCCTTGTGTAATATTCGCCAATTGTTCATAAGGGTTTTGAATCTCCAACCCACTGAAACGTTGAAGGAGTTCAGATTGGAAAGCAGTCCAGGAAAGAGAGTCACGAACCTGAGTGATAACGGTGAACCAGTGTTGTGCGACCCCCACCATGCTCAATTGAGCCAACCGGAGACGAAGAGCATCAGGGGTAGAATTTATGTCAAAATAAAGGTTAGCCTTCTGAATCCAACCCTGAGGATCGAAACCACTAAACTCAGGGAGTTTCACTTTCTTCACAACCCAAAGAAGACCGGTAGACAAATCCTCCACCGAACCAGATTTAGTACCCGAAGACGAGAACAATTCACCGGACGTAACCCCAGATCCCGACAAATTGTCATCCGGCTTCTTCTCCTGTTGCTTCATCCAACCCAAAACCAATTTCCGGAACTCGCTAGATTCAGCCCGATCGTCTTCCAGTCCCTTCAATGTGGTTTTTATCTCAGAGACATCAGATTGAAGCTGTTTAATCTGCTGCTCTTGAACAACCAAGCGATTAGAACGAGTATCCATGGCGAATGAATAGAATCGGCAGATCGAAGGCAGGTCGGACCAATGATAAAGATCTGATACACCAATAAGAGAAAAAGGATAAAAAGATGGAAATGATTTGTTATTGATGATTGGATAATGATGAACAATGGAAATAAGAAAAGCACTCAAAAGGAATTCCAGGGATAGTTCCCTCTCTCCATGCACTAGCAGGAGCCTCTAACAAACTAACAAACTCAATTCTACCCTATCATTCTTTATTCAATACTATTTATACTAATACTCTTCTAACAAACTCCTAGCCACTTGTAGAAACTTTCCCTTTGCCCCTTCTAGAATAAACATGTAACAATTCAGGCTTATCATTTGAAATGACTAAGGGGTGAATCGTATCACCTTCTTGTGCAGTAGCTTTTTCCAGTCAAAATCAACCTTCTCATTCACTTGCCATCCATACTCCCTCGAATCCTACACAAGATGAAACAGGGTTGAGGAAAAATTATTTGTATTTCTCTTCCAGGAAGATAACAAATACCTAAAATTTTCAATAAAAAGCATTCAGATAAAATGAACTTATCCAGATATATATAATCTTCGCAATTCTCACATAAGAAGTACAAAAATTGACACTAAATTATAGCATCTCTAGACAAATCAAACTACACAGTTTGTTATATGCGCCTAAAACATCCTTGAGAATGGAAAGAGCTCAACGTAAAATCAAATAAACTAAATAAAAAGAAATATTATAAAGTATACAAAGTAAGTAGGAAAAAAAAATTCAGTTTGCATTCCACTATATACTTCATCTCAAATTTTTCACTGTCAATCAACATTAGTAAAAGCACAAGATAACCTTAAACGAAAAATTCAACATATTAGAAACCATCCACTTTTTTAGTTTTTAAAAGCTAAAGATCACCTGAATTTCAGGCCCAAAAGTTGCTCCATAAACCAAAATCTTTTTAGGAACACACCCACGAATCACGCACCTGCACCACATGTAAACATTATACATGCACCACTAAAGTGTGTAATTCTCAATCATCCCAAAATAATATCCAGATAAATATGAAACATATTTACATAAATGATATATCACTAAAGTCAAATTTGACAACTTACGTTCCTCCAACACCTCCAATAACTTCTGAGCTGATTGGATGAAATGGTAGCTCGCAAATCCCAACCTTGCAATAAGATTTGTGGAAGAGATTAATAGTAGAATTAATGAAAATATTAGTGAATCATCCAATGATAGGTCGTTCATTGTTGTTTTTTTAGAACGGCTAACTCACACACCTTCTAATCCTACTCCTAAATCTACACCTTTTTGTCCACCATGGGACTTGAACCATCAACCACTTAAGGAGGGACGCCTTTTCTACACACCTTGATACCGCTAGGCCACATGCCCTTTGGTCGTTCACTATTGTTAAATCACATGTTATTAAATACATTATTTTTTGTGCGAGTGTGTTGGGGGTTCATGTTTCACCACAGCTACTTCAATGTACATATATTCTGTCTGGTAAACACTTCTATTCTCAGAACAAGCTACATAAATCATTATAATAATAAAATTTACAAAGAAACCCACAGCTAAAGCAACCACCCAAGTACAAACTATTGCAAATGTAAGTCATCACTGAACCTATGGAGGCCAAAAAACTGGCAAACTGATATGTTAGCACAAACAAAAATACATAGACTGAAATTTTCCATAGGTAATTCAATTAACTGGATTCCACCAAAGTCTGACTGATAAACAAGCATACACATTCAAGCAATAAATGCTACCTTAGCTCCATACTGAGCTGAAAATCTGGAAGCCCTAACACCACCACTGCCAGCACCAATCACAAACAAATCAAAATCATACTGATCCTCTCCACTAGCATTCCCCACATCTCCATCAATCAGCATCTTCCTTGACATGATTACAATACTAAATCCACCTAAAACCACACAAGCTATTAACAATCTAACAAACACTGCAATGTATCATTTCTTACTTACACGAATCCTCGAGAACATTATCAAATTCAAAAAAATCGAAAATCAGATCCGAAAATACCACGTATTTTTAGCTTTTTTGTGCAAAAACGATTCCGGATGAAATACGTACTGGATTTGAAGGTTTGAACGATTGACAACGTCGATTTGGAAGATGCGATATGTGGAACAATGATATTAAACGAAGTTTACCTTTCTGCAGTTGAAATAGCGTATGAAACTAGAATCAATCTTCGCTAGGGTTTTTACTTGTTCCTGAAGGAACTAAAATCAATCTGCTTCGGAATCGAAGGGTTTGAATGAGGACTAAGGGGGTGTTTGGGGGAAGGGTTTGAATGAGGATTAAGGGGTGTTTGGGAGTGCTTTTGGAAGGTGCTTATTGACTTATTAGGTTTTTTAAAAAGCCAAAAAATTAATAAGTCATTTTTAAAAGTCAGGATTTGTTAGCTTTTTGGAATAACTTATTGACTTATTAGATTTTCAGAAAAAAAAATGTTAATTTTTTTACTTATCGAGTTTTTGAAAAAGTCAATAAGCAATTTCCCACCACACTCCCAAACACCCTCTAAATCAGATTCCGCAGCTTTTTCATGCCAGCGTTAAAATCAGATTCCGTAGCTTTGTGGTAGCTTTTTTCACACCACTTCTTATTTGAGTGAAATACTTCCACATCTTTACGTCTCGACGTCATTTTCTTTTTCTAATTTAATTAATTTTATATAATAATTTAAATAAAAATTACAAACTCACCCCCCGAACAACAATAGTAGCTAAAATACAGTCATAGAAGTTTTATTAGAATAGATTTCCAACATTTGTTTTGCTTCAAACCATTTGGTAAACAATAAACTGACGCATTCATTTGATTCCGTTCATCCGGTGCCATCAGGTTAGTGTGTCTATTGCTTTCATGAATTATTTCAGAATCTATGAACGTTTGTTGATGGTATTTTTAGTTGTCATCAGCTCTGGTTCAATTTGGGGATTTGGTGATTTTGCAGCTCAGACAGTTACTCATTATATCCCCGTTAAGAAAAAAAACTCTAATTTGATTTCTGTAAGTGTTCTTCATTTGTCTGAAATTTGTTTGACGTTCACTTCAGTATCGTTATTGTGAATTCCCCTCTTAGTACTAAAGTTGCAACGAGAGCTTAGTTGATGCCAAGTTTCATACCAAAGTAAAGCATTTAAGCCATTCCCAACAGAAACATGGTAGCGAGATTACATGTACCATATTCCGCGCTATCGATAGGATTTCAGGTATCGTGTTTAGATTCTTAATCAACTACTGCGTGTTCAAGCTGTAGTTCAAGTTGATTTGTAGAAATTGGTTAAAACCCACGTTTTGTCATATATATCATGTGACAATCCGGACTTTTTCAGTTAACCCCGTTAGAAAAATCCAGTTAAAGTTAACCGAAATTAACTTTATTCAAACTTCAGGGACTATTTCTGTCAATATTCCAAAGTTAAACTTCAGGGACTAGTTATGTCACAAGCTCAAACTATTCTGTTGACTTTTGGAAAGTCAAAATCCACTCTATTGACTTTAAAAGTCAAAATTAACCAAGAACTAACTCCATTTAAACCTAAGGGACCTAATCTGCCAATTTGCAAACCTTCATTTCACAGGAAAAGCAGGGATCGATTCTGTAATTCTTGATAAGTCGATTTGTTGACTTCTGAAAGTCAACACCGCGAAGTCCTTCGAATTAAGCCGTTTATAGTTAAGATTCGTTAAGGACGAAACTGAATTCCCACGTTCTAACCGTTTTCAATCGTTATTATCACACTAATTGCCGATATTGAAGCGAATTAAACTCAAATAACTATTCCTAAAACTCATAACCGTCGGCCGAAATCAAATTCGTCTAATCCCTGTGATAATCTCGCGAATTGAAGAATCCATCACACTTGGCGAACTCCTCTAGAGCTTACGCTCAACCTGCATTGGCCGGAGAAGCTACAAAAGCCGCCGGAAGTTGGTCTGTGCAGCCGACACCTGCAAGAACCCAAACTCAATCAATTCGACGCGCATTCTGGTAAATTCTTGATCCAATTACTTCGTTTTCATTCTGTAAAGGTAAGCCCCATGTTAATTCGGGCTTACATCATCAATTCGATCGAGTTCTTGATCCTAGGGTTCATCATCTGACTGAGTTAGTCGAACCCTAACCTAGACCCAATAAAAATGAAATTAACCTTTGAAGAAAGATTCGAAACATCGTTTTTATTGAAAGCCCTTTTCCAATTTCAAGTTTTAATATCAAAATCTCTGTAACCCTTAATTAGGGTTCATGTGAACCCAGTCTGTCGAATTCGATCCTAAACCGTTTTTAAATCAAATTAAAGTATACCATTAGCTTCGCAATCATCTACTATTTGAAAACCCTCTGTTAATTCGTCATTTTATTATCGAATTCATATCAATCTGGAAATTAGGGTTCATATACTTTCTGAATTAGGGTTTTCGATCTTAGACCGAAAAGAAATGAAATTAATTTACATCTTCAGTTTCGTAATGTTCCGATTAACAAAAACCCTATGATTTTAATCAGTTTCATTATCAGAATCTTTCAATCGATTCAAATGTTTTCGTATTACATTTTCGATAGATTAAACAACCTAACCATGCTCGTTTTCGAATTGGATTGTATGCTCAGGGTCGTATTCCACTGAGCAACAAATCTTGTTTCTGCTTTAGTCCATCCATCAGCAAATTCGTCGGGAATTGGCCAGAATCGATCGCGAGTGGTTTGAGGAGGAAAACCACTTGGAGCCTGGTGTTAAAGAAAATTTGATCCGGGTTTCTAACGCGATACCCTAGCGGGCTTAATGGTTATGGCTGTGTGCGGGTGTTGGAGAGACCCGGGTTCGAGACCGGGCTCCCACATTCTTTTTTTGGGGCATTTTCTATTATATTAAAATATATATAAATTAAACCTAAATTATTATAATACCGTTTAAACGCGTTCTAGCCTGGGATTTAACCTGTGGGCTCGGGTTTGAATTTTGTAACTAATTATATTATTTTTCTATTAATTAAAATAATATAATTTATATATTTTCAACCCGTAAACCTCGAATAAAAGAAATATAAATATATTGATATCAACCCGCATTAAAATAATATAAATAATATATTGTTTTCAACACATTGTTGGCTTTTCGCGACTATTGTTACAAACTAAATAATATATTTATAAAATTATATTATTTACCTACGTTATCTGCCCGATTTAAAAATAATATAAATTATTATTTTCCACTCCAAGAATCAATTGACTAATCATTTGCATCTAAAATAATATACATACTATATTATTTCCTAACCTTCGTAAGCAACTCGATCAAAAGAAAATAATTATCCTATTATTTTCCATTGTCGACGTCCGACGCGTTCGTTTATTTTAAATCCTTAGAACAAGTTAGGACATCCTAACTTTCCGTGTCGTCGTCACAAATCCCGAATCGTCCCTAATCGTTGTGTTGTATTGTTAGGTCACACGTAAGTCGTTTAAGGCTTACACCCGTGGTTTCAAATTCCTACAGCGTGACCCGATCTTTCACTCGAAATCAGGTGAGTTTTCACGGCCCCTTTTACTGCTTTTAAACTGGGGGAGAAAACATGATACAAACTCTTTTGGTTTTTGTACTACATTTTATATCAGTTGTTATGACTATGCGTAAACTCTATCATGAAAGTCCTCACATCGAACCGTTTAAATATGAATATAGCGAGGTATGTTGGGTAGTACTACTGGGTTTGACAAACCTCACCCGCGTTAGTCGCGCTAACTCGATTGGATATTGAACGGGTGCAATATTGACCTAAACGTGCACCGTGGTTGATAGACCTGGTGGGAGGCAATACAAACAGTCAGTTTACGGTTACGAGCGTAATAGCAAACATGAACATGGGTTAGCTATTCATTGGTATATATATGTTGATTGTACATTAATCTGGTAAACGCTTTATTACTATACTGAAACCTGTGAACTCACCAACCTTGTGTTGACACTTTTCTTACATGTTTTCTTAGGACGCTAAGCTATGGCACAGGTTGCACAATTAGGACATGCATGGAGTCCTACTGTCATTTCATTCATTTCAAACATGATAAACAATTTACTTAATTATATTGATTGACGCTTGTTGCGTGTAACTACTTTAAATTTTATATCAACGTTTACGCTTCCGCATTAACTCTGAACTTTTATGTTATGACATTTCAAGTCTCATATAGTGTCGTTTGATGTAACTAATGACTGAGATCCTGGTGTGTCACCTTCCAAACGGTAAAACTCCGTTAGTCGAAATTGGGGGTGTGACATATCAAGGCTAATATGTTGCATATTTACAACTTTATTGTATAAAAAGTTAGGCCAATCGTAAAATTCCTAGCCCAAAATGCAGACTGACCCAAGCACCTTCAAATCAACTTAAGTTTATGGTGTAATGTCATCGGCAGCATATCACCAAGGACATATAAAATAACTCATAATTCTAATTCACAAGCATGTGTGACATAAGATTATACCAGCTAAACTTTACTAATTCAAAAAAAGAAAATGTCATGTTTATAGATAACGGTCAATAGAACAAAAGCGTAATATGAAGTGTATGTTTTTTTTTCCTTTTTTTTGGTCATGTGTGTTGTATAAACTATAAACATAAACTTATTTATAATATTATGAAATTTGTCTATCTGTTTTTCTTTTTTACACAGGGCAACCAAATCTGCATCTTTTGACTACGGGTTGGACTATGTTTGTTGGTGCAAAAGGCTTAAGCAGGTAGTGTCGTTCTGTTTATTAGGTTAGAGCTGCTTGAAGGTGACATTGTCTTGCATCTTCGTCATACTATGCAGAGGTAAGAAAATGTGTGGGTTGAGTAAAGGGTAAAAACAAGTAGTTTCATGTTAGCGTCCAAATGGGTTGGGTCGGGTTTGCCCACATGTCTATGTTTTCTGTGATTTTTTTTACTTCACTAATTTATTCATTGTTTAGTTACTATTTATTGATCTGGTAAGGAAAATTGAGAAAGGCAAGGGGTCATCATTAAAACTTTGGTATGTGGCTTATGAGTGGCCACCGACCTTAGTTTTTAAGGTTAGTAGCAATATGTAAAGGTTTTCATGTAAAAGCCAAAACAACGAGGTGAAGAAACGACCTATAATTGTTAAAATCCCAATAGGCTGAATTCTACAAAGATCAAAGATGATGGTGTAAAAATTTACGGGTTAATCAAGGATTAATTAGTTTACCTTATTTTTAAGAATGTTAAGGTTGATTATTTTATTAGATTCCAAGAAGTTGTTTTGTTGATAGTCATACTTTGGAAAATGATGCAGTTAGTTAACTAGGATATAATGTATACTGTGTTCAAAGAAATTTTTTGTGGGATAAAAGGAATAATCGAAGGGAAGATATATGTGGAAGGAGTTAAAAAGAAAGATGAACTTCAACCTTATTTAAATTTCATTTTGAGTTTATACAACTTCTTTTGTAAATTTGGGGTTACAGAGATATTTTTATGTTTATTTGATTTAGTTTATGGTGGATTTTGGAGAATAGTTTTCACAGATCTACAACATTCAAGTCTACTACCAAAGTAAGTTTATTTTATTATTATTATTGTTATTATTATTATTAACATTATTATTATCACTACTATTATTATTAACCGAAACTCTAAAACAACTTTTTGAATAATATTTCAATTACTTTTCTCTTTTTTTATTACTTTCCTCGCTAACGGGTTACAATTTGTAAAAGGTCAAAGGATCCTTCATCAACCGGTCTGCGAACGCGGCGTTGTTGAGGATCTCCTTGGCAAGCCTTAGAATGGGCAGACCGGAAGGGTTAGGAATGACGTTTTTGATCGGGATTTTTAGAGAGCCCATGCTAGATTGTCGGTAGCAAAGAGGCACGAGAAAACGGCGGCGAGGATGATAGAGAGGAAGATATGGGCGCTGAAAAATGCAGAGCGCTGCAGAGGAAGTAATTTTGAAGAGGGTGGCTGGGTGAGTGTGAAGTTGAGGTTTTCACCTGCAGTTTTGATGGTCCCAGAGTATGACTAACAAGTTTCTAAATACGGTTTTAGTTCCTATGGTTTGACACAAATAACCATTTTAGTCCAAAAGTTTAAATTTGCCTTTTTTAGTCCATTAGTTTCAGTTTTGTATCGATTATCCAAGTTTTTCTGTTAACTTTTTAAAAAAGACCATAATATCCTTGACAAAAAATAAAAATACCATATTTACGTTGTTTCTATATTTATGTTGGCAAAAAATAAAAAGACCAGATCTGTTTTTTTCTTCCATTTTAGCTTACATTTAGGTTTGAAATCCTAATCTAGATCAGTTTACATCCATCATCTACCTCCACCACCACCCACCACCTCCACCGCCCCTCCCCTTCACCACCCACCACCTCCACCGCCCCCTTCCATCTTACCCATAGGACACCACCTCCACCATCCCCTTCACTCCACCATGACACCATCCCCTTCATTCCACCATCACCATCCCTTTCACTCCACCATCACCACCGTTTATCTTTTCTCCGGCCACCACCACTTTTTCCGGCAACACTCGGATTTGCAGCCATACCTCACAAACTGTTCACTCACCATCTCCTACCCTAACTTTGTTTCTCTGATCTTAGCCACCCACCATAGTAGGGGTGTATTTCAGGCAACAGTATGGGTGGTTTCAGGCGGAGGTGGCGGCGGCGGTTTTAGATCTAAAAATCCATTCCTGTTCTACCAACCACTCAAACCTCCACACACAAACCCTAAATTCTAGAGAGAGAGGAACTTATCAGCAGAAACGTCATCAGAAACAGGTCTCACGGTGGTTTTAGATCTAACAATCCATTCCTGATCTATAAACCCATTCCGGGTCTCACGGTGGTCGTCGGACACCAACCCACCCCTACCCCCGTTCTTATTTGCAGACCAACCCCAAACACACAAAACCCCAAATCAAAACGAAGCGAAAACGGGGGGTCTCGCAGGCAGTGGCTGGAGGTTGTGAGAGTCTCGCCGGCAGTGGATGGAGGTTGTGGGGAGACACGCCGGCAGTGGTTGGTCGCTGGCTTTGGGATAGAGAAAGGGGAAGAGAGTAAGGAGAGAGAAAGTGTGTATATATATTTGTTTATTTATTGGTTTTAGATTAAAGCTGTATTTATTAATCATTTTTATTGATAAGGGCATTATAGTCTTTTTACATAAAGTTGACAGAAAATTTATAACGGGGTTAGTGGGCTGGACTTTAATTGAGACAAAATTAAAACTATTGGACTAAAAAAGTCAAATTTAAACTTTTGAATTAAAACTGTTATTTTAATCAAACCATAGGGACTAAAACCGTATTTAACTCTATTATTTTTTCATTTCCGGCTAATGGTGTTGTATAGTTTTTTCTTTCTAAAATTCAAATGCTGAGTTTTGCACTTTTGTGTTGACATTAAACATATGTGCTGCAGGTACCTCTTCTTATTCTTGAAATTTTATTTGAGAGCATTTCTGTTTAATAGACTATCTTCTTTCCCTTTATTTTTTATTTGCGTTGTATCTACAATTTGATACGCTTGATCATGGCGGACTCCCCGGCGCAACGCGCGGGTAACCCACTAGTTAAAAACATTACATAAAACTAAAAAAAACATGATTTTCTCTTTAAAAACTAAATAAAAGTTTGATTTTTTATTTTCTCTTTAATTTTCTAACAATATATTTAATATATTAATTATTTGCATGTAAGAATAATTATATTAAATTTAACAGGTTAATAAATTTTATAATTATATTTAATCTATTAATTATTTATAAAATGTACAAAAAAAGTTTATAGGTTTGTCATATTCAAGGTTACCCTCTATCCTCATCTTCATCTTCGTCTTCAACCTGTACTGTACACAACCCACCCCACCCCACCCAACGGCTCCTCCAACGATCTTTTTCTCCCATCCACGTCATGGAAATCTCCACGATTAGGTTCCACGACCGTGGACCACGCGCAGGGGGCGTGGTGTTCCACGGTTCCACGTCGGCCATGTCATCTCCACGCCAGCTTCACAGAGGTAGTCCCCTCGGCCTAAGAGTAATACCTCTGTTTGAGTGGTAGCCCCATTAGTTTTCAAATGGAAGATTATCGGTTCGAGTCTTGCTTTGGATAAAATATTCCAGGTTGAGCCAGGGGTTTTCAGTAGAAGGTTTCCTCCTGTGTGGTGTGGGTCGGGTCATCACGCTTCTGTTATTCGGGTGGAAGGGTGATCCGTTTGCGAGTGTAATCCCGTGTGTCTGAGCCTATACTGTTCAAAAGAAAAAACTAGTTTATTCTATATTATGTTTTGACCTACCTGTTTTCAGTCCGACTCAATTTTAGTTCTTGGTGATAAAAATACTTGGATCCGCCACTATAAAGCATGGACTAAACAATAAACTATTCTTGATCGGTATTCATCTTTATTTTTTTTGTTTTAAAATATTATATGTTTAAATATTAAATACAATAGTAATTTGTTATTTATAGATCTTTTCCTTTTAAGGATTTGTAATCCTTTCAACCCTTAAAGATTTTATATCCTTCCAACACATATGATTTCAAATCCAAATCCTTCACTTCTATTTTCCAACCATAAACTTAATGCATTCATATGGGTGTATATGAAAGTTATGGTTGCCAATATGATGGTGGAAATAAAATAACAAATAAAACACAACTAGTATACAATTTAAATAAAAGAAAATACAATTACTTAAGAAATCGCATTCCTTGTTAATGTCACACAAGCTTGTAAATATACAAAATTTTGTTGGTTAACATAAAATCACCCATGTTTCTCAAATAACATAAAAAGAAACATCAAATGTGCACCACACACCCTCACGACATGATCTATCCATGGTTCCCCTCCATTGCCTTTCAAAATCATCAATTGCCATGTAACCAATAAAGATATCAACGCGTGCAAGCTTGGCCCCAACTTTTGCATTTTCCTTCTTTCCCTTCTTTGTTTCTATTTACTCACGAGTCGAATTCTTGTGATATATGTAACAGTTTTTTCGTCATATATGTAATAGAGCACACAAATTAAACATGAGTTAGTACTTTCTCAACTCATTAAAATAATAAGAAAAAAAAAAGAATATTATACGGGTATTAAATGGATCATGTATGTAGTAGAACCCATAATACATGTAACATCAACACCATCAAATTTGTTAACTAAATGCTTAATTAAGACCTTAAAAGGAGCTTACTAGCACTGGTTGCAAAGATCGACTTCCCGAAATGCGAGACGAAGCCATAGTCTTCTTATTAGAATCCTATAAAAATGACGATAAATGAAACACTTTTGTTACAAAATTCAAGATGAAAACAATATGCACTTTACAAGATGAAACCCTAAAGAGGGAGATTTATGTAAGTTAATTCAAATGACGTAACTCTTAATGAGAGATAAAACATGATTTGTACATGCCATGTAATCAACATCAACAGAATAAAAATAATAATATAGAAAAGAGGATGAATTAATGGCTTGAGTTTTTACCTTTCACGTACATGAACCTCTAAACTGCTAGAAAAAAGGCCATGAATTCCTATAAACAAACAACATGTTATCTTCGAACCTAATAACTTGCCAAAGGTCAACATATATAAAGTGAGTAAATAGAAGAATAACACAAAATTCAAACGTAAAAGACTCTACTATATATATATATATATATATATATAACACTCAAAAAGGTAACTGGCTTACAAATAAGCGAACATCATAGGACTATGGGGGCTAGTGTGTATCACAATCTTACTAACCCTTCCTATTTACAGGGCGTGGGGTTTGATTATTAATCTAAATTTGCATTGACCTCCCCTAAAGATCATATGTATTTTCACATAGCACCCAACTATTTTAACTATTTTAAAATTGTTTTAGAACAATTATTGAGCATTTTTTAACAAAATAAATTCAAGTTTCTATTATTCAAGACTTGAATTCAAAAGACAAGAATCGGATTGATGTCGTCCAGCCGGTCTATATAAAAACTAACTAAACCTAACATAGACTCCTAAGTAATAAATGGAAAACCTATGAACTAGACCGCACTGACAGGCAAGTGTACCTATCGAGTGTAGCACAGCTTAACGGTAAACCGGATTATCGAACCATAGAGACACTGAATACTAATACTAGACTCTGACTCTAACTAAAAATTGATGATTGGGGGGGTTGACTACACTAAAGATTAACTAAGAATGCAGTAAACTAAGTCGACTCAACTATCAAGATCAAAGTAATAAGGTGAAATCAGAATATGAGAAGAATACTACCTAGGTCGGAATCCTACTTACAAAGAACAACTTCTACCGGTTCTGCTAGGTTTCTAAGGATGACAACTAAAGACTACCTGGTGGATCCCTAATCACTTCAGTGTGTCACCAACTAAGGAACCTAAAGGTGTAATAAACTCACCGGATAGTGGATTACCTTTTTCCAACTATGATAAAGTACCCTGATTGACAGATCACCTTTCAGTCTTATTGTCTACCATACATTTGAAGAATGCACGGGGTAATCTCAAGTTAACAAATATGATTCGAACTATCAACAATCACTAGACACCTAATACCAACTTCCTCTCAGACAACTGACACTCGGATTCCTAATGACGAAGACTAAAGGACTAATTCCCACCTCTCGGGTATTGAACTAGGACACACACTCGGCCTAATCAAGGATTAACCACTTCTATGGATTACTACGTCTAGCAAACCACTCAGGTCACAAAACAATACGCAAACAACCTAAACATGCATATATTAATGAAAGACATTAAACAAGACAACATGAGGAACATTAATCAACACAAAACCAGATTAAAGCATGCATATTCATCACAATAATCGACTCAAGATCTTTTACAAAATCATAAACCCATCAAGTAGAATCCAAAACCGAATAAAAATCATAACTTTAACACAATATTCATCATTAACCTAGGAAATATCAAAGTTTTAGCCTAGATTCATGCTCCAACACATCAAAACAGAAGTATAAGCAATTATCATGGTTTCAAACAAAGCAAACAAAGATAAAAATCAAATCTTGCAATCTAGAACGCTATTACTAACGAACCCGGAAGCAAAGACTCAAGCTTTTCCCTTCAATCGACCTCCTAAGCTCCAAAATGGCCAAAGAGCTCCCTCTAGACGGCTAGAATGCGAACTTTTTTTGAATAATGGGAATCAAAATCTATTAAATATCAAATTAGGGTTTTTTTCTCGGAAATCCTATCTCTCGCGTACCGCGAGAAAATCTGGCAAGCCCCTCGCGTACCGCGAGGGCCAAAGTAGTCGCGGCCGGTTTCTAAGATCCTCGCGTACCGCGAGACTTCTGTCTTCATCTCTCGTGTACCACGAGGGCCTGAAATTTCAACTTTTTTCCTTTAAATCTTCCAGCTCCATTCTCTTGCTCGATTCCTTCACGTATTCACTTGTAATCTTCACGAGCATCTGTAAAAATACAATAGACTAAAATACATACTTAAACGAACACAAAACTAATAAAAAACGCACAAAACACTAGGAATAAAGATGTGTGCTTCGCATTACATCAAACATACCCACACTTAAGCTTTTTTCATCCTCGAAAAAGCTGCAATGGAATCATAACTGAGATCTAACTTTATAAACATCAATTACCAATTAGCAAAATATACTCACACGTTAAAAAACAATAATCAGTATTTCTGTCCGATTAAACCCAAGCACCAATTATCTAGCCCCCGTAATGTGTTCTAATTTCATTTTATACAGTTATCAATCAACCCATGTGACTCACACTTAAAAGTTACAGTTCTACCTAATCCCGTCTCACGGTTATATCTAGGCACGGATCAAACCATATAGATTTACCCTACCACGTTAAACTAAGATTTATTTGTTTAAGAAATTAGATGAAATATGAATGAATGGATGAAATATGAGCATTATTAAGCAAGTTAACTTTCATCTAGAGGCGTTTCAACTAAGTTTTCATCTAGAGGCGTTTCAACTAAGTCACTATCCCGGAAGGTAACACATAGACTACAGTCTAAACAATGAAGCATATAAGAATCAACCCAGTGGTGTTTCAATCAGGCTGGAACCCGACGTGTGACACATAGGCGAACTTAGAATTCATTCAAATAAGCTCAAGTATATGGAATATGGATGTGGGCACCACCGAAACTCGGATTTATTCTCATAAAAAAGAGTGGTGTGCCAATAAATTTCAAAAACAAATAGATATTAACTTAACGTGGTACCTATCACCTTATGTTGACAGTTTCAGTATTACCGATTACCCTAAGATGAGTACCCATACGATTTCATGACTTAACTCAGTGATTAATCCTAAGTAACACTCACAGGCTATTTAAGCTATTCAAATTGGCTAGGTCTACCAAAAACATCACTAATTAGACTTGTTTTCTATAATTTAATTCAATTAAAATCACAAATAGATCCTGTTGTACTATCATTTTCCATGTATAAGCAGATATTTCCAAGGACATTTTTCAAAAATTTTCAATTTTTTTCTGTATTTTTGAATTTTTATAAACAAGAAACAAACTAAACAAACTATCTAAACTAAGACACTCACATCCCCACACTTGAAAGACACATTGTCCTCAATGTGAAGCAAAACACAACTAAAAATAAAAATGCAAAAATAAACAGAAAGCGACTTAGATGGTTATCATATATGCAAACAAATGTCCAACTTCCTTCATCCTCTTGTGTGCACTGTAAAGCATTTCGGTCGCGGTTGCACAATGTACTGTCGGGCTGCCTTTACAAACTGTATGAGTGATAATCGACCCCGCCCGAATGGAGATTGAGTACGGGCAGAATGATAAAACCTGCAAAATAAACCTCACAACAAACCCGCAGCATTAAATTGACTCAAACTAAAATAAAGACTCGACTGACTCAAACTGACTCACTAAGAATAAAAGACTCAAGATAGATGGATATGTAGAGAAACATACTCAATGGGTGGCAAACACATAGACATGAATGCCACAGCAAGGTTGGCCATCGGTCACGAACGGTTTCAAGTTCTCCCATGGTCATGGTGGTCGGATGACGTGAAGAATGATGGATTTGAATGATATGGTAATAGTGGATGATGGATGATGATGGTGGTGAATGATGTTATGTAATGATGGTTATGGTAGATGATGGATGATGATGGATGGATTATGTTGGTGATAATGGATGGTGGATAAAGGTTAGAGGTGTGAATGATAGTGGTGGTCGATGCGGGTGAACGGCGAACGAAACCATGGGAAAACAAAGAAGAAGGGTGAAATCAGCATGGCCCCGCGAAAGAACTGGCAGCACTCCTCGCGTACCGCGAGGAGGCAAAAATTAAGCCGGCTATTGGTTTTGTCCTTCGCGTACCGCGAGAAGACTCCCCAACTTCTTCGCGTACCGCGGGGACTTGTTGGTAACAGAAAGTTTTGAAAATTTTCCAACTTTTTTACTTAGAAAATTTTTGATCATTTAAAACATGTTTCACCCAAATTACATAAAAACCTATTCCAAGCATAAAAACATATTTAAAAATACCTGGAACTTCATTCTCGATGATTTTCCTCACCGAATCAAGCGCGAATCCCTTCTAAACATGACACAAAGAAAACACACATACCGAAAAACACAAAAATTGACACGAACTCAAACCAAGTACTGCACACAAACTCTACATCCCGGGCACTTGCCCAAGACTCAAACAAACCTATCAGGAGGCTTCTCCTTGATCCTAACCGGTACCGCCTTCATCCTACGCGGGTTACCAGTCCTCCACATAATCAACAAACTCCTACTTCTATCAGAACTCAAACCTCTCTTATATTTAGCAATCAAGTCCTTCCACCGCAGCTTAAACCTACCAGGTCCAAAGATAACACGGTTCAAATAACGTAGCAAGTTATCATCTCTAAACATCCCCACACTTGGGGTTTGCTCTATCCTCACATCACAAGATTCATTTAATGCTCGGAGTTTTTTATGGGGCGGCCTAGATTTAGGGGATGACTCGGATTCTATCCCCTCATCATGGACAAAAGTACAGATTAAAGGCTCAATATGTGATATCACTGAAGATGTGGCCTCTAACCTCTCGCCCGGATTCGCATGATCCTAAACTCTCTCCACTCTGGGTGGCTCACAAACTATCCTCCCAACTTGTGCTGAAATATTGCTCAAACTGCAATCATCACTAACAGCACCTAGAAACGAGGATCCTATCAATTTCCTTTCAAACTCAGCAAACCAATCCGGTGGATCCTCTCTACTCTCCTCAGACTTCCCCACACTTGGGGTTTTGCCTATGATCTCATCAAATTCTGCCATCATCTCCAGCAGATCATCAGGCACCTTATCGTCGTACGCATCCGGCTCATCTAACATCTTCTCCAACTCCAACGCCCATTCAGATACCTCTCCTAAGTTAGGGGCGAGTTCACCAACTTCTACTTCTAGATCATAGTCCCTATGGTCACCTATGAAGGTATCAAGCATGCACACGGAGTGGCTATGCTCGCCAACAACTTCCACGGGTTTCATAGCATCGAAAGTAATAGACTCATCCCCCACACGAAGTGTGAGTTTCCCGTCGAAGACATCGATCATTGCCTTGGCGGTACGTAGGAATAGGCGTCCTAGGATGAGTGGGACTTTGTCATCCACTTCCATGTCCAGAATAACAAAATCCATGGGGAGACTTTCACTAACAGATTCTCCATAATCCCCCATGGATACTTGACTGAGCGGTCAGCCAAGGAAATGCTCATGCGCGTAGGCTGCGGTTCACCTTGGTCTAGCTATTTATAGACAGAATAAGGCATCAGATTGACGCTAGCACCCTGATCAGCCAACGCGTGGTTTAAAGGCAAACCGCCAAGCAGACACGGGATCGTGAAACGACCTGAATCCGCCAGCTTCTCCGACAGTTTGTTCTGAACCACTGCAGAACATTGCTCATTAAGTGAGACTTCTGAGATCCCCTCTAGCTTCTTCTTGTTGGAAAGAAGATCTTTGAGGAAATTGCCATACTTTGGCATATGCTGGAGGACCTCTATAAATGAGAGATTGATCTTGAGTTGTTTGAACATATCAAGGAAATGACCGTATTCCCTAGCGTGTTTATGTGGCAGCAAGCGAGCTGGATAAGGAACAAGACTCAAGTCAATCTCGGGGGACTTCATCTCCACCCCCTTCTTCTTCTCCTCTGCCTTCTCGGCATGCTTCTCCATAACTATCTCTTCCTCCACCGGCTCCTCTTCTTCTACTACCGGTGGGCTCTCCTTCTCTTCTGCCCTTCTACTCCTTGTCGAAACAGCATTCAACTCGGGCTCCTCAAGCATCCTAGCATCGATCTCAGCAAATCTAGCTCTCTAATCAACCTTCTTTACTTCCTCTACCGACGGGATGCCATAGTCAACACCGTGGGAAGCTTCTCTTCTCCTCGACTCATGACCGACACAGCCATCATTGAAGCGTTAGAACTCTTATAGGCCGCAGATGCTTCAAACTGCCTCTCCTTTAGGCTCTTCGCGATGTCTCCTACCGTGCGCTGTAAATCCTGGAATGCCGACTGCTGATTCTTCAATAAAGTATCGTGGGCATCCGGTCTCTGCTTAGCATCCCTATCCTGCTGAACTAAATGGGCAAGCATATGTGTCTGATTCTCTATCATCTCCTATATCTTCCTCGTCGTGACACTGCTTCCCGAACTCGCTCCCGCTTCAGCTCCTCCATACTGATGTTGGCGACCATTAAACCCAGGCGGGTTATTTCCAGATCTCCATCCCGAGCCATAAGTATTGTTGTAATTGTTGTACGGTTACCAGCAAAACTCATGTGCTCCTGATGATTGGCGTGGCAATCCCTAGTGTCATGGCTTCCCGTGCACACCTCACACCTAAAAGCACTGAGCTTAAGCTCTTTAATCTCATTTGTCATAGCTGCAAGTACAACAACCACACTAGTCTCAGGAGTGACCTGATGCATACCTCTAGGAGAAGAGGTGGGTGCTCTAACACTAGGAATGTAAGTCCTAGTAGATGGCTGCTGATGTTCCTCCAGAGCGAAGCTCTCAAACATCTCCTCACACTCGTTTGGCTCGAGCTTATCCATGATATGGCCTCCCACAGTTGTGTTGAACATTTGCTGTTTCTCGAAGGTGAGACCATTGTAGAACTTCTCCACTATCGCCCAGTCGGAAAGACCATGCTGGGACATCGGCTCAACAGCGTGTAGAACCGCTCCCATGCCAAGTGATAGGGCTCGTCAGGATCCATCCGGAACAAATGGATTTGATCCCAAAAGCGAGCGACCTTGGAAGGTGGATAGTACTTTTTGTAGAACTTGGCTTGAAGATCCTCCTAAGTGGTGATAGAATTGTCGGGGAGGGTGTCAAGCCGAGTAGATGTGCGATCAGAGAGCGATAATGGGAAGAGACGCAAGTAGATAGCGTCCTTAGACACACCCGTGATATTGAATGTATCACATATCCGCGCGAAGCGGGACAAATGTCCGGGTGCATCCTCATCCTCAAGGCCATGAAATTGGGTGGCATGAGTGATCGTGCTCATGACATGTGACGGGATCTGCCATGTATTGGTGTTAGGAATGGCGGGGCGTGTGATAGAAGATCTCGCCCCGCTGACCCCGTCACTGGCCCTCTGGTGCACGGTACGTCTCGCTGGTGGGTCAGCGTCGCCCATGATAGGAAATGGAATTGGGCTAGTATAACGTACCTGGGATTTGCATAACTCCTTCAAACGCTCCCGAAAGTTACGGGTACGCTCGTGTAGCTCTCGTTCGGGCTCTTGAAAAGCTAAATATGGCGGTGATCCCTGCGAACGAGTATTGTGCATAAACTGACACAAGAACAAAAGAAAACAAATAAAGACTCAAAAACAGAAGGACTCGATCCTATATTGGACATTCAGATAAGACACACAAGTAGCACAGAAGACAAAGACACACAATTAAGACTCAAAAACAAAACAAACCAAAATTTAAACAAAAGAACTCGTCAAAGCTAATATTGCTATTGCCAAGTCTCCCCGGCAGCGGCGCCAAAAACTTGATGTCGTCCGGACGGTCTATATAAAAACTAACTAAACCTAACCTAGACTCCTAAGTAATAAATGGAAAACCTATGAACTAGACCGCACTGAAAGGCAAGTGTACCTATCGAGTGTAGCACAGCTTAACGTTAAACCGGATTATCGAACCATAGAGACACTGAATACTAATACTAGACTCTGACTCTGACTAATGATTGATGATTGGGGGGGTTGACTACACTAAAGATTAACTAAGAATGCAGTAAACTAAGTCGACTCAACTATCAAGATCAAAGTAATATGGTGAAATCAGAAGATGGGAAGAATACTCCCTAGGTCGGAATCCTACTTGCAAAGAACAACTTCTACCGGTTCTGGAAACTAAGATGGATCTGGGTTTCTAAGGATGATAACTAAAGACTACCTAGTGAATCCCTAATCACTCTCAGTGTGTCACCAACTAAGGAACCTAAAGGTGTAATAAACTCACCAGATAGTGGATTACCTTTCAGTCTAGCAAACCACTCAGTTCACAAACAATACGCAAATAACCTAAACATGCATCTGTTAATGAAAGACATTCAACAAGACAACATTAGGAACATTAATCAACACAAAACCAGATTAAAGCATGCATATTCATCACAATAATCAACTCAAGATCTGTTACAAAAGCATAAGCCCATCAATTAGAATCCAAAACCGAATAAAAATCATAACTTTAACACGGTATTCATCATTAACCTAGGCAATATCAAAGTTTTAGCCTAGATTCATGCTCCAACACATCAAAACAGAAGTATAAGCAATCATCATGGTTTCAAATAAAGCAAACAAAGATAAAAATCAAATCTTGCAATCTAGAACGCTATTACTAACGAACCCGGAAGCAAAGACTCAAGCTTTTCCCTTCAATCGACCTCCTAAGCTCCAAAATCGCCAAAGAACTCCCTCTGGACGGCTAGAGTGCGAACTTTTTTTTGAATAATGGGAATCAAAATCTATTAAATATCAAATTAGGGTTTTTCTCGAAAATCCTATCTCTCGCGTACCGCGAGAAAATCTGGCAAGCCCCTTGTGTACCGCGAGGGCCAAAATAGTCGCGGCCAGTTTCTGAGATCCTCGCGTACCGCTAGACTTCTGTCTTCCTCTCTCGCGTACCGCGATTGCCTGAAATTTCAACTTTTTTCTTTAAATCTTCCGGCTCCATTCTCTTGCTCGATTCCTTCACGTATTCACTTGTAATCTTCACGAGCACCTGTAAAAATACAATAGACTCAAATACATACTTAAACGACTCAAAGCGAACACAAAACTAATCAAAAACGCATAAAACACTAGGAATAAAGATGTGTGCTTTGCACTACATCACGGACCCGTGTGGTTTGAATAGCAAGTCAAACCGAATCATAACGATTTGTATAAGCAAGTAGTAAGCTCCGAGTTATCGTGGTTCGTTGAGAACAGCAAGTGTAACATCTCTCATTTTCCGTACTTGTATCTCATGACTTATGAAATTGGAATTCATTTCATATCATATGTTCAAACAACTTGATCACTATATCTTATTAGTATGCTATCGTCTTGTGAAAATTTGTCATTATCGCTTTATTCAACGTTTATACAATTATTGCATGATCACCTTCATTTCACGATTTCATACTTTCATATAAATCAATTACTAAACATGGATGCCTAAATTGTTAATTCAATTCAACACTTAGAATTACACCTCGCTAGAGAATTCGTTTTGCGATTTACGTATACGTAACTTTGAGGACCCTTGAATGGAACCATCTAGAAGCTTCTACCTTGAAATTTTCGGCTGATTTATACCCCCATTCATGATAATTTTCGGCCAAAAGGAGATCAACCAAATCCTCAACTAACTTCCCTCAAAACTTGGTCTTATCCCCTCCTTAAACCTTAGATTTATTTAACTATAAATAGGACCCTCATCTTCCTCATTATCTAGACCAACATAAAGCAAAAGACTCTCTATAGAGCCTTAGGAGACTTCTTCCAATAGCATCCAAGTAAGTCCTGCTTGCATTCCTCGTTGTGTTCTTCATGTTCTTCGCCTTTTCCTTATGTTTTTCTTTGTAAATATTTGATTCTTGTTGTTATAATCTTCTACTAACTTCATTCTTGTCTAATCCTAATGTTTATCCATGATCATACATCTTTAATTGTAGTAATCATGGATCAAATAAAGGATTTAAACCCAAGATGATCATATTTTTACCATAACATTCATCATCTTGTTCTTCATCTTTAATCAACCTTTTCATTCATGTTTTTCAACTAATCTAAGATGATTCATGAGTCTATATCATCTATATACACGTTTATGGATCAAAACTTGGATTAAAACCTAAAAAGCTTCGAACTTTATCTTCAACAAAATTAAACAAACTAATTTTCGTATTAGATCAACCTGATTTGATCATAACTTCCTCACTTCTTATCCAAATTAGGTGATATTTATATCAAAATTTAGCTTATCGAGTTAGCTTTCAAACCCCACCAATCTCATCCCTTAATTCGAAGTTTTCGACCTCCAAACTGTTGCGCAAGATCAGTGCGCAATCAACTCAATTCTGTCAAAAACCTAAATATGAATCTTTTAAAAACCTTAAATTATGTAATAATATGTACTATTTTATAAATAAATAACTAAGATAATCATCTAAACCTGAGTTTAATCCCTTGATTTTGAAACCTCATAATCTTTATGAATTCTTACTAAAATTTTATGGTTTATCTTCCAAGCATCGTTGAAATTTTCCATCTTTCGATCTTTAAAACTAGATTCGTTTGACTATTTTTGTGTATGATAAAATTATATGCAAGACAAGAGTATGTATATGTCCATGAAAGGTTCTGGCTAAGGAAAGAGTCGGTACTTAAGTGTGTCCGTGTGACTCACCTTTTTTCTTGGAAATCCTTTTGTGGAGTATGTATAAGCTTGATACATATGTTTCTAGGTATACATTAAGTCCTTCCTTGTTATTGTCTTTTACATAAACCCTCTCTCATATCAATACAACGTTAATTTCATAAATTCACTTGAATATTAACACTTTAGGGCATCCATAATCGGTTAAGCTTCAAGAACATATTCAAGAACACACTCAAGAACACAAGGTGAGATGCCCTTTTTTATTGTTTGTTCTTTGGGATGAAAACATGCTCACAAATCACAATCACAATCACAATCACAATCGTGATCACAATTACTTTTTATACAATTCAAACATACAGTTTTATATACTTGTAAGATTAAATGGCTTTACATGTTGCATCATTCATACTCATCAAAGTCCCTTTCATCACAAACAACCATTAACTTTGCAAAGCCCACGGTAGTATGATGATATATCTATTGGTGTAACAAGCCCATCCAATACTCGGGTTTGGTGCGCACATACAAAACATCGTAGTTTGATAAGGGGTGAGACTCTAGGGGGTATATCAGTCACTAGGGTTGGTTGTGGAATTCATGTATTTAGGTTTAATAACTTGTGTATCTAAACTTGTTTATGAATTGTACTTCGCAACATTTACTTTTGTGTGTGTGAAACCTATGAACTCACCAACATTATAGTTGACCCGTTTTCGCATGTTTTCAAGTTCTAGAAATTAGCTTTGATGTTGATGTCATTCACACGCTATGATGCATGGAAGGACCTAGATAATAATTAAATTGAGATACTTGTTATTTGAATATTTTAATCTTATGTAAAACAATGGTTTGAGTTATTTGAATGCTTTAGTATTTGTCTTTATCCCGAGTGCTATGATTCAGTTTCATCACGTCCTCGTGTTTCCACCTTGGCGGGGTGTGACAGCAAGTAGCAAGAAACTCCGAGCCTTTTGTGGTTCGCTGAGTATAGCAAGAAACTCCATGCCTTTTGTGGTTTGTTGAGTATAGCAAGAAATCAAGCCTTTTGTGGTTCATTGAGTATAGCAATGAACAAGCTCCGACCTTTTGTGGTTCGTAGAGCATAGCAAGAGCAAGGTCCGAGACTTTGTGGTTTATTGAAAATAGCAAGTAGAACCTTCTGGTTCAAATTAGCAAGTAAAGACCAATTCCAGTCTACCAAGCAAGTCAAGCAAGAGTTTGATCTTTTGGTCACAAAGCAAGCAAGAATTTGATCATCCGATCAGAAGCAAGAGAAAGAAAACCAGAAACCATTCTGATTAGCAAGAACAAGCAAGCAAGCGGGAAGGAAATAATTCAAGTGATCAACAATCAGGGGGTGATTGTTAACCATAATAATTATTGACCCAAGTTTAGAAATGTTGGTTTAGTTATAAGTTAGTAAAGTTCAGGGTTAAATATGTAATTATTAGATTTAGTAGGTTCATTATGTAAGTTGGTATTAACAATGAAGCGTTGTATCGCTTCAGGAATAACCGTCCCTGTGTGTATAAATAGGGCATCATGTACCGATCATTCACGTAAGTAACAAGATCTGGGAATGGCATTCACGTAAGCTCCTAGATCCGGTAATGTCATTCATGTAAGCTCCTAGATTCGACCGGAATGCCATTCACGTAACACCTGTAAACCATCACCCACCAGATTCAGTCCTAGAAACCATTAACCAAAACCCATAATCCCCATTTCAAAAAAAAAGAATTCATATAAGGCCATCCGTAGTGGTTTCACCCCCCCTCTTTAATTTCACGCCCCGTCGCGTCACTGCCACATCAGCACAGGGGCAATCACTTGCCAGAATCATTAAGGTGCGTATTGGTTTCACACCCCGATTAATGACTGAAATTTTTTATTTTTTTTGTTAATTTTTATAAATAATTGATATTTATTTTTTAAAACAATTATTTATTAGTTGAAATGTTGATCCAAACACGTTAAAAAACCACTTACGTGACGAAAAATAGTTTTTTTAAAAAACTCCGTTTTCGTTAAAATTTATACCTGGATGTTCAGAAAGATAAAATAAACAAGCTCGTGTATTTTGTTTTTTTTTTAAATAATTACCGAGAATTAGTTATTTGAGAAAAACCAAATTAAATCATAAACTAAATATTTAATTAAAAAAAATAATGAGGTGTAAACATTTGATTGGAAGATCAGTAAAGTTGTGAGTTGCATTCAACGCCCTCCCCCCCCCCCCGACCCATAGGGAGCTGTGTTCCTAGGCGTGAAAGTATGAGGTGGATCACGCTCCCCCCCCTCACGGTTCCACTACGAATGGTCTACGAGCGTGAAAGCATGAGGTTTTATTTCATAAAGAAATAGTATTACATATAGATGTAAGGCTCACCATGTCAAAACTATGATTAGAACAAAGATACATACATATATATATATATATATATATATATATATATGTTAACTTCATAAAGGTGTTTATTATCATTATTATTTAAAAACCTTAGGAAATGAATAGTAACTTTTTTTTGTTATAGCGCCGCCGCAACGCGAGGCTGGTAAAACTCCTAGTTTAATTAATATAGGAACAACTAACGATCTTTTTTGACTCTATTCTATCAGATACAAGAAAGCTTAATTATGAACAAATTGCAATTTTTCATATGATCCGAAAAAACCTAAAATACAAATATATTTTATGTTGCTGCTATTCGTGAGAGATATCCACCACTCGTGGTTGGTGGGACTCATATAGGATTTTCCGCCTTTCTGTTATGTTTCTTGATGCTGATTTTCAGTTTCTGATAGATTTTTGACAGCAATCACAGCATCAAAAGTAGAAAGAACGAGCAAGGCTTATTCGGGGTTCTTCTGGGGCAATGACATCCAAAACGCTATGAGCAATCAACATGTTATGATTCACTGGGTAAAGAGCATTGTATGTGAACAGATGGAGGGACTGGGAAGGTCGCTGGATTGGATAAAAAAACCTCCGATCATGGCAGCGACGACTATGGCGAAACAAAATTAAGCTGCATTTATATAGGGCAAAACCCCGAGTAACTCCTAACGGCATCCCACTTAACAAACTAAAGTGAGGTTTGAACTGTTCAACAAACTGGGACTTGACCTCCCACGTTTTCGAACTCGATACACCCCCTTTTAAGCGAAACTTTTATATCGCCAAAGTTCTCATTTGAGTTTCAATACACCTCCTCCCTAAATCCACTTAGGGTTTTCTATCCACCTTGAGCGGATTTTTCAATCACACTCAATGAACAAGATCTTTTACGCCAAGTCTTGAATTTTACCATGATTCTTAGTCACACGACATTAAATACCACCCAACCAAACAGTATTCGACATCGTTAAACATTTAGTAATTCAATCAATCGAATATGAATACTCTAATGATAATCAAGATGACAACATCTATCAACCAATGATAACTAATCACCTGGTTTCCTCCAAAACGAAAAGAAACTAACACTTCAATCCGACTCAACAGGTACAGATATACCATGTCGTATCACACACTTCTTGAACCGAAGTTCTCCGACCGCTCGGAAAAGTAGGTTCCCATTTGGTATTCGGCCTTAACCCGTAGGCAAGTGAGACACTTTTAACCACCTATTTGTTTGTGTATCCTTTCATCCCCAACCACCAAAAGTTAATCCCAAAACAAGCATACAACAAATCATGAGACTTATAAGTCTCGATCATCACCCATGAAGTTCAAGGACTTCAAGAACACCCATGAAGTTCAAAGACTTCAACTCAACTTTCTAACGCTCACTTGCATATAGATTCATCAGTTCCCTGTCCAAGATCTCTCCTTTAATTGCTATAAACAAGCTCACAACTATCAAGGAGAATACGCGATATTCCCACCTCATTGCATATAGACATAATCGTGTCTAATGCACGAGTCACCAAGACATCCGACAAGGTATATGGTCTTCCTATGGAAGGACACGTCAAAGGCAAAAGCCAAATCCTCTTTCAAAATTTAAAGGGCGGATCCTTATCCGATCCAAACACCCTATTTATCCCAACGACTTCAGCGTAAGTCGTCCACTGAGATTCAAGGATATCAATCATACCATCCCTTTTCGAAGTTCAAATACTTCATTTTCAATCACCGTTTGTGAAGTTCTAAGACTTCTGACGCCACTTATGAAGTTCTAACACTCCAAACACCATTTACCCTTGATTACTTCAATCATTGTTGGGTCAACATATAAGTTTTTAGAATTCACCGCCTTACCCTATAATGGATTTCCACCCAAAGCCAAAATGGCACACCAAATCATTCCGAAGAAAGGCCTCTCCTGTCAGGGAATTTCAAAAAACTCACGAAGATAATGAGTTTAAACGACTTGCTTCGAAGATAAAAACGACTATTATCGAATAAACGACCACCGTATTAGCATACATGGGTCTACACACCTTTCACATTGATCTACATAAACCGTGTAACTTTTAATAAACTAGAAACCCGTAATTCCATAGTATTCATAACGGAAATGATACCATTCATGGGATAACATCTTCCTCTATCTTCATTTTTGAACTAGGACCTAGACACCTGTTCAAACCCGACAAATGTACATATACATTCTTCCATTCTTCTTTTTCTCAAGAGATCGTTTACACCCCAAGAAGTGACATTCGGGTATAGAACCCTTATAAACCCCTTCGCGACTGGAACATCACGTATTCGACGCTCCATTTGGTGTTAATGGCCTAAGTCAGGCATACACCAATTCATGCGCCACGTGTTTCACCGTCTCTAGGCGAGAACGGGTAAACACATCACCCTTTGGTCATGCGTGACATTGATACGGTTACTAAGTAACCACACGATTTTCCACTATAATCGAAGGACTCCATTTCATGTGATGTTTCACCCACATCTTTCGATTAATAATTCACATAATTGTCAACATTATGAAATCCACCATGTTGATCACCTCCGAATCTACCGACTCACATATAATCTCATCCAACAAATATACCAAAAGACTTCAGTCCTGTATTTGGTAGTTAGAAATGTTCGGCTCGACAGCCTTAAAATTTCTATTTCCTCCCTCTTTTCATTCACGTGCTTTAAACTCGGGACATTCACTTCAAATGCGTCTCGATTTGTAACCACCGTAGCATACAATATTAGGACTAGAACACTATGGCGTAGTGTGTCCTATAATTCTCACTTGTATATTTTCCCACACATATGGCAAAAACAAGTATTGCCTTCCCAAAGGGATTTCTAGCTCGGCTAGAATATTTGGCTTTCTTGAAGCCACCACGAATTCCTCCTAGCACCCTGCTAGTTTCTCGAATTTGATATCCTTGTATCACATAATAGTAAACTCCACCATAGTTGTACACCACTAAGGAGACTCCACTCCGATTAGTCAACTGATAGCATCGAGAAAGCCGATCTATCTTCATTCCTTCCGATATTCCAAGATTTGGGAAAGACCACAATCAGTCATATGATGTGCCCACAATCTTTTGATTAATCCACCGGTCTATCGTACGTGAAGAAAACTCTCATTTGCAAGATCCACATCGGCTTGTGGACAATTTAACTCAAGAATGTCTCTCGACTTCACCCTGTTGCATTACCTCCGCGCCTTTCAACCTTTCTCCATACGGAAAACTTCCAACCAAATAATCCACCAATTTTCGGAGTCAACTCTCCGCGAGCAGTCCTCCATCCACCCATCATAATGGATCGTTTCAAAGCCAATACCATTATAGTGATGTATTGTTTGTTAACCAACGAACAAACTCCCACTATTTCACTCATTTGGCTTGCAAACCACGAACCCATTATGAAGACAAGGTTTCCTTCCTCCACATATTCGACTGCATTTAATCCTCCCGCCCTTAAGGCTTCATGCGGTTCTTCAAAGTACCACCTCAATGAGCTCCTGTCTTCTTTGAAGGAAAATTGACACGACATCACAGAAAGTTTTAGCTATCCTCCACTGAAATGTCGCTTTCCATTTCTACCGACTAATCCCAAGCTCATCCCCATCCTCGAGGTGATATCCACATAGACTCTATCATACGTGAGTCTTTAAATAAACTTCCATCTACAAATTCCACCCATTAAGTTATATTTTCCACCCTAGTCATCCTTGACCGTATAGTAATAAGCTTGTAGGTGTTCTACCTACTTATAGGCCTTTATTCTTACTCTATAAAACTTTATTTCTTCCTATGTGTATATTAATTTTCCCCGCATAATCATCTATGCACCAATATATAATATATACATATACACATATAACCATCTTCACTTACTCATTGTCGGTGTTCATCATCATATGGTTATCATGAAGGTATTCACACATGTTACAATAAGAATCATACTGGCCAGGCATGATTGATAATGTAATATGCCCAATTACATTAACTAGCTCCATATAACGAATCCCTTAACAACTTTCGGCACAATTAGTTCACATTGGACACCAATTATAACGACTAACAACATTAATCATAACTAACCTTTTGCCCTTTAAGCTCCGTGTCTCGGTCACGCCATCATCGGATTCTCATTTCTCCGACCATATCAAGAGCATTATAGGTTTGAGTTCGATGTCTCGCACACCAAATATCTCAAACCACTGCTCTGATACCAAGTTGTAACACCCAAAAATCAAACCGATTAAAATGTTTTTAAAACGACGCGAAAGCGGGCCCAAATACAACATTTAACGTATCCACACGTTTTCATTTTACAAACACGAATTAACTACTCTAGTTCCACAAAAGTAGTTTTAACAAAACTTAACCACAACAAGTTATCCACAACCTTTAATGACTCCAAAATGTTTGTAAAGACTCCCCACGAGAAGGTTAACAAATACAATCACAAAACACGTCCACGAAAATCCAATCCACATGATGTGAGACCCGAGAATCACTCCAGAGCTTTCCTTCATACAAAACATCAATTTGTATATCGTTAGTAAAGATAAGCAGCCTTTGGGACTTGTAACATCCATGATTTTCTTATTCTTTGTTTTGTGCAATAACAACATTTCAACTCTAATTTTGGTTAATTTCATTGTGTCACATTAACCACAATTACAAAAGCGTATTAAACTCAAAATTTCATTCATACAGATTTATCTTTTAGCCTTACAAAAATACATATATACATACATATATATATATATATATGTATGATGTGGCATCCGACTATTTAGAGATAACTTCGTTAACTAAAGTTCTATTATCTCGCACAAACACAACTAGTCCAATTAGTCCAAGTTATCCAAATCACAAACCCCAGGGACTAATTCTGCCATTCCTCAAACTCAAACACCAAACTACAAGGATTATTTATGTATATAATCAAAACTCAAGTAGACACGGTCGCGCCAGTGCACGAGCATGGTCGCGCCAAGTACCCAAGCACGGTCGTGCCTAATTCCAGGCACGGTCGTGCCTCATGCACAGTCAGGACGCAAACTCAATCCGTAACGCCTCAAAATGTTCGAATTAGCAGCCATTATTCAACATTGATTATTCTGGATATCATAAGGCCGTTTCTAACCGCCTGTCAATGACAATTAACTCGGATCAATTCCAATTATGGATTCTAAGCCATAACCGTCGAAACCCCTCCCCACTTCTATCGAATTCGATCATTTGGTGTGACATTTGTCACACCCCAACCGACGGCGGATTATACGTCGGGGCGGACACGGTTGTTCAAAAGCACAAGGTTGACTAATAAAGTTGAGATATTTCATTAATAAATTAAAGGGTTCAACATGACGGAAATAACATAAGGTTCAATCATGAAAAGTAACAAAAGTTCAATTCTTGACGGTCTTTCTAAGTCCATGCATCCTACTTTTTCATAGATAAGCCTCACTCTTGTGCACCTGAAACATGTTAAGTAACCGTCAACTAAAAATAGTTGGTGAGATACGAAGGTTTTGACACTGTTTAACAAAAGTCTTTAAAAGTTTTTACAATTCACTATGATTAATGTATCTAAGTATAAATGTGAGGATCAAGCAAGTTAAACATTGTGCACGTCAAATCTCCAACCAAGTTTAGGCATAACCCGAAAGTTACCCTTAAAGTTTCAAGTATAAGTTTCAGTAACAATCACTAAGGGCTCCCCCCGAAGGGTCAATCAATCAAGGTGGATTGGTCAAATACAATAGATCTATCACTGTTACTATAGGCTCGGCCAAAGTTAATGAACATGCTAGAATTAAGTTTAATTTAAGCATGCAAGTCTCAAAGCATTTGAACACATAGAAGACATGTAAACATAGTTAAGTTTGAATTGTATAAGTCTAAAAAGTTTGAATATGTTCCACCCCAAGTTTATAAAATAAAAACAAAACAAAAAGGGGCTAAGTATACTCACCTTGAGTGGAATGTAAGAGTACTCAACAAGGATTAATTGTAGTGGAGTGTTTGAGGGAAGTTATCCTCACAACAAACCTAAATGACAAGTTTAAGGTTTAAGGATTGATCATAGCATTTAGGACAAGGATTCAAGATTTGGGATTGACTAGTGTTCCAAATAGGAAGACGGGGATGATTGTGTTATAAAGTTTAGGTGATAGTAAAGTTTTAATTAACCATGCTTTAACTAGTTTTTATAAAATATAATTTGAGTAATGAATAAATAAGTATTAAGGTTAATAAATTATTATTCACAAGGTTTTAATAATTATTTAAAATAATAGTTATTTAAAAGAATAATTATCATGGGTTAATAATAATTACCCAATTGAATAATTTCCAATAGCGATTTATTCAAAATAGAGTAGATAATTATTTAAAAATAATTATCTAAAAGAGTTTGTAAATAATTGTTTTATCAAAATTTTAAAATGGTGCCTTTAATTAAAGTATTTATTTATTGAGTATTTTCTTTAAATGATTAGAATTTATTCTAAGTAATATTTAGAAATTATTTGTAAGTCTAAATAAATAATGTATATTTATTTTCTGTTTACAAAATAAATAAGTTTTAAGTTTTTTTTTGTTCTAATTCTATAACTTTTATAAAACGTTCAAGTTTATAAGTTTCGAATATCTAAAATGAGGATATATGTTTTATAAGCATTTCAAAAACTTTCTGTCGAGTATTTAAGTTTTATAACAGTTTAGGGTTGTTTTATAGATTTTAGGAATTTAAAACTAATGTTAAACATTATATTTTTATAGTTTTAAATTTGGTTTTATTTGGTTGAAATGTTTTCCAATAAGGAAAACAAAAATAAAAATCGATTTTGAGTTTATAAATGTTCAACATATTTTATAAAAATAAAAGGGATTTTTAAAACTGATTAAAAATATATAAAAGAATTCGAAATCAGAAACCTAGCCGGCCGGATTCGAACACCCGACCTGCTCCGGTTAACACTTGCACACACACACAAACCGCTTGACCAGGGACTCATTTGTGTTTAATTCTGGAAAACGAAATTCTTAAACACAAACCCAAACGTTCCCCCCAATCCGTATGAACCCTAACATTTCAATCCTTAAATTCGACTCGGATTACCCTCTGTTTATGAGATTAAACAGAGGGCTTTTGATCCTTTCACGAATTCGATCACAATAGACTCAAGTATTACCTGATTTGGTGTCAATTTGAGGGAGATTGGGTCTGGGCTTGGAGTCGTCGGTCGCGATCTCAAATCCGGCAATGTAGCTCCGGATCGACGAGATAGATAGTGGAGGGAGGTTAGGGATGATGTTGTTGGTGTATGGGGGTCGGTATTTATAGCCAATTTTGGCATTAAATGCGCGAACGGGTCGAGGGAGGTGGTTGGGCCGATCGGAGTTAATTCACACTCCACGCAAAGCCTCGGTCGAAGTTTATCATCATGGCGTCTTGGGGACGGGTTGCAAGCGAGAGACGAGCCCTAGGTTCAGTGAACTTGGACGAAATTGCGATTTTCGCGTGAAAAGGGGAAAAACCCGGGGTTGCGGGGTTTCGAACTCGCGACTGAAACTGGTTCTGGAAGTTTGGGTGAATTACACAATGGTCCTGAAGTATCCGGTCTTTATCGTTTTTGTTAGAACTTGTAGTTTAGTTTGAAAACATATTTCGTTATTGACAGTTTTGGCCCCTGTACTTTAATAAGTTGAATATGCTTTTTTTTTTTATCAAGTTTAAATAATAAGTTAAATATCCTTTAATTCATATATTTAAGTATGTAAGTTTATAAATTATTTGTATACTTATAACGCATATCTTTTGGGAATTTTAAAATTAAAAAAATAAACATATGTATATATATTTATTTAATGATAAAAGAAATCAAATGACATTTTTATTTATTTCAGGAAATAAAGAGATTACACGGGAAGTAGATTCTAAATAAGGAAGTGATGCGTCGGAAAAATACTGGATATTACAACATTCACATAAACGAACAATCCCACACCTCATTCGCACCTCTCAGAAGCGGTTTCACACATCAATTTGGTCGGAGACGAAGCCGGAGTCGTTGGAAATCAAGTTGGAACTCCGTTTGGTCGCACCCCACCAATTCAAGATCGTTTAATGTAACAAATCACCCCTACGCTTTCGTTTTCATCTGTAGATGGAAAGCCCTAACCCAATTGGGGCTTACAACATCGAATTTAATGTGAATCGATCATAGGGTTCGTGATATATACGTTTTAATCGAACTACACCCTAGACACGACCTCAATTCAATTAAATTACATGGTTACATTCGCAAACATTCATTCTTTGTGAGACCCATGAATCCAACCATTTTTAATGCAAGATCTAGTCAATTTGTTTTCTGGAGAAAACCAGACACGGTCGTGTTCATCCCTTAGCACGGTCGTGCCCTTACTCCAAGCATGGTTGTGCCTCCTGACGAGACGCGGTCGTGTCCCGAGCCTAAGCACGGTCGTGCCCTACTTTGGCACGGTCGTGTGTCCCTTGATCAGTTTCTTTTTTTTAATTATTTTAATATAAATTCTGTTTAAACCCAAATCCCTTTATAAAAATTATTTTATAAAACCCCAAGTCCTAGGAATTGTTTCATAAACCAAATTATCAACTTGAAATTTTAAACCAATTATTTAATCTTTCCTAGTGGATTAAAAAAAATAAATTTTAAATAAAAAGTTTATATATAATTATTTTATTCAAAACCTACACAATCTATTTATATACTAATATATATTTACAATATTTATTGACACATTTTGATAAACAAATAAATAAAATAAATTTATTTATTTAAATTATGTTTGAATAAATATAATTCCACACTACTTCTTTTTAGTTAAATAAACAAAAAGAATTTAATTATTATTTTAGTTAATTATTCAAATTAAACCATAAGTATTTCATTATTAAATTTGAACTTACATTTTTCATTCAAATGCAAACACAAACGTATACACCAACTCTTTATACAAGTCCCTACACTCACTCCCGTTGAAGCCTTAGAATTACCTTAGACATTGTGCATATTACTAATCCAAATTTATACTATTTCACTCTAGGTCAAACCTAGTGATTAGCAAATCACTTGTGTTATCCAAAGCTCGTGTTAACTACTACAATTTGATACAAGTAAGTTTACATAGCCCTTTTTATATTATTTACATTTTTGGTGTGGAACATGAGTTTCAAGTATACAATGTTACATATTACATAATACAATTCCACCATACATTCATGTGTACAAATTTGAGCCTTATGTTTGAGTACTAGGTGTGTAAACTACTTTGTGTGCAATTTACATGTGCAATCATTAACTATACAAGCCGACGGTTAACAATGATAGATCTATTAAGTCTGACAAACCCACCCAGGTAGAGTGATTGTTACCGACAACACATTTTGGTTTTTGCATGCTAGTTACAAAGGTTTGATTGTACAATTTGGTTTCACAATAGTATCTCTCCATATTTGCCTTATTAACCATGATTTGTATGGATTGTATGCACACAACGCAATGCTACCATTTAGAGTCAAAACCTATGTATGCTCACCAACTTTTTAGTTGACATTGTTTTAACCATGTTTCAGGTACGAATGTTTGAGATTGATCGAATGTTTGAGATTGATCAAAAGCATGCTTCATATAAGATGTGGACCTAGTTTAATTTTAAATAAAATAACTTGTTTTGTGTTTCTATTTCATGTACTCGTTGAATCTTGTTTGGTTTGAATTATGAATTTAAATATGATGTTTATTCTATTACAACATTAGACAACCATGTGCTCATGAACAGTATTCATGTCCCACCCCGATGTTTCTGCCGTCGGTTGGGGTGTGACAGGACTCCCAACAAGTCCCTACAACAACGACAAGCCAAAATCCCAAAAATCCAAAAATTCCAACGTACTCAGATCGTAAGGTGTGGCCGTAAGGCAGAACTTATAGGCCGTAAGGTCCAATCCAGCCGTAGGCTATCTTAAGGGGGTAGCAGGCTACGGATAGGCCGTAGCTTACTTCCAATGTTGAAACCGTAGAACCTCCCGTAAGGCAGAGGGGAGCAGTCGCTAGGTGCCCTGACTGAGCCGTAGGCTACGGCTAGGCCATAGCTTACTGCTGGGGCTGGGCTAATGGGTATTTAACTGCAATTTTGGCATTTACGACCCTCCCGACTCGACACGTTTGCATTTTTAAGCCGTTATTGAACATAGACTTATATTTATACTCCATATAAGTCTACCCTCATATACTAACATATAATTGCTAGTTTTTCATCCCCAAACCCGAGTACCACTACTCGTTTCTCACTTATTAAGAGTTTAACACAAGTTCTATCAATTCGTTAGTTTAGGTACATAATAACCTACAACTTTAAACACATAAAGATCCATACACATTGTATGTTTTACCATTCTTTCAACTTGACATATCCACATGTCTAGCGAGAGATCCACCTCTCGCTTTCTCATATGGAGTATTTGAATCCATGCCGACCCATGAAGTATCCACACTTCATGTCACCCGTGAAGTACTTGACTTCACTTTCACCCGTGAAGTACTTGACCTCACTACCACCCGTGAAGTATTTGACTTCACGTTAACATCTCCATGAAATATCCACACTCCATGTAATCAACCAATTTACCGTTTTACACCGACAGTTGACTTTTACCATATTAAGTCAATTTTAATCTAATATTACCACATTCAACATTTTAGTTGACCCTTCACCACATAGAGTCATTTACACCATTTAACCACATATCAACCATTAGTTTGACCAATTACCACATTATGTCAACTATATCAATTCTACCACATACTACAATCAAGTTTGACTATAAACCACATAGTCTAATTACACATATTTACCACATTTGCATATTCAAGTTTGAATTACACCAATTTACCACATTTGCATAATCAAGTTTGACTATTAATCACATGGTCTAATTACACCAATTTCACCATTATCCACAATGGTTTGACTTATACCACACGAAGTCAATTTTATATCACTTTCACCATTTTTCCACAAATGGTTTGACTTATACCACACTAAGTCAACTACACCTATTTACCACATTATGTTTGACTATTTACCACATTAGTCATCTACACCACTTTTACCACATTATGTTGACTATTTACCACATTAGTCAACTATGCCACTTTTACCACATTATGTTTGACTATTAACCACGTTAGTCAAATATACTACTTTTACCACATTTCACCCTTTAGTTTGACCATATGCCACATAATCAAAATCAACATATAACAAGTAAATAGAACTTACCACATTATCTATTTACATATAAACTACTTATCCATTACTAAGTAAGTGCAAAGTACTTACCTTTGCCAATGAAGATTCCAATCCGTCTTCAAAGCTAACATCTTTAACGCCTTGATCACCTAAACAATCCACCTGTTTAGTAATCTAGTTTACTCTAATACATACACTAATTAAAGTTTAACACTCACCCAAGATTCTATGATCTTCACTATTATCTAATCTTGGTTTATTAAGCTTCACACAAGCTTTTAACCATTCTAAATTAATTCCACCCATTTGACCCGTTAAGGTTTTCATCCAATTTCATCAAATTCTCCAAGGTTCTTGATTCATCAGATTGATTGAGGGATTTTACTAAAAATTGTGTTTATTAACACCATAAACACTTATCAACCACCAATTCATCATTTAACTTCATCAAGAACCCTAATTTTGAAATCAACAAATTGGATGTTAATAACCACTAATCAACATTATACAAGCACCATAATTTTGAAAACCCCCAATTTTCACCTCAAGAACCCTAATTTTGAAATCAACAAATTGGATGTTAATAACCACTAATCAACATTATACAAGCTATATAACAAGTTATTTCAAGTTATCTTTCATCAAAACCAACAATGGTGGAATTAGGAATTGAAACAGAACTTACTTGATGATTGGAAGGAGATATGCTCAACAAATCCTTCAATCCAAGCATGCAAATCTTCAGATATCAAGTTCATGATCAAAGCCCTCTTTCTCCTCTTTCTCTCTTTCAAATTTCGTAACACACACATAATATGTGTGTGTGTCTGCGATTCCTCCCACAAAACCACCAAGACTTGGCCAATTTTCACATTTAGCCCTTCCACTTTCTGTTTTGGCCCCTTTTTACACAAGATAGTCAAAACCCACCTTTTGCAACCAAAACCTCCATCTTTCCTTTATTTAAATATGCCCACTACAATATAAATAATATATTATAGGGAAAACCCGAAACTTGGTTCGTTACATTATGCTTGTACATAGAGATAAAAAAAGATAAGATATGCTTTTTGTGGTTGTACATAAAGGTTGTATAGTTGTATATAATGTTACGTCAAGCTTTTATATTATTAAAGTGTGTGCACTTGTTTTGTTATATTTTCTTCTACGCTAGTTTCTTATGTATATGTTGAAGTGACTACGACATAAGTTAAATTATAAATAGGTGCACCTTGCATACGTGATGTGTACGCCTTTGCCTCTAGCTTAGGTTATAGATACCTCATCACCTAAAATGGTTTGAGAACAAAAGTTTTGGTTGGTATCACTATGGTTTTGATATTATAATTGAATGTAGGGGTGTTCAATATTCAGTTTCAAAATAACTAAATCGTACCGATACGAAACTGTTTAAACCAAGCTAAATTACATCTTAGGTTTTAAACCAAAACTAAATTGGATTTCTAGTTCAGTTTTCGATTCCAAAAATTTGAATTCATTCAAACTGAATAAACCAAATAATAAATAATGATTATTTAAGTTTTGTCATTTAGCTCAATCTAGTGAAAATTGTAGCCCAATCTTATTTAGCCAAACTAATCCAATAACAAATAAGGGTTATTCATTTTTAAACTATATGAGACTGTCACCAATGCAAGCCCATGAGTGTTGCCCATGGCTGATGTGGCCACGCACTTCACAAGGGATGAATTGGACCTCTCCCATGGATGGCATAGTGCATGTGTATAAAGGAGTTAAAGGTCATCAAATGGTGAGGCCCAAGTGAGTTTTCTTTATTTTTATTTTTTTGGTTTCAATATAATTTAACATGCATCAATAACTTGTACATAATATACTTAAAGTGACATGCACATCACACTTATTTTTTATTTTAAATGTAGTAATTAGGTAAAATAACAAAAATATATAATATTTTTATTATAAAAATATTAATTCATTATTTTTTTATAGTACTTTAATTTATATAAGTTGTTTTACTAAAAAACTATTTGTTTTTTTATAATATGTTTTATAAATTTTTACAAATAACTTGGTTTGGTATAAAAAACAATGTTATTATGAAAAATAAATGTAAAAAAGCAGTTCTGTTTTATGGTTATACATAGATCTTGTATAGTTGTATATGTAGATAAAAGGGTAAATAATATTATTATGCTTATACATAAATAAAAAAATAAGCTATGCTTTTTGTGATTGTACATAGATGTTGTATAGTTGTACATAAAGTTACGTCAAGCTTTTTTGTATATATTATTAAAGTATGTGCATTGTTTTGTTATATTTTCTTCTACACTAGTTTCCTGTGTATACGTTGAAATGACTACGACATAAGTTAAATTATAAATAGGTGCACCTTGCATACTTGATGTGTGCGCCTTCGCCTCTAGCTTAGGTTATAGAGACCTCATCACCTAAAATGGTTTAAGAACAAAACTTTTAAGCGTAATATCACTATGGTTTTGATAATATAATTTAATGTAGGGGTGTTCAGTATTAAGTTTCAAACGACTAAATCGAACCGATACGAAACTGTTTAAACCAAGCTAAATTACATCTTAGGTTTTAAACTGAAACCAAATTGGGTTTCTAGTTCAGTTTTCGATTCCAAAAATCTGGATTTATTTCAAACCGAATAAACCTAATAATAAATAATGATTATTTAAGTTTTGTCATCTAGCCCAATCTAGTGAAAACTGTAGCCCAATCTTATTTAGCCTAAACAAATCGAATAACAAATGAAGGTTATTCGATTTTGAACATATGAAACTGTCATCAATGCAATCCCATGAGTGCTGCTCATGGTTAATGTGGCCACGCCGTTCACAAGGTATGCATTGGAGCTCTCCAATGGATGGGCTACAATTTTAACTGGATTGAGATAAATGACAAAACTTAAATAATCATTATTTATTATTAGGTTTATTCGGTTTGGAGTTAATTCAAAATTTATTATTAGGCTGATGTAATATTTTTATAAATGTTTAATTTTTTTTTAAAATTAAGTGAGAGAACCAAACCAAACGTACCCAGTATAATCCCACACATAGCTAACGCTATTAGTAGGGTCTGGGGAGGGTGTGATGAGGGCAAACCTTACCCCTATCCCAAGGGATAGAGAGGCTGCTCCCGTTTAGACCCCCGGCTCCATGGGAAATAAAAAGATAAAAATATAAATAAAATTAATGAGTAATAAAGTAAAATAAATCTAACAGTAATCTAACAATTAGCAGTGTATGACTAGAGTATATTAGTCACAAGAAACACAACACACCTACAAGAAACAAGACATACGCAAAATCTTTGCTAAACAATTCTACTCTCCCACACAACGGGTCACTCATCCTAAAACCCTAATACGACGTCTCCATGAAATCCTATCATTGATCATGTCCTCTGAGAGGTGTAAATCTAGCAAATCAAGCCTAATCCTCTCATCCCACGTTAATTTCGGTCTCCCCCTGCTCCTTTTCCCCTCTACAACGAGAGTTTCCACCGTTCTCACTGGATCTGTGCTCTGTCTCCTCTTGACATGTCCAAACCATCTCAATCTTCCTTCTCTTATCTTATCTAAGATACATGTGACTCCCAATCTCTTCCGAACAACTTCATTTCTTATTCGGTCCTTTCTTGTGTGTCCACACATCCACCTCAACATCCTCATCTCAGCTACATCCATTTTTCGAGCTTGTGTCTTCTTGATGGCCCAACAATCGGTTCCATATAGCATCGCTGGGCGAACTGCTACCCTATAAAATTTACCCTTTAACCCTATTGGGAACCTCTTGTCGCACAAAACACCTGAGGCCGCTCTCCATTTACACCAACCAGCCTGCACCCGATGGACTACATCATTGTCGATGTCCCCGTTACTCTGGATGACAGATCCTAGATACTTGAACTTCAGTGTCTTAGGGACAACCCCACCTTCAATAGAAATCTGGGTCTCCTCGTCGACGTTTTCACCACTAAAGTTGCAGTGAAGGTACTCGGTTTTAGATCGGCTTATCTTCAAACCTTTGTGCTCTAAGACTGTTCTCCATTCCTCTAGTCTGTTGTTCAATGTCTCTTTACTTTCTGCAATCAACACGATATCATCAGCAAAAAGCATGCACCATGGAATTGCATCTTGAATCGACTTTGACAACTCATCCAAAACTACTGCAAAGAGAAAGGGGCTTAGTGCCGACCCCTGGTGAACTCCCACTTCCACCGGAAAAAAGTCTGTATCCCCCACGGGTGCTCGGACGCATGTCTTAGCCTCATGATACATATCCCTAATTGCCTCAATATATTTACTAGGGATCCCTCTTCCCTCCAGACTTTCCCAGATCAATCTTCTAGGCACACCATCGTACGCCTTTTCAAGATCGATGAACACCATATGTAAATCATGTTTCTTCTCTCTGTACTTTTCCATTAATCTTCTTAAAATGTGTATCGCCTCCGTAGTGGACCGGCCTAGCATGAACCCAAATTGGTTTGCTGTAACCTGGGTTTGTCGTCTAATCCTTGTATCTATAACTCTTTCCCATAATTTCATTGTATGACATAGGAGCTTAATCCCCCTGTAGTTAGCACAACATTGAGCATCTCCTTTGTTTTTATATAGGGGTACTAAGACACTACGCCTCCACTGATCTGGCATCTTCCCGGTTTTGAAGATATTGTTGAACAGTCTTGTCAACCACTGAACGCCTTCCTCTCCCATACACTTCCACGCTTCAATGGGTATGTTGTCTGGACTGACTGCCTTAGCTCTTCCCATCTTCTTAAGAGCACTCCTCACTTCTTCCTGTGTGATATTTCGACAATAACAATTATTTCGTTGACTGGATTGAGTAGTGGGATTCTCCGTTATGGCTAGACTTGGTCTACAACTGTTGAAAAGGGTGTAGAAATAGTTTTGCCATCTCAGCTTAATGTCTCATCCCTTTACCAAAACTCTTCCATCATCTTCCTTGATAAACTTCACGACCTCAAGATCTTGTCTCCTACGCTCCCTATTTTTGGCAATCTTAAACATATGATGCTCCCCTTCCTTGGTGTCTAGTTTTCTATACATCGTTTCATAGGCAAAATTCTTTGCCTCACTCACTGCCTTTTTAGCTTCCCTCTTTGCCTGTCTATAGTTCTCCCGTAGTGTCATTATCTCCTCTCCATTACTGCACTGCAACATCTCTTTAAAGCGTTGTTGCTTGTCCTTTATCTTGCTCCGCACCTCCTCATTCCACCACCAAGACTCCTGATGTCCTCTTGTTGCTCCCAATGTGACTCCGAGGGTTTCCTTTGCTGCCTCCGTAACAGTGGTTGCCATAGCAACCCACATCTGGTTTGTGTTGCCATCCTTAGTATTTGTGTTCATCGCCATGACTTTATCTTTAAACAAATTGATGTTTTCGTCCTTCAAATTCCCCCATCTGATCCTTGGTTTATTTTTTCTTCTCCTCTCCTCCACCCTTTTTCTCAAGGTAAAATCGGCCACCAACAGACGATGTTGGGTCGCTACTGACTCTCCTGGAATTACCTTGCAATCCTTCCATCAATTGCGATCCCCTTGTCTCATCAGGAAATAGTCGATCTGCGTGTTGCGCCCCCCGCTACTAAAAGTAATCAAATGTGATTCCCTCTTTATAAAGAACGTGTTTATAATACCAAGATCATGTGCAAGCGCAAAGTCAAGAAGCTCCCTACCATTATCGTTTCTAACACCATAACCAAAACCTCCATGAACCATCGGAAAACCATCACTCTCCTTACCAACGTGACCATTAAAATCACCTCCTAAGCATATTTTCTCCTGTCTAGGTAATGACCTCATTACTCCGTCTAAACTACCCCAAAAATCCCTCCTTTCTTGGTCTCCTAGACCTACATGTGGTGCATAAGCGCTAACAATTGCCACAACTTCCTCACCAAGTACTACTCTCAACACCATGATCCTATCATTATATCTTTTCACTTCCACCACATTACCGTGGAGTTCTTTAGCAACTAGAAAACCCACCCCATTTTTTGTTCCATCGCAACCAGAATGCAACAGTTTGTAGCCATTACACTCACCCCCCCTTTGACCCTTCCACCTAGTCTCCTGAAGGCAAGCTACCTGAATCCTATGTTTTCTAAGCACGTCTACTAACTCTAACAACTTACTAGTTAGGCTTCCTACATTCCAAGATGCCAAACGTAACCTATACCCCTTATGGTTAGCACTAGATGCACCCCTCTCCCCTGAACATGATCTCAAGGAGACATTATTCCACCTACCGTCTATGTTTGAAATAATACACAAGATGTATTTATTTTTATTTTAACCACAGTTAAGCAAATAGAATATTAATATTTATTTTTATTTTAACCACAGTTACTCTGGAGGACTACATCATTGTCGATGTCCCCGTTACTCTGGATGACAGATCCTAGATACTTGAACTTTAGTGTCTTAGTGACAACCCCACCTTCAATAGAAATCTGGGTCTCCTCGTCGACGTTTGCACCACTAAAGTTGCAGTGAAGGTACTCGGTTTTAGATCGGCTTATCTTCAAACCTTTGTGTCTTAGGGACAACCCCACCTTCAATAGAAATCTGGGTCTCCTCGTCGACGTTTGCACCACTAAAGTTGCAGTGAAGGAACTCGGTTTTAGATCGGCTTATCTTCAAACCTTTAGATCGGCTTATCTTCAAACCTTATCTTCAAACATATATGAATCTCGGTTACTATTTAGTATTATGGTTTTTTTTTCAATTCTACTTAAATATAATAATTTTGAAAACTTGTTTTTTATTTAGTGAAATTTTTTTCTTTACTATTACCTCTTAGTTTAAGTTAATTGGGATGAAAACTTCATTTATTGGTAACCAATATTCATGTATGTTTCATTTACCACACTTAATTTTAAAAAATTTGAACATTTATAAAAAAATTATATAGGATTACAACACCTATGAAAGTTGAATGACTTTAGAGGGACAAAAAAACTTGAGTAAACTGCATATTTCGTCCTTGAGGTTTACCCCAAAGTTCACTTTACGTCCCTTCTATTTTAAAACTGCTATTTGCGTTCTCGTAGTTTCTATTTTCATCACTTTTCGTCCTCGAACGGGTTTCCTTTAAATAATTGGTGAAATAACTAAAATGCCCCTTTTCCTTTAACGGGTTTCGTCCCCGAGGTTACAAAATTCTAACACTTTTCATCCTCAACACATCTATTTCATCACCACCATCTTCTTCATCACCATCTTTCGGCTGCCTACCATACCACCAGAAACCGTCCTTTCCGTCCACCAACTGACCGGCCACCACCACCATTAACCAGCTTCAGCTTCTATGACGTTTCCCCAGTCTTCAAAAGCTCGAAACAAGACGCCGCCGACGTATTAGTTGTTTCCGGCGATACTACGACGACAACAGAAACCGTCCATACATCACGAATACGGCAGTGAACATCGCCATTCACCATCTCCACCCTCTGTCATGCTTCTCCGTTAGCTAGTTACACCAGAAACCTTCTGCGGCCACCACCTAGTTTTTCCGACGACACTCGTCCTTGACTTGTGGCACGCGGTAGTAGAGGTGACGGTGGTGGTGGAGACGGTGGTGAGGGTGACGGCGGAGCTAGCGAAGTGTAACGAACCAAATTTCTGGTAAGCCCCATAATATAATAATTATATTGTAATGGGGTATATTTAAATAAAATAAAGTTGGAGGCATTTTGTAAATGGTGGAATTATCTTCTTTTGGTGCAAAGGGTTTAAATTGCAAGTAGAGGGGGTTGTTGTGTAATTAACACAATCTCAATTGTGTTATATGGGAGAATCAAGATCAGTGAATGGCATGCCTCGATTGGAAGTGTTGCCTTGCACAATCCTTCCTAATCATCAAGTAAGTGTTTTTATCTATTTAAAATCCTCTAAGTTCTTGTTCTTGATGGGTGATTGGGTGGATGAACCCTAATGGGCGAAATTGGGGGTTATGGTGGATTAAATGTTGATTAGGATTGATTATCTAGCATAGCTAAAGCTAGATGACTATTCAATTCATGTTAATTTCATCAATTGGGAGTTTTGAAAATTAGGGTTCTTGAGAACCCAATTTGGGGGTTTTGCTATTTAAGGGGTTTTGCTATTTAAGGGGTTTAAATGTTGGATTGTGTATGGATAAGTGTTCATGGTATAATATGAACACATTTTCATGTAGAAAACCCAATTGATTTGGTGATTCATGAATTGATGAAATTATGAAAATTGGGTGAAATCCTTAACGGGTCAAAATGGGTGGATTTGGTTTAGAATGGTTGAAAGCTTGTGTGAGGCTTAATAAATCAAGATTAGATGATGGTGAAGATCATAAGATATTGGGTGGGTGTCAAACCTCATTTGAGGAATAATTGGTGATTTAATAGGAGTTTACTAGATTACTAAACAAGTGGATTGTCTAGGTGACCAAGATATGGAGTGGCTAGCTTGAAAGACGAATTGGAATCTTCATTGGAAAAGGTAAGTGCCTTGCACTTACTTAGTATTAGATATGTATTTTTGTGTAAGTAGTTGTGTGGTATGCTATTTACATGTTAATATTATGATTGAATTGTGTGGTAAATGGTTAAAGTAAGGTGTGAATATGGTAGGATTGTTGTAGTTAACATAATGAGGAAATTAGTCAAACTAATGAATGACACTTGTTAAAAGTGGTGTAGTTGAACTATGTGGAATATAGTCAAACAAAACGCCGTAAATTGGTGTAGTTGACTAGTGTGCCATAAAGTCAAACTAAAATATAGAATGTGGTAATTTGTTGTAATTTGACTTTAGTGTTATAGGGTCAAACTGTTATGTTGAAATTGGTGTATTTAGACTATGTGTTTAATAGTCAAACTTGAATGTGCAAATGTGATAAATATATGTAATTAGACTATGTGATTAATAGTCAAACTTGAATGTGTAAATGTGGTAAATAGATGTGACTTGACTTATGTGGTTATTGGTTAAACTAATGTGTGACATGTGGTTAAATAGTGTAAATGACTCAATGTGGTCAAGGGTCAAGTAAAGTGTAGAATGTGGTAATATTAGACTAAAAATTACTTAATATGGTAAAAGTCAACCATTAGTGGTAAAACAGTAAATTGATTGATTACATGAATTGTGGTTACTTCATTGAGGTGTTTACGTGAAGTCATGTATTTCACGGATGGAAGTGAGGTCATATGCCTCACGGTTGCAGGTGAAGTAAAATATTTCACGGATGGCATGAAGTTAAATACTTCATGAGTTGACATGGAGTCAAATACTCCATGTAAGAAACCGAGAGGTGGATCTCTCGCTAAACATGTGGATATGTCAAGTTAAACGAATGTTAAAACATAAGTCATATATGGATTATTATGTGTCTTAAGTTGTAGGTCAATGTGTGCCTAAACTAATGAAAGGGTGGGATTAGATGTTAAACTCTTAACGAGTGGGAAACGGATTGTGGTACTCGAGTTTTAGAATAAAAAACTAACAATTATATGGTAGTACACGTGGGTGATCATATTTGTAGTTTAAACATTAGTTTATGACGGTTAATGGCTTAATTATGCAATCGGGTCTTTCGACGGGGGGTTGCATACGCCGGAAATCAAAATTAGGCACGCTTGACTCGGTGTTAGTGTACCATACGCCCGGAGCGTATGATACGCCCAAAACAGTCTGGTAGACGGCGGGATTTTTGGGGTTTTGACTTGTCGTTGTTGTAGGGACTTGTTGGAGGTCCCTAGGGCTATTTATCTTTACTAACCATGTTCAAATTGATGTTTTGAATGTAGGAAAAGCTCTGGAGTGATCTCGGGTCTTGTATCATGTGGATTGGATTCTCATGGACTGTTTGGATGATTGTTTTTGTTTAACCTTCTCGTGGGGAGTCTTTACAAACTTTTGGGTTGTTCTAAAGGTTGTGGATAACTTGTAGAATTTTATTTGTGTAGACTCCTTTGCGGTTTTTGAGGAGTTTAACCCTTGTTTGTAAAACTTAAAAGTGTTGATACGTTAAATGTTGTTTTGGGACCTAACTTTCGCATGTTTTTAAAAGTTTAAATTAGGTTGGATTTTTGGGTGTTACAACTTAGTATCAGAGCCAGGTTTGAGGGATTTGGGGTGCGAGACACCAAAATTAAACCAACAATGCTCTTGATATGGTCGAGAAATGAGAATCAAATGATGGCGTGACCGAGACACGGAGCTTAAAAGGCGAGGTTAGTATTGATTATGTGTTGTTTGTTTTAATTGGTGTCGAATGTGATCTAATTGTACCGAAAGTTGTTAAGGGATTCTTTATATGGAGATAGTTAATGTAATTGGGCATATTACATTATCGATCATGCCTGTCCAGTATGATACTTAATGTAACATGTCTGAATGCCTTCTCGATAACCATAAGATGATGAACACCGACAATGAGTAAGTGAAGGTGATTAAATGTGTATATGTATATATTATGTGTTTGTGCATAAATGATTATGCAGGGGTAATTAATATACACATAGGAATAAGTAGAGCCTTATCGAGTAAGAATAGGGGCCTATAAGTAGGTAGAACACCTACAAACTTATTACTTCATGGTCGGGGATGATTGGGGGAATCATGACTTTGTGGGCGGAATTTGTAGATAGAATTTGATTTAAAGACTCGTGCATGAAGGAGTTTATGTGGATATCACATCGAGGATGAGGATGAGCTTGGGATTAGTCGAGAGTTATGGAAAGAAACATTCTAGTGGAGGATGGCTAAATCTTTTTATGATGTTGTGCTTCCTTCAAAGAAAATAGGAGCTCATTGAGGTGGTAATTTGAAGAACCACATGAAGCCTTAAGGGCGGGAGGATCAAATGTAGTCGAATACGTGGAGGAAGGAAACCTTTTCTTCACAAGGGGTTCGTGATGGGCGAGCCAAAGGAGTAAATAGTGGGAGTTTGTTCGTTGGTCAACAAACAATACATCACTATAATAGTATTGGCTTTGAAGCGATCCATTGTGATGGGCGGATAGAGTACTACTCGCGGAGAGTCGACTCCAGAAATTGGTGGATTTTTCGGTGTTCTTTGTATGGAGAAAGGCTTAAAGACGTGGAGGTAATGCAATAGGGTGAACTCGAGAGACGTTCTTAAGTTAGCTTTGTCCACAAGCCGATGTGGATCTTGCAATTTGGAGTTTTTTTCACGTACATTAGACCGGTGGATTAATCAAAAGATTATGGGCATGTCGTATGACTATCTGTGGTCTTGCCCAAATCTTGGATTAACGGAGTGAATGAGGATAGCTAGGCTTTCTCGATGCAATTGGTTGACTTATAGAGTGGGTTCTCCTTCGTGGTGTACAACTCAGGTGGAATTGATTATTATGCGATACAAGGAAATCAAACTCGGGGAACTAGTGGGGCGTGAGGAGGAACTAGTGGTGGCTTCAAGAAAGCCAAATATTCTAGCCGAGCTAGAAATACCTTTGGGAAGGAAATGCTTGTTGTTTCCATATGTGTGGAAAGATACACAAGTGGGAATGGTGGGACATACTACGTCGTAGTGTTCTAGTCCCAACAAAGAGTGCTGCGGTGGTTACAAATCGGGACACATTCGAAGTGAATGTACCGAGTCAAAGCACATGAATGAAAGGTGGGAGAAAGCATAAATTTTAAGCATGTCGAGCTAAACATTTCTGACTATAAAAGACAGGACTGGAGTATTTTGATAATTTTGTTGAATGATAATATATGTGAATCAGTGGATTCGGAGGCGATCAATGTTGCGGGTTTCATAATGTTGACAATTATGTGAATTATTAATTGAAGGATGTGGGTGAATGGGGTCCTACGATTGTAGTTAAAGATGTGTGGCTACTTAGTAACCATACCAATGTCGTGTATGACTAAAGGGTGACGTGTCGATATATTCTCGCCTAGAGACGATGAAACACGTGGCACATGAATTGGTGTGTGCCTGGCTTATACCACTGACACCAACGGGGGTGATGGAATACTTGATGTTCCAGTTGCGAAGAAGTTCATGAGGGTTCTATACCTGAATGTCTCTTCTTGGGGTGTAACCGTTCTGTTGAGGAAAAGAAGAATGGAAGATTGTGTATGTACGTTAACCTTTGGGTTTGATCATGTGACTAAAAGTCTTAGTTTCAACAAACCAAAGTAAAGGAGGGTGATATCCCATGAATGGTATCATTTCCGTTATGAATACTATGGGATTGCGCATGTAACTTTAGGGCTTGTTAGAAGTTCTGCGGTTTATGTGAATCATTGTGAAAGGTGTGTAGACCCATGTATGCTTATACGGTGGTCGTTTATTCGATGATAGTCGTTTTTATCTTCGAAGCAAAGCCATTCAAGCTCATTATCTTCATGGGTTTCCTAAAGGGAGAGTCCTTTATTCGGAATGATTTGGTGTGCCATTTTGGCTTTAGTGGAAATCCATTTGGATGAGGCGATGAATTCTGAAGACATATTTGTTAATGATTGAAGTAATCAAGGGGTAAATGGTGTTTGAAGTCTTAGAACTGCACAACAGGAGATTGAAAATGAAGTCTTCGAACTTCAAAAGGGGATTGTAAGATTGAGATCTTTGAATCTCAAAGGATGACTTACGCTAAATTTGTTGGGATAAGCAGGATGATGGATTATTGAAAGAGGATATGGCTATGGCTTTTAACGCGTCTTTCCTTAGGAAGACTGTATGCCTTGTTGGTTGTCTTGGTGTCTCATGGATTAGACTCGGTCATGTCTATATGCAACGACACAAGAGTATCGCATATTCTCCTAGTTAGTTGTGAGTTTCATGGTAGCAAGTAAGGAGAGAACTTGGAGAGGGAACTGGTGAATCTATACGCGGGTGAGCGTTAGAAGGTTGAATTGAAGTCTTCGAACTTCATCGGTGTTCTTGAAGTCCTTGTACTTCATGAGTGATGACTGAGACTTAAAAGCCTCATGAATTGTTTGTTTGTTTGGAGTTTGGTGGCTGGGGATGAAAAGAGCCACAATCTAGTGTGTGGTTATAAGTGTCTCACTTGCCTATGGGTTAAGGTCGAATACCAAAAGTGTACCTACTCTTCCGAGTGGTCGGAGAACTTTGGTTCATGAAATGTGTGGTACAACATGGTGGATTTGTACATGTTGAGTCGGATTGAAGTGTTAGTTTCTTCTTTGATTTGGAGGAACCAGGTGATTAATTACCATTAGTTGAAAGATAATGCCATCTTAATTACCATTTAGGTATTCATATGTCGATAATTGAATTACTAAATGGTGAACGGTGTGGAATACCATTTGGTTGGGTGGTATTGAATGTCGTGCAACTAAGAATCATGGTGTGATTCAAGACCTAGTGTGAAAGATCTTATTTATTGAGTGTAATTGAAAAATCTGTTCAAGGTGAATAGAAAACCCTAAGTGCATTTAGGGAGGAGTTGTATTGAAACTCAAATGGGAACTTTGGGGATATAAAAGTTTTCCTTAATAAGGGGGGTGTCAGATTCGAAAGCGTGGGAGGCCAAGTCCCCATTTAGTGGAATCGTTTGGACTTCTCTTTAGTGTGTAAAGTGGTATGTCGTTAGGAGTTACGCGGGGGATCGTGTAGACTCCATGATACATTTCTCGCTGATCATCCACGGGAATGTGTGGCGAGAGAAGTGGATGTTGCTTCTCATATCGGCACCGAGGCGATAGATGATGGATGTTTCAACTAGAGGAACCGGTGGCTATCTTAGATAGAAAGTTGAAACGCTTGTGGTATAAGCGGATTAACCAAGTGTTGGTTCTGCGGGATCTTTAGATAAGGTGCGGAAACTGCTCGGGAATCTGAGGATAGATACTTGAGAGTTATCCTAATCTTTTGATGGATCGGGTTTCGGAGACGAAACCCAAAATTAGGGGGTGTGATTTGTAACGAACCAAATTTCGGGTACGCCCCATAATATAATAATTATATTGTAATGGGGTATATTTATATAAAATAAAGTTGTCGGCATTTTGTAAATGGTGGAATTATCTTCTTTTGGTGCAAAGGGTTTAAATTGCAAGTAAAGGGGGATGTTGTGTAATTAACACAATCTTAATTGTGTTATGTATGTGTGTTTGCGTATTCTTCAAAGAAGAAAAGGGGGAGGGGATCAAGCTCAAGATCAGTGAATGGCATGCCTGGATTGGAAGTGTTGCCTTGCACAATCCTTCCTAATCATCAAGTAAGTGTTTTTATCTATTTAAAATCCTCCAAGTTCTTGTTCTTGATGGGTGATTGGGTGGATGAACCCTAAGGGGCGAAATTGGGGGTTATGGTGGATTAAATGTTGATTAGGATTGATTATCTAGCATAGCTAAAGCTAGATGACTATTCAATTCATGTTAATTTCATCAATTGGTAGTTTTGAAAATTAGGGTTCTTGAGAACCCAATTTGGGGGTTTTGCTATTTAAGGGGTTTAAATGGTGGATTGTGTATGGATAAGTGTTCATGGTATAATATGAACACATTTTCATGTAGAAAACCCAATTGATTTGGTGATTCATGAATTGATGAAATTATGAAAATTGGGTGAAATCCTTAACGGGTTAAAATAGGTGGATTTGGTTTAGAATGGTTGAAAGCTTGTGTGAGGCTTAATAAATCAAGATTAGATGATGGTGAAGATCATAAGATATTGGGTGGGTGTCAAACCTCATTTGATGAATAAATTGGTGATTTAATAGGAGTTTACTAGATTACTAAACATGTGGATTGTCTAGGTGATCAAGATACGGAGTGGCTAGCTTGAAAGATGAATTGGAATCTTCATTGGCAAAGGTAAGTGCTTTGCACTTACTTAGTATTAGATATGTATTCTTGTGTAAGTAGTTGTGTGGTATGCTATTTACATGTCAATATTATGATTGATTTGTGTGGTAAATGGTCAAAGTAAGGTGTGAATATGGTAGGATTATTGTAGTTGACATGATGAGGAAATTAGTCAAACTAATGAATGACACTTGTTAAAAGTGGTGTAGTTGAACTATGTGGAATATAGTCAAACAAAACGCCGTAAATTGGTGTAGTTGACTAGTGTGCCATAAAGTCAAACTAAAATATAGAATGTGGTAATTTGTTGTAATTTGACTTTAGTGTTATAGGGTCAAACTGTTATGTTGAAATTGGTGTATTTAGACTATGTGTTTAATAGTCAAACTTGAATGTGCAAATGTGATAAATATATGTAATTAGACTATGTGATTAATAGTCAAACTTGAATGTGTAAATGTGGTAAATAAATGTAATTAGACTATGTGGTTAATAGTCAAACTTGAATGTGTAAAAGTGGTAAATAGATGTGATTTGACTTATGAGGTTATTGGTTAAACTAATGTGTGACATTTGGTTAAATAGTGTAAATGACTCAATGTGGTCAAGGGTCAAGTAAAGTGTAGAATGTGGTAATATTAGACTAAAATTTACTTAATATGGTAAAAGTCAACCATTAGTGGTAAAACGGTAAATTGATTGATTACATGAATTGTGGATACTTCATTGAGGTGTTTACGTGAAGTCATGTATTTCACGGATGGAAGTGAGGTCATATGTCTCATGGTTGCAAGTGAAGTAAAATACTTCACGGATGGCATGAGTTAAATACTTCATGAGTTGACATGTAGTCAAATACCCAATGTAAGAAACCGAGAGGTCGATCTCTCGCTAGACATGTGAATATGTTAAGTTACACGAATGTTAAAACATAAGTCATATATGGATTATTATGTGTCTTAAGTTGTAGGTCAATGTGTGCCTAAACTAATGAAAGGGTGGGATTAGATGTTAAACTCTTAACGAGTGGGAAACGAATTATGGTACTCGAGTTTTAGAATAAAAAACTAACAATTATATGGTAGTACACGTGGGTGATCATATTTGTAGTTTAAACATGAGTTTATGACGGTTAATGGCTTAATTATGCAATCGGGTCAGTCGACGGGGGGTTGCATAGGCCGAAAATCAAAATTTGGGCACGTATGACCTGGTGCCAGCATCCCATACGCCCGGAGCGTATGATACGCCCAAAACAGTCTGGTACACGCTGGTATTTTCGGGGTTTTGGCTTGTCGTTGTTGTAGGGACTTGTGGGAGGTCCCTAGGGCTACTTATCTTTACTAACCATGTTCAAATTGATGTTTTGAATGTAGGAAAAGCTCCGGAGTGATCTCGGGTCTCGCATCGTGCGGATTAGATTCTCATGGACCGTTTGGATGATTGTTTTTGTTTAACCTTCTTGTGGGGAGTCTTTACAAAATTTTGGGTTGTTCTAAAGGTTGTAGATAACTTGTGGATTGTTATTTGTGTAGACTCCTTTGCGGTTTTTGAGGAGTTTAACCCTTGTTTGTAAAACTTAAAAGTGTTGATACGTTAAGTGTTGTTTTGAGACCTAACTTCCGCATGTTTTTAAAAGTTTAAATTGGGTTGGATTTTTGGGTGTTACACGAAGGTGAGTAAACTGGCGGTGGTGGCGAAGGTGGCGGTGGGGGTGAATAAACGGGTGGTGGTGGCGCTGAATAAACAAGTGATGGTGCTGATTGGGGAGGTTTAAAGCTACATGGACGAAAACTGATTTCTTGTGTAAACCTCAGGTATGAAAATTGTAGTTAACTACAACAATTGGGGTGAAAATGACCAAAATAGTCTCAAAATATGAAGTGAAAAGACAGCATTTCCCCTGAAGGCTAACCATTTGTAAGGCCCAAACCCGGGAACCTGCTTGTTGGCTCAAACGCAAGCTAAGTAGTCATAGACATCAAACTAAACTCAATTCATTGCAGCGGAAATCAAATAATCAACAATGGTCAACGACCCTACCCAAAACATAATTCAAATCAAGTACTAGTATTCAACCAACTCAACGAAATAAACTACTAATGTCATCACACACACACGCGGTAGCCAGACGCCATCCAGAAGCCGTCAGCTCAAACTTTCTCTTTACCTGAAATACATGCTAAAAAAGTCAGCTACGCTGAGTGAGTTCTATAGTAATTTACTAAGGAATATTAAATCACATAACCGTTATAAAATAGTTTATATCTCAAAATGTTTTAACTCGTTTCAATAGTTCTCAAAGATCAAATTAATATAGTAATCTACGCACAAGTAAATCCCATTTCCTAGTCTGAAGACACAAGCAAACCCAATCACCCGCCTGACTGCCGTCAGACCCAATAACCCATTGACTAACGTCAACACAATAACCCGTTGACTAATCGTCAACACAATAACAAGTTTACGCTTGATCTCCCGCCACGACAATTAAGTACGTGACACAAATAAATCATACACATAAACATTTCAATTAATGACTGATGTGTGGATTTAGTGTTGATGTAAAAGAGTGTTTATTCATTAATTTAAGCATCATATGCACTAGAATCTAGTTACTTTGTTACGTGTTTGCATGTAGGAAGCTATGGAAGAAGAACATCAAAGCATGGAGTAAAGGAGCATAAAAGTCAAGATTATTGGTGTTCCAGCTTAGCATGCGCCCAAAAGCAAGATTGGTGCAGCGTCTTCTAGCAGGAAATGGACGCATGGTGCGCAGGTGGCGTATCATACACCCACCCGACGTATGATACGCCCGAGACGGTTACTGGACGTTTTTGAGTGGTTTAGTACTAGTCTTTTAGGGGAGATTCACCACTTTTCGATCAGGCATCATCCTTGGAGGCTAGAAAACGTAGAGAGGAGGAGGAGACTCAGTGACAAAGTATTCCAACATCAATTCTTAATCAATTGCTTCCCGAAATAGCAACATAGTATCATCAAGCATGAACATGTGTGGCTAAAACAATTGTAATCATAACCAGATGTAGGTTTTAATTCCATTAATTCAATGTGGATTCTTTTATGGATTAGACATGAATTTCATTATGCTTTGTTGAATGTGATGCTATTTCATGTGGTTATTTCTCATGTTTGGTGTTAAGACATACAATAACTTATGTGAATTCATGTATTCTTCTTCATCGGTGTGCAATCGTTAAAGGTTGAGTGTATGTTTGATATATATGTTTACTGTATTGACAATTGCTAGAGATCACTTCGTATAGATTAACTCTATCGGTATCATTCATTACAAGTTTAGTCATACACGTGTAGGTCCTTCAATTGTACATCAAACATTGTTATAATCGAGATTATGTCTATGTGATCTCCTAACTTAATAAAGAACTCAGATTACTAATTGTGAATTGAAACTGAAACTTGGTTGTTCTCATTCTCTTTATTTATGTATTTCAATCTTATTAATTCTAAGTGTATGCTAAGTCATAGTAACAATCAATCAAACAACTTTAAGTGCAAAATGGTTTGTAATCAGTTCTTGTTATTCACCAACCACTAACTCTTCGTGGTTCGAAACCCTGCTTACACTGGCTAGTCTTAGGTAATTAGGAACACACAAACTCTTTATCTTTGATCGGTACTTCGACGTCGATCAACGACATACACGTTTTTATCACAAAACACTTCCATGCTCTTGAAAACTAAAACATTCACCTCGCGAAGAATTATGCCTTAAGATAAAAAAACATTTAATATCAAAAGTAAGGCTAGACATACTCTGGTTTACCCGTCACGACCATTACGTACGTGACCCAAAACTCGTACACACATTAAGCATAACGATTATTTAAAAATATATATACTTCGTCACCACAGGTATCGTCTATGCATGCATTCACTAAAAACACGTTTCACATGTATTCATGCCCAAAACAATTAAACATTTAAAAGTGGGCGATAGAAACTCACCTTTACTTGACACATTTCGATCTTTAGAACTCGCTAATGCTTCGTGCTCGCCTTTCGACCTCGCACCTATAATACACATAATTCACGAGTCAATTACATGACTCAACGTTAAACTCCCACCTACACGACTAACCCTACGTTGCGCACAACCATAAGCACGTGCATGGCACCATGCACAGCCTTCATGCATTACGTGAATCTCATGTTCACGTTCCCGACGTTCTAACGCTTCTCATGTGTCTCCTCTAGTCATCGTACCCATGAATTATTACATCCGGCACCTCGGTTATCATTCCCGGCTTTTACCAAGCATGAACGAGCCTAAACCAACCCTTCCCCGGATTCCTGTTGGCTTTGAGTAGTCCCCGCCGCCCTACGCCACCGTGAACAGCCCTAGCATGGCTGTCATGGCCATCCGCCACCACCACGGCCCGCCTACGGCCCTCAGCCTGTCCCGTACGGCGGTTATCCGGCTCCCACGCTGCTGCCGTGTTTCCCCCGAGTCACCACAGCCGTCCAACTGGGCTCGTGAGCCTTCCCGTCGCACCACCGCGCCGTCACAGCCCCTCGTCGGCTTCATTTGGATCTCCTCCACCTCACAGTTCACTATCCCGGCCTTAGCTGGCTCCTTCTCCGATCTCGTACGCATGCTAGCCACCCCAAAAGGGTTCGGTCGAACACCCGACAACCCACAAACAATAATTAACGCGTACAAAGATGGAACGTAGTGATTATACCTTTCAATCGGAAGACTCGTGCTAGCCGAATCACCGATCGTCCTCTGCTAGCACTCGAGCTTTAGCGAAACCCTAACACCACAATCGTGTAAATAACGATCTAATGATCACATATAAGAAACGAGGGTTTAAGGATTGCAAGATTTTACCTGGAAATCACCACAAAACGCAAAACTTTGGCTCCTCCACTCTCCCCGTCGTTCACGGCCACACAATGAGAATGGGGAACTCCCCCTTGCTGTCGACTTCTAGTAGGGCACCCCCCTTGTGGGACGGGTTTGGCCCAAACGCGCATATGGTCCCTTTTGTTTACTCTTTTTACGTAAATAGAACACAACTCGTCAGAATTTCGCTAAATACCCACTAATTCTCTATATTTACTCACATATAAACATCCCCGCTTCCACGTTTTCGGATATATCTCATTAAGTTCCCGTTGATTCTTCTGTCCACTATATACAAAATAAAATACACACATGTATACACTAATCCTGTTAGTTCTATAAAAACTGGGATGTTACACCACCGACTAACGGACGTTTGGTCCAAGGATGAAAAGTGATGAAAATAGAAACTACAAGGACGCAAATAACAGTTTTAAAGTAGGAGGGATGTAAAGTGATTTTTGAGGTAAACCTCAGGGACGAAAACTACAGTTTACTCAAAAAACTTTAAGTGACTTTATTAGAGCACTTGAAAACTTTATTACTATTCGGTGAGTTTTCCCTACTTTGTTTTATTTATAAAGTTGTTTTACTAAAAAAAGTATTTGTTTTTTATAACATGTTATATAAATTTTTATAAATGATTTGGTTTGGTACAAAAAAAAATTTATTATGAAAAATAAATGTAAAAAAGAGGTGATGATGTGAAAATGTAATGATTTGGAGGGAAAATGAGTGTTTATATATGAATCTTGGTTACTATTTAACAATTATTTTTTTCAATTAGACTTAAATATAACAATTTTTAAACTTGTTTATTATTTAGTGAATTTTTTTCTTCAATATTACCTCTTAGTTTAAGTTAATTGGAATGAAAATTTCACTTCTTGGTAACTAATATTCATATATGTTTCATTTGTCTCACTTAGTTTTAAAAAAAATTGAACATTTATAGAAATATTATATAGGATTGGAACACATAGTGAAATTTGAGTGACTTTAGAGGGACAAAAAAACTTTAAGTGACTTTATTAGAACATTTAAGAAACTTGGTTATTATTTGGTGAAATTTCCCCTACTTTTAATTTATATAAGTTGTTTTACTAAAATAGTATTTGTGTGATTTATAATATGTTATATAAATTTTTATAAATGTTTTGGTTTGGTATACAAAACAATTTTATTATAAAAAACAAATGTAAAAAAGAGGTGAGGATGTGGAAAGGTAATGATGATGCTTGTAGGATTAGAGGAAAAATAAGTGTTTTAAAGGATTAATAGAATTATGATGTGGCAGCTGACTGAGCATGTTTGTGGGTGTTTTTGTGCCCTTAGCATTGGTGATGGTCTAAATTCAGTTCGACTCAGTATCGCCCGAAAGACTCACGACCCTAATAAACCAAACTGATAAACAACCCTAATTGAATGGAGTATCGGTATTATAAGATAATGAAACGAGTGGGTATACATTTTTAAAACCATCTCTTTAGGTGGATATAAACATACCTAATTTAATCAAACATGCTTAAACACTAACAAATTTATGCCTTTAATTCCAAACTTTTAAACCAAACACACTAATCTTTTAATCAAACATACTTTTTAATTATTTTTTCTTTTTTTCCCACAATGCTTTCGTTCTTGATTGTTGATGACTTGTTAAAAATGTTATTTTAGCAAGTTTAGTTCCAACAATGTGTTAACCGATCTATTTAGACTCGTGTAAACAAAAAAAAATGTGGAGGACTAAAAAACTAAATACACGAAAGTACACGGGTGAAAGTTAAAATTTCACCAATAAACCACGGTATTACAAGGACTTCAATACCCTTTTCCCCCAAAATTCTCAACCCCGTACGAGTAATCTTCCATCCATAGAGCGTATCCCGCCGCCTTCTGCCGCCGGCCACCGTATGTATCTTCCTCTCCGTCACCCCATCCGTGCATATGTGTGTGTGTTTGTGTTTTCATTGACGTATAGCTTAAACTTTGTCGCTGATTTTACTTTATGTATACACATTATTGCGCTTTATTTTAGGGTTAGGGTTTTGAATTGGTGAAATTGATTTTAGATTATTAGACTGTAAATTAACTTGGAAACGTCGAATTTGTTGATTAGTTCGTTATCAATTGTTATGTTATTGATTGATTTATCGAAACTATTAACAGATTTGGGGATAGCAAGATTGTAGGGTTCGTGGTTTAGGGTTCGTGGTTTGGGGGATATATGGCTGATCGTAACTTGGCGGTTGTGAAGCCGATATGGATGAAGCAAGCAGAAGAGGCAAAACTAAAGAACGAAGCTGAGAAAGACGCCGCGGCTAAGGCGGCTTTCGAGGCTACCTTCAAGGACGTTGAGAAAAGCCGAGAGGCTGCCGTTTTGTCGGATAGTGACGGTGATGAAGAAGAGGATTTGACTAACAAGCCTATTGGGCCGGTGGAACCGTCCAAGTGCACGGCTGCTGGGACTGGTGTTGCGGGGGGAACTGCGTGTGCACCGTCTTCGTTTGTGGTTGTTACGAAGGATGCAGATGGTCGGAAAGTACCGAATGGGGGAGCCCAGGTTAAGGTGAAGGTTTCACCTGGAGTGGGTGTCGGGGGGTCTGAACAGGAAGGGATTGTTAAGGATATGGGTGATGGGACCTACACGGTGACTTATGTGGTTCCGAAGAGAGGGAATTACATGCTGGATGTTGAGTGTGACGGGAAGACTATCATGGGAAGCCCGTTTCCGGTTTTCTTCAGTGCAGGTACACGAATTCCATGCTTATAGATATGCATCTGACTTTGATTCTTGATGTTAACTAATTTTGATTTTTGTGTTGTTCTCAGGCACAACTACAGGAGGTCTTTTGGGTTTTGCTCAACAAATGAATTTCCCAAATATGGTTAACCAGACCATGCCAAACATGCCAAATTACTCTGGTTCTGTTTCAGGGGCATTTCCTGGACTGCTAGGTATAATTCCTGGTATTGTTCCTAGTTCTTCGGGTGGGGTAGTATTGCCTGGTATTGGAGCATCTCTTGGGGAGGTTTGTAGAGAATACTTGAATGGACGATGTGCGAAAACTGATTGCAAGTTCAGTCATCCACCACACAGTCTGCTGATGACTGCTCTGGCTTCCACAAGCACCATGGGAACTCTTAGTCAAGCACCGATGGCACCATCTGCTGCTGCAATGGCAGCTGCACAGGCCATTGTAGCTGCTCAAGCACTCCAAGCGCATGCTTACAATGCACAAGCTCAGTCTTCTAAAGACACGTCTGGTATGTAATTCCTTGGTTTTATTTTATTGAATTTGATCATAATGTATTACTGTCCTTTGAATAAGCACAGTTAAGAATTGAATTAATCCTTGAGATAGTGAAAGGCTTTAGAGTTTTGTTTAACTTTCAATGTTTTTGGTTAGGTAGTCAAGCGTTTATCCTACTCTTAAAGAGAGTAAATATGAGATATTTCTGAGAGGCTCCATGGATAAATGAACTTTATTGAACATTGTTGTTATGACTATGCTGTGATGCTATAGGTTCTTATTGAATGTTGATACTTCCTAAACTTAACAGTACTAGAAAACGTACACTGGGATTTATATACCAGATTGAAGAGGAATTTGATGCTGTAATATTAGTATATCACAAGCCTATAAGGTTATAAGAACAAATAAACGTTGCATTACAGTAGAGCTTTCAAAAATCGTGTGGTATTTATTTTTTGGTACGCTTTGTCTTGTAAAATTTTCAACAAGTGTCCATATTAACTGCATTTGTCGGTCTTATTAGCAAAAAAGAAATTAAGAAAAAAATCATATAATTTGAGTGAAGAGTAGTTAAGAGTACAAATCTGGTCCTGAACTTTTGTCAAGCTTTAGACTTAATCCTTTAGGATTTTTTTTTACTTTCTCTCTTTTAGTTTGATTGTGACTATCTCTCTCTTCTCAAGTCTTTGATCCTATCAGATGTTAGTGGCTACCATTTCTGGATCACGTGACTCCAATATGTCATTAAACCAGGAACATTTTTGTCTTTTAAATCATGAACTTTACTACCAGTACCCTACTAAAATTTAAAAAAGGATCCCATATTTCTCTCTTTTACCCCTACCTAACCCCGGTCACGCACATGTAAACTTGTATACCGACAATCAAGTTTATATCTCACTTACAGTTGTCTATATATGTTTTTGGGTATGTATCTGTCTATGTATGGGTTTGGGCGTTCATGTGTGTCTGCATGTGTGGACTTCTGACAAAAATGGATGAACTCTAAAGCTTGACAGAAGTATTAGTTAAGAGTAGTTACGGAGTCACCACAGTGAAGGCTCAGAATCGAATTAAACGCACACACAAGAACAACGGAATTTAGGAGAACCTGTCTACATGTAAACTTGTATACCGACAATCAAGTTTATATCTCACTTACAGTTGTCTATATATGTTTTTGGGTATGTATCTATGTATGGGTTTGGGCGTTCATGTGTGTCTGCATGTGTGGACTTCTGACAAAAATGGATGAACTCTAAAGCTTGACAAAAGTATTAGTTAAGAGTAGTTACGGAGTCACCACAGTGAAGGCTCAGAATCGAATTAAACGCACACACAAGAACAACGGAATTTAGGAGAACCTGTCTCAAAGCTAAGAATTTTATTATGAACAAAACCACGAATTACAATTAAACCAAAACTCTATATTTATACTAAGTACTAAACTTAATCACCAATTTAAATCAAAAAGAGTGACTCCAAAAATAATTCTTCTAAACCAGGAAAATATTAATCTAAAAATAAAACAAATAAATTCCAAAAAAAAAAACAAAGACTCAATTTAAATAATAAAGAAAAAACTTCGGCTGCCATTTTTTTTTCTTTTGATTCCAGAATAATCTCCCCCTTAATTTGGAATCAGATCCACTCGACTTGTGTCTTCAACAATTGCATCATCGTCCCCGATGAACACCAAACCTGTTTCCTACCTGGAAACTCCTCATGATCATTGACTGTGTAGCTTGGGCTCCCCCCAGTTCGATCATACCCGTGACCTGTCCCCGACCTGTCCTTCGGCTGTGTGAACTCGCATAACCAACCTCTTGGCTGCGATCTTGGTCATCCGATCGAACAAACAACAGTCTTCCTTGATCTTCATAGTTCATACTTCATACCATCCACACCACCCCGGTTGTACCGATCGATGCAAAACACGAGTACACCGCTCGGTTTTGTTATGTGGCCGTGAACCACTACCCAACAGCCCCCATCTGCGATCACCCCCATCGCTGGCTACTCCTCTTGTTGCTGCCTGTGGTCGCTCAAAATCAGCTACTAAAGGCTGCTGATTACCACCGAAACCACCCGTTCGGCTGTCCCGCTTGCTGCACTATTTTGGCAGCTATTACCACTGTTGTCCGGTGCACCGTTTCAGCCCTGAAACTGAGCCCGAAACACCCGTCGTTGCTTCTGTTCTCTTTTTCTTCTGTGTTGACCAGCAAACAAAAAACCCACCTACCGGCTTTTTCTTTCTTCTGCTGTTGCTTTTTCTAGTGGCTTTGTTCTTGACCTTTATCCCACAATTCTGATCTTCTAAACCTGCTCTAGTGTTAATCGAGATTTTCTGCTCCCTGCTGTGATCAAGATTTTAGGTACGTGTCCCGCAGTCAGACTCGATCAACAGGTTGTTGAATTCTCGAGTCGTCGTCCTTCTTCTCAACGTCTCTGGCGAGTTTGGTATTCCTTGACACCAAGCTCTGATACCAGTTAAAGGCTCAGAATCGAATTAAACACACAAGAACACCGGAATTTAGGAGAACCCGTCTCAACTCTAAGAATTTTATTATAAACGAAACCACGAATTACAATAAAACCTAAACCCTATATTTATACTAAATACTAAACTTAATCACCAAGCTAGATCAAAAAGAATTTGACTCCAAAAATAATTTCTCTAAACTTGGAAAATATTAATCTAAAAATAAAACAAAGACTCAATTTAAATAATAAAAAAAACTTCAGCTGCCATTTTTTTCTTTTCTTTGTTGCGATTCCAGAATCAAGCCAACACACAGGACCTCATTGCAAAATTTTTCTCTAGGGACAGTTTTTAGATTGGCAAATAGTCCCATGATCTTTAGCATTCTGGTCCATTGTCATTGTTACAAGATGTTTATGAGATTGATGTTAGGTTGACAAGATTCCTCCTATTTCTCATTATTTAACATTTGAAGAACATTTAGAGACATGGAAATGGTGTAGTATATACAGAATTATGTTCGTATTAGAGGCATAGTTGTAACTTGTAATGGCGTCACCTTGTGCTGTCCTACCTTCTTGGAGTACTAAACAGGTGTCTACTAGTTTGTTTGTTGACTTGGTGGCTACTATTTTTTATTCTTTCTAGTTTTGTTCTTAGGACTCAGCACAGTTCTGGTCTTTACAACAGTAAGTCTATAGCATGTTATCTATTACTTTATTTTACCTTTTACTTTCTTGTGTTCACTGATTGGTATTTTGTTGCATCATGCACTTGGTTTTAAATTGCGCGATGCGCTCCGATGCGTTTTGTCCAAAAATCTGATGCGCGATGCGTGTTGCGCGATGCGAGCTTATCATGTATGTGATGCGTTCTTTATTAAAAAATACTATGCGCATCATGTATGTGATGCGTTCTTTATTAAAAAATACTAAAAAATTAATTATACCTAATATTTTAACATGTTAACTATAAAACATTAAAAAAATTAAAATAAAATAGATAAATAAATACCAAAATAAGTCTAACTCTAAATGTACAATTAGTTTATGCATAAGGTATTATAATAAATAAATAGTAAAAAAGCTTTAGTTATGACTTACAACTAAAGAAGCTTGATGTACAAGTAGAATATGCATAGATTTATTAATGAGCATTTTAAATGTAAATAAAGACTATAATTTATAAATAGAAGTTTTAGGGTTTCTAAAACATTTCCAGCTGTCAGAGCCATTTTCCCCTTCTCCATCGACTCTCCAAGCTTCTCACCCTTCTCCAAGAGTTCTCCTTCATCTCCAGGTAAATACCACCCTCTAAACTTAAAGATTCGACCCAGTTTGCTTGGTTTAAAAAAGCGCCATGAGGCGCTGCTTAAGGCGTGAGGCGTTGAACAAAACGCCTCAAATGGGTGAGGCGCCCCATATACATGAAGCGCCCTGAGGCGTCGCCTCAGGCTTGAGGGGCGAGGCGAGGTGAAGCGCGCTTCATGTATTTTTGCCTTTTTTCACTGTTTTTTTATGTATTTTTGCCTTTTTTTCACTGTTTTTTTGCAAGTTTTGTGAAAATTACTCAAAAGGAGGAGTTTTTAAGAATGTTACTAAATTTTTTATTACCTGAGGGTATTCGCCTCGCCTAGCGCTTTTTTAAACCAAGCCAGTTTGTACTTGTAAAAGTCCGACCCAGGTCCTAAATACGTGTTGCACGCAACATAGTGCATTTTGCAATGAGCGCTTATTGCGCAAAACGCCGCAATATAAACGCATCATGTAAACGCTACGCATCAAGTGTAGCGATGCGCTGAACCAAACGCATCAGCGCAAAACGCATTATGCGCGCAATTTAAAACCAAGATCATGCATGTATTTGTTTATTTATCTAGCATTCACTATGGCAATAACAAACTCTAGGCACATAAGCAGTATTCCAGAACTAATTTGTTTTATTTACTTCTCTTGTGTTACCGCTGTTAAGTGTTAACTTGTATTTACTAATTTGTTACTCTATTTTGCTTACTGTTACCCTGATTCCGTATATTATTTTTTTTTCCAAGGCAGAACAAGAGCAATCACTGTACAAAAACTTTACATAATGTACAAGTTATTAATGCATTATTGTTGTTAGTTCAACTACAGAAACTTTGACCTAAGTGTTTTTTATCACGTGATTTTCCAACTTAAGTTGATTCAACTTTTTTTTTTCTAAATTAAGCAATGTACAACATAATATATATATATAGGGGTGAGTTCACTAGAAAACTCATTTTCATGAGAAAACCAAAAAACTCCTCATTAAAGGTGCTGTATATGTGTAGTACACCCAAAAGCCTAACCCTTACCCAAAAACCTAAACCCCCCACCCGCACCCCCAAAAACCCAAAAGCTGAATTTTTTTTTTGGAAGAGGACGACGTGGGGAACAAGGTCTCCGAAGCGATTTTTTAGTTTTTGATTTATATTTTGAGTTATGATTTTTTAATTATTTTTTTACCTTTAATAAATAGGTTTTTGGTTTTCTCATGAACAATGAGTTTTCTTATGATCCTTCCCCTATATATATATATATATATATATATATATATATATATATATATATGGGACGGTTCCACTAAGAAGTTGTTTTTAGCTAAGAAATACTAAGAAGTGGGTCAAACGAACTCCAATTGAGCTCATTCCAGCAGCGTTAGAACCGTCTCATCGAACCCTAACCCGGACCCAAAAACCTAAACCCCCCTCGACCCGCACCCCCCAAAACCTAAACCCCCCTCCAACCCTACACCGAAAAGCCTAAACCACCACCCCCACCCCCCAAAAACCTAACCCCCCCCACCCCCACCCCCAAAAACCTAAACCCACCCCCACCTACCCCCAAAAACCTAAACCCCCCACCTCTACCCAAAAAAAAAACCTAAACCATAAAATCTAAACCCTAAAAGCTAAACCATAAGGCTAAAACCCTAAAATTCAAACGTAAAATCTAAACCTTAAAAGCTAAGATGGTAGAGTTCGACGAGACGGTTCCAACGCCGCTGAAATTAGCTTAATCGGAGTTCGTTTGATATTGTTTCTTAAGGTTTTTGTCATTTCTTAGATTTCTTAGCGAAAAACTACTTCTTATTTGATCCTCCCCCTATATATATATATATATAATAGAAAATTGGATCAAATGAACAAGAACACAACAGATTTTAGGGGGACTCCCAGACTCTTTTATATATTGATTCAAAGAAAAATACTGGTACATTCTAACAAGTAATTCTACTCCCTATTTATAATGAAAGATAATTGCTTTCTAATCTACAAGAAAGGAAATGACCTTAAATTGCATAAATCAATCTCTGATTGATTCTGCCCAGAAGTGATCAGACAGCTTGTCAAAAGGCTGTCATTGACGAGCTGGAATTAACCTATCAATCACCCCCTTAATTCCAGTCCTTTTGCATCCTTCTCTTATCTTTGTTCTTCCACTTCATTTGTTTGAAACAAACCTGCTTGACATGTTCTTTGAATTCTGCATTCTTTCCTTCAGCTTCTAACTTTGATGTAACTTTGCTCTTTATTTTCTTGGCTTGCGCTTTTCCATCACCGGACATTTGCATAAGTTGTTCTATTGTCATATTAGTTGACAAGTTTACCTTCGTGCTAGCTTCCTTTCCTTCCTTACTTTGATCATTCAACGGCTCATGGTTTCTTTTCGCTTCACCAAGACTTTCTGCTTTTACCCCATAACATGCAATTGGGCTGTTCTTGCTATCTTGGACTGGACTATCAATCAGACTTGCTGGACTTTTCTTACTAACATCTGGGTTTCTGAACTGGGCCACAGGGATTGTCCCAAACTGAATTGGGCTTACATACAATTCTGGTTTCTTCTCAATAGTTACTGCATTGCTGGTCTTTTCAATTGTTGGCTTAATATTTGGTACCGATCTTGAGCCTTTCATCTCACCAGGTACTGAACCTTTCTTTACATCAGCTACTGATGTGGTCTGGTGCTGTTCACTGGTCTTAGTTGTTTCAGAAAGTAAACATACCTGGAGCTTTACTTTGTAAAATCTATTCTTGCTTCTCTGAACCTTCATCAGCAAATTGTTAGATCTTTCATAAAGCTTTAAAATTCCATCTGCCATCACCACCTTACACCCCCTTTCATCTAACTGCCCCAAGCTAAGGATGTTGTTGCTTAGTTTAGGTATATAGAACACATCGCCAAAGACCCTATGATCACCGTTCTTACACTGCACGGTTACATAACCCTTACCTCTGATTTCAACCGTTGATCCATCCCCAAATTTTACTAGACCTGTTACTTTTTCATCAAATTCAGAAAAATAGCTCCTTTGCCCGATCATGTGGTTGCTTGCACTGTTGTCTAAAAACCACGTTCCATCTTCACACTTATCTTTTGCATACACCTCAGGAAACACTCTCTTCTCGTTCAAAGTCACCTTCGAGCATACTGCCATTAGCAAGGTTGGATCGTCATCCTCTTCTTTCCATGCTAAATTCACCTCTTCTTTCCCTTTGCTGGGAGCTTTACACTCGCTTGAATAGTGCCCAATCTTGTCACAATTATAGCACCTTAGATTCTTCCTTCTGTCATGTCTCTCATTCTGATCTTCAAAATTCATTCTTCTGTCTTCAAACTGTCCTTCTTGCTCAGATTCTCGATCATTGTTCCAGGAATTTCTATTTCCTCTTCCTCTTCCATGAAACCGACCTCTTCCTCGACCTCGATAGTGATCTGTTCTCTGATTATTCTGGCCTTCAGTTTGGGTGAACAGGAGTTTCCCTTGGGATGACTCTCCATTCACACCTTTGAACTTGTTCCTTTCTTCATATGCCTTTAACCGCCCAACTACCTCTTCGAATGACATGCTCTCGATTTCTACAAACTGCTCAATCGAGGATACAATAGGCAGATACTTATCAGGCATAGAGTTAAAGAATTTTCTTACCAGTATTTCATCTTCAAGTGATACTCCTAGAGTCTTGTATTTGGTTTGCACACCCCCCAACTTGGCAGCAAATTTATCTATAGTCTCTGCCTCATCCATCTTCAAGGCTTCGAGCTCGCTTCTCAGAGTTTGTAGTCGAGCTTTCTGGACCCGGTCAGCCCCCAAATACCGAACACGCAAAGCCTCCCACACATCCTTAGGTTCGGTGTATTTAGCAACTTGGAGAAGGATTTCTTCCGGTATTGATTGAAAAATCAACGCCAAAGCAGTGTACTTCTTCTCCTCTGCTGTATTTCCTGTAATGGTGTCTTTCAAGCCATTAGCAACAAGAATCGTCTTCATCATAATCGACCACATTGTGTAGTTGGTCGACGTGAGTTTGGGACACTGCAAAGAGACGTTGCTTGTCTCTCTTGCAGCATGTACCAGTGCGTTCTCATCATTCTCTCCTGGCATCGATGATCACTTCCTTTTTTCTTCTCGGTCTTCCTCGAACCAGCGATCTTGGCTCTGATACCAATTAATAGAAAATTGGATCAAATGAACAACAACACAACAGATTTTAGGGGGACTCCTAGACTCTTTTATATATTGATTCAAAGAAAAATACTGGTACATTCTAACAAGTAATTCTACTCCCTATTTATAATGAAAGATAATTGCTTTCTAATCTACAAGAAAGGAAATGACCCTAAATTGCATAAATCAAGCTCTGATTGATTCTGGCCAGAAGTGATCAGACAGTCTGTCAAAAGGCTGTCATTGACGAGCTGGAATTAACCTATCAATATATAGGGGAAGGTTCCACTAAGAAGTGGTTTTTCACTAAGAAACACTAAGAAATGGGTCAAACGAACTCCGATTGAGCTCATTTCAGCGGCGTTGGAACCGTCTCATCAAACCCTAACCTGCCCTCCAAAACCTAAACCTCCCTCCACCCGCACCCCCAAAAACCTAAACCCCCCTCCAACCCCACCCTGAAAAGCCTAAAACCACCACCCCACCCCTCAAAAACCTAAACTCCCCCACTCCACCCCCAAAAAACCTAAACCCACTCCCACCCACCCCCACCCAAAAACCTAAACCCCCACCCCTAAAAAAAAACCTAAACCCTAAAATCTAAACCCGAAAAGCTAAGATGGTAAAGTTCGACGAGACGGTTCCAACGCCGCTGAAATGAGCTCAATCGGAGTTTGTTTGATATCGTTTCTTAAGGTTTTTGTCATTTCTTAGGTTTCTTAGCGAAAAACCACTTCTTATTTGAACCTCCCCTTATATATATGTATGTATGTATATGTGTATATATATATACACACAACATAGTGAACAACTTCTCAATACACAGACAACATGGCAGGTGCCATGGCATTTTGGCGGTTGAATGCCACTATGATTTGCTTTGGCACCATGAAATCTATGGTTAGAAACAACATATGATATTCTTTTTTTGCAGTTTACTTCAGCAGTTACTTTATATTTATTGTTGTTTTCTTGTCAGGATCAGAAGATAGTGCAGCAAAGGCCGATTCCTTAAAGAAAACTCTTCAAGTTAGTAACCTTAGCCCACTGCTTACTGTGGATCAGCTAAAACAGTTTTTTAGTTTTTGTGGCACAGTTGTTGACTGTAGTATCACGGATTCAAAGCATTTTGCTTACATAGAATATTCAAAACCCGAAGAAGCAACTGCAGCACTTGCATTAAATAACATGGATGTTTTAGGTCGCCCATTAAATGTCGAAATGGCAAAGTCATTGCCTCAGAAACCTGCCAGCAATGCTGCTCTTGGTTCTTCTTTGCCAATGGTGATGCAGCAGGCTGTTGCAATGCAACAAATGCAATTTCAACAGGCTCTTTTAATGCAGCAAACCATGAATGCACAACAGGCAGCTAATCGAGCAGCAACTATGAAGACTGCAACAGAATTGGCTGCTGCTAGAGCTGCAGAAATAAGTATGAAACTAAAAGCTGAAGGGATTATTGGAAATGATGATGAACCAGTTAAAAGTGCCAGGTAATCCGTATGCAACTGTTTTATATTACCAGTTTGATCCCCTCTCCTTTATATTTTTAATAGCTGACGAATTCTAAGTGTTCATAGGTCACCTTCACCGGTCCCTGCAAGGTCAAGATCCAAGTCAAAGTCTCCCATAAGCTATCAAAGAAGGCAGAGGTCCCGTTCATTTTCGCCACATCATCATCGTGTGAGGGATTATAGATCCAGGTCACCTATAAGATCTCGCCATTACTCCAGTTATGAATACGAAAGGCGGCCATTTAGGGATTTTAGGGGCAATAGTGACAGAAGTAGAAGACGGGATTATGGCAGATCAAACGATCGATATTCTTGGAGAAACAGAAGCAGGAGTGTGAGCCCTATTGCTAAAAAATCCTACCATGACGAGTCAGAATCACCAAAACATCGCCATGAAAGCCCGGCGCATAGGCCCAAGAAATCTTCTCGTGGCGCTTCTAGATCTCCGGTTAGTCATCGTGATGATCAAAGTAAAGAAAAACACAGAAGGCGGTCCAGGTCCGCATCTTTGGATGTTAAACATCGGTCAAATGATAAAATAGATCACAGTAAGGAGGAAAAGTCAAAACGTCGTGATCGGAGACGGTCAAGGTCAAAATCATTAGAGATTAAGCACGGTTCTGGTGACAAATCGAGTGACACGAAACATAGGGACCGTAGGCGGTCCAGGTCAGCATCAGCAGATGAAAAGCATCATAAAACTTTGGATGGAGGTAAATCAAAGCATAGGAGACGGTCCAGGAGTAGGAGTCCAGAAGATAACCACCGTTCGCGCGGTAAAACTGATAGATACAGGAAGGAGAAGTCAAAGTCAAAGTATCATGATAGCAGGCATTCTAGGTCAGCATCTCCTGAAGTCAAACGCCACAAAGGAAGTAGAAAATCCCCTGGACGCTCTGATGAGCATAAACCAAAACACAGAAGACGGTCAAGATCAAGGTCAAAATCAGCAGAACATAATCGATTGAACAATGATGATTTAGATAGTGGTAAAGATAACATGGATCATGAGATTTTAACTCGTGATGTTGATTATAATTCAAATAATTTGAAGGATATCAAAGATGATGGTGGAAGTGATCAATTTAAGTCTGAAGTTTATAGAAGTCCAGAAGATAACCACCGTTCGAGCGGTAAAACTGATAGATACAGGAAGGAGAAGTCAAAGTATCATGATAGCAGGCATTCTAGGTCAGCATCTCCCGATGTCAAACGCCACAAAGGAAGTAGAAAATCCCCTGGACGCTCTGATAAGCATAAACCAAAACACAGAAGACGGTCAAGATCAAGGTCAAAATCAGCAGAACATAATCGATTGAACAATGATGATTTAGATAGTGGTAAAGATAACATGGATCATGAGATTTTAACTCGTGATGTTGATTATAATTCAAATAATTTGAAGGATATCAAAGATGATGGTGGAAGTGATCAATTTAAGTCTGAAGTTTATAGAAATGATGACAGGGAACATGAAACAGCTGAGGATATTGCTGAAGAAGTATGATATGAGCTGTATAATGGTGTACCAATGGGATGATGGCAGATGGATGGAAGGAAGATTCATGGGATTTCTGTTTGTCAATCAGAAGTTAGAATGTTATCTCAAATGTGTTTGTTCCTTTTGCAGGTTCATTTGGATTATGTCGGATTCACACTTTCTGCTGATTTTAATTGGTTAAAATGTTTGAAGAACTTTTCTGCACCCGTAACTGGAGTCTGCAGTGCAATGTTTTTAGCGACTTAATCAACTTAATGTATGTCCTAATCTATTACTACCTTCATCATTAGGTAGTGATACCTTAGTTGCTTGCTGTTTTTATGACCTGTTTAGATAACCGTGTTACATCTATTATGATTAAAATTGTCGGTTATGTGATTTAAACAAGCTATTTGTGTTCCATTTGGTGAACATCTTTTTTTTTTTAAATTAGAAATTGGGATAAGTGTACCTTTTAGGGGACTTGTTTTTACAGCTGAAAATAGGTTTACCTCGCCACATTACAATTTAAACACATGCAGGTTGCTGGATGGTTTCTTTTGGCGGTTTATCAGATCCATTTGGCAGGGTTTTTCTGTTCTGATTTTATATAAAAGGTATGGAGCTGAACATTAGTTCAATGCCAAGCTCTTCAAATCTTTTGGAGTTCCGAGTCGTTTGCAGTGAAACATAGTTTTTGCAAAATATTATTTTGCAATAATAAGATGTACCTTACTCAGTTCCTCTTTTCTTTTTTCTATTTTTTCTTTTTTTTTTCTTTTTTTTTTTCCTTTTAAATTTGTTAAATTAGGTCTCAGCTTTTTTAAGACTGACTGCAACCAGATGTCGCTGAGTTGACTAGCATCATCAGATCTTGGGATATGTTAATTGACAGGTAATAGTTCTTTGAGCATTCTAGTTTTTTCCAAGAGAAGTTCCAAAGTTATGGATTTTAATGATTGGTTTCTTAAACCATGTTTTCCTTTGGAACCATATTATTGTTCCTCCAACTACCGGAGGCGATTAAAATAGCCGGTTTTTAACAAATCTTTAGAATTTGACCCTTTTCATTTTTAGCTAGACAGCATTTACTTGCTAGTGTTGCTGTTAAAAAAATGGTTATTTATATGTTTGTTTCCCCACAACAGCCTGTGCACTCACTCTGGTCCTGCACTCACTCTGGTCCTGATATGTAGTTGATGTCAAGTCTCTATAATTGCTTCTTAACTGTTCCAACATGATAGTCCTCGCAACAAAAATATGCATTTTTTCTTTATATTGATTTTTGGTATCTAATTTTATTTTATTTTGGAGTTAAGTACACGGTTGTTCCTGTGGTATGCCACGATTTTGGATTTGGTCCCAAACTTTGAGAAACTACATTGACAGTCCCAAATTATGTATAAACGTAACATGGTTGGTCCTTGAGTTGGATGACAATTAACTTTTCTATCAGATATTTAAAAAACGATCAAAATATCCCTAGATTAAAAACAAAAAGTTAAAAAACATATATTTAAAAAACCTAAGTTCACAAACTAATGGAACCACCTCCACTTGACTGCAACCCTAGCTGGAAAAACGAGGCGGCGTCGACAACTACTTCTCCGGTGGCACTTTAACATCACAGTCCGACGGCTTTGTTTTTTCAGCAAAGCTTCGTCTCAAATAAAATCGAACCAATACCTGTTGGTTACTAGAAACATTGATAAATCAAACGTTTATCCCATAATCTTTGCAAATCAAAATTTCCAAGAACCATTTGGAATTTCTCCTCAAAACCTCAAGCATCTATCCCCAATTTCTTCAACGCCACCATTGGAAATGACCAATTAACAACCTCCATCACCATTTGGAATTTCTACCATCAATTTCTACAACACAACCATTTTGGATTTCTCTTGATCTGTCCACCTCGATGATGATTTAAAGGGCGATTGAGCTTTGTTCAGATCTCGACCATGGCGGTGGTTGTTTAGTTAGGGAGGTGGGAGTGGTGCCCATCCACTTCAAACTACCCTCTCAAACTCACCAATGAGGATATGCCACCTTATTTTGATAAACTACCCTCCCAAACTAACAACCTCCATCACCATTTGGAATTTCTACCATCAATTTCTACAACACAACCATTTTGGATTTCTCTTGATCTGTCCACCTCGATGATGATTTAAGGGGCGATTGAGCTTTGTTCAGATCTCGACCATGGCGGTGGTTGTTTAGTTAGGGAGGTGGGAGTGGTACCCATCCACTTCAAACTACCCTCTCAAACTCACCAATGAGGATATGTCATCTCATTTTGATAAACTACCCTCCCAAACTACCCTTCATGGTGGGAGTGGTACCCTCCAAACTACCCTCCCAAACTTGGTCTTCTCCCCTTTCTTTCGGCGGGTTCCAAAACCCGCTAACCATACCCGCGTGTTACCCGCTGTACCCGCCTCTCTACCCGCTGGGCACTCCCACCCCCCCTTATGTCGAAAATTGACATCGATGTACTCACCGGAAAAATGATCTCGGTCTGGTTTGCTCAGATCTGTAAAAAAAAATAAGAGGGAGAGAGAGAGGTGGTGGCAGGCGGAGGGGGAGACTAGTGCGAGGTGGTGGTTGGCGGAGGGAGTGGCTGGTTCAGGTGGTGTGGTGGTGGTGGCCGGATCTAGGGTTGGTGGTGGTGGTAGTTGTGATGGCTAGATGTAGGGTGGTGCTGGTGCGGTGGTGTCGATTTGACGAGGAATATGAGTTGATATATATATATATATATATTAAAAGGAGTTGGGCTCAGTCTTTAATTCTTTTATTTTTTTTAATATTGAGGGGTATTTTGGTTATTTCACACTATTTAGCAGAAAAAGTTAACTGTCCATTCAACTCAGGGACCAATCATGTTACGTCTATGCATAATTTGAGAATGTCAATGTAGTTTCTCAAAGTTGAGTAAATTCAAAATCGTGACATACCACAGGGACTGTCCGTGAACTTGACTCTTTATTTTGAGTAACAAGATAGAATAGAATAATTGACCGCAAGAAAGCAATGTTGTTTTTTAATCTATGATCTCCCTGTAATTCTTTTATTGCAAACAAGTCCTTGGTGGAGTGCTTGGTATTAAAAAAGGGTAGGATGCTTCGAGGCATTTAGGAATTAGGTCCCTAAAGCCAAAGCGTGAGGCGAAAGTATCCTGTATGCGAGGTGTTGCTCTATGCACAATCAAATACGCTTTATGTATACTAAAAGCTCCTTTCTCATCTTTTTACATATCAACCTTTTTATCAAGTAAATTATTTATAACCTCTTCATTTCTTTGGTCATTTGAAATATTAGCCTTCTAGACATACCTTAATTTTGATCAATTTTAACCTAGATGTGCATGGAGTACCACCGCCCAAAGGCGTTTTTTGATCGCCTCGCGCGCTTGAGGCGCATTTTTTAAAACTAACAAGACCTTTAAGTTTGATTTGTTGAGTCTGTTCCTTTTAGATTTTTTGGCTTATGTGTCTTGAAGTTACTTTACTACATTATGGCTACATATTCTATGTGGACCTCTCAAACACAGAGAGAGAAAAGCAGTTAATGTGATCGGTCGCAATAGTGTTTGTAAGTTTTTATAGGATGATGTGAAATTACGAACCACTTTAGTGTGATAAAGAGGCTAGATGTTGACATTTTACTTCCTTTGAACGTCATGTGCCCAAAACAAGGAATCAAAGTAGGTAGAGATGGCTTTTATAAGTAAATAGTAGTAAGTTTTTACAAGTAAATAGTATCAACAGTGTTTCAAGTTTTTATAAGTAAATAATAGTAAGGGTGGGGGGTTGGGTCGAATGACAAAGTTATTTGGAGTTAGAGCATTCACATCAGCCTCCTAATCTCTACAATTTAACTAAAAATTATCATTTTCTTAAATTTATATCTCACTTTTCAAAAAGCTTTCACATCACACTCTCCATATCTATCTCTTATTTCAATTAAATAATATTTATTTATTATTATTTTTTCTCTTTATTTCACTCACACACTTGTAAAAAGTATAAAATAATGAATAACAACATTCACATCAGTTTCTTTATCTTTATCTTTATAATTTAATTAAAAACTATCATTCCATACAAAAAATTGTTTATTTTTTAAAAACCTCTCAATCTCATTCCATATCCTTATAATTTTAAAGAAATGGTTAAGAAATTGGCACATTTAAGATTCTAGTGCTTATTTTCTTATAATTTTAAAGATAAAGATAAGGTTTAAAGAACCTAATGTAAGACCCTTTTAATATAAATCTTATTTTCTTTACTTATAATTTAAGGATATGGTGTATATACCAATCCTGGTGTGGATGCTCTAAGGGGTGAATATAGTTTCCTCTAAAAATATAGAGGATGGAGATGGGGATGTGGGAGCTGATGTGAGCGTAAAATTACATAATTTTTCATGTTTCATTTATAAATTAGAGATGATGGTAGAGATGTGGGAGTTATTGTGAATGCTCTTAAGTGATGAAGCTCTCCCTGAGGTTAAAGGTTTGAGTCCTGCTTGTGACAGATTAGTGAAAATAATTAGTAAGGGGCCCCAAAAATGGGGTATTGTTATTAAAAAAAGAAAGTAAATAGTACATTTATTATTATTTAAAAGTCTAAAATATTTAATAATTGTGGCACCCCTCTAAAATCTTTATTTTAAAATATTCTTAAATTGAGCTTTGATTATGGAGGGTAGTAACTAGAAAGTTAGCGCATACATTTATCATGCAAGTTGCATGTATTTGGTATTTTCATGCCAAATGAATCAATAATGCCCATAACATAAAAATCTAACACAAATACACATACATGTACAACACATATGTGCACTTGTACATAAATGTACTTAATATGTATACGCTATTTACATGATTTTGCTCCTTAACTTTGCTTTAAATGTACAATTTACTCTCTGTCTCATAACTTTGTTTTCAATGGACAAATCTTGAAACGTCGATTGATAAACTCATCCCCTCTCCCCACAATCTTCATTAAACCTCTTCCCATGTGCTAAGTCACTATTAAGTTTAAAGAGCCACCTTTGCAAGTAAAGGATGATCAACTTGGAGGAGGAAGAAATGCAACATGTGAGTATTTAAAAAAAAGTACCCCATAAATTCGAGTGTTTTTTATTCTTTAACGAGTATGATTGCTATAGTTTTTTTATAAGCTTTGAACTGGGTGTTTGCACATGGCGATTAAACACCGTGATGGTCTTTTACACTTTTGGTGTCAAATTTCTACGTGTTGTTTAGTTTGTCATTGTTTTTACAACCGAGGTGTTTAATTTAACCTTGAATCCGGCGTTTTACCTTTTTTTGTACGCGTTTTAGATTTGGTGATAATGTTTTACAATTTTGGCACCAATTTTCAACATGGCGTGTATTTTGTCGTTGTGTTTTATAACTGGGGTGTTTAATTTTATCAAGGTGTTTAAACGCCATGTACAAAAAAGTTAAAACACTATGTACAAAACGCCCAGTTCAAAGCTTTTAACAAAGACGTTTTTTTTTAATATAGCAAGACTATAATCATATTAAAGATAAAAGACACTCAATTTTAGTGTTAACCTTATTTCAAAAGTAAATGTGTCAAACAAATTAGGCATACAAAGGCCTACCTATTTTTTTTTTAAATAATGACGTATGAAAAAGTTACAGGATTTTCAAAAAAAAATGAAGAAATTGACATATAAATTGCATGTGTAAACTTATTTGATTGGTTACCTTCATTCTACTCTTCCTTTCTTTTAAATACCACTATGTGACGTCCATACTCACAATCATTCATTTTACAAATTAGTGGCTTCCTTTATGGTCTTTCTAAGTTTTTTTCCTTTTTAGTATAATAGTTGACAACCTTATAAATAGTGTTTTTAATATTTTTTTATTAATTTGCTTCAATATCTATATTCTAATTTAAGAATAGACAAGTAGCCCCACCCTAACGGTGATACCCTTCACGTTTAAGCCCGAGCTTGTATAGACTCAGTTTAATTCGAGCTTTTATTTGATGTGATCCCGAGTAGTTCTCGAGCCGGCTTGAATCTTTTACACCTCTACCTCCAACCTAGTACTTTTTTGTTTTACCCGCTTCAGTTGACAATGGCTTTGACCTATCACAAAGAAAACACTAAATAAATTAGATTGAAATCAAACACCAACCACGTGTATTATTTCATCAAATAATAAGATGAAATTTGTCAAAGAAAATCACACAACATTTCTAACACTATGAACTATTTTGTCTTTTGATATTATTAATACCGTTATATTTTAAATTTTAAATTGAAATAAAAATATTAAAATAAATGGAATGTGAAGATATAAATATTTTTACTACAATTGTTTTGAGTAGATGTAATATTTTACATTTTCTTATACTTGAATTTATTTCATACAAATTTTATGTCAAATGCGCATTTACCCATCTTTTATTTATTTAAAAACTATGTTAGAAACCAGGTGTATTACACGGGTTTAATAAATGCAATGTTATATACTTAATAATAAAGATTTACATATTACATATTTATAACATATTACATAAGTTTTTAATACAAATTCTAGAAATGTTATATAGTTATTTTTTTAAAATGTTTTATAAAAAAAATGAAAGAAATGTTCAATTTATAAAAATGTTTTATGAACAAACCTATTTAAAAAAAAAAACCTTTTATAAAAAGATTATAGAAATTATTATTATTTAATAGGAGATAGAGTCGAGAAACAAAAAATTATAAAAACAATTAAAAATTTGTATACTTAATAGCAGAGAGGCGTGAAAAAAGGGTGAGGATGCACATGAGAGTGACAAGTGTCCCATCAAAACTTTTAATTATTAGAGAGTATAGATATAGATATAATTTCTATTATCGTATTTAAAAAAATGTTTTTATTAAAAAATAAATCAAAGAAGATAGTTTCGATGTTTATTTTTGGAAAAGTCATTTAAAAAGGACTGAATTGGTCAATGAGCCCCAGATCAATTGGCTTTGGAGGAGTCACCCACATGGCTTTCCAATATGAAGGTAAGAGTTCGAGTCCCACTTTGTGTAATATGCTCAGATGGGTCAGAGATTTTTCCACAGTGGACCTTTGGGTGGTGGGTTTCCCTTGGAATGGTGGGCGAGCCGAGTCACCAGCGCTGTCTGCGTTCGTATGCGTGGGTGGCCTTTCGCCAATGGGTTTACCAGGATGACCGGGCTTACAGCATTCGTTGGCCGTTAAAAAAAAGGACTAAATTGATATCTAGAAAAAAAAACAAAATTAAAACTATATTAAGACAAAAAAAAATCTTATTAGTTTATTCTTTATAATTACTTTTGAGAGATTTTGTTTTTCCAGTTTCAAGATCTTATAATTAGTTTTAGACATATTTTATTTTTTTTACAACTTTTAAAATATATTGTTTTATTAAATTTCGAATATACCGTTGCGTCATGTTTACTTTTATCTACATTTCGACGTAAGTTTTACTTAAAACTGAAGCGGGTCAAATATAATATATCTTTATTTAAACTTTTAAACTATAACGTTTTCTTAAATTTCAAATATAACGTTGCGACGTGTTTATTTTTATCTACGTTTCGATACAAGTTTTATTCAAAATCTAGCCGGGTCAAATATTTTTTGTTAACGCTCATTTTTACGACGTAATTTTTTTTTGATTTCCGAATATACCGTCGCGTTTTTTTATCTACATTTCCATATTCAAAACCGAGTTGCCGCAATTTCATACGCATATCTTTACATACGTAACCACGCCAATATCACCACCGTCACGCGAGACATTGTTCACTAGTTTAACGGTAAATTTCATTGTAACTCAATTAACTTTTTAATATCAGCAGAGCATTTATGCTTTTGTAATTTGATCGATGTCGTTAGGTCGGTCAAAAACAATCCTTAAACACTTAACTAGTAAGGGTAAGAAGAGTATCGTATCCACGAGGAATCAGTGGTTAGTGAAATTGCTTAGTTTGATAATTAGAATGAAAACACAGATCAAATAAAAATGCAACCTCCTCCAAACTTCAGATTCTAGGTTTATGCAAAATTCAGTTATTTAATTGGACACCACATAGACATAGTGTTGGAAAATCAGTTAAAATAGTAATTGAAGAAAGGCTGTTGTCAGCAACCTATACAACCAGTTCCGTCACAAACCAGTATAATTCAATCACCCAATTTATGAATGCCAAATTGCCCCCTTTAGTCACCCAACCCTGCTACTAGGTTTTGTCATCAACCGAACAAGATCGTAAAGCAAGCAAACTCAAAGCACTCAAATAAACTGTTTAAAATAACTAATACATCAATCTACTCAGTTATTGTCAGAAACTAAATAGATCCAAAAACATAAATAAACTGAATCAAAACATGAAACCTATATGAACCGTCCACGTGGAGGAAGCCACAAGTGAATTAGCCGCTCATGGTGATGGAGATCATGTTCAATCTTCAAGTGAATGTTAGAATCGTGTTCCTTAGCCTCCAAAGACTCCCAAAATCGCCCAAGAACTGATGTCCAAAAGAGAATTTCGAATTTGGGGAAGAAACCCCCAATTAAACACTGAAAATCGGCTGTTTCACTAAAAATCCGCGTCTGAAACGTAATCAGCGTAAACTTACGCTGGGGGGCGTAAGCTTACTCCGTCGAGCTGAAGCTTCTGTTCAGAAAATGTTACCGGCGTAAGCTTACGCTCCTAGGGCGTAAGCTTACGCCCCTAGTGTATTTTTTTTAACCAAATATTTGGATTCGGCTTCTCGAGCTACCCAAGATTCATATATTATGGGTCTCGTAACTCATTTTCTAGCTCGAGATATGTCTGTTTCAAGATTCAGCTTCCAAAACTTCCACATCAGCCTCCATCTTTTGCATAGTTTCCGATCCAAACCCTCTACTTCCTCTCTAATGCTTCCAAAACACGTACTTAGCATCCAAACACCTACAAATCATAAACACATACAAAGTAAACGCGTTCCATGCTAAATCACACATAAAAACGTATAGTTAAGCATCATAAACACCCAACGAACACCTACACATCATAATTCCAATTTCTACGAGTTCTCCAAATTTTGTAAGAAACATATTGCTTTAATATCAAGTTAATTTATCAAAATGTTACCGGCGTAAGCTTACGCCCTAGCTTACGCCCCTAGTGTATTTTTTTAACCAAATATTTGGATTCGGCTTCTCGAGCTACCCAAGATTCATATATTATGGGTCTCGTAACTCATTTTCTAGCTCGAGATATGTCTGTTTCAAGATTCAGCTTCCAGAACTTCCACATCAGCCTCCATCTTTTGCATAGTTTCCGATCCAAACCCTCTACTTCCTCTCTAATGCTTCCAAAACACGTACTTAGCATCCAAACACCTACAAATCATAAACACATGCAAAGTAAACGCGTTCCATGCTAAATCACACATAAAAACGTATAGTTAAGCATCATAAACACCCAACGAACACCTACACATCACATCCCCACACTTATCTTTTTTCGTCCCGAAAAATATTTGCAATGGAATCATAATTGGGAACCTGCTTTTCACACTCTCATTCATTTAATCATTTCAAATATAATCACGCGCTAACTGTAACAATTGATATTTCTATCCGACTAAACCCAACCACCGACTCTCGAGAACCCGATTATTTGATCTATTATTCTATCTATTACCAAGCCAAAAATCTATCTATGGGTCTCATACTCAGAAAACTACGACTTAGCCTAATTCCATCTCAAGGTCATGTTTAGGTCTGGGTTAAACCATATAGATTTCCCACCATTATAAACACCAATTTATATGTTTTTGAAAATTATGGAATTATGGATCGATGGGTGCATGTTTTTAGCTTTTATTATTATTTTATGAATGAACCTAACCCAGTGGTGTTTCAATCACGCTGGAACACGATATATGACACGTAGGCTGCAGTTCTTAAGCAATGAAATTCATAAGCTTCGGAATAGGGGTGTATCCTTCAAGTCGCCATCCCGAAGGGAAACACATAAACCTAACTTAGTCATCTAAACTTATTGATCACCAAAGTCCCGCCCATGGGTGTATCCTCCAAGTCACCATCCCGAAGGGAAACACGTAGGCGAAACTCAAGCTTTCAATTGATTTAATTAAGCTCATGCAAGATGGATTATGGAATGCGGGCGCCACCAACTTTCGGATTTATTTTCATAAAAATAAAGCGGTGTGCCAAATAATTTTAAAAACTTATAAATTTTTGTTTATAAAGGTACCTATCACCCTATGTTGACAGTTTCGACCTTACCGACACCCCTAAGATGAGAACCCACAAGACAGTCTGAATTAATTATTCATTTAAACCTAGATACATTATCAGGATGTTTAAGCTCTTAAGTCGGTTGGGCCTACCAAAACATTACAAATCAGACGCACTTTCTATTCTTTATTTTTTCATTTCAATTCACAAGCAGTTTCCAATTCTACCTATCATTTTCCATTTATTTGCAAAATTTCTAATTCAATTTTTATTTTTTTTTATTTTTTTTTATGGATATTATTTTTTTATGACTCAAAATACAGACTCAGTCTCCCCTCCCCACATTTAAACATTACATTGTCCTCAATGTAGGATGAGAGATTATGCACATATATAAAAAATTAAATAAATAAATAAACAAAACTATACAGAGAATTGGAAAGGACTTAGCTGTTTTCGAACTTGTAACTATCTTTAATCCAACCTCACACGATCGTATAGCATTTCTTTCGCGATCGTATTCAAAATCTGCTATTGGGTTGCCTTTTACATGAATACGAAGCTCGAACATCACCACCCGAATGGAGATCGAGTACGGGAGGATCAATCTAAACCTGCAAAGTTAAACTCGAACCAACCTAAGAGCATCAAACTGACTTGAAAACCCATGAAACTTCCCCACACTTGGCCGGCTCGCACACAAAAAATAAATAAATCAAACAAAGTCCTAACTCACTTTCGTAGGAATCACGAATGCATTTAGCATATGCATCAAGCCTTTTAAACCCCTCGGTAGCCCGAGTGGACGAGTTGAGTCTCGTGAGGGTTTCTATTGAACACACCCGCAAAGTTCATTTAACTAGACATGAATGTAAAACATACCTTAGGCTACCTCCTAAGAGTGCTAAGTTTAACGTCCTCAGCCAGACGCAGTGTACCTTACTTAGGTCATGGTGGTCGGGTGGGATGCTTGCAGTCCTCCTTCCCCGCACTCAAGTTCCTCTCATCATCAATTTTTTTCCAAGCCTTCATAAACAAAGAAAAGAGTTCTTGATCTACATCATGAACTCGCTGTTTCTTCCCTTTCCGCCTTCTCTTTCTGACCCGTTTAGTTCTTCCACTGTCTGGCGTTTCACCATCCTTCTGCTCAGCTAACCTGTCATTCACAAAACAAGCATTCTCGACTGTGTGATTCACCTTTTCAGGTGATCCACACCTGTTAGCTTTCGGGTTTGGCAAGTTTGGAAATATTTTAAGACTCATTTTCTGATCCCCAAACCTCATCCTTATCATTCCCTCAGCACAGTTAATATTTGCCTGAGCAGTGGCCAAGAACGGTCTACCCAAAATGATAGTTGGTTCTGTGTTCTTCACACAATCCAACACCAAGAAATCCACTGGGTAATAAAACTCTCCTACTTTCACAATCACATCCTTTACAATCCCCCGAGAATGTGCGGGAGTCTGATCAGCTAACACCACGGTGGTGTTAACTCTCTGTAATGGACCAAATTCATGCTGATCACAGATGCTCCAAGATCCAGTAATGCTCTATTCAATGTAATTTCACCTATTTGAATTGAAATAATAGGTGCCCCTGGATCTTGGAGTTTCGGGGGAAGGGTACCCTTAAACACGACATTCACACTGACACTCAATTTTACTTGCTCGGGACATTTGTGCCGTCGTTTTCGGGTACTCAAACCTTTTAGACGTTCAACATTATCAGGATCTTGTTTAAGCGTATTTAAAAATAATGAGTTAATTTTACGCTTCTCAAACTTTTCCCATCGTTCATCCTGTGTTGGATCTTTTTCTTTTAAAAACGGTTTGATTAGAGCATCTGGAAACGGGATTTTTACAGGTTTATTCACATTTTCAGTTTTCAAATTATTCTGTGAAATAAAATCCTGATTAGGGTCGGCCTCGGATTCACTATGCTCCACCACTCTTTCTACAACCGGTGGTGGAGTCTGTTCACAAGCAGGATATTCAAATGAAGAATGGAAACTTACATCATTGAGGTGTGCACTGGTTGTGGTTTCAGAACAGGAGGACTGATGTGAACAGCGAGGCTTACCTACTTCCTTGATGAGTGACCCGACAATCCCAGTTAGGTTAGCAACTAGATCTACCAAAGCTTGATGAGCTTTGTCCTGGCTCTCCTGTTTCTCCACCACTGCTTGTATCATCTTGGCCATCTCCTTCATGTTTGACTGGATGGCATCCAGTTCAGAATGATAGTTGTCTTGATCAGGTGGCCTGCTTGGGTGGTAGTCTTGGTTGTAATCGTCCTGATAGTTTGGGTACTCAGGACCACCACCACATTGATTGTATCTTGGGCAATCTTGTGCCTAGTGACAAGTGATGCCACAGTTGTTGCATGGTTCATAGTAGTCTTGGTCACCATAATAATTACTGTCCATGTCAACCTGCACACGTAGCACAACCGAGTAGCTCTGAACAAAGAAATAAACAAAATAAACAAAAAAAATAAAAACAGAAATAAAGAAAATCTTTTTGGGTGTTTGATAAGAATTAAAATCAACTAAAGACAATAAACTAAAGCAATAGAACTAAGCGCACCGATTCCCCGGCAACGGCGCCATTTTGATCGATGTCGTTAGGTCGGTCAAAAACAATCCTTAAACACTTAACTAGTAAGGGTAAGAAGAGTATCGTATCCACGAGGAATCAGTGGTTAGTGAAATTGCTTAGTTTGATAATTAGAATGAAAACACAGATCAAATAAAAATGCAACTTCCTCCAAACTTCAGATTCTAGGTTTATGCAAAATTCAGTTATTTAATTGGACACCACATAGACATAGTGTTGGAAAATCAGTTAAAATAGTAATTGAAGACAGGCTGTTGTCAGCAACCTATACAACCAGTTCCGTCACAAACCAGTATAATTCAATCACCCAATTTATGAATGCCAAATTGCCCCCTTTAGTCACCCAACCCTGCTACTAGGTTTTGTCATCAACCGAACAAGATCGTAAAGCAAGCAAACTCAAAGCACTCAAATAAACTGTTTAAAATAACTAATACATCAATCTACTCAGTTATTGTCAGAAACTAAATAGATCCAAAAACATAAATAAACTGAATCAAAACATGAAACCTATATGAACCGTCCACGTGGAGGAAGCCACAAGTGAATTAGCCGCTCATGGTGATGGAGATTATGTTCAATCTTCAAGTGAATGTTAGAATCGTGTTCCTTAGCCTCCAAGGACTCCCAAAATCGCCTAAGAACTGATGTCCAAAAGAGAATTTCGAATTTGGGGAAGAAACCCCCAATTAAACACTGAAAATCGGCTGTTTCACTAAAAATCCGCGTCTGAAACGTAATCAGCGTAAACTTACGCTGGGGGGCGTAAGCTTACTCCGTCGAGCTGAAGCTTCTGTTCAGAAAATGTTACCGGCGTAAGCTTACGCTCCTAGGGCGTAAACTTACGCCCCTAGTGTATTTTTTTTAACCAAATATTTGGATTCGGCTTCTCGAGCTACCCAAGATTCATATATTATGGGTCTCGTAACTCATTTTCTAGCTCGAGATATGTCTGTTTCAAGATTCAGCTTCCAGAACTTCCACATCAGCCTCCATCTTTTGCATAGTTTCCGATCCAAACCCTCTACTTCCTCTCTAATGCTTCCAAAACACGTACTTAGCATCCAAACACCTACAAATCATAAACACATACAAAGTAAACGCGTTCCTTGCTAAATCACACATAAAAACGTATAGTTAAGCATCATAAACACCCAACGAACACCTACACATCATAATTCCAATTTCTACGAGTTCTCCAAATTTTGTAAGAAACATATTGCTTTAATATCAAGTTAATTTATCAAAATTTAAATTGGAAAGTTGCTTTTACTTCATGCATCTTACTATCTTATGTAACAAGTTAATTTATCAAGCTTTAAATTGTAATTTGGTTTGATTCGGTAGTTTGAATGGTTCAAATACTTGATTTTGGAACCAAAGTTTAATCGGATTCACCTAAAAGAAAGCTATGATTGGTGGTAGGTCTTGTTGAGCGAGAAGATTCAGGCTGAACGTATAATTTTATTTATATTTAAAAAGATTTATCTGACAGTTTTTTTTAAATTTTTGTTTCATTTTAACGGGACGTTGCCTGTAAGACTACGATTGGCCCCAAAAACACAATTCCATCAAGTTTGCCCAACGCCCATGGGTGGGTTCACGGTTGTAAGGGCAAAGCCCCATTAACGCCTGAGAGGGGCGGTGTGCAACGCCCATCACAACGCCACATCACCCATGCCCCTCCATTTACGCTCATTAAAGCTTTAGCACTGATAAAAATTGAACCAAAATTACTTTTGAAATAATTTATCTCTAAAATCAACTCAATTTTTTTTTTCTTTTTATAGTTTAAACTCTTCCTAAAATCATAATTTTCAGAAAATCATATAAATGATTTGTGTAACGTAGCCTTCCTCTTTTTAAATTGTTGATGACTAATTCTTCATTATCACAGAAAAAAACAATTAAAAATTAATTAAAATGAAATAGAAAAAGAAAGGTGGGACCGCGGGACCATACCATCTCCCATCACTAAATTAAATTCTTAATCTACCCAACTAAAATGTCATGTAGTTCTAATTTTATATTTCATCATCTCTGAAAAGGCCATAATTTATTTTGATTTTAAACGATCATATAAAATTTATTTTTTGTGAACTAAAAGTTTGTTCTCTTTACTTTAAATCACATATATAAACGTATTAGTCGAACATATTATACCAAGTGTCATAGGGTTTATTATTTGGATAAAAATATTAAATTAAACGATTTAGATTTAATCGTATTACTTAAATTTTTTTGATTGGTTTAGGTCAAAATGGGATTATTGTTCTGGATTTATTTTTATTACAATACTAAGAACCGGATGATGAAAAAAAAACCGAATAATAACTTGCTACGAGTTTCATAAATTTTAATACAAAACATGTTATTTAATATCAAGGGTCTGTTAGGTTGACAGGAATTCATGAGATTTTAATGGATTTGGAATTTAAATTAAATTCATTGACATGTTTGGTCGGTTAATTCCAACAAAAAGCCCTCAACTAATGGAATTCAAAATCCCTCCCATTTTAATGGAATTCAGAATCATTCGCAATTTTAAGGACTAATTTTGTCTTTTAGTTATTTTTACATTACAATTCTATTAACAAATATGCTAACAAACACATTATGGATTTAAAAGGAATGCTTTAAATTCCAAATCCAATTCAATTTCCAATTCCAATTTCAACGAATTCCGCTAACTAAACGCCTTTAAGTCTTTTTTATCAAATAATATCGAAACTTCCTACTAGTTTACAGATTTAAACATGTATAACTTGAGCTTACGAAACAATGAAAATCCATATTGCAAAACTGATCATGTGAGAGGTATATCACTAATTAAAAAAAGGTAGAATTACATATATCCCCTATTTTCAACCCTAATTACATATGTACCCAACCCAAAACTTAAATTACATATATCCCCCTCTTTTATAAAATTAGTCTTTTAACCTTTTAAGAAATACGACTATTCTTAATCCATTGATCTCAACCCTAACCTTCTGATTCCCGCTACCGATCGATTCCAACATCCAGCGTCGCTTCTGATCGATTCCATCATCCAGCGTCGCTTCTGATCGATTCCATCATCCAATTGAGTATATTTGTAATTATGAAGGAGATATACGTAAATAAAATTTTGAGTTGGATATATATGTAATTAATAAAGTTTTTAGAGGGATATATGTAATTGCCCCTTAAAAAAAGACCTTTTGAAACGGTTAAAAAAAGATTTTGGAACGGTTTCCTTATAAAACCGATGAAAAAAACCATCTAGAAATTCCCGGTTTAAAATAACCGCCTCAAATAGTGAATTTTTTGAAGTGGTTTCTACTAAACCGCGGTAAAAAATCTCTTTTGGGCGGTTTTTTTTACCCGCTTTAAAAGAGTGACATGTTAACCATATCTAACGTAAAAATTCAAAACGGCATAAACTTGCACTTTCTATACTTTGTCTTCAACCTCTCCTCATCCATCTTCAAGACTTCAACCACCAACATTTAAGGTTCACTTTTTTTTAATTATATTACATTTATTACTAATATATTAGTTATTAATAGTCTTTTATGTATTAATTGCTTATTTGTAGATAGCAAAATTATTTTTTCATTAAATAAAAAAATATATATAGAGTAAATTTCGCTTTTGGCCCCTGTAGTTTGGCCTGTTTAACCCTTTTAGTCCAAAAAGGAATCTTTTAGCATATCAACCACTGAGATTGTATTTTTATAACCATTTCAGTCCATGACACTAACCCTGTTAACTTTATATAGAATATTTTAGTCATTTTATTTCTAAGTGAAATGGTTTATCATTTTCAGTCTAATAAAAACTTTTTTTAGGCTTTTTCATAAAAAAAAACATCTACTTTTTTTAAAAACGTTTTTTTTTTTACTTTTATAAAATATTTTTTTTGTTTAGTAAAAATATCTTTTTGAACCTTTTTAAAAACGTTTTTTTATCTTTTCTAAAAATATTTTTTTTTCATAAAAAACGTTTTTAAAAACATTTTTTTAGTTTTTTTATTAAAACATTTTTTTGCTTTTACGTAAAATGTTTTTTTAACAATTTTAAAAACGCTTTTTTGCTTACTTTTTTAAGTGAACTAGTTTTTAAAATAGTTAAAAAAACATTTTAAGAAAAAGCTAAAAAAACGTTTTTATAAAAAAAACTAAAAAAATGTTTTAAAAAAGTTAAAAAAACGTTTTTAAAAAGGTTAAAAAATGGTTTTACAAAAAAAACTAAAAAAAATGATTTTAAAAAAGTAAAAAAAAATTTTTTTATGAAAAAGCATAAAAAAAGTTTTTATTTGACTAAAAGGGTTAAACTTGTACACTTAGAAATTAAATGACTAAAATGCCCTTATACTTAACAGAACAAGATAACAGGGTTAGTGTTATGGAATGAAATGGTTACAAAAATAGAACCTCAGGAGCTGATATGTTAAAAGATTCTTTTTTGGACTAAAATGGTTAAACAGGCCAAACCACAGGGGCCAAAAGTGAAATTTACTCATATATATATATATATATATATATTACGGGGAAAGTTAATTGGTGCTGTTAGGTAACTAACTTGTATGCGAGCCTCATTAAAACTACGTAGTTTTGATTATAAATTCCATAAAACTAATTGTAGGATCGGTGTTTTACAAGATGGTTCTATTCAGTTGAGATTGGCGGAAACAATCACAACTATGCAATGTAAACAAGAAACAATGATGATACTGATAAATGCAGATTGTATTAATCTTCAAAGTTTATAAGTTACAGAGAAACTCTAAGAAAGCACACTTGTGCAATAAGAAGATACAATACATATAAAGTAACTTAGAATCAAGACAGACCCTTGATTCTAAGGATCAGATCAAACACCAACCGTTAATCTTTGACAGTTACAAGTTACACTACATTCGGTAGACAACTAAAAGACAAACTGCAGCAAACAGTATGAATCAGGTCAAAAGTCTTCTTAGGAATCTTTGCAGGAGACTTCAAAAGTAGTAGCTTTTTCTTTAATCATCTGCACCAATAACATTCATTCTGCTAATAGATGTGTCAGTGTTGCAGCAAAAGGTGTCAGTAGCAAAGTTAAAGCTGCTGATGATTTGCCTATGAGCAGCATCAATGTTTGATGCTGCTGAGAAGCCTATCAACAGCAACTTTGGACTTCAGCAGATAAGGCTATCCGCATCATAGTTGTTCATCAGCAGTAGAACTTAACTATCCCGACATATGCCTTATCAGCAACAACTTATAAGTCAGCAAAACTGTAGAGTCCGCAACATCTATACTTAGAGAACTTTGTAGTAATCAGTCTTTCTCTTTACACTAATTAAATCTATTTATTTATATTTTGATATCTGATTTCATCAATATGGTCGATATGAAATTCTCTAGGAATTTTGCTACCATCGTAGTTTGCCTCAGATCGTGAATATTCATAGGGGAAGATGCAACAACAAATAAATCAATATAAATTAAAGGTTCTGAATCTTCAAAAAAGGAGAACGTTCTCGGAAACTTTTAAAATAGTGGAACCCAATTGAAAAATAAAGAAACATGAAAACTTAGGATCGAATTTTTTTTAACAAAATAAGAACCCATTTAAAACAATGGAACCCAATTGAAAAATAAATCTTGGAAACAAATTTATTTGGATTTAGAAATAAAATAAATAAAAAACTAGTAATATAAATTTAAATATAAATAAAAAGTAATAGAAATATACCGCTTGAATCCAACAACCGTTGAACCAACACATTTATGTATTTAAAGCCGTCCATTTTGAATTTAGTTGGTGAATAGTTCGGTTGCTTCCACCAACTTGTTCGTTGTAATGCTTAAGCACTCGATTCCAAAACCCGTCTTTCTTTTATTGATTTCCGATTACTGTGTCTTCGGAAATATGAACCCAGGCCTTACACAAAGCGAGAGTTTGTTTATCGGTCCACTGTTGACGTTGTGCACATGTGTGGAATTTTCCTTTTTTTTTCCGGGTTGTTCTTCCACATCTTGTTCTTCACTTTCTTCTTCTTCTTCTTCTTCTTCAACCTCTACTTCTTCAACGCCGTCATTTTCTTCTTCAATTTCGTCATCAAAGATCAGGAGTGGTCATTCTTCATTACGGGTTGGGTTACATTATGCTAGGTTTTGGTAGCGGGGTGCAAAAGGGTCAAACGTAAGTTGATCTTGTAAGGGATAGATGTATTTACCGAAATGCACACCAGTGATATGACATTCCCGTCATCTTTTAAAATCATATTGTGCAATATAAGGCATGCGTACATCTGATTTCGTATCTTCTCGCGCTTCATGCCTCGGTGGGTCGTTGAATTATAGCCCATTTAGCTTTTAAAACATCAAAAGCGCGTTCAACATCTTTTCTTTCTGACTCTTGTACCTTTTTAATTTTTTTTTTCATTTATGTCAGTTGGATAAGAATAAGATTTCACAAAAGTTGACGAAGAAGGGTAAATCCCATCAGCCAGGTAATAAGCATATTTGTATTGTCGGCCGTTAACCTGAAATGGACACCTAGTAGCGGTTCCATGCATGTCGTTAGTAAACAATGGAGATTGATTGAGAACATTGATGTCGTTGTTCGAACCGGCAACCCCAAAGTATGCATGCCAAAACCATAAATCATGTGATGACACCGCTTCGAGCATGATCGTTGGGTATTGGTGATCCCCTTGGTGATATTGGCCTAGCAAATGCGTCGGACAACTTCTCCAACCCCAATGCGTACAATTGATGCCATCGAGCATCCCTAGAATGTCATGTCTTCTTTTATGTGCATCGTACAAAACAGCAATGTCATGGCTGGGTGCACGCAAAAATTCTTTACCATATAAAATAACAATAACATTGCAAAAATATTCTAAGCATTCACGTGAGGTCCTAGTAGACATTGCTAAATATTCCTCGTATTCTTCAGGAACATTACCAGAAGCGAGTTGACGAATCGCTGATCTGTAATGGCGTGAAACTTTCTTTCATCCTCGCGTCAAGCCCGTCTTGAAACCATTCAAAATTAGCGCGTATATCCGCAACAATTTTTAGAAATAAATCTTTCGACTTACGAAATCTCGTTCTAAATGTCTCGGCGTCGTATTTTGTATCATCAACAAAGTAATCTTCCATAAGAACCTCATGAGCCTTTACACGATCATGTTTCACGTATCTTTTTTTTGGATCAGTTTTGCAATTTGGATTTTCATTGTTACGTAAGTTCAAGTTATACAATTTCAATATTTGTTTTCTTTACTTTAAATCACATATATAAACGTATTATTCGAACATTATTATACCAAGTGTCATAGGGTTTATTATTTGTATAAAAATATTAAATTAAACGATTTACATTTAATCGTATTACTTAAATTATTGTTCTGGATTGATTTTTATTACAACTAGTTTTTTTCACCCACGCTTCGCGGTGGGAGGCGCCACACGACAGGAGTTTGGTTTTCATCGGTTCGGCTCGTCGAAAACCATAAAAATGAATACCGATACTGGTTCCGATAATGCCAATCCTTGTCACGGTACCGCACCGGTAATAGCACCCGCCATAGCCTACGATCCCAAAAAAAATACTCGATTATGAATACAACTAACTTGACAAAAAAAATAAAGACGACCGCGCACTGCGTTTAAAAAAAAATAAACAAACGAAAGTTATCACTGAAAAACGAAAATATTATAAAATTAATCGGTTTAAGAACGTATGTTATATATGGTATGACAGGTGAAAATTAAAATTAAAAAAATTTCAAAATGCCACGTGGCACATAGATAGAAATAATTATGTCGGAACGGTATATTCTAAATTTTAAAAAATATTACGTTGTTTTGAAAAATAAAAATCTAGAGATATCATATTTGACCCGTGAGGTTTGGCCGTCGTTATAAACATCATAATAACTAAATAGTTTAAACAATTAAAAAGTAATAACTAATCGTGAGCAAAGAAAATGCCTGTTTTGAACAGGGCCGGTCCATTGGGCCTGCGGGTAACACACCCGTAGTGGGCCTAACATTTTGAGGGGCAAAAAAGAATAATTAAATAAAAAAATAAAAAAAATTATTGGGCCTTTTTAAAAAAGTAATTTTTTAGGCTTTTAAAAAAAATTACTAGATCAAATATATCAAGAAAAAACAATTGTGCATTTTTAAAAGTATTTTAGACTTAAAAATGTTAAATGTGATTAGGCCCATGAATTCAATCCAACCCAACACTTTGTAATTTTGTATTAGGCTTAAAAAAATTATAATCTTAAAAAAAAATGTTAAATGTGGGCCTTTTTTTCGGCTCGTGTAGGGCATTCGAATCCTTAGGACCGGCTATGGTTTTGAAGGGTCGATCGATGAACGGAATGATCGGCTCGTATGCGAGCATCACGATTCGTTTGTTGTTGCTCGAGTCGTCCTCGATCCTGTCGGCGAGGATGTTGCGGTTGTAGAGCTCGGCGACGCGTCGATCTTTGGCCGTCCTCCCGTCCACTGGCAACGCAGACAGACCTCATTTTATCTTCATTTGTTTTTTAAAATTTGAAAATTAAAAAAAAATTATGTGACGTTGCCCATATTAGTAAAACTAACATATTATTTGGAATCAAAAAGCAAAATCAATTGGTGTGTGTGAAGTGGGGAGAGTTTCGATCCTGCGATAATTGAAAAAAGATCAAACCCAGTAACCAATCCCACCAAAAAGAATTTTTATAATTGAAAAAAAATCAAACCAGTAACCAACCCCACCAAAAAGAATTTTTATTAACTCTAGAAAGGTTATCCAATCAAAATATCTACATGGCGTTCACCGTCAATATCTATACTATATAATAAATAAAGGTTTTGATAAAACACTTGTTACTTTTCTATGGATCCTTAACATTTTTTTCCGCCCATTTCTCCTATTAATTATACAAATTTTCTTTAATTGTTTTTATAATTTTTTGTTTCCCGCCTCTCTCCTATTAAATAATAATGATTTCTATATTTTTTTATAAAACGTTTTTCATAAATCTATATATATACTCTATAATAAATAAAGGTTTTGGTGAGACAAATTTTCCCGTCTCTCTCTCCTATTAATTGCACAAGTTTTCTTTAATTATTTTTTAATAATTTTTTGTTTTCCGTCTCTCTCTCCTATTAAATAATAATGATTTCTACAATTATTTTTATAAACGTTTTTTATTTAAAAAAAATATAGGTTTGTTCATAAAACATTTTTAGAAATTAAACATTTATTTATTCTTTTTATAAAACATTTTTAAAAAGTAACTATATGACGTTTCTAAAATTTTTATTAAAAAAAACTATGTAATATGTCATAAATATGTAATATATAAATATTTATTATTAAGTATATAACATTGCATTTATTCAACCCGTGTAATACATGAGGTTTCTAACCTTGTAAACAAATAGAAGGTGTATTCATAAAATATTAAAGGAAAACTGGTGAAACCAGTGTACATCCCATTTACTTTTAGTAAAGGGTTAAGAGTAGTAAGAACTGAATAATGAAAAAAAAACCCGAATAATAACTTGCTACGAGTTACATAAATTTTAATACAAAACATGTTATTTAATATCAAGTTTTTTTTTTATCAAATAACATTGAAATTGTATAACTTGAACTTACTTAACAATGAAAATCCAAATTGCAAAACTGATCCAAGCAAATTGTAATTTTGTTTGGTTCAGGTCCTCAGGTTACGCCACATCACAATTCTGTGAGTGGAAGATTTCTTTTTCCACTTATTTTTCCTTCATTAATAACTATTTAATATTTTCTTAATTTTTTTAACAACCTAATTCTAAGTTTCTAACATCACTGTCTAGCATGGGACTTGAACCATCGACCTTTGAGGAGTATCGTTTTAACACAACTGGATACTATTGGGACAAAAGGCCTTTGGTTAATATTTTCTTAATAACAGTTTAATATTTTCTTTATTAATTTTTAAATCTTTATTACTATTTAATATTTTCTTTATAATTTTTAAATTTTTATTACTAATTATTCAATTATTTAATATGTTCTTTGTACAACACGAGTGTAAAACACGAATTTCTAAGTTAGTTTTTTCTAATCTTTTGAACACTGATAATTCTTAAATCCAAAGAAATTAAATACTTTTCCATAGTTCAAATTAAAATCTTCCCAAAATACACCCCAAACAGAGAAACCATAGACAAAGGTCACCCACAATGTCTATGTTTAAATTCTTACTTTATTTAATAAAACTAGAAATGGAACTCCTGTGTGTTGCGACAGGTAGCGCGTTGCGACGATTTGGCTGTGAAGATCGAGCTGAAACGTAGGTAGAAATAATCATGTCGCAACAGTATAGTCTGAATTTTAGAAAATATTACGTTGTTTTGAAAAAGGAAAAAAGTTAAAACATACTATATTTGACCCGTGGGTTTTGGCAACTCATAAACGTTAGGGCGGTTCGGTTTTCGGTATATTTGGTTTCGAATAATGTTAAACGTCGTATTTTAAAAGGCAAAACACTAAAAATATTTTAATGTGATTTTTTTTTTCAAATTAAAAAAAAAAGATTTATAACACTAAAAAAAGTATTATATCTATTGAAAACTTGTTAATATACATGACTTCAGAAGTTATAAAAAATACTATATTTTATTATGAAGACTCAGTATTAAAAGTGATTTATTTTTAGAAAATGATTAAATACTAACTCTAAACTTTTACTTGTTTTCGCCCCAACAAACAACATTAAATGCTTACTAATTACAAATATGGAAATGGATACCCTTGACAAATTTGCCATATATAAAACACTCTATAGTCCATACCCCCATCAAAAGAAACATATAAGTCCCCAAAAATATCTTTGGAGGAAAAAAATGGTGTCATCAAACGAGAAAAACTCCATTTACGACATCAAAATCTCCACGGTCGCACCGGGGTTGATATCCGGACGCGATGTGGTTCAAGAGCTAACCACGATGGACCTAGCCATGAAGCTCCACTATCTCCGGTTTGTCTACTACTTTAGAGCCCCAACGTTTGATGGTTTCACTATCCTGAAGATTAAAGAAACTATGTTCAATTGGTTAAGCCATGCCTACATCCCGTGTGGTCGGCTTAGGAGGACAGACTCAGGTCGACCATTTATCAAGTGTAATGATAGTGGGGTGCGAATCATTGAGGCTAAGTGTCATCTTAGCCTTGATGAATGGCTCGAATCTAAAGATGATTCGAGACACAAGCTTCTTGTTTCTAACCAAGTTCTTGGTCCTGATTTGTACTACTCTCCATTCGTTTTAATTCAGGTTTGCTTGCTAGTTATTCTTTTAAACTTTCTTTTGTTTTGAATATTTATACTTAGCGAGTTAACTATTATTAGAAAGCTTTAGAGTAATCTAAGCCATATTTATGTCGTTTTGGTCATAAAAAATGATGTATTTTATCATTATTAGATGTTATTAAAAAAAAGCCATCCAGTATGTTTCTACCGAAAAATATACAATACATAGACATAGAGACATGTTTAACATAATAAGTTGTATACTTATTATACGTTAGTAGTATAGACGTAGAGTGTGGTTCAAATAATAACCAATATTTTATGTGATAATCACTCTCTAACAATCACATAATTTATAAATTATAATGTGTATATGTATATAAATATAAATATATAGGGGTAGGGATCAAATGAAAACCATAATATAGTGTTACGTACATGTAACAATTATCATTTTGTTTTCTGTTGACATAATGTTACGTATACGTAACATTCCTCATTTCCGTATTACATATATGTAATAGATACTTAAATACTCTTTTAACAATTAAAAAAATATATAATTTATAAATTATGTGATTGTTTGAGAGTGGTTATCGCATAAAATATTGGTTATCATTTATCCATACCCTAGAGACGTATACCTGTAAAAGAATGATTTGTTATATAGTATCTCATACCTGTTTTAATGTGTCATTTACCTGACTAATTGACACCGACGTTTATGAAGAGCGACGTCTATAAAACGACTCTCTTTTGCATTGGCTTATCTCGAAATATCTAGACAAGTGTCTAGAGATTGACTCTTAGTTTAACACGTTTCTGATGTTGAAAGTTTTCTATGTAGTTAACCGATTTTAAATGTGGTGGCAAATCGGTTGGTATGAGTTGGTCTCATGTGCTTGGAGATGCTTTTTCGGCTGTGGGCTTCATCAACTTGTGGGCCCAAGCGATTGCAGACCATTACCCGGCCCAACCACTCACCATGGTCCAACAACAAAACCACACCTATGATTTCCAAAACCCAAAGCCCAACCTAGATCCACTCTCTGTAAAACGGGTTGGCCCGGTTGGAGACCTTTGGGCTACTTCAAATAACTCGAAAATGGAAACATTTTCCTTTTACATTTCGACATCCGAGTTGACTCGGTTGCAAGCACAAATATGTGAAAAGAAAGATGTTCCCGAGTTTGAGTGCATTTGTGTTGTGATTTGGCGATGTTTGGCAAAAGTAAGAAACGGGTCAGGGCCAAAGGTTTTGACCATATGCCGAAATGACTTGAAAAACCGAAATAAGGGAATCATCACGAACGAAAGTCAAACCATCGGTTTGGTTAAAATCAACCTTCCTGCAGGAGATTATAAACCACTAGAACTAGCGTCCCTAATTATGAACAAAGCAGATGATGAACGAATGAAGATTGAAGAAGTGATGGGGAGAGATGATGATTTTCTCATATACGGAGCAAATTTGACTTTTATAGATTTTAGTGACGCCTCGTTTTATGAGATGGAAGTGAGACGACAAAAGCCCGTTTATGTAAACTGTTCTATTGATAATGTTGGTGATGAAGGTGTCGTTTTGGTTCTCCCGACACCGAAAGGTTGTTCAGATGGAAGGATGGTAAGCGTGACATTGCCCGAACATCAAGTGCCCGAGTTGAAATCGGTGCTTAAAGAAGATTGGTGTATTGCATAACACATCTACGATTGGGTGCATTTTGATCTAATTGTCTTGTTTGTTTGGTTGTCCACTAAGTTATTTTGATTGCATCAAAGGAGTGTAACAAATGTTTAATGGGTGTATGTTTTATACATATTGCTTGATTGATTGTGAGTTCAAAATGTAAGAGAAGGGTAAATAACATGTTAGTAAAAGTTTTCAGGAAATATATTATTTTGAGAAAATGAAGTTAAAAATGCTATAATATCCCCCAAAGAAATTATTAAACAAATATAATGTAGAGCCTAAATTTTTGAAGAAAAAAAAAAGTACTATCCGTATAGGCGGCTTGATTAAACGATAAAAATGAAATTATAAAACTCTTAAGATTTTTATAACTGATTTTTTAACGGTGAAAATATTATAGCTCACAACCTATGGGTTTTGAGCTATACAAAGTTAAGAATGAGTTTTGTAACCAATTCTCCCATCTAATGTTACAAGAGTTTTTTTTTTCTTTCCAAAATAGTGTAGTGAAAAAACTTATTTACTGAAATGAATGATTTGAAAAATATTTACTAGAGTGGATGTTTTTCTCTCTTTATTTAACAAATCTATTATAATTCTTTTCTTTTATTTTTTTATTTAATCAACCTATTATCTTTTTTTATTCAATCAATCTATTATCATCTTTTTATTGTTTTTCTTTAAATAACTTATTATAGTTTTTTTTTCGTTTTTTTAGCTAACTTATAAGAATTTTTTTTAAGCAAACCATTTAGAATATTACTAAAAGAATCATCTAATAAATTTTAAAAAATAAAAAAAGAAGAATAGAAAAGGCTAAATGAACATTAAAACTTGACGGAGTATCATCGCTGGAAAAACGGCCGACTGTGTAGACGGGGAAGACGACAAGCTGCAATTTTGCTTCATAATTGACACCACAATCCGATTCCACACCCCATAACCGCGGCCCCTCGAGTTAACCCGACCTCTGAGAAGGAGTACTGTTTTAACACACCTGGATACCATTGGGACAAAAGGCCCTTTGGTTAATATTTTCTTAATAACTGTTTAATATTTTCTTTATTAATTTTTAAATCTTTATACCATTGGAACTCCGCTATTTTCAGGAGAAATATTCGCTCACCTTTTAAAACGGCAGATAATATTTTGCTTTTGTATTTTAATTGGATTAAAAATAGATCGAATGCAAGTAACTTGTCTTGGTTGGATGATGCTCTCCAGTTTCCTTATGCAACTTGCAACTTGTTTTACTAGCGTCCTGCTAGTTTTTCTATAATATTATCGTTCTAACTTAGAAAAAAGTAATCTTAATTGTTCATGTGACACATAAGCAAAGCAAAAATAAGTTTTTAAAAAATAAATAATATGACTACTTTATAAAGTTTTTAAAACCGATAATGTTACAAGAAAAATTAAATAAATTGACTACTTTATCGATTGAAAAGGAGTTATTATACTAAATGGATTTTATAAGATTTAATTAAATAACTTTGATGAAAGGTCTTTAAGGAGACATCTTGGTAATTAAGTGGTGTTGTATTCCATTACTAAAAGGTTAAGGGTTATCCAAAGGCCTTTGACCCAATGATATCCAGATGTTTTGTATGGTGTCCTATTTCCAAAAGTTTGTGGGGTGTAGTCCCGTCATGGACAAGTGGTGTAGATTTATAAGCAGATTTATAGTGTGTGTGAGTTTGTCGTTCAAAAAAAAGATTGAGAGTTCAAATCGTATCGAATACATCTTATGATCCTAGAAAATATACGTGTGGCTGTTAAAATAAATTAACTTTGATAAAGAAAACTAAAATTTAAAAATGTAAAGTCTTGCGCCGCCTAATAAATTGTTAAATTAGTAATAATCTTTTTTTAAAGGAAAATGAATTGACACAGTAAATACTAAAGGCCCACCTTGTGGTGGCCTATAATTAAAGAGTTAGCAGCCATACTATTAATTGCATTGGTTGGGTATGTTCATCATTTAGTTTGAATGAAGGGTCATTAGAATAAGAGTAATGCTATCGTGAGAAAATGGGTGTGGTGCCACCTCATTTTATCATGGGCGTGAAACACCGTGTTGGGTGGAGGTGAGGGGGGCGTGAGAGAGGGAAGGTGAGGGTGTTCACGGGGGTGATATCAAGGGGACACACACATTTAATTTTAGCCATCTCTCTCTCACACACACACTAACAAGCTGGTCACCCTCACCCTACTATTACACACCTGGGTGAAGAGGGTGAGGGTGAGGGTGAGGGTGAGGGTGAGGGAAGGCATGGCCTATGTGGCATTGAAAATCCACCACCTTCACCCCACCACTACACATAGTCTTACCGTGTAGGTTGAGGTGTTTATTATAGAACACTAAATTATAGCGAGGATTAAAATAATAAATTTAAATCATTTAATTTTTGGATCAATGGTTTATATTTTTAAATTTTTGTACTTCTTAAGAGCATTCAAATTAGTGTCTCTATATTCATCTCAATCTCTATTATTTAGAGATTTCTCCTATTTTATACCTCCATCAGCATCTCTATCTTCATCTTTAAACTTTAGAGTTTAGTTAATATCTATAGAGATCTATTTTCATTAATCTCTATATTTTTTGTAAGTGTATAGCAAAGAGAAAAAATAATAAAATAAGTGTTTGTGAGTGAGATAGAGATAGAGAATAAGATGTGAGAGGTTAAAACAAATTTAAAGAAAACTATGAAAAAATATGATATTTAGTTAAGTTATAGAGATAGAGATAGAGATAGAGATGAACAAGCTGATATGAATGCTTTACATACAAATATGTATATTTATGTACATAAAAAATTATTAAACTAATTTTTTCATATGTTTTTATATATTTAAAACTTTTCTACGCATGTCTAGTTTATGTGTAGATAAAATAACATACACATGAATTACACATGTGTAGGTTACATACATAAATGCAATTTGTTCATATATATTTTTTAATTTCATGAGAGACAATTACATATTGCATATCTATCATTTTCTAATTGTTTAAAAAAAATTAAGAACGGAAAAACAACGGATTTATTTTGTTCTACGTGTTTTCGTAATATTTAGTGTTCTACATACAACCCTCCTTACCCTAAGGTCATATACAGAGGCTGATCCACCTCCAAATGAGGGTGTGCAATGCCCACCGTCCGGTCCAAACTAAGGCCCATTCCCTATCCATTTTTTTGAACGGATTAATGTAACACCCAAAAATCCAACTCAATTTAAACTTTTAAAAACATGAGGAAGTTAGGTCCCAAAACAACATCTAATGTATCAACACTTTTAAGTTTTACAAACAAGGGTTAAACTCATCAATAACCGCAAAGGATTCTACACAAATAACAATCCACAAGTTATCCACAACCTTTAAAACAACCCAAAAGTTTGTAAAGACTCCCCCATGAGAAGGTTAAACAAAAACAATCATCCAAACGGTCCATGAGAATCCAATCCACACGATGCGAGACCCGAGATCACTCCGGAGCTTTTCCTACATTCAAAACATCAATTTGAACATGGTTAGTAAAGTTAAGTAGCCCTAGGGACCTCCCACAAGTCCCTACAACAATGACAGGCCAAAACCCCGAAAACCCAAAAATCCCAGCGTCTACCAGACTGTTTTGGGCGTATCATACGCTCCGGGTGTATGGGACGCTGCCCGGGCGTATGGTACGCTGGCACCAGGTCAAACGTGCCCAAATTTTGATTTACAGCCTATGCAACCCCCCGTCGACTGACTCGATTGCATATTTAAGACATTAACCATCATAATCTCATGTTTAAACTACAAATATGATCACCCACATGTACTACCATATAATTGTTAGTTTTTTATTCTAAAACTCGAGTACCACAATCTGTTTCCCACTCATTAAGAGTTTAACATCTAATCCCACCATTTCATTAGTTTAGACACACATTGGCCTATAAATTAAGACACGTAATAATCCATATATGACTTATGTTTTAACATTCGTTTAATTTGACATATCCACATGTCTAGCGAGAGATCCACCTCTCGGTTTCTTACATTGAGTATTTGACTCCATGTCAACACATGAAGTATTTAGCTTCATGCCATCCGTGAAGTATTTTACTTCACTTGTAACCGTGAGGCATATGACCTCACTTCCATCCGTGAAATACTTGACTTCACGTAAACACCTCAATGAAGTATCCACAATTCATGTAATCAATCAATTTATCGTTTTATCACTGATGGTTGACTTTTGCCATATTAAGTAAATTTTAGTCTAATATTACCACATTCTACACTTTACTTGACCCTTGACCACGTTGAGTCATTTACACCATTTAACCACATGTCACACATTAGTTTGACCAATAACCACATAAGTCAAGTTACATCTATTTATCACTTTTGCACATCTAATTACATTTATTTACCACATTTACACATTCAAGTTTGACTATTAACCACATAGTCTAATTACATCTATTTAGCACATTTGCACATTCAAGTTTGACTATTAAACACATAGTCTAAATACACCAATTTCAACATAATAGTTTGACCATATAACACTAAATTCAAATTACAACAAATCACCACATTCTATATTTTAGTTTGACTATATGCCACACTAGTCAACTACACCAATTTACCACGTTTAGTTTGACTATATTCTACATAGTTCAACTACACCACTTTTACCAAGTGTCATTTATTAGTTTGACTAATTTTCTCATTATGTCAACTACAACAATCCTACCATATTCACACCTTACTTTGACCATTTACTACACAATTCAATCATAATATTAACATGTAAATAGCATACCACACAACTACTTACACAAGACTACATATCTAATACTAAGTAAGTGCAAAGCACTTACCTTTGCCAATGAAGATTTCAATTCATCTTCCAAGCTAGCCACTCCATATCTTGATCACCTAAACAATCCACTTGTTTAGTAATCTAGTAAACTCCTATTAAATCACCAATTATTCCTCAATTAAGGTTTGACACCCACCCAATATCTTATGATCTTCACCATCATCTAATCTTGATTTATTAAGCTTCACACAAGCTTTCAACCATTCTAAACCAAATCCACCCATTTTTACCCGTTAAGGATTTCACTCAATTTCCACAATTTCATCAATTCATGAATCACCAAATCAATTGGGTTTTCTACATGAAAATGTGTTCATATTATACCATGAACACGTATCCATACTCAATCCACCATTTAAACACCTTAAATTGCAAAACCCCCATATTGGGTTCTCAAAAACCCTAATTTTCAAAACTCCCAATTGATGAAATTAACATAAATTGAATAGTCATCTAGCTATGCTAGATAATCAATCCTAATCAACATTTAATCCACCATAACCACCAATTTCGTCCTTTAGGGTTCATCCACCCAATCACCCGTCAAGAACAAGAACTTGGAGGATTTTAAATGGATAAAACACTTACTTGATGATTAGGAAGGATTGTGAAAGGCAACACTTCCAATCCAAGCACGCAATTCACTGACCTTGAGCTTGATCCCCTCCGCCTTTTCTTCTTTGAAGAATACGCAACTTCTCCCATATAACACAATTGAGATTGTGTTAATTACACAACAACCCCCTCTACTTGCAATTTAAACCCTTTGCACCAAAAGTAGATAATTCCACCATTTACGAAATGCCTCCAACTTTATTTTATATAAATATATCCCATTACAATATAATTATTATATTATCGGGCATACCCGAAAGTTGGTTCGTTACATTAAACATACGACTAGTCTTCCCCTCGCGTCCATGCTCCATAGTCCGACTCCGACGTCCCTTGCACTTCTTTCTGTCGGCCCTGTTCCGATCAAATCCAGCGTCGCAAGAACATCCCTAGTCCGACTCCGACGTCCCTTGCACTTATTTTATTGTCATTTCATTTTTTTTCTCCGTTCCTTTTTTACCCGCCACTGTTCTGTCCCTCCTATAAAAAATTTTTGTATCTGCCACTAGTCGTATATTTATTCCTATACAAATTATCTGATGACTATGGGACTAAACTGGGTGCCGGGGAATGAAATACCACACGATCATCAAAATTATGAACCCAATCGAGGTCCCGATGGAGTTGGTCACACCGCCGCTTATGCGACTTCTTCACTAGCGATTCGTGATATTTGTGATCGCCCTAATTTCAAAAGTACTAATATATTTGACTACGAATCCGACTTTTATGATTATGACCATGCTGGGTTGCCCACTGGCTCCTTTTGACCGACGCCTCTCTATCACTCCACCAGGTTACAGCCCAACAAACCCTTATTCAAGTGATGTATTAAGCCCAATATACCTAACTACTTATTCTAGTAATGATTCAGCCAAGATTAGGTCCAAATAGTTTACCAATTGGACTCCTCAACAACTCGTTTGTTTATACTTTGGATTGGCCGATGAGCCCATTTCCTCTTCTTCGGATACACGTATGGTAACCGACACATGGATTCCTGACTCTAGAGCTACATATCACATGACTTCGGATATAGGGGTGAAAATTATGACTCATTAAGAAATTGATTGATTTGAGTAAAAAAAACATTTATATATGGGTCGGTTTGGGTCAACTAAAATTATATAATAAGTCAATTTTAGTCGACTCAAATTATGTAATAAGTCTTACTAACTTAAAATAAGTGCAAATGAAAGAGCACCACCCGCCATCATTGAAGTAAATATAGCAACGAACCCATTTTGATACCTTTTTTGAAACGATCCATTCAAAGCGAACTCGAACCCATTTTAACCCAAACAAAATTCATACTTTTTTATTGAAACGGCCCTTTTTTTACCCAAGCCCATTTGGTCCGAACCCGTTTTGACCCTAACCCATTCTGATTGTTTGCCCAAGAAAGCATTATTTAGTAACTTTTATAGACTTGAATCATGCAAACTTAAGTGACTAAACTGTGTTGACTTTAGAAATGGGAAAGCCATGTATAGAAAAAGAGTCCAGTCCATTCACAAGGGGACATAGATAAAAGCAATCAGTGTCAAAAAGGATTTCACTCAGTCACCAACCTCCTCCCTCTCTTCTTTAATATCCCCATTTTACCCCTGCCTATCTTACAGTTCTCATGTAAATACTTGTATGTTACAAAATCAAAAATTGGGGTGTAGTTATATAACCACCACAAACCAAGCTGCTTTTACACTCAAGTTAGCAAGCAAAGAGCATCTCAGCATTCAGCAAATATCCATAATCTTTGCAGAAGCCACCAACGCATCTATCTTCCTCAATCAATCTTTGCAGAAGCCACCAACGCATCTATCTTCCTCAATCAGCCCATTTTAACGGGCCCAGGCCCATTTTAGACTGCCTATGTTCTTCAAATCTCACACGAGCTCGGCCCCATGTCATAATTATGTTTTGCTCATTAAAAACCGATTAGTATGGAATAACATATGGCAAAGCACAAACGTCAGCAGATTCTATGTGCTTAGCTTCAGACCATACCTGGATATCCAGCTCATCGGTTGGTGGTTTCTTAGAAGTGGGTCCTGCTCTGCTGCTAAAGAGCCATTCTTGGTCATCAGTACCGCACCACTGGTCTAGTTTTGGAACTGAGAGTATTTGGGTCAGGTATTTGGTATCGGGGTGAGGTGGTTTCTTTTTGGGGATAGACAATGGTGGTGATGGAGCCACCTTGTTAACAGCAGGTGGTGGCAGTAGTTTAGGTTGGGGCATAGGTTGTTTACCATATGTGGTGGGTGGTTGTGATGATGGTGATGGTGGTGAGGAAAGGGATGGCAGTTGGTGGTGGGCGGAAATGGGTTTTGGGATTGAAGGTGGCGGCTTGAGTGTGGGTGGTTGAGCCGCATTGTGGTTAGGTTGTGGCTTGGTTGTAGGCGGTGACTGGGCGGCAACATGGTTTGTAATTACAGGTGGAGATTTTATTGGGGAGGGCTTGGATGGAACATGATTAAAAGCAGGGATTGGTGGCTTTTTAGCTGAAATTGAGACTGGTTGAGAAGTTATCATGCCGTTGACTCTTTGACCACCCTTACTACCAACATTAATACTATTCAGTGATGCCCCATGAGATGCCCCTTGCTTGTCTAACAGATTTGGGCCCAGGTTTTGGAGAAAGTCTAGCTTCCTTCCGTTTTCTGGGGAGATATTAGAAACGGTCCGGGCCATCTTGTTGGGCCTGGGTTCATTCTCTGTAATGTGATTCAATAATCAGGAAAAACCACCAGGATATGAAGATTTGAATTACTGAAACCTTTATAAACTTATATTAGTTCGTTTCACATTATGAGAAAATGTTATAAAATCAAATCTCAGTGCTCAAAGGTTTCTCATAATAAAAAGGAAAAAGATCATAAGAGTTTATGAACTAGTGGTTAACTGGTAATATTACATCATAATATCAACTTCTCTGAAGAAAACTACTGGTTTTGAACAACTCATGAAAGAAATATTACAGAACTTGCCAAAATTACAAATAAGACCTTGATCAGATATTTCATAAAGTTCAAACCTTAGCGCAAGATGAAGCTTCATAGGATTCCAGTGTCAAAATTGAAATAATATTGTAGTTAACGAAAGGGGTATCTTTCGAGTTTGGTCAAATGGGTCGTGTCGGACTGGCCCACAAGCAATTTTCGATCCATTTCTCTTTAAAATTATTAATGTGCAAAATTGCAAAAACTATATTATTGCATAAATAATCTAACTTCATTTAGTAAAGCAAATTAGGAGGTATTTATGCATTTGAAGACACTTTGGATGACTTTCCCCATTCGATCCATTTGAACAGTTTCCTTTTCAGTTAAATCCTTTCAATTAACCCATTAGACATAAAAATAACCCAAATCAACTCATTTATAGGTAAATGAGTCGAAATTGCCACCTCTTAAATAATAGATTTTGATAATAAAGTTCAGTAAGAATTTGAAAGAAAGAAAACTCACCATGAGAAACACCGTTTGGCTCCAAAGCTTTCCTTTTCTTTAAGCTTCCTTCATTGCCAACGCCTTGAAAACTATTTTCCAAAGGATATGTAGACAAATTATTAGCAACATCAACCGAATCACTCTTCATAATATGTTTGCTTTTATCCCTCTTCGCTTTCTTCTGCTCACTTTCTTCTTTTAATTTCCCCATTTCTTTATCCTTCCCATGTTTTTGTTTATCCCGATCTTTGCTTTTCCGTTTATCATCACTTCCTTTTTCCTGCATTTTCTCAATCTTTCTATTATCCAAAGGTGGCGGTGTTGCACCATTAATCCTATTTGGGACCGCTACATTGCCACCAAATCCCGCCAAATCCATGGCCACTTGCCGCCCATCACTTCCTTTTTCTTTCATTTTCTCAATCCTTCTGTTATCCAAAGGTGGTGTTGCACCATTAATTCTACTCACCGCCACATTGCCGCCAAAGCCCGCCACATCCATGGCCACTTGCCGCCCATCTGTCTTTTGAATTTCAACTTTGTTAACACTATTTTTTCTACCTTCAACAACAAACTGGTGGCTACCCGTTCCCTTTTCTTCATCTCTAATTCTTCTATCCAATTCTTGCACAAATTTGAAATTATCAGTATCACCAACCTTATTCATGTTTCTGAACAAATCTCCATTTTGGTGTGGAAATTGTATTGATGGTCTCTTGTCATCTGTAGAACCAATTTTCTCTTTACTTTGTTCATTGTTGTGATGAAGTATTTCCCCATTATACCCCTCAAATTGCCCGTGCACATTTTTCTCATTAGGGATACAGATTTTACTCTTCTCCTTATCTTTCTTCTTGTCCCGGTGTTTATCTTTTTTCTCTTTATGTTTTCCTTCGCTTCTATCTTTTTCCCTTTTTTCTTTACCGTCTTTTTTCTCTTTATCTTTTTTATCCTTCTTATGCTTCTTCTCTCTTCGCTTTTCCTAAAATAAATATAGTGACAGAATTAAGAAAATGCATGTTGAAATACTAGACCAAAATCATTTAAAGATCGTACCCTACAATAACGAGTAAAATTTAAAGCCATTTATTGAACACCAATTAAAAACGAAAACACGCAACAATAAAAGGGTAACTGCGTAATGCTAAACATATTCGGCTACATTCAAAGGAAATATTTCCCCTTCAATAAGCAGTTAAGAGTAAGAGTATAAAAGCAAAACAAAATTATATACTTTGGCTATTTCATTTGTATATGATTACAGAAAAGAAAATTTCAACCTATTATTGTGTAAAGTTATAGAACTTTCATATATTCTGAAGGGAATTATTCACTGAATAGCGAATAGTAACCAAGTTTCCATATGTTCTACTAAAGTCGCTCAAAGTATTTTTGTCTCGTTAAAGTCACTCAACTTTCATTACGTGTTCCAATCTTTTGATTTTTTTTTATATTATTTTCTTTAAATTAAGTGACCTAAATCGAACATATATGAATCTTGGTTACTATTTAGTGATTATATTTTCCAATTTTACTTGAATTGAACAACTATGCAACTTGGTTATTATTTAGTGATTTTTTTCTTCACTATTACCTCCTACTTCAAGTTAAATTTTAAAAAAGATAATCACTAAATAATAACCAAGATTCATATATGTTCCATTTAGGTCACTTAATTGTAAAAAACTTTAATGTTCATAAAAAAAGAATCTCAAGATTGGAACACCTAATGAAAGTTGAGACTTTAGAGAGAGAAAAAAAACTAGTGATTTTACTGAAACACTTAGAAAACTTGGTTACTGCCGGATGAACTTTCCCCTATTTAAAATAAGGCGATGATAAATAAAGATAAAGACTCATTGTGCTAAAAATGAAACCAGAGTACCAGACAAATCAATGATTAATATTAAGTTAGTATTCTTCTAAAATTAGTTGACTGAACAGTAGTATCTGCAACATGCATCTTCTAGTAGATGGAATATAAATAAGACAATCACAGACAAGGATGCATCAAATAAACACAAATAACGTTCAAACAAGGAAATAAATTTGTAAAAAATAGGCACTCTGATCAACGGTAAGTCCACAAGATCAATTACTTCCATCTTAAGATGTGTCATATTAGAAGTGACATTACCTATTTTGAAATTTGTAAAACACCAAATTACTTGCAGATTTGTATCTTTATATCATTCATCATTAATCTGACTACATGCAGGTTTCATTTTCACTACAATTACTCTAATTTCATAGCTTCATATTTTTAAGAAAGATTATCATTGTCCTCCCTATATTCTTAATTCAGTCTGAATTTGTTAATATCCTACTATAATATACAAGGGCATTTTGGAAAAATAACTCATAGTTGAATTTATACATGTCAATATGATCCAGTCAAAACATGTAGGATGTATAACTAAGCACGCAGGTATCAAAAAAGTCCACCTACTGCTTATATTTGAAAATATAATTTGAATTCCTAAACAAGCTCTCTGCAATAAAAGAGACATTAAAAGATGTTTTTTGTAACATTGAGAAAAACTGGTGAAAGAAATAAATGTTTTCATTTTTACAGAGGTTTCATCATTATTTCAAGTGATGTGCCTTCCTTAAAAAGTCAAACTACACTTTCCTATGAGGATGACACCATCAAGAATCAGATGTTATAATACAACGAAATTTTAACAAATATATATTCTCAACATACCACTCTAAAGTGTCAATAATGACATCGCTGTCAATAATTACAAAAGTGGTGACAACTGACAAGAAACAAAACTTTTTCATTCACACTTGCAACACAAGTCAATATCCGTCTTTATGTCAACCATGATTTCAATGTGTCATGTACACAAGTAATAAAGCAAGGCAAGCCTCCGGTTTTGTCATTAGCTAGCAAAGTGAAGTCACATTTCGATAAGGGAACATCATAGTAACATTAATGAAACACCATTATAGCTTCTATAAGTCAAATATGCACACATATTTATTACATAAAAACAACATTCCCAACATGCGAAAACCGGTTTTTCAAAATGATTAGGTCATATCTTCTACATCACCACTAACCAATTTACAAATGGCAAAAGAGCATTATCAACACAAACATACATTGCAACATGAGTAAAGACCCCAATACTTGGATTCTAATGACTTTTGAAAATGATATCATGATGTATGAATCTTTCTCCAACTACTACCAATCAAACTCACCCAACATTTTAGTCAATACATCACTAGAAAGTAAAACAACAAAAACAATTTAAAAAGGGTATCAGATTCTTAATAATAACCAAAATTATACTATTATAGTGCTCGAATTACCTTCTTCAGCAAGTCGGGATCATCTGTTGTGGGTTTCCTTTCATACCCTGGTGGTGGAAATGGAAAGCACCGAGACATCGCACAAACTGCACGCACAATGACTACAAGAAATATCGATAAACAAAAGCTTTTTAACTACTTTTAAGAGCAACTGTCCCAAAATGAAAAGGAACCAGCAACTATCTTCCTCTCCATTAACCATGTCCTTGCACTCATTTCCAGATTCAATATTCTTCTTCCATCAAAACCCACAGTTTCAAACTGCAAAACCACCCACAATTAAACTTAAATTACCTTAAACAGCAAGTATAATCCAAATCAAAAGCTCCCTACCACAGAATCTGCTTAATCTATGCTAATCCAAACAGTTTTCTGAAGGAAAAACAAAGTGCCTTGCAAGCTCTGCAGCTACTCAATATCTCTAAATAACCTAAAATTCAAGCCACAAAGATCAACAAAACCCTGATCACTACCACAAGATCAGAGATTTCTTATAATCATGTCTACCGATGCAGAAAAGCACTGCAATGGAGACCGTAGCTAACAACCCTAGCTAAAATCCCCAATCACAAATCTCGATCGAAACCCTAATTCTCCAAAAACTCAATGTAATCCCTCCAGTAATCGATCCGACCTAAAAAACCAGAAATCAAACCCTCCGGACTACACAATACCCTAAATCTCAATCACTAGGAATCCAAATAAAGCTCCGATAGCAAAGTTTCAATTTCCGATCGAATAAAGTTGGGGAAAAAATCACAACACCGAAACTATCCCTTTCTAAAAGCGCTTTATAGCTCGAATCGAACAAAAATTAGGATTTAGAGAGAGACGAAGTGATGATGAAATTGAATGTTCCGATTGAATTTACCTTGTCCGCTAGAAAGTGGACATTGTTGTAAATTGGATGAAGTAGAAACAGTTCCTCTCTCTAAAATCTCAATTCGGTTATGTCAATTTCTGTTCGAAGTGTGTGAGTTTGTGTGATGGATTTGTTGAAAATAACCTCTCGGAGTACACGATTTTTGTTGAGAATTCACAGGCGAAAGAGGCAAAGATGGGGGCAGAAACCCATATATATAGACAAGGTTTTCTTAGAGAGAGAGGGGATGATTTTTTGTGTATATATTTGTACCGGTAAGAAACTCGCACGATGGTGCGGTGGTAACGACAATTTACAACGTGATACCCGTTTCTGTTAGTTTATTAAAGGTAGTATTACAACTTTGATAAACTACTTTAGAAGTGAATATTTTTTTAAGATAAGTTAAAATAAAAATTTTAAGATTTATTGATATGAAGGGTATAATTAGGGGAAGGTTTCGCTAAAAAGTGGTTTTTCGCTAAGAAACGCTAAGAAGTGGGTCAAACGAACTCCGATTGAGCTCATTCGAGCGGCGTTGGAACCGTCTCATCGAACTCTAATCCGGACTCAAAAACCTAAACCCCCTCCACTCGCACCCCCAAAAACCTAAACCCCCCTTCCAACCCCACCCCGAAAAGCCTAAAACCACCACCCCCACCCCCCAAAAACCTAAACCCCCCCACCCCACCCCCCTAAAAACCTAAACCCCCCACCCCCCCCCAAAAAAAAACCTAAACCCCCACCCCCACCCCCACCCCCCAAAAAAACCTAAACCCTAAAACCTAAACCCTAAAAGCTAAACCCTAAGGCTAAAATCCTAAAATTCAACGCTAATATCTAAACCCTAAAAGCTAAGATGGTAGAGTTCGACGATACGGTTCCAACGCCGCTGGAATGAGCTCAATCCGAGTTCGTTTGATATCGTTTCTTAATGTTTTTGTCACTTCTTAGAGTTCTTAGCCGAAAACAACTTCTTATTTGATCCTCCCCGGTATAATTATATGTGGAGTAAAAAACATATAGTTATATTTACGGTATTTGCGGTGAGATAAGCCTATAAATGAGACCATATAGATGCAAAAAGAAGGCAGGAACCACCTCTAAGGATAGCCAACCTCCCCCCCTACCCACCCCCAAAACCACAATAAGCTCCTCTATCTCCACGGATGGTTAGTCTAGACGAACTTTTTGTTTGGAAATTTGTGTCTCCTTGGCTTCAACCTTCCACCTTAGTGTCACATCACTCATAGACGTCCTCAATCACGTGCATTGCAGATGAGCTTATGGTTCTGGTAGTTACGAAATTTACTTTGAAAATTAGCATATGAATGGTTGAATGCCTTTCTTTGTGTTGACATTCTACCTTGGTGTTTGGGATTGCTTATAAAATTCGTTTATATGGTTATTATGTTTCAATATGATAAATAAATAGTTTTGATTTTTTTTAAGTAACGGCTAAATTTGATTGTTTGATAATGAAATAGATGGTTAGAAAATGTTTGTTTAGATTGATTATATGATTTTGGTTAATTTATTTAACATCCAAATTTGTAAATAAGTAAGGATTGTTTAACACTCAAAACAATTTCAATTTTAACCGTTTTGTGTTGAGTGTTAAATAATTTTCATATTATATATTTAATATCATATATGCTATAATAAAATATAAAAAAGGAAATAAATATTATACATCATGTCACATTGAAAGATTTTATAAACATAGTAATTAGTATGCAATGATTTTACAAGTATGAGAATTACAACTATAAATCGCAATCATTTTTTTTGTGTATACATATTATAATATATAGAAAATCATTTATTGTGTGAATTATAGTTTCTTTTATTTATTCTTTTTATTTTATCAAATGATTGTTGGTTTATAACAAAATCGCAAGAAGATTGGATTACTCTGAATTCGAATTGTCCTTACGGAAATAGTTGAAAAGCTAAACCTAAACATTCATGTCGGTAAACCAACAACTAATGTGGCCGTGTGGCACCACTTGAACCTTGGATTGTGTATCATGTAACTTTTTTTTTTAGAAAGCGACTTTCTTAAACCCCTATTCTTGGAGCAGCCCGGGTGTTCCTGTGAGTCATGCATGTCTTTCCCAATAGGTTGTAACCGCAACAGACTCGAACCCGGGACCCACCTAGGAGGAAACCCACAACTGGGAAAACCCCCTGGCTCAACCTAGAACAATCTGTCGCAAGCGAGACTCGAACCTATGACCTTCCATTTGAAAAGCCATGGGGCTACCACTCTACCAGAAGGCTTTGTGGTTGTATCATGTAACTAGATCAACCATTATCAAATCATATAAACATCGATTGAGGTAAATCACATAAGCGATTCATATGTAGTCACATACAACCATATCAATAGAATTATTAGTTGGTGAAAATTGAAATGACTACTAACCCTCATTATTTAATTAGAATTCTTAAACGTTCTTATAGTTTTTTTTTTCACCTTACATTTTAATGACCTAATATAGATTTTTCATGGACCAAATAATCGGATTAACGAACCGGAATCAATTTAACCGAATCATTATAATAGTTGACATCTTAGTTTTGATTTTATAAATAAACATATCAGTTTGGTTTCAGTTTGATATGTATAACCGACTTTTTTGTAACTAAATTGAACCATTAAATAAGATATTTAAAAAATTTTATATCCCTACATTATCATTTTAACTTTGTTTCAATTTAATTTTCTAAGGTATAGGTTTTATTAGGTCAGTTTCATCAACCTAAAGATCTAGGTCCAAAGGTAGGTTAAGTGACAAATCCAAAAATAGAAATCTAAAATCGCTATCATTCCCATGTTATAGTTATTGATTGACCAATTTAAGCAAGACCATAAATATAGATCCATACGATGTTTAATCAACTCATAACCGAAACAAATGATATCATTCATCGGATAACCAAATCAATTTTAACTGAATTAACAGGTTATAAATCTAATGATCCAAGAATATTACAATTAGTTTGATTTTAGATTATAACCGACCCAAACCGTATACACCTCTAGATTTTTCAACGAGAATAGGAAGCAAGCCAATATTTTCCAATCATTCCTTTAGGTTAAAAAGTTACATTTAACCCCTTTAAGATTTTAAAAGTTTACATAAAGCCTTAGAATTTTGGTTTGTTGCATTTTACATATTGAGTTGGTTGTAATGTCATAAATAAAGTCAATCCCAAAAATCAACGATTAGATCATATAGTGATTTTAAGTTTCACATGCAATTATGGTAAAAAGTTATGTCCCTATCAGAAATTATAGCAAAAGGTTTTACCTCTTCACTAAAAATAAAATAAAATAATATTATAAATTATGACACCATCAGAAATTCTACATTTTGTAACTTTCAAGTAAATTTATAACTAAAGTTTTAACAAGAAGAAAAATGTTATCATTTCACCAACCTATCAAAAAATTGGTGTGGTTATTAAGGAGTAAAATAAGCATGGTAATTATATTTCAAAAATACCATTTTAAACTCTTGTATTTGTTGATTATTAGTTTAAACACTATATCATAATATTCAAACAATTATAACCATTGTATTAAGTGTGAACAAGAGGATTCAATAACCATTGAAATCGTCCAAACCCAAACAAGTCGGCTGGTTTGGCCGGTTTGAGATCCCAGCAGTCCGGTTTACTGTTTGGTTTTCGTAGTTTGACGGTTTTAAAGCTCGGTTTGAAACTTGGAACCTTTCGTTTAACATTTATTACTTATAACTCTTTTTAAAAAAATATAGTTATGTATACGTATTATAATATAGACCATCTTTATCATTTCAAATTTTAATACAAACTAAAGATGTAAAATAAAATAATAAGAAATCGATTCAATTGTAACAACTTTATAAAAGAGTTTTACTAAATACAATCTTGACTTTTATAACGCATATAAAAGTCATAAACCATAATTTTCTATCATTTCATTCTTATTTTTGTAACAAACCAACTATTATATCTATTACTAAAAAGCTTTAAAAAGTAATATCTTAAGAATAGTAAACATTATTTTTTTGTAGTTTTGTCACATAACTTTTCTCTTTTATAGATGGGACACCACTATCCCTTAAAAAAGGTATTCGTTATAGTGAACATTATTTTTTTTTAGTTTTGTCACATAACTTTTTTATTTTATAGATGAGTCACCACTATCCCAAAAAAAAAGTATTCATTTTTCTTGACTTCTGTAACACCTAACTCAAGCTAAGCTATCACCTTTTATAAGAACTTTTTCACTTTTGTTATATAACTTTTTTTTATAGATAAGACACCACTTCTTCCTAAAAAAAATATTTCTTGACTTCCATAACATCTAACTCAAGCTAAGCTACCACCTTTTATAACTTTAAAAAGGAACATTTTAAGAATAGTAAACATTATATATTTTTTTAGTTTTGTCACATAACTTTTCTCTTTTATAGATGGGGCATCACTATCCCTCAAAAAAGGTATTCATTATAGTGAACATTATTTTTTTTAGTTTTGCCACATAACTTTTTTATTTTATAGATGAGGCACCATTATCCCCTAAAAAAGGTATTCATTTTTCTTGACTTCTATAACACCTAACTCAAGCTAAGCTATCACCTTTTATAAGAATTTTTTCACTTTTGTCACATAACTCTTTTTTATAGATAATACACCACTTCTCCCTCAAAAAAAATATTTCTTGACTTCCATAATTTCTAACTCAAGCTAAGCTACCACCTTTTATAAGAAATTTGTTTAAAATTTCTTAACTAAATTAGAAATTACTTAACATTTTTATACAAATGACACAATAAAAACTTTCCTGCTTTTTTTAAGTCTTCAGTTTAACCTCCTCAAGTTTTTAAAGTTTCGAGTTTACTCCCTTAGTATATAGAATATGATTTTCCTTAATAACTTTCGCGTTTGATTGTTTGTTATTTTCTTTCTTACGTCCCGGTAGCGAGTGACATTATTGCGGTGCTGTGACAAACCAAACCGCTTTTGAGCGAACAACATAGTTTCTGGTATTTTGGTATTAGCGAAACTGATATCGGTTTTCACTTTTATGGTTTTCGACAACCCTGTCGCGTAACACGGGAAATAAAACAACCACAGTCCCGCCGCGAAACGCGGAAAAAGAAAACTAGTTAAAATAAAATTTGTAAACTGTGTTTCATAGTTTTACTAAAAGTGTCTTGTATTTTAATTATTTAACTATAATCTTTTTGACCCGCGCTTCGCTGTGGGAGTCTGGTCGTTATCGGGGTCGGCTCATTTGGGTGGATAAAACTTATATCCAAATGCAGACTCGCTATAGCGCACGAAAAAAATTCCTAGAATTTTAACATAACTCCGTTTTAAAAAAAAGTTATACCTGAACGTTGGCAAAAAGAAACAAAGAAAATTGCGCATTCCGTTAAAAAAAATAAATGAACGAAAGTTAGCACAGGAAAACGAAATTAATAGAAAACTAAACGGGTTAAAGTATATTATATTCCTATGAGGGGCTAAAACGATTCCCCTCGCAACATGGTTGGGAAACGATTCCCCTCGCAACACGGTTGGGACATTGTCGAATTTGGTTCGGCTCGTGTGCGGGGCTAAAAGTTACGTACAATTACTATATCGTGCGGAAAAAAAAATACTCGCTTTTAAATAAAACTCCGTTTTTAATAAAATTTATATCAGAACGTTGACAAAATAAAACTAAAGAAAGTTGCGTTTTTCGTTTTTTAATAAAAATGTAAAGAACGAAAGTTATAACAAAGAAACGAAGTTATTAGAAAAGTATACGGGTTAAAAGTTTATATTATATATAGTATGAGGGTTGAAAACAAAAAAAATAAAAAAATATTATTTTACTGTTCCCTTACGTTGTATTTTAATAATAGTTTTATATATTATTATTATTATTATATAATAATTAATAATAATTATTAATACTAGAATTTTGTAAAAATGGAAATTGGAAATATTAAATGATCCAAATTAAAATGTGACGATAATATGTTCATTTTTTTTTCATAATTATTATAAACCAAAATTAAAAAAAACGTGTAGGACACGCGCTAGGATAAAGCGTGGAAGAAGGAGTTCCATTGCTGAAATGCATGTGGGGTGGATAGCTGCACAAGTAACTCTACTCCACGTGGCGTCTCCCCCCGACAATTTTTTATCACATCTGTCCGTACACGTGTCACTTGTCCGGCACCTTCTCAAAAAATATTTTATTCCAAAGATTACTATATTTTTGTAAAATACACTGATAATAACAAAATTTCATAACTTTTCTACTAAAATCAGTTTGAAGTTTTTTTCCTTCTAAAATCACTTAAGGATGGTCCTATATTATAAATTTTGAGTTTTTCATGTTAGCACGTTAGATCGTGTGGTATACCTTCTTGTGAATGAGGCCTCTCATGTAAATCATTTGGGAAGGGGCAGTGGCGGAATTTGAACAATTAAATTAGGGAGATTGAAAATATTACAGATAAAAAAACTGATTTTTTTAGTGGATTTGTAGAACAAATTTAGGCTTTTGTTCTGAATTAGGAAGGGCCCAAACAAAAGAACTAATATGAAATAAACCTAATTGGCTGAAATCAATACTTTTGAGCAAAAAAGTGAGGAAAAACCAAATTTTTTAATGAATTTGTGGAACAGATTGGACTTTTGATTTAGATTAGTAGGGGCTCAAACACTATAATTAATATAAAATAAATCTACTGGCCGAAATCAATACTTTTGAGCAAAAAAATGAGTGGCCTATAAAGTTACGCCCCTGGGAAGGGGGTGGTGTTCCTGGTGAGTGAGACCCCTCACACCCAAGCACAATGTCTCACTTCCTCTCTTTCTCCCCCTCATTGTTCTCTCACTCCTGTGAGATTTCTCACGCAAATCCTCTCACGCTAACCCTCACTTGAAGAGGGGGTGGTGTTCTCACTTGGTGAGGGTGCCACATAGGCTCACGGAATCCTCTCACGAGACTACACCACATGCTCTTAGCGTGTATTTTTTATAAGATTGAAACACGTAATGAAAGTGAATGATTTTAGTGAGATGGTCAGAAAACTTAGTTACCATCCGTTGAATTTATCTACTTCTTTAATAATAAGGAAATGACATCTATAAGATTAATTTTTAGTTTTTTTTTCAAAAATCCACGTCATCAATCATTATATTCCACATCAGTTTAAAATAAAAAAAAGTTATGTCATCAAGTGGCTCAAGTTTAAAAAAAATTGGAACACATAATGAAAATGATTTTGTAAGAAAAAAAGAAAACTTTAAATAAATTTTGGTGAGATATTTAAGAAACTTGGTTACAACTAAGTAATTTTTTTATATAATTATTAAGATATTTAATAACTATGTGAGAACCACGTGCATTACACGGGTTGAATAAACTCGTGTATTACACGAGTTGAATAAAATATAATATAATCTTTTAACACATACACTCGTCAAAATATGTTTTTAAACAATGTACTTTGACCGTTTGACGTTGCAACTATAAATTATGTTAAGTTAATTTTTAAAACATTTTTTTCAACTGCGTATTAATTTTTTTATGTAATTGATAAATGTTAATTTATATTAAATTCATCTGGTTAATGATATAATAATTATTTATAATTAAATAATAACTATCTATAATTAGATTTATATTAAATATTTAAAAATATATTTATTCTAATATCATTATGTCCCTTAGTTTAATTATTTATTAGGATAGTGTCATAAATATAGATATATTTTTTACCATATTTAACACCTTAGTTATTAAAAAGTAAAAAAAAAATATATGTAAAAGTTGTTGACAATTTAACCCAACCCTACAAATTCAACTCGTGGGTTAGAAGAACCTGTTTAACATGTTTCCTAACATAACTTACAATGTAAGTTTAACGATCATTATAAGACAACAATGAAGTTATTATGACATAGTTTTTTAACTTTATTCTATGAGAAAATTGTTAGGAAAGTTAATAAAATATTATAAACTTCCCAATATAGGGTATAAGAAGATTAATGGTACTAAAAGACTAAAAGTTTAAACGTTATAAGTTTATTGATTAATTATGAAAAAACTAATCGTTAATAAGTTGATTAGATGTTAAAACAAGGCCTTAATCTATAGAGACGTCAAAAAAATCTATAATAAAACTAGTTAGTAATAAAAAATTAAATACCCCCACTCTTCTTCCCTTCCAATCGTCATCAACGACATCCAACCACCATCACGATGGCCAACCCCATCCCTAATGCATAACACATCGCTCTTCTTCTGCCATAATACCGTGGTAGCCATCACCATCCGCGCTGATAATCGCCTTAGCCCTCTTCCCTCTTCTCACTCTCATTTGTGATATGTTTCTAACAATTAGTGGCGGATCTAGGAAAAAAAATCCAGAGGTATCTAAAATTTCGTTCAGGGGTATCTGGATACATAAAACGGTAAAAAAAAAAATTTCCCGCTGCGCGTCGAAAATTCCCACTACTCGTCGAAAGTTGAGGGGTACCATTAGGTACCCCTCGCCTCTTCGTAGATCCGCCCCTGCTAACGATAATTAAAGATGTCAGATCCATGTTTATTTAAATTGATCACCAATCTCTTCTTACTAATTTTTTGTAGCTATCACCAATCTAATTTCAGTAGTTATCACCAATCTCTTCTTACATTTTTGGTAGCTATCACCAATCTAATTTCTCTCTAGTCAAAGTAGAGATCACCATTTATAAGTCTCATAAGTTACAACATAAGTGTTCAAAAGAATATTATATGAAGAGCATTCTATGATTCTAATACTTATTCTTTTGGTAATTTACTATTTATCTTTTAATGTGAAAAACGTTTACAATGTTAGAGATCACTTGAAGATGACTTAGAAATCTCAAACTTTAGTGTGCAAGAAGGCGGGTCAAATATAAGAAAATGTTTTCTTAAATAACATCCGTTCTGACGGTTAACCGTCTTTTGACCTCAACTTGTTTTTTTCTAAATTTTTGTCATTTTTTTAGTTTCAATTATCTTTCCAAACTACCAGGCTGGTAGTTGACACATTAGAAAGCCACAAAGTTGATCAATTTGTTTTAATGGTATTTTCAAACATTTAGAAATGGTTTTATAATGAAAACTTGTGTCAATTACCAAAATAATGTAGCCTTGTATTAAAATGTGTTATTACAATAAGATCTTAGAACATGTTGGAAAACCTCATCTTATAGAAGACATTTTCAACCATTTTTGTTTTATACTTTTATTTTATAAAAGATATTATACAAATATGATTATTTTAAGTAATGTTAATCTCAATTTAAACACGTGATATTTATTCTTATGTTTATGTGTCTTGTATACCAAACGATGTGTACGATATGGACACATGTTTACCTTTTTTCTTCGTTATCTTACATGTGTTATTATTTATCCCCCAACACAAACATTTTATGCTTAGATGCAAAATGTATTATTCATGTATAAAAACTTTTGGGTGACTTTTTGAACCTAATCTAGATTTGAGATTCACTTTGAAAAATATGTCAACAACCATTGAGTTCAATGTTATTATAACTATATATAATTTGATAAGCTTGTGAACAGTTCTTAATCATGGTTGGTGGGTTTGGGCGGCGGGTTCAAATATCGTCTTATCGTTGTCCTTTTTTTCCAGCGATTTTTTTAGTATTAAAGAATTTTGATGGAGAATATAACAACAAAGGCTTCCTAGGTAACATTGCGCGCCCCACATATGGAAATCACCCGGGTTCGAATCCTTCTCCGACCATTTTTTTTAACTTTTAATGATTTCTTTTGTGTTTTTAAAAACACTGGGGCAGATTAAACATCAAAAAGACCTCGTAGCCTAGTAGTAAGGCACGGTCACAGTGTCACACATTGTATCCTTCTACCGACCCGGGTTAAACCCTTGCAAGTTGTAACCCCCCATCTTTTTTTAATTTTATTTTTTTTCCTTTTTTTACTTTTGTTTTTTTACTTTATTTTAGTTTTATATGTCTAATGTTTTGTTTGATTCCGATTTTCTTTTTCTAATTTATTTTGGTTGTTTTTGTTTTTTATTTGTTTAGGGTTTACGGTTTAAAATTTATGAATAAGTACATTTTATTTTTCTCTTATTTTAAAGTTACAAAATTTAAAACCTCCGTTGTGCCACACTTGTAGTTAGAGGTGAACAAAATAATCGGTTTGGGGTGCCAAACCGGTTCGTAAACTGAACCGAACCGGAAGATAAACCGGTTTTAACCCGCCGCAAACTGCCGGTTTGGGATTTTTTTTTCATAGGAACCAGTTTGGGTGAATCGGTTAGCCGTTACAAAATGGTAATATAGCCGTTTATAACCGTTATATAACCGTTTTTTGAGTTTTTTTGGACCCTTTTACCCCCATATGATATTATAAATAGGTAGTGGATTTTTGGTTCAATCAAAACTCTTAAGCCCGCTTTCTACGCTCTCAAAACACAAAAAATGCACTCAAACGCTCTAAAAAAACTATGGATTCTTCGAGTGTAGGTGGTTCTTCTAGTGAAATTAGTGTTGTGAGGATTTAACCAACAACTCGGAACCAAGAAGAACGAGATTCACTCCCGTGGCGATGGAAATGTGCATTTGCTTGAAAGACCACTTGTACGCGATGGAACAAATTCAAGATTATACAACTCTAGAAGATGAAATCGAAGCTGAAAAAATAATACACGGGGGAGAGGTGGAACAAGGAAAGACGTTGCCACTAACTTATGAAGAACTCACTTACGATGAAGCGCAACGAAGTAGTAACAATAGTTCAGGCGAATAATAAACGTCAAATAATAAATAAATATTTGTAACGCTTTTTTTAATGTTTTCACATTTTCTTAATTTTTATTGTAACGTATTTTATATTTTTGTAATATTCAAACTTAAAAAAAACCAATAAAGATGGAATATGTTTAAGTTTTTAAATAATTAAAAAAAGAAAAACGGTTTCAAACCGGTATGAGGCTAAACCGGTTTATAACCTAACCGGGCCGGTTTCACTAGGTTTGGGTTTTCAATTAACTAAACCGGTTTGCGTCAAACCGGTTTTGACCAAAGTTGACTAAACCGGTTTCGGTTCGGGATTCGGGTTAAAAAACCATTTTATGCACCTCTACTTGTAGTTGTTAGCTACTTAGCCCCCTCTATAATTTATCAAAACATAACAAGCCCATTCACCAAAGTTCAAAATATTAATTATTGGGCCCAAATGTCCAATAAATCCAGTCCATAAAACTCTTGCCATACATATCCAAATATCCAATAACATGAGTTACAACAAAACTAAATTATATTAATTCCGACCCATTGGGTTATATTATTTGATATTTATAGCAAATTAGAAATTAGAAAAATTAGTTAAAATGAAAATGTGGAAAGTAAGTGAACTTATTTATATACAATCTCCTTAATCAACTTGTTAAAAATAATTTATTGTTAGTTTTTGTAACCAGATTCAATTATTTATAAACTTAAAAAGAAAATATAAAAAATTATTGCTGATAGTTGGAAACAAATCTAACTCTTACTACAATTTACAAATAGGGTGTGCACGATTCAATATTAGCTAATAACAGGACCATAATCGAAAGTTTCCGTTATTTTTATTTTTTAGTTAATTATACAAAATGTTGGATTAACGTAGGAGTGTGCAAACGGGTCTCACCCGCACCGTACAGATATACTCTACCTGTACCCGCACCCGTTTGAGGGAAAAATTGATACCCGCAAACAGTATTGTAGGGGATGGGTCGGTTACGGGTAAGTGGGTAAAACAGGTACGGGCCTTTATTATTGTGGTCGTCTTAATTGGGCCAAGTTTGAATCAGGACATCAGGTTGAAAAAAGTAAAAGAAATACAATAGACGTGCGATGTAAATGTTTTATATAGTTTTTTGCCAAGTTTAATACATATTTAGCTTCTATTTTGAGCTTTTCTTAATTCCCACTCTCAGAAGTAGTGGTGCACAAAACGGTTTTTTAACCCGAACCGGTTCAAAACCGAACCGAACCGAACCGAACCGGTTTGGTCAACAAAAAGTCAAAACCGGTTTTTTTTAACCCGGACCGGTTTGAAACCGGTTTGAGATGGGCCGTTGAACGGGTTTGACCGGTTTGAAACCAGTTTTTAAGCGGTTCGGTTCGGGTTAAACCGGTTTAAATGTATAGGTTTCAAACCGGTTTTAAACCGGCGGTTTGAACCAGTTTGAAACCGGTTTGATCTAAACCGGTTCACGACCGGTTCGGGTATCGGTTTGAAACCGGTTTGGGTTTTCAAACCGGTTTTTTTTGTGCATCTCTGCTCAGAAGTCATAACCTCAATTATACTTTTTCCTTAGCACAAACATTGGATCAGTACGGTTCGGTTTATTTAGTTTACACAAAAAACCAGTACAGTTAATTCGGTTTTATTGATGCATTTAACCGAAACGAACCAAAAAAATATTATAAAAAGAAATAAAACCAAACCACCGGTTTCTCATTTTCTTTGGTTATTTCGGTTCGATTTTTTTGGGTTTTCCCGTTATGATTCAATAATCGGTTTTTCTGCTTACCCCTACTAAAAATACTCATTTTAACCTCTTACTAACGATCTAAACCCACCCTTTTTCCCACCTCCAGTAAACTCTATAAAACTTACACAAGAGGTTGGTCTTATTACCCATGAGTATGTGTAACTAAATACCATGGGTACTCAATTATATAGAAAAAACTATTAAAAAAAACAAAAAATATTCATAACATTATTTAAGATAAAGAAACATTTTTTTTTAAATAGTTAATATAACGTTCCCCAAATAACTAAATGAGGAAAAGTGAGTTCAGTGGATGTAAATTGTTGACATTGATTCCGGGCCAGGGGGACTTGCAGAGTTACAGTTGACTTGCATTTAACAATATGTTGCTTCTGCTTCAAGAAACTCATGGGGGTGCCACGGCTTCCTCCACCACCTCGTTTGTACAAGTATCGGGATCAGGTAGACGGTTGAGAACCTGATCAATATTGAGGTTAATTAGCATGTGGATCACAAGAAATGAAGATACAGTTCCAGGTCCTGGTAATAATTTACATGTTACAACCTCTGAAATCACTTATTTTAAAATACTTGGTTCGTTATCTTGATAATAGTTTTTGTAATCATGTGTTATATGTTAGCTATTTAAGGTATATAATTTTTGAAAAACTCAAACAGAAATGTATTGGTGGAACAAGTCAATCCAACCCGTTATGAGTTTTGACGGTCTACAAATTTTACCTGTGTTGACCCACCCATTTTGCTTACCTCAAACAAGTGCCAAGAAACAAATGCATCTGTGGCTGCATATTTCAGTTGTTCCGTTGACAAAGGATTAGCCTCCCAATTTCCTAATCTAATCTTGGAGGGTTTTAGAACCTGCTTGCAGTTAAGTCTTGGTTAGAAACATTTAAACAAAAATTAATGTGTTGATTATGGTTATAATCAACACATTTATTACAATACCAATCTAAACCTTTGTCCATTTCTACAAATAAATAATGTGTTAATTATGGGTCAAAACAGGTTCGAGTTGAAACGGGTCAGGATGGGTTGATCCACAAACACTTTTTATCCATTTTTCACAAATAAATAATGTGTTGATTATGGTTATAAAAAACAATTTTATTACAATATGAATCTAAATCTTTAAATAAAGCAACTTAAAACGGTGTAATTATTGAAAACACGTTTGGATGAGTTTCAACACGTTTGACCCATTGATTTTTTCCTTTATGGCTAATAAATTTTTATTTGAGATTACAACAAGCACACGATTTAAACCCACCGATTCATAGTAAGGGGTCAAAATTGCCACCACTATGCTTGTCTTTTTATGTGACAAACAAGCATCGTTAATGCATAAATGTGAATAATTAAAAAAGAAACACTAAACCTTGCAAGAATGAATCATTTTAAACAATTAAAGAAGTACAACGGTTCACATTTCCATAATGAATGTGTTAATTATATAAATTTAATGTATTGAATAAGCTTATAGAAACTATACTTGTTAAAATAACAATCAATCAAGGTCTTCTTAAATCTTAATAAAGCGATTTAGAATGTTTTAAGCATCTGAAAACACTTTTGGTGACGTTTGACCATTTCGACACACTTGACCCCTTGAAGAAAACATACAACCTAAATCAACCATTTTGGCCAAACTGGTCGAATTCGCTGCCTCTAGCATCTAGATGTAGTACCTGTTTACAAGTAAGCTTCTCAGTTAATGATGACAGGCCCAACATCTTGGGCACTCCACCAAGCTTTTTATTGGGTAAACGTGACAAATCTTCTAAAGCATCTACAGACACGTTATGATCATTAAAGACTTTACGAGCATCACCAGCAATGCCAACTCCAACCTATTTATTTAATAAAGATTGCATAAAAATCCTATGAGAAGCAATAGTTACATAATGGTAAGGACATATATTAATTTTCAAATCTACAATATTCACTGACCTTTAGAAATCTAGAATCCCCAAGAAGAGACTTCAAATTTTGAGGAAATCCAGAATGAATAATATGCATTACATGGCAACGGGCCACATCTGCACATATCTGTAGAAATGCCGCCTTGGATTGTCCTACACCTGCAAGGTTCAGAGATATCTGTAAAAGGAAAGCTATTATATAAATTAAACTAGCTATCCCAGAAAACAAATTAAAATACTAGGACAGGATACAAAACTCCATTGGTGGAATATTACATTGACCATGATGAAACGATATAAAATATCAGTTAAGGCAGCAACCTTTCTTGAATATAGGTCTCCACTCAATGTCAAATCCAATAGCAGCACGATTGCCATCACTGTTCTTAGCTTCAACAAATTTTAATAGCTCATCTGCAGCTTTCTCCACCTCTGAAAATGTTCTGCTGTACACAATATGACCTTTAAATGTCATTGCAGGATATCTCATCTTTGATGTAGCTGAAACATGAATAACAAATAAGATACTTACAAATCACTTGTATTTTTGTATCTTTATAACAATTAGCGAGCCTTTTGTTGTCCAATATTTAATCTCAAAAGTCAAAACGAATGCAAATGAGTGAAAGTGTGAAACATTATACATCATTAACAGTTGTTCTAGAGAATAAACTGATAAGAACAGTAAATTCGACTGGATTATAAAGGAAACAAAGGGATAGTTGGCCTGATTCGAGATAGGCTAATCTCCGATTACAAGGTTAAGAACCCTAAATTCTGATAATAAACATCGACCCCTAAATTGAGACTCTCAACTCCCTATTTCTAGGCTGCTAAAGCAGTTACATAAACCGACCCACTACCCTAGATCATAGCTGAACGTATGCCGCCAACTTTGAATTAGGCAAACTACAAGCCCAGTTCAGCTGATCCGACCCAATTATTAACCTGGGTTCTTATCACAGATTCAGCCCATCAGGATGTAAATTAGCAGGTTCATATCATAAACACTTGGTGTGACATGCAAAATTAAAACATGATTGCAACCATTTAGCCATGTAAACTGTAATTCCAGCCTTGTTCTTGAAAGATGAGGATGTCGACAACTCTGTAATTGCATAATCCTACAATTGATCCTTTGATCACATGGTTCTTGAAATTAATGAAAGCAGACTTACATATCCATTTATGCACATTCAGTAAGTTTTATCTTGCTCTCTTGTTTGAAACTATACTCAACTAGGGAAAAAGATATACATTTCAAAATTCAAATACATGACTACAAATTCTTATACTTAGGGAACAATAACCACACACGCATTGAAAAAAACAGTTGCTGGAAACCAAAAATCAAACAAAGTACTTAAACAGATCAACAATTTGCTTAATTCCATAGTAGATTCTTAACACGCGATTTATCAGTTTGCTAGTATATTCGTAGTTGGATATACAAAGTCCAAGACCATTTTAAAAACTCCATATCCAACATTCTGATAAACTTCAACTTCCTTTACTAGTATGATATCATATACATCATTACACCACATCACGGCCACGCTAAACACTAGATCACAACGAAGGCATATTCGCACGTATTTACTGATAAATTTAGTCATTGTGTTATTGTATTTCTTAACTTTGGACCAGAATTTTTTAAGAAATGATACTTCATTACTTTCATCCTATTTTTATCTTACACATTTCATCATTTCTGTTACCAAGCCTAATGCCAGAAACCTAAAATTTTCATTAACAATTCCTACGATTTTTTTTTATTCTTTTTTTTATATTGGAATGATTTTTTTTTTTTGAAAGGCGACTTTCTTAAACCCCTACTCCCTTCAGCAGCAGCCCGGGTGTTCCTCATGTATGTCTTTCCCAATGGGTTTTAACCGCAGCGGACTTGAACCCGGGATCCACCTAGGAGGAAACCCACAACTTGGGAAAACCCCTGGCTCAACCTGGAACAATTTGTCCCAAGCGAGACTCCCTTGACCTTCCATGTGAAAAGTCCACTCCACCAGAATGAAGGGTTCTTATATTGGAATGAATAAGGATACGCTTATTGACAGATATCACCTACCTAATAAACAAAACTAAATAATCAAACTAATTACCACGATAGGATGAGCTGAAAGGGTTAGAAAACCGATTTCTAGGGCACGGCAATAGAGAACACGAACTTGAGGCACCGATCGGATTACATTCGCTTGAAGAGATGTCAGATGACAATGTTGATTGTCCTCTGAAATTAAACAACGAATCAGGCAATCTCCGGCGAGTTTTAGGACGATCTCCGTCGCAATCGGCAGCGAGTTTCCGAGACGAGGAAGAAGAAGTGGCAGATTCGAATACAGCTTCAATTGATTGGAGTTCTTCTACGGTGAAATCCAGATCCCAATCTGAGCAGATACTAACCGTAGAAGAGTTTTGATTTAGGTCAAATTTTGGGATTTCCATTCAAGACGTCAGGCAGTTGCAATGCCTGTCCTACTCGTAACGGTGCGTAGTGTACGAAAAGTTAGGTGGGCGGGTGTTTTTTTATTTTTGAGAAATTTGATTTTTCTAACTTCACCGGATTTATGTTTTATCTTTTAATTTTACTTTTTTCTAGAACGACAACGAGTGGTAACGGAGAGATCTGGTGTTTCTTTTGACCCAGGTTCAATCTCTGTCTTCCCCATTAGTTTATGCGACATGCAAATGAGGCATAGCTCTTAGGCTGATGCACCTGGGTTTTACCCACGCCGATCCAGGGTTTGAGCCTCGGCTCTCCCTCAAGCCCGGAAGGGGCCGTATTGGGTGGGATTTTTCCTTTGATGCTCTCCAACTCTGACCCAAGTGGGCCCGGTTAAGACAACATATTGACCGGAGTTGAACGAGTCTCTCCCATATGACGGGGGTGCGACGTTACAACATTCAATGTTCGCCGTTCAAAAAATAATTTTATTAAAGGAAAGAAGATTCCAGCAAGTGACTTAGAATCAACTTATTACCTTATCATCAAATGTGAGGTTGTTAAAGATGTTATTGTTTCGAGCTCTTTATATGAATCATAAGGTATTTAAGAAAATGCTTTATATTACCGTTTTGTTGGAGACTGAGTTTAGATGCAACGGGAGACTTTAATATTTTTTCTATCGTGTCACCCGTAAGCGGCTAGAGCTTGCACCATCTGTAGATTCCAAACCAAATTTTTTTCGTGAAAGGACATGAGACGGGTAAATGGTTGGTTGTCTCCGTGTTTGTATCACTGCAAAGAGTATATCTAGTCGGGTTTGGATGAATACCCCTCCTTTCCAGAGCATCCATCGTGGGAATTGTATATAATATTGAAGATGGTGAGTCCAATCGCCGTCTGGATAGATCATGACCGTTCGATCTTGCTGAAATCAAATCTGGACCAATTAAAATAGACTTTGTAGTCCCAAAAAGAAGCCGTTACATGCGGTTTTCAAGAAGGTATTTAGCATATAGGTGGTTCTAACCCCACTCTCCCATAAAACCCCCACTCCAATCCCCTGTTATCTCTGCCCAAACCACCCATCATAAGTTGAACATTCAATTGGGAGAGCATATCGTTATCTTCATCTTTCAATCGTTGCAACTATCAGAGTTGATGTTCAGCAATCGTTGTTCGTCTTCTCTCCAATCACTATTCGTGTTGGTTTCTCAGTTTGAATCCATTGTTGGTTCTTATGTTTCATTAAATTGTTGAATCGATAGGTTGTTGATATATGAGAGGGGTTTCAATCAATTGTTGAATCTTAAACCTTCAAATTCAGGCTAGGAACAAATTCGACTGTTGAAAATCATCTTACAGAGGGTTCAAATTACCGTACAGGTTTCATCTTTGATTCTCGGTCATTTGAGGTTTGATCTTTATTTGTTCGTAACTTCATTTTTTTTCTTTTGTTACAAGGGTTTTCAATTCCATTTTCTGGTAAATGGTGCAATTTACAATTTGGTGTATTGATCGTCTATGAATTGGAGCTCTAATTAGAGAGTAATTTCCCATCATATATTTGCTAGATGGTTTAATATGTTTGTCACAAAGTACAACTTTTAATGATAGTTTGCTTGATTGTGTAAAGATGTTTGTCACACTTTGCTTGCTTTTCGGGATTAATTTCCCCACCACAACTTTGGTTTTAAAGGCAGATTTGGCTTGGTCATCATGGGTACATATGTATTTGTACTCAGTAATTAACAACAACTAATTATTTAATCAATGTCTTCCCCTGTTTACAAAGCTGATTTCATCAATGATTGACTGTTAGGTGGTATTTCTAACCCCATTACTCAAAACAAGTATATGCACATCCCATTTAACTTAGTATCATCACCTGCTTTTTAGAGTTTATGTACAATGCCACTTTTAAGTATAATTATTTAATTCAAGGGGTTAATAATTCTTATAATGGGTAACAAACACAATTTTTCTAATAAGTTTTTGAAAATTAACTAATTAAGCTTTGCTTTGAAATTCAGGACTTGATTCTTATCATGTTATGACATCCAAATTCCATATGACATGTACTTGAATTTACAATAGTTATTTCAAGCAGGGAACTCAACATGAAAATAATCAAGGGTTGGTCGTTTTAACCCGTTTTAAAAAACCGGGTCGTGTTCGGGATGAACCGTTTAATAAACGGGTCGGGTTCAGATTGACCCATTTAAAAACGAGTTGACCCGTTTAGGTTACAATTTTTTTTATTCTAGAAACGACTGTTCACTTAGCCGGTGTTATAAATATGACATGTACTTGAATTTACAGAACTTTGTGTTTAGTCGAGTAGGATTTGCTATTCAGAAGGAGGTAGCGGCGCAGCTTGTTGCCCGTCTACCTGCCATTAGTTTGTAATTGTGACGGTCATCTTGTTATCAAACAACCGATTTATATATAATATGAAAAAAAAAAAAAATTATAACATTAAAAACACAGACACACAAAACCTTATTGACGTATACTTAAACCTTGTATGACTTAAAGTCAACTTTAATTCGTTGTTTAGTAAGTTTTTTTTATCACCTTTAACTTAAATATTTTATATAAAAATATAACAATAAAAGAACATCTCTATATGTTTGGTGGCGTGGGTTGTTGAGAAGGGTGAAGTCGTCTTTTTCTTTATCTCACCAACCCCATGCTGTTGTTGATACATGGTGGGCCAATGCATATCTTTGCACTCTTATTGGAGTATTTCTTAAGAAAATTCAAAAATATTAAATATGGAGAAAATGTCCATATTACCCTCAACGACCACCTCAAGTTCAAACAGAACGAACATATTTAGATTTCGATGTTTTTTTAACTACCTACGAATACTATAAGCCCGATCACTGGATAAACCCATTAGCGAAAGACAACCCACATCCGCGAACAACTCACCCACCATTCCAGGGGAAACCCACCACCCGAAGGCCAACTGTGGTAAAACTCTGGCCCACCTGAGCATATCGCACCAAGTGAGACTCGAACCCATGACCTCCACATTAGAAGGTCATGGGATGCCTCCTCACAACCCAGTTTATTTGAGACTCGTTGACATTTAAATTTCGATGTTGATGGTCAATAGTGAACTCTTCAATTAAAATTCACTTCCTTGTATTTAACAAATCTAACAAGTATTTAGAAAATATTAGGTTTTCACTATAAATTATCTACAGCTTAACATCGATGTTAGATATTTATAAAAGTATGTATGTATAAACTATAATTTAAACAAATAATAATCTATGTTTAAATGAATCTAACTGCACTAAACCCCCCACCAAGCTAAACATCAAACTATGCATATGATAAATGAGCTTAAACAATAACAGATTATTACTCTAACTAGTATAATAGAAGCATACTTTTAAAAGGATATAAATTGACTTTTAAAATTAAATATAAAAGTGTAGTTTTTTCTACGACAAACAAATCTAAAATGGTATAAGTTAAAGTGAAGTGTAATTAACATTAACAAATTAACATTAACATTAATATTAATAATTAACATTAACAAAAAGCTTTAAAGGACAACTTATTAAGAATAGTAAACTTTTCTTTTTTTCATTTTTGCCACTTAAGTTTTTTTATTTAAATATGAGGAGTTCTTCCCCCAATTTGATATTTTTCTTTTTTTTTTCACTTTTGCCACTTAAGTTTTTTTATTTAAAGATGAGGGAGTTCTTCCCCCAATTTGATCAAATGACAAAACTCACCCTAAACTTTGAAAAAAAATTAATTTGACCTCCTCAAGTTTTTAAATTTTCGAGTTTACCCCATGTAGTATATATAATCTGATTTTTCCTTATTAACTTTTGCGTTTGTTTGTTTATTTTCTTTCTTGACGTCCCGGTATAATTTTTTTTTAAACGGAGTCGTATTCAAGATAGCGTATTTTTTAGGTATTGTGGGTTACATTGACTGATGATAACATGCTGTTACCATGAAGAATAAGACGACACCGACTGAAAAACATCGTTATCTAACTGTCTTTTATCTATGTTTCGATCTCCACAACCAACTCACTGTAACTTTATACGTTTCTTTTATATATTTAACTGCGATTCTTTTTGTGTTTAGCCACGTTAATATCACTGCCTCGACCGTTTAAGGTCCCACTCTCGCCGCGGAGCGCGGGGCAAAATTTATTTAACCACGTTTCCTTTTGTACTTAGCCACGTCAAGGTCACCACCTCAACCGTTTAAGTTCCGCTTCCCGCCGCGGAGCGCGGGGCAAAAATTCTAGTTTAATTTAAACATGAACCATCAAATGTAGTTGTATGAATAGGCATGTAAATGAACCGAACGTTCATGAACTGTTCGGTGGGAAGTTCGTTTATTTTCGTTCACTTAATAAACGAACGAACACGAACAAATTTTTTATTCATTTAATTAAACGAACGCACATGAACAAATGTCGTATTCATTCATTTATGTTCGTGAACGTTCGTTTATTTTCGTTCATATATGTTCATTTATGTACGTTTATTAACGTTCGTTTATGTTCGTTTATTTGTGTTCACTTGTTTTTGGATGAATCATGTACCTTTGAACCACTAATTTACATATGTTTTTAGATGAATTATTAAGTATTAAACTTTTTCATGTGTGTTCATTAATGTTCATTTGTGTTTGTTTATGTTTGTTCATTTGTGTTCGTTTACGTTTGTTTAGCTTTTTAACGAACGAACACGGACATTTCCATTTTCTTAATAAACGAACATGAACAAAAAAATGTGTTCGTGTTCGGTTAAAATTAAATAAACGAACATGAACACGCCGATGTTCGTGTTTGTTCGGTTCGTTTACTGGCCTATGTATGAAGTTGCGCGCAATTGTAGTTGTATGCATCCGGGGTAGGCGACCTAGTTAGTATACCCCGCATATTCTCAAGGACACCTCGGTTATGCGAATCGAGGCACTGCTTAGAAATATTATGAGATGGGTAACATCTACATAGTAACCGGACAACATCCGAGAATATATGTTTACAAGAATTCACAAGAGCAAGATTTCTATCGTTCACTATGACACGTGGCTCCATAAACTTATTCAATGTCTCTTTTTAATTTCATTAACATCAGACAAAGTTACCCTCCTTTTCTTTACTTATAAAGGCAAAAGCAACACAAAAGTTTTCCTTCTTGGAGTTACACCAACAATCTCAACAATGGCGTGTTGTACTTGTTGGTTTTGTAAGTATTATCTATTATCAACACATGTGGGAATGCACGTCACATCTTATACGAGGTTTATGTACAAAGAATAGCTCCTCCAAGGCACCATTAGTTTCATGATGTTCGTAAACATAACCTTTAGAATGCAAGATTGAGAAAAGAACATGCATTGGAGTTGTTCCAAATTGGTTGGCTTTACGTATATTTTGACGTGCACTGTATATGGTTTTGAGTGAAGTCCCATTTTCGGGGTTTTGGTCCCTTAGTGTTGATAGAATGTTACGTGGCTGAATATCATGCTTTGACGAGTCCTCCACCTAACACAATTCTTGATTAGTAAGCCTAACAAACGGGCGGGTTAGGTAACATGTCAGAACATGTTTGGGTAAGGACGGGTTATGACCAAAATGGGTTCGGGGTCAAAACTGGTCGTTTTAAAAAAAATATCAATTTGTTTCGGATTAGAATGGGTTGTAACCAAAAAGTGGTTCAGGTTGAATTGAGTTGTCTTAGAAAAGAAAAGTATCAAATATGCTTTATTTTTTCCGTGGCTGGTGGTGGCGTTGCGGCGACGGGTGTTGGTGGCGGTGGCGTCGTGGTGGTGCAAGAGGCGATGAGTGGTGGCGTCGGTGGTAATTTTAATTGATTTTCTCGCCAAACATGTCATTGACCCATTGTTACATGGTTTTTAGGTGACCAATCTTGAACCAAAATGTGTTAAGGTGTTACTCATTTCAACTCATTATGTGTTATGGTGTTGCCCAATTGAACCCAAAATACAAAAAATATTTACCCAAACCAACTCATTTCCCCTACTTTGAGTCAAGATTGTCAGGTATATTGATTATCTAATTTCAATGCAAATAGATGCCCTTCCAAATGTTGAATTAGTTTATGGTTATGTTCAGCATGTCTCACCTGTAACATCTAACCATCAAACTTTTTTCTCGTAATTTCCCACCAATTGAAACGGACACTTAGTTTCTTTTTGGACCATAACGTCTAACTATTGATGCTCCATTGTATTCGCCACCACGATTACATTTAAGATACACTTTGATAACATATTTTCTTCGATCTTTCGGTGACTATGACATAACCGTATTGACGTCCAGTGTTTTGCAGCCAATGCAGTAAGTCCGAGAGAGACATGAACACCTGGACCAAAATGTGGTATTGTTAACAACGTTATAGTTAGATAATACAAACATAATCACAAATGTTATACCTCATTTGTGGAAAACTCTGATATATTGCTAGCAGATTCACCACCGAACGCTAGATAGTTTATGTTAAAACTCGACATCGCTAACTCGCGTTTGAATAAATTTGATAATACATGTGATAAAATGAAGCAGATTTAGAGAAAATTGAATGAATAAATGAATGAAGCACATAGTCGTTTATATAGTATGTTTTGATGGAATCTTATGTCGTATTAAATAATTGGCACGCATCCCGAGAAAAACTTATTTAGCACGCAAAACGGTGCAATAATTCAAACAAGAAACTTGATCGTTTGAAACGTATACGACTCATATAACCTAACGATCTGGCTAATGTGACAAACACTGCAACCTTGTCTGAAAGCCGACACCAATACGGAGTATCGATGTCAAGTGGTGTACGGTTAGCTATCAGGTGATGTATATTTAGTTGTACCCATTAAAAATCACATTAAATTTCCCGAATATAATCAACAGTTATTTTAACGTGCAATAAATAAATTTTATGTTTTTACAAAAATTTAAATAGGGCCTTTTTATTGTGTTTTAATGAATAAAATAATTGTTATATTGTACGAAATTAAGGAATATATCCGTGGACAATTTCCTCAACTCGACGGTTTAAAAGGATTGGATGCAAATACGTCGATATAATTATATAAGTTCAAATATACGAAAACAGCTCATATTACCTTGCAAACAAAAAAAAAGTAAAAAAGAAAACCAAAAAGTAGAGAACATAGATCCAGAAACAGATCTCAATTTAAATAATAAACATCTATACTATATAATAAAGAAAAATCATTGACGACACGTGTCACTCTCTGGTTACTCATCACCTTTATTTTCCCGCCTCTCTTCGTATTTAATATTAATTTTGCTGTTTTTCTTTCCTATTAAATAATAATATCAAATTATTTTATTTATATTAATAAATAAAATTTTATGGACACGTATCACTTTGTGGTTCATCTTATCAATTTTTTCTCGCCTCTCTCTTATATTGAATAATGATATTAAAAGAATTTATTTTTAGATTTTTAATATAAATCTAATTACGGATACTTATTATTTAACTATAAATAGTTTAACCGGTGTAATATGCCGGTTTATTCAATACACGGGTTTTTAAAAATATAAATTTTTTATTACTAAAATACACGGGTTTTTAAAAATATAATTTTTTTATTACTAAGTATATAACATTTTATTTATTCAACCCGTGTAATACACGGAATTTAATCGTGTATTGTATAAAATTAAAGAATACAGATTGTCGGTGATTTTCATTTGAGAATTATTTTTGAAAATATCCCATTTTTGCCGGATGTGGTACGGAGATGCGGCTACCATGTTTACATATGACATTGTCACATCTTTAACTTTCCAATAAATGTAAAGGGTGGTTGTCAAATGTCACTTGTAACCGGATTTTGAAATTGGTTTACATGTGACATTGTGAAATTGGGAGGACGTGAGGACGTTTGGGATTGAGGAGGTTTATAACTTATTGATTTATTGATTTTTGTTAAAAAAGTAACACAAAATCACTTTTTATTTTGACCTTTTTAAAAGGGTAAAAAACTGTTTTCTAAAAACCCTAAAAACCTAGCTTTTTAAACTCTTTTTGGCTTTTTGAGAATCAAATTACCAATCTACCCACCCTTTTACCCTAAATATCAAATAATCTTAACCTAATACCAATCGTCAACCCCAACCCTCGCCGATCCACCACCACGCATGTTCTCATCGCCGGCGACCACCGTCATAAGTCAATAAGCTAATCAAAACACTTTTTTAAAAACATATTTTGAAAAATTTATAAGTCAATAAGCATTTTTGACAAAAGCACTTTTGAAGTTAAATAAGCAATCCCAAACACCCTCTGATTGTCATTTCTAAAATAAGTTTTTTTTTCGAAAAAAGAAAATAAGTACGGGGTGCTTTTATAGATACACATAAAAGGATCGTGATACACTTTCTATACGACTTGTATAGCACCAATATGGGTCACATAGCTCAAAAGTTAAACCGTCAGCGACCAGACATGTCATATCAGTCACACTTGACCAACAATACGAGTCATGTTGCACCTCATGTAACCCTTATACGGTTCCTATAGGGGTCTCGTATAACCCCTATACGTGTCGTGTAAGGGTTTGGTGTCAAAATATCATGTTTAGATGTACGTATACCCTACCCCTTATGAAAAGGCGAGTGTTGCATCTAAAATCCATAACCCAAACATACCCTAAAATCAGATCAAATGAGAGAGACATGATTTTATATTTAATTCGGTGGTTGATATTTACATGGTAACTGATAATTTGTTTGTTTAAATTCTAAATATCGTGATCTAAATAACCATAATAATAGTATTGTAAATAACGTGTAAACAAAGATTAAATGTACATCTAGACATCCATGTAATACATGATTAACCCGTGTGGTGTCATCTTGGTTTTGTGATTAGGATCCAACACATTGTCAATATACATTTGTTATTTTTTTAACAGCGAACATTGAATGTTGTGACGTCGCACCCTCCCGTCACATGAAAGAGCCTCGTCCAACTCCGGCCAATATGTTGTCTTAACCGGGCCCACTTGGCATCAGAGTTGGAGAGCATCCAAGGAAAAATCCCACCCAATACGGCCCCTTCCAGGCTTGAGGGAGAGCCGAGGCTCGAACCCTGGATCGGCGTGGGTAAAACCCAAGTGCATCAGCCTAAGAGCTAGGCCTCATTTGCATGCCGCAGAAACTAATGGGGAGGGCAGGGATCGAACCTGGGTCACATGGAACACCAGGTCTCTCTCTTACCACTCCACCACCAGTCTAATGCCAATATACATTTGTTCTAACCTTGTCAACTAACTTGTTTAGTCCTGTTTTCGAGAAGTTTTGCTTAAATCAACACAACTTAAGAAGACCAGAGGTGATATCGAAGTATTTATGTCCGATTGTATGGAAAAAAATTCAAATATGATTGATGTATTTTTGCCTACATGACCATATATAACGCTGGAGTTTTAGTTATATAATGTTTTCGAAATCTAGTTTTGAAGCATCTTAAAATAAATACAAACACCAATTTTCAAGAGGTGGCTTCGTGATAAGCATTTGATTCCCTATAACAGAGGTCTCGTGTTTAAGTTTCGCTTAACCTCTTCTAAGTCATCTGCATCACAACTTGCGATTTACATAATCTGTTGGTTATGAGCGAAGTTCATTATTATGAACCTTTTTACGACAGCCAAAATGTCCAAACTCGTTAATACTAATTTAGTATCCATTTTATTTAACATCGCATTTGAAAAGTTTATATATATAACATCACATTTGAAAAGCTTATATATATATATATATATGATAAGGTATAAATGATAACCATGATAACCATCATACAACCAATCATATAATTTATAATTAATTTTTTATTTTAAATCTTAAAAGGGTATTATGGTACAATAACACTCCCATTATTTTAGGTAATGGGATTTGTAATCCCTCGATTATCTATATCAATTTGACTTTTTTTATTAAAGCATTCCAGCCATCGTTGATATCTTCATTGTCGACCTCAGCCCCAACAACCGTCCTCTTCCTCCTCCTACTTCCCCACTATCCATTCAAACCTCTCAGAAACCCTAATTGATATTCCGTCCACATTCCCACGGTAGCGCGACATCGATTGCGTGAGGGTAGGTCAGGCCACCGGCGTGATGGGCATTGTAGGCGTGGCCAATCGAATATGACCGAAAATAGGGGTCAATGGCAGGCAGATCAGGATCGGTGGCGGCGACGGTAAGGTGTGATTCGATTTGCAAGTGGTGTGGCTGATTAAGAGGATAAGGGTTAGGGTTTTGCAAGGAGAAATTGGAGTAGTATTGGTGGTGACGTTGGTGGGCGTAAAGGTTAGAATAGGTAGGATTTGTTGGTTGCATTTTTCAGACCGGTCAATTTTAGACGGTAAGGTGTGATTCCATTTGCAAGTGGTGTGGCTGATGAAGAGGATAGGGGTTAGAGTTTGCCAGCGTGAATTCGTCTACTACGGAGTTGTGCTCCGAAGGTACCTCCAATTTGCTTATTGAAGGGTTTACATTGATTTAAAAAATATCATGCTTTGATTAAAATTGTTTATTTGTTATATGTGAAATTAACTTCATCATGATTTTGCAGTGGACTTGGGACCACATATTCTGTGTTGATTTTTATTTAAAATTCATTTTGATGCAAATGCTTCCAAGATGAGTAGTTTCAATTTGATTTAAAATTCATTATGATGCAAATGCTTCCAAGATCAGTAGTATTTTAATGATTGTTTGATTTTGCAGGAGCAAAGGAAACCCCTTTGGAATTCATCTACATATAATATAGCAGTGAACACAAGCAGCAAATCAGCACCACTTTCTGCAAGGAGTAACATGGACCCTAGTGAAAAATTTAGACGAGTGGTACGTATATGTAACACTGTTTGTACGTATATGTAACACGGTTGGTACGTCTATGTAACACGATTGGTATGTATATGTAACAAACTTTGACTTGAATTTTATGTTTTATTATACTTCTTTTTTTGTATGATTATAATGTAAAACTAAAAAATTTTATTGATCTTTTTGGTTTTAAATTAATTTTTATGATCAGTTTTTACTAAATTGATGGCCCGAACCACTAATTACATATATGTATCAGTTTTTACATAACTATTTACTAAAGTGAAATACTACAGGTTAAATACATGAATAACTTAAGACTATAAAAAAGATTTCTTCTTATACATATACGTATCAAACAACAAATCTAACAAATCGATTTTTAAACACAAATGCACTTCCAGAAACCGTATTTGGATGTTTACTTTACATCAATTTCATTCAATTTTAGTAAAAAAAAAAACAGACCACACCAAAACCAAATGTAACACCCTTAATTTGAAACACTGGTTATAATAAACATTTACACACGCGGAAGCATTTATCACAAGAAATTATTTATTTATTTTTTTTATTATTCGTGTGTCGCGAAAACCAGGCCCCCTCCCTTCGTGTGGCGCGAGGGATTCCAAAAAGGGAAATCCGGGAAAACAGGTCTTCGCGTGTCGCGAAGACCCAGCCTTGGCTTTTTGTAAGGCCCCTTTCCCGGGAGACCTCACTTGTTGGATTTACTCATAAACATAGTCATCCAAACTGAACTTTTTAATTAAAATCATTCAACATAGCGGAAGCGTACAATAAGTCAAATACATAACGTAGCAGCGGAAGTCTTAACATTTAAACATAAGCATTGTCTTAACATAAACTCAAGTAACTGGGATGTCAGTTGTGACGAGTAGCCGTCACGCCTTAGCACGCCCTTTCTTCTTTCTACCTGAAGTGCATACTAAAAGTCAGCTAACGCTGGTGAGTTCTAGTTTAAAAGAAATCAGATATTAACATTATTTTATAAGAATAAACATATATATATATATGTATATACTTATTTGTACATTCTTTACTTTACTACTTTCATATAACATTCATAGTTGGTACGTATATAAATACATACATGCTTATTTCTTGGTGCACATTTATTGGTTATACACATATGGGTGATCAACCCGTCATTTGCTTACATAAGTCACAAAGACAAACGTTCTCTAACTACCGTCATAGCCCATTTACTTAACCGTCCGGCACTAGAAACCGTCCATCATATCTTAAACCGTCCGGCAAACCTTCGGCCGTCCGTCTTTACCGTCCTACCGTCGTAGTCCGTCATACTCGCCCGTCTGCCCTAAGGCATCCGTTTCCCATGCGACTATTATTTATGCAACCGTTCTACTTATCAAAATAAGGCAATTGCTTCGACCGTCCATTAACGCCTTTCATACATCCTAGCTGATGAAGGAAAGAATATGTCCCGGTTACAAAATAGTCACGTGGTCGTCCGTCTACCGAAGTAGCCGTTATCATCGAAGCGTCCATAACGTTCACTTATACTTGGCAAGCAATATATACATGGATATAAAGCAAGATTTCATTCTTACACGTTATGTTATTCTTTTCATACTTGGCAAGCAATATATACATAGATATAAAGCAAGATTTCATTCTTACACATTGTGTCTTTCTTTTCATACTTGGCAAGCAATATATACATAGATATAAAGCAAGATTTCATTCTTACGTGTTATGTCATGCTTTCATTTCTTTATTTAAAAACATACTTGTCATAATTATATTCAACATGTATTGTCATATAGCACATAACATAACATTCATTCATATCATGTATACACTCCAGCCCCAAAACATTTAAAATCATTTGCACGTAACACATAGAGGCCACATAGAACTCACCTGATGATTGGTTTCTGAAATACTCTTAGCTGGTCACTGAGCGTCACTCACAATCTGTATAATAAAGTCATACACGTAAGGTAGTGCCCTAAATGACACTAGACATTACTATGCTTGAACCCAGTAGTTTCGGGGGTGGATCATATCGAAACTATAGTAGTTTTGGGTCATGGGTTTCTATTAAAACTAGGTAGTTTCGATGGGTCTACATATATCGAAACTAGGCAGTTTTGATAAGTAACTTATGTAAAATCTTAATGTTTCGGGTCATGGGTCTATATCGAAACTAGGTAGTTTCGATGGGTCTGCATATATCGAAACTAGGTAGTTTCGATAAGTAACTTATGTAAAATCTTAGTAGTTTCGGGTCATGGGTCTATATCGAAACTAGGTAGTTTCGATGGGTCTGCATATATCGAAACTAGGTAGTTTCGATGGATTCGCCTATATCGAAACTAGTAGTTTCGATGCATCAGTCTTCTTCCCCAACCAGAAACCCTAGATCCGGCCAATTATTTCTAATTGATCAAGCCTTGAACATTTTACGTTCAAAACGTTCCTTTTTCATTCATGAGCACAAATATGTGATTTGTTTCAAGTTTTATACGTAAAAACCATGTCTTTATGCGACTTAAACCCGAACCCCAAAATGTGTAAAAACTTAGATTTAGAGGCGGTGCTTACCTCTTGGAGTCCGGTTTTCCGTTGCTATGTGTTGTTGTGATGTAGACAAATGATTCTTGAGCCTTTGAGTCTCTTTCCCCGCTTTCTCTCTCTATTGCCGGTCTCTCTCTCTCACTCTAGAAACTTGTATAGGAAGGAAATGGGGGGGAAGGGTTGGTGGCTGCTGATTATAAGGGTTTCCCTTCATATTTCGGGCCTATGGGCCGAACCTTGGCCAAGCCCACCTTGCTTTTTCTTTTATTTGTTTTCTATTTATTCGGGATGTTACACTTTTCACGTGGCGCGAAGACCCCTTTTTCACAGAAAGTTTCTACATCTACAGATTTCAACACTTAGCCAAATTTCCAACATTTTCAATCCTTCATAACACCAAAAAAAATTCCCAACACTTGGGTTCTTGACAAAACATTCATACCACATTTTTAACATTGAACTACAATTTCAAGTATCCAATTACATCCATAAGATGGATTTCTAATTACACCCGAAATCATCAAAAAGTGCATACGAGAATCCAACATTCGCCATAGACTTGACCTTGACTATCCCGGAACTTTTCCTACATAACACCACATGTAACAACCATTAGTAATGAAGATAAACATATCAAACAAGTAATTACAACTTGTTTTCACCCATTCACCCATTTGACCCGTTTGCACCCAATTTATCATTTGGCTACAAATAACTTGCATTTCACCTTACAAGTTCCATTCTTTTCATTTGTCAATCATAATTAACACATTTCCATTTCCATTATGGCACGTAGGACATAACCTCATTTCCATTATGATACTTAGACCATAACCTCATATCCCATATCCATTATGGTACTTAGACCATAACCTCATTTCCATTATGGTATTTAAACCATAACCTCATTAACACATATCCATTATAGTATTACAACTATAACTAAATTCATTCATTTACACATACTAGTTTATACACATTCATACACAACAACATAGCATGCTCACATAACACATGTATCACCCTTTTATCATCAAAACTAAGTAAGTGCAAAGGCACTTACCTTTCGGGTTAGAAGATCCCGCACCACCTTCAAGTTTTACAATTTGATTACCTAAACATATACACCTAGTTTAGTAATCTAACTATACATCAAAATCACATTATAATTGGGTTTACAACCCAATTTCTCATTTCCAACCCCCGTTTGAGTTATACTAATATCCAAACACCCTCTTTCACCCCAAACTCACCTACTTGAGTTTCATTATCCTTACCTTAATACTAATTTTTCATTCAATTTTTATCATTAGGTTAATTTGGTGTTTGTTCAAGTGTCTAACATCATATAAACACTTAATCATCATTAATTCATCATCATAATCCAAAACCCCCTCAATTTTCTCCATATGAACCCTAACTTCTCATAATCAAAATCAAAGGGTTCTAGGATGCTAATCACCATTCTTTACCTTTAGTTTAACTATATTATCAACAATATAACACTAATTATCAACATGCATTCAAAATTTCCGGATTTCTACAACACCCACCAACTAACACATTCAAAGGTGAAATCAATGGAAGACTACACTTACTTGATGTTAGGAAGGTGTTGTGTGAGCCAAAACCTTCACGAATCAAGCTTCAAATACACGATTTTGCTTCAATTTAGCTTTTCTCTTTTTTCTCATTTGCTCAAGAACGACTTCTTTCACCAAATAAAGACAATTTTGACTTTCACTAGTCAAATATGACAGATTTTGTCATTTTACACTTTTAGCCCCTCAACTTCCATTTCATCAATTTCATTCCATAATTAGTTAAAAACTAATATAACCCCATTACTAACTTGAAACCCATTTGTTTCAACTTATTTCTAAAATATTATTTTCACCATAATATTTATTATAATATTTAATTATTTATAACGAAACCCGAATTTTGGTTTGTTACATCAAAAATCCATATTAACAGATCCAATTGAACTGAAACTAATTTTGTCTATTTAAATCATTTGATGAAGAACTATTTCACAAAGCTTATATTGTATGATTATGAAGATCCACACATATATATTTTAGAGAATATTAGTACAATAAAAGAAAGTTGTTGGTCGTGTTTTAATTATTAACTGATTAAACGAACTATTTGATCAGAGAAAAAATAAAATATGCATCAATTTTATCCAATTTTAGTAAAAAAAAAAACTAACCAAATAATTTTGAAAGATGTTTTATTAGGAGAGAGAAATTGATTGAGAGTTTTAAGGGATATGTTATGATTAGTTATGGTTATCAAAATTAAAAAATTAGCTTCTATCCAAATTACCCTTTTATCATTAAATTTAAATGGTTTTAAGAACTTCATAATTACAAATATGTCACTAAAGTATATCAACCAACCATTGATTAACCTTAATTAATGGCTAAGATTAGATTATTATAGTTATCTTATAAAATATGGTTAGCATTTGAACCATACCCTATATATATAATATAAATGATAAAATATCTTAATTTCTAAATAATTAATGTTTTATCAGTCTATATTTAATAAATAAGTAACGGGTTGAGCTACGTGTCACAATTTTAATAGTTAATGATTATTTTTTTAAAAGAATTATTATTAACTATTTAATATTTTTTATTTGTTAATTCTTAATTTTTTATCACAATTTAATACTTTTATAATTTATAAAATTTTATTACTAATTATTTAATATTTTTATTCATATCTTTTTTAAAGATTTTTATTCTTATTTTTTTTTTAAAGATTTTTATTCATGTTTCTAACCTAAGATCATAGATGTCTATCTTTGTAAATTATTTGCATTTCTCATTTAAACCTGCAAGAGTTGGTAACTTCCTAAATAATTTTTAGGTAGGTGGGACCCAACCTTACCACTCTTAATCAAAAAATCCACACAGATCAAATCTCGACCGTTAATCTCCACCCTGAAGCCCTATTTATAGCCCACCATTTCCCCACTATGCTCCTTGCCTTACCCCCTCTCGAGAGCCTCTAAGATCCGATCTAAAAACCCTCATCCGCCATGGCTCTCACCGTCGAGAAAACCTCCACAGGACGTGAATACAAAGTCAAGGACATGTCCTTGGCCGATTTCGGCCGTCTGGAGCTCGAACTAGCGGAAGTTGAAATGCCCGGTCTCATGTCCTGCCGGACGGAATTCGGTCCTTCTCAGCCGTTCAAAGGCGCGAGAATCACCGGCTCCCTCCACATGACAATCCAGACCGGAGTCCTCATCGAAACCCTAACCGCCTTGGGCGCCGAAGTCAGATGGTGCTCATGCAACATTTTCTCAACTCAAGATCACGCCGCCGCCGCAATCGCTCGTGATTCCGCCGCCGTGTTCGCCTGGAAGGGTGAAACCTTGCAGGAGTACTGGTGGTGCACGGAGCGTGCCCTAGATTGGGGCCCTGGAGGTGGTCCGGATCTGATTGTTGACGACGGCGGTGACGCCACGTTGTTGATTCACGAAGGAGTGAAGGCGGAGGAGGAGTTTGAGAAGACCGGAAAATTGCCGGATCCGACCTCCACCGATAACGCTGAGTTCCAGATCGTGTTGTCGATCATCAAGGAAGGACTGCAAACCGATCCGAAGAAGTACCACAAGATGAAGGAGAGATTGGTTGGGGTGTCGGAGGAGACCACCACCGGAGTTAAGAGGTTGTACCAGATGCAAGCTAATGGTACTCTGCTTTTCCCTGCCATTAATGTTAATGACTCTGTTACCAAGAGCAAGGTATGTGGTTCTTAACCCTAATTCTTGTTGATTATTGTGTTTTTGACCTAGATCTGATCAGTTTAGTTGATTAATTGTTTAATTTAAACTTCAATGTTGGATTGGATCTACACTCAGTAGTAGGAATTTTATCAAACAGGTGGAGTGCATAAGAATAAACAAATAAATTGTTTCAATGAATGTCATCTAGATCTGATCAATTTAGTTGATTAAGTGTTTGATTTCAACTTCTATGTTCTATCTGTTGGGTTGAATCTACACACACTAGTTGTAGGATTTCTTAGAGGAATTTTATCAAACAGTTGGTGTGCACAAAAATAAACACAAATTGTTTCAATGAATGTGATATTGATCTGATCGATTTGGTTGATTAACTATTTTATTTGAACTTCAATGTTCTAACTGTTTTTCACTAGCAGAGTAGTAGTGGGATTTTTAAAAGAATTTTACCAAACAGGTGGAGTGCACAAAAATAAACACACAATTGTCTCAGATCTTGTTATCCTTATTTTCTGGATCTGAATTTTACAGGAACTTATAACATATGTGTTCGATTTTGTTACAGTTTGACAACCTGTACGGATGCCGTCACTCTCTCCCTGATGGTTTGATGAGAGCCACTGATGTCATGATTGCCGGAAAGGTTGCGGTCGTCTGCGGTTATGGAGATGTCGGAAAGGGTTGTGCTGCCGCCATGAAGCAAGCTGGTGCGCGTGTCATTGTTACAGAAATCGATCCCATCTGTGCCCTCCAGGCCACCATGGAAGGACTCCAAGTTCTTACTTTGGAAGATGTGGTTTCCGAAGCTGACATCTTCGTCACTACCACCGGTAACAAAGACATTATTATGGTTTCTGACATGAAAAAGATGAAGAACAACGCGATCGTCTGCAACATTGGTCACTTCGACAATGAAATCGACATGCTTGGACTTGAAACATACCCAGGTGTTCAAAGAATCACCATCAAGCCCCAAACCGACAGGTGGGTCTTCCCTGAGACCAAGACTGGCATCATCGTGTTAGCCGAGGGTCGGCTCATGAACCTGGGGTGTGCCACTGGTCACCCCAGTTTCGTGATGTCGTGCTCTTTCACTAACCAAGTGATCGCCCAGCTCGAGCTATGGAAAGAAAAGGACACTGGGAAGTACAAGAAGGAGGTGTATGTGTTGCCAAAGCATCTGGATGAGAAGGTGGCTGCACTTCATCTTGGAAAGCTTGGAGCCAAGTTGACCAAGTTGTCCAAGGACCAGGCCGACTACATCAGTGTGCCAGTTGAGGGTCCATACAAGCCGGCTCACTACAGGTACTAAACGGGTCGGGTTTTTGGCGGATTTGAAGAGAGGGTGATGTGATTGTTGCTTTCTTTATAAGATACGGTTGAGTATGTGTTAGTGATTAGTTTTGTTTGTTGCTTTGGTTCGGTGGTGTTGGCGAGGAAGAAACCGACTGGTCGTATCTTGATGAGACGACCGTTTATGTCGGTTTGAATAAGGGTTTAGTGTGAAGGTTGTGTAAACGCCAATGCAGTTGTTTTTTGGCTTAGATGTTTTACTTGCTTTGTTTTGCTTGTTTATTCATCAAGAGATTAAAGAAAAGAAGGGTAATTTTGTGCACCAATTATTTGAATCGATAGAAATCTACTTTGGCAAGCCAAAATCAAAACGTACTTCTTTATTTGTGGGTTCCATTTTTTATTTCAATGATAACGAGTGAATGAAATCTACGTTTAGAATGGGTTCAAACGGGTAACAATGGGTCACCACCACCCACCGCCTCTTGCACCACCATGACGCCACCGTCACCAACAGCTGTTGCCGCGACGTCACCACAAGTTGCGGAAAAAAATATAGCAGATTTTGCTACTTTTCTTTTCTAAGACCACTCATTTTAACACGAGCCACTTTTTGGTTACATCTCATTCTAATCTTAAGCAAATTGATATTTTTTTAAAAATGACCCGTTTTGACCCGGACTCATTTTTGTCATAGCTTGTCCTGACTCGAACCCATCCTGACCCATTACCCAACCTAACTCAACTCGTTCATTTTGTCAGGCTTTATTTATGTTCATTGTTAAATATTCTAAACATTCTAAACGAACACGGACAACAATTACAAGTGAATAACAATATCTAATTTAAAAAATATCATTAATCAATAATCATCATGTAAGTTTTAAGTAATTCACACATCATGTAAGCTTTAAGATAAGTAAATTAATATGTTAACAAATAGACATAAATGAATCTTAATAAACGGGCATAAACGATAGTAATTGAAGGAGCATAAGCAAACATAAATGAGAGCGACATATTTATTCATTTAATTAAATGAACATGAGTTTTTCTTGCATGATGATTTGTTTATTAAATAAACAAATTTAAATGAATATTCTGGTAGTAACTAGTGAAGGTTTCATTTTTTTAACAGCAAACTCACCCACTAATCTACTTCTAAATTACATTACTTTGCCCACAATGAGACTCGAACCCTCTTCACTTCGAAGAAAATTCCACCAACACCTTGGATCTAACACATTTTGGATATGGTAATAAACGGGTTACTTGTAGTTATGTTTGCATGATTACTTTCTTTGATTTTAACTCATCGTAAAAAACAAAAAGAAAATGTTGTAAGGTCAAAATCAACAACTAGAAAACAGGTTCTGTCATAATGATTAAGAAGTTTTTCATATAGTGGTTTCTTTTTTAGGAGGTCCCGGGTTCGATTCCATGCGGTTACAACTCATAATGAAAGAGATGCACGACTCACAGGCAGTGGCGGAACCATGATTTTTTTATTAGAGGGTCGCAACATAAACTTATATTTAACATTCATAAATGTATATCAATTAATTTCTTTTACCAATCGATGTAGGAATGATCGTCGGCGAGTAATCGTAACTTAAACATTTTTACCAATCAATGTTTATATACCAAAGTGTGTGTATATATATAGAACGACTAACACATTCTCTAATACTACCCTAAATTTACATTTTTTATCCACCATGGGACTAAAATCTTCAACTGTTTGGGGATAGATATCTAATTTCCAACAAACCTTAGTACCGCTAGATCAAAGACCCTTTGATATACATCTATATATATATATATATATATAGGGGACGGTTCCACTAATAAGTGGTTTTTCGCTAAAAAATACTAAAAAGCGGGTCAAACGAACTCCGATTGAGCTCATTCCAGCGGCGTTGGAACCGTCTTATCGAACCCTAACCCGGACCCAAAAACCTAAACCCCCCTCCACCCGCACCCCCAAAAACCTAAACCCCCCTCTAACCCCACCCCGAAAAGCCTAAAACCACCACCCCATCCCCCAAAAACCTAAACCCCCCCCCACCCCACCTCCCCAAAAACCTAAACCCCCCACCCCCACCCTAAAAAAAAAATCTAAACCATAAAATCTAAAAGCTAATCCATAAGGCTAAAACTCTAAAATTCAAACGTAAAATCTAAACCTTAAAAGCTAAGATGGTAGAGTTCGACGAGAAGGTTCCAACGCCGCTGAAATTAGCTCAATCGGAGTTCGTTTGATATCGTTTTCTTAAGGTTTTTGTCATTTCTTAGATTTATTAGCGAAAAACTATTTCTTATTTGATCCTCCCTATATATATATATATATATATATATATATATATATATACTAGTACGTAACCCGCGCGATGCGGCGGCGACGGCAATTTAAAACGTGGTACTCGTTTTCATTTAGTTTATCAATCATCTCGTGATATATTATATAGTACGCATGTTAGTTTTCTTATTAGTGCATATGCTACTCTGCTTAATAACGGTCTCTCGAACGTAGTTCTTGCTGTATACTCTGCAAATGTGTGCTGCATTATATGAATCGCATCAATGAATATTCAAGAACTAATTTTCCCATTTGACTTTGACATCAGGGTAAAACCAAATAAATTCAATTTTCAAACTTTAATGTTGATATGGATTCTAAATAAATTGCAAGAAACAGTTGATAATTAGGTGTGCTAGATCTATTAAAAATCCATGTGTTCAGTGATCATAATACTAAAGACATGGAAGTGGGACATTAGTCTTTGTTTAAATTAAAAAGGTAAAAAAAGAAAAATTGAATTTTGACTTTTACTTGTCAAATAACTTGAATACAATTGAGAATTTGCTATATTTGACACCACAATAAGATCAATAATAGACAAGATGATCATATATCTTCACATAAATGGCATAAATCTATAATCAAAGGAAATACATAATTGAAGCAAAATGTTTTACTACATTTATTTCATAGCATAAGTTTAACAAGAAGACAATAATGCTAGACAACATCCAGGAACTCTCTTCTATCACTTCACAACTCTTGTAGTTTTCAGTTTTAATAATAATGTTGTGTCCAACAATGTTGGAAATTCATAAATATTGTAGTTTTTACTTTCAAAAATCAACAATTTGTCACAATAATACATGAAAAGTTAAGATTACATAGTATTCGCGGCTGAAATATGCAATAAAATACAATATAATGAATAAAAAAATCAGGAGATTGCTTAAACCAAATATGTTATCTTGGATTATCATGGAATAGCATTATAACAAAATGGCAGAATGCTTCTGGTTCCATTTTCCTAACCTAATCACAACAAATTAACACACTGTCATCGTTCCATCGTCGGATTCCGGTTCTCATTCTGGCTCAACGGCCCATTGGTACTACTACGAGCCGGCGGCGTATCCCCGTTTCTCGTGGAAAGACACCCGGTGTCGATTTTCCAACATCCTGAACGTTAAAGATATTGATTATCAGTAACAGAATATGCATTTTTGGTGTTTTTTAATAACAAATTTAGTACCTTGTGTTGAATCTTGCTGATGTCTAGTGCAGTTTGAGTTAGACCAGGAAACCGATGTTTAAGGCAAAGTAAGAGGCTTTCGGCCCGATCAGCTAGGGAATCCCGCTTGTAGCCATCTGCCATAAGGTCCATAACCATGTCCCATGAGGCTTTAGCTGCAGACTGGTTTGGGTTTGGTAAGTTAAGTCTCGAGTTAAGCTTTTTACGCCAGACGTAAATCGAGCCCTCAACACGGTTGGCAATCTCTAATACCACGTGTCCAGTGTTTTTACTTTTTTTTGTCGGCGTTCCGATTTAATTTTTTTTTAAAACGGAGTTACATTTATAATCGATTTTTTTTATCGTAGTCTACAGCGACAGTTATAACCATTGTGGTACTGTAACCAAAACTACTATTATGTTTTTATTTATATTTTATTTGCGGCCCGACACCCGCCGCAAAGCGCGATTTAACCAACTAGTTAGCTACATATCCCAAAGCCAAAGTACTCAATTGAAAAATATAAATCAAACACCATGCTCTTTGTTTCCTCTCTTTCAAGCAGATGCCGACGTCGCTTATCGTCGGAAAAAACACCGGTCAATCTTTCTTCACTTTTCACTTCGAACATTGCAACGACAGTCATTTAAGGGGTCAAAACGGTCACAAAAAAAGGTCGACGGAGACATCACCGTTAAAAGAAAGCTTGGTCGTCGGAGGGTCAAGGGACCCCTCTAGTTCCGCCGATGCTCACAGGAAACACCCGGGCTGCTCCCGAAGGGAGTTGGGGTTTAAGAAAGTTGTCTTTCAAAAAAAAAGAAAAAAGAAAAAAAAAGAAAACTAACGCAAGATAAAAAGATAAGAAAAACTAATATACATTAGAGCATTCACATCAGTGTCTCTATATTAATCTTCATCTCTATTATTTAGAAATTTCTCCTATTTTGTACATCCATCAGTATCTCTATCTCCATCTTTAAATTTTAGAGTTTAGTAAATAGAGATTCTCTAAATATAGAGATCCATTTTTATTAATCTCTATATTTTTTGTAAGAGTACAAAAAGAGAAATAATAATAAAATAATTGTTTGTGAGTGAGATAGAGAATGCGATGTGAGAGGTTAAAACAAATTTAAAGAAAACTTTAAAAAAAATGATATTTAGTTAAATTATAGAGATAAAGATAAAAATAGTGATGTAAATCCTTTTACAACATAACTTATCATCTAAATGTAAACATAAATACTCTCAACTATCATATAATATTTTCATAACTTTTGTCGAAACATTCATTATCTCCAACCTCACCACTACTTACATTTCCATACCACCTTTTTACATTTATTTTCAATAAGGCTAAGGGGAGTGGTTTCATATTTTCATATTTTCACATTCCTTCATGCCAGCGGCACATCAGATTTTACAGCTTTTTCACATTCTCCACATTTGAGGGAAATGGTTCAACATTTTCACACTGCCACGTCATTTTCTTTTTCTAATTTAAATTAATATTAATTTGTTTTAATAATTAATATAAAAACCTTAATAAATAAAAAAGAAAATATTTTTTTTATAATAATTAAAAAAATACATTAATAAAAAAGGGAAATATCACATATTATAATTTATTAAAAAAAAACTTACTACAATTTTAAGCCCAAATATGAATTTAAAAAATAATATTATTGATCTTTTTCACTTTTCACGCAACCTGCAACTTTTCTTCCTTTTCTACTTTAAAACTCAAAAACCTAATTCTTCATAGCATGACGGTGGTGAAAGCTTTTGGGGATCTTTTGTTCAAACTGAAATCATTAATCAAAAGCTTGGATTTGATTTGGAAATGGTTAGCGCGACCAAGGGGGCTGATTTGGGGCTTCGCATCATCTGGGTTCCACGCTCCTTTCCATCGTGCAAATAACCACGGAAACTGACCACGAGCGTGGACCACGGCCAGCGGGCGTGGTGTTCCATGCTGGCCACGCCGCCAGCTCAGCCTCCACGGCTGTTTCACGGGGGTAGTCCCCTCAGCCTAATTAAGTTCCTTTTTACGATTAATCCATTTTTTATTTTCATATTACTAAAAATATAATTAAAATAATTAAATAAAATTGGAATAATTATATATAACTAAAATAACTAAATAGATTTTTAAACATTAAAATTTTAAAACTAAAAACAACATTAAATTTTGGAAACTAAAAAAATTGAAAATTACATCATCAAACAAATGTTAATAAAAGAAAATATAATTAGTCTCTGTTAGATCAGACATGTCCATTAATTCGTTTCGAAATGATTGATAAGCTTCGTGACTACATAAAGTTTCGAACCTCTTCAGTTGTCGTTGAAACTCTAATGGGGCTTCGTGTTTATCACTTGATGGTTATTCCTTGTGCTAATCACACAACCAATCAGCTGTCGCATAACATTCATCCTATATAATCATATAATCATATTATTCAGTATAATGCATGCATACATAATATCATTTATTAAGTTTTAAGTTCCAAACACTTGCTAGACCTCGTACAATTCCCCATCAAGCTTGAAGGACACCGAAGACTTTCTTGTAATCCTTTCTTGCATACTCTTGTCGATTCTTAAAAGACCTCAATTTTGCGGTTTGTGGATACGTAAAGCTTTTCACTAGTGTAGCCCATTCTAGATATATACTAGATGTAAGATAGTACCCTTGTGTGTATTGCATCCCATTCATGGTAAATTACATTCCGGTGCATTGCCCTTTAAGACGTGAGTGAATAGTGGCGATTAATTGATAACGTTGAAATCATTATTGAGCCTGCTACTCTAAAATATGTCTGCCAAATCTAGATGTCATGATATGCAACTGCCTCTAGCATAATGGTTGGATATCCATGGTCATCACGCATAAATTGACCGTTCTATGCAATTGGATAGTTTTACCACAATCATCATCTAAAGTCTCGTTGTACACCGGATATGGAGCAAAGTAATCGTTCCACAAACGATTGTCTCCATCTTCATGATCATTGTCTATGCATTTGCCTTTCACCTTTGGTCAGGAAGACTTTGACTCATCTTCAGTATGAAGTTCTAACATCATAGGATATTAGTTGTTCATAATTTCATATTGCATTTTGGCTGTTTCAATATACTAAGTCTGTGTGTTTTGATCATCATCGGAGCTATTTTGTGCGGGGATAAATGTGATATAGAGAAGTATGATTCTACATAAAGTAAAATTGTATAGCGTATTTATGGGGTTTTGAAACTGGCAGTTGAAGGTTACTTAAAAAAAGTAAAAAAATACATTTTTTTTAAATCCAACCAACCGTTGGAAGATGATCAAACAAATTTATTTAAAAAAATCGACCGTTCGGTGAAAGAAAAAACAAAAAAAAGTTATTTTTTTAAATTTGAAACCAGCCTACCACTCACCAAATGCAGCAGACGTCTAGATGTGCGATGCCGGCAAATGCGGGGTTCTCCAATGGCAGCCAAGGGCACCGCAAATACGATGTATTAGAGGTGGTCTTATATAAAGATAAAATAACTAACATGAGGACAAACAGTATTCCAATAATCGAACCAAATCATTAAAAGTGTATCTATCGACCACACTCATTTGAATTTGTGTTCTATTTGCATTTGATGTTACACATTTTAGGGTTCACGGATACATTATCACAAGCTCTTCAGAGAAAAGATCAAGACATTTTAGAAGCCGTTTTATTGATGGAAACGACTAAAGGAAAGTTACAAAAGTTTAGAGAAAGTGGATTTGGTCCACTTTTAGAGAAGATCTATTCATTTTGTGGAAAACATGATATTCAAATCTTGGATATGCAAGCAAACTATGTCAATGACAAAGCCCAAAGAAAAATGTACAATATCACTAATCACCATTATTACAAGTTTGATTGTTTTTTCACGGTTGGCGATATGGAAATTCAAGAGTTTCATGATTGTTTCAATGAGATTAATACGGAATTATTTCAAAACATGAGTGCTTTCATCCCGTATGATTCATTTTCTAAGTTTGATGCATCAAAGTTAACGAGATTATGTGAGTTTTATCCACATGATTTTGATAATGGGTAAAAATTTGAACTTGAACATCAACTTGGGTTATACATTGATAGTGTGTGAAAAGATGAAAGATTTGCTAACTTGAATGGTATTGCGGATCTTGCTAGAGTTATGGTGGAAACAAGGAAACATATTTAATTTCCTTTGGTTTATCGATTATTAAAGCTAACATTAGTTTTGCCCGTTGCAACCGCAACAGTTGAGAGATGTTTTTCGGTAGTGAAAATCGTAAAGACAAATTTGCGTAATCGAATTGGTGAAGATTTTTTGAATGTTTGTGCAATTTTTACCGTGGAGAAAGAAGCACTCGAAAGTGTTACGGATGAGGCTGTAATTGACCGTTTTGAAAAGATGAAATCACGTAGAGCACAATTGTAATATGTATTTTGTTTTATTATATTTAATGAAGTTTCTTCGTTCACAATTTTAATTGTTTTTTTTACTCGTTTTTTTTGCCCCCACTGAGTAAATTTCCTGGATCCGTCACTGTCTGTGACTTCCACACTAATTGGTTACCAACTCCATGGGAGGGGAAGTGGGTTTGCCTTCACCCCGTCATCACTAACTCATGGTATGTCCATACGAGAAAATCACTAAACTAAAAGTACTTTAATAGGTACGAGATATGTAACCCAGGGTCGCGTATCATAAATCCTTTCCATAAATACCTACTTAAATGTGTGTGATACATGGGTACAACTCGCATATAAGCTTATTAGCTGCGTATTGTTATCAAGTATCCTTTGTTTGACACTTAGATGACAATTTTTGAAAAGAAAAAAAAGATGACAAATTTTCATATAGACACAAGTTCAAGACGCATATAATCTAATTTCTTCACGTATCAGTTTACGAAATGACAATACAATACTGGAGCTATCAAAGCTATTTTGTAGCTATATTTAAGAACAAATCATGTTATACTCGAACATAAGTCGTGTATCAATATAATTCGCATTTGCTATTCAAGGGCATGAAATTTTAAGAGTATCACTAAAACATACTTGTTTAGTCTCACACACACAGACACGAGAGAGAGAGAGGTGGTTGGCAGTGGCGGCTGACGGTGGTCCGTGACGGAATTTCAAACGGAGACGTTTTGACATGGTTTTCTTCGTGGTAAACATAACTAACTTATATCGAAGGATTTATACACTTTTCAGTTAATTTAGAGATTTTCGTTTTGAAAACGAAGTCACAAAGATCGATCATTTCCCGGAGATCCAACGGTCCGATCACCTTGATTTTGGGCAGTAGCTTCCTAACATCCGGATCATCACATCAAACAGTGGAAATAACGAGTTCAGTTATGATGTCCCTGTATATCGCTTTTGTTCACAAAATAAAGTTCTTTCAAAACCGGTGATCGAAATGGTGTTGCATCGGGGCCGAGATGGTGTTGCATGTCGGTTCTTTTGATGGAGCACGACTGCTACAACAAAGATGGCCCTTGAGATGGTGACGGATCATGTTGCATGCGAGTATCGAGTTGGTTTCGCGTACCCGAACAGGTTCTCGAGAGGTATAAACATTACTCCTTAAGATTTGGATATATATTTTGACACATAATATATTTTTGGGAAAAGTTCACGGGTATAATTAGAACAAGTGAAGGTTCGTTGGAGACATCGAAAGAGATCTAAATGTACATGGGAATTGGAAGAAGATACGAGAAAGTACTACCCTAAGTTATTTAATTTGTAATCGGCCTTCAGGGACGAAACCTTAAATTAAGAGCCGAGATTTATTGTATTAAATATTTCCAAATTGCTATTTTGATCTAGTTTCTTTTTTGCTTACGCGTGTGTATACATTTGTGTGTGTATATATATATATATATATAAAATTTTTACTAAATTAATATGCGATAAGAACCAAATGTGAAATTTTAGTGGTGGATGATGAAAAACATAAAGTTTAGTGACTTTTACGTACAATATAAAAAGAGAGAATAGAATGGAGCAATTTAAAACTTTATATTGACCTGGTCAACATGAAGACTTTCATTATGGGTTAAGAAGAAAAGTCTACAAAAATATGTGTGTGTCGTGGATATAGAGAGGAAAGAAAGAGGGAAAAATTGTTGGCCAAGGATTGAAGCTTTGTAATGATATTACATCAAATGAAGTGTTAAAGATTAAGACCTTGTGTTTTTAATAACCTTTGTAAGTGTCATCTTCTTCATCCCTCCATTAATGAGTATTGATTTTTTATTTTTTTTTATTATTATTTTTTTGTGGGTTTTGATTTGTTATCATAAAATTGGGCTTACTATGATGTTATATATCTTAGAAACTTCACATATCATGTTTATAAGAGTGAAAAGCATCAATTTGATTGATTACTTTGATTTTGTGTAAATTGAGAATCATAGGGTTTTTGACAAAAGTTGGGGCTTTTACTCTAAAATGGGTTTAGGTAATTCTAGAATCATTGCATAAGAATATTTACTATGCTATATTGACTAACTAAAGAAGAGGTGATTACTTTTGATTACAATCAATGTGATAATGGGTCAATATGGGTTGAATTATAGTTTAATTCATGTTTTAATATAAGTTTTATAGTCAATTAAACTCCTATATATTAAAAATCTAAAGTGTTGTCAGGGTAATGGGTAAAACACCAATGTGGCAATAAAGTAATGTGATATGATTTATGTTGGAATGGATGTTAACATAAAAGGTAGAGTTTTAGGAAGTCAAGAGATCAAGAAAGAGGGCTAACAAGTAGGATGAACATCATCAAACAAAAATAAGTGTCCATGCTACAATCTTTATGCTTAAGATCTTGTATTATAATTTTTTTATGCAGATATGTTAAACTATGTGTGAAGTTGATATTTATAGAACTTTAAATTACATAAAGGAAAAGAAAATTTTAATAATAAGGAGAGTTTTATTAAATACAAAGAATAAAAGAGTATAAACAATGTTTTAAACCTTGAAAAGGAGTTGAATGATATAATAGGCTATGAGCCTCATAAAGGAGTTGTGTATATAATGAGATTTTATGTCTAATTAAGGAGTCAAGGAGATTTTGAGGTCTTAAACCTCATAAAGGAGATAATTGTACTTTAATAAGGTTTTATAGTTTGAAAGGAGTTTGTGATCTAAGGAATTTGTGTTAAATATGTGCTTAACCTATTATACAGGTTTCAAACATGTTTTGGTTGGATTTATACAAGTGGAATTGAAGCATTTTGAGGTAATAGGTCAAAACATGTCTTAAATGAGTTGAAGTCCAAAATTATCCAGATACATGCGTACGGTACGCTGGCCAATGTATCCTGTGTTGGCTTGGGATAACAAACATGTCACATGACGTTATACCTCCCGATCATACATTCCTATGGTTTTGAAAACCCCTTTTTTGAAACACTACCATCTTTGGAAACCCCAATTAACATTATAGCATATACTCACCACGCCCACATAAACATCTTAATACTAGATAGACATTATAAGCTCGGATTTCTTGTCCGAGCTTCGTATATAACATCAGAATTGTATACGGTACAACTCGACAATACATGTAAGACAAAAACAAGACACACCCGATAAGACATAAGATCTCAACTCATACACAACCCCATGATACATTTGACCATAAAAACCAAATCAACCTACATACGATCATATCAAAGTGACAACATGAATGACATCCTAAGTTAGTATCAAACAAACACAAATCAAGAATCCAACAACCCCCAAATCCAACCAAGATTCAATCACACAACATCATGTGTTGATAGCATCTCTAGCACATCTAGTGATGACTTCACACCCTCTATTATAAGGGCTAGCAATCCCTTTGCCATTACAATTGTAATAAGAAGCACCAGGTGTACCACAAGGTACAAGATCCCTCTTCAATGTCTCATAACTTATATACTTCTTCTCCATCATCAACACTCGCCTGCTGCTTTCAGACTCCATCATAATCTCATCTTCTACAAACTCACCGATCTTTGAACCACAAACCCTTTTCACCATTGGATCAAATTCGTCATTTTTCAGCAAATTAGGGCTTAAAATTGAAACCCCAGATGAAAATGGGAGGTGGGTGTGTAAGAATATTAGGAGGAATGGTAGGAAGATGGGTTTCATTGGTGTTTTTGAGGGGATTTGAATTGATTTGGGGGTTTTTAGACCAGGGTTGAAGGGGGGTTAATGAGGGGGTGTTGAAGGTCAGAGGTTTTCACCTACCACTATGAGAAAAACACACACACATAGAGATAGAGCTGGATCCATTATAAAGTGTAAACACAAGTCTAATTTCTGCTGCTAAGTGCTTCATTCATGATTTTGAGGATAACATTTTTAGAGTTATGATTTTAACATGAAAAGTATGAACTTGTTTAATACTTTTTTTATATATAAAATGAATTAATGGAAAATCATTAAAATTATATATTTTTTAGGGTATGGCGAATCGGGGCTCACGGATCACCCTCTCTTTCTCTCCTCTGCCTCATAGTTGCTCGGACTATTCTCCTCCCACACGCCCTGCCTCCTTTCTCTCCTTCTCTCGTAGACACGGGTCGTCCGTGCACACGGACACTGGCTTCTCTCTCGCTCCTCCACATTGTCACTAGATCAACCCTCCCGCTTCCACCTAGGCGTCCGTCGACACACACAAAAGCGCAATGCGGAAGCTCTTAAAGTTGATTTAATATAATATTATATTTTCAATAAAACGTGACCCAAATCTCTATTTCTTGCATACGTTCAAGTTAACTACTTAGTTTTTGTGATTTTGATATAAATCCTAAGCCCGATTGTTAACTATGATTTTAGACACGGAAAACTAAACCGACTGGACCGGTCAAAACGGGACGGTATATGACAGACTAGAACAACTTTTTTTTATTTTTTCAAAACCGTTATTTACATGTAATTTTTGAAAATGATAAAACAAATTAAAAATAAATAATAATAAAGGTAAACAACTGGTTTAGTTTACACAATCAGTTTCAAGTTTTAAATTGTAAACCAAACTAATAAACCAGATGATTTGATACGGTTTAGATGGCTCACGCTTTGGACGATTTATGAACATATGTGTCGTCTAAAACTTCATAAATAAAAATAAAAAACAAAGATTACCTAAAAATATTAAATAGATGCAGGGTCGGCTCAACCATTTAGGTGGCTCAAAGCGAATTATAAAATCGAGGTCTTTTTCATAAAAAAAAACATTTTTTAGAATCTAACACGTGGGAATAAGGTGACACATTTTTTGTATGCAATTATTTAAAGGTACACAATCACACATATTAAACTTGGAGTAAGTTTTAGTAAAAAGAAAAACTATTATTTTTTGTTCTTATTTTCAAAAACTGAAAATTAAACAAAAAAAAATATTAAAATATGAGAGCCCTAAGCGACAGTTTATTTTTTTACATAGTCGAGCCACATCTTCACCTCTTAATAGAAGGTAGATCTAAAAAAAACTATATAGATATGTACAAATTTTGGGTTCTCCAAAAAATTTCTGGAGTCTATGTTTAAAGATTTGGACTTTTAATTTTTGAAGAATGATTTTTATGAAAACAAGAAGGAACAAAGGATTCCGTGTATTTTTTAAAAGAAAAGAGTGACACTTTTTTATAAAAGTAAACTGCAGTTTTCGTCCCTAAGATTTACCTAAAAAATCACTTTAGGTCCCTTATCTCAAAAATCTGCTATTTATGTCATCGTACTTTCTGATTTCATCACTTTTCGTCGTCGGACCAAACGTCCGTTATGGAACTGTTAAATAATTTATGAAATGACTAAAATGCGCCTTTTGCTTTAACAGTTTTCGTCCCTGAAGTTACAAAAGTCTAACACTTTTCATCCTCATCCCATCTTCGTCATCACCAAACCCCCCCCATATGTTCTTCATTCTAACACTTTTCATCTTTAACAACAGTGGCGGCAACGACCAAACCGGTGATGATCGTCGGAGTGGACAAAAGCGAGCAGAGCTTTTACGCACTGGATCACTTCATAGTACCCTCTGCTCCAAACCCTCCCTTCAACCTAATCATCACTCAAAACCTACTCTGGCTTCTTCCATGGGCTTCGCGGTTCCCGGTAATCAAACATATCCTTCTCTCCGACAGTATTAAACTCGTTGCTTACGTTTATGACGGTCTTGTGTAACTTCGTCTCTTTGCTCCTTCTCGCATCGTTTTGCTCTATTCTCTCAAAATCGGATTTTGAATCAACAAATATTCAGTTTTCAGGTCTGTTTCTTATCTAACTCATTTGGTTTCACTTTGAAATCCAATCATTCTTATTTGATTTGTAAACGTATAGAATCTAGGTCAAGCGTTCCCTAGGTTTGATGAATTGATGATTTTAATGGTATCGTGCAATTAGTTTCAGGTTCTTTAAGCTGACCACAAATGGTGGCTGAGAGAAGGAAGTTATCTTGTTTTCTAGGGTTGCTTTTTGACAGAATGTACACACAATCCCTCACTAATTTTAAGGCCTCTGTTTTGGTGAAGATATTGATTCATTGGTGGTTGATTAGCCACTCTAATCTGTAGGTTCAGAGTGTTATTTGCAAGCTTTAATCAGAAGAATTGAAGGTTGTTTTGATCTTTTTTTTTGCTCAATAAAGAGAGGTTGGTTCATGTATAACTAAACCTACAAATGTTGAGATATCATACTTTTTAGCAATGTCGCTAGGCGCTCCCTAGTCGGAGTCGGGAGTACTCGGCCTAGGCGGAGAGTACTCGGGGAGTACTCGGCCTAGACCTAGTACTCGGGCCTCGGCAACCTACCTTGTAGCGATTACTAGGGGAGTACTCGGCCTCGGAGACCTTGTTTTACAACATTGCTTTTTAGTAGTAAATACTAGATGTTATAATTGCATTTGATATAGTGGTTGCTTATGAAGTTTAAAAGAAAATGAAACATATTAACGGGTCAACCGTAGCGTATGTTGAATTTGTATATTGAAAAACCTATCAGAAGGGGGTAGCGGCGCAGCTTGTTGCCCGTCTACCTGCCATTAGTTTGTAATTGTGACGGTCATCTCGAAATACTTTTAATTAAAAAAAAATTGAAATTAAAAGAACAATTCACAAAAAAACCTATCATTATGAGATTTTGATGGCAAGGGTGTTTTGGTCAAACATACCCTTTTAGGCCGGAACGTTGGTTCTTGCTGCAAGCCTGCAAGTAGATTTTTTTGTATGGCCTGTCCGAGCAAAATTATAGTTTTTAGTTAGATGATCTGTGAATGCATAATCTCATCTTATTATAGTTTTATGTCTTAATTCTAATCATATTTGTTGAAGAAGATTGCTAATCGAGCTACTTCCATGGCGATTTTTGGAAACTTGAATGCAATGCAGTAAAGATCTAAGGAATTGAAAAAATTAAAATATTTAATTCGTAAATTAAAAAATAAATTAAGAAAATTTAAGGAATTGAAAACCACTAAATAAATATTAAAAATACTTGTAATCCTTATTCTTTTAAGTTTTACACTATTCTATTAATAATAAAAAACAATTTCACAAATAGTAATTTATAAGTTTTTGATTTATTTTAAGTATAAAGTCTTTAAAACCTTTTTTTTAAATAATTTTAACAATTCGTTTCTATAATAATATCTAGTAAGGTTATGATTGAGCGGGACATGATTTCTTTGAACTGAAGCATGATGTTGGTAATGGTAAAACAAATGAGGGCACTTGTTTCTTCAACAAGTGGGAGATAACGATCATGAAGAGATGTAACATCATATTTTCTAAACTAAATTATAATTTTTGTCTTTTATGTTTGTTAAAATTATAGAATATATACTTTAAAGTTTTGACTTTCATTTATTTGTAAAAGTACTTACGAATTTTATCATTTACACTAACATCAGTTAAGTTTTCCAGTTAAGTCACCTCACATGAGATCATTTTAGTCTTTTGACCTACAAAGGACAATTCTTGTAATTTAGTTAAATTTTACAAATTTAATAAATTATTTTATTTATTAAAGTTGTTACAAATAATATATTAATTATAAAAAGAAACCCTAATACAAATATACACACAGATCCATCGTCTAATCCCCACCACCACCACCGTTTGAAATCAGCAACACCGTCACTACCACCGCCTGAAATCGTCTAATCACCACCACCGCCGCCGCCTTAAATCGCCGCCACTGACACTACCAAATCCAAATACCTTTTTCGATTGATGAGGTTGAGCAAAGAATATGAACATGAGAAGATTGGGAATAGCATTAGGCCTCCCCAAATCGTCTAATCATCCACCACCACCACCAACAATCGCCGCCTTCCGGCTCTCACTTGCCACCACAATATCCGCCAACAAAGCATCCATCTTCTTCATTGACCACAGCGGGAGTGGTGGTGTTGATGCTTCTTCGTCTTCTTCATCCACCACCGCCTGTGTTTCATCCACCACCGCCTACAGTCGATGGATCTTCAAAAGGGTGGGGAACAAAGTGTGGTTGAATAGATCTGGGGGTTTTGAATGTTAGGTCCATGTCTCCCCTTTCTCCATGATTAAAGGACCTTGAACCATAATTTTTCAGATTAAAACCCCACTATTTGGAATGGGGTTTTCTCCTGTTGAACATATATTAGAATCGTGAGGTTCACGGTGGTTTTGTTGGTTGTGGGAGAAGCTAGGTGGTGGCCGGTGACTGGATTTGTGACGAGATCGGTAGGTGAGATATACCAAAGTGGTGACGGGCGACGGTGGTGGTAGATGGTGATTGTACGGTGGTGACGTTCCGGTGGTGCTGGTACAGTGTAGAGGTGAAGTAGAGGTGGTGCTTGTACGGCGATGACGTTCCGGTGGTGCCGGTGCAGGTGTAAGGAAGAAGATGACCGGGTGGGTGGGGGTATCTTTTAGAACTTAGGTTTATATATTTTTTCTAAAGAGAAGTTAGGTTTATATATATATATATATATATTAAAATTTTAATTTGATAAATAAAATAATTTATTAAATTTATAAAATCTAAACTAAATTACAATTTTTGTCCTTTAGGGGTAAAAAGACCAAAATACCACATGAGGTAACTTAACTGAAAAACTTAACGTTCGTTAGTGTAAAGGAGAAAAAATGAAGGAACTTTTCAAATAAAGGATAATAAGTGAAAGTCATTTTTTTAAATGACCCATCCATAATTTAAGCAAACATAAAGAACAAAAATTATAATTTAGTCTATTTTCTATTTGTCCTGATATGAAGGTTAATTGGACCATATGCTATTTGGATCGCAAGAAATTATATCACACCTCCAGGTTATTGGAAAAATAATTATATAATAACTAGAGTTAATTATATGGATAGTTCATGTGGTTTGTGAAAAGTAAAATGTATGTTTACTAAGAGTTTCAAGTTGCAAATATGGGTATTATGTTTCGATTTTGTAACGATATTGGGTATTAAGACTAACTTTCGTTAATTTTTTTATTAAATTTAGTTAAATGATCAAAATACCCTTGTGATAAAATTTAATAAAAAAATGTATTATCTATAAATTTAATAAGACTAACATCCAATCAGATTCATTTGAAATAGGGAAATAGGGACCATCTGTGGATTTAACATCCAAACATTCATTTGAAACATCAAAATCAGATTCAATGCAAAACATATTCGTATATCCTCTTTCTCCTCCAAACCCTAAATCAAAATCAAATTCAACGCAACACACCACCCAAATATCTTCTAGCACACTTAAATCCGAACAGGGTCCAACTGTCGTTTAACCCTTTTCTCCTCCAAACCCTAAATCTGGAACCCTAACCTTAACCTATACCATACTCTTGCTCAAGTGCCAAATTACCGTTGGATTTTGGTTCCAATTTCTCCTCGAACAGATCGTTGTTAATCGAATCACACAAGTAATCGAAGATGGTGTTGGCAGAGTTAGGGGGAGCATTTCACGTGCTCTCCATCAGATGGCGAGGGGGTGGTGTGGTGGCAATGGCGGAGGTCAGATCTAACGAGGGGTGTTGTGGCAGTGGCGGAGTTCCGATGAGGTGATGGTGGCTGGCGAAATTTGATCAGATCCGTTTCAAAACCGATAAATAACCGACACATTCAGTTATGGTTTAATCAAGGGGTGATAACGAATCTACGTGACCCAAACACACTACTATTTAATGATAAGGATATCAAGCAGGTTTATGAACTTGCATGTTATTAACTTTAGAAATTACAATGCACAGTATTATAAATTGTATAAGAATTCAAGGATTGTTCTTCACAACTTTAGAGGAAAATTATAAAATATTATAAGTATAAAATGCTTCTTTTATAGTTAATTATTTTTTTCCATGCGCTTCGCGGTGGAAGTTTGGTTATTTTTTCCCGCTACGCGTCAGTAGTTTGGTCATTATTGGTTCGGCTCGTTGAAAACCATAAAATCCGCTTTGCGGTGGAGCCGTACGATGACATTAACTTGTCTAAGGGCGGGCTTGCGAACTTCGTTACACGCGTTATGGCGATGACATTCATGTGGTTAAGTACAAAAGAAACGTATGAAGCTGAGACGGATCGGTTTTGGATATAGTTTGGTCGTTATCGGTTTGGCTCGTCGAAAACCATAAAAGTCACGCGTTGCAGCGGAGCGGTATGGTTACATTAACATGGCTAAGGGCGCGTTTGCGAACTTTGTTACACGCATTGTGGCGGTGACATTTACGTGGTTAAGTATATAAAAGAAACATATGAAGTTGAGGCAGATCGGTTTTGGAGTTTGAAATATAGATAGAAAAAAAATATTATGGCTCACGCATTGTGGGCTAATAATTTAAAAAAAAGTAATCTGAAGTAAAAAAATAAGAAAATTAAAAGGAAAAAAACAAAAAACCCAATAAAAGGAAAAAAAAGATAAAAAGGGTCTGACCTAGGGTTCAAACCTACGTCTAGATAGCAAGGATATGTGAAAGACATAAAGCCTTTAACCAACTCACCAAATGAAATCTTTCATGCAGATTTGAAAAATTAAATATATATCACAAAAGACAGTGTAACAAAAAATTAATAAATACACCTTCCCATAATATATAACTACTCTTAAATGAAAAGGTCGTTAGCTCCCCTAAACTTTGGTTGAATGGCGAAAGTCATCCTTCATTTTTTAAAGTTTAACTTTGACCCCGTAAAGTTTTTCAAGTTTTAAATTTACCCCAGTAATATATATAATTTATTTTTTTCTCGGTAACTTTCGCATTTGTTTGTTTATTTTTTTGTTGACGTCCCGGTGTAAATTTTGTTAGAAAATGAGTCGTATTCAAAATAAAGTATTTTTAGGTAATCTGTGTTATATCGACTGACAACCATGAATAATGAGATCGATACCAACTAAAAAATATAGGTATCGTTATCTAACTGTTTTTTTTATCTTTGTTTCAACCTTCACAACCGAGTTTTTGTAACTCATACGTTTCTTTTATATATTTAACTACGTTTCTTTTTTTGCTTAGCCACGTTAATGTCACCGCCTCAACCGTTTAGGGTCCGCCTCCCGCCGTGGAGCGCGAGGCAAAATTTATTTAACCATGTTTCTTTTTGTGCTTAGTCACATTAATGTCACTTCCTCAACCGGTTAAGGTCCGGTTCCCGCCGCGAAGCGTGGGGTACAATTTCTAGTTGGTTTTTAAAAGCAAGTAAATATATAATAATATTTATTTTTTAACAAAATATCAAAAACTAAGGAAAAAATAAATAAATGTTATGGATAATGATGTGAGTTTAGAAATACATCGATGTGATAAGTAGGGTTGTGTTTATAAAACGAACTAGTTGGTTATAACCGTGCTCCGCGGCGGCTGTCGGGCCGATCGTTAAAAAAAATTAAATGAAAACGTAGGCGTAATGGTAAAAATAATATTAATAACAAAACGTAAAACTAAGTAATAATAAAAAAACAAAAATAAATATTTAAGAACTGACGTGGGGGGGGGGGGGTACCCTAACCCGTTTCTCTCAAGTGGGAGCACAAGTCTCATACTTTTTAACAACGTATTTGTATTCAAAATCGAGTTTTAAAAACGTCACGCGGCGTTTTTCAACAACGTCACGCGGCGAGAGCTTGGTGGTTATTGGTTCGGGTCGTCGAAAACTATAAAAACGAATACCGAGACTGGTTTCGATAATAGCAATAACGACAGGGATGTTGTTCGCTCATAATAAGTTTAGTTCATCACAATACGACAACGGTAACGACACTTATTATAGGCTACGATACAAAAAAAAAACTTGAATTTGAATACAACTTCGTTTTCAAAAAAAATTATATCGGAACGTTGAAAAAAAACTAAAAACAGCCGCGCACTCCGTCTTTAAAAAAAATTTAACGAATAAAAGTTATTAAAGAAAAACGAAATAATTAGAAAATTAAACAGGTTAAAAGCGTATATTATATATAGTATAAAGGGTGAAAACAAAAAAAAGGAAAAAAAAACCAAGAGGTGTAAGTTTTCAATTGGATATGCCATGTTCATCAAAGTTCTACTTTAATCTTTACTAGTTTTTACCCTCCGCGCTTTGCGGCGGTAGCTTGGTCGTTATTGTTATGACTCGTTTGCGTGGATAAAACTTACATCTAATCGCAGACTCGTTATAGCGTACGATACCAAAAAAACACTCGAATTTGAATACAACTCCGTATTCAATAAAATATAAACAAGAACGTTGACAAAAATTTCTTTTAGAAAAACCGTGTATTATGTTATTCAAAAAAACTTAACGAACGAAAGTTATCATAGAAAACGGTGCCAGGCCCATCGTTAATAAACATAAAACTAAATAATAAAAAAGGGAAAAAACAAAATAAAAAAATTACACGTTCGGGTCGTCGAAAACCATAAAGCGAATATCGATACGGGTTCGGGTAATACCAATATGGATAATGATGTTGTTCGCCCATAATAGGTTCGACTCGTCACGGTACGACAACGGTAACGACACTCACTATATGCAACGATAAAAAAATGTCTCGATTTTGAATACAATTCCGTTTTAAAAAAAATTATATCGTAACGTTGACAAAAAAAACTACAAACAGCTGTGCACTCCGTATTTTGAAAAAAGTTAACGAACAAAAGTTATTAAAGTAAAACAAAATTAATAGAAAATGAAACGGACTAAAAGCGTATATTTTATATATTATAAGGGTTAAAATTGAAAATATTAAAAATAAAAATATTAATTGAACGAATCAAAATGTGCCATGCAGAAGGCACTATTCCTTCGCATGGCAAATTATAGTTAGTTAATTGTAATAGGAAATGATAAAATGTTAGGTATTATGAGCAGAAGGATACATGAATGGAAAATGTATAATTACGTGTTTAAAAATGTAACAAAATATTACATTTTTTCACCAGTGTCGAGCGAGTTTACCCCATACCCTAAGCCGGTTTGTCGCCTTTTGTCACGCCGCTGCAAATTATTTATTTTACTTTTTATTATTTTAATTCTTTTTAATTATTTTAATGTTTATAATTAATTTTAGACATTTTTTTTTCTCTTATAACTTTTAAAATATGATATTTTATAAAACTCCGAATGTACCGTTGGCACATGCTTATTTTTATCTACATTTCGATATAAATTTCAATCAAAACCGAGTTTTCGCGATAATGAACAAGTCATCGAAGCACGAACGAACAAGCCTTCGAAGCTACTTCAAGGCTATATTTTTTATAGTTAGTTTTTGTTTTCCTCTTACAACCTTTAAAATATAACGTATTATAAAATTCCAGATTTGCAGTTTCGACGTGTTTATTTTTATCAACGTTTCGATGTGAATTTTTTCTGCATGGTGAATGCCATTGTACAGGTCATCAAAACCGATCCTTACAAATTTTAATACCCCGGTACAACGCGCAGGTTTTGCCTACCGATTTCTATTGGTTTATGATGTAGTTAGTCACCAAAAATCTAGAAGGACTTTAATATAAATCAAAGACAAACACAGGGGCCAAATTGTACATAAGTGAAAGAAAGGTGGCGGTAATGCGGTATCCTCGTGTTACGGCGTCGTTTCGCTGTCGAAACGAGACTATATGCATACCCGTATAGAGTCAACTGTCATTATCTCCATTGTTAGCGCCTTCAATTTGGGGGTTTCTAGATTCTTCAACCGGTACGGACGAAAATCCCTAATATGGACGGAAGTCAGGCGGCATCCGGCGGAGGAGGACCGGCGCCGTTTCTTCTCAAGACGTATGAAATGGTTGAAGACTCCGTGACGGACGAAATAGTATCGTGGAGCACAAAAGGGAACAGTTTCGTCGTCTGGAATCCACCGGAGTTTGCTCGGATTTTGTTGCCGACATATTTCAAGCACAACAACTTCTCAAGCTTCATTAGACAGCTGAATACTTATGTAAGCGATTGCTATTATTATTCTTTTTACATTTTCGAAGTTTTGATTGAATTGTTTAGATCGAGTTTGACCTAATTTTGTTCCGATTTCTGTTGATCTTCATCGGCAGATCCTTCGTGTATTTGATCGATCTGGTGTTAGGTTAAGTTAGGGGGAAAAGGTGTTGTGATTAGAAGCGTTGTTGATCTTAATTAGTGTGCCTGTGGTTGAACTGGAATAAACATGGTGGATTAGCCTGCAAATTGAGATGGAATCTTTGAGTTTGATGTTGCTTTAATGTGTGTGCTTAATTAGGGTAATTAAATTGCAGGATAAAGAGAAGGGAATTGATTCATTTGCACATCTCGCGATATAAATGATAAGTAACCGAATTAAGGTCTCGTGTGAAGTTGAAATCGTTTATTTGGTTCTCTTCATGATGGCAGTAGGTCCAGTCAGGCTTTAAGAGTAATGAACTGTCTATTTTGAGTATTACTTCTTGTGGCTTAGTTTCTTTATATTGAATTGGCCCGTTTTTGCAATCAGGTGTGCACGCTTTAGATTTTTGCATGTTCCTTCTTGTGGGTAGGGGTGACAATTCCTGACAGTCTGACACTACTTGAAACACATCACGAAACACAAACCTGACACAAAGTTAACAAGGTTTGTCATTTCTAAGCCGTTTAACAAATAGGAGGTGTTTAGGTTGACCTGTTTAATATGTTTTATTAAATAGGCCGTGTTCGGGTTGACCTCTTCAACCTGTTTAATTAAACAGGACGACCTGTAAACCTGTTTAAAAATAGAATAAAAGACAAAAAAATATTTTTTAGAAGGTCAACCCACCAACCAGTCCACAACCCAATTAACCCATTTATCACAACTCGTTTACAACCCGTCAACCCGTTTGACTCGTTTAGACAAATGGATTAACCGGTCGTGTTCGGGTTACACGATTTTGTTTGTGCCCGGGTTAGGGTTAATGTCTTTGGCACGAAGTTTATGGGTCACGTTCTGGTTCATTAATTCAACCTACCAACATGCCAACCCGCCAACCCGATACGATTGACACTCCTACTTGTGGGTTATATGTTTCATTTGGTGCAAGTTTCACATGAACATGTGTATGGGGTCTATTGATTGATGTGGAGTTACTATGATATGCATATTTGGCTAATAAGTTTTGCAAATATTGGTATAATTGCATCTTAAGATTGTTGTTAGAACATTTTTACGGGTTATGCAAAATTCCTTATATAAGTATCACATTGATATGATAGGCCGGTGTGGTTTCAGTTTCTTGTAGGTGATACAAACATGTTCTTGTAAATGAAGTGATTAAATAGTGATTACAAAAAAGGAAATTCAAATACATTAAACCAATTGCTTACTTATTTAGAGGATCTACATTCAATTGTAATTACTACTAATTTTATAGGGTTTCAGAAAGATTGATCCTGAAAGATGGGAATTCGCTAATGAAGAATTTATTAAAGATAAAAAACACCTTTTGAAGAACATTCATCGAAGAAAACCAATTCACAGTCACAGTAACAATCCTCAATCTTCAACAGCCGACCCCGAAAGAGCAGTGTTTGAGGAACAAATTGACACACTTACACGTGAAAAAAGTTCACTTGAGAAGAACATTTTAAGGTTTAAACAACAACAACCTGTTACAAAACTTCAACTTGAAGACCTTACACAACGGGTCAACAATATGGAACAAAAACAGGACACCCTGCTGAGTTTTTTAAAGAAAGCATCTCAAAATCCTGAATTTGTCGAACGCCTTGCTCAAAAACTCGAATCCATGGATTTTTCAGCTGAAAACAAGAAAAGAAGGTTGCCCGGGTCTCGGGTTTCCCCCGAAGATGGTCTTGTAGACAATCACAGCCCGTCTAGGCCCGATTTCGGGAATGTCTTCCATCATGATTTCTCAAACAAGCTTAGGCTCGAGTTATCACCAGCTGTTTCAGATGTCAATTTCGTCTCTAACAGCACTCAAAGCTCAAATGAAGACAATGAAAGTCCACAAATCAGATTAACCGAAGGCGGGACAAGGAATGACGAGATGACACCTGGTGGGCCTCAAGAGCTTTCAGATACCTGCACATCTTTTGGTTTCAACATGGAGTCTTCTTTCATGCAAAAGACTGGGCCATGTTTGGAAGCTAATGAAGAACCCGAGGGCCATTTATCGTGTCAGTTGAATCTCACTTTGGCATCTTGTGTATCTCAAATCAACCCGAGTCAAGATACAGATACAATCCCTGAATCATTTGAGGGTGTTGGAAAACCTTCGGGTCAAAACGTGACTGTATCTTCCTCACGTGATGACCCAAGTAATAATGCAGCACCTACAAGTGTTCAGACTCGGATTAATGATGTGTTTTGGGAGCAGTTTTTGACCGAGAGGCCGGGCTCATCGGATCTTGAGGAAACGGGCTCGAATTTAAGGTCAGTGGCATCATATGAACAAGAAGATAGAAGATCGGGCCATGGATCATATGGGAGTTCCAGGAACCTGCAGAATCTGACTCTTTGGGAAAGAAGTTATGACCTTGGACGCCATTGTTGAGTCTCCAGGTTCTTCTCCCTCTTCTCCCTTTGTATAGACTTATATATATTAGCCTATATAATATATGCACATTACTTTCATATGATTTTATTTTTACCTTGAATAAATGTAAACTTCGAACAAGTTATGGGCTACCATGTGCACGTGTACTTTCAACGTATTTGAATGCATGTCGGTATATTCAACTACAAAAAGGAAGAAATATTTGATACATAAAGAACTACATATAATCCTTTCATTTATAGCATGATTCAAAGGACACGATAAATGGAAGTTTCAGTTGAAACTCGCCCAGCGCGATATGTGTTTTATCTGATCATGTTCGTTAGCGGAGATATTGGTAGGATCCCGGGAGTGTTTCAATAATGGGTCCTCACGGTCACTGGATCACATATCTTTATTGTAAAGTAGACGCCATTAGTTGAATCTTGAACTAGTGAAGCATACATTGAAAATCATGCACAAGAGTAATGAAATTTGGTAAGATATGCATGTATTTTTATGCATATTTATAATTATCAATATTTTTAGCGGTTATTATCCATACAATGTATTATGTATACTTAACTATAAAAAGAAAAAAAAATGAACTATGAGAAATGTTTATTTAAAAAAAGAAAAAAATCAAAAAACAAAAACTAAACCATCAATAATTATCCTTGCATCACACTTATTATACTAGATGTAATTGGGTTGCAAAAATCGCGACTAGCTCCGATTAATCGAAAATCAGATCTCCACATTGGAAGTTTCATCAAATCGGTCCTAGGTGACCCAAATTGGCCAAAAGTTGGTGGCGGCCAGATTATGGCCATTTCTTGTCAATTCTGACGATTTTTTGAGAATTTGATTACTTACAAAAGATATATTGCAAAGTTTCTTTGCACAATGTACAACTTAGTTATGCACAAGATTTTTTTATGATGCTTGTGATGCTTTAGAATCTGATTGGTCAAACCCATGATTGTCTTACACTCTCACTTATCTTCTGCAATCAAAATGTTTTATTTCCTTCTTTTTTTACTATTTTCCTTTTCAAGGGCATTTATTTATTTAAAATTATTTCTTTTACTATATAACATTTTTTTTACGTTTCAAAGGATAACTAAAGTTTTTATTTATTTATTATCTTTTATAGAGAATAGTTTTTTATTCGGTAAAGTTTTTAACGTCACAGTTTTGTTTCTCTTTTATAACGTTTCAAATATTATCAGCGTCTACGACACAACGCATGGGTTTGAGTCTTTTAAAATATTTGGTTTTCGTACACTATGAGTATACTGTTGTGTTGTACTTATTTTTATCTGTGTTTCAATAATATTTTATCCACATTCGATCTGTTCTACGTTTTAACGTTAATTTTATTAAAAACTGAACTGTGTGCGACGTGTTATATATATATATTTAATTGAACATAAAAAATCCGTACGCTTCTCTAAACGTGCTTAACCATCGCCTTCTATCTATGTTTCGATAATGTGTTAGCAACGTCATTGCCGCAATGTGTGTGTTTACGTCACCATTTTTTAATAACGTTTCGAATATTATTAGCGACTCTGTTGCAACTGACGTTTAACCCGCTGCATCGCGCGGGCATGTTTACTAGTTATATATAATTTTTAAACTTACATATAAAAATGTGTGTATAAATATATAATTTTGAAAAGTACATATATAAAAATGTATATATACAACTGAAATTTGCATATAAAAATTTCAATCCGATTAATCCCGTTTAATCGCCTAGCGATTTATACAACACTGGTAATATGGGTAATGGAATTTATGGATTCTGAATAGTTGCTTCTCTCGGGGAGTTAGGGTGATTAGTTCAGAATTCATAATGAGTTGTCCAACATGTTATCAGAATAAACTTTTGTGAACGAAGAACTCAGACATCCACTAAACCATACTTCCACAATGAGACTTAAGCCTCAACCACCATCTTCGTACCATTGGGTTACATGCACATACTCCATTACAGATTAACAGATCAATACTGATTACCAAAAATCAGAGCATGAACACCTCCCATCTTTAAAATGATGAAACCGACTAGCATCACGAACGACAATTTCCCGACCTACAATGCTACATATAAACTTCAAAACCGTATGACAGTCTCCACAAACACGAAGATTCTTCACAACCCGAATAACAGATCCCGGGACACCCTTAAGCAGCCCATAAGCCACTGCAAGCCTCTCACTATGCCAAAACAACTGGTCTTCCTTCTCCTGATTTCCCATATCATGCAACACAAAACTAACATCAGGAACATACCCTCTCTTCCTCATTTTTTCATCTAAATCTTTAAGCAAAACGACCATCTCGTTCTTCATCAGATGACTAGTCTCGCCAGCATAAAAAACCTCGGTTTCTTTCCCTAAATGAACACAACTATAACCAGGTTCCTTCTTCACATCAAAGGCTGCCATTAGTTTCCTAACTTTTGCTACATTTTCCCACATAGATGCACCAGCATAAACATTACATAAAAGTATGTAACTTGATGGATCTGTAACACCTAACCCCATCAACCGATTAGCAACCCTAATCCCCATTTGGGTTTTCCCAAATCGCTTACACGCACTCAACAAAGAAGCCCAAACAGCCTCATCAACCTCAAATGGCATCGTGTTGAGCAGGTTTTCAGCCTCATCAAGGTACCCTGACCGGCTATAAAGATCCAATAAACATGTAAAATGTTGAAGATTAGGCTTCAACCCGTAATCATCCACCATAGATTTGAACAGATCACGGCCCGTGTTAACCAAACCAACATGGCTGCAAGCATAAATCAACCCAACAAATGTCACCTCATTTGGTTCAAGTCCAGTACATATCAGATCATTGTACAGTGACAATGCTTCTTTAGCCTTTCCATGTTGCGCCAGCCCCACGATTATTGAAGTCCACGAGACAACATCTTTGTTAACTGTAAAACAAAACACAGTTTTGGCTGCGGTTATATCACTGCATTTCGCGTACATGTCAATAAGCGCGTTACAGACATATAAACTGGATTCAAAACCAAGTTTTAAAACCGAACAATGAACCTGTTTACCAAGTTCTAATGCTGCAAGATTAGCAGAAGCTCCAATAACACTAGATAGGATAAACGGATCAGAGATTTTGATCCCTTCTTTCTGCATTTCAATGAACAGATCAAATGCACTAACAAAATGTCCACTTTGAATCAACCCTGAAATCAAAGCAGTCCAAGAAAACAGATTTTGAACCATCATGTCTTTAAGAAGTTTAATAGCTTCTGATTTTCTTCCAACCCTAGCATACCCATTAATCATAGCAGTACAAGATATTGAATTTGGTGAACAAATTGTATCGAAAACTGTTCGTGCAATGTCCACAGATCCACATTTCGCATACATGTCAACTAACGATGATTTGGTGACTTCATCGGATGAGAAATCGGACAGCACGAATTGCGCGTGCACTTGTCGTCCGATCTGTATATGGTTCAATGCAGCACAAGAGTTCAGTAAGCTGGCAAAAACAAAGTGGTCAGGTTGCAAGTGGTCACGCGTAAACATGTTGGGAAAGATGGCAATGGAGCGGTTGGGGAGGTTGGCTCGGTTGTAGGCGGTGAGAATAGAGGCCCATGAGACAGGATCTCGTTGAGGCATTTCGTCGAACAGTTGGACGGCGTGTTTGATGAGGCCACATTTGGCGTACATGGAAATGAGGGTGTTGGGAAGGGCTCCGTATTTGTTGAGACCGAGCTTGAGAATAAGGGCATGGAATGTCTTGCCGTGAAATGGGTTGCCGCCGGTGGCGCAGAGGCGGAGGTATTGGAGTAGATGGTGATGCATTCATGCCGGATTTAGGCTTCTAAAGTCATTGGTGCTTTAGTGCCGGTATAGCTTAACGGTTGTTAGAATGGATAGATCAATTTAACGGTGTTTGGGTAAATTAATATATACTTTTTTAGGATAATTGTATGAAAATAATGAAATATTGAATTATAATACAGTTTACCTTTTTTTTACTTTCCCTTTTTCAAATACCAATTGTATGTTTTTCTTTTAACAGAACACATTCTATTTCATAATTACTCTACTGTTAAAATCATCACACCTATACTTCGTATGATTTGAAACCATAATCAAATCCATTTTACCATCAGGATATCACCTTGAGGACACCAACTATATGTTATTATGTTACATTAAATATGAAAAAAACTAAAAATGTGTCGAGTTTTGATATAACTATTTTACGTCTGTTAGTAATTAAATGTAAGCATGTTTCGGTAATTAGTAAAATTGAATATGTTGCATTAGTTAGGAAAGAATGCTTGTTGCATTTTTATGATATTTGCTTATTGTTAACATTAGTAGAGCGATACATTCCTGAGTTATCTTTTTAACCTTTCGTACGACACTTAGTATGTATCGAGTTTAATTTCTTAACCTGATTATGGCAACGTTCTAACGAGTTATGGAACGTATTTAAGAGAACTTATAAGTTAGCTTAATAAAGAAACTTATCACGAATTCTGGTGGTTTTGTGGAACAGATAGGTTGATCATCAATCACCCACGAGGACATCGCACAAGGACCTCAAAAGACGGCTCCATGATAGATATGATCTTTAATATAACTGCTAAACTATTATTATATTGAACAACTTTATAGATACGGTCTTTTTCTCGGAATCGTGGTACAGAAACCCAAAAATCTTCAAAAACGTGCAGTCATATAACACATCAACAACAACCACCAACTTGCGTATACATTTTTCTCAAGCAATCATTCCATTTCACTAACGTCCTTACATTTTTCATATCATCATCAACTTTTACATTTATTTTTCATAACAAATTTATTTGTTTTAATAACTAATTTAGTTTTATTATCGGGTATAAATAAATATATTTGAGATGAAATTCTTAAATTTTATCAAAAAATTTAAAGTTATTGCCATAAATTATTATATTTATTTTATGAAGTTTTAATAAGTTCATATAGTTCTAAATTTTATAAACGTTTTACAAGTTTATATAAATATAACTTAAAAAATTCATTAAAAAAAAAGAAGAAAAGAAAAGCAAAAATAAGAGAAAAAAACAAGAAAAATAATAAATAAATAAATAAGCTAAATGAGTCTCACGCTTTTAGGTTTTTAGCCATTCTTCCCCACAAACGCCCAAAGACGAAGCCGAACGCAAAAGCTTCTTGAACATCCTCGTCCTAGACTACCACATAAACGACCTTGGTCTCCAATGAACCCCACATGTTCTTATTCTTTCAAAAGGTTAGAAGTTTTAAATCTAATATTTTAAAATTAATTCTATAACTTTTCGAATATTTTCTTTTTGTTAAATTATGTACTAACTAGAGGTAAAATATGCATCTAGATTTATTATTTATATAAAACTTGGAAAATTGATAAGAAACTATTATTTACTTATAATAACGGAAATAATATCTTTTTTCTGGACATGTAAGATCTGGTGATAATTCGAATAAGAAAATAACAAATTAACAAAAAAAAAAATACATTTAATTTATTTTTCATTATATTTAACCAAAGAGCCATTTAAAGGTTACTTGTATAGATCATCTATCTGCTCTTTATATAGTTCCACAACTTGGTTCCTCTTGATCTTCATGGTTGCGGTCATCAAACCGCTATCAATCTGAAATTCCATTCGGGTTGTCATTAAGATAATGTCGAAAGAACATTGTTAAAGATTTTTAAAGCAATTAACAAAATTAAAAGTGATAGTTTCGACTAGGGGGGCAATTCCATACACGACCCAAAACACGACACATTTGGGTTGTCATTTCTAACCCGTTTAATAAACAAGTGGTGTTCGGCTTGACATGTTTAACCCGTTTAATTAAGCAGGTCGACCCGCTAACCCATTTGACTCGTTTAGATAAATGGTTTAAACGGGTCGTGTTTGGGTTACGTGAGGGTTAGGGTTGATGTCTTATAAATATATGGGTTGTGTTCAGGCTCGACGATGCAACCTGCCAACCCAACACGATTGCCATCCCACACTCGACCCATTTACTTATAAATAGGTCGATATGGGTCATGTATTTTCTCTGATGGGTCAAACACATGAAATGAAGGAACGGGTCAAATGGGTTCAAACTGAATGTTTGCCTGGTGCGCAATGCTTCAAGTAATAAAGAGTATAATGTAAGCATATTACCGTAAAAGGCTCTTCGATGACAAGAATAGGTCCGATCTGAAAAGAGCAATCTGAGGTCCTGTATGAACAGATGAAAATAGTTTATACACTCGCAATAAGAGCAACCACTATTATTTAGGTCATGTTTGATTAGACCATTTAAAATTTTCATTTCATGATCCTAATTATATGGTGCAAGAAGAATGAAGATGTGATCTAGGTAGGGGTGGCAATTCCTACAAGACACCAACATGAAAATAACCAGGTTTGGGTTGTCCTATCTAATCCTTTTAATAAAAGGATCGTGTTTGAGTTGACCAATTTAACCCATTCCAATCCGTTTCACACGTTTACAACTTGATTACAACCTGCCAACTAATCAACCTATTTGACTCGTTTAGATAAATGTTTAAACGGGTCATGTTCGGGTTACACAATTTTAAGTGTGTTTGGAGTCAGGGTAGATGTCTTTGACACGAATAAATATATGGGTCGGTGTTCGGGTTCAATGATTAAACCCACCAACCCAACACAAATGACACCCCTAAATTTGTAGGGCCCCATTTACCTGAGAAGAGAAAGGGATGGGACCGAGAAAACGAGAACACAGAAAATAAGTTTAGACACATGGAAATGAGTAATAAAGTGAAAAACAAGCAGGACGTATCTCGTGATGAAGTTTTTTTTACCATTTTCGAAGCTCCTCTGATAACAAACCAGCTATTTTCTCCTTGCTAAGTTCAACAGCATCAGAATCTGAAGTAGACACCTTTTTTGATGCCAATATAATTTCTTCTTTGTTTGGAACAATGATAGCTCCAAGACGACGTTGATCCTGGTTGTCATTTGTGATATGACACATGTAAATAAGTATTACCCGTGATATCGACACACTCGTGTGTAATGTTTAAGGATGGAGGTCACAATTTGTAGCCATTAATTTATAAACGGGTCAATTTGGGTTATGTTTTATCTAAAACATGTCAAATAAAAAAATCCAACTACCAATGAAATGTTTAAATGCATACAACCTCATCATTTTTGGTAACCATATTTAACCCATTATTATTTATAAAATAATAATGGGTTAAATATGGTTGGATCAAACTACTTCTCATGGGGTAGCGGCGCAGCTTGTTGCCCGTCTACCTGCCATTAGTTTGTAATTTTGGTACTTCTTGCCGTTAATCTCATTGATGACTAAAGAAAAAAAAAATAAAAAAATAAAAAAAAAAATGGAAACATTTATAAAAAAAATGAAAAAGCGGCAACCTGTTTGGGCCTAATACCCAACCCGCTAATTTTGCTACTTCTATTTAAGGGAGAAAAAAGGATCTGTAAACTGACGGATATGGAAGTTTCAAATTAAAGTGTTACCTGGCCAATGACAACTATTTGTTGGATCAAACTACTTCTCATGGCAGCTTCTTCTAGCTGTTCAGGTTCAACGTTTTCACCTATTACCCATTAAAAATATTCAACCCAATAAGGAAATGTAAACAAAAAAATAAAATGAAAAGAAAATACCGACTTGGTCATAATTACCTGTTGAAAGGACAATTGTATCCTTGGCACGCCCTTCAAGAACAACAATGCCACCAGCATTACGACTTCGTCCTACTGAATGAACAGGTGAAATCCAGCCAATATCTCCAGTGTTTAACCAACCATCTTCATCTAAGGCTTGGTTTGTTGCAATGGGATTCTTTTTCAAAAATGAAGATAAACTAATCACATAAATGTAAAAACAACTCCTAATGTTTTTCTTTTTAAGATACCTTGTAATAACCCTGCATGATCTGTGGGCCCCTGGCTTTGACAATTCCCTTTGAACCAGGAGGAAGGTCTTCACCCGTTTCATCATGTACAACTTTAATTTCTGTGTGTCGAATCGGATGCCCAACTGAGCCAAGAACCTTCAAATGTCACATCTATGATGTCATATAGTTCCAGCTTACAGAAAAATATAATTAAAAAAATGCCATGGTTAGACTGCAATATTTACATTGCAATGTGGTCGTCGAGCAGCTACAACAGGAGACGACTCTGTTAATCCATATCCAACTTGGACTTTTGTGCCAATTGCCTGTGAAGACATCAACATCAGCGCAATTTATTTCTATTCTTCAACATAGTAATTAGGAGAGGCAAGATGGATGGTGGGTGAGTTATGATAGAATGGGCCATTTTAGCCCGGGTTGGGTTGAATCGACCCACGAAAACCTTTTTGTCCAAAATTAAATTTTTTATATGTAAATAACGCATCGGTTATGATTACAAAAAAAACTATTACTACAATAATAATCTAATCGTTGAATGAAATGATTTGGGCCGTTGTATGAATTAAAATAGACTCGTTTGACATGTTAAGCCTTTTAGCTAATTTTTTTTATTTGACCCGTTTGAGATAAAAAAATAACTCAAATTGATCCACTCAGAAGTAAAGTAAAGGGGTCAAAATTGCCACCACTACTGGTAATATTTTAAAAACAGAAGCTTCAAACCTCAAAGAATTTGTCAACATGCAAAGGCAAGCTACCACCTCCACTTATTCCAGCCTGTACAATGTAACAGATATCCTGATTAAAATTTATTTTAAGCTTCCTCAATCACCATTTATATCCCGAGTTATATTGTACTCTATTTATCACCATTATATTTTCAGTAGTATTCTCAACAATAGCAAGTAGTTTGTAGTTATACAAAAGTTTTCAGATCTTGAAGCATATTTAGGATCAGTCCTGAGCATCTTGGAATATAAAGAAAATGTGTTTTTCATTCAAACACACCCAAAAACTGAAGGAGCATGAGAAGAGTAGTATATCAAACCTTTGAAAGGCCAATAGACGCGTGAATTTTACTGTAAACAAGTTTCTTTGCCAATAAATGCAAAGGTAACAAAATTGCAGCAATGACCCGTGCATATAGGCAATCCAATATTGCAGCAATGTAAGGAGGTTGCTTCTGATTTCTTGACAAACATTTACCCTACAAGGGAATATAGAAACTAATTAGAACACTGGATTATCGAACAAGTAAAGGTAACTTTCCTCATGCAAAAGAAACTAATTAAACAAATCCCTCGGTATGGACCAGTTGTAACAACAATCCAAATGCCACTACAGGTTTCATACAGGAAATGATAACAAATTATTACACTAGACAAGTTTCAGTAAGTGATGCTATTCACATTCATAACACTTGAAATTTGCCCGAAGTCCATTTTGAAAACGCATACAACCTTCTAAATAGTGTTATCAGTGATTGAACTATTATTGTTATAATGTTCTTTTGGTAAATAATTTACCCATCAACTATTATGAAAAAAATAAAAAAAGTAACCTGCTTCAGACGGCACTAAAAATGTTCCTTTTCAACCCAAAGCTGTATTGACCCATTACCCAACCCACCCATCTTGCCACCTCTACATGAATATTAACCATCGACTTTGATAGGATTACAATTGATCATCATTTATCATACCAAAAACAGAAGTCAAAAGTCAGTAAGATGCTGAAGGTTGAACCTCATAAATGTTTTTGAACTCCATGTATGCCATACTGATCCTTATTAATGATACTGCAATTAGCTTACGGATAGTTGAACTGGTGGATATCTGTTTCTGGATCCCACTGCAGAGCAGGAACCATATTTCAATCATTGAACAAGAACATAATATATGAAGATTTTTTTTTGGTACTTCTGATACCCCATTTGATTAAATCTTTACCACACTCACGAATTGAATACAACGCATTGCTTTTGTTGAATCATATTACAGTTGAAGAGAGTAATCAGAAAAGATGTACCTGTACAGGGTTTGAAATACTAGAGGGACGGAAATCATATACTGTGGTTGATATTCCCGCAAATCATCCTACAACAACAACTGCATATCATAAGGCAGGTGAACAGAGTGGGTGTGTAATCAGCAAATGTGACAATAACTGCTTATTTTAAGGAAATACAACATATTTTCAGGAACATAGGAAAATGAAAGCGTAACATGTTTTCCATTATCTGAATCGAAGGAATTCCAACTGAAATCTGAAAATACCTTCAAGTGCTTAACCGTTGTGTATACTTGCTCAATCCCCAAAGAAAGTATAAAATACTCGCATGCACGTTCATACGCATGCCAAGGTGGAAGCATGCTTAGAAATCTATCCCCGGGCCCAGCAGGGACGATGTCCCACAAATTATGAACCTGAAGAAGTATGAAAGCAGAATATCCTAACATGAAAATTTGATCATTTGAGGGATGCAATAATAGATGCACATAAAACTGAACTATTTTGACTAGAGGTAGAAAAATGGGTGGGTCAGGTAATGGATCAAAGCGCTTTGTGTCAAATGGCCACTTTTTAAGTGTGGTCCGAAATGGGCTAGCCCAAACACAATTTTATCCATTTTGCTGAATTCATAGAAAATTAATAGTTGTTAAACATGATTACAAAAACGATATTATTTGAAAAGTAGTCTTAAATTTTTTTAATGCGTGATTAAGGAGGTTTTTATGTATTTTAATACACTTTTTGGATGACTTTCAACCATTTGGCAGTGTTCTTTTTCATAATTAAATCACTTAGCTTAATTATTTGACCCGTTCGAGATAAAATCATACCAAACTGACCCTTTTATAAGTGAATGGGTCGAAATTTCCAACACTAGTGTTCCCAGAACTTCCTCAAAAAATCCACCTCTTTAAAACAAATAAACAAAAAACTAGAATCCACCTCTTTATAAACACACGAATAAAACAAAAATGAAAAAAAAACGGAGGGAGAGGTGGTGTATCAACAGAAATTCCAGTGCTACATTGGGAAAACCTAACCATTTGTTGACATATATAATCCAAAGATAACTCATCTTGTTGCCAACTGATTTTAAAACATAGGCTTCTTAACAAAACATACTGATAAAGAAGGAAGTTGCAAAAGATACACATTTATACCTGGTGCAAAAGATTATTATGTGTAAGCAATACTCCTTTTGGGTTGCCCGTGGTACCACTTGTGTATATAAGAGCAGCAACATCATCAGACTTGATGGGCTCATAAACATACTTTTCATCTAAAGATTCACAAAGTCGGTAAAATCTATAGTTCCAGTAAATTACATAAAGCATAACTCGCCTACCTCTCTCATAAACACAACACAACACTTGTATTTTCAGTTATTAGTTTACTTTCCAGAAAGTCTTAGTGAATCTGCTTTCAGACTTCAAATGCTACCTCCTACTATTCAGAACTAATTTCAGAATGTTCATCACTATAAAAAGTTCACAACCCTTTTCTTACAATAACTAAATGGTAGTAGATATGGTAAATTGACTTACGGGCATCACGTGAATCAACAAAACCCGCACAACTTTGATGACCCATATCTATGATCTCCTGGTACGTATAAGCAGGAATTCCCTCCATCACATGGCTAGATATGGAGGATTTTTCCCCCCAGAGTAGGATAACAAATCTAACAGATGCCTTGGAATTAAAGGCATCTGCCATCCGGTGATATAATTCAGGATTGTCCACGGCAAGTGCAACACTGTTACGGAAAGAATACAAAAGAATAACCTCTTTTTTTTCTGATTATAGTAGTTCTTACATTCTGAGAGCAGCCTCTCTATCCTTTAGGATAGAGGTAAGGCTTGCCCTCATCTCACCCTCCCCAGACCCTACTTTGTGAGTAGGATTCACTGGGTTTGTTTGTTTGTTTAGTAGTTCTTACATAGTTTAGATTTGCTATAAATTTATCACCTAAAACCTATTAAAACTAAATCAGTTTTAAAGTTGAAAGTAATTCATTTGATTCTGAAAAGGTCAACTGGGAATGACTATGCTAACCTTTCAGAATGATTGTAAATGTGTAACAGCTCTTCCACTGATGACCTAGATCCCCTTACAACATTTATTGCTCCTGTGGCCATAATACCTACACCCACCCAAACTTGTTAGGGTTACTAGACATTTAATTTCTCAATTTGACTTGTTAGCACCACATAAATTATAAACTATATGTGTAGTTAGTAATTTCAAGGTTATGATACAAGGAATAAAAAGAAATAATCATGCATTGAATGTGGGTCAATTATAATCAGAAAGCATTGCAGATGTTAACTTTACTATAACGAACAATTATTATCAGAATGCAGTCCACCTTGATCAGCAATAAGCCACCGACAGGAATTGTCAGCAAAAAGTGCTAGCTTTTCACATGGCTTTATTCCAATAACTCTTAAACCTTCAGAGAAGTTTAAAATGTCTTGCTCCACCTACAAATTTCATATTCAAAAGTGAAGGTTCAGGTTAAATAGTTCTGTAGTTATACAAAAGAGGAAAACCGTTTGTTTAAGATAAAAGGAGAGGAAACAAATAAACCGGGCCAGCAGGTAAGCTTGTAATATTTAAAAAGAAAAGAAATTTGAAATGTAAAAATAAAGGGTGAAAGAGAAGAAGACCTGCTTGTAAGTCATATTTGTAGGCGGATCATGATGTGGGTCGACCAATGCAACCTGATCGCCAAACCTTTCTGCTGTGGACCTCCAGATGTCAGGAATTGTCTTAAATTCTGCAGTTGATACATGGTTTTCTGACAGCAAGGAGCTCTCAAGAAGAGGTGAATACTTTCTGACTTGCTTTTCTTCTATCTACAAGTCAGTATTATGTTGAAAACATCATTATCCTTACTAATATACAAGCTCACCATATAATCCTTTACAACTTCAAAGAAATAGTCATGAAACTGAAAAGAGAATGGAAATGCAAAAAGAGGGAAAACCTGTTGTGTTTCTGAGCACATATAGCTACTCTTTCTTTAATACTATACAAGTGCAATCAATAGCATTAGACACTTAGACTTAGCATGCCTAATTGGCTATTTGATCACAAAACACAATTTGTGCATGGTGTTGGTGATTTTAGTGTCATCATGGTCATTTTAGTATAATTGGGTTTACTTAAGACCAATTGAGATATTAGAATATATATTGACTTGAATTAGGAGGTGTGGAATGTACGCTCAATCAAGACTAGTCTAATATCAAGTACTAAGGGACCTCGGTAGTTCAAGGGAGCAAAGCCCCCTAGACCACGGGGGTCGGGGGCAACGCCCCTGGTGGCAATCCACTAGATACTTCGGTAGAAACTAAGATAGGTAACAACCATAGTTGTTAAAATCTCTCGCCTGGAGCGCCTAGGCGCAGATTTGAGGCGAGGCGCAGTGATTGGGCTTTCCTGTCTGAGGCGCGGTTTTTTTTTTTAATTTTTTTTAAATTTTTTTATGCTTTATTATCATTTCCTAGGTTATGGTTGAGCTTATAAAAGCTTCCACAATACCGATTGAAGCTCATTTCCTAGGTATTTGATCATTTTGGTATTTGACTTTGAACATTTTGGTACTAATTAGATGATATTAAATGTTATATAATAGCTTTTCTTTATTTTATTTGAAAAATAATATTATTTTCATTACATAATATATTTTAAATTTTTTCCTTTAAGTGCGTTTTTTTTTCTTAGGCCCTCGCTTTTTTTGCGCCTAGCGCCTCTTACAACTATGGTAACAACTGAGGGTCGGTAGTAAGTAAGTTAATACTGATGATCGGTAGTAACTGTGGTGTTTTCTACTGATGTAACTGTGGTAGTTACAACTTACAAGCGGTTATAACTGTCACCTATCATACCCTTTCACAAAGCGTTGCAACGATTCGTTGTGACTGTTCGACCCCTATATAAATGGATTCAATTTGTCTGTTCAACAAATTACATCTTTGTTTTTCTCATAAAATCGCATCTCATTCTTTATAAAACACTTTCTGTCTTACCTGATTGAAGATTTCGTGTATTGGCGAAATACTTTAATATGAAAGAGAATTATCCTCAATTCAGAAAGGGCTATACGAAATTCCAAAAACACAACACTTGGACCTCTTAGCACCAGTTGCCAAATTGCGGATCGAACAGGAAAATCTAAACAGAATCACCTTTAAATCATTAATCACTAGCATCAGTTGTGATCTGAATGTTACACAAAATGCCAATTAGCCAATCCTCCTTTTGACATAGTAAAGAAATGAAAATTTTTCTTTAACACAAAATTCCTGAATCTGAATCTCACAAGGACATAATTGACATTCTTATCCAATAAAATCAAAAGCAACTGATGCTTTATACCCTAGAGATGGCCACATCAAACACGATAACACCAAAATTAGTGCATCAAGACCAAATCACACAAATTAACTACTCATATAATTCATAAAAAACAGAATCCGATTCTTCTTTGATTCATATCAAAAATATACTTCAAAATATCAACACAAAAAGAGTAATTCGGATACCTTAGATTCGGAATAAACTCGAATTCGACGACACAGATTGACACGATCACGAGTTCCTTTTTTGTTATATAAAAACACACCGCCGGAGTTGACCTTGCCGTTGACGCACCGGTACTGATAATACGACGGCCGGAAGATGTTGTTCACTGAAGTAATTGCAATCGACATCGAATTAGATACTGAAGGAGCTTGAAACAAACCTCCGTGCAGTATCATGTGAATTGAATCGAAGATTTAGTAGGTGAAGCTTTGAATTTGCCGAAATTGATAAGACCGGAGAGCGAGATGACGAAATTACGCATTGAAGATTTCGTACCATCCGGCAGAGTTTATGCTTCAGACTATCGGCATTGTAGATTTGTAGAAATTTGATCACCATTTTAAATTTAAAATTATATATTTATATGCATTACCAATAATGGGTTAACAAATGTTTTTTTATTTATTTTGACATTTTTTATTATATTAACTGATATAAAACTTTTTGTTTATACCTATATTCTTTTTTAATGGCGGGTCGGATCGAAAAATATAAAAGAACACGTCGCGACGGCATTTTTTTAAATTATGAAAAAGTAATGTTGTCGTAAAAGTAAATGTTAGAAAAAAAGAAAGCGAACTTTAAAAAAATTGTTTAACGAAAAGATAAAACCGTGTAAAACCGTTGTCTACCCAAATATAGCATTTGAAAACTTAGTTTGTTATTATAATTAATTAAAATATTAAAGCATTTAAAATACTATTTACGTAAATAGTAAAAAAATTAAGCTGCTAAACAAGATTAAATATTTAATTTATACATACTAATAAATAAAAGTTTTTTTGTGTCACATGTCATTCTCTTATGCATCCAAGACCTTTTTTTTCATCCTCTCTCCTATTAATTATATAACTTTCATTAATTGTTTTTATAATTTTTTGTTTCCGCATCTCTCTCCTATTAAATAATGATTTCTATATTTCCTTTTATAAAACATTTTTTATTTATAAAAATAGGTTTGTTCATAAAAATATTTTTATAAATTAAACATTTCTTTCATTATTTTTATAAAACATTTTTAAGAAATAACTATGTAACGTTCATAAAATTTGTATTAATAAACTATTTAATATATCATAAATATGTAATGTCTAAATCTTTATTATTAAATATATAATATTATATTTATTCGATTCGTGTAATACACGGGGTTCTAACTTAGTCTATATCTATACTATATAATAAATGAAAATCATTTATGACACGTGTACATCTCTTCTCACCATTTTTTTTCCGTCTTTCTCTTCTATTAAATGCACTTCTCTTTTTTTATTAATGATTTATTTATATTTAAAGAAAAATATTAATTATACTAATGATAGTAAAACATATTTGTTTTAAATTATATTTTATTTTAAGAAACTTTGAAATTTAATTATGTAACTTTTGTTTTAACTAAATAGTGACTGAAGTCAAATTATATTAAATAAAAATTAATGTATTCAAACCGTGTAATATGCATGTTTTTAAAGATATAACTTTTTATTACTGAGTATATAAAATTATATTTTACACGGGTTTTTTAAAATACAATTTTTTTTATTACTAAGTATGTAATATTACATTTTATCAACCCGTGTAATACACGAGATTTTAACCTAGTTACATAACAAAAGAAAAAATATTAAAGCATTTGAAAAATGATTTAGGTAAATAGTAAAAAAGATTAAGTTAAACAATACATAAAAATAATAAAATAAAAAGGAAAGCAAAAAAGATTAAATAATAAAAGGAAAAAGGGACAAACCTACCAAAGAAAAGGCAACAGGCTCGGAAGGGGAGGGGGCGGATTCGAACCCTAATGATGCGGGTATAGGTTAAGCGCTCCACCAACAGGCCATCGTCTGGTTTCAGCTAATAATGTGCATCGATACATATAAATACACATATTAAATAGTGAAAATAAAAAAAAGACGCAAAGAACCGGCTTGGAAGAATGGAAGGGGAGGGCTGCAGCCAATCACGAAGGCAAGAGAAGGCAACAGGGCTTAGTACGAAGACTAGGCTTGGGATCGATCAGAGAGACTTAGGTCTACGTTGCCACGATATTGTTCTATGGAAGCGGGCGGACTGTTAGAAGTTCGGTCTCCCGTAGTTCACCCCAGAAACATTCGTTGGCCTATTACTCCGGCCGAGGGTAACAATCTTTTTGAGAACAAAGTGGCCTACGTGGCGCGTGTGTAGGTGAAGCATGTCCACAACCGTTAATGGTGGCCATCAATACGTATATATACACATATTAAATAGTGAAAATAAATAAAGTTAACCAACCAAACAGTGTCACGTGGCAGTGTCATTGTTCATATCGATATTCACTTTTTAATATATATATATATATATATATATATATATATATACACACTAGGTTAAAACCCATGTATTATATGGGTTGAATAAATATAACTTGTTATAAAACATCAATTTTAGATATTTAATTATTTAAAATCATCCTTATTTAATAGGAGAGAGAGAGACAGAAAACAAAAATTTAGATGACACATAGCAATTATATTTATTTATTTATTATAATATAGGTTAGAAACCCAGTATATTACATAGAGTGAATAAATGCAGTGTTATATATATACTTAGTAATAAAGATTTACATATTACATATTTATGACATATTACATAGTTTTTTAATACAAATTTTAGAAATGTTATAAAGTAATTTTTTAAAAATGTTTTATAAAAAGAATGAAAGAAATGTTCAAATTATAAAAATATTTTATGAACAAACCTATTTAAAAAAACGTTTTATAAAAACAATTATAGAAATCATTATTATTTAATATGAGAGAGACGTGAAACAAAAATTATAAAAAACAAATTTAAAAAATTTGTAAAGTTAATAGGAGAGAGAGGCGGGAAAAAAATGTTGAGGATGAACATGGGAATGACAAGTGTCCACCGAAACCTTTATTTATTATATATTATATATATATATAACTTATTAATATAAAACTAAATTTCAGTTAATAACTATATACAGTAGCGAATCCATGATTTTTCATGCCAAAAATGAGTGCGGTCAGGGTCGGGCCAAAATATTACATTAGATGAGGTTAAAAGTTTACTTGTGGTTTTAAAATAAATGTGAATTTATTGTAGCTCTAATAAGATTGAAGCATCCCACACATTTTCAAGAACTTTACCTTTGTGTTCATATTCCAGCATTTCCTAATCACAAAAAAATTAAACATATAACCAGAGTTAAGGTTTCAATCAAAAGTCAATATAAGGCGCTGTTTGATTTGTGAAATTCAAAGGAATTGGAGTCAGAAAATTTCCAACAAAGAGTGTGTATGTTTGAAGGAATTGGAATTGAAAAAAATTCTAAGGAATTCAACATTCCTTCCCACATTGATGAAATTCGTTCTTGGTTTTTGACCCAAATTGAACCAGAAAGTGTTTTTTTCCTACAAATCGACTCAACTATTTTCTTCTGAACTTTGATATTGCGATCTCAACTTCGAACCTACAATATCGAATCTGATTTTGATTTTGATTGGAATTTGAATGGGTGCTTCTACTTGTTCGTAAATCATCAACTTAATGGGTTATAAGTTAGGTTAAAAAATCTGGAAGATAGGGCCTGGTAAGACAATGGATAGGTGCCTAATATTTTTAATAAAAATTTTACACTAAATTTTTTATATGTATAAAGGCCCACCCCCAAATCCGCCCCTGAATATATTTATATATATAATTAATCTTAGCCATTAAATTAGTATGATTAATGATTGAAATTGTTTCCTTCTCTTTTTATGCTAAATGTATTTTGTACATGATTATAATTATATAAAGGTTTTGGTGAGACACTTGTCACTATCCTGTGCATCCTCAACATTTTTTTTCTGCCTCTCTCTCCTATTAATTATACAAATTTTTTTAATTGTTTTTTAAATTTTTTTGTTTTTCGACTCTCTCTCCTATTAAATAATAATGATTTTTATAATTCTTTTTATAAAACGCATTTTATTTAAAAAATAGGTTTTCTCATAAAACATTTTTTATAAATTGAACATTTCTTTCATTCTTTTTATAAAATATTTTAAAAAAATAATTATATAACGTTTCTAGAATTTGTACTAAAAACTATGTAATATTTCATAAATATTTAATACGTAAATTTTTATTACTAAGTATATATAACATTGCATTTATTCAAATCGTGTAATACACAGGGTTTCTAACCTAGTATATATATATATATATATATATATATATATTAGGCCTTCTAATCAAACCCAAAATAAAATCTATCTACTCTAATAAAAGAATAAGTATCAAGTGACACGATTTTACATATCCACATTTTGTTTTAATATTTACTTTATTCAGTCCTTCTAAAACATGAGTTTATAACCTAGTATATGTCTATATCTATACTATATAATAAATAAAGGTTTTTCATGACATGTGTCGCCTCCATATTCATTCTCATCATTTTTTTCTCGCATCTCTCTCTTATTAAATACGCATCTATCTTTTAATACTAATAAATTTTTAAATAAAATACTAATTATACTAATAAAACACATTTATTTTAAATTATTCCTTATTATACGAAACTTTGAAATCTTAACTTTTATTTTCAATTAAATAGTAAATGAAAATCAAATTACATTAAATAGTAATTAACGTATTTTCGAAACATGTTTATATATTAATTTTTACATATTTTGAATTTTGTTTTTGATCCTTAGTATATGTAATAGATTTTACACTTGTAAAATATATACATAAAAATTTAAGAATTTTATGCATTGATATTTTTCATCTCGTGTGTAGACACGGGTTCTAAGCTAGTTGTTAATATATAAAACATCCCATCATTCGCTTTTTTGGAATTTGTTTGTTCCATCTCAAACAAGATTGCAAAATTTTATAGCGTTGATTAATAGACTTCAATAAAATGAGATGAAGGAAATGTTTCTAGTTAGATTGTGTTATTTAGAACATCATCGTGATTTTACTTTTATATCAAATAGGTGTTGTTTTGAAAATTGAATTAGACCAACCTGTATGGACAGGGAATCAAACACCACACCAGTTCAGTTTGGGAGATATGGATCACCTTCTATCGAACCAGTATGTCGTGTCATTCGTGTTATTGAATTGTTATATTTAATCGTATTAAACGTGTCAATCGTGTTATTGAAGTGTTATATTTAATCGTGTTATTGAACTTGATACATTTAATCATTTTAAGCGTGTCATGCCGTATAACCCGCTTACTAAACATGTCCGTGTTAGTGTTTAAGGAAATAACAATTTTAATTAAGCGTGTCGTGTTCGGATTCACTAATCGTGTTAATCGTGTCATGTCACATTGATAATGATAGATAGGTTTGTTGAGAGAAAATAAATTAGGAAAAGAGAATTAGACAGTAGGAAAGGAAAATGAAACATCAAACTAAATTTTACGGCCGTATTGTGTTTTTCCGACATAATACAGTTGTATTGGGTTGTTGGAACTCTTTGTTACTAGACACACTTGAACACACCATATATCTGCTACTTGAGCTCTCTCATCATTCTCTAAAAAAAATAATAATTCTAGCAATCATTCTCTCAACTACAAGGTAAAATTTCGGGTTTAGAGTCCTCCCCGGATGTACACACAGCTTCGGCCGTTATTCCCTGGGAAACATTCGAGTTCTCTTGGGAGACTCGGAATTTGTTTTAAGGGACCCGTGTTAAACATGAAGCCTCGGTCACGAATTTAGTATTCGTCTTTGTTTTCGTACTTTTCTTTTATTTCTTTTGTAGAAGTATTGTAATTTATAGTTTTCTTTGATTATTGTATTATATTTGGAATTTATACAAGTGTTAGTTTTATTTTTTGTCAAACGGTTCTTATATGAGTTACACGGATACGATTAATTTGACATGTCTGAATGTTTGCTAGTTTGACTTTTCAGCTATACGACTCGTATAGCATCTATACGAGTGCTATAAACATCATAGGATGGTAATGTATCTTCTCAAAAAGTCTTTGCTTTTGATTTCTTCGCATTTATTTTTTCACTAGTTTAGATCTCGTGTTTACACATGGGGTGAAATATATCAATACATAAAAATTTTAAATCTTTATGTATATATTTACATGTGTACAAATTTATTACACATAGTAATAATAGAAAACAAATTCAAAATACGTAAAAATTAGTATATAATTGGGTTTCGAAAATACGTTAATTACTATTTTTTAATAAAATTGACTTTTATTTACTATTTGATTGAAGATAAAAGTTATATAATTAAATTTTAAAGTTTCTTATGATAAGAGATAATTTAAAAAAAATGTGTTTTATTAGTATAATTATTATTATTTTTTTTAAATATATATTATTATTAAAAGATAGAAGTGCATTAAATAGGAGAGAGAGACGAAAAAAAATAATGAAAATAAATATAAAGACGACACGTGACAAGCAAAAACCTATATTTATTATATAGTATAGATATAGATTGTCAGGAAAGTCTTGGCCACCATAAATGACTTTTGTGCCCATTTTTCCCAAACATGAATAATTAATGCACTAAATAACAAATTTTCAAGATCTACTTTTGTAGCTCTACCTTAAAAATTCAAAACTTTTATCCTTTCAACTTTCGAAAACTGTTTTTTTTTTCAAAAATGATCTTAACGGATAAAAATGTTTTTAACGAAGGAGAATACATGTTTAAAAAAAACTAAATAACAAATATGTTATTGAATAATATAATTACTTTTACAGCGAAGGAGAATACATGTTACATCCTTATTATGTCCGTTATGTGGGGAGACATCAGGAGTCACATGGCAAAGATTTCCTCTTGTTGTAAGATTTCACCCATCTACATGTTTACATGGGTGGGGGGTTGGTATTGAAAATAAGAAAGATTGTGGCAGAATAATTTAAGGGATCAGCTCAGTCATCGTTTCCTAAAATAGAATATTGACCCGGTTGCTACTCCTCAATTACAGCAAATGACAGCAAATCACCATTTAATGTATTTCCTTTGTTATTTCTTGTAAAAGCCTATAAATTGAGGCATTGTTCTTGCAGTAATATCAAGTAAAAATACTCACAATAATAAATTTCCTCCATTCTGTCTCTATACCAGTTAACATGGTATCAGAGCGGTGTTCTTGGTTCTAGGACCAACCTGCTCATCAAATACCAAACCTTTCTGCCAATTCTCCAAACCCGGCTACCATGTCCGAAGACGGCAACTCGGGTTCGGACTTAGCAATCCAGCTTGCCAAACTATTTAAGGATGGATTCAATTCCCAAAATTCCCAGCCTCAAACATATGCAACAATTAGAAAAGAAGAAATTCACCAGGAAATTCTGGGAACAAACCAAAAAGATGAACAAACAGGGGTAGCGGCTGGACTAATTGCAACCGAAAACCCTAACGGGGCTGGCCTCGTGACAAAGGTTTGTCACCAGTCACAACCACCCAAACCAGATAAAACCCATGTAAGGTGCACCCACTTTCGTATGACAAAACATACCAAGGAAGAATGCTTCAAACTCGTCGGATACCCCGATTGGTGGACCGATGGACGCAAGAAAGGTACCAGAAGCGGCGGACCAGAAAAAGGGGAAGGCTGCCGCAGCCACGGGCAACAGCGACGCCACCATCGACGGCGGCGGTGGCTCCAGCGGTGGGTTTTTTGGTGGGGTAGCGGCAACTATGGATAAAGAAGAGAAGGGATTCTCGGTGGTAACGGGTAAAGGGGGCGGAAGAAATTCTTTCCCGACCCCTATTTCTAAACCTAATTATACAAGTTCCAAATCTGACCCTGGAGACAACGAATTATCAGAAAACACCCTCGAGTTCACCTCCTTTATTCCATATATGAATAGAGATTTTTGAAATTGCAGAAACAACCTTGAAATTCATGGAAATGCAAATATGACCTTTTCTTGTAATAATAAACAAGATATTGCATGGATACTCGACAGTGGGGCCCCCGACACCATGACCCATGAATTGTCTGATCTTACCGCATATCAAGACCTCAGAGAACATTTATAGAAGCAGCAAATGGTGGGAAAACGGAAGTTAAACAAGGAGGAACAATTAATTTTTCTCCTACGTTAAAACTTTCTAATTGTCTATATGTTCCCACTCTGTCACACAACCTTTTATCAGTAAGCCATGTTACAAAGGAATTAAATTGCTCGGTTCTCATGCAACCTACCTTTTGTATCTTACTGGATATCAGGACGGGGATGATCATTGGGTGTGGCACTGAGAGACAAGGATTATATTATGTGGATGAGGTGACTCAAAACGGTACTGTGATGTTAGCTCATGGAACTCAGGAACATGAATCCTAGCTATGGCATAGAAGATTGTGTCATCCTTTTACGGGTTACTTACATACTTTATTTCCTAAACTGTTCTCTTCTAATAATGTGTCACATTGTGAAACATGTGTGTTGGCCAAAAGCCATAGACAATCGTTTAAACCAACAATTACCAGAGTTGATGCCCCATTTTCACTAGTTTATTCTGATGTGTGGGGCCCTTCCCCGATCATTGGGGGACAAAATCTTCGTTTTTTCTTATTGTTTGTGGATGATTGCACTCGTATGACTTGGATTTATTTCTTAAAAAATAAGTCATAAGTTTTTGATAAATTCATTATTTTCTATACCATGATCCAAACCCAGTTCAAAAGAAATATCCAGATTTTTCGGTCTGACAATGGAGGAGAATTCATTAACTCCTCTATGAAATAATTTTTTCAATCAAAAGGAATAATTCATCAAACGACTTGCCCACATACCCCAGAGCAAAATGGTGTATCTGAACGTAAAAACCGTATTCTGTTAGAAATGACCAAGTCTCTTTTAATTGAATCACAAGTTCCCAAAGTTTTTTGGCCTGAAGCTCTTGCCACATATGCCTACCTTATAAACCGTCTTCCAACCAAAATTCTCAAGTTCAAAACCCCATTACAAACCCTATCAGAATTTACCAAACTTCCATCCTTTCTTACTCTAGAGCCAAAAATCTTTGGTTGAACTGCATTTGTCCATATACCCAAATTGCACCAAGACAAACTCGATCCATGTGCTGAAAAATGTGATTTTGTCGGATACGGAGTAAACCAGAAGGGGTACAGATGTTATAACCCAAAGACCCGTCACATGTTCACTACTATGAACTGTGATTTTCTTTAAACGAAGTACTACTATGCCTCCCAACACAGCGGTCAGGGGGAGAAGGAGTGTTTTGACACACTGAGTTGGTTGGATTGCGTTCAGGTGACATCAGAAAAAAAATAATCACAGTAATCAAGATAATCACAGTACCCAAGACAAAGAAACTTCAACTAAAGAAGAGTCACTTGACACCTCCACGCAACCTGAAACTCCTAACTCTAGTGCCATCCCAGATCAGCCTCCCAACCTGACATCCGAGGTAAGTAACACTCATTCTTTCCAGTCATATGAACATGCTGAACCTGTTACTTCTAATCATGAAACTGCCACAAAACAAACTAAACCAGCACAGAACAAACTCCTAACTCTAGTGCCATCCCAGATCAGCCTCCCAACCTGACATCCGAGGTAAGTAACACTCATTCTTTCCAGTCATATGAACATGTTGAACATGTTACTTCTAATCATGAAACTGCCATAGAACAAACTGTACCAGTACAGGAACAACCGGCAGAAAGATATGTGTTACCACCAAGAACGAACAGAGGGGTTCCTCCAAAACGTTACTCTTCAGAAAGGGGGTCCCGAGGATCTAGATATCCTATGGCTAATATAGCCAAAGGAAATATGACCGAAGAAGCCCGAGCCTTTGTCGCCTCTCTGTATTCTGAAGAAACTCCAGTTAATGTAGAACAAGCCTTAAAGATGAAGAACTGGAAAGACGCAATGGAAACTGAGATGGAAGCTCTAACCAAGAATGACACATGGGATAAATGTATTATTCTAGTCGGGAAAAATCCAGTAGGGTTTCGATGGGTCTTTACAGTGAAGCATAAACCTGATGGTACCATTGAGAGATATAAAGCAAGATTGGTAGCTAAAGGCTACACTCAAACGTATGGTATTGATTATGCGGAGACTTTCTCTCCGGTTGCAAAGATTGATACAATCAGGGTCCTTTTTTCCATAGCTGCAAACAAAGAATGGCCACTTCATCAGTTTGACGTTAAAAATGTTTCTTGCATGGAGAACTAAAGGAAGAAGTGTATATGGAAGCTCCACCTGGTTTCACGGATAACTTTAAACCGGGAGAAGTGTGCCGACTTAAGAAATCCCTCTACGTATTAAAGCAATCCCCCCGAGCATGGTTTGGGAGATTCACCCTAGCCATGAAGAAATACGGCTTCAAACAAAGCAACTCTGATCACACCTTGTTACTTAAAAGGAGAAATAAACTAGTTACATGTTTAATTATCTACGTTGATGATATGATAATTACAGGAAACGATGAGGAAGAAATGACAAAACTAAAGAAGAATTTGTTCCAAGAGTTCGAGATGAAAGACCTAGGCAGACTTAAGTACTTTCTCGGGATTGAAGTACTAAGATCAAAACAGGGGATTTTCATATGCCAGAGAAAATATGTTCTAGACCTATTGGCAGAGACTGGAATGATTGACTGCAAACCAGCAGAAACTCCCATGATGATGAATCAAAAGCTATATATAGAAGAAAATGCAAAATCAGCTGACAAGGAAAGATATCAACGAATTGTGGGGAAATTGATATACCTCTCACATACCCGTCCAGCTATATCATATGCTGTAGGAGTGGTTAGTCAATTCATGCACCAACCTCAAGTCTCTCATATGGAGGCAGTGTGGAGAATTATCAGATATCTCAAAGGAACAGCAGGTCATGGAGTGTTGTTTAAAACAAACGGACATCTAAAAACTCATGTCTACACAGATGCAGACTGGGCGGGAAACAAGGAAAATCGAAGATCTACCTCGAGATACTTTACCTTAGTTGGTGGAAATCTGGTAACATGGAGGAGCAAGAAACAAAAGGTGGTTGCTCTTTCTAGTGCCGAAGCAGAATTCAGGGGAATAGCACGAGGAGTTGCAGAAGTTTTATAGATAAGAAAGCTTTTAACCGAAATTGGCTTTCCTCATAAAGAAACAAGCAAAATTATGTGTGACAGTGAAGCCGCCATTCAGATATCAGAGAATCCCGTACAACATGATCGAACGAAACATGTGGAAGTAGACAGACACTTTATCAAGGAAAATCTGGAGACAGGAATCATCAAATTACCATCTATTCGGTCAGAAGATCAGGTGGCTGACATTCTGACAAAAGTAGTCAATGGAAGGATACACAACAATTGCTTGGTCAAGTTGAATTTTGGAAATTCCACTATTCAACTTGAGGGGGAGTGTTGAAAATAAGAAATATTGTGGCAGAATAATTTAAGGGATCAACTCAGTCATCATTTCCCAAAATAGAACATTGACCCGGTTGCTACTCCTCAATTACAGCAAATCACCATTTAATGTATTTCCTTTGTTATTTCTTGTAAAAGCCTATAAATTGAGGCATTGTTCTTGCAGTAATATCAAGTAAAAAAATTCACAATCATAAATTTCCTCCATTCTGTCTCTATACCAGTTAACAGTTGGGTGTAGCGGTAAATAGGTGGGAGTCAGAGTGGTGGTTTCATCTAACTAAAGGTTGTGGGTTCAATTCTTGGGAGTGTCAGATTCATCCTGGATTATCTAGGTGTGCAAATATGGATAACCTCCCTGCAAATGCCTTAGGTTATAGATCTGATGGACATACAAAGAGATGGCTAAGATATAACAAGAATTGAATGCCTAGGTTTCTGGCGAGGATTGCGACGGTGTATCCGTCGTGAGCGAACTTCCGGGCGACGGGGCTTGCCAAAAAGTGCGACGGTGTATCATTTTGGTTGATAATTGAAAAGTGCATATATGATCGGATTTTGATTTGGATAGATCTAAGGTTTAATTTTGGTTTCGATTTTCAGGTGAGGAAGGGGTTGAGCCAGTGAGGGGAGAGGTGGGGACAACAGAGGATGGAGGAAAGGGGCGAGGGGATACGTGGTTTAGATCTTCATCTTCTTAGTTTTATCACCATCATTGTCTTCATCAATCAAAATCAAATTTCTCACGATTAGGGCTGTAAATGAACCGAACGTTCAGCGAACAGTTCATGAACCATTCGACAGGAAGTTCGTTTACGTTCGTTCGTTTAATAAATGAATGAACATGAACAAGGAATTCTGTCCGATTAACTAAATGAACGAAAATGAACAGAGGTTTCGTTCAATTGTGTTCGTGAACGTTCGGTAACGTGTTCGTGAACGTTCGTTTATTTATGTTCGTTTACGTTCATGTTCATTAAATATTTTTGTATATTTCTATTTAATTTTATCTAAACTTTTTATATTCTTTAATTTTTAATTTATTTTTTACCTTAACTATTAGCCAAGTAAAGTAATTTGATACAGGTACAAAAAACTTGATATTAAAATGATCTTATTAAATGTTCATTTCAGAAGACATTAGGGTTGACATCAAAAGTCCCAAACAAGGCTTCGTTCGGTTCCGTTCATGAACAAATCCATTTCCTTAATTAACGAACACGAACATGAAATTTTGTTCGGTTAGTGTTCGTAAATCGTTCATGAACAAATTAAATGTTAAACGAACGAACACAAACAAGGCTTCGTTCGGTTCGGTTCGGTTCGTTTATAGCCCTACTCACGATTAAATGAAACCTAAATGCAGCTTGGGGAGGAAATAGTGTGGGTGCTTGATTTATAAGTTAATTACAAAAATAGTCCCTGTAAAGGTAAAAAGACCATTTTGCCCTCATGTGCAAGGCATGTAACCTGATCTATGGCCAAATCTAACGTCTGTTGGAGGAAAAAACGTAAACTATTACGAAATTTAAACATAAAGGACAATTTTTGTAATTTCCTTAGTTAAAGGACGTATTCTTAAATTTGATAAATACCTAAAGGATGTAAAATGTAATTTACTCTTAATTCTTTTGTAATTTGATTCATAATTAACATAGACACTACAAAATCCCCAATATCCCATATTAATACCCAATTGGTAACCCCGATTTATATGATATGAACTCTAGAATCAAAAACCCCAAATTGAATGTTTAATTATGGTACTTATGTTCCTTATCAACTAATAACACTAGATTATCACTCTCAAACATGGATTTAACCATTTAATCCCTCAAATTCAACCAATTAGGGTCGTTTAACCCAAAACCCATCAAGAACCCTAATCATGGAGGTTTAGAGGATGGAAGATACTTAGTTGATGTTTAGATGATGTTGAACACTTCAATTCTAACAGATTTCACATGCAAAAATCTGGATTGGTATTCTTGATTCTTCCTCATCTCTTGCTTTTCATGACATACACACACGGGGGGAGGGGGTTGTTCTCATACCCTCACACCATATCTCAGCCAATCAAATACCAAGAATTTGAGATGAGGGCTTTATCTCGTAAGTAGACTCACACCGGTACCTCACGCCACCAAGGGGGCGGTGTGTCACGCCCTTCAACTACCCTAACAAAATTTTTATAGGGGCGCCTGTGATATGTTGGTCCAAATGGAGTGAATAATGTGTACTTAGTGGCTCCCAAAAAAGTTCGTTGTGGACAACTATTAACTTTTGTTTTTTTTATTCTTTTATTATTTATAACTAATTTTGGGCCTATTTTGTTTTTCTCTTATAACTTTTAAAATATTATGTTTTTAAAATTCTGAATGTATCATTTCCATGTACTTATTTTTATTTATGTTTCGTTATAAATTTTATTCAAAACCGAGTTTTCATGATAATGTACAAGTAATCGAAGTACGTACGTATAAGTCGTCGAAGTGGCTTGAAGGGTTTTTTTTGTTTACCTTTTACAACCTTTAAAATATTATGTTCTATAAAATTGTGGATTTGTTGTTTCGACATGCTTATTTTTATTAGCGTTTTGATGTAAGTTTTTTCGCGTGGTTATTATTTAACTAAATGATTTAGTTAAAATATTTAACAAACTGGATTTTGAAATGCTAAATTTTTGTAGATCATGAACTCACGGTTTTACTTCGTTTTATCTTTTGGTTATACGATTTTTTAAAATTCGCTTTCATGTTTCTTCTTATTTTGACCGGTGAACACAAAGACTCTACTCTACTTCTAAAATCATCACAAATGCGCTCCACAGGATTTGAACCTACAACCATTTGGTTGGAGAGTACATTACTTTACCACTCGAATGCCCTCTTGTGGACTCACTTTTATGTTTCTTAACTTTCATTTTTACAACCACGAAACTTTTTCGTGATCTTCTAATATACCCTTGCGATGTGTTTTTTTCCCTACGTTTCGATTTTAAAAACCGAGTCGTCTCAACTTCATACGTTTCTCTTTACGTGCTTAACCACAAGACGCTTATCTACGTTCCGATATAAATTTTATTCAAAACCAAGTTAGGTCAAATATATTATATATATAAATTTTTAAACGTGAATGTTTTTCATGACTTCGTTTTCTTATATAAAGTCTCGAATATTATCAACACTTCCACCACAACGCGCGAGTTTACGTCTATCAGTTAAAAATATTATATAAGTATGTTCAAATTTAATTAAGCATTACAGTAAACCTTTTTTACATAAATTTATTTTAAATTCGAAATTCGGATTTTCTTCTGACAATTAAGAAATTAAGTTATTTTATTTAACAAAAATCTTAAATTTATCATCTTCTCAATGATTTTTATTGGGTTAGGCTATACGTATCTCATCTCTTACTTGTCGTATCCCCTCCTGAAAAAATGACTTTAAAACTTGTTATTTTACCCATTTCGAATTTAGCTGGTGACAGTCTCAACTTTCACTTTTGTTGTCAAAGACAGTCGCAGTAGCATAATCATAATAAATTTACACTAGATTTACACTTATTTAGCTCAAAATGATATTTTGAATGAGACGGAGAAACGTACAAGCGAAATCGAATGTGAACCTAGTGTAAATCGAGTGTAAGTCCATTATGATTATCCTATTGGGACTGCCCTTGACAATAAATGTGAAAGTTGGGATTGTCACCAATCAAACTGTTAGTATGAATTATTATCAGTCAATGGGTCATAGTTTGAATTGTTAAAACCAATTTGCTTTATTTTTTTACAAAATGTCTTAAAAAATAATCATATAATGTTTTTAATAAAAACGATAAAAAAATATTTTTTATTTTTCATTTTAAAAGCTCTACTACCAAGTTCAACAAAAAATCACCGCAAGTCCGCCACAACCGCCACTACCAAGTTCGACCTACTAAGGACGTTACTCGCCTCTTAAGAGTGCAAAAAAACCGAAAACTAAACCATATCCGTAACTGAAAAAACTGAACCAAATTGTGAATTTAGTTTTCGGTTCGGTTAACGAATATACATTTTTTTGAATTTGGTTTATTCGTTTAATTGAATAAGTTGAGTAAGTCATAACTATATATGTTTAATACAGTTTATAAATTTTTTTGAATTCGGTTTATTCGGCTGAATTAGGTTAGGTTAGACAAATTCCCAATACCGTTATGTTCGATTAACGGATAGGCCTAAAAAGACAAAAAACCGAAAAAACCGAAAACTGAACCGATGAACAACCCTATCGCCGCTAACCTCCACTACTACAAACCCCTACCTGCCAACACCGTCCAACACAGCCGATAAAATAAATTAAGACGTATTTTAAAAGACTTTTTCTATTTAGTATTTGACTTTTTATGAAACGTCTTTAAAAAATAATCCTATTATATTTTTGTAAAAATTATAAAGTATGTTTCTTATTTTTATTTTTTAAAAGTTTTCACAACTGCCTTTCTTATTTTTTTTTTCTTTTTCAGGTTTTTGTGTTGTAACAATTTGATTCATCTATTGGTTTGAAAACTTTCCGACATAAAAGAGGACCAAATGGTTCACTTAATACTGCTAATATATATAAAAAAAAGTGTTATATAGTTCTAAAAATTTTAACTTTACATGTATAATAAACACTTTCATTTCACAAAATTCAATGTCTACTAAATAAACGAAATCACAAATAATGGTTATTTACGTTTTTTTTCATTTAGCCCAATTCGATTACAATTTGGCCATATCTTATTTAGCCCAATCCAACCCACTAACAATCATAGTAAAAATAAAAATAAAAAAATAATATTAAAAAGGTAAAAAAAATTATTCGGTTTATTCGGTCGAAAACGAAAAACAAACCGAATTTAAATTCAGTTTTGGTTCGGTTCTTAACTACCTGAACTTGGTTCGGTTCTGCTCGGTTTCGGCTAAAAAACCTTCAAGCCCCGAAAAACCGAACCAGTGAACACCCATGTCTTAATTAGGTTATTTGTTAAAATACATTAACAATAAAGAGATATATGGGGTCTAAGTTATAACCTTTTCAACATTTCAACCACTAAACTTTAATTCTTTGAAAAACATAACTATATCACATCTACATTAATCTAACACAAAAGTAAAATCAAACAATTCCTACCACCAATAAAATAAAAGAAACATATAATGAATGACCAAAACCAAACTTTAACCTTTACCTTGCTCACATTCATTCAACATTTTATACCTAAATTATTACCATCTCAAATTTCTCCACTCATAACCTTTACCTTAGCAATTCTAAATTATATTGTGAATTATAAATCCCAACTCTCACAAAGATCATTGGCACCCTTACAACTCACACAACTTATGAAGTTGAACAATCATTATTTATATCATAATCCTCATATGTGTGTGTATATATCATCTCCTCTTCACATATTATTCCCATCATTAATTCAATATCATAAATTAGTATTTTTCATATGGAGAATAAAAAGTTCCCAAAGATGGCTTTTGTTTTACTCTCTTTCTTGTATCTCATACCTTTCTCAGGTAACTTTTCAAAGCGAGTCGAACATGAGATCGCATAATCTCAAGCTCGACTCGTTTAGCTTAAGAGAGTTCAAGCTCAAGCTCAGATCGTTTCGAGCTATATTTCTAAATCTGCTACGTGCCTTGTTTAGTATTTATTAATTATTTCATTTTTATATATTTAAATTATTTATACCTGTTTATAGTTATACCTTTTATAGTTATTTTATCATAATCTTATATAAAATAATATTATGCAATATATTTAATATACTAAATAAATATTATATAAGTAATAGACTTGTTTAGGCCCACTGGCCTACTCAAGCCAGATATGTGAAGCTTGGGCTTAAGCCCGTTTAATCTCGGCTCGATTTGTGTTTTTAGTGAGCCGATCTCAAGTAGCTTACGAGCAGTTTTTCAACACCATCCGGTTTTTTTCTTTTGTGATTTCAGGAGCGGTGGTACCGAACGCGATCGGTATAGGCTACGGGAGGCTAGGAGACAACCTTCCATCTCCGGCTCGATCAATCGAACTCCTGCAAAGCATGAATGTGGGTCGGGTCAAACTGTATGATGCTGACCATGAAATACTCAATCTTCTATCAGGAAAGAATATTGATGTTGCAATCACAGTTGCAAATGATGAAATCTCGGGCATTGCAGCAAATCAACACCTTGCAGACCAATGGGTGTATGAACATGTCCTAGCTCACTATCCGAAAACTAGAATTCGGTTCGTTCTTGTCGGGCATGAAGTTTTCAGCTCCCTTAGCACGGATCAAGATATGCAAATAGCGCGTGATCTTGTACCCGCGATTAGACGGATTAAGAACACGCTAAAAGCGCAAGGTATACGCAACATTAAAGTAGGCACGCCTCTCGCGATGGACATGATGGAAATGACATTTCCGCCTTCAAACGGGAGCTTCAAGCCCGAGATACGCGAATTCATGGTCCCGTTGTTGAAATACATAAACGGGACAAAATCGTATTTCTTCGTAGATGTTTACCCGTACTTCGCGTGGTTTGAAGGTCAAGTTATGAACCAAACCGGCATAAGCCTTGACTTTGCTTTACTTAGAAGTGGAAATGAGACCTACACTGACCCGCAAACCGGGCTGGTGTACACGAACCTCCTTGACCAAATGCTTGACTCGGTGGTGTACGCGATGGCCAAACTCGGATACGATGATGTGATGCTTGCTGTTTCAGAAACGGGTTGGCCGCACGAGGGTGAATCCGGTGCAACCCGAGAAAATGCAGCTGAGTACAACAATAATCTCATAAGGAAAATGGTTACGGTCCCGAATGCTGGAACTCCGGCCCGGCCCGGGGAGGTTATACCAACTTATATATTTTCATTGTATGATGAGGATCAAAAGTATGGCCCGGCTACCGAAAGACACTGGGGCTTGCTAAATCCTGACGGGAGCCCGGTTTATCAGGTGAACATAACTAGGAAGGGCACATCTGATTAGATGTCAACAGTAGCTGAGTTGAGGGAGCGTCAAGAGAGTCTGTTGACCCTCGATTATCAGAATTTATCTATTTTTTATATATAAAAGTTAAGTTTTTTTTCATCGAGGGATTCATAGTAAATAATAACGTGTTACATTTTAAAATTGGTTAAATGCTTAGTAATGGATATAAATATTTCTTATCAAGTTCTATTTTGAAGCATGTATAGCAACAATATAAGTATGAGTGTTTAAGGGATGAACTAACACATTGGAAAACTTAGGTCAATAATCAACATTTCTATGTTTATACATAGAAAAAATTATCAATATATACATGAAGAGATTCATAGAGAATCATAATGTTGGTTGTGCTATACGTACCCCATTTTGACTGATTTTTACTTGTTGCACCCCCTTCTTATGTTTTCAAATAAATACAATTCAACCTTTTTGTTTTGTTTTTTTTACTGTTGTCTTTTTTGTTAATTAGTCATTGTTGGTTAATTAGTTGTTTAAATTTATATTTTTGAGTCAAGAATAAATATTAGATCATTAGTTTTAAATACGTTTTTTAAAACATTATATGATTAATTTTTTAATGACGTTTTGTAAAAAAATATATAAACTAGTTAGAAAAAGTGTTTTTTAAATACGTTTTAATTTTTTATCGGTTGTGGCGGACTTGCGGTGGTGACGAGGGGGTATGTTTTATTTTATAGAAAGTGCTTTTAAAGTTAAAAAAACGGTTTTAGAAAAAAATGATTTTTTGAATGTGGTAAAATGACAAGTTTAAAAGTTATTTTTTTTTGGGGGGGGGGGGGAGACGGACGTCAAGTAGGAGAGGGGAGGGGTATACGTTTTATGTTATAGAAAATGCTTTTAAACTTAAAAGAAACGGTTTTAGAAATAATGATTTTTCGAATGTGGTAAGATGACAAGTTTAAAAGTTATTTTTTCGGTTTGGGGGTGGGTTACGATAAGTAGGAGAGGGGAGGGGTAGACGTTTTATGTTATAGAAAGTGCTTTTAAACTTAAAAGAAAAGGTTTTAGAAATAATGATTTTTCGAATGTGGTAAAACGAAAAGTTTAAAAGTTATTTTTTTTTGGGGAGGGGGGATACGACAAGTAGGAGAGGGGTGGGGTATACGTTTTATGTTATAGAAAGTGAATTTAAACTTAAAAGAGCGGTTTTAGAAATAATGATTTTTCTAATGTGATAAAATAACAATTTTTAAAGTTATTTTTTAGGGGGGGTACGACAAGTAGGAGAGGTGAGGAGTATACGTTTTATGTTATAGAAAGTGATTTTAAACTTAAAAGAACAATTTTATAAATAATGATTTTTCAAGAGGGTAAAATGACAAGCGTAAAAGTTATTTTTGTAAGGAAGGGGATACGACAAGTAGGAAGGGGTATGTATAGCCTAACCCAAAGTCAATGTTATAAAAGTCGTACATTGATGTAAGTTGTAACATTTTTATAACATTGTTGCCAATGAGCTTCCTACTAGTCCAAAAGTTATGTATCAATACACTTTTTTACTAAATTCTTTTTTCTAAAATACACAGAGAGAGAGATATAAAAAGTCATTTTAACCTGTGAAGCGTGTGAAATCGTTATATAACTACCCATCATTTATATATAAACACGCAACTATATGTATATAACGTATACTATTTAGGTATTTTTTATGCCAAAATTAAATAGTTTAAAAATAAGTTGGCACAGTTTAAACATAATTACTTAAAAAAATAAAAAAAAAAAATAAATTAAGAATTTTAAAGTATTAATATGTAAAGAAATTTAAATATATTTTTTTAGGTTAAACAGGTTGTGCTCGTGTCAACCTGTGAATATACGTGTCGTGTTCGGGTTCATGTGTATGACACGACTTTTAAGTGCACAAAAATGTTGATGGTTTTTTTTAACAGCCACAAAAATGTTGATGTAGATCTAATTTTAACGCCAGAGTTTTATTAGAATAGAACTAGCAAGGTGCTAGAACTTGAAACATACAAAGCACCGAACACGATGTCCTTTGGACAAAATTATAACTAGAAAGTAAAATTACATCATGTGTTTATGTCCAAACCTTGCATTTTTGCTATGTTTTTTTATGCAAAGAAAGACATTCGACTTGATCTTCTTTAATACTTCATCCGTACTAAATATTTTATTGTTGAAGATTCTATCATTTCTCGTCTTCCAAATGAACCACAATGTAGCCAAGTAAATTGAGTGAAGAACCATTTTATGAACCTTAGACTTAAAAAATGCAACTCCACAATGTTTAATGCCTCCTTAACCGCTCCTGATGACATTGAAGACAGCTTGCATCATGTGTAATATACGGGTTTTTAAAGACGTAAATTTTTTATTACTAAATATATAACATTACATTTTTTTTTTAAAGACAAATTTCTTTAATCATGTGGGAGTGACTTGAACCCATGACCTCTTCAATCCTTAGTGTTTCAAGAGGATTTTCCTCTACCATAATTTATCTAATAATTTAATGCTTAGACGTAAACACTATCATATGGTCGTATCTCCGTTCGGTGGTCATTGTGCGACTCTTTATACCATATAACGTTGACCCGATATTTACTCTTAACAATGTGAATTTTAAATTTGGATTATATATATTTTCTTTAAAACCAAAAATATATTCTTATTTCAATAGAATTTGTTAGAAAGATATAACCTAAATCAACTTATTTAACGATCTAACATGGAATGTATTTATGAAAGTGTAAAATCAATTTCTAGTTTCAAGAGTGGCCTAAAAGATGGACTCATACTTGCTACAGATTGGGCCTAAATACGTCCATCATTTTGGGCCTTTTACACCTTAGAGACATGAGGTTAAAAAATAAAAATAAAACATTTTTTTTATATAATTCAAATAAACTTCACTCGTCTCTATCTTAATAGGTTAAGTATGTGTAGGGGTGCGTATTTATAGCACGACACGAAAACATAAGGTGAAATTTGTGATCCAGGTTTAGTGTAATGGGTTCAGGTTAGTTTGTGGATTGACCCGGTTAACATGTTTATTTTTATAAGTAATTTTTTTTTGTCCTAACTGAGTATTTTATATCAGAATTTAAAAGGTAAAAGTGAAATGAACATCACGTCTTATATACTAAACATAAATATTTTATATACATTTGAAAATTTTGTTGTAAAATTGTATTTTTAGAGTATTAGTATGTCAAAATAAAATAAAAATTTTGGGTTAAACGGATTGTGTTCGTGTCAACCCATGAAAACTCGTGTCGTGTTCAGGTTCTTGTGTCTGACACGATTTTCGGGTTCGAGTTCATATCAAAATTTTGGATTGTGTCGGATTCTACGCGCCAACCCATGGGTAACATCTCTAAGTACGCGTTCAACTCACTAAAGTAAAATAAAAGTTGAGTGCCAATACAATCACTTAATCCAACATGCAAATAGAGATTCGAGATATTTTGTCATTTTGTTTGTCTCATATTTGTCTTACTTGTTATACTGTATAACGTAATATTTAAATACCGTATAATTCTACGGTACATGATGAATACAAATAAGATATAAAAGTGAAACGAAAGACCCAAGCTTGCGGTATGATAATCTATCAGGGCCGGCCCTCAGGGGCCCGAAGTTTTTTTTTAAAAAATTGTATTTTATTTTAAACCCAATCTCATTAGTCCATTATTTACACATGTGACCCGAATTGTTTTAAAAAAAAAGGCTCAAGTTTTAATTAAACCCACTTAAAAATTAAAAGGCCCACGTATATTTTTAAACTCAAGAAAAAATAAGGATTGTATTATGGTTTTTTTATATAAGAATATTGAGTTTATATTATAGGGGCCCGCTTTTTTTTACACTTTCGGGTCCAAAACATTTCAAGGATTCTCAGATCAGCCCTGGAATCCATATAAATTCAAGTAAATAATTTGCTATATCACATGGTATGATTGGTTGGTGAACAACTAAATTGACCTACAAAAAATACTTGTCATACGGCATCCATTTAAAAAAAATTCATCAAATTTGGAATATCATTTATGACAATGAATAACTTAATATTATAAATCCCAATTATCATCTAATTTAACAATAATAAGTTAATCTTTATTAATAATGAATCAAAATATATAAAAATTGAATAAAGTAGCTAAAAGCGAAGTTAATAGATCGAATGTAACCAAAATTGACTCGATTTTTTACACGAATTTACAAATTTTTTTTGAAACTTAACTTTCATTAAAAACACCAAACACAAGGCAACCTATCACCAAGGAGGGAATAGGAAGCCGAAAACCAAACAAAGTATTTTACATTAAATCAAAAGAACACCATCGCTCCCAATCAACTACGCCTCCTTTAAACCTATGTTTGTACCACAAAAACCCCAAAGCCTTTATATCGGTGATCAAGTCCGCTACCTTCGTGTCTTTACTCGAAAATATTTTTTCATTCTTCGCCTTCCAGAGCCGCCAACAAGCTATAATAATGATTCCATGGAGTACCGTCTTCTTATTCCCCGAGATAGCACAGTGCTCATGCATTTCCACCAAATCACTAACATGAAACACAAACATACCCGGAATCCTACACCATCTAGATATCCCGTTCCAAACACCCGCTGCAATACCGCAACCTGTAAGAAGATGCTCAATCGTTTCATCACAGGTCTCACACCAAATACATACTGGATTATCCACCGGAACACTTCGTCTCAACAATGCCATCTTAGTTGGTAGATGGTCCAAAAACGCTCTCCACATAAAAATGTTGCATTTAATAGGAACCCATTTGCTCCACGTAAAGCCGAACCTCTCGTCGCTGTTTCCTGTATGTCGCAGCCACCTTTTAATCGATGCCACACTGAATCCCAATTCCTTTCCATCGGTTCAAACCCAAGTATCTTGGGTGTTTGCTATCCGCACCTGCTGTAGCATTAATTCCAATTGTTGTTTGGATTCTACCTCCTCCACAGTCGAAGGAGAACGGCTCCACTCCCATGTAATAATCCGAACATTGCTTTGGAACCTGAGCCGACCACTAACACAAACCCGTTTCTTTCTTTCTAAGTTGAATAAGTCCGGGAACTTATCCCTTAACGGCTCATCGCTCAACCAACTATCTAGCCAAAACCGTATTTGTTCCCCATTACCAATTTGCCCACGAATCCTGCTGTTAAAACCGACGCCTTGAACCTTGTGTTTATTCCAAAACGACACACAGTTTTTCCATACTCCTGTAATAGAATTATTAACCGGCGCCACACCCCAGCTTCGACTTGAACCATGAATGGACGCAATCACTCTCCTCCATAACGCCTTTTGTTCAATATAAAACCTCCAAAGCCACTTACCAAGCAACGCAATATTATTTATATCTAATCTTGCTATCCCCAAACCTCCATCCCGTATAGATTTTGTAACGATTTCCCACGACACCCAACTCATCTTCCTAACCTCATCCGACCCACCCCATAAGAAACGTCTCATAAGACCTTCCAAAGTATTAATTACCTTCACAGGCGCCTTAAACAAAGAAAAATAATATGTAGGTAGACTGTCTAGAACCGATTTAATTAACGTTACCCGGCCACCAATGGACAAAGTGTTAGCTTTCCACTTCGACAACCTTCTCTTGAACGTAGAGACAACCGGATCCCAATTCGTAGTACGATTCATGTTCGCCCCGACCTTAATGCCGAAATAAACAAATGGAATATCACATGCTTTACAACCCAAAGCTTCAGCTTCAATCTTTAAGTCATCAATATCGACCCCTACACCATACAATACCGATTTGTGCAAATTAATTTTCAATCCGGAGCACAAATAAAATATTCTCAGAATCCTTTTCATATTAGCAAAATTGAACTCAGACCACTCCCCCATCAGCATCGCATCATCCGCATATAACAAATGCGATAAAACCGGACCGTCGTTTGGAAGCCGAATACCATCAAAAGCACCTATATCACACGCCTTATTCATCAAACCCGAAAAAGCCTCCATCAAAATAATAAACAAAAATGGGGATATAGGATCACCCTGACGAACTCCTTTTTGACAGCCGAACTCGAAAGTTGGCGACCCATTTACCAAGACCGCAGATCTAGCTGAAACCAAAACCCCACGAATCCACTCACACCACTTCGAAGAAAAGGCCATTTGATGAAGAACCGATAACAAAAATTCCCAATTGACATTATCATAGGCTTTGTCAAAATCAATTTTAAACAAAAACATTTTTTTTCCCCGCTTTTTTGCCCACGATATAACCTCGTTTGCCATTAGAGGCCCGTCCAAAATGAACCTTCCTGTCAAAAACGCAGACTGGTTTTCTGAAACAATATTATTCATACACGTTCTCAACCTATTCGCCAGCACCTTCGACACCACCTTGCTAACGCACCCTATGAGATTAATAGGTCGAAAATCTCCTAAAGTATTCGGGTCTCCCACCTTCGGAATAAGAGTAATGAACGATGATCCTACTCCCGCACTAAACCTCCCAACTCTGTGAAATCGATTCATAATGTCCACGAAGTCCTTCTCAAACAAATCCCAAAATGTCCTTATAAACCGAAAGTTGAACCCGTCTGGACCGGGCGCTTTATCCGCACCACAATCAAATACTGCGCTTTTAATTTCCTGCACTGAAAACATTTTAATCAAATCCGCTGCCTCCTCCGCCTGTAACCTCTTCAACCCGTACACCAAAAGCTTCGGTCTTCTAGCACTATTCTCTTTAAACTTAGTACTGAAAAAGCGAAGCACCTCACGCTTTATGATATTCGGCTTCGTCTCCCATATACCTCTAACCATCAATCCAGGAAAGTAGTTTGCGGCCTTCCGTTTATTGATGAAACCATGAAAATACCTTGAATTGTCGTCGCCATGTGTTGCCCATTTACACCGAGATTTCTGTTTCAAATCCTGTTGGTGAAGACTTTCTAGCTCCCACAGACGCTGTTTAGTCTCTTCCAACGTCCACATCTCCACTTCTGAAAGTTGCCTTACTTCCAAAATGTCATCCAAATCACCTCGTTCCTTTTCCAACAATTGTTTTTCACCCAATTCTTTTTGTTTACACTGATCAGCCCAAATCGATATGTTGACACGAAGCTTTTTGAACTTTTGCATCAAAATGCAATCCGGGTCTCCCACGAAACCGCCCCCACAAATAGAATTTTTTACGACATCACCAAAATCATCGCGACGTAGCCAAGAATTGTAGAATCTAAATGGTTTAGGCCCAAAATTCCTAGACGTCGTTTTCAACACAAGAGGACTATGATCGGACATCTTTCTACCAAGCGCTACATACTCCGCATTTGGCCATTTCATGAAAAAATTCCAATTAACAAAAATTCTGTCAATACGACTTAGTTTATCACCTGCCACAAACGTGAAGCGTCTCCCTTTCAATGAGAACTCGTGTAAATTCGAATTATCTATGAAGTCGTTAAACTCATTCGCCTCGGACGTGTTAAAAATAGAATTCCTCCTTTCACATTCACTTCTGACCGCGTTGAAATCACCCGCGACCGTCCACAAACCATCTCCTCCGCCTATTAAATTACTAATTTCCGCCCACAAAAACCGTTTATCTACCGCATTGTGAGGAGCATACACATTAAGCATGTGATTCGCTCCATCACAACCTTTAATATTACCGGAGACCAAAAGACAATTCGATAATTTAGTGACGTCCGTCTTTGCAAAAATTTCCGGATCCCATAAAGATAACAAACCACCCGATCTACCGTCCGAGGCAACCCAATCAAAACAAAAATCCCCTCTCCCCCAAAAACGCCCCACATCAATCGAGCCCAAATCCACAAATTGCGTTTCTTGAATCATCATGAAACTCACCTCGTGGTGAATACGTAAACCACGAACCCAATCCGCTTTACTAGAATTCCCTAACCCACGAATATTCAGAGATAGGACGTTCATTGTCCACCTTCTTGATACCCTTCACATCGCAAAACCTCCTGAACTTCTGGCACAATATCATTTAAGCCGTCCACACCTAGTGCTCTACCCAAAGTGATTGTTTGATCAGACTCAAAAGTAATCGATCCCTTTGGCTTTCCAATAACTTTTTGTTGAAGCCCACAAGCCCCATCCACTTGATCATCCACATTACAAACCTCAATACCTGCATCCGATTGCGTATTCAGATCCGGTATCACCCCATCTTCATTAGAAACCGTTTCCTCATCAACATCATACACCGTATTAGTAGAAATAATACCGATAAGCTTATCCAACACAAACGGATCATTATCGTCCCTAAGCCGTTTCTTCGGTCTTTCTTGAGAACCACTAGACTCACCCCTATTTTTAAAAAGTTTCTTTCGACGAAATTTCTTTCGCACAGACAACTGACCATCTGTCGACTCCTCAAGAACATTCTCAGCCTGCTCGATCTCTTCCAACACCTGATTGTTCCGAATTTCGCCCATCTCCACCTCATCTGTCATCTCGTCTATCACGTCAACATTCCTTCCGACTCCGTCCTCCTCATCATGCCCCCGAGAATCAACACCCATAACATCCTCCTTTTCCAGTGGCTCCGACACATTATCGAATTCCTCCACGCAATCCGGAACCCATTCCCCCACATCTTCATCAATCCACACATTAAACGAAAGGCCCCTCCAACGGATATCAACCCGATCCACAATTCTACTACAAAATTCCGTCAGTACACCTATATAAGCGTAAGAGAAATTACTATCAACAACCGACATTCTCGCCGGCTGAACAACCCTACCATACCGACTCCCAACCAAATCAAGCACTTGATCCAGAGCAAGCTGAATCGGCACGCCATGAACCTGTAGCCAAGCTATCTGTTTTACCTCCTTATAGTTACCCTCCCATTTAGACAAAACCTCAAACCAATCTGACCACATCTGCTTGTCATCCAAAAAACGATCGGCTCCCTCGTTACTGTTGAAAACTACCATTACCGAAAGACCACCCACATACTTGATAGACACTTCGTACCACCCTCTGTTCCTCAAGAGCGTCTTCAAGGAAGTCAAGGTATTGAAATCAATCACCTTGCCAACCAAAGACACACCATGCCATTGAACGAATCCCTCCACGTTATCATCAACGTTGATAACATCCACCTTGTTCCTGTTTAACACCGAATCCAAGAACGATCTCCTACCTCCCCCTACAGAATTGTTATCCCCTCGGCCATCAGAATGAACATCCGAAACTTTTGCTCCCCCTATATTAGGGTTTGCATGGGACGCATTTCCGTTCATCGTAGCCTTCCTTTTCGTATCCGGAATGGACTTATCAACCGTCTCTCCATCGACAAATCTTGCTAGAGTCACGAACAACTTGTACGATCCCACCCATAAATCAACCATCTCCCCTTCCAACCTTTTTGCATCATGAACATCCTTAAACGAAACGAACCCGAATCGTTTTCCCCGCCTGTCGAGTTTCCTTGCAATATAAGATCCCTCGTATACTCCAAACCTTCCGAAAACCTCTTTCAGATCTGAAGACGAACCTTTCGGGGGGAGATTCGAAACGAAGAATTTCGTTATTACCTTGTTACTCGCCACGTCCGTCTGAGTATTCCTTCTGCCTCTCCTTGTTGAAGCCTCTTGCCATTCCTCCTGAGATCGCCGTCGAAGATCGCCCGACATTGTCGGAGCCGTAGGGTTTCACTGGGGGGAAATAGATATACGAATTTACAAATTACTAACTAATTTATCTAAACTCATCTTTTATCATATGTTAACTCACTTGTCTTCGAACTCTCAATGTGAGTAAATTGATTAACATTATTTATTATGTTAATACCATAAAAAAACTAACATATTTCTTTGCACCAAAAAGATTTCCAACCCAATTTTAGTGTATTAAAATCCCATAATTTGTTTAAAGTACATGTATTTAATTATGAAGCTTTTTTAAAAGATAATATTTTACCCAATAACGAGTGGAAACTTTAGAAAGTTGTATTTTAAGGGTGCAAAAATACTAACGTTAGATAGTTCTTATATCATATAAGATAATATGAATTTATTTTTAAAACGATCAAAATTAATGAGAGTTATTCAAGTCACCAAAAATTATATATGGCATACACGTCAAAAATTAATGAGATGGTTATTCAAGTCAGCAAAAACAATAAAAAAAAATTATCTTCTAAAGTCACTCAACTTTCATTAAGTGTTTCAATCTTTTATATATATATATTTATATAAGTGTTAATTTTTTAAAACATACATGAATATTGGTTATTATCAGGGATTATTTTTTTTCAATTTCACTTAAATTGATCAATTATGAAACTTAGCTATTAGTGAAAAAAAAATTCATTACTACCTCCTATTTCAAGTCAGTTTGAAAAAAAAAATTAATCGCTAAAAGTAAACGACATTCATATATACTTCATTTTTTTTATTAAATTAAAAAAACTTATTTGAAAAATAAAAAAAATAAATGAAAACACTTGATTACTATTAGATAAAGTATTTAATCTATGAGATTAGTTGTTCTTAATTTCTATTATTAAAAGAAATTAGCCTAGCTTAAGTAGGAATGGTCGCTGTCAGATCATTTATTCTGGTGAAGTCGTTACCCCATGAATCATTATGATTGTAGAGTCGTTATCCATCAACCAACCCATGTGCAAACTCTCTTTTTCCTGCATAAAAAACCCGCAACATTTTATTTTATTTTATTAAAATTGACAACTGAGATGTCAACATAACATGTTTTTATTCCTCAAATGCATTCAACCTTTTCCTTCTTATCTTTCCACTCGCTTACATTCGACCCCATTCTTTTGCACTTTACAACTCCTTTTCTTTTATTATTATTATTATTATTATTATTATTATACTTTACTATTTAACCATTGGATAATCTAATTATTTAGTTTTTCGGCTTTCGACCCGGTATTTGTTCTTATGATTTTAACACAAATTTCAAGTTGAACCACTAACCACCATTTCAAAAAAGACAAAACAAACAAGCTAGACTGGTTTGGTCGGTCGGACTGGCCGGTTTTGATGGCTTTGAGCCAAAAAAATTTTTACTATTTTTAAACATAATTTTGTATTGATTTTTAACAAGATAATTATGGTTTATGAATATAATACATATAAATAATTTTAATTTCATGTTCCTAAAATACAAGTTCGTTTTCAGGGCTGGTTCCAAGTATTTAACCGGAAACCAAACCGTAAAACCGTTGATTGTTAAACAAAACATTGAACCAAACCGTGTATATTTCAAACGAGTCAAACCAACTGACCAATGAACACCCGGTCCGAACCGGCCCTAATTATTAAAAAAAAAATGAGAAAAATTCAAGAAACCATGTAATATCTTTCCAACGTATGTACATCTTTTGCAACAAAAAAGATTTAAAGAATTCCAATCAACAAACAAGGAAAAGAACATTACTTTTAAGAATTTAGTCTCTAATGTCAAAAGAATTAACAAATCAAAGAACTGAAATGAGTCAAACATGTATGTATTTCTGATCAAAACTTGACCCTTTTTAGCTACCGGCAATCGGTTGACTCGAAAGTGTCTGCAAGTCCAAAGGGTTTAGAGGGAATACTCGACTGAGTTTGCCCGAACGAATCATCAAACATTCGGGAAGTACCTTCATCTGCCTGCCACCTTTGAAGAACTTGAGGCAGGCTCATATGGAGATCAATGCCATAACTATCTTCTTCTTCGGATTGTGAAGGTTTCCATTGTTGTACTAGTGGACCCAACACATTAACCACGTGACCCATGTCGGGTCTCTGATACGGCTCGCGTGCAGTACAGTGACCCGCCAGCTCAGCAACTTTGCAAATGCTTTCTAGGGTTTCTTCGTCATCAGTATCAAGAGTCTGGTCTATAGCTTTGATTATGTTTTCTTTGGAGATAAGAACCCTTCTGAACCATGTCACCAAATGACTTCTGTCATCTGGCATGGTCTCATCTAGGGCTTTTCTGCCGGTTATCAGTTCCATTAATACCACTCCGAACGCGTAAACATCCACTTTTGTAGTCACTCTTCCGGTAGCTGTTTGCATTACGGAAAACCCGACGTTAATATTTAGCAAATAATCAGAATCAAATAATCAACAGTAAAGAAAGAAACCGTATATCATACTCACCAACATATTCGGGTGCAAGATAACCGAAAGTTCCAGCCAAACGAGTCTCAACAGAATACTTCCCATCAGGGGCGTTTTTCACCAAACCAAAATCTGCCACTTTAGCGCGCATATCATCACCAAGAAGAATATTAGACGGCTTCAAATCTCTATGAATGAAACTTTGTTGTGCCAAACTGTGCAGATACTTCCAAAGCTATTGAAACCCGTTGTTTCCAACTAAGCGGGTGGGTTTTATATTCTCTACTTTCAAACAAGTGTTGACTTAAAGTTCCTTGTGGCATGTACTCATAGACCAAAAGCCTCTCGTTGCCATTGATACAGTATCCAAGAAGCGCGACAAGATGCCTGTGTCTAACTTTGGTTAGTACCGCAATTTCGGCTTGAAATTCTTTCAACCCCTTTGTCCCCATCACGCCCGATTCCATTCTTTTGACCGCTATTTTAGTCCCGTCGTGTAACTCCCCTTTGTAAACAACCCCAAATCCGCCTCTCCCTAAAATATTTTCTTCACTGAAATTGTTGGTGACTTCTCGAAGAAGTTGAATGGAAATTACAACATTACCCCCTTCAAAAACCGACATTTCTGTATGATCACCGCTGCTTTGACTCTGTAACTCACTAAGAACTTTATGAGCATTCGAACTCCCGCCCATTGCACTAGCTTGAACTATTTCTTTACCGTTTTCAGGATCTTGAACTTTTCCGGGCTTTTGATTTTTCTTCTTCATATAACACTTGTAACACACAAACAATACAATCACAACAAAAACAAGAACACCAATGACAATCCCGACAACCATACCGGTCGAAACCGAAGCCCCTTTTGCCTACCCACTTGAACTCCCGCCCGTGTTACCAGAACCCGACCCTGAACCAGGTGGCCCGCTAGACACATTTTGACCTAATAAAACATTACCCGCATGGGTAAACTTGACCCGTGGTGGAAAAACAGGCACCGGGCCAGAAAGATTATTATTCGACACATCAAGAAGTTGAAGGTCCGGTAAAGTAGTCAAGACATCCGGGATTGACCCGACAAGATTATTATCATTCAACGACAAAGTCCTCAACGAAGTCAAATGCGCAAACGCAGGCGAAATAGTCCCTGAAAACCTCTGTTTTCCAAAGCTCACACTCGTCACATTCTTCTCTGACGAATCACAACTAACGAAAACCCACCCTTGGCACGCATCATTCCCTTTCCAAGACTGTGCCAATGACATCGGATACCCAATCGCTCCAGCGACCTCCAGGAGCACCGTCACTTGACGGTCACAAGGTCCCGGTGTAGGCAAACAGAAGCTATTGGTATCAATCCCCAATTCAACATGAACACCATCCTTAAACACAGATAATGGACCCTGTAACTTATTGTTTTGTAAAGTAACATTTGCTAATCTCGGAAGGGACATTAATGATTCAGGGACTAAACCGGTAAACTGATTATCCCTAAGCTGTAAATCGAATAAAACAGTGCAGTTTGTAAGATCCGGGATAGCTCCGGTGAACGAATTAGCCTGTAACCATACCTGACTAAGTTGAGTCATGGAACTAATAACATCAAGCGTACCAGAAAGGCCTTGATTTTGATTGTTGAGCCACAGGTTTTGAATTTGTGAACCGCCGAAGCTCCGAGGTAGGGTTCCGGTGAGATTGTTGTACGACAGCCGGAGATTTTGCAAATTGAGTAAACCGTCAAAAATGTCCGGTATCGAACCGGATATTTTCGCGTTGCTGGCTTGAAAGCTTTGCAAATTGCTGTTTTGAGTTAGGGTTTCAGGGAGAATCCATGGGGATAGATCTAGGTTGTCGGAGATGCTAAAGGTTTGGAGATTGTTGAGGCCGGAGAAGAAATCCGGTGGAATTGATGTGAAATTGTTGCTGTCGAGGATGAGTTGTTGGAGAAGTGTGAGGTTAGATAAGGTAGGTAAGTCGCCGTTGAGGGAATTGCGTTGTACGGCTAGGGTTTTGAGTTGGGAGAGCTGGTTGATTTCCGGAGGTAGGTTTCCGGTGAGGGATTTGGAAGCGAGATTTATGGCGGTAACACGGTTGGAATTGTCGCATGTGATTCCGTCCCATTTGCAGAAGTCGGTACCGGTCCAGGTGGGAGGGACGGGGGAGAGGGTGGTGGAGAGTTTTGTCATGACGGCGGCGTCGTCGCCGGCGTTGAAGGAGATGAGGAGGAGGTAAGTGAGACATAAGAGGTGGAGGTGACGGGAGTCGTGTAACACCATTGTTAGGGATCAGTGGGCGGCGGTGGTGGTGGTGGTGGTGGTGGTGGTGGTGGTGGAGACACCGGATAGGTGTTTGTGTGTTTTGATTGGTGGTTGTCGGAGTTGCGTTTTGTAAGGAAACACCGCGTTGTGTGTAGCTTACCTTTAACACTGCGATATAATTTACAAAAAGGGTCCCTCAAGTTTATTGCATTCCAAAAACAAAAATTTGATTAGCACCGTGTAATATCAATTACAAGTCAAAATATTTGTATCCAATCTTCGTTAACAAAACTCTGGCAATAACTGGCGTTTGACAAACTTACTATTAATCTATACTAATAAATAAAAGTTTAAGATGAACACTTGTCACTTTTTTGTATTAACTCATATTAGTTTTCTCGCCTCTCTCTCCTAATAAATATGTTTGTATCTTATTAAATAAAGATATTATAAATATATTATTAAAAAAAATACTAATTATATTAAATAATAATATATAATAGGAAATCAAAATATAACTAATTAAAGAAAAATACTAATTTGTTATATACATATTTCCACTTGATATATCTCGAGACGATCATAATAGTCTGACAAGTTATGATGTATTTACGGTTTTAGTCCCTGTGGTTTGACATACTTAACAGAAAAATTTTAACTAAAACCGTATTTAACTCTATAATTTATTATTGAGTAAATTATAGAAAACAATATTTATATGTGTATAGCAACTTACAGCTATATAATCTTCATTAATTATAATAAACATCCTTAAGGGAAAGGGTTTATAACACATTGTATCATTTTCACTAATAAATTTTAACTTTTTCTGTCAATTTTTTTAAATGAACATTTTATCTAGGGTTGTAAACGAGCCGAGCCCAAGCTCGACAAGGCTCGAGTTCGGCTCGTTTAACTTGCTCAGAGCTCGAACTCGATTTCTAAAGATTGGGTTCGGCTTGTTATTTTTTCATATTTTTAAAGCTCGAGCTCGGATCAGGCCCGGCTGGCTTATTATTTATTAATTAATTTATATATATATTTATATTTTTATATATATTTTATTATAATTTTTATATATAACACAATATTTATTATTTAGTTATTTTTTCATATTTTTATATATACTAATTATTATTTTATAAATATATATTTAACATATTAATTAATAATATATATAAATAATAGGCTCGCAAGCTCGGACTCGGGCTCGTGTATTAAACACGCTTAGTTTTAGGCTCGAGCTCGTTTAAGCACGACTCTATTCGAGCTTTTAGCGAGCCGATCTCGAGTAGCTCGCGAGCCGCCTTAGCTCGTTTACACTCTTAATTTTACCCTTACCCAGTGGCGGATCCAGAATTTTTTTTCAGGGGGTTCACTGTTTTTAGATGATCCAATTTCATAGGGCCGGACATAAAAATTTTCGGTTCGGTTCGATTGGTCGGGTCGGGTCGGGTCGGGCAGGGGCGGCTCAACCATTTTTGGAGGTCTAAAGCAAAGAAAAAAACATGAAAATTATGCTTCAAATGTTCACAAAATCAACTAATTTGTATTTAAGAGTCATCTACTCATTTGTTTCTATCAATTTTTTACCTCTAATCATATGAATGCTCAAGAACACACATTTAGTTCAAGAAAGAGTTCTTAGTTTTATAGCTTCACAACCGGATCAACCGAGCAGCAGTGGGCGCCGTCGTAAGGGGGTTCACCCTATAATATTTTAGGGGGTTCACCCTAGTTTTTTTACCTACCGTTACACTAAAATTTCAAAACTCGGGGGGTTCCTGTGCACCCCCCCTCGCTTCACTACATCCGCCCCTGCCCTTACCACTTAAAGGACCAAATGTGTAATTTCACTATCTTTTCTTTTCTTTTCTTTTTTCCTTTTTCTTTTTTTTATTACTTTACTTTTCTTTCTTTTTTCTTTTAATTTTTCATCACTTTTGGTTTATAAACTTTTTTTAAAAATTATTAAATAATTAGAACATTCAGGGCAGCCCACCACAGGAGGAACCCCCAACTAGGTAAACCCCATGACCTGGCCACAGACCCTTTTTTTGTTGTTGTCAGGATTCGAACCCAAGACCTACACTATGAGAAGTCTTGAGGCTAAAATTGCACCAAATGACCAACGATATTTACTATGTTAGTAGTTGAATTTATAGAAGTTGCATGGTTATATGTGTAGTACTTCATCCACTTTTGAATTTTGATTTTGTTGATGGTTATGTGTATACATGGTCGGCTCCCCTAATACAATGAGTCGTATCTTGGTTTCACTTTATTACTGATCCTATTAAAATACTAAGTCTTAGCTATAGTGTTAATTTTGTTTTTTATGAAATAATTAATTGATAAATAAAATTTTTAGTTGAAGTATAATAACAAAATGCTCCTTGATGCACTCGTTGAATCTTTTTTTCTGGTTTTCTTTTTTCTTTTTCTATATTTTGTTTCGAAATTGTCTTTTTTAATACTTTAGTTTTATGTTTGCTTTTATTAACGTTATTTTTAACACCGCGTCTACGTTTCCAAGAAGTATTATTCAAAATCAAGTTTTTTTTTATCGTGTGCTATAGCGAATGATACCGTTGCAGCACCGTTATCGACCCAACCTCTTATGAACGAACAATATCGTTGCAACTAAGCTTTTATCGTAACCGGTATCGTTGTTCGCTTTTATGATATTCGACGATCCAAATCGATGACGACCAAACTAATGTCACGTTATGCGGGAAAAAACGATCACGTTCTCACCGCGAAGCGTAGGTTCCAAATACTAGTTTCCTTTCAAAGAGAGAAAAAACAATAAACATTTACGGAATTGCTATGGAGATGCTCCTTCCTTCCATGGCCATTAATGATCAAATCTTCCTCTGTAAAACCCTAGTTTTTGCCAAACCCTCTACCGGAAACCTAACCCCCACAAAACCCCAATTCTCTTGCTCGTCAAAACTCTCTCCTTCTTCGGTACACTTCTCTCGTGGTAAAACCAACTCTCACAAACAAAATACGGTCCAATTTGACGACCTACATCGAAACTGGAACCTCAAAAGGACCTTGTTTGAGAAGCTCAAACATAAAGACTCAGACCCTGTTGGGATTCTCGAAGACGATGGATATTGGAGCAAAGAACTCTTCTGGGCTGTCGTTGGATTCCTCAATCAAACCTCCAGATCCAACCAGGTTCTCCAGGTGAATTTTAGATTTCTCCCAATTGTTGCTCGTTTGTAATTTCATGTTTTGTAATGCTGCACACCAGGTGTTTGATAAATGGTGCATAATTCATGTTTTGATATGTTGCACACCAGGTGTTTGATAAATGGTCTAGTAAAGACGAATCTCGAGTTAGCGTATTCAATTACGAGAGAATCGTAAGACTGTTGGTAGATGAGGGCCTTGTTGAAGTTGCAGTATTGGCTCTGAAACAGATGAACACCATTCAGGGTATGCAGCCATCTTCAGCGATTTACGATTCGATCATAAACGGTTTTGTTGAAAAGGGTAGATTTGAAGATGCATTGGTTCATCTTAAAGTGATGGAAGATAATGAAATGAAGCCACATACATCAATCTATAATGGGCTAATCAAATGTTATGCAAAGAATGGTTTGTATGATGATATGGCAAGATGTCTGAAGAGAATGGAATCGAATGGATGTTCCCCTGATCAATCGACTTATAATTTGCTAATTCGAGAGTTTTCGCTAGCCGGATTGATTAAACGGATGGAAAGAACGTATAGGATTGTGATCTCGAAAAAGATGGATCTTGAAGCTTCTACCATGGTAGCAATGCTCGAGGCGTATGCTAATTTTGGGAACTTGGAGAAGATGGAGAAGGTTTATAGAACAGTTTTGAGGATGAAACCGCGTGTTTGGTTGGAAGATAATCTGATTCGTAAAGTGGCTGCTGTTTATGTCGAAAATTACATGTTTTCTAAGTTAGATGACATGGGTATCAAACTGTATTCAAGAACTGGGAACACCAACATCGCGTGGTGTTTAAGAATGCTTTCTCATGCTTGTCTTTTGAGCCGAACGGGAATGCAGTCTATCGTGCGCGAAATGGACTACAAGAAAGTTAAATGGAGTGTGGCAATTGCCAACACAATGTTATTTGCATATGCCAAAATGAAAGATTTTGAACACTTCAAAGGTGTGATCTTGGAAATGGCAGCTCGAGATGTGAAACCGGACATTGTTACCTGTGGGATCTTGTATGATGCACACGGGTTCGGATTTGATGAGTTGGATTATTGGAGAAAGATGGGATTTTTTGGGGATGTTGTGGAGTTAAGAACTGACCCTTTGGTTGTTGTTGCATTTGGAAAGGGGGATTTTCTAAGGTTTGTTGAAGAAGTTGACCACACAAAGAGTCAAAATTGGAGTTATGAGCATCTAATTGATTTGGTTAAGCAGCATAAAAAATACATATGATAAGGAAACCTGAGATTGTTTTGTATACTACTAGAACTTCCATTCTGCTACGTGAATATTCATGACAAAAGCTGTTAAATAAATCCTAACAAGTTTGTTGTCTTCTTGTGTAAGAGAGCTCAAGCTCAAGCTCGGTTTGTTTAACTTAAGAGAGCTCGAGCTTGAGTTTGGCTCATTTCGAGTCAGTGGTGGATCCATGAATTTTCTTTTACCAATATCACCATGTGTTGGTCTTTGGATGTATATCAACTTCATAATTGTTTTGCTCGTTTCGAGTGAGTGGTGGATTCATGATTTTTTTTTACCAGTGTCATCATGTTTTAGTCTTTGATGTCCATCAACTACAGAATTTTTTTGCTTGATATGAGTTCGAATTGTTTATTATTTATTATTATTAAATGGTTTTTATTTACATATTTAATTAAGTTTTTATATATTAGTAATTATAATTATATAAGTAATATTAGTTTAGTACTGCTAGATACCACTATTGACCAAGTTGTGACTTACCACTTGTCACTAATGGACCAAGTTTGTTACACCGGTGATTATTAGACTATGTGTACAAAGTGGTTTAACTACAAAAATTATAAAAAAAAAAAAAAGATTAACTCTCTCTCTCTCTCGCCCCTGTTAACAGGGCAACGGCCCCTCCAATAGCACCCCTCCTTGGCGAAGGCGTAACGGTGTTTAGCGTCTCATTGGGTTGAGGTGTACGTGGGCGTTAACCGACTACACTCAGTCTTAGTTCCTACTCACGATCATTTTCCATGAAACTTTTTATCAGTCGTGCTCGATCCCCGCTAGGGGTGTTGCCCCTTAGATCCCACTAGGCGTGCTGCCCCTAGACCCCCGCCCCTTGAAACCCCAATGTTCCTAGATGCCTGAAATCATAATAGTTTTGAACGAGCGTGTACTCCACACTAGACTTGCACAAAAAAAACCGGTTTCGGGCCCGAACCGGTTCCGGTTCCTACCCGGCCCAAACAAGAACCGGTTACTACCCGATTGTACCAGCAGGTTCCTACCCGGTTCCTAGATTTTTCCACTCGACCGGTTCCTACCCGGACCCGAACCGGACCGGTTCCTACCTGGTTCTAGCCGTTAAACACGTTTTCTTTTTAAAAACCGTTTTTAACGGTCATATTACTGTTGGAGCCTCATTTTGATCGTTTTTTTTTGTATTTTAGCCCCCATACGTTAGTATAAATAGATGTTGGATGAATTGGTTGAGTACTCAACTTGAAAACGCAAAACCGAGCAGAAAAAACGCAAAAAATACTCGTTTTACTCTCATTCCCGACTTTCTACTCTCAGTGGCTGATAACGCTGCTGGTCCATCTGTAACGGTGGTAAAAGTTATTCCTGCGAATAGAAACCCGGATATTTGGCAATATTTTGATCTTTGTGAGATGTCATCCGGGCCGAACAAGGCTCGTTGCAAGTTGTGCGGGAAGTTTTTTTTTCAAAGGATTGAAACTCAACCTTGCGGAAACACTTAGACAAGTATTGCAAGTTGTATGACGAGACGAAGGTTTCAAACAATGAGTAGTGTTAGCCTGGGTCCGAACCCGTTTTATTTATTTTAGTGTGTATTATTAATATTATTTGTTAGTTGTTTTTTGAGTGAGTATTATATATATATATATATATATATATATATATATATATATATATATATATATTTGCAAACAACTTAATTTATTAACTGAAAATATTACACAAGGGTGAATGTCGATACACAACTTGAAAACAATACAAAATTAACTGTCGATTAAAAGCTCTCAAATTGCTAACTTGCCAAACGGATTTCCATGAACTTGTGCATATTCAGCACAAGATTCTTCGACAATATTCTGATCGTTATTTGGATCTTCCAAGGCGTCCATCTGTCTTCTGTAAATTGTGTGAAACCTATCAACCACTACCGATATACTACACCACTTTGACATTATTTAAGCCTTTGTATGCTGCGTATCACCATCCATTTCCTCGTAAAATCTATCCTTAACACGATCCCATAATAAATTAGGATCTGATGAGTCTCGGCCCTAATGTGTACCATCGCAAGGGCCAAGCCGTACTCCTCGTCTTCGGTCCAAAAGTTCATTTTTGTGAGTTGAGAGTGTTATAGTGTTATTGTGTGTAAAAATGGTATAAAAAGGGTTGTATTTATAGTGTTATTGTGTGTAAAAAGGGTTAGAACCGTTTGGCAACGGTAGGAACCGGTTCCAGTTCTTGGGCCTAACCCGGTTTGTGCACCTCTACTCCACACCTCCTAATTAAAGTTTATTATGATTTCTCTTTTAGTCTTAGGTAAATCCAATTAAATTAAAATGATTTTGATGACATTAAAATCACCAAGTGAACTTATTTTGATACCTTTTCTTTTCTAAAATGACATGTGCCAACCCAAGCCCATTTTGGTTAGAACCCTTTTTAACCCTAACCAAAGTATATGTTAGAACCCGTTTTAACCCTAACCAAATTGATACTTTTCTAAATGACTCATTTTGACCTGAGCCCTCTTTAACATGTTACATCACCTGCCCCTTTTGTCACGCTACGTAACAAAATAATAATATAAGATTATGAATTGATAATTGGGTATTTTGTTAACCGTATGCCGTGTGTTAATGGCCATGGTTCAATTCCTTGCTTGAACCTCTAAATTTGAAATGATTTCTTTTGCATTAAATTTGGTTTTAAAAATGACTAGATGCTTGTGCTTATGGGAAGGAGAGAATAACTAGTTTGGAAGAAACATTACTACGTACTATCTATTATGCATATAAATAGTCATCCAAAATCCCTTTGATTGTTCACTTATTCTCATGGCCATTGAAGAATCATGTTCAGGGGCTTTGAGGTCAACATCTGTGGCACCACCTGCTCACTACATCCTCAAAATTCAACAGTTTTCTTTATTAACAAAACAACATGTCGAACGATACGAATCAAACGAATTTGAAGCCGGAGGCTACAAATGGTACTTTCTTTTTCTCACTTATCTTCCTAAGACCTCTCTAACGTGCATATGTAGAGACCATCCTTGTACATGGAATTCCTCAGCATTGGAGGAGAAATCCTTTGGTGTTTGTGGTGAGATTCGTCTGTCTTAACGGACAGGGAAGAATGTGGTGAGGTGGGATGGGGCCAGGGTTGAGCACTACATTCATTTTAATTTTAAATAAATCATTTTAAATGTAGTAATCGGGTAGAATAATAAAAATATGAGATGTTTAAATTCTTAAAACATTAATTTATATAATTCTTTACAATATTTTTATTTATCTTATACGTTAACTTAATTTATATATAAATTAGTTTACTCATAAAGTATTAGTATTGTAATAAGTTAATTTAATTTTCATAAATAATTTTATTTATTATAAAAAATAAATAAATAAGCGGTGATGATGTGAAAATGTAAGAATGTTTGTGAACGATGTAGAATTGTAGACAAAAATGATGTTTTTTTTTAAATAAGTGAAAATCTATTGTGACAGCCAACTGTGAATGTTTGTGAGGATTGTGAATGCTCTAATTAGTAGGGTTTAGGTTAGATTTATAAGTTGACCAATGGTAGCATTTGTAACATGTAGGAAGTTGGTGATCCACCCAAATGGCAACAGGAGTAAAAATGCTGGAGAATTCGTGTCCGCATACCTAGCCATGGCAGACTCAGCCTCTCTCCCGCCTGGATGGGAAGTCTACGCCACTTTCAGGATCTTTTTACTTGATCAGAACAACGATAATTGCATAACGATTGAAGGTAACTTGGGTTCATATGCATCCAGGGTCAGCTCAATCTTTTTGGGCTTTAAGGCCCTTTCGTAAAAATAGATATTATTTTCTTAGGATCCTAGCACGTGGGAATATGATGACATATATATTTTTTGTATACGATTTCTAAAGGGCACACAATCACACATTAAACGCTATTTTTTTTATTTTTTTTTTGGGGGGGGGGAGGTTCAGCTTATTTTTTGTATAGTCAGTCACTTGCTTGTAAACTTCAACCAAAATCCATGTTCGAGTTGTCACGCAGATGAAATGAGTGAAGGAAGACGGTTTCATCAGTTGAGAACAGAGTGGGGCTTTGATAAGTTCATCTGTCATAAAGAATTAAGTGAGTCGTATCTTCATGGAGACAACTGCGTGTTTGGAGCCGAGGTGTTTGTGTCTAAAGAGGCAAGTAAAGGCAAAACCGAGTCTTTGTCAATGGTAAAGGATGCAGTTCCTTTGAAATTCACATGGATATTCGACATCTTGAAAGTAGATTTATTCCTTGAAAGTTCAAAGATATTCAATGTTGGGGGTCACAAATGGTAAACAATAGCACTGCTCAATATAAATTGATCAAGTTTAATATTTAGATATATTTACATAATACTTGAGTTACTCGCTTGCGTGCATTTGTGCAGGAAGATACTGCTACATTATATGGGAGTTGACGATGCTAATCACGACTTTATATCTCTTAAACTGGCTCTGGCTGATCTTGATGATCTTCCATCTGGAACCATGATACTTGCAGAATTTACTCTTCGTATCCAGGATCAGTTGAATGCAAGACATGAAGAACGCAAAGGTAAATATATCCCATTAACAAGCCCTCACAGTTAACAATATATATAGAGGACGTTCATTTCATAACCAATAATATATTTTGATTGTTGAGAACTGTGAGTAGAACCGCTTTAACTCTTATACTATATATTATATAAATTGACTAGAATACATGTAGATTTCAATACTTTTTAAGATTTATTTAAAAAAAAATATGGTAGTGATGGTCTTTTATCTAAATGCACATATATGCATATACACTATATGCATGTTTTTATGCATATGTGCACATTTTTATATGTTTTTCAAAACGTTAAGGAGAAATGAGATAAAATCAAATAAAGAGTGGGGAGAGAGAAATAAACCATTTTTTCTTGTTTACCCTTTACATTGAAGCGATATTTACACATGCTTATACATTTCTCGCGGTTCTCAACGTAACTTTAGTTCTGACACAAACGTGCTACCCACGCATATACATATACACACACTACTAGTAATTCATAACATGAGCTCAGAGTTGATTGTATTATAAATTGCAGCTAGTCGCTGGTTCAGTGCTTCAAAACCGGATTGGGGTTGGAATAGATTCATTTCACAGGGCACATTCTTTCAGGCGAATAGAGGGTTTTCGTTAAAAGGTATTACTTCTATAGAGGCAGAGGTTGCCATCCATGGAGAGAAGACTGTCTTTGGATAAGTTAAGCTAGTTTCTTCATCATAATTTGTCAAATATAAGAATAAGGAAACTAAATGTATATAAATTAACAGTGTTCATACTCATATGTTACCCCAAATGTATAAAACTTCACCTGTAATGCAAAGTGAATGTCTTTGGGTAAGTTTCTTCAAGTTGGAAGTTCTCATTTTAAGAAATGGCACTCGAACCCTCGCATCATATGAATATATATTACGCGATGTAATTTATAATACCAAAAGTGGAGTGACAATACAGGTTTTCAGACGATACGAACCAAATCAAGTCATCTGAAGTTGGTTCTGAACCAAATTGAAATCACTCTCAAAAACCCATACAAATCATTAGTTTTGAACATCTAAGAAACTTATATCAAAATCCTAAACCTACCTTTTGAAAACACGGTAAATTCGCTGTCCGGTTCTGAAAACATTAGTTATACCTAAATTTATTTGGTTTTACCAACTACCAAGAGCTATTTTGTACTTATTTTGTGTTTATAAATTAACAAATTAAAATATTATCTATAACCAATTTATTATTAGTCTTTTTAATATTAATCATCACTTTGACTTTTCATACCCCAAGGATCAAACAAGCTCAAAACAGAAAACCCAAAACCATTTCTTTTTTTGCTCTTTCAGCTCATCACTGGGAGCATAATCCACTCCAATATATAACCATAAAGTTAAATACACAATCAACATACTATAATCTCAGGAATAACTTACAAAACTGTCGAAATGTAAAATGTCATAGCGATCACACTCGTCTCACTAATTTGCAGCCTCACTCTCAATGGGTCATGACCCGATTCATATTGTGAAACCCTTAATAGAATGATTTGTTTCAATGCAAGGTCACCTCATGCGTATTAGATTAGAACATGCTGCAGAATTGATCACCCATGAGGTTTGGAACTTGGTAAAGTGTTTAATTTTGACTTTTGGTCAAGAGGATTGCACCGCCAGCTTCTGTAGATGCTCAAAGAACACTTGAAGATTGACATCATCAGTGAAGATAACATCCATTCCAGCAGCCACTTCATTGTTGTATGTTGCTGATGGGTTCAACTTGGCCAGTAAGAATCTAGCCTGTTTTATGTAAAACAATCAATCAGTTAAACCTAAGATACGAATCAAAACGGTTTTGCTTAGGGATGTGAACGAGCCGAGCTGCTCATGAGCTACTCGAAATTGGCTCGCTAAAAGCTTGAATCAAGCCAAGCTTAAACGAGCTCGAGCCTCAATTGAATCTCGTTTAATAAACAAGCCAAAGCCTCAGCTTCATATACCACGCTTGACTAGGTTTATGAGCCTAAACTGGCCTATTATTTATAAAAATATAATACTTTTATTTAATATTATAAATATATATACTATATAATAAATATTATTACATAGATAATTATGATAAAAGTAACCAAATAATATATATTAAGTTATATATATGTTTATTATAACTATAAAATATACTAAAATAATTATATATCTATATAAATAAAATAATTAAATAATTAATAGATAATAAATGAGCCGAGCTCGAGCTTTAAAACTTTCTCATGAGCTGAGCCGAGCCGAGCTTTGGACATAGAGCTCAAAACAAGCCAATCTCGAGCTCGAGCCTTGTTAAGTTAAACAAGCCGAATTCAAGCTTAGGCAAGCTCGAGCTTGGCTCATTTACACGCCCAATTCTGGTTTTAAAGTCAAACATGTCATTTTAGTGCAAGTCAAAATGGATTGACCCGTAAATGCTTATTTATTTTTTTTTCTAATGTATGTGTTAGATTACTAAACGTGCCCAGTAAAATCCCACTCATAGCAAGCTACGGTAGGGAATTTATGTGTTAAACTATGGTCATGAAATACAATCTTATTAGGATTATAACACAAATCTCTGAATAAAACGATGTAGGAGGTTCTATACGTCTATGCATTAGAAAGAGATTTGGGATCAATTTCATCACATTCAACCATTTGACGTGTTCACTATTAGGTATACTTTTTTATGTGACCCTTTCAAGATATCAAAAAAGAAACCCAAATTGACCAACTCGTAAGTAAACGGGACAATGGGTTGACTTGCAACAAAAATGAAGATGTACGCATCATACAATGTACATTCTAAATTTAATATAAGATGGACAGAAAAATAACCTGAGAACCATGTTGATCGCACACCACTAATCTTGGGACAGGGAATCTGTCACGTATTATCAGTTCAGCATCATCATGTGGAGCTTGCAATAACTGTGCAAATGCCTATTAAGAGAAATAAAAGAACATATTAAGGGTTGTAGTCCACATGCATATATAAATGCATACACCAGTTTTATTACGACTTGTTACAACTAGTGATAGGTAGATAATTTTACATTTATCTCAATATCAGTTTTATTCTAGCAACATGTTACATGCTTCTCAAAATCTAAATAGTTTGACCCTAAATAACTAGAAAATCAGAATCATGGTCACTTACTCACTTTTACTTGAACATTCAAAACTGATTATTGTGATTTCAACTAATTAAAAACTAAATAAAAGAAGAGTAACATACTTGATGTTCTGGCTGATTCTGATAACCCAAGTTCCTCCATTGAGCTATAGTCATGCCATGGAAAATAACTATACTAAAATATGAATCTAATAAAAGGATTCGATCAGCTGAAATGGATGCCACATCAAGCAATGCTGGTGAAGGAAGTGACTGAAATGAATATGATATTAATGAAGGTTGAATCATGACTGTGGCATTTGTAATACTCTCTCGGTTTAGCATCATGCGAAAATAAGCAGTTTCATCTGGACTGTTATTGAACACCTGCCACGAAAAGAAACATAAAAATGAAACGGGTAAAAAGTTTAATCACGATTAAAAACTAAAAAGAAGTGTAAGATAAAAAAAAAATCCTAAATGTAGGGATTGAAATAGAGATGCACAAAGCCCGGACCTAATGTCCTTCGTTTTAAAAAGCGAGAAGCGCACAAAAGCGACAGGGTCTAAAACCGAAGCGCAAAAGCGGTGAGCTTTTCGTACGCGAGGCGCAAAATGATTATATAATTTTTTTTATATATATCATAGGTTTTTAGCATCCCCTACTCAAAATTTAACTATAATAAGCTTTAAATATGTTTTAACATGTAAATTACCTACATGTACAGCCTTAAAAGCCTTCTGTACAACATTTCGTTGCACAAAAAAGACTCATATACAAAGCGCGCGCCTCAGCTGCGCCTCAAGCCAGTTTTTTGCCAAAAAATCGCGCCTCAGGTGCGCTTTTATTTTACATGCGCCTTAAGTCACCAAAAGCGCGCAGCCCCTTGCGCCTTAGGTCACCTCGCGCCTCAGGCGCGCTTTTTAAAACCAAGCTAATGTCTGATTTGCCTAAAGGAATCAGGCCTTGATCTCAGGCCCAGGTCCGTTTGTGGATCTCTAAATTGAAGAAATTTGGCATCACGTCTAAGTTTTACCTGTACGAATTGCGATCTCCGAAGATTGAACATAAACTGAGGGAACAATGAGAAACTAGGATTTAAAGAAAACGAGGATGGATCGTCTTTTCGGTAATCACCAAATTTAGAACATAGACGAATGAGGGTCCTATCTAACCATCTTGTAGCATCAAATGTGTCCTAAAATTATAAAAAATTTACATCAGTGACAAATAAAAAATATATAAAAGAAATAAAGGGAAGCACTACACAATAAAGCAAAAAAATTGCTGAATTCCTACCTCGATTTCCATCTTATAAGAGGCTAATCTAGCCATTACTACAGCAGCAGTCTCTTGATCAAAACCTTGCATCAATTCCTGCAAAAGACATCGTTCAACTCATAGGTATCTAGATTAAGTTATAGTTATCAATCTAAATGAAATGATTTACAAAAATTAGAAGAACAAGAACACAGTTAGTCTCTGCTCAAACCTGTTCTTTTTACTCTTTTAGACCAAAATATTATCCACATATATATGTTGTATGTGACTATGTCAAACAAAATATATTCATAATGAGCAATGTATGTAAACTTTATGTAGTTCGCAAAAACAATGCGTTGTTGAGAAAAGTAGCAAACAACTATAATATATATCTACAACTTTTTGCTCGTAATATGTTCAATAAAAATTTGTATAATTAGTTGCATCTTTATTGATAAATGGTTTACTATTTTACCTCTGAAACAACGGCACTCTCTACCCATCTTCTAGTAATGGTAGTAACTCGTAATTTAGATTGGCCATCAGCACTCTGGTAACTGAACCAAAATACATGAACCATAAATTTCAATTACACGAAGTTGTTATACAGATAAAATGTACTTTAACTTAAGGCATTGTCTCTAGCATTGTCTCTATTACTATGAAGTATCCTATAGCCTTGGTTTTAAATTGCGCGATGCGCTCCGATGTGTTTGGTACCAAAATCCGATGCGCGATGCGAGCGCATCACGTATGCGATGCGCTCTTTATTAAAAAAATACTAAAACATTAATTATACATAACAAGTTGTAAAAACTAAAAACATACTTTATCAAAAAAGAACTCATACAATAAGATAGAATTGCATTTTTTTTGTCCAAATTCATATTTTTGGTGATGTACATGGACTTCTTTTAGCTAACCCACCCATTTATTTTAAATATCCGACCCAATTTCCATTGAAAAACCTGACCCACTAGCTTTTTACATATTGCAACGCATCAGACGCATATTGCACCGCATCGTCGCAACATGAACGCATCATGTAATCGCATCGCAACAAGTGCAGTGATGCGCTCTTTACACCGCATCAGCGCATTACGCATTTTGCGCGCATTTTAAAACCAAACCTATAACTTGCCCATTGCAGGAATTGTATGCGTATCCCTTCACTTGATCCGCATTTAATGAAGAGATTGACTTCTAAAACCATTGTATTTGACTTCTAATAGCTAGCTAACCACCATTTTGGGAAAATTCCAAAGAACACTTAATTTTGGACAGACATCAAATATGCAAAAAAGGTATATCTTACTTGCCACTTCTTAGCCTACAATAGTACAATCACTCTTTCTTGCAATATTTAAGGATTTTTTAATAGGCGTTTTGAAAGTTATTACTTATTATGTGATATTCGATAGTTAGATTGTCAGAATCAGATAATTAATTAAATAAACGGGCAACAGAATATAGTGTTTGGGTATGTTCCTGTTGTTTAAAGTCGTAATATTCAAATTATCAGACATTCAGAGTTTTGCATATCTGATTGCTTAAGAACTTAGAAAATAAAACGACCAAAAAGGACATTATAGTGAAAGAAAAAAGAGACCATTTGTTCAAGCGGTAATAAAGTCTCTCGTGGTAAGTTAAAAAAATTTGGTAGATAGGTAACTGTATTTTGCCCGATAAACTGATTAATAATGATTATATGACCCCTAAAAAACCAGATAATCAGAAGTAGAGTTTATTCATTTTTGCAAACTGATGGGAATTTTAATCAACAGTAAGAAATAATCAGTTGTAAGAATAATTATGTGTAGGAAGGGAATGTATTTGATTGAATGTGAAAAGGAATTACAGGGAAGAGACTGAAAAAGATAAATGACAACCCAGGGTTACACCCTCTCTCATTGCATGATGCAAGAGCCCACTACTTTCTAACAAAATTCATAACTGACTAATAATAATATTCCCTTCCTATTTATACTAACTTTCTCCTCAAGACATCCACTAGCCACTTTGCACTTTACCCCTTCTGGAATAAACTAATAACTCTTTTGGACCAACATGATTCTTATCATTGCCCAACCCTTCAATATCAGTCTTGTCCTCAAGACTGAAGTCAGGAAACTGAGTTTTAACCCATTCAGCATCCTCCCAAGAAGCATCATCAACCGATTGGCCCTGCCAATGGATCAACCATTGTTCCACAAAATCCAATCCATCTTTAACATCTCGTGTGGCCAACACCGTTTGCGGAAATAGGTGAGGCGACTCAGCCATATCCAATTCTGGAGGAAGAACTGTCTCAGTTGAGCCAGAGACAGCCTTTTTCAAAAGGGAAACGTGAAAAACCGGGTGAACTATAAAATCCATAGAGAGATCCTCCCAAATTAAATCGGGAATGGCTAAAGGTTGTAAAAGGCCCCCAGGTAACATCGAACTAGCCTTACAACGTTGACAAATATCGCACTCCCGAATAAACTTCTTAATAATAGACGTCATGCCCGGCCAATATACATTTGCTGCTAAACGACGGTATGTTCGATAAAAACCCGAATGACCTCCCGTAGCGGTAACATGAAACTCGTGCAAAAGAGCGGGAATGAACTTCGAATGACGAGAAATGACCACCCTATTCTGATAAAACAAGACATTATTTTTGACCGAATACCCTGGGCATTGATCCGGAGTAGCCGTACATTTGGCAATCAAATCCTGAAGTTCAGCATCTTGCTTAGCGTCATCTAATAATAAAGCACCCTGTAGCCAAATCGGAGAGGAAATAGCTTGAAAAAATTGACCTGAATCCGTCCGACAGGATAAAGCATCGGCTGCACGGTTTTCCCGACCGGGTTTATATTGAATGTCAAAATCATAACCCAACAATTTAACCATCCTAAGAGCCTTCAGATTCTTAGGAGTCGGCCAGTCCATCACAGCTGAGATTTTCTTAGGATCCATGGCTAAACCGTCGGCAGCAATGATATGGCCCAAATAATCAATGGAACGTTGACCGAACGAGCACTTTTCGGAATTGGCCCTGAAGTCATGATGAAGTAAGATTTTAAAAACCTCCGTCAAATCAGCTAAGTGATCCTCCCACGTAGAACTGTGAACGAGAATATCCTCAAAAAAAATGACGACTTTGCGCCGTAAAAGAGGACGAAAAATGTCATTCATTACCGCTTGAAAAGTAGCCGGAGCATTCATAAGACCAAAAGGCATTACTAAGTACTCATAGTGTCCATCATGAGTACGAAAAGCGGTCTTGTCGATGCTATCGGGACGCATCCGAATCTGATTGTAACCCGATTTAAGGTCCACTTTAGAAAAAAAAATAGACCCATGTAACTCATCAATTAACTCGTCGACCACCGGAATAGGATATTTATTTGGAATGGTAGCGTTATTTAGAGCGCGGTAATCAACACACATACGCCATGAATTGTCCTTCTTACGAACCAGGATAACTGGGCTCGAAAAAGCACTTTTACTCGGGCGGATCATACCCATTGTCAGTAATTCATGAACCTGTCTTTCAATTTCAGTTTTCTGGGCATGAGGGTAGCGATATGGACGCACACAAATAGGAGTAGACGTAGACAATTGGATGCCATGATCGTGTGAACGGATCGGAGGAAGAGAGGATGGTGGTTGAAAAATCCCTCCAAATTGCTGCAGAAGCGAAGACAAAGTAGTCTGTTGTGAAGTGGTCAGTGGAGGAGGAACCGTAGGTGACCCCATACCCGAAGAAGATATCATAGTGCCATCCATAGATAACCACTGATGTAAGGCAGGAAGAGGTGAATGACCCGCTTGTACCCCATGTAATTGAACCGAAACACCTTGATAAGTAAAACGCATCCAAGAATGTTGCCAATCATGAACAACCTCGCCCAAAGATTTCAACCATTCCAACCCCAAGATAAAATCCAAGGAACCAGTGTCAAACACCAAAGCATCGACCGAAAATGAACACGGACCAACCGTAACCGGAAGAGCAACACACATTTGATAGACAAAAACAAAATGACCATCACCTAATTTTATTCTGATGCCTTTGAATTGTCGAGAAGGCAATCCCAAAGAGTCCACCAAACGGCTAGAGATAAAGTTATGGGAAGCCCCACTGTCTATTAATAAACAAATCGGAAAACCCAACAGCTTACCTTCCAATTTCATGGTAGCAGAGAGCTCAAAAGCAGTCAATGTGCCTGCGAATTCCAACGCATTACAAGTACCCACAACACAATCCGGTTCGGTTTCCGATGCCGAAGAAGGATCCGATTGTAACAAGCACTGATCACCTGTAAGCATGTCATCCTCATCATCCCCCAACAAAAGCACCCGCAACTTACCCTCTGGGCATTTATGAGTTGGACCATACTGTTGACCACAACGAAAGCACAACCCCTTTTTACGACGATCCTCCCATTCGGTTCGAGAAAGAGAACGAACCCCACGATCTCGTGGCGAAAGCTGACCGCTATCGGACATCGGAAAGTGTGGTTTAGAGTGTAAGGCAGAACGAGGGGAATCCAATTTGGGTGAAGAAACCCTATCAGGAAATCTGGAAGAGTAATTGGGCTTAAAGTCAGAACGACCCAACGTCGAAGGCCCATCCTTCAGCCCAAATGTAGGAAGTCCAGTAGGGTTTAAGTAACGAAAACGACCCAAGGATGAACTACCGGAATCTGGGCGCAACATCAACTCGACGTCCTTTGCCAAGTACATGGCATCCAGACGAGATTGAGGACGATGAAGACGCACCCACTTCTTCACATCGTCCTTTAATCCCGCCACAAAGTACCCAATCGTCTGAGATTCCGGTAAACGAGGAACCAAAGAGAGAAGATACTCAAAATCATCAATGTAATCAAAAATCGAATCCGCTTGTTTGATAGTAGCCAATTGTTCATAGGGGTTCTGGATTTCCAAGCCGCTGAAACGTTGAAGCAGCTCAACTTGGAAATCGGGCCATGAAATAGTAGGACGGACCTGGGTAATGATCGTGAACCAGTGCTGAGCTACCCCAAGCATACTCAAACGTGCCAATTGCAATCGATCTTCATCAGACGTGTGATTCATATCAAAATACAAATTCGCCTTCTGAATCCACCCTTGCGGATCAAAACCAGAAAATTCAAGGAGTTTTACCTTCTTAACCGCCCAAGGAAGAGTAGAAGCAGAATCGATGTTCACGGGCGGCCCTGATCGAGATCTAGAACCGGACAAAACGAAACCCCCACCGGAAGCCCCTGAGGCCAATGAATCATCCACCGCCTTCTTCTCCTGTGACGCCATCCATGCTAAAACCACCTTCTGAAACTCACCGGACTCAGCCCGATCCACCTCTAATGATTGTAACGAACTACGAATTTCAGCTACATCGGATTGAAGCTGTTTGATATGAGAATCCTGAGCATCCAACCGAGCGGAACTTGTACGGGTTTCCATGGTAAAACGAACAAACAAAACAATCGGCAGGTCAAGGCAAGGTCGGACCAATGATGGGAATTTTAATCAACAGTAAGAAATAATCAGTTGTAAGAATAATTATGTGTAGGAAGGGAATGTATTTGATTGAATGTGAAAAGGAATTACAGGGAAGGGACTGAAAAAGATAAATGACAACCCAGAGTTACACCCTCTCTCATTGCATGATGCAAGAGCCCACTACTTTCTAACAAAATTCATAACTGACTAATAATAATATTCCCTTCCTATTTATACTAACTTTCTCCTCAAGACATCCACTAGCCACTTTGCACTTTACCCCTTCTGGAATAAACTAATAACTCTTTTGGACCAACATGATTCTTATCACAAACATAGTAGAACAGTATGCATTTTGCAAGAATAATATATAGTAGCACAGTCTAGTACGACACGAAACTCACATCTAGTCAATACTTTAGTAGAGATAATTGTGTAAGTGAGCCTAATCACTATTTCCAGTTATTTTATCTACAATTCTCAATAAGAAAAACACAAATTGAAGTCTCTTATTTACCTTGTAACAGTTTGTATATACAACTGTGGATTTACATTGCCAGAAAGATCTTTGTCACTTGATGAAATATCAAAGAAAACAGTCAAGCAGGTATCTTTGTCCAGTCCACACAATTTCCAAGCTGTCGTATTCCCCTGACCAATTGTTGTGCTGGCGACAGCAGGTCCTTTCTGCAACGGGAGTGTCAGTAAATAGCATTTTAGAGAATAAATTAATTATTTGGATCGATAATAAATTTCCAATTCCAGCTAAGATTTAGCAAGTGACCTTGTCCAAGGATGTACAAGGTCCAATTATCCCCTGAATTTTTATATCCTTTGAACAGTTGATCTCGAGAGTGCCACTGATAATAAGAATTTGTGATGAGTTTCTAAATGATACAAAGTCATGATATATTGATATATTAATATAAAAATATAACCTTTAGTCATTAAGCATGAAAATACTTACTTATGAGCAAGGCCAAGAGATTCTTCCCCTTTTTCAAAAACTCGTTTGAATGAATCCTTGAAAACTGAGTGACCAAAACTTTCAGCTAGAACAACAAGGCCACCGGTTCTTTCAATAACCACCTTCATCTCCGCAACCCCAACCTAAGAATATAGAAATTAAATTAGCAACCTGATATTTAGGGGTCAAATAATCATTATTTTTTCTTTTTTTGAAAAATCAGTTGCATGCCAGCTAAAAACTCTGTTCACAGTTCACCCATTCGTTAACCTATTGAGACGTTTACTATGTTACAAATAGTAATATTCTTTTGTTCAAATGATTATCTGATTATTGCAACTACAAGCAAGAAAAGCACATCAAAGCACTATCTCCTGCAGCCTGTTTTATTACAGTTGATTTTCTGATTCTGATTATTCAAAATTGCATAAATATTTCCAGATTGAAAATCCAAACGCCTTCTGATGAAAAAGAATAATAATGGAAAAAAAGCATCTTACAAAAAGAATTCTTGACCTTATAAAAAATTGACAGTTTCAGAAATCGCAATCCATGGTTGAGTGGTTGAAATTGAAAATATAAAACCACCATTATATATCTAAATCTACAAACAGATAAAAAGGATCAACATATGCAGTGTTGTACCTGGTCAAGGGCAGAAGCAAAAAGATCCAAAACATGACCCTGGTTGACCATCTGCTTTGCAAGTTCCCCATAAAACTGAACTGCCTTCCTAAAATATGGAGCTGCATCCTTGTCCAGATCTTTATGTGAACGAACCGGGTCCGATAGATCTTTGGATACAATCTGCCAAATAAAAAACCAAAAAGTAACGAAAATTCAGATTTCCTTAAAAGTAGAAACAAAAAATAACAATAAAGATATGATCTTCATAACCATCAAACACCATTACACCAAAACTAAAATCAAATACATATTTGATAGTTACTAAGTTCATTAATTCTATCAAGTATCAACCAATTTATACAAGAATCAAGACCATATAAAGAACCAAAATTTGCAGGCATTTCATCCAATCAACTGTTTAAAAAAGAGTCAGATCAGGAACCACTTACAATAACAGTTTTATGTGTTAACATTTTAATTTATAAATGATTCATTTGCTCACAAGGGCAATAAAATGCAACATGTAGGGAAAATATTAACTATATATTATATAAACTATGCTCATTAACAAGTACATTATTAAGTGAAAGAAGTTGCAAAATGTGCATACCGAACCAGGGCCTTCAGTGCACGGACCACCGACTAACGCTACTATACGAGCACCCGTTCCAGGCAAGCAAGCCCCAAGCAAACCCGCTGCAACACTCAGCGCCACCCCAGTACACCTTAACGATCGATTACCAGGCGCAACCGGCCACTGATCAGTCCCTAATTCCTCCAAAATCTGAATCATCACTTCAATAAGCATCCAATTGCATCAAATTGTTTAAACTTAAATCAACATCATAATCAAACTTACAGAATGAATAACATATGCTCCCTCAGAAGCAGGCAACAAGAACCTAGTCACCCCTGAATTCGGAAACCCTCCAACTTGTCCTGGCACAACACCGACTCTCCGGCCACCAGAAAAACCTCCACTTAAACCTAACTGATCCAAAACCTGCTCTTTCGTCATCTCTTTCGATCCGCGAAACACGTAAACCTTCGACATATCGGAATACCCTAACTCATGAACCTGAACCTGCGTCCCAAACGAAACAAACCCTACCAAAGCATTCTCCGGCAGAAACTCAAGCGCCTGCTGCACCGCCGACTTCGCAAACACTAATTCCTCCTCGATCATGCACGTATCCAGCACGAACACGTACACAGGCGGAGGAAGCGTGTGGCGGACGTCGTGATTAGAAATTGCGTACTCGATTGTTGTGTATTGGGGGTAGAGTTCGGCGGGGACGTTAGTTTCGGAGATGTCGGAGAAATGAGGCGGGAAGTGGTTACGTTGGAAGCAGAAGGGGCAGATCCAGATGAGGGCGGAGAAATCGACGCGGCAGAAGGAGTTGAGGACGGCGGAGCAGGTCTTGCATCGGAGTGGGGCGTAGGGATTGGTAGGGATGTGAGGGTGAGGGCGGATCGGGGAGATCGAGGCGGCGATTGGGATGACGCACTTGCTGGCTTCGACTTTTGTGTGGGGCCAGGCGTTCCAGGTCATGCGAACTCCGTCGATTCCTTCCGGATCGGTGTTGGCCATCTCCGTCGACATCTTGATCGGAGATTTTGAGTGGGGGTTTTTGAAGAATTTGGGGGAATTTGGATTGAAGGTGGGGGTGAGTGATAATTGGTGAATTGGAGTCAAAATAGATGAGAAGGGAGTGTTTGGTGAGCTTATGAACTTCAATGCAGGTTGTGTGCAATGGTATTGTTGTAAATTGTAATATAATCATGGATATATTAACTTCTTTGGCAATATTTTCCGTATCTTAACAATGTCGAGAGAGAGTAACTTCTCTGACACCTAGGCGGTTTGCTAGCGTGTTTGCTTTTTTATTGGGGTCTTAGTTGGCAAGAGGAATATCCAACCCAAGTGAACATTAAATGCATATTTTATAAAATATTTATTTTTAAATAAAGTTATATTAATGAAATTCCATAAAATTAAAAAAATAACATAAATACAAACATACATTATGTTCCTAATTTTGTTTTGAGACCAACACCTAGTTGGGCGTTGGATAATATGCCACTTACACTTCAACATAACGAAAGCTCGTTCGATGTCTTTTCTTTTCGCGTCGTGAGCTTTTTTATAAGTATTACATTTAAGGCATATGGGTTCTGTAAGCGACTTTACAATTACAGCATATTCGGGGTATATTCCATCAGCAAGATAATACTCACGCTGGTAAATTGTCCCCCTAAGTTCAAAAGATGAGTCGGGTGCGGTCATGTTTATCCAATCGTCAAATATAGGCGATTAGTTTAGAACATTAATGTCGTTGTTGGAACCGGCAACACCAAAAAAATGCAAGGCAAATCCATATGTCATTTGATGCAACTGCTTCGAGCATAATACTCGGATTAGGATGATCACCACGTGCAAACTGACCTCGCCTCGCGTTGGGGCAGTTTCTCCAGTCCTAATGCGTGCAATTGATGCTTCTAAGCATTCCGACAACGCCCCACATCGTGCAACATCTGGCCTAGTAATGAGGCCTGATGCCTATAATTGCTCAATATCGCTAGCCGACGGTCTACGTAAATATCTACTATGGTACAATATAATAATAGCTATAGAAAATTTATACATACATGATCTGATAGTTCGGGCAGACATCTTCAGATAATCGTAGAACGAATCACTAGCGGTTCCATACGCCAATTGACGAACCGCGACGGTACACTTTTGCATGGGGGTAAAACTAACCCGGCCTCTCGTATCAACCCCTTGTCGGAACCAAGGAACCTCTCTCTCGATATCATTTAATATCCTTAAAAATAAATTCCGGCTCATTCGAAATCGGTTAGTAAAGTGCTCCTCGTCATACGTACACCCTTCGTTAAAGTAGTCTTTGAGTAGTTGTGCGTTAACAGCCGACCGTTCACGGTTTAGACGGGCACTTCGTGTTAAAGGTTGTGATGATTCGGCTTCTTGCCACCACGTAATCGTTGCGGCTGTCTAAGCACGGAACATCATTTGAGCCGCCTCGTCACTTGAAGATGAAGATGATGATGATGCCATGTTTTTTTATTAAATATAAATAGAAGTGTGATTGGGTTTGTAAAATAGAAGTGTGATTGGGTTTGTAAAATAAAAGTTTGATTAGGTTTATATTTAAATAGTATTTTTTAAACGGTCTAAAACCCACCATGAAACATGCTGCTTATTTCTTATTATTTTATCAGAGTTTAATGCGGAAAAACGGGTCCCATATTTTTCAAAACCTTGTCATTAAATGACACAAGTATATTTTATTTATAAATATTGTTTTACATGTACAATATTGTATTACAAAAGTCTAGGGATTTTTCATTTCGTCCGGTCTCATCCATAGGAAGCTATATTCCATATGCTTCTTCCCTGCAGTGTTTAGAAAACGTTTTTGAATTAGGTTTCGCTAAGTAAGTACACTGCATCATTCATTTTATTATGAACCCTTTGGGTTCTTATTATTGTTCAACTTTCCCAAGCTCTCGGCGCACCCGTGACCATCTCCGGACGTACCTCTGGTCACGTCATTCGTATATTTTATGGGTGTGCTAACCCCCTATCGACCATCTTCGGACGTACCTTCGGTCAGAGTTTTCATTTCATTCATGGGTGTGCTAACCCCCTCTCGGCCATCTTCGGACATACCTGCGGTCTGAGTTTTCAGTAAGGTCCTTGTACTCGTCAGTCTATACCCCTTGCATTTGTCACGAAGACTCATTTGCCACAAAGGCTCATTCATTTCTTAGCCCCGTAGGCTTTAATCTTTAGTTTTCTTCTTATTTATTTTTATTGAGATCCACCTTACAAGTCGGGTATCTCTTTTCATTTGAGACCTTGAGTATCTTAGACTCACAGCCTCCTAAATGTATCAAGCATTTATTTTCATTTCACGTATATGCTTGATTTACTTCCCCAACCAGTCCTCACCTTAAAACTTCATAATGGTTTCCTCATGATGTACTAAAAGGTTTTATATATAGGAAGTACCAGCGGCGTATCCACCACCCTTTTAACACTTCATGAGTACTCCGTTATTCCATTTTAGGGCTTAGACTCGTTCCATAATACTCATTCATACTTGCACGTATCATCATGCATTCACGTATTCATATTCATCATGCATCACATATTCATATATTCATGTGTTCATGTATTCAACTTTATCACATATTCATACTTATCATATATTGTAAACTGGGGTGATCATACTTCCAGAGCAGTACCTCCAACGGAGATGTTCCCAGGAAAGAGTGATGGATCTATGAGAGATTTATACACCACTCTTTCTATCACACCCCGCCCCAGGCACCCCCTGGACGCGTGCGAGCCCGATTGGTATCACCTTTGAACTTTGATTTCAGAGTTTTCATAAATACAACGGAAGTCCTTTCAAAAGGATCGTTTCAACATTCTTTCAACCACAAAGGTTGTATTTGTAAATATCAAAACTCAGTTGGAAGACAAAAGTTTTATACTTACTTTATAAACATAGAGATTTAAATACGCTTTTCATTTTAATTACAAAACAGAGTTTGAAATCAAATACAATTACAGCCATCGGAAATAGTATTATCCAGGGTTGATCAATCCCCTGGTCTTATCTCATTTTTTCTTTTCTTTAGGATTTTCTATACACGAGGTCTGAGAATCCAACCTGCAAGTTATCCTTTTTCATAGGTCAGATCTGATGTCTGTCTCTCATATTTTCCAATATTGGGTCAGATCTGATGTCTGCCCATACCTCATTCTTATTTCAATTTATTAATTTCCTGAAAACATTTTGAAAATAAAACGTCAGCGCGAACGCCGGTGAATACAATTATCTAGACGATAAAATCATTTAGCACAACACAAGTATTAATTTCATAATCACAACTTTATGTTCAAACCACACATTCAGCAGGCCCGTCATGTTCGATCGCACCACAATATACATTGGCGTCATGTCTTATAACAATGGACATGTTTGCCTCCGAAGTTGTTATAATACAAGCACCAGCCGTAGTCCGGGAATTTCACCCGAGACCCGTGTATCCCTAGCGAGTTTTACGCATACCAATGGCCTGAATGCTTTGTTCGTAGAAGAACGTTGAGCATTATTCCCTTAACTTTTATTTGGCCATTTTCGTAAATAAAATGTTTGACACACGTTTTCAGAGAGATAAAGTATTCACCTTGGTTTATAGGAATGAGCCTCTAAGATAATAATGCTAGCCTTCTAACTTGATCTTTCTAGCGTATCAGCACCTCTACGAGCGTTTCTTGCTTAACCGGGCACTACGAAGAGCGGGAATCGAACCGAAATCGTCGGGAGTGGGCTATGGAAGCTCTGGGACAAGAAATGATAGAGAAGATCGAGTATGGGATGAAAGAATGGACTGAACTCAATCAACTATTTATAGGGCAAAACCTGAGCCCGTGACGAACCGTTACGGGTGGTGACGGTCCGTCGCCAGACTAGGGTTCGCGAGTCATCAGACACGTGTTGCCCTCTGGTCACTTTGGGTCGTGACGGACCGTTACCAGGCGTGACGGTCCGTTACGGAGCGATAAGTGGCGCACCAGAGTGAATCTGGGGTCGTGACGGATCGTTACCAGGCATGACGGTCCGTTATAGGGTTTCCACGCGTCAGAATTCATTCCTTAGTCACCGGACACGTGGCGCGTCATTAGGGTTCGCGTGCCTAGCCCGTAATGGACCGTTACCGTTGGATTTTCAAGTTTTCTACTTTTTAAGCCTTGATCTTTGGTATATTTACACTTATAGTCCTTGTGGTTTGTACCTTAGTCAAATCTTGGATATTTTTGTGGTAGGTGTTACACTTTCCTTAGACAGAACATTATGTTTGTCATCTAACTACGTACCGGTCGGAAGTTCTCCCGTACGTTTACTATGATTTCATTTTTAGTCTATACCCCTAAACATTCATGATGGTTTCACCACGAAAGTACCAGTTGCGTATCCACCACCCATTAGATACGTCGTGGCTACTCCATTATTCCCGTTTAGTGTTTAGACTAACCCTTCATTACCCAGTACCCTTTTCATATGCATAGCACATAACACATATCATTTAGTCACATAATCGTGTCTATGGTACGGGTCGAGTGTACTTACTATAACTTCGGGTCGTTTCCTACGCTCGTTCTTTGCTTAAACGCTTCTCCGAATCTGAACCGTACTCGCAGCGTACCGCACTCGCACTTTAACGCGTCGCACCGGGTCTTCTTACACGTTCTCAGAACCACCTTAGTGTTTGTGTGTTTGTATCAAATGAACGGCTCCAACAATCTATTTATAGCCAAAATTTTGATCCCATAACGGACCGTTACCGTTTTCTTGGCCTCCAAGCACTTTCTGACCACGTAACGGACCGTCACCATGACGGTCCGTCATGGCCTTAGGGTGGGATGAGTCAGTGATACGTGGCGTAAAACGACGCGTTTTCGCAATTTTGTGGCTTGACGGACCATCACGAACGGTGACGGTCCGTTATGGCTTATGGGGGGTCGTGACAGACCGTTACGCCAGGTGACGGTCCGTTGTAACTATATTTTCAAATTCTCCTCGCCGAGTCACCCAAGTTTCATATATTATGGCTTCTGTAACTCATTTTCTAGCTCGGGATATGCTTATGTGAAGTTTTGGGCTATTTCCGGTCGAACCGACTTTCTGTTTTCGCATCCGGTTACGTTCTAGCGTCGCGTTTATTAGCCGACACGTGTCCCAACTTATTTTAGGAGTTTGGTATGTTACACACCAACGTAGTTCTCTTCCCAACGACCACTTTTTCTTCCCCTTCACGCGTGAAGCCTCTCATGGCTACTCCCTCACCCCCTTCACGCACGAGGGGGCGGTGTTCCAAGTCCCTTCACAGCACCCTCACCGTGATGGTATATTTCATACCCTTAAAAATGAAACTAGTGTAAATTATAGGAAAATTCTGAGAATAAAAATCTGTCTTTGTTATTTCCCGAGATGAACATTGAATGTAACATCCCTAGTTACAAACCTTAATGAGTTTAGGGTTTAAAACGTAAGTTCGACAAAGTAAAAGGAGCAAATGAAAAACAATTATAAAACTCAAAACCCTCGGTTACGGTGAACATTGAATGTAACATCCCTCGGTTACGGTGACCATGTGATGTTGTATCAGCCGAGTACAGATGGTGGTTCACGGTGACAACCTTGACTGTGGTGGCTCGGATTGAAGGTCACAGTGATGGTGGTGATACGGTGTTAATGAGGGTGGCCGGTGGTGGATGTTAGCGGCCCCATGGTGGTCCATGGCGGCTCACGTGTGTGATGGTTCAAGGTAGCGGTGGTTCGCGATGGTAGCTTCAGCCAGTGGTGGTTATGGCAGTTAGGGTAGGTGATGATTAGATGATGATGATGAATATTAGATGATGATGAAGATTAGATGATGATTAGGGGTTGATGTTATGATGAGATGATGATGGTGACAATCATATAACAATGATAATGGTTACGTGATGATGAGAATGATTAGATGAAAATGATGATGATTACATAATGATAAAGATGAATACAGTTTGGGTCAGGTCTCAATTATAACTACGGGTACGTGTTTGGGAAGGTATATCCATTAAAACTCGTAGACATTAATTACTATTATTAGTTCGGGATTACTAATAGGGTTATTAAAGACGTATAGCAATGATTTTAAATGATAAAGGATGACCGACAAGAGGTCAATTATTTGGATAAAAGAATATTTAATAAATATAGAAAAATGGATATTTATGATGGAAGTTAAAACCCGATCATTATGGATAATTATTGGTTATGATTTGACAATGGAAATAGACAATCTAGATTGTCGGGTTTTAGTAAAAACAAAGGGGACTCTGTCCGATTTTCGTTAGAATTAAATAAAGAGTATTTCACAGCTTAGACGTCCTCATTACGTTTCGAGAAAATACCCAGTTCAGGCAACTTGACATGTTCGCCTGAAGCAAAAGTGGCGAACTTAGCATGTTCGCCTAATGCAAAAGAAGCGAACTTACCACAAGTTCGCTTAAGCCAAGGAAGCGAACCTAACATGTTCGCCTAACCCTAAGAGTAGAAACGTTAGTGTCGTTATGTTCATTATCTTTTCTTGTATGACATGATAATACAGATCTTGTGTGACCTTAGTGACGCTCAATAACCAGTGATAGTATCTCAGGACCAGCTTATCAGGTGAGTTCTATGTGCCCCCTATATGTTATGTGCAAATGTTTTCTAATGTTTTGGGGCTGAAGTACATACATGATATGATATGAATATTATGTGTGTTACATGATAATACATGATGATCATAAATATTGACAAGTATGTTATGAATAATGAAATGAAAGTATGATATAACATAGAAGAATGAAAACTTGCTTTATATATATATATATTATATATTGCATGTTATGAATGTATGTGAATGTTATGGACGCTTCGATGCTAACAGCTACTACGGTAGACGGACGACCACGCAACTATTTTGCAACCGGGACATATACGTTCCTTCATCAGCTAGGACGTATGAAAGGCATTAATGGACGGTCGAAGCAATTGCCTTATTATGATAAGTAGAACGGTTGCATAAACGATAGTTTGCATGGGAAACGGATGCCTTAGGGCAGACGGGCGAATATGACGGACTACGACAGTAGGACGGTTAAGATGGACGATCGAAGGTTTGCCGGACGGTATAGCATAACAGATGTCCGAAGGTTTGCCGGATGTTGTGAAGGACGGACTACGACGGTAGGACGGGCGTCTGTCTTCATGACTTACGCAAATGAATGTTGGGCTGATCACCCTTATGTGTATGACCAATGAATGTTCAATGAATGCAAAGGTGAATATATATATATATATATATATATATATGTGTGTGTGTGTGTACTCACAAATGAATGATAAATGAAGGCAAGGATGTGTTAAATATGTATTTATATATTTATACTTATAAAGAAATGATGCTTATACCTAATTGTTAAACTAGAACTCACCAGCGTTAGCTGACTTTTAGTATGCACTTCAGATAGCAAAAAGGAAAGAGCGTGCCAAGGCGTGATGGCTGCCCGACACAAGACTGACATCCTATTATGTGATTACGTGTTTTCAAACAATTGTTTCTTTTAAATGTTAAAGACTTCCGTTGTTTATGTAATAGAATGATGTATGCTTCCGCTACGTTTTAAAGGTTATAGTTTATTCAGTTTTGATGACTATGTTTATGAGTAAATCCAACAAGTGATTTCACCCGAGAAAGGGGCTTTACATTGAATTTTGAACTCCCAAATATTAAACATGTCAAAATCGTCGAAACTTTCATCAAATGTGGCGAAATCGCCGACATACGTGGACGCCTCAGAGACTCGACATGTAACAAAAAATTAAAAAAATAATTTTTCCGGTGATCCGCCGGAATTGATTGATTTTTCGGGAAAATTCTCCATTTCACCGGAAATTTTTTTAAGTGTCTAAGTGTCCGGGGAAATCGCCCTCTCTAATATATGTTTTGACGATTTTGACATGTTCATTTTGTAGAACTTGAGAAATCAATGTTTACTTTTAGAACTTCGTGTTTTCATAGGTTTATTTTTGGAATTTTCCCGTAAATTATTTGTTGGTCTACCAACACATATGATTACAAAAGCGAGATCATTAAGCTATCAATATAACTAGATTCTTTTTTTGCCCGCGCTTTGCTGCAGGAATCTGGTCGTTATCGGGGTCAGCTCATTTGGGTGGAGAAAACTTATGTCGAAACGCAGACTCACTATAGCGCACGATAACAAAAAAAAATCGAATTTTAACACAACTCTGTTTTTAATAAAAGTTATGCCTTAAAGTTGACAAAAAAAAGGAAAGTGCGCATTCTGTTTAAAAAAAAGTTAACGAACGAAAGTTAGCAAATAAAAACGAAATAGAAAACTAAACAGGTTAAAAGCGTATATTATATATAGTATGAGGGGCTAAAACGGTTGGTCTATTTTGGGAATTTTCCCGTAAATTATTAGTTGGTCTACCAACACATATGATTACAAAAGAGATATCATTAAGCTATCAATATAACTAGATTCTTTTTTTGCCCGCGCTTCGCTGAAGGAATCTGGTCGTTATCGGGGACAACTCATTTGGGTGGAGAAAACTTATGTCGAAACGCATACTCACTATAGCGCACGATAGCAAAAAAAGCTCGAATTTTAATATAACTCAGTTTTTAATAAAAGTTATACCTTAACGTTGAGAAAAAAAAATAAAGGAAACTGCGCATTCCATGTAAAAAAAAGTTAACGAACGAAAGTTAGCAAATAAAAACGAAATAGAAAACTAAACAGGACGTATATTAGGGGGAGTTAGTCGTTATCATTTAGTATGAGGGGCTAAAACGGTTCCCCCTCCTAGCGCGCACGGGGACATAGTCGTTATTAGTTCATCTCGTTTGCGGGGCTAAACCTATGTACACTCGTTATAACGTACGGAGAAAAAATACTCGATTTTGAATTCAAACCGGAACGTTGATAAAAAAACTAAAGAAAGCCGCGATTTCCGTTTTTTATAAAAAGTTAAAGAACGAAAGTTATTACAGAGAAACGAAATTATTAGAAAATCAGACGGGTTAAAAGCGTATATTATGTATAGTATGAGGCTTAGAAACTAAAAAAAAATAAAAAAAACATTTATAAACACATGGCACTCCCCCATTGGGGGAGTTACTATTCCTAGCCGTTGTCATTTAAATAGAGTTAGTAATAGTTATCAAATAGTTCAGAAAAAAAAATATTAAATAAATAAAATATTCGTAAAGTAAATATTAATAAAAATAATAATAAATAGTTGATAAAGAATAAGTTGAAAAAAAAATTCAATCAGTTATTTATTTATTAGGTATGGGAAAATTTTCAAACGGTTACAAGAATCTTGGGGTCACATAATTGTGATACGTGGCGCAACCAGTTACTTACTTATTAGGTACAGTTTAGTGTCAGATATGTCTAAAACTTTATATTATTATGATTGTAATATAACAACCTGAATATATTTATTTGTATGAAATTTAAACTTAGGGCGACTTTTAACCAATTTGTCTTCTCATTTTTGACCATTTTTATTTGATTTTTAACCGTTTGACCCGCTAAAGATAAAACATAACACAAATCGACCTGTTCATAAGAAAATTGGTCGAAATTGCCACATCTACAAAGCATATAAAATGAGCTAAAACAAGCCATGATATAAACCGAAATGGATATAAAAGAAAATAATTACTTAAATACTTTTGGCTATAATGATATGACAAAAAATACCGTGGAATTCAACAAATATTAAATATTTGAATATGTAAATATACGATTGAATGGTTTTTTTAAATAGATCCTACATTGCTATAAAACCGTTTTCAATTTATAGAATTCATAAAAATATGATTGGACAATTTAATTGATGATAAACAAGATTTTTTCTGTAGATAAAAATTGAAACGAATAATTAATCTAGTTATCTAAATTAGTGAAGTTGATTAAAATTTAAAAACAGTCTAATGATATAAAATAACTATCCATAATACAAATTTATTTTTCAAAAAAACTAAGTGAATTCACAAATTATAATATTCATAATTAATTTCATATTAAATTCATTTAGTTAATTATATAATAATAACTCATAATCAAATTTATATTAAACAATCCAACAACAAGCACTTGTACATAATGCATTTCAACTTGTATTCCACTGTAGTTACTATTCATCTCAATGTGCTTTAAATAAGAGTATAATATTTATTAATAAATTGTTTTAATATCATTATTATTTAATAGGAGATATATGCGAAAAATAATGGTGAGCAGGCACTAGAGAGCGACACGTGTCCCCTCAGATCTTTATTTATTAGTATAGATGTGACGTCACCATTTGTTAAATCCTTCTTATAATAAATGAATAACTTTATATGTCATGTGTCGACTTACATGGAGTTTCGTCTGCTAGGGAAATTGAATTCCAAATAGACTTAATGCTAGGAGTCTAGCCCGTCGCTAATGTACCATGTCGATTAGCACCACTAGAGATGAAAGAACTAATGGCTTAATTGGAATAACTTTTGAATAAAGGTTTCATCAGGCCGAGCATATCGCCTTGGGGTGCTCTAGTGCTGTTTATTAAAAAGAAAAATTGTAGCATGCGTATGTGCATTGACTACATATAATTGGATAAGCACACAGTGAAGAACAAGTACCCGTTACCGAGAATAGACGATCTGTTTGATCAATTGCAAGGTGCAAGTTGGTTTTCAAAGATCGCTCTTTAATCGGGGTAATATCAACTAAAGGTCAGAGAATAAGACATACCAAAGACGACTTTTCGCACACGATATGGACACTACGAGTTCTTGTAATGTCATCCGGATTAACAAATGCCACCGTGACATTCATGGACCTAATGAACATGGTATGCCGTCCCATGCTAGATTGATTAGTGATAGTATTCATATATGACATCCTCGTCTACTCCAAGAGCGAGGGTGATCATGTTTGTCAGATCTTTAATAATAACTAGAAAATGTTAAGAGGCTACATGGGAAACCAAGGAAGAGAAGAAGGAGTTATACCCTCAATTGTATAACTTGTAACATCCTAAAAATCCCAAATAAATAAAGCAAGGGTTTTAATAAAATATTTAGTAAAAGAAGAGGGACTAGTTGGTATATTTTCCAAAAAGAGAAACTCTCCGCACGTATACCCTACCCCCCCCCCCAATAGGCATTCCCTCCTCATTTGCACATTCCATTCACGCTAACTTGAGATCCCTTTTGTGCAAGTTCTCGGCTAGTGAGGAAAGGAGAAGAATTGAAACTCGAAGCCTTACGTTGCTTCATCACGACTAAGGATCAAAAGAGGACGATAAACGAGGAAGCTACACACGTTTTAAGGTAATAAACATCCCTAAATCTACTGCTTTCGTTAGAAATGGGTTTTTATAGTAAAGAAGGGTTTTAATCCAAAAAGATTGAAAATTTACGTATGAAAAGGATAAAAACTATAGATCTGGCACCATGGATGATAAACAAACGTTTTGGATGTTTAAAGTTCGAAGCTTGATGCAAATCCAGTCCAGATCTGATCATGCAGATTCCTTGAACGCCAGAACTGAGTATGCGCACGAGTACTCAAGTTCACACGCCTAGTACTCGGGCGAATACTTTTATGAATACTCCAGTTCACACAAACTTAAGGAGGGGCGCATACTTGAGGTATGCACAAAGGAACCCTTGTGCGTGTTCTTGGAGTATACACACGTATACCCTGTGCGAATACTTGGAAGTTCATGCAGATGGAAGAGTAAGCGAATACTTGAAAAGCTTACACTTAGTGTTTGAACCTAAGTTCACTTAATATTATTCCATACATGCAATGTGTACTTCATAGAGCCTACAGACCTTACTTAAGCTCAGCATACGTACTACATACCACAGGAATTACAAGTATATATGATGTATATATAGAGAATAATATAGGGTTAGTAACTTAATCCCGTGTTAGGCCCAACCCGTGTAGAGGCCATTAGGGCCGGCGGCCCCTGTTGAGACTCCATACCCAACAATGGCCATAGAGGCCAGACACATAGTGAAACCCCCCGAAAGAAAATACACACTACACGGAACGAAACTCTACAAAGGAAAAAAAAAACGCCTCATTTCACTTTCACCGGTTAAAAACACCTTGTGAATCTAATAACCCGATATATCCCCCGATTGTGATTCGCACCAAAACACACGCTAATCGCTATTGCCCACCGATAGGAAATTTACGAATTAAATAACCAATAGAAACATCATGTGGAAAGTGGAACCATCCAGAGTCAACATCGTTGACCAAACCGTAATCCCAATCTAAACTTCCACCCGTTGAAGAAACTACGTGTCACATTACGAGTGAACACCTTCCAAATATAATCATTAATCAAATCAGCTATTTCATCCGGCTTTAATCGCGGTGGTTGAGATCGAAACCCTCGTTTCAATTCGACTCGATTCAATTTGATTCCGTGGCAGTTTCATTCGACCGGGGGAAGATTTCGTGATTGTTTCTCTCTGTTGTTCTTCCTTGCTACCCAAACGAGAGAGAGAATCGTCATCTTCAATCTAATTTCCAATTCGCCGTGAATTTTATGAAACGTTATTTCCATCACCGCTGCGTTCCATGAATTTTTGTTGAAGAAGGAGGAAATTCAACCGCCGGCGACGACGGTTTTGTTACAGGAGTTTAATTCTGTGTTTCCGGCCGATCAGTTATGTTGTCCTTACAGAGCGATCCACGGCAGGTTCAGAAGCAGCAGCAGCTGTTGCTGCAGGCTGCTAGGGTTTCTTACAGCAATGGTGATTATCAGCGTGATGCTTCGTATGTATTGTCAACGGAAATCGCTCCGTCTTCTTCCAACGCCGGTCTTAAACTATCTCACGGATTGGAGTCACGTGAAGGTTTGAATTTTTGAATTTTTTTTTGATAATTGTTTCTACAGGATGATGCATAGGGTTAGATGGGTTTGCTTCTGTTTTTAATGTATTTTGTTATTTATATCTGAGATATTAAACTTTATTAGGGTTTTAGAAATGTGAATTTAGTTGGATAATTGTTTACAGCTACGGAAGAGATGCTCATGTCCGTTGCTCATCAAAGTTACAAATCTGGAGATTTTAGACTGGCTTTAGATCATAGCAAGGCTGTTTATGACAGAAACCCTATGCGATTAGATAATCTTCTTCTCCTGGGGGCAGTATATTATCAGGTTAGGTTATTGTTTGCTGCATAGTTTGTTAGTTTCTGCATCTAGACATTGGCATAATTGATAACTCTGGTAACATAAATTCACCGTCTTTTCAGTTGCACGAGTTTGATTTGTGCATTGCCAAAAATGAAGAAGCTCTGCGGATTGATCGAAATTTTGCTGAGTGCTATGGGAATATGGCCAATGCATGGAAGGTGATTCACATTTTAAGAGTTTATGGTGGGCCTATTGTTTATGTTGTTTGAGCATGGTGAACCTAAGGAATGTGTTTTTTTGACCTTACAGGAAAAGGGCAATATTGATGTTGCTATACGTTACTATTTAGTTGCTATTGAGGTATGTTATGTTCTAACTATATTTGAATTTATAAAATTTTCCTGAGGAACTAATGACTACCTATTTACTTACGCTTGAAAGCTATTTGATAGATACCGAAATTCTAATTAGAATAAAACAAGAACAAACAAGATAGTCGGCCCGATTCGAGAGGGGCTAGTCTCCAATTACAAGAGAAACTTAGATAATCAAATAACAAGACAAGCCTAAAAATAAACCATGCGAACTTAAATAAACGTGAAGGTGAAGCCGGACAGATTTCTGTTGAGAAACCGGACAGTTTTCTGGCATTAATTACCCAAAAGTTCAACAACCCTATTAACCCACTAGTCCCCTCATCTGCTACTGCCCTGACCCAGCTGATCCAGATGATCCGGCTCTAAAACCCACCCGCATAGGACTTGGGTATGTATCAATGCATCCGGCCCGAACAAACGACTTGTCCTCAAGTCGAGATGAAGCGGTGTGAGTGAAGCCTGGCTGACCTGTATCAAAAACCCACGGTGGGCGCCATTCGAGCCTTGCCACGGCATTCGATGGACCATGGTGGTCGTCCTTCACGTCTCCGGTGGCAGCCAGTTCTTCGTTGTGCAATGGCAAGCAACGGGTGTTGTGGGGGCTAGTATGGGTGCGATTTTTGGTATGTGCACGTGCGGTTTCGGGGGACGGTTTGTGGTGTCGATGAGTGGTGTTCCCGGCTGGTATTGGCGCTGGTTTGGAGGCTGGTTTTGGGGTGGTGTTTGGTGCCAAAATCAGGGATGTAGCGGGTGTTGGTGGTGGACTGAGTGTGATGATGATGGTTGAAAGGTTTGGTTCTCGGGGTATTTTCTGGTCATGGAAGGCATTTGCTTGGGTGGAGAAGTGGTAACCGTGGGCTGATTTGGTATTGATGTGGGTAGCGGTGGCTCTATAATTGGTGAGAATGAGAGGTGTAGATGGTGCTTGGTCGCTGGTTGGTTTTCCAAACATCACGGTCTTGAGTGCTGCATCATCATCCCTCCATTGTGACTCTATGGCGGTGAGCTTGGCGGCCAATTGGGGGCGATATGATCGGACGAAATACCTCTACCATCGCTACCCCGGGTTTGCGCCATGTCGATTTCCCGGCAATGGAACCAAATGATAGATACCGAAATTCTAATTAGAATGAAACAAGAACAAACAAGATAGTCGACCCGATTCGAGAGGGGCTAGTCTCCAATTACAAGAGAAACTTAGATAATCAAATAACAAGACAAGCCTAAAAATAAACCATACGAACTTAAATAAACGTGAAGGTGAAGCCGGACAGCTTTCTGTTGAGAAACCGGACAGTTTTCTGGCTTTAATTACCCAAAAGTTCAACAACCCCATTAACCCACTAGTCCCCTCATCTGCTACTGCCCTGACCCAGCTGATCCAGATGATCCGGCTCCAAAACCCACCCGCATAGGACTTGGGTATGTATCACTATTACATGCCAAGTGAATCTGGAACCTCTAGTAATATTCTAGAGGGGAATGAAAACATGAAAGCTTATGTTTTTATTTCTTCTAGTTCTAATATGTTCCCAACTGCCGATGTATAAGTTCTCTGTCATCGTACATTAAGTGACATGGCATGGATTTTACTTGCTTCACGGTTGCCCATGTACTTCGTTATGTATATGTTTTTAATGAGAGGAGAAAGTTCCTATGGAAGACGGGGAACAGGGTTGGAAGCACAATGAAATGTTTGATAAGTTAATTAATATATCTGATTTTCTGGTAATATACAACCGTATGTTTTCAAATTAGCTCATAGCCTCATATATTTAGGATGACTTTCTCATTGCAGAAGAAAATCAACATAAGTTTAACCGTCCACTAGGCCTTTCAAAGAGGGAAGTTGAATAAATGATTCATAATGATATTCTAATCACTACCAAACACTTACAAAATCAGAAGAATGAATCATTTAAAGAAAAAATAAACACTTTGTACACAAAATCTTAATACATCCATAGTAGTATTAGTTACTGTGCATTGCTACTCAAAGTACAAGGCACTGGTTATGAATCAGTGAACAGTGGTGTGCATGGGTAAGATGGTGTGTCATCATGCACTCTAATTCATTTATAACGTTTATTAAAACCACATTTCACTAGGTGTTTCTTTTTACCATTTTTGTTACATCAACTCACCTTAATTATGATTGATGCAGCTTCGTCCAAATTTTGCGGATGCATGGTCGAACCTGGGAAGTGCATACATGAGGAAAGGAAGACTTACTGAAGCCGCTCAGTGCTGTCGGCAGGCTCTTTCATTAAACCCTCATTTGGTAGATTTTTGGCCTTCCTTTTTCTGTTCATATATAGACACACAACTACTCGAATGTTATGTTGTGAGGTTTCTTCTATTTATATGCTTCTGTAGGTCGATGCTCACAGCAACCTTGGAAACTTGATGAAAGCTCAAGGATTGGTCCAAGAAGTAAGAGATATTTAATTTCTTCCCATTGGCTATTATATCACGAGTCATAACCATGGAGGAATTATAACACTACACGTTACCATTCATACCATCCATTTTCGAACGCCTATTGTCATTCATTGACTCAAATAAGATAATATTCCACCATATCTGTTCATACCTAAGAAATGTTGCATTATCATGTAGTGTTTTCTCATAGCTCCTTCTATTCTGTTGTTTTCCTTTTGACTCCTAGGTCTGTTGTTCAGAGCTTCTAGAGAACTGATCATTTTGTTCATAGCCGAGTTATAGGTTGTTGTGTTTGTCTATTCACTGCATCTTATTGTATGTAAAAATAAAGACCAGTCAGGATTTGTTATCATCATTACGGTGAGTTCTTTTGTTGCCCCTTGCAATATATCTAGAAATGTTTTTTGAACAGGCATACAATTGCTACCTGGAGGCACTCCGTATACAACCAACTTTTGCCATTGCCTGGTCCAATCTTGCTGGCCTTTTCATGGAGTCTAGTGATCTTAGTAGGGCACTTCAGTATTACAAGGTAAGGAGAGTTTTGGATATCTTTGATGGTTGGATGAAAATTTGAATTTGAAAACCAACTGACAGATTGTCTTAAAGGTGGCAAAGTGAGCGGGTCAGACAGGTTGGGTAGGGGGCTTTTAAACATGTATTTTGTTTACTGCAGGTAGAGAAAAGGCCGGGTTGGGTTGAACCACACATAATTTCTTTTGTCCATTTTTTTTCTACAAAATAGTTAATGGTTTAAATATGATTATGAAAACCAAGTTATGATGATAATAATTTAAAATTTTTGAATAAGACCATTAGGAGGTGATGTCATGTGTGCATTAAAAATATGCTTTGGGTGACTTTTTAACCGATTGACCTGCCCGACCCATTTGATCTGTTTTCACGTCTAGCTAATTTTTTATTTGAACTGGTTGGGATGAAACTACCCAAGTTCACCCTTTCATACGTAAAGGGGTTTTACATTGCCACCCTTGGTTTGGCTTTTTAAAGAATGCTATGAATTGTAAAAGAAGCTTTGCACTTCTTTATTTACCTACACTTTTTACCTACTGATCTTGTTTTCCTTTGTTGATAGTATACATATGTATGTGGACACACCTGCACATCATATGAACTTTTTATCGTAATCTTTGGATTTTCTATTAATGCTGTTGTTGACCCTTTCAGGAGGCTGTCAAACTGAAACCAACATTTGCTGACGCCTATTTGAACTTGGGGAATGTGTACAAGGTGAAGTTTCTGTGGTTTCTCTTGTAACATTTCCAGATCTGATGAAGATTTTGGCTAAATTAAGTGTCATTTTGCACTTCACAGGCTTTGGGAATGGCTGCTGAAGCTATTGTCTGTTATCAGCGAGCTCTTCAGTCCAAACCAGATTATGCTATGGCTTTTGGTGAGCACCACTGTTCTATTTTGTGCCTACCTTCTATATGCACTAAATATTTGTCTTAGTTTTTGTTTTCACATCTAATCAGGGAATCTAGCTAGCATATATTATGAGCAAGGTAACTTGGAGATAGCAATTAACCATTATAAACAGGCAATCGCTTTGGATACTGGATTTTTGGAGGCTTATAACAATCTAGTGAGTTTGTTTTCTGCTCCAACTTTTATCTCTCTCATATTTATCTAAGAATTAACTGGAACATTTTTTCATCCGGTTATGAGTCTTTATCTTTTGTTAACTAGGGTAATGCACTTAAGGATGCTGGCAAAGTTGAGGAAGCTAGTCATTGCTATCGTGTAGGTTATTGTTGTCATTGTCTTCTAGCTTCATACTTCTCCATTCTTATATTGATTAATTTTTTTTACTATCTAGCAATGCCTCTCTCTGCAACCGAGCCATCCTCAGGCACTCACTAACCTTGGGAATATATACATGGAATGGTACATTTGTGATGATTCATATTAGTTAGATGTGATTCTTAAGCAGAAATGTTATAGGTGGCAATAATGGTTAAAAAATAACTATTTGTCTTCTAGATTCCTTTTAAGCTATTGTTTTATTTTACTCGTTTGGTTTTGAGATAAAAACATAACCCTGAAGGCCCATTTGTAAGAAAATGGATCGAACATGCATGTAATTATGTAAAAGGGTCTTTAAGGTGATGCTTTTGATATTCAGGAACATGATGACTGCTGCTGCTCAATGTTACAAGGCAACTTTGTCTGTAACTACAGGGTTGTCTGCTCCCTTTAACAATCTTGCAATAATATACAAGCAGCAGGTATCAATCCTCTGTCTCTCTCTTAAGTCTTAATATTAAATCGCCATTCTTGCTTTTACATTTCTGATTATTGTCTGTTAATATGTGCACATAACACATTATCTGAAACCTGATATGGCATATGAAATTAAATAACAGGGTAATTATGCTGATGCCATATCTTGCTACAATGAAGTTCTTCGGATCGATCCTCTAGCAGCTGATGGTCTTGTTAACCGTGGGAACACTTACAAAGAGATAGGGAGAGTGAATGAAGCAATTCAAGATTATTCACATGCAATTGTTATCCGTCCAAACATGGCAGAAGCTCATGCAAATCGGGCTTCAGCTTACAAAGACAGGTATTTAGAACTTAATTGGAGTGTTAAGACATATATTAGCTCGATTATATTTATGTATGATCACATTTAAACTTGTGATTATGGAAATTCTAGTGGGCATGTGGAAGCAGCTATTAAAAGCTACAAGCAAGCATTGGCTATACGTCCCGATTTCCCTGAAGCCGCTTGTAATCTGCTACACACATTACAGGTATGGGCTTAAATTTGCCAACAGCCTCAAGTCTTCACCAAATGCTAGTTACTTAACTGTATTCCCTTTTCTGATTTGTTCTTGTGACATTTCTGTAGTGCGTGTGCGACTGGGATGACAGAAAGAGAATGTTTATTGAAGTAGATGGTATTCTTCGAAGGCAGATCAAGGTATTGTACAGAATCTTCTTGAAGTTATCATCTGTGTACACACATATATATTCAGCAAGTTCATTGTTCTTTGCATGTCGGTGTATATGTTATTTTTCTTCCAGACATCAGTTATCCCAAGTGTGCAACCTTTCCATGCAATTGCATACCCGCTTGAGCCTATGCTTGCACTTGAAATCAGGTACATATGTGGTTTATGTGGGCTTAGAGTTAATATGTATTAATATTGATTCAATTTTTTTTTTGTAGCCGGAAGTATGCAGCACACTGTTCTGTTATAGCAGGCCGTTTTTCTCTTCCTGCTTTCAATCATCCTTTGCCTTTACAAATAAAGAGTACAGGGGGTAACAAGCGGCTTAAAATTGGGTAAATGTTTAAGATGTAAAAAAAAAAAACTCCTTCCAGGCTTGTTATTCTAAGAACATGTTCATCACCTGAACATCAATTCTGTTGTAGATATGTGAGCAGTGATTTTGGAAACCACCCTCTGTCTCATCTGATGGGTTCAGTATTTGGCATGCATAACAGACAAAATATGGAGGTTTTTGTTAATTTCGATCTTATATTGATTAAACTTCTGGTTTGGGAGGAGTTACAAACTATAGTATTTAGGTCTTTTGCTATGCTTTGAGTCCAAACGATGGTAGTGAATGGCGGTTTCGTATTCAATCAGAAGCAGAGCACTTTACTGATGTGTCAGCAATGACGTCTGATATGATTGCTCGGCTAATAAATGAAGATCAGATACAGATACTTATCAACCTCAATGGTTATACCAAGGTTTGCATAAAAACTAAACCATCACCTATTAGCATACCTTTTTAAGTAACAATTTAATTATTATGGTCTTCCGTTAAATGTTTTTTTGGTGGTATTTACTAGAGGGCTAGTGTCGGTTTTTCTTCCTACGTTTTCTAAAAAGATAATGATATGTAAAATATAAAAACCATGGTAATTGGAATTAATTACTAGTAGATATGATGTATTTATGCTTTTGGCCCATTATCACTGCAGTTCGTATGTAATTTATATCTTGTTGCAACTTCACTTCAGGGGGCTAGAAATGAGATCTTTGCCATGCAACCTGCTCCTCTCCAGGTGTCATATATGGGATTTCCTGGGACAACTGGGGCCAACTACATACAATATCTGGTCACTGATGAGGTCAGATGGTTCTTTTTCTCTTTCTTAGACATTATGTGTTAAGAGCGTTAGATATGGTTACTTTGTCCAATTAACTTATGAATAGGTCGATTTAGTAATGTTCTTCACGCCTTGACGCAGTAAAATTAAAAAAAATTAGCTAAAAAAGTGGTCTACAGTTGTCCAAAGTGAATTATTAATGCTTGAAACCCTAAACAGCTTTATTTGATAAGTTATAATATTGTTTTGTAATTACATTTAAAACATCAAATATTTAATATATTAATTCATTATTCAGAAATATTATTAATTTAAGAATCACAAAGATGTGTTTTAGGCAACCTGAATTTACCACGCAAACTAGTTATCCAGTCTAGCCCACCCATTTTGTCATTTCTAGTACCATATATAGATAATCTTTGTGTAAATACTGAAATGTTGCAACATCTATGGCAGTTCGTCTCCCCACTCAAGTTTTCCCATATTTACTCGGAGAAACTTGTGCATGTTCCTCATTGTTACTTTGTGAACGACTATAAGCAGGTAATTTCACATTGCACGCGACGCCCATGTATTTTCACATAGCTAGGTGATCACCGTGATCCAATTGTGTCACCATTAATTTTGTAAAATTGAACTTCAGAAAAATCTTGATGTACTCGATCCAAATTGTCGACCAAAGCGGTCTGCATATGGTTTGCCAGAAGACAAGTTCATATTTGCTTGTTTCAATCAACTTTATAAGATGGACCCTGAAATTTTTATGACATGGTAAATTTTGTACATATAGATTTCAAGAAAGTTTGTTTTTCAAACAACTCATAGAACATATTTGTTTTAGGTGCAATATTCTAAAGAGAGTTCCAAATAGTGCACTTTGGCTCCTCAGATTCCCAGCTGCTGGCGAGATGAGACTTCGTGCTTGTATGTGATGTTTTTTTCTATAGAGGTGGAAAAGTGGGTGGGATGCCCGGTCTTCAAAACGGGTTCGGGTTTTAATGGAGTAACATTCTTTTATCATGAATCATGTTTTCCATGTAGACGCTGCTGCACAGGGTGTTAAGCCAGATCAAATCATTTTCACGGACGTTGCTACAAAAAATGAACACATCAGGCGCTGTTCTCTTGCTGATCTTTGTCTCGACACGTATGCTACTTGAACCTTCTGTTTCAAATACGTACATGCTTGTATATGCAGGTGTGTGTGCGTGTATAGAGCCGGTCAAATACAAAACCAATATAATTTTCAATTAAAAAACTGTAAGAACAAATAAGCACTTATATATAGTGCATATCAGATTTAGGTGGAGGAAAAATAGAAAAAAATGAGAAACGGTTATACAGTTACTATCTTACATACTGCTATTCAAATAATAGTTACATATCTATGTCTTGTACGTTAATAGGTACATATTTATACGGTCTCGTAATTTTTCTTCTATTTAAAGTTGATTCTATATTTGAACGACCTCTGTATGTTCATTGTTGAATCTCGTTGTGCCAAAAGAAAAGTGTGACCATTTTTAAGGAGGGGCTTTTTTTTTATATATATAACGGGTAGTGACTAGATTTGTGGTGTCTTGAAATAGGCCACTATGCAATGCACATACAACAGGAACAGATGTTCTCTGGGCTGGTCTGCCAATGGTGACCCTTCCCCTTGAGAAAATGGCTACTAGAGTTGCTGGTTCCCTCTGTCTGGCAACTGGAGTTGGCGAGGAGATGATAGTTAACAGGTCAGCATTTGATCTATTGCTAGAGGTGTCTGTACTCTGTAGGGCTCCTAGTTTGTTTTTAGAACTTGTAAGTTTTGTATTCTTTTACACAGTGATATTATATAAAAACAAGAAATAATATTTTAACATACAGAATTAATAATAATTTATATATATTAAAATTTTGGCTTTAGCTAACGAGCAAGCTTACTTTGGGTCGGGCTCGGTTCATTTACAAATGAGCCGCAGGGTGAACGGGCCAGCCGGTCAGGTAACAAATTTCAAACTTTTGTTTGTTTTGGACATGAAGCATGAAAGAGTATGAAGACAAGGCAGTATATCTAGCATTAAATCCGGCCAAGCTTCAAGATCTCACAGAGAGACTGAAATCGTCTCGCCTCAACTGCCCTCTATTTGATACATCACGATGGGTAAGTTCACATGTCCAATTTCAACTTTTGATGGTCAACTCATTCAATTTGGGTGTCAATATTCAGGTTAGAAATCTAGAACGAGCGTACCTTAAGATGTGGAATATCTATTGCGGCGGTCAACAAGCACAGCACTTTAAAGTGAAGGAAGACGATTCAGAATATCCGTATGATCATTAAATGCATGCTGCATTGTTGCTAGGTCAGTCTGGTACGTGTATATGGTGTTATTTTTAATATTTATTTAAGACATAAAACCACTTGTTTGTGTGATTAATGATTTTATATTGTTATGGATCATCGACGGTTCTGATTCCTAGTATATGTTTTCAACATACAATCCGATGGATCTTTTGTTACCTGATCCCGTTTTGAAAATATGTCCTCATGCATGTTTATTAAGCATTGTACTTGCCTCACATATTACACTCCAAGAAACAAAAACAACAAAGAAACCCACCGTTATATTATACACCGTCCGGCAGTGTCAAAATTCACCACACAGGTAGTAAATTAGGCGGTGACGGAGCGAATTTCAGCAACTGTTTCGAACGAAGCCATGGTTTAACCTCCACAACTGCCTCATACACCTTAGGATCTCCACCTGTCTTCGAAAACGCCTCAATTTTCAAATAATACTTCATCCCGGCCACCACCTGCTGCTCCGCTTCCACCACCTGAGAAAATGTCAGATCTCCGTCATCGTTCATATTTATCCGATTTCAATATCCAAAAAATATTACACGTTGGAATTCCATGGTGTTTTGATCATGAATGGTAATTTGATCTGGTAAAAATATATTTTTTGTTGAAAGGTAAAGCGAAGTCGAACTCCAACCCGAAGAACAGGTGCCCCACCCACAGGAGGAACTTGCAGCCGCGAAAACCCCCTGACTCTCTCATAGCATTTCTTTCCCAGACGAGATTCGAATCGGTGACCTCTCAAATGGTGAAGCTCTCAGGCTACCACTCGACCAAAGTAGTATCTAGTAAAAATATATATCGTATGTTCATCAGATGTCTTAGGAGCAAAGCTCGAAGACAAGTTTTAAACATACACAGCGTGGAAGGGAGATGCGGGAAGGAGGCTGAAGTGGAGACTACGTGGATGGATTTTCGGGGAGAGAAGGGGCTGTTGGGAACGCCATCACAATTTGGAACCGAAGCAAGGAAGGAATTGGTTGAGGCGGGGGCGAAGGTTGGGACGAGACGTCGTGGGATGCATTCCTCTCCACCCCGTAGATCGGTAGAGGGGTCGCGGGATGCACATAGTCCACCAAAAGAGCACCAAAAATTCACAAACTCAACGACACCTTTTCTCTATCAACATCTATACTATATAATAAATAAAAGTTTTTATATGCCACGTGTCACCACCATATTCAATCTCATCATTCTTTTCCCGCCTTTCTCTCTTATTAAACGCACCCATATTTTTTAATAAATTACTAATTATATTAATAAAACATATTTATTTTAAATTATCCTTTATTATAAAAAAACTTTGAAATCTAATTATGTAATTTTTATTTTCAATCAAAGAGTAAATGAAAGTCAAATTACATTAAATAGTAATTGACGTATTTTCGAAACCCAATTATATATTATTTTTTACATATTTTGAATTTTGTTTTATATCATTAGTATACAGTAATGCATTTTTACACCTGTAAAATACATAAATAAAAATTGAAAAATTTATGTATTGATATTTTTCACTCGTGTGTATTACACGGGGTCTAAGCTAGTATCTAATAAATAAATGTTTCTCAATGTCACGTGTCGCCTTCATATTCATCCTTAAAAAAAATTCCCGCCTCTCACATAATAAATACACTTCCATATTTCAATAATAATATATTTTTAAATAAATTATTAATTATATTAATAAAACACATTTATTTTAAATCTATATATCTATATCTATACTATATAATAAACAAGTAAATTAGAAGGACACTTGTCAAAATTCTAGGCATTCTCATTCTCATTTTCCCGCCTCTCTCTTCTATTAATAATCAACTCCACTATTTTTGGCAACTAAATTAATTACTTGTTTCAATTATTATCTACACATTTTTTTATTTAAAACTATGTTTATTATCAATTAATTTATTCAATCATATTTTTATGAACTCTACAAATTGAAAACAATTTTATAGTCAGCTAGGATTTAAATAGAAAACTTTGAATCATATATTTACATATTCACCTTGTTCTATTTCGACGAGTGTATATGTTGATAGATTACATTATATTTTATTCAACTCGTGTAATACACGGGTTCATTCAACCCGTGTATTACACGGATTTTAAAAACATGAACTTTTTATCACTAGGTATTTAACATTACATTTATTCGATCAACCCGTGTAAAACACGGGATTCTAACCTAGTATCTATATATAGGGGGAAGTTTAAATAAAAAGTGATTTTTCGCTAAAAAACCTAAGAAATGACAAAAACCTTAAGAAACGATATCAAACGGGTGGAGGTTTTTTGGGGCGGGTTAGGATTTGATGAGACGGTTCCAACGCCGCTGGAATGAGCTCAATCGGAGTTCGTTTGACCCATTTCATATATTCGATTAACATCCTTAAATATCCCAAAGTTTTAGCTTCTAACATGCACCCCCCCCCCAATTAACACATAAGCACCTATTTTTTTTTAAACGGCTCATAAGCACGTCTTTTTTTTTAACGGCTCATAAACACTTAATTATGATCATATATTTCTCTTAAACCATGAATCTCATACCAATTTATAACACCTATAACTTCAAAAGAAGGAATAAAATAATATATTCCATTATAGGATTCATAAAAAATCCAAAACATTCTTTTAAAAATAATTTGAAATAGCATAATAGTATGGATTTGTTCTTTACATATCATAAACTTCACAAATTTGAAGCCAAAACGATTTACAAAAGTTTGGTTATGGGTGCAAGTCATTATCATAAACATGGTCCAAAAGTAGCTCATGAGATACAACTTACACAATTGACACCAAAAAGTATACTAGCAATGCTAAGTGAATACATTAAGGTTTTAAACACCAAAACAAACCCGAAGACACATATTTCAAACCAATTATATGTAAGCTAACTTAGTGTGTCATAACAAATAGAGTAAACTGTCGTTTTCATCACTGTGGTTTAGTTACTTTTATCAGTTTCACCCAAAAAGTTTATTTTTCTCATGTGTATCCTTGTGGTTTACAAAACTTGCCATTTTCATCCAATCAGTTAATTCCATCCACATTTTAACGTTAAATGATGAGTATTCAGATCTTTTTATATATTTCTTTATTTTATCAATATTTTAAACCCTTAATTATTCCCCCATTCCCTTAAACCGTATTTAACCTAATTACCCTATTTACAATCGTCTCTGTGGCAATGATCTTCTTAATCCTGGTCGTCTCTATGACCATTATCTTTTGATTGTCCATTTGGCTATCATCTTTTCTAATTACCACAGGGACGAACATAATTCAAAAAGATGATGGCCACATGGACGATCATAATAGAGTAAATACAAGTCATCATGTCATCATATCTATGTTAGAAAAGATATTTGATTATTTTTAGTTTTAAGTTATTATTAACAACCCTGTTTAACTGAGAACCGAAGTGAATAGTAGCTCCCCCAATGGGGGAGTGCCACATCCAGTTTCAAATATTTTTTATTTTATTTTTTCGTTTTCAACCTTATACAATATATAATATACGCTTTTAACCCGTCTTATTTTACAATTATTTTGTTTCTCTTACCGTTGGCCATTTGGTGCAATGGTAGCCGTAAGACTTCTCATAGTAGAGGTCTTGGGTTCGAATCCTTGGAACAACAAAAATAGGGGTCTGTGGCCAGGTCAGTGGGTTTACCCAGTTGGGGGGAGGGGGTTCCTCATATGGTGGGCTGCCCTGGATGTTCTAGGCGTTGTCCTGGGAAACCCAATTATCCTAAAATATCTAGGTGTTGCCGTTAAAAAAAATAAAAAAAATAACTTTTTATAAAAAAATGGAAAGCACAGCTTTCTTTAGTTTTTTTTTGTCAATGTTCAGTGATAAATTTTATTTAAAATGGAGTTGTATTCAAAATCGAGTATTTTTTTTATCGTAAACTATTGCGAGTGTACGTAGGTTTTAGCCCCGCAAACGAGACGAACCGATAACGACCATGTCCCCGTAGCGCTGCGAGGGGGAATCGTTTTAGCCCCTCATACTATATATAATATACGCTTTTAACCCGTTTAGTTTTCTATTAATTTTATTTTTCTTTGCTAACTTTCGTTCGTTAATTTTTTTAAAAAACGGAATGCACGGTTTCCTTTATTTTTTTTTCAACGTTAAGGTACAACTTTTATTAAAAAACGGAGTTATATTCCGATTCGAGTTTTTTTTGCTATCGTGCACTATAACGAGTCTACGTTTCGACATAAGTTTTCTCCCCCAAAACAAGCCGACCCCGATAACGATCAGACTCTCGCAGTGAAGCGCGGGGGAACAAGAATCTAGTTCTTATTAATTGCTAGAAAGATTGCTTGAATCCCTTTTTTCATTGATTAATTAACTAGTAAATATGGGTTAGGGTTAACCATTTTAAAATCAAATGTTGTCCATTAATTTCAAGGCATTTTATTAGTTTTAATAAAATGATAATTTTATCTATTTTAACAACTACTTTTAACGTAAGTTGATGTTTTTGAGATGAAACGTCCAAATTCAAAATCTAGTCGAACCATAAATACCTTTCATTCACTTTTCTCACAAATTATTTGAAGTTACAAATGATTATTAAGTTAAGGGGCCAAATTTGAATTTTATTAAGTTAACCTTCCTTCGTCCCCACTTCAATTTCAAATTCATCTCCATCTTCCAACGGCTACATCTCTCTCTCTCTCTCTCCCCCTCTCTCTCATCCTTTCTGTGCACTGGATTAGGGTTTGAAAGATGAAGCATTTTATGCAGCCGAGAAACCACGCCATTTTGAGAGAACATTCTTCCGATACTCCACCACTAAACCCTAGTTCGATGAAGCAGAACAGATCGAACAGTCGGAAGCACAAATCTAGCAAAGAGAACGCTCCTCCTTCCGAAAACGTCATTTCAGATCCAAAACCCTCGCCATCGGTTGCCGGTAAACTGAAATCGCCGCTCCCTCCGAGACCTCCTTCCTTGAACCCTCTCAAACGGAAGATTGGGGCTGATTTTCATCCTGAAAATGGTGGATGTGGATCTACTGATACAGGTGTCAAGGTACATCTACTGTTACAACTTAAAACCCTAGTTCAGTGTTTTTATTGGAAAAAATTGCATGTTTGTAACCCTATCATCAGCTGAAACAGTGTAAATGAAGTTTTGCTTTAAATTAGTACATAGAATGGATTGATGTGTAGGGCGTTATGATCTTAAAAATGTCAAACACTCAAATCAAACTGATTATTTGACTGGATATACCAATTTTCTTTTCAGATGCACATCCAAACACCCCAAATATGGTGTTTTTAGTGGCGGTTTTTCCCCTAAAAGATTCAATGTTTAGGTTGTAAGTCACAGTGTCATGGTAGGAGCTTATTTAATTTGATTTGGTGTGATGAGTTTATTAGGTCATAGTGAGAATGCGTCCGTTGAATAATAATGAAGAAGGAGAAACAGTAGTCCAGAAGACTTCCGGTGATTCGTTGTCAATGCTTGGACACCAATTTACTTTTGATCATGTAGCAGATGTAAAATCTACTCAGGCAAGTAGATTCTTGTTTGCTTTCAGTTTCTGTTTCTATAAAATGTTTTAGGTTTTATGCATTGTTCACGTAGTTTCTCAATGTTTGTTGCTTCAATTTGTCTTTCAGGTTGATATATTCGAGGTTGTGGGAGCTCCTCTTGTTGAAAACTGTCTTACTGGATTTAACAGTTCAATATTTGCATATGGGCAGGTATTATTTTTCCTTCTTGTGTGTAAATGCACTTTTATCATCATTTATTATATAGGTTTTGTTGATATCTGGTTAATTTGATACTGTTAATTTCATTTGTCTAAGACTGGAAGCGGAAAGACTTACACGATATGGGGACCAGCTAATACATTGTTAGAAGATAACTCATCTAGTAATGAACAAGGATTGACACCTCGTGTTTTTGCAAGACTATTTTCTCGCATAAATGAGGTTTTATTTTTTATATAGTATTTCACATAGTTTCAGTTGTGAATTTGTAATAGGCGGTCTATGTAGAAGTATGTCAACATAATTTTGTCTCATGAATTACTTGCGGTTTGCTTATTTCTTGTAGGAACAAAATATACATGCTGACAAACAACTTACGTATCAGTGCCGATGTTCTTTTCTCGAGGTAACATGATCTTTTATAGTCAACAACTGAACTTTATGTTGTCACTATTATATTGATACCAATACATATTATATACAGATCTATAATGAACAAATCACCGACTTGCTGAATCCATCTCAAAGAAATCTTCATCTAAGAGAGGATACTAAAACCGGGGTGTATGTTGAAAATTTGACAGAGGAGTCTATTTGCAGTATGAAAGATGTGACTCAGCTCCTCAAAAAGGTATTATATTGGTCCACAAGATTAACGTGTTTTGTCAAGGGTATCTCATGCATTTAACTAACAGTCATTCAAATGAATTAAGCTGTATGTAGATATTGCCATTATTATGAGATGGAGAAAGTATGCTCTTGGATAGCATCATTGATAATTCCCAAATCCCAACAAGCATTTGATTAATAGTCAAAAAAATGTAGGATTCTCTTGGATAACATTATTTGTTAATTCATAATAAATATGCAGGGTTTATTAAATCGGAGGACTGGATCAACAAGTTTAAACTCTGAGAGTTCCCGCTCACACAGTGTGTTTACATGTGTTGTGGAGTCAAGTTGTAAGGTAATAAGATCTAAAGATCCTAGGTATAGAGGCTACATGTTTAAGTTATTATGCTTGTCTTGTATTGCAAATAACAAAAGGTAATATATATTATGGTTCCCAAATAATTTGTTTGCATAAGGATGGCCTCAATTTTAAAATTCCAATTCTGTAGAGTGTAGATGGTCGCCATAATTTTAAAATTCCAATTCTGTAGAGTGTAGATGGTCTGAGATGCTTTAAAACAAGTCGAATGAATCTTGTTGACCTTGCCGGGTCAGAAAGACAAAAGTCAACCGGTGCAGCTGGAGAGCGTTTGAAAGAAGCTGGCAATATTAACCGTTCGCTTTCACAGCTAGGGTAAGTCATTTCATTTGTTTAATATTAAAATATACTTTGTTTAATAATGATTTGATTACATTTATAAAATGTTATTTTTTCTTGTTGTTTTTGGATTTGCAGAAACTTGATAAACATTCTAGCTGAAGTCTCACAAACCGGAAAGCAAAGGCACATTCCCTACAGAGATTCTAAATTGACATTTTTGTTGCAGGAATCCCTTGGTGGAAATGCAAAACTAGCTATGATTTGTGCCATTTCTCCCGCTCAAAGGTAATGATATGACTAGAGGTGCAAGTAATGGGTCGAATCAGGTTATGTTTTTTTTTCTGCAATGGGTCAAGACGGTAAAATAAAAGAAACTAAAAAGGAAGCAAACGGTTCCGACGAGTTAAAAGTCCGCCAAATTTTTTATTAATGCGTTGAATCTCCTAATATTTCTATACAAATACATAAATCAGTATTCGAATATTATAATTTTTGTAATCATATATGACATGCTATTTGTTTAGGAAAAAAGTTTTTGGGTCAACCCGGCCCTACCGACCCGTTACAAAATTACCCATTTTGACCTGTTTACCCAGCCCATCCGACGCACCTCTTTTGCCCCAAACTGCTTATATTTCTAATTTTTTTCCACTTTTCTAACATGGAAAATCTATGATTCAGTTGTAAAAATGAGACATTTAGTACTTTACGATTTGCCCAGCGCGCCAAGGCCATCAAGAACAAAGCAATTGTTAATGAACAATTGCAGAATGATGTTAATACATTGCGTGAAGTGATACGCCAACTAAAGGTATGTTTTCTGTAATTTTAAGATTTTTTTATGTGCTTCAGCTAATAACTTTTTGGACCAATAACATTTGATAGGATGAATTACTGCGAATGAAGTCAACTGGAAACCAAGTTGACCCGAGCACCGGCTACTCGTCAGGGTGGAATGCTAAGAAAAGCATACATCTTTTGAAATTCAGCCTTAATCATCCAATGATCCTACCTCATGTGGATGATGACGGGGACGCAGAAATGGAAATAGTTGAAGAAAACGAACAAATTATTGACCAGAAAGATTCTGAAGATACAGATGTTAATATGCAAGAAGATATGATATATCAGATCAAATTGGCAATCTTGAAGTGACAGCTGTTCAGAATCTTGAAACCAACAAAGATAATAAAGATTATGTAAAGGATGCATCTACTCAAAATGGTTTAGGCGGTTGTGTTGTTACTAATTTACCCCTAGAGTCATCTGAAGCATCCCCAGTCCTCAAGTCACCAACTTTAAGTGTTTCACCTATACCTGATAACAGCAGCAGGAAAAGTTTAAGGACTTCCTCAATGTTAACTGCTTCTCAGAAGGACCATTTGGAAAAATCTTGTTCTAAAACCTATAATGATCGTTTGTCTGCCAGTCTCCACCGTGGTCTTGAAGTAATTAATAATCATAAAAAAGGTTCTGCTTTTACACAATCTTCATTCAGGTTTTCATACAAACCGTTAGACAGCAAGCCATTATTGGTTAAAAAAGATGCTGGCGTGCAAGCTGTTCTTCAAGGGAATGAGTTAGAAGAAGAAAAGCCCGTTGTGTTTTTGTGCCAAAACTGCAAGTGTACAAGTTCTCCGGTTGTAAAAGATGGAATCGATTGTTCAAACTTGCAGTTGGTTCCTGTTGGCGGGTCTCAATCGGCTGATAAAAATACGCAGTTGGTTCCCAAAGTAAGCATTTTTCTTGATATATTTTGGTTTTATTTGTTGAGGTGGCAAAATGGGTAGGTCGGGTCGGGAAACGGGCCAAAAGGGCAACTTTTTGTATAGATTGAAACGGGTCGGGTTGGCCCGAAACACCATATTCCAAAAAAATTATAACCAAGTATGATTACATAACGTACAATATTTCAGTAATAACATATTTTTTAATTAAATGATTTACGAGGTTTATTCAATAAAAACAGTTTGGGCAACTTTCGGCCCCACTTCCTTTTAAGTTACTAATTTTTTTTATTTTACTTGTTTGACCTGTTACATAAAGCATATCCCAATTATACCCAAATCAACACATTCATAACTAAATGGGTTGAAAATGGGCACCTCTGATGTCCGGTCATATTCATGGTTAATAATTTTATTATTCTGCAGGCAGTTGAGAAGGTGCTGGCAGGAGCTATAAGGAGAGAGATGGCATTAGAAGAGCTCTGCACCAGACAAGACTCAGAAATAAACCAACTTAATCATTTGGTATGTTTGTTTCTATTTCTAAATCCAAAACATAGAAATAAATTTGATTTTTACATTTCCAAATCTAATCACTTCTATGTTACTATAGTTGCAACAATACAAACATGAACGAGAGTGCAATTTAATTATTGGGCAAATTCGGAAAGATAAAATCTCTCGTCTTGAGAGCTTGATGGATGGTATTTTGTCTGCTAAGGAGTTTAAAGATAACGAACTGGTTTCCTTGAAAAACGAGAATAAGGTATGAATTCCTTTTTCATTTTGACTGTAAACGTTGTTGTGTTTCAGTCTGTTCAGTATTTTTCTCACATTTAACTAAAGGCGGCAAAAATGGTCAACACGGGTGGGTTGTGTAATGAGTCAAAACAGGTTGAAACGGGTCGTTTTTAGTACAGGTGGCAATGGGCTCGGCTGGTTTAAGTTGTGTGATCCACAAACACTTTCTTTTATCCATTTTGGAAATTCTTCTGAAAAGATAATCCGCTTATGTTGATTACAATAACAGCTTAATAAAAATAGTAATCTGAACTCTTTAACTTAATAAAAAACTTTGGGCAACCTTTAACCCGTTCTACCCATTCAAACCGCTCCCTTTTAGCACAATCCAAATCATCCCCACATAAGTAAATAGGTTGAAATTGTCAATTTATTCAGATACTGAAGGAAAATTATGAGAACCACCCTGAAGTTTTAAGGACAGAAATAGAGTTTAAAAGATTTCAAGATGAATTAGAACGATACCAAAACTTCTTTGACTTGGGGGAAAGGGATGTATTATTGGAAGAAATTCAAGATCTGAAAACTCAGCTTCAATTTTATATGGATTCTTCATCTAAAAGAAGTAATGCCTTGCAAATAACCTATCAATCTGACCCGAGTGTGGGTCCACCTTTAAGCACGGTACAAGAGTCGGCTCATCAAAGATTTGAAGCAGAGAGCAAATGGGTCTCTCTTGTAGAAGATTTAGAACTTAAACTACAAGAAAGCCGCTTTCTTGTTGAAAAACAAAAACATGAACTTGATATGGAAAGAAAATGTGCCAAAGAGTTGAAGGATGCAATGCAAATGGCCATGGAAGGGCATGCAAGAATGCTTGAACAATATGCTGATTTAGAGGAGAAACATATTAATCTGCTAACAACACAAAGGAGGATTGAGGACGGAATTATTGATGTCAAAAAAGCAGCTGCTAAAGCTGGTGTTAAGGGGGCTGAATCTAAGTTTATCAATGCACTTGCAGCAGAAATTTCGATTTTGAAGGCAGAAAATGAGAAAGAGAGACATTATTATAGGGATGAGAGTAACGGGCTCAAAGCCCAATTAAGGGATACTGATGAAGCTGTAGTGGCTGCTGGTGAACTACTTGTTAGACTTAGAGAAGCTGAAGAAGCTGTTGCTGCTGCTGAGGTATATTTCTGTTACATTTCCATTTTCTTTTGTTTTTTTATTAATATTGTAACTAGAGTTGCCAAAATCTTGACGGGTTGGGTAACGGGTCAAAACGGGCTCTTTCTTGGTATGGGTCAAGCCGTGTTGACCCCAAAAGCTTTTTGTCCATAGTTTTTGTTCTTTTTACATCTTATTGTAGCTGTACATTCAAGAACCATACTTATATGACCCAAATATATTATTGTTATTAGCTTAGAACCCCGTGTCTATACACGAAGCGAAAAATATCAATACATAAAATATTTAAATTTTTATGTATATATATTTTACATGTGTAAAAATGTATTACATATATTAAGGATAGAAAAAAAATTCAAAATATGTAAAAGTTTATTATATAATTGGGTTTCAAAAATAAGTTAATTACTATTTAATTTAATTTGACTTTCATTTACTATTTGATTGAAAATAAAAGTTACATAATTAGATTTCAAAGTTTCTTATAATAAGGGATAATTTAAAATAAATGTGTTTTATTAGTATAACGAGGTTAAAATCCCGTGTATTACACGGGTTGAATAAATATAATATTTTATATTAAGTAATAAAAAATATATTTTTTAAAAATTCGTGTTTTACACGGATTGAATAAACCCGTGGAATACAATATAATCTGTTAACACATACACTCGTCAAAATATGTCAAGAGATTTATTAATATAAATAATAGTATTTTTCTTTAAAAATATATAAATATTAAAAGATAGAGGTGTATTTAATAAGAGAGAGAGAGACGGGAAAAAAATGATAAGAATGAATATGGAGGTGACATGTGGCAAAAAAAATCCTTTATTTATTAGTATAGATTAATATTTTATTTAAAAATATATTATTATTAAAAGATAGAGGTGTATTTAATAAGAGAGAGACGGAGAAAAAATGATGAGAATGAATATGGAGGCGACACGTGCCATGAAAAAACCTTTATTTATTATATAGTATAGATTATAGAAATTAGTTAATTTAATTTAATAGATAACAGATAAATTTTATCTGGATCACATACTTTCTACGTCATAATGTTTTCTAAATATGCAGGCGCGCACAAGGGAGGCAGAACAAGAAAAGGAGAAAGCTTACAAAGAGATTGAAAAATTGAAGAAAAAACACCAAAATTCAGTTTCTGAAATGCCAAAATATGACTCTAATACCACAAATGCTGACAATCAATGGAAAGAAGATGAATTTGACAAATTCTACAATGAAGATGGAGAGTTGACTAAATTACGAGAACCCTCTTTTTGGTTATCTGGTTATGACACATGCAACATCTAGGTAACAAGTTAAAATTTCAAATTGTTTTGTGTTGTATTAATTAGAAGTTTCTTGTATAGCTTTCTTCAGGGTTGATGTTTTGGCCTAACCACAAGGGGTTGTTCTCACCAATTGTGAGGACCAATCTGTTGGTTATCTTTGTATTCCTAGTGAACTTTCTGCGTAATTCCAAAACCTTCTCACTTTATCTGTTACAAGCCATAATCATCCAAGATTTTCAACTTTTTAGGTGCTTGTTTATATTCAAAAGATATGATTGTTGGTCATTTTTACTTTTGATACGAGGAGCTCGGTGAATATTGAATAGATTCTTGGCCGAACTCGGTTACAAATGACCCTTTTCTTGGTTTGGAGCCCGGTGCTAAAAAACCGTAAACTTTTTCTGCCCAACATTCTTGGCCCGCTTCTTACAATCGATGTAGGGGTCGGTTCTCGGGTAATCGTGGTTGGCAGCGGCTGATTACAGAATCAGCGGCGACGCAGAAGCTAGCAGGAATTCTCTCTGCTGGTGGTGATCGGCTGATGTAACGGAATAGGGTGGGCGACGTCGGCGACCCTCGCAGAACCATAGCGGCGGCGATGGTAGAAACCCAAGTGACTGCGGCGACTGGAAGGTTGTTCGTGTGGTGCTATAAAGAGTCTGACGCTCTGATACCACTTATACTAGTTGTTAAGTTAATATTAATCCGACTGCTTACCACTTGATTTTAGAACCTAACTATGACTCAGAACCCCCTAATCGTTGTGCAGCAACAGACTGTTCATAACCATTGGCGAAGCTAGTGGGGAGCCTATATGATTTTTCGCTAAGTAGTGTTAATTTATATGTATTCGGCCGAAAATTTTATAGTTCCGGCCCCCAGATAGAAAAAAAAATATCTCGCCCCCATACGTTTTTTTTTCAAGCTTCACCACCGTAACCATAACCCCCTAATCATAGTGTAGTAACATATTGTTTTAGGGAAGTACCTTTAATAACCAAATCATTCAAATATTCATTCTATCATTAGTCAAAAGGTTCTAAATCTAGATGATTCAACCTTTCTCTTTAATTTCAACCTATCACATACACATAATGTTTTCAGAACCGGACCGGACATTAAACCGCCCGTCTTAGAGGTCCACTGGCCTAATTACAGGTGTTCATCGGTTCGGTTAACGGTTTGTTCGGTTTTGAATTTTTTTAGCCGTTATCCATTAACTGAATCGGACCGAATTGGAAATGTTTCTAACCGAACCGAATCCAACAGAATAAACCGATTTAAAAAAAAAGTATACCCGATACCAACCGAATAAACCAAACCGTATTGGAAATATGTCTAACCGAACAAACTGAAATTTAAAAAAAGTGTATCCGATAATCGAAAACCAAAATCACAATTCGGTTCGGTTTTTTTCGGTTACAGATGCGGTTTGGTTTTCGGTTTTTTTACACCCCTAGGTCGGACCGGATTTAAAAACTGGATGACATCATAAAAGATATAAAAATTAAAACTATGTACATATATACAAAATATACGACATTTTTTGTTTTGATGTGAATTTACAATTTTAATGTCATATGAAGGCTTAAATAAATAAAATATTTAACTTGTAATACTAAATTAATCAGAAAATGAGATTTTTAAGGGAAAAAAAAATTGGAAACCGGTTATGTATCCTGTTCACGGTCCGACCGGCCGATCCGTTCCGATTATGAAAATATTGCATACACGAACAAGTTTTTGGCGCCATTGCCAGGGACACTGTCGGCAATTCTAAGAAAACCCGAGTCGGTAATTTGGTTAAAAAAATCAATTTTTTTAAATTTAATTTTTATTTTTTTGTTTTCTTTTTGTTATCTTATATGTGCTTGGTAGGATAGTACAACGCCTTAGTTTATGCCTCGTAGTACTTCTAGAGAAGTCATCGAGCCGTTCTCGGAACCAGAACACTAGTTACATAGAAGGAAGAAAGAAACTGAAGAAGAAATCACTTCAAACAATGATCAAGAAGAGATGGCAGCACCACCTGATGCAAGGACAATCGCTAACTCCGCAAAGCCCATAGCAGACGGGATCTGACCCATCATCAACCGTCTGGCGTTTGAAGACAAGAAATTCGAAATCAAACCTAGCTTGATCCACATGATCTAGAACTCCACACCGTTTAGAAGAGGAACCACGAAGACCCAAATGCACACATAGCAACATTTATGGATCTATCTAATAAATTCAAGTACAACGGTGTCACAGTAGATGTCATGAGGCTAAGACTATTCCCTTTTACGTTGCAAGGGAAAGCAAAAGCCTTGCTATTATCACTACATGAAGGTTCCATCACTATGTGGGACCAGATGGTTGATAAATTCTTAATTCAATATTACCCTCCCTCCAAAAACTACCCTGATGAGAAATTGAATCATTGAATTCACCCAGGAAGAGGAGGAGTCACTCAAAGAATATTTGAGGAAGTGCCCGCATCGCGGATTGGAACCTTTGTTTCAACTACAAACATTCTATAGTGGTTTACAACCTCTCACCAGACAAACTGTCGATGCTTCAGCGGGAGGATCACTACTCAAGCATACACCCAACCATGCCCATGCACTACTTGAGGATCTCGCAATCACAAGCCACCAATGGCAAACGCGAGAACCAAATCTAAACCCAAAGGTGTTCATAAGATTGTGAGGAGTGAAAGAGTATGCATAATTGAAGCTCTAATAGGCTTGTCATGGATTCCATCATCCTAAAAATAGAAAACACAAAAATAGAATAAGCGACTCATATGTTTTCCGAAGTCTCCACTTACTTGGAACTTCTTTTCTTTTTAGTTATGAGTCTGATCATGCATGAGTTTGCTTGAGGACAAACAAAGTTGAAGTGTCACACCCCAACCGACGGCGGAATACGTCGGGGCGGGACATGTGGACTGTTCATGAGCACAAGGTTAACTAAATTGAAATGTATTAATCATTCAAATTCATTGCATAGATTCAAAACAAACCAACATCAAACCAAGTACATAAAATGAAATACATCAATCCTTTATTAAATATTAACTAGGTCCAAAACTTATATGTAGCAAGTCTTGATCAAAATCACACATTAGCACCTGAAACATGAATAAAATAAGGTCAACTAAAAAGTTGGTGAGCATACACAGGTTTATACATAGATAGTGTATAGATGTAAATAATCAAATCCTTACATAACATGATAAAATAAAGCATTTATGGGGAGCAACTATTGTGTAACCAAAGTACAATCAAACCTTTGTAACTAGCATGCAAATTGTGTTGTCGGTAACAATCACCCCAATCTGGGTGGGTTTGTCAGACTCAATAGATCTATCATTGTTAACCGTCGACTTGTGTAGTTAATGATTGCACATGTAAATTGCACACAAATTGTAGTTTGCACACCTAGCACTCAAGCATAAGGCTCAAATTGCACACATGAATGTAGGGTGAAATTGTATTATGTAGTTTGTAAACATTGTATAATTGTACTCATGTTCCACCCCAAAAATGTAAATAGTGTAAAAGGGGCTATGTAAACTCACTTGTAGTTTGGAGATCACACGAACAAGAGTTGCACAAGTGATTAGTTAATCCATGGGGTTAACCTATGATTGAATTGTACACATGTATCAATGGTGTGCTCAAAAGACTAGAGGAAATTCTAATACATAAAGGAATTGAGTGTGCGCTTGGTTAGATATGAGGGTGTATTTGTTTGAGTCTCAAATGATGGTTATGATATTCCATGTAAAAGTATGTGTGCATGAACACATGTTTTCATTTGTTTGTAAGCATTTAAGTGTAAATATAGACAACCATTTTATGTACTTTTGTTTATAATGGGTAATTAAATAATAATTTAGCTCGTTCTTGGTATTTAATTAACCGCAAAGGAAAATAAAATAAAAATAATAAGTTTAAATAAGTTGATAGTTAGCTACATAAATAAATAAAAACCCCTTTTTTTTGTTTAGTTCGAACAAAAAATAAATCGTTTTAAACGAAGGAAATAGTTTAAATTAATTAGTAATTAAATCACGATTTAAAGTATTCAAGTAATGTTCTAAATAATTGGTTTGATTTATAACTTAAAATGATTTAGAACCATTGTTAATCAAATCAAATCTGAAAGTATAATAAGTTTTGTTTCAAATGAATTAGTAACTTTAAACAAAACCAATTCTTAAATAAGGGTATAGTAGTGTGTTTCAAATGTTAAAAATAGATTAAGTAGAAGATGTATAATCTTATAAATTTAAAAGAGTTATAAAAATGATCATGATTATGGTCTACACATGAGTTATAAATTAAAGATTTGAAGTAATTTAAAAGGATTATATTTTTATTTAAGATAATATAGTTGTAACCGTCACAATACTATAAAGTTTTGTCATAATAGAGATTGTATTACCCAACAAATATATATATATATATATATATATATATATATATATATGCATAAATATAACATTTATAAAGTATTGGTGTCAACATTTATTTGTTTGGTTATAATGAGAACATAAATATTTTACTATTTAGTCTTTATAAGAGTACGTATAAACGTATATGAATATGTATGTATAAATACGTATGTATCAACATATATATATGTGTGTATGAGAGTTTTAAAAACATGGCTGCAACAAAACTGAAAAAAAAAAAATACAAATCTGGGTATGTCGGGTTCGAACCCGCGACCTGACTCTAGAAGTGCAAGGTTACTACCACCAGACCACATCCCGCATTTGAGTAATCATACAGAAGAAAACTTTAAAACCCAACCAAACAGTTCATCATCATCTTCTCTAAACAACCAACCCAAACCCTAGCCCCGCAATCGACTGTGATTAGGCGTAGATCGATAACAGAAAACATGGGGCTTTCATTCAGGGAATCCAAACGAGTAAGTAGACGTATTAATTACCTGAAATGGTCGCGAGTAGAGGGAGATCGGCCGAAGCCTTTGGTTCGACGTTCTTCGATGCAAATCGAGTCCTAGAAGTGGTAAGTAGAGGGTTTGAGAGGTTGGAGAGCTTGTAACAGGCGTCGCGATCGTAAGTGAGTGGGTGATATGTTCCAATTTCAATTGAAACGTATGGTTTGATTCGTTGTTTACAAAAAAACACGGCTACGGGAATGATTTCTAAATCAAATCGGTTGATTCTCAATCAATTGGGTCATGATTTGAGTTTGTAAACGTGTGTATACTGTCCGAGCGTGATTCATGGATGATAATGCGTTTCCATTTCATGGCATTGATTTGATTTTGACTCGGATTTGACTATGATGGTCAAAATGCGTTAAATTATGAATTTACCCATTATAATGGCCGAATTAGTATGATATTTTGTATGTAAATCGATCGCAAATCCCTCTTGTATATAAGGTGAGTCTGTGACATTCGGATCTGATTGATTTGGATGCTAATTTGCAAGAATTCGAAGAGGGTTGACTTTCCAGAAGTCAAAATAGGTCAATGAGCATGAATGGGGTCAAAATTGGAGGTGGTAGGATTCAAGTTCAAGGATGGGGTTCAAGCTAAAAGGTTCAAATGAACTAGAATGGGGTTCAAGACCCCTTTAATTGATTTAGATTCTTTTTTATTATTTATAAAAATTGTTTTTATGAAATTTATATAAAAAGAAAACTTAAACATCAAATGTTTTAATATAATTTTAATAAAGGAAAAGTTTCCATTTTTATAAAATTACAAAACGGTTTATTTAACAAAATCCAATGGATTTGAATATTCATTCATAGATAAATGTATGTATTTTTTGAAAGGCGTACAAGTTCATATATATATATATGTGTGTGTGTGTGTGTTTACAAATGATAAAATAAAAGTTGTAAACCAATGCATGGCTGTGCATTGCTCATTTTGAGGCCTATAAATAGATGGCTTGGGTTCTTCATTTCACACACCATTCCAGAGAGAAAGACTCACTTATAGAGTGCGTAGTTGTAGTTTAGAGTAGGGAGTAGAGAGTAGAGAGGTTCTTCTGCTTTGTTCGCAATAGGGGAGCCTACGAAACTCAGCATTATGCTAGTTCTTATGGACATTCGTGGCTAAACCCTTTGTATTGCTTGGGTGAAGATGAAGTTTGGTTTATGTTAATGTTTAACTTATTAGTTAATGGTATGTTTATGTTCTTTAGTCATTCGCTCTTAAAACCATCTTCATGATGGACTTTTTATTATTATCTAAATTTGTCTTTACACTTGTGAGTGTTCTTGGTTTTAAAGTGTAAGACCGTAAAACCTTTTTAATCAAACTTCTCTTGAAACTTGTACGTCTTTATACAAGCGGATCTTGATAAGCCAAAGCTTGGTTATTATTGATAAGATCGTACGTTTTTATACGGACTTGTTATGAAACCAAGAGTTGGTGAACTCAAGTTGGGAACGGTACGTCTTTATACATGGTCCCATTGTTGCACCGCCTCCCGGTGAACAAAGTCTAATCACTCTTTTAAAAAAAAATAAAAGTGTTTAAGTTTGATGTCTTAAACTAACTCGGAGATAGAATCAAAGAGTTGAGGGTAACGTTGTCACTAGCTGGGAGTCCTACCATTTTATTCTAAAGAACATAATTCGTGAACCAAATTGTAACGAATCAACTTTCGGGTTATTATTATAATATGTCATTTATATTATAAGGATGTAATTAAACCAAAATAATGATGGAGGGTTTGGTTGCAATTGAGCAAATCTTGGTTTTAAGTAAAAAGGGATCAAATATGAAAGATGAGGGGTTGTTTGTGTAAATTTCAGAATCCATGGTGTTTTATGGGGGTGTTTTGTGCAGAACACACATATATGTGTGTGTTCTTGCTATTTTCAGCAAGCGGAGACAAGGAGAAGAAGTAAAATCTGAAATTTAAAGCTTGCATGTGAAATCCGTTGATTTATACGTATTCATCTCCTTTTAATCATCATGTAAGTGTTATATCATCTCCTACATCCACCATTGTTGGTGTTCTTGAGGATTTTGGAGAAAATCGGGTTTGGGATTAAATTAGGTGAAATTGATGATAGGTAACTTGTTTTAACTTGTTATCTAGCTTGACTAAGGGTGTTGAGAGGTGTTTAACATCCTAGAATCATCTAATTTCGATTTTGAAAAATTAGGGTTCTTGAGGTAAAAATTGGGGGTTTTGATTGGGGATATTAAATTGATAAATTAAAGGTTGGTAAGTGTCTATGGTGTTAATAGACACAACATTTGGTGAAATCCCCAAATATGAATGTCGAATGGTGATTTAAAGTTTATGCCCATAAGGTGTTTGATTAAATGCCTAAACCAAAATATTTAGTAGAAAACTTGAATGATTTGCAAGGTTTACTTGATTAATATAAATTATTAAATGTCAAGATTAAACTAGTGGGCATAAGCTTATGGTGAATTGATGGATTGGAAGTTTGATTATTATGGGTCAAACGGGTCATTTGGGTTGAAAGGTGATATTTGGTGTTGTGGGTTTGATTAAGGTCATGTTAATCAAACTAAGTTAGAATCTTGATCTTTAGATCATAAATGTGTGTTGTGTGTCAATTGGTGATCAATGGATTACTAATTGTAAATGGGTTGTATAGGTGATCAAGTAGTAAGGAAGCTAGTTTGGAGGATCAAGCGGGATCATCTTTAGCAAAAGGTAAGTGCTTTGCACTTACTTAGTAATGATAGGAGTATGTCATACATTGTTGATTGTTATTTGTTTATGTAGTGGGGTTTGTATGACTATGTTGTATGCAAGGGTTAGGGATGAAATAGAGGTTTGAAGTCTTTGAACTTCACAAATGAAAAGGGTGGGTTTGGGATCTTTGAATCCCACATGTTGGTAAATTATGTATGGGTTATAAAGATGGATTGGTAACGTGTGTGAACACTTGTTTGTATGTTTAGAGTCGGTATTTGAAGTATAAGAAACTCACTCGTGGTAATTAAGGTCATGAACTTCACACGTGTTGTTGTTGCTTGAAGTCTTGAACTTCACCATTATTGTTGTTAATTGAAGTCCTCGAACTTCGCAAATGGAAAGGGCGGATTGGGATCTTGAATCTCATGTGTCGGTGAATAACATAAGAGTTATAAAAGATGAATAGAGGTCGTGTGTATACACTTGTATGTTTGTGTTAAAGAGTCGGTATTGAAGTCTAAATACCTCATCTGGTAGTAATTGAGGTCAAGAACTTCACTAATTGTAACATTTCTGGGTTTTATTTTCTTTATTTTTAATTCAATGTAAAACAATTCAATCCCAGTTCTAATGCAACGTTTAAATTCATTTTGTGCAACAACTAAACCATAGTATCAGTACGAATCCTCAAAGTTCGATTCACGTTTATTCAAAAAAAATTCCTATATATACATATATATAAATATCTAAACATATACACATAAATATACATTGATACATCTCATAAGTGCATACAATCACACGATTTACAAGTGAGTCTACACAACGGTTTGAACCCAATCAACTCGATTTGAACCTTAAAATCATGAAAATTTATCAAAGTCAAAACAAAAATCGTCTGTTTGACCTTTAAAAGTCAAACAGGGCCAAATTCATCAAAATTCAAGCCCGATATCGACTCCTGTGGACTGACATCTCGTATTCAAGCAATAATCGAGCAAACCCAAGCCCATACAACACTGATTTAGCAGCCAATTCAAAAATTCAAACGAGTTTGACTTAAGATAGTCAAACCCGTATCAATCTCCACTAAATTCGATGAATTAACGCGACTCAATCCCTCAAACCACTCGCGAGACAATCACGCAATGTACCTTGGCCGCTAACAGGACCCGATTAATCTCAATTAAATGGATTAACACGAAATCGGTCACCGCGACCTTCCCGGTCAATTTGAAAATCAAATTAACATATACGGATGAAATCAATCAAATTAAAACAAACCCCTACTCTCGTAATCAATCACACAAACTCTCCCAACCCTGAATCGAACCTCATTCTGCCTCTGAGTTCCTGTCGATCACCAAGCATTCTCGGAGAAAACCCGTAGCCGACTACACTCGTGCCATAACCAGTTCAGGTAAAAATTGTACCATTCGATTCGTCATCGCAAGGTTATCAAAACCCTTCTGTCAATTCGCGATGACAGAGGGTATCGGGACCGATTGGGAATTCTAGGGTTCTTGTTCTTGGCATTTAAGCTGATTTGGGGGTTTTGTTTAATCTCGTGTTTTAAACATTTAGTTTACGTATTAAATCAGCGAAACCATCTAGCCCAGCCGGTAAGCCACTGCACCGCCGGGCTAGATGGCGTGGGTTCGAAACCCATACAGACCAGCCCCTTTTGCGCACACAATTAAACCAGACCCGGCCCTTTGCAGGCACGGGTTAAATCGAAATCAAACCGGGTATCTTACAAGGATGAGTCCCTTGGTCCGGTGGTAAAGCGTTCAACACACAGGAACCACCCAGGTTCGAACCTGGTGGCCTGTTTTAATTTTTAAAATCCGTTTTTAAAGCACGAAAATTTTATAAAAAAATATTTTTATAAACCCTATATTTATTAGAACAGAATAAAACAAGTTTCACAATTTTTGCATAAAAATCGCTATTTTTATAAATTTATTTGTTAAATACTCAATTTAATATATATTATTTATTTTGAGTAATCCTTTTACCTAATGTATAAATTTTGTGACAAGTTTTATGAATACATTATACAAAGTTTTATAAAATTTAAGTTATATATAGACTTTATATATTTAAAGAATACATGTCAAATTTTTTAAGTAAATTTATTTATTTTAACATAACCATTTCAAATGATGAATAAATAAATAAATAAATGTATTTATTATTTATATATATTACATTTACTAATACACTTAGAGTTTAAATTATATTTAAAGTTAATCTTATAAATAAATATTATTTTTCACATCTTTATAAATAAATAGATAGAAATTATTTATTTAATTTATATTTAAGATTATTTACATTCTACTTTTATTAAATGACAAATATTTAATTTATTTAGTTATTCAAACCAAACTTTAAATTATCTATTTTTCAACCTTTCAATTTATAAAACACTCATCCAACTAACCTACACATTCCTTTTCAGCCTACAACTTAAACCCTTCGTACACACATCCGATTAAATCCTAGACTTAGACGTAGACTATCGTACACGTTATTAATTTAATGTATATTACACTCTAGGTTAACGTGGTGAATTACAAGGACAAATTTGCTATCTAGTCTCGTGTGCTAGTTACACCTTTGAATCAAGTGAGTATTACATAGCCCCTTTTACTCTTTTACACTTTTGGGGTGAAACATGAACGCTATACACACAACTATTTACACTTACACAAACTACACAAAACACAAATCCTATTTACATTCATGTGTGCAAAAATTTGAGCTTTATGTTTGAGTGCTATACGTGTTAACTATTTGTGTGCAATTTCATGTGCAATCATTAACTAATAAGCCGATGGTTAACAATAATAGATCTATTGAGTCTGACAAACCCACCCAGATTGGGGTGATTGTTACCGACAACACAATTTGCATGCTAGTTACAAAGGTTTGATTGTACCTTAGTTACACATTAGTTACTCCCCATAAATGCCTTATTTATTCATGATATGTAAGGATTTGATCTTTCACAACTATATACTATCTATGTACAAACCTGTGTATGCTCACCAACTTTTTAGTTGACATTATTTTATTCATGTTTTAGGTGATAATGTGTGAGTTTGATCAAGACATGCTACACATAGGGCTTGGACTTAGTTGAAAATTTAATAAAGAATATTATGCATTTCTTTTTACGTATCCGTTTGAACTTGATTTTATTTGGTTTGTTTTGAAACTATGCAATGAATTTGAATGATTAATATATTTCAATTTAGTAAACCTTGTGCTCATGAACAGTCTACATGTCCAGCCTCGACGTTTCCGCCGTCGGTTGGGGTGTGACAGATTGGTATCAGAGCCAGGTTATAGGGAACTAGGTTATTAGACACTCTTGACTTAGACTATAACTTTAGGACACCCACTTATGCCATGTTTCATGATTATGTGATATATGCTACATGCTTACTATGTTAGTTATTATTTCATTTGATGCTTTACTTGTTAAAAATACATGACTTATTAAGCTATACTTAAATAATAAATTAAATAAACAATATCCCTACCCATACCCTAAGCCTCATAACCTTCTTACCTGCTTATCTGTCATCACCATCATAGCATGTGGAAACTTCATGGACCTAAATCTATAAAATTGCTTTATTTCTTTGTTAAGGTTTTAGACTTTGTTAATTATTAGAGGACACGTGCAATCTGGAAGGGTGACACCTGTATTCTGGGTTTTCTGTCTAGGAAAGCAGTTCGTATAAATCCCAATCAACCGAGGGACCCGTATGCTTTCCTGGGAATTCCCGGGATGAGTGTTTACTTATAGGCTAAAGCACGTCTCCTTGAAAGTTATATAAGTTTAATTAACCTTAATACATCATAGTATTCAAGTGATTATGTCACTATTTGAGTACAATCCAAACTATGAGTAACCATTTTATTTATTATCTTATCCTTTTAAATCCAAGCAACTCTCACAAGTTCTCATATTTGTTCTTGTCTTGTGAAATCTGTAGAATGCCCCCCCGCCGTGCTGCCGTGACCAACAACAACACCGACATCGCTGCTATCCTTGCACAACTTGTAACTCAACTCACGCAAGCTAATGGAGCCACCAATGTTAACCATGGAACTAATGGTGGTGGTGGTGGTGCCAACCCACCACAATGCACCTTCAAGCACTTCAATTCATGTAATCCTCTTAAGTTCTATGGTACCGAGGGAGCCACAGGACTCCTGCAATGGTTCGAAAGCATTGAGGGCACCTTCCTCAATAGTGACTGTCCCGATAACCTTCGTGTTCGTCATGCCACAAGTGTCTTTAAAAAACGGGCACTCACGTGGTGGAATGGGGAAAAGAGAACTAGAGGCATGGAAACCGCAATGGCCTTACCGTGGGATGAGGTTAAGAGACTAATGACCGAAGAGTTCTGTCCTCGGAACGAGGTAAAGAAACTGGAAGCTGAGTTTTGGGATCTTGCCCAAGACAGTGGTGAGAGTCTGGCTTATACAACTCGGTTCCATGAGTTGAGTCTCCTTGTGCCCCATATGGTCACACCTTTGTCCCGCTGCATTGAGAAGTACATTGGTGGATTGCCTAGGCAGATTCAGGATACTGTCTTAGGGAGAAATCCCGCAACACTCGAAGATGCTATCCGACTATCTGCTACTTTAACCGACAACCATGTGAAAGCAGGGACTCTTACTATAAAAAGGCACCAAGAAAGTTCCCGACACCACAACCCCTCCTGCACACAACAAAGAAGCCAAAACTGAACCGTACCACAATAATAAGAAGAGAAAGGCTAAGAACTATGATGTGGTCACTCCTGCTATCCCTGTTAACCAAGTTTCCCCCATGGCTCAAGCACCAGCCAAGAAGCCATATGTTGGGGTCTACCCACTCTGTGCCACCTGCAATTATCACCACCTCCAGAACATCCCCTGCCGCCTTTGCACCCACTGTGGAAAATATGGCCATACGGTCAATGTTTGTAGAGCCAAGGCACTTGCAGGTCAAGTCAACCCACCAACTCAAACCAACCAGCAAGTGGCTAATCAAGGTGTTCCCGCTATTGAAAATGGGCGTGCTTGTTATGAATGTGGCAACCCGAATCATTTCCGTGATCAGTGCCCGAAGCTTATCAATGCTAGGCAAGGCGGAGCTCGTGGGCGTGCTTTCAACATAAACGCCAATGAAGCTCAGGACAACAATGATGTGGTCAACGTTACGTTCCTTGTTAATAGTCAATATGCCTCCATTTTATTTGATACCGGTGCAAATAAGAGTTTTGTGTCACATAACTTTGAACCCTTACTTGCAAAAACACGATCCAAATTAGAGAAAACCTTCACCGTAGAAGTAGCAAATGGTGACTCTCTTACAATTGACTCCATTATCCATGACTGCTCTCTAGAACTTAATGATCATACGTTTCCAATAAACCTCGTACCAATGCCACTAGGAAGTTTTGACATCATCATAGGCATGGATTGGCTGTCAAATCACTATGCCGAAGTCATCTGTTTTGAGAAGTGCATCCGAATACCTTTATCGTCGGGAGAAACGTTAAGAGTCTTTGGTGAAAAGCCTTGCAAAGGACTCAAGTTAATGTCATGCACTACTGCTCAAAAGTACTTACGAAAGAAGTACGTGGCCTTCTTAGCTCATGTTATTCAAAAGGATGTCAAAGAGAAGAGTATTCAAGACATCCCCGTCATCCGGGATTTTCCCGAAGTTTTCCCCGAAGACTTATCCGGCCTTCCACCTGTCCGACAAGTAGAGTTTCGCATTGATCTTGTGCACAGAGCAAACCCCGTGGCTAGAGCTCCATATCGTTTTGCACCTTCCGAAATGCAAGAACTTGCAAGCCAACTCCAAGAGCTCTCCGACAAGGGCTTCATCCGTCCAAGTCATTCACCGTGGGGTGCACCTGTCTTATTCGTCAAGAAGAAGGATGGATCATTCCGCATGTGTATTGACTACCGGCCTAGGATTGATGACCTCTTTGATCAACTTCAAGGCTCTACTTGTTTCTCGAAGATTGATCTTCAATCTGGTTATCACCAACTCCGTGTGCAAGAGGAAGATATTCCGAAGACTGCCTTCCGAACAAGATATGGTCACTACGAGTTCATGGTTATGCCTTTTGGGTTAACCAATGCACCCGCGGTTTTCATGGACCTCATGAATCGTGTGTGCAAACCATATCTTGACAAATTTGTGATCGTCTTCATTGACGATATCTTAATTTACTCCAAGACTAAAGCCGATCATGAGCAACACCTTAGATTGGTTTTGGATCTCTTGAGGAAAGAGCAGCTATATGCCAAGTTCTCCAAATGTGAATTTTGGCTAAAGGAGATTCAATTCCTAGGACATATCGTTAATGAAAAAGGAATCCATGTTGACCCGGCTAAGATCGAAGCTGTTAAGAATTGGAATACCCCTAAGACCCCCCACCGAAGTTCGTTCATTCCTTGGCCTTGCGGGATATTATCGTCGTTTCATTTCCAATTTCTCTAAGACTGCTGTCCCCCTCACTGCTTTGACACACAAGGGTAAACCTTATGAATGGGGACCAAAGCAAGAAGAAGCTTTCCAAACTCTCAAGCAAAAGTTGTGCAATGCTCCTATACTGACTCTCCCTGATGGGAATGATGATCTAGTTGTCTACTGTGATGCCTCCAACCAAGGTCTTGGTTGTGTTCTCATGCAACGAGGCAAGGTGATCGCTTATGCATCAAGGCAACTTAAGATTCATGAGAAGAATTATACGACGCACGATCTCGAGTTGGGTGCGGTCGTATTCGCATTGAAGATTTGGAGACATTACCTCTATGGCACAAAATGTGTGGTGTTCACCGACCACAAAAGTCTCCAGCATATCTTCAACCAAAAAGAACTCAATATGAGGCAACGACGTTGGGTTGAACTCCTTAACGACTATGACTGCGAGATTCGTTACCACCCTGGCAAAACAAATGTTGTAGCCGATTCTTTGAGTCGTAAGGACCATGTAATGCTTCATTGTGCCCGAATTCAAACCGACATTCCGAATCGTATCCTAGAATCTCAACACGTCTCGGTCACCGAGGGTAACATGTACGAGGAAATGTCGTGTGGTGTTGAACTTCAGCTCGAATCTAAACCCAATGGCTTGCTTTATTACTTGAACCGTATTTGGGTTCCCGATCGCGATGATCTCCGTGCATTTCTCATGAACGAGGCTCACAAGACTCGTTATTCTATTCAACCTAGTGCGGATAAAATGTACCAAGACCTTCGCCCACAATATTGGTGGCCGGGTATGAAGAAAGACATTGCACTCTATGTTGCCAAATTCCTTACTTGCTCCAAAGTCAAAGCCGAGCACCAACGTCCTTCCGGTTTGCTTGAACAACCGGAAATTCCCCTGTGGAAATGGGAAAATTTAGCTATGGACTTCATTACTAAACTCCCTCGCACCTCAAGTGGTTATGATAGTATCTGGGTGATCATTGACCGCCTCACCAAATCTGCTCATTTCTTGCCTATCCGTGAAGACTATCGGCTTGAGAAACTGGCCCGAATTTACATTGACGAAATTGTGAGTCGACATGGTGTTCCACTAAACATAATTTCCGATATAGATGCTCGTTTTACCTCCCGTTTCTGGCAATCTCTCCAAACTGCTCTTGGCACACGATTGGATTTGAGCACGGCTTACCATCCCAAAACTGATGGTCAGACCGAGCGTACAATCCAAACTCTTGAAGACATGCTTAGAGCATGTGTAATTGATTTTGGTGGCAATTGGGATTCACATCTATCCCTAATTGAGTTCTCTTACAACAATAGCTACCACACAAGTATCAACATGGCTCCATTTGAAGCTCTCTATGGTCGAAAATGTCGTTCCCCTATCTGCTGGAACGAGATTGGTGAAGCACAAATCACCGGTCCCGAACTAATCCAAGAAACATCCGATAAGATCCTTCAAATCCGTGACAACATTCGAGTAGCGAGGAGTCGGCAAAAGAGTTATGCCGACAAACGTCGAAAACCCTTGGAATTCCAAGTCGGTGATCTTGTTCTTCTGAAAGTATCTCCATGGAAGGGTGTAATCCGTTTTGGAAGGAAAGGCAAGTTAGCACCTCGCTATGTGGGTCCATTCAAGATCCTTGAAAGGATTGGGAAAGTGGCTTACAAACTCGAGTTACCTCCATCACTTGGCAATGTGCATCCTACATTTCATGTGTCCAATCTAAAGAAATGTCTTGCTGATGAGAATCTCCATATACCTCTGGACGATGTGCGCATTGACGAAACGATGCACTTCGTTGAGAGACCGGTAGAGATCATGGATCGTGAGATCAAGCAACTCAAGCGAAGCCGTATCCCTATTGTCAAAGTTCGTTGGGAATCTAAGCGTGGACCTGAGTTTACTTGGGAACGCGAGGACCAAATGAAGCTCAAGTACCCACACCTCTTTACAGATTCAGTCACCTCAACTAGCTAAATTTCGGGACGAAATTTCCTCAACAAGGGGATACTGTAACATTTCTGGGTTTTATTTTCTTTATTTTCAATTCAATGTAAAACAATTCAATCCCAGTTCTAATGCAACGTTTAAATTCATTTTGTGCAACAACTAAACCATAGTATCAGTACGAATCCTCAAAGTTCAATTCACGTTTATTCAAAAAAAATTCCTATATATACATATATATAAATATCTAAACATATACACACACATATACATTGATACATCTCACAAGTGCATACAATCACACGATTTACAAGTGAGTCTACACAACGTTTGAACCCAATCAACTCGATTTGAACCTTAAAATCATGAAAATTTATCAAAGTCAAAACAAAAATCGTCTGTTTGACCTTTAAAAGTCAAACAGGGCCAAATTCATCAAAATTCAAGCCCGATATCGACTCCTGTGGACTGACATCTCGTATTCAAGCAATAATCGAGCAAACCCAAGCCCATACAACACTGATTTAGCAGCCAATTCAAAAATTCAAACGAGTTTGACTTAAGATAGTCAAACCCGTATCAATCTCCACTAAATTCGATGAATTAACGCGACTCAATCCCTCAAACCACTCGCGAGACAATCACGCAATGTACCTTGGCCGCTAACAGGACCCGATTAATCTCAATTAAATGGATTAACACGAAATCGGTCACCGCGACCTTCCCGGTCAATTTGAAAATCAAATTAACATATACGGATGAAATCAATCAAATTAAAACAAACCCCTACTCTCGTAATCAATCACACAAACTCTCCCAACCCTGAATCGAACCTCATTCTGCCTCTGAGTTCCTGTCGATCACCAAGCATTCTCGGAGAAAACCCGTAGCCGACTACACTCGTGCCATAACCAGTTCAGGTAAAAATTGTACCATTCGATTCGTCATCGCAAGGTTATCAAAACCCTTCTGTCAATTCGCGATGACAGAGGGTATCGGGACCGATTGGGAATTCTAGGGTTCTTGTTCTTGGCATTTAAGCTGATTTGGGGGTTTTGTTTAATCTCGTGTTTTAAACATTTAGTTTACGTATTAAATCAGCGAAACCATCTAGCCCAGCCGGTAAGCCACTGCACCGCCGGGCTAGATGGCGTGGGTTCGAAACCCATACAGACCAGCCCCTTTTGCGCACACAATTAAACCAGACCCGGCCCTTTGCAGGCACGGGTTAAATCAAAATCAAACCGGGTATCTTACAAGGATGAGTCCCTTGGTCCGGTGGTAAAGCGTTCAACACACAGGAACCACCCAGGTTCGAACCTGGTGGCCTGTTTTAATTTTTAAAATCCGTTTTTAAAGCACGAAAATTTTATAAAAAAATATTTTTATAAACCCTATATTTATTAGAACAGAATAAAACAAGTTTCACAATTTTTGCATAAAAATCGCTATTTTTATAAATTTATTTGTTAAATACTCAATTTAATATATATTATTTATTTTGAGTAATCCTTTTACCTAATGTATAAATTTTGTGACAAGTTTTATGAATACATTATACAAAGTTTTATAAAATTTAAGTTATATATAGACTTTATATATTTAAAGAATACATGTCAAATTTTTTAAGTAAATTTATTTATTTTAACATAACCATTTCAAATGATGAATAAATAAATAAATAAATGTATTTATTATTTATATAAATTACATTTACTAATACACTTAGAGTTTAAATTATATTTAAAGTTAATCTTATAAATAAATATTATTTTTCACATCTTTATAAATAAATAGATAGAAATTATTTATTTAATTTATATTTAAGATTATTTACATTCTACTTTTATTAAATGACAAATATTTAATTTATTTAGTTATTCAAACCAAACTTTAAATTATCTATTTTTCAACCTTTCAATTTATAAAACACTCGTCCAACTAACCTACACATTCCTTTTCAGCCTACAACTTAAACCCTTCGTACACACATCCGATTAAATCCTAGACTTAGACGTAGACTATCGTACACGTTATTAATTTAATGTATATTACACTCTAGGTTAACGTGGTGAATTACAAGGACAAATTTGCTATCTAGTCTCGTGTGCTAGTTACACCTTTGAATCAAGTGAGTATTACATAGCCCCTTTTACTCTTTTACACTTTTGGGGTGAAACATGAACGCTATACACACAACTATTTACACTTACACAAACTACACAAAACACAAATCCTATTTACATTCATGTGTGCAAAAATTTGAGCTTTATGTTTGAGTGCTATACGTGTTAACTATTTGTGTGCAATTTCATGTGCAATCATTAACTAATAAGCCGACGGTTAACAATAATAGATCTATTGAGTCTGACAAACCCACCCAGATTGGGGTGATTGTTACCGACAACACAATTTGCATGCTAGTTACAAAGGTTTGATTGTACCTTAGTTACACATTAGTTACTCCCCATAAATGTCTTATTTATTCATGATATGTAAGGATTTGATCTTTCACAACTATATACTATCTATGTACAAACCTGTGTATGCTCACCAACTTTTTAGTTGACATTATTTTATTCATGTTTTAGGTGATAATGTGTGAGTTTGATCAAGACATGCTACACATAGGGCTTGGACTTAGTTGAAAATTTAATAAAGAATATTATGCATATCTTTTTACGTATCCGTTTGAACTTGATTTTATTTGGTTTGTTTTGAAACTATGCAATGAATTTGAATGATTAATATATTTCAATTTAGTAAACCTTGTGCTCATGAACAGTCTACATGTCCCGCCTCGACGTTTCCGCCGTCGGTTGGGGTGTGACACTAATTGTCGCTTTGTACTTATTTAGTGGTGATAGGTAGTAGTGATTACACGCAATATGTATATGCATGATGATTTGTCGTTTAACTTATGTGCACTCGTGTGTGTGTGATATTAATTAAAAGCATATGTGTTGGATATGCATAAAGGGGGCGTATGGCAAGCAGTGTTGTAAAAATCGCTAGGCGCTAGTCGGGCAGTGGCGTAGGGCCTAGGCCTAGGCGGGATTAATCGGGGCCTAGGCGGGATTAATCGGGGCCTAGGCGGGATTAATCGGATTGGAATTTTTATATGTAATTTTCAGTTTTTTTTATATATACACACATTTTTATATGTAATTTTTATAAAAATGTTCATTTTTAAACCACACCAAAGGTTTTCGCCGGAATTTGGCCGGAGTTTTCAAGTTTTCGCCGGAAATTTCAGGTTTTCGCCATAATTTGCCGGAAATTTCAGGTTTTCGCCGGAATCTTGCCGCCTAGGCCCGCTTGGGACCGCCCAACGATTAATGTAGCGACTTGGCCAAAATTAATCCTCACTGGGCCGCCTAGCGACTAATCGGCGCCAAGGCGCGATTTTTATAACCATGATGGCAAGTGATTTCTAAGAATCTCACAAAGATGGATTGTATTGAGGTCTAATAACCTCACAAATGTAGATTGGAGTTGAGGTTTCAAACCTCACAATGGCGGGTTAAATTTGAGGTCAAAGAACCTCACAAGGGTGTTGGTAATTGAGGTCTAAGAACCTCACAAGGGTGGGTTTGAATTGTGGTAAAAAAAACCACACAAATATGGTTCGGAGTTTGAGACCTAAGAATCTCACAAGGGAGTGAATAACTTGAGGTCTCGAACCTCACAAGGGTGCGTTGTCATGTAAAATCTTTGAGCTTTGTAATCGATAGTTTAATTAGTTTTACTTGAAACTTGAATTGTTGTTTGGTTAATTTGGATTCACAAGAATCCTCATGGAGTGTTAAAGGAGTGTTAATTGGTGATTATAATAGTGGTATTACGTTGTGGGGTTGTTAAAACACCAAGGGGTCGAGTCGGGAGGGTCGGCATGACCTTAAAATGGAATTTGGTGTGTGCAGGTCAGGGACCAGCGCAAATTGCGCTGGTTCTGGCGCATGATGAGCTGGGCAGCGCACGTTGCGCTGAAATCTTGCTGTTGTGCGCTGAATTAAGTCCAAAAAGTGGTGTTCGGGCCTGAGTTAAGGCATTAACTTGTGAATGGTCCTAAGGGGTGTCTATCATTACTAATGGTTATTCGTTTGGGTGTTTTTATGTAAGGAAAGCTCCGTTCTAGTCTCGGGTCATGTTTAGAGCCTCAGATTCTCATTAGAAGATCTTTTGATGCACTGGTTGTTTGTTTAAGCCTCTCTATGAGTGCTTAAACCCTTTGGATGTATACATGGATGTAATTAGATGGTAGAACTTATGTTTTGAATTTGACAACGTCTAATCAAGGGTTAAGTCAAATGTCGTAGTTGACTTGTCAAATATTGAAACTCGTTGTTGCTTTTGGGATCTTGGTCGGTCATTTTAAACCAAATCATGTCGTTGTCATTTCAATGCAGTTAACATGTGTTGTTTTGTCAAAGAGCGTTAATGGGACCTACTTTCGCTTGAATTTTGAAAGTTAAAATTGGTCGAATTTTTTTGGTGTTACACAAATGTTGTGAGAATGAGGCTCTAGTGGTGTATCGTTCAACATAACATTATCACAAGCGGATTCAAAGCCCAAAGCAATACTCATTGTGATCTGATTATTCTTGAGCTATTTACTTTCCTGTTATTTACTATTCTGCTATTTACATTTCTGTTACACACTTCACGCACATTTTACATTTTATGCTATTTACTTTACCGTCATAAATTACTTTTCTGTCATTTACTTTTTTGCTTCACAAGCAAACAACACTCACTCACTAATTAAACCGACTAAACGATTCAAACGTTGAGTATTGGAACTCGACCGTGTCCATTGGTTTGATACTTGATACTTACCTAAACTATATTACGCTGCGATAGGTGCACTTGCATATTGTGTGTTTTTAAGTTTAAGTATTTCTCATTTTATAAATTTTAAAACCTGATATCGTGAAACCATCTCTAAATATATTATTATATAATATATACTTTAAAAATGACACATCATGTCACACCCACACCGACATCGGAATACGTCGGGGCGGGACATGTAGACTGTTCATAAGCTCATGATCAAACTAAAGTTTAATATATTACATTAACTCAAATTCTATAACATTGTTCAAACAAACATAATCCAACATATAAAGAAAACAAAATACACCAACAAGTTTAATTTGTTTATTTTAACTAGGTCCTCATTTCTTATGTGAAGCAACTTGAACATTAACTCAAATATCTGCACCTGAAACATGATGAAAACAAAGTCAACTAAAAATAGTTGGTGAGCATACATAGGTTTTGATATCACAAATAGTTTCCAAGTGTTTATGTACAATTCTTATGAAACATGGCAAATAAGGCAATTATGGAGAACCACTATAGTCAAACTGGGTGTACAATCAAACCTTGTGACTAAAGGGAATAACACTCAATGTTATCCTAATGTAATGTCGGAAACAATCACCCTACCTGAGTGGGTTTGTCAGATACAATAGATCTATCAATGTTACCGTTGGCTTGTACATAGTTAATGATTGCACGTGTATGTATGTAATGTAAATGTAGGTTTAAACTCATAGTGTTCAAGCATAAGGCACAAATTGCACACATGTTCATAACTGTAGAATTGTATAATGAATTTGCAAATAGTTTTCAATGAATCATGTTCCACCCCAAAGTATGTAAAAATGAAAAAAAAGGGGCTATGTAAACTCACATGTAATAGTAGGTTGTAGATCACACAGACAAGGTGTTGCACAAGTGTTTAACTTAACCACAAGGTTAACCTATAATTTAATTGTATAAATGTATCAATGGTATGCACATATGTCCAGGGGAGATCCTAATGTACAAAGGAATTGAGGGTGGACTTAGTTGAGGGAATATGTACTTGTTTGGGTTTCCAAAGATGGTTATAAAATTTCAAGTAAAAGTATGGGTGAAAGAATATGTGGTTTCATTTGTTTTGTAAACAATTGAATATGTGCATGTATGGATATCATTTCATGATTACAAAAATAATAATAAGTTTAAACAAGTGGATAGTTGGATAAATAAGTAGAAACCTATTTATTTAATCTAGTGATTATGAACTCTAGGATTTCAAAAGAAAAAAAATAGTTGCAAAATTATTTTAGAAATTAAACCAAGGTTTAAAATAATAAATAGTGATTATGAGTCCCAGAGGTGTAATGTCATACGTTTGAGAGTTTAGAATGATTGCAAAAGGTGTCGCGCGTATGTGTGTGTGAGTTATATGCTTCAATTTTACTCGAAACGTTCAATTTGATTTGGGATTGCTTGAAACGGACACGGATGTGATTATTGAGTTAATTTGTTTGATTTCTCATAAATTGGATAATCATTTGAGTTTGAAAGTAGTCGTGTAACGTTTATGCATGATCGCAGGCCCTTAAACACGATTTAAATTCGTGGATTGAAACTGAATTTGGCTAGGTTTGACTCTGGAAAGTCAAACTTGACAGTTGGGGCTTGAACTTGTACTCGGCTTCGATTTCAGACGAATTAATTCGTTATAAGCATTTGATTTAGGTCATGTAATGTTTCTGAAAGATCAATAGGCAGAAGCATTCGAGTATTGATGATTGGAAGGTTCAATTGAAATAAGTGGGGTTCAAAACCCCATTAATTTGATTTAAAATTATCTTTAAATATAATCAACTTTTATAGAATTCATAAAACTAATCATATTATAAATTTAGAATAATTTATTTGAAAATATATAATTGTTTGAAACTAACAAAAATTTTGTGTGATTTCCTTAAAAAAAAATCAATTATATAAATGTATTTACATGCATGAATTTATGGGTGAATATATATCTATATAACTATAAAATACATATATTAAAAGTATGGAATACATGATTAAGGTCTCTAAGTCACATTTTGAAATAATTGGTCTAATGATATATATATATATATATATATGGAAGTGTGTTTATTGTAAATCCAAAACATGAACTTGTATGGATGAAATCTAAAATTGAACCACTTGTAATCAGAATGCATTGAACTAGGATGTTATCATTGTACAAAACAAAGTACTAGAAAAACCAATGATGTTACACATCACATACCAATACTAGAATGGTAGTTGTTATTGTACGAGAATTCTACTAACGGTAGGTGATTATCCCAACTTTCATCGAAATTAATTATACAAGCACGCGACATATCTTCGAGAGTTTGTATCGTTCTCTCGCTTTGGCCATCAGTTTGAGGGTGATATGTTGTGCTGATTAATAATCTGGTTCTCATCTCTTCATGGAACTTTTTCCAGAAACGTGAAGTGAATCGAGTATCTCGATCAGAGACAATCGAGACTGGCACTCCATGTCGTGAAACAATCTCTTTAATGAATAAGTCAGCTAACTTTTCTGAAGAGTAGGTTTCACGTATTGCTAAGAAATGAGCACTCTTAGTTAGCCGATCTACAACCACCCAAATGGTATCATAACCTTGGGCTGTCTTGGGCAACTTAGTTATGAAGTCCATAGTGAGATGTTCCCATTTTCACTCTGGGATTTCTGATGGTTGTAACCTTTCATATGGCTTCTAATGTTCTGCTTTAATTTGCAAACAAGTCAAGCATTTAGCCACATATTTCATGATATAAAATTTCATACCGGGCCAACAATAATCTTTGCGCAGATCTTGGTACATTTTCGTAGTACCCGGATGAATTGAATATCGTGATTTATGAGCTTCATTAAGAATTTTAAGTCTAAACTCACCTGATCGTGGTATCCACATACGACCAAATAGATTTTTGACTTTATATTTATTTTCCTCTAGAAATTTCTCCTGACCAGCCATTATTTCCTTTTTGATGTTCTCAGCTTTTAATGCTTCGATATGTGCGTCTCGAAGTTGGCTCATCAAATCAGGAGTTATCATTAACTTATATGCTTTCACCCGAATAGGATGATGCTTTTCCTTACGGTTCATAGCACCGGCTGCCACGTTAGCCTTTCCGGGATGATATAAAATCTCACAGTCGTAGTCCTTGACCAGTTCCAGCCACCGTCGTTGCCTTATGTTAAAGAAACACTTGAGACTTTGTGGTCTGTGTAAATCGTACACTTCGTTCCGTATAAATAATGTCTCCATATCTTTAGTCGAACACTACCGCAGCTAATTCTAGATCATGGGTTAGATAATTTGCTTCGTGTGTCTTTAGTTGTCGAGAGGCATGGGCTATTACCTTTCCTTTTGCATCAAGATACATCCTAACCCAAGTCTTCCTCATTCCTCGAATAAATCAAGATATCATCAATGAAGACAATAACAAACTTGTCTAACATTGGCCGTCATACTCGATTCATGAGATCCATGAAAACTGCTGGAGCATTCGTTACTCCAAAAGGCATCACCACAAATTCATAATGTCCGTAACGAGTTCTGAATGTTGTCTTAGACACATCCTCTTCTTGTACCTTGACTTGGTGATATCCGGATCATAAGTCGATTTTGGAAACCAACTAGATCATTGGAACTGATCGAACATATCATCAATTCTAGGTAAATGATACATATTCTTGATAGTCATCTTGTTTAATTCTCGGTAGTGTATACACATTCTCATATTACTGTTTTTCTTCTTCACAAACAGGATTGGTGCACCCTAAGGGGGACACACTTTATAAATCCATTGTCTAACAACTCTTGCAGTTGTGACATTAATTCTTTTAAGTAGCTACCACTGAAGATTGCACCCTGCAGACTGAAAGATATATGTTAAACTAAGAGGGAGTATTATACACGATGTACTCTTTTTCCCTTACATAAGTTTTATCTCACTGAGTTTTCTTAGTAAGATTTTCAATTAGGCAACATAATTGATTATGCTGTATCAGTTAATTTCGTTCTTGTAGAACTGAGTCAACATTATCCAATAATATAATGTTGATAGTGTATAATAAAAAAATGTTCGAGGGGATGCTATAAATGCAGACTATTTTATGGTACAGCCCAATGTTTATGGTCTTTAAGGTTTCATGTTATAATGTCTACATATATGATGTATGCGATAAGGGAAAATGAAATCAATTTCCTTTAGTTCTCTCTTATTTTTATTAGATTTAATTTTAATATGGTATTTTTTAACTAGAGTAATTACACTTTTAGCCCCTTTGGTTTGGGTAGTTTAACCCTTTCAGTCCAAAAAGAAATCTTTTAACATATCAAACCTTGAGGTTTGTATTTTGTAACAATTTCAGTCTCTGACACTAACTCTGTTAACGTTTTCTGTTAAATGTATAGGTATTTTAGTTATTTCATATCTAACGATTAATTTAACTCTTTCAGTATAAAAAACTTTTTTATTTTACTTTTTTCAAAAAAAAATCTTTTTTTTAACTTATTTAAAAACATTCTTTTAAACTTTTTTAAAATCATTTTTTTTAGTTTTTTTTTCCTAAAATTGTTTTGTACAAATACCTACCTCTTAAAATTAACAAAATATAAAACAAAGATCCAAACTTTTAGCTAACCAAACATGCAATGGAATGGAATTTAAATTCCAATTCCATTGAATTCCGATGAATTGATGCCAACCAAACTTTCATGGCTGAACCATGTAATAGTAACTATTGGCATGCTAAGGGTACCTTTCTCACTCACCTAACTCAAAAAATATAAATATAACAGAGCCAAGTGTACCTCATTATGTTAAGAATATATGAATCTTTAACAATGGTGGTTTATTGATATGGCCGGTGGCCCTGATTAGAATTGATTTGAAAATGTTCTTTTGCAGCAGATGTCTTTTATTTCTCTGTTTATTTAGTTTGGAGGGCATCAAAAGGGTTGAACTTGACGCCTCATAAGCACCACTGATGAATATTTTTCTATATTGTGATTGTGGATTTTATTGGTATACGGCTCACCAGATAATTATAGGAAATATGTTATTCAGATCTGCTAAATATCTGCCAATTGTGCTTTCAGTAGGAAGTAGGAACCATAGATATAGCACAAGGTACACCTTTTTTAGTAGATTAAATACACTAAGTCGAATCAAACTGATTACCCCCCTAAAAATTGGATTTTTTTGTTGGGTCTGTTGGGTTTTTTGGGTTGCCTGAATTTCGCACTCACATACACTTAAATGGGTATAAGTAAAAGAAGTGGGGCCTCAAGTTTTTTCCCTAGATAAAAACAAACGTACCCAGTAGAATCCCACTCAAAAGAACTTAAAGAAGCAACATAAATGGCAATGGAAGGCCATGCAACAATGCTTGAATGATATGCTGATTTAGAGGAGAAACATATTAATCCACTAACAACAAAGGAGAATTGGAGATTGAGTTGTGGATTTAAAAAGGGTATCAGCTAAAGCTGGAGTTGTGAGTGCTGGATTCAAATCTTTGTATGTATTTGTTTGTATGTTTATGTTTATGTAGTTAGTTGTAAGAATCATTGATTGTGAAAATAATGTATGCATAGGCCACCTAAGTATTAAAAGTTGCACCAATGTCACTCAAATTTCAAAACAACATTTTAGGCCACCCAAGTATCAATTTGATTTAATTTATGCCAATTACAGCCACAAACTTGTTTGAGAACCGCAAAATGACCAATGTATCCATATGTCTTTAGAAAGGCCCTAGGTTGACTTTACAAACAATGTTATCACTATAATGTCAGCACATCATCAACAGTATTTATGTCTTTCGGTCTTTTGAGGGTATTTTCATCAACCAGCAAGTTCTTGGCAGACCTAAATGGAACCACATTTGATACTTTGGTGACCTATAATGTGATCTTGATAGTTAGGTGGCCTTAATATAACCTTTTGAATACTTGGGTGGATGATAATACATAATTCCTAACTTTCTATATCATAAGTCTTTCTAGTCAGTCTACCTCCGTAGTGGCCCTTCTATTATTTGCTTAATGTTAGTGCATACCATATGAACAAACAACATTCTTTTGTTCTTCCAATGGTAGTATTGGCTTTTGCCAAGTAATTCATAATTGCATACGTTTTTTCTCTAACTAACATTAATACATTCTAAATGTGCAGGCACGCCCAAACGTAAAGGAGATGGCTTACAAACAGATCGAAATTTTGAAGAGAAAACATTGGAATAAAATTTAGATGCACCATATAGGTAAGTCAAACTTGAATTTTAAATGTTTAAATAATATCAGATTTTCTTTTATAGCTTTCAGGGCTAAGTCTCTTTTTCCTTTCACTCAAGAGTGGTCCTCACTAATTGTAAGCAGAAGTGAAGTTTTGATTTTTGGGTCACATTTATGATTTACCTAGAGGTGCCAAAATGAGCGGGTTGGTACTTGGTCAAAACAGTTTTGGGTAAGAACAAGTGAATTTTTAGTATGGGCCGGGTCAGGTTCTGCTGATCCACAAATACCTTTTTCATCTTTTTTTTATTCAACTTTTTTTTATTCAACTTTATAAGTAATTAATGTGTAAATATCATTACAGAAACTATTTTTATACAATAATATTATAGTTTTTTAATAAAATTGATTTATCAGGTTTTATACATTTTGAATACACTTTGACCGACTTTCGACCCGTTTCAAAAATATGCAAGTTTTCTTAGTTTAACCTTTTGACCCATAAGAAAAAAATATTGCCACCTGTACATTTACATGAAACAACTGAAAGGAACCTGGTTATTTGCAATATAGAATCTGCAACCTAAGATCTTTTTTTGGGGCATTGGTGGTAGTAGATCACGGGCCAAACTGAAGTTAGATCTGACTTTGTGCAGATAAGGTTCAAGACAGGGAGTTCACATACCATCTTTGCAGCCCTGTTACAAGGTTAGTCCATTTCATGTCAATATAGACCATAAAACTATTAGCTTGTGGCATTGTCTTCCTGGATAAGCATCTCTCCTACTATTTGGACCATTAGGGTATGTTATCACTATTGGACCAGAAGATAGGAATTACCACAGTAGGTACCAATCCTAACCATTCAATTTTTTTTAATATAGTAGTGGAAATTTTAAGAAAACATCACTGCCAGTACTCTAGACAGGAAATGGACCATGATGGTGACTTTTGACATCTGACTAGTTACAAGTTTATTTTTATTTTTTAATTATTGTACACATATTAGTTTGGCAGCATACATTTAATGCATAATACACATATAGTTTTGACAAATATTGTGGTCACTCTATCTTGTATAAGTGGAAAATTGTGTAAAATATGCAGGAATTGAGCACTGCATAAATTTGTAGCTCATAATTTGCATAAAATAGTTTGTTTTGTGAGAAGTGTGTTGCAGTGTGCAGATTGGTTGCTTGTTTTGAGGTGGAAAGGATGCTTGCACATGAAGTAATATGATTATGCTTTTGCTTTGACATTATGTGGGTCAAATCATTCGACACAGTAATTGTGGACTCAAATTGACCATTTTACCCTTAGTTTTTGAGGTGTGTCATTCATGAATATTAGTGTCCAAATGGTCTTCATAGATAAAACCATTTTGTAGATCTAATCTCTGAGAGGAATGAGTTGTTAGGAGTCAAATTTCGATTCATTATTTATCGGTACAATACATGTGTATAATATGTGTATGTATATGTATATGTGGTGTTCATAAACAGTTGAAACCCGCCATTGAAACCGACTGGGATTTATGCATTTTGGCCAATTTTTTAAGGTGAAAGAAAAAGACATAAAGTGAGGAAAGAGAGTGATTTGTACCTATATGAGCTTTGATAATTAGTGACAGGCTGGTAAATGGACCAATCCTAATCATATCATAATTGATTATAAACAAATGAAACCCCACATGAAAACATCTTCAATCAATCTTCCCTAACTATTCCCTTTTATTTATACCTTCTGTTTTTCTTTGTTCTATTTTAACTTGATCATGGAAATATCTTCAACCAATCTTCCTCTAATTCGAGCTTAGCTTCCATCGGTTAGAGAATCCGAGATGGACAATGTTGTATGAATCTTTGATCTTGAGGATTAGACTCTAATGACCATGTTTGGTATTAACTTTATATTGGTTTAATGTTAATGTCACATTTCAAAAAATTTGGTTACAACTAATATTTGGTAGATAATAATCAAAGGGGGCCAGTAACCCTCTTCTTGAGTTGCATTCCCTTGACCCTACTTCAAAAGTACCACATTGATTGAATGAATAGCAAGTCTTAGAAGAAGTTAGTCAACTCAGCATGTTTAAATGGTGGAAATTCTAAAAACATAATTGTTGGCAAAACTTACTTCTTGGTTTGAGGTTATCATAAAGTTCTCTTCACTACTGATATCGAATTTATGTTTTCTTAAAAAAATCACTTTTTACAAAGGAAGTATTGATGATCTCTAGTGGCCTGAGGGTTAGTGGACCCTTTGACCTTCTTGTTCTATAGTTGGTACAACCTAAAGATCCTGAATTTGAATATTGTCTTTGTATATTGCATTCTAATTAAATTAGTTTACAATCTGGATACTTAAAAATCTCAACTTCTTTCTTACAAATTCAGAACGTTAAAGCGTATATGATTAGGACGAATTTCTTCCATGAATATAGAGAAAGGAAAGATGGGGGTGTGAAGTGGATACTAATGGTGATATTTGGAAGGTTGCAAAAGAATTTGTGAGCCAAGCTTTCATGTAAAGTTTGGCTGTCCATCTCTCAAAGGGGTATCTTTCTACATCTAAACACCACTACTTTAAACATTCTACTTATCCAAAAAGATTTTCTTTTTTCATGAGTTTCTAAAGCAAGTGATAGCCAATTAAAAAGGTCTTTGATTCCTTGGCCAAAGTCATATCTTCACTATGGCCAACAATGGATTTTGATTCCCTTTCTTCCTTGTCTTTCTAATAATATCTTGATAATTTGCAATTATGGACAAATATATGTTTGTATGTGTATATGACATATGCATGCATGGATACTCAATATCTTCGGTCTCAAATCAGTATCGATGGTTACATTACAAGTGGTAGTGACAATTCCAATAACAATTACAGCTCTAGTTGCATTTGTGGTTAAAGTGGAAATAGTAGTGTAGGCAAATGTCAAAACGGGTGATCAAATTATACGAGAAAGTTCTACTGATCTGGATGTGCATGCATACTCACAGAGAAAGAGAGATACCGAATATCAACCACCATCGAATCTTCTCAAGAATCGTAGTTTTATTCCTTACAACTTTATGTATCATCTTCATCAGACACCAACTGCTTATTTATCATTTTATCATAAGCACATGAAAACGATACATACATGTGTACATATGGATAATCCATGCGTACGCATATGTGAGTGGGCGTGTATATATAGGCTTGGAACCTCATTTATCATAATAAAAAGCGCTACATTTCATTTTATACGGACTTTTAGATCGAAAATTACAAATAAATAATCCACCTTTTAAACATATAACAAGTACCAAGTAAACCTTTTTTGTGTCATAAATTTTCATGTGCAATAGTACTTTTAACTCTTAAGGGTTACCATTAAACTATAAAGTACAATCTTTATTGCATAAAGTACAAGTAACTAGAGCATCATTGTTGGAAAAGATTCACCCCCTAACTGCTGTCATATTCTTCCAAGGTAGAAAAAGAAGATTGGAATCAAAGGGCTGTCAATCTTGGATTCCAGAATGGGGTTGTTCTTTAATGTCCCCACTAACAGCTGGTTTACAACATCTAATCTTCATTCTAAAGGTGCCATTTTTTCTTATTTTTAGGTCTTATCTTGAAAATCAATTTTCTTGTCACTGATTATGACAACTCCAAAAGAAAGATCACCATCAAGAATTTAAAAAAAAAATAACTTTTTATTTTTATTTTTTTGTGGGATGGCCCAGAAAGTTGAGAGAAATGTGCATTTTTTATGGGATCTTAACAAAATATCTTAATTTATTCTAAATTATTCGCATAATCAGCGGTAGAGTACTATTCTGCATCGATTTTTCTAGGTAATATGTTGTGGGTCTAGTTTTAAAACCCGAACGTTAAACCTGGGCCCATACAAAAGGTGGTTATATAACGTATACCAAAAGATAAAAAAACTAAAAAAAAAAAAACTTGTTGAGATAAACAAAAAATAATAGTGATTAGGTGTATCATATTGTTAAGAACATAACTACATAAGGTTGCAGCCTTGCAGGCTCTTCCAATCAACCTTTGAACAATGTTACAACATTTTACATAGTTTTAGGATTATACAAACATAAGATATCAGGTGAAGATAAGTCTTCTTCCTTTCTCTATACAAATGTTGTTCTTGCTTTAATAGCCTAAAGAATTATGTCAATAAATTCGGTATCATAGCTCAACTTTCATTTGACCTGTGCCCATGATTCCTGAATCAAATCAAAGAGTTCATACATTAGATTAAACTGCTGTTTTAGATGTTGGTTTGACTTTCTTGATCAAAAAGTCAACTCACCGTGGAAGATCGGTCCTTGATTTTGGCTGAATCCCATCTGTACAACACTTTGAAGATCATTTTCCCAGAACGCCGAAGCCTGAAATTTTCGGTTTTAACATGAGCTTAAAAACACCTTGCATGATAAAAAAAAGTTTTTTTTAATAGAAAATAATAACTTACTTCACCAAAACCATGAGTTTGTGATGACTTCATGTTTGAACCATGGTGCATCATTGAGGTCAGTGGGTTCTCTGGTCTGGCATGAACCAAGCCATAGAATGGCTGAGCCGGTGCATCCAAATGGTTCATGGTGTTTAACATGGAAGCGCGAGTCTGAAAACGGGCCAAAAATGAAGAAAATTACTTGAAAATTCAAAGTTAGCGCGCTGTAAAGAAAGATTATGAAAAGCTTACATCTTTTAATAAAAGTGCTTCCATGTTCATATCTGTCCTTGGATTAATAGTTGCTAGTTTCATTGACAAGAACTACACAGAAAAAAATCAATAAAACATTTAGATAATCAAGAAAATTAATATATTTAATCTTTCAATACTATAAGAATCGCGTATGCATATACCTCGACTTGTCTTTGCAACGACTGAACGTAGTTTATAATCTCATCGAGCATAACTGCTTTTCCGGTCACCTTTAAACAAAAATTCCCATCTCAAGTTAACAACCAGAATTACACAAAATGATGCCAAAAAGTTTTTTATTTATTTATTTATTTTTTTGGTTTACCTTGTTACAACCAGGGACAAGATCTTGAAGGAACTTCATTCTCTCACTGATCTTCTCTCTTCTGACCTGAAATTTCCAAATAACAGGAATGACAAGATGAATATTGGAATGGAATTCAAAGAACAGAAATAGAATTGGAATTGGAATTGACATACCCTTTCTGCAAGACTATGACTATCAGTAGCTTGACCCCTTCTTGCTCTAACATGAATGTAATCCTTTGGTGGCTCTGGTAGTTTTGCAGCTTCCTTGGTTTGTTTCTGATTCTGATTCTGGTTCTGATTCCCTTCTTCCTTTACCTTTTCCTTTTCCTTTTCTTTTTCCATTCCATTCTCTTCTTCACCTGACTTGCTTCTCTTTGCATCTGATTCCTCCTTCTCTGGTTCCCCTATAGTCTGCAACAGCAAAAAGACCTTGAACATCATACAAATTTTCAAAATATCAATAGAAATGAATTAACTGACCTTATTGTCTATAGCAGAAACAGTACTGAATTGGGTTTCTTTTCCTTTTCCCTTTGGAATTGCCTTCCTCTTTCTACCATTGGAATTGGAATTCTGACCTTTAATTCCAGTTTCCCCAATTGGGATCTGTTCAGACAGAGATGATTCCTCCATGGAATTATCCAATTCCCTGCTGAATTTCTTATCAGAAGCCGGAATCGGATTCGACAATTCCGCAGTCTTGAAACACTGCTTACTTGACACTCTTGACAACTTCCCTGATTCCACCATATGTGGGAATTCAGATTCATTCATCCCAAAGCAAGAGAACCTTGCTGCTCTCTCCACAAACCCAGGATCTGCAGGGAATGGAGCTGGTGGGAGTTGATGATTCCGGGGAATTGGCAAACTTCCCGGAATCGGATGATCCATGATTGATAGATTGAGTTTTGGTGGTGAATTCAATGGAGTATTGTAGCATGATGTGTTTGTACTATTTGAAATCTCCCCAGAATTACATATGCTTCCTAATCTACCAATCAACTCCTTGAGCACCACATTCTCACCAGCCGGAGTTGGGACTCCGGAATGGGAATTGACCGGAGATGACACAATGGAACTCAATGCAGACTCAAAGGGATCGCTCTGATCCATTGAATGATCCCAATTCCGGCTGAGAAAGCAATTGGGAAGCTGTTCTGGACTGCAATTCATCTCACTAACTTGACTTTCTAATTCCATTCCAAACATTGAATTCCAGGGTTGTGGAGTGTTAAAGAAGCCATCTTTTTCCATTGTTGATCAAAATCCCCAAATGGGTGTCTGTTTTTTGGGGAAAGATTCAAACTTGAAGATGATAATGATGATTTTGTTGGTTGGAGTTGCAGAGCAGTTGGGTAAATAACAGAATTGAAGAAAGAAAAAGAGGGGAAGAAAGTTGGAAAAAGATTGGGTTGGAAGTGAAGAGGAAGCAATGCAGAAAATATTAAAAAAAGAAACAAGATGTGCCTTTGAACTTTTTTAAAAGTTAAAAAGATTAAATAATTATGTTATTAGGTTGCTGCAAAATATATATATATTTTTATATTTATTTGTTTTTTATTGCATTTTTATAGATTTGTTATAGAATATTGATTTTTTTTTCTTTTTTTTTGGCTTTCGGGGCAAAGTGAATAATTGTGGAGATTTATGCGGGTCCAATGAAATAAACGAAGATCATTTAAAGATGGTTTTTGGTATACCAGAAAATCTGAGAATGATTATATGAATTTATATGAATAATTATAACATCACAACTTTATATTAAACATAATATTTGACACAGTATTGTTATCAACTAAAATTAAATATACAAAAATATATAAGTTAGTTATAGCATATTATATACTAAGTTAAGTAAACAAACGAATTATATTTATTTGTTTAAGTACTACTAATATGAATTATTATCATATTTAAATTATTAAATAATAACTATTTATTTAAATATTAAATAGTCACAATAAAATTAAATTATAAGTAAGATATTAAATATAAATATTAGTACTAATATAAAGTATTTTAATTAAATATTAAAAATAAATATTATATATATTTATATATTAAATAGTAGGTTAGAATCCCGTGTATTACACGGGTTTAATAAATGTCATATTATATACTTAGTGATAAAAACAAATAATGAGTGATATCTAATTGCTTTATCACTGGCGGAACAAGAACTTTAAATGATCAAATCGTTTGTGATAAAAACAAATCATTGGTGTGTAAATTCAGTTATGGGTTGGTTATGCCCTCTTCCATAACCATAACCACTTGGTCGGTTATGCCCTCTTCCATAACCATAACCATTTTTCGGTTAACCATCGGTTATGGGTCGGTTTCGGTTAATTAACCACTTTCGCTCCGTAATCACGAATCACATTTTTTTAGTAAAAAACCTGGGATTATGTTAGTAATATTTTTTTTTCTAGGTATAAATTCACAATTAATGCATTAGTTATCTACAAATTTTTTTGAAAATTGACAGAAAAATTTGTGCATGTATTTGTGAATATATATTTTGTGCACTTTTAACCATAATGAATGGGGGAAATCATTTATATTTTGTGCATATATTTTATGCATAGTGTTGTATCGGTTCGGTTCAGTTAACGTTCAGTTATGGTACACCTTTACCCATAACCACAACCGCTTTATCGGTTAATCAAAGAACCTTAACCATAACCGTCGATTAATTTCAGTTATCGGTTAATTCAGTTAGGTTGAAGTTCGGTTATTGGTTAATTTCGGTTAACGGCTAAGGTTTACTCACCCCTAGTCGGAGGGTTATCATAAGGTTTTCTTCTCTATCGACTATAATTAAGGGGTCTAACTCATATTTAAAAAAATAATAATAATAATAAACTTTTATATATAAAAAATAGACAGATTTCGGTGACCGAACGATCAATGGACTAGGGGTGTCAATTCCTGACACGACACAAAAATAATCAGGTTTTAGGTTGGCCATTTTAATCCGTTTTAAAAAATGAATTGTGTTCGGGTTGGCCCGTTTAATAAACGGGTCGGGTTCGGGTTGAACCCTTTAAAAACGGGGTTAACCCGTTTAGCTTACAAAAAATATATATATTTTTTGTTATTTTTCCCATTCTAGAAACGACTATTCAATTACTTTTATATTTAGTGTTTACCATAAAGTAACTAAATTATACCAAAAACTTTTTTTTTCTTTACAGAGATAACTATTCAATTACTTTCGGTTTACCTTAAATGAATTAAATTTTAAATTTAGTAGTTTATGATTTTGATTTAGATAAATGGGTTAAACGGGTCAGATTTGGGTTGACCCGAATTTATCTGTATACAGGTTATGGTTGAAATTTTTTACATGAATAAAAATATGGGTTGTGTTCGGGTTGAGTGTTCAGGTTGCATAACTCAACCCGTCAACCCACGATTAACACCCCTACAATGAACTTTTTTGACCCCTCTCGTTTTATCCCATTTATTTTCTTTTATTTTAGGTCACACTTAAGTGTAGCAATTTCGATGAGGTTTCTTTTGTTTAAAAATTCAAGAAAATAGTAACTTAGGTTTTGTTTCAAAAACTTAAATTGATAATGTGTTGTGAATATCTAATAATTCTTCGTCTTTATAAAGGGTTATAGTCATATGATACGTAGAAGTTTAAAATATAAGTATACATAGTGTATATAACGTGTCCGTCAATGATTGAAGCAAACCTAATTATTGTTTTAAGGACATTTCTTTGACCATTTATTTAATTGATTAATTAATTTGTATATTCCCTTTGAACGTGATCATTCTTTATTTTTTTATTTTTGTCAATGAGAGGCACAAATATTTAGGCAACTTTATATAAAATAAATGTTTTAAAAATAAGTTTAGAACAAATTTCCGAATATATTAAGTTTGTTTTTAAAATTAAAATGATGCTACTAAGCAACGAAGTGTCTTCCGGAATCAAGTATTTTTATAATTTTATTTATTTATTATTAGTTTATTATTTACGATTGTGTGTTTGGTTTAATAACGTTTTAAATAAAAAGTTAAAAACTTGTAGTAATATACAGAATAATAAAGAGGTCCTTTTAAGGAAAAACTTAAGTTTATATACCCAAATTTGAATAATGTTAAAGAAAAACAAAATAATATGAAATGGGTCTCTTCGAAATATATATAAAAAAAACTCAAATTCAGGTTAATTTGAATCAAACCGAAGTAGGAGAGAAACATATTGTAAATCTGTAACACAACTTGAAAGAAAACGCTATAGTTTATATAGAACTTGTATAATTCTACTGGTCGTTTTGATTTGAAAATCATAAATTCGTAACTCGATCTGGTCTTTAAATCAAACCACAAATTGAATTTGAATTTGATCGGGTTGAATTTCAATCTTTTCGTATCCATTTTGATTACTGAGCAGACTATTAGGAAGAGTTTTAGAAACTGATATGTGTAGCTTATGATTTTCTTAAACATTCAAAATTAAAATGTAATAATGAGAAGTGAAACAAAAATAAGTACATTTTGATTTTATTTGCTTGTAAATTAAAAATTATATTTATTAATCTCACTTCCCATCATTTTTCTGTGATTAACAATGAAGAACATGTGGTCCAAAAACAATTAAATTTGTTGCTTCAATATAGGTCTTTTATGAACCGTCTAGTTCTTGATTTGCATTATCAAGTTTGGGGGAACCGAGTTAAAAGTTGATGATAAGTATTAAAAAATAATATTAATAATCAGGTAAATTATAATGCCTAATAGCCCATATATATACAAAATAATCCTCATAAAACAATCTTAAAGGTGGGGATACAAAGAAGTTGAGCCGTTGTGAGCTACTCAAGATTAATTTTCGAATCGAACCGAGGCCAACACACTTAAGCAATTAAGCATGAGCCTAAATTGAACCTCATTTAATTAACGAGTTTGAATCCGAGGTTCATATACCGAGTTTAATTAAACTAGCATAGGCTTTACATAGATATGATAATCTTATCTAATATATAAATATTATTATCATACATAATTATGATAAAAATAACTAAATAATATATATTATGTTATATATATATATATAAATATATATATATATATACATATAAATATATAAATTAATTATATATGTATACAAAAAGTAATTAAAGAAACAATGAATAATAAATGACTTGAGATCAAGAAGAGCTTAAAAAACTGCCCGTCAATGGAGCTCGAGCTTTGACATAGAGCTCGAAAGGAGCCGAAAATTATGATAAAATAACTAAATAATATATATTATGTTATATATAATTATTAATATCTATGTATACAAAAAGTAATTAAAGAAATAATAAATAGTAAATGACTCAAAACCAAGGCGAGCTTAAAAAACTGCCCGCGAGCCGATCTCAAGCTTTGACATAGAGTTTGAAACGAGCCGAACTCAAACTCGAGCTTCTTAAATTAAACGAGCTGAACTCGAACGTGTATACGAGCTCGAGTCGTTTAAACCCTAAATGTATAGAAAGAATTACATGACATTAATCATATTTACATTTTGTAAATAAACCGAAATTGCCACCTTCAATTAGATTCAAAGGTTCATGAGACATCAAGGCGCTAAATTAGTCTTTATTTGAGGTTGAATACGTTTCATATGATTTATGCTCTTAAATTTAAATAGTTTAAATACTTGTGTTACACGAGTAATTTAAGTATTTTTTATATTTTATAATTAGTATATAATAACATGACAATCTGTTAAAATTTTAAATTCACTTTAGTAAAACCAAATGCAGAAACTTATACACTAATATCTTTATCAGCTATATATCGATTCCCTTTAGTTTATATGTGTAAGACCCTAAACCGGGCACCTTACAGTTGGTTCTTATCACTGGGTATCCTCTTTAAAAGTACTCATTTTATTTAACAAACGTACAACGGAAGTCTTTCTAAAAGAATAATTACTATTTAATGTTGTTATCGTCATTAAGTTTACCTCACGAATGTCTGCACACCAATCCGAGTAGCACCGCTCCCAAGCCAAGATACGACGACCCAAAGCTCACCTGCAACACAAACTAACGTACACACAAAGTCAGCTACGCTGAGTGAGTTATAATAGTTTAATTTAAATAAAAACCAACTCGTCAGATTTATTGTTTATCTCCACTCAGGACACTCCGGTCCTTATAAAATAGTTTTATAAGTTATTATCATGTAGATAACCCTGTTATCTTATAATATCCCAAATGATTCACCACCCAAGACTCAACCCACCATTTTAACTCAGTAAGTCTCTCCGACATGGATCAAGCTTACCACTCTGATAACTCAAAATAACCCAGCACGGGTTATCTCAACCAACCTCTAGACGCCGACTTAACAAACCCTAACCAAGACTCTCACAAACCAACTGACACAACAGTTGTAACACAATGTCCTCATCCCAACATAACGGTCAATCTGACTCTACACGCCACATTAATATCATCTACTCACCACATCAATATCATCTCATACACAATTATTATAACTCATCACTTGCATGCAATTTAACACATATATATGCACACAAACACATACCTCATCACTGCACCCTCGTCAGGGTTTCCTCGTCGGAATACTCGTCATGAGCTTAGCTCTACCCTTGTTACAGGGCCCCGCCACTAATCATAGCGACACACTCGTCATCTTATGATGACTTCCTAGCCACCCCCTTAGTGACAACACTTGAAGAACTTTGTTCTCCATAACATGACTTGCCGTGTCATAAAAACGACGACTTAAGTCCACACGACACATATAAGTAACACATAGTGCCATACATGTCACACCTCAACCGACGGCGGATTATACGTCGGGGCGGGCGCGGTTGTTCAATAGCACAAGGTTGACTATTAATGTTTAAATAGTTTTATTAAATAACTTCAAGGTTCCAATACAAGGAATAAATCAAATACATAGCAAGAATACAAGTCTAATTGATTAAGCATTCTAGGTCCAAGCATCATATGTGATCACGATCAAGTCTCATGTTGTAGAACCTGAAACATGTGAAATAATCTGTCAACTACAAAATAGTTGGTGAGATACAAAGGTTTTGACACAGTTTAACAATGATTTGAAAAGAATTACAATTCACTATGATATATGCTTTCTATAATGTAAGTATGAGAAAACAAGCATGTTAGACATTGTGCATATCAACCCTCCAACCAAGTTTAGGCATATCCCACAGGTTACCCTTATAAGTCTCAAGTTTAAAGTTTAATTCAGTAACAATCACCAAGGGCTCCCCCCCGAAGGGGTCAATCAATCAAGGTGGATTGGTCAAATACAATAGATCTATCATTGTTACCATAGGTTTGATCAAAGTTAATGAATATGCTAGTTTTAAGTTTAATCTATGCATACAAGTCTCAAGTTTAACATAAGAATAAGCATCTAGTCATAGTTGTACAAGAATTGTATAAGTTTAAAGTTTTGAACATGTTTCACCCCAAAAGTATAGAAAGAAAAAAGGGGCTAAGTATACTCACTTGGATTTGATGAAGAGTACCCGATAAGAGTAAGTTTGCAAGACTTTGAGGGAGAATATCCTCACAATAAGCCTAAATAAGTCTAAAGTTTCAAGTTTATTTCTTTAAGCCTAAGCCAAAGGATCTAGGATTTCAAGATTGACTAGGGTTCCATTGGGAGACGGGAATGATTTGTATTTATAACGTTTAAATCAAATTTCCAATTGAGGTTTTGAATGAGTAATACAAGATTTGAGTATTAAAGTTTAATAAGCTTATAGTCTAGAATAATTATAAAAAAAATAATTATTTAACGTGCTTGATTCTCAATCACACAAAATAGGTAATAATATTTCGAGTAATTTTCTAAGTTTCTTATAAATAGAGTTGTAAGGATATATAAAAATAACTAATGATTAAGGATCAATAACAATTATTTAAAATAAATAATTATTAAGAATAATTAATGACTATTTAAGAATAAATAATTTCTAATGATAAATAATAATTATTTAAGAATAAATAATTACTAAGGACAAATAATTATCCAAAAGAATAGTTACTTTGTCTAATAAATATAAATCCTTCAAGATTTAAAGTATTTGAGAATTAAACATTTATCTTTACAAAACAATTTGTAATTTAATAATGTTTAGAGTGTGGTTATAAGTTTAAATAATAATAAGCATTTATAAGTTTATAAAATGTTAAATAGAACTTCTTATAAAGTTTAATTTATATGTTTAAAGTTTAAATGAAATTATAAGTGTATAGATGTCTTAAATAAAGTTTCTTATAAGCATTTTAAATAAAGTTTATAAGCTACTTTATTTTATACAGTTTATAAGTTTAAAAAAATGGGTAAAGTATATTTATTTTCTCATGATTTAAATTTATATAAACAATTGGATTTTCTTGTTTATATAGAAAATGTATATAAGTTTAAAACTTATTAAGTTAAAGTTTTAAACAAAAATAAGCTTATTATATATATAAAAAGAATAAGGAATTAAGTTTCGAATTTTATAAAATGATTTCTATCGAATGCCCAAGTTTTATAAATTTTGGAAGTATTCTTTTAAATGTTTAAAACTATTTTTAATAAATTTATTATCATAAGTTTTAATTAAATAAAATATTTCCAGAAGGTAAAAGTGTAAATAAAATTCATATTTAAGTTTATAAAGATTTAACAGAATTTATAAAATTTATTAAAAGTATTAAAACAGATTAAAAGGCTAAAAAATATAAAAAGAGGCGAAAATCGGTTTGCTGGGTTCGAACTCGGGTCCCTGCCCGGTTCACCCGTATACACACACACTCTGACCATCCCGCCTACGGGCTCGTTGGTTTATTATCCGAAAAAGAATTTGTTAAACACATGTTGGATTCGCCCCCAATTCCCATATGAACCCTAGATCCAAAAACCCGCAAATTCAACTGGAAATCCCTCTGTCATTGTAAATTGACAGAGGGCAAACGATTGTGGAAAGAAAACGAGTAGATTGGCAATTCGAATTACCTGATTTGAAGTCACGATGAGGGAGATCGGGACTGTGGTGGTTGTCGACGTGGCTCCAAACCGGAGAATGTAGGTTTGATTTTGCCGAATTGAGGGTGGAAAGCGTTGTGGTGTGATGTCGTCTACCCACTGTGTAATATCCAGGATTTTTCCGATGTATCTTTCCCTAAACCCGTGCACGTATTGAGCATTCAAATCTTAGAAACTTATTAAAAATACATTTTTTAAATATTAAATATTAATTCAATTAGTAAAAACAATTATACTTGGTATATATATATATAAGACAAATATATATATAGATGTATCTTATAAATAAAAATGTTTGAAATTCTTAAAACTTTATAAGTTTATAATTATATAAATAAAATAATTTATAAACTTATTTTTAATACTTAAACTTGTAAGCTCTAAATCTTATTAATTATTTTATAAAAATTATAAAATAATAAAACCTATAAAACTTATGTAGTTTTAATAAAACATATTATTTGTTGTATAAAGTCCAGGGACTAAAACTGCTATTATAGAAACTTATTTTAAACTTAAAAGTATGTTTTAACATGAAATAAAAAAGGCTTGAGACTTCAGGGACCATTTGTGTAATTTGACCAAACATCCGAGTCAGGAACTGATCACGAGTTCGAATCCCACATCAACCGGTTTTCACCCTCTTTCACCCGAAACCGCAATCCCGGCCAAATGCGTTTGACGTATTCTTGTTCAAACATGATGAACGTATGAGACTTTAAACTACTCAATGTTTGACGTATTCTTGTTCAAACATGATGAACGTATGAGACTTTAAACTACTCCATGTTCGACGTATTCTTGTTCAAACATGATGAACGTATAAGACTTTAAACTACTCCATGTTTGACGTATTCTTGTTCAAACATGATGAACGTATGAGACTTTAAACTACTCCATGTTCGACGTATTCTTGTTCAAACATGATGAACGTATAAGACTTTAAACTACTCCATGTTTGACGTATGCTTGTTCAAACATGATGAACGTATGAGACTTTTAAACTGCTCAAGGTTTGATGTATTCTTGATCAAACACGAGGAAAGTGTAAAGACTTTAAACTATTCGATGATTGAGGTATTCTTATTCAATCACAAGTAAAACTTTGAAACTCTAAATCTTGTCACATTCTTCTCTCTTTAATCATTGAATGACGTTTCTCTCTAAGAGACTCGTTAATCAATGATAACTCTTACGTGGAAACACTAGTCATGAGTTAAACAAATTCTTGTACTCTTTCTTGATCCACACACAAACGGAAGGACCTATGCGGACTATGCGACGATTTAAATGCTTGCGGGTGCACACGTAAGTATGAAGATCAACGTATGGGAAGACATAGTGAACTCTGTCGTGTGCTATGATCTAAGACTTATCGTAAAAGGTAGCCACGGAACTTAGGTACCGTAGCAATCCTTAGACGTATTAGACTACAAACTTAGATCATTAAATTATCACCGAATCCATTCTGAGTGATGCATCTCACCTTGAATTCTGAATGGTAATTCCGCAGTTATTCTCACGAATACGTGTCTGAAAACAAAATCTTCATATATTTCAATGAAACTATATGCTTCTTAGATAAACTTCTAGTAATCATGGACTGTGAAACTTAGAAACTCGGATGTAATCTTATTCCTATCATTACAATCCAATTTAGATTCTAAACGTAACCCAGGGTTTTACTTGGGAACGTAAAGTATTTTCTCTCATTATCTCGTACGTACTATAAACTTAAATCCTGAACTAGACCTTCTACTTTAATTTCGGGACGAAATTTCCTAAAGTAGGGGAGACTGTAATATCCAGGATTTTTCCGATGTATCTTTCCCTAAACCCGTGCACGTATTGAGCATTCAAATCTTAGAAACTTATTAAAAATACATTTTTTAAATATTAAATATTAATTCAATTAGTAAAAATAATTATACTTGGTATATATATATATATAAGACAAATATATATATAGATGTATCTTATAAATAAAAATGTTTGAAATTCTTAAAACTTTATAAGTTTATAATTATATAAATAAAATAATTTATAAACTTATTTTTAATACTTAAACTTGTAAGCTCTAAATCTTATTAATTATTTTATAAAAGTTATAAAATAATAAAACCTATAAAACTTATGTAGTTTTAATAAAACATATTATTTGTTGTATAAAGTCCAGGGACTAAAACTGCTATTATAGAAACTTATTTTAAACTTAAAAGTATGTTTTAACATGAAATAAAAAAGGCTTGAGACTTCAGGGACCATTTGTGTAATTTGACCAAACATCCGAGTCAGGAACTGATCACGAGTTCGAATCCCACATCAACCGGTTTTCACCCTCTTTCACCCGAAACCGCAATCCCGGCCAAATGCGTTGCACCCCGAGCTTCACCTCCAGCGTGTGATCGCGGTGTCAAGGTCAATCAAAAACATTTATAAAAACTACTACTTATCTACCTTAGACTGTAGACAGGGAAGTAGGGTTGTCGAATCCACAGGGAATCAGTGGAAAGTTCAATTGTTTAGATTAACAAATTAGAATAAAAACACACAGATTAAATAAAGATGTAGCCTTCTCTAAACTTCAGGTTCTAGGTTTCACATAAAATTCAGTTGTTCAATTGGACACCACATAGACATAGTGTTGGAAAATTAGTTGAAACAGTAATTGAAGACAGATTCTTTGTCAGAAAACCTATACAACTAGTTTCGTCACAAACCAGTATAATTCAATCACCCAATTTATGAATGCCAAGTTACCCCCTTTAGTCACCCAACCCTGCTACTAGGTTTTGTCATCAACCGAACAAGATCGTAAAGCAAGCAAACTCAAAGCATAATCATAAACTGTTTAAATCAACTAATACATCAATCTCTCAAGTTATTGTCAGAAACTAACAAGATCCAAACATGAATAAACTGAATCAAATACAAAAACCTATACGAACCGTCCGCCTGGAGAAAGCCACAAGTGAATCACCCGCTCATGGTGAGGGAGATCATCTTCAATCTTCAAGTGGGTGTGTTAATCCTCCCAAAATCGCCTAAAAGTGTGAGGTAAGAGATGGATCTCGATTTGGGGAAGAAACCCCCAATAAAACCTAAAAATCGGTTGTTTCCCCGAAGTTCCGCGTCTGAGACGCACCCAGCGTAGGCTTACGCTGATAGGGCGTAGGCTTACGCCGGGCCTCTGATGCGGCTGTGAAGAACATGCTCAGGCGTAGGCTTACGCTGATGGGGCGTAAGATTACGCTGGTGGCGTAGGCTTACGCCATGTGGCGTAGGCTTACGCTGGGCCTGAATTTTACCCCGTTTTCTCCGTGTCTCTTCCGACTCTTGCATCTCTCGCCTAATATCTTCCAAACTCATACTTTAAGCGTCCAAAACCTGCACATGCACAGCTACACAAAACCTTTGTATTCCACATATTAATTTGCATAAATATAACATATTGCACCTTTTAATACATGAAACTTTGGCCACTTATCATATCCCCACACTTACTCTTTTGCGTCCCGAAAAAGAATTATGCAATGGAATCATAATTGAAACCTGCTCTCATAATCTCATACAATTAAAACATAATCATGCATTGACTGTAACAATTGGTATTTCTATTCGACTAAACCCAACCACCGATCTATTGAGCCCCTGATTATGTGATCTACTATCCTATTTATTAACAAGCAACAGTTTCTCTATGGGTCTTACATTCAGGAAGCTACAACTTAGTCTAATCCCATCTCAAAGTCATGTTTAGGCACGGGTTAAACCTTATAGATTTCCCACCACTATAAACACTAATTTACGAGTTTTTGAAAATTATGGGAATATGGATCGATGGATGCATGTTTTTGAGCTTTTTATATTATTTTATGAATGAACTTAACCCAGTGGTGTTTCAATCACGCTGGAACACGATATATGACACGTAGGCTGCAGTTCTTAAGCCATGAAGTATATAAGCTTCGGAGCATGGGTGTATTCTTCAAGTCACCATCCCGAAGGGAAACACGTACTCCTAACTTAGTCATCCAATATTGATCACTTAAGTCCCGCCCATGGGTGTATCCTTCAAGTCACCATCCCGAAGGGAAACACGTAGGCTGAACTCAAGCTCTCAATTTTGTTTAATTAAGCTCATGCAAGATGGATTATGGATTGCGGGCGTCACCAATTTTTGGATTTATTTTCATAAAAAGAAAGTGGTGTGCCAAGTAATTTTTAAAAACTTATAATTTTTTGCTTATAGTGGTACCTATCACCCTATGATGACAGTTTCAACCTTGCCAAAGCCCCTAAGATAAGAACCCCACAAGACATCCTGAATTGATTGTCAATTAACCCTAGATACAATATCAGGATATTTAAGCTCTTTAGATCGGTTGGGCCTACCAAAACATTACAAATCAAACGCGTTTTCTATTTATTATTGTTTTTAATCACAAAAGCATAGTTTCCAATTATATCTATCATTTTCCATTTAATTACAAAAATTCTGATCCAAGGACATTTTTGAAAAATTTTAAAATTTATATATATATATATATACTTTTTTCTATACACACTCAGTCTCCCATCCCCACACTTAAACTCTACATTGTCCCCAATGTAGGATGAGAGACGATGAAAATAAAAATGCAAAAATAAAACTATATACAGAATTGGAAAGCACGCACACTCACTTGACAACCCATGAAAATTCCCCACACTTGGCCGGCTCACACACAAAACACAGAAAACAAAGAAATAATTTCCTAACTCACTTTCGTAGGAATCACGGATGCATTTAGCATATGCATCAAGCCTTTTAAACCCCTCGGTAGCCCGAGTGGACGAGTTGAGTCTCGTGAGGGTTTCTATTGAACACACCCGCAAAGTTCATTTAACTAGACATGAATGTAAAACATACCTTAGGCTACCTCCTAAGAGTGCTAAGTTTAACGTCCTCAGCCCGACGCAGTGTACATTACTTCGGTCATGGTGGTCGGGTAGGATGCTTGCAGTCCTCCTTCCCCACACTTAAATTCCTCTCATCATCCACTTTTCTCCAAGCCTTCATAAACAAAGAAAAGAGTTCTTGATCTACATCATGAACTCGCGGTTTCTTCCCTTTCCGCCTTCTCTTTCTGACCCTTTTCTTCCCCTTGTCTGGAGTCTCACCATTCTTCATCTCAACTGACCTGTTAAACACAACACAAGCATTCTCGACTGTGTGATTCACCTTTTCAGGTGATCCACATTTGTTAGCTTTCGAGGTTGGCAAGTTTGAAAAAATTTTAAGACTCATTTTCTGAGCCCCAAACCTCATCCTTACCGTTCCCTCAGCACAGTTAATATTTGCCTGAGCAGTGGCCAAGAACGGTCTACCCAAAATAATAGTTGGCTCTGTGTCCTTGACACAATCCAACACCAAGAAATCCACTGGGTAATAAAACTCTCTTACCTTCACAATCACATCCTTTACAATCCCCCGAGGATGTGCGGGAGTCTGATCAGCCAACACCACGGTGGTGTTAACTCTCTGTAATGGACCAAAATCGTGTTGATCATACAGACTCCCTGGAATTATACTCACAGATGCTCCAAGATCCAGCAATGCTCTGTCCAGTTTAATTTCACCTATATGTATAGAAATAATAGGTGTCCCTGGATCTTGGAGTTTTGGGGAAAAGGTACCCGTAAACACAGCATTCACACTAACACTTAGCTTTACCTGTTCGGGACATTTGTGCCGTCGTTTACGGGTACTCAAACCTTTCAAGCACTCAACACTATCAGAATTTTCTTTAAGTTCTTTCAAAAATGGTAGATTAATTTTATGATTTTCAAATTTCACCCATCTTTCATCTTGTGTTGGATCCCGTTCACTTAACACTGGTGGGAACACTGGTGGTAACAAAGCCGAAGGGAATGGAATTTTCAGAGATTTATTCACATTTTTATTTTTCAGATTATTTTGTGAAATTAAATCCTGATTATGATCAGGTTCAGACTCACTGTACTCCACCACTTTCTCTACTACCAGTGGTGGAGTATGTTCAACATCAGAAAAATCAGATGAGGGTTGAAGACTTACATCATTTAGGTGTGCACTGTTTGTGGTTTGAGAATCTGAGGATTGATGTGCACTGCAAGGCTTACCTACTTCTTTGATGATGCTTGCAACTACCCCAGTTAGGTTAGCAACTAGATCTACCAAAGCTTGATGAGCTTTGTCCTGGCTCTCCTGTTTCTGCACCACTGCTTGTATCACTTTGGTCATCTCCTTCATATCTGACCGGATGACCTCCAATTCAGATTGATAGTTGTCTTGTTCAGGTGGTCCGCTCGGGTGGTAGTCTTGATTATAATTTTCCTGATAGTTTGGGTACTCAGGACCACCACCACATTGATTGTATCTTGGGCAATCTTGTGCCCAGTGGCCAGTGATGCCACAGTTGTTGCATGGTTCATAGTAGTCTTGGTCACCATAATAATTACTGTCCATGTCAACCTGCACACGTAGCACAACCGAGTAGCTCTGAACAAAGAAATAAACAAAAATAAAAACAGAATTAAAGAAAATCTTTTTGGGTGTTTGATAAGAATTAAAATCAACTAAAGATAATAAACTAAAGCAATAGAACTAAGCGCACCGATTCCCCGGCAGCGGCGCCATTTTGATCGCGGTGTCAAGGTCAATCAAAAACATTTATAAAAACTACTACTTATCTACCTTAGACTGTAGACAGGGAAGTAGGGTTGTCGAATCCACAGGGAATCAGTGGAAAGTTCAATTGTTTAGATTAACAAATTAGAATAAAAACACACAGATTAAATAAAGATGTAGCCTTCTCCAAACTTCAGGTTCTAGGTTTCACATAAAATTCAGTTGTTCAATTGGACACCACATAGACATAGTGTTGGAAAATTAGTTGAAACAGTAATTGAAGACAGATTCTTTGTCAGAAAACCTATACAACTAGTTTCGTCACAAACCAGTATAATTCAATCACCCAATTTATGAATGCCAAGTTACCCCCTTTAGTCACCCAACCCTGCTACTAGGTTTTGTCATCAACCGAACAAGATCGTAAAGCAAGCAAACTCAAAGCATAATCATAAACTGTTTAAATCAACTAATACATCAATCTCTCAAGTTATTGTCAGAAACTAACAAGATCCAAACATGAATAAACTGAATCAAATACAAAAACCTATACGAACCGTCCGCCTGGAGAAAGCCACAAGTGAATCACCCGCTCATGGTGAGGGAGATCATCTTCAATCTTCAAGTGGGTGTGTTAATCCTCCCAAAATCGCCTAAAAGTGTGAGGTAAGAGATGGATCTCGATTTGGGGAAGAAACCCCCAATAAAACCTAAAAATCGGTTGTTTCCCCGAAGTTCCGCGTCTGAGACGCACCCAGCGTAGGCTTACGCTGATAGGGCGTAGGCTTACGCCGGGCCTCTGATGCGGCTGTGAAGAACATGCTCAGGCGTAGGCTTACGCTGATGGGGCGTAAGATTACGCTGGTGGCGTAGGCTTACGCCATGTGGCGTAGGCTTACGCTGGGCCTGAATTTTACCCCGTTTTCTCCGTGTCTCTTCCGACTCTTGCATCTCTCGCCTAATATCTTCCAAACTCATACTTTAAGCGTCCAAAACCTGCACATGCACAGCTACACAAAACCTTTGTATTCCACATATTAATTTGCATAAATATAACATATTGCACCTTTTAATACATGAAACTTTGGCCACTTATCAGCGTGCGACCCTAGCCCGAGGTAATTCAATGCTCGAATCCAACCGTATCAACGCGTGGGTTCGAAATCGGAGTTATTACTCTCAACCGTAAACTCCCTAACCGTTCAAGCATTAATCGTCGAAATCACCTATAAATACTAGTTACTAAACACCAACGACATCACACTCTAACTACACAAACACTCAATTTAGCCATTCGTCCCCTGCATTGCTCGTTTGATCCCAGTGACAGCCGATCTCGACCTTCGACTCGTTCTTCCTCGAATCGACACCAAATCAGGTAATTCTCATGGTCATTATCTTCGTTTCCATTCTTAGATTAAAAGCCCTCTGCCAATTTACATTGATAGAGGATTAAACAGTTCGTATTTGAGGGATTTGGATCCTAGGGTTCATACGGAAAATTGGGGATGATTAAAGATTGTGATTATCTAATTCTTTTTCCGGTTATAACATTAGTGAGGCCCGTAGCCGGGTGGTTAGTTGTGTGTGTGTGACTCGGGTGGCCCGGGTTCGAATCCGGCCAACCCAAGTTTTACCCTTTTATTTTTTTGTAGTCTTTTTAAAACAGTTTTATACTTTTAATAATTTTATAAATTATGTTAAATTTATATAAACTTAAATATGATTTTTAGTTACACTTTTATATTCTGAAACTATTTTTAATTAATTAAACTTAGTTAAAGACTATAAAAAAAATTAATCCTTATTAATAGTTTTAAATCCTTAAAAACTATAAAAATAATTCTAAACTTTATAAAACTTATACTTCCATCGCAAATGATTTTTAAAAAAAATCAGGAACTTTAACTTATTATTGCTTTCTATATTATCTATGTTTTAAACTTTAAATTTACAAACTTTAATTAAAAATAGAAAAATTATGCAATATTTATAAAAATTCGAATAGTTTATGAAACTTACATATTATTTAGAAAGCAGAAACTTATAAACTTGTGCTATTTATATCTATTTAAACCAAGGCTTATTTAATTATTTATAAACTTTATAAAAATAGAAACTTTAATTTAATAAATTATAAACTTACACATTTGTAAAATTTACATTTTATAAACAGAAATTTATTTGTTTATATAAATTTTAAAAGAGAAATAATTATACTTTATTTATTTCCTAAATAATTTTAAACTTATAAACTTTATAAAACTAAATGGAGACTTTAAGTATTTATTAACTAGTAAACTTTATTTTAAGATACTTATTTAAAAACATTTTTAGAACTTATAGTTTTATCTGCACATTGAAAACATTTATAAACTTATCATTAAAACATAAACTATATAAGAAATTCTATTTTACAATCTTATAGGTACTTAATATTTATTTACATATTAATTTGAAAAATAAATATTTAATACTTGAAACTTTAATGATTTATATGGTTTATTCTTATAAATGATTATTTATCCTTAATAATTATATACACTTTAAATAATTACTATTAATCCTAAATCACTATTTAGTCTTAAAATACTTTGTATTTAATAATTATTTTACTCTTGAAATAATTATTATCATTAATTCTTATCTTAAATAATTATTTTAAACTATGAACTTATTAAACTTTGAAATCCAAGCCTTGCATGATTTATTCAAAACCTTATTTAAAACCTAATTTAAACCTTATAAATACAATCATTCCATCATCTATTTGGAACCCTAGTCAAATCTTGAGATCTTAGAATTCTTGTCCTAGACTTATAGAATCAAAATTTGAAACTTTAGACTTGTATTCTTAGGCTCGTTGTGAGGATATTCTCCCTCAAAGTCTTGCAACACTTAAACCTTGTCGGATACTTTTTCATCAATCCAAGTGAGTATACTTAGCCCCTTTTTCCTTTTATGCTTTTGGGGTGAAACATGTTCAAAATTCTTAAACTTATACAATTCTTGTACAACTATGACTACGTGTTTATTCTTATGTTAAACTTGAGACTTGTATGCTTAGATTAAACTTAAAACTAGCATATTCATTAACTTTGATCAAGCCTATAGTAACAATGATAGATCTATTGTATTTGACCAATCCACCTTGATTGATTGACCCTTCGGGGGGAGCCCTTGGTGATTGTTACTGAATTAAACTTTTAAACTTGAGACTTATAAGGGTAACCTACGGGTTATGTCTAAACTTGGTTGGAGGGTTGATGTGCACAATGTCTAACATGTTTGTTTTCTCATGCTTACATTATAGAATGCATGAATCATAGTGAATTGGAATTCTTTTCAAATACTTGTTAAACTGTGTCAAAACCTTTGTATCTCACCAACTATTTTGTAGTTGACAGATTCTTTCACATGTTTCAGGTTTACATCATGAGACTTATTCGTGATCACATAGGATGCTTTGGACCTAGACTACTTAAATTAAATGTTGTATTCGTATTATTCTTCCTTGTATTAAATCTTAAATTATTCATTAATAAATATCGAAACTTTAATAGTTAACCTTGTGCTATTGAACAACCGCGTCCGCCCCGACGTATAATCCGCCGTCGGTTGGGGTGTGACACACTGGTACTCGTATTTATACACAATTCCGAGATTAAATGCCCGATTAGGTGAGGAGTTCGCGGTTAGGTTCGAACGGCTCGAATTTGAATTCACGCGTGGTTAGCATTTAATTCGATTATCACGCTTGGTTGGCTTTGGTCGCATGCGCGACTGGAACCCGAGGTTCACTGTATTTGGACGGGAAACGCGTTTTTTGACTAAAACGGCTCGAAACCGGCCACTGCGGGACTCGAACTCGTGATCTGATTCTGGTTCGAGAGTTTGGCGGAAATGGCAAAACAGGCCCTTGTTGTTTCTGTTTTAACATTTCAGGTTAAAAGTTCTTTTAAGCTTAAAATAAGTTCCGGGGAATGACGGTTTAGTCCCTGAACTTTTGTGTTAAACAAAAATAGATTTATTTTACAAAATCAAATAAGTTTAGAGTTGTTTTTATTGTTATATATATATATATATATTATATAAATTTGTGTTATTTAAGGATCTATCTATATATATTCATATATAGCCATATTTATCACACACACACACATATATATATATATATATATATATATCCATAGGTATTTTCCGTTTTGAAGAAATAGTTTTAACACGGAGTCGAGTTTTAATTTAGATATACGTGCAAAAGATGGGTCGGAATATCTCGGATATTACAATACATGCAAAACTATGACTCGTTACCTAAGCACATATCACGTACGTGCCCACACAACAACACCTCCTAGTCGTACCCGTACGACATGTAATTATAATCCTGACTCACTCTTACTAGATCACTATCCAACATCTCATTTCATTTACATGGCTCATTAACTACACCTGCACCCCACACACAGAATTAGGACAACATATCCTACACGTACTCATAAGCGTTAAGCTTATATCCCGACTCTCCCCGACTAACCCTTAACACATAACAGCACACTAGCATTTACATGAACCGTTAGCTAAGCTTGTACCACACACACTTACTCCGGATAACACATCCTACTTAACCCGTAAGTAGCTAACTCATGCCCCCAACTCATCTCGACTAACTCATAACACAACACTCAACATTAACTCTTTTATCCCTAGCTCACATAATCTCATAGACACCCCATAGGCTCGTCAACCTCATTATTGAATGCTTTAATGCATAAACACATCGGGTTTAACCCAAAACTCTTAACACGATTAATATAATAAACACTTCTTGTAAGTATGTACGATAGCCCCAAAAACATTAAAAATATTTAAAGAGGGGAATTAGAAACTCACCTTTGCTCGACACGCTTCGATCTTAAGAACCCGCTAACTTCTCGTGCTCGCCTTTTGACCTCGCACCTAAAACACATAACATATGAGTCAATACATGACCCGACATTCGCCCGCTCAACTAACCCGACACCATGCATGGTCCACACGTCCCCCGCATGTTGTCATGCACAAACCCTAGTTTCTCGTGAATACCCACGCGTGCCCATGCACCTCATGTTAGGCTAAAACCGTCATCGAGCATGTATCAGATAATTCCGACTTCAACTACGGCTTCCCGGTGGTACCCCCTCGTCGCTAACCACCAACCCCGGCCACCACGGCCTTCGGCCAGCCTTGCGCGACCACCTTTCAACCTCCCCACCACTGTTTTGACCTTCCCATGCCTTCACAGCCACTACCGAGCCATTACAGCCCCCGTTGGCTCCGTTTGGTCCTCCTTCGCCTCACAGTTCATCAACCCAACCCTATCCGGCCCTTATCCCCGATCCCGTTACCCTACCGGCCACCTCTACGGGTTCGGCCGAACTCGTCTCAGCCCACGTCCGGCTCCCACATCAAAACCTATATGAAAACAAGTCTAGGTTACGAGTTATACCTTTAAACCGGACGATTCGTGTTAGTCGAACCCCCGCTAGGACTTGTCTTCCTCGGAACTCACCTTTTGTGCAAACCCTAATACCACCAAAACACAAATCATAATGATTCTAGGATTCGACACACGAAGGATGATTAGAAATCACGAAAATACCTCGAATCGGATGCAAATCGTGACGAACGGCTCTCTCTTCCCTTCTCCTTGTTCTCGGCAGCCGCAAACTCTCAATGGGGAGTCTCCCCCATGCGCAACACCCTTCTCGGACCGGGCTTGGCCCTTGCGCGCCACCGACTAATCCCCGGGCTCGGCCCGTCTCGTAGTTTTTAATAAAAACCCCTCTACATCTCATTGATTACTCGCTAAACCCTCGATTTAATTACACAAAAGAAATCCTCGTTTCTATGCCTTCGGTTAAGTCTCGTTAAGTTCCCGCAACTTTTCCGTCCACTATATACAAATATATACACAGGTCCGACCCATAGGGGGCAGAGTGGGCTACCGCTCCAGGCCCGACAACCCCCGATGCCCGAAATTTTAATTTTTATATATATATATATGTGTTTTGGATTTTTTTTATATATGATTATTGACCTTTTTATTTTAGAGGTCCAGATTTTTTTTACATGTCTCTGGCCAAAACGTTTTGAGAATTCTTGGGACCGGACCTGTATATACACATACATACTAATCCCATTTATTAGGTAAAAACCCGGGATGTTACAATATGTGTCAAATACCTACATATAAGAAATTATAATTAAGGTGGTTGATGTAATAAACTGGTTAAGTACTATGTCATATATTTGAAAAATAGTTTTATATTTATATATGGTTTAACACTAGTTTATTATAATTAAAAAGTGAAAATGGTATTGACGCACTATTTGTAATATGTTAGATATGTAGTTATAAAACTTATTCTTCAAAAATACATTTAAGAAGGTAGGTCAAACTTATTATAATGGTTTTTGGACGACTTTGAAATTTGCCTAAGCATTTTTGTACACCGACTATTGTTGGTTAATAGCTAGTCATTTATTGACCATCCTAAACAAAAAATTTGTCTATGTTCTTGCATGTTGACCTTTATAAAGTTAATGGATGACATTTTGTTGGTAAGCCTATGTAGATAGTTGATTATAGGGCTGTCCAAAATGCTCAACGCTCGAAACTCACTCGAACTCATGCTCGGAAATATGCTCGTTCGATTTCGGCTCGGGTCGGTTTGTAAACGAACCGAGCACGAGCAAAGGTACACATCAAACGGGTCTTTGACACACTTTTATAAACATATGTATCAAGGCTTGATTATGTTTACACACTAACCATTTGTTAGTAAGTGGCTGGTAAGTAGAAAACTCTTTGACACGCTTTTATAAAAATATATGTATCAAGGCTTATTATAACGGTTAATGAAACTTATAAAGTTAGACTCACTGTTGTAATTGGTTTGACACATCAAACGTGTTCTTCAAAACACATTATAGCAATGCGTTAGACTTGTAAAGTTGGATACATCATTGAATGATTTTAACGCATCGTTATAAATATGTACATCGTAACTCATTATAATAGTGTCTCAAACTTATAAAGTTTGACACACTTTTGTAATTGTTTTGAAACACCTTCACAAAAATGTGCATTACAAACTTTTAGGTTTGCGAGACTACTTGGTCCCTCTTTCCTTTTATCTTGAAGATCGTTGTAAATAATTTGATACATCTTTGTAATCAGCAATGCATAGATTCCTATTAAAACGTTGTTTCAAAAAATATAATAAAGCTTGTATCAAATTAAAGAACATAATTTTTTTTTTCTAGTATATGATTCATTTAGAAAGTAAAGTATAGCAAATATTGTTGAGGTTAAATTGTTTGGTAAAAGTATAGTTTGTTAAATAAAGAGTTAAAAGGAAAAATGTATGGCTTTTCAAATGAGAGGTCCAATAACATTGACGCATATGAATTGAAAACTCTTGAACAGAAACAATCTTTATGCCTTTTAATTAAATACTCCAACATTTTAAATTAGAAAATAAAAGTGAAGTTTCATTTTTTTATAACTCTCACAAGTTATTATGTTGTAACTTTTTTTAAGTGTAAATTTTTTATTAATAAGAACCTGACTAGTAAGAAACTAAATAGGATGAGACATAATTACAATCCGAGTATCCGACGGAGAAAAACGACCCCCAAATGTAATTACAAGATTAGAAAAGAGAAACATACAAAAACTAATCACGCGAAACAGAATAAAAAAGATGGTCGAATGGGAACGAGACAATAAGAAACTCCCTTGAACCGATCTGAAAATTATAAATAAAAAAATCTAAAAGGTTGGGTGTTAAAAATAATAAAAACAACGTGCTGGCATATGGTCGAAATAAATTATATAATAAAAAGTTTGTATTTTTAAAATTAGTTTTTGCGTCGATATGTTGTGTACGTAAAATAAAAATATTCCAAAAAACACCGACTTTTATCCGAGTAATGTGGTGGTTGTCTGCTTGTCTCTTGGAATTAAAGAGTTAGAAGAATTGAGAGGTTTTAGGTTTGTAATTGGGATTTAAAATTAGTATATATTTAAAAGAAAAAAAAAGATAGTGATAAAAAGTTAGTTTATTTAAAATCGATATATAAATAGTAAAGTATTTATTACATTATATTTACTAAATAATTTATTCAAAGTATATTTTTATAGTTATTAAAATTTTACATAAATCTAATTTGTTAAAATCTTTAAATTGACAGAACAAATTGTAAATAATAAACCTTTGATAAAAAAATATTTTTGGTGAATAATGTTGCATTAAACTTAATGAATCCTTCATTAAAGAACATTTGATGTAAAAAAATATGTTTAGCATTCATTGCTGAAAGAGGTAAATCTCGGAGTATGACCTGACGGGATCACTTCAAACCTCATGGAGAAACAGAGTGGACGATGATGATCGGAAACGAGCCTGCTAAACGAGAAAACAACGAGAGTTCTTTGATTAATGAGAAGTAGGAATGAATAGTCAAATCTATACATACTAATAAATAAAGGTTTTTAGTGTCACGTGTCATCTCCACATTCAATCTCACCATTTTTTTTCGTCTCTCTCTTATTTAATGCACTTCTATATTTAAATAATAATATATATTTAAAGAAAGTATTAATTGGACTAATACAACACATTTATTTTAAATTATCCTTTATTATAAGAAAACTTTAAAATTTATTTATGTAACTTTTATTTCAATCAAATAGTAATTGAAAGTGAAATTACATTAAATAATAATTAACGTATTTTCGAAACTTAATTATATATTAATTTTTACATATTTTGAGTTTGTTTATATCCGTAATATATGTAATATATTTTTACACATGAGAAATATATATATACATAAAGATTTAAAAAATTTAAATATTAATATTTTTCACCCCGTGTGTAGACACGGGACCTAAACTAGTAATTAATAATTGATTCTTTTGGTGGCTCGCGGTATTTATACCCTTCAAATTATGACCACATTTGGTCACGTGTCAGGTGTGGTTTCCGTGTCAGGAGTTTGTTACGTTGGTTATTCATATGGGCCCCACTTATCGTTACACCATTGTCTTATAACGTCACTTATGCGCATGGGTTGCGATTTGTACCGGTGTGATCTCCCTGATCCGGATCGTTGTTATATTCTTAACTATGTCCCACGGTCAAACCTGGACCGGTGTGATCTTCCTAATCCGGATCTATGCTTCGTTATGGCGCTATTAGGTAGTGTTTGGTATGCATGAATGAATGGCGTAATGGAATGAGTCATTACGTTGGAATGAACACAAAACATGTTTGGTAATCACATAGGAATATAATAGACCATTATATAAGGAATGTGATTCCTTCCCTTCTAATGATTTTCATTCCTTAGGGGAGGGTTTTTTTTTTCATTCTTTCAAGGAATGAAATGATTTTGTTGATTAATTACCCGAATCATGACTCAAACCATGGCCCAACCCATGACTCGACCCACGACTTGACTCATGACCCGACCCATGACTCGACCCATGACATGATCCATGACCCGACCCATGCCCAGACCCATGACCCGAACCATGACCCACCCATGCCCCGAACCGTGACTAATCGCTTGACCCGACCCATGCCCTCCTCACCCATGACACGTCCCATGGCTCGAACCATGGCCCCGCCCATGGTCCGACCCATGACCCGAACCATGGCCTGAGCCATGACCCAAACCATGGCCTGAGCCATGACCCAAACCATGACCTTTCCCATGACCCGTCCCATGCCCTAACTCATGCCTCAATCCATGACCTGAACCATGGCCCAAACCATGACCCGACCCATGACACAACCCAGATCCTGACCCATAACCCGAACCATGACCCGACCCATGACACGACCCAGATCCTGACCCATAACCCGAACCATGACACGTCACATGACCTGAACCATGGCCCGAACCGTGGCCCAGTCCATGGCTCAAACCATGACATGACCCATAAGATAAATTTATTAGTTAAAAATATTTTATTTTTTATAAAATATTTCCTGTCTACTAAATAGCACGAAGTACTGATTCATTTCATTCTCATATGGTAACCAAACAGAACATCGGAATGGTGATGATCAATTTCTTTACTTTATCCATTTCATTCACTTGTCTATTTCATTACCTCGTTCATTCCATTATCTCATACCAATCAGACCCTTAGGGTATTACCCCTTCAATTGCGGAGTCCAAATATCCAAAATCTAGACCTAAAACTTTAAGCAGATAACTTTTAATGTCTAAAACCTTGATATAAAATACCATAAATACAACATTTTGTAATCAAAATATTTTTGGGTGAATAATTCTTATATTATTATATATCGTAAAGATAAAGATACAAAAGTATGGATCATGTTGTCGGGAGTTCATATTTCATTTTTGGTGAAAATCTTAAGAGAACTCGTAAGTTTTTATATTTTAACCATAGTATTAAAATTTGTGCGTTGTGACGCGTTAAATCATGAAAATTTGAAACTTTTTATAAAAAAAAGCAAAACCTTTACACGTTACGGCTCGTTAAACTGTGAAATAAAAAAGAAAATTGTCTAAAGTTCTAGCGTACACGTCGTGACGATAATTTAATAAAAATCGAATTTTAGATATCCAAAATTTCGTATACGGATTCAGACAGTGAAACGGATATCCGAAACAGTTAAAAAATAAAATATATATATAAATATAATATTTTTAAATTATAAAAACATTTAAAAAGTTTAAAAAACAATTAAAATTATACATATATAAATATAATATTTCGGGTTCGGATTCAAATTTTCACATTTTTAAATTATAAAAACAATTAAAAATATATATATAAATATAATATTTCGGATATCCGAATTTTTTTTAAATCACTATTTGAATCTAAATCCGAAAATTTGGATATCCGAATTTTCGGATAATTCGGGTTCGGTTTCAGAATCTGATTTTTTTTAACACCCCTAGGTAAAACCAACTTGTTTGAAAGAAAAAAAAATAGTTAAACCAAGTAAATTTCATTTTACGTGGATAAATTTTAGGGCAAATAAATCCCTGAACTTTCACTGTTTGCACATATAAGTCCCTAAACCCTTTTTTATTATATGATTAAACCTTTTAATTTAATAAATATTAACAAAAAAGTAAGAGATTTTTAACTAGTAAATAATCAAACCACCGATCTACCATACCTCTTTTTTTTCTCATCCCACGTCATTTGATTTCAAAAATTACACTAGATGTCATTTTTTTAAACCTCCGCACACATTTAATTCTTTCCCAAAAAAACAATTATCTTTTTTAATTTAACAAGTTAAATGATTTTTTTATTAGCTAGAAACAAGTTTATAGATTTAATCACGTAAAAAATATGTATTATAAATAAAATTTCATAGATTTTTGATTTATTATGCCCTTTATTTTAGAAATAATGCACTTGTGGAGTTTTTTTTTTTTGAACGACAATTTGAATCACTGGCGTGTCACTGACCCACCCGATCATCTCCATCTCTCTTAGGAGGAAACCCACTGGCCCAACCTGGACCTTTTTTTTGTCACAAATGGGAATTGAACCAAAGACCTTTCCATTTTAATGAAGTCTTGGATATACACCTTTGCTACTAAACTAAGACACTAAGCTAGAGGTCGTACTTGTTGAGTATATAATAGGCAACAGGGCTTAGTGGGACATATCAAGGACTCTAGGCAACATTTCTGAATCCATGCCTTAAGTTTTTTAGATACTTTATTTATATTGTTTATTTACTTTAATTATTAATTGCGTAAGTACTCACGTATTGGAGATTCTACACGTTACATTGACAAAAAGAGATTACTAAATAACGAACTTGTTCAATACAGGTTAAAACAATTAAAGCATTACTTCCAAACCATGAATAGAACCGTTCACTTGGACGCGCGTTTATTTATTAATTAGACGAATATGAACAAAATTTTATACTTAAATGAACAAACACGAAGAAGCTTCCTATTTGTTCGTTTACCTTCTTGAATGTTCGTTCATGTTTATTTATGTTTAAATAATATACACCTATAAAGAGACACACTAAATATTTTAAGTAATATATTTATCCCTAAAGGTGAGCAAAGATATTAGGAAATAAATATTATGTGTATTTCAACTTTTATATTCCTACAGGTTATTTTGTTCAATATAAAATGAGTTCATTTATCTACACTATATAATAATACACTTGATAAGGATGTGATTGTCTTTTTACATTAATTTTAAAAAGTTAAAGGGGACAAAATTATCTTTTATTAACCATGTGATTACAAAAAAGTAACTACAATCTAATTACGTAAAGAATCAATTTCCTGTTTAACTAAATTCTCAGAATCGTTTTTATTTTATATGATTTCATATTTACTTTATTTTATAAACTTTTATTAAACCTTTAAATCTATATGATATTATATTTTACCAATTATTTGTTCAAGCGCTTTACCTGTGTCTGTGTTAGTGTGTTGTGTTCTCCACTACATCACAGGGCACCCCTCTAGTCTATTAAATGAATAAACACGAACAAACATATTTTCTTAATCAATGAACACGAACAAGAAAATTCGTTCGTCCAAGTGTTTGTATTCATTCGTTTATTCAGTAGAACTTACACGAACAACACAAATAAGCCCCGTTCATATCCATTTGGTTCGTCACAACCCTAATTGGATAAGCCCCGTTCATATCCATTTGGTTCGTCACAACCCTAATTGGAAACCTAATTCCTTTACGTGATCTTTCCAAAATTTAATGTTACATGTCCATTGAACTTTAGGAGCTGTTAGACAAGTATTGGGAGTTGGGGGTTTCTTTTGTAAATGTTTAACCAACCTTTCAAGTTGGTTAAGAATGAGATCTATAGTTATGTTTTCAATGGAATTAATCCATCTTCTCTCTGATTCAACACATAGCAATGGTATCAGATTCAAAACATTCTTTCATCATATACCCGCGGCGGGTTATGAAGGACTTGAGTGATTCATAGCAGCTATTCACAACTATAAGCTGGCAGAGTTGCGAGCGGTTATACATACACGCGTGTGTGCACATAACCACAAATAACAAGATTTGGCAACATAAAGATGTAAATAATGTCAAATTAACATTGGTGAAAAGTACAAATGTAAAGATTTTATAAAATCCAAAAACAAAATAATTTAATTTCCAAAAATAATTATGAAAAGGTTGCACCCATTCAGTAATCAAGAACAACAAGAGTATTTGCTTTGATCTTGCTTAGATCCAGCACCCTCACCATTGTTTGCAAGAGTCACCCTGTTTAAAGATAACTCCGCTTTATATGAATCCGAATTCAATACTTTTCGACTTACATTATTGTAGATCTCCCGAATAACCATCTCAAAAGCCGTTTTGACATTTGTTGAATCGAGTGCCGATGTTTCCATGAAAAATAAGCCATTTTGCTCTGCAAGATTCTTGCCATCTTCCACTGATACAGCCCTGATATTCTCCAAATCACATTTGTTTCCCACCAACATCCTAACGACCGTGGTCTCTGAATGAGCTGCATAAGATTTTACAGAAAATTTAGTTTTGTTTAAGAGAAGAACAAAAAGAATTCTAAAATGACCCTGATATTCGACCCATTATGACTGGATGTGGCAAAATAAGGTCAAAACGGATAAGTTTGGGTATGGTCAGGGTCCAGTTGACCGGCAAATTCATTTGTGTCTACATTTGTATACAAATAACTAGTGCATTATATTGATTACAATAACAATCTAACTTAATTATACAATTTGGACGACTTTTGATGGACCCATTTGACTCATTTGACTTGTTTATTTTTTAGCTTACATTTTTTTACGCATTTGACCCGCTACACTATTAGAGCTAAAACATACACCAAATCGACCAATTAATAAGTAAATGATTAAAAAAAACAAATCCTACAAAATGATCATGATATCCAATTCCTATGCCATGAAGTCCCAAAATTTGGTCTTCAAAGCACGTGACTCGTTATGACCAGAGGTGGGAAAATATGCAGGTCAAGACTAGGGGTGTCAATTCCTGACACGACCTGAAAGACGACCCGAACACGACACGAAAATGATCAGGTTTTGGGTTGGCCATTTCAACCCGTTTTAAAAAAACGGGTCGGGTTCGGGTTGACCCATTTAAAAACGAGTTAACCCGTTTAGATTACAAAATATATTTTTTCCCCCATTATAGAAACGACTGTTCAATTACTTTTGTATTTAGTGTTTACCATAAAGGAGCTTAATTATACCAAAACTTTTCTTTTTTTTTTCCTTTCTAGAGATAATTATTCAATTAATTTTCGGTTTTCCTTAAATGAATTAGATTTTGGATTTAATAGTTTATGATTTTGATTTAGATAAATAGGTTAAACAGGTCAGGTTCGGGTTGACCCGAATTTAAGTGTATCCAGGTTAGGGTTGAAATTTTTGACATGAATAAGAATATGGGTCGTGTTCGGGTTGCATAATTCAACCCGTTAACCCGCCAACCCCACACGATTGACACCAGTTAGGGGTATGGTTTAGGTCAAGTTGACCCACAAAAACTTGTGTCCATTTTTTTATATAAATAACTAGTGTATTATATGATTACAATAACAATCTAACTTGATTACACAAGACTTTCAGCCCGTTTGACTCATTTCACTTCTTTCTTTTTTCGCTTACATTTTTATTTTACCCATTTGACCCGTTACTCTGTTAGAAATAGAACATACACAAGATCAACCAACTAATAAGTAAATGATTCAAAAAAAATATCCAATTCCTATATCACTAGGTCCCAAGATTGGGTCTTCAATCACATGACCCGTTATGACCAGAGGTGGCAAAATATGCAGGTCAAAACGGGTAAGTTTGGGCATGGTCGGGTCTGGTTGAGTGGTTGACCCGCAAAAACTTTTGTCCATCTATTATATAAATAACTAGTGCATTGAATATGATTGCAATACAATCTAATTTAATTATACAATTTGGACGACTTTAAACCAATTTGGCTTGTTTCCTTTTTTAGCTTACATTTTTATTTTAGCCATTTGACCAGTTACTCTGTTAGAGATAATGAAGGATTAATCTTGATAGGTGAAAAGAAGTCGAGGGTGAATTGGAAAAGAGTTTAAAATGTGTGTGTTTGAGTCAAATAGTTTGAGTTTATATTTATCTATTGTTTGGTTCCTTGTTAGTAGGAATTTGAGTTAGATTAAAAGTATTAGAGTTGGATTGTTTTTCAAGTTATTGTTTAGTATAAATAGGGTTATTTGTTAAGGTTTTATGTGTGGTTTTTGTTCATAATAATATTCTTAGAGTCGATACGGATTGTCTCCTAATTCTCGGTGTGTTCTTGTGTTGATATAACGGTTTTTGGGCCAACAGATAAAACATACACGAAATCAACCAAATATTAAGTAAAAGGTTCAAAATTCCACCTCTTCTTATGACGGAATAATGAAACACCTTATGGCTTATACCGAGTAAAAATTCAAAGTTTACTACTGTTATAAAATGAAAAAACAATACTAACACATAACTTGTGAACATATTCATATACATCAATGAAACACCTTATACCAAGTCCAAAATCATTCATTCTTGATTCCTTGCTATGTTTAGGTGGTGTTTGGCATTGCATTATGAAAGTGATTATGCAATATGAAATAATCAGAATCAGATAATCAGTTGTAACAAAAACGGTCTACGATCAATAGTGTTTGGATGTGGTTTTGTTGTCTTAGAGCTTGGCAATTTCTGATTATTAGACCTTCTAATTAATTATATAATCAAAACCAGTTTTGCTATATCCAAACACCAGAACTGATTATTTGCAACTTAAAATTAGATAATCACTTTCAAAAATTCAACGCTCTAATTTGACCTCTATGGTTGACCTCATGTTGTTCAAATTCAGTCAAATACGTCTCGATCTAGTTATACGAACTGATCTAAATCAACGAATTAACCTAAATCAAATTGAAATCAGATCGTTAACGAAACTCACTATTGAGCTCCTCGAGCCATCGAGATACGCTATCAAACGTGGTGCTCCGAGAGATATCGTAAACAATTAGGGCACCAACGGCGCCACGGTAGTAAGCGGAGGTGACGGCACGGAATCGCTCTTGGCCGGCGGTATCCCAAATCTGAGCCTTAACCTCCTTACCGTCGATCTCCATGCTCTGAGTCTGAAATTCAACTCCGATTGTGGCCTTGGAGTGCGGATTGAACTCGTTCCGGGCGTATCGGGATAGGAGGTTTGATTTTCCGACGGCCGAGTCTCCGATGATGACTACTTTGAACAGGTACTCCTCTCCTTCATCATCCGATGAGTCCATTTTGTGATTTGTGATCTGAATGAGGGAGGAGTTAAGGAAGATTTGGGGTTTAATTGTTGATCTGGGAATGGGGGAAGGTGGACAGCAAGAAACGGTTGAAGGATAAGCTGGCAAGAGTTGCAGAGACAGATGTGCTTTATTAGTGGACCCTTATTGACCGCCAAACTACATAAATTATTATTTTATTTATTTACTATTTAAACAAACATATATTAGGTCTAGTAAAAATCAAAGGATCAAGAAAGAACGCTTCTTCGTTTAACTTTAACCGAATAAATAAACGAATAAGAATATTTAAACGAACCCGTTATTTTTGTTCTTGTTTGTTCATTAATATTTTAAACGAACCCAAACGCACACCGATTAAAAGTAATGTAAATATGTAAATTAAAGTTTAAAATATCATCCGATTTTTCAAAAGTGAATAAAGATATCAAATTGATTTTAAATTAGACTTGAGGGTTTAAAATAATTGATTTTAAATTAATATTAGTATAAATAACTTTGAATGAATATTTAAACAAACGAACATAAATGAACGAATATAACGAACATAAACAAAAGTTTACAAACGGGATGTGTTCATTTCGTCCGTCTAATTAAATGAACAAAAAATTATGTTCACGTTCGTTCGTTCGTTTATTAAATAAACGAATTTCATTTCGAACGGTTCACTAAACGTTCAATTCGTTTACAAGCCTAATTTTCTCTATTCTAGGGATAGAAAGGTTGCTCTCATTGAGACCCTCGACTCCAAAATATTTAAAATATGTAAATTTATATAGTTTTAATTTTTTTTATTGGTATTTACTTCTTTTACGTATTCATTTTTTGAATATATATTTTCCACGTAATTATTTGTCGCATATTATGTTCATGTTCATTCGTTTATTAAATAAACGAACTTCATTTCAAACGGTTCACTGAACGTTCAATTCGTTTAGATTTTTGTTTCACGCATCTCTCTCCTATTAAACAATAATGATTTTAAATAATTAAATATCTAAAATTTATTCTAATATTTTATTAAAAACTTGCATTTTTTTGAAATGTATGTTACCTCTTTATCCAGTGATTTACTTGGGGACCAAATATAATTTTATGATGATTAAATTTTTATTATTTCTTATTTATAATTATTAACTCTTCATTATTTCTTATTTCACAAATGGTTGATGATATCCTAAATACAACATACAAATCTTCATACAAACTTATAGTTTTAACAAATTGAATTTATTCAACCCGTATAATACATAGGTATATAACCTAGTTTACATATATAACTCACTTTTTTAGACGTAAAATTGTATATGCTATAAATAGTGTCGTATAAACATACCTCTCTAAAATTTTTACCAACAGTTTTATTGTATAAAAATGTCTATTGGTAATTACATGATTTTCATAATCTGGTTTTAACTATGTAAAATTAGATAAATTTAGTTTCATATTTTTGGTTATAAATGTTTTGATAACAAAAGGGGGTAAAACTTATATAGAATGATTTAAAAATAGTTAAAGAGATTTAGAATTAAATAACATATCTCATATTGTTTTATTCAAAACAAGTAAATCATACATTCATTAATGATTTTTATATGGTATATTAGTTTATTTAGAAAATAAAATATTTATGAGAAAATGATACATGCCATTAGTTGCACGCATGAGAGGTGACCAAGATATCAAATTGAAATGATTGAATCTAAATTTATTTATGTTTTTGTCCTTTGTTGCGTACTTGCATTTAAGTTGGTTGTTTATGCAATTATGTTATCCCCAATTTTTATATATATAATACTAAGTTAAAATCTTATATATTACACGACTAGTTTAGGTCCCGTGTCTTCACACGGGGTGAAAAATATTAATATTAAATTTTTTTAAATCTTTATGTATATATATTTCACAGGTGTAAAAATATATTACATATACTACGGATATAAACAAACTCAAAATATGTAAAAATTAATATATAATTAGGTTTCGAAAATACGTTAATTACTATTTAATGTAATTTCACTTTCAATTACTATTTGATTGAAATAAAAGTTACATAATTAAATTTTAAAGTTTTCTTATAATAAGGGATAATTTAAAATAAATGTGTTGTATTAGTCCAATTAATACTTTCTTTAAATATATATTATTATTTAAATATAGAAGTGCGTTAAATAAGAGGGAGAGGAGGGAAAAAAATGATGAGATTGAATGTGGAGATGAAACGTGGCATTAAAAAACCTTTATTTATTAGTATGTATAGATTTGAATAAATGTAATATTATATGACTAGGGTTAGTGACCCAGTGACAAAGACAAAGCCTCTTAAATCACCTAAGGTTCTGGGTTCAGTCAGGGACGTCTCCGAGATTTCAAGTGCCCCAAACGAGTACTAAAAAAAGGGCCCTTAAATATAATTTTTTTTCCAAAGATCGATGATAATTGTAATAATAATAAACAAAAAAAAGTTATTGTAGCGATAAACAAATACAAAACAAAGTTAAACAATAAAAAAATATTTATATATATACACATAATATATATATTTTTAATTTGGGCCCCCTGAGAAAACGGGTTCCAAGCGACCGCCGATACCAGCTTGGGCTACGAGACACCCCTGGGTTCAAGTCCCATTAAAGAAATTTGACGTTAAAAAAAATGTAATGTTATATACTTAATAACAAAAAAAATTATGTTTTTAGTTATGAATAAATTATAAACCATGGGTTACTAGTAACTAGTTAATTATGAATAAATTATAAACCATGTGTTCTTGAGCAACTTTATAAAATACACCTTCCCGATCCAAAGAAACATAAAGGATAACGTCTAACGATTAAATAAATTAACAAAAATGAGGTGCCGAATTATTTTAATTCGTTTTAGATAATAAAAGGTTTCGAATTTTTAATTCTGATTATTAATGAAGTTTTAATAATATTTAAAAAGAATAAAATATTCTAGCTAAAATATAATAAATAATTACATAAAAGATACATATAATTCAAATTTATTATTTTATTAGTTAGTGGTTTAAACGAGCTGAATAGAGCTCATATAATTTAACATAACTTAAGTTTGGCTCGTTACAAGCTTTATATCCAAAACTCGAGCTTAAATCATGAGTAATTTTTTAAGCTCTAACTCGGCTTAGATTGGGCTCGTTTATTATCAATTAATTATTTAATTTTTTAAAGTAAATTACGTTTTTGGCCTCTTTGGTTTGACCTGTTTAACCATTTCAGCCCAAAAAGGAATCTTTTAACATATCAGCCCCTAAGGTTGTTTTTTTCTAACCATTTCAGCCCCATGATACTAACTCTGTTAATTTTTTCTGTTAAGTATAAGAACATTTCAGCCCATGACACTAACTCTGTTAATTTTTTAATAATATTAAAAAAGAAAAAATATTCTAGCTAGAGCCTAAAATATAATAAATAATTACATAAAAGATACTTATAATTACATAAAAGCATTATTGTCTTTTTACCCATAAAAGACTATTCTTGTAATTGTCAAAGTTTCTTTTTATATATATCTAGGGTTAGACTAGAATGAAAACTCATATGAGTTGTAAAAACCTATGAAAACTCTATTTAACAACGTTAATTTTTTTTAAATACAGTAGGTTTGTTACATATTTTCGTCACTTTTTATAAAAAAACAAAAAAAACGTCGAAGGATTTTTTTAAAAAAAAATGTAACAATTGTAAAAAAAATTACCGTTACAGTGTTGTTATGTATGTAACACGTGCTGTTACATATAAAAACGAGATTTTTTTACAATTGTCACATCTTTTTAAAAAAAAAAGTTCTTCGGTGGTTTTTTGTTTTTTTTTATAAAAAGTGACGAAAATATGTAACAAAACTACCCTATTTAAAAAAAAAATAAAGTTGTTACATGGAGTTTTTATCGGTTTTCACAGCTCATATGTGTTTTCGCCCTATAATTACCTTATATATATATATATATATTATTTAGCTAGTTTTATCACAATTATATATGAGAAGCTCAGGCCTTAGGCTTAAACTCGTTTTAATTACGGCGTTTAACAAACCAGTTCATTTACAATTTTAACCCTGAATTTAATTTTATTATAAACTAGATGGTTATACCCGCGCTTCTCGGGGGTCTCGGGCCGATCGTTAATAAAATTTAAATGAAAACGTAGGCTCAGCAGTAAACAAAATAAAAAAAAATTACCGATTTGGGTCGCCGAAAACAAAAAAAATGAATAACGATACGGGTTACGATAATATCAATACCGGCAGTGATGTTGTTTGCTCATAATAGGTTCGACTCGTCACGGTACCACAACGGTAACGACACTCGCGATATGCAACGATACAAAAAAAACTCGATTTTGAATACAAATCCGTTTAAAAAAAAATTTATATCCAAACGTTGACAAAAAAACTAAAAACAACCGCTTAGCCGTATTTTAAAAGAAGTTAACGAACGAAAGTTATTAAAGGAAAATGAAATTAATAGAAAACGAAACAGGCTAAAAACGCATATTATATATAGTAGGAGGGGGTGAAAGTAGAAATTGGAAAAAAAAACAAGGTTGAAAATGGAAATTTAAAAAGAAAAAAAAAACACATGGACCACTAAAACCATTTAAGTGTACATCCCATTTAGTTTTAGTAGGCAGTAATTTGACAGAGCACACCATTAATACTATTTACCATATTTTGAATTTATTATTTATATAATTTAAAGTGTTAATTACACGGATGATCTTTGTACTTTGGTTAAATTACGGATTTGATATCTAACTTTGAAAAATTACGAATTTGGTCCCTAACTTTAAGAAATTATTGATTTGGCCCCAATAAACTTTCAACTTGTTTCACGGATGGTCCTTGCATCGGATAGAGGTCAAGTTTTTTTGTTAAGTTGATGTGAAATGACCCTTTTACCCTTTGTGGAAAGACAAAAATATTAAAAATTTATATAACCTTAAAAAGCGTAGGCATAGGCTGTTTGCAAACCTAACCCTCCAAACAGACGTCCCTCCCGTTAACGCCGATTCATAGTTGAAACTGTTCTCTCCGCTGATTCAAACCATTTTCCTCTCTGTCAAACGCCGTTAACGCTGCCTACATAACCGTCTCCCATCTCTTTGCTTTCTTCCCTACCGCTTAAAACCATTCACCCTATATCATTCGGGTGAAGCGACGAGTCGGTTCAACAATAGGGTTCTATAAATAGGACTGCCGGTAACTCATTTGTATCCATCAATAGGACACCGATCGCCATAACTTACCCCGTTGTCAGAAAGTACCCTTTTCGCCTAGGGTATGAATTAGTACCAAGTTGCAAAAGAAGAAGAGAATCGAACCATCTATATACCTTTATGAAATTGGGATTCGGTAGAAACATCTCTTACAAAAAAATTTGTCTGGTCACAATCGCATCTCAGATGGACAAAAAGACTTTAAAGGTAAAAAATCTAATCGTGGTATGAAGATCTTCCTGCAATTAAACTAAAACCGCACGAAAAACGCACCGATTAAAGAAGATCGAAGCAAAGCAGAAGCCTGAAATCCGGTTCCAATCGATGGTGTACTTGGACTTGAAACAAAAAAGAGGGAGAAGAAATTAAATTCCAAAGATTGTTTGGGAAAAGAGATGAAGACGCTGCGTGTAGGGGTGAGCAGTTCGAGCGTCGGACCCGTTAGAACCGTAGAACCGGACCAATTGGAATCGGAACCGACCTGCGAAAAACTAAACAGGTTCGGTCCTCGGTTCTTCATATGGTCATTAAACGGTTCGCGGTTCGGTTAATAACCCGACGGTTCCAGTTCGGACCCGTTAGAACCGTTTGTTTAGTTTCAAATTAAAAAAGTATTGAAAGTATTATGGAGTTTGAAGATTCAAGACATTTAGGAATTGCAACAATTTGAAACTTTGATTTTTGTTTTGTGGGTTTGGAACTTTAATTTGTTTTATGCAGTATTTTGGATTTGTTTTTTGTTTTTTGTTTTGTGGAGTTGGATTGAAACTTTATTTTGCAGGAAACATAATTTGCTATAATGAATGTGGAACTTTATCTTAATCGGTTCGGTCCAGCAATTAAACTTTTAAATAAAAGTTTTAAATAAAAAAATTCGAAATAATAAGGGGGGGGGGGGGGGTAGGTTCACGACAATAATGGGGGATAGGGTAGGGATGAGATCAAGTTTGTTAGTTCTAGGATGGATTAGGATAGGATTTATAATAAAAATAATGGTTTTTATTCATTTATATAGGTTTAAGGTTTTTAAATGATTTAATAATTTAAATAATAATAATATAAATACTAAAGTTTTTGGAAATAATAAATAACTAGTTATTATACCCGCGTTTCGCGGTGGGGTACGTATTTATCCTAAAAAATGTGGGAAAAAAGTAAAAAAAAATAAAAATAATAACGTACTGCACACTAAAACAAAACGTTAAAACAAACCATACGAAAAAAAGAAAAAAAAATTAAAAACCATTAAAAAACAACAAGAAAAGGTAAAAAAAAAAAAACACCCCGATGGTTCGAACCCGGGCGGTGGGAGCATGAAAGGAAGGAGTTGCGTGCTTGGAGCAGCTAGGTTAGCCCTTTGTAGTATTAATCTTTAAACCGAAAATGTTAAAACACAAAAAAGGTGAAAAAAAACCCGCCAAGATTCGAACCCGGGTGGGTGGGGGATGGAAGGAAAAAGTGTGCGCACTTGACCAGTTGGGCTAGCCCCTTGGCGTGGTAAACTTCAAACCTAAAATTTTAAAACATAAACCAAATTCCGGAAAAAGCAAAAAAAAAACTGAACCTATAGGAATGTGACACGTGTCCCCACCTCCTAAAACAGTCAATCACAATTTAGTACTCTTCACACCTTAGTAAAAGATATGTGTATATAATGTTTTCTTAATATACACTATTTTTAATATTTAACTGTTGTATCTAAATGTTTGGAGTTTAGCTAATAAATCTAAATCTAAAGTAGTGGTTTAATTTAAAGTAGAAAGTTTGAGCCGCGGGATGTAGCGGGAAGTCTTCCACGATACCAAATACATAAACACGTGTTCGAGAAACCTATGCCCTAAAATATCAAAACACGTACTCGAAAAACATAAGGCATAAAAAAGTTAAAATAAACTAAACCCATAACGATCTTAATTAAACGCAAATGAGTTAAAAAAATATATCAACAAAAGTTGGAAAAAAAAGTCAATTACTTGTGTTTTAAAATTCAGTTACTCATAATTGACATGTAACCTACTGCATGAAGTTTTTTTCTCTTTGAGTTGAGAAGTTCACTTCTGTTTGGTTGAAATGAGCAACAATGTAATACTACAACATCAATTTGGAACCTCTTTTTTACTGTAGGTATTCCTAATTAATCTGTTGATCATCTCTATTTAAAAATTGTAATGCTAGAGTACGTAATGTGTTATGAATATTATGGGCCCAACCCAGCAGCATGTACAAGATGAACTGGGTCCTTGGAAGCAATAAGGAACCTTATAAGATTCTAGGTCTCAGAATAGAGGATTAAGAAGATTGTTAAGAAAAGTGTGTTCTTCCTCCCATCTCCCTCTCTGTATTCTCTGATTCCCGTCTCTATTACTTTTCTATATTACTTTGATTCTCAGTTGTAATCATTTCAGATTATCAATAGAAACCTAGCCGATTGCATCTTAATTCGATTATCTCTTGGATGTGTTAATATCAACTCACTTCATTGGTGCTTTCATTGATCCTCAACTTATATGGCTTTGGAATGTTATAGAGATGATCTCCAATCGATTTCTCATTTAGCGGAACGGTATTTTGTTTCTTACGCCATATATGATGGTGAGAGATTTCCATATATCATTGAATTATTCGATCCTTCTGGTGGTTCAATTCATGGCATCGAAGTTCTGAATTCGTCACATGGACGACCTTCACTGCTGCAATGCTTACCAGATTCCACGTTGGGACCCTAGATGACCATCAGACTTATTCTGTCACTGCCACGTCTTCAATTTCTACACCTATGGATGCACAAGGATCGTTGCTTCTTCAAATGGAAGATCTAATTCCAGTAATTAAATGTGAATCCATGTATGCCCGAATTCATTCTACTGATGATGATTGCTATGATGTTTTTGAGCCGCTAAATCCTACTGCTCTCGAGGCGTTTGATGAAATGCCTGATAGTATTGAAAATGAAAATGATAATGAGAGTCATGAAACCATTGATGATGATGTATTAGCAATCCAAACTGAATCAATGGTTGATGTTAATGAGTCATTAGGAGTTAAGGATGCTCAATTGGATATGAGGGATTATATTTTTATGCTTGAAAGTGTTAACCCTAGTATAAATGTAGTTCTGGCAGAATATTTTCAAGCAAATGATATGGTAGACATCAATGATTGTGAAGTTATTGATTCTTTTGTGATCACACATAAGCAAGTAAGGTGGCTCGGTATTGGTCCCATGGTCATTAACATCATATCGGTCATTTGGTTATGACTGCTTCACTAGTTCTTCCCTCATTTGCATGGAAACCGGGTATAATCAATCCACTAGCTCGAAAACTCATGAACGAGCTAACAGATTCTATCAAATCACTTCACCTTTTTGGTTCGATCTCTGAATTTGACATTATGGAGCATGAACAGAATAGGAGACACAAGAAAAAGAAGAACAAAAAGGGAAAAACAAGTATATATGGTGTTGGGGATCAGAACCTGAATTCTGATAATTCAGATGTCCTGAAAACAGTTGCAGATTTAGCTAGATAATCCATTAGTGGAGCTGAAACATCACAACCAGTTAAGGCTGAGAAGTCCTATTGGTTAACCAGAGAGGCTTCCCTAGAACAAAAACTCAAAAAAACTGCAAGAGCAACTGGACATGCACATACAAAGGGAGGCTGCTCTTGAGAGAAATATTTCACAATTACAAATAGAAAAACACTCTTGGCTTCATAAAGTGGTGTGCTTTGAAGACACACGTATCCAGATGGAAGCAGAAAAGGTTAACTTGGCACAAAAAGATAGGTTTGTAGCTGAAACAATGGCCTCTTTGAACAATGACAATGCAAAATTACAAGCAGATGTGATCGAGATAGAAACTTCTATCAATATACTTCAAGGAATTCCCTCATTTTCCATCCCGAAAGAATTTAGGCATGTGAATTCTTTAATCTCTACCACATTTCTAATTGCAACTCCGACCCTGGAGACTAGCAATTCGAGTTTTAGTGTTGTTCCAACCATAGTTGATGTTGATTTAAGTGATCAGAGTATCCAATTTAGATCAGATCTGTTTTCTTTTTTCAACCGGATCTTCTACAAATACATATTCATGGGAAAAGAGTTCTTGTGGTCACTACCACCACAGTGGCACTTTTATACTTGGATAAAGTTGTAAGTGCTTTGACAGATGGAAACCCTACTTTTACAGTTGAAAATGTGATTCTTCCTGGTGACATGTGTGGATATGCAACAGCTTCTTTCCTATGTGGAGTCAATTTCATTCAGACTCCTACAATTGTCCTGGAACATGTGGATTCTTATGTTGGGGGCAAAACTGATATTAACCATGGTTTGGAAAAAAACTTGATAGGTGCATTCTACCAGCCTCAATGTGTGATCGTAGATACCGACACATCAAACACATTACCTGATGGAGAATTAGTATTCGGGCTTGTTGAGGTATTCAAGTATGGGCTTATTAGAGATGCTCTTTTTTTTAGTGGCAAGAAAAGAACTTGCAAGCTTTAACGTCTAGGGACCCTCATGCTTTTGCATATGCTATTAACCGTTTGTGTGAAAACAAGGTTGTGGTTGTATTTCAAGATGAAAAAGAAAGTGGACTTAGGGCAATACTACCCTTGGGTCATCCAACTAATCATGCAAAAGAAACTAGCTACGATTATGGATTTGGTGTTCACAAAACCTCGTCTTTACAGGCTTTCACACTTCCCTGAACACAGCTTATGCATGGTCCAAACTGGATATTGGGTGCCTATTTGTTTACTTCCTTGTTTTTCTATCCCAAGACATTCCCCTATAGCTTTTACGGGGCAAACAAAGCTGAGTCAACTTCCGGTGCCAATGATTCTCAAAATCGCACAATTGGTTCGTGCAAAGCCACTTTTTGCAGCCCTTTATGGACATAAGCCATTGGAAATTTCTTATTGCATCTTTGAATACTCCATTATTGTCTTGTTGGACGCTCAACCGTCGGAATGGACTAATATGTTCACCGGTCACAACAGCAGTTTCACACTCATCCATGTCAGTTTTTTTTAAAAGGATTAACTTACCTGCTTGACCTAGGTGTGGCAGTTCTCCAACAATGGTCTCCAAATAAATTAGAATCAAAATTGAGAAATTTACCTCATAATTAAGAAAACCACTCTCACGGAGAGAAGATCTTGCTTCTTCTAAGACCCTAAATTAAATTCTAAAGTATTGGGTTAAGAATACCCAAGGTATGAATTTGTAGGCTGAAATACTATTTAGCTGTTGCAAAAGAAGAAAATATATTCAATAAGATAATTCAAATTATAAATAAAAATAACCACGTAGAATAAATACAACATTCCTTCAAGTTCCCAATTGCAATTGCTTGCATGAAACTCGTTTTTTACTTTTTGTTCATAAATCAAAATGATATGGAACATGAAACTAATCTAGTATCTCAGAATGTGACTGTACTTTGAAGCTAAAAAAAACCTAATTTCAGACACAATCTAGAGTGGTATAAAGATCTTCCTGCGACAAAACTAAAACCTCAAGCAAAACCCTTTCCAAATAACGTAAAAAGTTAGGTACCAAGTGAGAAGCAAGAAAAACGTGCCGATTAAAGAGGATCGCAGCATAGCAGAGACTTAAAATATGTTTGCAGGAGAACTGTGTAAGAAGAAGGAAAAGAAACTAAATTTTATGGATGCATCGGGGGAAGATCCGCGGGTGGCGAATTCTTGAGTGTAAAGATTGGTGAAAGAGAAGGCAGTGGTGGACGCGTACGTGTCTTAACCCTACCATGTGTTAGCCCGCTTGTATGCACTGCATAACAACTTGTACCCTCACCAAGTTACTGTTCCTAAGACGTTGTTCTTTAAAGATTCTTTGTAACTAGGAAAGTAACCCGCGCGTTGCGGCGTCTTATTTGTTCGTGACTCGGCGTTTTTGCGTTTTCGTTAAATTGGAAGATAATGCATCCTAGGATGTAGTTATAAAATAAAACCAGCTTTTTTAACCTTATATATTTTTGGATTTACATAGCATAGCTATTTTTTGAGGTCTACATATACTAATAAAAGGTGTAGCCATACAAAAGTTGCCTATGTAGTACAAAAGATGTTACTGTTGTAGGCATTGTGATGCAACTGTTGCTTAACGTTTTATTGTTTTGTTGTTTTGCTGTTTTGCTTGATGACTCTAACTCTGTAAATCTGTAATAATTTTTTTTGTTAGTATTTGTTTTGAGGCAATTTTTATGTTTTTTGTAGGGGTGATATGTACCTGGTGTCAGCTGCATGAACCTTTTTGTTGTTGATGTTTTAGGAACCGGTGTTGTTTGGTTTTCTTACCAGGTTATCGGTATTGGTCTTGTTTTTCAGTAAATGCGGTAAAGAAAGCCTGTAAACAAAGGCAACATCATCAAAACAGATTCAAAATTAAGAGAATCGAACCCTTCATGGACTATAACAGATCTAATTGAAATCTCAAGTGAAGAATAAAATCAGAAAACACATCGACAAATGTGTTAAGAAAATGAAGTATAAAACCTAAACTAAAACGATTAAAATAATAAGAAGAACCCACCGACACTTATGCTTAAGTTTACGTAATTAAAAGAAGACACGCAACCGGTTACTATTCACGGAAGTTTGTTTTTAATCTATAGTATATAATAATAATATTTAATTGAAATTACAATAATTAACCGGATTTCAAAGACGTTACAAAAAAAAACCCTCAAATTTACCTTTAAAAAAAGATTCATAGCATTATAATTCTCAATGGTTACAAAGTGGAATAAAATAGAATCATACATCACATAAAATCCTAGAATTCAGAGATGTCACAACTAATTAGATTAAAGTACAACTTACTTGAACAATAGGTATCCCACTTAAAATATGCCATGTTTATTTTTTCTTTTTAGTTTTCATTTTCACCCGTCATACTATATATAATATACTCTCTTAACCTGTTTTATTTTCTAATAATTTCGTTTTTCTTTAATAACTTTCGTCCGTTAATTTCTTTTAAAAATGGAGTGTGCGGCTGTTTTTTTTTGTCAACGTTCCGATATAATTTTTTTTAAACGGAAATGTATTCAAAATGGAGTTTTTTTTTGTATCGTAGCTTATAACAAGTATCGTTACCGTTGTGGTACCGTGACTTTTTTTTAATTTATTATTTTCACCCCTCATACTATATATAATATATGTTTTTAACCTGTTTTATTTTCTAATAGTTTCGGTTTTTTTAATACCTTTCGTTCGTTAACTTTTTTTTAAATAGCGTGCGGCTATTTTTTTTCAACGTTCCGATATATTTTTTTTTAAAACGAAGTTGCATTCAAAATGAAGTTTTTTTTTATCGTAGCTTATAGCAAGTGTCGTTACGGTTGTGGTACCGTGACGAACCGAACTTGTTATGAGCGAACAACATCAATGCCGGCATCGGTATTATCAGAACTGGTATCAGTATTTGCTTTTATCATTTTCGACAACTTGAACCGATAACGACCAAGCTCCTACGGGAGGCGTGGTCGAAAGACGAGCATACTCCCACGACGAAGGGTTGGGGAAAAAGTATTAAAAAGTATGAGAGACTACTTTTCTTGGTATTGGTATTATCGAAGCCGGTGTCGATATTCGTTTTTATGGTTTTCGACAACCCGAACCGATAACGATCAAACTCCTACGGCGTGGCTGCTTCCAACTCTCTTCTTTATGTCGTCGTTCATGTTTGTTTTCTTCTTTCTTCTTCAATTCATATGCCTGGTTTAAACGCCATCCCTTCTTCGATTACTCCTTTTTCTTTTTATTCTTTTATAAAATGATATTTCTTTATGAAGTGATTTCTTTTATCACCACGTTTAAGGGTTATAGTTTGAAATTCACATACGAGTCAACTATTTTTTTTCCAACGTTCTGATATCAATTCATTTGAAAACGAAGTTGTATTCAAAATCGTGTTTTTTTTATCGTAGCGTATATCGAGTGACGTTTTTTTTTTTGTCAACGTTCAGATATAAATTTATTTGAAAATAGAGTTGTATTCAAAATCGAGTTTTTTGGTATCGTTGCCTATATCAACTGATGTTACCGTTGTGATACTGTGATTAACCGAACATATTATGAACGAATTAGACGACCTGACACCCGTCACGAAGCGCGAGTATTCAAGTAGTTTAAAAGAAAAAGTATTCAAGAGTACCACCACGTGCCCAGGCTCTTTTACTTTTATTTATTTAAATATTAACTTCTTTTACAGAAAATAGGTTTTGTACATTTGTTACTCAAATAAGTGGAACAACAAAAACGCCGTAGAGAGCGAAGAGAGGTAGCCGATAGGTAATAGGGAAATAGTCAAAAGTCAAAGGCATGAGGGCGGGCGGTTGGTCAACTAAATACGCCTGGTCAAAATTGTTGACTGCATTTTACAAAAAAATTGTCAGCTTAAGACTATCTAAACAGATTCGGGTTATAAATTATAATCCGGTTGACACTAATCACCTATTTAAGTTATAAGTTCGTGTACGGGTTAACTTGTTTATTTATAACCTCACAAACTACTTATAACGCCCGTGTTCATGTTATATTTAATTGTGTTCAAACCAATGTTTTTATATAAAAATTGCATGTCATAATAAATAATTTTCATACACAAATATATATCTTTTTGAAGAACGCCTAATCTACTCATATTAATTAAACTCACCAGTTGGTGAGGGAAATACATCATTTACCACTAGGATGTCCCCATAAGATTATAACTTAAAACTAAATATGAAACCATTTTATCTTATGGTGTAGCGTTTGCAATGCTAACAAAATATAAAGTTGGTAAGACACAAAATATGGAGTTCGACGTATTGGAAGGAAAAATAATAAAAAAATCGGTAATTGGTTCGCCAGTTCAACCGGTCGTGCCATAACCGACTGACCTAAATGAAGGCGGTTCAAGAACAGTTAATCAGACTGGTTGTTTAGGTAGTTCCCAGTTTGAGAGTGGTTAGAAGTGACCCGCAATCAATCTAAATAGCAACCCACTCAACAATTCTTTTATTAGCTAATTATCACCGTTTCCATTCGTGCTTCTATTTTGGAGGTGTTCGAGATTGCTTATTTAAATACTTGATGCTTATAGTAACAAATGTTCGTTCAATACATAACAATTTTAAGTAAAGAACGATAATCGTCTAAGCACTTGTACATAGTGCTTTAAGTGTAGTACATCACATAACCACCTATATCTCTCTCTTTCATTGTATATGACTAACAACCACTACATACAACTACTTATGCTTCATAAGTTTGTCTAATTAAAATTAGTTTTGTATATACACGCCTTATACTAATAAATCGAAGCAAATAATCAACTTCTTGATAAACCACTTTTTCATTATAAAAAAAGCTTCTACTTTTAGATTCATAAAAATATATAATAAGTTTAAAATATGCAGTCTTAAATTATTTTATTTAATATAACATATATAGTTATAAAATAAAGAGTTAAATAGTTCATTTGATTTGGTCAAAATAACTCTTTTAGTTTAAAAGTTCTAATTTGACTTTTTCAGTCCATTGATTTTAGTTTCTCTCTACTGCCAATCATCTTCGACCAAAACACCCTCCACACAGTCGTCGTCTACCACCAACCCCTTCTTTTAAGTCACTCACCATCGCCGGACTTGTTGCAGTTCCAATATTCGATTAGGGTTATATAAATTGATGGGATGGAGATGTGTGGTGGTGGTTCCAAATATATCTCCTCTCTTCTCTCATCCCAATGACCCCTCTACAAAACACGTTTTCTAGCCGATATGAAAGGGGTGTGAAAATGAAAACAGTTGGGTCTAAACTCCTTAATCGATTTTCTTTCAACAATTTTAGCTAGATTTCTGATGATGCGTTTGATTTATTTGATTTTGGCTATTTCTGATGATGGGTTTGATTTTGTTCTAACGATTTTGGCTCTAATTTTTTCAACAACCGTGATGATGCGTCTAATTTTCTTGATAGGATAGAGGGAGGGAGGGAGGGAGGGAGAGAGTGTGTGTGAGTGGGGTGGTGTTCTCAATTAGGTGTGGTCGCCGACGTTTATAGCCGATGGTGATGGTCTCGTCGGATTAAGGTTGTGGTATAAAGAGAGAGCGTAGAGAAAGAATAAAGAGTGGTGGGTTTTGTTTGGTATTTTATTTCCTTTTTTTAAAACAGAGGCGTAATTTGGTCAATTTACAACAAGTTAACAGAAGTAATTTTAACAGTGTTAGAAACATGGAGTTAATCGAAACGAGAATGAAACTAACAAACTAAAAAAAACCATAACTAAACCATTAGACTAAACGAGTTATTTTACCTAAACTATAAGGACTAAAACCGTATCTATCTTTACAACTAATCATACACCCTCTTAAATATATTCGGTGAAAACTGTTATTCTGATCACCAAACATCAAACTCCCAAATTCTGAGGTAATTCTTGCTTCGTCACCTCTCCAATCGGTTACTGGTCAACACTCAACACCCGGTTACTCCCTGCACCTGCCAAATTTTCAATTCGGTATTAAATTCACGCGTATACACCTTACGATCCAATTGCTTCATCTTAAATTCACTTCTATTATTACCTACAAATCAAAATCAAGATTCATTTGATTCCTGATTGGTTGCCAATTCGATGGATTATTCGGACAAGTCGATTGAACAAAGGGCTTTCGATTCTTTAGGGTTAGGGTTTGATTTCGCCAGCGACTTTAGGTTGAAGTTTGCGAAGGCGTGCCCCGGTGGCGGACGGTTGGTGGAGCTGGATGAGTCCAGAAAGAGGGATATCGTTCTGCCCGGAGGTGGTGCAACAATTTCTGGGGTGTCTGTGGATATTCATTGTGATAAAGGGGAACATGTTAGGTTTAAATCTGATGTTTTGGAGTTTAATCAGGTAAATTATTTATTATGCTCTGATTTTTGGTCAATTTCACTGCCAATTTAGTATGGTGTTAATAGCAATTTTGTGATCTTTTTGTTAATTTTAGGCTAGAATTATATCAAAGTTCAACTTTTAGTCATAAATGAGCAAATAACATATAGCAAATCAAAATTTGAGTTGATAAGAAATTTAATCCAATTTTTTAGTAAAACATCTAGAGTTTTATGTATGTGTTAAATAAACTTTTAATGATTTGAACTGGAGCTATTGAATGATTTGAATCTAGGTTGTATATTGAACCTAGATCTGATTTTATATGTGTTGCTATTTGAGTTCTCGAATCGAGTTTAAATCTTAGGCTAACTTGGTTGAGTTGAGCTCTAGCTTGGTCGAGCGCGCTCTTAATGGCTGTTATAGTTTTAAAAATGAATAAAAGAAGGATTTAAAAGTTGATAAGTATTTATGATGATTATGATTGTATATTTTTGTTAACTACTATTTTTGCTCATGGTTGGCGAGTGTGCCGCTTACTTTGCAATTTTTTAAGTATTATAGTGGTTAAAAGTGTTGCTCAATCATTAAAGTTTATGGGCTGAGTTATATATGCCAAATCAAAATTTGAGTTGATAAGAAATTTAATCCAATTTTTTAGTAAAATCTTTAGAGTTTTATGTGTGTGTTAAACAGATTTTTAATGATTTGAAATTTAGAGCTATTGAATGATTTGAGGTTGCTATGTTGAACCTAGATCTGATTTTATAATTTATATGTGTTGCTATTTGAGTTCTCGAATCGAGTTTAAATCTTAGGCTAACTTAATTGAGTTGAGCTCTAGCTTGGTCACTTGGTCGACCGCACTCTTAACGGCTGATATATTTTAAAAAATGAATAAAAGAAGGATTTAAAAGTTAATAAGTATTTATGATGATTATGATTGTATATTTTTGTTAACTACTATTTTTGCTCATGGTTGGCGAGTGTGCCGCTTACTTTGCAATTTTTTAAGTATTATAGTGGTTAAAAGTGTTGCTCAATCATTAAAGTTTATGTCCAGAATTGTAGGGATGATGATGAAGTCTACTAGTGAAAGAATATAGTTGTTGTTAGACTATTAGAGTGGTTTGCCTTTTTTGAACTATGGGACTTTGCTTTCAATTGCAAATGAATCATCATTTGTGTGCAAATTCCTTAAGAACACCATACTTTGCACGAAAGAACTAATTTGACAAAATTGGGAATGTATATGCAAAAAATAAAAAAAGAAAGAAAGAAAGAAACACATCTTTGTTGACATATATTGTCGAAGATTTGCTCATTAATGTGCGGTATTCTTTTGCTACCAAGAACAATGGTTTTTTTTTTCAATAAAAAACCAAGTATAAAGGCTTAAAAAGTTAATCACTTTGTTATAGATTTAAAGCTAAAACTTGATTAGGTATTGACCCTTAACAAGTAGATGCAAATTGGATCGGCCATAAGCTACAATGAAATTATTTTAAGCATATCATACCAATTATAATCATTATGTAGTTTCTTTTCATCATCTATTTCCATAAATAAATGAGTATAGTTTCATTTATACTCTTAAAATATCGATTGTTATTTCTTTAAAAGGCGCATCGTTTTTCATGCTAACTATTTTTTTTTCTTCATGTTTTCAATAATTTTGTCTTGCAGATGTCAGAATTACTTAATCAAAACGCATCAGTACAAGGAAAAGTGCCTTCAGGATACTTCAATGCATTCTTTGATTTAAGTGGAGCGTGGTTAAATGATGCTGCAGATGTTAAACATCTTGCTTTTGATGCCTATTATATATCCCTATACTCTTTGCACCTTACAGCATCTCCATTAGTACTGCGAGAAAAAGTAAAGAAGTCAGTTCCTACTTATTGGAATCCCGCATTATTATCCAGGTAAAAAAAATATAAAATGAATATGATTACAAAAAAATATATTATTGCAATAACAGTTTAGTTTCATGAATAAATGATTTAGGAGGTCATATGTATTAAAAATTTAAAATACACTTTGGGTGACTTTCGACCCGTTCGCCCCGTTTCCTTTCAAGCCACTATTTTATTTTACATGATTGAACTTCTAGAAATAAAACATAACTCAAATCAACCCGTTTATAAGAAATGGGTTGAAATTGCCACCTCTGATTATAGTTACTAAAAATGGATGCTTATAAATTATTATTTATGCATGTATGGCAGGTTTATTCAGACTTATGGGACCCACATTATAGTAGGGATGAGTGTTGGAGGTCAAGATATTATATGTGTTAAGCAAAAACCGTCATCTACAATTTCACCTGCAGAGCTTAGAGGATATTTGGAGGATCTTGGAGACTGTTTATTTTCAGATGGAGCCAGTCCATCTCTACCAGAAAGGAATACAAAAGATGGAAAGAGAAAAGTATTTAAAAAAAACCGTTTTACATCTTAAATTTACTATATTTATACTTTTCCAACATAATTTTTAAATACTTTTTTCAGGTTCCAGAAGTTTTCAGCCGAATGTTGCAGCCACACACCATGCAGTTCACCAATATCACAGAAACTTCAAGCAAAGATGTAAGTTGGAATGTATATTTTAAATAGACGTGGCAATTTCAACGGGTTAAATATAAAAAATTACTCAAAAATTAACATGTATTCAAATGTTTACAACTTACTAAACCATTTTATTTGAAAGAAATCATATTATGTTCTTGGTAATATCTATAATCTTATTCAAAACATTAATTATCTACAAAATCCAATAAATTGGTTGAAAAGTGTTGGCGGGTCGGTCAAACCCATTTTGACCATCACTAATCTGACCCGTTAGCAGATCCGTTGTGCCATCTAGACATATAACAATTCTTTTGAATCAACTATGGCTGGTTAATAAAATGGCAAAAATTGAAACAGGGACTGACAATTATTGGGTCTAAGAGGGGCGGGGATGTCTTTTCAGACAATCACTCCAAATGGCTACAGACAGTGGGTGCTAATCCCGAATCAATACGTTTCAAGTTTGTACCAATTACTTCTCTCCTTAATGGGGTTCCCGGGAGTGGATATCTTAGCCATGCAATCAATTTATATTTACGCTGTAAGCTGTTCAAATTAAAATTAAATCAATTTTATTTTTGGAACCTTGAAGTACATTTGGGGGTGTTTAGATGTGGTTTAGTAACTTGTAAGTAATGTGATTTTAAATAGAATCAGATAATCAGCTATAACAAAACGGGATTTAGATTATGTTGTGCGAGTGTTTGACAATTTATTATTATTTAAGAAGTTAGTACGTAAAATGACCAAAAAGGACATTCTTGCGAAAAAAAGGTGGTTATGGGAGTAAAAAGTCTCTTAAATTAGGTTAAAAGAAGGGGTAATCAGGTAATTTCATTAAATAAATATTATTAGCTATTATGACCAAAGGTCACATATTATATTTGTTATCTTTCTTTGTTGTTCCTTTCATTTAAATGATTTTTTTTAGCTATTTATAACTTATTATTTGTGAAATCCAGACAAGCCTCCAACTGAAGATTTACAATATTTCTTGGAATTTCAAGTTCCTAGACAATGGGCCCCACTATTTTGCGAGCTACCTCTTCGACATCAACAAAGAAAGACTTCATACCCTTGGCTTCAGTTTGGTTTCATGGGCCCCAAAATGTACCTTAGTACAACTCAAGTAAGTTCGAACTTTTGACCCATTTACTTATAAACCGGTTAATTTGGATTTGTTTTATCTCAAAACGGGTCAAATAAAAATATTAATAAAAGAGGAGCAAGTCAAATGGGTCAAACTGGCTGAAAGTCATCAAAAGTCTATTTTTAATATATACAACCTCTTGAACCGTTTTTATTGAAGGATTTATATTGTTAAATGTTGATGAAAAATCCTTTGTGGCCCAACAACCCGACCCGATTCAACCTGTGCCCGGAAATATCGCATTACCCAGCCCGACCCACTGAACTTGCCACATCTAATAGAACTGAATAAAAATCTTACATAATGGGTATTTTCCAGGTCTCAAGCAGCAAAAAGCCAATCATCGGTCTCCGCATGTTTTTAGAAGGGAAAAAAAACAACCGATTAGCAATCCATGTGCAACATCTCTCGAGCCTACCTAATATCATGACACACACATCACCCTCAACAAGACCATGCCAGTGGCGGGGCTCAGATGAATACGAGCCAACTTCCCAATTTCTAGAACCAATCAGATGGAAACGTTATTCAAACATATGTTCATCTGTGGTCAAACACGACCCAAACTGGTTACCATCACAAGAACATGGGGGAGTTTTTATTGTAACCGGGGCCCAGCTCGTAAGCAAAGGAAAATGGCCCAAAACCGTACTTCACCTTCGGTTACTCTTCACCCACCTCCCTCACTGCACCATCAAGAAGACTGAATGGGACGGTGCACAATCAGTGGGCCGAAAGTCCAGCATCTTCACGAACCTGAGCTCGACCTTTACATTTACTCAAAGGTCAGTAGCTGATGCACCAAAACAGCTTCCTGCAACACTGAACTCAGGGGTCTATCCTGATGGACCCCCGGTTCCAATCCGATCCACTAAAATGAGGAAGTATGTGGACATCGAAGAGGTGATTCGTGGCTCACATGATATGCCGGGCCATTGGTTGGTTACCGCAGCGAAGTTGGTGATGGATGGTGGTAAGATTGGTTTGCATGTTAAGTATGCATTATTGGATTTTCCTCAGGATGTGTAATATGATGGTATGTATATAGAGTGGGTGTGAGGTTTTTATTTATTTTTTTAAAGGGTATTGTACATAAACAAATTAAAATATAGGAGGATTTATTGAGTTGCTTATATAAGAGTTATGAGTATATTTTATATCCAAAACGGGCTCGGAAGGTAACATATCAAAAAGATGTGGGTCAAAATATGTAGTTTTTAGTTGGGCTTCAACGGGCCGGGTCAAAATCTGTAGATTTAAGGTGGATTTAAACAGGCCAGGTCAAAATCTGTAATTTAACTGGGATTTAAACAGGCCGGGTAATAATATGTAGTTTTAAGTGGGATTTAAACGGGCCGGGTAATAATATGTAGTTTTAAGTGGGATTTAAACGGGCTGGGTCAAAACCTGTAATTTTAAGCGGGACTTAAACGGGCCGGGTCAAAACCTGTAATTTTAAGTGGGATTAAACGGGCCATATTCAACTCAGTCTGATAACCAATTCTGACATCACAATATTCTGTTTAGATTTACTGGATATTATTGGAACAAACCCAGTATAAGTATTCAACAATTGATCTTGGGATTTTATGCAATACAACAGTTTAAATGAATCTTTATCTTCATCGAATCTTTATTCTATTACATGAGTATCATAATCTGATAACATCATAATCACCATTAACATACATACTGTTACAGACCATAAAGATTACAAGTCTTCACAATGGTTGAGGTCGAGTCTGAACGATAAACACGTCTTTACCGACCACACACCCTTCCACATCCTGAGCGCACCCGAACTTCCGCTCAAGGAACAAACCGACAGCACCGAGCTTCTGCCCTAACTGTTGCCGGAAAACAGGGTTCACGGTCAAAGGTTTCTTGCTATAGTCGACTGTCAAATGAACCACCTCCCCGTCCACCACACCGCCCACCACCTTCTCTTCACTGAAATTCGCAAACGCCAGTGTCCGAACCACCCCGTCAAACTTCCCAGAACAAAGCCGCCACGGTGTGCCTCTGGTGCCCGCCGCTAGCGTTTCCCCTAGACCTGGTGCAATTTCCGCTTCCACCAAGTTACTGTCATTGTCTGTCGGGCTCACGGTGTGAAGCACAAACGAAAGATCCGGTGAAAGCATCTCCTGCACCAAAACCGCCATTGATGCCGCCTTTTGTGGTACACCCGCAACCCTACGGCTCAAAACCGCTCTTCGGGTGTATAACGAAGCCCATACCCGACAAACAGCGTTTCCGAAATTCACGGGATTCGAAAGGGTAACATTGGGAATTGAATCATACAGCCCGGCAGCCGACATTCCCGCCAAATCCTCTACATTAGCACTTGACCGAACAATTAAACGAGCATCCGTTTTGAACAATTTCCCTAAACTTTCAAGAATTTGGGTCGGAAGTTGCAGGGAGACGATTAAATTCCGCATCTCGTTACACAATTTGTCGAGCTCTCCACCGTCCATTTTGGCTGTTTCAAGCTGTTCCAGTAAAGATTCAAAAACTTGTGTTGACTTGTTAACTTCTATTGCAAGTTCCATGGTACCGAAAGGAATTACCGTCCCATTTGGGACATTAAAAGATGCTGGAACTCCCTGATCACTATAAACTGTAATCAAATCATAAAAAATATATATCATCTTCAAGATTCCACAAGCAAAATCAATGGATATAATATCTCAATTGTATTTTGACCTTTAGCAGAAACTGCAGCCAGAGAAGCTAAGGTGCCACAAGCAGCTGCCTTTGCACCAGAGGTTTGTACATTTGCATCACCAAGCGCGATAATGTCGCCGGTTGAAACACCCTTCAATCGAACAACTCATGGTTATTAAATATATAAAATTGTAATTCATCATCTGCACCAGGGTCAATAAGGTCTTTTTAGTACCTGGCTTGAGTAGATGGACTTAGGAACTGAATCTGTCTCTGTCCCATCTGATGAAGCCTGCACAGGAAGATTACTGATTCCGTCCTCCAACGAGGACGGAATTACATTCACACCCGATGGGGATGCATCTAACCTGCAATACAGAGAATCATAACTTCAAACTTTATTTTAAATTTTAATTTTTGTTTTTGAGAAAATAAGCTTTGCATGTTTATAAAGACTAACCTCACATACTTCCCCTCGAGCTTTTTAATTGTAGCAATCTTATCATCATCTTCACATGTCACAAAAGCGACTTTCTCCTGAGTTATTACAAGAAATGATCATTCAAATCACAATATTAACAAAATGTAATGATAAGATAGAGAAAAATAAATAAATAAAATGACAGGGAGACCTAAAATATGGTCCTAATCCATTCAAAATTTGGCACATGACATTCATTTTCTCTCTCCTCATACTTGCTTTTGATTTTTCCATTTGTCTCAATCTCTTTGTTAGGTTCATATTTTAGGTATCCCAATCATTACTCAAAATACACACACACACAAGACTTACTTGTCGGGCCCTGACACCAAGATGAGATAAATGAGGTAACTCCTGGAGCAGAATAACTCCCACAATGTTGTTCCCCGCAGCTGTTACCTGTAAATTGCATTAACCGGCTATGAGAATATGAGACTTATTAACCGTCTTAGTTGCCATGCTTTAAGACATGTATTTTAGGGGGTGTTTAGATGTATGAGTTATCAAATTTATTATGTGATATCAAATAAAGAGAATTAATAATCAACTGTGATAAAAATGAACCATAAAAGATAGTGTTTGGATGTGCTTATGTTGTTTGGAGTTGTAATAATATGATAATCAGATGTTTAAATGTTTGTAAGGTTCTGACAATGTAAGGAATTAACAGATAAAATGACCAGAAAGGACATTTCTGTTAAAAAAGGAAACTTGTGATATGAGAGTATAAGCGACTTAAACCAGTTTAAAATGATGGTTAAATAGGTAATATTACTTTATACTTTAATAACTGCAGCTGAATATGAAATATATTATCTAACAGTTGATCACACATAGAGTATGTTTATTCAAACATTAAAAGCACAAAATAAGAAGATAAACAATTTGAAAATAAAAAAAAAGTCATAATAATAAGATAATCAGTTTGAAAACGCAAAATTCACACACACACACACACACACATTCTAACCTCCTCATCACCATCGGCTTTGCAGACCATAAGAATAACGGGTCCCTCAACAGGTGATGGTAGTGCACCCGGTATTATTCTTTCAACCTGATAAAACAACATACAGAGAAATGCAAGGATCAAAATGTAAACAGAAAAACAGAAAACAAAAGCATTGCCAAATTAGGCCTAGATTATAGTTTATACAAGTTTAATATAGGCTAACCTGTATTAAAGTTCCATGAGCCAATCCAGGAACAAGAACATCAAAACCTTCAGACCCGAGGGTGGTCCTAACCGCCTTTAGAAGCATAGTGCAGAGTTTTGAAACCTGAAAAATTATGCTGGAGACCAAAGAAATTCATTTAAGTTTGAAAATTAATGATGTAATATGTATCTATTATATTATCCACTAAAAAGACTAAGGGCGTGTTTGGTTGGAGGTTTTTGAAATAAAGGTAATGGATATGAAGATCATTTTTGTTTTTTTTTGTTGAATAGATTTAACAAAACCCATCTAATATGGTGGAATGTAATTAGCAGTTGACATTTTCAACACATTTCCTTGTCTCTAACAGGTCAATAAGTAAAATAATTTCTTTTAGCTAAATAAGAAACGGGTCGAAAGTCGCCCACGATGTATTTTTAATGCATAAATCCTTTTTATTCAAATAATTATATTATTATCAAAATACCATTTCACACGTTAACTGTTTAACTAAAAAAGTTTTGACTAAAAGTATTTCTGGTCAACCCGGCCTGAATCATTTTGATATGTACCAAAAATTATCCATTTGAGCCGTTATCGAACCCGCATGACCCGCCCATTTTCCTCCTATATATCTAGTATATATAGCTTCTCATCTTACCCAGCACGTATCTCTGCTTCAGTGAATGTTCTCACACTATTTTCAGGAATTCCAAGAGCTTTCCCCAACATCTACAAGAAGAATAAGCAAGTCTAGTTAAGTTAATTTGAAATTCTTCTAGAACTCTCTTTTCCAGTTTTGCCCTCATAAGTAGATGGATATTGATACACTATCATGATTGAGTAAACTTTCATCTTATGGATAGAATTTGACCTAGGGAAAAGAGCAAAACATAAGAAACAAAAGGGAGAAAGGTTGATAGGACATTTAAGGAAAGATAATAAGCTGATTGCTCCTAAATTAGCTAACCAACTAATATTATGGATTAGTTAAAAAGTGGATGAAGAACTATACTCCCTCTAATCCATGAAAAAATGGAGATAATTTGTTTGACTACCAATATAATGTTTAAAGTAGCATTACGTAAATAAAATCTTTTAAAGAGCATCACATGACAACAATTTGTGGGTAAGTTCTTTAATTTACACATGTAGACAAATTCTGTGTAAAAGCTACTTTTATGACAATACGAATAAGGGGTAAATAGGTCATTCTTCCTCAAAGCCAAAGAACACATTACAACTTATATTAGACATTCCACGGAGAAATTCTTCCAATTGCGACAATAGAAGGTGATCTATTTTAATGAATTTAAGTGTAATCCTAACCTCTACTAAAGAGTTAGGTTAATTGATTACAAAAAAAAAGAATAAAAGTTAGTGCAAGACTCCTTATATGTTGCAAACTCACTATACAATGTGCATCCTCAATTCCATGAAATTTTCAACATTCAACTAGCACATAATTTAAGTAAATACTTTGAATACATCTGAAATACCCTTCAATAATACAAATAATGGAATTTGTATTGATGATAGATGACAAATAGGTATACTATTTAGCTTGAGATCTTTACAAAAAGAGAAAGTAGCAATTTTTATGGATATCCCATAAAAGAAAAGGTGTGTTTTAAAGGTACCTCAACTTTTGGAGGGAAAATCTGCAGAAGTGCTTCAGAGTATTCATCAATGAGCCTCTTAGATCTATCTAATGTAGCTTTAATCCTTAATGCCCAAATTGTCTTCCCATCTTCACTACCTTAAGAATAGATACAAATGTTGTTAGTACCATTGAAGTAAACTATATCATTTAAAAAAGGATGTTAAAAAGAAAATTTCACCTTCTTTCTCTGAAAGACCTTTTTCTTGCCAAGCAAGAAGTTCGTTTTCAATTGCTTTACATTCTTCTAATTTCCACCCAGACAACCCTAACTGACGAATGCCAACAACAAGGGCGCCAATCGGGTCATTCCATGAGTTAACATTTTTTGAATTAACATTCTCTGCAAGATATTGGGCGCCGCCAGCAGCTTCAAGTGCATTGAGATACCTACACATATCAATCATAATTAAATGCATGAGATAAAGATATAATAATTCCTGTTCATTTTCTCCATTTAAACATTTCCACTTGCATATTTCATCAATATGATGTAAGAAATGAAGATTTCCCTGTTGACTTCTGTTTACTTTTGCAAGGAGAAAGAAGAGGAACCCGTAAAATGGAAGAAAATAACATGACAGAATGGTAACAGTTAGACAAAAACCACTTTCACACTAATATTATGACTAGAGATGGCAATTTTAAATTTTCAATCCACTTGTGATGGTTTGATTTGGGTTATGTATAATCTGTAACAAGTCAAATGGGAATGATAAAAAATTTAGCAAAAAAAGAAAGCATGTCAAAAATGTCAAAAGTTAGCTGTAGCGTATTTATAAGACCTCCTAATCATTTTGTTCAAGAAATTAGACTACTGTGAAATAATATAATTTTTGTAATCATATTTGACACTTATAAGTTACAAAAAAATTGTAATTTGGGCAAAAGGTGTTTGTGGTCAACTCAAACGGACCCAGCCTATTTCAATTCACACAGAAATTTGTCCTTTTCGAATGAATTCCGTTTTAGCGTGCTGCCCAACTAGCCCATTTCACCACCTCTAACTTATAACCAAAAAGCTTGCCAAAAGAAACACCTTTGAGGTCATATTGAGCTTTAAGTAGCATGCAGACACACACACGCCCCTACAAACACACTGCTGCTACTACAACTACTACCACTTACCTACTCAGTAGAACAAATGCATAGTCCTCAAGTCCAATCTCAGCAAGACGCCACTGTAAATGGGAAACAAGATATACAAAGAGTGAGGTATTCTTCTAAATGTATAGCTTTGACCTAAAGGTCACGACTTTAAATCCCAAATTTATGGGTTTTCCAATGAATATGAGTGGAGAAACAATTTAAAGAAAAAAAATTCACAAAATTAAGATATTGCCAAACTGTAAACCGGTAATACATTAACTGAAGGTATAATTACAAGTAAATGGGGCTCCTCTATTTATATATAGAGGAGGAAACCCTAAAAGAAGGCCCATGGGCCAGGACTGAATGGACTCATACAAATGAGTCTAATCTAATATTTACAATTAACACTCCTCCTCAAGTTGGAGCATAGATGTTAATCATGCCCAACTTGCTACATATAAAGTCTATCTGTGCTTTTCGGAGTGGTTTCGTGAAGATATCTGTAAGTTGAAATTTTGTCTTGACATGAACCGGCTGGATGGATGGAGGATTAGCCTGGGTGTCCACCACACGGTCCCTGATAAGGTGACAATCGACCTCTATGTGTTTCGTCCTCTCATGAAATACTTGATTCTTGACTATGTGTATAGCCGATTGACTATCACGGTATAACCTCATCAAGTTATCAGAAACAACCCCGAGTTCCTTGAGAAGACGACGAATCCAAATCATCTCTGAAGTAACTTCTGCCATAGCTCTATACTCTGATTCAGCACTTGATCTAGATATCGTGTGTTGCTTCTTGCTCTTCCAAGACACCAGATTTCCTCCAACAAATACGCAATATCCAGTTGTAGACTGCCGTGAAATAGGGCAACCTGCCCGATCAGCATCTGAGAAACCTGATATGCGTCCACCTCCTTTCTCTGTAAAAGCACTCACACGACAGTGGCCCTTGTCAGAATACAAGATCCCTAAACCTGGTGTGGTCTTAAGATATCTCAATACACGAAGAGCGACATCCCAGTGCCCAGTGTCCAGTGTATGGTTTGGCCATGAACCGACTCAGAACACTAACAGCAAAGAAGATATCTGGACGTATAACTGTCAGATAGTTAAGCTTTCCAACTAACCGTCTATATCGTTTAGGATCCTTCATCAGACTCCCGTCCTCTGGAAGGAGCTTCCCCGTAGGAATCATTGGAGTATCAACGGGCTTACAACCCAGTAAGCCACACTCAGTCAGCATATCAAGGACATGGACATACTTCCGTTGAGAGAGAAGTATTCCTTGTGGAGAGCGAGATACCTCTATGCCAAGAAAGTATCGAAGTCGACCTAAGTCGCTAATCTGAAACTGAGACTGAAGAAACTGTTTGAGCTCGAAAATCCCGACCTCATCATCTCCTGTAACAATGATGTCATCGACATAGACAACTGCAATAATCCTTCGGCCCTAATGATGTCTGAAGAATACAGAATGATCATATGCACTACGAACCATATCAAATTCTCTTATAACACTAGAGAACCGACCAAACCACGCTCTAGGGGACTGCTTAAGGCCATATAAGGAACGGCGTAATTGGCATACTTTCGATGCCTCCTCCTCAACAACAAACCCAGGTGGCTGCTCCGTATATACCTCCTCCTCAAGAACACCATTAAGAAAGGCGTCCTTGACATCAAGTTGGGGAAGCAGCCAATGATTAATGGCGGCGAGAGCAATACAGATGCGCACAGACGACATTTTAGCAACCGGGGAGAATGTCTCATCATAATCGATACCATACGCCTGAGAATAACCCTTAGCAACCAAACGGGCTTTCAGTCGATGCAGGGAGTCATCAGGGTTAAGTTTAACCGTGAAAACCCAACGACAACCCACAACACGCTTTCCAGTAGGAAGCGTCTCAAGATCCCATGTATGATTAGCCTTGAGAGCCCCGATTTCTTCTTCCATAGCCCGTCGCCACGCTGGGTGACCAAGAGCTGTCCTCACATCCTTGGGAATCGGGTAGGAATCAATAGCAGTAGTATAGGCATGGGACTCAGTGGAGAGGTGGGAATAAGCAACATAATCTTGAATAGGATAACGGGTGGCAAGTCGTGGTTCTTTGTGAAATGCAATAGGTATATCAGGAAAGGGTGCACGAGGAGGGTCATAAACAGGTGTGTCTGGTGTAACAATAGGATCAGGTGTATCAGGCTCAGGGGGTGGAACTGAGGACATACCAGGGTCAGGGTCCGGTTGTGAAACAGGTGCCTCTGTTATCTTATCCTTATGTCGCCGGGCATATGTGAAAATCAATGGTGGAAGCTCTGTCGGTACGCCAGATGTAGCAGGAATCGGATTGGTGACGACTGAGACCGGAGGTGCAGGTGTAGATGGAACAACGGATATAGGAATGGTAGGATTGTTGTTCACGAACCGAATAGAACCGAACCGAGAGGACCTTTGCTCGTGCTTGGTTCGTTTACAAACCGAACCGAGCCGATCGGCTCGTTTACAACCGAGCCGAAATTCGAACGAGCATTGTCCGAGCATTAATTTTCTGAGCGAGCGGCTAGCGATTTGGACAACCCTACTGTCTAGTGTGCCATTCGAATTGCAGAGCCGCAAAAGCTGCTTGTTGCTCGACATCGCTGATCGTGAGCCGCAAAGGATGATCGGCTGACCAAGAGGGAGAGACGATTCAAGACTTGAATCGCAGAGTCGCAAAGGCTGCTCGTGAGTGCGGCGTCCGATTAGGGTTAGGGATTTTAGGCAGAGACGATTTGAGACTTGAATTGAGGAGAGGGCTCTGAGAGTGAACTAGTGAAGTAACGTAATTACTAAAGAGGTTTTTTTTTTAGGTTTTAAGTTGGGCAACTCTTTACTCACTATAAGAAGTTCCATAATGGATTGGGCCAAAAGAGTTATTTATAAATGTATAAAATATTAATTCATTATATATATAAATATATATATAAACTAAAATTAATTCGAGCCAAATCGAACGAGCAACGAACGAGCGTACCTTTGCTCGTGCTCGGTTCGTTTACAAACCGAACCGAGCCGATCGGCTCGTTTACAAACCGAATCGAGCCGATCGGCTCGTTTACAAACCGAGCCGAAATTGAACGAGCATATTTCCGAGCATTTTTCGAACGAGTTCGAGCGAGTTTCGAGCATCAAGCATTTTGGACAGCTGAAGGTATATATTAGCTGAAGGTATAATTACAAGTAAATGGGGCTCCTCTATTTATATAGAGGAGGAAACCTTAAAAGAAGGCCCATGGGCCAGGACTGAATGGACTCGTACAAATGGGCCTAATCTAATATTTACAATTAACACAAACAATTAGAAAAGCACATGACCTTTTGGCGCATAGCTATTGCAGTATCAGGAGTGTCATTGCGGATACCACTTTCAAGACCTTTTGTGATCATCTCTCTAAGATCATTTAATGATTGTATGGTATTGATTAATAATTCTATCCCATTGCCCTTCAAAATATCAGGCGTTCCTTGGAAATTATCCAATGCCTACAAAAACCAAATCAAAACATTCATTAAAGATCTATGCTTTTCGACATATATGTAGAGAGGAACTATAAAACACTTTAATGGGCCTAATAGTTACCTTCTTGCAATCCAAGAATGATGTAAGTCTTGCATTACTCTTTTCATCAAAAGATTCTTTAATTGAATCAAGTTGTTCAGTAAGGCTGCAAAAGTATGTTTGATTGTGGGGAAATGAAGAAGCGACTGTGGGACCCATTGACTAGATGTAAAAAATATGAAAATGCGATCCAAAAATAGCAAACCTTCCAGCATTGAAGAAATCCTTGAGTTCATGATGGAATATTTTGAACTGCTCAACAAATGCTTCGCTGTATTCTCTTGGTTTCTTGGTGATTCTTTCAAGCATTGCAGCAGTTGCAATTAAATCTTCAGGGCCAGCGCACCTGTGAAGCTTGTTCTGTATTGTATGTTTGATTTCTTGCTGGAATATCACATTATCCAATTAGTTAACATCATTAAATGACCAAAATACCCATAAAAAAACAAGTTTCCGATTAGGTTATCACCTTGAGGTCATGCGGGATATCGTTTCTGTGAGCAATGTCTCTTATTCGAGTTAGAGGAACAGATGCAGTGAATTCTGCTTTAAATGACGGTAGGCATGGATGAATCTTTCGAATTACAAGTAACTCCTGCATGTTGTCAAATAAAAGCATATAAAATAAGGTTTTATTTATTCACATCATATACTTATGTTCTCCGTTTACCGTTTGTGGGGCCCATTTATATTGAAGAAAATGATGCAAATAAATGGAATGAAACAATCTTTCAAAACTCTCAAAAGAATAATGTGAATGACCTGTGGGGAAGTATCTTTCCTACTAGATATTCTTTCCAATTCGCGGAATATAAGCCTAGAAATTTCTGCATGCCTGTTTGGCCTGTGATGGCCCCCATCCTCAAAACAAGGAATCTGCCCGGTATTTATCCACTGCAGTAAAAGGTAAAATTAAAAATGAGAAAAATTAAGAGGACGTAATAGGTGAAATAAATGATTCGCATTGAGCACAAAACCTTAAGATAAATGGCTGAATATATGAGAGCATCCAAACGTTCTGCCCCATCCTTACTTTCAACCACTAGCTCACGAATAACTTCAAGCTTCACCCATGACAAGAATACAAAAGCAAAAACACCAAACGATTAATACTGAAATAGAAAAAAGAATTCATAAACTTTGCAGCCTCATTCTCAAAGGTTTCTTACTTCATCAAATACTTTTCAGCATACAATGGGGGTGTTTGGAAACTGATTATGTGATATCTAATAAGTAGAACAAGTAACCAACTGTGACTAATAATGCTACAAAAGATGTGTTTGACAAATTCTGATTATTTAAGGTACTAACATATAAGATGACCAAAAATGATAATTTTATATGTTGTTGAAGTTTAAAATTTAAATCGTAACAACTTATTTTTTATCAACAATTTTTTTTTCTTTATAAATTATTTATTAAAAAATCAATTATTATGTATCATACATAATTCAACAGTTAATTTTTTTTCTAATACTACTATCAACAACGAAAATAAAATGTAGTAAGTGATATTATTTTTCTCTTAAATAAGCATGTTGCTGCCTGTATGAAACTAATTATCCAAAACTCATGACTTTGAGTAAATAATCAGATAATCAGAACCAATCATAAACACTTTATCCAAACATTAAAAACCGATTACCGTGACTTCAAATCCCAAGAATCGGATAATGAAGTTATAAGACACATCCAAACACTCCCTACAACATGAACCAAAAGGGTACCTTTCGCCACCAGTTCCTGCCACTTTTGTCACCTTCAACTAACTTTAAAGCCACCCCTTCAAGCCCAGAGGTATCCCAGTGTCTCTCTCTTTCTCTATTTTCATGCTCATTTGATCGCATGAACGATGTTTCTTTCCCTTGCCATTTTTCCACAAAAGGGCTGGCTGCACCCTCCAAAACTAGAGATCCATTATCATCTTTTTGCTCATCTAAACTTTCCACTTCCACCTCATATTCATTGCTATCCAAAGGCAACAGATTCACAGGTTCATTAGTCATATTCCAATGAAAAACAATCTCAAAACTCCCGGATTGTGGGAGCTTCAACACACGGTTATCACCACCTTCCCAAACCATGCTTTTGTCTAATTGTTCAACAACAAACTTGAACTCAATAGTCTCACCACCTTTACATTCAATGTTACAAACCCAGCCCGTTTCTGTCCAATCTAATTGTTTCTTCTTCTTCCATGAACCGAATTCTTTAGTCGAACCCAAGACTCCAACATGCTCACCAAATTTGACCTGATGGTCTAACCGCAGACTCAGCTGCACCACCCCACGAGCTGCCTTCGAATTCATCTCTGTTTCCCCTTCTCTGGAAAACACATATTTTTACATTAGTTTTATAAACCTTTTTCTATCATTATAAACATATACTCTTTAAGAGTAATTACATTCATAGATCTCCAAACACAATGATTTCATTTTGCTGATTTCCTAGACTTCAACAGAAACCAAAATGATTATACAAGCAATCCCCCAAAACCATTTTAACATGTTGGAAAACAGATAATAATTTAAGTAATTTTGACCATTTTAACCCCGTTATAATACTTGTTTTTTGCATGTATTTTTTGTTCTTTCTGTATTTTCCAAAAAATATTAAAAGTGGTTATTCTGAGCCCGGGTCTCTTCGGGTGCAGCATCTTTTCCCTAGAGATAGAGGTAAGGTTGCCCTCATCCCACCCTCCCAACCCGATTGGGATTTTATCAGGTATATTTGTTTGTTTGACCATTTTAACACCCCTAAATGGTAACAAGAAACGTCCCTAAGGAGAAAATGTTTCAAATTTGAAAATCCAAAAAAAAAAAGTAAAATTTCATGGGTGGGAGAGAGCATGAATTAACTAGTTTTCCAACATACAAGAAATGCTATACTCCCAATCTCTTATAAAGACCATGTTTCTCTCAGACATTTCATCAAACACCTTATATCCCCTCAAAAAAACCACCTTAAATTCATCAAATAAACATCAAATCTCTAATGAAACAACACAACACCTGGTCTGGGTGGACACAGCACAAACAACAGGAAACGTTTGATGTTGAATTCCCAAATGATTGCCACGACAATGAGTAAATCTAGGCTTCGAAAACCCCACAACCCGGAAAGTTCTTTGCCGGTTATTATGACGAAGGAATCTGAATTCCCTTGCTAACTGGGTTTCTAAAGACGATGGATTCTTGGTGGCAGAGTAAGAACAGAGCACACGCAGAGAATCCATTACAGAATACTGAAATGAAAATGTAGCGAAATTGTAGAGGGTGTTAGGAAGATCAAGATAGAGGGGAGGTTATGAACACGTGGAAAAGGGGATTTATTAAATGAAATCAAATCCCCATGAGCGATCTAAAATGGAGTGATTTATGAAAGATTTTTTGTGTTAATTGGAGGAGTCTTGACCCTACATTTGGGGATATATGTATTTGTATATATGGGAACCGTATGATCACGGCGTCTTCCCACTTTATTTTTATGTCCTTGTGATAGATTTTTAGAAAATCATGTCCACTTGGGTGCATAAATATCCAAGAATAACTTATTGTTATATGAAATTAAAATGAACAAATAATAACTTTAATAAAAATATGTGAATATATATAGTCTTTACTTGTTTTTTGTCGCCCCTAATCTATCACCCGAAGTTGAGAGCTGTCATCGCCACCCTTAGATGCAAAATCTCTCTCGGTCATTGATAAGTCTTTTACATCTATGATGCATACTCTTCAAAATTTACGTGATTCAATCGAAGACGACGTGACCTACATGACCTCTATGTCGCTTCCATCCAAAAGACGGCGGCAGAGGTTGGAGCTAAGTTAGATGCCCTCCGAAACTAGAAGTGTGGGACAAACCTTCACCACTGAAAGTTGTTTAGTGCCACCAGATTTTTGAACACAGTGCATCGGTGACGGCACAATGGTTTGGAGATTGTCAGAGGGTGAGGATTTAGTGGAAAAGATGTATGTGTGTCGGTAGTTAGACATACTCTTGTTTTTACTATTTATGAAAAAAGATTTAACTTATCTTTTTTTCTTTTCACTAAAATAATCATCTACAATTCCTAGAGATAGTAAACTTTAAAGGATCTTAAAATTAGGCAAAGAGTTCTAATATACTTCCTAAAACCCTCGTGCTCAGCAACTATAAATGGTCATTTGTATTAAAGCGTTTTTACTTTTATGGTATTGAGTTTTCTAGTTTTAAAGAAATGTTCCCACCCTTAACATCATTATCTTTCTTGACAATCTTTTGATTTGTCAAGTTTTTATGGGTTCTGATAACATACCTTTCGATGTCGGCCGATTGTCGATGTGCCCTTAACAATCTGGTTTAAAGCATACGTTGCCCTTAACAATCTGGTCTAAAACATACGTTATACGTTTGAAGCAGGGCTTTCACCTTGCCTTTTTTATCACCCTCTTCATTATCAAACTTTTCATAATGATCTCAAACAGTATATTTTATTTTTCTTCTCTTTCGTACGTTTTATTTTGATAAATAAAAATAATTCCGATTGATAGTTGATTTGAATGAAGCAGAATCGAATGTAAATGTGGGCCATTTAAACACCTTTTGGCCCGATTGCAACTGATCCAACTAGAAATCAATAATTTGGTTGGTTCGGCCCTATATACCAAACTTAAAGTATGAACATAATTTATTCATATCTTTATAATATTATATGTAGCAAATTAATTATTTAAATTTTAAGATAGTGACAGTAGGTTAATTCTACCTTTATAATAAAATAGTTGTGGCCATTTCTTAAAACCCGTTAAAGGATAATAGTTTACATAATTAACACAACATTTTAATATAAAGATGTAAACAGTTTGAAAAAAATAAATTACCCTTAGTTTTACGTTATTTTCCAGCTTGGTCGAATTTTAGAGCTTTGTTTCACCCGTGATTATAATGACTAGAGGTCGTCAATTTGACCCATTTACTTATGAATGAAACAACTCACGGAATATATTTCCTTAACGAGCCAAACGGACGAAATAAAAAATCAAACTAAAAGGGAAACCGGTTGAAACTCCCCAAAGGTATATTTAATGCATACACATTTTCTTCAAAACTTCATATTATTATTAGAATAATATATGTTTTAATCATATTTAGCACGCCTAGCTATTTAAAAAATTAAAACATTTGTAAGAAAAAAGTGTTTTTAACAGAGCGTTCAACGGAACAAATTTCGAGTTACTTGAGTTAAACGAATCGTGTTATTTTAATTTTGAAAATTTGAATATGAATTCGAATTTGATAAAAAAAAATACCGATTCAAATTTGAAATTCGAATTCGAGTTGATTCGATTCGAATTAATCAAAAAGGTATTAATTCAATTTAAAAAATCTAAATTTTTTAATTATATATATACAATTCGAATCCAAATTTCGAATTTCAAAATTTACACGGAATTCAAAATCAAAAATTGAATGGGTTGCTAATTCGATTTAAAAATTCGAATTCGAATCAAACCAACACATTTTACTACCACTAGTATTGATTAATGATTAACCTATAAAAAGATATTAGACCTCTTTTAATCTTCCCAAACTGCATTATAAAAGACCCTAATAAACTAAAATGCAAACCAAATCCACATTGATCATTTAAATAATCCAAACAAATAACAAAAATGCAAACTCAACAAACAGAAATTTGAGACAATAGAATGGTGACAGTCTGACACATAAGTAAGAAGTGAAAATACGAGAGGAAGGAGAGGGGGAGTCTTGCCGGCCACCGGCCGATAGAGCTCCAATGGATAACCCTTTGAGCTACAAACTATATAAAAACTTGATGTCTAAACTCTAGGAAAGGGGATTTTTGGAAATACAAGCGGTGTTTTAAAAACCGGTTCAAACCGGCCGGTAATACCGGTTGAACCGGATCTCGGTCACTAGCCCGGTAAGTTTGAGCCCGGTAAATTGGAAGAACGATTTGTAACTTGAACCGCCGGTACTACCGATAATACCGGGTTAGACCGTTGTACCGGTTTTAGACAAAAGTAAAATTTTAGGTTTAAACCACAAAATTTAAGTTTTAGCGGCTTGATAGTGATGAGGATGGTGATGATAGTGAATTTCATCTTTTAAGCGATGGTGAACTTGATGTATTCAACACTCCAATGAGATAAAACAACTGTATATTTTTATTTAAAAAAACTTTATTGGAAAATTGAGTACTTTTGGATTATTTTTTTATTATAGATTAACTTTTGAATTATTTTTTATAATGAAATCATGTACTTTTGGATTATTTTTTGAGTTGAAGTTGTATATTTATGGAATTATAGAGTTAACTAGTCAACACGGTTGAACCGCCCGGTACAACCGGTTGAGCAATTTCTGAGTCTAACCCGATACGGTTTAAAAACCGGTTTTTAAAACATTGAATACAAGAAAGATTACAACAAAAACTAGATGATGAATTGGATTATAAGCATCCGTGAAAATTGAAGAATCCTATAAAAAGTGCGTTTGCCGGGAGTCGAACCCGGGTCTATTGCTTGGAAGGCAATTATCCTAACCGTTGGACTACAAACGCTATTGTGCGAGCTTCAAGGGATAGGAGTATGATCACTGCTTCAGCTGTAATCCAACAACACAAAAAAACCTCAGGTCCTACAAATTTATAAACACTGCGAAAGGGATTTCTGGAAAATTCTAGATTGAGGACAAATATAAAAAGTGTTTTAAGAAATTGTTTAAAAATGGATAATTATTTTCTTTAATTTAAATATAATATCATCATATATTTTCTCTAAAAAAAACTATCTCTAATGCACTTATTTTCAAAAACTCACAACCGAGTCACATACTAATTTTCTTTAGTCTTTTTCTTTCCCATTGAACGAGGCAGTTCTTCAGCATCATCTCGAATGCCTTGGTAATCATCAACCAATGCATGATCATTATCGTTGAGGTTGCATGTTGTATTGTGAGTGCCCTTGGTTGGATTCCAAGTGGCTCATGCCACTACGGTTGGTCTTTGACGATCCAGAACACATCATAGTTGAACGCTCCTTTGGTAAGCTCGTACTCTGCCCACATATTGCCATTATATTTTTTGAATGGCACATAATCTACATCACAATCAATTTATAACAATCCGCCTATGACAGGGCTCGAACCCTTAACCTCAAGGGAAGCTTCACCTTAACTCCAAATGGCTTTACCATTGGACGCAAACCCCCACCCCGTATCGCCATTATTTGATCATTAGAACAACCACTTCTCTTTTGCGCTCTAATATGGATAAATACATTACATAAATGAGTTACCGACTTTTTGATCAAGTGGAAGTGTGATCGTCAGTTGTTGATAGATCGTAAATTTCTTGATATATAAATTTCTTTATTGTACACTATTTATTTATCCCTAATTATTTATGTTTCATCTACATTTTACATGATATGTAAATTTCTTGATATAATTTGTGATGCTGAAAAAGTTCAAATTGCTAATATAATAATATATACACATGGAATGTAACCATCATATAAAACATGTGAGTTTACATAATTTTAACATAAAGGGTTGTCAACTCAATCACATTATCTTTTTTTTTCAATTAAAATAAAATAAACCCCATAAATTATAGATATTAAATGTAATTCTTATGGTACATGGTTAATGACAAAAGGATACAAAGACTTGATGGGGCCATGTGTTTACAAAGAGCAGCCAGTGTCACACCCACATGGATATGCCAAGCACCAACCTTGCAATATATGTGCCATTTATTGACAAGTTTACAATATTTGAACTTTCAATCAACCCTTCATTTATTTCAATTCTTTCATCCTACCCCACAACTTCAAAACCATGTTACTCCATATCCTACTATGCACGACCGAGCCGGTTAACCCATGTTGGCTCTCGTGTGGTGGTGGAGTCCCCGGTTGGGTAGAAACTCGAACAACAGTTGAGGTTGACGCGCGTGTTGTAGTTGTGTATCACATTAATATTGTTACTCCCATACTGAACAAGACATCAGCTTCATTGACTTGTAAAGTGTGCTAACAACAATGTACCAAGTCTGGTATTGTTGCTTGTACTGTACAACTCAATAATGCATTACTAAGGCCATTTAAGGCATCAAAGTCCATGCTCATAAACCACAAGAAACTCCCACAAAGATAATGAGTTGTGCCACACAACTCAACCATGCATTCCTAAGCCATAAGTCCATAACTAACTCCCACTTAACTGCTGCAAAACATCTCATTTTCCCTCCACATACTTAACAAGCCATAATGATCAACTTCGGTGACTTGTACAGTGTGCTTACTGCAGTTGTACCTCTTTATGTTACCATGTTCCTGGCTTACGCCTCAGTAAAATGTAACATTTTCTCACCACAACAGTGTGCAGGCATCAACAGATTTGTAGCCATTTTCGCGGTCCCTCTGTTGTCCTTTGAGTTCATTTCAAGAATCAATCCTTACAAAATGAACCTCAAATTCATAGCAGCTGATGGCGTTTCAAAGATTTTGACACTAATTGTCTTGTTTTTATGGGCAAATTTGTCAAAAAAAGGAAACTTGGATTGGGCTATTACTATGTTTTCACTTTCCACCCTCCCAAACACACTTGTTATGGGAATCCCACTTTTAAAATCCATGTATGGTGATGATAAAGAATCGATCATGGTACAAGCGGTTGTGTTGCAGTGTATAATTTGGTACACGTTGCTTTTGTTCTTGTTTGAATATAGGGAAGCTAAGAATATGGTAATGGTGACATATGAAAAAGATAGCAGCAATTGTAGTATTAATAGTAGTAGGGATTTTCAAGAAGGAGTTGAGAGAAATACCTGTAATGAAGATGATATTGTTAATGTAATTCTTTCAACGCCTTCGAATCCACATATGCTTCAAAGTCTCAATAGGGTAGCACCTGCAATTGCAAGTGCAGTAGAAGATGATAAAAGAGGGTTGCATCTGTTCATTTGGAGCTGCAGGTGCTGCACATCTCCAGGTAAGATTACAAAAAAAAAACAGGTAGAAACGGGCCGGGTCATATTGACCCGCAAACACTTCTTTTGTACTTTAAAGAAAGGTTATAAATAATTAATGTTTTAGTTATGATTACAGAATACAGTAATATTACGATAATGGTCTAAATCTTTTAATAATACAATTTAGGAGGTTGTATGCATTAAACATAGACCGAGTAAATTTCAACCCACTTTGACCTATTTGACCCGTGAATTGAACAGGAGTATGTGAGCAGTCAGTAGAAGTATGCAACAGGGAGAACGAGAAAGCAGAGAGTATTGAGGAACCGAATGTCATTCAGTCTCCAGGATCACCAGATATGTTAAAGAAAATCTTGAAAATGGTGTGCTTTAAGCTAGTGAAAAACCCGAATTCATATGCAAGCATATTTGGTTTGAGCTGGGCTTTGGCTTCTTGCAGGTAATTAGCACTTGATTCACATGGGTTTGTGTTATTAACGATCAAGATCAAAACTTTTTAACTTTTGCTTCTGTTTTTTATGATATATGTAGATGGGGAATAAAGAAACCAGATATTCTTGAAAATTCAGTTACCATTCTCTCAGATGCAGGCTTAGGGATGGCTATGTTTAGTCTAGGTATAAACGAAATTAGAGGTGCCAGTTTTGAATAAACGGGTCAATTTGGGTTGTGTTTTATCTCACAGTTTAAATGGGTCAAATCAAAATATGCAACTTTAAGGGGAACAGGTCAAATGAGTTAAAAGTGGCCCAAAGTCTATTTTTAATACATACTTCCTAAATTGTTTTATTCACAGATTTATAGTACTATTCAAATAATATTGTTTTGAAATCAAAATTAACACATTAATTACTCATAAAAAATGGAAAAAAGGTGGTTGCAGGTTAACCCGACCCATCATAACTCAACCCTTTTTGACCCGTTACCCAACCTGCCCAGATCACCCATCTAAACAAACACTAGCATTGTTTTAAAAACTTCTTTAACATAAAAACTACTATCTGTGTTGTTCAAGGTTTGTTCATGGCTTCACAACCGAAGCTTATAGCATGTGGGAACAGATTAGCAGCATATGGGATGGTAGCAAGGTTTCTAGCGGGACCCGCTGTGATGGCAGTAGCTTCTATAGCTGTAGGTCTAAGAGGCACAATCCTACAAGTTTCTATTGTACAAGCGTCTTTACCACAAGGGATTGTGCCTTTTGTGTTTGCTCGGGAGTACAACCTGCATCCCGATGTTCTGAGCACTGCGTAACTCACATTTCCCTCTCTTGACAAAATTATCGGGTTGGGTAACGGGCCATTTTTGGTGAGGGTCAGATCGGTTTGCGTTGACCACTAAGTCAGTAACTCTTTTTGTCTAAAATTTCTAATTTGTTTATAAACAATTAGTGTGTCAAAAATGATTACAAAGATTATTCTATTTCAATAATAATCCAAGTGCTCTAATAAAATGAGTTTCGAGGTTTTGTGCACTAAATATTACACTTTAGACAACTTTCGACATGTTTGACTTGAATTGACCCATTACTAAGTAAATATGTCGAAACTACCACCTAAAGTTACTAATATCGTTTTTAAACTAATATTGTTTTCTCTCTACAGGGTGATATTTGGAATGATAATATCTTTGCCTATCACAATGCTGTATTACATCTTACTAGGTCTCTAAATGAAGCAAATGGCCATGGGAAAACCAGAATGAAGAATTGATCCATGACAGTTCATATACATATATGATTATACATATCAAGATAAAGGTGTATGATAACTACATGTCAAACTAAGTTACTAAAGTAAGATTTTAATTTCACATTGATGTTTAAAAAGTTGATAATATGAGTACTTGAGTAGCACAATAGCTAGTGTTAAAGTGTAATTGTTCTACATTATACTTTCATAAACTATTTCTCCAACATATCTTATTTGGCATTTTGGCCATCATATTTATGCTCTTTGGAAACAAACTTGAACCATAAATAGACCGATTAACTCTTTTTAGGTATGTATGGCATAGAAAGCTTATTTCTAGCTAATTTAAATCAATCTCAGGTTGGACGGGGCCCCATCTTCGATTTCCCTCATACTAAGCATCTTCTTATCTTCTCAGACCATCTAACCGGGACCCACAAAATGACAAACGCTATTAAGCGATAACAAATAGGACCCTACTTTTTCATTTGAGCTTGTTTATTCCCCTACAAATGCATAAACTACAACATATCCACAGGCCATCTATAGATCCACCACTCAGATTAACACGTGATGGCTACAAATGTTGATATGAACACTAGTTGACATCTTAAATGAAGTGTTTAATTGTTTAAGAGTAAAAGCATATAACATGATAATCAAATTGTAGTTTGTTTGGTAACTGGCACAGGGGACAAAGATACCCTCAGTTTCATGTGACTTGTTTGTCCAGACCAGAAACATGCAAGGACCCCTATGGCCTGATAAGACTTATGGACCAGAGATATATGAAATTATTTCCTTATATAAATATGGAAAGGCACAATTTTAAAGAGGTGACTAACTTTTTAAACCATCGTCTAGGCTTTTCGTTGCAAACTAACCAAGTTAGATCAAACAACTTCCAAGAACACAAAAGCAAGCATCATGTGCTTAACACTTGAACACTTGATGCATGCAAGTGATGCTTGAGGCATACCAAAACCAATCTAATCTGCATGAATAAAGATGTCCCCTTGAATTGAATCCATGGTACATGCAACATTCTGAAATCTGAACTGGAGTTGTTCAAGGACTTTGAGCATATGCATGAAAGTATGAAACTTTGACCACTAATAAAATAACTTTTGATTGTGTGCAATTGTGCATCATCTTAAGTGGAGTTGTTCTAGAATTGTTGTAATTCATTTACAAACTCAAGTATGATGTAAAACAAACAAACATACCCAGTAAAATCTCACTCATAGCAGACCTATTAGTAGGGTCTGGGTAGGGTGGGATGAAGGCAAACCTTTCCTCTATCCCAAAGGATAGAGAGGTTGCTCTAGCTGAGACCCGGCTTTACGTCAGCTAACATGTAAGAATATGTTGATCCACAATTGGCTTGCTTCAAGTACATAGAACATAGCAAGCCATGACCATCTTAGACAATCTCATATAGCAGCTTCTAGGGCCAAGCTTTGAAGCGACTCGTACTTTAAATCTAAGCCAGGTTATGTGATGCTAATAATACCAAAACGAGTGGGTGGTAATGTAGTCTTTCTTTTGACTTGAGTAGCTCACATTCTTCACAATCCTATCCATAGTAGTCAAAAGCGTAAAAGGTTATACGAGAGGCAACTATGCTGCCTTGCGTCCTTCAAGGCGCTCAGGCGAGGATCTAGACCAACATCTGGACAAAACTTGTCTGAAACATCTAAAATTGGTCTAAAATATCTAAAAATGCCCTAGAACATGTCCAAAGCACATAAAAATGGGTTGTTTATACCGTGACAAAAAAAGCCCTAGCTTTTTAAGCACCTAAGCGACATGCTCACCCTTTGCACCTTGAGTGCGCCTAGAGCCTTTGACTAATATGATCCTACCAGCATACATATTCTAAGTTGTAACATGTGATATGTGCATTATTCAACAAAAAAACAGAATTCAACATCAATTAACTAACACTTGACATATATCTATCAGCTTGTGACATGACATTAAGGGTACTAAAATCCAAAGAACTGATGTGATGTGTCATCAATTGCTTGAGCAGGAAATTCTTGCAGCTCCTTAAATTATAAACTACACACAAAAAAACTGACCTCAGAGCTATCTGAAATGTTGGAAATTGAGCAGTATCCAAGCAATATCAAGAATAGAATCACAAAACCCAAGGAAAATTAGATACAATAAGCAAGAAATAATATTTTGATTAGCTAAATTGAATTGTTCGAATCCCCTCACTCAGTAGAACATCCCCGGAAACGCACTCCTCGGTTTCTTCATATAGGAATCCTTTTCGGCATTTCATCAAACACTTTGAAGTCAATAATTAGTGTTACTGAAATCATAGAAAATTTGGTAATGGGTTTAGTGACTGAATGATTCTGAGGATGGATTTCGGGATTTCAAGAACTGAAAGATCGTGGGCACAATTCAAGAGTTGAGAATTAAAGAATCACTACGACACTACGTGATTTGCGCCCCTCGAACAAAGGAGTAATCGGTAAACAAAATCACCATAAAAAATAGTTTTTCTTGTAACATTTGGGATGTTATTATTATTCCAGAATTTATTTTTGTTGGAATAGTTTATAGAAATTTAAGTAGACTGGGCCCTGGTGACTAAAAGTCCCTAATAACATTCCGATGGTAAAGTGTCACTCTCTTCCCTCTATTCATATCCAAAAGAGAGAGGGTTCAAATCGTGCAAAATACAGAAATAGATGAATAACAAGAGTAGATTAAAATGCGACTTAAAAGTTCAACAAAAGTATTTATTAAACCATCCATTGTAAATATTACAAGATCTTGAAAGTGCTTTTGATAAATATGGATTTTTTGACGGGTAAACTCTGACTCCATCACCAGGCTTGAACTATATGTTTAGTTGGGTTTTCGCATTTAGGTAATGTTTGATATGCATGAATGAATGGTAAAATGGAATGAGTCATTACATTGAAATGAAACAAAACATGTTTGGTAATCACATATGAATGGAATGGACCATTACATAAGGAATGTGATTATTTTCTTTCTAATGATTTTCATTCATTGGAGGATGGGTGTTTTCTTTTCATTCTTTCGTTTGTTTAATTAATGACCGAACCATGGCCTGGGCCAAGGACCGACCCACATCTCAGACCATGACACGTCCTGTGACCCGACCCATGACCCGTCCCATGGCCCGAACCATGCCCTGACCCATGATCCAACCCATGCCCTGACCCATGACACGTCTCATGACCCGACCCATAGTATAAATTTATTAGTTACAAATATTTTATTTTTCATAAAATATTTTCCTATATACCAAACAACACGAAGTAATTATTTATTTCAACCCATAGGGTAACCAAACATGACAAGAGAATGGTAATGGTCCATTTCTTTCCCTTGTCCATTCTATTCCTTTGTTAATTCCTTTAGGGCCCGTTTGTTTGGCAGGAATTCGTGGGAATTTAGTGGAATTGGAATCTGAATTCCATTGATCACGTGTTTGGTTCGCATAATTAATTGGAATTCGAATTCCATTCTTAACGTGTTTGGTTGGGAAAGGAATTGGAATCATAATTAATTCCCTCAAATTTCTTCAAGTAAAGGATTTCAAATTCTTTCCAAATTGTGAAGGAATTCACCAAAAATAAATGGAATCTCCAACCACTCACCGTTGTCGCATCCGCACCCCAGCCTCGCCGTCGATGACCGTCGACCCAACCCCGTCGCGCCACCCCAACCACCCGGGCACCTCCGCCGAGCGCCGCCTCCGTCGACCCCCGCCCCTGCCGCCGCCCTCTTCCAATTGAAGCCTTGATCAACAAGTCCAATACCCTCACCACCTCATCCATGAGGGGATGATTTGCCCACAAGGATCTTTCTCATAAGGATCCACCATGTTAAGCTGTTTGATGATCTCTCTGTTTGGGTCAGCAGCAATCGGATACGTCACCTTCTTTCCCTTCTTCACCAACATCAAGTCAATTAATTAATTATTTAAATGTTAAGCATGATTTTAATTTATGAATATAGTACGTTAAAGGCTTCAATGTCTTTGATCCACTCCTTGTGAGACTGGACATCATCACAGGATAAACCTAACATCTTCACACCCATTTGGGTTGTCGGCGTACGCCGCCATTGCACCAAGCGCCGTCGTGCAAACTGGTGTGAAATCACCTGCATGTAATCACTAACATTTGAAAATGATTAAGGGTAAAAGAAAAGACGAACCCGGGTGAGAGAAGATGATTGTGAATGAGTTGGCGACATAGTCATGGAGATTGATTCTGCCATGGGTGGTGTCCATGTCGAGGTTTGGGAGGGGGTCTCCGGTGGTGAGGAACATGCATTTGTGGGGGTGTGGTCGGTGGCGGCGGTTGGTGGGGGCTAACAGTGACGCGGCTGACAACATTCGGTAGGTGGTGGTTATGCTGATAGATTCTGATTCCTTTATGATTGTTTTGTCACTCAAATGGATTATGAATTCAAATTCGTTTAATAGATTCCAAATCCTTTAAATTCCAAATCATTTGAACAAATTACAATTCCAATTTCTTTCACGAATTCCTTCAAAAACATTCCGCGAACCAAACACACCATTAAAGTTTAAGTACACGGATGGTCTCTGTGGTATGTCCAAATTTTGGATTTGGTCTCTAAGTTTGAAAAGTTACACTTTTAGTCCCCAAATTATGCATAAACGTAACATGTTTTGTCCTTGGAGTTGATGACAAATAACTTTTCTGTTAAATATTTTAAAAATTATCAAAATACCCCTAAATTAAAAATATATATATATATATATAAATAAATTAGAAAACCCTATATTTATACCCTAGTTCTCAGGCGGCACCACCACTTTTTTTAAACCTATTTTTTTTTAATCTAGAGGTATCTTGGTCATTTTCAAAATATTTAAAAGAAAAGTTAACCGTCATCCACTCCAGAGACCAAACATGTTACGTTTATGCATAATTTGAGGACTGACAGTGTAATATTTCAAACTTAGGAACTAAATCTAAAATTTAAACATACCAAAGGGAATATCCGTGTACTTAACTTTAGGAACTTCATAGAAATGTAACCAACTTTTCAAACTGTTACAATTAAGTCACTAAAATTTTTTTTGTCCCGATTTAGTCACTCAATTTTCAGGTAACCTGCTAATCATATACTTTTTACCCGTTTAACAGGTTTCCATTCTGACGTGACATTTAACATACTGGCGTGACATTTATTTTTCATTTTCTTTTTTTTAATATGCTAGCGTGGAATTAATTATTTTTTTATTTTAAAAGTAAAAAAAATTCCTTTTTTTAAATTATTTTTTTTGAAACATCACGTGAGTCGTGAGTGTATGAAAGAATAAGAAAGATTTTTTTTTAATTTTAAACTTAAAAGAAATATTAAGTCCAACCTAGAATATTAAAAAAATGAAAATAAATCTATGGCAGCATGTTAAATGTCAGGTCAACATGAAAACCTGTTAAACTAGTAAATTACTTGAAAGTTGAGTGACTAAATCGGGATAAAAAAAAGTTTAAGTGACTTAATTAAAACAGTTTAAAATTTTGGTTACATTTCTATAAAAATTTCCCTTTTTTTTTTCCCAAAAAGTACCAAAACAAGATAAAATGTACATTGTCGACTATTGTCCGACTTTCTTTAGGGTATGTGATATACCCTCACGTAGAGGTGTACAAAAAAACGGGATCCGGATCCGATCCAAAACTGTATCCAACCCTAACCGGATAAAAAAGAACCTGACCGCTTTTTAGGAACCGGTTCCAAGGATTTATTCAGACCGGATAAAAATCGGACAAAATGAAACCGGACAAAATCGGACACAAAAAATCCAGATCCAACCGGATAAAACCGGATATTTAGTCAGATCCGGTTCCAAATAAGTTCCACCTCTCCACTCCCAAAACCAGATCCGATCCGGTTCCCTCGTGTCCGGTCGTTGACCAACGTTGACGAATACAAAAAACCGGTTTGTGCACCTCTACCCTCACGGGTACCCCCCCCCCCCCGTTTGAGGGATTTTACAGCGTGAAGGAAGTTGGAACACCGCCCCCTATGGGGTGCCGGGGGGGGAGGGGTGAGAGGGTTCCCGCGAGAGGCTTCACACGTAGGAGAACCATTTGTAGCAGTTGGGATTTAACCGTTGGGGTGTTGACTATTTTAAAAAAAATATTTTCTATTTCCATATAAATATATCACAAACACCACCCAATTCACCAACTTTTTATACAAATACAAACCCAATCACACATCTATTTTATATTTTATACTCCAAAACTACTTTAACGAATGATGTACGTATGACGAGAAGCACTTTACTAGCGGTTTCAAATGAGCTGGAATTTATTTTTAAGGATATTAAATGATATCGAGAGAAAGGTTCCTTGATTCCGACAAGGAGTTGACGCGAGAGGTCGAGTTCGTTTTACCCCCGTGCAAAAGTCTACCGTCATGGTTCGTCAATTGGCGTACGGAACCGTTAGTGATTCGTTCGACGATTATCTGAAGATGTCTGCCCGAACTATCAGGTTATGTATGTATAAATTTTCTAGAGCTATTATTCGATTGTACCATAGTAGATATTTACGTAGACCGTCGGCTAACGACATTAAGCAGTTATATACATCGCATGAAGCTAAACACGACTTTGTCGGCATGCGTGGAAGCATCGATTGCACGCATTGAGACTGGAGACTGCCTCAATGCGTGACGAGGTCAGTTTGCACGTGGTGATCATCCTAATCCGAGTATTATGCTCGAAGTAGTTACATCAACTGACCTATGGATGTAGCATGCATTTTTTTGGTGTTACCGGTTCCAACAATGACATTAATGTTCTTAACCAATCATCTATATTTGACGATTTGATAAACGGGACCGCACCCGACTCATCTTTTGAACTTAGGGGGACAGTTTACCAGCGTGGGTATTATCTTGCCGATGAAATATACCCCCAATATGCTGTAATTGTCAAGTTGCTTACAGAACCCAAAGGCCTTAAACGTAATACTTATAAAAAAGCTCACGACGCGACAAGAAAAGATATCGAACGAGCGTTCGGTATATTGAATTGTAAGTGGCATATTATCCAACGCCCCGGCTAGGTCTTGGTCTCAAAACAAAATTAGAAACATAATGTATGTGTAACACCACGACCCGACTATAGGGTCAACGTGTCACCTTTACCGGAGTCAGAGACAAAAACATAATTCCATAAATATCTGAATGAGTTACAAAAGATTAAATCCTAATAATTTAGTCATAATTACATACATATATTAAAGCTGAAAAACTATACTACCAGCTATGTTGATTTTTAACTCTCTTCACACTTTCCCTTTATCGCTGCAAATCTGTTAAAAAGAATGAAAAGCAAGGAAGCAAAATGCCACGAACGGATAGACTTGATAAAATAAATAATTATAATAAAACATATAAATTTTACTTATATAACATGATTTGTAAACTTGTAAATCTAAGAGTATTCAAAACTTGTAACTTGTAAACATGTAAGTTCGTAGACTTGTAAATTCGTAAACTTGTAAACTCGTACGCATGTAATCCCGTAAACATGCAACTCGTAAACTTGTAAAGTCATCTACAGGTAAACTCGCAAACATGTAAACTCGTAAACATATAAATAACAGATTTCATAACTTGTAACCATATAAGCTTGTAAACAGGTACTTGTAATCTCACAGATAACTTTCTAAATACTTGTCACATCACCAGAAATACCCATCTAGCCAGATACAGAACAGAAACAGAGGGAACAGCCTTGAACCAATGTGAGATGGTGTATGGGTATCACACAATCCAACCACCAGAAATAGTAATATCCTAGGATCGATCCATACGCCTCGAAACATATAACCGGTATTTTTCAGATAAACAAGCGAGACGCCGTGATCTAGGCTCACCGTCACGGTCGGTGTCATGCCATCGATGCCGCAATGACATGCTTGTGGTCACCCCACAAGTAGGGGCGTGCTCAGATATCAGAGTAAAAATATTTAACATTATCTTTTTAAAGTGAACATATTTAATCGAAACATACGATAATGAGTGCTTTTAAAACCAATTAATATCGTATGTAAACAGGTTTTCAAACTTTGTTTCATATTCGAAATAAGTGGGCGAATAAACGAATTTAAACAGGCACATGATTTCAAACACGTAAATGAATTCTCAATGAACTTGATGGAGTTAAATATTTTGATATACCTAAAATAGAGTTAGACAACTATACAAAAATAAGGAGATAGATATCCGCATTGTACAAAAATAGGGAGAGAGATCCGCACACAAAATAGTTGAGTTAGGTATCCGTACAATAAAAATACGAAGAGAAATATTTGCACACAAAATAGTTGAGTTAGGTATCCGTACAATAAAAATAGGAAGAGAAATATCCGCACACAAAATAGTTGAGTTAGATATCCGTACCTTAACTACTCGTAATATTCCTCGTAATATTCCACGTTGATGTTAACCGGCTAACGTCCAAAGAATCTCAAGGTCTCCGTCTTCTTCCATTAGTTTGCCGGGTAAACGAGCAGTCGCCGGAGAAATTGTTCGAGAGGTTTCCGTACGTTGAGATGTATCAAACGTTACTCACGGGATGGAGATAAGTGATGGGATTATTTGTTTTGTGTTTTGGTTTGTCTTTCGTTCGCCGGAAAATATGCCGGAGAATGCGGGTTTTGGTGTGTGTTGTCCGAGATAGCGAAATGGTAAGGTTATCTTGGCTTTTATAAACGACCTTCCTTTGCAACGAAGGAGGTGGTGATCGAATCGATGGTAGGCGCCGCCGTTGTTAAAGATGCGCAGGTCGGCCGATAGCTAGGGCCTGGCAACCCGCAGCTACGGTTAAATGTGCAGTTTCCGACACGTGTGCGCCGTGAATTCGATAGCACAACCAGCTGGTCGAGAGGGACGGTGTAAACCACGTGAATATGGTTTCTTCTCTTCTAAGAAATGAATTTATCTTCTCTAACCCAACTAGTTATGTTTCATATTTGTTTCTTTTATATTTTACTAGGTTATAATCTCGTGTATTACACGAAATTGTATATTAAAAAAGATAAAACTTATAAATTTGTAATACATCTTAACTTGTCAGACTATTATGATCGTTTAGAGATATATAAAATGGAAATGTGTGTGTATATAACAAATTAATATTTTTCTTTAATTAGTTATATTTTGATTTTCTATTATTTATTCTTATTTAATATAATTAGTATTTTTTTAATAATATATTTATAATACATTATTATTTAATAAGATGGATATGCATTTATTAGAAGAGAGAGACGTGAAAACTAATGTGAGGAGACACGAGAAAGCGACAAGTGTCCACCTTAAACTTTTATTTATTAGTATAGATTTTTATACTCAAACATTCATTTAAAATTTATCATAAAATACATATAAATATTTTTTTTTATTATTTTTAAACTTTTATGTTTCATTTTTAATTTATTCATATTCCTATAATAAACTCTTTCATATATATATATTTTTATAAAAGATTTCTGAATCTAAGGTTTTATATCATGAAATTTTCTCGTTGACTTGTTTACTAAATGTTAAATATTCTCAAAATTTATATTAATATCATATTAGTAGATTCTACTACATTATTAGTAGTCTATTTGATTTTATAAATTCTCTCCCTTTTTTTCCGGTTATTACAGTATGCTAGTATTATTTTGCATAATATGATTTTAGAGGACACCGGATTGGTAATTTGTTAATACAACCCAAATGAAGAGGAGCCTACGTACGAAGAAATTGACGAAGATAAAAAGCGAAACAACCGTCTATAAATATGAAGCCGAGAAGTTCTTCACGCTCTGAAAGCGGACTTGATTGACCATATTTTCGAACGTTCTCAGCATAAGTTTTTTATGTAACTTTTATTTATGTTATTTATGTTTTTTTTGTAACATTTATTTATGTTATTTATTTATTTTATGTAACATTTATTTATGTTATTTATGTTTTTTTATGTAACATTTATTTATGTTTTTTTTTTAATTTTATGTAACGTTTATTAATGTTATTAATGTTTATTTTAATTTTATGGGATTTTATAAATATAATTTTATTTAAAAATGAATATTTTATAAAATATGCATTTAATGCTCACTTGGCTATTTCCCTTGCCAAGTGAGACTCAAGTAAAAAAGCAACGAAACTGACGTGACGGCTAGATGACACAAAAGTTACTCTCACTTAACATTGTCAACTGAGAGTATACCACATAGTCTTTGAAGTTCTGATAAATTATTTTCCAAATGTTTTCAGTTTTGTTCTTAGGTGAACCCAAGCAAAAAGCTAAGATGAAAAAGTGAACTGTATGATGCCGAGCTCGTGATTAATTAATATTTTGTGTGCATACTTAAATAACGAACTACTCTACACCATTTTAATAATACTAACTTATAAGCCGCGCTCACATTGTTTTTTTATAAATCTTTTTTCAAACAAACTTTAAAAGTTTTATTATATTTAACTCCTTGATTAAACCACATGTCAAGGATATTATTTATTTTGTGAAAAGCTTTAATGATTTTGGTATATACATCCTTCCCCTTTTATTATAAAAAAAGTAAATGTTACACCTTAATTGTTATAAATTAATTCCTATGATTATTTTTTAAAATATTAATATATCTCACTTTATGTTATAATTTTCTCACATTTCAAACTACAACTACATATACGTTCATAGTCATAACTCATAAGGCTATCCGTAATGGAGCTGTGAACGGGAGCGTGAACCATCGTGGAGGCGTGAAGGGGCACAGAACACCACCCCTCTATGGTATGAAAGGGGGCGTGGGGCAAATCACGATGAAAGGGGCAAATCTCTCATCAATCAACAATGGACAACTCATCATTTCATTTTTCTATTTTTTATTCAATATTTACATTTAGATTAAATTTTATTTTTCTTAAATAACTCGTGCTTAGTAATTATTTAAAAAAAACGAAATACACAAGCTTGTTTATATTTTTTTTCTGAACATACCGGTATAAATTTTAACGAAAACGAAGTTGTTTTAAAAAAAATGGTCTTCGAAGTGGTTTTGTAACATGTTTGGATCGACATTTCGGATGATAAGTAATTGTTTTAAAAAAACTAATATCAATTGTTTAGAAATATTAAAAAAATGAATTAAAAATTAAAAAATGCATTCATTAATATAGTGGGTGGCTTGGCAGTGAAACAATTACGTAGCTTTGTGATTTTGTCAAGTGATTGTCTATATACTGATGTGACAATGACGTGACAGAGCGTGAATCACTTTTTAGTGAAACCACTACGGATACCGTAACTACAAATTGTTGATATTGATTGCTTTTAGCCAATTCAATATTATGTGCTTGTTGAGCAGCAAATTCATTTGAATACTTGTGATTACTTTCACCTTCTCCATCAAACCCATTTAAGATTCATTGGATTAATGTTATTTTCATGGTCAAACTGCATTGTCTATTTGTCTTGGACTCGGTACACCTTTAAAAGTCAAATTTTGTCAAAATCCATTGATTTCTTCATATTCTAGTAGATTAAAACAAGAGAAATAATATATTAGTATTTTTGAAACGACGACGATATATTATAAGAAGGAAACACCTCTAGCCAGGAGCTAAATATAAAGAAACACCAATTAGAAACTAAACTAAGTGAATTGGAAACTAAAATTATACCGATAAGACCATTCTAAATATTTTAACTTGGATCTATTTTTCACACACAAAAATCCGATGGTCTTGATCTCCTCGAGCATTCTTGATAGATATACCTTCTTGTTGGAGAACACCACATCATTACGAGTTTTTCAAATATGCCAACATTATTTCACTATTATGTTCTCATGTCTTCGTGATGATAAATGAACATAAAGTATAGATACAACCACTAGCTTAGCCTAGTGGTAAAGATGTATATCCAAGACTTTACTAAAATGGGGAGGTCTTGGGTTCAAGTCCCACTTGTGACAAAAAAAATGGTTCAGGTTGGGCCAGGAGGTTTTCTCACATATGGTGGGTTTCCTCCTGAGAGAGGTGGAGATGATCGGGTGGGTCAGTGACCCGTCAGTAATCCAAATTGTCATTAAAAAAAAGAAATAATCTTTTCCCTGACACGAAAAGTGTTGTATAAATATATAAAAATAATTATTTTAATATTAAAAATATGATGAAGTGTAAACAAAAGGATGGAGATGTGACATATGAACCTAACTATAAAATCATTAACACACTTAAAGCATAATGACAAATAATTCAGTTTGTTTGCTCAAAACCCCTTTCCTCAATTAGCCCATCAATCACTACTCAGTTAGTTGAATTGTACATTTAACCTACTAACCAGTGCCAACCAACTCCCTTTTCCACACCAAAACAAACACCAAATCCAGATCAACGTACAACTCTCACTCCACCATGTACAACTCACCACAGCTTCACTCCTTGTTTCTCACAATTCCTGCTGTGGAAATAGCCTTAACCTTGACAATCATGGAAGCTTGCTTACGAAGTGAAGAAGACCTATTACAAAAGTGTCATGTTTGCTGCCAGCAACCTTCTTGTTCATTCTGTGTAGCCATTGTAGACATCTATGCATTCTTTGTAGACTGTAGGAGATTAGCTGCAATTGAGTTTAGATTGGTGTGGAAGATTTGATCGATTTATCGATCGAAGGAGGACATGAAAGAGACGATACCGAGGTTTCTTCTTCTTCCTTTTTATACGGGGTGTTGGAATGATCGATCAAGTGCTCGTGATCGAATCAAGAACACAAAGATTGAATCAAAACCGGCGACAATGGAGGGAGAAGGTTCATCATCAATGGTGATCAAAAGCAAGAAGTCTTGGAGTTTTGTTGCTCCGAGTAGATCGGATATCTCCAAGGTGATGGATAGGTTGATTAGAAGCACATTAAAAAGTGTTACTCAAATATTTGGTAAGTGAAAAAGTTTCATGGTTTGTTGTCAATTATCTTTCTTTCTATTCCTGATTTTGTTCTTAGAATTGGACTGGTCGGATCAGAAACCGGCTACATAATAGGTCAGGATGAGTACTTTTGAACCATATATGTTTGAACCTGTCGGTTATGGGTCGGGTCGGGTCGGTTGTACCAACAACTGATTAGTCCAAAATTTCAAATTTTATTTGTTTTTTTTCTTTCAAAATTTCATTTACTAATTTATATTTTTGTTAATTTATATTTTTATTAACATTGTAAATTCATATGAAAAGATAAAAGTAGTTTTCACTTTTTATTTAAATTAGTTATATATATAAATTTTATGTTAAATTATATATATATATATATATATATATATATATATATAACTTTTAATTAATTATAATGTCATCCGGTTTTTGAAATCGGTCTGATTAGTTTGACTAGGGTGTTCAATACAATATTTGGTCCCATTATGAAAACATTGTCCATTACAATGTCTCCATTTTCATTTTGGTCACTTTTTTTTCCAGCTTACAAAGACATCGAAGATGTTGAGACAGAGACGGAACTGGAAATAGGATTTCCGACAGACGTGAAGCATGTCATGCACATAGGATACGATGGATCGGTGACTACAAATCTTGAAAAAAATTGGGATCATCTTCAACCACCCGAAACACTTTCTTTTCCTTCTGTTTCTTTAGAACAGCTTGAGCTTCAGATGGCCAAGGTCGAGAAGCGGGACCCTTAAAGGTTTATGATCAAAATGTAGCTCAAAATATAACAAATTGAGAGTTGAGATTATAATGAATGTGGAGGAAGAATTTAAAGATAGAGAAAATTGGTTTGTTTTGTGGTGAAATTTGATGTTCTTGGGTGTTTGATGGTGGTCTTATTGAAATTGTTTTGTTTGTACATAATTTCTTTAGGATGTCATATAAATCTAATATTCTTTTGTCACAAATTCTTGAATATATGCATCCCCATTTAGGGATAAACACTAGAGAGTGGACATCGTGGATCATTTCTATCTATAATAATACACATATTGTATCTCAAAATGTTTTTTTTCATAAATGTGTTGAATTATACTTTATATTTTTTTGGTTCTCAATTGATAGTTTTAATTGTATAAAGTGTTTTAATTGCGTAGTTTTGCAACTAACATGTTTTTTTAATAGCTGGATTTTATATATAACCGACTAGCAAGAAACTAGACAGGAAAAATCAGAAACATTACAAGACCATGACTGGGTTTTGTAACCAAACAATCATCTTACGATTCTTATTAACAAACTACAAGTACGAATAATTAATAACAGATTAAAAAATGTTTTCCCTCACCTGATTGTTGTACATAATGTCATTCCAAAATTGTAGCCCAGGAATACTTTACTCAAATTAGAATAACTAGTGAACAGAAAAAAGATGGGGAGGATTTCTATCAAAACAATCTGATCGACACTTTCATTGAATAATAAAACTCCATAATGTTCAACACTTTCAATTACAACCTACAACCCATATTAACAGATTCAATGAACCTAACTCTAACTTAACCTCCAAGCTTAATATTCTTCTAAAATAAACATACCATATATTGGATCCATACTGTAAATTAAATAATCCTTCTTCTAATAAAAAATTAAATGATTTTGTCATGTGTCATCTCCATAGTCATTCTTAACAAATCCCCCCTCCTAAAAAAAACCACTTAGGCCCCATTTGTCAATTCACGCGGATCTTAATGACCCGATTTACTAAATCTCGCGGATCTTAACCTGGTGTAACAACCCATGTCATCTAAACCCTATTCCGTATTTCCGTCTCCCTTTCTTACACATCCTCCATTTATCCCTTTCTTTCAGATCTTCACAATAACCGTCGCCACCCTTTCTTCCGGATCTTCACAACAACCGTCGCCATCTCCATCTCCATCTCCATCTTGTGTATCTTCTTCAGCGATTCAAGTGTTTTAACAAATGTGTTGCATGTACAATCATTTTTATTCTTCTCTGTCTATTATGTTTTTGTTTCTGCAATCGAAAGCTTTAATGTTTAGATTTTGAGATCAGTTGTATGTTTGAGGTCTTTATTCCTTTGACGTAATATTAAGGTTTCGATTAAATAAAACTCTAGATCAGTAGACGATGTTACCGATTTCCCAAATACATCCAAACACTATAACTTAAATATGGATAATAGGGTTTATATTTTTTTTTTCTGCAATGGAACACTACAAAAAAGAAGGGTATTTGGGACTAAAATTTTAGTCTCTAATACACCCGTATCAGTACTTAATGGTTATCAGAGACTGATTTCGTCAGTCCCCAGCCAGTGACGAATACTTAGTCCTAAATAGTTAGGTTAGTAACTGAAAATCAGTCCCCATTGTATGTCACCAACAGGGACTAATAGTTAGTCTCTGATACAAAAAACCAGTCCTTAATTTGTCTCCCGAATACCACGTTATTTCAGTCCCCAATACAATTATTTAGCGACTGAATATCAGTCTCGGATAATCAGATATTTCAATCCCTAATGTGTAATTTTAGGGATTGAAATTCAGTCACAAAAAATATCTATATTGTCCCTTACATGTTTCATTAGATTTGTGATTCCATATCTAATCAGTCTCCAATAAGATGTTTTAACGACTGAGGATTAGTCCCGGTAACACGCGATGTTAGTCGTTAATATCCTTGTTGTCAGGACTAAAAATCAGTCTCTAATAGCATATTATTTTAGTCCCTAATATGGTTTTTTAGAGTCTGATAATTAGTCTCTAATGTGTTTCTTTAGGGACTGAAGATCAGTGTTGGAAACTAGTCCCTATTGTGTATTATCAGTGACTGTTTTTTAGTCTCTAAACGTTTATCTTTTACAAACTAATAATTGGTTTCCAATACAATTTAATTCAGTCGCGAATATGTATTCTAAACCCGTAACGAGTTTCTTTAAGGACTGAAAAGAAGTCCCAATGCTGGTGCTTTATAACTGATTTATAGCTTTATATATTAAATTTCAGTCACTAAACAACAATAATATCATTCATAAATCTGTTTCTTGCTTTCCAAAAATCTTTCAAGCTTCAATATCATAATAATAACGAAGTTAAAAATAATACCAATTCAAAATTTTAAAGTTTAAAACAGAGTTAGATGTCCAAAAAATGTAATAAAAGAATTAACATGGTACTAGGTCTAGCTGTCATTATCGCTAAATGCATCATCTGAAACATCTCTCGGAGGTGTGTTGGATGTCGTGCTCTTGAATTCTGGAAATTTTGTGTTTATGAATTGAGACATCCTTTCCATTTTCTCTTCATTCTGTTTGAGTTTCTCCTTGAATGCAGTAACCTGATTTCTCAGATCTTCGTTTGTCTCAATTGAATCCCGCTGAGATGATTCGGCCACCGGTTTCATCCAATTATCTTTTTTCTTCAACACAGGCCCAACACCTATCTCCCATCCTGATTGTATTGACTTCTGCCTTCCACAAACACTTTTTATTGCTGCTTTCTCAAACTTGTGTTCCATAGCAGTATCAATGGTGGTTCCTTCAGAATTAGATTCATCCATGGCCGCCTTTTTATGCTGAAGAATATTTTCCTAACATAATAGAATATACAAGAAGAACATTTAAAACTAGTAGCAACCCAAAATCAATATTTGATAAAAATAAAATTCATAGTCAAAAGCTTTTAACAAGGAGATGCTTACATATTGAATACGTGAATGATCATTTAGCCATCCATCTTTCTCAGCTCTGAAATGCATGTTGTACCATAGTTCTAAAGGGCTTGGCGGCATTTGAGTCTCGAGATTGGTCTGTCATAATATAAATTATAATAATGAAGAAAAAATATATTCTAAAAAACAATTGAAATCAGTCTTGATTAACAAATATAAACCTAAGATAAAGTCAAACCAATATTTGTCATTAATAGAGGATTAAATATCTTGCTACTAGTTAGGGTGAGAAAAGAAAACCCATATATAGTTAGGATTATACCATTTTATATGCATGGTTAGCTATAGACCGAGAGCCCCCTCTACTTATCATAACTTGTTTTGCTCTGTTAGCTTCCATATTATCACTATATTTCTACAAAAATAAAATTTGGCATACATGTTAGGAGCCGAAAAATTAGAAAATAATTACCGAATATTTGTTTTTATTTGTAAAATATAATCAACATACTAACCCGAGTTTTTTCCAACTCCCAATAGTCGCACAGATGATTCCAATCATCTTGACTCCGACAATTAGAATGCACTTGCAATCTAGCCTATTGCGGATATGTTTTTCCTCCGTTCTCCTTCCAGTGCCTACTCAAAGCACCTCGAGTGCGTACGCATTGGGCATGTAGCCGTCCATCCACATACTTCATAAAAGCTTTATTTGTTCGCAACAATTGGAATTTTCCCTGCATTGAATAAATTGTTAATAATAGAAATGAAAATGTATCATAATAGCTTCTCAATGATTAAAATTATTATTTTATACAACTTACTTCTAATTTCTCATACAATATAGTTTTCATAGCTTCTGGTATCAAATCCCATTTGTGAAAATTCATCGGACAGTCATTGCGAATAACGATTCCAATCTCGGTCGCAAAGTCGGTCGCAAAGGCTGTTGCTGACTCACCAATGAAGGTTGTTATATTCGTATCCATTGTTAAAGGGATTTTAGATCCCACGCCCAAGTTTTCTAAAGTCTTGTTAACTTTACGATTTAAACTTCGACCGCGCCTCTTTGGTGGATCAACAAGTTGTTCTGTAGCAGGTGGTTCTATAGCAGGTTGTTCAGTACCAAGTTGTTCGGTAGCAGCAGATTGTTCTTCATGGAATGCATACAAGACAAAGAAAAAATGATATGAGTTTTGTTTATTTAGCAAAGCAATTGAAACATTTAACCCTTTATTTTTTTGTCTTCTGAAAACACATTTGTAGCAACCTTGTTAAACAGTAAGAAATAAATTAAAAACTATTTTTTGACTTTATTTATCATTCAAACTTGGATTAATAAATTTAATAGTCACTAATAGTTTACGATGTATGCTTGTTTTGGTATAATTCAAATAAAAGGCTTATTCAAGAATAAGTCTAGAATGTATGCAATAACAATAATCATAACCATTTGAAATTTACCGGCAGATCTAGTGTCGTCTGAACCACGCTTGCGTCTACAGGTCGTGCGCGTTGTTGTAGCAGATACATTTCCCTCGGCCACCGACTCTGTTGTAGGGACTCGAGAATCTTCGTCAGACCTCGTTCTTGTAAGGACCATCATCACTAACATAAATATCAACATGGTACTACAAGGAAATTGATAGTCAATTAACAAAAGATTCATACATCACACAACTAGTACTGTTTTGAACATAACACAAAAGGTTTTATATAACTTTAAACACATGAATGTATAACTTTTAACACATTTGGCCCAAATGAGCAAAGTAAAGTTCAACATCATTAGCCTTAAGCTAAAAGAAGGAAAAGACTATAACTGGTAATTTTTTTTTTATTTCGTATAGTATCTTATATATTTAAAAAAACTTTTTGATAAAAATTTATAGCTGCAAGTCCAACACCTCTAGCTGCACCAAGAACTAGCAATACCTACAGTCTTACATGAATCAGATGAATCGCCTATCAGTATGTACATGCATAACAGAAAATTAAACCGAACAACAGAAAAAACAACAGATCTTGAGGCACATTAGTTACGAAATCATGATTATGGCTTAGAATCATCACTGTTACTAATTTTGTTTCTTAATATCATAATTTGTAACTATCTAATGGCAAGTAAATACATTACCAAGTTGCTATGAGTTCACAAAATACTCTAAACAGTTCATAACTGAAATAAAGATAACATGAATCTGCTTGAGAAATAAAACCACACCGACTGCACACATAAATGAATTAACAGACTGAAGTTCACAAAATAAGCAAATATCAACATGATTTGGTGGTGCCATTTGAATCAAACAGAAACTTAAACATTGGTTTTGGTGGTATACCGAACGAAAAAATAGGACTGCACGGAAGGAAAAATACAAACAGAAACTAGAAAAACAAATGCATAACAACTTCAGAATTCTGTCTTTCACAAACCAGTTTATAGGATTTGAAATGGTAAGAACAAAGGGATGCGTCGGTTTGTTGTTGCTGCGGTCAACAAGTGCAGACGACGTTTCCTTTGCCGTTCAAATCTTATAAACAAACCCAAAGCATAATAAACCAAATGGGATGGGTATTCAAAAACAATTCAGATCACTGTATTCAAATATTTTATTTCAATTACACAGGAATATAACTACAATTCATTGTATTCAAAAACAAAAATTAAAACAAAAAATATCCCGATCACTGTATTAAAATGACACTTAAATGGGTTATAAATAAAGTATGTATGGACCAGCAGAACAAAATTATCAAGCATAAACGATCAAGGATCGAATTAAAATTCTTATTGTATTACAATCATCTAGCATATCCACATTTTTTGAAGTCAAAATTCAGATTGGTAATATTTTAGTAGTGGGGCTAAAAATAAAAACAAAGCCGGAAGTCGCATAACCATGTTCAATTAATCGCAACACAGTGTAAAGATTTCATATTAGATGAACGAAAGTTGCTTGAAAGTTACCTGGTATTGTGATAATCTTACTCGTCGGCAATTGTTTCTTGGCCAATTGAGATATTCCAGAGAAACACGCAGCAGAATTGTGGGTATTCATGGGGTGCGAATGAGGGTTAAAAGGGGGTTTCCATCGACGGTAGCAAGGGATTGACATCCCGATTCTTCAGCGATTTTGTTGCTGTGTTTTAGGTCTAAAAAGTAGGCCTTCGTTTGTTCTTAATCTGCTACAATTCTTAAGTGATTCTATTACTTAATTAATTTATTTATTTATTAATTTTTTAATTATTATTTTTATAGTTGATGGGCAAAGATATTACAAGAGTTGATCTACTAGATCACATAAAATTATAAAGATGATTAAAAACCAAACCTATTTTAATTTGAAATTTAAAAAACTTTGGTTATAGATATTATTATTATTATTTTGGTGTTTTTTCTGATTTAATTTCCTGTTTTTTTTTTCTTTCTGTTTTTAATGTATGGTTATGCGGGTAACCCAATCTGAACCCATTTGACCCGTTATCATTTTCACCCAAACCCATGTTGACCTGAATCCACTTGACCCGTTACCATTTGCATTTTGTGATGGTTTTTTCTGTCTTTTTTTTTTCCTGTTTTTTAGTTGAATTTTTTTGTTATTTATTCTGTCTTTTTTCTTCTTTTTTTTTGCTGCTTTTATTCCTTTTTTCTGTATTTTTTCTTTTATTTCCTGTTGTAATTTTATTGCTGCTTTTATTCTTTTTTTTTCTGTTTTATTCCTTTTTTATAGTATTAACACACAGATGGTATATAATCAAGTCATAAAACATGATAATAGGTCACCAAGTCATATTAATGCAACAAATGTGCAGTTTACTGAATTGGTCAACAGGTCAAATAATTCTAGAAAGACTAGAAGGAGTCTATGTAATTTTAGTGCATAAAACCTAATAATGGGTCAGCAAGTCATATTAATGCAATAAGTTGGTAGTTCAATGGAATGGTCAACGGATAGTCATTTTCTTGTGGTGCCCTAATTACCCACCATTGACCTTAACTATCCAATAATGACCCTAAGTGACCATCATTGACCCTAAATAACTCTAACTAACCAACGTTGACTCTAACCGGCCATCAATTGCTCTAATTAACCAACATTAACTCTAACCATCCATCAATGACCCTCGATAATCATCATTGATCAATAATAACTCTAATTAACCAATAATGACTCTAATCGACTAACAATGATCATAGGTAATCATGATTAACCCTAGTTAACCATGAATAACCATAACTGACTATTAATGACTCTAGCTGACCATCACTTACTCTAGTTGGCTATCAAGACCTCATGTTTACTAACATCAACTCTAATTGACCATAATTGATTCTACTTGATATCAATAACCTTACTTAAATATCAATGACCCAAAACATCAATGGCTCTCATTAACCAACATTTACTATAATTGAAATCAACAATCTATTGGTGAGTTATGTTGAGTCTTAACAGACATAATAACTCTTAAAATCCTTAATTGATCCATTTGACCACTAATCACCCTAATCGATCATCATTAACTCTAGTTGATCATCAACGATACTAAATGACACATTAATTGCACTAAATAATCATCATTTATCCTAAATGAAATATTTGTTGTCGTATTTCATAGTAAAATGTTAGAAATTTAGTAAAATGCGAGTACATGGGCTAGGGGTGTAAACGAGCTCGATATTGAAATGTTAGAAATTTAATATATATGTTAATATATTTATATATAATTAATAGTACCTACGGGTAAGGATCAAAGGTAAACTTGTAAACCAAAAAACCAAATTCTGACAACACATTTATTTTCATCTTATTTTATTCATTCCCTAAAAGTCAAACACTCAATTAATTATATTAAACATATGGCCAGAATTTGATTTTTTGGTTTACATATTTAAAGGTGGTTTACATTTGATCTTTTTCCTAGTACCTTAAATATAAATTAATTTTGTTAAACATTTATAAAGTTTTTAGAGTAAATGGTTGGTGTTAATTTTTAAAGAAAATATTTAAAAAAGAGCATATATTTTTTTTCAAATAAAAGAAATAAAAAAAGAAAGATTGCACCTAGTTTTAATCGAACTGATGACTTACCAATTGACTTTAACCACTACGCTAATGAGGGAAAATTGCTTACCGTTTTAACTTTTTAGATAAGTAGTTCATGGCACAAATTTATTTTACTATCTAGGGCTTCTTTCTAATCATCAATTTGGGGCTTCTTTCTATGTTCACATACGTACAAGTTCCAGAACTGTTTCTGGAGGCGATCAAAGAAAATGCATTATAGAATAATCAAATCTCGATTCAGCCCGAGTATCAGGTTTGCAAACCATTTGTTTCTGTTATTATAAACAACAATTACAACAATTCTTGCAACATAAATCATTAGTATCTGCTACAACCTTGCAAAATTTATACATATCTGTGTTGTAATCTTGATCGTTGGTCAGCTAGTGGAGTTCATGTAATCTTGTTTATGCTTGAAAAATAAATAATGCTTTTACATGGTCAAATTGATATATGTATGATCAGATCTTATAAGGTTTGGCTTTCTTGAATAGCTAGAAAGTAAAAGTGTATTGATAAAATCCATCATTACATTTCTGGTTTAATTTTGTGTCAAGAGTGTTACCTAAGTAGGACCTTGCCACAATTCTTGCAAAGACTTCACAACTGTGTACTCAAGTTGATTTGTTTATTGCAGATTGAAGAACATATGTTGAATACTTGAAAACATCCCTTGAGTTGTCTATTGAGGGTTTGCATTCAATTCAGTTCTATTGCAGGTTTGATTGCATTTGTAATATTTTTACTTCTTAACAGTTTTATGTATATATTTGTTAACAGTTGCATTTAAGTGTTTGACATGCTTTCTATAGTTGAAAGAAACAATTAAGCGGCAGATTGCCACAACAATTACTTTATGTATGTTTGTTGTTAACCAGGATTTGGTAATGACTTTGGATAAGAGCTGGACTAAAATCACTAATAAGGTAGATCCAACGTTCATGAAAGGAGCATTAGCTTTCGCAAAAAGGGGTGAAACATACGCTGACAGTGAAGGTCGAATACATTGTCCATGTAGAAAGTGTGTAAATGCAAGAAAACATATTCCCACTGTTGTTGGTACTCATATCATACATAATGGTTTTGAACAATTGCGCCATTACTCATTATACAGGGAATATATTTGGGACTGAAATTTAGTAGCTAATAAGTTTCCCTCCAAAAACCATTACGACACACACATATTTACGACTGAAATTTAGTCTCAAATAAGGGGCCTAAGTATTAACGACTGATTATTAGTTGTAAAACATGTTGGATAAAAATTAGTCTCAAATACCATTAGCAACTGATAAATCAGTCCCAGATACTACTTATTTGAGACTGATAAACCAGTCCCTGAGACTTTAGTCCCTAATGGTCACTTTTTTTGTAGTGGAAAAGGATGATTTAGTGGTTTATTTAATTTCGTGTTCCTGCAGTTATAGTTTTGATTAATTATGATTAGTTATTAAGCGAATGAATTTCTGGACGTTTAATTTCTCTTTTGTTTGAATTTTGGTGTTGTGATCGTTTAGGTTTTTGTTTAAGTAGTATCTGTTTGTAGTTTGATTTTCTGTGCATGTGGTTGATGAACGGATTGTGAATTCGTGATAACCGTGATGAATTTGTTTATTTTTGGCAAATGTATCGTTGATTGGATGAGTGGTTGCAATCTTATGATCCGTGACGAGTTATCTGTTCCTGTCATAGCAAATAAACCTGATTTCTAGGATGATATGATTTTTCTCATAATTCTCTGCCCCATAATTCCACAAACATGTACAGGTTTTGATTTTAGAATTCGGATCACGAAAATGGCTAATTTGACTGAAGGTTTTTACATGAATAACAATTTTGACCAGTTTTATAAACAAGATAAGGGTCACATATGAAGGAAAGAACATTTTTAGGGCTTAGGTGTCTAGAGTTAATTTGTAGAAATTGCTTTGAAGTTTAGAGTTAGTTTCTTATGTTTTGTTGCTGCAATTAGTGACAAAGGTGATAAAAAAATTACTTCATCTTTGAATTTCATTGAAAGATCATTGAAGATGAATTTAAGGAATAGGTGATCTTACACTTTTGGACTTAACTTTAAACATGAAATGGATGCTTGATCAAAATGCATGTTTGTGTGAAACTTCATAACCGAAAATTAAATTGGGAATTTTAAACTTTTTCTTTGAAATGATGGCATATATAATGGTTCCTTATATTATTTTGGTTGGCACAGCCCCTGCTCCTAAATAGATATGGTTTCATAAGATATAGGGTTGTGGCTTCATACCCTTAAAAGCCGTTTTCATGGAGTAAAAAGCCTTCATGCATACCCAAGTTAGAAAATTTAGGTTTGCCACTAAGTGGTGGTGGTGGTGGCGGTTGGGCTATGTGTGTAACTGATATGATGCATTGTTATGACAGATCAACTCCATTGTTCCTACATAACCCATTGTTTCTTGATCGAAAATTTACATGCATAACAACTGATCTCTGTAAGTTAATTTTTATCAATATTTCTGGTTATGATTGAATCACAGAAAGCTACTTGCCTTGATGCATCCCTGTCTGATACTGGAAAAGGAAAAAGCAAGTCATATGATAGCGAAGTGTTTCATGGATTTCACTTGGTGAAAGGTAAGTTTGGACATGACATGAAAGACTACCATGTTGCTGAGTACATAACTATACAAGGCCATGTGCTTGGACTCTTTGCTATATTTTATGGCCACTTGGGTGATCCCTTACCAAGTTATTTGAAAGATAATCTTTTTAACAAAATACTTAGTGAGGTATGCTTCTTTAACGCTTTATCACGTACTAGGTTAGAACCCATGTATTACACGGGGTTGGATAAATGAAATATTAAACAGTTATTAATAAGCGAAAAAAATAAAGGAAATAGTTGAGAAATTAAATATTAAATAAATGAAATATTTATAAAGTAAATATTAATAAAGAAGATAATAAATAATTGACAATAAGTGAAAATTTTTCATGTAGTTACTTATTTATTAGGTATAGCTTAGGCTCACAGAAAAATAAACGAGAATTGTGACACGTGACGCAATCAATTACTTATTTATTAGGTATAGCTTAGTGTGAAACATAACTAAAAATTTATATTATTCTAATTATAATATAACAATCTAAATATATTTATTTGCATGAAATTTAAACTTAGAGCGACTTTCAACCGATATACCTTATCATTTTAGAGTAATTTTATTTGATTTTTAACCGTTTGACCAGCTAGAGATAAAACATAACCTAAATCGACCGTTTATAACAAAATGGGTTGAAGTTGCCATATATATAAACATATACAAAGAGCTAAAATAAGTTATGTTATAAGTTGAAATAGGAATAAAAAAAGTAATTACGTGAATACTTTCGGCTATAATGATATGACAAAAAGTACAGTGTGATTTAACAAATTATAACAAATATTATATCTTTAAATATGTAAATATATGATTGAATGTTTTTTAATTGAAACTTGCATGGCTAGAAAATCGTTTTCAGTTTGTACAATTTATAAAAATATGACTGACAATAAAGAAAATTTTGAATTCAAAATTATGTAGATAAAAACTGAAACGAATAATTAATCTAGTTGTCTAAAATAGTGAAATTTATTAAAATATAAAAACAGTTTGATAATATAATTACAATCCATAATACAAATACATTTTTCAAAAATGATAAGTAACGTGAGGAATTATAACTATCCATGATTAATTTTATATATAACCAAAATTTTGAATTAAAAAATCTGTAAATAAAAATTGAAACGAATAATTAATCTAGTTGACTAAAATAGAGGAGTTTATTAAAATGTAAAAACAGTCTCATAATATAATAACTATCCATAATTAACTTTGTTTTATTTTTTAATATAATTATTATTTAATATCATTATTTAATAGGAGAGAAAAACAAAAAAATTAGTATTTAATAGAAGAGAGAGGCGAGAAAATAAGGGTGAGAAGGAAGCAGAGAGTGACACGTGTCCCCCATCACTTTCTTTTATTATATGTTATAGATTATAGATTATTGTATGAAGTGCATATCATTTTATATACTGACTTATCATGTATTCTTGTATTTATTTTTGATTTTGATGCTTGTGTGTTAACTTCTGGATTATCTTAACATGATGGGTTATTTGTTAAAATTGGATAGAGAATGTTTATTTAGCAAAAATGATGGGTTATTTATCAAAATTGGATATGGAATATTAACTTGTAAGTCGATACAAATATAATATCTATCCATTATAAAATTAAATATAATAGAAAAGGATTTGTTTTATTAACGGTAATATCATAAATCTAAACTAAAGTAAAATGAAAAAGATTTTTAGTGAACGTAATAATTTAATTTATAAAAAAAATTAATTTAAAGTTTGATATTTTTGAAATGTACGATTTGTAATTAATTAATGATTAGTAATTAATAATTTAAATGGAATCATTAATTGTAATTAATGAATTTTAATTTGAAATTATTGATTTAATTTTAACCTATTTCCTAAATTACTGCTATTGTATATATTAACCTAAGTTAATGATTAATTTTATTAAGTAAATGAATTAATCTTAACCTAAGTTAATGCTTTGATTGATTTCATTAATTAATTGGATATATTTGTAGAAAATTTCTAATAAATTAAGATAATGAAAGTAATCTTTTAATTATTTAATTAAAATTTCCATTGTCTAAAATTCATGCTCTTGTGAATATTGTCCAGGTAAGGAATTATTTATCCATATTATTATTTTTTCAACTCAAAAGTTATCTTCCTGTTATGCATAATAAACATTGACGATAAGTGATATAGACATTTTGTTCTTGTCATAGGTTGATCAAAATCAGAGGCTAACGGTATAGCAAAAGCTGGAGCAGAGATGATGATGACTGTTTCTTGTGCAAAGGTTAGTTTCTTTTAGCAAATTTCATTTCACTACCCATGATTATATTTTTCGTTGATTATATTTTTAGAAACTGTCAAATTTCAATACTTGATCAATTTCGTTTTTGAATAGGTCAAATTTCAAAAAAAGTTGACAGATTGGTTTTGATTTATGTAAGGAAAAGAGTTTTAAGAATGTTTTTGACAAATAGTTATCTGTAGAATTAATTTCTTCAAAGATGTTGCTGAAGTTGTTGAGGTCCGTTTTGCCAAGAGAGATGATCGATTTGCAGGTTATGGACATGTTGAATTTGCCACCCTTGATGCTGCTCAAGATTTTTATTTTATTTCCGTTTTTTGTTTCTTCTTTTCAAGTAATTTACTTTTATTTTTTAACCAAATGATCATCATTTGTGTTTGCGGGCACTAAAACTGAATGGGGAATCATTACTGGATCGTCCGGTGAAGCTTGATTTAGCAAAGGAAAGAGTCGCGTACACTCCCAGTAGCGGGTACTATCCTTTGCCTTAAGTTTTTTACATTTTGTTAGATAATTGACATGTGAATGAGATTTTTTCCTTGTAGCAATTTTCAAAAAGGTGTGCAGACACAAGGACTAACTGCATTTGTAAGGGGATTCGGTTATGATGAGAATTTTGATAATGTATGTTTTTTTATACCACAAGTCTGCATAATTTATTTTTTTTTTATTTTGAACTCAGCATGTTTAAGATCTAGTTTTTTATGTCTGCAGGTTAGGAGTGCCCTTGAGGAGCTCTTTGGGCAACGTGTAAAGATTTCAAGGATGTCTATTCTTAAAGATTATGATTCTGGCGGTCCTAAATGGAAAGTTTTATTTTATGTTACTAGAATACATGTCTTGGTGAGGAATCACTCCACTTCTGTTCTTTTAGAGGTTTGTTTTTTTTTTGTTTTGGGCATGTTTTAATGTTTTGGTTCTTTCTGGTATTATGGTTAGTTTTTTTGGTTTTGGGCATGTTTACATGTTTGGGTTCTTTCTGGTATTATGGTTACATAATCGTGGTAGCTGCTCTGAACCGATCTTTTAGTATGACACAGGTTACCTTTTTTTTTTGCATGAAACGTTACTTCAGTGCGGTAGTGCTCAAGCGTGGCTCCTTAGCTTTTCCTTTGCTTTGTTTAGTAAAAAATGCCATGTTAATCAAACGATTTTTTTTTTTAATTTAGGATAATTTCATTAATACTTGCATGATTTTTCTACATTTTAATCTCATTAATTTAGGGCGTGTTGGCCGTGGTGGTGTTAAGATATTTATTAATATAATCTTAATTTTTCGTCCCGTGTAACACACGAGTTTAAAGCTAGTAAATAATATGTGACTACGAGAACACGCGTCACTATCTGATGACTTCTCACTCTTATTTTCTCGTATCGCTCTCCTATTAATGAGAGGACACGTGTCACTCTCTGGTGTCTTATCACCCTTATTTTACCGTTTCTCTCACATATTAAATAATGATATTAAAAGAATATATTTTTAGATATTTAATAAAAGTTTAATTATTGATAATTATTATATTACTAACCATATAAATTTAATATGAAATTAATTATGGATAGTTATAATTTCTGAGGTTACTTATCAATTTTAAAAATTAAATTTGTATTATGGATAATTATTTTATTATCAAAACTGTTTTTACATTTTATAACTCCATTATTTTAAACAACTATATTAAGAATTCGTTTCAATTTTTATCTATAATTTTTTTAATTCAAATTTTTGTTCATTATTAATTAAATTGTACATCTATAATTTCTAAATTATCATTATTAATTACTATTTATTTTCTTCTTTATTCAACCAGTGTACACGGGTTTTCTAACCTAGTACCGAATAAAATAAACTTATCCTAAAATAGGAATCCTAATGATCGACCTAAACAAATAAACATACAACTTACTAAACAACCCCTCCAACTATTTAGCATTGACAATATTAGTCCAACAATCACCTCTCTTATCTAGTCTTGGACATATCATCCTACACAGCAACGATGGTCCTTCATCATCACCTTTAGGATAAGTTTATTTGGTGAGCTTCTTCCTTCTTATCCTTTCAGTAATAGCACCTGAATCCACTTTTGTCTTTGTTTCCTGCCATACTTTCTTTCTTACTTTTTTCTTCTAAACTTGCTCTTTGCAAAACTTGTCTTTAAAGTTGCAAAACTTGCTGTTGGACTGGCTTTGATCTTCTTGTTCTTTCGTTCATGCTTTTAATTGCCACATTTTATTCTTGCTTTAAACTTACTATCTTCCTCTTGCTGCTTATCTTGCTTTTTTTCTTTCTTGCTTGCTTGCATTTTCTTTTCTTGCTCTCTTGCTTGATTTTTTTGCTTAACTTACTTGATTTTAATTCTTGTTAAACTTGCTAGGTTCTTGCTAAACTTGGAGGAGAGAGAGGGTATAACTTATCCGGATTTTCGGATGGAGGCGGATGGACGGATTAGCCACATTCGGATTAGACGGACTGGATTTGTGGATGCTCTTCTAGTTAAAGGTTGCCCTAAATATATTAGAAACTGCTATATTTAATATTTTAAATCTTGACATGATAAATATAAAATTAAAAGGATTTAAAAATATATATGATATTATTTTTTATTTAAATATGAATAACTTGAAAAAATTTGAAATAGAGAAAAAGGCTAAACCATAATATGAAGTTTAAGAAATATGCTTTTATGAGCTTCTATAAGATGTATATGTTGGTGGCTTCTTAAATCATGTTTGTGTCTGTTTTTTCCTTGGTTTAAAAACCTATTTACGTCTCTCCACTTCAGGCATACGTATTGCAAAATTTAATCTTAGTGACAAAAAACAAACAAAAACACACATATATATGCTAGGTGTTCGATAAAATGCCGTAACTAAATGAATGATGATGAATTGAATGGTTTGCTTTAATTACTTAGTTAGTGATGAAATATGGATGAAATAAACTTGTAACGGTTAAAAACTTGATAAACCCATAGTGTTGTGATCAAATAGTTGATACGGGTCAAATGGGTTAAGAATGGATAAATGAGTTATGTTTAGTATTGGTTATTGTTGCTTTAATAGATTATAAATGTATGGTTTTAATGTGGATGTAAAGTACTTTTAGCTAAAACCTAGCTGAGCTATAATTAGAAAAGAAAGAACAGTTGACTATCAAGTTAGTCTTCTTGCTATGTTCCATAAAGTTTGATTCATGATATTGCAATCTTTTATTTTACCTAAATCTTTTTAAATATAATGCTTTTATATTACAGTTGTGTTTTACTAATTGGGTTTCTTATACCAGTGGGAAAACAATTTTCAGTTCGTGTCAAAACGGGTCGAGTGACCTAAAATAGTCTGTGTCTAAAAGTCCTGTGTGTGGTAGATAGATCAATATTTGGTGTTTCGACTGGGGCCAATCCTCAAGCCACCGTGATGATGCTTGGGAGGTATGTATGTGTATGTATTTTAGAGATTGGAAGCTTGGTTCTGTGTCTGCATTTTGTTGATAATAGCATAGAGGCTTACAATTGGTGTTGTTCAACCTTGACAGTTACATGTAGATTATTAGAGAAAGGACAAGGCATTTCAATTCTCTCATTTGACTCAGCTTTCAGATTTCTGGCTTGGGAGGATGTTTGAACAAGTGAAATATAAAAAAAAATCTCACTTATAACGGGTCAAGCAATCCAAATGTACTCTCTTATGTTACTAGAGTGGATGGACATGTTTGCCTATTTTCCTAATATATAAAAAACTTTAAAATAAAGTGTTTTGATAGTTCATTTTTTTCCATATATTTATTTTTGGGTTTAATTTTGTGTCTTTCCTCCATTTAAGTATAAATAAATATAACAGTTAATCTTTAACAGATACTGATCTCTCGCAAATATTAGCATTTCTGCATCTTATTTTGAAAAAAACATTTTGTCATTCCTTTCGGTTGTTTGAATTGGCTATCTTACATGCAATTCACCCTTTTTTTGGTTTCTAAAAAAGTTAGAAGGAGTAGTAATTAATATTTACGAATTCTTAATGATTTTATTTGACTAATTTGTTTAATATGACTTTGATTTTTCTTCTTTAGGCAACTGTTTTTTACCACATTGTAAGTAACTGTTGAACAATGAAAATCAAATATGATTCTATCACAATACAAGACGACAAGGATGCTTCAAATATGTTGCATCTGTTTACGCATAGTATGCTACACCTTTTGTGTGAGGTAATTACGTCCCACTTGTAATGAAACCCCTAACTTTATATGGAAATTTACTTAGAGATACTGATTACAAACGTGGTTATGAAACTTTGGTTTTCTTTTGTGTGAAGTAATATACACGAATTAGACATCGATATGCTAAACATTGTCTTTTTCGATGTCTTCATTAAGATTGTTGTCTCTTTCAAACCAGAAGCATTCTACCATTTTGTTATAATGCTATTCCATGATAATCCAGGGGGAGCTGCATTCATCTCATTGTTTTCTTCATGCATTCATGAACAGTACTTTTTAGTCTTGGTATCACATCTATTTCTTTTGCCTAGCCTGGAGTCTTTAGAATGCCACCATGTCGGTTAAAAGCAGTCAAGAATCCTAGTGATTTTTTTTAATGAGGAATACTCAAATTCATAATTTTGACAGGTCTGGTGATTGCTGTAGTTATGGATGGGTCATGTACATTTGTCATTGAAGTTCAAGTGCTTTTTATTTGATTTCTTGGGTTATGTTCTAAACAATGACCATTATTTAAATATATGAGAACTTACCCACTAGTATGCTTTTATGAGCTTCTATAAGATGTATATGTTGGTAGCTTCTATAAGATGTATTTGATTTCACAACCGTCGCGAAGCACGGGCTTACCCACTAGTATGCTTTTATGAGCTTCTATAAGATGTATATGTTGGTGGCTTCTTAAACCTTGTTTGTGTCTGTTTTTTCCTCGGTTTATTTTTACCTATTTACGTCTCTCCACTTCACGCATACGTATTGTAAAATTTAATCTTAGTGACAAAAAACAAACAAAACACACACACACATATATATATATATATATGTAAAATCATAGGATTATTTATACTCTTTGTTATATCTTTGCCTTTTTCAAGTTCGTGACTTAAAAACTCTGTTAGTAATTTTATGTTTTTATTTTCTTTTACACTTTGTCTGTGGTGGTTTTGTTTTAAAAATTCTGCAACTGTTTCCCATTTATTAAAAATCCCGATCTTTGTTCCTCTAAAAATTATATAGTGAGTAAATTTGGACTGCTGTTTTTCAGAGATTTTAGAGCTTTGTTCATGAAAATATATGCTCAAAGCATTTAAGATCTGTACTTTAAATGTTGAAGCCTGTGGCATGGTTTGAATATGCCAAAGGTTATCTAACAAGCATTGCTGCTTATCTGTTAGTTTCATTCCAACAATTGGACGAAGCTTTGTGTTTGGATCATTACATTGTTGTAGACCATAGTTTCCAAATGTAATGACCAAGCTCTGTATAGAGTTTGAGTATGTATCAATTCTTTGTCTAGCTTATATATTTTTTGGTCGTGGATTAGCAGGCCCTGGCTGTATACTGGATTGTGATGCCGAAGGACGATGTCTAGTCCAGTTATTGATACTGGCAACTTTCTAGAGCTGTGTATTTTGTCCGCTTTTATAGCTTGACTCATAAGCTTCTCCGTCTTTTCATCTTCTGATGATATACTCATCGGAGAGACCGTCTTTCTTTGATGTATAAGTTTTGCCTTACCTTTATCTTTCTTTTCCATCTAAAAATAACAATTTGTTAATGTTTCGAGATAACATATCAGTTATCCCATTATCTTTTCCTTTAATATGTTCAAAGTTTATAGTGTATCCATGACCTTGAATAATATTTTGTAAATTAACCCATCGGGTTCTATTCATTTTCTTGCTTTGGTCATTTTTAATAAACTTCACGATTGCCTCGCAATCTGTTCTAACTGTAAATTCTTTATGTAAAAAGATTTTAAATTTTTCTAAAACATAAATTAATGCTTGTATTTCAAAATCTATGTTTGTCCAGTTTGTCTTGTTTTGAAAATTTCCACTGTAATATGCACAAATTTTTTCTTCTAGTTTGGGGCTGTATTTGTTTGGTTTGCAGAGAAGGACGGCTCCCCATCCGTCTTTGCACCCATCTGTTTCAACAATCATATAATCTGTAACTAGCGGTAGTTCTAGTTGTCCAATAGTTTTAACAACATTTTTGATTTTTTGAACTAATTTAATGTCCTCTGTATTAAAATATTTTTGTCCATTTTTGGTAGTTTTACTGTATAGGGGACCTACTAATTTTGAAAAATTTGGGATAAACTTTCTAGCATAGTTTACTAATCCCAAAAAGGCTTGTATTTGTTTTAAATTTTCAAATTTTTCTCGAAAGTCTAAAATTTTGGTAGAGATACGTGACTGTAATTCTATCTTTCCATTGCCTAATTCTAGACCAAGAAAAGATATTTTTCTTTTAAATAATTCCATTTTCTTTTTTGAAACTACTATATCATGTTTTTTAATTTCTTCAAATACTTGTTGCAAATGTTGCTCGTGTTCCTGTATATTTTCACTTGCAATAAGAATGTCATCAATGTATACTAAACAAAATTCAAAATTTAAGAATATATTGTCCATGAATCTTTGAAAAATAGATGGAGCGTTTTTTAATCTGAAACTAAGAACATTCCATTCATACTGTCCTTCTGAACATGTAAAAGTTGTCCGGGGTTTAAAACTTTCTTCTAGATGTAACTGGTTATATCCTGAATTTAGGTCGAATTTTGAAAAGACTTTTTTCTTTTGTATTAGGTTTAATAGACTATCTTTATTAGGAATATTATAACCATCGTCTTTTGTGTTATCAATTAAACGCTTATAGTTATAAACAAGGTCGGAGCTGAGGATTTAGGGGCCCTGGGCGAGCTAGAAAAATGAGCCCCAAACGATAAAAAATTTAAATAAAAAATCCATTATTAAGACAAATTTATAGCAATAAACATAAACGAAATTATAGTTTTAAAATGACATAATGTAATAGTTTTAAAAAATTATATATATATATATAAAATATATTTAAAAAATTTAAAAATTTTGGGCCCTCCGGGAGAACCGGCCCTGGGTGGTCGCCCACCTCGCCAATGGTCATCTCTGACCCTGGTTATAAACTATTCTCGCTTTTCCTCTTTCGGGAAATGAATCTGTTTACGGCATTTATAGCGAAAATGATCAACCAATAACAAAAGTTACATACACCTACATGAATACAGAAGAATGTATACACAATTAGATAAGCCAAAAAGGTAATAATCATATAAAATGTTACAACTGTGGATATTATCCATGTATAGAAAAAAGATTACAGTGTAACAAATGTTTCAAAAACAATTTGATCGTCAGTTATTTGTGTAGGAAGGCTAATCTGAAGAAGAAGAAGACCCGTTCCTTCTCCTTCGTCATTTGTTCTTTCTACAATGTACGTTTGATGTTTCTTGAAACGCAAGATTAATAATTTTTTGTTGAAGTTCGTACGGAATTATAGGGAATCCCGAACAAATTTTTTTGTGAGATTATGTGTTCAAATTCTGAAAACCTGTTAGTAACGGGTTGTAAACATTATCTCCAGGGTGTATCAAGCATCCTTATTCTGAAAGAATCATAACTTATGTTTAAAGCCTTCTTTTCTTTTTTTCTCGAGTCTGTGTATGTATTGTTTATTTTTTGCCTCAAGTATAGCCACCTTCTATTTTATTGTGCTATTTTCAATTTGAGCTTGTATAGAATGTGTATCTTCTCCTTTTTTTTCATTAATTGTGTCTGAAGCTTTGCAATAACCTCCTCTTGAGCTTTGATTATTTGCTCAGAATTGGTGTTTGTTATTTCAGAAAATGTTAGAACCTCTTCTGGTTCGATGTAAAAGCTGTTTATTCCAAAATGTTCCCTAGCCGTTTTTAAGGCTTCTGTAAGGGTATAGAAACCTTTTTAGATTGGATTTGGACACTATATGTATATAGGGTTGAGTTTAAGAGAAAACAAAAAAACTCCTCATTAAAGGTACTGCATATGTGTAGTACACCCAAAAACCTAACTCACCCTCAAAAACCTAAACCCCCCACCCCACTGAAACACCATACTTATCTCTTATTTTATCAGAGTATTATATTGCGGAAAACGTTCCCAGTTTCATAAAACCTTGCCATAAAATGGCTAAGGTATATTTTTCATTATAATATTGTTTTACATAAGTAATACATTTACATCATTTTACATAGGGATTCTTCAACTCCGACCATCCTCGTCCATAGGAAGCTCTATTCCACGTGCTTCTTTCATGCAGTGTTTGGAAAAACATTTTTGAATTAGCTTTTGCTAAGTATGTACACTGCATCTTTTCATTTCATTATGAACCCTTTAGGTTCTTATTATAGTTCATGTTTTCTCGGGCTCTCGGCGCCCCCGTGACCATCTTCGGACGTACCTCCGATCACGGTATTCGTATATTTTATGGGTGTGCTAACCCCCTCGCAACCATTTTAGGCCGTACCTCCGGTCCGAGTATTGGCAAGGTTCTTATACTCGTCAGTATAGACCCCTCGCATTTGTCATGAAGACTTATTCATTCCACAGCCCCGTAGGCTTGGAATCTTTTCTCCTTCAGCCCCGTAGGCCTAGAGTTATCTTTAGTTCTCTTCTTTATTGAGATCCACCTTACTGGCCGAGTATCTCATTTCATTTGGGACCTTGAGTATCTTAGACTCATAGCCTCCCAAATGTATCAAGCATTTGTATTCATTTCATGTATATGCTTGATTTTTTCCCCCAACCAGTCCTCACCTTAAAACTTCATAACGGTTTCTCCACGTTGTATTAAAAGGGTTTATATATAGGAAGTACCAGCGGCGTATCCACCACCCCTTTAACACTTCGTGGGTACTCCGTTATTCCATTTTAGGGTTTAGACTCGTTCCATCATACTCATTTATGTTTGCACGTATCATCATGCATTCCACGTATTCATCATCCATTTCACGTATTCATCATGTACTTCATGTACTCATATTCAGCATGCATGATATTCTTTCACCATATATTCACATTCGCCATATATTGTAAACTGGGGTGATTATCCTTCCAGAGTAGTACCTCCAATAGAGATGTTCCCAGGAAAGAGTGACGGGTCTAGAAGAGATTTATACACCACTCTTTCCTTAGACAGAACATTCTGTTTGTCAGATAACTACATACCGGTTGGAAGATCTCCCGTACGTTTACTATATTTCATTACTATCTTTTAGTCCATACCCCTAAACATTCATAATGGTTTCGCCACGAAATATCAAAGAGGTTTATATATAGGAAGTACCAGCGGCGTATCCACCACCTCTTAGATACGTCGTGACTACTCCATTATTCCTGTTTAGTGTTTAGACTAATCTTGTTATTACCCCATACCCTCGTCATATCACATATCACATAACTCATATCAGTTAAGCACGTAGTTCACATAATCGTGTCTAGGGTACGGGTCCAGTGTACTTACTTTATCCTCAGGTAGTTCCTAAGTTCGTTCCTCGCTTTAAACGTTTCTCCGTTCCTTGCTCGTATTTTCAATGTTCCGTACTCGTAACCACCGCACTCGTAACTGTTGCGCTAGCCTTGCCTTGGTATGTGTGCAAGTGTGTGTGATGATGGTGGTAATTGTTGTTGTTTCTCCATTTGATTGGCAAAGTTCAACTATTTATAGGCTGTCCATGCACCGGTGGCAGACCGCTAAGGTAGGTGGTAGCGGTCCGCTATCGCCCCTTTGCCAAGTGTCTGGCGTACTCCGCATGTGGTGGACCGTTACGTTCCGGGTAGCGGTCCGCTACCCAATTCTTATCAGCGAGTCATCTTACACGTCTCACATGCTCGTTGTCCGGGTCCAATTACGGCTGGCGGACCGTTACCCGCCTAGTGGCGGTCCGCCATAGGGATGAGTCATCACCCACGTCACTGTCATGTGGCATTCTCTATATGATTGCATTGTCCACAAGTAGCGGACAGTTATAGAACCATGTAGCGGTCCGCTACCGGTTCGATTTTCTTATTTTCTTTATTTTTCAGTCCTTTAACTTTGGGTTATTTACACATTGGCCCCTTGACTTATATTTCTTGAAAATTTGCGGTGTTACAACTCCCCCCCCCTTAATTTAGGTTTCGTCCTCGAAACCTGTTGATAAGTGGCCAAAGTTTCATGTATTAAAAAGGTGTAATATGTTATATTTATGCAATTTGATATGTGGAATACAAAGGTTTTGTGTAGTCATGCATGTGCAGGTGTTGGAAGCTTAAAATGCGATCTTTGAAAATATTACGGAAGAGTTGGATGGAAGACGGAAGAAACGGGGCAAAACTGCAGGCCAGCGTAAGCCTACGCCACATGGCGTAATCCTACGCCGCCAGCGTAAGCCTACGCTCCACCAGCGTAGGCCTACGCCTAACTGTTTTCTTCACAGCTTGCTTCAGGTCCTCAGCGTAAGCCTACGCCCTCCCAGCGTAAGCCTACGCTGGGTGCGTTTCAGACGCGGGGTTTGGGCGAAACAGCCCGATTTTCAGGTTTAATTAGGTTTTTATTCCCCAAATTCAGAACCATCTCTTACACTACACTTTTAGGCGATTTTGAGAGGATTCACACACCCACTTGAAGATTGAAGATGATCTCCCTCACCATGAGCGGGTGATTCACTTGTGGCTTCCTCCAGGCGGACGGTTCGTATAGGTTGTTGTATTTGATTCAGTTTATTCATGTTTGGATCTTGTTAGTTTCTGACAATAACTTGAGAGATTGATGTATTAGTTGATTTAAACAGTTTATGATTATGCTTTGAGTTTGCTTGCTTTACGATCTTGTTCGGTTGATGACAAAACCTAGTAGCAGGGTTGGGTGACTAAAGGGGGTAACTTGGCATTCATAAATTGGGCGATTGAATTATACTGGTTTGTGACGAAACTAGTTGTATAGGTTTTCTGACAAAGAATCTGTCTTCAATTACTGTTTCAACTAATTTTCCAACACCATGTCTATGTGGTGTCCAATTGAACAACTGAATTTTATGTGAAACCTAGAACCTGAAGTTCGGAGGAGGTTACATCTTTATTTAATCGGTGTGTTTTTATTCTAATTTGTTAATCTAAACAATTGAACTTTCCACTGATTCCCTGTGGATTCGACAACCCTACTTCCCTGTCTACAGTCTAAGGTAGATAAGTAGTAGTTTTTATAAATGTTTTTTATTGACCTTGACATCGCGATCAAAATGGCGCCGTTGCCGGGGAATCGGTGCGCTTAGTTCGATTGCTTTAGTTTATTGTCTTTAGTTGATTTTAATTCTTATCAAACTTCTTATCAAACCCCCAAAAAGATATTCTTTACTTTTGTTTTTATTTTTTATTTTTTTGTTTATTTTGTTTTATTTTTATCGTTCAGAACTGCTTGGGTGTTCTACTTGTGCAGGTCGGCATGGACAGGAATTATCATGATAACCAGTATTACTATGAGCCATGCAATAACTGTGGCATCACTGGCCATTGGGCTCAGGATTGCCCAAGATACAATTCACATGGTGGTGGTCCTGAGTATCAAAGCTATCAGGAAAATTATAATCAAGACTACCACCCGAGCGGACCACCTGAACAAGACAACTATCAATCTGAACTGGATGTCATCCGGTCATATATGAAGGAGATGACCAAAGTGATACAAGCAGTGGTGCAGCAACAGGAGAGCCAGGACAAAGCTCATCAAGCTTTGGTAGATCTAGTTGCCAACCTATCTGGGATTGTCGGGTCACTCATCAAGGAAGTAGGTAAGCCTCGCTGTTCACATCAGTCCTCAAGTTCCCAAACCATAAACAGCGCACACCTAAATGATGTAAGTCTTAAACCCTCATCTGATTTTTCTGATGTTGAACATACTCCACCACTGGTAGTAGAGAGAGTGGTGGAGTACAGTGAGCCTGAATCTGATCATAATCAGGATTTAACTTCACAAAATAATCTGAAAAATAAAAATGTGAATAAATCTCTGAAAATTCCATTCCCTTCGGCTTTGTTACCACCAGTGTTCCCACCAGTGTTAAGTGAACGGGATCCAACACAAGATGAAAGATGGGAGAAATTTGAAAATCATAAAATTAATCTACCATTTTTGAAAGAACTTAAAGAAAATTCTGATAGTGTTGAGTGCTTGAAAGGTTTGAGTACCCGTAAACGACGGCACAAATGTCCCGAACAGGTAAAGCTAAGTGCTAATGTGAATGCTGTGTTTACGGGTATCTTTCCCCCAAAACTCCAAGATCCAGGGACACCTATTATTTCTATACATATAGGTGAAATTAAAATGGATAGAGCATTGCTGGATCTTGGAGCATCTGTGAGTATAATTCCAGGGAGTCTGTATGATCAGCACGATTTTGGTCCATTACAGAGAGTTAACACCACCGTGGTGTTGGCTGATCAGACTCCCGCACATCCTCGGGGGATTGTAAAGGATGTGATTGTGAAGGTAGGAGAGTTTTATTACCCAGTGGATTTCTTGGTGTTGGATTGTGTCAAGAACACAGAGCCAACTATTATTTTGGGTAGACCGTTCTTGGCCACTGCTCAGGCAAATATTAACTGTGCTGAGGGAACGGTAAGGATGAGGTTTGGGGCTCAGAAAATAAGTCTTAAAATTTTTTCAAACTTGCCAACCCCGAAAGCTAACAAATGTGGATCACCTGAAAAGGTGAATCACACAGTCGAGAATGCTTGTGTTGTGTTTGACAGGTCGGCTGAGATGAAGAATGGTGAGACTCCAGACAATGGGAAGAAAAGGGTCAGAAAGAGAAAGCGGAAAGGGAAGAAACCGCGAGTTCATGATGTAGATCAAGAACTCTTTTCTCTGTTTATGAAGGCTTGGAGAAAAGTGGATGATGAGAGGAATTTAAGTGTGGGGAAGGAGGACTGCAAGCATCCCACCCGACCACCATGACCTAAGCAAGGTACACTACGTCTGGCTGAGGACGTTAAACTTAGCACTCTTAGGAGGTAGCCTAAGGTATGTTTTACATTCATGTCTAGTTAAATGAACTTTGCGGGTGTGTTCAATAGAAACCCTCACGAGACTCAACTCGTCCACTCAGGCTACCGAGGGGTTTAAAAGGCTTGATGCATATGCTAAATGCATCCGTGATTCCTACGAAAGTGAGTTAGGAAATCATTTCTTTGTTTTCTTTGTTTTGTGTGTGAGCCGGCCAAGTGTGGGGAATTTTCATGGGTTGTCAAGTGAGTGTGCGTGCTTTCCAATTCTGTATATAGTTTTACTTTTGCATTTTTATTTTCATCGTCTCTCATCCTACATTGGGGACAATGTAGAGTTTAAGTGTGGGGATGGGAGACTGAGTGTGTATAGAAAAAAAAAAGTACTTGGATCAGAATTTTTGTAACCAAATGGAAAATGATAGATATAATTGGAAACTATGCTTTTGTGATTAAAAACAATAATAAATAGAAAACGCGTTTGATTTGTAATGTTTTGGTAGGCCCAACCGATCCAAAGAGCTTAAATATCCTGATATTGTATCTAGGGTTAATTGACAATCAATTCAGGATGTCTTGTGGGTTCTTATCTTAGGGGCTTCAGCAAGGTTGAAACTGTCATCATAGGGTGATAGGTACCACTATAAGCAAAAATTTATAAGTTTTTAAAAATTACTTGGCACACCACTTTCTTTTTATGAAAATAAATCCGAAAATTGGTGACGCCCGCAATCCATAATCCATCTTGCATGAGCTTAATTAAACAAAATTGAGAGCTTGAGTTCAGCCTACGTGTTTCCCTTCGGGATGGTGACTTGAAGGATACACCCATGGGCGGGACTTAAGTGATCAATATTGGATGACTAAGTTAGGAGTACGTGTTTCCCTTCGGGATGGTGACTTGAAGAATACACCCATGCTCCGAAGCTTATGTACTTCATGGCTTAAGAACTGCAGTCTACATGTCATATATCGTGTTCCAGCGTGATTGAAACACCACTGGGTTAGGTTCATTCATAAAATAATATAAAAAGCTCAAAAACATGCATCCATCGATCCATATTCCCATAATTTTCAAAAACTCATAAATTAGTGTTTATAGTGGTGGGAAATCTATAAGGTTTAACCCGTGCCTAAACATGACTTTGAGATGGGATTAGACTAAGTTGTAGCTTCCTGAATGTGAGACCCATAGAGAAACTGTTGCTTGTTAATAAATAGGATAGTAGATCACATAATCGGGGGCTCAATAGATCGGTGGTTGGGTTTAGTCGGATAGAAATACCAATTGTTACAGTCAATGTGTGATTATGTTTTAATTGTATGAGATTATGAGAGCAGGTTTCAATTATGATTCCATTGCATAATTCTTTTTCGGGACGCAAAAGAGTAAGTGTGGGGATATGATAAGTGGCCAAAGTATCATGTATTAAAAAGGTGTAATATGTTATATTTATGCAATTTGATATGTGGAATACAAAGGTTTTGTGTAGTCATGCATGTGCAGGTGTTGGAAGCTTAAAATGCGATCTTTGAAAATATTACGGAAGAGTTGGATGGAAGACGGAAGAAACGGGGCAAAACTGCAGGCCAGCGTAAGCCTACGCCACATGGCGTAATCCTACGCCGCCAGCGTAAGCCTACGCTCCACCAGCGTAGGCCTACGCCTAACTGTTTTCTTCACAGCTTGCTTCAGGTCCTCAGCGTAAGCCTATGCCCTCCCAGCGTAAGCCTACGCTGGGTGCGTTTCAGACGCGGGGTTTGGGCGAAACAGCGCGATTTTCAGGTTTAATTAGGTTTTTATTCCCCAAATTCGGAACCATCTCTTACACTACACTTTTAGGCGATTTTGAGAGGATTCACACACCCACTTGAAGATTGAAGATGATCTCCCTCACCATGAGCGGGTGATTCACTTGTGGCTTCCTCCAGGCGGACGGTTCGTATAGGTTGTTGTATTTGATTCAGTTTATTCATGTTTGGATCTTGTTAGTTTCTGACAATAACTTGAGAGATTGATGTATTATTTGATTTAAACAGTTTATGATTATGCTTTGAGTTTGCTTGCTTTACGATCTTGTTCGGTTGATGACAAAACCTAGTAGCAGGGTTGGGTGACTAAAGGGGGTAACTTGGCATTCATAAATTGGGCGATTGAATTATACTGGTTTGTGACGAAACTAGTTGTATAGGTTTTCTGACAAAGAATTTGTCTTCAATTACTGTTTCAACTAATTTTCCAACACCATGTCTATGTGGTGTCCAATTGAACAACTGAATTTTATGTGAAACCTAGAACCTGAAGTTCGGAGGAGGTTACATCTTTATTTAATCGGTGTGTTTTTATTCTAATTTGTTAATCTAAACAATTGAACTTTCCACTGATTCCCTGTGGATTCGACAACCCTACTTCCCTGTCTACAGTCTAAGGTAGATAAGTAGTAGTTTTTATAAATGTTTTTTATTGACCTTGACATCGCGATCACCTATTAATCTTTGAATAATTGAGGATAACTCTTCCTCATTTCCTCTTCATTTTCCCAGGTCATCTCCGACCCTTTTCTGTGCCTCCATTGCACTAATACTTGTTTGATTGTTTTGTAACGAAACTGCTTTTTCTTTGTGTCCAGAATGTTTATAGGTTTTTCATCATAAGTCAGTTTATCGTCGACCTCTATTTCTTGCAGAGGAACATGTGCAGTCTCATCCGCCAAACATATTCTTAAATAAGATACATGAAACGTGTTGTGTATCTTATTCAATTCTTCTGGTAACTCTAATTGATAGGCTACTTTTCCGACTCGTTTAAGGATTCTAAAAGGACCAATGAATCGTGGACTCAGTTTTTCACGTTTCTTGAATCGGATTAGACCTTTCCAAGGAGATACTTTTAACAAAACGTAATCTCCATCTTGGAATTCGGTTGGTCTATGTCTCTTATCTGCATATGACTTCTGTCTATCTTGTGCAGCTTTCAAACGTGCCTTGATTAAGTCAAGCTTTTCTGATGTGGCTTGAACTATTTCTTTGCTGCGTAACTCTTTCTGACCAAATTTTCCCCAACATACGGGAGTCCTACACCTTCTTCCATATAGCATCTCGTATGGTGGCATACCAATACTGGAATGGTAGCTATTATTGTACGAGAATTCTGCTAATGGCAAATGATTATCCCAACTTCCATCGAAATCGATTATACAAGCACGTAGCATATCTTCGAGGGTTTGTATTGTCCTCTCACTTTTTCCGTCAGTTTGAGGATGATATGCCGTGCTGATTAGTAATCTAGTTCCCATCTCTATATGGAACTTCTTCCAGAAATGTGAAGTGAAACGAGTATCTCAATCAGAGACAATCGAGACCGGTACTCAATGTCTTGAAACGATTTCTTTAATGAATAAATCGGCTAACTTTTCTGAAGAGTATGTTTCACGTATTGCTAAGAAATGAGCACTCTTAGTTAACCGATCTACAACCACTCAAATGGTAGCATAACCTCTAGCTGTCCTTGGTAGCTTGGTTATGAAGTCCATAGTGATATGTTCTCACTTCCATTCTGGGATTTCTAATGGTTGTAACCTTCCGTATGACTTCTAATGTTCTGCTTTAACTTGAAGGCAAGTTAAGCATTTAGCTACATATTTCATGATATCAAATTTTATTCGGGGCCACCAATAATCTCTGCGCAGATCTTGGTACATTTTTGTAGTACCCGGATGAATAGAATATTGTGATTTATGAGCTTCATCAAGAATCTTAAGTCTAAACTCACCTGATAGTGGTACCCATATGCGACCAAATCGAGTCTTGACTTTATATTCATTCTCTTCTAGAAACTTCTCCTGACCAGCCATTCTTTCTTTCTTAACATACTCACCTTTTAATGCTTCGATTTGTGCGTCTTGAAGCTGGCTCATGAACTCAGGAGTTATCACTAACTTATATGCTTTCACAAGCGGCTTAGAGCATCGGCTACCACGTTGGCCTTTCCGGGGTGATATAGAATTTCACAGTTATAATCCTTGACCAGTTCTAACTATCATCGTTACCTCATGTTTAAGTCCTTCTAGTCAAAGAAATAATTAAGACTTTTGTGGTCAGTGTAAATCGTACACTTCGTTCCGTACAGGTAATGCATCCAGATTTTTAGTGCGAATACCACCACAGCTAATTCCAGGTCATGGGTTGGATAGTTTACTTCATGTGTCTTTAGCTGTCGAGAGGCATAGGCTATCACCTTTCCTCTTTGCATCGGAACACATCCTTACCTAAGTTTCGAGGCATCAGAGTATACCACAAAATTTTCTACTCCTTCTGGCAATGCTAGAACTGGAGCTTGTGTCCGTCTTTCTTTCAATATCTGGAATGCCTTCTCTTGTGCCGCATTCCATTAGTATTTCAAGTTTTTTTCAGTTAGCTTAGTTAATGGGGTGGCTATCTTAGAGAAGTCCTTGATAAACCTTCTATAATAGCCATCTAATCCCAAGAAACTTCTAACTTTCGATGGATTCTTAGGTGGAGACCATTTCATTACAGCCTCTAACTTTGCTGGGTCCACCGAGATACTTTCTGCCTTTACAACATGACTAGGAAATTGAACTTCCCTCAACCAAAATACACATTTTGAGAATTTGGCGTACACATATGCAGTAATACAGGTATTTTTTTATTTTTCTTTATTTTTTTTGAACGAGGACGATGTGGGGAACAAGGTCTGCGAAGCAGTTTTTTAGTTTTTGATTTATATTTTGAGTTATGATTTTTTATTATTTTTTTTACCTTTAATAAATAGTTTTTTGATTTTCTCATTAACAATAAGTTTTCTTATAAACAATGAGTTTTCTTATGATTTTTCACATACATATATATATATATATATATGATGGATCATTTGAATATTCAATTATTAAATGTTTAAATAACCTCATTGACTATTCACTTACAAAACCTGCTACAAACTAGAATTTCCTTAGGAAACTTCTAAATAATAGAATTTCCTTGACTTTCACTTTCGATCCTTTAAGGGAGGTTTTTATTTCTTAAATGTAGTTTGGTTAAAATATATATATAGGGGAATAATCATAAGAAAACTCATTGTTTATGAGAAAACCAAAAAACTACTTATTAAGGTAAAAAAAATAATAAAAAAATTATAACTCAAAATATAAATCAAAAACTAAAAAACTGGTTCGGAGACCATGTTTCCCACGTCATCCTCGTTCAAAAAAAATTAAAAAAAAAACTCAAAAAAATAGTGGGATTAGCTTTTAGGTTTAGTTTAGCTTTTATGTTAGGTTTTTGGAAGGGGGGGTAGGTTTTCAGGGGTGGGTGGTGGGTGGTTAGGTTTTTTGATAGGGGTTTAGGTTTTTGGGGGTGGGTTAGGTTTTTGGGGTGTACTATACATATGCAGTTGGGTTTAGTTTAGCTTTTAGGTTAGGTTTTTGGAGGGGAGGGTTTAGGTTTTTAGGGGTGGGGTGGGTGGGGTTAGGTTTTTGGGTGGGGGTGGGGTGGGGGCTTTAGGTTTTCAGGTATATATATATATATGTGAGGATCAAATAAATAGTAGTTTTTCGATGATAAATCTAAAAAATTACAAAAACCTTAAGAAACAATATCAAACGAACTCCGATTGAGCTAATTTCAGCGGCGTTGGAACCGTCTCGTCAAACTATGCCATCTTAGCTTTTAGGGTTTAGCTTTTAAGGTTTAGATTTTACGTTTGAATTTTAGGGTTTTAGCCTTATGGTCTAAAGGGTAAAATTGGAATAGTCTACCTTTGTTGACTTTTTACAAGTTCCCTCGTTTTTTTAAAACAAACATAACTTTTTTATACGACATAATTTTTTTTAAATTACACCATAAAATCGAGCATTTTATTCTCTTTAATTTGAGTACACTTTTGCTATACCTTTTTAAAAAAATTGACTTTTTTTAAATGTTGATGTGCTGAGAGTGATTACGTGATTGCTTGATTACGTGATTAATTTATGAAAATGTGTTATTATACAACATGCGTGATTACGTGATTATACAACTGTTTTGATGTGGTGAGAGTGATTACGTGATTATACAAATGTTGATGCGTTAATATTATGCGGACGCATTTACCCCCCCCCCCCCCCACTGAACACGTGTCGCATGCTGGTGCCTTCGTACGCTAAAATCACTTTGTACAATAACCGGCCCCTATATATATATATATATATATATATATATATATATATATATATATATATATGGGGAGGTTCAAATAAGGAGTGGTTTTTCGCTAAGAAATGACAAAAATCTTAAAAAACGATATCAAACGAACTCCGATTGAGCTTATTTTAGCGGCGTTGGAACCGTCTCGTCGAACTCTACCATCTTAGCTTTTAGGGTTGAATTTTAGGGTTTTAGCCTTAGGGTTTAGATTTTAGGGTTTAGGTTTTTTTTAGGGGGGGGTTAGGTTTTTGAGGTGGGGGTGGGGGTTTTAGGCTTTTCGGGGTGAGGTTGGAGGGGGGCTTAGGATTTTGAGGGTGCGGGTGGAGGGGTTTAGGTTTTTGGGGGCGAGTTAGGGTTTGATGAGACGGTTCCAACGCCGTTGGAATGAGCTCAATCGGAGTTCGTTTGACCCATTTCTTAGTGAAAAACCACTTATTAGTGAAATCTTCCCCTATATATATATATATATTTTAAATTTAATTAAAAAGATCATTGCTTCATCCTTTTCTTCTAGAAACCTTTTATCTCAAATTAAAAAAAAACAAAAAAAAGACTCTTTATATTGAAAAGAAAGTCATTAATAACCTTCCATTATATTAAAAGTGTTTTTAACGATAACAAAGAGCTCCTACCATTTTGGGCGTAGGCCGTAGGATAAGTTTATATAAAAGTTGTGGTCGTGGAGAATGTGGGCCAAAAGGCCCATAAACTTTTCAATATGGGCTGGTCCTCAATCATACTCTTAATGCCCAATCTAAAAGTGACTTGTAAGTTGTAACAAGTGGTGCACAAAAAAACCGGTTTTTTTTTTAACCCGGTCCAAACCGGCAAACCGGTTTGGCTTAAACCGGTTTGGGCCAAACCGGTTAGGGTTGCCCAAAAACCGCCGGTTTGAAACCGGTTTGAAGCTTCCTGGATGAGATCGGGTTAGGGACCGGTTCATCCTAACCGGTTTGATAAACCGGTTTTCGAGTTGGGCAAAAAATAGCCGTTGGGGTCGATTTTGGCCTTTTTTTGGAGTTTTTTGCACCCTTAAAACACTATAAATAGGTGGGGGTGTTTAGGGTTGATCACACATCTCTTTACACTCTCTAATATCTAAAACCGCTCTTTAACCACTCAAAAACGCTCTCTAAACTCTCTCTAAACTAAAAAAAAAGCATGGCAAGTTTTGGTGTTGGTGGTTCCTCAAACGAAGTTACCGTTGTGGAAATTCGAGCAACAACGAGAAATCCGGCAATTTGGTGCAATTACGATCTATGTTTGTTGTCAAACGGGAAGGAACGTGCTCGGTGCAAGATGTGTGGGGCGTTTTTGGGGAAAGATTCAAACACTAGTTTGAAAATGCATATGGAAAAATCTTGCCCGTCATTGAAGGGAATTCCAAGTGAAGGTCAAGCCTCGATGACAAGCGAAGGAGGAATTTGGAACTTTGATCCAAATATTGTTCGAGATCGAATGGCGAGGTTAGTGATTCAAGAAGGATTGCCGTTCAACCACTTTAACAATCCGCGCTTGACAAGGATGATTCAAGAGACACTCCAACCTCGTTATCACCAAGTAAGTCGCACAACCCTTAGACGAGATTGTATAAAAATGTGAAAAAAAGCAAAAAAAGAATTAATTTTGGGTTTTGAAAATTTGCAAACCGGTGTAAACTTAACCACCGATATTTGGTCGGCTCCACATGGTATACCCGATTCGTACCTTTGCGTTACCGCGCATTGGGTTGATCCCAATACGTGGCAAATGATGAAGCGTACAATCGCTTTTGACTTGTTTGAATATCCACACACCGGTGAAAATTTATTTTATATATTAGATGGTGTTATTAACGAATTTAAATTACAAAATAAACTTTTTTCAATGTCTTTTGATAATGCATCTAATAATACAAATGCGGTTCAAAAACTAAAAATTAAATATAAACCCGTTTGCAACGGCGTTTTTTTCCATAGTCGATGTGTCGCACACATCATTAACTTGGCGGTGCAAGCCGGGCTTGCAATTGAAGAGGTTTCAAACTTAACATATACTTTTCGACAAATGCTTAAAGATATTTTTAGTAACAGAAAAAGATACCATGATTATATTAAATTTTGTTATGATACGAATAATCTTTGCTTAGGCCCGAATTAGGACGTCGAGACAAGATGGAACTCGACTTATATTATGTTTTATAGCGCTTTACGACAAAGAGAAACTTTAGAACTATTTCATGATATGCTTGCCTCAAAACCTCGTCGTAAAATTCAAAAGTTTCCTTCTCCAAATTGGGATATTTTAAAAGACGTAACCGAATTGCTTGAAGTTTTTAAAACCGCCACCACTTTTTTATCCGGTGTTTATTATCCCACAAGTCCATTAACACTAAAACAAATATATTTAATGGCTAACAAGTTGTCTGAGCTTGAAAATAAAAGCGATCTTTTTACAAAAATGATAGAACCGATGAAAGAAAAATTAGTGAAATATTTTAAAGAAATGACTCCCGTTATAACTTGCGCCGCCGCGTTAAACCCTACCATAAATGTTTACGGGGTTGAAACCTTGATTGATAGAATTACTTACGCTTTGAATTTGGATAGTGAAGACATCCATTTTGCACAAGGCACAAAAACATATTTTAACAAATGTTTACAAGATTTATTTGATGTTTAATTACATAAATATGGTACAAATCCGACTCCACATAATACAATGGGTACATCATCAAGTGGTACCTCGAGAGATGTTAATTTGAATTTATATAACGAAATGTTAAATGAATTTAGTAAACGGGCTCTTGGTACCACCCCGAGTAGCGAACTCGGAAGGTATATTGGCACAAACTTTTTAGCGTTTATGCCTCCTACCGTTTTTGAGGAGTTTGATATTTTGGCATGGTGGAAAACAAACGAAGCTTCGTTTCCGATTCTTTCCGCCACGACCGTGATGTACTAACCGTCCAAGCTTCCACGGTAGCTTCGGAATCTGCGTTTTCTTTTAGTGGCAAGGTATTATCGATACGAAGGACTAGACTCACACCCCTAGCGATGGAAATGTGCATTTGCTTGAAGGACCATTTGGATGCGATGGATAGGATACAAGACCAAACTTCTCTCGAAGATGAAATTCAAGCCGAAGAAGTCATACACAACAACGAGGTTGATCTTGGAATATCCGAACCCGTCACGGATGAAGAACTAGCCGAAGATGCAAGGCTACGAAGCTCTAGTTCCGAAGACAACGCACAAGAATAATTAATCAATATTCCAAAAAATAAAACGTTGAACTTAATGTTTTATATTTGTTATATTTTTTGTAATTTTTTACAATTTTATCTTGTCATGTTTTTTAATTTCCGAACTTTCCAAATATTAATAAACGTTGAACTTTATGTTTTAATTTTGTTATATTTTATTATGGATTTTATATTAAAAATATAAAATTTATTTGGATTTTTTTTTTTATAAAAACCGTTTTAAACCGGTTTGTCAAACCTACCCGAACCGGTTTGACCGGTTTACATATTTCCATTACCCGAACCGGTTTAACCCGAACCGGTTTGGTCCCAAACCGGTTTTGACTTTTCGTTGACCAAACCGGTTCGGGTCGGGTTGAACCGGTTTGGGTCAAAAAACCGATTTGTGCATCACTAGTTGTAACCACCCTCCTATGAACTTATTTATTTGAAAGAAATATAGATTTTAATGTGTATTTCTAAAACTTAGTTACAATGTAGGAAAAAATTAGGTCAAGTAGAGGGTAATAGAAGGATTAAGCATCTATATAGTTAGGGGATTAAAAGAAAAACTTATGTCTGGATTTATGTTTAGCCATGACTTATACACCTGTATATTTAATCTTTATGATCGTAACACATCCAGTAATTATTAGTAATGAGAGTTTCAGAAGATGAAGAATACGTGAAACCATTGTGATCTAATCATCTAAAATTAATGCTTCTAACTTTCACATGGTATTTAACGGTATTTGCCAATCTTCTTATTCAATAAAAACTAGGAATTTTACCCGCCTCGCGTCGCGGTAGCGTCGAATTCCTCACGGTACCTTAATGGTAACGGCGTCCGCTATAGCCTTAAAAAAAGTTATTGTTCATTTCAAAAAAAGGAGAATATTATACACATACCCACGAATCAAGTTAAAACTCTTTAAAAGTACAATCCACACTATAGATTTAACATAGATCAAGTATAAATACATGCAATTGGTCAAAGTATTAATTATGTTGTATTTGCTTAATGCGAAAAATGATGTTGATAAAGGGGATTCGTTAAACTAAAACGTTTTACGATTTACACAATTACACCTCATAGTCACAACTTAAGATGGTTTTTTTATGTCGATAAGGGTCAGTCAATACATAATCAAATTTACGTAGATAATTGTGAGGATATTTAAACACAGGTACTTAGCGACCAAATCTATAATACGAGTAAACCACAAGGATATCCGTGTAATTAACTCTACATTTAATCATTATAATTGTAAACATCCTACATTATGATCTAATGTCTAAATATATTAAATATATTGTTTCAAACGTTCACATGGTATTTAATGGTATTTTACTAAATTTTTTCTTCATTAAAGATATTTCATACATACACAATATATGACAACTAACTAGGATAAAAAAAATAAAGCGAATACACCATACAACAACAAGACAACAAGTAGAAATTCGGTTATATCAAAAAGTAAATTTAAAAGTACAATATACATAATACAATATTAATTATGTTGTATTTGATTAATATAAAAAATGACGTTGATGATTGGGACTCGCTAAACTAAAATGTTTTGTAATTTATACCTCATAGTTACAACTTAAGATGGATTTTTTTTATGTCGATACAATATAATCTTATTAGGTTCGTTTAATATAGAACAAAGTTTAAGTAGATAATTGTGAGGACCACATGTATCTATTGTTTTATTTGTGATATATTGTAACATCCATCATCTCATACCAAACAATATTGTTTGTTTTGTTCGCTATGAACTCAATGATTTGTTTTTGTTACACGAGTGAAAACTTCTCAGGAGGTCACCCATCCTTAAATTGCTTGACTATGGAGTTCTCCTTTCATCCACAGCTAAGGCGCTCAAAATGTGTTGATGATGTTTAAGGTCTGGTATTACTTATGAACCCAACATATCTATTGCCCATGACTGATATGGTATTTGCGTAGGGTGTTGCAAGCACTTCCTTTTGGACTCATCATCCTCGATGAGGTTTGCCCCATCATCCTAACCAGAGATGTGAGATTTGCCTAAGGTATCATCCTAAACACCCTGGAGACATCATCCTTGATGAGGTTTGACTTATTTCCCCAACAGCACATGTGTGGCTCTAATGTAACACCCGACCTCTCATACCAATCAATATTGTCTGCTTTACCCACTAGGAGCTCAAGAATTTTGTTTTTGATTGCCTGAGTGAAAACTTCCCATGATGTCACCCATCTCTAGATTGCTCTCACTCAAACACACTTAACTGTGGAGTTCTCCTCTCATCCACAATCAAGGTGTCCAAAACGCGTTGGTTATATTTGAGGTTTGATATTACTTATGAACCCAACATCTCTCTTGTCCACGACCGATGGAAGATTGGCTAGGGCGTTACAAATATAAGATGATTATTTAATCTATAACATCCCTCTTTCCCTATTCCACTATATATTGTCAACACTGTGTACAAATACTTATGTGATTCTCGTTGTTCTCGACTTAAAAGTGGTTTTGTATTGCACACCCTATAATCCTATTGTTTAATATAAAATTAATTTTAAGTAAGAATGTGAGAATCTTGTAATCACCTGTACCAGTCGTTTTAGTTATGATACATAAAACGATTATGTAACCGTATAACAGTCTCTTTCTCTTTTTTCAACTAAATCTGGTCATCATATATAAGTGTTTATATCATATATATAAGCATTTAAAAGATTTACTATTTAAAATTACTTTTGTATTAAACGTCGCATTTAATATCTTATATCATTATGTTATTTATTATACATAATATAATAGAAGATGAAATATCAAATAGTGATAATAAAAAAAAATAAAAGTAGAAGCAACAAGATATGGGTTTTTGAAGAGTTGGTGCTTGAGACTAGTGGCAACAAAAAAAATTCAAATTTTCGTATTTTACATTTGTGACACGACACAACTGTTGTCTGTGTTCTTATTTCTAAATGTGTTTCGAGAGGACCCTTGCTATAATACAATATCTTTATATTATAAAAGAAGACCATGAGTATGTTGTAATTGGATTTCGACCAATCACAAACCGTAATTTTGTAACTAAAACTTCATTTTAAAAATGATTAGATTCATCTTTATCTTTTATCTTCATCCCCTATGCACCCCCCCCAACTTCATGTCATTATACCAATGTTTTTAAAACCGGATCACATAACAGATCGGCCGACTTTGAGGTCCGATGGTCGAACCGGTTGAACCGGATTTAAGAACCGGATGACATCATAAATAATATAATAATTAAAAATAGACAAAATTACAGAAAACGTCCTTTATGTTTATATATAGTTGCACCTTATGTCCTTTACCTTTAAAATGCACATTGGCTGTCCTTTATGTTTTCAATTTGTCATGGATTATGCCCTTTAAAGTAACTTCCGTCTATGTTGTCTGTTAAGTTTTATCACATGAGTTGCACGTGGGGTATAATGGTAAATTTACCCTTTTCTTCTTTTTCTCAAGCCTGGGTTATTTAACCTAATCTCACACACCATTTTCTTCACGCCTGCATCAAAAACTTCACTTTCTTCGTAAATCAGCATCAAGAAACCATTGTTAATGATGATTTATTGCTCGTGTGGGATGCAAACAACGATAAGAACTTCCTGGACCTCTAGAAATCCAAAAGGTGCAATTATAACTACAAAATATTAAACATTTTTTTATTTTGATAAGAATTTACAATTTTAATGTTATATGAAGGCTTAAACAAATAAAATATGTAACTTGTAATACTAAATTAATAAGAAAATGAGTTTTTGAAGAAGAAAAAAAACAAAAAAAAATTTAAAACATTGAAATCCAGTCCGACCCCTGGTCTGATTCACTGGTCCGACCGGTGACCAGCCGATTCAAATGATAACGGTTCAATTACACACAACCGGACTAGTTATATGTCCGGTTCTCGGTCCGACAGGCCGGGCCGGGCCGGGCCGGTCCGGTTCTGAAAACACTGCATCATACAATAGTTTAGAAACCGGACCGATTATTAAACCAACCGTTTTAAAATTTTAATTAATGATTTGACCTGTTAACCCGATAACGTATTAACGTCATAATTAATTTAAAATATAGAAGATTAAAAAATCCATATGTTTAGAGAAGCTCAAAAAGTAACCATCAAATATTAACAAGTATAGAAACATAAATCATCCGATTCATCACATCAAATACAAACATGTGCGCGCATGAGCTATGTATATGTATATTTGTGTGACATATATTTCCTGTGAACATAATCATCTATTTTAAGTTGATTGTAATTGACATGGCAAATTCTCTATCATTCGGGGTTTCGGGTAGATGCTAGAAGGCGAGTCTCTGTCGGTTCGAATATGTCTCGACGGCATCGGTGACATTTCGTCTCTAATGAGCTATGAGAAAGTTGCGAACACAGGAAACATGTTTGAGGATCCACAGGCTTGAAGTCTCGTGGACACGCTGACACTCAAGTCAAGTTGAGGTCACAATGATAATAACACAATTATATATGTATAAGTATGTAGTATGTAGAAAATACTATGTATTTGTAGTAGTAGGATCATACCTTGTTAGATACCTTTTTCAGCATTATAAGACTCATATATATGTGTGTCGTGGGGAAGTGGGAGTAGCCTCCACTAATGTGAGTTACTCACTTACTCTCTCCCAGTGGGGAAGCGGGTTGATCAAGTCATGAGGACTTGATCGGTTCGTGTTTAACACGCCCGGTCCGGTCTATAAGTAGGGTATACTCTGCTTCTTATATGCAACACAAGTGAGTTATTAGCCCATTTGGCAGTTATAATTCTTTCCAGATCAACCAATTTCGAGTCAAATTGGGCAATCCATTGTTAAAAGTGGATTCGTCGGAAAATAAGTAAGTAACCCAACCGAGTTTCAGTTTAACCGGTATGAACCGCCGGTGCAGTCCGATCTTAAAAACACGCTATGAAGTCAATACACAATTTCATTTTCACCCTAAGAGTTAATTACATGGATAGTCTCCGTGGTTTGTGAAAAGTAACATGTATAGGTACTAAGGGTTTCAAGTTGCAAGTATAGGTATTAAGTTTCGATTTTGTAACAATATTGGGTATTAAAACTAACTTTCGTTAGTTTTCCTGTTAAGTTCAAGGGCATTTAAATCTTTTTACATTAAAAGGACTGATTATGTAAATAAATAGTTTGGTGCGGGACTATTTTATAACCAAAACTACCACAAGGACCATTTATGTAATTAATCCCCCCCAACCCACCCCAATTGTCTCCTTCATTAAGACTTTTCAAAACCCACAAAGTGAATCCAATCACGACCGCCGACCACCTCCGTCACACCCACCACCGCGATGCCCTTTGTCAAAACCCCTACCACCACCTCTGCTCCCACCACGACTCAGTGGCGAAGCTTGAACAAAAACGCAGGGGGGCCAGAATTCTTTTCTCCTATCAGGGTGGCCGAAACTATAAAATTTTCGGCCGAATACATATAAATGAACACTATTGAACGAAAAATCGACTCGGCCGAATACGTATAAATTAACACTACTGAGCAAAAAATCGGAGGGGGCCGGGGCCACCCCGGGCCCTCACTAAGCTTCGCCAATGCCACGACCTGAATCAAAACTTCTACCTCCTCTACCTCTACCATCATTAAAACGCAAGATTAGAACAACATATGAAACTTTAGTGACTAAAATAGACAAAATTTGATGGACTCTTTAAAGTTAAAAAAAAACTACCACTTAATTATTGTAGAAAATTTAACCATGCGAAGATGTTACAACCACCAATTTCGTCGTTACTTATTTGGTCTCCACTAATTTAGTCGTTCCGAATTTACACAACCCTTGCATGGGTTTCTATGACAAAACAACTCTCCGATGGAGTTCCTCTCTTAAATTAAAAAACTTGATCCTACGTACGTTCACAAATCATAAAATGAATTATTTGAAAAATATATATTTGTAAATGAATTTTTGATTCATTACTTGAAGGGTTAAATTATAAATACTTGATCTTGGTAAATTCGAAAAGAGTGAAATTTTGGGGGATTTAGTGCCAAAGTAGCATAAGAGCGAGTTAAAAGACCAATCATGGTATATGTGTAAGGATAAATTATAGAAATAAATGAAAGAGGTGAATGTATTGGCGGAACCATAACTTCTTAGTCAAGGGTCATCATAAGGTTATCTCTCTATCGACTACAACTAAGGGGTCAAACACATGTTTTTCTTTAAAAAACTCAGCTTTTCATGTGACCAGAGGGTAAGCGGACCCTCTTGACCCTCCCTGGTTCCGCCACTGGATGAATGTGGATTCTTCATACGAATCTAGAGGGAGAAAGCGTAGAGAATTCTGTTTTTTTTAGGAAGTGAGGTTTTTAAACCCATGTATGATGCAATTAACGCTAGGCTAAATTTATGACTTATGATGGGTTTAGAAATATTAGAAATGATGTTTAGAACTTGTTGGATTTGCTTAATTTAAAAATCTAGCAAAATGTTGACATTCATGTGAGTAGATTGGGTTAAAATATGTTAAATAACAACACAATATAAAAATTAGAGGAATCAATGTGGAAGACAACATAATTGACTAATCATGTTTAATAAAACTAGCATAAGTGTTTAGGAAGTCGGAATCATGATTTTGGATTGCGCATAAGCTTACGGTGGACAGTAAGAAGTAACATGGCTAGTCGTCTCATGCATCCTTTCATATGACTTGAAATTGAAGACTAAAACCGAGTCTGAGCAATAGAACATAGAGTTTTATTCTTTATGTATTTGTAATAACTCTACGAGCTATCTTATTCCATGTTGTTGCTACTTGTTTGTAACCCATTTTTGTTAAAGGCGAACATTGAATGTTGTAACGTCGCAACCCCTCCCCCCGTCACATGGGAGAGGCTCGTCCAACTCCGACCAATATGTTGTCTTAACCGGGCCCACTTGGCGTCAGAGTTGGAGAGCTTTCAAGGAAAAACCCCACCCAATACGGCCCCTTCCGGGCTTGAGGGAGAGCCGAGGCTCGAACCCTGGATCGGCGTGGGTAAAACCCTGTTGCATCAGCATAAGAGCTAGGTCTCATTTGCGATGCCGCATAAATTAATGATGATGCCAGGGATCGAACCCGGTCCTTTGGGACTCCGAGCCTTACCTCAACCACTACATCACAACCTCTTTGGCACTTGTTGGTAACCCATAACATAACACTTCATAAGAATCTTGGTGATTTTATTTATCTAAAATGTAAGAATTATAAATAAGTTCATACCTTTTCGTGTTAAAACAATTCAAAAGATATATGTTATATATACAATCTCATATTTACTAGATTTCATTTTAAACATATTTTGAAAAAGTGGGTGTTACGTGTTGAATGCCAACTCTCTTTCCGGTGTCGATACTTATGGTGACGATGTTGGTGAAGCTGTCTTTTATACGAGATTCCTACTATCTAAAAACTATGCTTATGTGTGAATCTTTTGGTGATGTCTTTTGGATGTTACCAACATGCCTTTGGTCTATTTAAGTAGCACAACAATCAAGAGATTATGGGTTCAAATTCTCATTAGCAACATTCCTACATTGAGTGTGTGTGTGAGTTACATAGTATTTGTCGTTAAAAAAACGTTTTCAATGTTATTCAATATTTTAATAACTGGACTAAACAATTCCGGTCAACTGGTTGAACCAAGAAACAGTGAGTTCGCCAGTTCGGTTAACTACAATAAATATGTCAAGTTTCAACTGGACGGGTTAGTGAAATCCGGATGAACTAATGAACTAGTTGAATCGCCTTTTCTCTCTTTCTTAGACCAGTGGGGTAGATGGAGATTGGAAGGAGTACCGCGAATAATAAGAACTGATGAAAGTGGATGGTAGTTATAAAACAACTCACTCGGCTAGTGGGTCGATTAGATACTTGCTGCCTTACATGAATTCTACAACTTCTTATCATTAACATGAATTCTACATCGTTCTTTTAAGATTAAACACGAGATTAATAGTCTCAAAGTCTATGTTTTTCTAGTGAACTTTAAAATATTCGACGTACTCACCGTGTCCTCTCCTTGGTAAACAAGACATCAATCAAAATAGTTGAGCACATCATTTTCTTTTCAAATCAACAATCAAAAGTTTCATTCACACCGATCCTTGATTGTCTTTTATAACTATGCAAGAAAATGAGAAGTTTACAACTAGACATCATAACCCTACAAGAAAATTGTAATGTCATGTCATTGTACAATGGCTTGTACACTATGCATTGATGGTTGCACCATAAGATTTAGCTCCAATAGATTTCTTTAGATATGTGATCTATTATATCTCTTAATTATTGTTCCACCATTATTGTTTCTTAAAAATATATTATTATTCAAAATATTTACATTTTTAATATTTTAAATTAATCATTACGTTACTCTATTTTAACATCAGTCAAACCGTTCAACCAACAAAACTATTGTTTTGACGAGACGACGGTTTTTAAAACATTAACGTCATGAGTATTATCATTTTGTATTTTGTTTGTTATGAAATATCATTTCTATATATCTTTTAGTTATTATTATGATAATTACTCTTAATGCTTATCCTTAATTATTTTCCGAATCTTAATTCTTAATAATATAACTACTAAACTATTCAATCACACAACTAGGGGTGTAAATGAGTCATGCCGGCTTGTAAGCTACTCGAGATCGGCTCGTTAAAAGTTCAAATCACGCCGAGCTAAATCCAGCTCGAGTCCGGATTCAAGCATAAAAATAACCTTGTTTAATAAATGAGTCCAAGCCCGAGCTTCACTTAACGAGCTCGAGCAACTCACGAGCCTATTTATTATATAAATTTTTATTTAATATATTAAATATATATCTATATAATAATAATAATAATTAGTATATATAAAATTATGATAAAAATAACTAAGTAATATATATTATGTTATATATAAAATTTATAAGAAATATATAAAAATAATTATAAATACATAAAAATTATTTATAAATAATAAATGGGTAGAGCCCGAGCTCGAAAAACTACTCACGAGTCTAACTCGAGCTTTAGAAATAGAGCTCGAAACGAGCTCAGCTCGAGCTCGAGCTCTTTGTAAGTTAAACGAGCTGAGCTCGAGCCTAGTCGGAGCTCAGGCTCAGCTTGACCTGATTTAACTCCCGCATTTGCGCAATGGCCGGGGAGGGGCCGGATCGCTTCGCGATAGTGTAGGGTGTTGTTTCCCACGGCTTGAACTCATAACCTCAAGGTCACAAAGCAGCAATATTACCAGTTGTTCGAAGGTCCGCACTCTTTGTGCATCTAATATTATTAAATAAACTTAAGTTGTCACACAAATAATAAACATAAAACATAAAAAAATATAGGGGTGTGCATGGGTCGGTTTGGGTCAGTTTTGGGGTAAAACCAAACCAAAAACCGAAAGTTCGGTTTTAGGTTTTTTAAAACCGTTCGGTTTCGGTTTTTGCGGTTCGGTTTCGGTTTTTTTGTTTTTAAAACCAATTGGGTTTGAATGTTTTGGGGGTAAAAGAAAAATATCCCAAAATAATGAACTTGGGTTTGAATATTTGAGCCTAATTTTTTTGATTAACTAATGATTATTACACATTTGAGCCTAAATATTTTAAACTACAAAAAATATTAGTTTTCTTAAAAAATAAACATTATAATCTATAAATTCAATAAATATAAATAATAAGCTACTATTAATGCAAATTCGTGTAATACAAATATGTATGCACTTTTAATATACAAGCAAACAAAATAATATACTATATATTATGAAACGTGAATGCACACAATATATAGTTCAAGTATATGTATATGTTCGGTTCGGATCGTTTTTTTCGGTTTTCAAAAGATACAAAACCGAAACCAAACCGTAGTTTTCGGTTTTCAAAAAATACAAAATCAAAACCGTCGGTTTTAGTTTGGGTCGTTTTTTCGATGCGGTTTTTTCGGTTAATTCGATTTTTTGCTCACCCCTAAAAAATATATATTAATTATAAGTTTTTAAACATAACATAACAACAATAATATAATATTACATGTCATATAACAGTTTAATGTGTTTGTATTCAAAAGAGTAGATGGGGTTTAATGAGGAGATAGACTTGTGGGGCTTTCTTTTTCATTTCCCCATTTCTTTTACACACAGCTGGAAGGACAGATTGAACTGATTGATCCCTCTAATCCGTTGCAGAAATCAAGAACACAAAAGGATCTTCTTCTTCACATCAGGTGCGTCCGTACAAACACCCTTTACTCCCATAAATCCGCCTGTAAAAACTAATCTAATCCTCCGTTTTAGTTGCTGGTTTAATTTCAATCGGCGCCCCTTTCTGGGTTTGTTTTGGATCGTCAATTTCAGCAATTTGTGATTAGGGTTTTCTGATTCGTGCTTTTGTTCAGTTAATTTAGGAATTAGAGTCTTGTGTTCAGTTTGTAGGGTTTAGTTTAAATTGGGGATGCACTTTGCACTATGAATGTTTATTCGTGCTCTTTTTCCTTTTTTGGAAGGAGATTTTAGATGCTAAGTTTACATGCACACCAACTGTTTGTTTTAATGCCTCAATGTGAAATACCCCCTTTTGTTTCATTATTTGGGTGTTTTTCTTGCAAATTATTAAATTGAAGTTGGGAACTTTGTTTTGGTGTTGGGTTTTTCGGTTTCTTTGTTTTTGAAGTACCTTAATTTATTGTTCTTTTTTGGGGGTTTTTTTACAAGGAGGTTAGTTGATTTGAGGAAGTGGAAGCATCTTAAATTGTGATTGATTTGATGCCACACGACGAAGTGGATCAAATGGATTACATGGTAGAAGAAGGGGACATGTCGGATTTTGTAGATGATGTGGACGATGAAGAAAACGGTGGCGGATATCAAAATCTTAATGATTATGATATGGTCAGTTTGGTTTTGTTCTTTTTATGCTATTGAATTGACAATAGGGTACTTGTGAATTTAAGTTTATTCCATAGTCTAGCATTAAATGTAGTGTAGTATGCGCGGTATTCAAAATTTTAATGTTTGATAGCTTACAAAGGTGACGGATACGTCCTCTGCTCAAGCGAGGACTGGGAAAGATATTCAAGGCATTCCATGGGAAAGATTGAATATAACAAGGGAAAGTTATAGACGTACAAGGCTTGAACAGTACAGAAACTATGAGAACATTCCCTTGTCGGGTGATGCTGTTGATAAGGTAAAATATAATCCTACTGCTTGTATTTATAAAAACGATTACTTTTTCCACTTTTGAAATTATGGGGACTTTATTATGTGTGTAGAAATGCAAACAAAAGTCAAAGGGTGGTAACTACTTTGAGTTCTTTCATAATACACGATCAGTGAAGCCTACAATCCTTCATTTTCAGGTTTATAACGTTCTGTTTGTTCAAGAATTTGCTTTCTATTAGATTGATTTTAATCTAAGGCCCTGAAATAAACGATCTATAAACGTGTTTGATATTTTCAAACATTGTGTATTGCGTACAGTTAAGGAACCTGGTATGGGCTTCCTCAAAGCATGATGTGTATCTCATGTCTAACTACTCGATCATGCATTGGTCATCATTATCACAAAACTTAACAGAAATCCTTAATTTTTCTGGGCACGTTGCACCTACTGAGGTACTTCATTTTGATCATAACGATCCTGATATTTATTTTAAATATTATTGAGATTCTGCTGTGCTGATATTTATTTTGGGGCTCACAGAAACATGCTGGAAGTTTGTTGGAAGGCTTCACACAAACTCAGATCAGTACACTAGCAGTAAATGATGATTTTCTGGTTGCAGGAGGCTTCCAAGGAGAGCTTGCGTGCAAGGTAATTTGATCATACCGACTTAGGTTTTCAGTCCAAAAGTTCCATTTTTTCATCCCTGAAGTATATTTAGCTGGAATATATGGTAAAGATTTTAATTCACCATATCTGGAATCTTCAGTTTCATGATTGTGCTTTTGGATGGATGAGTGTGCATGCTGATTTGGAATACCATTGCGACATATGATTTATTTGTTTCCATAACTATGTTAAATGGTGCAAAAAATGCGAAACAACAAACTATTTAAACCAGAAGCCTTTGACTCTTTAATTATGTTTTCTTCCTTGTATGTGAAACAACAAACTATTTAAACCAGAAGCCTTTAACATCTGCAATGATATGAAGATTTTTTCCTTATGCATAATTACATCTTTATTTTCTATGCCTGTTAATGGAAGATTCCCACTATTCAAAAGGAGTTATTTTCTATTTGGAACTACTATCGACTTGTATTTTGTGTGTTCTGCATATTTTAGTGATCATACATAAATTAGTCGCGTCTCTAATATATATTCTGTGTGTGTTGTTAAATTATGCAGAGATTGGATAAACAAGGAGTTAGCTTTTGTACAAGAACAACTTATGAAGACAATGCCATAACTAATGCTATTGAGATATACGATGCCTTGAGGTAATTATGAATTATGATGTACATATTTACTACAAAATATATTCTTGTCAGTGTGTTTACTGTTGACCTTTTCTATTACCGTCACTTTGTAGTGGTGGAATGCATTTTATGGCATCGAACAACGATTGCGGTGTGAGGGAATATGACATGGATGGATTTCAGCTTGTGAATCATTTCCGTTTTCCTTGGCCAGTGAATGTGAGTTCCTTAAAATGGACGGGTCACGCTGATTTAGTGATGGGTAATTATGGGCTCAGGTCAAAACTTGGATACTTTTAGCATGCGCCAACCGCCAACATGGTGTGGATCGGGTTTGGCTGACCTGCAACCCTTATTTATTTTTTAGAAGATTATTAAAACTGTGTTCAATGTTATTACAGAAAACTATTATTACAATAATGATCTGAACTTTATTCTTTTTTCTAATAGTGATATAGAAAGTTTTATGCATATGAACACGTTTGGGGTGACTTTCAACCCGTTCGACTTGCTAAGTTCGTTTCCTTTTTAGTTAAATCTTTTAGCTAACCCATTTCACGTTAAAGATAAAACATAACCCAAATCAACGTCCTACTTTTATACTCTTTTCTTGTTGCAGCATACATCCTTGAGCCCAGATCGCAAGGTCATAACTGTAGTTGGTGATAATCTTGATGGGTTGCTTGTAGACTCTACAAGTGGAAAGGCAAGAACACGTGAATATAATTTTTTTTTTTTTATAAAAACTCCTAATATTTAAATTTTTATAATTCCTTTTTCAAATAATCTCCTTTGGCAGACGGTTGCCACAGTGGAAGGCCACCTGGACTACTCCTTCGCATCTGCATGGCATCCAGATGGAAAAATCTTTGCAACAGGCAATCAAGACAAGACTTGCAGGGTATGGGATTTAAGAAATCTTTCAGACTCGGTCTCGGTTCTTAAAGGCAACATGGGTGCGGTTCGATCGGTTCGTTTTTCATCAGACGGGCAGTTTTTGGTGGTTGCAGAACCTGCAGATTTTGTTCATGTCTATAACACCAACTTAAACTATGAAAGAAGGCAAGAGATTGATTTCTTTGGGGAAATATCTGGTGTATCTCTTAGTCCAGATGATGAAACGCTTTATGTTGGTGTGTGGGACCGGACTTATGCCAGCCTGCTACAGTTCAACAAACGTCATAGGTACGGTTACCTTGATTCGTTTGTGTAGTAATAAGTGTCCTAAAATAAGTCGACTCGTTTGTTGGAAGAGACCTATCAAGTACTATTATCTAAGACCCGTTCGGATCGCTGAAAAAATATGTATAGTGAAAATCTTTTGAAGTTGAGAGAGGTTTGTTGGCTTTGTTAGGAGTCCTGTATAACTTAGGACAAATGGGCTGTTGCTTGTTGCTTGTTTAATGTCAAATTATGGTCGAGTTATGCTGCCATTGATGACAACTTTCTTTCAATGTATGGTCAGGTCAATCATCTTTTTTAATGCCCCTTTAATAAATTAAGGGTGTGTTTGAAGTTGGTCTAGTCTTCAGCCAATGACAGTGTTACAAGTTTTCAGAGTTTAATATAAAAATTAGAAGGGTGTCTTAAAATTTAAAGTGGTTGGGTTATGGCCCGGACCAGATGTAACAACATCAAGGATTGGTTTTTTAAAATCGTTAGAATTGACAACTGATTTTTGATTGAATCTAAAACTAAAGACTAAACACTAGTTGAATCAGGAATGGTATTGTATATTGATTGTGTGTATTAGGGCTCTATTTATAGAGAATAATATTGCACTTGAATACCTTTGAGATAGGATAATTACATAACTAATCTAATATTCTCTTGCAAGCTAAGGACAAGAAACATGTAGCTTGGATCATAAAAGGAGAGATCTGTAGGTTGATAATGGCTTTGTAAATATATCAACAATTTGAGCATTTGTTGGTATGAATTGCATACAAAATGTCCTTGTTGAGTAAACTTTTCTCTAATAAAATGAACTTCCACTGTGACCACTTGTTGTCTTGGCATGGAAGATAGGATTATCAGAGGTAGGTTGTACCAAGATTATCACATCATAGGGTAGGAGTTGAAGTTGCACCAACACCAAGTTCACATAGAAGAGATTCCAACCACGTAAGTTCAAACACTGTGTCAGCAAGAACTTTGTATTTAGCCTCAGTAGAGGAACAACAGACTGTGTATTGTTTGCAAGCAGTCCATGGGATAAGGTTGAAACCCAAATAGATCGCAAATCCTCTTGTGGACTAACGATCATTTGGACAACCTGCCTAACAACATATGAGAAGGCACGTAAAGAAGACGCAGAAGGTTGTGAATTTCTCTTCCAATGAGCAGCGGTGAAAGCGTGAAGTGCTGATCCAAATGCTTATCTGTTAAGCAGACCATATTCATCAGTGCCATGAAGATAGCATAGAATCCATTAACTGCAGACCAATGATTTTCAGTCGGGCCATGCATAAATTGACACACTTTGTTGACCCCAAATGTGATATATATATATATATATATATAGAGAGAGAGAGAGAGAGAGAGAGAGGTGCACCAACAAGTTATCTATATTTAACTGAATCAAAGAAGGCTACACTGTCACTGAGGGACAGTGTGTTAGATGTAGTCATAGGTGAGGGCACATGCTTAGAGTCTGAAAGACCTGCTCGTTGTAGAAGCTCTTAAATGTATTTCATTTTATATAGGATGATGTTAGAACCATGAGGAACAATCTCAACACCCAAAAAGTAGTTAAAAGGCCTGAGGCCTTTTAGGACGAAATATGTACTAAGGTATTGAACTATCTTGTTGATAGCTTTGGTGTTGTTCCCTGTTACGATGATGTCGTTAACATAAACCAAAATGTTTAAGAGTGTGCCTACATATGAATAAATAATGAATGAATGATCTGTCTTGGAACCTTTGAAACCAAGTGTATGAAGGGTCTTTAAAGGGCGTTAAAACCAAGCCCTAGGTACCTGTTTAAGGCTGTAGAGCAACTTATGAAGCAGACATACATGATCTAGTTGTTGTGGGTCGATGAAACCACAAGGTTGATGTATGTAAACTGTTTCCTTAAGATCACCATGAATAAAAACATTCTGAACATCCAATTGGCGGAGCGACCATTTTCGAGATACAACAAGAAAGAGAGAGGAAGAGAGAGAGAGAGAGAGAACAACCCGAATAGTAGTTGGTTTGATAACTAGGCTGAAAGCACATGAAAGTCATTTCTTAGCTGTTGTCAAAAACTTTAGCGAACAACCAAGCTATGTAGTGAGTGATAACACCATTTTTGTCTCGTTTTAACTTGTAAATCCACTTACAATCAACAAAAATAGTATTAGCGGCACGAGGAACGATAAACCACATCCTATTAGAGCGAAGTACTCTTCGGCCATGGCTTGATACCACTCCGAGTATTTGTTGGCAATGGTAAATGAGGTTGGTTTAGTATGTGGGGGTGGGGGTGATGGTACAAAGGGTGTGAAGGTAGAGGACACCGGAGAGGACGAGGATTCAGTGGAAGGAGGTGAGGGTGGTGGTGGGTTAGTGATGGTGACTGCATGGGCTAATGTTAAAGAAGTCTAAGGACACTTTATGATGGATGGTGAAGGTGGTTTGTCGATGAAGGCAAAAGGAAATTGCTCTTCATCGAAGCGAACATGGCGAGCAATTTAAAGGCGCTCGGTAGATAAGCCAAGGTAGGGATATCCATGATTTAGAGTAATGTAGCCAAGGAAGACATATGCGGTTGACCGTAAATCCATTTTATGGAGAAGATGAGGAAAACATTGGCATCCAAAGTCCCGAAGAAAGGAGTGATCGGGAGACAATTTGAATAGATGTTCAAAGGGGGACTTGTTGGTCGAGCATGGGGTGGCATGCGATTAATTAGGTAGACAATTGTATCAAATGCAGAGTGCTAAAAGAGATGGTTGGCATCAACGAAAGAAGAAAAAAATACTAGTCCTGAACCAGATCGTGCCGACTAAAGGTGTGACCTGGGCGGTGATGGCAGACGCGCCGGAGAAAAGAGTGTACAACCGGTTTTTGTTTTTCGACAAGATTCTTTTAGTGGGTCGTGGAAGGCTGTACAATGATGATTTTTTTTGTTTAGTTTGCCTGTTAAATGCGAACCTGATGGTCCTATTGTTTATGTCGGTTGAATACTGAATAGCCGCTACGGCTTTGCTTTTCGGCTATTGCGGTGGCGACGACTAGGGTTTAGTAGGGCAGAATGTTTCTACTAGCGTTAGGAGCAACTTGGCTCTAATACCATGTTGAAGGAGGAATGATATTGTATATGATTGTGTGTATTATGCTTACATAGGGTCTCTATAAACAGAGAATAATATTACACTTGAATATTGGTGAGATACATTGCATAAGTTGTCTATTAACTCTAGTTTGGTTCTTGTAAGATCTTTAATGCTAAATAGATCCACATAAGTACTCAACAATGTTTTCTTTGAGTAATTTATCCCCAGATTAGAATTTTGATATAACTCTTAAGTTTCCTTCTAAGAGGTTATTAATTTGTTTGATGATGTAACACTCGGTTTTAAGGGGTTTAAAATTTGAATTAATTTCAACTAAAGTGTGTGTTAATATATATGTTTGTGTGTATTAAATGAGATTGGAGATAAATTCAAATTCGAATGTGGATAAGTCAAATTGGAGATAAATTCAAGTTCTAATTCGTGTGAGATAAAATTTTGACTTGCAACAAACTCTCCCCATCCTAATCCCATTTGAACCAATTTTTTCCATCTCCCCTCCCTCATTGTTTTCGATCGACTTCCAAAGAAACACATAGAGAAAGAGAAGGTGCTAGTGTACGATGGCTAGTGGCGGTGGTTTGGTGGTGCGGTCATGAGAGGTGGCAAGGTAGCGGTGGTGGTGGTACACGACGGTGATTAGGCGGTAAACTAGTGGCGTGTAATCGACTAGAGTGAAAGGACCCAAACCGGGCACCTCTCATAGTTGGCACACATAAGCATAAACATAGTCCTTAAACCTTGAATTAAACAACTAAAACACAGCGGAATTCTGTTACAAAATTTAGTTAACTAAAACTTTAAACATTCATTGTTTGAAACATAAACTAAGTCATGTGGATGTGAGTCTTCTGTCAGCAACAACCAACCAGCCAGCCATCCTCTTCTAAGCCCTTGAGGCTTCATATCTTTTCTTTCCCTTTGTTACCTGATGTTATACTAAAAAGTCAATTAACGCTGGTGAATTCAAGTTTTCAAAACATTAAAGATATAACTTTTCTTTCTCATGTTAATCATATAAAACTCATTTAATGACAAACATACTTTATACTACTTAAGTAAATATACTTAGTTATTATGTGCTCTGTTCTATTAAGTCATACATTATTAGTCTACAATCTGTTCTTTCTCTGTTGTCCCCGAAGGAACTTCTGCTATGTCCACGAAGGACTTTTGTTTGTCCACAAAGGACCTCTGTTTGTTCCCGAAGGAACTTCTGTCTCAGATGACCGTCGTCACCAAAGTAACCGTCATTACTTACTCTATCTAGTTGCAACTTCACCAATTACAGTGCCATGCCGAGCACTTTCCCAGTTATTCATATGGCAAGCACGCAACTAATGCCATGACATTACCATAGGCTTCAGGTAGCACTAGTCTCTAGGACTACACTACTACCTTAAGACTTTCTTCTTTGATAATCATACTCTTACAGATTAGGCAATGTATTTGACTTATCTCTTTATTTTCGTTTGTTTATAAAATATATAGTTAAATAAACCGGTTCTCTGTTCTTTCTATTATTTATAAAACGTTTAAGTAGTATAAACATGTTCTCTCTTCTTTCTATTGTTTATAAAACGTTTAAGTAATAAAACCATACTTTATACTTCTTCTTTTATTTATAAAACATTTAGTTAAATAAATCTTTTCTTTCTTATCTGTCACATTTAAGTAATAAAATACATTTATTATAAACGTCTAATTTTAAGTATGCACACCACCCTAAAACAATAAATAAAATAGGGAGTCTTGACTCACCTGAGATAAGCACAGTCAGGGTCTCTAAAGATGTAACATCCCAAATTTTTAAGAAAATAGAAGCACATGGGCTAAAGTGTAATTGCCCCAAAGTTGGAGGACTGAAATTTGCAAAAATATGAAAATTAGACCGATAGCGGACCGCTACCAGGCTTCAAAACGGTGCGCTATGTGCTGGTAAAGGCAATGTTGAGAGAATAACACATGGCGGATACGTATCTGATGACTCAGCCCTATGTCGGACCGCTACGAGGTCCATAACGGTCCGCCATGCCGCAATATGGATAGCGGACCGCTACCCCAGCCGCAAATGGTCCACTACGTGGGGAGTACGCTAGACAGCTGGCTAGTGAGCGATAGCGGACCGCTATCACCCAACATAACGGTCCGCTATGGGTGCAATCTCAGCCCTATAAATAGATGGTCTTGGCCGTTCAAATGGAAACATCACAACAACACCATCATCACACACTAGCACAAATACCAAGGCAAGGTTAGCACGACAGTTACGTGCATGGTGGTTACGAGTGCGGTACGCTGCGAGTGCGGTTCAAGTTCACTAAAGTGAGGAACGAACTTAGGAATTATCCAAGGATAAAGTAAGTACACTGGACTTGTACCCTAGACATGATTATGTGAATTACGTGACTAAATGATATGTGTTATATGATATGTGTAATACAAGGGTATGAGGTAATTAAGGGTTAGTCTAAATACTAAACGGGAATAATGGAGTAGCCACGACGTATCCAAGGGGTTGTGGATACGTCGGTGATACTTCCTATATATAAATCTCTTGGTACTTCGTGGTGAAACCATTATGAATGTTTAGGGGTATAGACTAAAAGACAGTAATGAAAATATAGTAAACAAACGGGAGATCTTCCGACCGGTATGTAGTTATCTGACAAACGAAATGTTCTGTCTGAGGAAAGAGTGGTATATAAATCCCTCCTAGACCAGTCACTCTTTCCTGGAAACATCTCTGTTGGAGGTACTGCTCTGGAAGGATAATCACCACAGTTTACAATATATGATAAGTATGAATAAATGATAAACTTGAATGCATGAATATGTGAAATGCATGATAAATATGAATACGTGAATGCATGATGATACGTGAAAATATGAATGAGGATGATGGAACGAGTCCAAGCCCTAAAATGGAATAATGGAGTACTCTCGAAGTGTTAAAAGTGTGGTGGATATGCCGCACGTACTTTCAATATATAAACCCTTTTAGTGCATCGTGGAGAAACCGTTACGAAGTTTTAAGGTGAGGATTAGTTGGGAAATAAATCAAGCATATATATGAAATAAAAGCCAATGCTTGATACATTTGGGAGGCTGTGAGTCTAAGATACTCAAGGTCCCAAATGAAAAGAGATACCCGACATGTAAGGTGGATCTCAATAATAAAGAAGAAAGCTAAAGATTAAAGCCTACGGGGCTAAGAAATGAATGAGGCTTCGTGGAAATTTAGTCTTCGTGACAAATGCAAGGGGTCTATACCGACGAGTATAAGGACCTTGCTAATACTCTGACCGAAGGTACGTCCGAAGATGGTCAGGAGGGGGTTAGCACACCCATAAAATATATAAATTATGTGACCGGAGGTATGTCCGGAGATGGTCACGGGGCGCCGAAAGCTTGGGAATCTTGAACAATAATAAGAACCTAAAAGGTTCATAATAAAATGAATGTTGCAATGTACTTACTTAGCGTAAGCTAATTCAAAAATGTTTTCCAAACACTGTAAAAAAGAGGCACGTGGAATGAAGCTTCCTAAGGACGTGGCTGGTCGGAGTTGAAGAATCTCTATGTTACATGATGTAATATTTAATGTAAAGACAATATTTATAATAAAATATATCTTTATCACTTTAGTGATAAGGTTTGAAAAATCTGGGACCCGTTTTTCGCATTAAACTCTGATAAAATAATAAAGGAAATAAGTAGGGTGTTTCAAAAGATCTTCTAACATGTATGTACACATTCTAAGGACTCAATTTCATATTCTAAGTATCCATGATTGCCTAAACGGGAACTTGGTTAAGTACTCACAGCCTGACCTGAGAACTATAAATGTTCTCGCCTTTTCTAAAGTTCTCGTATCATGACTTGAGAACTATAGAGTTCTCGTTTTATGAAAGTTCTCGAGATAGTCCTTCGAGAACTATAGAGTTCTCGTAAGAGAAAGTGGTTCCCAGGATAGCCCCTCCGAGATCTTCAAAGTTCTTGGCATAGGTTCCTTCGAGAACCTTGCCCGAGAACACTACCGAGAACTTGCAGTTTATCCCAAAACCCTAGTTTTTGCATGGGTTTCAGATCTGGATGGGTTTGGAAGTAAAGTTTGGAATTTTACGCGTCCAAAACGTATGTTCAACATCCATGATACTTAATCTATGACCTTTGTCTCAATATATGTGTAAAATCTCATCTTTCTGTACGAAAATCACCCAAAACCCACTTGAAATGAAAAACTCAGATTCTGAAGGGGTGATTACCTGTTTCAAGCTTGATCTACTTGAAAAACACCCTGATGACGAAGGTGATCGATTCCCGATCTCCTTGGACCTGGAACTGTCTTTCTCTCTCTAGAATTTCTCTAGCATTCTCTTTCTCTCTCAAGAATTTGAAATATGGAAGATGGAATCAGAAGGAGGGTGTGGGTGGCTAGGGCTTATAGCCCCCCCCCCTCGTCCTCAAGTTTTCGGCCTCACGAGCCCATGGTCTTTTATTTTCTTTTCTTTATTTCACTTCGACCTGCTATTCTCTTTTATTATTTTCGGGATGTTACATAGAGAGGGAAAAAGAGAGGTGGTGTGCGATCAATCAACCAAAGAGGAACCAGGGCAGTTGTTGAGCTTCGGTGAGTGGTCAAAAGCGGAACCAAGGTAGTGGAGTGGTGGCGCACTGTGGTGGTATGTGTGTTCTAGAAAGAGAAAAGGTGGTGGAACTCGACCAAGAGCATGAGGTGTGATCAAGGGTTATCCAAGGCGAAGTTGGTGGTGGTTCACGCTCAACAACCGAGAACAAATGGCAAGAGGCAGTAGGTGGCGGGTTGTGGCAGTAGGTTTTGAACCATGATAAACGTTTTTGAACCATGATGTGACATTTGTTAGTTTTCGGGGCTATTTTGGAAGTGGAATTATAAACATGGTTTTAAATGTTAAATTAACCGTTTTAAAATGTTTAATTAACCTTGTTATGGCCGTTGGGGTTGGTGGTCCAGTGATACAGGAAAATCCTCTTAGAACATCAAGATTTGAGTAGATCATGGGTTCAAGTTCCACTCCCACAGGAATAAAGAAATTTGTCTTTTAAAAAAACAATTTAGCCTTGTTATTGTGTTTTGGGTGAGACTTATTGTATGTGTTAAAGTGGTGATTTGATTATACATGCGATAGTGTTAAAAGTGGGTCCCATATACGACCATATTTCTTCGTTTTATTATTTCTTTTATAACTTTATTTTTTAAAATTTCTTTGTATCCTTATCTTTCATCACTTGGGCACGGAGCACCTCTGCTCTTTTTTTTCTTTTCACATCCTTGATCATATTTACTCATGGCTGTCTTTAAGGGTGTGCAGGGTGGGTGATCACACATGACCCATATTTTAAAGGGGTCTAAATTTTTTTTCCCGTTTAGGTATTGCAGGTCGATTAACATATATAATTTTTTTTTTGTAAATTTATTACTAATTACATGTTTTAGAGTGGATCTAATAAGCAGGGGCGGACCTACCTTGTAGCCACCGAGGTCAAGTGACCCCATAGTTTTTTGAAATTTTAGTAGAGCGTATAACACCAAAAATTTGAGTGACCCCATAGTTTTTCTTCAGTGACCTCATAAATATAATCTGAGTGAAGATGTTAACAATTCATAAGGTTGCCTCAATGGTTTATTCCTTTGTTCACGCTTCCACCTGTTTAAAAAGCTCACGGGTTCGAGTCTTTTTGGTGACATTTGTTCCTTTCTTTTTTTGACTTTTAATCTAAAACTAAAGATCTGATTTAATTCTCAAAATCCCTAACCCTAAATCCCCCTTATCATCGCCGCACACAGCAGAAAGAAAGAAGGTTTTTCTTTTCCAAATTTTTTGTTTAATCAAACTTAATCTATGAAATCTGAATCAAAAGAAGAGAAGCACCCTTAGGCCTTATCATCGTCTTTCGTCGCACACAACAGAAAGAAAGAAGATTTTTCCTTTTCCAAAATATTTGTTTATTCTCACAATTGTTTATATGTTTACCTCTGTTTAATCTCATAATTGTTTATTTGTTTGCATTTTTTAATCACAAGCACATAGAAACAAGAGTGGGATTTTGCTTTTCAAAATTATGCCTAAATTTTCACTGACAATAGCATCGAACTCATTAGAAGCCAACACGCAGTGTGTTTTTAAATCAGAAAGTAAAATGAGTGAGAAAGAAGGTTGGTGTCAATTTTTTTTCCTTTTCCAAAATAATATTGTTGAAAATTGATTATTAGACTTCTGAAACTTGATTCTTTAGACATGAAACTTGAATTTTATGGATTAATCCGATCATAGAACGATTTTTGAAAAGAAAGTCATCAAATCTAGCTTTGAGTAGTATTCCTGAAAAATTTGAATTGGATGAACTTTCATGGGATCCCTCTGAATGGAAACCAATTTTATCTTATCATCCAAATCAAAACAGATGAAACTAGACGTACATATTTGCTTAGAGATCCATATCAACCCAAAGGCCATGATTTTTCCCACAACAAGTGTTTAGTGGTAAATTAAGACGATTGACATTGTATTTTGTATTGTGTGTTTTCTAATGAGGATGTATTTACATTACGGTAGTGTATGCTATTATTTTACGTGATCGTCCCGACCCGACCGACCCGAGAATTTTAACGTCTAGGTTGATAGAAATAAGAGCACAAGAAAAGTGACATCATAGAGAAAAAATCATGGGTCTGCCACCGCTAATAAGTCAACAATTTTGGGATCCCCTCCCTCCCACCCACTCAATCTCTTAGAATTACATGTTCTAGAGGGGGTTCTATTTTTTAGTACTCTCACAGGGCACCCGAAATTTTGAAGAGAGCCCTGTATTTACTTGTTCCAAGAGAAATGAAATATTTATATACTCCATGAGTCCATGTTTGAATCAAATATGAAAATGAACAAATTAATAAACATCGTCACAATGTGGCGCTTAAAAAAAGTTTCATCTACCATGACTAAAAATGTTAAAGCAAAATGAATTTTTTTTTTATCTAACAAAATTGATGTGATCATAAGATGATAGATATAAAATGATTCATGTGATTACAAAAGTAGACCACACGGGTTTCTCATATTTTCTTTCAACTTTATTAAATAATAATAAATTTGAATTCAAATATAAAAAAAGTCATATAATATTAAGTATTCATTACAAACATATGTTTCACCTTGAAACATGTTTAGAAAACTTTTATGAGATATCCAAGAAACCCGTGAGAAATTTGAACATAATTGTCATTTATATAACAATAACAATATAATAAATTTAATGATTATATTTATACTAGCTATATATATTTAAAACATGAAAAATCATAAAGGACCAGTTTAGTGTTATAATTATATGGTTATTTTAGAATAATTTCACACATATAGTCATTAGATACAAGAAATCTTTAATCAGGATTCACATATGAATATCAAGAGCCAGACTCGCGTATGAAGATCAACAACCAGATTACCAGTCTCCATTGTTGCATAAAGATCAAAAGCCACACTAATGGCTTTGACTCATACATGGTTAGGATCAAAAGTGAATATCAACAACCAACATTAACATCATGACTTTGACTCATGCATGTTTGTATCTGCATTTTGTACTCCCTTTTTCGTTTACCGAATGTTACACGAATCAAATTTAAGTATCTAATTCTCGTATTTTAAAACTCTTTTTTCGTTTAACCATAATAAACGATGCACAAAATTATACTCTACCTTTTATACTCGTGTAACTCATAGTTTTTGTAGTGTTATCGGACTAAAAAATGATACAAGAGAAAAGGTAGATACAAGACTATATATTTGCATATCTCACAACTATATATGTGAAATTGTTCTGATACAACCATAAATGTATAGCATACTCAGAAAAATAACAAATTTCAAGATTCTCTCTCTAAACTGAGTCAAATGATAAATATTTTTTTTGGATTGCAATTGTCTCTTGTTTAATTTTAAATTAGAGCTAGTGGGCGTGTACCCACGCGCAACGGTAGAGATGTTAAAAATTGTAAGACTTGGTTTTGATAATTTGTACATTGGTATCTACGAAAAGTCGGTTTTGAATGAAATTTATATTAAAACGTAGATAAAACAAGCACGTTGCAAAAGTATATTTAGAATTTTATAACACATTATATTTTAAAAGTTATAAGAGAAAATAAAATATGCCCAAAATTAATTATAAACATTAAAATAAAATAAGACAAAGGTGAGGATCGAACCCAATATTGTTTTAGAACTCATTCAATATATATATATATAGGGGTGAGTTCACTAAAAAACTCATTTTCATGAGAAAAACAAAAAACTCCTCATTAAAGGAGCTGCATATGTGTAGTACACCCAAAAGTCTAACCCCCACCCAAAAACCTAAACCCACCCCACCCACCCCCCCCCCTAAAAAAAAACCTAAACCCCCCACACACCCCCAACCCCCCCCCCCCCCAAAAAAAAATCTAACCTAAAAGCTAAACTAAACCCAAAAAACCACCCCAAAAGTTAACTATGCTACACATATGTAGCAAAACGCTGATTTTTTTTAAAGAGGACAATGTAGGGAACAAGGTCTCCGAAGCGGTTTTTTAGTTTTTGATTTATATTTTGAGTTATGATTTTTTTATTATTTTTTTTACCTTTAATAAATAGTTTTTGTGGTTTTCTCATGAACAATGAGTTTTCTTATGATCCTTCCCCTATATATATATATATATATATATATATATATATATATAGGGGATAGTTATAATAAAAACCCTTTTGAGTTGAAGAAACCCACTAAACCCTAGGGGTGTTCAAAAAAATCCGAAACCGAACCCGAATTATCCGAAAATCCGAATCGGAATTATCCGAAAATTCGGATATCCAAAACTAGGATATCCGAATTTTCGGATTCGGATAGTGATTTTCGGATATTTCGGATAGTTCGGATATCCGAATATCCGAAATATTATATTTATATATTTTTTTAATTGTTTTTATTATTTAAAAATAAGAAAATTTGAATCAAAACCCGATATATTATATTTATATATTTTTATATGTATATTTTCTAATGTTTTTTTAAGGTTTTTAATTGTTTTTGTAATTTAAAAATATTTTTTTTTTATTTTTGGATATCCGTTTCACTATCCGAATCCGTATCCGAATTTTCGGATATCCGAAATTCGGATATCCGAAATTTCGGATTCGGATTCGGATAGTGAAATCCACTATCCGAAAATTTCGGATATCCGACTTTGAACACCCCTACTAAACCCTGTTTTACATATGTAAAAAAAAAACTTTTACTTTTGGGATGTATTCTAAATTCAATTTTATCACATTTGGTGAAAAAATTATAAAAAAGCGTTGAGCGGTTTTTAAATTTTTTTTTTTAAATCTGACGTTTATTACATATGTAAACTCAAATGTCTGACGTTTATTACATATGTAAATGTTGACGTATTGCATACGTAAGCAAAAAAATGTTGATTTTTGTTAATTTTTACATATTTTTTATTTCTTTTCTTATTCGGCGTTTTTTTAATTTTTTTTTGCGACTATTGTTTTTATATAAATAATCAATCCCAAATTTTAAAAAAAATTTATCTAGATTTTTCTAGGGTTTAGTGGGTTTCTTCAACTCAAGAGGGTTTCTTTTCTACCATTTCCATATATATATATATATATATATATATATATATATATATATATATATATATATATATATATATATATGTGTGTGTGTGTGTGTGTGTGTGTGTGTGTGTGAGAGAGAGAGAGAGAGAGAGAGAGAAAAAAGAGAAAAGGGAACGAACCGTGTGAGGTGGGGGATCGAACCCACTCCACGCGGGTGAGGGTGTGGCGCACGAACCATCATGCCAGCGGCCAAATCTTGGTTTAGAAGTGATTCAATATGTAAAAATAGCTAATCAAACAGTAACACGTGACAGGTGACACTCTTCATATCGACATTCATCTTTGATATATATATATATATATATATATATATATATATATATATATATATGAAAATGATCAAATGAAAATCAAGTTTAAATGTAAAAACCAATAAACCAAATTCTAGCCACATATTTATTATAGTTTAATAGGATGTTTGACCTTTTTAAAGTGATTAAAATATAACCAAAATAAATGTGTGACTATAACTTGGTTTTTACATTTAAACTTGGTTTTCATTTGATCATTTTCCTATATAGGGTGAGGATCATTTGAAAACTCAGAAACCAAAAAACCAAATTATGGCCACATATTTGATCCTCATCATATATATATATATATATATATATATATATATATATATATATATATATAGGGGAGGGATCAAGAGAAAACCACAAAGTTAGGCGAAAACTGAGAAAACCACATCATTTTAGGCAAAAAATTTTATTTACGTATACGTATCCAAAAATAATTTTTTTGATTTACGTATACGTAACCACAATTTTTTTGTTTTATGTTTACGTATACGTAACACTATGTGTAAAAATGTTTTTTGGTAAAAATGTTTAATATTACATTGATACTCTTATAAATAAATAAAAATAAAATAAAACAAAAAAAAATATTATTATATGATTGGGTAAAATTGGTTTTTTTAGTGGTTTTCTCGGTTTTCGCCTAACTTGTGGTTTTCTCTGGAGCCCTCCCCTATATATATATATATATAAGGGTGGGTTCTAGAGAAAATCAATAATTAGGCGAAAACCGCGAAAACCGAATATTTATTTCTATTTTATTTTATTTTTATTTTTTTATAAGAGTATCAATGTAATAGTAAATTTTTTTTACCAAAAAATCATTTAAATATTGGCTTACGTATACGTAACCCATAGTGTTACGTATACGTAAACAGAAAACAAAAAAATTCAAAAAAATTGCGGTTACGTATACGTAACCCATAGTATTACACATTGTTTTAGTGATTTTCTCGGTTTTCGCCTAACTTTCTGGTTTTCTCATGATCCTTCCTCTATATATATATATATAATGTTTATAAAATAGAAAAAAAAAGGTTCAAATAAAGACCTAGATCTTGATATTCAAGTACTCACCTGACATTCTTGGTGACTGGAGTTTTCTCTGACCGGTATGTAACTAAAAATAGTACAACCAGCAATGCACAATGTACAACTACATATGTAGAAAGGGAAAAGCTGAATGTCAGGAAGGTATAACAGGTGATGCAAAAGGTACAACATACTTGAGACAAGAATGTAAGTGCCCAAATTCTGATGTGAAGAAAAACACAGTGGTACAAAGATGGAGGTAGAGACAAACAACTCCGATTATCAAACCATATGCATGTGCCTAAGTGGGTCCCAATACCATTTACTGAGATTTCAAAACATTCCATTCCCTCTCTTCCATCTTATTTTTGTTTTAAAACAAACTACTTGAATATCCGCTATTCACGACGGGTGTCAGGTCATCTAATCCGCTCATAATAGGTTCGGTTTGTTACAGTACTACAACTGTAACGGCACTCGATATAGAGTACGATAAAAAAACTTGATTTTAAATAAAACTTCGTTTTCAAATAAATTTATATCGGAACGTTGACAAAAAAACGTTCTTTGAAAAAAGTTTAACGAACGAAAGTTAATAAAGAAAAAAGAAATTAATAGAAAATTAAACGGTTTAAAAGCGTATATTATATATAATACATTGATGAAAACGAAAAAAAACAAAATTTAGCACGACGTGACTGCATTTGAGCGGAATTGCAACTGTTCAACTTGGCTATCATTTAATCTACTATATGTAATAAGTATGTGGCTTTTAAGATATATATTTAGGTTTTAGGTTTTAGATTCTTTTTTACACTCGAGTGTAAATTCCAGTTATGACACGAAAGTAACATAAAAATCACAAATTTAAGTTTAGTGTTAAAAGGGTTCGGATTAGTTTCGAGTCAAGCTCGTGAACACGTTTAGTTAAGCGGGTCGGATTTAGATCAACGTAGGCGGTTCACGGATTGACCAGTTTAATTTTATATTTGATGGAAATAAGGTTTTATAGATTAAACGTAATTATTTTATATTCTTTTGTATTTTTAGTTGTAAATTTTTAATTTAAGAATACTAACTAATAAGCAAAAAAATAAAATAATATTTTTAGGTTAAACAGGTCGTGTTTTTGTCAACCATCGAATATTTTCGGTTAGATCCACCAGCGAATAATATTTCAGTTCATGAGCCTCACATAATTTTCAGGTCGTGTCGTCTTCAAATTCATGTAAAATTTTCAGTTAGATCCACCACCTCACGAACATGACCCGTTTAACACCCGTACGGTTTTTATCTTAGAAAAAATGAGGGGTTTTCTTAAATTTTTAAATTTTAACATTAATCTCAGTCGGTTCACTGAGATATGCACTCTGATTCTTGAAACTTCCATGTTAAACAGTAAAGTACAAGATATAATGCAAAAGGTACAACCTGATCAAGATTCTTCAGACATCATTTGCTATCCCCAATGATGATACTAACAATGAGGAAAAACACACAAATATAAAGATGAAGCAAGAAACAAAAATACTCAGATCACCAAAGTAACACATGTGGGTCAAATGGGTCCCACACCCTTTTTTATTAATTTTTTTATTTATTTTGCACCATTTTCTAATTGTCTTTTTCCTGCACTCACAATTCACAAAAACATTCTTTAACAGACTTCCATCTTCATAAACCATAATCACATTCACTCAATATCACCTTCCATTCCATGTCTTCCAGGGGGTAAAATAGGAAAAACACTCAAATGGGTTATCTTGAATTTTTCATTTTTGCATTAATCTCAGTTTGTTCAGTGAGATATTGCAATGGCATTGACCATGATCATGATGATGATGATGTTTTAGGACTTATAGCATTCAAAGCAGACATTATTGACACATCATCACATCTATCATCATGGAACCAAGATGACAACTCCCCATGTTCTTGGAAGTTCATAACATGTAATCCAGCAACCGGAAGAGTCACCGAGCTGTCGCTAATCGGCTTAAATCTGTCGGGAAAGATCGGTAGAGGTCTCGAAAAGGTCCAAAACCTCCAGGTATTAAATCTTGCTCATAACAGTTTTACAGGTAAACTTAATCCTGAATTAGCATTCCTTAACAATCTCGAAAACCTTAATCTTTCGCATAACAGTCTTTCGGGTGGCATCCCGGTATTTTTAACCAACTCCAGGAGATTAAAGTTTCTTGATTTATCCAAAAACTCGTTATCGGGCCGGGTTCCTGATGAGTTTTTCTTAAGCTGTTCGTCTCTTCGAGTACTCTCTTTGTCTGGAAATAACCTTAACGGGCCGATTCCTAACTCGATCTCTCAATGTACCACTCTAAATCATCTTAATCTTTCCAAAAACCGGTTTTCTGGTAACCCGGATTTTGCTGTGGGCTTTTGGTTGTTGACCAGGGTCAGAACACTGGATCTTTCACATAATGTGTTAATGGGTCGGGTTCCGAGTGGTGTGTTGAATCTGCATTACTTGAAAGATCTTTTTCTACAAGGGAATCATTTCTCAGGAGGTTTACCTTCTGATCTAGGTTTATGCTCACATTTAAAGAAGTTGGATTTAAGTAACAATCTGTTTACAGAATCAGTTCCTGTGTCTTTCCAGGGCCTTTCTTCTCTAACTTACTTAAATCTAGCTAATAATATGTTAACCGGTGAGTTTCCTAAATGGGTCGGGCTGTTAAACGGGCTGGAATACTTGGATGTTTCTGGCAATGGGTTGACCGGAATCTATTGGTGGTTTAGGATTACTGACTTACATGAGCCTTTCTGGTAATAATATAAGTGGGAATATTCCTAAGTCGTTGATCTACTCGAGTAAGCTCTCTGTGGTTAGGTTCAGAGGGAATAGGTTCGATGGTAGCATACCTGAGGGTTTGTTTGAGCTGGGGTTGACCCAGATTGATCTTTCAAGGAACCAACTGACCGGTTCGATCCCTCCCGGTTCTAGCCGACTTTTTGAGGCTCTTGAGTCTATGGATCTATCTGCGAACGGGCTAACGGGTGATATTCCAGCTGAAATGGGCCTTTTCTCCAGGTTAAGATACTTGAACTTGTCATGGAATAATTTTGAGACAAGAATGCCCCTGAAGCTTGGGTATTTTGAGAATCTAACTGTGTTGGATCTAAGAAATGGAGCTTTTCACGGGTCACTCCCGGCTGATATATGCAATACGGGCAGCCTTGAAATCCTGCAACTTGATGGAAATTCTTTGACAGGAGAAATACCCGAAGAGATAGGGAAATGTTCTTCTCTCTACTTGCTGTAAGTCTCCCTGTAGCATCTTTAAACCCAGAGGTGGTAAAATTTGGCCGGGTTGGTTAATGGGTAAAAATGTGTAATTTCTGCTTGCGGGTCAAAACACAGATTTTGTTGACCCGAAACACTTTTTTTCCAAAATTTTTGATCATTTAAAGAACCGTTAGTTTGTTAAAAATGATTACAAAAACGATGTTATTCCAGTATCAATAGTATCTTATGAATAAAACCATTTAGTAGGTTTTATGCCTTAAAAAAAATTCAACCCGTTTGACTCGTTTCCTATTTCGCTATGTTTTCCAAGGTGTATGCTTTAAAAATACAGTTTCAACCCATTTGACCCGTTTCTTATTTGGATATGTTTTCCCCCTTTTGTTTTATCTGTTTGACCAGTTAGAGGTCCATAAGCCATTTTGACCCATGCATAAGTAGACGGGCTGAAATTACCACTTCTGTTTAAACCTTACATATTCAGGGCAAAAGTGTTTATGTTTGTGATATACACAGGAGCTTATCTCACAACGATTTACGGGGATTTATTCCAAGATCAATGTCACTTCTGAAGAAACTCAAGATTCTCAAACTAGATTCCAACCAGCTAACTGGTGAGATACCACAAGAGCTAGGTGGACTAGAAAATCTATTAGCAGTAAACATATCCTACAACAGACTACAGGGAAGGCTTCCTGATAGGGGCATATTTCCAAGCTTACAGGAAAGTTCTTTAGAGGGTAATTTGGGAATTTGCTCACCCTTTCTGAAAGGACCATGTAAAATGGATGTCCCAAAGCCTTTAGTTCTTGACCCATTCTCCTATGGGAATCAAATGGGAAACCATGAAGGAGGGACAAAATCGTCAAAAGGTTCTAAGCATCATAGATTTCTTAGTATTTCAGTTATAATTGCCATTTTAGCAGCTGTTTTGATCTCCATTGGTGTACTGGTCATAAGCTTACTCAATATTTCTTCAAGAAAACGGCTGCAGTTTGTCAGTAATGCCCTTGAGAGTTGCTCAAGCTCATCTCGCTCAACACGCAGCCTATCAATAGGTAAGATTGTTTGGTTTGATTCCAAGATTGCCCCTGGTTGGGTTGGTAACCCTGAATCATTGTTGCACAAGGCAGCTGAGATTGGGAAGGGCGTTTTCGGAAGTGTCTATAAGGCTTCATTAGGTGAAGAGGGTAGAGATCTTGCAATCAAAAGCCTTGTTGTATCAAACATGATTCAATATCCGGAAGATTTCGATCGAGAGGTTAGGGTGTTAGGGAAAGCAAGGCACCCTAATCTTGTGTCAGTAAAAGGATACTATTGGACTCCTAATTTGCAGCTATTAGTGACAGAGTATGCACCTAATGGCAGCTTACAATCCAAACTCCATGAATGGTCAAATTCAAGTCAACCTCTTTCGTGGTCAAAGCGGTTCAAGATCTTGTTAGGAACAGCAAAGGGGCTAGCCCACTTGCACCATTCGTTTCGTCCACCTATTGTTCACTACAATCTCAAACCTAGTAACATTCTGCTAGATGATGATTTCAATCCAAAGATATCAGACTTCGGATTGACTAGAATCCTGGCGAAACTTGACAAGCAAGTAATGAGCAACAGGTTTCAGAGTGCACTAGGTTATGTGGCTCCAGAGTTAGCTTGTCAGAGCTTACGTGTCAATGAGAAATGTGATGTTTATGGCTTTGGGATATTGGTTCTTGAGATTGTGACAGGTAGACGGCCGATTGAGTATGGAGATGATAATATGTTGATACTTGAGGAACAAGTTAAGATGATGCTAGAAGAAGGGAATGTTCTAGAATGTGTTGATGAGAGCATGGGGGAGTATCCTGAAGAAGAGGTTTTGCCTGTTCTTAAATTGGCATTAGTATGCACTTCTCAAATACCTTCAAGCAGGCCTTCTATGGCAGAAGTGATTCAGATATTACAAGTCATCAAGACCCCTATTCCTCACAGGATGGAAGCTTACTAAGAGTTACAATTTTAACTTTAATTATGTATAATTGTAGTACTTTATTCTCAGAAATTAATGTTTTCTTCACTTATAAATGGGTCAATTTGGGTTATGTTTGATCTCTGTCGAGTCAAACAATTAATATTTAAAAAGAAAAAAAACTTCAAAGAAAACAGGTCAAGTAGTTAATGCATACAATCTCTTAAATCATTTTATTCAACGAATTCATTTATTACTGAAATAATATGAGCCTTGTAATCATATTTGACACACTAAGTATTTATTAAAAAAACAGACAAAAGTGGCTGACCTCATTCGACACGTACAAAAAACTTACCCATTGATCATTCCGTCGTTCCACCTCTAGTTAAATAGAAGGATCATAAATAACTGACGACGAAAAACATTTTAGGTATTTGAAACTAATCAATGACAACTTTTTTTGTAATACATTTCTGTTTAACTTTCTATAAGCGATAAACATATCTAGAGTGCTATTATATGCTAGGTTTTCATCATCTGAGAAACCAAGGTTCATTGTTGGTGACACTTCTAGAACATTGTTCTTCATGATAGATAAAACTCCGGAAAGTTCTTCCCATTTTCCAGCATAAAAGTGAACCATAGGTGAAAGAGTTTGCCTTGATGGAGTAAGGGGCCTTTCAGGCTGCCTGCTTTGTCTCTCCCGGGCCTGCTCGATATTGGTCATAACTTTTGGGATAGTTGTGCGTCGTATGGTCTCTGCGTTTAAATCTTGAAAGTGCACTGTTGAAGCACCCTGTAATGTGTTACAAATTTGAGCTCTTATAAACATCAAGTTTCTATTAGTTTATATTACATAGCACTATGATTGAGCATTAATGTTAAGATTTAGAATGTTAATGCACAGACAGACACACAATGAAGAGTAAAAAAATGAAGAAATAGAGGTTGTAAGAAGGGAAGGCGGGGTAACGGGTCAGGTTGACTTGACCTGCTAACACTTTTTTTTCCAATAATGAATGCGTTAATTCTCATTACAAAAACAATATTGTTACAATGAGAGAGAGGATTTTTGAAATAAATGTTTAGGAAGTTCTACAAATAGACTTTAGCTGACTTTCAACTCGTTCGACCCACTTGACATGTTCCTCTTTTAGCTTAACTTTTTTTTATTTGATCCATTTGAGATATATCACAACGCCCCATGTTGTAACCACCATCATTTTATCAGAATATTTAGAAACAATGAAGAAAGAAAATTCACGGGTTTAGGTTTTGTCTTTTAGTTATTCACTTTTTTTAGATTACCATCATTAAGACCGGAACGCGGTAACCTCATGTGCTTAGCGTTTCAAACTTTTATAAACTTTCGAGGATGTTAATTTTTTCTGCGCTTCTACAGAAACAGTGGTTGCCATTTGTCGGGTCGATTGAGGGTTGCGATCGGTGGGGGTTGCGGTCAGTTGAGGTTTGCGATTGGTCTGTGGGGGGAGCGGTTCCTTCGAATGTGGCCTGAGGTGATGTAGACGGAGGGGGGGAGTCGAAATGGTGGGGGGAGCGGTGGGTTGAGGGTTGCGATAGATCGATCGGTAGAAATGGTGGGGGAGCGGTGGGTTGAGGTGGCCGGCGGAGATGATGAAGACAGATTGCAGGTCGCCGGAGGAATCGAGACGGAGGGAGAGACGGAGTCGAATAGTTGGGGGTAGAAGACATATCTTCGCTTCGCTTATAACGTTATCATAACAGGGATGATTTTGTGGGTTTTTGGTTTTAGGTTTGGTAAAAGACGAGAATGCCCCTAAAGTTAACGGCTTTGACTAACTTTGTTAGTCAGATTAACTGACTTAGACTAAGAGGGACGTTGATTTGAAGTGAAAACAAGTTCAGGGGCTCCCAGTGCTATTATTTTGAATTAGGGACTCAAAGTGAAATTAGCCCTAAACCACATGGACGTAAAAAGCAGTTAACTCTTTAATAAATTACTTAGCATTTAAATCATTTTTCCTGTTTTAATATATTTTTCGTTTTATACATACCAGCAGTTAGGGGTGTTCACGATTCGGCTTAAAACCATGAAACCGTCCAAACCGGTCATCAGTTTAGTTTCGCGGTCGGTTTTTTTTTTTTCAACTTTCGGTCGGTCGGCTTTAAAAATTCCAGACCATAGTGAATTGTTTACTTTGCAGTTTATACGGCAAGTTGACCCTGTAAAATCGCACTGAACCTTAAGGGGTGTGTATCTAACTAGTATTTGGACCTCGCGCTTCGCGGAGAGAGCGTGGTCGTTTTCCCCAAGCATTTCGTGTCAGGAGTTTGGTCGTTATCGGTTCTGGTCGTCGTAGATCATAAAAGCGAACAATGGTACCGGTTACGATAAAAAGCAAAATAGTGGCAACGATGTTGTTCGCTCAAAAGCGGTTGGGTCTGTAATGGTACTGCAAATAGTAGCGTCGTTCGCTATAATACACGATAAAAAAATACTCGATTTTTAATACTACTCCGTCGAAACGTAGATGCAATGTTAAAAATAACGTTAATTAAAGCAAACATTAAAGTAAAGTTTAAAAAAAAGACACAAATCCTAAAAAAACACCTACGAAAAAAAATAATAATAAAAGGATTAATAATCAGATGATTTGGGGTGAAAAAGAGTTTCGAACCCCGGGTATTCAATATGGATAAAAGGAGGTTTACCCACTACACCAAGTACTCTTCTTGTTATTTAGTTGTATTTTACGCAAAAATATTGTGAGGAAAAAAAAGTCAAGCCGCCCAAAGTAACCTAATATCCGGTTACTGTAGACACCCATTTCAAATTGTATGTTTTAGAATAAAACCGTTCGATGAAGCATTATTATTGTAGTAAACTATCACGCGATTACCCGTGCGTCACGGTGAGTCGGTTTTAAAAAAAATAGGTAAAAACGTAGATAAAAGTAAGCACGTCGCACGGATATGTTCGCCACTTAAGAGAATATTACGTTATTTTAAAATTTTAATAAGAATGATCAAAAGTAAAAAAAAAATTACACATATAAAAACCAAAGAAATAAAATAAAACCAAAAACAAATTTTAAAAAAGTAAAACAAAGATTAACATTATAAAAAAAATTAAACTAAAAAAAACAGTGAAAAGAATAGTTGGCATATAAAAACAAATAAAAAAAATAAACCATTAACGATTTTGACTCGGATCGGATTTGAATAAAATTTACACCGAAACAAAAAAAAATAAGAATGTCACAACGGTATAAAATCTTGTAAGGCCCCATTCCCGGGTGACCTCACTTGTTGGATTTACTAATAAACATAGTCGTAATTACTGAACTTAAATTTAAAACATTCAGAAGTAGCGGAAGCAAACATCATTCAAATTACATGTCATAACAGCGGAAGTCTTAAAAATTGAAACATAACATTGTCTTAACATAAATAAAAGTGGGATGTCAGTCTCGTGCCGGGTAACCTTCACGCCTTCGCACGACCCTTCCTTTCTGTATCTGAAATGTATACTAAAAGTCAACTAACGCTGGTGAGTTCTATTTTAAAACTATTAAGTATGATCATTCTTTTCTTTATAAGTATACATAATTATATATATTCATAACTTTTGCTTTTCTTTCATCTTTCTTTTGTGATTACGTATATATAAATACGTATTCATAACTTTTGCTTTTCTTTCATCTTTCTTTTGGGATTACATATATATAAATATACGTATTCATAACTTTTGTTTTTCTTTCATCTTTCTTTTATGATTACATATATATATATATATATATGCATTCACCTTTTTCTTTTCTTAACTTTCATGGGTCATACACTTAAGGGTGATCAACCCGTCATTTGTTTGCGAATGTCACAATGACAAACGCCACGGTCCATCGTCATGGCCCGCCATTCTTACAACCGTCCGGCAACTAGTGTCCGTCTGTAATTTATTCTTACAACCGTCCCGAAACTTTTGTCCGTCCGTAATGACTTACAACCGTCCTACCGTCGTAGGCCGTAATTCGCCCGTCTACCCGAAAGTATCCGTTTCCTATGCGACTATTATTTATGCAACCGTTCTACTATTCATATTATGCCATTTGCTTCGACCATCCATTAATGACTTTCGTACGTCCTAGCTGATGAAGGAACGTATTTGTCCCGGTTACAAAATAGTCGCGTGGTCGTCCGTCTACCGAAGTAGCCGTTATCATCGAAGCGTCCATAACTTTTTCTTATACTTGGCAAGCAATATATACATGGATATAAAGCAAGATTTCATTCTTACACTTTGTGTTATTCTTTCATTCATTCTATATAATCATACGATTCATTCTTTGTGCATAATTCATTTTCGTATATATATATATATATATATATATATATATATATAAAATATATATTAGTATATCACGTATGATCACATTAGCATTCATATCATTTATTCATTTAGTGTATACATTTCAGCCCCAAAACATTTAATAAGGTTTGCACATAACATAGAAGGGGACACATAGAACTCACCTGATGAGTAGTTTCTGAGATACACTTAGCTGGTTACTGAGCGTCACTAATGTCACTCACAATCTGTATAATAAAGTCATACACGTAAGGTAGTGCTCCTAGATGACACTAGACATTACTATGCTTGAACCTAGTAGTTTCGATGGATTTGCTTATATCGAAACTTGGTAGTTTCGATAGGTTGCTTATGTCCAGACTTGGTAGTTTCGATAGGTTGCTTATGTCGAAACTTGGTAGTTTCGATAGGTTGCTTATGTCCAAACTTTGTAGTTTTGATAGGTTGCTTATGTCGAAACTTGGTAGTTTCGATAGGTTGCTTATGTCCAAACTTGGTAGTTTCGATAGGTTGCTTATGTCGAAACTTGGTAGTTTCGAGTCATGGGTTCATATCGAAACTATGGTAGTTTCGGTAAGTAACTTATGTATTATCTTAGTTTCGGATCGTGGGCATATCGAAACTAGGTAGTTTCGATGGGTCTGTATATATATCGAAACTATGGTAGTTTCGATGGGTCTGTATATATATCGAAACTAAGTAGTTTCGATGGGTCTGTATATATATCGAAACTAAGTAGTTTCGATGGATTCACCTACATCGAAACTTTCGATGAATCAGTCTTCTTCCCCAAAAACCCGAAGGTTCTGCATGCGAATCTGATCGTGTTGATATCTAAATTTTCTTTGATCAATGCATTCGGTTTTCATTCTAGATGCTATACCTAAGCTCATTTTCAAGTTTCATCCGTAAAATCATCATCTATTGGGCTAAAACCGAAAATCCTAAAAAAATCATAAAAACTCAGATTATGATCGAACGCTTACCTGGATTGGATTTCTGATTCGGAGGAGATGATCACGAGCACAGAAGCAACGTTCTCCTGAATTCCCGAGTCGATCCGTCACTTTCTCTCTCTAGACCCGAGCTCTCTTCTCTCTCTCTAGAACTTGTGAATGGTAGAAATGAAAGGTTTGGGGCAGCCCTTGCCCTTATATACTTGGGCTTCCTTCGGCCCGTTGGAGCCGAGCCCAAGCCCATCCGTTTTTCTTTCGTCATTTAAAAATTATAATTTTGATCGTGTCAGTATTTATTTATTACCAGTTTTGGGATGTTACAAATCTTTATTGCAACCTGTGAATAAATTTTCCTTCAAAATGTGGATTTTGACCCAGCTCGGTTTCGATAAAGTTTATTATACCGAAACGTTGATAAAAATAAGAATTTCGTAACGGTATACTTGATATGTATGAAAATATTTTATTTTTAAGGTTATAAAAGAAAAACAAAATATGTTTAAAATTAATGAGTCTAAGTACATTTACCCGACGTCAATTTTTAACATACGAACATGAGTTGAAACTTAGTTTGGTTTCCATTTTAACATACACAAACATTTGATGTATTAAAAACTTTTTCTAAGAGAGGAGGAGTGTGACATTTGTATTATAGCTGCTTAACTATTTTTTCATAGCTTGATCTGCTTCTATAGAGAAAAAAATAGTAAATGATAAGTAAGATCTAATATAGTGGTCCGTGAATTATAACGTAAATTTTTTTTATACCGGTTAAATTAAAGTTTAAAACTCAATTCTAAATTATTTAGTAAATCACAACTTTTATCATAAATTTACATGCATTTTTAAATTTAGAAAAGTTGCAAAACAATTTCATAATTAATTTTGAAGATAACATCTAAGCGATAATGTCATCATATTTTTTTTTAATGGCGTGGGCTCAACTGGCATGTCCCATCAGGGCATGCATCAGTCTACCAAACAACCTTTAAGGAAATCGAAATCTGCAGAGGGTGTTCCTAGTTTTTATGAAGTGCATCTTAGGCGGAAGCATGCAAAGTTGCTAAACACGAGAAAACTTGTTTAGAGAATCAACACGTGTTTATCTTTTTTGCCTTTGATACATTTGGTTTCCTAGCCCCGGAGGCTGTGGAATTACTGAACAGGGTTCAGCGGGTCATGCTTAGTAATTTTACGGCCCCTAAGACCCAAAGATTTGTTTTTAGTAAGATTAGTTTTACTATCCGAAAGGGGGTTGCGGCGCAGCTTGTTGCCCGACTTTGAACACCCCTAGGCCATAACTCTATACTCCCATTTAGGTGATATTTAAATACTTTTTTTTACAGCAAATTTCATTTAAAAGCAAAGACCAAGCCAGAGACTTAGCAGAGAACAGCATAAACAAATATACGCAGGCCCAGCAGGGAGGCCATAACAACCCAGAACTAGAAATAGAAAGAAAAAAAATCTTACAGCCTAAAATTTAAAGGAACACTAGTATTTCCAATCCAGCGAGCTCATCTTAGCCCTATTTTTAATCCAAAGATAGCCAAGAATCTTGATTTCTTCAATGATTTTTGCAGCAGAAACCTAGCGGTCTTCGAATAGCCTTTTGTTTCTGGCCTTCCAAATGGCCCAAACAGATATCAAAATAATCATATTTTTTTTGAACGGCGTGGGCTCAACTGGCATGTCCCACCAGGGCAGGCTCGTACATCAGTCTACCAAACAACCCCCAAGGAATTTGAAATATGCAAAGGGTGTTCCTAGTTTTTATAAAGTGCACCTTACAAGATTCGAACTCATGACCTTTAGAAAACCCCCCTGACCACTAAGGCAGAACCTTGATGACGATAATATCATCATATTTAAAGCATCCATTTTTAACTTAAGGTTTTCCTTAAATATCATAGCCAATTTTTAAGATAAGTTGGAATTTTCAAATTGACTCCATAATTTCGAAATCTATAAATTCTGACGGTATCAGTCACTTTTGTAATAAATAAAAATTAATTTTTATGGTTCATCAAATAAAGTAAAATAAGTTTAATAAAAATATAAATCTTATTTTATACTAAACAAAATACGTTATTAAATAAAAAAATAAAAAAAACATTTAAAGTCTACTTTTTTTGACACGAAGTTTTCATATGATTGTGACTTAACACTATTACCCTTGTATCAAGGTGTGATTGTGTGGCTCAAGAAAAATAATAATAAAAGTATTATCCGTTGCTTTTAAACAATCAAAATAAATAGCCATCTTATTCCTCCAGCTACTTCCTTCTTCTCTTCTCATATCTAAAACCAGTTGTCCCGGACTGTCAACCGCCGCCACCAACCGCCGTTGTTTTTGGACGGAATTTGGTCGCTGAAAGGTAACCGGACACATGTAGTTTCGACGCTGCACCGGTTACCGTATCTAAACGACAAAATTTTTACTAAGACCGTACTCCAGGCTCCGTTAACTTTAGTGGGCCGACGGTGGTGTTGCTAAAGCGCACCGTGAGTGATGAGTGCAAGGGGTAGGATAGTAGTATGGAGTAGTTGGTGACGTGGGTTTGGATACGGAAGGATTCGAATTGGGACTTCACGTAGTCTGCGTCGGTGGATGGCGGTGGGGTGTCGGCGAGGTGGGGGTGGAGAGTAGAATTGAGGAAAGTGGAGGATAACAGAGGGTGGTGGACGGTGAGGGTGAGAGTGGTGGCGGGTGTGGTACTTTGTACCTTGTTTCTTAAAAAAAAATATAATCTGTCCAATCAATTCGTGCCACGTGGTCCAACTGTCAAATTCAACCAATTGTGAATAAGAACCGTAAATGTTTTAGTTACAATGATTATGCTTCATGCCTTGTAGTTGCAGCCAATTCTAGCTCAGATATTTTTAGCAAGTAATTCAAAACAGTTTTTTTTTAACGGTAAACTTCATTAGAAAAAGGCATCAGCCTAAAACAGGTTGAGCAAAAACACACATAATTACATAATTATAAATTTATACTAATTTTCTTATGAGAGGTCCTTATATTTCGATTTAGAAAGTACCATAAAAACTAATGATGCTCCCAATTTTTATCGCTTTACTGGCAAAAGTGAATTCGTTCCTAGCCTTCCACAGACTCCAACACACAATCATGATAATACCGTGAAGCGCCTCCTTGGCGTGATCCGAAATACCCGCCGTCTCGTGGAAATCAAGAAGATCCTTAAAGGAGAAAGCATAGATGAAGGGAATCTTACACCACGTGCTTATGTGTTGCCAAATAGTCACCGCAATGATGCAAGATGTGAAGATATGCTCCACCGTTTCCTCCCCCTCGTTACAGAAAGGGTACTTCGTATCTCCAACCTGAATATTTCTTCTCCTCGGCGTCGTTGAAGTCGGTATCTTTTCCATCTCTGTCCGCCACACAAAGATGTTACATTTCATCGGGACCCATTTACTCCAGTGCATCACATACCTTTGGCTAAAATCCGAACCAACAGTTAATAACTTCCTAACATTACCGACCGAGAATTCATCGGACGAAATAGCAGCCCAGCGCCAACGATCCGGAGTGTCATGAAGGTTGACCCCGCTGACCAAAGCCAGCAGCTGTTCCAGAGCACGATTTTCTTCCGTAGATGCGGGAGGTCTCTTCCATTCCATTCAAAACAGTTTAGGATTTCAATACTAAACTAGTTGAATTCCCGTGTTTCGAGGCAGGTGTCAGGTCATCTAATTTGCTCATAATAGGTTCGGTACGGTAACACAACGATAACGACACTCGATATAGGCTATGATATGAAAAAAACTCTATTTTGAATACAACTCCGTTTTCAAATAAATTTATATCGGAACGTTGACAAAAAAAACAGCCGCACACTCCGTTTTTTGAAAAAAATTAATGAACGAAAGTTAATAAAAAAACGAAATTAATAGAAAATTAAACGGGTTATACCATGCAGCGTGGCAGGCGTCGGGCCGATCGTTAATAAAATTTAAGCGAAAACGTAAGCGAAACGGTAAAAATAATGTTAATAAAAAAGAAACCTAAAGGTAAATAATAAAAAAGGAAAAAAAATTCGTGTCGTCAAAAACCATAAAAGCGAAGAACGAGACCCGTTACGATAATACCAATACCGGCAATGATGTTGTCCGCTCATAGTGGTTTGGTTCATCATAGAACCACAATAGCATCGGCACTCGCTATAGGCCAAGATACAAAAAAATCAATTTTGAATACATTTTCGTTTTTAAAAAATTTATATCGGAACGTTGACAAAAGAAACTAATAACAGATGCGTACTCCGTTTTTTGAAAAAAGTTACCGAATGAAAGTTATTAAAGGAAAAATGAAATTATTAGAAAATTAAACGGGTTAAAAGCATATAGTATGAGGGGTGAAAATAAAAAAAAATGATTTTAACTTTTGAATGGTCACTATTATTCCATTAGCTTCTCATTTAATCATATTTATAACGGTAACAATCACGATATTTCGGTCAGTTTGTATCTTACATTATGGGGGTGTTTGAATGTCAGTTTATAAAGTGATTATTACTAGACTCGGTAATCAAATACTTAGAGGTTAGAGTAAATTACACGAAAGGTCCTTTGGTATGTTAATATTTTGGATTACCTCCTCAAATATAAGAACCTACATCTTTGCTTCCCATGGTATGACGACATATAACATAATAGGTCCCCAGATTGGATGTCTGTTAGCTTTTGCTGTTAAGTGAATTTAAAATGACTAAAATGCCCTTTAATATAAAAATAAATAACCTAAAATTAAAATTAGAAGTATTATATTGTTATTATTTAGTGGGTCTCATTAAACAATTAATATTAAAATAAATATTAAACAAAAACACATACACATCATATCATAGTCTCGATCTTCATTCATCTTCATCACGGCGCCGTACATGCTTGCCGCCGCCACCCACCTTCTTTCTCCCATGGCCGCCGCCACCACCCACCGTACATACACATATCTATCTCTCTCAAAGACACCTGAAACCCACCACCATCTCCCCTGAACTCCGGCTGAAAGCCGCCACCACCACCTCGCCTCAAAGCCGTCGTCACCCTACTAAGCGCCACGATATTAGGAACTGAAAACATCAATCGGTTTCTCCATGCTAGACCACTCAACAACAAAGCTTTGATGCCTCGAGTTCCACTGTACGTCCCCAATTTTCTGGTCAACAAATGTTAGTTTTCGTGATTCCAATGGATGATTTTGATGTTGCGATGTACTGTAACTCTAGAAGTTTGAATTAAATCTGAGTTAAAACACCAATTTGTTACTGGATTCATGAATGTTAGTGTAAGTATGGTGATGGAAGTTAGAGCGGAGAGAGAGAGAGGTGGTGGTGGTTGGACATCGCCGGAAAATCATTGAGCGAAGGTGGAGGTGGTGGCATCAGCGATCTGTTGGAGGGGGAGAAGCTTGGATGGTTGGAGGTGGAGATACAGCGACAGGTGGAGGTAAAATGGTGTCAGCGGGTGGTGATGTTGTTGGTGCCGGAGAAGTTACAGGCGGCAGTGCTGTTGTTGGTGCCGGAGAAGTCATCGGTGGCGGTGGTGGAGTTTCGATGAAGAAAGGACGGGGATGGGTGGGAGGATGGTTTAAATTTTTGTTTATTTTATATAAATATAAATTAAAAATAGGTTGGGCCACTATTTGTTTATTTTTATTTAATGGTAAGTGTATTTTGGTCAACTTTTAAATTTTAACAGAAAAGTTAACAGACATCCAAGTTAGGAACCTATTATGTTATCTGTCATCATACCATGGAAAACAAAGATGTAGTTTCTTATACTTTGGAAGGTAAACCAAAATATTGACATAACAAAGGGACCTTTCGTGTAATTTACTCTAGAGGTTATGTTTGGAAGTTTGTTTAAAGTTACTTCCTAGAATGGGTTATACCTTGTCAAACGGATACAAGCTTCCGTACCTCGTCAAATGGATACATGCTCTTAATGACGGATCCATGAATTTTTTTCAGGGGGTTCACTGTTTTTAGATGCTCCAATTTCATAGGGTCGGGCATAAAAAATTTCGGTTCGGTTCGATTGTTCGGTCGGGTAAGGTTCTATCTTCATCCCTACCCAAAATAACAACAAATTTTCAATCTTTTCAAGATTCTAATTTCTGGGTTTTCATCAACACATCATTCCACTCCAAATTCGCATCTCAAAATCTGAGCCTGATCAGTTTTATGAGTTCACCCTGTATTTTTTAAGAGGTTCACCCCAGTTTTTCTATATAGCTTTCTACTACAATTTCGAAACTCGGAGGGGTTCCGGTGAACCCCCCCCCCCCCCCCAAGCCCTATGTAAATCCGCCCCTGCAGGCTCTCACATGCAAGTATGGGCCGTACCATAGATGGTGTACGGGGCGCACACTCTTCCTGGCTTGTCTTCTTTCTTCCAAGTGTTCTCCAGCAGCTTCATATCTTCAAAGTTCGTTCCTTTAGCACAAAAACCTGCAAATCCACAAAAAAACTTAATTAAATATCCATTCTTACTAGATTTGCAATATAAACAACTCATAATGTAAGGAAATATGCATAAAATAGATGTGTTATTTGAAACACATCATATATAAACTGGTAGATGATATTACATTTACCCTTGAATTTTAGACAACTTATATTGAGCATTGTTTGCAGTTTTATTTTGGACAGCATATTTTGGACAACTTATTTTGTACAGTTTTGTTTATATATTCATGCTTTATTTTGGAGAACTTGTATAAAGGCTCAATAATCTCAAATCATGGAACTAAACCAGAGCCAAACAATTACTAATGGTTAGGTTTCAAATTTCAAAGGTTTGGTTTTGGTTTACAGTAATCAAAAACCGTTACTAACGGGTTGACTCATCTAAAAACCGTCAAAACTGACCGGCATGTGCACTTTGTTTTCGCTAATGGTTTTGTTCTTTGAAGTTGACTTGGTCATTGTGGTTTTGAGATGTATTATTTATAATTTTTTATTGATTTTGTTTTTCACCTTTTTAATAAAGAGGTAATTACACAAATGACCCATGTGGTTTGATCAAATTACGTTTTACTAAGCTTTAAAACCTCAGATCAGTGTGAGAATTCAAATTTTGGTTTCATGTGCATTATTAAGTTTATTATACTTATTTTCATTTGTTAGTCATTGTGGTCAGGATATCATTAAGTCGGATCATGATCAGACCGGCAAGTTAAGGAAACCCAAAACATTGCTTTTCTGTCATGGACAAAGACAAAGACTTACTGCCATTGTAAAACAGAGATTGGGATCTCATTTGCATTAAGTTAGACCTTTTATTTGATAATCCAATTATCCAACTTAAAATTATCTTTTGCATATTTCTACGTCTTTTTTCTAAGCTTTAGTATGGGAGTAAATACTCAATCTGGTTAAGGAATCTTGATGACCCATATAAAGAGGCTAGAGACCAAAAACCGAGAGGTTTTTATTGAGCTTTCTTCATATATGGAGCCTCTAATGGTCAAAGACACCCATTGACTATAGGAGTCCTCAACATCGTACTCCAAAGTCTATCATCATGAGAGAGATGCTAAAATCAAATTCAAATACAATGACTGGCTTCTTCTCAGACATATTTAAATTAAATCACGAGACATGTTTGTCACGAGAGATGTGCAAAAACCTACCATGAGACAAGATCGTCACGAGAGATGCGTGAAACCGAGCCTCAATGGTATATTTCTACATAGACGAATCTTGAATATTGTGAGACAAGCTCGTCACGAGAGATGCTCAAACAGAGCCCAAGACAAGTTCATCACTGGAGTTTATTTTTAATTATTGTAATTTTGTGATTTTGTAGTTTAATTTTTAAATTCTAGATTTTGTATTAATTTCCATAATTTGTATTAATTTTCATATTTTGTATTAATTACCATAATTTGTATTAATTTTCCAGGAAATATAAATAAAAATTATTATCTTTAATTGAAATTAATATACTGACAGAATACCAAGAGAACGTCCACGCCAAAACGGACTTACACCGTCGGAATCTCGTCAGTAACCCCTTTCAAAGACGGAGCCGACCGTCGGTGAAACTCCATTTTTCTAGTAGTGTTTGTTTTAACTTTCAATTTCAATCTCAAACCATCCACCACAATTTGGCATGTTTATAACTCATTTTTCCCATGTTTTGTGAAGATTTTAAGTACATAAAGAGCTTGTTCAATCGCAATGAAAATCATGACTAGTTTCATAATTAATAAAGTTTTTAAGTTCCAACCAAACAGATCATATTGCAACTTGTTTGTAGAAAGCTTATGTTCCCAATAATCCAACTACTTCCCAAGTTAATATCAAGTATTAGCAATAAAGATTAAGAGAGAGTTTACCTCCATGTTCAAAGCCTTGCTAATAAAACATAAAAATCCAAAACTTGTCATTTTAATCATAAACAACAATTCTACTTCATACCTAATCAATAAAACTTCATTTTAGCATTTTAGATCTAAAATGATATAGAGATCATACTTTTAAACAAGATCACTATGTTTTCCCTTCCAACTCAATTCTTTGTGTTTAAACTGCCTACTTAACGAAAGGAGAAACGATCAGTCGTAAATGTTTCGAAAGATGGGCTCAAACCTACAATAGCAATGTGCATATAAACAAGTTGTACTCCACTATAACATTAACAAAGCCACATTTCAAGTAAAATACATATCATCCACATTAATTCAATTCAAAAGACATCTTTAACCACCAACCAGTCAACAAAACAAACCACCATGACCAAGTCCAGCTAACCATGCACCTAGCCATCTCCATTGCCTAAGTAGCACCTATATACACCTAGCACCCACATTACAATTGCAAGTTTGCAACAAACCAGTCGGTTGATCTTTGCTTCAAGGGGGTAATATGTAGTGTAGTTCAACTAATCACAAGGGTGATTATCAAGCCGTTTTCACCTACCATTGTCGCACATCTGGCACGAAGTGGCGGTCTTTGGGTTCATATAGGTGCACTGATCACATGACCACCCGGTTGAATCATCGGTTCGGCTTGTGGCTCCAACCCTGTTGGACCCTTTTCCCTTGGTCCCTTTTGTCTTGCTTGTTCCTGCTGCGTTCTTTGAGCTGCTTGTTTTGCTTGATGCACCATGTGCGTCCACATCTGATAGACCGTTTTCTAGTGCTCGAACTAAGTTCTCAAAGTAGTTGCGTGTGACACTGTTGCAGTTGTCAATAAATACATGTTTTAACAGTAAAAAACGGGTCGATTGCAGTAAGAAGTAACATGATGTCCGTGTTTTGCACTTACGAAAGTTACTAAGGGCTATACTTCCATTAACACTCAGATAAGTTTGTTCCTTTTTTTTAATATTAGCCTTTCAGAAACGACAAATTAATTACATGCAATTATTTGTTTTATCTCGAAAGGGTGAAAACAGTGAATCTTCTGTAAAAATATTAGTTAAAAAGGAAGGTCAAACAGGTCGGAAGTCCCCAAAGTGTGTTTCTAGTCCATCCAAACCACCTAAACTGTTTTAATTAAATATACCTACATTTACGTCGTTATAACATAGTTTTGTAACTATATTTGACGAACTAACTATTTACAAGAATTTAGACAAAATGTGAATTGGGCCAACCGGAGCCATAGCAAAAATTACATGTTTTGACCCATTACCCACTTTGCCCATTTTGCCTCATCTACCTAAGAAATGAGCATAAAATATGTTGCTTATTACTACAATTAACGGAGAAAAATGTAAAAGGGACTCCCAATGTTTCCATAATTTTAAAGAGTAACTGAGAATTAGGCAAGACGGCGGATTGGGTAACATGCCATAGCTGTTTGGTTAAAAATGGTCATTTGCAATATGAATTGGGTTAGGCTGATCACTTGACCTGTGGAAACTTTTCTTCCATTTTCTAAGGGTCAACTGGTCAAGTTGGTTGACCCGCATACACTTCTAGAATAAAAATGTTTAGAGGCTGTATGCATTAATAACAGACTTTGGGTGACTTTCAACCCATCTGACCCATTTGACATGTTTCCCTTTTAGCTAACTTTTTATTTGATCGATAAAACCACCCCCGATCATAAGTGAAAGGTAGAAAGTGTCACTCTAATGAGATTATTGAATTCATGACAAACTTAAAGAAACAATTACCTAGTCAAACCAGCCAACTTTGTTCTGAAATTATTAAATGCATCTTGAACACCATCATCATTGAGGTATGTACGTAATTCTTTCTCTGCACATTGATGAAGCCTTTCTAAACCAGCCTCTGCTTCACCTGCCATCAACAATTTATCTTAAAACTGTTACCCAAATAAAGCATCCTAAGATAATATTTTGTGTAAAGTGCGGGAATCTCGGCGTACCTTGTAAGTATTCAAAAAACTGTCTCTTAGCATGTTCGTGCTCAGGTAAGTAATACCCATATGCATATGTCCACTTTAACACTCGCCTGCATTCAACTATCTGCAGGGTAGGAAAACATAACTATCAGTTGAAAAAAGTAAATTATTAATCAAGGGTTTCTTGATTTATATTTTCAACAAAAAAATATCATCAGTTAATAGAGAAACAGAGAACAATTTCAACCCATTTACTTATGAATGGGTCGATTTGAGTTGTGTTGAACAGGTGCAACCAAAATTAAGGAAAATGGAGAACAGGTCAAACAGATTAAAAGTCTCTCAAAGTCTACTTTTATTGCACACCTTATCCAAATCATTTTATTCAAAAATCTAAGATGATATTGTGATAATATAGTTTTTTGTGATTATTAGTCTATGCTATGTCTACTACATAGTTACCTAATACGCGGTTCGCTCCGGTACGGGTACGCGGTTCGGGTACGCAATTCGCTAGAGTTAACGTATTCGGTACGGAGGGGGGTAGGTTCATTTCGGTATGAACCGGTACGGTATACCATGTAGTTCGGTTCGATGTACCCGAATAAAACATAAGTTCAAATAGAATATAATATTTGCCAAATTCCAAATAATAACATAACTTCAAAATTCAAATACCATTTAATCCAAAATAGAAAAAAAAAAAACACAAACAAAAACATCATCAAGGTCAATAAAACCTTGTGTGACATGGGTCTCGCTATCACCTCCTTCGTTGTTCTTTCTTTTGCCAAAAGCCATATCAGAAATTGGTGATGAATCGGTGATGAAATTGGTAGAGGAGAAGAAAATTACTGAGATTGAAGTAGAATCGGTGAAGTATATGGTTAGTGAGGAACGTAATTATACTAATTTCAGACCTAATTTCAGACATTAGGTACTTGGAAGTTGGAATTGCATGTGAATTACGGTAGTGACAGCGGCTGGAACAGTGGCAGTCGCTTTTCCCGTAAGTAGATTTCCCGCCAAAATCGCGAACCCTAAATTTCTACAACCAGCGAATTCATGACCAAAATCGCGAATTTGATAGTGTTCGGTACGATTGGAATTAGAATTAGGTACAGCGAATTATAGGTAAATGGTTCGACGTACCTTATCGATTTGGTACGCCGTACCATAGCGAATTGGATCGAAACGATTTTCGATTTGGTACAGCGCGAACCAATTCGTGGATCGCGGCTCACAGAGTGAATTCGGTAACTATGGTCTACTATTCTAGAGGGTCCTAATTGTAATATCTAGGGGTCCAAAGTGTATTATCTAGCTCTTTATAATGAGCTCTTATTGTTTCATAATTCACTCAATCAATATACACAACCCTTGGTTTATCTTGGTATCAGAGCCAAGGAAACCTTTAAAAAAAACTGCCGGCTCTCTCTCTACAAGACTGATCAGAATCCCTGTAAAAACCTTCTGATCAGAATTCCGGTAAAAACACTTCCCTTTTCCGGTAAAATCCTTCCTGCAAACAATCATGGCATCAATTGCTCTCTTTTCTGCTGCTGAGAAAACCTCACACGACAGCCACAAATTCCCTTTTACCCTCACCCCTTCCAACTATGGGTATTGGAAGGCTATGATCGAACCGTTTCTGATCACCAACCTATTGTTCGATTATGTCAATGGAACGATCCCTTGTCCAGCAAAAACCATCGCTATTGAAGCTGACAAAGCCAGTGACTCCTCTGTCACCGATAACCCCAATTATACCCGTTGGATACACGTAAGGATGATCATCCTATCTACCATCTCTGAAGCCTCCTTCCAACATGTCCAAGGTACGTCTTCTAGGGATCTTTGGCTTTCTTTAGAACGTGCATATGCACCAAATACAACCTCTCCTGAATACACTTTAAAAACTTAGTTACTCCGAATAACCATGAAGGGTGATGAAACCCCAATTGCTTATTTAAGTCGAGCAAATGAATATGCATCAGCCCTTACAAATATTGGGGAACCAATGAAGGATAAAGACCTTGTCATGCTTACTATTTCTGGCCTCCGAGATGAGTACAACGGGTTAAAACCCACTCTCCTGGCCCGACACCCATCGGTTACATTTAATGAACTACACGGCCTTCTATCTGATCATGACTACATGATTAACAGGCCCATACCCACTGTCCCGACACCCCAGGTCTTCACTGCCACCACAGGGACTCCTAATCAGCCTCAACTCAGCAACTTGCAACAGCTTGCATCTCAATTAGGGTATCAATTAAATCCTATTGGCTATCCGACCTCTCAGCTCCAGGCCTTTTATGTTGCTCGGCCCTACACCAGTCGTGGAAATCGTAGAGGTAATTCCCGAGGTAACTCATGCAACACTTACCGAGGTCGTGATCGTTTTGTCCCTGCTCGACAGTTTGCCTGGGCTTCTTGGTTTTAAAAAGCGAGAATCGCACCGAAGCGACAAGGTCTAAATCCGAAGCGCAAATCGCAAAAGCTGACCGATTTTCGTACGCGAAGTGCAAGGTGCTTATATAAATTTTTTTATATATCCCATCGGTTTTTAGCATCCCCTAGCCAAAATATAGCCATAAATAAGGTTTATATATGATTTAATGTATAAATTACTTACATGTACAACCTTTTTAGCTAAATGCATAACACTTTGAAGCACAAAAACAGCCCCTGTACAAGAATCGAGCCACTCGGTGCGAGTTTTTTTCAAAAAAAATGCGATTTTTTTGGAGTTTTGTACGTTGCTCGAGTTGGGTTACATGACTCGCTAGAGTCATCGCCCTAGGTCGAGTTGCGACATAAGCGCGAGTAAGCGTGATTTTTAAAACCAAGTTGGGCTTCAACCCAAAACATGGTATATGGCCATTGTTCTCGTTGTGGTATACGCCACCTTCCTCTCAGTGCCCGAATCAGTCTTCCCAGCCTACTGTTGATGCTGCCCGAAACAGTCCCCAAGCCAATTTTGCAAGTTTTTCGGATTCTGGCTCTACATCAGCAGCCACTTGGTTTCCCGACACAGGTGCTAACAGCCATGCTACTCCTGATTTATCAAACCTTGACAACTCCGAGGTCTATCAACGTAATGATTCTCTCCATGTTGGCGACGGTAATCCTTTACCCATTCTTCACATAGGTTCATCTACATTCTTTTCACCAAATAAAACCTTCAAACTTACTGATATACTTCATGTTCCTGCTATTCAAAAGAATTTGTTATCTGATAAGCAATTTTGTCTTGATAATAATGTTTATTTTGAGTTTCACTCTTTTTTCTTTGCTGTGAAGGACGAGTCTTCACACATTACCCTGCTGACGGCCCCAAGTAAGATGGTCTATTCTCCCTTTGTCTTCCTCAGCTTCAAGTGCTTCCTAAACAAATCTTCACAGCAACCAAAGCTCCTTCCAACATTTGGCATCAACGTCTTGGGACACCCACATGAACGTGTTTTTAATTCTGTTATTTCTAGTTGTTCCTTACCCGTATCTACAAAACTTTGTTCTTCTTTATGTACTCCATGTCAGTTAGGAAAATCTTCCAAACTTTCATTCGACAAATCCACCTTTCAAAGTAATAATATTTTGGACTTAATATACTGTGATGTTTCACCTACTATTTCTTGCGTTACTTACAAGGGGCAGCAAATTTGGGACTTCTCATTCGACACACCTTCAACTCTTGTTTACAAGCTTTCACCGATGCTCAGTGGCACAATGTTGCCTCCTCTCCGGTCCAAGCCTACTCTGACTCTGATTGGGGTTGGCTGCCCTGTCGATCGCCGATCCACGGGATGGTTTGCTATCTACTTGGGATCAAACCTTGTCTCCTGGACTGCACGCAAACAACGAACTGTCTCAAGATCCTCCACTGAATCCGAGTACAAGGCCCTAGCTGATACAGTGGCTGAACTAATTTGGCTAAAATCCCTCCTACATGAACTTGGCACTTCAGTAAACTCACTTCCTACTCTTTGGTGTGACAACTTGGGGTCCACTTATCTTTCTGCCAATCCTGTGTAGCTCGCACTAAGCATGTTGAAGTGGATTTTCATTTCGTTCGTGAACAGGTGACTCAAGGGCAACTGAAGGTTCAAGGATTGGGGTACTTTGTGGCGGGTTTAAAGGACGATGTGAAACAGTGGGTGCGTCTCCATCGCCCTCATTCTCGTTTGGACGCCATGTATTTGGCCAAGGATGTTGATGCGATGCTACATCCGGGTTCCGGTAATTCCTCCCTTAATCGTTTTCGATACCTTCATCCGATGGGATTGGATTGCTTCTGGGTTGGGAGAGGGGTTTCTTATGGGCAACCGTGGTGAGGCTAAGAGCTCTGCTAGTTTGGATTTTGTGGTTAAGAGTAATTCCACCTCCTTTGACCCTTCTCGTTTGTTGCTGCCTTCCAAATAAAATTCGTCCACAGTTGTTAGGCACTTGCCTCATAGGGATAGAGGGGTTCGGTCCCTCTCTCGCACAGAGTGGGAAGATCGTCGGAAGAAGAGCCTGTGTTTTCGTTGTGGTCAACAGTATGGGCCGGCTCACAAATGTCCGGAGGGCTCACTTCGGGTTCTACTGTTAGGAGAGGATGAGTATGATTCTTTAGAAGGGGAGAATTGTGCTTGGGAAGCTCAAGGTTCTCCAGTTTCTTCTCCGACAGAGGACTCTCCTACGGGGTCATTTCTGGCCTTGGAATCTCCGGGTTTAGTGGCTGGACAGGGAGGTGCTCCCACTTTGAGAATCGCAGAAAGTTTATATGGGCATCCGGTTTGTTTGATGGTTGATAGTGGGGCGACACATAATTTTGTTTCTCGTCGTTTGGCTCTTGAGTGGGGTCTTTCCATCACCACTTTCCCTGGAATTCATATCACTTGGGGTGCTGAGCAACGGGTTTTTGTCACCGACCGCTGCCTTAATCTTCCGGTTCAGCTTGGTCCCAGCACCTTTGAGTTGGATGCTTTGGTATTTGATGTGGGCAGTCTTGATTCAATTTTGGGAATGGAATGGTTACACTCATTGGGTGCAGTGGTCCATGATTGGCCTAAGTCCTTGATGCAATTTGTTCACAATGGCATAACAGTCCAGTTAAAGGGGATCCATGCTGACTTGTCTTCTCAGGCTGCTGTGCCAATTGGTTCTTTTCAGCCTGCGTTATTGCCTCCTGCTCAGTTTGCAACTACAAGTCTTGAGGTCAAGACTTTTTTGGAAGGGGATAGTAGTGATAGAGATACACCTTTCCATTCTAAAGATAAACCTAAAATGATACATGTGTATTCTAGGAGGGGCAAAGGGGACTTTTCTAATAGTGGCTAGGAGTTTGTTAGAGGTGAGATAATATAAGTAGGAGAGAATAAGGCTAGTGAGGTATGCGTGAGTTGTTAGCTTGATTAGGGCTCCTACATGATGTATGGAGAGAGGGCATAGCCCTGGATCATCTTTTGTATCTTTCTTTGAGTGCCATTTATACAATCCTAATATTGTTTGTTCTTAATTTCTTCTTTAATTCCAATCTCAGCTTGAATCTACTGTTACAGTCCTTATCACAAACTGTGCTAAAAAAGACCAAGTTTGACAAACACCCATCTAAAAAATTAGAATTAGCTAAAGACACGAGTACATATGAAATAAAAAAAGAAAACGCAGTTTTAGCAATTTAAGATTATGCAAAGAACAAAAGATTACAAAGAAACATAAAAGATCAACTGAACTATTGCAGATCTATAGAAGTAAGCATACCTGCAACCAAGCTTCTATGATGAACTTCAATTGTGTCTCAGGTTGGCACTGCTTCTCGCTAAGTTTTGCAAGCTGAAAACATGAAAAGGATGAGAACACACGTTGAAAATGAAGCAGTTCTAAAATATAAAAACAAGAAATCAACTGAACACTGCAGGGACCAGTAATCCAGTTGCTTCTTTTCCAAAAATAATATGAAACATGTGTCATACGGGTTACATAATATGTCATGTTGTAAATTGCATGTGTGTATCATCCTGAGATGGAATTTAGTAATAAATATAAATATACAAGTGTACAGCATGTGTCTAAACAAACATTGTATAGGCCTGATGCACCTTTTTAATTTAACGATGAACGGGCAGTGAATAATCAGTGTGGACAGTAGAGGATTTATTTTACACCATCTGCCAGAGATTGCTAAAAATTGTTTTGACAAATTCTTATAAAGAGATGCAGAAGAGAACAGGCATGGTGGCAAATTGAAGGGACGGTTTCGTCTTTTACAACCTTTAGCCCTACATGTAATTATGTAAACCTGACTTGTCATTTTAACCATGCATCAGAAACTATCGTAATTTGGGTAGTTAGTTAGTTAGTTATGGTAGGCAGTGATGACATTTCCAATTTTCAACAAAAAATTAGCTATATATAGAGGATACATTTGATAGTTAAAGCCAATTGGATCGTAAAACAGAAAGAACACAGGAATTTTGAGGAATCGGACAAACCCCTCGACGGCTTTTTCTTGTTAATAACCTCAAAGAAAATTGATACAAACCCAGATCTGGGTCCGGATGGGTCGGGACATAGCAGACCCGGTTATTACTGGATGGGGGGAAACGAAATGGAGGGAAAGTTTTCGAAAATATGGGGAGTGGGGGGAAAGTAGGAAGTAACTGTTCCCACCAATTTTAGGTTTAAGTATTATGTTTTCTGCATTTGTGTTTTTTTGTCTATGTTTTTGTTTATATAAATTAGGGTATCTATACCATGTAATTGGAGAATAGCCCATCTCGAATCGGGCCGACTATCCTTTGTCCTTTTAATCCAATCGGAATTTCAGATCTTATCAAAAAACCCACGAAAATAAAGATACAAAAATATGGAGATACCTATCTCTATTTATAACTAATTAACTTAACCCCCAAGATAATTTAAATAAGGAAAAACCAAATCCTACTGTATCTTTATCTAATTATAAGCTAACCGACCCATATGCTTTAAACCCATAACTTTATAATATTTACAAGATTAACCCAGCAATAGTTGTCATGCTTGGATTCATTAATGATACTCTCCCGGTGATGCCTAATCTAAGTTTAGAATATCATCAGTCAAATAAAACACCAAAACTATCATATGTTAATCTCCTATATATTGACTGGGTTTTGTTAGTGTATCTAAGATTGTTATGGAAATTAGTTTGCTTAATTTAGTATTTTCTTTGTTTAATATGGAGATAATTGTGAACATGGTCAGCAAGTAAACTTGGCTATTAAGTATCCTTATCACTTAGGAAAACTAATCTATCAAGTATCCCTGCATCTTAAGCAAACTTAGCCACTAAGAATACTTAAAAGGTGAAAAAAGGACCAATAATCTATATGTGAAGTATTGTAGCTGAATAGAAGTTCAAGAGCTGGATGTATAACCAGCCTTCCACCTTTAAGAAAAAAATAATATATACATATAATATGATATATACAACCAGCCTTACAAACTCTATTCTACTCCACAGTTGTATTCTCTATTGCAATAGACATGGAAGTAAAGTACCAATACTTTGATCTTCCAAAATGCAAAAAAAAAAAAAAACTAAATATCAACTTACATGAACTGTTTGCATCTGATGCAAGTCTGCAAGTGCTTTTTGCCTCGACTGTCATTGTGAAAAATTAGAAGTATTATATATCATATACATAAATCTACATAAAAGTAAAAATGCATTCATTTTAAACAACTATAAATATACAACTTGCAGACAGAAAGTTGATGGAGCACAAAACGAAAAGTTCTTCAATAAATAAACGAGAATTGAACAAGTACAACTTGATAGCTCAAATTTTCCATGTACTCTAAAAAGAACCACATGAAAGAATGTCTGTAAAGTATAAATGAATATGCATCATGAAGTTCTAAGAATATGTTCTTTAAAATATTCAAATGACTTTAAAAAGGAAAGACCACAAACACAAAATAAAATAGCATATGATAAAGAGTAGTCAAACTCCGTTTATGTACGGGTCAACCATGACACAGAATATTACAAATATGCCAAGGTGGTCGAACAATGAGAAGAATACTGGTTAACCAACTTGTGCATACCGATTGGTTTGTAGCCCAGCGTTCATAATAGTGAGTGTATCTCTCTAGAGAGTTCTTTGCCATCTCTCTTCGACGTTCAGATTCATCATACTACAAGTGAAAATGGAATTACAAGATCAACAGTTGAGGGATTTCAAGAGAAACAAATATGAAAATTCATGATTGCTTTGCACCAAAATATAATCAGTTTAATTACCGCTCCCTCTTGCTTTGCTGACTCATAACGGTTGCAAGCATAAAAGCCACCAGTTCTCTCTCCATGATCTGACCATTGACCGAGGCACAACCTACATGTACAATTTTATAAAAAATATATCAGAATTATTATTTATAGAAATACAATAAACACCAATGAGTATAAGTGCCCACAAAATTGTTACATATGTCAATTGAGTGTATGACTTCTCAACAGGAAATGCTGAAAGCAGCAATTTCGATCCACTTACCTGTTTTTTTGTGAATGGGTTGATAGCCAAGGTATATTATTAATGTAAAAAAACATGCTAGATCATTTTATTCAGAAGATTAGATTACTACTGAAAGAGTATAACTCATGTATCATACCTGACACACAGATTGTTCAAAAGTTCACAATTTTTTGACAAGAATGTTTTTTTGGCTAAACCCGATCAGACCCTTTCAAACCATACAAGAATTACCCTTTTTTACCGGATCCGCTACAGAGAACTAAAACTTACCAGCAAAACTCATATTTGCAAGGGGGATTGCAAGTCATGTGCATACAACCTTGGTTCTTCTCAATTGGACGTTTACACTTTGGACAAGGCTTAGAATTAGCTAAAATCCTGAAATTCATAACATGAACATCAAATCAAGAAAAAGTAACATTCTACAAATCTAGAACATTCAACAAAAATAACATTTACCAATTCATATTTTCAGACTCTGCGCTGTTTTTCATTATCCACTTGGACACGGTATCACAGTCCACAGGGCGATGAGCTTCTTCTGTACACTGCAATAAAAAATAAAAATAAAAACTTTATCTATGAAACAAGAACGTAGATTAATCTTTTTACAAACTTTCAAGACAACCTATATATAATACTCACATTCCAACAAAAGCTGTAAGAGCAATGGCACGTTACATCATAGCTTCCACTTCCAATATCAAACTCAATGGCACAATCACAGCCCGGAGCAGGACACCATTTTGTCTATAGAATACAGATGAATTAAAAAATATATCTTAAATTGCACAAAGCAGAAAATGCAGGAAAGACAGTTGTGACACAAAACAGTTGTGGGAGTTGTTTGGATGTGTGTTTAAGAGGTGACTATCAGATACTGAATAATCAGAATTAGATAATCAGTTGTAATAAAAACAGACTATAGAAGATAGTATTTCATAATGCTTCTCAATTAGATATTTGCGTTTGCAAATCTTGATTTTCTAAGTAACAGATAAAATGATCAAAAAAAAAACATTTCTGTGAAAAAAGGATAGACGTTTTGTGAAAGGTGGGTAAAAGTCTACCTAGTTAGATTAAAAAGAGGGGATAAATAGGTAATGATCATTTTTGGTTTTATTGCAATTGGTATGAAATTAATTATTTAGGCCCTGAATAATCAGATAATAAGATTAAAAAGATCAAATATATACCTTTCTATTGTCCTCAATATAAGATCTAAGAAGATAACGCCGATATTTCTTCTTATCTTCATCTGAAGTCAACATATTTACCATGTCCACACCCACAGCAGCACCACATGATGGAATAGGACATCTTAAAGTCAAACATCCAGGACCATCACTGATAGATGTGCTAATGTAGGCTATAAGAAACATTAATAAATGAGAAATCATTATTCCATGCGCAAACATATAACAAGATGAAAACTAATAATCTTATCAACATAGCTTATCCACCAAACTTGCAGCTGACATGAACATACTAATTGAAGGTGGCGTTTGGAATGAGCGTTTTGAAAGTAATTATAGGACATTCAACAATCAGAATCGGATAAACGGTTTGTAGAAGATAGTGTTTGGAGCAGAAGTTGGGTAATCAGATGTTTTGAGTGTGTGGCAATTTCTGATTATTTGAGGAATTAATAAAATAGATGACTAAAAAGGACATGGTGGTGAAAGAAAATGAAAAGCTTTGTGATATAAGAGTAAAACCCCCCTCATATTAGATTGAAAGAAAGTTTAAATAGGTAATTTCATTTTACCCTTAGATTTTCAGTTTTCTTACAGCTAATATCATCCAAAATGAATTATTTGACACATAAACAATCTGTTTATACTTAATCCAAACATTAAAAACTGATTATGTCGACTTCCATCCTCAACTATCAGATAATCAATTCCAGAAAGCAAATCCAAACACCCCCTAAATCAACTAAAAAATGCTTTTCATGTCTCAAAGAAACAACTTTATTAAAATTGCAAGGCAAAAAGAACTTGGGGTTAATGGGAATGCATTGAGAACCAACTAATTCATACAATTAAAGAAAGAAAAAGAAAAAAAAAAAACCTGTCCAGCATGTATTACAAAAAGGATGGCCACAAGCAGCACTGCTAATCTTATCAAATGGATATGATTCAAAGCAGATCCCACAAGGCAGCTTCAAAAGACATGAAGAGCATAATTACACAACATTCAAAACATATAAACATTTGCACAATAAAAGTTAACATATTTCACCCAACATACCTCTCTAGCTTTTGGTGGCTTAATAGTCTTGTCCAACAAACCAACAGCCTTTCGAACTTCATCCTCATTAGCAAACCATGCTTCATGAACGTTGCTAACATTCCTACACGACATCAAAGTAACTTAATAAAAAAAACAATTTTTTTTCATCTGGTGAATTACTCGCATAAAACCAAAAACTTCAACACCTTACCAATTAAATCGACGCAAAAGCATGCACGCAAAATCTCTCGAAATCGAAAGAACTGAACAAATTGTAGTGATATCTTCCTCTTGGCGTTGGAGTATATCGTCTTCCTTCAATATAGTAGAATTTTTCTAACACAACACAAATAACCCTAAATGTTAATTTACTAACCATCAGTCACTCTAATCACCCAATTATCTAATCCTAATTCTCAAAGTTCAATAATCAATTTAAAATCAGCAAAAAAAATTTACTTTACTAACAAAATAACTCAATCCAATAGCAATTAACAATTTAACAAATAAATAAAACACATATATACAGAATTTAAATTCACCTGTTGCCGACTAACTAACACGTCATCAGAATCATCAGAATCATTATGCAAAAACTCATACCCCGCATCATCTTCATCGTCGCTGTACATCGCATCGCCGCTATAATAATCTTCTTCATAAGAATCAACATCGTTCGCATCATGCATATCATCTTCTGAATCCATCGTGTGAAAAAAAAACCCTACGAAACTTTACAAAGGGCAAACTGCAAACGTAGGGTTTTAGGCGGTATAAATTATCAATAAATTGATTATACAAGTTCGATTGAGAGAGGTTTGAGAAGAAACGGTGATCGATGATGAATTAGGGGAATTTGTTTTTGTGGCGTGCGGAGGGTTTTGATTTATAGGATCATGTTGTCGGTCTACGGAAAGTCGCAAAACAACCACAACAAGTAATAATTAAACAGGTTCGATCGAAAATCGATTTCCCGTTGATTATCGCGATCGGAACCCTAATTTGCGAATTCAATGTTTGATTGGATCAACGACTCAGGAATTCGTTGTTGGGCTCTGTTAGGGTAGGCGTGTGGTATAGAATAAAGCATTAGCATGTTTATGTTGTATTATTCAAGATTTGATTGTTAATGGAAAGTTAAATTTTATGTATTTCCTTTTTAATAGTATCATAGAAATACTAATTAGATTGTATGATTATCCTTTTATGTATGATAGTTGTTTGTAAATGACTACTTTGCCCTTGGTATTAAAAACATAAATCAAAAAATAAATAAAACTCCCCACCAACCATTCTCTCTTTCTTCTTTGACGCATTAACTACCCCGCTTATATATTCTTCTTCCCGAACGATGGTCGCCTAATGACGTTTGATGGTGGTAACAACCTTCGACCCACTCTCCCCCATTACGGAATATTTTTGTTACATTTCTTCATGGAGAAATTTATCGACCTGACCTTGATTCTCAAGAAGGCACGTGCTTTCTTTAATATTTAATAGGAAATTTCATATATCATATTCTAAATTTGTAAAATATCATATTTCTCAAAAATACATTTTTTATGCATAATATACAATATTCTTAAAACATGATTTGGGAAAACATGATATTTTACAAGTTTGGATGAGATATCTAAAATTGCCCCTAATATTAAACGCAACCTTGTGTAGATTAGTGGTGGTCGGGTGATAGTACAGAGGTGGAGACAGTCAGTTTGAATAAACGTGTCGGTTTCTTTCTTTCTCTTTTTCTTTTTCTTTTGTGAAAGAAACCGTAACATTGAAAGATTAAATTAAGAGCATAGAGAGTAAGTAGCAATGGAGAGAAAAAGGGTTTTTAGGAGGGCAGTTAGTGTTTGATCATGTGCTTTAGAAATCGAAATCAATCAAAACCCATGGATGGTTCCATTTGTTGAAGACAAGACATGGTAGGTTTTTTTATTCCCAGGCAAAACTCATGGATCCATTTGTTAGAGATACCATGAGAGGTTGAAGAAGAGGGATGGGGTTGGGTTAGGTAGGTTTATTTTCAGTTTTTCATGTTAGTCTTATCATTTTTTTTCGTTTTTAAATTTCTTTTCTTCTTTTTAATACAATGGTAGTTTAGTTATATTTTAAAAAGGTAATTTAAAGGACGTAAAGTGTGACAAACCCTATGCATGATTAAGGACGAACGGTAGAAGTGAGTACATATATAAAGGACGAAAGGTGTAATTTACTCATAAAAATTATAATAGTAAATATGCCTAGTTCATATCTTTTTTTTAGAACTGCGACATTTTTATTAAAAAAACAACTAGTAAGAAACTACACGGAGAACAACATTACAAAAATAAAAGACGATTTTTTATCCTCTATCCATTTGATAGAACATTTACGATTCCTAACAATATACCACAAGTAGGAAAATGGAGAACTTCATCAAATAGATTGTCTTTCAAATGTCGCTTCTTAGAGAACTCCGTGTCATTTCTTAACCTTCAAATTATCCACCAAACAACGAATATAACTGCTCCTATCAACTTCTTTTTGACCAACGACATCTTCATCTCATCCAGCCACTCTAACACAACCGTTAGCGAACTGTTTATTGGGATAGCAACCCCCAACCAAGCCGAAACCAACGACACCAAACGAATCGAACTAGAGCACTCACCAAACACATGCAGAACGGACTCCTGCTCATCGTTGCACACCGGACATAGAATACACGGAACATCAATGCCTTTTCTATCTAAGTTAACACGAGTAGGAAGGTTGTTTTCCACAACTCTCCTTGCCCAAATTTTCACTTTACAGGGGACCGATTTAAACCATGTCGTATGCCTCGGACCTGAAACGAGAATAAGACCATCAAGATACTCCCACACCTCCTTTAACATAAAAAAATTTCGAGCCATTGAGGTTCCAAACCCACGAGTATGATTCTGAAGATAATCTAGTGTTGGCAATAATGTTCATAAAGGCTTCTAACAATCTTTATCATTCTCCAATGCAAAAAGTATGGGAAAAAGATCAGCAAACACCATATATCCCACCAGCAATCCTTCCAAAACATTATATCATCACCACGCCCCACCTTCCTACTAATCGAGTTATAAGGAATTTGACTCGATTCATGTAGCGTACTAAACAACTTCAACATACGTTGCCACACACTGTTACCTTTTACCCTACATGTAACGAACCAAATTCCGGGTTTCGTTTTATATAAACAAATATTTCTAATTAATATTATGGTGAAAATAATATTTAGAAATAAGTTGAAACAAGTGGGATTCAAGTTAGTATCGGGGTTACACTAGTTTTAGCTAGTTTTGGAATGAAAGGGGAGAAAAGGAAAGTTGAGGGACTGAATATGTAATATGGCAAATCTGCCATATTTGACTATAGAAGTCAAAATTGAACTCATTTTGAGTTGTTGGGTCGTTCAAGAGGAAGAGGGGAGAAAACGGGATTGAAGCCAAAATCGTGCATTTGAAGCTTGAAACTTGAAGGTGTTGGCTCACACATCACCTCTCTAACATCAAGTAAGTGTTGATCATCCCTTTCCTCTCATTCTTGAGGTGTTCTTGGTGGGTTTTGATAGAAACTCGAATTTATGTATGCATGTGGTGAAATAGTGTTAGATTATTAATAATCTAGCTAAACTAAAGTTAAAGAATGATGATTAACATCTTAGAACCCTTTGATTTTGATTATGAGAAGTTAGGGTTCATATGGTGAAAATTGGGGGTGTTTGGATCATAATGCTAGAATGTTGAATTAATGAAGATTAAGTGTTTTTAAGATGTTAGACACTTGAACAAACACCAAATTAACTTAATAATAATTTTTGAAAGAAGAATTAGTGTTAAGATTAAGTTAATGAAACTCAAGTAGGTGAGTTTGTGGTGAAAGAGGGTGTTTGGTTATGAGGATAACCCAAACGGGTCAATTTGGGTTGGAATTGGGAAATTGAGTTGTGAACTCAATTGTAATGAAATTTTGGTATATGTTAGATTACTAAACTAGGTGTGTATGTTTAGGTAATCAAATTGTGGGTCTAGAAGGCGGAGCGGGATCTTCTAACCCGAAAGGTAAGTGCTTTTGCACTTACTTAGTTTTGATGATAAATGAGTTTTATGCAATGTTGTATGTATAATGTGTAAAGTTGCATAATTTGTTATGTGGTGTGAATGAGTATAAAATGGTATGCATAATTGAAGGAATGTAGTTATAGTATTTACACTATAATGGATATGTTGATATGGAGTTATGGTCTATGAACCATAATGGATAGAATGGATATGGAGTTATGGTCTATGAACCATAATGGATAGAATGGATATGGAGTTATGGTCTATGAACCATAATGGATAGAATGGATATGGAGTCATGGTCTATGAACCATAATGGATAGAATGGATATGGAGTTATGGTCTAAGTACCATAATGGATAGATTAGTTATGGAGTTATGATCTCGTATCCTTTGGGATATGAAGTTATGGCCTACGTGCCATAATGGAAATGGAAAAGTGATAATGAAATGATGAAAGTAACTTGTAGGTGATATACAAGTGTATGAAATCCTTAATTGGCCAAATGGGTGTTAACGGGTCAAATGGGTGAATGGGTGAAACAAGTAGGAATTTACTTGTTTGTTATGGAGTTATGGCCTTTGTGCCATAATGGAAATGGATCATGTGTTGATCATAATTGAAACTTGTAGTAAGGGTGCAAGAATATATAGCATAAATGATAATTTGAGTGGAAACGGGTCAAATGGGTGAATGGGTGAAACAAGTAGGAATTTACTTGTTTGTTATGGAGTTATGGCCTTTGTGCCATAATGGAAATAGATCATGTGTTGATCATAATTGAAACTTGTAGTAAGGGTGCAAGAATATGTAGCCTAAATGACAATTTGGGTGGAAACAGGTCAAATGGGTGAATGGGTGAAACAAGTAGGAATTTACTTGTTTGTTATGAATTTATCTTCATTACTAATGGTGATATGTGTGGTGAATGTAGGAAAAGCTCCGAGGTAGTCAAAGTCAAGTCCAAGGCGTTGGCGGATTCTCGTATGCATATTTTCATGTTTTGATGAATTGGTGGAATTCCCCCTTTTTGATTGTAATTTGATAAATAAAACATGTTTTTGGGTTGTGATCATGTTGTTGAAGGGGTTTTTGGTTAAAACCCATGTGTTAGGCAAATTTGTTGTCTTGTATTTTGAAAAAAGTTGGAAAAATGGCTAAGTATGAAAACCTGCTGAAAGCTGGAAACATTCTGAGAGAAAGGGTTACTCGCGGGCCGCGAGAGTCCAGGAAGGATTCTCTCGCGATACGCGAGAGGGTTTTTTTTTTTTTTTTTTTTTTTAAAATTTTTTTTCTGGGATTAAGACTTCCGCGCGTTAAAGTATAGTTTTTAAAAGTGGTGTGTTTCAACTTGGTATCAGAGCAATGGTTTGAGGGATTTGGTGTGGTGGCACCAAACTCAAACCGGATGCTCTTGATATGGGGGAAAATGATACGAGAATCCATGAAGGACTTGACTAAGACTCGGAGCTTACGGAAACGAAAGGTTAGTAATGATTTGATAAGGTGGTTATGTATATGGTGTTTATGTATATGTATGAATGATTGGTAAAGTGTTATGTGTGCCGAAACTTGTCTTGTGATTTGTTATATGAATATGATAATTGCAATTGGGCATAACGCATTATTAAACATGTCTGGCCAATATGATTAATAAGACGAGATGTGCAAGAGCTTTTATGATAACCATATGACAATGAACATTAGCAAGGAGTATGTGATGGTGGTTATATGTGTATGTATGTATGTATATGGATGATTAGATGGGGGTAATACATATACACATAGATAAGATATAGTGCCTTAACAAGTGGGTAGATTAAAGACCTATAAGTAGGTAGAACATCTACAACTTAGTTAAAAAAAAATTGGTCGGGGAGACTAAGGGGCACTTGTGTAAGTAAAAGAAATGGGGGATGAAAGTCATCTTAAGGACTCAAGTATGTTAGAGTCTAGACGTGTATCACCTCGTGGGTGGTGAGGAACATGGAATAGGTTGGGAGAAAAAGAATGCATCAATCTAGCGGAGAAGGGCTAGAGCTTTCTATCATGTTGTATCGATCTTCCTTCAAGGAAGATAGGGCTCTTTGAGGTGATCCTTGGGAGGAACAGTGTGAAGCCTAGAGAGCGGGAAGAACTACGGTTGGTGAACCGAAGTGGAAGGAAAACCTTGTTTTCACAAGAGGGTTCGTGGTGTGCGAACCAAAGGAGTTAAAGGATGAGAGTTAATAGCTGATTAATTAACGATGAATCACTATGATGGTCTTGTCTTTTGAAGCAATCCATTGTGATTGGTAGAGGGCGTATTACGCACGATGAGTCGACTCCGGGACGTGGCGGAGGATTGGTGAATTATTCTTCGTGAGGAGAAAGGCATAAAGGCGTGAAGGCACATGCATCGGGGGAATTCAAGAGATAACGTTGAATTACCATCGATTACAAGCCATGGTGGGTGGCATAGTGGAAGAGTTCCTTCATGTGCAGTGGACAACAGAGGTGATCAATAAGATTTCGGGCAAGTGTTTTATGACTGGTCGAAGTCGCTCGAATCTTGGAATCATCGAAGAAATGTAGATAGATCGAGTTTCTCGATGCTATCTGTTGACGTTATAAAGGGGATCCTTGCGTATAGGAGTACAACTCAGGTGGAGTCAATTATTAAATGCGCAAGGAAAGGTTGAACACAGGAGATAAGTGGAAAACGAAGAGTAAATGAGAAGTGGCTTCGTGAAAGCCGAAACATTCTAGCTGAGCTAGAAACCCTTTATGGGAAGAAATGCCGGACATTGCTATATGTCTGGAGGATAACACAAATAGGGAGAAAATTTGAAATTTGCTTAGGCCTATGGGTCACGCATTTCTAATCACCATAGTCGTGACTGAAGCTTTTCGATCGTTGTGTTTGATGAAAGGCTAAGCAGATCGGTGGATTCGGGCGATCATCATTAAGGGTGTCATAATGTTGATGTTTACATGTTTTAATAACATGAGGTTGTGGATGAAACGATCACATGGATTTTGATCCGATGATTGTAAAAGAGGTGTTGGGTTACTTACTAACCATATCATTGTCTAGTATGATAAAGGGGGACGTGTTAATCTGTTCTCATTAGAGACAGTGAAACACGAGGTATACGAACTGGTGTATATACATGGCTTGTGCCATTGACATCAACCGGGGATATAAAAGGAATACTTAGTATTCCAGTTGAGAAAGAGGATTTGATAAGGGTCATTGAACCTGTGTGCTTTGTTCTAAAGCACATAAACTTTTCGATGGAAAGGGAAAATGGAAGAGTGCGTATTGTCACTGACAGTCGGTGGTAGGATAAAACTGACTAAAGGTCTCGCGGTTGTGGACTTTTTTTTTTTGGTCAAGGGGTAAATGTTAAAATGTACATTGTACGCAAACGGTGATATACATAGGTGAAATATGTATATAAAGGGGTGAAATGTACATAGGTGGAATGTGTACATAAATGGTGGTTGAAGTCCTAGAACTTCATAAATGATGTTGGAAGTCTTTTGGACTTCACAATCGGTGTTTAAAAACGAAGTTTTCGAACTTCAAAGGTGGATTCGGTGATTGAGGTCCTTAAATCTCAAAGGATGACTTATGATTAAGTCAATGGAGATACTTAGGGTGTTTGGGTCACGGATAGGGATCTTCCTTCCAGTGTTGTAAAAGAGGATTCAAGTAAGGAAGTTGTCGTATCCTTACTTGAGGAGGTCGCATGCTTTATCGGTTAAGAATGAGTGAGTTGAAGACTCGAGCTTCAAAGGGTGTTATGTATGGGCATTGGGATCCTCGAACCCCAAGAGGTATGAATTTGAGACCTTGAGTCTCAATGGGTTGATTGGTAAGGAAGTTTTGAAATTTCCATGTAAGAGGTGGGTGGCGTGGGATTAGAACTTGGATTTCCTTAGTTGTCAAACGTGTTGACTACTCGTATAAAGTGGTTCAAAAATCCAAGTATCCCATGGTTAGGAGTGTTGAAATTCAAGTGGAAACTTGACGTTATAAAAGTTTTCCTTTGAAATGAGTGGACTCCATAATACATTTTTACGTGACCATACATGAAAGCGTTAGGAGGATAGAACTGTTGTTATTTCATATGGTGAAGATGAGATAAATGATAAACGTTTCGTCTAAATGAATCAGTGACTATCTTAGATAGTGGGCGAACTAATTGGTGCAAAAAGTAGACAAACTGCATATCGTTGTCAAAGGAACCATTAAAGTCGGAGATAACCGTAGGGGAGTAACGAGGGCGTATAGAGTTACTACATTAAAGTGAAGTCATTCATGATGACAATTTCATCGTCTCTTATTGACGAAATTCGAGAGGCTCAAATGTTAGCACTTGGTGGTGACTTGAAGAAAGAGCGGATGGTTGCTTATGTTGATAAGCTTGGTGAAAATAGCATGGGCTTGAAGACATTCTTTGATAAGATTTGGATTCCTAGGTTGTCAAGTGTTTTGACAACTATTTTGGATGAAGCGCATAAATCCAAAAATTCTATCCATCCGGGTGTCACAAAGATGTTTCATGATTTGAGGTGTCATTTTTGGTGGCCGGGTATGAGGCGTGATGTTGTTAAGTATGTTGAGAGGTGTCTCACATGCTTAAGAGTAAAGGCGACGCAAGATCGCCAAAAGTCCTATGCGGATAATAGGAAGCGGGCGATTGAGTTTCAAGTGGGGGACTTTGTGATTTTGAAGGTCTCTCCTTGGAAATGGGTGATACGGTTTAGGAAACAGGGGAAGTTAAGCCCACGTTTCGTCGGACCGTTTAAGGTGATAGTAAGGGTGGGTGCGGTTGTAAGGCCCCAAACCCGGGAGGCCTCACTCGTTGGATTTACTCATTCACAAACAGTTCTTAAACATGAGTATCAAATAATGCAGCGGAATCATTCATTCAACATAACTAAAAACTTGTTCATACATGCGGAAGCGTACATTGTCAATTACATAAACTTAACATAAACAACTCATAACGGGATGCCAGTCTTCATGATCGACCGGGTAACTCTTCTCGCTTGCCAAGCATCACCGTCCATCGTCCATACCTGCTTTAACCTGAATGTGCATACTAAAAAGGTCAGCTACGCTGGTGAGTTCTAGCATTTCATAAAAACTTTAACATCAACATTTGCCAAAAACGTATCATTCATTTAGTAAAAACCTTTCACAAAAGCATGTAATAATTTAACATCTTTAAAAAAGGTTTCGTACCCATATCATCATCAACATCATAATCATAAACACCGTTAAACGGATCGTTCATTAAAACTTTTAACATTCATTTAAGTCATACATTATTATCTAAATCTGTGTTACCCTTCGTTCCGTCATTTAGTATGGTATTGCCCCTAAGGCTTAACTGCACGAAGACCGACAATACCATACATTCCGTCAATTCCCTTTTTGGTATTGCCCCCAAGGCTAACTGCGCGAGGACCGACAATACCCATTCAGTTGCCCTTATGGCTCTCATGTCCATAAACCGACAACTTCCATCGACGGTTATGACTCTCAGCCATAACATCGTCGGATCATAATTTAACCTTACATGGGGTCACGTTAACCCCTGAGTAACCGTCGTTACTCCCTTTTACCAGTTGTACAACATCATAACCATTGGCATGCCACAAAGACATGCCCCTGTTGTTCTTGTGGCAACTATGGCTCGCTGTCCATAATCTACCACAAGGCTAGGAATCTCATTCCCAGACTTCATTCGTCAATTCCATTCATTCGACAGATTAGATTTGTAATGACTTCTTTAAAACCTTTACCTCTTTCTCTTCTCATTAAACATTTCCTCAATTAAACCGTTCATAAAGCATTCGTAACCCTTTTTGGCAAAAACATTTCAAAACCTTTCCTTTCGTAAACATCGTTTCAACATTTCAAAACCTTTCCTTTCGTTAAACATCATTTCGTTAATCATTTCGTAAGTATGCACACCAGCCCAAAAACATTAACAAAACATTTAAAAGAGGGCTCTAGAACTCACCTGATACGCTAATATGGGTTGTCCTAAACGAAGGTCCGACAACGTCACTTCCGATCTGAATTGATTAGTTAAACACATCAGACCAATCCCGACTCTAACGGCTTAACCATTCTAACATACTGACTTCACTTAATCAGTTCTGATGTCTGCGCACTTAGCAAGTGCGCAGACTCTGCTTCCTGCGCACTTAGCAAGTGCGCAGACTTCCCTTCCTGCGCACTTAACAAGTGCGCAGGTTCCTCTTCCTGCGCACTTAGCAAGTGCGCAGGACCTGCTCTGTGCGCACTTAGCAAGTGCGCACGACCTGTTCTTGGCGAAAAACCCTAACTTTCACATTCGGGTCTGATCGTGTCAAGATCCCGAATTTGTTGCATCCAAAACGTTCGTTTTCCATTAAGGATCTCAAATCTATGTTTATTTATCAGTTTCATCCGTTCAAGCCTTGCCTTTTCACCCAAAACCCGAAAAACCCAAAAACGAACTAAAACTCAGATTTAGCTCGAATGGTTACCTGGATGACGATTCCGCTTTGGAGGTTCTCTTCACGAGTGCAGGAGACATGAACGGGTGCGATCTTGTGCGATTCCGACACTTTCTCTCTCTACGGGTTTTCTCTCTCTAAAGGTTGCAAATGAGAGAAAATGGGGTGGCATAGGCTATTTATAGCCCGCTGACCCATCCGACCCGACCCGTCATGCCTCGTTCATTTATTCTGTTAATAAAATCGTCGTTTATTTTTGGGATGTTACAAGTCTACCCCCCTTACAATAGGTTTCGTCCCCGAAACCTATCATAAGTCAAATAGATGAGGGTACGACTCCCTCATTTCCTTCTCCGTTTCCCAAGTGGCTTCCGATCCCTTTTGATGCTTCCATTGGACTTTAACCAATTGGATAACTTTATTACGTAAACGTTTCTCCTTTCGATCAAGGATGGCCACAGGTTCTTCGATGTAATTAAGGCTGTTGTCGACCTCGATGTCGGTAAGTGGTACGTGAGCCGATTCATCCGCCAAACACTTTCGCAAGTGTGATACATGGAAGGTAGGATGAATCCCACTTAACTCATCAGGCAACTCCAACCGATAAGCAACTTCCCCAACCCGTGCCATTATCTTGAATGGTCCGACAAACCTCGGACTTAACTTTCCTCTCTTTCTGAATCGTATGATTCCCTTCCATGGTGACACCTTCAGCATTACTCTGTCACCAATATTAAACTCAATAGGCCTTCGTCGTTTATCCGCATAGGATTTCTGACGATCTTGTGCGGCCTTCATTCGCGCTTTGATCTGATCAAACCTTTCCGACGTCTCTCTAACGACTTCGAGACTTCCTAATTCCTTCTGTCCAATCTCACCCCAACAAACCGGGGTCCTACATCTTCTCCCATACAACATTTCGTAAGGCGGCATGCCTATCGTCGTGTGATGACTATTGTTGTAGGAGAATTCAGCTAACGGCAGATGGCTGTCCCAACTGCCACCGAAGTCGATAATACAAGCACGAAGCATATCCTCCAATGTCTGAATGGTCCTTTCGGACTGACCATCCGTTTGCGGGTGGAATGCTGTGCTGATATTAAGCCTCGTGCCCATCGCCTCGTGAAATCTTTTCCTGAACTTCGATGTGAATCGTGTGTCCCGGTCAGATACGATCGTCAATGGCATCCCATGCCGTGCTATTATTTCATTAATAAACACTTCCGCTAACCTTTCCGACGAGAACGTCTCGCGAATAGGTAGGAAATGAGCACTCTTCGTTAAACGGTCCACAATTACCCAAATGGTGTCATGACCTTTAGCTGTGCGAGGTAGCTTAGTTATGAAGTCCATGGTAATGTGTTCCCACTTCCATTCCGGTATATCAAGTGGTTGAATCTTTCCATACGGTTTCTGGTGCTCGGCCTTTACTTGCGAGCAAGTCAAGCACTTGCTTACATACTTCGTCACGTCACATTTCATTCCAGGCCACCAGTATTCCCTCCTCAGATCTTGGTACATTTTATTGGTACCGGGATGGATAGAGTAACGAGACTTATGAGCCTCATCCAAGATTTTGGTCCTAAGCTCGCCACCCATAGGTATCCATATCCGCCCAAAACGTGTCCTAACACCAAGGGTGTTATATTCCAACTTGTCCTGTTGGCCAACCATCCTTTCCTTCTTTATGTTTTCCTCTTTAAGTGCCTCATCTTGAGCCTTTTCAATTTCTCTCATCACATCTGAAGTTACCACCAACTGGCAAGCCTTCACTCTAATAGGAGTAGGCACATCCTTTCGGCTTAGAGCGTCAGCCACCACGTTTGCCTTTCCAGGATGGTATATGATTTCACAGTCATAATCTTTTAGGAGTTCTAACCATCGCCTCTGCCTCATATTAAGCTCTCTTTGTTCGAAGAAGTACTTCAAACTTTTGTGGTCAGAGTAAATAGTAAACTTCACCCCGTACAGGTAGTGCCTCCAGATTTTTAATGCAAATACGACAGCAGCAAGTTCCAAATCATGAGTCGGATAATTAGTTTCATGAACTTTCAACTGCCGTGACGCATACGCGATCACTCTCCCGCGTTGCATCAACACGCATCCCAATCCCTGACCCGAAGCGTCAGAGTACACCACTAGGTCTTCATTGCCCTCGGGGAGGGCCAAGACTGGAGCTTGGGTAAGCCTCTTCTTCAATTCCTTAAACGCCTCATCCTGGGTCGAACCCCATTCGTACTTTACCTCCTTCCGAGTCAACTTCGTCAACGGCGAAGCTATTTTCGAGAAATCCTGGATGAATCTCCGATAGTAGCCCGCCAATCCCAAGAAACTACGGATTTCAGTTGGCGTCTTAGGAACATTCCATTCTCTTACCGTTACTATCTTTGCTGGGTCAACCATAATGCCGTTCGGGTTAATGACGTGACCTAGGAATTGGACTTCCCTAAGCCAGAACGCGCATTTGGAGAACTTAGCATACAACTTTTCTTTCTTCAGAGCTTCCAATACCTCCCTCAAGTGACACGCGTGATCACCCTCATTCTTGGAGTAGATGAGGATATCGTCAATGAATACGATTACTGATCGATCCAGCATTGGTCGACACACTCTATTCATCAAATCCATGAACGCTGCAGGGGCGTTCGTCAATCCAAAAGACATTACGCGGAACTCAAAGTGTCCATAACGTGTGCGAAATGCCGTTTTCGGTATGTCTTCTTCCCTCACTTTCAACTGATGGTACCCGGATCGAAGGTCGATCTTTGAGAACCAACTTGCGCCTTGTAATTGATCGAACAAGTCGTCGATCCTTGGTAACGGGTACTTGTTCTTCACGGTACGTTTGTTCAACTCGCGGTAATCGATACACATTCTCATCGAACCATCTTTCTTCTTTACAAACAACACCGGAGCACCCCACGGCGAGATGCTCGGTTGGATAAATCCTTTCTCAAGTAACTCGTCTAGTTGGACCATAAGTTCCTTCATTTCCACTGGTGCTAGTCGATATGGAGCCTTAGCCACGGGCTGGGCATCTGGTACTAAGTCAATTCGGAACTCAATTTCTCTATCGCGTGGTATCCCAGGCAAATCCTCTGGAAACACCTCCGGGTACTCGCGTACCACGGGTACATCGTCTAGTTCCTTCACTTCCTTACACTTGTCAATCACGTACACCAGATAAGCCTCGCATCCGCGCCTCAAGTAATCTGTTGCCTTAATCATCGAGATGACGTTTGGCATCGGGACGTCACGATCTCCAAAAACCTCGACTTTGTTACCATCCGGAGCCTTGAGTCGGATTATCTTTCGTTTACATATGATTTGTGCTTCGTTGGCAGTTAGCCAATCCATACCCAGCACGACATCAAACCCTCCCAAAACCATAACAAACAATCTGAAAGGGAATCTATGACCTTCTATTTTTATCGTAGAGTTGTCAACTACCTCGGTCACTCTCGCAGTTCTACCCTCAGCGGTTTCTACGCTAAAGGCCCTTTCTAGTATACTTACAGCGTACTTCACTCTCTTACAAAAAGTCGCAGATATAAAACTCTTACTGGCACCCGAATCAAATAACACAGAAACAAGAGTGTTGTCAAGGACGAACGTACCTGACGCCACGTCGGGGTCCATTCTGGCCTGGTCTTGCGTCAGCGCGTACGCACGAGTCTTTGCACGAGATCCCTCTCCCTTCTTTTCCGGGCCCTTTCCCTTCCCGGTTTCCCCCATCCTTGGCTTCGGGCAGTCCCTACTCAGATGACCGAAATCCCCACAGTTGTAGCACTTGTAGTGTTGTGTGCACTCACGGGCGTAGTGTCCGGTCTTGCCACACTTAAAGCACAGGTTAGATCCCAGTCTACATTCACCTACATGCTCCTTTCCACACTTCTTACAAATAGTCGGCTCATCCACCCGAGCCCTTTTATCGCGAGCCCCAAACATCTTTCCACCAGTTCGCTTGTTTGAGAAGCTCGGTCTCTTCTTTGGTTCCTCGATGGCGGCGACATTCAGTGCCAGATCATCAAATACTACGCCGCTCAGTTCTACTACCGAATCATAGGTAGTAGGGGCGTTTGCCTTAACATAGGTGCGGACCTGGTCCGGCAACCCATGAATATAGCAGGCAATCTTTCTCTCTTCAGTAGTGACAAGGTGTGGCACCAGACGTGCCAGTTCATTGAATCGGGTTGTATATTGCCGGTGCGTCATGTTCCCGGCCTTCAAACCCAGAAATTCCCTCTCTACCTTCTCAATCTCGTTCCTTGGGCAGAAATTCTTGATCACCAAAGTTTTCAAGTCAGCCCACATCATTGCATCCACAATCTCGCTCCCTTTTGCCTGACGTACACCTTCCCACCAATGGGATGCTTCCTCCCTCAAGGAGTTAGCAGCAAATTTCACAACTTGATCCGCTCGACATTCGCTGAGACGGATGGCAGCCTCCATACGGATTATCCAGTCAAACGTAGCTACTGCGTCTTTCTTTCCTGTCAGAACTGGCGGGTCACATGCCTTGAAGGACTTATAGTCGCATCCACGAGCAGGCGGTGCGTTGATTGCCTCAGTGTTCGGGGTATCAACCGTCGGGTTAGACCCACCTTCCCCATTGACCTGCTTCAATGCTTCTGCCAACAGACCTGGCAGAGAATTCTTCATCAACTCGGAGAACTCTCGAGCTATGGCTGCTCTCACTTCTGGTTCAAAAGTGAAAGGTTGTTCTGCAACCTGTGCCTGTTCAGTTCCATGCACACTAACCGTCGGTTCAGTGTGAACACTTCCTTCTTCGCTGTGCTCTTGGCGCGCAGGAATCCTGCCACGCCCACCATTTCGACCGCCGGTACGACCACCGGTACGGCCACCACGCCTTCCGTTCCCTCTCCTCACCATTCCGTTCTATAAGACAAGAAATCCAATGTCATCACGCTAGTTAACAAATAAAATTCAATAAGTACTGTAAGATGTTAATATACACTGGCCATCTGTAATTAACCATTACACTACCTTTCGATTTCTATTTGACCACCTTTGTGATTCCATCAGAACACAAGTCCTTTCCTAACTCTTCCTAAGGCATACTACATACACATACTCTACTTTTCATACCTGATGCTGTGGCTCGAGTTACCCGTACTGGCATCCGCTTTCGGTCCCATTCAAAGTTTAAGTTCAGACACTGGGAGTGTCCGAATCTCTCAAACTATTGCTCTGATACCAACTTGTAAGACCCCAAACCCGGGAGGCCTCACTCGTTGGATTTACTCATTCACAAACAGTTCTTAAACATGAGTATCAAATAATGCAGCGGAATCATTCATTCAACATAATTAAAAACTTATTCATACATGCGGAAGCGTACATTGTCAATTACATAAACTTAACATAAACAACTCATAACGGGATGCCAGTCTTCATGATCGACCGGGTAACTCTTCTCGCTTGCCAAGCATCACCGTCCATCGTCCATACCTGCTTTAACCTGAATGTACATTCCGTCAATTCCCTTATGGTATTGCCCCTAAGGCTTAACTGCACGAAGACCGACAATACCATACATTCCGTCAATTCCCTTTTTGGTATTGCCCCCAAGGCTAACTGCGCGAGGACCGACAATACCCATTCAGTTGCCCTTATGGCTCTCATGTCCATAAACCGACAACTTCCATCGACGGTTATGACTCTCAGCCATAACATCGTCGGATCATAATTTAACCTTACATGGGGTCACGTTAACCCCTGAGTAACCGTCGTTACTCCCTTTTACCAGTTGTACAACATCATAACCATTGGCATGCCACAAAGACATGCCCCTGTTGTTCTTGTGGCAACTATGGCTCGCTGTCCATAATCTACCACAAGGCTAGGAATCTCATTCCCAGACTTCATTCGTCAATTCCATTCATTCGACAGATTAGATTTGTAATGACTTCTTTAAAACCTTTACCTCTTTCTCTTCTCATTAAACATTTCCTCAATTAAACCGTTCATAAAGCATTCGTAACCCTTTTTGGCAAAAACATTTCAAAACCTTTCCTTTCGTAAACATCGTTTCAACATTTCAAAACCTTTCCTTTCGTTAAACATCATTTCGTTAATCATTTCGTAAGTATGCACACCAGCCCAAAAACATTAACAAAACATTTAAAAGAGGGCTCTAGAACTCACCTGATACGCTAATATGGGTTGTCCTAAACGAAGGTCCGACAACGTCACTTCCGATCTGAATTGATTAGTTAAACACATCAGACCAATCCCGACTCTAACGGCTTAACCATTCTAACATACTGACTTCACTTAATCAGTTCTGATGTCTGCGCACTTAGCAAGTGCGCAGACTCTGCTTCCTGCGCACTTAGCAAGTGCGCAGACTTCCCTTCCTGCGCACTTAACAAGTGCGCAGGTTCCTCTTCCTGCGCACTTAGCAAGTGCGCAGGACCTGCTCTGTGCGCACTTAGCAAGTGCGCACGACCTGTTCTTGGCGAAAAACCCTAACTTTCACATTCGGGTCTGATCGTGTCAAGATCCCGAATTTGTTGCATCCAAAACGTTCGTTTTCCATTAAGGATCTCAAATCTATGTTTATTTATCAGTTTCATCCGTTCAAGCCTTGCCTTTTCACCCAAAACCCGAAAAACCCAAAAACGAACTAAAACTCAGATTTAGCTCGAATGGTTACCTGGATGACGATTCCGCTTTGGAGGTTCTCTTCACGAGTGCAGGAGACACGAACGGGTGCGATCTTGTGCGATTCCGACACTTTCTCTCTCTACGGGTTTTCTCTCTCTAAAGGTTGCAAATGAGAGAAAATGGGGTGGCATAGGCTATTTATAGCCCGCTGACCCATCCGACCCGACCCATCATGCCTCGTTCGTTTATTCTGTTAATAAAATCGTCGTTTATTTTCGGGATGTTACAGCGGTAGCTTATCGTTTGGAGCTACCGGAGGGACTAAGTAGACTTCATAGCACGTTTCATGTGTCTCATTTGCGAAAATTTTGACGGATGAATCTACTTTTGTCCCATTGGATGATATTGTATTGGATGATAAGATGATTTATGTTGAGGAAACAGTGGCAATCTTGGATAGAAAGTTGATGCATTTACGCATTAAAGAGATTAGCCGAGTTTTGGCAAGGTGGAAACATAAGAAAGGAACGGAAATGACTAAAAAAAAAACGAGGAAGAAATGCTCAAATGTTATCCGAACCTTTTTATGTGAAATCGGGTTTCGGGGACGAAACCCAAATAAGGGGAGGTGATTTGTAACGAACCAAATTCCGGGTTTCGTTTTATATAAACAAATATTTCTAATTAATATTATGGTGAAAATAATATTTAGAAATAAGTTGAAACAAGTGGGTTTCAAGTTAGTATCGGGGTTACACTAGTTTTAGCTAGTTTTGGAATGAAAGGGGAGAAAAGGAAAGTTGAGGGACTGAATATGTAATATGGCAAATCTGCCATATTTGACTATAGAAGTCAAAATTGAACTCATTTTGAGTTGTTGGGTCGTTCAAGAGGAAGAGGGGAGAAAACGGGATTGAAGCCAAAATCGTGCATTTGAAGCTTGAAACTTGAATGTGTTGGCTCACACATCACCTCTCTAACATCAAGTAAGTGTTGATCATCCCTTTCCTCTCATTCTTGAGGTGTTCTTGGTGGGTTTTGATAGAAACTCGAATTTATGTATGCATGTGGTGAAATAGTGTTAGATTATTAATAATCTAGCTAAACTAAAGTTAAAGAATGATGATTAACACTTTAGAACCCTTTGATTTTGATTATGAGAAGTTAGGGTTCATATGGTGAAAATTGGGGGTGTTTGGATCATAATGCTAGAATGTTGAATTAATGAAGATTAAGTGTTTTTAAGATGTTAGACACTTGAACAAACACCAAATTAACTTAATAATAATTTTTGAAAGAAGAATTAGTGTTAAGATTAAGTTAATGAAACTCAAGTAGGTGAGTTTGTGGTGAAAGAGGGTGTTTGGTTATGAGGATAACCCAAACGGGTCAATTTGGGTTGGAATTGGGAAATTGAGTTGTGAACTCAATTGTAATGAAATTTTGGTATATGTTAGATTACTAAACTAGGTGTGTATGTTTAGGTAATCAAATTGTGGGTCTAGAAGGCGGAGCGGGATCTTCTAACCCGAAAGGTAAGTGCTTTTGCACTTACTTAGTTTTGATGATAAATGAGTTTTATGCAATGTTGTATGTATAATGTGTAAAGTTGCATAATTTGTTATGTGGTGTGAATGAGTATAAAATGGTATGCATAATTGAAGGAATGTAGTTATAGTATTTACACTATAATGGATATGTTGATATGGAGTTATGGTCTATGAACCATAATGGATAGAATGGATATGGAGTTATGGTCTATGAACCATAATGGATAGAATGGATATGGAGTTATGGTCTATGAACCATAATGGATAGAATGGATATGGAGTCATGGTCTATGAACCATAATGGATAGAATGGATATGGAGTTATGGTCTAAGTACCATAATGGATAGATTAGTTATGGAGTTATGATCTCGTATCCTTTGGGATATGAAGTTATGGCCTACGTGCCATAATGGAAATGGAAAAGTGATAATGAAATGATGAAAGTAACTTGTAGGTGATATACAAGTGTATGAAATCCTTAATTGGCCAAATGAGTGTTAACGGGTCAAATGGGTGAATGGGTGAAACAAGTAGGAATTTACTTGTTTGTTATGGAGTTATGGCCTTTGTGCCATAATGGAAATGGATCATGTGTTGATCATAATTGAAACTTGTAGTAAGGGTGCAAGAATATATAGCGTAAATGATAATTTGAGTGGAAACGGGTCAAATGGGTGAATGGGTGAAACAAGTAGGAATTTACTTGTTTGTTATGGAGTTATGGCCTTTGTGCCATAATGGAAATAGATCATGTGTTGATCATAATTGAAACTTGTAGTAAGGGTGCAAGAATATGTAGCCTAAATGACAATTTGGGTGGAAACAGGTCAAATGGGTGAATGGGTGAAACAAGTAGGAATTTACTTGTTTGTTATGAATTTATCTTCATTACTAATGGTGATATGTGTGGTGAATGTAGGAAAAGCTCCGAGGTAGTCAAAGTCAAGTCCAAGGCGTTGGCGGATCCTCGTATGCATATTTTCATGTTTTGATGAATTGGTGGAATTCCCCCTTTTTGATTGTAATTTGATAAATAAAACATGTTTTTGGGTTGTGATCATGTTGTTGAAGGGGTTTTTGGTTAAAACCCATGTGTTAGGCAAATTTGTTGTCTTGTATTTTGGAAAAAGTTGGAAAAATGGCTAAGTATGAAAACCTGCTGAAAGCTGGAAACATTCTGAGAGAAAGGGTTACTCGCGGGCCGCGAGAGTCCAGGAAGGATTCTCTCGCGATACGCGAGAGGGTTTTTTTTTTTTTTTTTTTTTTTTTAAAAAAAAATTTCTGGGATTAAGACTTCCGCGCGTTAAAGTATAGTTTTTAAAAGTGGTGTGTTTCACTACATAATCTCCCAACACACAAACCATGAAGAGAATAAATAATATTTACCCAAAGACTAGCCGGCTCGTTAACAAACCTCCATCTCCATTTGAGAATAAGATCCTTGCTAAAAGCTTATAAAGAACCAATACCAATACCACCATTTTCTTTTGACGTCAAAACCCGGTTCCAAGCCATCCAATGCATCTTCCTCTTATGCCTCATATCCCCCCCCCCCTCACAAAAAAAAACTAGACCAGATTCTTTCAAGAATTATGAGAACAAAAGGAGGGACATAAAAGATAGACATATAATACATCCTGATAGGACCAAGGATCGTAGAAGACAACACGGATCTCGCCCCAACAGATAATAGAGAAGCTTTCCAAGAAGATAATATGCCCTCAAATCGCTCGATAATAACCTTCCAACCATTATGTTTACCATATTATAGCCCATAGGCAAACCTAAATAAAAAAATGGCAACTTACCCGGGTGACATCCAATATGAGAAGCAAGATCAACTACCACATGAAAAATCCACACTGAGACCATATAAATTAGATTTGTCCATGTTTATCTTCAATCCAGAAGTCAAAAAGAACCATTCCAATATACTAACAACTAAACCGACATTGTTTTCCGACCATTCCCCCCCAAAAAATAGCGTCATCTACATAAAAAAGACGAGACAGAACCGTACATTTTTTTACCAACGTGAATTGATTTAAAAATACCAGCATGGATCGCATCCTCCATCATAGTAAGTAGCCCTTCCATCTCCATAATGAACAAGAAAGGGGAGAGAGAGAGGATCACCTACCAGCATGGATCGCATCCTCCGTCATAGTAAGTAGCCCTTCCATCGCCATAATGAACAAGAAATGGGAGAGAGAGAGAGGATCGCCTTGATGTAACCGCGATGCATCTAAAACTCTTTAGTAGGGCTTCCATTAAGCAATATAGATATCCTGGATGAAGAAAAACAAGCCATAATCCAAGAGATCCATTTTTTTTACCGAATCACATAAAACCCATAACTGTTTCCATGTAAGACCAAGAAGGGAGTCGTATGCTTTCTCATATCAATCTTAAACATCATAATCTTCTTTTTCAACTTCTTAAATCTCTCCACCACCTCGTTCGTAATTAAAACCCCATCCAAAATTTGACATCCCTTTAGAAAAGCGGATTACTCAATACTAATGACTTAACCAATCACTTTTACTAGTCTATTTGCCAACACCTTAGCAATAACTTTATAAAGCAACCCAATTAAGCTAATCGGTCTATAATCCTTAAATAAGGTCGGACTATGAACCTTCGGAAATAACATCATAAAAGAAGAGTTACATCCTTTAGGGTTTTTAGCATTACCGCCTCAAGTAAACATCTTACATCTTTTAGGGATTTTAATATGATTTAAATTAGAGTTCAATTTTAGTAAAAAAATCATAAGCCAAACATACTATCTTTCTTTATGATTTCGTTCCTAATTCATAAAAATAATTCTCAACTCTTATTTTATTAAGATTTAAGAGTAAGCTAGGATCCTAATAAGAAGGGTGAAAATTTTGTGTTCTCTATATCATTTACTTAAAATCTGTAGTTATTTTCGTTTTCTCTTACATAATTATTCTAAAAACCAACATTATCCACTAAAATATCAAAATAAACTGTTGCAACTTTATACACGTTGACACAAATAATACGACTCGAAACCAAGAAACTTTTTCTGTTCAACTAAAACATGTTTTTATATTCACAGTTAATACGTTATATATGTAAATATATAAACATATAATATATTCACCGGTTAATACAAGTAAACACCGTAAATACTTTATAAGAAACTATAGCGTGTACACCTGATATGACATATTCATCGGTACCCATGAATACACTAGAACGTGTTTTCCTTAATTACGAAAACGATAACCCAAAACATATTATTGTTTTTTGTAGCTTTTCCTTCTCTTGAGTGTGCATGTGTATTTTTTTTTTCCAAGTGGGTTTACCTATTTCTAGTTGTCCACTTCCCCTTGTCTCTCCTTTTGAACATTTGTTACGTCCCACACTCAAATGCAATTCAAACCCACTAAAAGTCCAACCTTGTCAAATAATATATGTTAAAGACAAATTTTTAGTTATACAAATTTGAAGAAAACTCCTTAATTCATTGTGATAGATGTGTAGTTGTTCATCAATTACACATATTATAACATCTTTAGCCTATTCACGGGAATATGTTGACATGCTATATTTATAAAAATAAACTTAAAGTTAATAAATAAACAACTATATAAATTTATAAGTTGCAACATAAACAAATAATCCTCATTAAGTTCTACTATTAACAAAAGATGAAAGCATTTCACATTTAAATTTCAAACTTAGTTAAAAATATTATTTAGGAAAAACATTAACTTCCATGACATGTTTTAGAAGGGGATTTAGTTATTATTAAAAACTAGTATTTACTAGACCAGCGCATTGCAACGCGTTAAACTGTAAAAAAAAAGGTTGTGGATTTTAGTAGCATTTTGACGATCAACACATTCTTAACATAAAATCTTAAATATTAAGAGTTACTTTATGTACAAAAGTTGTCTATATCACTAAAATTACACGTGAAAGAATTACAAAAGATATTGAAAATTAAATGTTGTGATTAAAACCCAATTGTTAAATGATACATGAAAGCTTTGATTGAGTCCTTGGTTGTTCCGTATTTCAAGTTTTCTGTTATTTGCTTATTGAGTCATGTAGGCTATTTAATAGCCATGTTCTGCAACTTGAATAATATCGATTAGTATCATTTGAGTCATATTGGTAGCACTTGAGTTCTTTCAAAATCAAGACCACCCACATCTGAAACAACCGGTAAATCAAGAAAATCGATCTCCAGTGTGTAAGTGACGATTTTGGTTTCGTTTTCAGATCTTCTTGTCACGATTTGGGGTTGTAGAAGTCTTCAGATCTTCATCTTGTGCAATTTCTTCCTCTTTGACGAGAAAGAAAAGAGTATGTGTTTTGGAAAAAGAGATTCTACACACACGGCCCAAAGTGGGTAGAAAGTGGCAGAGGATAACATATAGCAAGGAATGCATTAATGGGTTGTACAGTATGCAATAGAAATTATAATAAGTGAACAGTGCACATTCACAGTTGTGTTTATATATAACTAGAATTAGATCGCGCGAGATGCGACGGGTTCTTTAACCAAAGAAATGAGTACCGTCTCCGATCTTTTATATCCCCTCTTCCTTGTCATCTTCTCTCTACCAAAAAAAAACCACGATAGATCCAAGCTCCGTCGCCGGTGCAGTTTGTTTGTAACTATTATGTCCAATCGATGAGCCCCTTCTCTGAATTCTGTAACTCGCAGGCACCTTCTCCGTGTTGGTAATCAGGAGTGCAAATTGGATAAAGAACACCCAGACTGATAAACTTGCTTTAGATTTATAGAGAAATTTGTTCATACAGACACATACAAATAATCGATACATTCATACAGTTATGAGAGGAGGGTATATAACCCTAATTTACAGACCGCTGTGTCCCCTCCTCTTTAACCGTTTATGACTTTTACTTATTTACATACTAGCCCTTGTTGTTCCTACAAATACATATTGACTCTAAACATAACTTTCTAGTAAATACACAAAGACCCCTAAACTTAATATTTAGTTTACATTTTCAATACTCCCCCTTAAATTAAATATAGTTTAAAGAAGGTTTCTCCTTACTTGACTTGTCTTTACAACAATGTTAGTTCTTCATCACACACGAGATGAACCTCTTGATCTTCTCCTTTCTCCTTATCCTTCCATTTGGTGCATTCTTTTGCATAGTGGTCGTAGTTACCACATTCATAACACCTAACATTGCTCTTGTCTTTGTTTCCTCGATCTGTGCTTGTTCCACGTCCTCTTCCTCTTCTGACAGGAGTTCTTCCACATCCTCTACGATGGCTTTGGGTACCATGTCCTTTACCGTGATGCCAACTTTCAGAGTTACTTACATTTCCTATCAGGAGCTTTCCTTGATTATCCTCTGGTTCGTCTTGGCTTTTGAGGCGTTCTTCAAAGGCTATTATCCTTCCTACTGCTTCTTCAAAAAGCATTTTATGAACTTCTTAATACTGCTCAATAGTTGCCACGATTGGTAGAAACTTCTTTGGAACCGAGTTAAGTAGCTTTCTCACAATTGTTTTGTCTTTAAGAGTTTCACCGAGGGTTTTAAACCTAGCCCTTATACTACCCAATTTTCCATAGAAGTCACTTACTATTTCACTTTCTTTCATCCTCAAGGCCTCTAATTCACTTCTCAAAGTTTGTAGACGTGCCTTCTGAATGAGTTCTACTCCAAAGTATCATACTTTAATCGATTCCCACACTTCCTTTGCACTTGGATGTTGTGCAACTTGCAATAGGACATCTTCTGGCAATGTTTGGAGGATCATTGCTTTTGTCGTATTGATTTTCTTTTCGTCTGCTTCGTCCTTACCACCAATTGTCTCCCAAAGGCCATTGGCCTTTAATATTGTTTCCATCAACACCGCCCACATAGTATAGTTAATTTCAGACAGTTTTGAGCATTGATGGGATACATTCCATTGTTCGCGCGTTGATGTTGGCGTACTTCCTTCTTTCTTATCTTCCTTACCTGCCATGCTTTCGCACTTGCTTTATACTTGCCCAAATAGGTTTGGTTATACCACACAGTTTTTCCTTCTTACTTTCCACACAAGTTTTCTTTACTTCTTTTTTGTACCACACAGGTTTTCTCCTTGATTGCCACACAAGTCTTGATGCCACACAGGTCTTGGTTGCCACACATGTCTTGATGCCACACAGGTCTTAATTGCCACACAGATCTTGATTTCCACACAGGTCTTGATGTCACACACATCTTGATTGCTTGCTTTGAAACACTAAGGTTTCTCTTACTTGCTATTAGAATCAAAATGGTTTGATCTTGCTTTCTAATGAACCACAAGGGTTCGGGTATCTACCTTACTAATACTTTCTTACTTGCTTCGTTCTTTCCCCACTTTGTTTTGTATTTTTCTTATTCTAAGGCATATACTTACTTTCTTTCTTAATAGAAAACATACAAAAACACTAACTCCTTTTGATCGATCGAGGGAATTCTAACTTACTAACTTCAAATCAGAAATTATGCAATAAAATGAGAGAAATACTTATCTTAATGGAGATTCTTTCTTTCAAATCAAAGTTTCCGACTTGCAAAGAGATCGTTGCCCTTTCTTACTTTGTCTTTCTTGAATGCAAACTGATTTTCTCGATAGGATTGGGATTAACGAACCAAACCAAACAACCATTTCAATCGTGTGATGCTTCTTGACCGTATGTAACGCCAATACACACTAAACTTTTTCAGAATGAAAATATTTTCACACATAAACTAAACTTACGGTTTTGGGCCTTCACGAATTCTTCGCCGCACCCCTGATTCTTGTTTACTTCTTCTGCGATCGATTGCAGGGAACAAGAACGTCGTTCTTTTCTTTCCTTCAGATTGATCCAGACTCGTAAATTACACAGTCGATCGTCCTTGTTCTTCTTGCTTTGTTGCTTCTGATCGACGGTTATATAATCAAAACACTATCCTTTTTGATCGATTGACCTTGATGATCGATTTTTCTCCTTAATCGATGGTTCTCCTTTTACTCCCAGATTTGAAACGCTTGCTCTAATACCACTGTTGGTAATCAAGAGTGCAAATTGGATGAAGAACACCAAGACTGATAAACTTGCTTTAGATTTCTAGAGAAATTTGTTCATGCAGACACATACACATACTTGATACATTCATACGGTTATGAGAGGATGGTATATATAACCCTAATTTACAGACCATCGCGTCCCCTCCTCTTTAATCGTTTATGACTTTTACTTATTTACATACTAGCCCTTGTACTTCCTACAAATACATATTGACTCTAAACATAACTTTCTAGTAAATACACAAAAACCCCTAAACTTAATATTTAGTTTATATTTTCAATACTCCGAGCTCTACAACTTCCCGACAACGTCCTTCATCGTTAACGATTTCTCTCATATCTGAAATGAGGTGGCCGATGATGTCCATATGGGGTTTGTAACTCTTGATTTGGGTCTCGTTTTCATATATTCATCTTCTTCTCATTTTGTTGTAAGAGACGACGCCGACTATGGTGTGTTCTGGCGTTGCCACCGTAGACGTTCGCTGAAGATGGATGTTTACGAGATGCCGATGCATGGAGAGTCAAACATTCAGCCTAATAACAACAAAGAAGGTAAGATTCATGTTTTTTTAAATCAATATTTAGTAGTACTGTTAGGGTGGTGGGAGTGGTACCCTCCCACTTAAAACTACAATTTCAAACCCATCAATAAGAATATGCCACCTCATTTAGACAAACTAGCCTTCCAAACTACCCTACATGGTGGGAGTGGTACCCTTCAACCCACCTCATTTTTTTAAATTAAAACAAATTAAAATAACCAAATTTAAAAACTAAAAATTTAATTAATTAAAAATACATAACAATAAATAAAAAGACCATAAAAAGTAATTAATTAAAACAAAAATTCATCTAGTCTTCGTCTTCATCCAAATTCAGGGTGTTTCTCGCAACATGTTGCACAAGATCAAATCGAAGTCTAGAATGTTAAGGAAGAGAAGTTAGAGTTTTTTTTTAGTGTGAAATGAATAAAGGGTATGAGGTATATTTATAATTTTTTTTAATGATGTTCAACGGCTAGTTTTTGACCCAACGTTCGAATTTCACCCACATACCCACTGTGGGTTTCCATAGCCGCTCACACTACCCGTGAACACATACCCGCGGGTACCCGCATTGTGTGCGACGGTGTACTCACATACCCGCACACTACTCGAGCTCCACTCCCACCACCCTTAGAACTAAATGAATAAGTACCAAAAAAACACATATATGCGTTTTCCATGTTTGTAATTTTGTCCAATGTATTACTGTTACTAACTCTCTTAAAAACTAAAGTCCGTGCCCAATTAGGAGGCACCCTCAAATATAATGTTTAAATGTGATGTAATTAATATTCTATACTGAAAATGGTTAGTTGGAGTGGTAAACTCCATAAGCTTTTTAGTGTGTTGTCCTGGGTTCAAGTCCCATGGATGACATTTTTTTTACTTTTAATGTGATGTTTTTAATATTCTACACCAAAGATGGTTTGGTTGGAGTCGTAAACTCCATAAGCTTTGAGTGTTTGTCCTTGGTCGAGTCACATTGATGACATTTTTTATTGTTTTTTTACTTTTTTTTCTCAACAGATTTTTTGTTCTTGAAAGATTTTACGTCCTTTTTACACGATACTCTTTTCTATTTATACTTAACCGTCACAACTTCGAAAGTTTCTTTTATTTACTTAACTGCATCAATGTCACCGCGCAACACATGTAGGTAGGTTCGCAAACACGCCGCATCACGCGTGCAAAACTTAATCAAAGATTGGTGTTGGTGTAGTGGTTTGGCACAAGTGCTCTTTGTCCTCCTTTACTTATTGTTCATGTCATGGGTTCGAAACCTATGGTTTCTAAACTTTTTTTTGTTTTTTTTTCTTTCTTTTGATTATTTATTTTTTAATTATTAGGCGAAATATGAGAGACATAATACATTTTTATATTAATGATTCGATCTTCAAAACCGATCCGCCTCAAATTCGGACGTTAGTTTTATGTACTTAAGTACGTTAGTATCAACGCCAAAATACTTTTTTTCTCTGGTTTTTTTGTTTTGTTCTTTTACATTTTCTTTCAGGGTTAAACGAGTAGTCATAACCTCATATGTTTTAAGTTTACATCATCTGAATAGGTACAAGATTCCTACTAAAAAGTTGGATATGTGTGTACCTGATCCACTCGAATTAATTTGTCCCTTCTTTTATATTCTATTTTACGGGCAATCAGGATCTTGGGAGAGTCAAGTGTTTAACCTAATATCAACGAACAAGGTAAGATCGTTGCAACAACAAATATGTTTGACAATAGGGATTCAAGGGTTGGATCATTCTAGAATTAAGGGTACACATCTATACTAATAAATAAAGGTTTAAGGTGGACACTTGTCACTTCCTCGTGCATTCTCAGATTGGTTTTCCCGCCTCTCTCTCCTAATAAATGCGCTTCTATGTTATTAAATAATAATTATATTATAAATATATTATTAAAAAAGAATACTAATTATATTAAATAACAATATATAATAGGAAATCAAAATATAACTAATCAAAGAAAAATACTAATTTGTTATATACACACACATTTCCACTTGATATATCTCGAGCCGATCATAATAATCTGACAAGTTATGACGTATTTACAAGTTTATAAGTTTTATTTTTTTAATATACAATCTCGTGTAACACACGGGATTATAACCTAGTATATTATAAAACATTTTAAACCAAAAAATTTATTGGGCTCTCTCTGTATAATTTATTGAGTTATTGGACTCTCTATAAAACCAAAACATATACTTTATTGACTTATTGGGCCCAAATAAACTAATTTATAGTCTTCGGTGGTTTCAATGTCTCGCCCACTGGTGCTGTATTTTCTGAAAACCCTAAACATATCAATCTTTGATTTCTTTGTGAGAGAAATTCTTTTGATTTGAATGAGTTGGAGAATAAAAGGGAGAAAATCTCACTTTGATTCTCCTACTGAAACTGTTCCAATTAATTAAATTTACTAACACAACAAAAGTCGAAAATACCTTCAAATATACTAGAACTATACTTAGTAAAAAAAATTATGTCTTTAAAAACCTGTATATTACACGGGTCACGGGTTGAATAAAATATAATGCAATCTGTTAACATATATAATCGTCAAAATGTGCCTTTAAAAAATATTTTGAGGTGACGGTTATAAATTCTATTAAGTCAATTTTTAAAACATTTTTTTTTCAACTGGTATTAATTTTTTTATGTAACTGATAAATGTTAATTCATATTACATTTGGTTAATGATATAATAATTATCCATAATCAAATAATAAGTATCCATAATTAGATTTATATTAAATATTAAAAAATATATTATTTTAATATCATTATTTAATAGGAGAGAGAAACGAGAAAAAAATGTTAAGTATGCACCAGAAATTGACATGTGTCTCCATATGATTTCTATTTATTAGTATAAAAATTAGAAGAAACTAGTTAAATTATGTGGTAACTTTACAGAATAGTAATCAAGTTTCTCTTCTGTTCTATTTAAGTCATTCAAACTTTTTTTTGTTTCATTTTAGTCACTCAAGTTTCTCATCTGTTCTATTTTAATCACTAAAACTTTTTTGTCTCATTTTAGTCACTCAAGTATCACATGTTGTTCCAATCTTGCGAAATTACCATGTTACGAGTCACTTTTTTATATTTCATTTTATGGATATTGTGAAAATGAAATCCAAAAAGAGTAAACCAACATTTTCATCATATTCATAAAACAAACTGAAAAAAAAGTAAAATTTTAACCTCGTAATTGCACAAATTAGAATAACATATGAAACTTAAGTGACTAAAATGAGACAAAAAAAGTTTGAATGACTAAAATGGAACATATGAGAAACTTGAGTGACTAAAATGAGACAAAAAAAAAGTTTGAGTGACTTAAATGGAACAAATGAGAAACTTGATTACAAAATAGCCCCCATTAAATTACAACCACTTATCATAATTAACAAGTAAAAACATGCCCTTGCGTTGCGACAACTCGGTTCTGAACATCAAAACGTAGTAGATAAAAAACATGTTGCGACGGTATATTCGTAATCATAAAAAGTCACGTCGTTGAATATTAAGAAAAAACGAAAACGAACTTTAAATACTCGCTAAACAAAAAAATAAAACTGTCGCCCACCCAATGTTATTATAATTAATACTTTTATTAATTTATTTATCTATTTCTTTTATAAAACACCATTTACTTTCTAAAATTTTATTCTTATTTATATAACTTTACATTCCTTTTTTTTATTTACAAAATTTGGTTAAAAAAAATTATGTCAAATGGGTTAATATTTGCTTGGGCTGAACTCTGAAGGGAATAAAATGTTAAATGGGCTTGGAGAGGACGAGCAATTGAATGGGCTTGAACACACGACCTCTGCCAAGACTTGTGTTTTTAAAACGCACTGTTCATAACCCACACGTTTTACTAATATATATATATATATATATATATATATATATATGTTAATGAGCTACTGGTGGAGTGGTAAGTGAGAGATCTAGTGTTTCTTGTGACACAGGTTCAATCCCTGCTCTCCCCATTAGTTTCTGAGACATGCAAATAAGGTCTAGCTTTTAGGCTGATACACCTGGGTTTTACCCACGTCGATCCAGGGTTCGAGCCTCGGCTCTCCCTCAAGCCCGGAAGGGGCCGTATTGGGTGAGATTTTTCCTTGTATGCTCTCCAACTCTAACGCCAAGTGGTCCGGTTAAGACAACATATTGGCCGGAGTTTGACGAGTCTCTCCCCTGTGACCGGGGGGGGGGGGGGTCACAACATTAAATGTTCGCCGTTAAAAAAAAACTAATATATTATATAACTAGATGGTTATATCCGCGCTCCGTGACGGGTGTCGGGTCCATCGTTAATAAAATTTAAATGAAAACGTTGACGGATCAGTAAAAATAATGGTAATAAAAAATAAACATAAAAGTAAACAATTAAAAAGGAAAAAACAAAATAAAAAATTGCAGTTCGGGTCGTCGAAAACCATAAAAGCGAATACCGATACGGGTTCCGACAATGATGTTGTTCGCTCATAATAAGTTCGGCTCGTCACGGTACCACAACGATAACGGCACTCGTTATAGGCAACGATATAAAAAAAACTCGATTTTGAATACAACTCCGTTTTCAAAAAAAATTATATCGGAATGTTGACAAAAAAAACTAAAACCAAGAGCGCACTCCGTATTTTAAAAAAAAGTTAATGAACGAAAGTTATTAAAAGAAAACGAAATTAATAGAAAATGAAACGGGCTAAAAACGTATATTACATATAGTATAAGGGTTAAAAATGTAAAAAAAAATTATGTGTAAGAATTTTAATGGATTGGATGTTTTAATCTTATTTGTAATGTAAGGGTGAGATGAGTTTCCTTTGTTCTAATAAAAATCTTTGTTCTAACTAAAACCATTCATACACACACATCTAGTCAAATTTTCTATGCATGGATAGTTGGATATAGTTGTATCTAAAATATGATTTGCATACGATTGTTCAAATCAACTACACGATTTTAACGTCATATTTATAAAAAAACCAAACTACCCTGATATTAAATTTGAAAAATACAAAATAAAAAAAAAAGATAAAAACAAACAACCTAACGGCGTAGTTTCGTTCCTGAATTTCAAGCACCGTCTCCATCACCTGCCCCCTCCCTTGAAAGAACTCGTTGAGATTTACGACAGTGCCGGTATTCCCCATTTCAATATCGCTTGTAGAGATCGTTCATCTTGAAGAAACTAAAAATAAATTTAAATAAAAGTGATGTGAGGAGATAGAGAGCAGAGTTTATGTATGTATTTTAAAATTTTAATTTTTTTAACTATCAGGGGTAAATTCGTTTGTTTTTAAAACCAAACTACCCCGGGTATTAAAATTAAAAAAATACAAAAAAAAATATAAAAGCAAACAACCTAACGGCGTCGTTTCGTTCCTGAATTTCAAGTACCGTCTCCATCACCTGCCCCCTCCCTTGAAAGAACTCGTTGAGATTTACGTTGGCGCCGTCGCCGGAATTCCCCATTTCAATAGCGCTGATTCGCTGGTATAGGTCGATCATCTTGAAGAAAAAAAAATAAATTCAACTAAAAAGTGATGTGAGGAGAGAGATAGATAGTAGAGTTTATGTATGTATTTTAAAATTATTATTTTTAATATCAGAGGTAAATTCGTCTTTTCACAAATATTTAACATAATATATGGATGACGTTAGAGGCGCGTAGTTGATTGGGACAATTGGCAAACCATAAGGACTCAACAAGTGAAATTGAAACTATTGGACTCAAAGCGTTATTTTAACCAAACCACACGTACTAAAACTGAAATTTACTCTAAATAAAATAACATAATCTAATCAAATTATCATGTAAATATATGTACACCAATGTGAAGAAGATGGTAACAAAATTTGATGCATACATAGGAGTTGAAGATGCTTTAAGTAAGTTTAACCTTTCTATCAAATATTGGACTAGATCAATATTCTTGAGATTTTGATTTGAATTTGATTAAGAATCCATTGGAAGCCTCCTCTTGAATCTCTCTCCTTTTGTAGTATTCCAATTGTTTTTGTAAGGTGCATCTACTTACATGAATTTTTGAAACGACACGAACCTAACAAGAAATTCATGGGCTTAGTTTAGACGTTTAGTCTAAACTGGTACAATCCAGTTTCATGTCGGACCCATTAACACATTTAGCTAAATGGTCTTTTCAGGTTGACCTGGCGAGTCACGGGTTGTTGACATCTAACCCGTTTATTCTCAAAGAAATTTTATAAATGTGTTTTATGTCGAACTTAATTTGATCTGGTATTATATGCCAACATTTAAAAGATAGAAGAGAAAATGATATATATTAATTGTTGTAAATTTGTGATTTTAGAGTATTAATATGCAAAAAGATAAAACAAAAATTAACTTTTCAAGTTAAGCATGTCATGTTTGTGTTAACCCATGAAATATTAAAATCATGTGTCACATTCGGGTTTGTGTCAGGACGTCAACCCACGAACACGACCCATTTAAAATTAAGATTATAATTACACATGTTTCCCCCTAATATTTAAATAAATATTATTTTTGAAACGACAATTGTAAATCTTTTTACAAGTCATCATGCTTCGTATCTCTATTAGACTTTATCTTTTTCGCTTGATTCATATTCTCTCATCATGTCAAAGTGTCCTGATTCCACTTGTATTCGTTTTGTTAAACGAATTAGATTACGCAAACTAGAGGCGTAAAATGGGTGGTGACAAAATGAGTCGGCATGAACACAATTCATTTATTTGTACGTGCGAGTCAGGTCTCCAACTTTTTTTTTGTCTTATTTTTTGAAAAAATATAAACAAATAGTGTATTAATTTTATTATAAAACTATAAATATAAAACAATATTCTAATTTATTAAAAGACCATAGAAGATTATAATCATTTTAATACACTTTACTCTTTTGTTTTATACTTATTCTTTTTTTTTTTCTTTTAAATAACATATTTGTAACATTAAACATTACAATATTAATTTGAGTAAATTACCGTTTGCGTCCCTCTGGTTTGCACGATTTAATACAATGCGTCCCTAACACGAATTTTTAACATTTTGAGTACCTGTGGTATACAATATGTAACAATCTGAGTCCCTGGACCTAACTTCGTTAAAAAATTCCGTTTAAATTCAAGTGAAATGTCCGTTGTACCCTTTTACTGTATAACAGTCTGCGTCCCTAGAAACATGTAATATCTGTTTGCGTCCCTGTGTGAGTCCCTGGACCTAACTAACCCGAAACTACTACATTCGCCTTAAACTACTAAATCGTTAAATCGTGTAAACCACCCTAGTAGTTTCGGGCGAATGTAGTAGTTTCGGGTGAGTTAGATCCAGTGACTCAGACATGGACGCAAACAGATATTACATGTTTCTAGGGACGCAGACTGCTATACAGTAAAAGGGTACAACATACATTTCACCTGAATTTAAACGGAATTTTTTAATGAAATTAGGTTCAGGGACTCAGAGTGTTACAAATTGTATACCACAGGTACTCAAAGCTTTAAAAATTTGTGTTAGGGACGCATTATATTAAATCGTGTAAACCACATGGACGCAAACGGTAATTTACTCTGTTAATTTTGTTGCAAGTTACCATCAAGTATAGGAGTGACTTCCAATAAGTGGTGTTATATGTTTGGAAAAAGCAGTGGTTGGTGGTTCACCAAAATAGTGAGTGGATTGTTGTTTCATTGGGGCATAAAGAATTGGCCAATATGGTGATTACGCCATGTGATTCGTTGGCCCATGGACCCCAACCTCATTGTCACATCTTATCATGTGGCATGTAATTGTTGGTTATAGTCAATTCTCTCGATTCTTGGATTTGATTCGACGTTATATGCTATTAGAGCATCTGCGGTTGGGCCCTTCACGGCCCACCTCCATATTAGCATGTCGGAAGCTTGCCTTATGGCCTTCCGCACGGACTGTGGCCCATTTCTCTCTCCTCCTCTCACACAGGAACTTCCTTCGTCTCCTAAGGACCGTTGGATATCTCTCTCCTAGTCACGGCTGTCGCGTGCATCCCTCTCTTTTCCACGTTTGTCGCCGATCGATGATATGTTAAAGTGTGGCCTAACACTAAATCATTGAGTTTGTGTCGCATTAGGCATCAAATTTTGTTTAGCTAATAAAGTTTATTAGAACACTCGAGATGGGGCACTCATGGAGGCACATGAGATAATGCACGAGCAAACAACTAATCGCGTAGCTCTATCTTTGACAAATTAAAAGGTGTTAAATACGTGTTGAGACAACTATGAACACACTTATGTGAATGACACCCACATATTACCTTTCTAAGTTTTAGAAGAACTAATACCTTTTATTTTATACTCGCTTTTTTTAATTTGAATTATAACTAATACAAATTATTATAGATTCAATTTAATTTGTAATTTATGAACTTTTATATAACCGTTCATAAACTTTAAAAGTTATACATTTTTTAACAATTTATAAGTTCTGCTTTAATTTTTTTAGCCATTCAATTTAAGTTATTTATAAACTTTATAAATTTGCATATATTTATATATCATTACAATTTATTTATCAAATGCTAAAATTTGAAAATATTTTGCTACTAAATTTTTATAAAATACAACTCTTTTATTATATCACATGATTGTAGAGGATAAAATATTAACACAAGGAGATGGCCACATGAATGGGTGACGATGATGTAGATTCCCAAATCCAATGAATTTGAATAATAACTAAAAAGATTCGATGATATACGACTTCATCATAACTTAAAGGTACGTATTTGAGACCTTATTTTTAGCGTGTTTTTTTTTATATTCTGCAATACATATAAGTATGTGATATTTAGTTATATGATGTTTAATCATGTTTTGTAATAACTTAAATTATGTGATATTTAATTATATTTTATTAAACTTTTTATTATGGTATTTAAATTTGACCTGTATCGTTTATTTATAATATATTAAAAACTAGAAAAATATTAAAATAAATAATTTAGTTTTAAAATATTAATGTAAAAATAAGACATGACTAAAAAATATATAAAAAAATTATATGGACAAATGCTTGAGAGATTAAACTTTTGTATCTAATGTTTTCAACAAATTATTATGCAAACAAAGGTTTCATTTACTACAAATAACCTTTTTAGAGGTTTATTTATAAAAAAAAACTTTAAATGCTCATATTGAAACAAAACAAATTTAAAACGTGATACGCCTATAAACATAGGTAAATATCTATACACCCAACCAAAACTAAAAATATCATATATACCCAATTTTAATAGTTTTTTTTTATTTTATGATCATTCTACCCCTGTCCATTGTAAGATTTTTATAACTTAATTTTTTTTAGTTTTATCCTATACGTAACCTAATTTAATATGATTTTAGTTTTATCGCATACTTAATTCAATTTAAAATTTTTAACCTAATTTGTTTACTTGGCGACAATCATTATATAGTTATAAACGAAAACGAGTTCATCCATATACGATATATAAATGTTATAAAATAAAATTGGTAAAAGTATAAAAGAAAGTGAACAAATTAATTATAATATTTTAAGAAAACTGTTGTTTGTTGGTAAATAAATTTTAAAGTTAAAAATGGGTAAATATAAAATTTAAAAATTTTAGAAAAATAATGGTAAAATATTCATTTCTGAAATTGTTTTTAATAAAATAGGTATATATGATATTTTTACATGTTATAAGGGTATATATGATATTTTTACATGTTTATAAGGGTATATATGATATTTTTTATTTTGATTGGGTTTATATGATATTTTAGAACTTTGTAAGGATATATATGAAATTTCCTTATATAATATGTTTAAAACGTTTGATTTTAAATAAGTAGTTGTCATACCGTTATTATCTCTAGAAGAATCTAAAACTCCAATTGATGACTTCAATTATTTCATGACATTATACTTACTTGCACATCATACCAACATCTTCCTCTTTAAAAAGGCGCCAGCCTCCTTCCAAGCAACTACTTCTCCACAAATATGGAAACCCCATTTCAAGACTCTCAATACCCGGATCTTCAATCTTCAAACGGATCTGGGTTCTTCAAGAACCAGGATTCATGGCCAAAATCCCAAATCCAGAGGAAGAAGAATCAAGTATTTCTTCAAGGGTATGTAGAGACGTCTGATGAAGAAGAACTTGTGAGAGCTAAGAGTTTAACAGATGAAGATCTTGAAGAACTTAAAGGGTGTTTGGATTTGGGGTTTGGTTTCAGTTATGATGAAATTCCGGAGCTCTGCAACACGTTGCCGGCGCTGGAATTGTGTTATTCGATGAGCCAGAAGTTTCTTGAAGAGCAACAGAAGTCACCGGAGATGGAATCTCCGGCGACAGTGAGTGAGTCGTCGCCGCCGACTTCAAAAGCTAATTGGAAGATTTCTACTCCTGGTGAGTGTTTTGAAATATAAAGTTAAGTTAGGGGGTGTTTGATATTGCTTATGAGAACCACTTATCTGTAAGCTTATGCTTTAAACTTAATTAATATATGCAGGTGATGATCCTGAAGATGTGAAAGCCAGATTGAAATTCTGGGCACAAGCAGTTGCTTGCACAGTCAAATTATGCAGCTGAAGATGGAGTTTCAATTATAAAAAAATAAAAATAAAAAATTTAAAAGGAAGTTTTAGGGGTTTCAAATTGTAAACAGAACAAGAAAACTAAGTCTGAAGGAGTTTATGGATGTTGTATATAATTTTATCTTGTAAATCTAATGAATTAATAAGATGACTTTGGCTTGCAAAACAAAGCTTACTCATGTCTATGGCGTTTGTGAGACCGATGTTCCCTGTCACTAGAACGCCTCGTGTCAGATCGACGATGATCATGGCTCGTGGATGTTCTGTCATGCCTATGAGATTGAGAGTCTTTGCTCTTTCTTGAGTTGTCTTCCCTTTCATCATATCGATAGTCACGGCTGCTGGACCTTCTTTCATGTTCATCATGATAATAACTTCTATCATGCCTGTGGCGCTTCTGGGACCCACCTTCAGCATCTGCAGATCGCCTTTCGTCGTACGTGTGATCCCGGCTGCTTGATCTTCTACGGCTTCTGCTATGTCTGTCTTCCCTATCTGTGTAACTTCTTTTTCTTCGGGGTGGTGATGGTATCTTCAACCATTATACAAAATGATGTCAAGAAAATAACATATTTGATCATAAACGAAAAACTATGCTGGAACAAAGTCTTTAACATTGTCAAAGTCGCAGACATGTCAGCTGCCACGTCATCATTTTGAACAGGTAGCTCTGTCAGTTTACCTTAAACTAGATTTTTTGAAAGTTGGTTACACTGAATCAAAGTTCTTGAATGTAGTACCGAATGGGCATAGTGGCAATCTTGTATTAATGTTTTGCTAAAAAGGAAGACTGTATTTTGTTGGCACATAGTTTGGGCCAAAACTTTAAAAGGTGCTATAGAATGTCATAATGGTGCAGAAAATATCATCCATTTTCATGCTAATGTCTTCACATGATTGCAAGAATGAAGAAAAACATACCTCAAATCGTGACATGTAGTTTCCTTCAGGGGGAGGTGGGATTCCAAGCCGTTTCAAATCATCCAATGGAATGGGACGCCTTTTGAAGTAAATTAACAGGAAAAGAAGTTAGTTTCATCTCTAATGGGTCAAACGGGTTGAAAGTCACCCAAAGGGTACTTTCAATGTATTTTAAGTAAAATAGTTAAGAATTCATACAATGGGGCACGGAAAGGTCTTTCTCGTCCTCCAAAACGAAGCTGGCCTGATTCTTTTTTACCACCGAGACCCCCTCCTGGATAGATAAACGAATCTCAACAACTAATTGTAGCATACCTAAAATTAATATTCAAAGATTGAAGATTTATGTGACCTAATCTTCTTGGAATCCATCCTGGCATCAGTTGCTGCCGATTGTAATCAACTATAATTTCAGAATCATCAATAATTGAATGGTGCGCTTTCTGCACATGAAAAAAGAGAGGAAACATGTTTTTGCATCAGCATGCATACTTAAAAGCAGCAACAAGAAAGTGTTTCCTTTGATTACCTCATACGCTCGTTGCGTATCTCTTTCACTTTCATATTCAACAAAAGCATAACCTCGAGAGGCACCAGTAACTGTAAACAACCAATCAAAAATGCAAATCTTGTAAAAAAAGTGAAAAATTAGAAAAAAAGGAGCACTGGACTTTAAAGGCCAAATGAGCAAACTTGTAGCTACAACATGATGCATCAGAAAGAAAGGGAATGTCATGCACTCAGCATTAGGGTAAACCAATTTTGCAATTGTGGAACTAAAAACATCAAGAAAATCCTAACTTTAGTCGATTATGAGAACACACAATTGCATTAGACAAACTTCTATGATAAACTTTCAAAAGACCATAAAACATATGCATTACCAATATGGCGGACCAATCGCATGTTCTTCACGGTTCCATACTTGCTCATAGCCTATAAAAAACAGCAAATATTCAGTGCCCTGTAAAAAACTTCACACAAACAACAAGAATGGAAGACACCATGGAAGCATGGAGATGAAGTTATCCACTGGATGTAGATTCTAATACGGACAGTAAGAACAAAAATAAAAATCAATTTGCCTATATCCTACTTGTTGTTCTTATCTTCAAAATTCAAGAGAGATGAATAGATCATTGCATTGACTAGGGATGAACTTCATAACAATTTTTGTAGGAAGAAATTATAGCACACTCTCAAAGGCATCACATATTTTGACAAGGATGCGGTTACAAATGATAACTATATGTATAATCTCGGTTCAGTTAATTCGGTTATGCTACACACCAAAACTGAAACCTAACCACAATTTTCGGTTAATTGCTAGGTTCGTTTAATTCATTACTGTTACCCTTTTCCCTATTTTTTCATGCTTGCTGAATGTTAATTTCCAATAATCAAAACAAGCACATTTTATAATTAGGTTTTTCAATTCCGTAACCAGTGCATGAATTTCAGTATGAAATATTGAATTCCAGTTGATTCGTAATAATTAGGGCAAAATCAGACCTTGCGAAGGGAGTCTTCACTAGTTAAATGAGAGAGGCGGCCGACGAATAGAGTGCAATACGGATCTTCTCCGATGACGTTTGGATCTCCGAATGGATCATCTGCAGCGAATTAAGAGGTTGAGTGAAAAAAGAAGAAGAAATTGAAGATTAAAAGAGGAAAAACGTACAAAGGCCGGCGGAAGAACATAAGAGAGCTCTGTAAACGGCGTTATCGTGAGGAAGAATGTCGGTGCCGTCGATGCTACCGGCTTGGATCGGGTGATACGCCTGTGCGTAGAAGACGGAGTTCAGTTTGCTGCTGTTGTCTTTGTTTCTGTTCATCGTGTTTAAAATACGACTTGTTAATTTCTATATTTTTAAACTGCATATTGGTAATAGAGAAACTGATTAATCAAATCATAAGGAAGAAACAATAAAACTTAACCGGTTTAATTGTTGGCTCGATTTTAGATTTTTTTTTTAAGAGTAAATAAAATTAAAGACTTCATCATATTTCTTTTTCATGTTTATAAAAATTAATCTTATTTCTTAAAATAATTTTATTGATCTTTATTCAATATAAAATTAATAAACAATAGTAAAATTAATAAAATGATTAATTGAATAAGATCATTTTCTAATACATGGAGTTTTTTAACTTTAAAAATACATTCTTATATTTATAATTATAATGTAAAAACTTATTAGTGTAACAATAAACACAAATTTTTTTAGGATATGCACCAGGGACGGCAATTTCCGACATGAGCCAAACACAATACAAAATGGGTCAATTCGAACATGATCGGTTTAATAATTGGGTTTTCATATTAACCCGTTTAAAGGGTTTTTAAAAGTTAATATTTAGATTTTAGATATGAAAAATTTAAAGAAATTAATATTCAAATTCAAACTTCAATTGTAGATAATCTTGAACCCATGCATCTTTATCTGTATCATACTCCATGTCTTCGAAAAAAACTCATCCTCGCAAGACTTTCCACTTGCTTTCCATTTAATGGCCCAATAGACATTTTGGGGATGTTTGATAATTCACGTTGCAACCTATCAGTAGCCTCCTCTTTTGAATTACTATTTATCTCATGCACACTTGGAAGGTGCATGGTAATTGCACCATCAATTGCCTTACTATTAGGTAAGTTGGTATTATCTCTACAAATCCCATTATTTTTAGAAAAAAGAATCCATAATATATTAATATTAGTTCCCGCAATTTGAATTTTGCAAGTATCCAAACCTTCCAGAAAACTATTCAAATCATTCCTAAAAATCAGGGATCTTGTTTAAGTGTACAACTGTGGATGATTTTTATCCAAAAAGTTCCGGCCAACAGAGTTAATCAAACCACCGTTCGCTATCACCGTATGATCATCTTCAACCACCATATGCCCACCTTCTACCGCCGCAGGCACCTTCAAAAAACTCATCAAAAATACTAGCGGACGTTTTTTGCATATTCCATCCATTTCCAATTCAATGATTTCACATTAAATCCCATTGTTTCATCAGATCCATACCTATCTGAACTGGACCAAAACGAGTCGATATCTTTCAAGGTCTAAAACTTTTTCGGATAAGATGGTGTCATCATCTCCATGGTTTGAACATAAATCGATGAACACTCCGTTCCTCATTCTTAGAATCATTTTCCGGCAATGAACTTCCGATGAAACATCCGTTAAAGGAGGCATGCCACATATGAAGCGGAATCCTCCGTTGAAACATCAATGACCTTATCATGTATTCGAACCAAATCAACCACATGAACAGAGGCAGTAACTAATTCCTTAGGATCCGTTGTTGCATGGAAACCGTTAGATGAACTCACTGAAGCCTCTTTGTACGATAACGAAGCCTTCTTATTCAATAAGTACTCTTGGTTCCATTTAACTTGCAACATCGACAAAAGGAACCTAGATTCTTTAAAAGAATTGAAAGCTTGCACGTTACATATGAGAAATTCATCTATTTCCTCATCTTTAGCAAACACAGGTGGAGAATCGTATTTGAAATCGCCATGTGAATGATACTCCACCTCCCTAGAGTACTTGTACTAGGTGGGTTGTTCTGGTTCAGTTTCCTTCAATGTTGATGGTGCCTCAAGATCTCGGATCTGTAGCTTGAGGCACCTGATCTCGTGTTGTAACTCGAGGTCTCGGACTTGTCGTTGGACTTGTTTGATATTAAGATCCTGTGGGTTGAGATCAACTCTATCGTTGCCTCGGTCTGTGGTTCTACGAACAGTGCGTCGATCTTCTCTACGAGCCATTTGAATCAACCAAAGCTCTGATACCAAATGATACAGTTACGGAAGCAATCAAATGGCTCAAGAACGATTAGTTAATCAAAGTCTCAAAAGGAACCAAAAGGCTCAAGAACAAAGTTCTTATAAATTCAAATTTAATCAAAAAATGATAATAAACGTTTACCAAACCCTAATATTTATACTAGTTCGTAACAACCTAAAGATAATGATAAACTAAAAAAAAGATAAACTAAATAAACTAAAAAGATAATTAAAGAAATAAATATTCAAATTCAAACTTCAATTGTAGATAATACCGAATCCATACATCTTTATCCGTATCAGAAACAAGCTGAGCTCGAGCTCGAACTTTTTTAAGGTAAACGAGCCATACTTGAGTTTAGAGGAGCTTGAGGTCAACTCTTACACCCTTTAATTGTAAGCTTATGTTCTTAAATCCGGATATCAATTTCTAGATTTAAAACTAATGTTGTTTAATGTGTCGTATTCATGTGTCGAATCATATATGAACCCAAGAATTTAAGCAAACCAGAACACGATACAAATCCGAAAACTGTGTCGAGACACATGAACCCCGGACACGACACGAGTTTTCATGTGTTGATATGAACAAGACTTGAACCGAGATTTTTAAACTTTGCTACAATACCACCTATCTTACCCGAAAAATCATTAATTATCTCGTTCTCCTTCATCTTTAGCATTTCCAATTCACTCCTAAGAGTTTGTAATCGTGCCTTTTGGACTCGATCGAATCCTAAGTACCGAACATGAAGCGACTCCCAAACATCCTTTGCATCTTTGTGTTTGGCAACCTACAAAATAACATCTTCTAGTAGGGTTTGAAAAATTATTCTTTTGTGGTATAATTATTCTTTTCTTCACCGGTTGCACCGGTGACCGGATCAAGTGACTCCCACAACCCATATGCTCTTAGTATCGTCTCCATCAAAATTAACCAGAATGTATAGTGTGTTTCGGTTAGTTTAGGACATTGGATACATTACCTTGCTTGCGAACCATTGCTGCACCTATGTTTTCTGCCATTTCTTGCTAAATCCTTGCTTGAATCTTTTTGTCTTGCACTTCCCTGCTTCAATTTCTTGCTACTCTTGCTTTAATCTTGGCGCCTCTTGATTTACCTTGCCGCGTCTTGCTTCAACTTGTTACTAATCGACCAGTTTTCACCAATCGATTCCCTTACTGCTTGCTTTTTTTCTCACGGTCTGATTACATGCAATCAATGCTACACTTGCTTCCTAGGAACCCCTGGTGTGAGCTTAGGGCTCTGATACCAAATGTTGGTTCAAAACCTAGATCAAAACACACACAAACTCACGTACAAGAAAGTATAATCCTTTTGAAGAACTCACTGGTAAAATGAAAAGAAAAGATGTATATGAAGTTTTGCAGAACTCTCAATACTTTATTCATTACTCGATGTAGCATATTTATAGCCAACATACTATTGAATTATAATTCCTTAATCCATGTGGGACAAAAGTTAATGGGCCAGTTATGTAATTAATTAGAGTCATTTATGTAATAGTTTGTAAAGTCTAAGGGTCCTAAGTGTAGAAGTCAAAGATAGAAACCGATTACGTTAATTGAAAGGGTGCGTCCGTTTGTGAAGCAACACATCGTTTCGAAATTAGGGTTATAAATACCCAAGTCAAGTATGTAAAGTATCAGTACGATCATTGATTCAGAAATTAGATCTAGAAGTTGTGTTTATTCGTTATTGTTAATTGTGTGCTCATACCATCTTAGGCAACAATTGGTATCAGAGCCAGATGTTCTTTTTTTTTGGGAAGAAATCTATACCGAGAAGAAGAAATTGACCACGTTGGGTTTGATCAAATCGCAGAAGGAAACAATCCGAGATTGTTTACTTGTTCAATCGTAGGAACTGAAACTACATGGGTGTTCAGCCGTGAAGAAGCAATCGTATGATCGAAGGCTAGGCTGTTTCTGTTTGTTCGGAATCAAGATCCATAACGAGGGCACGGAGACTCGTTCATCGTCGCAGTAAGGCAGAGGCAATCAAATTGGAAGATTTTTATTTTTGTGCAAATTCAAAACCAAGAAGGTTTGTTCAAAGGAAGTCAGAAACAAAATTCAGGGTAGTCTTTGTTGTCTGATATATCAAAGACGAAGAGAAGGAATCAGATGCAAAGTCTATTCACGAAAATGGGGAAATCAAACACAAAGTCAGGCAGAGAAATTCAAAATCATACGAGAGGATTCTCAAAATTCCAGGTTATACATTCTATTTTAATTTGTAATTTGTTTTAAGTTTTTCTATACCTACACACGATTAGGTTTAGAAATAAGTTTTGATTCCCATTAGAAAAGGTTAGTTTGAACTACTGGAATCATTGTTAGTGTTAGAAAGAAAACCAAGGCACACTGTCAGAGAAATCATTGTCAGGTACCAAAGAGATTATAATTCATAAAGAGGGAAGTTCCTTCTCTCACTTCCAATGCCCTGTCCTAAACCATATAAAGACCATACTTAGGGCAAACAAACTTTGGGATATGATAGAAGGTTGATACGCAATCTGATGATATGAAGGATATGGCTACGATTGCGTATCTATTTCAAGCATTACTGAAGGATATGATGTCACACCCCAACCGACGGCGGAATACGTTGGGGCGGGACATGTAGATTGTTCATGAGCACAAGGTTGACTAGATTGTAATATTTTAATCATTAAATTTCATTTCAAACAAATCCAACACAACCAAATTCAAACAAGTACGTAAAATGAAATACATAATATTCCTTATTTAAATTTAACTAAGTCCAAAGACTATGTGTAGCATGTCTTGATCAAACTCACATGTTAGCACCTGAAACATGAATAAAATAAAGTCAACTAAAAAGTTAGGGAGCATACACAGGTTTATACGTAGGTAGTGTATAGATGTAAATAATCAAATCCTTACATAACATGATAAAATAAGGCATTTATGGAGAGCAACTATTGTGTAACCAAAGTACAATCAAACCTTTGTAACTAGCATGCAAATTATGTTGTCGGTAACAATCACCCCAATCTGGGTGGGTTTGTTAGACTCAATAGATCTATCATTGTTAACCGTCGGCTTGTATAGTTAATGATTGCACATGTAAATTGCACACAAATGTAGTTAACACACCTAGTACTTAAACATAAAACTCAAATTACACACATGAATGTAATGTGGAATTGTATTGTGTAGTTTGTAAAACATTGTATATAGATATTCATGTTCCACCCCAAAATATGTAAAATAGAGTAAAATGGGCTATGTAAAACTCACTTGGATCAAGGGTGCAGCTAGCATGCGAGACTAGATAGCAGAATGATCGTTGAAATCCCACAATGTTAACCTAGTGTGTAAGGTATGTTGGATTAAAAGTGTGTATATAAGTTGTGTTGTAGTATGTATAGGAGTGTAGGAAATTGTGGTTTGTACTTAAAAAGGGGTGTTGTATAAAATGGAATATTAAACAAATGGTTTTAAAAATAGTTTGGTTTAGGGTTTTGGGTTTGAATAACTAAATAAATCACATAATTTTTATTCCTTTATTTAGTTAGAAAAAAATAAAGCAGGTATTAGGTTTATTTAAGTTTAACCTAAATAAACAATTTTTTTGTTTAAATATAAATCAAATAAATAATTGTTATCTTATTTATTTATTTATTTATAAAGGTATGCTATTTATATTTAAATATAATTAAATTCTATGTATATTTTGTAATTTATATAAATACTAAATTAATTTATTTGCCATTTAAATTAAATATGATAACTAATTGTATTTAATTAAAATGGGCATGTATTCTTAGGTATATAAAACTACAATTATTTTTAGGTATTTAAAATATAACTTAAATTTTATAAACTTTGTATAAAGTGTTTATAAAATTGTCACCAAATTTTATAATTAATTTACTCAAAATGAATGATATAATTTAAATTAATTGTTTACGGATTAATTTATAAAAATAGAGATTTTATGTAGATATTGTAAAACTTGTTTCATTCTGTTCTAAAAATTGTAAAGTTTATAAAAATAATTTTTTTTTGTAATTTTTGGAGTGTTAGAAAACTGTCAAAAAATGTAAGCCACCCGGTTCAAACCCGGGTGGTTCGTGTGAGGGGACGACGAGTTACCACTGGACCAGGGAGTATTCCTTGTCAAGTGTCCGGTTTGCTTTGACTATAATGTGTTCGAGGTAGGGGACCGGGTCGGCTACGGGGATACGCGTAAAAAGAGCCTACCGTGTTAGCGGCTTGCGGGTTTCGAACCCACGCCACCTGGTTCGGCGGTGCAGTGACTTACCGGCCGGACCAGGTGGTTTCGCTGGTTAAATTAGGATTCCATTTGATTAACTCGTGAGATTAAAAGAACCCAGAATTCAAATACGGAATAACCCGCTATGAACTCCAGTCCCAATCGGTCTCGATACCCTCTGTCATCACGAATTGGCAGAGGGCTTTCGATAACCATGTGATTACGAAATGAATGATGCTATTCTTACTTGAAATGATTAGGACACGAATGCAGACGGCTTCGAGTTTGATACGACTGTTCTTGATGATCGACAGGCGTCTAGAGATGAAATGCGGATTAACCAGAGGCTGAGAGAGGTTGTGTGAAGGTATACGCGAGTGAGAGAGGTTTAATTCGATTAATTTTGCGTATAATAACCGATTTGATTTCAATTTGACCGTAATGGGTGCGGACGACTGATTACGCGTTAATTCATCGATTTGGGAATGAATTGGGTCCTGATAATGGTCCAGGTACACTCGAGATTGACTGGAGAGTGAATCGCGGGATTAGGACGCGTTAATTTCTTGAATTGAATGTGGATTGATACGGGTTTTGACTATCCAAAGTCAAATCCATTCGAATTTGAATCTGCCGCTTAATCGATCGAATTGAGTTGTTGCTTGGGCCGAGATTGGGTCGTTTAATATATGTACGTGGGATGGAAACCTGTAGGAAACGATTGGGTCGATATTGAGGCTTGGAATTTGAGGATTCGGCCCTGTTTGACTTTTAAAAGTCAAACAGGTGAGTTTGTTTGGGTCTTGATCCAAATTCACGACTTTAGGGTTTAATCCAAGGTGTTAGGGTTTCGAAACATTGTGTCAATCTCTTGTCAATTGTGTGTTTGTATATGTGTATGTATTTAGGTGATGTATCAATGTATATATACATGTATATGTCTAAATGTTTATATATATGTATATATAGGGATTCTAGAACAAGGGTGAATCGAACTTTGTGGATTCGTATTGATAACTAGGGTTTAGTTGTTTGCACGAATAATTTTTAAACCATTGCACTAGATTTGAATTTGAAATATGTTACATTGAGTTGAAAATCAAAAAAAAAAAATTAGAAATGTTACAGTATCCCCCTTTTGAAAGAATTTCGTCCTGAAATTTAGCTAGTCGAGGCGACTGAATCAGCAAAAAGGTGCGGGTACTTGAGCTTCATTTGGTCCTCACGTTCCCAAGTAAACTCTGGCCCACGCTTATATTCCCAACGAACTTTGACAATAGGGATACGGCTTCGCTTGAGCTGTTTGATCTTACGATCCATGATCTCTACCGGTCTTTCAACGAAGTGCATCGTTTCGTCAATGCGCACATCGTCAAGAGGTATGTGGAGATTCCCATCAGCAAGGCACTTCTTTAGATTGGACACATGAAATGTAGGATGCACATTGCCAAGTGATGGAGGTAACTCGAGTTTGTAAGCCACTTTCCCTATCCTTTCAAGGATCTTGAATGGACCCATATAGCGGGATGCTAACTTGCCTTTCTTTCCAAAATGGATCACACCCTTCCATGGAGACACCTTTAGAAGAACAAGGTCACCGACTTGGAATTCCAAGGGTTTTCGTCGTTGGTCGGCATAACTCTTTTGCCGACTCCTAACTACTCGAATGTTGTCACAGATTTGAATGATCTTGTCGGATGTTTCTTGGATTAGCTCGGGACCGGTGATTTGTGCTTCACCAATCTCGTTCCAACAGATAGGAGAACGGCACTTACGACCATAGAGAGCTTCAAATGGAGTCATATTGATACTTGTGTGGTAGCTATTGTTGTAAGAGAACTCAATTAGGGATAGATGTGAATCCCAATTGCCACCAAAATCAATTACACAAGCTCTAAGTATATGTCCTCAAGGGTTTGGATTGTACGCTCGGTCTGACCATCAGTTTAGGGATGGTAAGCCGTGCTCAAATCCAATCGTGTACCAAGGGCAGTTTGGAGGGATTGCAAGAAACGGGAGGTGAAACGAGCATCTCTATCGGAAATTATGTTTAGTGGGACACCGTGACGACTCACAATTTCGTCAATGTAAATTCGGGCCAATTTCTCAATCCGATAGTCTTCACGGATAGGCAAGAAGTGAGCAGATTTGGTGAGGCGGTCAATGATCACCCAGATGTTATCATAACCACTTGAGGTGCGAGGGAGTTTGGTGATGAAGTCCATAGCTAAATTTTCCCATTTCCACACGGGAATTTCCGGTTGTTCAAGCAAACCGGAAGGACGTTGGTGTTCGGCCTTGACTTTGGAGCAAGTTAGACATTTGACAACATAGAGAGCAATGTCTTTCTTCATACCGGGCCACCAATATTGTTGGCGAAGATCTTGGTACATTTTATCCGTACCAGGATGAATAGAATAACGAGTCTTGTGAGCCTCGTTCATGAGAAATGCACGGAGGTCATCGCGATCGGGAACCCAAATACGGTTCAAGTAATAAAGTAAGCCATTGGGTTTAGATTCAAGCTGAAGTTCAACACCACACGACATTTCATCGTACATGTTACCCTCGGTCACCGAGACGTGTTGAGCTTCTAGGATACGATTTTGAATGTCGGTTTGAATTCGGATACAATGAAGCATTACATGGTCCTTACGACTCAAAGCGTCGGCTACAACATTCGCTTTGCCGGGATGGTAACGAATCTCGCAGTCATAGTCGTTAAGGAGCTCAACCCAACGTCGTTGCCTCATATTGAGTTCTTTTTGGTTGAAGATGTGTTGGAGACTTTTGTGGTCGGTGAACACCACACATTTTGTGCCATAAAGGTAATGTCTCCAAATCTTCAATGCGAATACGACCGCACCTAATTCGAGATCGTGCGTCATATATTTCTTCTCATGAATCTTAAGTTGTCTTGATGCATAAGCGATCACCTTGTCTCGTTGCATGAGAACACAACCGAGACCTTGGTTGGAGGCATCACAGTAGACAACTAGATCATCATTCCCATCAGGGAGAGTCAAAATAGGAGCATTGCACAACCTTTGCTTGAGAGTTTGGAAGGCTTCTTCTTGCTTTTGTCCCCATTCATAAGGTTTACCCTTGTGGGTCAAAGCGGTGAGGGGAACAAAAATCTTAGAGAAATTTGAATTCCCTTTTCATTGACGATATGACCTAGGAATTGAACCTCCTTTAGCCAAAATTCGCATTTGGAGAACTTGGCATATAGTTGCTCCTTCCTCAAGAGGTCCAAAACTAAACTAAGGTGTTGCTCATGATCGGCTTTAGTCTTGGAGTAGATTAAGATATCGTCAATGAAGACGATCACGGATTTGTCAAGATACGGTTTGCACACACGATTCATGAGGTCCATGAAAACCGCGGGTGCATTGGTTAACCCAAAAGGCATGCCCATAAACTCGTAGTGACCATACCTTGTTCAGAAGGCAGTCTTTGGAATATCTTCCTCTTGTACACGGAGTTGGTGATAACCAGATCGAAGATCAATCTTCGAGAAGCAAGTAGAACCTTGAAGTTGATCAAAGAGGTCATCAATTCTAGGCAAGGGGTAACGGTTTTTGATGGTAAGCTTGTTGAGTTCGCGGTAGTCAATACACATGCGGAATGATCCATCCTTCTTTTTGACGAATAGGACGGGTGCACCCCACGGTGAATGACTTGGGCGGATGAAGCCCTTGTCGGAGAGCTCTTGGAGTTGACTTGCAAGCTCTTTCATTTCAGAAGGTGTAAGACGGTATGGAGCTCTAGCCACGGGGTTAGCTCCAGGTACAAGGTCAATGCGAAATTCTACTTGTCGAACGGGTGGAAGACCGGATAGATCTTCGGGGAACACTTAGCGAAAGTCCCGGATGATGGGGATGTCTTGAATACTCTTCTCTTTGACATCCTTTTGAACAATGTGGGCCAAGAAGGCTACGTACTTCTTTCGTAAGTACTTTTGGGCGGTAGTGCATGACATTAACTTGAGTCCTTTGCAAGGATTTTCACCAAAGACTCTTAACGTTTCTCCCGACGGTAGAGGTATCCGGATGCACTTCTCGAAACAAATGACTTCGACATGGTGATTCGACATCCAATCCATGCCTATGATGATATCAAAACTTCCTAGTGGCATTGGCACAAGGTTGATTGGAAATGTATGATCATTAACTTCTAGAGAGCAATCATGGATCATGGAGTCTATTGTGAGAGAGTAACCATTTGCTACTTCGATGGTGAAGGTTTTCTCTAATTTGGATCATGTTTTTGCAAGTGAGGGTTCAAAGTTAAGTGACACAAAACTTTTATCTGCACCAGTATCAAATAAAATGGAGGTATATTGACTATTAACAAGGAACGTACCGTTGACCACATCATTGTTGGCCTGAGCTTCATTTGCGTTTATGTTGAAAGCACGCCCACGAGCTCCGCCTTGTTTAGCATTGATGAACTTCGGGCACTGGTCACGGAAATGATTTGGGTTGCCACATTCATAACAAGCACGCCCATTTGCAATGGCGGGAATACCTTGATTAGCCACTTGTTGTTTGATTCGGGTTGGTGGGTTGACTTGACCTGCAAGTGCCTTGGCTCTATAAACATTGACCGTATGGCCATATTTCCCACAGTGGGTGCAGAGGCGGCAGGGAATGTTTTGCAGATGGTGATAATTGCATGTGGCACAGAGTGGGTAGATTCCAACATATGGCTTCTTGACTAGTGCTTGAGCCATGGGAGCAATTTGGTTGACAGGGATAACAGGAGTGACCACAACATAATTCTTAGCCTTTCTTTTCTTATTATTGTGGTACTGTTCAGTTTTGGCTTCTTTGATGTGTGCGGGAGGGGTTGCGGTGTTGGGAACTTTCTTGGTGCCTTTTCTAGTCAGAGTCCCTGCTTTCACATGGTTGTTGGTCAAAGTAGCGGATAACTGATAGCATCTTCGAGTGTTGGGAGATTTCTCCCTAAGACAGTATCCTGAATCTGCCTAGGTAACCCACCAATGTACTTCTCAACACAACGGGATAGACCATATGGGGCACAAGGAGACTCAACTCATGGAACCGAGTTGTATAAGCCATACTCTCACCACTATCTTGGGCAAGATCCCAAAACTCAGCTTCCAGTTTCTTCACCTCATTCCGAGGACAGAACTCCTCGATCATTAGTCTCTTAACCTCATCCCATGGTAAAGCCATTGCTACCTCCATGCCTCTAGTTCTCTTTTCCCCATTCCACCACGCGAGTGCCCATTTTTGAAAGACACTTGTGGCATGACGAACACGAAGGTTATCGGGGCAGTCACTATTGAGGAAGGCGCCCTCAATACTTTCGAACCATTGAAGGAGTCCTGTGGCTCCCTCGGTACCATAGAACTTAAGAGGATTACATGAGTTGAAGTGCTTGAAGGTGCATTGTGGTGGGTTGGTGCCACCACCACCATTAGCTCCATGGTTACCATTTGTGGCCCCATTAGCTTGAGTGAGTTGAGTTACAAGTTGTGCAAGGACAACAGCAATATCGGTGTTGTTGTTGGTCACAGTAGCACGACGGGGAGGCATTCTACAGATTTGCATAACACAAGAAAAGATGTAAGAACTTATGAAAGTTGCTTGGATTTTAAAAGGATAAGATAATAAATAAAATAGTTAATCATAGTTTGGATTGTACTCAAATAGTGATATAATCACTTGAATACTATGACACATTAGGGTTAATTAGACTCATATAACTTTCAAGGAGACATGCTTTAGCCTATAAGTAAACACTTATCCCGGGAATTCCTAGGAAAACATATGGGTCCCTCGGTTGATTAGGATTTATACGAAATGCTTTCCTAGACAGAAAACCCAGAATACAGGTGTCACCCTTCCAGATTGCACGTGTCCTCTAATAATTAACAAAGTTTAATACCTTAACGAGGAATAAAGAAATTTTTATAGATTTAGATCCATGAAGTTTCCACATGCTATGATGATGATGACATAGAAGTAGGTAAGAAGGTTATGAGGCTTAGGGTATGGGTAGGGATATTGTTTATTTAATTTATCATTTAAGTATAGTCTAATAAGTCATGAATTTTAACAAATAAGGCATCAAAATGAAATAATAATTAACATAGTAAGCATGTAACACATAGCATGTAGCACATATCACATAATCATGAAGCATGTCATAAGTAGGTGTCCTAAAGTTATAGTCTAGGTCAATCGTGTTTAATAACCTAGTTCCCTATAACCAAGGCTCTGATACCAATCTGTCACACCCCAACCGACGGCGGAATACGTCGGGGCGGGACATGTAGACTGTTCATGAGCACAAGATTGACTAGATTGCAATATTTTAATCATCAAATTTCATTTCAAACAAATCCAACACAACCAAATTCAAACAAGTACGTAAAATGAAATACATAATATTCCTTATTTAAATTTAACTAAGTCCAAAGCCTATGTGTAGCATGTCTTGATCAAACTCACATGTTAGCACATGAAACATGAATAAAATAAAGTCAACTAAAAAGTTGGTGAGCATACACAGGTTTATACATAGGTAGTGTATAGATGTAAATAATCAAATCCTTACATAACATGATAAAATAATGCATTTATTGGGAGCAACTATTGTGTAACCAAAGTACAATCAAACCTTTGTAACTAGCATGCAAATTGTGTTGTCGGTAACAATCACCCCAATCTGGGTGGGTTTGTCAGACTCAATAGATCTATCATTGTTAACCGTCGGCTTGTATAGTTAATGATTGCACATGTAAATTGCACACAAATATAGTTAACACACCTAGTACTTAAACATAAAGTTCAAATTGCACACATGAATGTAAGGTGGAATTGTATTGTGTAGTTTGCAAAACATTGTATATAGATATTCATGTTCCACCCCAAAATATGTAAAATAGTGTAAACTGGGCTATGTAAAACTCACTTGGATCAAGGGTGCAGCTAGCACGCAAGACTAGATAGCAGAATGATCCTTGAAATCTCACAATGTTAACCTAGTGTGTAAGGTATGTTAGATTAAAAGTGTGTACATAAGTTGTGTTGTAGTATGTATAGGAGTGTAGGAAATTGTGGTTTGTACTTAAAAATGGGTGTTGTATAAAATAGAATATTGAACAAATGGTTTTAAAAATAGTTTGGTTTAGGGTTTTGGGTTTGAATAACTAAATAAGTCACATAATTTTTATTCCTTTATTTAGTTAGAAAAAAAATAAAGTATGTATTATGTTTATTTAAGTTTAACCTAAATAAACAATTTTTTTGTTTAAATTTAAATTAAATAAATAATTGTTACCTTATTTATTTATTTATAAAGGTATGCTATTTATATTTAAATATAATTAAATTCTATTTATGTTTTGTAATTTATATAAATACTAAATTTATTTATTTATTTATTTATTTATTTGCCATTTAAATTAAATATGATAACTAATTGTATTTAATTAAAATGGGTATGTATTCTTAGGTATATAAAACTAATATTATTTTTAGGTATTTAAAATATAACTTAAATTTTATAAACTTTGTATAAAGTGTTTATAAAATTGTCACCAAATTTTATAATTAATTTACTCAAAATGAATGATATAATTTAAATTAATTGTTTACGGATTAATTTATAAAAATGGAGATTTTATGTAAATATTGTAAAACTTGTTTCATTCTGTTCTAAAAATTATAAAGTTTATAAAAATAATTTTTTTATAATTTTTGGAGTGTTAGAAAACTGCCAAAAAATGTAAACAGGCCACCCGGTTCGAACCCGGGTGGTTCCTGTGAGTGGACAACGAATTAACACAGGACCAGGGAGTATTCCTTGTCAAGTATCCGGTTTGCTTTGACTATAATGTGTTCGAGGTAGGGGACCGGGTCGGCTACAGGGATACGCGCAAAAAGAGCCGACTTTGTTAGCGGCTTGCGAGTTTCGAACCCACGCCACCTTGTTCGGCGGCGAAGTGACTTTCCGGCCGGACCAGGTGGTTTCGCTGGTTAAATTAGGATTCCATTTGATTAACTCGTGAGATTAAAAGAACCCAGAATTCAAATACGGAATAACCCGCTATGAACTCCGGTCCCAATCGGTCTCGATACCCTCTGCCATCACGAATTGGTAGAAGGATTTCAATAACCATGTGATTACGAAACGAATGATGCTATTCTTACTTGAAATGATTAGGGCACGAATGCAGACGGCTTCGAGTTTGATACGGCTGTTCTTGATGATCGACAGGCGTCTAGAGATGAAATGCGGATTAACCAGAGGCTGAGAGAGTTTGTGTGAAGGTATACGCGAGTGAGAGAGAGAGGTTTAATTCGATTAATTTTGCGTATAATAACCGATTTGATTTCAATTTGACCGTAATGGGTGCGGACGACTGATTACGCGTTAATCCATCGATTTGGGAATGAATTGGGTCCTGATAATGGTCCAGGTACACTCGAGATTGATTAACGCTATGAACTTGTAATCTAAATCAAATCCGTTATTATACGCAAAATTAATCGAATTAAACCTCTCTCTCACTCGCGTATACCTTCACACAAACTCTCTCAGCCTCTGGTTAATCCGCATTTCATCTCTAGACGCCTGTCGATCATCAAGAACAGCGGTATCAAACTCGAAGCCGTCTGCATTCGTGCCTTAATCATTTCAAGTAAGAATAGCATCATTCGTTTCGTAATCACATGGTTATTGAAAGCCTTCTACCAATTCGTGATGGCAGAGGGTATCGAGACCGATTGGGACCGGAGTTCATAGCGGGTTATTCTGTATTTGAATTCTGGGTTCTTTTAATCTCACGAGTTAATCAAATGGAATCCTAATTTAACCAGCGAAACCACCTGGTCCGGCCGGAAAGTCACTTCGCCGCCGAACAAGGTGCAAAGGAGATTTGGGATGCACTTAAGACAAGGCACATCGGTGTAGATCGGGTACAAAAGGCACGTCTTCAAACACTCAAAACAAAATTTGAGATGTTAAGAATGAAGGAGGAAGACATTATTGATTCATTTACCACAAGACTAAATAGTATTATCACTAGGGCAAGTGGTCTTGGATCAATGTTTGATCAACCAAATTTTGCACAGAAACTCCTAAATTCTGTGTCAAAGAGGTTTCCTTCAAATCGTTGTGATAAGTGAACAATTCGTTGATCTAGAAACAACAACTCTAAATGAGATAATCAAAAAATTGAAAGCTTTTTGAGGAAATGACCAATCTAATGAATGAAGGCCTAGTGGACAGTCAAGACAAACTATTGTGCACACGTCATGACAATAAGTCAGGTAATGGAAGAAGTTTTGGAAACCGTGGATAGGGAAAGATCTAATTCATCACAAGGCAATTGATGTGATGGAAAATTTAGACAAGAAAAGGGAGGAAGAAATATTTCGTATGATAATTCTAGAAATAAGGATGAAGATGGTTATGACAGGAGGAAGAGATACCCTAGAGATCAAAGCCGATTCAAAAGAGATGAGAAATGTAGAATGTTACACCTGTCATGAGTTTGGACATTACGCAAGAGAATGTCGTCAGAAAGAACAAGCCAAGACGAGTCAAACTTGGTGCAAGAAGGCGAGGAACCGATTTTCTTGATGGCAGTTACCGTAGAAAAAGAGAATCATGAAGAACCGAAGTGGACGAGATCCATTACTAAGAAAAATCAAGTTCCGAAAAAAGAAAGTTTGAAAGATCTAAGGTCAGAAACAAAGAGAGACATAAAGAAAGAATTGGAATCCTAGAAGTTAAACATGCTTCATGACTTTGAAGTAAAGAAACAAGAACTTGAGACTGAGTTGAGAAATAGAAAAATGCAGTTTGAAAGGCAAATGCATGAACACGAGAAATCATTTGCAAATAAGATATAGAGAGAAATGACAAGTATGAAATACTTGAGGGATGTTGTAAGCAGAGAACCGGAAGAATTGAAGTTAGAAAATGCACAGTTAGAAAAGGAAACACATGGTGTTTTTACGGATCAAAAGCACCAAGAAGATAAAGAGTATAGTGTATGTGTTGAAGAAAAAGGATGCAAGGGATATGGAAAAAATGTCATCCAAGGAAAGCAAGTATGGCAATCCAAGTTACAAGAAAAGGATACCAGAACCAGTTCGTGAATTACCATCCAAAGACGAACTAGTCAAAACGAAAGAAGATGGTGTACAAGTTAAAGATGGTAATATTCAAAGAAAATGTGAAGACATGAAAAGGTTTGTTCATGTTCAAGACAAAATTCGTGCTACAACTAATGAAGGAAAAGATCAAGGAATCAAATAAGAAATGGGCAGGAAGCCGAAGTTCAAAGACAAGGATCTACTACAACATGCTCGCGTTAAAGATGATGAAGCAAAGTATGTAAAGTATCGGTCCGATTGTTCATTCAGAAATCAGATTCAAAAGTTGTGTTTATTTGTTATTGTTTAACTGTGTTCATACGATCTTGGGCAACACATACAAAAGAAGGAAACAAAATACCGCAACCTGCTAATACCGATTCAAATAGACATCTCCTAAAGAACCGTGAGACTTAAAACAAACTAACACCCAGTCCAATGCAATGTTCACTTTCAACCATGCAGAATTCAAAATGATTTGGGCATTTCAACAATTATCTTGCTGACCTATTAAAATAAAAAAAGCCCATGAGTTCAGTTCAATGACCTGTCAAGATTAACCCAACAATATACTCATATTTGTTTATAGCTTGTAGCAGAAGTCCTCAAGTTCACACAACTTATTTGCATTTATTCAAACAAAGGGAAACAAGGAACAAAGGATACATCATACATACATACATATAAATTGGGCACACACCATAAAATAGCAACAAACTTTCCATTCGTCGCTATTTTGCCCATATGATCGATAATAACATGCAGATTTGGTAGCACAACATACATGAATTACACATACATACTGCATACATGCATGCATGTATATATAGGACCCGTTTATTCAATAATAGATTTAAATAGGAAACTACGACAACCATATGAAGCATTTATTCACCATCTTCTGCTTTTCAAATTCCACAGTAGGCACTGATGGCGCCTTTCATTCTATTCCCTTCAACGGTGGTATCACTAACGTATTTAATGTACTCGTAGTGATCAAACGCCTTAAACTGTAGAGGATGGTCTTCATCAACGAGTTCTTGAGGTACTTCTATCTTGAGATCTTTGACAAAAGAAGATAAAACCAACGAATATCTATCTTTATTTTGTTGCATTATCACCCTATGATATGGTGCTTCGATTCTTCCATTTGACCATGCCTAATACAAGAAACAAAAAAAAGTACCTTAAATAAATCTCACGTTTCACAGTATTCATGCACTCACACAGTCACACTACAAATTAAAGGCAAATGGATCCCTCGGTGAAGATACCAACCGTCATGGCATATAGATAAAAGCATTACTAACGGATTACCGACGGTGCACATAGATCATCGGTGGATTAAAAAAAATTGTCTATTGATAAAACTTTTTCCATACCCGGGATCCGAAATTAAGAGCTTCATCGACGGATTTAAAATTTTATAAAAAAATTGTCACTAAACTTGCTACAAAAATTATATATATATATTGTTTTTCAATTTTTTTTTGCTATTTATAAATATAACCAAAATAACATAAATATGAAAAAAAACATAAATAGAAAAAATATATATTTTTTTAAAGACAAATTTCTTTATTCCTGTGTTAGTGAGACATGAACTCATTACCTTCTCAAACCTTGGTATTCCTAGTGAATTTTTCTCTACCACTGGACCACCAACCCCAATGGTATTAGAAAAAATATATAGATTTATGAAGTTTCTACAAATTATCTGAGATTTCTATAAATCGTCAAAATTTTGATAAATTATCTGAAAGTTTTACAAGTTAATTCTAATGAAAGCAACATATTATTATGTTTTAAGTACATGTTACTCCATATATTAATATTTCTTTTTTCCCTTTGCGATTTTAAGGGATCCGATGGTGATCCTTGGCGATTATCGAGGACAATATATATATAGTTAGTTTTTCCTTTTCTTTTTATGATTGTGTAATTTTATATATTTTGTTACCATGCAAGCATGACAGATTAAAGTGTACTATATATTGTTACCATGCAAGCATCCCCAGCTAAGACGATGGATGATGAAGGTGAAAGATGAACTTGAACCCACTCCCCATTCTTTGTCTGTATCTCCAGACCCTTTCCTTCTTCCTGTTGTTGGATTACAGTCATGAAACTCTTATCCCTGTGAGGAATAACACCCAAATTTTTCTCGATCCCATTAGGGTTTAGGCATTTATTGAATTTGAGTATATAAGTTGTCGAACCAAGGAGCAATTCATAGTCTTTCTCTATTCCGTAACTCTTCGCCACCATTCTCATCACCATCTGCTCTAGTTCACCTAAGGCCTTTGTGAATGTCAATACACTTTCACTGAAACATGCAAATGTTAATTAACATACATATATATATATGTATATGTAAAATCACATGATTTTTTTGTGCGAAAAAAAATATCTAGGAAACAGGTATTTTAGGACGATTGTATATGCATCCGTTAACTACAAGTAGTTTTAGGCAATGTTTTCATAACCGGACCGGACAACGAACCGGACGCATGAGATGTTCACTAGTCAGACCGGATTCAAGAACCGGATGACATCATAATTATTTAGGGGGTGTTTGGGATTACTTTTCAAACCTACTTATTGACTTATTACCTTTAAGTCAATAAGTTATAAATTTGTTTGAGTAATTCAAAATAAGATGTAAATTATGAGATGAAGAAGTTAAAATTCAAAAGTAAGAAATACTTACTTTTGAAAATGACTTTTGCAAAAGTCACAAGTAGTTTCAAAAAGTAATCCCAAACACCCCCTTATTTTTATATATATATATAGTTTCAAAAAGTAATCCCAAACACCCCCTTATTTATATTTATATATATATAAATAAAAGTATTTGTAATGATTTTGCCGTCGTACATGTGGTTCACAAGTTTACACACCAATATAATGTTACACACAGTCACACTGTTTTAATTGGTTTAGAGGTACCATCGTATTAAGTTTAAATACATCGTTGCAGTTGTAATTGGACAACTGTACATCAACATATTAACTAAATAATAGAACTAGATTTAAGACAAAAAAAAATCAACATTTTGTAAACATCTTTTTTCTCATTTCAGCCATTTTTATAACCTTCTAATTATTTATGATTTTGCCATCATCTCAATATGAAAAAAATAAATAAATACATAAAATAAAGAAAGATCACCAAACTAGACATGTTCACCAAGAAAAATTCTAGACGATAGTTAAAATTCTTGAAAAGTACAAAAGGTAAAAAAAAAACAGCCAAACAAGTGTAATGGCCGCCGGCTTAGCCCCGCTTTAGCCGACGCCTAGGATTTGCCCGACATTTTCAACCACCGGCTAGGACTTAGCTTCCTTAGCCGACGTGGTTGAAAGCCAATGTCTAATATGATGATTTTGACGGTCTCTAGATTGGTGATTTTCCCTTGAAAAAATCAAATCAACAGTCCAAAGTTCTTGTTATGCTTTTACCAAAATTTCATTTTTTATTTGATCCAAATTGCTCTATATATAATAATAAGTAATATATATAATACATACCGGAAAGTATCATTTCCAGAGGGCCACATGAGTTTTGTAAATTCTTCAACTCCTTGTGCAGTGGTTGCATTTTCAATGCTCAATCTTACATAAAGAGGCATGTTGGCTGCTTGGGCAAGATAACCATAACCTTGTGCATCCAAAGTGTTTTGGACTTTAACTTCAACGGGTAGATCGTGTACCTCTTGCGATGCAACGAATGCTGCATCGTGAACCTCCTGAGACACTCCATCGTATGAGGCTATGAAACATCCGTGTTCTTCAAGCGCGCGCACAACTTCACCGCATGTCTTCATCCACGAACTTGAATCAAGGTTTAAGTTTTTTTCAGAAAAGTCGATAACAGCAAGCTTATGTTGTTGTAAGGGAGCCATTACAAACGTTTCAAAAGATTTATGTTTTGTGATAAGCTACAATCTTAGGTGATCGATCTGCTTGTATATATATACACACACGCGTGTATATTATACTCACTTATTATATGGAGACCATGTGATCGATCTGGTAGAGGTAAAATGAAAAAGAAGAAAACGTGATTAAAATTTTCAATTGCTGTGGGTTTAAATCTTGACCAAGACAATATATATAAAAAAAAATAAAAAAAATCTGCCGTTCAAAAAAAGAAATTTCAATTGTCGGTGGAAATGATAGGGCTAATTGGCACCACACACTTACACTCAATTACTATTTTTTTAGTTTCCATTTATTTTTCTTTTACTATTTTACTTAATTTATTATGAAATATCTAGATTTTTATTTTACCTACTTAAGTTTTTTTCTATTTATTTATATTTTTTTCTTCATCCACGAGCTTGAATCTGGGTTTAAGTTTTTTACAGAAAAGTCAATAACAGGAAGCTTATGCTCTTGTAAGGGAGCCATTACAATCGTTTCAAAAGATTTATGTTTTGTAACAAGCTATAATCTTAGGTGATCGATGGATCATGGATCGATCTGCTTGTATATATACCGTTGGTCATTTGGTGCAATGATAGCTCCAACACTTTTCATAGTAGAGGTCTTGGATTCGAATCCTGGCAACAACAAAAAAGGGGTCTGTGGCCAGGTCAGTGGGTTTACCCAGTTGAGGGGTTTCTCCTGTGGTGAACTGCCCTGGATGTTTTAGGTGTTGCCCCAAGGAAACTCAATTATCCTAGAATATCTAGGTGTTGCCGTTCAAAAAAAATCTGCTTGTATATATATTACACACAAGTATATAGACTCACTTATTATATGGGGGCCATCAAGGTTCTGTTTTGGTGGTCAGGAGATTTTCTTAAAGGGTTTTCCCTTTCTGAAGGTCATGGGTACGAATCTTGTAAGCTGCACTTCATAAAAATTAGAAACACCCTCTGCATATTCGAATTCCTTGGGGTTTGTTTGAGTAGACTGATGTACGAGCTTCTCCTGATAAACATGCCAGTTGAGCCCACGCCGTTCGAAAAAAAAACTTATTATATTGGGACCATTTGATGATCTAGTTTCCACGTGCCTTGGGTGGTTCGTGTTTCTATGGTGCATTCATATCCTGTACATTTTCTTTCCCGAAAAGCAAACCATATCCTGTACATGTCAATGCTTTAATGCCGCTGTACATATTACATAATTACCAAGTTTTCTAGTTGTAAAAATTTAAAAATGTCATGCAGTATTTGTCGGTAATTTCTGGTTATTATGTCCGACACGAGTAGGTGGAAGGTTTGACCCGATGGTTATGGACCAATGGAATTCATTAAGTGTGTTAATGGGTTTAAAGGGTTGCAATTAGGGTTTTATTATATTTGGTAATGTTTTGGCTAACAAGTTAAAGTTAATCTATATAAACCGTGTTATGGTTAGGCATTATGTATTCAGTTTTTTTAGATATATTTTATGAGTAATAAATATATGAGAGTTATTCACTAAATATTGTGTTTGTGTTTATCGATTCAATCCTTGAATTGGTATCAGAGCCAAGTTCAAGGTACCCGGAATTGATACCAAGATCCAAGGAAGTTAGCCGCTGCCATCGTGGGATTAAGGGCTGCTCGTTGTGTTGCTTGGGGGTCTAAGGCCGATTGTTGTTCGTCCAAGAGATTTAAGGGTTGATCGATCGATTGCCAAAGAAGATCTAAGAGACCGCCGCTGCCATCGTGGGATTAAGGGCTGCTCGTTGTGTTGCTAGGGGGTCTAAGGCCGATTGTTGTTCGTCCAAGAGATTTAAGGGTTGATCGATCGATTGCCAAAGAAGATCTAAGAGACCGCCGCATGCTAGCTTCGAGGCGCCTTGAGATCTGTGTTCGATTGCTGCCGTGATCAAGGGCCTATCAAGGAGAACTAAGGGTTGCCGATCTTGTTTATCAAATCCAGGAACCAAGGAAACAAAACCGGGGGAGCCGAATAAAGGAACTAAAGCTGGGAGAAGCAAGTCGCCGTGTTTGAAGCTGCTGCTTTTAGGGTTACCAAATATTGTGATCGCCACTGACCAAGAAGATCTAGCCACCGCTTGAGGTCGTCAAGTCGCACACCATCGTTAAATTTAGATCGCTCTAATCAAGGAAATCCCCCCCCCCCTAAAAGACCTAGCCGCCATCCTCCCCTTATTTCCATCTTTAAAGTTTACACATACCATCTTAGAGAGAGAGAAAAAGCTTGGGAGACAATCCTTCAAGTCGTCGTTTGCTTCATTGTCGTTCAAGATCGATTGAGGAAGAGGAAATACAAAACCTTACACGATTTGAGGTAAGAAACTGGCCTTAGATCTCCTATTTTCGTTAGAGATGGACTAGAGTGGGTAAATGGGGTTTAATCTATTAGCTTGCATTTTTACGTATAAAACGACCTAAAAACCATAAATCTGGTAACATGGTAGCCAAACAAATGTTTTGAACGATTAAAGTTAGAAGCTTTATGCATTATAGATCAGACTTGTTCATGCAGAAAGTTAGGGTTTTCATGCGAAGAACAAGAACAGAGTATTCGCACGAATACTCTAGTGCGAGAACTAGAGTATTCGGGCGAGTACTGGGGCGAATTATGGAAGTACACGTAGTGTACTCATACGAATACTCATATGCGAGTACTCGGGGTATTTGAACGAATACTCATTTTTGCGAGTACTCAGGGTATTCAGGCAAATACTTAACTGCATATACCTTGTGTGAGTACTTGAGTGTTCCAGCGGATACTTAGTGCTAGTACTTGTTCTTGAACTTAAATTTCACATAATGAACTTGTACAGATTTGGTATAGTTGACAGAGTCCGTAAAATTCAATCAGAACCCGACCTTGATAGTCAGTTTACCACGGGTGAGTTTCTATTGCCCGTTTTATAAGTTTTGGGCTGGTGTACATACTTAGAAAGAAATTGTTTGTTAAACGAAAGATAAAAAAAGACAGTGACAATAATTAATAACAAATGTTTTATGACAGTAATGATAAAAAGTTAAAGAATAAACTTATAATGAAAACAGTATGATCATACTGAATGATAGTGACAAATGTCTACGATAAAAGCAGTATATTAATACTGAATGATAGTGACAGATGCCATGTTATGTACTTACGTGATAATATGTGCTAATTGAATTATTTGCTTATGTGTAAAGTTGAATATTACGTAAGATTGATAGTGTAAAGGTAAAATTAGTGATAGTGATAGAATGTGGATAGGAGTCTTGTGTTACACAAGCACTGATAGGATTCTTGCAAGCCTGGCATTGGATTGAATTTCATCAATAAAACTTATGTTTTGTTGACCATACACGAATTAAAGATAACATAAAAAGTTATTCACGTATAAAATTACCTAATGTTTAATAAAATAAAACGAAATACAAGATAAAAAATGAATACCAAGTATAATTTCAAAAACGTAATTGATCTATTATATAGTCATACAGATATATTACATGATTCACTTTTTTTTTAAAACGGCAAATGATTCACATCTACCAAATACGACTAGTTACATTAGTTTCTCTTAAAATATTGGAATCTTATGGCCGGGGATGTTTACAACGTGGTTCATCATGATTCATGCTTAAAATCATAGTTTCAATGGCACCTACTTCCTACCTAAACGAATTAATATATATTATTAGCAATTTCTCTCATCAGATTCAACAGAAACCTGTATATTAAAAAAAAAGTTTTTTATATCAATATTAGATTTAGTTGTTCAAAAAGTATCTCATCTAACTAAAAGATAAAGTCGTAAAATGCTAAGAAAGACACGGGCAACATTATTATGAATTTGGATATCGAATTTGTCATTCCATGCTGTGAAAGTTAGTTGGTGCTCATTAACGGAATAATAATAATAATAAAATAAAAATGATAATAATAAAAATATAATAGTAAATATAATTAAAAAGCCAATAATTTAATTACTAAGATGTCAGATGGTCTTTGTGGTTTAGATAAAGTAACAAAATTGGGTAATAACTTTGAAAAGTTTCAAATTTAAGGTTTTGATTTTGTAATAGAATTGGGTATTAAGGTTAACTTTTGTTAGTGTTTCTGTTAAGTTGTGCTAAAATGCCCTATAATAATCAGAGAGACTATTTTTGTAATTAACTCTATTTGATTATAGGGACCATTGTGTAATTTAATAAAAGATAAAAAATTAAAAAAACGAAACCTAAAATCCCCTTAGACACGTGTTTAAAATATAGCAATAACATACACATATTAAGTATAAACGACACTCGATTTTATGGACTAATTTAAAAAAAATAAAGTATAAACAAGTTACGGACGTTTAAAAAAATAGAGGGAAGTTACATGTGACTCTTACATTTCAATTTCACCCCTATACTATATATAGTATACGTCTTTAACCGTTTAGTTTTCTATTAATTTAAATTTTATCAAATGACTTTCGTTCGTTAACTTTTTAAAAAAATATGCGTACACAGTTATATTTAGTTTTTTTTCTCTACATTCCGTTATAATTTTTTTAAACGGATTTGTGCTCAAAATAAATTTTTATTTGGTATCGTAGGCTATAACGAGTACCGGTACCGTGATGAACCGAACCCATACCGGCCGAACAACGTTGGTACCGGTATTGGTATTCGCTGTACCGGTATCGGTATTCAGTTTTATGGTTTTCGATCGACGTAAAACACGACTTAAATTTTTTGGGTTACATTAGACAACTTTTGCGTGATAAAACCACTGTAATTTTATATTTTATCGTAAACTATACCAAGTGTCGGTGTCATAACGAACCGAACTGAAACCGACCGAACAATATCGGTACCGGTATCGGTATTTGTTTTTTTGGTTTTCAACTAGTAAAACACGTGTCACTAGCCTTTCGAGTTTTGGTTTTATTTTATAAGGTTTCGGGCATGTTAGTTTTTTTAGCAATTTAGCGCGCCGCCAGGGCCGGCCCTGACGGTGTGCCAGGTGGGCTACCGCTCAGGGCCCAAATTTTCGGCTTATCGGAGTACTAAGCTAAAAAATTATAGTTGACCCTCTTAATCGTACAACATTAGAAATAAGAGAGGAAAATAGAGATTTTCAAAAGTTTTCCGGCCGGCAAAGGCGATTCTGTGGTGGGGAGCGGTGGTCCGGTTGACGGTGAGTGATGGTCCGACGAGCTGTTGTGATTTGTGAAAATGTGTAGTGCAGAGAAGAAAGAAGATGTAAACACTTAATATATTTATTATTAGGCCACCCGTAGTGGTTCGCCCTCTCTTTCACGCCCCTCCACGTCACTGCCACATCAGCACAGGGGCAATCACCGTCCAGAATCACTAAGGTGCGTAGTGGTTTTACGCTTCGCATTTAATTTTTAATCATTAACTAATCATTTTACTAAAATACAAATATTTATTTAAAATAAAGATAACAAAATACAAATTTATTTAATTAAAAAACAAACATATTAAAATACAAAAAATCAATCCCATGAATTATGTGGAGTAAATAATAATATTATTACCTTCGTAAGAAAAGTTATCGTCTAATACGAAAACGGATTCTATGCTCTTGTCAATTGTGTGTTTGTATATGTGTATGTATTTAGGTGATGTATCAATGTATATATACATGTATATGTCTAAATGTTTATATATATGTATATATAGGGATTCTAGAACAAGGGTGAATCGAACTTTGTGGATTCGTATTGATAACTAGGGTTTAGTTGTTTGCACGAATAATTTTTAAACCATTGCACTAGATTTGAATTTGAAATGTGTTACATTGAGTTGAAAATAAAAAAAAAATTCGAAATGTTACAGTATCCCCCTTTTGAAAGAATTTCGTCCCGAAATTTAGCTAGTCGAGGCGACTGAATCAGCAAAAAGGTGCGGGTACTTGAGCTTCATTTGGTCCTCACGTTCCCAAGTAAACTCTGGCCCATGCTTATATTCCCAACGAACTTTGACAATAGGGATACGGCTTCGCTTGAGCTGTTTGATCTCACGATCCATGATCTCTACCGGTCTTTCAATGAAGTGCATCGTTTCGTCAATGCGCACATTGTCAAGAGGTATATGGAGATTCCCATCAGCAAGGCACTTCTTTAGATTGGACACATGAAATGTAGGATGCACATTGCCAAGTGATGGAGGTAACTCGAGTTTGTAAGCCAATTTCCCTATCCTTTCAAGGATCTTGAATGAGCCCACATAGCGGGGTGCTAACTTGCATTTCTTTTCAAAATGGATCACACCCTTCCATGGAGACACCTTTAGAAGAACAAGGTCACCGACTTGGAATTCCAAGGGTTTTCGTCGTTGGTCGGCATAACTCTTTTGCCGACTCCTCGCTACTCGAATGTTGTCACGGATTTGAATGATCTTGTCGGATGTTTCTTGGATTAGCTTGGGACCGGTGATTTGTGCTTCACCAATCTCGTTCCAACAGATAGGAGAACGGCACTTACGACCATAGAGAGCTTCAAATGGAGTCATATTGATACTTGTGTGGTAGCTATTGTTGTAAGAGAACTCAATTAGGGATAGATGTGAATCCTAATTGCCACCAAAATCAATTACATAAGCTCTAAGTATGTCCTCAAGGGTTTGGATTGTACGCTCGGTCTGACCATCAGTTTAGGGATGGTAAGCCGTGCTCAAATCCAATCGTGTACCAAGGGCAGTTTGGAGGGATTGCAAGAAACGGGAGGTGAAACGAGCATCTCTATTGGAAATTATGTTTAGTGGGACACCGTGACGACTCACAATTTCGTCAATGTAAATTCGGGCCAATTTCTCAATCCGATAGTCTTCACGGATAGGCAAGAAGTGAGCAGATTTGGTGAGGCGGTCAATGATCACCCAGATGTTATCATAACCACTTGAGGTGCGAGGGAGTTTGGTAATGAAGTCCATAGCTAAATTTTCCCATTTCCACACGGGAATTTCCGGTTGTTCAAGCAAACCGGAAGGACGTTGGTGTTCGGCCTTGACTTTGGAGCAAGTTAGACATTTGACAACATAGAGAGCAATGTCTTTCTTCATACCGGGCCACCAATATTGTTGGCGAAGATCTTGGTACATTTTATCCGTACCAGGATGAATAGAATAACGAGTCTTGTGAGCCTCGTTCATGAGAAATGCACGGAGGTCATCGCGATCGGGAACCCAAATACGGTTCAAGTAATAAAGTAAGCCATTGGGTTTAGATTCAAGCTGAAGTTCAACACCACACGACATTTCATCGTACATGTTACCCTCGGTGACCGAGACGTGTTGAGCTTCTAGGATACGATTTTGAATGTCGGTTTGAATTCGGATACAATGAAGCATTACATGGTCCTTACGACTCAAAGCGTCGGCTACAACATTCGCTTTGCCGGGATGGTAACGAATCTCGCAGTCATAGTCGTTAAGGAGCTCAACCCAACGTCGTTGCCTCATATTGAGTTCTTTTTGGTTGAAGATGTGTTGGAGACTTTTGTGGTCGGTGAACACCACACATTTTGTGCCATAAAGGTAATGTCTCCAAATCTTCAATGCGAATACGACCGCACCTAATTCGAGATTGTGCGTCATATATTTCTTCTCATGAATCTTAAGTTGTCTTGATGCATAAGCGATCACCTTGTCTCGTTGCATGAGAACACAACCGAGACCTTGGTTGGAGGCATCACAGTAGACAACTAGATCATCATTCCCATCAGGGAGAGTCAAAATAGGAGCATTGCACAACCTTTGCTTGAGAGTTTGGAAGGCTTCTTCTTGCTTTTGTCCCCATTCATAAGGTTTACCCTTGTGGGTCAAAGCGGTGAGGGGAACAAAAATCTTAGAGAAATTTGAAATGAAACGACGGTAGTAACCCGCAAGACCAAGGAATGAACGATCTTCGGTGGGGGTCTTAGGGGCATTCCAATTCTTAACAGCTTTGATCTTAGCAGGGTCAACATGAATTCCCTTTTCATTGACGATATGACCCAGGAATTGAACCTCCTTTAGCCAAAATTCGCATTTGGAGAACTTGGCATATAGTTGCTCCTTCCTCAAGAGGTCCAAAACCAAACTAAGGTGTTGCTCATGATCGGCTTTAGTCTTGGAGTAGATTAAGATATCGTCAATGAAGACGATCACGAATTTGTCAAGATACGGTTTGCACACACGATTCATGAGGTCCATGAAAACCGCGGGTGCATTAGTTAACCCAAAAGGCATGCCTATAAACTCGTAGTGACCATACCTTGTTCAGAAGGCAGTCTTTGGAATATCTTCCTCTTGTACACGGAGTTGGTGATAACCAGATCGAAGATCAATCTTCGAGAAGCAAGTAGAACCTTGAAGTTGATCAAAGAGGTCATCAATTCTAGGCAAGGGGTAACGGTTTTTGATGGTAAGCTTGTTGAGTTCGCGGTAGTCAATACACATGCGGAATGATCCATCCTTCTTTTTGACGAATAGGACGGGTGCACCCCACGGTGAATGACTTGGGCGGATGAAGCCCTTGTCGGAGAGCTCTTGGAGTTGACTTGCAAGCTCTTTAATTTCAGAAGGTGCAAGACGGTATGGAGCTCTAGCCACGGGGTTAGCTCCAGGTACAAGGTCAATGCGAAATTCTACTTTTCGAACGGGTGGAAGACCGGATAGATCTTCGGGGAACACTTAGGGAAAGTCCCGGATGATGGGGATGTCTTGAATACTCTTCTCTTTGACATCCTTTTGAACAATGTGGGCCAAGAAGGCTACGTACTTCTTTCGTAAGTACTTTTGGGCGGTAGTGCATGACATTAACTTGAGTCCTTTGCAAGGCTTTTCACCAAAGACTCTTAACGTTTCTTCCGACGGTAGAGGTATCCGGATGCACTTCTCGAAACAGATGACTTCGACATGGTGATTTGACATCCAATCCATGCCTATGATGATATCAAAACTTCCTAGTGGCATTGGCACAAGGTTGATTGGAAATGTATGATCATTAAGTTCTAGAGAGCAATCATGGATCATGGAGTCTATTGTGAGAGAGTAACCATTTGCTACTTCGATGGTGAAGGTTTTCTCTAATTTGGATCATGTTTTTGCAAGTGAGGATTCAAAGTTAAGTGACACAAAACTTTTATCTGCACTAGTATCAAATAAAATGGAGGTATATTGACTATTAACAAGGAACGTACCGTTGACCACATCATTGTTGGCCTGAGCTTCATTTGCGTTTATGTTGAAAGCACGCCCACGAGCTCCGCCTTGTTTAGCATTGATGAACTTCGGGCACTGGTCACGGAAATGATTTGGGTTGCCACATTCATAACAAGCACGCCCATTTGCAATGGCGGGAATACCTTGATTAGCCACTTGTTGTTTGATTCGGGTTGGTGGGTTGACTTGACCTGCAAGTGCCTTGGCTCTACAAACATTGACCGTATGGCCATATTTCCTACAGTGGGTGCAGAGGCGACAGGGAATGTTTTGCAGATGGTGATAATTGCATGTGGCACAGAGTGGGTAGATTCCAACATATGTCTTCTTGACCGGTGCTTGAGCCATGGGAGCAATTTGGTTGACAGGGATAGGAGGAGTGACCACAACATAATTCTTAGCCTTTCTTTTCTTATTATTGTGGTACTGTTCAGTTTTGGCTTCTTTGATGTGTGCGGGAGGGGTTGCGGTGTTGGGAACTTTCTTGGTGCCTTTTCTAGCCAGAGTCCCTGCTTTCACATGGTTGTTGGTCAAAGTAGCGGATAACTGATAGCATCTTCGAGTGTTGCGGGATTTCTCCCTAAGACAGTATCCTGAATCTGCCTAGGTAACCCACCAATGTACTTCTCAACACAACAGGTGTCACCCTTCCAGATTGCACGTGTCCTCTAATAATTAACAAAATTTAATACCTTAACGAGGAATAAAGAATTTTTTATAGATTTAGATCCATGAAGTTTCCACATGCTATGATGATGATGACATAGAAGTAGGTAAGAAGGTTATGAGGCTTAGGGTATGGGTAGGGATATTGTTTATTTAATTTATCATTTAAGTATAGTCTAATAAGTCATGAATTTTAACAAATAAGGCATCAAAATGAAATAATAATTAACATAGTAAGCATGTAACACATAGCATGTAGCACATATCACATAATCATGAAGCATGTCATAAGTAGGTGTCCTAAAGTTATAGTCTAGGTCAATCGTGTTTAATAACCTAGTTCCCTATAACCAAGGCTCTGATACCAATCTGTCACACCCCAACCGACGGCGGAATACGTCGGGGCGGGACATGTAGACTGTTCATGAGCACAAGATTGACTAGATTGTAATATTTTAATCATCAAATTTCATTTCAAACAAATCCAAAACAACCAAATTCAAACAAGTACGTAAAATGAAATACATAATATTCCTTATTTAAATTTAACTAAGTCCAAAGCCTATGTGTAGCATGTCTTGATCAAACTCACATGTTAGCACATGAAACATGAATAAAATAAAGTCAACTAAAAAGTTGGTGAGCATACACAGGTTTATACATAGGTAGTGTATAGATGTAAATAATCAAATCCTTACATAACATGATAAAATAATGCATTTATTGGGAGCAACTATTGTGTAACCAAAGTACAATCAAACCTTTGTAACTAGCATGCAAATTGTGTTGTCGGTAACAATCACCCCAATCTGGGTGGGTTTGTCAGACTCAATAGATCTATCATTGTTAACCGTCGGCTTGTATAGTTAATGATTGCACATGTAAATTGCACACAAATATAGTTAACACACCTAGTACTTAAACATAAAGTTCAAATTGCACACATGAATGTAAGGTGGAATTGTATTGTGTAGTTTGCAAAACATTGTATATAGATATTCATGTTCCACTCCAAAATATGTAAAATAGTGTAAACTGGGCTATGTAAAACTCACTTGGATCAAGGGTGCAGCTAGCACGCAAGACTAGATAGCAGAATGATCCTTGAAATCTCACAATGTTAACCTAGTGTGTAAGGTATGTTAGATTAAAAGTGTGTACATAAGTTGTGTTGTAGTATGTATAAGAGTGTAGGAAATTGTGGTTTGTACTTAAAAATGGGTGTTGTATAAAATAGAATATTGAACAAATGGTTTTAAAAATAGTTTGGTTTAGGGTTTGAATAACTAAATAAGTCACATAATTTTTATTCCTTTATTTAGTTAGAAAAAAAATAAAGTATGTATTAGGTTTATTTAAGTTTAACCTAAATAAACAATTTTTTTGTTTAAATATAAATTAAATAAATAATTGTTACCTTATTTATTTATTTATAAAGGTATGCTATTTATATTTAAATATAATTAAATTCTATGTATGTTTTGTAATTTATATAAATACTAAATTTATTTATTTATTTATTTGCCATTTAAATTAAATATGATAACTAATTGTATTTAATTAAAATGGGTATGTATTCTTAGGTATATAAAACTAATATTATTTTTAGGTATTTAAAATATAACTTAAATTTTATAAACTTTGTATAAAGTGTTTATAAAATTGTCACCAAATTTTATAATTAATTTACTCAAAATGAATGATATAATTTAAATTAATTGTTTACGAATTAATTTATAAAAATGGAGATTTTATGTAAATATTGTAAAACTTGTTTCATTCTGTTCTAAAAATTGTAAAGTTTATAAAAATAATTTTTTTATAATTTTTGGAGTGTTAGAAAACTGCCAAAAAATGTAAACAGGCCACCCGGTTCGAACCCGGGTGGTTCCTGTGAGTGGACAACGAATTAACACAGGACCAGGGAGTATTCCTTGTCAAGTATCCGGTTTGCTTTGACTATAATGTGTTCGAGGTAGGGGACCGGGTCGGCTACGGGGATACGCGCAAAAAGAGCCGACCTTGTTAGCGGCTTGCGGGTTTCGAACCCACGCCACCTTGTTCGGCGGCGAAGTGACTTTCCGGCCGGACCAGGTGGTTTCGCTGGTTAAATTAGGATTCCATTTGATTAACTCGTGAGATTAAAAGAACCCATAATTCAAATACGGAATAACCCGCTATGAACTCCGGTCCGAATCGGTCTCGATACCCTCTACCATCACGAATTGGTAGAAGGCTTTCAATAACCATGTGATTACGAAACGAATGATGCTATTCTTACTTGAAATGATTAGGGCACGAATGCAGACGGCTTCAAGTTTGATACGGCTGTTCTTGATGATCGACAGGCGTCTAGAGATGAAATGCGGATTAACCAGAGGCTGAGAGTGTGTGTGAAGGTATACGCGAGTGAGAGAGAGGTTTAATTCGATTAATTTTGCGTATAATAACCGATTTGATTTCAATTTGACCGTAATGGGTGCGGACGACTGATTACGCGTTAATCCATCGATTTGGGAATGAATTGGGTCCTGATAATGGTCCAGGTACACTCGAGATTGATTAACGCTATGAACTTGTAATCTAAATCAAATCCGTTATTATACGCAAAATTAATCGAATTAAACCTCTCTCTCACTCGCGTATACCTTCACACAAACTCTCTCAGCCTCTGGTTAATCCGCATTTCATCTCTAGACGCCTGTCGATCATCAAGAACAGCCGTATCAAACTCGAAGCCGTCTGCATTCGTGCCCTAATCATTTCAAGTAAGAATAGCATCATTCGTTTCGTAATCACATGGTTATTGAAAGCCTTCTACCAATTCGTGATGGCAGAGGGTATCGAGACCGATTGGGACCGGAGTTCATAGTGGGTTATTCCGTATTTGAATTCTGGGTTCTTTTAATCTCACGAGTTAATCAAATGGAATCCTAATTTAACCAGCGAAACCACCTGGTCCGGCCGGAAAGTCACTTCGCCGCCGAACAAGGTGCAAAGGAGATTTGGGATGCACTTAAGACAAGGCACATCGGTGTAGATCGGGTACAAAAGGCACGTCTTCAAACACTCAAAACAAAATTTGAGATGTTAAGAATGAAGGAGGAAGACATTATTGATTCATTTACCACAAGACTAAATAGTATTATCACCAGGGCAAGTGGTCTTGGATCAATGTTTGATCAACCAAATTTTGCACAGAAACTCCTAAATTCTGTGTCAAAGAGGTTTCCTTCAAATCGTTGTGATAAGTGAACAATTCGTTGATCTAGAAACAACAACTCTAAATGAGATAATCAAAAAATTGAAAGCTTTTTGAGGAAATGACCAATCTAATGAATGAAGGCCTAGTGGACAGTCAAGACAAACTATTGTGCACACGTCATGACAATAAGTCAGGTAATGAAAGAAGTTTTGGAAACCGTGGACAGGGAAAGATCTAATTCATCACAAGGCAATTGACGTGATGGAAAATTTAGACAAGAAAAGGGAGGAAGAAATATTTCGTATGATAATTCTAGAAATAAGGATGAAGATGGTTATGACAGGAGGAAGAGATACCCTAGAGATCAAAGCCGATTCAAAAGAGATGAGAAATGTAGAATGTTACAGCTATCATGAGTTTGGACATTACGCAAGAGAATGTCGTCAGAAAGAACAAGCCAAGACGAGTCAAACTTGGTGCAAGAAGGCGAGGAACCGATTTTCTTGATGGCAGTTACCGTAGAAAAAGAGAATCATGAAGAACCGAAGTGGACGAGATCCATTACTAAGAAAAATCAAGTTCCGGAAAAAGAAAGTTTGAAAGATCTAAGGTCAGAAACAAAGAGAGACATAAAGAAAGAATTGGAATCCTAGAAGTTAAACATGCTTCATGACTTTGAAGTAAAGAAACAAGAACTTGAGACTGAGTTGAGAAATAGAAAAATGCAGTTTGAAAGGCAAATGCATGAACACGAGAAATCATTTGCAAATAAGATATAGAGAGAAATGACAAGTATGAAATACTTGAGGGATGTTGTAAGCAGAGAACCGGAAGAATTGAAGTTAGAAAATGCACAGTTAGAAAAGGAAACACATGGTGTTTTTACGGATCAAAAGCACCAAGAAGATAAAGAGTATAGTGTATGTGTTGAAGAAAAAGGATGCAAGGGATATGGAAAAAATGTCATCCAAGGAAAGCAAGTATGGCAATCCAAGTTACAAGAAAAGGATACCAGAACCAGTTCGTGAATTACCATCCAAAGACGAACTAGTCAAAACGAAAGAAGATGGTGTACAAGTTAAAGATGGTAATATTCAAAGAAAATGTGAAGACATGAAAAGGTTTGTTCATGTTCAAGGCAAAATTCGTGCTACAACTAATGAAGGAAAAGATCAAGGAATCAAACAAGAAATGGGCAGGAAGCCGAAGTTCAAAGACAAGGATCTACTACAACATGCTCGTGTTAAAGATGATGAAGCAAAGTATGTAAAGTATCAGTCCGATTGTTCATTCAGAAATCAGATTCAAAAGTTGTGTTTATTTGTTATTGTTTAACTGTGCTCATACGATCTTGGGCAACACATACAAAAGAAGGAAACAAAATACCGCAACCTGCTAATACCGATTCAAATAGACATCTCCTAAAGAACCGTGAGACTTAAAACAAACTAACACCCAGTCCAATGCAATGTTCACTTTCAACCATGCAGAATTCAAAATGATTTGGGCATTTCAACAATTATCTTGCTGACCTATTAAAATAAAAAAAGCCCCTGAGTTCAGTTCAATGACCTGTCAAGATTAACCCAACAATATACTCATATTTGTTTATAGCTTGTAGCAGAAGTCCTCAAGCTCACACAACTTATTTGCATTTATTCAAACAAAGGGAAACAAGGAACAAAGGATACATCATACATACATACATACATATAAATTGGGCACACACCATAAAATAGCAACAAACTTTCCATTCGTCGCTATTTTGCCCATATGATCGATAATAACATGCAGATTTGGTAGCACAACATACATGAATTACACATACATACTGCATACATGCATGCATGTATATATAGGACCCGTTTATTCAATAATAGATTTAAATAGGAAACTACGACAACCATATGAAGCACTTATTCACCATCTTCTGCTTTTCAAATTCCACAGTAGGCACTGATGGCGCCTTTCATTCTATTCCCTTCAACGGTGGTATCACTAACGTATTTAATGTACTCGTAGTGATCAAACGCCTTAAACTGTAGAGGATGGTCTTCATCAACGAGTTCTTGAGGTACTTCTATCTTGAGATCTTTGACAAAAGAAGATAAAACCAACGAATATCTATCTTTATTTTGTTGCATTATCACCCTATGATATGGTGCTTCGATTCTTCCATTTGACCATGCCTAATACAAGAAACAAAAAAAAGTACCTTAAATAAATCTCACGTTTCACAGTATTCATGCACTCACACAGTCACACTACAAATTAAAGGCAAATGGATCCCTCGGTGAAGATACCAACCGTCATGGCATATGGATAAAAGCATTACTAACGGATTACCGACGGTGCACATAGATCATAGGTGGATTAAAAAAAATTGTCTATCGATAAAACTTTTTCCATACCCGGGATCCCAAATTAAGAGCTTCATCGACGGATTTAAAATTTTATAAAAATTTGTTACTAAAATTGCTACAAAAATTTAATATATATATATATATATATATATTGTTTTTCAATTTTTTTTTGCTATTTATAAATATAACCAAAATAACATAAATATGAAAAAAACATAAATAGAAAAAATATATTTTTTTTAAAGACAAAATTCTTTATTTCTGTTCTCAAACCTTGGTATTTCTAGTGAATTTTTCTCTATCACCGGATCACCAACCCCATTGGTATTAGAAAAAATATATAGATTTATGAAGTTTCTATAAATTATCTGAGATTTCTATAAATCGTCAAAATTTTGATAAATTATCTGAAATTTCTACAAGTTAATTCTAATGAAAGCAACATATTATTATGTTTTAAGTACATGTTACTCCATATATTAATATTTCTTTTTTCCCTTTGCGATTTTATGGGATCCGATGGTGATCCTTGGCGATTATCGAGGACAATATATATATAGTTAGTTTTTCCTTTTCTTTTTATGATTGTGTAATTTTATATATTTTGTTACCATGCAAGCATGACAGATTAAAGTGTAGTATATATTGTTACCATGCAAGCATCCCCAGCTAAGACGATGGATGATGAAGGTGAAAGATGAACTTGAACCCACTCCCCATTCTTTGTCTGTATCTCCAGACCCTTTCCTTCTTCCTGTTGTTCGATTACAGTCATGAAACTCTTATCCCTGTGAGGAATAACACCCAAATTTTTCTCGATCCCATTAGGGTTTAGGCATTTATTGAATTTGAGTATATAAGTTGTCGAACCAAGGAGCAATTCATAGTCTTTCTCGATTCCGTAACTCTTCGCCACCATTCTCATCACCATCTGCTCTAGTTCACCTAAGGCCTTTGTGAATGTCAATACACTTTCACTGAAACATGCAAATGTTAATTAACATACATATATATGTATATGTAAAATCAAATGTTAATTAACATACATTCTCATCACCCAAATTTTTTAAACTTCACCGCACGTCTTCATCCACGAACTTGAATCAAGGTTTAAGTTTTTTTCAGAAAAGTCGATAACAGCAAGCTTATGTTGTTGTAAGGGAGCCATTACAAACGTTTCAAAAGATTTATGTTTTGTGATAAGCTACAATCTTAGGTGATCGATCTGCTTGTATATATATACACACACGCGTGTATATTATACTCACTTATTATATGGAGACCATGTGATCGATCTGGTAGAGGTAAAATGAAAAAGAAGAAAACGTGATTAAAATTTTCAATTGTCGGTGGAATGATAGGGCTAATTGGCACCACACACTTGCACTCAATTACTATTTTTTTTAGTTCCCATTTATTTTTCTTTTACTATTTTACTTAATTTATTATGAAATATTTAGATTTTTATTTTACCTTACTTAAGTTTTTTTCTTTTTGTTTATATTTTTTTCTTCGTCCACGAGCTTGAATCAAGGTTTAAGTTTTTTTTCAGAAAAGTCGATAACAGGAAGCTTATGCTGCTGTAAGGGAGCCATTACAATCGTTTCAAAAGATTTATGTTTTGTAACAAGCTACAATCTTAGGTGATCGATGGATCATGGATCGATCTGCTTGTATATATACCATTGGCCATTTGGTGTAATGGTAGCCTCAAGACTTTCCATAGTAGAGGTTTTGGATTCAAATCCTGGTAACAGCAAAAAAGGGGTTTGTGCCCCGGGGAAACCCAATTATCCTAGAATATCTAGATGTTGATGTTAAAAAAAAACTGCTTGTATATATATTACACACAAGTACAAGGTTCTGCTTTGGTGGTCAGGGGGTTTTCCTAAAGGGTTTTCCCTCTGTGAAGGTAATGAGTTCGAATCTTGTAAGGTGCACTTCATTTGTTTGAGTAAACTAATGTACGAGACTCCTCTGATAAACATGCCAGTTGAGCCCACGCCGTTCGAAAAAAAAAACTTATTATACAGGGACCATTTGATGATCTAGTTTCCACGTGCCTTGGGTGGTTCGTGTTTCTATGGTGCATTCATATCCTGTACATTTTCTTTCCCGAAAAGCAAACCATATCCTGTACATGTCAACGCTTTAATGCCGCTTTAATGCCGCTGTACATAATACATAATTACCAAGTTTTCTAGTTATGAAAATTTAAAAATGTCATGCAATATTTGTTGGTAATTTCTGATTATTATGTTTGACACGAGTAGGTGAAGGGCTCGACCCGATGGTTATGGACCAATGTAATTTATTAAGTGTGTTAATGGGTTTAAAGGGTTGCAATTAGGGTTTTATTATATTTGGTAATATTTTGGCTAGCAAGTTAAAGTTAGTCTATATAAATCGTGTTATGCTTAGGCATTATGTATTCAGTTTTTTAGATATATTTTATGAGTAATAAATATATGAGAGTTATTCACTAAATCTTGTATTTGTGTTTATCGATTCAATCAGAACCCGACCTTGATAGTCAGTTTACCACGTGTGAGTTTCTATTGCCCGTTTTATAAGTTTTGGGCTGGTGTACATACTTAGAAATAAATTGTTTGTTAAACGAAAGATAAAAAAAGACAGTGACAATATTTAATAACAAATGTTTTATGACAATAATGATAAAAAGTTAAAGAATAAACTTATAATGAAAACAGTATGATCATACTGAATGATAGTGACAGATGTCTACGATGAAAGTAGTATATTAATACTGAATGATAGTGACAGATGCCATGTTATGTATTTACGTGATAATATGTGCTAATTGAATTATTTGCTTATGTGTAAAGTTGAATGTTACGTAAGATTGATAGTGTAAAGGTAAAATTAGTGATAGTGATAGTGATACAATGTGGATAGGAGTCTTGTGTTACACAAGCACTGATAGGATTCTTGCAAGCCTGGCATTGGATTGAATTTCATCAAATTTGTTGACCATACACGAATTAAAGATAACATAAAAAGTTATTCACGTACAAAATTACCTAATGTTTAATAAAATAAAACGAAATACAAGATAAAAAATGAATACCAAGTATAATTTCAAAAACGTAATTGATCTATTATATAGTCATACAGATATATTACATGATTCACTTTTTTTTTAAAACGGCAAATGATTCACATCTACCAAATACGACTAGTTACATTAGTTTCTCTTAAAATATTGGAATCTTATGGCCGGGGAGTTTACAACGTGGTTCATCATGATTCATGCTTAAATTCATAGTTTCAATGGCACCTACTTCCTACCTAAACGAATTAATATATATTATTAGCAATTTCTCCCATCAGATTCAACAGGAAACCTGTATATTAAAAAAAAGTTTTTTATATCAATATTAGATTTAATTGTTCAAAAAGTATCTCATCTAACTAAAAGATAAAGTCGTAAAATGCTCAGAAAGACACGGGTAACATTATTATGAATTTGGATATCGAATTTGTCATTCCATGCTGTGAAAGTTAGTTGGTGCTCATTAACGGAATAATAATAATAATAAAAAAAAATGATAATAATAAAAATATAATAGTAAATATAATTAAAAAGCCAATAATTTAATTACTAAGATGTCAGATGGTCTTTGTGGTTTAGATAAAGTAACAAAATTGGGTAATAACTTTGAAAAGTTTCAAATTTAAGGTTTTGATTTTGTAATAGGATTGGGTATTAAGGTTAACTTTTGTTAGTGTTTCTGTTAAGTTGTGCTAAAATGCCCTGTAATAACCAGAGAGACTATTTTGGTAATTAACTCTATTTGATTATAGGGACCATTGTGTAATTTAATAAAAGATAAAAAATTAAAAAAACGAAACCTAAAATCCCCTTTGACACGTGTTTAAAATATAGCAATAACATACACATATTAAGTATAAACGACACTCGATTTTATGGACTAATTTAAAAAAAATAAAGTATAAACAAGTTATGGACATTTAAAAAAATAGAGGGAAGTTACATGTGACTCTTACATTTCAATTTCACCCCTATACTATATATAGTATACGTCTTTAACCGTTTAGTTTTCTATTAATTTAAATTTTATCAAATCACTTTCGTTCGTTAACTTTTTAAAAAAATATGCGTACACAGTTATATTTAGTTTTTTTTCTCTACATTCCGTTATAATTTTTTTAAACGGATTTGTGCTCAAAATAAATTTTTATTTGGTATCGTAGGCTATAACGAGTACCGGTACCGTGATGAACCGAACCCATACCGGCCGAACAACGTTGGTACCGGTATTGGTATTCGCTGTACCGGTATCGGTATTCAGTTTTATGGTTTTCGATCGACGTAAAACACGACTTAAATTTTTTGGGTTACATTAGACAACTTTTGCGTGATGAAACCACTGTAATTTTATATTTTATCGTAAACTATACCAAGTGTCGGTATCATAACGAACCGAACTGAAACCGACCGAACAATATCGGTACCGGTATCGGTATTTGTTTTTTTGGTTTTCAACTAGTAAAACACGTGTCACTAGCCTTTCGAGTTTTGGTTTTATTTTATAAGGTTTCGGGCATGTTAGTTTTTTTAGCAATTTAGCGCGCCGCCAGGGCCGGCCCTGACGGTGTGCCAGGTGGGCTACCGCTCAGGGCCCAAATTTTCGGCTTATCGGAGTACTAAGCTAAAAAATTATAGTTGACCCTCTTAATCGTACAACATTAGAAATAAGAGAGGAAAATAGAGATTTTCAAAAGTTTTCCGGCCGGCAAAGGCGATTCTGTGGTGGGGAGCGGTGGTCCGGTTGACGGTGAGTGATGGTCCGACGAGCTGTTGTGATTTGTGAAAATGTGTAGTGCAGAGAAGAAAGAAGATGTAAACACTTAATATATTTATTATTAGGCCACCCGTAGTGGTTCGCCCTCTCTTTCACGCCCCTCCACGTCACTGCCACATCAGCACAGGGGCATTCACCGTCCAGAATCACTAAGGTGCGTAGTGGTTTTACGCTTCGTATTTAATTTTTAATCATTAACTAATCATTTAACTAAAATACAAATATTTATTTAAAATAAAGATAACAAAATACAAATTTATTTAATTAAAAAACAAACATATTAAAATACAAAAAAATCAATCCCATGAATTATGTGGAGTAAATAATAATATTATTACCTTCGTAAGAAAAGTTATCGTCTAATACGAAAACGGATTCTATGCTCTTTTTCATTATACATGGGATTGTCATAAAAGTAACGTGACAACTAGCAATTTTAGGTCAATATCCTTTACCGGCATTCTTTTAATTACGCATATTTCTACATGCATCACACTTAATTAGGGTTAATTAAGTTCATTTGTGCATAGCAAAGTCCATTTATTACATTTCGCGCATCGGTAATTAGGTAAATTATCGGATCACACACGCGTCCTGTCTCATGAACGTTAGTGAATTTCAAATCTAATACTTTGATATATATTTGAAATATAAAATTATATGTAATACTATGATTTATTATTTCGTGCTAAATTTAATTTTTCGAAGATTTTTAGAGCGCGTTTTACTTTAAGACACAGTATCCTACACTGCGTTTTGTACCAACATCAACTAAATAACACGTTTTGTCAATTATTATTATTAGAAGATAATAATTAATAAAAGAAATTCCATCTTTTAAAATTATATAAATTAAAAAAAAAACTAAATTAAAACAAATTTATTAAATTTATTAAATAAAACACAATAATGACCATCTTGGAAATTATAGGTTGCAACACACACTCCACCCCCTTACACCACCCCATGTGCCGCCACCACCACCCCCTACACCATCATCACCCTTTTACAAATTTTAAAAACTCATTTCCTTCCCATTTGACTCTATAAATATCACCTCATTCCACTAACTCAATCTTTACAACCACAAGCTAGTTCAAGCAAAACCCAAACTCTCTCCTTCTCTCTCAAAAATCTCGGCCCCCACCACCACTCCAACACCATCCATTTTGTTCTTCCTTCTTGCAAGCCAAGCCTCCTCAAGGTGTTCTCAAGCCAAACCAAGGTGATTTCAAGTGGAAGGCTTCACGTTCTCCATCACTTCTAACCTTGCTTGTGCTTAGTGAGCCATCTTCTTCTTCATATTTATTTCATTTTTTTACTAATAAGTTATGTTAAACCCATTTCACCCAACATACGATTATGTCACACCCCAACCGACGGCGGATTATACGTCGGGGTGGACGCGGTTGTTCAATAGCACAAGGTTGACTATTAAAGTTTCGATATTTCATTAATGAATAATTTAAGATTCAATACAAGAAAGAATAATACGAATACAACATTTGATTTAAGTAGTCTAGGTCCAAAGCATCCTATGTGATCACGAATAAGTCTCATGATGTAAACCTGAAACATGTGAAAGAATCTGTCAACTACAAAATAGTTGGTGAGATACAAAGATTTTGACACAGTTTAACAAGTATTTGAAGAGTGTTACAATTCACTATGATATGTGCATTATATAATGTAAGTATGAGAAAACAAGCATGTTAGACATTGTGCACATTCAATCCTCCAACCATGTTTAAACATAACCCGCAGGTTTAAAAGTTTGGTTTAGTAACAATCACCAAGGGCTCCCCCCGAAGGGTCAGTCAATCAAGGTGGATTGGTCAAATACAATAGATCTATCATTGTTACCATAGGCTTGATCAAAGTTAATGAATATGCTAGTTTTAAGTTTAATCTAAGCATACAAGTCTCAAGTTTAACATAAGAATAAACACGTAATCATAGTTGTACAAGAATTGTATAAGTTTAAGAATTTTGAACATGTTTCACCCCAAAAGCATAGAAAGGAAAAGGGGCTAAGTATACTTACTTGAATTTGATGAAGAGTACCCGATAAGAGTAAGCTTGCAAGACTTTGAGGGAGAATATCCTCACAATAAGCCTAAGTATGCAAGTCTAAAGATTTAAGTAGAAGTCTAAGACAAAAGATCTAGGATTTCAAGATTGACTAGGGTTTCAAATGGGAGATGGGAATGGTTTGTGTTTATGAAGTTTAAATCAAGTTTATAATAGAGGTTTTGATACAAGACTTGTATGTCAAAGTTTAATAGATTTATAGATTAGAATAATTATTAAAAATAATTATTAAAAGTTTCGCTACTTATTAATTATATAAGTTAGGTAAGAATAATCAAAATAGTTTTTCTAAGTATTTAGAATTAAATAATTTACAAGAATAGTCAACATAAATCATTTGAGATTTGATTAAGTTTCTAAGTATTAAGTATTTATAATACAAGTAGATTCGTAATATAAATACGTTTAAATAGATAATAACACTTATAAGTTTATAAGATATTAAATAGAATATGGTTATATCTTAATTATAAGTTTATAAGTATTTTTAAAGTCTAAAAGAAAACCATAAGTTTAATAGGTTTTAGATAGAGTTTCTATTTATAAGTTTATAAGTGTTTAAATATAGTTTTACAAGTTCATACATGTTTAAAGTTTTCATTTGAATTTTATAAAGTTTATAACTTTATAATTATTTAGAAAATCAATAAAGTATAATTATTTTTCTCTTTTTATATAAACAAATAGATTTAAGTTTTATAAAGTGTACAAATTTATAAGTTTATGCTTTTTAAGTAAATTTTTATAAACTTTTATGAGTTTACAAAAATTATATAAGTTTAAAAGTTTATAAGTGTAAATTAAAGATTAGGGTAAAGGAATTCTTTAAAATATAATTAATAATAAAAGTTTACTTTAAATAAATAGTTTATGTGAAGTCACAAGTTTTATAAAAGTATAAAAACACTTTCGTAGTTTTTAAGTATTTAAAACTATTTTTAAAGATTTAATTGTTATAACTTTTAGTTAAGTTTAATTAATTAAATTGGTTCTGGAAGATAAAAATGTAATTGAAAACCATCTTTAAGTTTATAAAAGTTTAACAGATTTTATAAAAATAATCAAAGTTTTTAAAACTGATTGAAAAAGCATAAAAAAAAACTGAAATGGGCAAAACCGGTTTAACAGGCTCGAACTCGGGTCTGGGACCGGTTCAAGTACACACAAACGCCTTTAACCACCCGGCTACGGGCCTCGCTATTGTTTTATACAGAAAAAGAAATTCATAACTCATTCCCAAATCAACCCCAAATCCCCGTATGAACCCTAAAACACAGATCCTCAAATTCGATTCGATTCACCCTCTGTTTATAGAATTAAACAGAGGGTTTTCGATCCATACATGTAAACGAAGCTTTTGGCTTTAGATTTTACCTGAAATGGTATCGAAATGAGGGAGATTGAGTTCGAGTGGGACGTCGGCGGTCACGGTTCCAAATCCGGCAATGCAGGCTTGAATTGATGTAATAGATAATTGAGAGAGGTTAGGGGTGATGTTTCTGATGAGTCGAGGTCGATATTTATAGTCGATTTTGCCAATTAATGTGAAAACGGTTAGGGAGATGGAGGTTGAGCCGGTCGGAGTTAATTCCGACTCCATGCGCGGCCTCGATCGTAATTGGAAGTTAATGCACCTAGGGGACGGGTCGCATGCGTGTCTGGAAGCCCGAGGTGCATCGTACCCGGACGGATTCGTGATTTCGGTCGATAAAGGGGCAAGGCGGAAGGTTGTGGGTTTGGTGCTGGAAGTTCGCGAAAATGACATGCCAGGCCCCTGAGGTTTCCATTGTTTATCATTTTATGATAAACTTTGGTTTTTGTTAAAATCAGTTTTTGGGAATTGGCAGATTTAGTCCCTGGACTTTTTATAAAAATAATTATGTTTTATTTACATAAAAATCCAAGTAAGTTTTAATATTTTATAATTTTATAAAATATTCTATAGGTTTATTAGTTTATAAGTTTAAGCATTCCTAATAAGTTAATTATATTATCTATGTAAGTCTCAAGGTTTTAAGAATTTTAACATACATGTATGTATAAGTCTCATATATTTTCAACTAAATCAATATTTATTATTTAAGAAAAATAATTTTAATAAAATTTCAAGTTTCAAATAAATAATACGTGCATAAGTTTAGAAAGAGTTAGGTCGGAAATTCCCGGATATTACAGATTATTTCAAGACAATCCACTAAACAAACTAATATTTTCATAAATATTGATTACTACTCATGTTGGTACATAGTGTTGGTGATTTTTGGGATATGTGTATTTATTTTGACGTGTTTCTATATTTAGTAACTTTTCTATGACAAAACCGGGTTTTTGAGCTATACATGGTTTTGGTGAGTTTAGGTGTTATAGGAACACTTAGACATGGGAAATACATGGGTTTTTACTATTGGTTCATTGTTGGTTGTTTATTTGATGAAAAACCCGACTTTTTATTTAAGGAACCTTTTCTATTTCAAAAACCGAGTTTCAAGTTCTAAAATACTTTTGAGAGTTCAAGTATGATTATTTTGATACTTATACGCATTTAAAATGGTTGGTTAACATATATTACTTGGGTTGAACGTATTACATGAATCCATGATGCTCGGGTGCTTGAGTGATTAGTATTTAAATACTTCGTTAAATACTATGTGCAAATGGTATCTTGGGTTTGGTTACTAAAATACTTTGATTTTTATTACAAAGAAAATGATTTGAAATACTAAGTGGTGGATTATATAAGCGATTTTACACTTAATTAAACTAAATACATATTCTCTAGTTTAGTTTGGATAAAATATATATATATTATATATATATATTTACCGGGTTATGACCCGAATTGGATTTCGAACTCATTTACAAAGACTTGAACTCAAGTGGGCATTAGGGTTGATGGATTCATGTGTATATTGTCACACCCCAACCGACGACGGAAACGTCGGGGCGGGACATGGAGACTGTTCATGAGCACATGGTTGTCTAACGTTGTAATAGATTAAACATCATATTCAAATTCAAAATTCAAACCAAACAAGATTTAACGAGTACATGAAGTAGAAATACAAAACAAGTTCTTTTATTTAAAATTAATCTAGGTCCGCGTCTTATATGAAGCATGATTTTGATCATTCTCAAATATTTGTACCTGAAACATGGTTAAAAACAATGTCAACTAAAAAGTTGGTGAGCATACATAGGTTTTGACTCTAAATGGTAGTATTGTGTTGTGTGCATAAAATCCATACAAATCATGGTTAATAAGGCAAATATGGAGAGATACTATTGTGAAATCAAATTGTACAATCAAACCTTTGTAACTAGCATGCAAAACCAAAATGTGTTGTCGGTAACAATCACCCTACCTGGGTGGGTTTGTCAGACTCAATAGATCTATCATTGTTAACCGTCGGCTTGTATAGTTAATGATTGCAAATGTAAATTTGCACACAAGTAGTTTACACACCTAGTACTCAAACATAAGGCTCAAATTTGTACACATGAATGTAGGGTGGAATTGTATTGTGTAATTTGTAACATTGTATAATTAAAACTCATGTTCCACCCCAAAATGTAAATAATGTAAAAAGGGGCTATGTAAAACTCACTTGTTTCAAGTATGTAGTTTGCACAAGAGAATAGATAGCAACGGTGTTTTGTAAGTCACTAGGTTTGACCTAAAGTGCGATTGTATAAACTTGAATTAGTGTTATGCACAAGGTCTAAAGGAAAGTCTAGAGTTCAACGGGTTTAAGTGTAGGGACTTGTATAATGGTTTTGTGTTATTTCATGTAAATGATGTATATAAGTTGATGTTTGTATATGAGGAAAAGTCTAAATGTTAAATGTGATACTAAGGTATATTTGACTTAAAGAAAGTAATAATTGTTTTAGGGTTTTGTTTAAATAGTTTAAATAATTAGATTCTTTTATTTATAAAAGTGTGTCATAAAAGGAGTGTAAAAATATATATTAGTATATATATAATTATACTAAATATAATTTAAAATCCTAATTGGATTAATAATGTAAAAAAAGATAACTAATTAAAATAAATAAATTCTTTTTATTTATTTAATTAGAAAAGTATATATATATATGTATTTAGGAAAATATATTTGCTAAAATAGGGTTTAAACCCTAAAGTATATAATTATTAGAAAATGATTTATAAAATTTGTTTTGTTAAATTCTTTACAAAAATGATAATGAATTTTATAAAAGTCTTTTCACAAATTTTATAAAATGAGAGACTTAAATGTTTTAAGTAAAACTAATGATTTCAATTAAAATGAATTTTTGCATACTTTTTATAAATGAGGTTTTAAAAAAAAAACATTTAAATTGTATAAATAATTGTTCACTCTTAAAACATAAATCAGTTCCAAATGGTATAGGTTTTATTAAATAATTTTTTTATAAATTAATTCGCTGATAATACTGCTTAAAAAAAATGTTCACCACCCGGTTCGAACCCGGTTGGGTTCTGAGAGGCCACAATGTATTACCGCTAGACTAGAGGACTAACACTTGTGAAATACCCGGTTCGCAAATGCTATAACATAATCTTGAACAGGGACCGAGTTTGGTTCAGTGGACACGCAAAATAAAACGTTGAGTGTGGGTTTCGAACCCACGCCACTTGGTCCGATGGGGCAAGGACCTAACCAGTCGACCAAGTGGTTTCGCTGGTTATGTATGAAACCCGATAGCTTAAATACAATAAACGATTTGAATCAAAATTCCCTATTTGAAATCGTTTGAACTAATTCAAGAATTTAACAGAAATCGAATTCTATACACTCGATTCCTGGAAATTGATAAGGGGTTATCGTTGCATGATCAAAAACAAATCTAATGATGTAAATCTTACTTGAAATGGTTGGGTGTTGAGTGCAAACGGCTACAGGATCATGCACGGTGTTCTTGGTGTTCAATCGGCGACCAGAGATGATGTGGGGTGTGATTTTGGGTGCAGAGAGTTCGCAATGGTGATGGTGAAGGTGTGTGTGTAAATTAATTCGTTCAATTTCCTCTTAATTACATGATTTGATCCGAGGTTAGAAGATGATAGCTGCAGGCCGGATTACGCGTTAATTCCATTAATTGAGAATGAATCGGGTCGAGTAAAAGGGTTGGATACATGGGAGATGAGTCTACGCGTGATTTGTGGGTGTTAATCGCTTGAAATTCCTTGATTCGGGACAAAGATTGGCTTGGTTTGACTCTGGGAAGTCAAATTCGTCCAAATCAGTTTGAATTTTGAATAGACTGTGCAAATTGAATAAATTAACATGTTCAAAAGGTTTAGAAACAGTCGACAAACGTTCTATTATCTATGGAAAGTCCTTTGATTCCGGGTTTGATCGATTTTGAATTTAAATTGTATGAAATCATAACTGTTGACTTCAGAAAGTCAAAGGGGACGGGTTTAAGGGTTCAAAACTCTTGAATAGGTTCAATTTGAGGTGAAAAGGACCAAGTGCAAAGGTGAGGGTTTAAGATTGGGTTTCAAAAGGGTTAAAAGGGTTCACTAGTTCTATAAATATATATATATATATATATATGTATATATATATATATATATATATATAACTATTAAATAAATTTGCAAGAATTTTAAAACCCTACAATTTGGTTTAATTTAGATGAGTATGTATGTATGTGATCATGTAGAAATCAAAATTATATTGATGAAACTTTGAAATTTGAATATAACGATGGTATGAAATTGAACTAACGTTTATTGCACTAAAACAAGTTCATGAAAATCAGAAATGTTACATATATAATATTACAACCGTTACTTATATTTATTTCCAAATAAATATACTTTCCAAAACTATTAACGTGTCACCAACGGGTCGTCGGGTAGAACTTGGTTAACCTTTCGAGACGTCAGTTACATGTTTCATAACGAGTCGATTGGGTGTAATTGGTTACATAACCCAACTTTCACATTTCATAGGCCTTATAGCCTTAAACGTTTTAGGCCACGGTTAGGTCGGTTGCTTTCAGACTTTTGCTTGGTTTTCATTTCGCGTATCGCACTCGCCGCATTTCCAGGTGAGTCTCACGGCCCCACTTTACTTATTTTCCTTTTTGGGGGAGATTACATGCAAAATACTATTTTCACTCGACACAGTTTCACACTTACTTGATTTCGCATTGATATATAAGCCGGTGTGTTTACGCACAAAGTCCTCACAATCGAACCGTTAATTATGTTACCTAGCGAGGTAATCATAAATAGTACTATTGGGTTTAACAACCCCCACGCGGGTTAGTCGCGCTAACTTTGACCGGAGGTCGAACGGGTGCATCATTGACATAATCAAACCGTGCTAGGCATGGTAGGCAAAATGCATATTACAGCATCAGTTACGTTGAACTTTGGTTTCAGTGAATGCTTATTATATTCTTGTCGTACTGTCTGTACAACAATCGAATCATAGGAAGTTTGTGGTCCATTATAACATTTTGCTATTACATACAAACCTGTGAAATCACCAACATTATGTTGACCGTTTAAGCATTTTTTCTCAGGTTGTTGATATTGAATTGGATTTCGGCTTGCACAACTTTCATTGTAATATCCAGGATTTTCCGAACGTATCATTTCGTGAATTATTGTTTAAAAACTTAAATCCTTAGAACGTTGTACTTGAAACATATATATATATATATATATATATATATATATATATATATTCATATAGATATATATAAATAAAACTTATTTGAAAGTATATATATATATATATATATATATATATATATATAAAAACATATGATTTTATTATATGAATAATAGATTTCTTAAAATCTTATTAGTTAATTATAAGATAAACTTTATAAATTATTTTATAAGGTTAAAAAATAACAAAACTTAGTTAGCTTTTAAAAAAATAAAACATATTCATAAAAAGGCTAGGGACTATTCTGTCATTATCGAAACTTCCTTTTTAAAACTAAACTTCTATTTTAAACATAAAATGAAAACAACTTGAAACTGCAGGGGCCTGTTCTGCCTCAGACCCAAACCCCCAAACCCAGAATCGGTCATGGGTTCGAGTCCCGCAACCCCTCGTTTTTCAGCTCCATTATCCAAAAAACGCATTTCCGGTCAGGTTCGATGAACCTCGATCTCCTATACCCGCGTGCGACCGAAACCCAATGCATCCCGATAACCAATTTCGACTTTAATGGCCGCGTGAGGCTCGAGTGAGAAGCAGTCGGCCCAACCACCACCCGGAACCCGTTCACGCAATAAATGTTAGAAATTGGCTATAAAAATCGATTTGAATCTTCAGTAACATCACACCTCAACTTCCTTCACTCTCATTTTCTCCGATTAACACCGGCATTTGACCGATTGAAGCTGCGACAGCCGACGACAAGACCCAACTCGTTCTCACTCGTTCCTTCATCAAATCAGGTAATTCGTGTATCCACATGCGTCGTTTTTACCCAAGGATCGAAAGCCCTCTGTCCGTTTACAATGACAGAGGCAATTCGATGTGTATTTGGGGATCGAAAATCTAGGGTTCATATGGGAAATAGGGAACGATTAGAGATCTTGCTTAAACTTATTCTTCCGGGTATAATAACCAGCGAGCCCCGTAGCCGGGATGGTTAAGTTCTGTGTGTGTGTGTAACCCGGAGAGGTCTTCGGTTCGATCCGGCTAAACCGATTTTTCGCCCTTTTTATCCTTTTTAGCCTTTTAATCAGTTTTTAATACTTTTAATAATTTTCATAAACATTCTAATACTTGTATAAACTTAAATTGGATTTTTATTTACACTTTTATATTCCCGAACCATTTTAATTAATTTAAACTTAGTTAAAACTTATAATATTTAATACTTTAAAAAAAACAATTTTAAATACATAAAAACTATAGAAATGCTTCTAAACTTTTATAAAAGTTATATCTAAACCAAAACTATATATATAAATTAGTAAACTTAATTTAGTATTTGATTTCAAAATTTAAAAGATTTAATAAGAAACTTTAAACCTTTGTAAACTTGTACACTTTAAAGACTTATAAATTAAAATATAAAACTTTATAAGAAATGCTATTTGAGATTTTATTAAACTTATAACTATACTTAAACTTATGAAAACATTTTGTTACATTATTTTTAACTACAAGTAAATTCAATCAATACTAATTACTTGGATACTTTAATCATAAATGGTTTATAGTTATTATTTTCAATTAAATAATTATTTATCCTTGATAAATATTTTATTCTCGAAATAATAGTTATTAACCCGTAACCACTATTTAGTCTTTAAAAAGATTATTATTAACCTTTGAATATTATTTAACCGCTAGATAATTATTATCCTTTGATAATTAATTATCCTGTAAATAATTATTATATCATTAATAATGTAGAGTCATATATTTTGTATAAGCTGTTGTCATTTATTGTATGTTTAAACAATTTTAGACTAGTTTACTTTCTGTCATTTCATTATTGTAATTTTAGTTTTTCTGTAATTTACTGTTTGTTTTACCAAGTCTGGGCCATCGAAACTATAGTTTCGAGTGAGATTTGTTCACTCGAAACTAGTAGTTTCGATCGATAGTAGTTTCGACAGGCACTTTTTCCACTTGTAAATGTTCACTCGAAACTAGTAGTTTCGAGGAACATAGTTTCGATACCTGTGAAACTACTATAAATAGCCTAGTTAGAGAATTTCTAGGGTGTGAGTTGCGGCTGTAACCCTGAATTCTCTCTTTCAGATTTGTTCTTGAATCAATACAATTTGCATTCGTTTAATGCTTGTTCTTACACTTTCACATATTATTTGCATTGATTCTTAGTGTGTTTGGCTGTCTTCTTCACCAAGTCTGTCTCTAATCCTCTGTTACAACACCATACATACAGATTCCGCCTGCATGTGTGGGTAATCGATCACTTTCGTGATTTCCGACTGAAATCTGGACCTACAATTGGTATCAGAGCATTATGCTCGTGATTTCTGAGTATTATCAGGTTTTGTGATCGATTCTAGGTGTTTTGTGAAGTTTCTCGAAGTTTTTCTGCACTCGAGTTTTTGGAGCACTGTTTCATTGATTTCTGGCTTTATTTATTCGGGTTTTTCGGATCTGAAGACTGTTTTGTGTTCGAGAGGTTACTTGGAAGCTTTTCGCTGGATTGGATTCTTATTTCGTCATTATTAATTATTGAAACTTTTCTTCAATGGAGTCTGCTGAAGCTTGAAGAAGAAGGTATCAAAACTTCAGGGAGACATTTTCTGCTATCTGTTGATCATCGAAACTACTTGTCTGTACCTTTGTCTGTTGAAGGTACAATCGAAACTAGCATTTTTGTCCTGTTATATCGAAACTTACCCTGCAGATTTCCCACTCGAATCTAGTCTCACTTGAAGCTGAGAAGTTTCGAGCAAGATTTCTCACTCGAAACTAGGAGTTTCGAGCAAGCTTGGTCAATCGAAACTAGTCTCACTCGAAACTAGGTAGTTTCGAGCAAATTTTCTTCACTCGAAACTAAGAGTTTCGATCAGTGCTTCTCACTCGAAACTTGTTGTTTCGACCAAAACTGTTCACTCGAAACTAGCTACTGTTGAAATTTCTTTTCTAAGACTATGGCATCTTCAAGCACCAATGAGTATGCCGGAGGAAACAAACCACCTGTCTTGGTGTCTACCAGAGATTTTGATGACTGGACAAAGAAGATGAAGACTTTTTTCCAGTTTCATGACCACACTCTCTTGCAATCTATCACTGATGGTCCACATAAGCCAGTTACTACTACTGCTGATGTTCAACGTCCGAAACTTGTGTCTGAGTATGATGACAAAGATAATGCCTTAATTGCCAGAGATAACAAAGCTTATGGATCTATTGCTATGGCACTTCCTATGGATGTTTTCAACATTTTTGCTGAGTACACTACTGCCAAAGATCTTTGGGTTGCTCTATGTACAAGATATGAGGGAAGTGCTGATATCAGAGAAAGCAAGAGGGATTTAATCAAGAAGCAGTATGAAATGTTTAGCAGTGTCCCTGGTGAACCCATGTCAGAATTAATCAACCGTTTCTCAAGTATTGTCTCCAAGTTGAAGGTTTTGGGAACTGAGTATCCCGTTCTTGAGTTAAACAAGAAGCTGCTTGATTCATTGCCTGAAGAATGGAACATGTACCGGATTATGATAAAGAAAACTGAGAAGCTAAGTGATCTGTCACAACAAGAACTCTTCAGCATCCTGGAGTCATATGAGTTGGAGATAAAAAGGGGTGCAGTTACTCCAACTAATCAGTCTGGCAACACAGCTCTTCTTGCAGGTCAAGGCTCCTCCACTTCGTCCAAATCTACAATGGCCTATTTTCAAACTGATGTTCCTCCATCTGCTGCTGCAATTCAACCAACTGGTTCCTCTGCTCCTCCAAAGACTACTACCATGATTCCTGATGAATATGTCCCGATCATGACTGCTTTCATGTCATGCTATGATGCACTGATTTCTGGAAACTTGACGCCGGTCAGTTTTCAACCTGATGACCTGGAGCAGATCAATCCTGATGATTTAGAGAAAATGGACATTGATTGGTGCATGGCAATGTTGACTCTACGGGCCAAGAGATTTATCAAAAGAACCGGAATGGACAGGTTCAAGCAAGGAAAGACTCTTGGGTTTGATATCAAGAAAGTACGATGCTACAATTGTGACCAGCTAGGTCATTTTGCCAGAAATTGCAAGGTACCGTCTTCAAAGGAGCAGCATGAACAGAAGACTTCCTCTGGAAAGCAAGCTGCTGTCCCTCCCAAATCTTCTACATCTTCAAGTTCCACAGCTTTGGTCTGTCAAGCTGATGGACATTATCATTGGGGTGATCAGGAAGGTGATGCAGCTGACAAGGCACTGATGGCTGACATTAAAGAAAAGGATAAATGTGTCATGATTGAACCAGCTACAGATCTTACTGCCGTGCCTACCGAGGTAATATCTAGACTTTGTAGCGCTAAATCTTGCTTAAATGAAGTTCAGAAATATAGATTCATCAACCAGGCCTTGGTCGATGAACGAGATCACTTTAAAGTAATGTATGACTCTGTTGCCAAAAATGAGAAACTTTATTTAAAGAAAATTCGTGACATATCTGGTGAAAATCGTTCTTTAATCGTGCAACTTAATACTCAAACTATTAACAATACGATTTTAACTGAAAGAGTCCAAAAGGCAGAAAAGGCCAAATTACAGATTGACCACATGGATTTGGATCAGAAAATTTTATTTGGAATTATTGATAAACAATTTAATAGAAAAGGTAAAGAAGGTCTTGGGTATAACTCTCACCCACCTCCTTATTCTAAATCAGGGAGATTTGCTGATATGCCAACTCCACATGTTTCAACACCTTTTGTTTGCAAATTATCTCCTGATGATTATATTACATCCTGTGATTCTGACAGTTTTGCTTCTTGTGCAGAATCAAATTGTGTAATTTCCGAAGATGATTGTGATGAGAGTACTAATGATAGAACTATTTTAAAAGAACTTGAGTCGGATGATTGTAATAATATGTCCGTGTCTAAACAAAATCTTTGTGAACACGTTGAAAACTTGTATTTTGATTCTATGCCTGCTGAGCATACGAGATTGGGATGTGATGTTTCTAAGTTTAAAAATGCTTTGCCTTTTGTTCCTAAATCTTTGAATGTTGTGCCATGTGTTACCAAGTTTAAAAGTGCAGGAATTATTGTGAATGATGTGCCACGTGAAACCATGAGCAACATGGATTTTTTCAGATTAAAGGAAGCACATCGTCTTCAAGACAAAGTTATTGATGAGAGAACCGTCTCATGTTCAGATTCCTCAACATCACAATCATCTTCATCTTTTGATGATTATTATCAGGCTAAGAGACATTGTGACTTTGTTTGTTTTAGTTGTGGTGCCTCAAATCATGTTTCAAGAAGTTGTACATTGTTAACCACAAATTCTAATGAAGAATCGGCTTTCAAAAGTTCATTAAATTCATATGTGTTGCCTAAATCTTCTCACAATAGGAAATCTAGGCGTAAAAGAATTAAAAATGCTAAAAATTATTTAAAACGAACCTGGAAAATTAAAAATAATGTTCTATTTGATGACAGTGCTTCATCAAAGGATGGTTGCAATTCTGATTCCCATGAGATGTCATATCCTGACACTAAAATCTCTTGATTGAAACAATTTTGGTCAAAATGTATAAATGGTTCGTTGTGTATAGGGTCAATCAAGAAGAACCGGAGACAACATCTGGCATGTAGATAGTGGATGTTCAAGGCACATGACTGGTCAATTCAATCTGCTGCAAGATTATCATCAAGAGGATGGAGATTATGTAGCTTTTGCTGGAAATCCAAGAGGAGGAAAGATTGAAGGTCAAGGAACTGTGTCGAATGGTGTAAATAGTTTGGAAAATGTCAACTTCGTTCCACAGCTAAAGTACAATCTGATGAGCGTCTCTCAGATCTGTGATAAAGACTTTAGTGCCTTGTTCAACTCAAAAGAATGTCTGATTTTGAAGCCTGGTGTAGTAATTCCAGAAGAACTCATTCTTATGCGAGCTCCTCGAAGATACAACACTTACAGTCTGGATATGAACAATCCATCAGGAATCGAATCCTGTTTTCTTTCCAAAGCTTCAGAAGATGAATCTTTTCTCTGGCACAAGAGATTAGGACACGTTAATTTCAAGACAATGAATCGCCTTGTTCGAGGAAACCTTGTCACCGGTTTGCCTCTGAAAGACTTCTCACCAGTAGAACATTGTCTCTCCTGCTCCAAAGGCAAACAGCACAAATCATCTCACAAACCCAAAACCACAAATTCCAATGACTCTCCCCTTCAATTGCTTCACATGGATCTTTTCGGTCCTGTCAGTGTCATGAGTCATGGAAGGAAATCATACTGTTTGGTGGTAACCGATGACTTCTCACGATTTACTTGGGTATTCTTCCTGGCAAAGAAAGAAGAGACACCAGAGATTCTGAAGATTCACTTGCTTCAAATCGAGAATTTGTTCAATCTAAATGTGAAGATTATCCGCAGCGATCATGGAACAGAATTCAAGAATGTCACTCTCGATTCTTTTTGTGAAAGTAAGGGTATTGCTCGGCAATTCAGTGCACCACGTACTCCTCAACAAAATGGTGTAGCTGAAAGAAGAAACCGCACGTTGATTGAAGCTGCAAGAACTATGATCGTCGATTCTAAACTTCCTGTCACGTTCTGGGCCGAAGCAGTCAATACCGCATGTTTCGTACAAAATAGAGTTCTCATAACCAAAAGCTGTAACAAGACTCCTTATGAAATCATGTACAAGCGCAAGCCTGTTATTGACTTCTTCAGGAAATTTGGATGTGTTTGCACAATGCTGAATACTTCTGATCAGCTGAACAAGTTTGAAGCCAAAGCAGATGAATGTTATTTTGTGGGATATTCGTCTAACCAAAGAGCTTTTCGTGTTTACAACAAGAGACGAAGGATTGTGCTGGAGTCCATTGATGTCAATTGGCATGAAAGCAATCATACGGACGCTGGGGACGGTCCTGATTGGCTTTTTGATGTCGACTCATTGTTTAAATCTTTTAATCTTCCTGATGTTACTAATATATCTGTTTCAGCTAATCCTCTTTTGCCTGTAAATTTCTTAGGTACTGCTTCTGCTTCTGCTTCAAGCTCCTCTTCATCATCCACTCCAGATTCTTCAGATTCTGTAGCAACAAATGAAATTGTTGAGGAAGAAACTCCTCCAATAGTGGATGTTGCTCCACAATCTTCTGTTGACAGCTCAAGTAATGAAGAAGCCGTTATTCCTGATCACAACTTTACCAATCTGGATGAACTTGTAGAAGAAGATGAGATTCCACAGTTGAGAGTTCACAAGAATCATCCCACAGAAAATATCATTGGTCCACTCAATGTGGGAGTACAAACAAGAAGTGCCATAGAAGCAATAAATGATGGTCTTTTCACCTGTTTCATATCTCAAATCGAACCCAAAAATATTAAAGCTGCTTTGCTCGAGAACAGTTGGGTGGAGGCCATGCAAGAAGAACTGCAGCAGTTCAGCAAGTTACATGTGTGGAATCTTGTAGATCTTCCGAAGAACAAAGTCCCAATCGGCACTCGTTGGGTATTTCGTAACAAGAAGGATGAAGGTGGAATTGTAATTCGTAACAAAGCCCGCTTGGTGGTTCAGGGGTTTTATCAAGAAGAGGGAATTGATTTTGAGGATGTCTTTGCACCAGTGGCTCGCTTGGAAGCCATAAGAATGTTTCTCGCCTACGCAGCCTACATGGACTTCACGGTTCATCAAATGGATGTGAAAAGTGCATTTCTGTATGGAAAGGTTCAAGAAGAAGTTTATGTCAAGCAGCCACCGGGTTTCATTGATCCAAGCTATCCTGATAAAGTTTACAAACTTGACAAGGCACTGTACGGTCTTCATCAAGCACCTCGTGCGTGGTATGAAACGTTATCTACGCATCTGCTGGATAATGGTTTCACACGAGGGGCAATTGACCAAACTTTGTTCAAGCGTAAGGATGGTGCGGACACTATTATGGTGCAGATCTACGTGGATGATATCATTTTCGGATCCACCAATCCTCGGTTATGCAAGGAGTTTGAGGAAGTGATGCGATCTAAGTTTGAGATGAGCTCCATGGGAGAAATGAAGTTCTTTCTCGGTTTACAAGTAGATCAGTCTGAGTCAGGAATCCTTATCCATCAAGAAAAGTATGTTAAAGAAATCCTGACCAAGTTCAAAATGACTGAATCTCATCCTTACAAGACTCCCGTGGAAGTTCGTCATTGTCTATCTCCTGATTTGGATGGTGAAAGCGTGGATCAGCACCTCTATCGCTCAATGATAGGATCTCTTCTGTATCTCACTGCCAGCAGACCAGACATCATGTTTGCAGTGTGCTTGTGTGCACGCTTTCAGGCTAATCCTAAACTCTCTCATTTGATTGCTGTTAAACGTATTTTAAGATACTTAAAGCACAAGCCAAAACTTGGGCTTTGGTATCCTAAAACTAATTTGTTTGACCTTGTTGCCTATTCAGATTCAGACTACGGGGGATGCAACTTAGACCGAAAATCCACTTCTGGGGGTTGTCAGTTCCTTGGCAACCGTCTCATTTCCTGGCAATGTAAGAAACAAACCACCGTTTCTCAATCCACAGCCGAAGCTGAATACATTGCTGCAGCCCTCTGTTGTTCTCAAGTGAGATGGATCCACCACCAGATGCTTGATTACGGGATCACTTTTCATGAAACCCCCATCTTGTGTGACAACACCGCCGTTCCTCACATCACCAAAAATCCCGTTCAGCACTCTAAAACCAAGCACATTGAGATCAAACACCATTTCATTCGCGATTGTGTCGAAAAGAAACATATCAAGATCGTTGAAGTGAAAACCGACAAGCAGACCGCTGACATCTTCACTAAGGCCTTCGATTCTGCCAGATTTGAGAAACTGGTGGAGATGCTCGGCATGATAAACTTTCAATAACCCTTGTGCATACTGTTTTTCTGTTTAAACTTGTTAATCGGGAAGATTTTCAAAAAGATTTTCTGCTTTGTACAGTTATTTTCTTCTTTATTTTTGATAGCATAACTTTTGGGGGAGAATTAGATAGTTATGTCGGAAAGTAAAAGTTTTGCTTCGTATAGTTAAAAAAAAAAAAAAAAAAAAAAAAAAAAAAAAAAAAAAAAAAAAAAAAAATCTCTTTATTGCTTTTTGTTTGTTTCAGGAAAATCGGATCTGACCTTGTGAGAAATGATAGAGTCTGATCACACTTCTTGAACATGGAATGGACCACAAGCGATGGTGCTTACTGAGGTATAGCCGGTAGGCCCGACATATGGTTATAACTCTCTAGTAGTGTGAAAACCTAATTCTCTACCGTACACGTGTGTTTGAACCCATTCTTGAAACATCTAACCCATTTTAAGCTAAGAAAACTGATTCAATCAGATACAGGCTTACGTGTTGGATTCTGATTCATGCACCAGGTGACCGTCAAAGTAACGAAAATTACCGCCGATGACCCCGTCTGTTTTGCTTACGCAAAGATCTCGGGAGTTCATCTTTTTCCCATCCACTTGGATGATTTGACCCCGTCTGTTTTGCTTACGCAAAGACCTCGGGTGTTCAACTTTTTCCTATCCGCTTGGATAATTTTACGACTTCTTCTGTTTTGCTTACGCAAAGATCTAGAATGTTCGTACCTTTTTTAATATCCACTTGGATATTTTTCATTTTACACCCATCTTACATCCTGTTGGATTTTATTTTACTTTTGGCGGTGAATTCAACTTACCAAGATGGTACCCTGGTTAACCTGCAAGAAATGATAAGATGAATGTGGGTATGTCTTGAGGATTGATAGGCTTTCAAAACCATTTTATTTCAATATGTGGGGTACACCGTGTTTCGTGCATTAAATGGTACCTTTTAATCACATGAAATTTTTGTATAAACAAATGCTCGGGTTTATCTTGCACACATATCGGCTATCTTCAGGGATTCACAGTAGCTGAGTGCAAAAATGAAGTGTTTCAAGAGTTTGACCAGACATGATCTCACGTTGGATCTTTTCCAAGGATAAGTGTTTATATCTTATTTTGGTTATTAAAAATATCTTTATCTTCCTTATTAACTTGTTTAAATTGTACATAGTTTTTGAGTTTATGTCTTTTGCCTTTGACCCAGTTTGACCTACCTATCGAAACTATGATCATACTTGAAAGGTTTGCCCCTAAAACATTTGCTCGAAACTTCCAAGTCCCTCGAAACTACCCTGTCCACTCGAAACTTCCTCGCTCACTCGAAACTAGTAGTTTCGAGAGGGCCATTTCAGTCTTTTCACAAACTCAAATTAAATGTCTTCATAATCCATATTCATGCGGCGTGTCTTCATCACTCACCCGAAACTCTCTCACACCTTTGCTTTCACACACAAATTCTCTCAAACCCTCGGTCTAAGCTTGCGATTTCAGTGTTTCTCATCTGAATCCCTCGTCGTCTTCTTCATCAGGTAATGGTTTGTGGGTTTTTGAAAGTGATTTATGTGAATGAACAGGCCCTTGGGTTTGATTTCACAAGCGTTTACGACTAGTTCTTCATAATCTAGGTCGTCTGGTGTTCATTTCATGTTTTTGAGATCACCTTTGTTAATATCTCACTCTTTATGTGTTTAATTTTGCAGATTTAGGTTGATTCATCGGTAAGAAGGAGTTTCGACACTCTCAGGCCTTTATTAACCTTTTTCTTTGTTTTATTTTGCATTTGTTTCTTATTTCTAAGTTTGAGTCTGCATATAAGTTTCGTTTGTTTTCTGTGCTTTTTGAGTCTGTTGATATTTTCAAGGGTTTGCCATCGAAACTAGGTAGTTTCAAGAAAAAGAGGGATTTTAAGAATTTGAAAGGTTTTTAGGTTTTGATCTGTCTTCACTCGAAACTCTGTAGTTTCGATAACCCCTGATGCTCGAAACTCTGTAGTTTCGATACCCTTGGTGCTCGAAACTAGTACTTTCGATATGGTTTCTTCACTCGAAACTTAGTTTCGATAGTCCCTTTTTCTGATATTTTCTAAGTGTTGGAAATAAGTAGTTTCGTTCGAAACTTATAGTTTCGATAGTGTCTTTCTCAGAATTTTTCTAAGTATTGAGACTTATGTAAGAAATTTCCTTTGTGATTTTCTTGTGCAGATATGGATCTTTTATTTGCCAAGAAGCACAATATCTGTGCTTACTTGAATGCCACTGACCCCAAGAATGCAGAGTTCACACCAGTTCTCAATTTCCTAGCCAATTCTAATATTAGCTTTGCCATAAACAACAATCTGCCAGTTTTCGAGACCACTATAAGACAGTTCTGGGCTACTGCTACAAGTGTCTCCGTTAACAATACAAGACACATTAGAGCCACTGTTCACAACCAAGAAGTGTTATTTTCTGAGGCTACTATCAGAGAGGTGCTACAATTTAATGATAACCCTGAAGCCCCAATTGAATTTCCAAGTTTTTACATTCGAGAATGTTTCAGAAGAATGGGTCACCCAAATAAATTCATAGGAGGGCAAGTCATCAAGAATGCTCTTCCTCCACTCTGGAGATACATCGTGCATATTTTTATTCATTGCATCTCTATTAGAAAAGGAGGATTTGACTCAGCAAATGCTTTGATAGCTTCGGCCATTCTTGGCTTAGTCAAGGGAAGGGAGTACAACTTCTCTGGTCTAGTGTTCGGACAACTGATTGAGAACCTAACTGGGAGAGTCAAAGACAAATTTCTTGCATATCCAAGGTTCTTACAGATGGTCATCAATCATCTCCACCCAGATCTTCAACAAGATGGTCCTCTCCTGATTCTTGATCATATGAATGCAAAGACTCTGAGCTACATGAAAAGCTCCAGTTCAAGAACAAACCGAGTCATTGCCAATGTTCCTTTATTTGGACACATTCTGGGAGAAGAAGAAGAAGCCATACCTGATGTTGATCCAGAACTACCTGTTGAATCTTCATCATCATCAGCAGAAGAAGAAGAACCTCATAATGAGCAAGAAAACCAAGAGGCTGAAAATCAAAATGTTGAAGTAGAAATTCAGGAGAATGTACAACAGGAAATGGGACTAAATGAAGAAGATCTTATCTTTGAAGCTCCTATGATAGATCAAGTGTTGGAGAATTCTGAACCAATTATTCAGGAAGAACATGTTGAGGCAGAAGCTGATTCAGAAGACACCTTGGATGAAGGCATTTATGGCACCAAGTATGACGTCTCAGATTATGAAACTGAAACTGAAGATCACACTGAACCTCCAGCATCATCTTCTAAGAGACAAGCTGAGTCTGAATCTGACTATGAGCTAGAAGAACCACTGGCTAAGAAGATTAAGACTGGACTGGAGCCTTTAAGCACCTCCTCAGAGTCCTTAGATGACATTCCTGAAAACCTAACTCCTATTCATTCACCTATTCATGCTGCTACCACCCCTCAACCAACTCCACAACCATCTCCACAACAATCACCCATCCATACTTCTCCCACATCACCATCTCATAATTCAACCTCCCCTGTTCCCAGAGTTAAAACATTAAGTCTTGAACTAAAAAGGATGCAGGATCAGCTTCAAAAGAAAGATGAAGAGATTGAAGGTCTGAAATCTAACCTGCATGATGTCCAGGAAGAAGTAAAAGACTTAAAGCTGGAAGTTGGGGGTCTACATACACAGATTGACATTCAACAAACCCAACTTGAAGAACAACAGAATTTTATCTCAAAACAAAATGAAGACTTCAAGGTTTTAGCTGAAGCAGTGAAACAGCTTAAAGCTTCTATTGATAAGCCTGTGCAACAACAAGCAACCACTTCAATGGCTCTGGGGGAGATCACATCTGTGGTTGAACCTTTGTCTCCTGCCATCATCACTGATCCAGAGTCTACAATGACCATCTTTACCGGGCATGCTGAAAAGACAAAGGAGGCAGTTGAAGTTAAGGTTGAAGGACCAGAACTAGACCTTCCCTCAGCAAGTGAGAGAAGAGATGCTAGGAAGAAAGGAAAAGGGACGTCAACAGAAATAGAGACTGTTATACTAGATGAAGAAGACATCCCATCTGATGACGAGCTGAATGCCCTCTTGAATGAAATTGAAAACTTTGGGTATAACGATCTTTACCCAGAAATTCTGACTACAGAGGAAAAGGAGACTGAAAGAACAAGATACTTCACCGAAGAAGGAGAAGAAATTCAAACCTTGTCTGATGAAGAAAAAGATGAAGAAGAGGTTCTGGTTAATCTCATCAAGAAAGTCACTCCTGAACCAACCACTACAGCCTCTGAGTCTATTCCAGCACAAGATCCACCGTCTGTTGCACCTGAACCTCCAACTTCAAGAAAATCTTGGTTCAGAAAAATCATTCAGGAAGAGTCTCCTAAAACATATGAATGGATAGCTGAGCATCAGGAGCTAAAGAGGCCCCCAATTGGCTGGAAATATGATGCAGAAAGGAAGCTCTTTATCATTAGAAGATATAGAGGGGGAGTTCAGCACTTCAAAAATATGACTGACTTCCAGACACTTCCTTTCTATGACCTCAGGGATTTAGCCAAGCTTCCACTTCAAAACCCTGGAAAGGTTATGATGGCTTATGACTTCGAGAAGTTTCTGCACTCTCAAGTCAATAATGATTTCAAAGGGATGAAGCCAAGGAAAACTCAGAAGAAGATCTCAAAGACAAGGTTTCACCCTAAAACCAATAAGCCTTATGTGTTCTTGAGATACAAGCCTGCCCAAACCCACAAGACTATCACCATTCCAAAATCTGTACCTGTCCAGCTACAAACTTTCAGAAAGTGGTTCTATAACCCAGTCATTGGCAGTGCAGTGATCGAGTGTAAGGGCAAGGAAGACATCATCATCTTTGAGCCCATGGAGCTGCTGAAATTTCAACCTGAAGATCTGGAGGTGCTATTCCAGAATCACATTCAGGCATATAGTGATGAAGATGAAGCTGATGCCAAAGCCTATCAAAGGGTTGTGTCTCTACATGTAAAACCTTTCATCCCGAGGACAACTGAAGGACCAGCTGCTTGAAGAAGAGCTGAAGACAGTAATGCAACAGCTTAGGGGGAGATTGTAGAGTCATATATTTTGTATAAGCTGTTGTCATTTATTGTATGTTTAAACAATTTTAGACTAGTTTACTTTCTGTCATTTCATTATTGTAATTTTAGTTTTTCTGTAATTTACTGTTTGTTTTACCAAGTCTGGGCCATCGAAACTATAGTTTCGAGTGAGATTTGTTCACTCGAAACTAGTAGTTTCGATCGATAGTAGTTTCGACAGGCACTTTTTCCACTTGTAAATGTTCACTCGAAACTAGTAGTTTCGAGGAACATAGTTTCGATACCTGTGAAACTACTATAAATAGCCTAGTTAGAGAATTTCTAGGGTGTGAGTTGCGGCTGTAACCCTGAATTCTCTCTTTCAGATTTGTTCTTGAATCAATACAATTTGCATTCGTTTAATGCTTGTTCTTACACTTTCACATATTATTTGCATTGATTCTTAGTGTGTTTGGCTGTCTTCTTCACCAAGTCTGTCTCTAATCCTCTGTTACAACACCATACATACAGATTCCGCCTGCATGTGTGGGTAATCGATCACTTTCGTGATTTCCGACTGAAATCTGGACCTACAAATAATTATCTAGTCTTACACTTAGTTTATTTATAAATACCTAGAAAACTTTATTACTTATCTTTGTGAGACTTTTTAATAATTGTTCTAAACAAATAAACTTATTACACTTTGACGTCATTCATTCAAAACTTTTGTTTTAAACTTATTTTAAACTTTATAAACGCAATCAATCCCATCCCATATTTGGAACCCTAGTCAATCCCAAATCCTAGATCCTTGTCTTAGACTTTTTACTTAAAACTTTAGACTTACATTCTTAGGGTTGTTGTGAGGATATTCTCCCTCAAATTCTTGCTACACTCAATCCTTGTCGGATACTCTTCATCCAATCCAAGTGAGTATACTTAGCCCCTTTTTTTCCTTTCTATGCTTTTGGGGTGAAACATGTTCAAAATTCTTAAACTTATACAATTCTTGTACAACTATGACTACGTGTTTATTCTTATGTTAAACTTGAGACTTGTATGCTTAGATTAAACTTAAAACTAGCACATTCATTAGCTTTGATCAAGCCGATAGTAACAATGATAGATCTATTGCATTTGACCAATCCACCTTGATTGATTGACCCCTTCGGGGGGGAGCCCTTGGTGTTTGTTACTACATTAAACTTTAAACTTGAGACTTATAAGGGTAACCTGCGGGTTATGCCTAAACTTGGTCGGAGGGTTGATGTGCACAATGTCTAACATGCTTGTTTTCTCATACTTACATTATAGAATGCATGAATCATAGTGAATTGTAATACTTTTCAAATACTTGTTAAACCGTGTCAAAACCTTTGTATCTCACCAACTATTTTGTAGTTGACAGATTCTTTCACATGTTTCAGGTTTACATCATGAGACTTATTCGTGATCACATAGGATGCTTTGGACCTAGACTACTTAAATTAAATGTTGTATTCGTATTATTCTTCCTTGTATGGAATCTTAAATTATTTATTAATGAAATATCGAAACTTTAATAGTCAACCTTGTGCTATTGAACAACCGCGTCCGCCCCGACGTATAATCCGCCGTCGGTTGGGATGTGACATTCATGGAGTCTCGTGTCGTTCTAGGAACATGATTTTGGAACTACTATAATTGCAATTACTATGTTCTAAGACAATTCTTTTACCTTCCGCATTTACTTTCCGCATTCAACTCTATAAAACTATTTTGTTATTTTGAAGGATTTGAAATGAATGATTTTGAAAACCATTTGGTGATCGTTCAACGTAATCAGTGACAATGATCCTTGACAGTGACGACCCGTGGGAAACCGTAGTGGTCAGGGTGTGACAAGTAATCACGTGCTAGACGTTCATTAGAAGCTTCCCGATCTCGCATTACTTGAACTCGTCGTGTTACCCCTCGTGAACTCTCGGCTTCATCGGCTAGTTCGTACGCGTAACGAATTGCTTCAATTATCACCTCATCTTCTGTAACATCCTGAAATAATAGAAAGAAATAAAAGGAGAACAAGGCGGGCTTGGCCAAGAGTCGGCCCATGGGCCCGAGTTAAAAGGGAAAACCCTTACTAATCAACAGCCATCAACCTTTTCCCCTCACTTCCTTACTTTGCGCAAGTTTCTAGAGGGAGAGAAAGGCGAGCACGGGTTTAGAAAGAGAAAGCTCGGGTTTCAGCTAAAGCTCGGAATTCGACCGTCATCATCATAGCAACACAAAGCAACGAAGACCAGACTCTGAGAGGTAAGCTTCATCGCTAGATATGAGTTTTTATACATTTATGAGTTTCGAATAAAATGACGAAAAGTGCGGGTTTTTACGTATGTGTCACACCCCCAAATTCCACTAACGGAGTTTTACCGTTTTGGAAGGTGATAAACCAGAATCTCAGACATCAGTTACTTCAAATGACACTATATGGGACTTGAAATGTAATAACATAAAAGATCAAGGTTCAGAGTAAAAGTTGCGGAAGCGTTAAATAAAGTAAATGCGCAAAACAATGCGCCCAAGACCAAAATACAATAAACATAAAGATTATTCAAAAGTAGTTATTTCAATTGCAGTCCACGACACATGCATGACTTAACGTGATCCTGAGTGCCAACCTAAGAAAACATGTAAGGAAAACGGGTTAACGCTAAGTTGGTGAGTTCACAGGTTTCGATCGTTTCAAATAAAGCGTTTGCAGTTTATTGTACATTCAGTATATATATATATATATATATATATATATATATATATATATATATATATATATATATATATATATATATATATATATATATATCAAAAAGGTAGCTAACCAATATTCATGTATACTAATGCGCTCACAACCGTAGACTGACAGTTTATGTTTGAATGCCTCCCACCATGTCTATCAACCATGGTGCATGTTTTAGGTCAATATTACACCCGTTCGACCTCCAATCGAGTTAGCGCGACTAACGCGGGTGGGGTTTGTCAAACCCAGTAGTACTACTCAACATACCTCGTTATTCTTCATATTTAAACGGTTTGATGTGAGGACTTTAATGATAGAGTTTACGCATAGTCATAACAAGCGATCATATATATGAACTACAAAAACCAAAAGTGTTTTATCATGCTTTCTCCCCCAAGTAAAATAGTAAAAGGGGCCGTGATAACTCACCTGAGTTTGAGTAGTAGATTGGATCACACAAGAGAAAGTTTGGAACCACAAGTGTAAGCCTCAGAAGACTTACGTATACCCTACAATTATAAACACATAAATTAGGGTCATATGGGGTTTTGTGACGACGACACGGAAGATTGAACATCTTAACGCATTCTAAGGATTTAAGAGTAGACGAACGTGTCTACGAGAAAATAGATTTCTTAATATAATAATTAAGATCAAAGCGTTACGTGACGAACGTTAATAACGAATACTATTAAATAAATAAATAAATTCGTATGTTTGAGTCGTTTACAAAAGTTAGAAAAATAATATAATTTAATATATTATTTTTAGGCTCGTATGATTAATAAATAATCAATTGAAAAAAATAATAAATATATTATTTTTATTCAAAATAATAAACGCGAGTAAATAATATAACTAATTATATTATTAATTAGTTTCAAACGTTGCACAGGGTTATAAAACAATACGACATAATATAAAAATATATATTATTTAATGACATGAGTCTTGGGTTGAAAATAATATAAACATATTATTTTATACGAAGTTACGGTTTAAAAATAATATAAATATATTATTTTTAAAAGTGGAAATAATAATGAAATAGGTTATAAAACCAAACCCGAGTCTACGGGTTGTTTCCGGAGCTAAAACACGTTAATATATTATTAAAATAATATAGGGGTAGGTTTTTATATTAAAATAATACTAGAAAAGGCCCCAAAAATAAAATGCAGGACACCGGACTAGAACCCGGGTCTCCTGCGAGGCTGCGTATGGGTCGTGCGTTTTACCAGGTCCGCCCGCTAGGGTATCACGTTAGACACCAGATCCAAATAGTTTTAACAAAAAGGTCTAGTGTTCAACCCTCCCATATGTATACCCAGATCGAAACCCGTCCCGATCCGTTGTATTCGATAATAATCGATCAAAACAGCAAAGGGGTTTTGATTATGGTGCATAAGCGAACCTGATTTCAAGTTTAATTGGAAAAACATCAAGTTTTGAATCGTTTAATTCCCGTTTTAGAAACCGAAAACCCTGGGTATGAACATCGAATCAGATTAATCAAATCTGATATTAATACTTATTGAAAACATAGGGTTTTCGATGATTAGGGTGTTGCGAAACTACTTATATGGTTTAATTTGATTTAGGTTGTGTCTAGGATTGAAAGCCCCAAATCGGATTATGAACAAACCCTGGATTCCGGATCACAAACAATTCGATGTTATCAGATAAAATTGATAGAGGGCTTTCATTATACAGATGATTACGAATTGAATGGTATGCTTTAATTGTATTAAAACAGTGTTTAGAGTAGGGTTTGATTAAACTGTAAATCGTATGAATCCTAGAACTGGGTTGTGATTAAATCGATGTTGTAAGCCCCAATAATCATAGGGCTTTCAATCAATGGGTTAAAACGATGCTACTGGTGTAAGAATTTACCAGAAAGATGTTCGAATTGATGTTGTACGCTTAGACTAGGTTCCGGCTTCGACTGCTTTGATCCCTTATGGCTCCGGCTACTTCTCCGATCGATTTGAGATGTGGAAAAGGCTCTGTGATGCTCGATTATGGTGCGCAGAGTGTTTGATTTCAGGAACAATGATTGCATTAATCGAATTCGACGAGTACATGATGAGGAGTCGACGGTTACGGTGTAATTTGCCATTAATCTGTTTAATTCGCTAATGATGGATGGTTAAAGCTGTAATAACATTCGTTAATGACCTTGATGTGCAAAACAGTTACAAATTCAAACGGAAATCGGTTACAACTCGTGAATTCAAGCTCAAGAACACCTGGTTTGACTTTCAAAAGTCAACCAATTCGAAATTGGGTAATTTACAGAACTAGTCCCTGTGGTTTCATGAATCTGAGTTTGAAAAAATGCCAGAATGAGTCCTTGTGGTTTGTACAACATGCTGAGTTGACTTTTAAAGTCAACAGAATTTAAATCTTGGATTTTGACTTTACAAAGTCAAACATAATTAGGTTTAGATTAACTACATATTTAGTCCTTGTAGTTAGAGTTTGAGGAAATGACAGAATTAGTCCCTGAGGTTTGAGATAAGTTAACTAGGTTAACTGGATTTAATTAACGAGGTTAGACTAAAAAGTCCGGATTGTCACATCATCCCCTATTTGAAAGAATTTTCGTCCCGAAAATTAAAATAAAAAAAATTTCTGAGGTGTCACATCATCTCCTAGTTGAAATAATTTTCGTCCCGAAAATTAGAATAGTACCTTAAGAGTTTGACGTGGACTGCTTGAACAAATGCGGATACTTGTGTTTCATCTTATCCTCGTGCTCTCATGTGAATTCCGGTCCGCGTTTCGAGTTCCAACGAACTCTGACAATAGGGATTTTACTGTGTTTTAGCGTTTTGACTTCCCTATTCATGATTTCTACCGGTTCTTCAACGAACCGCAGTTGTTTATCTATGTGCAGCTTCTCTAGAGGAACCGCAAGTGTCTCGTCTGCTAGAAATTTCTTCAAGTTCGAGACATGAAAGACATCGTGTACACCACTAAGTCCTTCAGGTAGCTCTGGTTGATACGCTACTAGGCCAATTCTCTTCACTATCTTGAACGGTCCAACATAATGAGGATTTAGTTTGTCTCGCTTCCCAAAGCGAATCACACCTTTCCAAGGTGAAACTTTGAGTAGAACCATATCGCCTACTTGAAACTCTAACGGTTTACGACGCTTATCGGCGTAGCTCTTTTGACGATCACGAGCTGCCGCCATACGGTTTCGGATTTGAATGATTTTTTCAGAGGTTTCAAATACAAGTTCGGGACAAGTAAGTTGGCTATCCCCAACTTCAGCCCAACAGATAGGAGATCGGAATAGACGTCCGTACAATGCCTCGAATGGTGCCGCCTTGATACTAGTGTGATAACTGTTGTTGTAGGAGAACTCCACTAAAGGTAAGTGAGACTCCCAAGTGTTAACGAAATCGATCACACAAGCTCGTAGCTTGTCCTCTAAGGTTTGGATGGTACGTTACGTTTGACCATCGGTTTGCGGATGATATGCCGTACTCATGTCTAAACGTGTACCTAGGGCTTTCTGTAGTGATTGCCAGAACCGAGAGGTGAATCGAGCGTCTCGATCCGAAATGATATAGATTGGCACACCGTGCCGAGAGACTACTTCCTTCAAGTAAATGCGAGTGAGCTTTTCTATTTTGTCAGTTTCTTTAATTGCAAGGAAGTGTGCAGATTTTGTCAAGCGATCTACAAGATGGTATCGCATCCGCTAGGGGTTCTGGGTAGCTTGGTTATGAAGTCCATAGAAATCTGCTCCCATTTCCACATTGGAATCTCTGGCTGTTGAAGTAGACCAGAAGGTTTTTGGTATTCCACTTTGACCTTTGAGCAAGTCAGGCACTTGCTCACATAGGTGGCTATATCGGCCTTCATCTTTGGCCACCAATATAACACCTTAAGGTCGTGGTACATTTTGTCAGAACTTGGATGAATAGAGTATCAGGATTTGTGTGCTTCATCCATGACCAATTCCCCTATGTTTCCGTACACTGGAATCCAAATTCGCTCTGTGAAGTAGCGAATGCCGTCTGACTAACTTCAAATTTTTGTTCCATTCCTCGTGTACCTTTCGAAAATAGATTTTCCTCTTTTAAAGCCTCAAGCTGAGCACTGCGGATCTTGTCGGGTAACCTGCTATGTATGGTAAGTTGTAGTGCTTGAACTCACTTGGGTTTTGTTTCCTTACGGCTCAGGGCATCGGCTACCACATTAGCCTTCCATGGGTGATATTTGATTGCACAATCATAATCATTCAGAAGTTCAACCAACGTCGTTGTCTCATGTTCAGCTCTTTCTGTTCAAAGATATGCTGAAGACTCTTGTGATCGGTATAAACTGTGCACTTGGTACCGTACAAGTAATGTCTCCATATATTCAGCGCGAATACTATGGATCCCAACTCTAAGTCATGATTCATGTAGTTTTTCTCATGTATTTTCAGCTGACGAGAAGCGTAAGCGATGACCTTCTCGCGTTGCATCAGAACATAACCAAGTCCTTGAATCGATGCATCACAATACACCACAAAATCATTCGTTCCCTTAGGAAGAGATAGGATGGGTGCACTACAAAGTTTCTGCTTCAGAAGTTGGAATGCCGATTCCTGAGTATCCCTCCAGTTATAAGGTTTATTCTTCTGAGTTAACGTTGTGAGGGGTTGTGCAATCTTGGAGAATCCTTCAATGAAACGACGGTAATAGCTAGCCAATCCCAGAAATTGTCGCACCTCAGTTGGCGTTGTAGGTGCTGCCCAATTCTTAATTGCTTCTATTTTAGACGGGTCGACATGTATTCCCTTCTCATTGGCTACATGTCCTAGGAATTGCACTTCACGAATCCAGAATTCGCACTTAGCGAGTTTTGCATACAGTTGTTCTTTCTTTAGCAATTCCAGAATCAAACGTAGATGCTCCTCATGTTCTTCTTCATTCTTTGAATAGATGAGGATGTCGTCAATAAACACAATGATGAACTGATCGAGATAGGGTTTACACACATGGTTTATGAGGTCCATGAATACCGTAGGTGCGTTTGTTAGACCGAAAGGCATGACCATAAACTCGTAATGGCCGTACCTTGTCCTGAATGCAGTTTTTTTTAGATGTCCTCCTCTCGGACTCTCAACTGGTGATAACCTGACCCAAGATCAATCTTAGAGTAGAAGCTTGATCCTTGAAGTTGGTCGAATAGGTCATCAATACGGGGTAAAGGATATCGGTTCTTGATTGTTACTTTGTTCAACTCACGATAGTCGATACACATTCGAAAAGTCCCATATTTCTTCTTAACGAACAGGACTGGAGCTCCCCATGGAGATGAGCTAGGTCGAATGAAACATTTATCTAACAACTCTTGTAGTTGTGTAGATAACTCCTGCAGTTCACTGGGTGCAAGTCGGTAGGGTGCCCGAGCAATAGGCGCTCATCCGGGTGCTAAATCAATTTGGAACTTGACTTGTCGGTGTGGTGGAAGACCAGGCAAGTCTTCAGGAAATACTTCAGGGTAATCACGAACGATCGGTATGTCTTCAATCCTCTTTTCTTTAGATGGCTGCTCGGCGACGAGAGCCAAAATAGCAGTATGTCCCTTGCGTAGACATTTTTGTGCCTTCATGAAAGATATGATGCCCATAATAGCACCAATCCTTTCGCTTTGGACAGAGAGGATTTCCCCAGTAGGAAGAGGAAAGCGAACAATTTTCTCCCGACATACGATCTCGGCTTGGTTCTTTGATAACCAGTCCATTCTGACAATTATGTCGAAACTACCAAGTGTGACCGGCATGAGATCAATGTCAAATTTATGACTAGCCAGTTCAAGTTTACAACCCTTAAGAATGTGGGTTACTTTTTATCTGTTCATCTGCTATTTCTATGGTGTATTTATCCTCTAACAGGGTTGGAGTTTCTCTTAGTAGGTTACTAAGTTTATTAGTCACGAAACTCCTATCAGCACCGGTTTCAAATAGTATAGAAGCAAAATAGTTTTTTAGAAGGAACTTACCGGTAACCACGTTGTGGTCATAACGAGCTTCTCCGGATCCTAGCACAAAGGCTCGCCCCTTTGCACCATTCCCTCCATTATTGCCCTGGTTGTTATTATTGCCTTGGTGGTTGTTGTTGTTGTTGTTTCCACCCTTCTTCAATTGTGGACAATCCTTTCGGAAATGTCCCTCTTTTCCACATTCGAAACAACCTTTGGTAGAACCTGGTTGTTGAAATGGTTGTTTGGGTTGAAGATCGACTCTACAGTCTTTCACATCGTGGCCCATCTTTCCACACCACTGGCAACACTGCTTCTCACAAGTACTAGTGTGATGATACCCACATTTGTTGCACTTGGGGTATCTCCCAGCATAACCACTTTGACCTTGACCTGAAGATGTCGACTGATTGAAATTCTTTGTAGGTTCAAACCTACGTTGTTGTTGTTGATGTTGATTTGGCTGAAATCCCTTGTTGTTGACGTTATTGTCAAACTTACGTTTGTTATTATCAGCCGGCTTGGATGCTGACCTTCTGGGAGGTAGTGTCCCTTGGGTAACAGCTTGGTCCATCAGTTTATGAGCAAGACGGATTGCTTGCTGGATGGTAGTGGGGTTGGATGAAGTAACCATGCTCTGGATTTATCGTACTAATCCACTGATGAACATTTCTATCCGATTGTAGGGTGGTGTAACCATGTGAGGACACATCCCCGCTAGCTCGTGCGAGCGAGTAGTGTAGAGTTCTATTTTAGAACCCTCCATTTTCAGATTCTAGAATTCTCCCTCAAGTTTCTGGATCTCATCCCTGGGACAGTACTCTTCCTTCATCATGTTTTTGAAATCTTCCCATGGTGAACATTTGCCATATCCAGACCTAGCATCTGGACTTGTGAATTCCACCATGTGAGGGCAGGACCCTCTAAAGTTCCCGATGCAAACTTGACTCGGTCGGCCACAAGGTAGTTACACATAGAGAACACAGATTAAATCTTTTCAAACCATCGGAGTAATCCGACAGCTCCACTGAATGTGTGGGGCTTGCATTCCATAAATGTCTTGAAGGTACAGACATGATGATTGTTCTATGGATTGTTCGCTTGCCCTGGATTGGAAAGAGTATGTTGGGTTTAGGAAAGAGTGAAATAAATGCGTAAAGTTGTTTGTCTTAGAGTTAACGGTTAACAGGTTTACCTGCAATGTGTGCTGCTAAGGCTTCAGCAACACTGTCATTAATCAACACGGCCAGTTCGGCTGGTGTCAGGTTGATATTTCCACGACCACCGTTACGACCGCCACGTCCACGTCAGGCCATGTTTCTTCATATTCACAAACACAAGAAATGAGTAAATACACCACATATTAACATCATTCAAGTGTAAGCAAACAGAAGGAAGTGTGTAAAGGCATGCGGGTTTATGATCATAGTTCAAGACTAACTTAAAATATAACGGCTATAAAGTAGGTAACTCAAAACAAACAGTTCATTACTATTTTATTGGAATGGGAACATCCTTACCCATTTAGGTTTTATTTAAAACAGAAAGAAAATAACAAAATAAGATAAGATAGAATGGAACATCAGGCTCCACTGCTGCGGATGAGATAACTGACTTAGCGTCTTCATCCTCAACATCCTCGGGCTCATCCTCACGCTCAAAGTCGGGTACTTCAGCTGGCTCTAAAGCAGCTGCAAGTTGTGTCTCTAGCTCCCCAATTATTTCCTGAGATTCTACCTCAGCCTCCTCGAGGACATTCACTCTAGCCTGTAACGCCCTTACCTCGTCCACTAATGCATTATGCAAGTGGTCAGTGCCTACCAGTTCTGCTACTAGCAGATCCATCATGTGATCCGTCTGTTTCTCCCCCTTAACAGACCTGTGATCGCTCCTGCTGCGTCTCTCATATTCCGGATCTCTCGATCCATAGTTGCTACAAACGCTACAAAGGCTTGCTCTAAGTGGCAAGGCAGCAAGGGTAAATGTAGTCAGTAGATGATGAAGCTCCAAAATACGGTGATGGATCTTGTCTAACCCATTTGTTCAGCAAACCGGGGTACCAATCCCAGTCACTCCCGTTCCGGATATGCATGGGCTCTCCATACACATTTGAGTCATCAAAGGGCTCAAGCCTATGCCTCTTGGGCTCCGGTGATGAAATGGCAGGAATATCGTGCTCTTGAATGGCAGGTGGTGATGATGGTGGAGTAGACATGATTCCTGAAACATAAGGAGTAAGTATCTATGTCGAGTATGTATGCCAAGTAACTAATGTGTGTGGCTATAGTCTAGAATGCAGTCCTAGTTCTCTATAACCAATGGCACTGATACCAATCTGTTACACCCCCAAATTCCACTAATGGAGTTTTACCGTTTTGGAAGGTGACAAACTAGGATCTCAGACATCAGTTACTTCAAACGACACTATATGGGACTTGAAATGTAATAACATAAAAGATCAAGGTTCAGAGTAAAAGTTGAGGAAGCGTTAAATAAAGTAAATGCGCAAAACAACGCGCCCAAGACCAAAATACAATAAACATAAAGATTATTCAAAAGTAGTTCTTTCAATTGCAGTCCACGACACATGCATGACTTAACGTGATCTTGAGTGCCAACCTGAGAAAACATGTAAGGAAAACGGGTCAACGCTAAGTTGGTGAGTTCACAGGTTTCGATCATTTCAAATAAAGCGTTTGCAGTTTATTGTACATTCAATATATATATATATATCAAAAAGGTAGCTAACCAATATTCATGTATACTAATGCGCTCATAACCGTAGACTGACAGTTTATGTTTGAATGCCTCCCACCAGGTCTATCAACCATGGTGCATGTTTTAGGTCAATATTACACCCGTTCGACCTCCAATCGAGTTAGCGCGACTAACGCGGGTGGGGTTTGTCAAACCCAGTAGTACTACTCAACATACCTCGCTATTCTTCATATTTAAACGGTTCGATGTGAGGACTTTAATGTTAGAGTTTACGCATAGTCATAACAAGCGATCATATATATGAACTACAAAAACCAAAAGTGTTTTATCATGCTTTCTCCCCCAAGTAAAATAGTAAAAGGGGCCGTGAAAACTCACCTGAGTTTGAGTAGTAGATTGGATCACACAAGAGAAAATTTGGAACCACAAGTGTAAGCCTCAGAAGACTTACGTATACCCTACAATTATAAACACATAAATTAGGGTCATATGGGGTTTTGTGACGACGACACGGAAGATTGGACGTCTTAACGCATTCTAAGGATTTAAGAGTAGACGAACGTGTCTACGAGAAAATAGATTTCTTAATATAATAATTAAGATCAAAGCGTTACGTGACGAACGTTAATAACGAATACTATTAAATAAATTCGTATGTTTGAGTCGTTTACAAAAGTTAGGAAAATAATATAATTTAATAAATTATTTTTAGGCTCGTATGATTAATAAATAATCATTTGACAAAAAATAATAAATATATTATTTTTATTCAAGATAATAAACGCGAGTAAATAATATAACTAATTATATTATTAATTAGTTTCAAACGTTGCACAGGGTTATAAAACAATACGAAATAATATAAAAATATATATTATTTAATAACATGAGTCATGGGTTGAAAATAATATAAACATATTATTTTATACAAAGTTACGGTTTGAAAATAATATAAATATATTATTTTTAAAAGTTGGAATAATAATGAAAATAGGTTATAAAACCAAACCCGAGCCTACGGGTTGTTTCCGGAGCTAAAACACGTTAATATATTATTAAAATAATATACGGATAGGTTTTTATATTAAAATAATACTAGAAAAGGCCCCAAAAATAAAATGCAGGAGACCGGACTCGAACCCGGGTCTCCTGCGTATGGGTCGTGCGTCTTACCAGGTCCGCCCGCTAGGGTATCGTGTTAGACACCGGATCCAGATGGTTTTAACACAAAGGTCTAGTGTTCAACCCTCCCATATGTATACCCAGATCGAAACCCGTCCCGATCCGTCGTATTCGATAATGATCGATCAAAACAGCAAAGGGGTTTTGATTACGGTGCATAAGTGAACCTGATTTCAAGTTTAATTGGAAAAACATCAACTTTTGAATCGTTTAATTCCCGTTTTAGAAACCGAAAACCCTGGGTATGAACATCGAATCAAATTACTCAAATCTGATATTAATACTTGTTGAAAACATAGGGCTTTCGATGATTAGGGTGTTGCGAAACTACTGATATGGTTTAATTTGATTTAGGTTGTGTCTAGGATCGAAAGCCCCAAATCGGATTATGAACAAACCCTAGATTTCGGATCACAAACAATTCGATGTTATCAGATTAAATTGATAGATGGATTTCATTATACAGATGATTACGAGTCGAATGGTATGCTTTAATTGTATTAAAACAGGGTTTAGAGTAGGGTTCGATTAAACTGTAAATCGTATGAATCCTAGAACTGGTTTGTGATCAAGTCGATGTTGTAAGCCGCAATAATCATAGGGCTTTCAATCAATGGGTTAAAATGATGCTACTGGTGTAATAATTTACCAGAAAGATGTTCGAATTGATGGTGTACGCTTAGACTAGGTTCCGGCTTCGACTGCTTTGATCCCTAGTGGCTCCGTCTACTTCTCCGATCGATTTGAGAAGTGGAAAAGGCTCTGTGATGCTCGATTATGGTGCGCAGAGTGTTTGATTTCAGGAACAATGATTGAATTAATCGAATTCGACGAGTACATGATGAGGAGTCGACTGTTACGGTGTAATTCGCCATTAATCTGTTTAATTCGCTAATGATGGATGGTTAAAGCTGTAATATCATTTGTTAATGACCTTGATGTGCAAAACAGTTACAAATTCAAACGGGAATCAGTTACAAATCGCGAATTCAGGCTCAAGAACACCTGGTTTGACTTTCAAAAGTCAACCAAATCGAAATTGGGTAATTTACAGAACTAGTCCATGTGGTTTCGTGAATCTGAGTTTGAAAGAATGGCAGAATGAGTCCTTGTGGTTTGTATAACATGTTGAGTTGACTTTTAAAGACAACAAAATTTAAATCTTGGATTTTGACTTTACAAAGTCAAACAGAATTAGGTTTAGATTAGTTACATATTTAGTCCTTGTAGTTAGAGTTTGAGAAAATGACAGAATTAGTCCCTGAGGTTTGAGATAAGTTAACTAGGTTAACTTTAACTGGATTTAATTAACGAGGTTAGACTAAAAAGTCCGGATTGTCACAGTATGAAACTTGAAACAAACCACATATTTGGGTTCATGAAGGAAAATGAAACATTTTGAACGTAAAAAGTTGAGAGCTTGATCAACTTGAAATAGGAGACCAGATCTAGGGTTTCTGGTTGGGGAAGAAGACTGATGCATCGAAACTACTAGTTTCAATATAGGTAAATCCATCGAAACTACCATAGTTTCGAGATATGCAAACCCACCGAAACTACTAAGATTTTACGTAAGTTAATTATCGAAACTACCATAGTTTCGATATAAACCCATGACCCGAAACTTCTAAGATTTTACATAAGTTAGTTATCGAAATTACCATAGTTTCGATATAAACCCATCACCCGAAACTACTAAGATTTTACATAATTACTTATCGAAACTATCATAGTTTCGATATAAACCCATGACCCGAAACTACTAAGATTTTACATAAGTTACTTATCGAAACTACCATAGTTTCGATATAAACCCATGACCCGAAACTACCATAGTTTTGATGTGATTCATCCATCGAAACTACTGGGTTCAAGCATAGTAATGTCTAGTATTATCTAGGAGCACTACCTTATGTGTATGACTTCATTATACAGATTGTGAGTAACCTTAATGACGCTCAGTAACCGGCTAAGTGTATTACAGAAACCACTCATCAGGTGAGTTCTATGTGCCCCCTACGTGTTACGTGCAAATGATTTTAAATGATTTTGGGGCTGAAGTGTATACATGATATGAATGAATGTTATGTTATGTGTTATATTACAATGCATGATAGTTATATGTATGACAGATAAGTTTATGAACAAAGAAACATAGAAAGTATGTTATGAATTATGAATAAAAGTATGATATAACACAAAAGTATAAATCGTGCTTTATATATATACTATATACTGCATGTTATGAATATATGTGAATGTTATGGACGCTTCGATGTTAACGACTACTACGGTAGACGGACGACCATGTGACTATCATGCAACCGGGACATATACGTTCCTTCATCAACTAGGACGTATGAACGGCAATCAATGGACGGTCGAAGCAAATGCCTTATCAGTGATAAGTAGAACGATTGCATGAATAATAGTTCGCATGGGAAACGAATGCCTTCGGGCAGACGGGCGAAAGGACGGACTTCGACGGTAGACATGGTAGACGGACGGCCAAAGGTTGTCGGACGGTAATGAAGGACAGACTACTTCGGTAGACACGGTATGAATTACGGCCTACGACGGTAGGACGGAGCGTCTGTCTTTGTGACTTACGCAATCAATGACGGGTTGATCACCCCTATGTGTATGACCAATGAATGTTCAATGTATGCATATGCACCTACTTGCGTGTATAGTCAATGTATGTTCGCTGAAACAATGTTGTAAGTGTATATATATATATATATATATATGAACCAATGATACGAATGAATGACTAACGTTATACCTAATGCTTTAAACTAGAACTCACCAGCGTTAGTTGACTTTTAGTATACATTTCAGGTAACAAGAGGAAGGGTCGTGCGAAGGCGTGATGGCTATCCAGCATGAGACTAACATCCCATTTTAATTTATGTTAAGACAATGTTTATGTTTTAAATGTTAAGACTTCCGCTGTTATGTACTTGAATGATGAATGCTTCCGTTGCGTCTTGAATATTTTAAATGTCATAATTCGGTATCATTGGCTATGTTTATGATTAAATCCAACGAGTGAGGTTTTCCTGAAAGAGGGGCCTTACATCTTCTTCCGATGAACCCGAAAACGAAGATGACCATTCCATTTTTAATTGGTTAAGAGAATAGATTGGTTGAAAGAATAGATAGTGGTGTGTTATTGGTTGAGAGAATATGGTGTGTATATGTGTGTGTGTGTGTGTATAGGGGAGGTTCAAATAAGAAGTGAATTTTCGCTAAGAAACCTAAGAAATGATTTCTTTTTTTAACCGAAACCGGGTCAACCGAACTCTGATTGAGCTCATTCTATCGGCGTTGAAACCGGATCGTCGAGATTTTTGGGGGTGGGGTTTAGGTTTTTGGGGTGGGTGGGGGTTGGAGGATTTAGGTTTTTAGGGGGGTGGGGTGGTTAGGTTTTCGGGTTTAGATTTATGGTTTAGCTTTAGGGTTTAGGTTTAGCTTTAGCATTTAGCTTTTAGTGTTTAGATTTAAGGGTTTAGCTCTAGGCTTTATTTCGACGAGCCGGTTCCAACGCCGCTGGAATTAGTTCAATCGGAGTTCGTTTGACCCAGTTTCTTAGCGAAAATTCACTTATTAGCGGAACCTTCCCTTATATATATATATAGGATTGGGATCTTTTAATAATCCTCTGTTATTGTGTTAACCCAAAAAAACCCCGCAAAAATCGATCCAATCATTTTTTTTAATAACATTATTACACAAATTCAACGTAAATTCGCAACTGTAAGAGAGTTTACACCGGTGTAAGTTTTTACAAAAAAATATATTTTTAAAACTTACACCGGTGTAAGCTCCCCCTTACATCGGTGTAAACTCCCATTACACTTGCGAATTTACTTTGTATGGTGTAGGTCCTGAGCAGACCTGAGAGAACAGATCTGCTGAGAAATTCTTCAAACAGTCCGGATCGAGAGGCGGAATCTCTGGATCCGGTATCACTCTCGAATCACAAATGGGTAGAGACGGGTGCGGGAATCACAAACACGAACAGAAATATATAAAAGTGAAAAAAACAGATAATTAGAGCATAAAACGTATGATTCTTTGATTGATATGAAAATTAAAAGGCTCCTCACACACTCTACAATTATCTCACCCCAGGGTGAGCTCCCCCTGGGGTGGTGATTCCCTCTACAGACACACACTCACTCCTAGGGCATAATCTGCTATATATAGGAGGCCAAGCACATGCGCCTTGTTTTCCAAGCCACCGCCCAATGGGCCTGAAAAACAGGTATCGAAACTACCTACTTTCGATTAAACAAATGTTCAACCGAAACTAGTAGTTTCGATACTGTAATTTCGATTGACAGCATCAGTCTCAAAATTATACCCAACATATGGGAACCTTCCTTGCTTTCTACACTTTTTAGGCAAAACACACTTTGTATGGGAACCTTACTCGAGAGTCTCTCTCACACTCTCTCTCTCTCTTTCTATATATATATATATATATATATATATATATAGGGGAGGGTTCAATGGGGAACCCAAAAAAAGAGGGAACTTGGGAACCATTCTCAACCACACATTTCAAATAAGGAAAAAACAAGCTAAAAGTTAAATGTTAAAAACTAAACCGTGAAAGCTAAATGCTAATTGCTTAAAGCTAAACCGTAAAATCTAAACCCTAAAGCTAAATGCTAAATGCTAAATGTTAAACGTAAAAGCTAAACGCTAAACCATAAAAGCTAAACGCTAAAATCTAAACCGTAAAAGTTAAACGCTAAAAGCTAAATCGTAAAATCTAAACCATAAAAGCTAAATGCTAAAAGCTAAAAACTAAACCCTAAAAGCTAAACCCTAAAGATAAATGCTAAACACTAAAAGATAAACCGTAAAGGTAAACGTTAAAACTAAACCCTAAATGGAAAACGCTAAATGTAAAAAACTAAAAACTAAACCCTAAAGCTAAACACTAAAAACTAAACCCGAAAGTTAAACAATAAAAACTAGAATTAATTACATAGATGGCCCCATGGTTTACACGGATTTCACTTTTGGCCCATAGGATTGGGAAACTACAAGTTTGGCCCAATAGTTTGCACGATTGTAACAACCATGGCCCTTGAGATGGATGTCAATTAACTTTTCTGTTAAAATTTTTAAAAATAACAAAAATGCCCCTTAATCTAAAAAATATATGTATGATCCATTCCTTTTTATTAAAATACAAATAAGATTTATTCATATGAATAAAAAACCCTAAACAAAAGTCCTGCAACCACGTTCATTTTCTTCCTGATATATCCCCTCTGTCCAGCAAGCCGACCCTCTCTGGCGATACCCAATCTCAACTTCCGACGATACCCAATCCCAACTCCCAACACTAATCCCCCAGCCAAGGTCACAAAATCAAATCGAATGTAACAAGAGTCCTCACCACCGCCACCACGATTACCGACGGATGCCGGCTTCATCACCTACAAATCAATCGCCGACTTCATCACCTACAAATCAATCGCCGACCTCATCCACCGGTGACACCCAATCCCAACTCTCAACCTTAATCCCCCAACCCAGGTCTACATCTTCATATTTATCTTAATCAGAATCGAAGCGACGAATTCAATTGCAATTCAAGATCCTTATCAGTTAATTGATGATTTCTCATTTTTCTGGCCTAGATGGTGGTGGTTGCCCATCTCCACCCTATTGTACAGATTGATTCACGGGAATAAGGAAGTCTCTGATAAACGGAGGGGAAGAATGGCGGCGGTTGAGGAGGGGGGTTAGGGGAAGAACGGCGGATGGGAAGTCGTTAGGGACTCGGTAGTGATTAGTGATGTTGATTGTGGTTTCGATTTGGGTTTAACACACCCAATCCTTCCAACCTACTCACCAGTGGTGGTTGGATATGGATCGATATCATCTAGTGCTTGTGTCGAACGAAGAGGAAGAAGATGAATGGCAGGAGGGTGATGGTAGCGTTACTGGTCGACGGTTCTCGGTGACGGGGAAGACAACCAGAGGGGATGGACGGTTAGGTTAGGAATTTAGGATTTCAAAGGGTTTATTATTATTATTGAGTAAGGGTATTTAGGTCATTTTACATGTATTTAACTGAAAAAGTTAACTGACATCTATCTCAAGGGCCATGGGTGTTACAATCGTGCAAACTATCAGGCCAAACTTGTACTTTTTCCAATCCTAGGGGCCAAAAGTGAAATCCGTGTAAACCAAAGGGGCCATCCGTGTAATTAATTCTAAAAACTAAACCTAAACTAAACTCAATTAAAAAAGAACTAAACTAAAAAAAAACAGAGAAAGCATATGTTAAGTTTAAATTGGAATTAAAATCAGACAAACCATGTTCCCTAGCGGTTAAAGCTTATACGCATCTAGAGCCGACGTCTTGGGTTCACTTTTTCTAAGGAATTAAAATCAAACAAACCAAGTAGCAGCCCACTTTTTCACTTTTTGTTCACACAGAATGTGTGACTGAGAATGATTCTTCTGTTCTCTTTTTTTTTTCTTGGTTTCCTTTTGAACCTTACTCTATATATATATATATATATATATATATATATATATATATGGGAAGGTTAGGCTAAAAAGGGATAAAACCCTACAAAGTGTAGGAAGTGAGCACAGCGCGACACGTGTACAATGGGGGAAAATGAGGGAAAGGGCAAAAACCTAAACCCCACCCCCTCCAAAAACCTCGAAGATCCGGTTTCAACGCCGCTGGAATGAGCTCAGTCAGAGTTTGTTTGACCCGGTTTCAGTTAAAAAAAGAAATCATTTCTTAGGTTTCTTAGCGAAAATTCACTTCTTATTTGAACCTCCCCCTATATATATATACACACACTATCTATTATTTCAACCAATAACACACCACTATCTATTCTTTCAACCAATCTAATCTCTTAACAAATTAAAAATGGAATGGTCATCTTCGTTGTCCTACAATATTGGTCGGTCTAATTTTTTACTCCTCGCGGTACGCGAGCAGTGCTAGGCAACTTGAGACAGCCCTTTTTCTTTTGTTTTCCATGGTTTCCTGTCACCATTATCGTCCACCACTATTACCACCATACATCCATCATCATCCATCATTATCATATCATCCATCATCTCACTACCGTATCATATCATTCACCGATCACTACCACCACCATAGGAAACTTTAAGAACCATTAGTAACCGATAATTCACCTTGCTTGTGGCATTCATGTCTATGCGTTTGCCATTCATCGTGTACGTTTCTCTACTATCTATCTTGAGTCTTAGTGAGTCAGTCGAGTCTTTTATTTTTATTTTAAGTCTGTAACTTGTGTCAGTTTAATGCTGCGGGTTTGTTTGAGTTTTTCTGTGCAGGTATTTATCGCTCCGTCCGTACTCAATCTCCATTCGGGCGGGGTCGACCTCGTCTTATTTATTGTGCAACCATAACAGAAATGTTATACGGTGCACAAGAGGAAGAGTAATGCTGGACCATTCATGCTACATTACCAGCTAAGTCGCTTCATGTTTATTTTTGTATTTTTATTTTTAGTTGTATCTCAGTTCACATTGGGGACAATGTTTGTTTCAAGTGTGGGGATGGGACTACGTCTAGTTTGTCTAGGTTTGTTTCATTTATAAAAATCCAAAAAATACAAAAAAAATTTGAAAAATGTCCTTTGAAATCAAAAGTTTTTGCATAATAAATGGAAAATGATAGTTCAACTGGATCTGCTTGTTGAGTTTTAAATGAAATAAATAATTGAAAACGTGTTAATCAGTGATGTTTTGGTAGATCTAGCCAGCTAGTAGAGCTTAAATAGCATGTTTGTGTTGTTTAGGAATTAATTGAATTTAAATCATGATATCTTGTGGGTATTCATCTTAGGGTAATCGGTAATACTGAAACTGTCAACATAGGGTGATAGGTACCATGTTAAGTTAAAATTTAGAGGTTTTTGAAATTTCTTGGCACACCACTATCTTTTTATGAGAATAAATCCGAGTTTCGGTGGTGCCCGCATCCATATTTCATATTACTTGAGCTTATTTGATAGAAATCTAAGTTTCGCCTACGTGTCACACATCGGGTTCCAGCCTGATTGAAACGCCACGTGGTTGATTCTTATGTGCTTTATGTTTAGGAATGTAGTCTATGTGTTACCTTCTGGGATAGTGACTTGATTGAAACGCCTCTAGACGAAGGTTGATTTGTTAATAATGCTCATATTCATTCAGTCATTCCATAATTCGTCTTGATTCCTAAAAACCTGTAAATTTTAGTTTAACGTGGTGGGTGAAATCAATATGGTTAAATATGTGCCTAGACATGACCGTGAGACGGGATTAGGTAGAGCTGTAGCTTTTAAGTGTGAATCACATAGATTGATTGATATGCTTGGTAATATGAGTTAGAACACTAAACGGGGGCTTGAAATTTGGTGGTTGGTTAATTGAATAAAAATACTAATTGTTGCTTTTTAACGCGTGAGTATTTTTGTTAATTGAATAATTGAGTTTGTTAAAGTATGTCTAGTTATGATTCCATCGCAGACTTTTTCGAGGACGAAAAAAGGTTAAGTGTGGGGATGTTTGATGTAGTGCAAAGCATACATCTTTATTCTTTTGTATTCGTGAGTTTTTAGATAGTTTTGTATTCTTTTTGAGTCGTTTTAGTTTCGTATTGAGTCTTTGTTGTATTTTCAGGTGATCGTGTGGATAACAAGTCAAATCATGAAGAAAACGAGCAAGAGAAGAAACCCGGAGGAAATAATGAAAAAATGGTGAAAAAAAGTCCCTCGCGGGGAGAGTACATGTCTCGCGATACGCAAGGACTTCTAAATCCGGGCGCGACAAATTTGTCACTTGCGGTATGCGAGGGACTGGCCACAATCTCTCGCGATACGCGAGAGACCCGTAAATCCGCAAAAAGCCCAAATTGTTGTATTAAAAGATTGGGATTTCAATTAGGTCGGGAGTTCAAGTTTTAGCCGTCCAGAGAAGAGTCTAGGGCAACTTTGGGAGTTTGGAGAAGGTGATTAAAGAGTAAGATCAAGACTTTTGATTCCATATTTGTTTAGATTAGCTTATTCGGTTTCAAAGTTTGAATCTTTGTGTTTAATTGCTGTGTTTGATACTATGTTCTTGTTTGATACTTTTGTTATGTTTGTTTTAAGCTTGATTCTAGGCTAAAACATTGATACTGCCTGGGTCATTAGATGAATATTTGCTAAAGTATTGGTTTTTATCGGTTTTTGATTCGCTTGAATGGATTAATGATTTTGTAACGATATTGGTTTGATAATTGTGATGTATGTGCATGCTTTATTATGATTGAATGTTGATTATAATCTCGCATGTGTCCTTGTTGAATGTCTTTCAGTTATATACGCATGTTTAGGTTGCTTGCTTCATTATTGGTAACTGTGATGGTATTGCTAGACGTAGTAATCCATAGGGAGAGTAATTGGTTTTGATTTAGAGTGAGTGTACTTCTTATCTCAATACCCTAAAGGTGAGAGGTAATCGGTTAGTCTTCGTATTAGGATTCTGAGTGAAATCTGTCTGAGAGGAAGTTTCCTTTAGGGTTCAAGTATCTGTTGCTATTCCCTGTCATAGTTATTATCCTGAGATTACCTTGTGCATCTTCGATGTATTGTGGATAGTGAGACTAAAAGGTGATCTGTCTTTTGGGTACATTATCATTGTTGGAGAGACTGAAAGGTAATCCGACAATCTGGTGAGTTTAGTACATCTTTAGGTTCCTTAGTTGGTGACACCCTGAGAGTGATTAGGGATCCGCTAGGTTGTCTAGAGTTGTTATCCTTAGAAACCCAGATCCATCATTGTTTCCATAACCGGTAGAAGTTGAGCTTTGCAAGTAGGATTCCGGCCTAGGTAGTATTCTTCCCATTCCTGGTATTTCCCTGAGTTCTTTGTCTGGATAGTTGAAGTCGATCTTTAGTTTTTTGCATTCCTTAGTATAATCATTAGTGTAGAAAACCCCCCAACCAAATCATCTTTAGTCCGAGTCAGAGTCTAGTTTTGCTATAGTAGTGTCTCTAGGGTTCGATATTCCGGTTTACCATTTAGCTGTGCTACACTCGATAGGTACACTTGCCTGTCAGTGCGGTTTAGTTCATAGGTACTCCATTTATTACTTAGGAGTCTAGGTTAGGTCTATTTGTTAGTTTTTATACAACGTCTGGTCGACATCAAGTTTTTGGCGCCGTTGCCGGGGAGGCTTGGTAATAACAATGTTAGCTTTGACTAGTTCTTTTTGTGATTTTTGGTTTGTTTTGTTTGTGAGTCTTAATTGTGTGTCTTTGTCATATCTGCTACTTGTGTGTCCTATCTGAGTGTCCAACATAGGATCGAGTCTTTCTGTTTTTGAGTCTTTCTTATTTTTCTTTTTGTCTTTCAGTTTATGCACCACACTCGTTCGCAGGGATCACCACCGTATTCTGCTTTTTTAGAGCCTGAATAAGAGCTTCACGAGCGCACCCGCGACTTCCGGGAGCATTTGAAAGATTTTTGCAAAAACAAGGTACGTCCCACTAGCCCAGTTCCTATTCCTAACATGGGCGACGCTGACCCACCAACGAGGCGTACCGTGTACCAGAGATCCAATGATGGGGTCCTCGGGGCGAGATATTCGATCGCCCGCCCTGCTATTCCTAATACCAATACTTGGAAGGTCTCATCACATGTCATGAGTACGATCACTCATTCTACTCAGTACCATGGCCTCGAGGATGAGGATGCACCCGAACATCTATCCCGCTTCGTGCGCATATGTGATACCTTCAATATCACGGGTGTATCTACGGACGCAATCTACCTGCGCCTTTTTCCATTATCGCTCTCTGGGTGTGCTTCTACTTGGCTTGACACCCTCCCCAAAAATTATATCACCACATGGGAGGACTTGCAAGCCAAGTTTCTGAAAAAGTACTATCCACCTTCCAGGGCCTCTCGCCTTAGGGACCAGATCCATTCGTTCTGGATGGACCCTGACGAGCCTTATCACATGGCCTGGGAGCGGTTCAACGCGCTGTTGAGCTGATGTCCCCAGCATGGTATTTCTGACTGGGCGATTATGGAGAAGTTCTATAATGGTCTTACCTTCGAGAAGCAGCAAATGTTCAACACAGTGCGGGAGGCCATATCATGGACAAGCTGGAGCCAGCTGAGTGTGAAGAGATGTTCAAGAGCTTTGCTTTGAAGGAACAACAGCGGCCATCTACTAGGACTTCCATTCCTAGTGCTAGGGCACCCGCCTCTTCTCCTAGAGGTGTGCATCTGGTCAACCCTGATACTAGCGTCGCTGCTGCACTTGCAGCGATGGCGAATGAGATTATGGAGCTGAAGCTGAGTGCTCAACGTTGTGAGGTGTGAAGAGGAGGCCACGACACCAGGGACTACCCCGCCAGTCAGCAAGAGCAGGTGCACTTTGTGTGCAACCAGAACCGAGGGTATAATAACTATATTAACTCTTATAGCTCGGGATGGAGATCTAGAAACAATCAGCCTGGGTTTAATGGTCGCCCTAATCAGCAGGGTGGAAGAGAAGCAGGACCAAGTGGAGGAAGCAGTGTCAACACGAAGAAAATCGAGGAGATGTTGGAGACGCAGACACAGATGCTCGCCCACTTGGTGGTTAAGGACAAGGAGACTCAGCAGCGACTGGATGCGCATGACACCTTATTGAAGAATCATCATTTTGCATTCCAGGATCTGAAGCGCACAGTAGGAGACATCTCTAAGAGCTTGAAGGATAGACAGGGAGATCCGCCTTCAGGCCCTAATGCTTCAGTGATAGCCGTGTCGATTAGGAGTCAGAGAATAGAGGAGGAGGAAGAAGTAGTGGAGACTGTTATTGATACATTGATTCCGACTGTAGAGGAAGTCTCCCACAACATTGTTCGTCACATTTCGTCACATGAAGAGGTGAGGAAGATAGACTTGAGAGCCCACTTTGCTGAGATCGAGGCTAGGATGGATGTGGAGCACCGGTAGAAGAAGAAGAGCCAGTAGATGAGGAGATACTAGTTGAGAAGCATGCCGAGAAGGCAGAGGAGAAGAAGAATGGGGGTGGGATAAAGACCCTCGAGATTGACTTGAGCCGTGTTCCCTACCCATCGCGCTTGCTGCCTCATAAGTATGCTAGGGAATACGGTCACTTCCTTGATATGTTTAAACAACTTAAGGTCAATCTCCCATTCATAGAGGTCCTCCAGTATATGCCTAAGTATGGCAAGTTCTTAAAAGATCTTATTTCCAACAAGAAGAAGCTAGAGGAGGTCTCTAAAGTCTCACAAAGTGAGCGATGTTCTGCAGTGGTTTAGAACAAACTGCCAGAGAAACTGGCAGATCCGGGACACTTCACGATCCCGTGTCTGTTTGGCGGTGCTAGCATCAATCTGATGCCATATTCTATCTATAAGCAGTTGGACCTAGGAGAACCAAAGTCAAGGCGCATGAGCATCTCCTTGGCTGACCGTTCAATCAAGTATCCACGGGGAACAGTGGAGAATCTTCTATAGAAAGTTGATAAATTCGTCTTCCCCGTGGATTTTTTCATTCTAGATATGGATGTGGATGATAGAGTCCCGCTCATCCTAGGAAGCCCGTTCCTACGTACCACTAAGGCATTGATCGATGTCTTTGACGGGAAACTCACACTTCGTGTGGGGGATGAGTTGGTCACATTCGATGCTGCAAAGTCCGTGAAGAGGGCTGGTGAGCAGAGCCACTCCGTGTGCATAATTGATGCCTTCATGGACTATCATCGGGACGCTGATCCAGAGGTTGAAGTTGGTGAGCCCGCCCCTGACTTAGGGATGTTATCTGATTGGGCGGTAGAGCTAGATGTAATCCGCAGGAAATTCCGGCCTCTACTTGAACTTTCCGGTACTTGTAATTTCATTATTATGTGGTTACATCTATCCATTTTAATAAATTATCTTAATTATCCATCACTTTTCATATGTGTTCATACATGCATACATTAAATACAATTATTACTAAATGATAAATATTTATAAGTGTTTGTTATTCTATTAAATAAATATATACATTCATATGCTAAACTATTTCTAAACCAATATGAATATATTAACACATATTTATAAATAAGTTGCAAAAATAATAAATTATAAATTCTTTAATTAGTGTTTAAAAGATTGTATTATTTATGTAACATTTTCTTTTAGTAAATGAGTTTAATAGAAATAAAACCATTAAATTTATAAAAAAAATTATATGAATATAATTATATAACATTTACATTTATTAAGCTTCATAAAATTATAAAATTTAATGATTTTCTCACTTTATAAAAGTCCAGGGTTTAAAATGTAATGTATGAAACTTATTTCTAATTAAAAACAAGTAAAAAATGAAATGATAAAGCCATGAAACCTCAGGGACCTGTTTTTCTATTTTCTGAATAACATTTCCTCCAAACTAGTCGCGAGTTCAAAACTGAACACCACCGGTTCACGCACGTTTCACCCGAACTCGTGTTTGAGATAGTTACTCACGGATTTGAAACCGGCATCACATTTAGGATAATCAAACAACCCACTAACTGCGTTTAATCTCATTTTTATGATCGTTTTGATGACCCACTCGTAACCGAAAATCCACTAAAGACCATTTAATCGACCGAACACTTGCTGTACAAATTGATTATAAATAGAGGGTTATAATCATTAAGGAAACCCACCACAACCTCCCTACACTCGCAATTGCATCACATAACACCTCTAGATCAAGATTTGTAGCCGGAAAAGCTCTAACCTAACTTCTGGCCGATCTCGCTCTTCACTCACCCATTTCAGGTAAAATCGGTGTCGTTAGGATCGTATTGAGTCAGGGATCGATAGACCTATGGTTTCGGGCTTGCACCATTGACCAATGGAGAGTATTCGGGGGCTAGGGTTTCGGGTGTTCTTTGGAGAAGAAGATGGCATGGCTTGTGGTTAAGCATGTGTGTGACTTGTGACTCGGGCGCAGACGCGGGTTCGAATCCCGGCAGCACTCTCTAATTTTTTTTATCTTCCTTTTAATTGCTTTATTCATATAATTTAAATGTTTTAAATTCAGATTAAAATCTTTATAAATCAAATGAATATGATTCGCAAATTTTCTTTTATGAAAGCAGGAATATTAAAAAATAAAGTTTAATTCCATTTTATTTGTTATAAATCCTAAATAGCTAATATAAAAGGATTTATTTAAATAAACTTAAATGAAATGTTTGTTTATTTTAATTCATTTTTGAATAAATAAGGTGTATGAATTGTTTAAACAAATTTCTTATATTATTTATAAATATTCATACACAAGTTATAAATTAAATAACATTATTAAACCCTTTTAATACTTATATAATTTTTGAGACAGTGATAATTATTTAAAACTTTTAAATATATAAAATACTTAAATGCTCATTCCAAATATTTGATACAAAAATTCCTATTTATTTATTTATTTATCTTTTCATTCAAAAGAGATTGTTAAATAATATAATTAATCATTTTAAATTACATAAAGTGGGATAATTAAACCTTTTTCATTTTATAATTTATTACTTTTAAAATGATTATAAATGAATTCAATTGTATTATTTAACTTATTCTATTCCATACAGTTATCTATTAATTATCTTTAGAATAATTATATAAGTTAATAAATAAATAAATAAATCTTAATTTATCCTAATTACTTATATGGATTACTTTATTCATGAACTTACTTTCTTGTACAAATATATATATACAAATCCACCTTCAACCCAAACCCTATCAAACCCTAAAACCCTAAAGTTTTACCATCTTATTCAATCTATTTTAAACCTAGAATACAAATTATCTTGTAGGTTTGTTGTGAGGAATTCTCACATTATCTATTCATCTCATCAAACACTATCATCCTTAGCTTCAATTCAAGTGAGTTCATAGCCCCCTTTCTCTTTACTTTTGATTACAAAATACTCGGGGTGGAACATGTTTACATTACTACACATACAAATTCAATACCATTGTTCTCATGCTATTACTATGTGCTTTATGTCTTAAACTACTTGACGACCATACGTGTGTTCATGTTTAGTACAATTATTAACTTGAGTTGCAAGCCTAAGGTAGTACCTTTTATGATCATTTATACGGGAATCCGATTCATTACATAACACGAACCTTGGCGGGTTTTGTGTATACATCTTACTACTTTTTCAAAAGACAATCAGTTGGATTGTACCTACAGTTTTCCATTTACACGGTTTGATTGTATACTTGGAACCTTGTATGTTTTCACATTCATGCCTTAGTTATGTTGTGAACATATTAAATTTCAATTACTTTTTACTTAACTTTTGTTGGTGTCAAAACCTATGTTACTCACCAACTACTTGTAGTTAACATTTACTCACATGTTTCAGGTGCACCTGTTTGAGGACACTACTTGCTCACCTAGGACTTGGACCTAGTTTAAATTTAATATTGTCTTGTCTTGAATTTTTTCATATTCCATTTACTTTTGTAACGGATGCTTTAAATTCGATGAATAAATATTGTCATTTTTAAATAGGTGATCATGTGTTTATGAACAACCGCGTCAGCCCCGGCGTATAATCCGCCGCCGGCCGGGGTGTGATACTAAAGGAGTTGTTTGGATGCACCGTACGATTACGGTGATGATGTGCTTGATGATCTGCTAGAGATGATGGAAGAGTTAGAGGGAATCATAGGCAAAACCCCAAGTGTGGGGAAGTTAGAGAAGTTAGAGGGTCATGATGATCCGGTGGAGAGTGTAGATGAACCGGAAGATCCTGGTAAGAGCTTAGAGGTCGTAACCGTAGAGAATCCTATTCCTGAGCCTATACCCATTTCTGTTCTTCGTGCTGAGGGGAGTGAGATTGAGTCACCCCTAGGTCTAGGCCGCCCAGAAGAGAACCCAAACGTTGAGTGATTCATGTGATCTAAGGGTAGTGCAAACCCCAAGTGTGGGGATATTTAGGGGTGACAGCTTGTTGGGATATTTGAATCGGCTTACATTCGGACCGGGTAGATTTAAGTTGTGGTGGAAGGATCTAATTGATAAATGTAATAAAGGTTCAATGCTTGTTAGTGATTTGGTGCTGAAGAGAGCTGGAAAGTTGCGTCATATGAGTGCGGTACCGTTTAGGATTAAGGAGAAGACTCTTGATAAGCTTGTTTGAGTCTCGGGTAAGTGCCCGGGATGTATAGTTTGTATAGTCCTTGTTTTAAGTCATATTTGTATTTTTTGGTATGTGTGCTTTGTTTGTGTAATGTCTTGCAGGGATTCATGTCACACCCTAACCAACGGCAGATTATACGTCGGGGCGGACACGGTTGTTCAAAAGCACAAGGTTGACTAATAAAGTTGAGATATTTCATTAATAAATTAACGGTTCAACATGACAAAAGTAACATATTGTTCAAACATGAAAAATAACATAAGTTTAATTCTTGATGGTCTTTCTAAGTCCAAGCATCCTACGTTTTCATAGATAAGCCTCACTCTTGTGCACCTGAAACATGTTAAGTAACCGTTAACTAAAATAGTTGGTGAGATACGAAGGTTTTGACACCGTTTAACAAAGTTTTTAAAAGTTTTACAATTCACTATGATTAATGCATCTAAGTATAAATGTGAGAATCAAACAGGTTAAACATTGTGCACGTCAAACCTCCAACCAAGTTTAGGCATAACCCGAAGGTTACCCATATAAGTTTCAAGTATAAGTTTCAGTAACAATCACCAAGGGCTCCCCCCGAAGGGTCAATCAATCAAGGTGGATTGGTCAAATACAATAGATCTATCACTGTTACTATAGGCTCGTCCAAAGTTAATGAACATGCTAGAATTAAGTTTAATTTAAGCATGCAAGTCTCAAAGCATTCAAGCACGTAGAAGACATGTAAACATAGTTAAGTTTGAATTGTATAAGTCTAAAAAGTTTGAACATGTTCCACCCCAAGTTTATAAAATAAAAACAAAACAAAAAGGGGCTAAGTATACTCACCTTGAGTGAAGTGTAAGAGTACTCAACAAAGATTAATTGTAGTGGAGCGTTGAGGAAAGTTATCATCACAACAAACCTAAATGACAAGTCTAACGTTTAAGGATTGATCATAGGATTTCTAAGACAAGGATTTCAAGAATTAGTATTGACTAGGGTTCCAAATAGGAAGACGGGGATGATTGTGTTATAAAGTTTAGGTGATAGTAAGTTTTAATTAACCATGCTTTAACTAGTTTTTATAAAATATAATTTGAGTAATGAATAAATAAGTATTAAGGTTAATAAATTATTATTCACAAGGTTTTAATAATTATTTAAAATAATAGTTATTTAAAAGAATAATTATCATGGGTTAATAATAATTACCCAATTGAATAATTCCCAATAGCGATTTATTCAAAATAGAGTAGATAATTATTTAAAAATAATTATCTAAAACAGTTTGTAAATAATTGTTTTATCAAAATTTTACAATGGTGCCTTTAATTAAAGTATTTATCTATTGAGTATTTTCTTTAAATGACTAGAATTTATTCTAAGTAATATTTAGAAATTATTTGTAAGTCTAAATAAATAATGTATATTTATTTTCTGTTTACAAAATAAATAAATAAGTTTTAAGTTTTTTTTGTTCTAATTCTATAACTTTTATAAAACGTTCAAGTTTATAAGTTTCAAATATCTAAAATGAGGATATATGTTTTATAAACATTATAAAAACTTTCTGTCGAGTATTTAAGTTTTATAATAGTTTAGGGTTGTTTTATAGATTTTAGGAATTTAAAACTAATGTTAAACATTATATTTTTATAGTTTTAAATTTGGTTTTATTTGGTTGAAATGTTTTCCAATAAGGAAAACAAAAATAAAAATCGATTTTGAGTTTATAAATGTTCAACATATTTTATAAAGATAAAAGGGATTTTTAAATCTGATTAAAAGTATATAAAAGAATTCGAAATCAAAAAATCTAACCGGTCGGATTTGAACACCCGACCTGCTCCGGGTTAACACTTGCACACACACACAAACCGCTGGACCAGGGACTCATTTGTGTTATAATCCGGAAACGGATTGTTTTAAACTCATACCCGAACTTGCCCCCAAATCGGATGAACCCTAGATTTTCAAGCCCTAAATTCGACTCGGATTACCCTCTGTTTATGAGATTAAACAGAGGGTTTTTGATCCTTTCACGAATTCGATCACAATAGACTCAAGCGTTACCTGATTTGGTGTCGATTTGAGGGAGATTGGGTCTGGGCTTGGAGTCGGCGGTCGTGACTTTTAATCCGGCAATGCAGCTCCAGATCGACGAGATAGATAGTGGAGGGAGATTAGGGATGATGTTGTTGGTGTATGGGGTTCGGTATTTATAGCCAATTTTGGCATTAAATGCGCCAACGGGTCGAGGGAGGTGGTTGGGCCGATCGGAGTTAATTCACACTCCACGCAAAGCCTCGGTCGAAGTTTATCATCATGGCGTCTTGGGGACGGGTCGCACGCGAGAGACGAGCCCGAGACGAAATCGTGATTTTTGCGTGAAAAAAGGAAAAAACCGGGGTTGTGGGGATTCGAACTCGTGATCGGGGGGGCGGTTTCTGAGAGTTTGGTATATTTGCATAACAGGTCCTGGGTTTTCCAAAGCTTATCACTTTATGTTAAAACTTTGGTTTTTGATAAAACCCAGTTTTAGAATTGGCAGATTTAGTCCCTTGACTTTGTAAAATGATTTCATAAAATCTTAAATTTTATAAATTTTATTATACTGATATTTTTAAATATTTAAGATGTATCAAATTTATTTATCATTATAAACTGTACACATATTCGTATATTAAAATCAAACTCACAAAATGCGTTTATTCATTCTTGAAACAGACGGATTACAACGGGAATTAGAATCTTAAGATAACAATGGTACGTCGGAAAACTCTGGATATTACAGTCTCCCCTACTTTAGGAAATTTCGTCCCGAAATTTAAGAGGAGGGCCTAGAAAAAAGGTGCGGGTACTTAGTTCATGTTACTAAACAGGTACCTTGACGAAATCAAAAAATCTAGCCAGCCGGATTTGAACACCCGACCTGCTCCGGGTTAACACTTGCACACACACACAAACCGCTGGACCAGGGACTCATTTGTGTTATAATCCGGAAACAGATTGTTTTAAACTCAAACCCGAACTTGCCCCCAAATCGGATGAACCCTAGATTTTCAAGCCCTAAATTCGACTCGGATTACCCTCTGTTTATGAGATTAAACAGAGGGCTTTTGATCCTTTCACGAATTCGATCACAATAGACTCAAGCGTTACCTGATTTGGTGTCGATTTGAGGGAGATTGGGTCTGGGCTTGGAGTCGGCGGTCGTGACTTTTAATCCGGCAATGCAGCTCCGGATCGACGAGATAGATAGTGGAGGGAGGTTAGGGATGATGTTGTTGGTGTATGGGGTTTGGTATTTATAGCCAATTTTGGCATTAAATGCGCCAACGGGTCGAGGGAGGTGGTTGGGCCGATCGGAGTTAATTCACACTCCACACAAAGCCTCGGTCGAAGTTTATCATCATGGCGTCTTGGGGACGGGTCGCACGCGAGAGACGAGCCCGAGGTTCAGTGAATTTGGACGAAATCGCGATTTTCGCGTGAAAAGGGGAAAAAACCGGGGCTGCGGGGATTCGAACTCGTGATCGGGGGGATTCTAAGAGTTTGGGATATTTGCATAACTGGTCCCTGGGTTTTCCAAAGCTTATCACTTTATGTTAAAACTTTGGTTTTTGATAAAACCCAGTTTTAGAATTGGCAGATTTAGTCCCTTGACTTTGTAAAATGATTTCATAAAATCTTAAATTTTATAAATTTTATTATACTGATATTTTTAAATATTTAAGATGTATCAAATTTTTTTATCATTATAAACTGTACACATATTCGTATATTAAAATCAAACTCACAAAATACGTTTATTCATTCTTGAAACAGACGGATTACAACGGGAATTAGAATCTTAAGATAACAATGGTACGTCGGAAAACTCTGGATATTACAATTCACGCTTGATTCGGTGAGGAAAATCATTAAGAACGAAGTTCTAGGTATGTTTACATTGGTTTTTATCATTGGAACGGTTTTTAAAGGTTTAGGGTGAAAAAAGTTTTAGGGGTGAAAATTTTGGCTAAGTATAGAAAACCCTCTTAACTTTCTGTTAACATAGTCTCCTCGCGGTACGCGAAGATTAGGGAATGACCTTTCGCGTTACGTGAAGGCCTATAATATTGGCCGGTCTAATTTTTGACTCCTCGCGGTACGCGAGGAGTGCCCCTCATCTCTCACGTTACGCGAGGCAACCCTGAGATAACCCTTTTTTCCTTTGTTTTCCATGGTTTCCCGTCACCATTATCGTCCACCACTATTACCACCATACATCCACCATCATCCATCATTATCATATCATCCATAATCTCACTACCGTATCATATCATTCACTGATCACTACCACCACCATAGGAAAATTTAAGAACCATTAGTGACCGATGATTCACCTTGCTTGTGGCATTCATGTCTATGTGTTTGCCACTCATCGGATACGTTTCTCTGCTATCTATCTTGAGTCTTAGTGAGTCAGTCGAGTCTTTTATTTTTATTTTGAGTCTGTAACTTGTGTCAGTTTAATGCTGCAGGTTTGTTTGAGTTTTTCTGTGCATGTATTAATCGCTCCGTCCGTACTCAATCTCCATTCGGGCGGGGTCGACCTCATCTTATTTATTTTGTAAAGGCAACCCGACAGTCGATTATGCAACTGCGACAGAAATGTTATACGGTGCACAAGAGGAAGAGTAATGCTGGACCATTCATGCTACATTACCAGCTAAGTCGCTTCCTATTTATTTTTGCATTTTTATTTTTAGTTGTATCTCAGTTCACAATGGGGACAATGTTTGTTTCAAGTGTGGGAATGGGACTACGTCTAGTTTGTCTAGGTTTGTTTCATTTATAAAAATCCAAAAAATACAAAAAAAATTTGAAAAATGTCCTTTGAAATCAAAAGTTTTTGCATAATAAATGGAAAATGATAGTTCAACTGGATCTGCTTGAAAACGCGTTTAATCAATGATGTTTTAGTAGATCTAGCAAGCTAGTAGAGCTTAAATAGCCTGTTTGTGTTGTTTAGGAATTAATTGAATTTAAATTATGATATCTTGTGGGTATTCATCTTAGGGTAATCGGTAATACTGAAACTGTCAACATAGGGTGATAGGTACCATGTTAAGTTAAAATTTAGAGGTTTTCGAAATTTCTTGGCACACCACTCTCTTTTTATGAGAATAAATCCGAGTTTCGGTGGCGCCCGCATCATATTCCATATTACTTGAGCTTATTTGATAGAAATCTAAGTTTTGCCTACGTGTCACACGTCGGGTTCCAGCCTGATTGAAACGCCACTTGGTTGATTCTTATGTGCTTTATGTTTAGGACTGTAGTCTATGTGTTACCTTCCGGGATAGTGACTTGGTTGAAACGCCTCTAGACGAAGGTTGATTTGTTAATAATGCTCATATTCATTCATTCATTCCATAATTCGTCTTGATTCCTAAAAACCTGTAAATTTTAGTTTAACGTGTTGGGTGAAATCTATATGGTTAAATCTGTGTCTAGACATGACCGTGAGACGGGATTAGGTAGAGCTGTAGCTTTTAAGTGTGAATCACATAGATTGATTGATATGTTTGGTAATATGAGTTAGAACACTAAACGGGGGCTTGAAAGTTGGTGGTTGGGTTTAATCGGATAAAAATGTTGATTGTTGCTTTTTAACGCGTGAGTATGTTTTGCTAAATAAATAATTGAGTTTTTTAAAGTATGTCCAGTTATGATTCCATTGCAGACTTTTTTCGAGGACGAAAAAAGGTTAAGTGTGAGGATGTTTGATGTAGTGCAAAGCATACATCTTTATTCATTTGTATTCGTGCATTTTTAGGTAGTTTTGTATTCTTTTTTAGTCGTTTTAGTTTCGTATTGAGTCTTTGTTGTATTTTTAGGTGCTCGTGTGGATAACAAGTCAAATCATGAAGAAAACGAGCAAGAGAAGAAACCCGAAGGAAATAATGAAAAAATGGTGAAAATAAGTCCCTCGCGGTACGCGAGGGAGGAGAGTACATGTCTCGAGATATGCGAGGACTTCTAAATCCGGACGCAACTAATTTGTCCCTTGCGGTACGTGAGGGACTGGCCACAATCTCTCGCGATACGCGAGAGACCCGTAAATCCGCAAAAAGCCCAAATTGATGAATTAAAAGATTGGGATTGCAATTAGGTCAGGAGTTCGAGTTTTAGCCATCCAGAGAAGAGTCTAGGGCTACTTTGGGAGTTTGGAGAAGGTGATTAAAAATCAAGATCAAGACTTTTGATTCCAGGTTTGTTTAGATTAGCTTATTCGGTTTCAAAGTTCGAATCTTTGTGTTTAATCGATGTGTTTGATACTATGTTCTTGTTTGATACTTCTGTTATAGTTGTTTTAAGCATGATCCTAGGCTAAAACATTGATACTTCCTGGGTCATTAGATGAATATTTGCTAAAGTATTGATTTTTATCGGTTTTGGATTCGTTTAAATGGATTAATGATTTTGTAACGATCTTGGTTTGATAATTGTGATGTATGTGCATGCTTTATTCTGATTGAATGTTGATTATAATCCCGCATGTGTCCTTGTTGAATGTCTTTCAGTTATAGATGCATGTTTAGGTTGCTTGCTTCATTGTTGGTAACTGTGATGGTATTGCTAGACGTAGTAATCCATAGGGAGAGTAATTGGTTTTGATTTAGAGTGAGTGTTCTTCTTATCTCAATACCCGAAAGGTGAGAGGTAATCGGTTATTCTTCGTATTAGGATTCTAAGTGAAATCTGTCTGAGAGGAAGTTTCCTTTAGGGTTCTAGTATTTGTTGCTATTCCGTGTCATAGTTGTTATCCTGAGATTACCATGTGCATCTTCGATGTATTGTGGACATTGAGACTGAAAGGTGGTCTGTCTTTTGGGTACATTATCATTGTTGGAGAGACTAAAGGTATTTCGACCATTTGGTGAGTTTAGTACATCTTTAGGTTCCTTAGTTGGTGACACCATGTGAGTGATTAGGGATCCACTAGGTTGTCTAGAGTTGTTATCCTTAGAAACCCAGATCCATCATTGTTTCCATAACTGGTAGAAGTTGAGCTTTGCAAGTAGGACTCCGACCTAGGTAGTATTCTTCCCATTCCTAGTATTTCCCTGAGTTCTTTGTCTCGATAGTTGAAGTCGATCTTTAGTTTTCTGCATTCCTTAGTATAATCAATAGTGTAGAAAACCCCCCAACCAAATCATCTTTAGTCCGAGTCAAAGTCTAGTTTGGCTATAGTAGTGTCTCTAGGGTTCGATATTCCGGTTTACCATTAAGTTGTGCTACACTCGATAGGTACACTTTCCTGTCAGTGCGGTTTAGTTCATATGTACTCCATTTATTACTTAGGAGTCTAGGTTAGGTTTATTTGTTAGTTTTTATAGATCATCTAGGCGACATCAACCTCATATAGAGGAGTTTGAAGTCTAAGAACCTCACAAGGTAATTATTTGAGGTCATGAATTTCACAAGTCGTTTGTGGTATTTGAAGTCTAAGAACCTCACAAAGAAGTATGGTAGGGATGTAAGGTGTTTAAAACATTCATAAAATGTTTTTGGTGATTTAAAACGACTATGGGTCGAGTCGGGAGGGTCGAAAAGGTCAAAAACTGAAAATTTAGGTGTGTAGACCTGAGACCAGAGTATGGGACGTCGGTGGGGGTCTGTCATACGCCGACCCATACGCCAGTTGGTGGATTTGGGGATTTTTGGAGATTTGGGGAGTTAAGAACTTGGGGGATATTGTGCAATGTTATATCATTACTAATGGTTTTATTTGTGGTGTTTCCCTTGTAGGTAAAGCTCCGATTTGATGTCTCGGGTCACGCTTCGTGTCGGATTGGATTCTAATTCGTTTTGGTGTATGTTAATGGTTGGAGTTAGAACTTCTGGTTGGGGCTCATTAGACTTGTTTTAAATTATCCTTTGGAGGTTTAAACTTGTTGTCGTTTTTGAAGTGTCGGTTATTATTTATTTAAAGCAGAGTTTATGTCGTTTGTCATATCATTTCTTTTGGTATGTGTTGATTAATCAAGAGTGTTAAATGGGACTTAATTTCGCATGATTTTGAAAGTTAAAATCGGGTGTAAATTTTAAGTGTTACAAAGACATGCATGACTCATATGATTACCCAGGCTGCTCCCGAAGAAAGCAGGGGTTTAAGAAAGTCATGTTTAAAAAAAATAATCTTATTATTATTTAATTACTTACAAAAGGCAAAGATGAAACCACTTATGATTTATGTACAACTCTTTATTGCTTTGCTGCCGTCATCAAACTCTATCCCCCATTTGGTGTTTTCCTTCTCCGCTTTCAAGGCATGGGATGCGTGGTTTACAAAGGGGCACTGACCTTGATTGGTTTGAGGTTCAACTGCCATGCATCATCTCATAAATGACGTGGATTATGTTCGTATTTTTATGTATTCGAAGACTTTGATTTATTTAATGGTTTAGTTTTTTTTTTTTTTTTTGAAAACTTTAAAGAATAGTAATTAAGTTTCTCTTGTGTTCTATTTAAGTCACATAAAAAAATTTTGTCTCATTTTAATCACTCAAGTTTCTCATCTGTTCAGTTTTAGTCAATCAAATTTTTTTTTTTGTCTCATTTTAGTCACTCAATCTAATCTTGCCTAATTACGAGGATAACATGTTACTTTTTTTTATTTTGTTTTATGAATATGGTGAAAATGTTGGTTTAATCTTTTTGGATTTCATTTTCACCATATCCATATAATGAAATCCAAAAAAAGTAACTCGTAACAGACTAATTTCGAAAGATTGGAACATGTGAAACTTGAGTAACTAAAATGACACCAAAAAAAAATTGAGTGCCTAAAAATGAAAAATATGAAAAACTTGAGTAACTAAAATGAGAAAAAAAAAATTGAGTGATTAAAATGGAACAAATGAAAAACTTGGTTACTATTAGGTAAAGTTACCTTTTTTATAAAGTTCGAAGCCGTTTAGCATACGTTGTTTAACTGTCGCAACGCGCCGGGTAATTGACTAGAAGTGACGGAACTTGAACAACTAAATTGGGGGAGGGGGGGCGAAAATATTATACATAAAAAATCCAATTTTTTTCACCAAACAAAGACCATAAATCCCAAAAATGATGCGATTGTCTAGATTTGTGAAACAGATTTCAGATTTTGTTCTGGATTAGGAGGGCCCAAACACTATAACTAATATGAAATAAATCTAATGAGCCAAAATCAATAGTTTTGAGCAAAAAAATAGGGGAGCCTGGCCCCCTTAAATATTAATATGAAATAAATCTAATAAGCCGAAATCAATAGTTTTGAACAAAAAAATAGCCGAGTCTAGCCCCCCTCTTACCCCTTAAATCTAATGACTAGTTTTATAAACAATTATGAGTTACTAAATTAAGTGTATGAATGTTTCTTGCTTTTATATTATAGAGTAAACTCCGGTTTTAGTTCATATGGTTTGGGCTAATTCTCGCTTTTAGTCCAATAGTTTAAAAATCCTGATTTACATCTAATAGTTTGATCATTTGTCTCAGTTTTAACCAATCCACTAACCTCCATCCATTTATTCTGTTAAGTTAAGGTGAAAAGACGAAAATACCCTCCATTTCAAATTTTGAGTTCTAACTTCTATCAATGATTCTCAGATCTATGGTGCATTCGGGATCTTATTTCTCATATTTCATCTCACACCACCGGCGGCCTCTGCTCCCATCAATTCCAACTCGGTTGTAGTGGCTCTATTTGATTCGCAATACACTGAGCTATCGGAGCTCGTTGAGAAAGCGTTATGGTTACAAACCCTAGAAGTAGCAGAGATCTGTTGGTGGCCTTAGAGGGTTATGGCAGGGAAGAGATGGTGGCGGTGGTAGTCGTGCAGAGATCTGATGGTGGATGAACCACTTTGTCGCTACTGAATAAAACCACCATCATCGCCGCCTGAGTTGTCGGAAATCTATACGGGGGCGGATATTTGCCTGCGTATATGGTATGGAGGCGGTGGTGGTGGTTTTCATTGTTAGAGAGTAGAAGGAGAAAAAGGGCGGTGGCTATGTGCGGACGGTGGTCAGGTTTTTTCCCCTTCCAGCCGGCTGTTTTTGGGGGATTTTCTTCGCCGGAGATGTGGTAGACCTTAGCGAAGGCGCCGTAGCCGAGGAGCCAACCGACCTCGTATTTTCCGAAGAGGGGTTTCTCCGCCGGAGATGTAGATTCGTCGCCGGCGTGCTCTAATGCCGGCATCACTTCAAATTTATCATGAAAAACGGGATTTTTTTTAATGGTGATAATTTAGATAGAGAAAATGGGGGATTTTGGCAAGAGATCGGGATCTGGAAGAGAGGTAGAGGTGGAGGTGGAGGTGGAGGGAGGTGGTGGAGGTGGAGGTGGAGGTGGAGGGAGAGGGTGGTGGTGGTGGTGGTGGTGGAGGTGGAGGTGGAGGTGGAGGTGGAGGTGGATTTTAGGGTTTCATGAAGAAGAAAGAAAGTGGTATACGGTCATAAGGGCATTTTTGTCTTTTCATGTAAAACTTAACAGAAAAATTAACGGTGTTAGGCATCTGGAGTTAATTGAAACTAAAATGAAACCACACTTACTAAAAAAGACAAATTAAAACTATTGGACTAAAATCGAGAATTAGATCAAACCACATGGACTAAAACCGGAGTTTACTCTATTTTATATTATAAAGATATTAGATATTTGATTAGGTTATTATCTAACTCTTTACTCTTTAAAATGCAAGAGATTGGACCGTTTTTTTTTTTATTTTTTATATTTAGTTATTAAATATGAATATATTCTTTTAAACACTTAAAAAGACGTTAATATCATGGGTTCAAATTCTACTAAATAAAGAAATTTACAGTTAAAAAAAATATAGATATATCCTTAAATCTGTTCTCGAGATGTTCAATGATATTATATGTATTACTTAAAATCGATGCTCACGGCATGTTGGGTTTTTTTCTTAATTAAATAATTTGATACAGAAAATATATTTTTCTTAACTTTATTACTATTATTATTCCTCTTATAACTATTAAATATATTGTTTTCGTACACCCCGAATATACTGTAGCGATGTTCTTATTTTTATCTACATTTCGATATAAATTTTATTCAACACCGAGTCGATTTACGTTTCAACCCCAATTTTATTTTAAAACCCATCCGGGTAAAATATGATATACTTTTACTTCTTTTTTTTTAAATACGCTTTTATGTTTCTTAACGTTCATTTTACAACGATGTAATTTTTTCGGTTTTTCAAAATACACCGTTACGAGGTGATTTTTTTATTTGCGTTTCGATGTTCGGAATTGATCTAATGTAACTTTATACGCCTCTTTTTACGTACTTAACCACGTTAATGTAACCATCGCGCATTTTGTTTCCTTTTTTAATATTTTAGTTTTTATTAACGTTGCGTCTGCGCTTCTATTTAAATTTAGTTTCGGATACTTCGTCTTTTTCGCAATTTAACACTCTACAGCGCAAGGGTCTTAATGCTTATTTTTTCCTTTTTTATATTTTAGTTTTACGTTTGTTTTTTTAATAACGAATTTTACCACTATGTCTGCGTTTTCGTTTAAATTTTATTAAAAATCAGTCCGTCCCGTCGCGGATGCGACTCACTACTTATATAGTAATAAGTAATTACTAATTTAACTGTGACATAAATTTTTTTGTTGTTTATTCATGTATGACAGGTTTTCTTAGAAAAGATATTACGTTTAAAATCAATAATAATAACACCAATAAAAATATTTGAGGAAGAGTTAAATTATTAGACGATGAATTTTGTAGCGATCGAGTCATGTGAACCCAATTAATAATTACTAGGTTAGAAACCTATCTTTTACATTAGTTAATAAATGAAATGTTATATAAATAGTAATAAATATTTACATATTACATAGTTATGACATATTATATAGTTTTTTAATATAAATTCTAGAAACATTATATAGTTATTTTTTTAACATATTTTATAAAAAAATGAAAGAAATGTTCAATTTATATAAATGTTTTATGAACAAACCTATATTTTTTGTAAAATAAAAAACGTTTTATAAAAATAATTATAGAAATCATTATTATTTAATAAAAGAGAGACGGGAAACAAAAAATTATAAAAAACAATTAAAGAAAATTTGTATAATTAATAGGATAGAGAGGCGGGAAAAAATGATGACGATGCATAGAAGAGTGACAAGTGTCCCATAAAAACCTTTATTTATTATAAAGTATATATTCGATTAACATTATATTACTACCCCTAGTTGAAAAGTTATATTTTCGTTGTTAGGTGTCGATGAACATATTTATAAAGAACTAATAGAGGGCCCAATATATTGATAAACATTTTTAAATCCAATGGTAGGAGAGTATGGATTATGAAAAGTTGATTGAGAGAATTGTTTTTTGTAGGAGGGGTCACGATTCGTTTAATTATAAAAGAATAGATCATTTTCTTACATTATATTTGTTTTTTTTATTGTTATAACAATTACGTCATATTTATGAATTATATGTATATATATAGGGGAACATTCCGCTAAAAAGTGAATTTTCGCTAAAAAACCTAAGAAACTGGGTCAAACGAACTCCGATTGAACTAATTCCAGCGGCATTGGAACCGGCTCGTCGAAATAAGGTGTAAAGCTAAACCCTAAACCCTAAAACTAAATCATACAAGCTAAATCCTACAAGCTAAACTCAAAAACTAGCCACCCCACCCCCAAAGAACCTAAATCCCCCCACCCCCCAAAAACCTAAATCCCTCCAACCCCCAACCCCCACCCCCACTCCCTAAAAACCTAAACCCCCCCCCCCATCCCAACCCCCACAAACATCGACGAGCCGGTTTCAACGCAGCGGGATTGAGCTCAATCGGAGTTCGTTTAACCCGGTTTCAGTTAAAAAAAATCATTTATTAGGTTTTTAGTGAAAATTCACTACTTATTTGAACCTATATATACATATATATATATATATATATATATATATATATATTAGGGGCCCATTTTTACTAGTCGCACAAGAAATTCGAAGTCTCAGAGACGGCCCTGCAAGCCGCAAAATGCGCGAGTTTAATACCTAGTTAATAGCATCGTATAAGCTATTGATAAGTAAAGATTGATGTTAAAAGTTAGATATACTTTTTTTTTACAGAATTCTAATATATTTTTAGTTTGATGTGATACTAAATCGATAGAGTTGCCTAACACGTAGAATTATGAAGGATTTTTAAGAAAAATATAAGTAGGTCCATTTATTGTTAATATCGATAAAGTTTTACGATAGTTAACTATAGGGTTAGGTTCAAACGAGAACTATAAATATTTTGAGAACTCGTCAGAACTCGCGAAAAACAATAAGAGATCATTTATTTATTTAAAATACTAACGTTACTATTAAAATACAATATTTTTATATCGATTAATATGTGTAAATTTACATGTACTCGTATATTATAAACATTTACACATGCGTACATGGTAAAGGCTTACAATGTGTACATGAGAGACTTACACATGTGAAAATATTTATAATATACTAGTACATGAAAATTTACACATATCAATTCATATAAAAATGTTGTATTTAAATAGTAATTCTAGTATTTTAAACAAACAAATGATTTTTTATTGTTTTTAACGAGTTCTCAAAATATTTAGGAGTTATCAATTGATCCATTACCGTCAACTATATTGCATCAAAATTTTCAAAAATCAACTTTGATTTCGCGAATCATCAAAATCATATTCTAAAGTACCTAATCCACTTTTTAATTATTCTTTTTTGAATAAAAAATTTCATAAAATTTTTGACTTTTTTTTAAGGCAAAAGATTTATAAAGGAAACCGACCCACTCTAGCAAGCAGCAAAAGGGGCAAAATTACAGCAGGAACCAAAGAAAAAACATACAATCAAATTTAGATTTAAAAACGAAATTCACACCATTTCGCCCAATTCAAAGACCCAAAAATGGATTTTTTTTTTTTTTAACAGTATTCTGATATGTTTTTAGTTGGATGTGACATACTAAAATCGATAGAGTTATCTAACACGTAGAACTATGAAGGATTTTTATGAAAATTATAAATACGTCCATTTATTGTTAATATCCATAAAGTTTTACTATAGTCAACTATATTGCATCAAAATTTTCCCGAATCAACTTTGATTTCGCGAATCATCAAAATCATATTCTATAGTACCTAATCAACTTTTTAATTATTCCTTTTTGAATAAAAAATTTCATCAAATATTTGACTTTTTTTTTTGGAAGCTGAAGATTTATAAAGGAAACCGATCCACTCTAGCAAGTAGGGATGATAATGGGTCGGGTTTGGGATGAGTTTAGGTAATCCCAAACTAATACCCGGTTATAAAATCTTGTCCCATACCCGGCCCAAAACCGGCGGGTTTCTATCGGGTATCGGGTATACCCATGGGTTTCGGGTAAAACCGTTAGTTTCTAAAAAGTACCCGTTGGGTATACTCGACCTAAACCCGTTGGGTATCTATCGGGTATACATAAAAATTGTAACTAAAATAAAAAAAAAGAAAGAAATAAAATCATGTCGTGTATATACATTTAAAATAAATACGGTATATATACTTATAAATAAATACGATACATATACTTAGAATAAATAAATAAGAAAGAAAACTATCTCGGGTATATAATCAGGTAAACGGGTATACGTTATCGGGTAATCGGGGCGGGTAAACGGGTATATCACCATATCCCATACCCGTCCCAAACCCGCGAAAATTTTCAAAAGTAATCCCATACCCGATTACCCGACCTCATACCCGTTCCAAATGTTTCGAGTTTCGAGTTTTCCATCGGGTTCAGGTTTCATTGCCATCCCTACTAGCAAGCTGCAAAAGGGGCAAAATTATAACATGAAACAAAGAAAAAACATACAATCAAATGAGATTTAAAAACGAAATCCACACCATTCGGTCCAATCCAAAAATATTTGACTTGAGAAAGATTGATACACTGGTAGAAAAGATGAGTATACAATTATGAAGAGCATGTGTACTTGTGTAGATTTATGTAGAAGGATATGGCCATTCATTATATACGTATGGTGTTATAAATATTACATGGCATGTCCGTATGGTGTTAAAAATATTACATGACACACATAAGAGTTTTTAGTCAAACATGTGTAATTAAAAAAAATTATTTAGATATTAAAAATATTTACAAAGTGAGTATGGTTTTAACCAAATAAATGTGATTACTAAGTTATTTATCGAACGGGTGTAGTTTTAATTTATCAAACTTTTTTGTTTGGTTAATATTTTTTTTTTAACCAACCTATTATATTATATACTTTTTTTTCCTTCAATCAACCCCTTATATTTAATTGAGTAAATTACAAATTGTGTCTTTTAACTATAGTTTAAAACTTTAAATTGCATGAGTTGTCCTTTGTCTTCAATAATTACACTAGATGTCATTTTTTTAAAACATGTGCACAGTTTAAGTTTTTTCCACTAATATTCATCCAAAAATTTTGTTAAGTCTGGTCATGTGCCCCTCACATGAGGGGCATTTACGTCTTTTTAACCCTCTTATATAAATCAACCTCAAACTCTCTCTACTCTCTCGATTCTCTCTCTCCGGCGAATGCCTCTCTCTCCGGTGAATACCACCACCGTCAGAGTGGCGGAGAAGACAAACCCCACCACCGGTTCACCACCTGTCACACATCGCCAAGGCGGAAACACGAGGTGTCACACATTTAGTTCACAACTCATGGAATAAAGTTTGAAACTAAGGCATCACAAAAATTTATTAAAATTCTTAATTATTGTCAACACGTGTTTCAATAAAACAAACAAACATCCATAATAAAAATGTATTGTTCAAATTTCATTAACTAGGTCCAAGAGCATTCCTATGTGATCCTTCAACATCCTATATATTATTACCTGAGACGTGTAGAGTAAAGGGTCAACATAAAGTTGGTGAGAAATATAGGTTTTTATAAGTCATTAAAATAATTTGGCATAAAATATATACAAATTCAATACAAGTTCAAACAAGTGTGCAAATATATCAACACGAAATTTCTTGCAATCAACCCTTTATGTTATTTGTTATTTGCATCCACAATCCCCCACGATTGTGCCGTTGACATGTTATTTGCATCCACAATCCCTAAGATTGTGCCGTTGTTATGTTATTTGCATCCATAATCCCTAAGATTGTGCCGTTGTTATGTCGGTTTCCCCTATATGGTCATACTAGTACTAACTTAGGCTTGTAATCAAGTTAATGATTGCAATGTTGTCATTTAGTGTTCAAATATCAAGCACATAATTGAAATTACTTGTTTAAGAATTTTTTTTGATAAAAAGTTTGAGTTATCAAGCATATGTATATGTTTCACCCCAAGAGTAAAGAGGAAAAAGAGACTATGTTCTCACCTTGATAAGTAGAGGGTTGACCTTGTAACTTGTAGTAATTATATTTAAAGATACCTTAAGTTAAATAAGATACGTTATTATAATGTAGAAACGGTTAAGAGAAACAATAATGAAATGATTTGGGATTTAGGATTTTGGAATGGACGAGTGATCGGGAATACGATTAAAGTTTATAAATGATGTTTTATGACTTTATTTATAAAAGGAAATTAGGTGTCAATATTATTTGTAAAAATATAATAACTACATTTTTTTAAGACAATGCCAAAAGTGATAAAAATTAGGTTAAAAATAATTATCATGATGAAATATAAATATATTTATAAGGATATTATTTGAAATAAATTAGTTAATCGGATTGTAATATTACTATTTATGAAAGTCAAATTACTAAATGAATCATATAACCATATTATTTGTGAAAGGATTAATATGATTAAAAACAATTATTAAAATTCATGATATTAATAACACTAATATTATTATTAATAATATATTATAGATCAAGTTGTTATAAAGGTTTAGGTTACTAAAAAATTTATAACATCTTTTTGTTTAATAAAACTTATGACGTTAACGAAACACTTTTAAAGCTATGTACATAAAATAATAACGTTTGTCATGTTTTGAAATAGATGGTGGTAATGAAAAAGAAATACATACTTAAACATGATGATAATAATCAAAATGTTTTTAGAAAACAATTAAACATATATATATATATATATATATATATATATATATATATATATATACTTTTTATTTATAAAGGATATTAATTATAAACCTTGAAATCTATAAAAGAATTTGTTTATTAACCATAACTTAACAATAATGTTGATAATTATATAAATGTGTGTGAGTATTTGGAAGTAAAAACAAGTAAAACAAGAAAAAGAACAAAAAAATTAGGATAAAGGGGTCTGCAAGGGTTAGAACCCGCGACCTATGTTGTGTAGGGGAAGAGTTTTAACCGGTTGACATGGGCTAAAGCCTTGTTAAGGAACCAGAAAACAACTTAAAAAAAACAACACTACAGTTTCACCTTCTTCCCTGCCCAGCCCCATACGCAACCCAGTCGCTTTAAACCCTAAATCTCAAAATCGATATTAACAGAAGAAGACGACGTGATAACAGGGAAGGGAGAATACCTGGACACGAAATCTTCATAAAAAAACTCTTAATCGTCGAAGGATTTAGGTCCAATGACCCACCCCCACTCTTGCGTCGATCGAAACATGAAGAAAAGAATAGATGAAATTAGGGGTGGTTTCGAGTGTAACGGGTTATGGGGATTTATAGGACGATTATTGTGACACACGACAAATTCCGGTTAACATTGTTAACTCAAACTCCGTTATCTCACACCAACTCAGTTAGTCCAGTTAGCCCAGCTAGAATCCAAAAGGACTAATTCTGTCAAAATCCAAACACAAACACATGAAATCACAAGGACTAATTCTGTAATTAACCCAAATTTGATTTGGTTGACTTTTAAAAGTCAAACCTTTGTGTTCTTGACCCAAATCCAATCCGTAACCCTCAATTCGTTCGAATCCGCAGCTATAGTAAATGAAATTGATGATTTCGACCATGTTCAAACCGTTTCTATGCATTATTGATCGATAATGATTACAATTTAATGATATTAAGTCTCATTAAAGCCGTAACCGAAGAAATAGAGTTAATACCATCGAATTCGATCAAATTCGTTCACCATTTGGCAAGCAAACACCATGTGCACCTCATTCGCACCCCATTGAACCTGTAGCACCATTCAATTTCACTGAAGAAGCGATGGAAGCCACCGGAGACCAAACCACTCGAAGCCGTAAACCGTTTTAGTCGATCTCTATCAATTCGACACCAATTCAGGTAACCAAGCACACCTACAGTTTCGTTTTCACCTCTAGAACGAAAGCCCTAACCTATTCAGGGCTTATATCATCAAATTGAACTCAACCTGAATCTAGGGTTCATCGCAAATTCGGTTTAATCAAACCCCACCCTAAACTCAATCTCAATCTAATTAAATTACATGGTCAGGTTTGCAATTCATCACTCTTTGAAAGCCCTATGGATCCAACCCCTAACATTATCAGATTTAATCAAATTGATTCTAGATCCAAACCTAGGGTTTTCGGCATTTCAAACGAGTAATTAACCAACCTAAACCTAATGATTTTGCAACTAAACTTGCCAACAGATTCGCAATACATAGTTTAGCAAAACCCCTAATCAATTGTGTTCAATCGTGGCCGAAATCGATGGGTTTGGGACTGGTTTGAATCGGCTCGCGTAGGGGGGAAGAACACAGGAACTATATGTGTTAAAAACTAACCGAGCCGGGTTCTGTTGCGATACCCTAGCGGGCGGAGATGGTTAGTGTGTGTGACCGGTGGGAGGAGACCCGGGTTCGAGTCCCTCCACCCCCTTTTTATTTTTAAACAAGTTTTTATATATTATATTTAAATAAAAACTAACCCTATATTATTATAATAATGTATTAATAGGTTTTAACACCGGAAAACACCCGTAGGCTCGGGATTGAATTTATAATACATTTTAAGTATTATTTACATTTTAAAAATAATATAATTATTTATATCATTTCCTAAACTATCATTTAATTCATAAAAACACACAAATATATATATATATATATATATATATATATTATATTATTAACTCGTGTTTGGTAGTGTTTGTACGTACCACATCCATTTTAAGTATTAAACTAGGGATTCTTAAATCCCGGTGACATGTTTGTCTACTCGTTACTCATAAGTGTGTTTTTAGGACATCCGACCTTTCCCGTATCGTAGTCACAAAATCCTATGTGTTCCTAACTGTCATAAATCATATTCTAGGGCATTCGTAGACTATCCACGTGTTATCCATTTGTGGTTTTTGTTGCATCCTTGTGTGGTGCTAATTACTACGCATCACACAACTCAGGTGAGTTTCACGGCCCCTTTTTACTTGTTTTCTTATTGGGAGAGAAACATATACACAAACAAACATTTTTTACTTGTTTTCCTGTTGGGGGAGAAACATGCACACAAGCAGTCATACTTTTACTTGTTTTTCTGTTGGGGAAGAAATACGCACACAAACAAACACGGATCACATAATATTTCATTACCACTTGTTTACTTAAGCGCAAACATAACATACTAAGTCTTTACATTCTCGAACCGTTAGTATAAGGTGTATAGCGAGGAAATTTGAGTAGTACTACTGGGTTTGACAAACCCCACCCGGGCTAGTCGCGCTAGCTCGATTAGAGATCGAACAGGTGTAAATTGTCCTAAACATTTGCCATTGTTGATGTTAGCAATGGCGGAATGCATTCAAACACAAACAGTCAGCTTCGGTTGCGAACGCTTAGAGTAACTTTACATTGTCTCGCTATCAATAGGTGTGACTTATGTATGTGGATCCTGCAAACACTCAAACAATTTATTTGCTTACAAACCTGTGAACTCATCAACCTAGTGTTGACACATTTTCTTACATGTTTTCTCAGGTCGCTAAGGCTCAGGTGCACACTTAGTACATGCATTGGAGTCCTTTATCATTTCAAATATATGCAAACATTTAAAATTATTTATCTGCTTTTTATTAAACCCATCTTTGGGCGCGCATGTTTTGCGCATTAATTATTGTACATTTTTCTTCCGCATTTACTCTGAATATTAATGGTTTTTAATAAAAGTTAATAGTGTCATTTAACGTAACTAATGATTGAGATCCTGGTTTGTCACACGCTTCGCGATAAAACTTTGTTAGTGTATTTTGGGGGTGTGACAATTATACACGCGTTTTACAGCTGAAAATCGGACGAAATTCGCGAGATTGGAGCTTGAATTACGGATTTGTTTCAAAGTTTCCTTTCATAAATTTTTTTTTCATGATAATATTCTGATTTAACATATATTCTTAAGAAAGATAAGGACGATTACTAGGGGTGAGCAAACCTTAACCGTTAACCGAAATTAACCAATAATCAAACCGTCACCGAACCGAATTAACCGATAACCGAAACTAACTGACGGTTGTGGTTAAGGTTCTTTGATTAACCGATCAAGCGGTTATGGTTATGGTTAAGGGTGTCCCATAACCGAACGTTAACCGAACCGATACAACCCTATGCATAAGATATATGCACAAAATATAAATGATTTCCCCATTCACTATGGTAATACTATGGTAATGGTTAAGAGTGCACAAAATATATATTCACAAATATATGTACAAATTTCCCCCACGGATCACAAGAAATTTGTAGATAACTAATACATTAATTATGAATTTATGATTAGAAAAAAAATAATATTACTAACATAATTCGAGGATTTTTGCTAAAAAATTGTCATTTGTGGTTACGGAACGAAAGTGGTTAATTAACCGAAATGAACCGAAACCGACACATAACCGACGGTTAACCAACCAAGCGGTTATGGTTATGGTTATGGAATAGTGAATAACCGACCAAGCGGTTATGGTTATGGAAGAGGCCAAAACCGACCCATAACCGACTTTGCACACCTCTAACGATTACAATAAAGTGGCAGGTAAACGGGCAACAAGCTGCGCCGCAACCCCCTTTTGGATGGCAAAACCGATAGGGTCTTAGTTTCCTTTCATAAACGAGTTTTGAATTCTAGCGATTTATGAGTGAATATGGACGTTTAAAACAGCAAGAAACGTGTGCGTGATTCAAGGATAACATGATTTGGCCGAAAATGGTAATATTCTTGATTGAAATCGGTGGATTTGTGAGGTTGAAGGCGATTTTGACTTTCTAAAGTCAAAATTTGCTTAAATGAGTTGACCAGTGTCCAAGGAAAGGAGGGGGGTTCAAGCAACATGATGGGGGTTCAAAGTGAGGGATGGGTGTTCAAGGCTAAATGAGGAGGTTCAACTCTTTCTATTTTCCATTTTAATTAGTTTATATATATAATTCTTTAGAAAACTTCATAATAACTCATAAAACTAAAAAAAATAATCCAATAAATTTTTAGTCTTAATTAATTTATTTACTACAAATAAAATATATATTCATAATGATATATTTGAGGAATAAAATAAAAGTTTAAGTTCTCAAAAATTTGAGTCGTTACACGTTTGAAAATTGATATGGCATGATGTAATGTACAGGTATATTAAAACAAGGTTGAAATAGTATGGCAGTCACAAATGTTATTATTACACAAAATGAAATAAAATAATACAAGCAAAAGTAATGAATGTTACACCACCACTGTCTTATCTTTTCGGTCGGAGACCTAAACATCATCATCCCCCGTATCGAACACCCTTTAGAGTGGCTATTGTTCTATAGTGGAAATTGGAAAACTCCACCACTGACCGAGAACAGCACCTCTGCCACCATTCACCCACCGCGTCTGCCACCACCGCTACCACGCCTGTTTCAATGATATCTTAACGAAGTGACGACTAGTGCAACGGTAATCTAGGGTTTCAGGTTGTCCTTCATCCTTGATCTAGGCATCGGGCCTGTAGAGAGCCGAGCAAGCAAAACCCCTATTTTTGGAAACTAATTTGGTGTTTTTATTGAAGCAAAGGCTTACAAACTGGGGTTTGAAGAACAGAGATGCAGCGGCTTTGGAGATTAAAGAAGATGATGCGTTGATGGTGGTTGTTGACGCCATGGCTCTAGCGGCTGACATTGATGATGGTGGTGGGTACATAAATAGGTTTCAAATTGCAACCACATGTCGTTGAACCCCAGAAATGCACCCCCAAATTACCTTTTATGCTGGTCGAGTTCCTCTTCAGATCCAGGATTGTTTGGATCGATTTGCAACCGATGTGCAGGTCCATCGAAAATCTCTTTGTTTGCAACTGATGTGGAGGTCCACCTGAAATCGTAACAATAATCACTGCCACCCCTTTGTCGATCATCTGCTCCAATTTTCTAATCAGTGAAGTAGAACTTCAATAAGTTGTAAAAAGACATAAATGCCTCTCGTGTGAAGGGCACATGACCAGAATTAACAGAACTTTTGGATGGTGGTTAGTGGAAAGGACTTAAAATGTGCAAAAGTTTCAAAAAAAAGGTCGTTCAATGTAATTATTAAAGCCAAAAGACAATACTTGCAATTTAGATGACACAATTTGTAATTTGTTCTATTTAATTTTTATTTTTAACCAACTCATTGTACTTTTATATTGTTTCAATTGTTGCATTATACTTTTGTTTGATTGTTTTTTTTATAATTGTGAATTAGTTTATAGATATTCTTTTTGATTATTTACTTAATTAACAAATTCTAAAATAATCTAATAAATTTAGGATTATTGGATTTTAATAATCTCATCTTTTACCAATTGGTCAATAATAATCCTAACTGAGAATATTCTTACCACCAGTCCCTACTTTCAAACTATTTTCTTACATTGGACCCCCCGTTAAGAAAACTTAACGCCGTTAGATTTTATATGGCGTGGACATCTGCAAACCGTTGGAAAGTCGAGCCAAGCTAGTAGTGATCTCGTAGTGGGTTTTGAAATGGCTCTGGTGGTGTTTAACTGGTCTCGTTTTTCCGGCAAGTCCAAACAGAGACAACGGTGGTGTTTAACCAAATTCAAAAGCTACCACGAGACCATTGCTAGCTTTGCTCGACTTTCCGGCGGTTTGCAGATGTCCACGTCATATAAAATCTAACGGCGTTAAGTTTTTTTAAGGGGGTTTCAATGTAAGAAAATAGTTTGAAAGTAGGAACTGGTGGTAAGAATATTCTCAGTTGGGATTATTATTGATCAATTGGTAAAAGGTGGGATTATTAAAATCAAATAATCCATAACTTTAATAAAAACTAATTATTTACGGTTTTAAAGAGAATAAAATTAAATACAAAATAGGTTTGTGGGATGGATATGGGTTCTCATAGAATTAATTAAAAAAATTAATTACACGGGTGGTCAACGTGATTTATCCATATTTTAGTTTTAGTTCTTAGAAATTAGAAAATACATCTTTGATCTAATAGTTTGCTAAAACGTAACACAAATAGTCCCTACGATGGATGAATGTAAAACTTATGTTAATTTTTTTTTTAAAATGACCAAATGCATCTAATTTCTTTGCTATAGTGATAAGTGATAACTAAAATATTTTTATAGTTGAATTTGGCCCAAAACACTCCCCTGTAATTTAAAATTTAAATACTTATAAAGCATGGGTGGTTGAAGGCCCATTTTACAACTCCACCAGTCCACCACTTTATTAAAAGCTAAGGCTTGTCATGGTCATAGAACGGCCCATGAATATCATAAACCCCCTCGAAAGTCCAAACTCCAAATTAACATATCAAAAACCAATTTAACTCCCGGTCCGGGTTTCCAAAATTTATAACATTCAAACTCAACGGACACATTTAAGTAATACTTGCGCTCATCACTGTTTGTTATTTTTCAAAACTGTAGTAGCTAGAAACTCGGTTAAAGCCGGGCCATAAACACTCCTATTTGCTTTCCTCTTTATAGAATTTTGTAGTAAATTTTTTGTAAGAAAAACTTGTCCATGTATAACATATCAACGTAATTTATGTTGCCATAAAACATAATTTATGTTGCCACAAGGCACTCTAAAACTACATGTCTCAGTCCGGGTTTTACAAAATAATAAAATTAAAAATTTACCAAAATGTTCACCCTAAAAAACTTATTAAAGAAAAACACCATAATTATTTTATAGTAGTTATATCTGTTAAAAGGAAAACAATCAATAATAAACATTGTTGCACATATTCTTTTTATTACTTGATTGATATCCAAACAGGATACAGTCAAGGCTAACCAAGAAGTGAGGCCTTGTCAAATGCATGATTCTAAGTAATGAGCAATCTCAATTCTTTCATGCGGATCATTCAATCTCTCGTCTCTTAGCGCCTCAAGAATCACTCAATCTCTCACCTCTTAGCGCCTCAAGAATCACTCGTGAATCTTGTTCCCTGAAAACCGAATCTTGTCGGAGGTTATTACTAATATATTTCTAAAAGTAATTATTTCATCAAGTAATTTTGATAATGTGTCGTAAATAATGATGGGTCCCAATTTCTCTATTGTTTTGAGTGATTTATCATTTCATCGTGTCATGTCAACAAAGATAAGTTGGATGACATATTTAATGGCTCCATCTAATAATGTAATGCCTTCAAGGATATGTTAGGTTAAAATATTATAGTAGATAGGCATAGGTTCAAGTTATAGAAACAACCCCTTTTTATTGAGTTTAGTTACAAAGTCGGTCTATTGTATTACAATTGAATGATATTTCAGCATTTGGTTACCAGTTAACATGTAAAGTTAAGCATTTGTAATTTTTTTTATCAGGCAACATGTGATTAAATGATAAATTACCTTTTTATGAGTATTTTGTATAACGTCTTCAAGATGTGGCAAAACTCGAATGGTGCAACAGGCTTTTTTTCATTTGGATGCAGTCACTCAAGTTTGATTGACTCAGAAGCTCATAAAATGCTCCCACTGCAGATACTCCCTGTAAACCAAAAAAAAAGAAGAAGGAAAGTTAAGCAGTAGAGATGGAAAAAGTTTGCAGGTCAGGTAACGGGTCAAAGTGGTCAAAGTGGACAATTTTTAGCATGGGACCAAACAGGCTGGGTTGAGTAGACCCACCAATTCGCATCAGAAATTTAGAAATAAAAAGGAGTATACTGGTAGTAAATATTGTAAATTTTTGTAATACAGGAGATAAAGTCAAGATGTGGTAGCAGTGATATTGTAACTAAAAACAGTGAAAGGAGTGTAATTTATAATTTGGAATCCTTAAAGAATAGTGAAATGTGTCTAATATTTAATTAAGAATTCTTAAACAATAGAAACATGGAGAATATATTACTGAATGATTAATCGAGTATGGACCATTTGTTGCAGGTTTTTGTATGTGCATGGAGTCCAGCTGGTTCTCTTTTGGCATCCGGGCTGTAAACCAAAAATAAATAAAAGAAGGAAAGTTAAGCAGTAAAGATGGAAAAAGTTTGCGGTCGGGTGGGTTGGGTAACGGGTCAAAGTGGGCAATTTTTAGCATGGGACCAAACAGGTTGGGTTGAGTAGACTCACCAACACTTTGTAACCATGTTTAACACACTAAATATTTTAAAAAAATATAGAAATATGATCAAAATGTATTTTGACCAAACACAACCCGTATAAAGCCAAATATAAAAATGACCCATTTTGACCCAAGGCTCCATCCAGTGGATTCAGTGGGAAGGTATTAATGTTTTTTTTTTTTTTTGACAAAAGAGTGTAAATAAAAAGGAAAATTCCATAAAAGAGTAACACGTTTACTTCAAAAACTTCTAAACAATATAAGTAGATAAAAATGTATTCCAAATTGGAATTTGCAAAAAGAAATGGTAAACTTTGCATCTATTTTAGGACATCCATTTAAGAAGGTGTCTCTATTTATCTAGGGATGGATGGAATATTTATTTTATGTTCTCATTTTATGGATTCTATATATATAGCATGAGAAGACCAGAAGAATAATTAAAATATCATTGTGAGTTGATAAGAAGAAAAGGATGATAAATATGGAGCACATGAAGTATTTTAAAACTCTACTTACATGGAACGTTTGACCACCTCAATAGCCTCGACAGCTAGCAAGAATTCATTAACAGCAACTTCCTTGTTCTCATTCTTCTTGTCTAATTAGTTTTCATGATAAACAAAATTGACTCCATTAACAGTGTTGTCAATCAAAACTGATACAAATTCAAAAAACTTTAAAAGGCGAAAAAATGGACGGGTGAGACAAGTTAGGTAAAGTTTCAAATATGTTCATGATCAAACAGGTCGTATTAAGTATGGGTTGAAACATGCCAACACCTTTTGGTTCATTTTTAGAACAGACAAATTATAAATAATTAATGTGTATAGAATGATTGCAGAAACAATACCTTAGAGTAATAATCTAAATCTTTAAAACGGTTTAAGAGTTCTTATGCGTTAATATACTTTGGGTAATTTATAGAACCCTAACACATTCCTCTTTTAGCTAGTTTTTTTATTGACCCAATTGAGATAATAGTAATAATACACAACCCAAACCAACCCATCCCTAAATGTGTCCATTTAGCAACATCTAAAAATACTACATGTGAGAATTTAAAATTGAGTTATGAAATATTACCGTCTTCAAAGAAGCGGCGGATCTCAGCCAAGCGATGTGACGGGAGCTCCACGATGTCATTGTAGTGTCTATACTCAGGATCATCAGCACATACTGCAATTATCTTATCTTCCTTTTTCTCCCTGATTTGTCAATCATGCGAGTAAAATTCAATTATAAACAAAAGAAATCGACACTTTTGTGATTTCTGGACGATATATCCTGATACCTGATCAATCATGGGCATGAAACCATTTGCTTTTGCACAAAGAAAACAACCTGAAGGATTTGTTCCTGTATTGAAAGTGTTTTCAAAACATCACAATAGGTCAGCAACGTTTCCATTTAATATAAGAATTTCACACGTTTCAAACCCTGCAATGATGATAGATGAATTACAAAAATAAATGGGCATACCTGCATGATAACCAAGACATCAAGTGGGTTATTGTCCTCACAAAGAGTACGAGGTACAAAGCCATAGTTGTGAGGGTACATGACAAATGAATATAGGACACAATCCACCTGATAAAAGCACAAATTAGATTAATGTTTGAACCAACAGAATCTAGCTCATTACACCAATTATCATCCTCGTATTTACCTTAATAAGTCCTTTTTTGTCAAGCTCATACTTTAACTTACTCCCCTTGCTAATTTCAATCACCTGTAAGAAATAAACAGATTTTATGATAAATCTTTTGTATAAACATCCATACAATCCTATATGCAAGTATCGTGATTTATATTAATTCTACATCCTTACACAGTTGAATATTATTGGTATCACATTGAACCATTAGGTCATCAGGATTGTAAGGCATCTCGCACTTACAGTACCTGCAATTTGAAATTAATTGGTAATTTGATTATTAATCCCCAATTTAAATTAGGGCAAACACTTGACTCCCAATAAGAATTAAACAAACACTCAAATTGATAGAAATGTCACACATACACGGCAACTCTATCAGGATTGAAGGCTCCGGTGGCGGAATTATACTCAAAACGACAGAAAAAATCTTCGTTTCCAACGGCGTCAAGCTACGTATAGCTTTTGAAACTGTGAACCTTGCACTTGCCTTCGATTGTATCGGCGCTCTGCACATCACGGTGATCGGAGAGGAAAACCTCTTTGCTGCCATGAAATTGACTCCGGCCGCCGATCGATTCCTCCGGGCGATAGTACCACTGGACGTGAACTTTAACGTTACTTCCTCTCTTCTGAGAATCAAATTCAACTTTTGGTTTCACACATTCTTTGGCAAAATGACCATACTCCTAACAATTATAGCAACGAACTTTGGTTTTGTCAAATCCCATACGTGAACAACTGTTAGAACCAATATACTTTCTTCCGGTCTTCTTTAAAATACGACGGCTTCGACGTACAATGAATTGGAATTTTTTTAGGTCCGATTGCTACAAAATCAGAAACATAAACTGATTAATACACAAAACGATTTCTCAAGTGACGATGATGATGATTTGCGACTGGATTTAAGGGATGAAAATAGATGGTGTCGATAATAACCTGTTGACTACCCAATTCTTGATCTTCCGCTTCGATACGATGATGATGATCTGCTTCGATATGCCTGAGATAGTAGCGTACGCGTCTTCCTCTTCCGATTTACAGAACAAAATGAGGGATTACGTTGGGTGGTTAAAGAACGTGGGCAGGGAGATATATCTGGAACGTGGGCAATCCATGTGTAAAAGCACAATCTAACACCTAGAAACTCCACTGGCAAAATTTCTTAATTTAAATTGTCGGGATATCTTAAAAGTAGTTTTCTCTATTTTAAATGGTCGAGATCTAATTCTCGCTCTACATATTTATAATTTCACCCATGTAATTTTGCGTGTACAATGTTATTGACCTTGTGAAAAAAATTAATGTTAAAATGTTGATTAAAGTAAGCACGTCGAAACATTAAATCGGTAATTTTATAGAACATCATATTTTAAAGGTTGTGATAGGAAAATAAAGAAACTATAAAAAAGAAACATTTAAGCAGCTTCAATGGCTTGTACGTTTGTGCTTCAATTACTTGTACATCATCACGAAAACTCAGTTTTGAATTAAATTTATATTGAAATGTAGATAAAAATAAGCACGTCACAACGACACATTCGGAATTTTGTAAAACATCGTATTTAAAAGTTATAAGAGAAAAACAAATTATGTTCAAAATTAGTTATAAACATTAAAATAATTTAAAAATTAAATAATAAAAAAAATAAAGAAACACTAAATGGGCAGGGTAGGCCATGCGTGAGAAAAAGCAACGAACCGTCGGGAGAAGGTGGGGGTCGTACCCGTGTCGCGCGGGTGCGGATGTGGGCTCGAACCACCACGTCAGCTTCACATTTCTTTTATGTTTTCTTTTATTTCAATTATATATAATAGTTTTAGTAATAAAACAATATTGAGGTTATTATTTATCGAAACAGAATTATATATATATAGGGTTAGATTATAGTAAAAAAAAATTTAAAAATAAGAAAGGTAAAAAGTATTATGGGCTAGACATGTGTCCTTTTTATTGTTTTTAAAGGAAGAGCATAATGATCATTGTGTAATATACAATGACCAGACCTAATATTACACAATGAGCAAATTACACAATTACCAGACCTTGTATTATACAATAACCTGACATATTTGAGCGAATTACACAATAATAAGCAAATTACACAATGATCTGGAAAACGTAAAACACAATTATGAATACATATAACACAATAACAAAAAATATTTGACAAAATGAGTATATTACACAATGAGCAAATTACATAATTACCATACCTTACATTACACAATAACCTGACATATTTGAGTGAATTACACAATAATAAGCAAATTACACAATGAGCCGGAAAACGTAAAACACAATGATAAATACATATAACACAATGATGAAAAATATTTGACAAAATGATGAATACATATAACACAATGAAGAAAAACATTTGACACGATAACCAGACCTGACATTACATAATTACCAGACCTGACATTACATAATTACCAGACCTGACATTACACAATGACTAGACCTGATATTACACAATTACCTGGCAAATTACACAATGAGCTGGAAAACGTAAAACACAATGATCAATACATATAACACAATAATGAAAAATATTTAATAATATGAGCAAATTACACAATGAGTTAGAAAACGTAAAACACAATGATAAATACATATAACACAATGATAAAAAAATATTTAACAAAATGAGCAAATTACACAATAACCAGACCTGACATTACAGAATGACCTGACATATTTAAGCGAATTACACAATAATGAGCAAATTATACAATGAGCTGGAAAACATAAAACACAATGATAAATATATATAACACAATGATGAAAAATATTTGACAAAATGAGCATATTACACAATGAGCAAATTACACAATTACCGGACCTTACATTACAAATGACCTTACATTACAAATGACCAGACATATTTGAGCGAATTACATAATAATGAGCAAATTACACAATGAGTTGGAAAACATAAAACACAATGATGAATACATATAACACAATGATGAAAAATATTTGACAAAATGATTAATACATATAACACAATGATGAAAAACATTTGACACGATGACCTGACCTGACATTACACAATGACCAGACCTAATATTACACAATGACCTGACATTACACAATTATGAGATTTGATATTACACAATGAACTGATATTACACAATGACCTGAAAAATTACACAATTAGCTGGAAAACGTGTTTTTTTTCGTTTTTGTATATAACGACACTATACTCGTTTTAAAGATAAAACATCGCTCGTTTTTACGGTGTAATTTTTTTTAAAAATAATGTCGTATGTAAAAGTTATGAACGTTTAAAAAAGGGGGGAACTTGATAAAAAGTCAACAAAAGTGGCCAAGACTAAAATACCCTTTCAACAAATTTTTTTTCTACAATTTAATCTTAATCATTAAATATTTTCTACAATTTGATCTAGTTGCCCTAAATCCTTCACACCATTCTTAAAATTAGAATCTTTTTTACTTGAACCTTTTCATATATATATATATATATATATATATATATTTATATAGGGGACGGTTATCGTACAAAGGGCCCAAATCGTACGAAACGTCCGATTAAAATGATCTAGGGTTGGGATAACGCGGTGGCATAAACGTAATTACTTTGAAAATATTTTCTACAATTTGATCTAGTTGCCCTAAATCCTTCACACCATTCTTAAAATGAGAATCTTTTTTACCTGAACCTTTTCATATATATATATATATTTATATAGGGGACGGTTATCGTACAAAGGGCCCAAATCGTACGAAACGTCCGATTAAAATGATCTAGGGTTGGGATAACGCGGTGACATAAACGTAATTACTTTGAAAAAAATAATGCGTCGTCCAAGTAAAAAAGGGCATAAATGTCAATTTTTTTTTCAAAAAACCTGATTTTTTTTAATAATCACGCTTCAAGCGTGATTTTTTTTATTAATCACGCAAAACTTGATTTTAGTAATAACGCTTAATGCTGCATTTTGGTCAATAATGTCACACCCTGTCGAAGGCGGAAACACGGAGGTGAGACGAGAGCGGTGCATCGAACACTTAGGCGCAAGATAATGCTAACGGGTACATCGCAATTTACAAAAGAACCATTATTAAACCCAAAAATTAAAAGAAGTCATACAACATCCGAAATTCAAACAATAAAAAGGAGCGTCTTATAAACAACTAAAGTCATAGGTACTAAGTTTGTTCCAACGTGAAACCACAAAATCTAAACAAAAGCGTGCCCCCATGAACTTTATCTTCATTTCTGTTTACCTGAAAGCATGTTTTAAAAACGGGTCAACTATATAAATAGTTGGTGAGAATCGCAGGTTTTACGACTCTATAAAAGTTTATAAAAATCCAAAGTCAGTACACATGTATTAGATAACATATTACCATGAGCCGTAATCAAAGCCTAGACAAAATAAAAATAAAGTACCCCATACGGAAGTCTTATGCCAACAACCGTCAAAAAAAAATAACTGGCTAACTTTGCGCCCACGTGACCCTACAAGTCTGGTTGGCACGACCAAACCATGAGCGGGGGTGTCAACCCAAGTAGTACTACTCAAAATTCCTAACGGCTACGCTCAGCTAATTGATTACAACAAAAAAAAATTAGAGACTTTAATGCATAAATATAAAAATAACTCATGTAATCATTGTATCATGTAACATGTGACTAAATAAATAAAAACGAAACAGCTTTCCCCCAAAAACAGTAAAACAGTAAGTAAAAAGGGGCCGCGAAAACTCACCTGAGAGTGAAACGCGAAAAAGTGCGGTAAAATAGTGAAACAGCCAACGGTGGTATCCTAATCAAGTCCTACTAATAAGTAGACACAAAATGTATTCAGGAAACCTAATATGTGTGGCTAAGTCAACAAAAGTCAAAAGTGGCTATGCAGCCAATTGTATAGCCAAAACCCGTGCACGTGCGTACGAACCGTTAAGAATTGTAAAACCGGCTTTTATATGAATTAATAATCTTAAAGCTTTTAAGTTTTAGATTTTAGTAATAACATCAGTAGTTAAAAAAAATCACATTTGATAAAATCGCATGTCACGGTTTCGTATGATTAAAAACGCGATTACGCACGTAAAGTCGGGTCTACAGTTTAAATACGATTCGTCCAAAATTAGGGTTTTAGTGTGATATTAGCACCCAATTTAAAAGTCAAATTTTATGTTTTAAATCGGTTTATACTTCTGTCCAAAATCCCTTAGAATTTTTATAAAATCAATTTTATATAAAATTTTTCCAAAATTATTAACTTTTTATAAAATTTAAATGGACCATAATTCCAAAAACATACTTAGACATAAAGTTACTGCTTCAAATTTATACCAATTGATCATATATATAAATAAAAATTTCTGACCAATTTTCATATTTTTCCAATATCCAGATTATTTAATATGAATTTAATATTATTAAAACTTTACAAATTCGGAAAAAATAGTTAAACACATCCAAACTTTACCATATTAGTTTTAAGTCAATATAAGATCCCATATCAAGTTTCAAATCCTGATTTTATCCAGAAGTATACAAACCCTAAATCATGCATTTAAACTTTATAAATACTAAACGTATACTTAACCAACTCCAATTTTCTTAAAATTTGGACAGGAGTTTTAGTTCATCATATACTAATCACTGGCCAATTTCCAGAATTTTTCAATACTCAGAAGTATTTTTTCCAAATTTCCATGTATTAAACTTGTGTGAATTTTAATAAATAATATATAAAGAGTTAGATAACCAAATTTTCCAGATATTCATTTTAAAACATATTCTACTGATTAAAATCACTTTTGGGTGCTAGATCAATAATTTTTAAAAATTCATCAAGAACATGCTTGTTCTTGAACATTCAACAATTAACAAGTTTAATCAAGGATTATACCTTCCAAAATCAACAAATGAAGATGAAATTTGATGCTAAGCTACTGAGTTTTCCTTGATTTATAACCTACAATCACAATGTGGTTCAATTCCAAGATCAAAAACTTAAAAATCAACAAAATGCTCTTTTTATTCAAGAAAATGCAAGTATGAACACCCAAGTGTTCATACACTTTGATCATCCAATCTTGCAAGTTTTTCACTAGATAACTCATTGTGGATGATTCCAACTAGTTTTTATCCATAAATCTTTGTTAAAATCACAAGATTCAAGCTAAAAACTCTTAAAAACAACAAAACTTGAAAATCAAAGTGAGTGTGTGTAGTGTGTGTGTGTTCTTCGTGTTCTTGAGAACACATGCAAGAATCAAAACAGAAATTTTAAAGATGAAATAATGTTAAAATACCTTTAAAACACTAAAACAAAGCTCATCAATCCATTGGAACCAAGAATCAAAGCTTGGAATTGGTTGTTTATATGCTTGGAAGGAGATTTGGGGGTGTTTGGATGTGGTGGTGGTGGTGGTGGTTTACGGCCAAGAGGAAGGAGGAGGAAGAGAGAAAATGGGGTGGGGGGTTGGGTATTTATAGGGGAGGATGAATTCTAGGTTTAAAAGACCATTTTTATAAAAAAAAAAAATACCCACTTTTTATAAAAATTACACCCCTAAACACTAAAAATAAGCATTTTTATCAAACATAAAAATTAAGTATCTAAAATAATGAATTTTGAAAATTTTTAAAACATAAAAACTCAAAAATTTTCAAAAAGTTATACCGGGTGAACACCGGGTTTTTAACGGAAGAACCACCTGTGATCGTTAGTTAAATCAAGAATCACAAAAGTTAGCACATATAATGTTATAAAATATCATTCTTAACTAAAATATAAATATAAAAATTATTTTTGAGAATTTAATTTTTACCGATTATTTAACGCGTTCACAGTATACGCAGTGTATGCACTTAATCGGGTTTTCTAGTTCGGACCTTAGTGTTTGTCTAAGGTAGTATTCCTAGAATTCCTAGAAACACTAAAAATATATAAAATTATAATATAAAAAAATATAACGTATAAAAGTCGAGAAACGGTAAGGACCTGAAAAACCGCAGTTGTCACATTATCCCCCAGTTGAAAGGAATTTTGTCCCGAAATTCAACTGGTGACAGTAGTAACCGCTTCCTTCTCAAAGAGATGAGGATATTTTTGCTTCATTTGGTCCTCACGTTCCCATGTGAATTCAGGTCCACGCTTCGAGTTCCATCGGACCTTCACGACAGGGATACAGCTACATTTAAGCGTCTTGATCTCGCGATCCAAAATCTCGACCGGTTCCTCGATAAAATGAAGCTTCTTGTCAATACGAACTTCCTCGGGTGGTATCACTTTGAGGTTTGATACATGAAAAGTATCGTGTATACCACTGAGTACCTGAGGCAATTTCAATTTGTACGCCACGGGACCAATTCTATCAATAATTTCATACGGCCCAATATACTTCGGATTGAGTTTACTCCTTTTTTTGAACCGAATAACGCCCTTCCAAGGTGAAACTTTTAAAAGTACTTTGTCACCAATTTGAAATTCCAAGGGCTTTCTTCGATTATCGGCATAGTTTTTCTGTCTGTCCCGCGCGGCTCTTAGTCTATCACGAATCTTAAAAATCTTGTTCGTAGTTTCCTGAATTATTTCAGGGCCAGTTAAACGATTGTCACCAACTTCGGCCAAACAAAGTGGTGATCGACACTTACGTCTATACAAAGCTTCAAACGGTGCACATCTGAGGCTAGCGTGATAACTATTATTATAATAAAATTCGATTAACAGTAGATGTGTATCTCAATTACCACCAAATTCTATTACACATGCCCTTAACATATCCTCCATGGTCTGAATCGTCCGTTCACTTTGACCGTCAGTCTGAGGATGATAAGTCGTGCTCATATCTAAGCGCGTTCCCAAATCTCGTTGTAGTGTCTGCCAAAATCGGGAAGTCAAACGACTATCCCTATCCGAAATGATGGAAACTGGCACTCCATGCCTAGAAACGATCTCACCAATGTACAAACGGGCTAACTTTTCCATCTTATAATCCTCTCAGATGGGAATAAAGTGAGCAGATTTTGTCAACCGGTCAACAATGACCCAAATTGAATCATAACCGCTGGAAGTTCGGGGTAATTTGGTGACTTGCAATCTGCTCCCATTTCCACTGAGGGATGTCGGGTTGCTGCAAAAGTCCCGACGGTTTCTGGTATTCCGCCTTGACCTTAGAACATGTCAAGCATCTCCCAACATAACTTGCAATATCTTTCTTCATTCCGGGCCACCAATAAAATTCTTTCAAGTTTTTATACATCTTGTCGGCTCCGAGATGTACATACCTCGACTTGTGAGCTTCATTAAAAATCAGTTCCCTCAAGTTATGGGAATCCGGAATCCACATTCGATCCAAATAATAAATCAACTCATCAGTTTTCTGTTCAAATTTTCTCTCAGCACCACATAAAAGTTCATCTTTCAAGTTATTTCTCTGTAGAGTTACCTTTTGTGCCTCGAGAATTTGAGCTTTCAAACTCGTTTGGATTGTCATCCCCAAAGCACGAACTCGAATAGGTTTTATTCTTTCCTTTCTACTCAAAGCATCTGCCACCATATTTGCTTTCCCAGGGTGATAACGAATCTCACAGTCATAGTCATTCAGAAGCTCAACCCATCGCCTTTGTCTCATATTTAACATATTTTGATCGAATATATGATGAAGGCTTTTGTGGTCGGTAAAAATAGTGCATTTGGTGCCATAAAGATAGTGCCTCCAAATTTTGAGTGCAAAGACAACAACACCCAACTCCAGGTCATGAGTTGTGTAATTCTTTTCGTGCACTTTCAATTGTCGGGATGCGTAAGCAATAACCTTATCCTTTTGCATCAGCACACAACCAAGACCCTGGTGAGATGCATCACAATACACAACAAAGCCATCCGTACCTTTAGGAATAGTGAGAATCAGAGCGTTACATAATTTTTTCTTTAATAACTGAAATGACTCTTCCTGCTTGTCACCCCATTCAAACTTTCTATCTTTATGAGTCAAGAGGGTTAAAGACTGAGCTATCTTCGAGAAATTTTCTATAAATCGCCTATAATAACCCGCCAAACCAAGAAATTGACGAATCTCAGTTGGGGTCTTAGGCGTTTCCCACTTCTTTATCTGGATCCACATGAATGCCTTTCTCATTAATCACATGACCTATAAAGTGAACTTCTTTAAGACAAAACTCATACTTAGAAAACTTGGGGAAATAGTTTCTCGTTTCGAAGCAATTCCAAAATCAACCGCAAGTGATGTTCGTGCTCTTCCTTACTTTGAGAATATATCAGAATATCGTTGATAAAGACTATCATGAATTTGTCTAAATAGGGTTTACACACCCTATTCATCAGATCCATAAATACTGCTGGGGCATTGGTTAGCCCGAAAGGCATAACCAAAAACTCGTAATGACCGTACCGAGTTCTGAACGCTGTCTTTGGTATGTCATCCTCCTGGACCCTTAATTGATGATAACCAGATCTGAGGTCGATCTTAGAAAAATGAGTCGATCCTTGTAACTGGTCAAACAAATCATCGATCCTCGGGAGTGGATATCGGTTCTTAATCGTCAATTTATTCAACTCCCGGTAGTCAATACACATTCGAAATGATCCATCCTTCTTTTTCACGAACAAGACCAGAGCTCCCCAAGGTGAGAAACTCGGTCTAATAAATCCCTTCTCTATAAGTTTCTGTAACTGATTCGACAACTCTTGTAACTCAGACGGTGCCAGACGGTATGAGGATTTAGCAATAGGTGCGGCACCGGGTATCAATTCAATCCGGAACTCAACTTGTCGTGGAGGGGGTAATCCAGGCAAATCCTCGGGAAAAACTTCTGGGTACTCGCGTACAACTGGAATATCCTGAATCTTAACCTCCTTTGATTTCTTCTCAATGACATTAGCAAGAAACGCGTAGCTTCCCTTTTTAAGGTATTTCCATGCCTTCATGCAAGACACAATGTTCAAATTCCTCCCGGGCTTATCGCCTTGGACATTCAGGACTTCACCGTTTGAAAGTGGAATTCGAACCATCTTTTCCGAGCAAACAATTTCGGCTCGGTTTTCGGATAACCAATCCATTCCAATAACAACATCAAAACTACCGAGCTCTATTGGGATAAGATCTACATTAAATTGGTGATTATTTAGGTTCATAGAGCAACCTCGAATAATGTCACTAGCTTTAATCAATTTACCATTAGCTAGTTCTATAGTATAGTCCTCTTTCAGTTTCTGTGATTTTAACTTAATCAATGATCTAAATTCAGAAGATATAAAGCTTCTATCAGCCCGTGTATCAAAAAGTACAGATGCATAAAGATCGTTGACAAGAAACATACTCGTCGTCACATTCGGGTCCTGACGTGCATCTGCAGCCCCAATCACAAAAGCTCTACCTTTAGCTTGATTCGCTGTGTTCCCACCAATTCTGCCCAATTTGGGACATTTGTTCCTGAAGTGATCAGTTTCCTCACATTCAAAACAACCCCTTGGTGCATTAGGGTCGAATCTCCAGTAGTTCGCTGTATGCCCCACTCGTTTACATATTGCACACACGAACTGCTCGCAAGCCCTAAAGTGTTGAGAATTGCACTTGGAGCAAAGAGGTGGATTTCCAGTGTTTGCCCTTTTCTGTGGTGTCACCGCCACATAATTCTTTACAAACTTACGCTTCTTACTTGGACCACCAGTAGATTTCTTCATAGCCTTCTCCTCTGGTTTCTTTCCAATTGTTCCTTTCTTAACCAAAATTCCATTTCTCACCATCTCATCAGTTAATTCACTTGCCAATTGGATCGCACTTTGCATAGTAGAAGGTTTGGCTGAAGTAACCATTCCCCGAATCTGGGGCACCAATCCCCATATATACCTTTCAATCCTTTTAGATTCAGGTGTCACCAGATGTGGCACCAAACAGGACAACTCTTGGAATCGAGTTGTGTAAACCAAGATTTCAGCTCCTTCCATTTCTAGGTTTCAAAACTCAACTTCAATCTTCTTTATTTCATTTCGAGGACAGTATTCCTCAATCAACATTTTCTTAAACTCGTCCCAAGTCAGGTTATCAGTAACCTGTTCTCCTAACGCATCAACTTGAGAATTCCACCATGTTAGGGCTTTGCCCTGCAGAGAGCAAGCAGCATACTTAACCTTCTGATTATCCAAGCAGTTACTGATTTTTATGACAGACTCCATCTTTTCTATCCAACGAACAATTCCAACTGCTCCCTCACTACCATAAAAATCCAATTGTTTTCCAGCAGAGAAGTCTTTAAAAGTGCATCCGCGGTTGGTGTTACCAGTATTTGTGCCACCACCACCGACTCCACCACTGCCAGAAGCACCACCACTAGTGCCGCCAGCACTCCTGATTAACCCTGCGGTGATCTGTGCCACTATTCTTGGTATAGCCGCATCTATCCCTTGATTTATCAGCTGTTCCAAATCCGGCTGAGTATTCTCTGTCTCATTATACTGAGGATTCCTCCTCGGTGGCATTTTCTAAAAATGGAAACAGACAGGAATTTGATGAGAGTTTGAGTAAATGAAAATACTTGATTAAAAATCACTCAAAACATAGTAAACAAACCATATATAAAAGATATGTTTTTGAGAATGACAATAAATTTTTTTAACCGAATCATGTACACAAGGTAACAGATAAGAATGGTAACAATACACAAACAATAACCAAATGAAGTTTATAACATACAAATAATCATCCAAAATATTGTTTCATTCCATCATCAAAAGATTTATAAAAATGCTTCATAAAGCATAGATAGTAGCTAGGGTTTACAAGAGCTAGTAATAATTTTACAAAATTAGGCATTAGTTAGAACTAAGCCAATACCCCAAAAATTAAGTTTTTGTAACCCATCAAAAGGACCTGAGCACATGTCGCTCAGTGTCTGAAATAGAAACCTAACACAACAGTAACCAGTAAAACAAGGAAAGCCACAAAAATAGCCATTCTGGAGTAGACCCTTTTCTCAAATCGATCCATGCGCTGGTTCCTGTTCAGATCTGACGCCTGAAGAGTAGTAACGTACTGATATAGCTCCGGTATCCTCTCTAGAACATCCTCCAACATAATATGATGATGATTCAGTCTTGTCTCGTGTCCAGCATAATCCTCCACTAACTCATCCATCTGTACCTCCCTATTAGTCCTGGTGTCCTCTGGATCCTCCTCTTCATCTGATGATAACTCTATAATAATAGGTGCAGTCCTAGAAGATGATCCTCCGACTTCGAAGGTCGATCCAGGAAACAGTGACCGTCCAACAGCGGGAGTAGCAGGGTGTAGAACAACAGTCACTGGTGCTACCCTGGAAGGGGGTAGGACCGAAGTAGGTGAGGGTAGACGGCTCCCTAAATCCTCTGAGCTGGTCGCGTAGCTAGACTCACCGGGCACATAGTGCTACGACGGATCCTCCTCTGACGTATTACTTGGCTTGGGCGCACTCCAATCACCTGATGATGTAGGGACAGGTACAAGAGGGAAACTGTTGAAGCTATCAGCCTCATCGTCTGAGAAGTACTGCTGAAATGAAGATTCTGAAGACGAAGACATGCTGTGACGGAGAACGTAAAGCTGGTAAGAATAAGAAATGCTAAATGATATGCAATGCACACATAGATCCTAAGGTTCTTTGCAATGTTTCTTAAGGTCATAGTCTAGGTTCGAGTCTGGGGTAAACCTAATTCTCTATAACCAGTGCTCTGATACCAAGTCTGTCACACCCCGCCGAAGGCGAAAACACGGAGGTGAGACGAGAGCGGTGCATCGAACACTTAGGCGCAAGAGAATGCTAACGGGTACATCGCAATTTACAAAAGAACCATTACTAAACCCAAAAATTAAAAGAAGTCATACAACATCCGAAATTCAAACAATAAAAAGGAGCGTCTTATAAACAACCAAAGTCATAGGTACTAAGTTTGTTCCAACGTGAAACCACAAAATCTAAACAAAAGCGTGCCCCCATGAACTTTATCTTCATTTCTGTTTACCTGAAAGCATGTTTCAAAAACGGGTCAACTATATAAATAGTTGGTGAGAATCGCAGGTTTTACGACTCTATAAAAGTTTATAAAAATCCAAAGTCAGTACACATGTATTAGATAACATATTACCATGAGCCGTAATCAAAGCCTAGACAAAATAAAAATAAAGTACCCCATACGGAAGTCTTATGCCAACAACCGTAAAAAAAAAGTGGCTAACTTTGCGCCCACGTGACCCTACAAGTCTGGTTGGCACGACCAAACCATGAGCGGGGGTGTCAACCCAAGTAGTACTACTCAAAATTCCCGAAGGCTACGCTCAGGTAATTGATTACAACAAAAAAAAATTGGAGACTTTAATGCATAAATATAAAAATAACTTATGTAATCATTGTATCATGTAACATGTGACTAAATAAATAAAAACGAAACAGATTTCCCCCAAAAACAGTAAAACAATAAGTAAAAAGGGGCCGTGAAAACTCACCTGAGAGTGAAACGCGAAAAAGTGCGGTAAAACAGTGAAACAGCCAACGGTGGTATCCTAACCAAGTCCTACTAATAAGTAGACACAAAATGTATTTAGGAAACCTAATATGTGTGGCTAAGTCAACAAAAGTCAAAAGTGGCTATGCAGCCAATTGTATAGCCAAAACCCGTGCACGTGCGTACGAACCGTTAAGAATTGTAAAACCGGCTTTTATATGAATTAATAATCTTAGAGCTTTAAGTTTTAGATTTTTAATAATAACATCAGTAGTTAAAAAAATCACATTTGATAAAATCTCATGTCACGGTTTCGTATGATAAAAAACGCGATTACGCGCGTAAAGTCTGGTCTACGGTTTAAATACGATTCGTCCAAAATTAGGGTTTTAGTGTGATATTAGCACCCAATTTAAAAGTCAAATTTTATGTTTTAAATCGGTTTATACTTCTGTCCAAAATCCCTTAGAATTTTTATAAAATCAATTTTATATAAAATTTTTCCAAAATTATTAACTTTTTATAAAATTTAAATGGACCATAATTCCAAAAACATACTTAGACATAAAGTTACTGCTTCAAATTTATACCAATTGATCATATATATAAATAAAAATTTCTGACCAATTTTCATATTTTTCCAATATCCAGATTATTTAATATTATTAAAACTTTACAAATTCGGGAAAAATAGTTAAACACATCCAAACTTTACCATATTAGTTTTAAGTCAATATAAGATCCCATATCAAGTTTCAAGTCCTGATTTTATCCAGAAGTATACAAACCCTAAATCGTGCATTTAAACTTTATAAATACTAAATGTATACTTAAATAACTCCAATTTTCATAAAATTTGGACAGAAGTCTTAGTTCATCATATAATAATCATTGTCCAATTTCCAGAATTTTTCAATACTCAAAAGTATTTTTCCCAAACTTCCATATATTAAACTTGTGTGAATTTTAATAAATAATCTATAAAGAGTTAGATAACCAAATTTTTCTGATATTCATTTTAAAACATATTCTACTTATTAAAACCACTTTTGGGTGCTAGATCAATAATTTTTAAAAATTCATCAAGAACATGCTTGTTCTTGAACATTCAACAATTAACAAGTTTAATCAAGGATTATACCTTCCAAAATCAACAAATGAAGATGAAATTTGATGCTAAGCTACTGAGTTTTCCTTGATTTATAACCTACAATCACAATGTGGTTCAATTCCAAGATCAAAAACTCAAAAATCAACAAAATGCTCTTTTTATTCAAGAAAATGCAAGTATGAACACCCAAGTGTTTATACACTTTGATCATCAAATCTTGCAAGTTTTTCACTAGATAACTCATTGTGGATGATTCCAACTAGTTTTTATCCACAAATCCTTGTTAAAATCACAAGATTCAAGCTAAAAACTCTTAAAAACAACAAAACTTGAAAATCAAAGTGAGTGTGTGTAGTGTGTGTGTGTTCTTCGTGTTCTTGAGAACACATGCAAGAATCAAAACAGAAATTTTAAAGATGAAATCATGTTAAAATACCTTTAAAACACTAAAACAATGCTCATCAATCCATTGGAACCAAGAATCAAAGCTTGAAATTGGTTGTTTATGAGCTTGGAAGGAGATTTGGGGGTGTTTGGAGGTGGTGGTGGTGGTTTACGGCCAAGAGGAAGGAGGAGGAAGAGAGAAAATGGGATGGGGGTTGGGTATTTATCGGGGAGGGTGAATTCTAGGTTTAAAAGACAATTTTTATAAAAAACATACCCACTTTTTATAAAAATTACACCCCTAAACACTAAAAATAAGCATTTTTATCAAACATAAAAATTAAGTATCTAAAATAATGAATTTTGAAAATTTTTAAAACATAAAAACTCAAAAATTTTCAAAAAGTTATACCGGGTGAACACCGGGTTTTTAACGGAAGAACCACATGTGATCGTTAGTTAAATCAAGAATCACAAAAGTTAGCACATATAATGTTATAAAATATCATTCTTAACTAAAATATAAATATAAAAATTATTTTCGAGAATTTAATTTTTACCGATTATTTAACGCGTTCGCAGTATACGCAGTGTATGCAGTTAACCGGGTTTTCTAGTTCGGACCTTAGTGTTTGTCTAAGGTAGCATTCCTAGAATTCCTAGAAACACTAAAAATATATAAAATTATAATATAAAAAAATATAACGTATAAAAGTCGAGAAACGGTAAGGACCTGAAAAACCGCAGTTGTCACAAATAACGTGAAAACGTGAATTGTTTTTTTAAATGTTCAATTATTTTGTTCAAACGTGAATTTTTTGATTTCAAACGTGAAACGTGAATTTAGAGCGAATTTTTTGATTATATACATGTGGAGTCTTCGTAATCACTTAATAACGTGAAACATGATTTTAGAGTGCATTTTTTTATTATAATAATAACGCTACAGTGCTGCGAAATAGAATCACGCAAATCTAAAATCGCGTCGCACGATCATGAATTGTAAAATGACGAAAATAACCTTTCCACCAAAATTAAAAAGGGACACGCGGCGCATCCATATTCCTTCGTACGATTTAATACCTTTGTATTTAATACTTTCCTTATATATATATATATATATATATATATATATATAGGGAGGGATCAAGAGAAAACCACAAAGTTAGGCGAAAACCGAGAAAACCACTAAAAGCCAATCAAATAATTTATAGATTTTTTATTTTTTTAATTTATTTCTAAGTGTATTAATATAATATTACACAATTACCAAAAAATCATTTTACGTATTGTGTTTTATATATACGTAACCACAATTTTTTTGTTTTCTGTTTACGTATACGTAACACTATGTGTTACGTATACGTAAGTCAATACTTAAATGATTTTTTGGTAAACATGTGTAATATTATATTGATATCTCTTATAAATAAATAAATATTATCATATGATTGGTCAAATTTGATTTTTTTAGTGGTTTTCTTGGTTTTCGCCTAACTATGTGGTTTTCTCTCGAACCCTCCCCTATATATACATACATATATATATATATATATATATATATATATATATATATATATGGTTAGGTTATGGTAAAAAGGTGTTTAAAAATAAGATTGATTATGGGCTTAACATTGTCTTTTTATTGTTTTTAAAGTGAGAGTATAATGGTCATTGTGTAATATAAGGTCTGATATTATACAATGACCAGACCTGATATTACACAATCAACTGATATTACACAATGAGCAAATTAAACAATGACCAGACCTTACATTACACAATGACCTGACATATTTAAGTGAATTATACAATAATGAGCAAATTACACAATGAGCTGAAAAACGTAAAACACAATGATGCAAAATAGTTGACAAAATGAGCATATTACACAATGACTAGACCTTACATTACACAATGACCTGATATATTTGAGCGAATTACACAATAATGAGCAAATTACACAATGAGTTGGAAAACATAAAACACAATGATGAATACATATAACACAATGATGAAAAATATTTGACAAAATGATGAATACATATAACACAATGATGAAAAACATTTGACACAATGACCTGATCTGAGAATGACCAGACCTAATATTACACAATGACTTGATATTACACAATGATGAGATTTGATATTACACAATGAACTGATATTACACAATGACCTGACAAATTACACAATGAGTTGGAAAACGTAATTTTTTTTCCTTTTTTGTATATAACGACACTATACTCGTTTTAAAGATAAAAAAACACTCGTTTTTACGGTGTAATTTTTTTTTGAAATAATGTCGTATGTAAAAGTTATGAACGTTTAAAAAAGGGGGGAACTTGATAAAAAGTCAATAAAAGTGGCCAAGACTAAAATACTCTTCCAACAACTTTTTCTTCTACAATTTAATCTTAACCATTAAATATTTTCTACAATTTGATCTAGTTGCCCTAAATCCTTCACACCCTTCTTAAAATTAGAATTTTTTTTACCTGAACATTTTCCTAAATATATTTATATAGGGGACGGTTATTGTACAAAGGGCCCAAATCGTACGAAGCGTACGAAACCGTCTGATTAAAATGATCTAGGGTTGGGGATAACGCGGTGGCATAAACGTAATTAATTTGAAAAAAATAACGCGTCGTCCAAGTAAAAAAGGGCATAAATGTCAAAAAAAAATTCAAAAAATCACGCAAAAAACCTGATTTTTTTTAATAATCACGCTTCAAGCGTGATTTTTTTATTAATCATGCAAAACGTGATTTTAGTAATAACGCTTAAAGCTGCATTTTGGTCAATAACGTGAAAACGTGAATTGTTTTTTTAAATGTTCAATTATTTTTTTCAAACGTGAATTTTTTGATTTCAAACGTGAAACGTGAATTTAGAGCGAATTTTTTGATTATATACATGTGGAGTCTTCGTAATCACTTAATGACGTGAAACATGAATTTAGAGTGAATTTTTTTTTATTATAATAATAACGCTACAGTGCTGCGAAATAGAATCACGCAAATCTAAAATTGCGTCGCACGATCTTGAATTGTAAAATGATGAAAATAACCTTTCTACCAAAATTAAAAAGGGACACGCGACGCATGCATATTCCCTCGTACGATTTAATGCCTTTGTATTTAATACTTCCCTTATATATACATATATATGTATATATATATATATATGTAGGGGAGGGATCAACAGAAAACCACAAAGTTAGGCGAAAACCGAGAAAAACACTAAAAGTCAATCAAATAATTTATAGATTTTTTTATTTTTTTAATTTATTTCTAAGTGTATTAATATAATATTACACAATTATCAAAAAATCATTTTACGTATTGTGTTTTATATATACGTAACCGCAATTTTTTTGTTTTCTGTTTACTTATACGTAACACTATGTGTTACGTATACGTAAGTCAATACTTACGTATACGTAAGTCAATACTTAAATAATTTTTTGGTGAAAATGTGTGATATTACATTGATATCTCTTATAAATAAATAAATATTATCATATGATTGGTCAAATTTTTTGCTCTTATGAGATGCCTATGCTTATATCTCGGGAATTCGGAGCACGAAGCCAATGGGCGAAGCTGTGAGAGTAGATGATGAAAGCGTTACGTGGACGCTTGACCAGAAATGCTTATGATGAGATCGAGGTGATGACGATGAAGACTTCAGCACGAAGTTAACAAGATGACGAAGGAACTTCATGGAACACGTTCTATATAAAGAATCCAGTCGAGATGAGACACCTGAAGATTAGGGATGTTTTCCCTCGACGAGACGACGAATAGCTGAGGCTTGTGAGCAGACGGACTTCATGTACATACATGATAAATGAGATGCGGTCGGGGATCGCATGGTAATGATAGAGGAACATAGAAAAGGGTGAAACTCAGGAGGGGTACGTGCAAGATTGCACGTAAATGACTAAGAAGGATATGCCTACGCTGGTAAATCCAAGACCAGTTTAATATGAGCTCCTGTGGAGCATTTAAGGAAAGCAAGCATTTAGATGATTTAAACGGACACGACAAAGGCATATTAGCCTTGAGAAACATTGAGAGCTAATGAAGATGACCCTAGCGTTGGGTGTGTGCGTACTTACGGGACGTATTGAATGTGTGATAATGAATTAAAGAGATACTTCGATAAAGAAATTAGTGAAGACAAGGGTAGCTTTGCACAAGCTCCTGAAGATCATCGAAGAAAGACATTAGTGGTGCCCTTATGGGTAGGGCAATTGGCTAGAATTTGAGGAGTCATCGTTTGACGGTGATCAAGGTATGAGGAGAGAAGTACGACGACTTCACTTGGGAAGGACGGCGAATGAATCCATCCATGAAAGTTAAGGAACCTACTTGGGAGGATGATCGCCGGAATGACGAAATCATGTAGATTACACAAGAGACAAAGGGAAATTGTGCCCATAACCCATAATGAAACATGACAATGAGCGGATAACTGGCAGTGTTGTACTACGTGGCACTAGAGATGATATGTGCGGTAGTGTTAAGGACATTAAGAGCAACGAGGTATTGTCAAGGACAATAACAACGAGACCCTCGTGAAAGGATTGATATTCAAGACAATCCCGGATAGCAACTTCTAGTAAGTGCAGGGTTAACGAGAATGGGGAATGGAGTCGTTTGACTAATGGCTGGGTAGACGAGAGAATGTGTGGGTAAGACCTACGAGTTCCAAAGTTGAAAGCGAGAAACGGAGAAGATTTCTTTAAACACTAAGGCTGATGAGGGCCGTGTGGAAAAGTAAGGATCAGGATTATTCATATACGAAAGAGAACGGGTAGCACATAAGGGTTTTGGTGCATGAGTAAGAATGGAAGGGAGAAGTTGTGTTGGTTTGTGCCGACGCAGGATTCGAGGACGAATCCTCTTTTAAGGGGGATAGACTTGTAACATCCTGAAAATCCATAAGCAAGTGGTTCAGGTTAGTGGACGACCCGGATTCCCATTTAACGTAATAAAGAGCAAGACTTGTCGTGCTAGGGGCATTTTAACGACATTAAATGACACAGTTAGTCATTGTAACCCTAACTCGAGACTCGACACGCGTGAAATAGAACTAGAGGGGCCCGAATGTAACTTTAGGATATATATAACCAAATGATTAAGAAACCCTAAGCCATTTGGCTGGTCTTGCGCGATGGCAAAAAGAAGCCGAGAGAGTGGTCGCCGGGGAAAGGAGGTGTCACACCCCAACCGACGGCGGATTATACGTCGGGGCGGACGCGGTTGTTCAATAGCACAAGGTTGACTATTAAAGTTTCAATATTTCATTAATAAATAGATTCAAAGGTTCAATACAAAGAATAAAATCAAATACATAGCAGGAATACAAGTCTAATTGATTAAGCATTCTAGGTCCAAGCATCCTATGTGATCACAAGTAAGCCTCATGTTGTAGAACCTGAAACATGTGAAAGAATATGTCAACTACAAAATAGTTGGTGAGATACAAAGGTTTTGACACAGTTTAACAAGTATTTGAAAAGTATTACAATTCACTATGATTCATGCATTCTATAATGTAAGTATGAGAAAACAAGCATGTTAGACATTGTACACATCAACCCTCCGACCAAGTTTAGGCATAACCCGCAGGTTACCCTTATAAGTCTCAAATTTAAAGTTTAATGTAGTAACAAACACCAAGGGGTCAATCAATCAAGGTGGATTGGTCAAATGCAATAGATCTATCATTGTTACTATCGGCTTGATCAAAGCTAATGAATGTGCTAGTTTTAAGTTTAATCTAAGCATACAACTCTCAAATTTAACATAAGAATAAACACGTAGTCATAGTTGTACAAGAATTGTATAAGTTTAAGAATTGTGAACATGTTTCACCCCAAAAGCATAAAAGGAAAAAAGGGGCTAAGTATACTCACTTGGATGATGAAGTGAAACACACCACTTTTAAAAACAAAACTTTAACGCGCGGAAGTCTTAACCCAAGAATTTTTTTTTTTACCCTCTCGCGTACCGCGAGAGAATCCTTCCTGGACTCTCGCGACCCGCGAGGGACCCTTTTTCTCAGAATGTTTCCAGTTTTCAGCAGGTTTTCATACTTAGCCATTTTTCTAACTTTTTCCAAAATACAAGACAACAAATTTGCCCAACACATGGGTTTTAACCAAAAACCCCTTCAACAACATGATCACAACCCAAAAACATGTTTTGTTTATCAAATTACAATCAAAAAGGGGAATTCCACCAAATCATCAAAACATGAAAATATGCATACGAGGATCCGCCAACGCCTTGGACTTGACTTTGACTACCTCGGAGCTTTTCCTACATTCACCACACATATCACCATTAGTAATGAAGATAAATTCATAACAAACAAGTAAATTCCTACTTGTTTCACCCATTCACCCATTTGACCCGTTTCTACCCAAATTGTCATTTAGGCTACATATTCTTGCACCCTTACTACAAGTTTCAATTATGATCAACACATGATCCATTTCCATTATGGCACAAAGGCCATAACTCCTTTTCATTTATGATCAACACATGATCCATTTCCAATATGGCACAAGGCCATATCTCCGTTTCATTTATGATCAACACATGATCCATTACCATTATAGCGCAAGGCCATAACTCCGTTTCATTTATGATCAACACATGATCCATTACCATTATAGCACAAGGCCATAACTCCGTTTCATTTATGATCAACACATGATCCATTACCATTATAGGTTAACACTATAACTACATTCATTCATTGCACATACTAAATCATTCACAATTTATCATATCACAAGTATGCACACAACCACATAACACATAATCCATAAAATTCACCATTTATCATCAATACTAAGTAAGTGCATAGGCACTTACCTTTTGGGTTAGACGACTCCGCTCCGCCTTCTAGACCCACAATTTGATTGCCTAAACATACACACCTAGTTTAGTAATCTAATCATTCATTCAAAACACATACAATTGAGTTTACCACCCAAATTTCCATTTTCAACCCAAATTGACCCGTTTGGGTTATTTCCATATCCAAACACTCCCTTTAATCAAGAACTCAACTCAACCACTAGAATTCTCTTTCCAATACCTTAACACTAATTTTTATCAAACTAGTTTCTTTAAGTTAATTTGGGGTTTGTTTAAGTGTCTAACACCTCTATAACACTAAATCATCATCAATTTATCAATATTTCATCAAAACCCCAAAACCCCCAATTTCCTCCATATGAACCCTAACTTTCAAAAATCAAAATCAAAGGGTTCCATGGTGTTGTTCACCTTCCTACACCTTTAGTTTAGCTAGATTATCAATAATCTAACACCATTTTACCACATGCAACCATAATTTCGGGTTTTCAACAAAACCCAACAAGAACACCATAAATGGTGGATCAAAGAGGAAGAAATCACTTACTTGATGTTAGAAAGGTGATGTGTGAGCCAACACCTTCAAGTTACAAGCTTCAAACACACGAATTTTGGCTTCAACCCGATTTCTCCTCTCTTCCTCTTCTCTTGAACGACCCAACTCCAAAATGAAGTCAATTTTGACTTCTAAATGTCAAATATGGCAGATTTGCCATGTTTCAACTTTAGCCCTTCTACTTTCAATCTTTTCCATTTCCTTCCATAACTAGTTAAAACTAGTATATCCCCGTTACTAACTTGAAACCCGCTTGTTTCAACTTATTTCTAAAATATTATTTTCACCATAATATTTATTAGAATTATTTATTTATTTATAACGAGACCCGGATTTTGGTTCGTTACAAATCTCCTCCCCTTATTTGGGTTTCGTCCCCGAAACCCGACTTCACATAAAAAGGTTCGGATAGCATTTGAGCATCTCTTCCTCGGTTTCCCAAGTCATTTCCGCCCCCTTTCTATGCTTCCATCTAACCAATACTTGGCTAATCTCTTTATTACGTAACTTCTTCACCTTCCTATCCAAGATTGCCACCGGTTCTTCAACATAATTCAACTTTTCATCCAATTCGATATCGTCCAAAGGGACAAAAGTAGATTCATCCGCCAAACACTTCCGCAAATGAGACACATGGAACGTGTTATGAAGTCTACTTAGTCCCTCAGGTAACTCCAATCGATAAGCTACCGTACCCACCTTTGCTATCACCTTAAACGGCCAGATGAAACGAGGACTTAACTTCCCCCGTTTCCTAAACCGTATCACCCCTTTCCAAGGAGAGACTTTCAAAAGCACAAAGTCCCCCACTTGAAACTCAATCGCCCGCTTCCTATTATCCGCATAAGACTTTTGGCGATCTTGAGCCGCCTTCAAGCGTGCTCTAATTTGGTCAATACTATCATTAGTTTCCTTGACCACTTCGACACTACCAAGCTCCCGTTGACCAATCTCACCCCAACACACGGGTGTTCGACACTTTCTCCCATACAATGCCTCAAAAGGCGGCATACCAATACTAGAATGGTAACTATTGTTGTAAGAGAATTCCGTCAACGGTAAATGGTCGTCCCAACTACCACCAAAATCCAAGGCACACGCTCACAACATATCCTCGAGCGTTTGAATCGTTCGCTCGCTTTGACCATCCGTTTGTGGATGATAAGCGGTGCTAAGATTCAATCTAGTCCCCATATCCTCATGGAATTTCTTCCAAAAACGAGAAGTAAATCTCGTATCACGATCCGATATAATCGACACCGGCACACCATGACGTGACACAATTTCCTTCACATACATTTCCGCCAATCTATCCGAAGAATACGTTTCCTTTATAGGAAGGAAATGTGCACTCTTCGTCAACCGATCCACTACTACCCATATCGCATCATAACCCTTTCGAGTCTTTGGTAGTTTAGTGATCAAATCCATGGTTATATTTTCCCATTTCCAAAGCGGTATTTCAAGCGGTTGAAGCTTTCCATACGGCTTTTGATGCTCCGCCTTAACCCTTAAACATGTGAGACACCTCTCCACATACTTAACAATATCACGCCTCATACCCGGCCACCAAAAATGACACCTCAAATCATAAAACATCTTTGTGGCCCCCGGATGGATATAATATTTGGATTTATGCGCCTCGTCAAGAATAGTTGTCAAGACACTTGACAACCTAGGTATCCAAATTCTATCAAAGCATGTCTTCAAACCCATGCTATTTTCACCAAGCTTATCAACATAAGAAATCATCCGTTCTTTCTTCAAGTCGCCACCAAGTGCTAACACTTGGGCCTCCCGGATTTCATCAATAAGAGATGATGAAATTGTCATCTTAAATGACTTCACCTTGATAGGTGAATGACTTGACTTTCTACTAAGCGCATCCGCCACAACATTCGCTTTACCCGGATGATAAAGTATCTCACAATCATAATCCTTAACCAATTCAAGCCACCGTCTTTGCCTCATATTGAGGTCCTTTTGGTCAAAGAAATATTTGAGACTTTTGTGATCCGTGTAGATCGTACACTTAGCACCATACAAATAATGCCTCCAAATCTTGAGCACGAAAACCACGGCTGCAAGCTCTAAATCATGGGTTGGGTAATTCACCTCGTGAGTCTTTAATTGCCTAGATGCATAGGCAATCACTTTCCCCCTTTGCATCAAAACACACCCCAACCCCGAATGCGAGGCATCCGAATAAACAACAAAATCCTCGGTCCCGTCCGGCAAGGATAAAACAGGCGCCTTAGTCAACTTTTCTTTCAAGAGTTGAAAGGCAGATTCTTGCTCGGGACTCCAAACAAACTTTGTCTCCTTACGAGTCAACTTCGTCATCGGCAAAGCAATCCGAGAGAAGTTTTCGATGAACCTCCGATAATAACCCGCTAACCCCAAGAAACTTCTAATCTCCGAAGGCGTCTTCGGTGATGACCATTCTTTAACAACCATAATCTTGGATGGGTCAACGGTAATTCCTCTTTCATTAATCACATGACCCAAGAATTGGATCTCGCGCAACCAAAATGCGCACTTGGAGAATTTAGCATAAAGCTTCTCCTTTTGCAAGACTTCAACAATCTCACGCAAATGACAAGCGTGATCACCCTCGCTCCTTGAATAGATGAGAAGATCGTCAATAAACACAGTGATCGAACGATCAAGGAACGGTCTACACACCCGGTTCATGAGATCCATGAAAAACGCAGGTGCGTTGGTCAAACCGAAAGGCATAACCGTAAACTCATAGTGACCGTAACGAGTGCGAAAAGCTGTCTTATGAACATCCTCTTCCTTCACTTTCAACTGATGATACCCGGACTTCAAGTCAATCTTAGAAAACCATGACGCCCCTTGCAATTGGTCGAAAAGATCGTCAATCCTAGGCAATGGGTACCTATTCTTCACGGTCAACTTGTTCAACTCCCGGTAATCCATACACATTCTCATGCTCCCATCCTTTTTTTTGACGAAGAGAACGGGCGCACCCCAAGGTGAAACACTTGGGCGTATGAAACCCTTGTCAAGAAACTCTTGTAATTGCTCCATGAGTTCTTTCATTTCTGGCGGTGCCAATCTATAAGGCGCTTTAGCTACCGGCTTAGCACTCGGTATCAAATCAATTCCAAACTCTATCTCCCTATCCGGCGGAATCCCCGGTAACTCGTCAGGAAACACATCTACGAATTGGTTCACGACCGGTACATCGTGAATCTCCTTTACTCTTTCATTCACATCCGCGACACAAGCCATGTACGCCTTGCACCCACGCGCCATGTACTTGGTCGCCTTCACATAAGTGCACAACCTTACTTTACCCTTTTTATCACCTTCTATGTAGATGGACTCTCCCGACGGGGAAACAAGTTGGATCGCCTTCGGTCCACATAAAATACTCGCCTTATTCTTTGACAACCAATCTATCCCCACAATAACATCAAAATCTCCCATAGCCAAAGGAATCAAATCAATAAAGAAAGTTTCGCCCCCCCTCTCAACTTACAATCTCTAAAAATGTCAAAGACAAGGAAACTCTTATCATTAGCCGCTTCGATTTCTAAGGGTTCATCTAATTTGCTACTTACAAAAGAAGAATGCTTAACAAATTTCAAAGACACAAACGAACGGCTAGCCCCCGAATCAAATAGAACTAGTGCAGGTAATGAGTTAATCTTGAATGTACCTGACATTACATCCGCGTTGTTCTTTGCCTCTTCCGCCGAAATGTGGAAGGCTCTTCCCTTAGGCTTTGGCGTCTCAACCTTCACCCCGCTTCCACCTTGCTGCTTTAACTCGGGACAATCCACCCTATTGTGCCCGGGCTTGTAACAGTTGTAGCATATACGGACTTCGCTTGGGCATTGATTAGCCATATGCCCCGGCTTTCCGCATTTATAGCATCTTGAAGAACCCTTTCTACATTCCCCAAAATGCACTTTTCCACATAACTTACAATCTTGCGAAGAAGGTTTAATAAACGGCTTCTTACTAGGGCTCTCGCCCTTTATCTTCTTCACCACCTGTTCCACAATTTCCCTTTTTCTCTTCTCACCCCTAGCCTCTTGCCTCTTTAACTCCACCTCCCTTTCCCGACACCTGTTTATTAAATCAACAAGCGTGGTAAATGAGGATGGAGATATGCTATCTCTGAATTCCACTGTTAGCATAGCATAGAACCTATCAATCTTGCCCTTTTCGGTCGATACCACATCCGGACAAAACTTGGCCCGATCAAAGAAGGCCCCGGCCAATTCGTCAATTGACTCAGTCGTCTGTCTCATGAGGAGAAACTCCTCAGTCATCCTGTCCACCGCGGCTTGCGGGCAGTGGTATTTCAGAAAAGCCGCTTTAAATTCCTCCCAAGACATAGAGGTCACCCCAGAAACACCTCTCTCTCTACGGAGATTCAACAGCCATTCTTTTGCCCTCCCAGTCAACAGAGGCACACTGAACATTACCCTATCCTCGGGCCTGCATCTAGTCGTTTCAAAATTCGACTCCATATCCACCACCCACCGGTGGCTAAGTATCGGGTCCACCTGACCGTCGTATTCTTTCGGTTTAATCACCATGAAATCCTTGAGAGTACAACCTCGAGGTTCCTTATCTTTCTCTTTCATGACCTCTTCAAGAGAGAGCTTAATAGTTCCCCTCATTTCCTCCATCAAGAGATTTGTGGCTTGCTCAAACGTTTTGGCCACTTCTTCCTTTATCATATCTTGGATCCTTGGATCCAACGGTTCTTCGTTCACATCAACATTTTCATGGTGGTCACCCTCGTCCGTCATCTCTTAACTGAGAAATAGTACCAAAAACACCTTAACATTCCTATACCTTCAAATCACCTAGGGTATATATATATATATTTACCTACTTATACACATACATATACGATCACCTTCACCTAATCCTTGCAAATGTTCATTGTCATATGGTTATCATAAAAGCTCTTGCACATCTCGTCTTATTAATCATATTGGCCAGACATGTTTAATAATACGTTATGCCCAAGTGTAATTATCATATGCATATAACAATTCACAAGACAAGTTTCGGCACACATAACACTTTGTCATTCAATCAATCATATGCATTTACAACATATATACATAATCACTTATTAAATCATTACTAACCTTTCATTTCCGAAAGCTCCGAGTCTTAGTCAAGTCCTTCGTGGATTCTCGTATCATTTCCCCCATATCAAGAGCATCCGGTTTGAGTTTAGTGTCTCGCACACCAAATCCCTCAAACCATTGCTCTGATACCAAGTTGAAACACACCACTTTTAAAAACAAAACTTTAACGCGCGGAAGTCTTAACCCAGGAATTTTTTTTTTTTTTACCCTCTCGCGTACCGCGAGAGAATCCTTCCTGGACTCTCGCGACCCGCGAGGGACCCTTTTTCTCAGAATGTTTCCAGTTTTCAGCAGGTTTTCATACTTAGCCATTTTTCCAACTTTTTCCAAAATACAAGATAACAAATTTGCCCAACACATGGGTTTTAACCAAAAACCCCTTCAACAACATGATCACAACCCAAAAACATGTTTTGTTTATCAAATTACAATCAAAAAGGGGAATTCCACCAAATCATCAAAACATGAAAATATGCATACGAGGATCCGCCAACGCCTTGGACTTGACTTTGACTACCTCGGAGCTTTTCCTACATTCACCACACATATCACCATTAGTAATGAAGATAAATTCATAACAAACAAGTAAATTCCTACTTGTTTCACCCATTCACCCATTTGACCCGTTTCCACCCAAATTGTCATTTAGGCTACATATTCTTGCACCCTTACTACAAGTTTCAATTATGATCAACACATGATCCATTTCCATTATGGCACAAAGGCCATAACTCCTTTTCATTTATGATCAACACATGATCCATTTCCAATATGGCATAAGGCCATATCTCCGTTTCATTTATGATCAACACATGATCCATTACCATTATAGCGCAAGGCCATAACTCCGTTTCATTTATGATCAACACATGATCCATTACCATTATAGCACAAGGCCATAACTCCGTTTCATTTATGATCAACACATGATCCATTACCATTATAGGTTAACACTATAACTACATTCATTCATTGCACATACTAAATCATTCACAATTTATCATATCACAAGTATGCACACAACCACATAACACATAATCCATAAAATTCACCATTTATCATCAATACTAAGTAAGTGCATAGGCACTTACCTTTTGGGTTAGACGACTCCGCTCCGCCTTCTAGACCCACAATTTGATTGCCTAAACATACACACCTAGTTTAGTAATCTAATCATTCATTCAAAACACATACAATTGAGTTTACCACCCAAATTTCCATTTTCAACCCAAATTGACCCGTTTGGGTTATTTCCATATCCAAACACTCCCTTTAATCAAGAACTCAACTCAACCACTAGAATTCTCTTTCCAATACCTTGACACTAATTTTTATCAAACTAGTTTCTTTAAGTTAATTTGGGGTTTGTTTAAGTGTCTAACACCTCTATAACACTAAATCATCATCAATTTATCAATTTTTCATCAAAACCCCAAAACCCCCAATTTCCTCCATATGAACCCTAACTTTCAAAAATCAAAATCAAAGGGTTCCATGGTGTTGTTCACCTTCCTACACCTTTAGTTTAGCTAGATTATCAATAATCTAACACCATTTTACCACATGCAACCATAATTTCGGGTTTTCAACAAAACCCAACAAGAACACCATAAATGGTGGATCAAAGAGGAAGAAATCACTTAGTTGATGTTAGAAAGGTGATGTGTGAGCCAACACCTTCAAGTTACAAGCTTCAAACACACGAATTTTGGCTTCAACCCGATTTCTCCTCTCTTCCTCTTCTCTTGAACGACCCAACTCCAAAATGAAGTCAATTTTGACTTCTAAATGTCAAATATGGCAGATTTGCCATGTTTCAACTTTAGCCCTTCTACTTTTAATCTTTTCCATTTTCTTCCATAACTAGTTAAAACTAGTATATCCCCGTTACTAACTTGAAACCCGCTTGTTTCAACTTATTTCTAAAATATTATTTTCACCATAATATTTATTAGAATTATTTATTTATTTATAACGAGACCCGGATTTTGGTTCGTTACATGAAGAGTATCCGATACCAGTAAGTTTGCAAGACTTTGGGGGAGAATATCCTCACAATAGACCTAAGAATATAAGTCTAAAGTTTCAAGTTTACTTCTACAAGTCTAAGACAAATGATCTAGGATTTCAAGATTCGACTAGGGTTCCAAGTAGGAGATGGACATGATTGTGTTTTGTAAAGTTTAAACAAAAGTCTCAAATGAAGGTTTTAAATGAATGTCGCAAGATTTGAATACCGAAGTAAGTTTATAGTTTAGAATAATCATTAATTAAAATAATTATTTAAAAGTTTCACAATTATTCATTATACAAGAATAATCAAAAATAGTTTTCTAAGCATTTGGAAATAATTCAAGTGTAAGACTAAATAATCATTAAAGATTTATAATAATTATTCAAGAAATAAATAATTATTAAAGATTTATTTAAAGGATATATAATGATAATTATTATTTTAAATTTTAAATAATAATTAAGGTTTTAAAATAATCATTTTAAGAATGCATGATTATTAAGGATAGATACTTATTTAAAATATTTATCTAAACAATATAAATCATTTACGATTTATTAAAGTATTTAAGTATTAGGTATTTATTAAATTAGCTTATAGTTACATAATGTTTAAAATGTGGTTTTAAGTTTAAATAGATAGTAAGCATTTATAAGTTTTAAAATGTTAAATAAGGTTTCTTGTAAAATTTATATGTTGGTTATAAGTCTTTAAAGTTTAAATAAAGTTATAAGTTTATAAGGTTTATTTAAAAATAAGTAATCATATTTATTTTCTCATAAAAAGGTTAACAAATGGATTTCTGTTTAGGTAAAATATAAAGTGTAAATAAAAATCAATTTTAAGTTTATAAAAATATCAGAGAATTTATTAAAATAATCAGATGTGTACAAAATGAGCGAAATAGTGTAAAAAAAATGAAGTGCCAAAACCCAGGCCGGCCGGACTCGAACCCGCACCCTGCCCTGGGTCGCTGATTGCACACACATACTAACCACCCCGCCTACGGGTCTCGGTGGTAATGTATCTGAACAAGAAAGTTTTAAACAGCAACTCAACTCATCCCCCAAATTGATATGAACCCTAGATCAAGAATTCGTAAATACACCACGATTATCCCTTTGTCTTCGTAGATTGACAGAGGGCTTTTGATGAAAACGAAGAATATGGCCATCGAAATTACCTGATAAGGTGCCGAGATGAGCGAGAACGAGTTGGCTTTGCCTTCGGCTGTCGCGAGAATCGAACCGGGAAATGCAGGTGTTAAACGATCAAATTGAGAGTTTAGGTGGTTTGAGTGTGAAGTTGTCAAGTGATTACCGTATGTATTTATAGTCGAATTGAGCATTTAATGTGTGGTTAGGTTCCGGGTGGTGGTTGGGCCGATGGCTCCTTGCTCGATCCTCACGCGGCCATTAAAGTCGGAATTGGTTATCGGGATGCATTGTGTTTCGGTCGCATGCGCGAGCCGATGCTCGAGGTTCAGTGAACCTGGCCGGAAACGCGAGTTCGAAGGAAAAGGGTGGAAAACCGTGGGATGCGGGACTCGAACCCATAGTCAGTTTTGGGTTCTGGGTGTTTGGAAGAGTGGCAAAACAGGCCCCCAAGGTTTAGAAGTGTTACCATTTCATGTCTAAATGTGACTTTAAGTTAAATCCAAGTTTTGGAAATGACAATTTTGGTCCCCGAACTTTTATAAATTCAAATATGTTTTAACTCTAAAATTTCCTGTAAAGTTTTATACGTTTTATTATATATATATATATATGTTTTATAAGAATTAAATTGTTTTTCTATAGTTTTTATCACTTTATAAATTAATATAAACAAATCCCAAAATTTATAATTTATAAGGTTTGTTATAAATTTAAATGGTTAAATGAATTTATATTATATATAAATTTATAAAGTTTTAAGAAATCTATATATATATATATATATATATGTGTGTGTGTTTCAAGTATAATTTATATATATTAATATAAAATTAATATTTATTGTTTTTAAGGAAGTAGTTTTTAACACGAAGTCGAGTTTAAATCAGTAACACGCGAAAAGGTAAGTCGGAAAAATCTCGGATATTACAGGAGGGAAGCACGGTGGTCCTACGGCGGCAACGAGCGGGGAAAGGCTTCACCGACGTGAAAGGTAACCTTCGAACCTCGTTCTTTGTTTCCTGTTTCTGTTTAGTATGTAAAACCTGATTAGGGTTTAGTTTCATTTGCTTGTATTGGTCGGAAGAGAAGGCGGGGATAGTTTGGTGAGGGTGCGACGGGGACCGAGGTGATTCCGGTGACTGTGGTGCGTGACTACAACCACGGGGGGAAGCTGTGGAGGTGTGACGTGAGGCCGACAATGGCCGGTGACGGCTGTGAACGTGCGGCGGCAGTGGCAGCGAGCTCGGGAGTAGCCGGGAACGATGGAACAGGCTAAGAAGGGCGCAACAGTGGGAAGGATTGGTGGTGATCGGCTAGGTTAATGTCCGAAGAAGATTTGGTGGGGCATAGACGTGGCTAGTGACGCATGGTGGAGATGACTCGGTGATGGTGATTCACGGCAATGATCGGGGAAGACGATGGAATCGGGTTACACCCAGCTCGACGTGCGCGTGTTTGTGAAGCCAGGGCTTGCACGGCACCTGCATGTAAGCGAGTACTAGGGTACACAAGTCATGTTAAAGACGAGGGGAAGGTATTATAAACACGCGGGGCTAGGGTTTGGTATGGACGAATGGGCGAACAGATGAGTCATACATCGGGAGCATTTATATCCAAATGTCATCGACACATGTTTAAGATGTAATCTGACTCTGAGGATATTCGTTTGACAGGTTGGGTTCAAGTGTGGACAAGCAGATGTGTAGAGCAAGGATTCGGACTCAGTATCCGGTGAGTTTCTAATCTTCTCTTTTAAATGATTTTAATGTTTTGGGGCTATCGTACATACATTCAAGACGTGTTTTATTACATTAATTATGTATCGAGCGTCGGGGTCTAACCCGATGAGTTTACGAAATTAAGAATTTAAATATGGGCTAAGGGATTAGATGTTACCCTTATACGTGTAGGTTAAAGGTGGGTATATGGTCACGGGTCGTATAATGACCTAACAAGGGTGAGTCGGGATTGTAGTTACGGGTCGTACGGGTACGACTAGGAGGTGTCACAGGGTGTGCATGTACGTGGTATGTTATTAAATAATGAGATATAGTATATGTATGTGTGTTGCTATATTAGTCGTGTATTGTGTTATGGGTTAGTCGGGGTGAGTCGGGATATAAGCTAAACGCTTATGAATACGTGTAGGATATCTTATCCTAGTGTTAGGTGTGAAGTGCAGGTGCGGTTAATTAATCATGTATATAGATTATATTGTTATGTGATGATACATGTGTTGTGTGTATTGTGTCGTTGTCCTTGTGACACAGCGGGTATTGTGTTTGCATTGTTGTCATTATGGCACGGCAAACGGGATTGTGGAGGACTATGTCCTTCGGGAGGTCACCAAATGTGACGATTTCCAACAAGACAGTGATGAGCTCAGGGTGTGTCGAACGCCCTGACGAGGGTAGCCCTGACGAGGGTAGCCCTGACGAGGGTAACCCTGACGAGGGTGCAGTAATGAGGTATGCATTTATGTGCTTATATATTTGTGTTAAATTGCATACAAGCGTTGAGTTATATTTATTGTGTATGAGATAGTATTAATGTGGTGAGTAGAGTTAGATTGACCGTTGTGTTAGGATTGTGATGTAGTGTTTATGACTATTATGTCAGTTGATTTGTAAGAGCCTTGGTCAAGGCTGAGTAAGTTGATGATTAGGGACTTGTTGTGTTAACCAAGTGTCGAGTTAATACGTGTACATATGCACGAGTTATTAGTGTAGTAAGTTCGACCTATGTCGATGAGACTGCGGGATTTTTATTATTACGGGATGAGTCATGGGTAATGAGTTATTATGGGATATCGGGTGATAACAGGGGTTATCTAATAGTTAATGAATTGTAGATCTAATTTATAAGGACCATGGGTTCTGGGTAAAGTTTAAATAACTTTTGAGATGAGCTGGATTTTAATTAAACCAAACTATTAGAACTCACTCAGCGTAGCTGACTTTGTGTGTTCGATAGATTGTTTTGCAGGTAAGCATTGCGTTAATGTATCTTGGCTTGGGAGCGGTGCTACTCAGATTGGTGTGCAAGTATTCGTGAGGTAACTTAATGACATTAAATACTAATTAATATTTTTAGAAAGACTTCCGATGTAGTTTAATATATCTAAAATGAGTATTTTCAAGGGAATATCCCGTTATGAGGACCAACTGTAGGGTACCCGGTTTGGGGCCTTACAATGCATTACATTTAACTATGATTAGTTAGATGTGTCAGTATCGCACAAACACTCACATGACGGTAGTCCAGAGAATTACCGAATAGCACGAGTCTGTCCCCGAACGTTGGTGACAATTAAAAATAATATTTCGAACAATAAATAATTTATAATTGATATAAATTATGTGTTTTTACGTGTTATGTGATTTAATGCGTAAATTGTTAGCTTTCGTGAAATCGCGTACGTTTACGCGTATCGTTGTGACTTATACTGCTTTAGTAATTTTTATAAAGAGATTTTATAAAAATCTTTATTAGAAAACTATTTTATTTAGTTAGATTAATTAAATGAATTTAAACCCATTTAAATTAGTCCAAAGGCCTCCTAAATTAATTTTTAGTCCATAATGGGGCCCATGGAATGGATATTTAAGGATTTTATAAAACCCTAATCCCATTAACACAAAATTTCGAAAATCCTAACCCCCCAAACCCTCTTATTTCCGTCGCAAGCTATCACCACCAAACCACCATCAAAAAGTTTTCCATCTTGCAATTGTTCGAGTATTCAAGTAATCTAAGCACCGATCTTCGTTTCTAACGGATCAAGTAAGGATTTTTCTTATGTTTATATATATATATATATATATATTTGAAAATATGGTTATGAGAAACCCTAGTTTTCATCCAAACAAGAATCCATGCAATAAAGATGCAAACTTTGATAACTAGTTGTATGCTATGATGATGTTGTCGATTTTGTTGATTATGTGAAACCCTAGATGTCTAGAACCATGAATTACTATATAAGAAAAGTTTTTATGATTTCTATCTTGCATGCTAGACATGATTAGGATGATATGATGATATTTATACGTTACTTGATGCATGTTTAGATGATTTATGAAATTAGATTTTAAATACCTAGCTCGGTTTTATAAACTTTATAAAAGAGGAAACTTTAATTGTCAAAAGTGTTCACAGCTTGCTATTTAGACATGTATGATGTGGTTTGATGATAGTTCCATGCTAGCTAAGGCATAATAACATGTTGTAACGAGTTAGACATTTGAAATCACGCATGATATTCATAACTTACTATACTTAGAAACTTTAATTGAAGTATGATCTGCATGTTAAGTTCTAGGCAATTGTTATGTGTTATGACTACATATGACATGTTAGATTGATTTTATGAACATATTAATGATGATAGTTTCCAGGAAACACGAGTCCCGAACATACCTACTTTTTATGGAAACTAACTATTTATGGAAACTTTCTATTTATAGAAACCTGCTATTTTTGAAAACCTGCTATTTTTGAAAACTTGCTATTTATGGAAACCGTGCTTGCTTGCTAGAACAAATAGGATTTGTTGCTAAGTGTTACAGCATGAACATCTGTGTATAATATGGTAGTATTATACTAAGCAAACAAATTTCATACAATGTGTCACCAACGGGTCGTTGGGTCAAACTTGTAAATCTTTTCTAAACACTTAAACAATGGAATTTTTTGGATACTAAGGGTTCTTATCACCCTACACGAACACACACTCATAGACCTATGATTTTAGGTGGCAGTTAGGGGTCCAACTGTTTTTACTTAGCTTTCATTTACACGCATACAAAGGTGAGTTTCACTGTCCCTCTCTTTTACTTACTTTCCTTTTTGGGGGAGAAAGCATGCTCACAAACATTTTGGATCTTGTATTATTGTATAAACGCTTGCGTACTAAAGTGCAAACATATATACCACGTAAGTCCTTACATCTCGAACCGTTAGTATTGGAATGTAGCGAGGTAGTTTTGAGTAGTACTACTGGGTTTTGACAAACCCCACCCACTTTAGTCATGCTAACTCGACTGGAGGTTGAACGGGTGTAAGATTGACCTAGACAATTGCCATTGTTCGGTAGACACGGCGGAAGGCAAACAAACCAAACAGTCAGCTTCGGTTGTGAAACACTTATAGTAGCATGACATAGACTAGCTATCTATCGGTATACATTAATTTCATTATCTTGCAAACATCGAACTTTTATTTACATACAAACTTGTGAACTCACCAACCATTGTGTTGACACATTTTAGCATGTTTTCTCACGTCGCTAAGGTATTGAGCACAAGCATAGGACATGCATGGAGTCCCATCATTTTCAAACACAAAACTTACTTTATCTACTTACTTTGCTTATTTAAACTGCATGGTTTGGGCGCCTTTGTTTTTGCGCGTGGATTTTGTTAAACCTTTTCCTCATTCCACATTTACTCGGTATTTTAATTCAATAGTGTTGCATCGTGACTATGAGCAATACTAGTGTTTTTTTTAAACTCATATAGAATCGTTCAATGTAACTGATGACTGAGATCCTGGTATGTCACGCGCCTCGCGGTAAAACCTCATAGGTGGATTTTGAGGGTGTGACATCAGTTGCTACCGAGGTCCAAGTAGATACCGACCTCAGTTGGGGTCGAGGTCAAGTGCTGCTATCGACCCGACATGTTGGTGCCGAGCCACTTCCTACCCGCTCAATTGCAACTAAGTTGTTACTTCTGATACATGCATTCACTGTTGTTGAGCTTAAACAAAATCAGTTTTAATTTGAGATGTCAAACAAATTAAAGTGCATTGAAGACATTCAAAGCAATTTACCTTTTCATTTGAATCTTAATAAGCTCTTTCAACTTTGTTTTAGTATAAATACTAAGGGTTCCTTAGTATTTCAACACGCCAGAATTCAGAGCAATTCTTACAAAACATACAGCAAGTACTCTTTTAGCAATCCTTTGATCCTTCTTCTACTTCTCATTCAATGTGTTCTTTCGGGTGCTAGAGTCATCCCCGACAGTACTAAATGCTTCGGTTGTTGTACTCTGGGAAGCAAACGAGTTCTCTTGGGACCCACCATATTGAATACGAATCATCAGCCATCTTCTTTTTCATCTATTGTTCTTGTATTTTACTTTATTTCAGTTGTAATTCAACACTGTAATTTACTAATTTCTTTGCTTCTTGTATTGTAATTCAGATTATAAAAGAGTTTTATTTTAATTTACGAACGGCTTTCCTACAACCTAAACCATATAGGACCCAGCGTACTTCTCCAACGAACCGCTAAAGAAATTATCTTTCAATTTTCTTAAAGCACAAGCAGTAAACAGATTATCTATTACCAGCTTGATAGCAAACGCCAGTTCTTACAACTTCCAACAATTCAGCTAACTTGTTCAACCCACCATGAAGACTATTGCATAACTTCATTAGGCATTTGATGTAAAAAATGGTGGGGAAATACATATTGAAATAGCTAAGCAAGGTGGGTGATGAGTTAGAACGGATTTTGACAAAAATGAAAGATGAGTATGACAGCAAGCTTTAGTTCAACATTTCAAGCTAAAGTTTCTTTTATTTAAATAAGGGTTTTTTGTTTGTGTGAAAGAGTTCTTTCGACGACTCTTGGGTTGCAATTCAGTTCAAGTCATATAATGTGTTGCATCGTAATACATTATTGATTTTACATAATACATTGTTAATTTAATTTTAATAATTGTATGATATCATTTTTTTGCATGAAAGAGTTGAAGAGGAGAATGAAAGCTTGCATTTAAGTTCAGATCATATATTTTCTTGCCAAATGCCAATCAGGTTCATCTAGAGTTGATATAAATTTTTGTTTCAGCCGTTTGATCTGATTTAGATAAATATAACTAAAATTGACACATTTTTATAACCGTATGGGTCGTAGTAGCTAAAACAATGCCCTACATAAAATCCCATTAGTTAAGTTCATCATATTCCGGCATATTAGGATCGTAAGCAAACAAAATAGATTTTGGAGAAAGGCCCCAATTTTTTACTTTGCTTTGGGCCCTCAAAATGATTAAGCCACCCGTGATATGCACTATAAACTCAAGAGTCAATATATTGAAAGAACAAGTGGTTGAAAAAGCAAGAAGTATGGTGGCATATGCTAGAAGTATGGGTTGTAATGAATATTTAGTTTAGTATGAAGATGTTGTACATTATTATATATGATTCATGGTTGTTACCATGTATAATAATTTGAATATTAATCTTGTTAATTGATGTGTCCTAAAATATACATGTTTTTCATGCACAGTCATACCCATAATTGACTGGTTTTAAGTCATATTCATAAGAAACGATACTTAATTACTTCCTATTTGAATTTGCAATCCAATTAATCCTCCATAGCATGAAGGAAGGAAAAACCAATCGAATGGAGACTTTTGGATACCAGTAGCCAAGCACATTCATGCCTACCTTGATTCAAGAATGGAATAAGCCAGGAAGTCAACATAAGTCAAACCTTCCATGAGGCACCGCGAGCCTAGGTCTGACATGTACCTCCAATGGTCACTACGAAAGCTGAAGATTCATCTGTAGTACCTTTGTTCTTTTATATGAAAGCACGGTCGTGCCTCCCCCCTCTTTTAGCCTATAAATAGAGGCTCAAGCCTCACTCGTTTGTGTGCACTTACTGGGGTAAAACTCCACTATCTTGACCCCATTTTTTGTAAATAGGAGTGTTCCAAGTAGTGTAGAATCCTAGTTCTTCATATTCAAGTATCTAGAGAGAATTTATACTCACTTCACTTTGGTTTTGGTTTGATCCTTGGATCATTCTATGATTATATTGCCAAGTGTTAGTGTAGTCATTTGTATGGCCATTATTGGCTAGTTCTTTTGTATCACTTGGGTTTTGATGAATATTGGTTTAATTTAATCTATGGTGTGTTTATGTTTCTTGGTTAATATTTTTACTATGATCTTCCTATATGAACGTGAGTTCTTGATTTCTTATCACTTTTAGCTTTAAATCATGTGAATGCCTTAATCAAGATATCTTGTTAAACATTCATCCAAAGTTGTGTGTTTTCATACAAATCTAGTGCCATACTAGGCCTAGTTGGTAATTGATTTAAACTTGGGTTGGTCAGGATTTGGGTACTCAAGCAAGACATTTTGAGTCTTAGCTGGACCTTGTGTTTTGTGTCAATATTTATGTTATTTTCTTATTTTAGCTCACATTGGACTCTTAGTTGGAGCCGTAGTTGTCACACCCCGCCTCAGGTACCCCTGGACGTGTGCGAGCACGATTGGTACCTATTTTGATTTCAGAGTTTTTATAAAACAGTGGAAGACTTTTCATGGATCGTTTCATCATAAATCTCAACCTCGAGAGTTGCTTTTGTAAATATCAAGACCCAGTTGGAAAACAAAAGTCTTGTATTTATAAACATGGGTATTAAATACCCATTTCATCTTGATTACAAACATTGTTTGAAATCACATTACAACACTTGTCTCCAGACAACTATAAAGCCACTAGGTAATAGTCCTGTCAAAGGTTGATCAATTCCTTTGCACTATTCCTATTTCATCATTCAATAATTTCTATGCAAATGGCCTGAGAATTCAGTGCACCTCATCATGTATATATACATATCCTCGGCCCTCATGTCCTAGACCAAGTCTGCCCTAATCATTCATTCCCATCATATTTTTATTTGTTACCTGAAAACATTTTAAAAATGAAACGTTAGCGCGAACGGCGGTGAATACAATTATCTTGACAGTAAAAATTATTTGGCACAAACAATTATTAAATTCATAATCATAATATATATGTTCAATCCACACTTCCGGCATGCCCTCATGTCCTGACTGTATGCATCACTGTATACACTGGTAGTATGTCTTAATAACAATGGCCAGGACTTCTCCTCCGAAATTTTTTAAAGGGAAGTACAAGCCACGATCCGGGACTTTCACCCGTGACCCGTATATCCCTTGAAAGTTTTACGTACACTTATAGCCTGAATGATTTGTACATAGATGAACGTTATGCATTATTCCTTTAACACTTATTTGGCCATTTTCATAAACGTAAATGTTTGGCACAATGTTTTGAAAAAAATAAAGTATTCACCTTAGTAAAGTGGTAGAATGATAACTTTAGAATAAGCCTCTAACAAAATTCTATTTTCCTATCTGAAAGCGTTCCTGACTTCTACGAGCGTTTTCTCTTAATGCGGGACTTCTAAGCTAGCGAGGATCGAACCGGGATCTTTTGGAATGTTCTAGAGGGACTTTGGGATGAATTTGTGAAGTGGAATACGAAGTTGGATGAGTGAAAATGAATGAATTCGTCCATCTACTTATAGGTTGGAAAACAGGTCCGTAGCAGACCGTTACACAGGCGTGTGGCGGTCCGCCACCGCCCATGCTTACGTCAGCCCTACATGTCCATCACTGATTGGATCGTTTCTAGGATTGCAGCCAGCGGACCGTTACCCAGGGCATAGCGGCCCGCCACCATGCTACGTGGCAACTTTTTAGAGAATTGCGGCTGTCAGATCGTTACCACCTGGCGTGGCGGTCTACCACGTGTACACGCGTAAAAAATGTTGCCCATTAGTCACTGGATACGTGTCACACATGGGTTGTTTCTTTAATGACCAAGTAGCGGACCGTTACCTATTAAGGTGGCGGTCCGCTACCGGTGTTTCTGGCATAGAGGACCATCCTTAGCGAACCTCTACTGAACAACCGCCCGTAGCGGACCGTTAGGGTATTCCTTGGTGGTCCGCCAAGGCTTAAAATTTTCATTTTAAACCCTGGACTTTAGTAAATTGAATACAACAAGTCCTTAAGGTTCAAACCTTGGCATTTTTCGGATATTTTTGGTGGCAGGTGTTATAGTAGTATTTATGATCCGGGAATAATGAAAATACTTATGTAAAGAACCTTTTAGTCAGAATATTTTATTCTAATCTTAAGGATTGTTCTGAGCTGTCCAAGAGATTGTGGGCCATGGTAACCTTACCCGAGAGCCTATCTACTTCACCTCCGAGAAACATAAGATATTAGTTCAGATTTCAGACCAGTAGCCAGACATCCAGTGCTGCATGAAATTTGTAACTAATCGTACCCTAACATAGATTAGTTTGGACTTCAGACTAGTAGTCGAACATCCGGTGCTGCATGAATTCCGTAACTAACTACATTATTAACTTTAAAATACCTAAATTACACCAAGTGGATTCAAACCTAAGTGATATATTGTTTTATTTAATTAAGCTTCTACTCTACTATTTTCTTTTATTTTGATTTACAGCCACTCTTTCACATTTTATTTTAGTCAGACAATAGTAAAGATTGATTATTAGGAGCCACTACTGTGTTATTTGGGTTCGATACTTGGTTCTTACCTAAGCTATACTATGTTGAGATAGGTCCGCTTGCTTATTGTGTGTAGTTAGTGATGGTATTAATCATTTTTATAAATTTAAAACTTGATAACTGTGTTACAAATCTTAATCATAAATATATACTGCTAACACACGACATCATAAGCTTTTGGCGTCGTTGCCGAAGACACATACGGTGATTCCAAGAAAGATTTAATCCATTAGAATAACTATTTTTATTTCTTATTTTCTTTTTATTTTCATCTTCCATTTTCACTTGCATAGGTTCTTGCATTTGTCTTGTTTATTCCTTTATTATAGCTTTCATGGATCGCGATTACAGAAGTTACTATGAAGGATACGAGGATGATTACGAGTACCAACATTCAGAGGTTTGGTGTGTATATGTGGAGCCATTTCCTTCGTGACTATTATTATTACAGGGGGCATTCCACAAATTATCACCATTCCTACTAGAAACCAGATGAGGAACAATACAACATCATTCCAATCCAAACCTCAACATTGCACAGCAGCTGACAACCTTTTACACAGTTTGAAGGCACTTGAAGCTCAAATCAACGAGCTTTATGAGCCAATAGAGGAATATTCATCCCACAGAAACCAACACAACATCATTCCAATCCGAACCTCAACAATGCACAACAGCTGAAAGCCTCTTACTATGTTTGAAGGCACTTGAAGCTTAAATCACGGAGCTTTATGAACCAATAGAGGAATCTTCATGCCACACAATCCTGGATCAGCTAGAAGTGAGACCTACTGATCCAGAGAAGGTAAATGCAGCTCTATAATCAATTCTTAATTTCTATGACACAGTAATCAGCACAGTCAAAACAATCATTAAGTGAAACACCAGGGTCTGGAGAGAAAATGGTGGGAGTCCTCAATCTGGGAGCACAAGAAGGGCGTCTTAGCCAGTCTGGAGTTCCCAGTAATCAATTCTTAAAATTTTTTTAACCAAGCCATATAATTTCATATTGTATCAAACACTTCGTGGGTTGTACGTGTGCATTGTCCAATGAAAAAGGCACCACGAGCAGTAGCCGACCACACATTTTACCGGTATATATAATACTATGTTAGAAACCCATGTATTACACGGGTTGAGTAAATCCAACTTGTTGTAAACCAGCAGTTTGTATGAAGATTTGTATGTTGGATGTCATTAGCCATTGGTGAAATAAGAAATAATGAAGATTTAAGAATTATAAATAACAAATAATAAAGATTTAAGATTTATAAATAACAAATAATGAAGGTTAAGAATTATAAAATTATATTTCAAAATAAGATATAATTAAAATCTTCTTATGATTTAGTAATTTTTAATAAAATATTAGAATAAATTTTAGATATTTAATTATTTAATAGGATAGAGAATTATTTTATAGGAGAGAGAAGCGGAAAACAAAAATCTAGACTTCACCGGAAGTCGACACGTGACATATAAAGTTATTCGTTTATTATTAATTTATTATAATAAGGATACGTGTGTTTCTTACCGGGGGCTGTTATAGATACACATGTTATTGGCACAACACCAATACGGGTCTTATTGTACCATATAGCCCGTATTCCCCCTAGTCAAACGACAAAAGCTGCCGCACCTGACACCGGTCAATCATCTCACCATACAGGTCGTATAGATCAATACGGTCCAATGTTATACATGCCGTAATGTCCTATACGACCCCTACATACGGGTCGTATTAAGCCATACGACTTGTATTGTTTTTTTAATTAAATAATACACAGATAAAATTATTGCTACAATGTTTGATATTGTTAAAATCAACAAAAGTTGGAGCAAGTATAACCTCCTAAACAAGAAGAGAAGAAAGATGATGTGGTTCGAGGTATTGATTTGATAAGCTTAAATCTCTCTGATCCAATGTGATAAGAAGCCAAGCCGTTCCTATGAGAAAGATGTAAATCAAGGAACACCGGTTGTTTTAATTTAGACCCGAAACCGTAAGGTTGATCAAAATGCAAACCAAATTTTCAAACAAGCAAGAAGAACATCCTAAACAGGAAGAGAAGAAAGATGAGGTCACTCGAGGTATTAGTTTGATAAGCTTAAATCTCTCTGATCCAATGTGATAAGAAGCCAAGTCGTTCTCATGACAAAGATGTAAATCAAGGAACATCAATTGTGTTTAATTTAGACCTGGAACCATTGGGTTGATCACAATGCAAACGTAGATATGGTGAAAAATTACAAGTGAAATAACCTGCATAAAGTACATATGCGCTTTTGATCAAACGCTTCATGTGTAGAATTTTGTTATTGTGGTGATGGTTGGAGGAAGTTCGTGATAGTTAATGGAGTGTAAGATTTTGACTTTATTGTGTTCAAACATCAAGGAAACATGGTATTTGACTGTTTGGTGTTTGACCAATCTACATGTGAAAGACAATATCCATGTGTATTCAAACCATGTTGGACCCATGGTTACAGGTCTCTGGGCGCTGCCAAATCGGTCAACTAAAGAGTTGATAGTACTCGGGCTAGGCGAAGAGTACTCGGACATGGTAAATTACAAAGAAATTAATTTTTGAAATTATATTATGTCAAACATCATAAGTTTACTAATATTTATAACAAAATACGTGAATATTAATATAAATAAAAATGATACATGTTCAAATACTAAACTATTTCAAAAATTGATATTTATTATTTAATATTATAGACATAGTAATCATTTTACTCTCGTATTCCAATGCATCTTCGTGAAAAACAACGAAAACCCAACAAGAATCGGTGAAAAACAACGAAAATCGATGAAAAACAACGAAAATCCTACTTGAACGAGTTGGACCGATTCCGAGTAATGTTGACCGAGTTGAAGAAAATCACCTCAGCACCCTACCGAGTACGCGACCGCCTAAGCCGAGTTTTACAACACCGGTTGGACCCATGAAGCTTGAATCAAAACCACTAAAAGTTTCAGTTTATAATTAGAGAAAGAGAAATGTGATGCTTGAATCAAAACCACAAATGTGTATCCGACATTCAAACGATGCATACGTAAATGAAGAAATTAGTAGGGATTATGTGAGAGGTTCTTCTACATCGTCAAATTCTTTTTGATGGGTAAACAGAGAATTAAAGTGAAAATGTGGAACTAAAAAGGGATGAAATTGGTCGAACACCAAACAGTCAAACACCATTTTCCTTTTCTAATACCAGGAATAACTAATATCAAAAACGCAACTGTACTTTATACAGGCTATTTCACTTGTAAATGTTTCACAAAGCTGACAGTTTTGCATTATGATCAACCCGTATATGACGCAATGATTGTGTATACGTATAACAAGTGGATGTATACAAAGGCATTATCACCAAAATTAGAAAAACACCCTAAGTAATATAGATCATACAAACTCAATATATACACCCATAATAAATTTATAAAAATAAAGTATTAAAAGTAACAAAATAAGATAATTTTAAAAATTGAAAAGACACACCTAACAAATAGTCAACAAAGCATTAACTATTATTATTTAGTTGTCCATTTGTGGACTCCTTCGAATAACCTGCTAAACCTCATCTCCCCCACACGATTACAGAGCGCTGCCTCCACCACTCCCATGGCGGCGTATCTCTCGCATATCCCTAATTTCTTCTCTCCGGCCACCACCACCTCCACCAATCCAATCCGGACTCTATTGTATTTCAAACCGTTGATTACTCCATCTCGAAAATCATTCAATATCCTCTGCTCACGCCGCCCGGACTACACTCCCAATCACATTCCGAACCCTAACTATGTCCGCATCTTCGATACCACTCTTCGCGACGGCGAACAGTCCCCCGGCGCCACAATGACCACCAAGGAGAAGCTTGATATTGCTCGCCAGCTTGCGAAATTAGGTGTGGATATTATTGAGGCAGGGTTTCCTGCTTCCTCCGAGGCCGATTTAGAGGCCGTGAAATTGATCGCGCAGGAGGTTGGAAATGTGGCCGGAGAGGATGGTCACGTGCCGGTGATTTGTGGTCTTGCTAGATGCAATAAGAACGATATTGATAAGTCGTGGGAGGCGGTGAAGTATGCTAGGTTTCCGAGGATTCACACTTTTATTGCGACGAGTGAGATTCATATGAAGTATAAGCTCAAGATGACGAAAGAACAGGTGGTTGAGAAAGCGAGAAGTATGGTGGCGTATGCTAGAAGTTTGGGGTGTAATGATGTTGAGTTTAGCCCTGAAGATGCTGGAAGGTATATATATAATGTTATTGTATATGATTCATGTTATTTTTTTGTATAATTTGAAGAATAATCTTGTTAGGATTAGGGTTTTTCTTTGCAATGTGAATGTTGTGTTATGAATTAAGGTTTATGGTTGGGGGAGGCTATACAGACACCAGCCCTGTGCTATACAGACAGTATGAGTTGTGTTTTTCTCTTGTACTGTCGTATGATATATATAGCTTTCTGACTAACACAGAAGCGATTGATGTGACAGGCGTACACTACTTACAGATGTTATACAGGCAGTATGACCTTTTTTCACCGTGTATACGGCTCATATAATGACGTCACCTGATGTTTTGGTGACGTCAACTGGTGTATTTGTAGTAGGACCTTTTCGGTTTTACAATGCAAATTGTTGCAGATTTCTTGATTAAAATGATTCAGACAGCCAATGATAATCTAAAAAGACTGTTTGATTATGAGTTTTGGTGTTTTTAATCGGTTATCTTGCAAACTAACCGTTGTTCTTGCAAAAAATGTCAAAAAAGAACCATTGTAAATTGTAATGATGTAACCATTAGTTTTTTTGTATCAAAGTTGCTAGTTCTTGCGAACTCTAATGTGTTTTTTGGTTAGAATAAGTGCAAAAAGCCGAAAACTTGTTTACTTATTTGTCTGATTCTCATAAAATATAGATTTGTGTTATGCTAACAGATCAGAGAGGGAATTTTTATATGAGATATTGGGTGAGGTTATAAAAGCCGGTGCAACAACTCTTAACATTCCTGATACTGTTGGTTATAACTGGCCTCGTGAATTCGGTCAGCTCATTGCTGACATTAAAGCGAATACACCCGGCATTGAGAATGTCATCATTTCTACCCATTGCCAGAATGATCTAGGACTTTCTACTGCCAATACTTTAGAGGTACCCTTATAATTTTTTTTTGTGTTTTTCTTTAATTTTTTGTTATATTTGTGCGCTAATATATGTTGATTTTAGGGGGCTTATAATGGTGCAAGACAATTAGAAGTAACGATAAATGGAATTGGAGAGCGAGCTGGTAATGCTTCTTTGGAAGAGGTGAGTGTAATGTAAATCAAGTCCTCCCTTAATATCTTAAAGTTTTCTTAATTAATTGGTTGTATCATTTTTATTGAAAATAGGTGGTGATGACTTTAAAATGCAAAGGAGAACTATTGGGTGGCCTTTACACCGGGATCAATACAAGACATATTGTCATGGCTAGCAAGATGGTATATTTCAAAGTTATTTTTATTTATTTATTAAGTTTAAAAATTATTTTGATCACTTTGAATATTTATTTTAGGTGGAAGAATACAGTGGTTTGCAGGTGCAGCCTCACAAGGCTATTGTTGGGGCTAATGCTTTTGCTCATGAAAGTGGAATCCATCAAGATGGAATGCTAAAGAACAAAAGTACATATGAAATCATGTCTCCTGAAGATATTGGACTTTTTAGATCTAATGAATCTGGTCTTACACTTGGAAAACTTAGGTATTGTTAATTGCACTAACTTTTATTTTGCACGAAAAAGTCTCTCAACCTGATTTTAATATATCAAAGTCCATAAACTTGTCAAAAAAAAACATGAAAAAGTCCCTCACCTAATTTTGGTATATTAAAGTCCCTAATCTTGTCTACAATGCACGCATTGTGAAAAAAATTAAAGTAATGATTTGCTAATGTTGAAGTGACATTCAACATTTTTGCACAAACAGATTTATTATACCATCTTATTTTGACCAATTTAAGAGGTAACAAGATATTGCTTTTTATTTTTTTTCCACAAGTACGTGCATTTTAGACAAGTTTATGGACTTTAATATACCAAAATTAGCTTGAGGGACTTTTTTCGTGTATTTTTGTCAAGTTTAGGGACTTAAATAAACCAAAATCAGGTTGACTGACTTTTTCGTGCTAAATAAGAAAGTATGTTGGTATTAACCATATTTTTTACTATATTTGCATTAGATTTCTGAATATACAGAGTCTAATGATTTTCAAATATTTTTATACAGTGGACGCCATGCTTTGAAATCTAAACTTCTTGAGGTAGAGTGTAATTCTTAACTCATGATTTATATAAATGAAGTGACTAATACTTCTTTTATTATTCATTAAACTTATTTTATATTATTTTTTTTATTCAGCTCGGTTATGACATTGATGGGAGGGAACTTAATGATCTCTTTTGGCGGTTTAAATCCGTTGCTGAAATGAAAAAGGTTATTACTGATGATGATCTAATCGCATTGGTATCAGACGAGGTTTTCCAGCCCAAAGTCGTTTGGAAATTTGGAGATGTACAGGTACATATACAGGCCCCACATACATGCGTATCGTTTTTATTATTTAAACTAATTGAAACTGATTATAATTTACAGGTTACATGTGGGACTTTAGGTCTTTCTACAGCAACAATTAAATTAATAGAAGGTGATGGGACAGAACACATTGCCTGTTCTACTGGAACAGGGCCGGTTGATGCAGCTTATAAGGCGGTTGATCTCATTGTGAAGGTTTAAATTATAAATTTTTAGTTTTTAATTTTTAATTATTACACCCACATTCAAAGTCCATGAATGTATCTGATTCTAATATATAATTTACAGGTTCCTGTAAAACTTCTTGAGTACTCAATGTCTGCAGTTACAGCCGGCATTGATGCAATAGCCAGCACACGAGTGGTAATCACTGCAGAAAACAACCACACAACAACTCATGCTTCTGGAGAAAAAACAGCACGAACGTATAGGTATGTGTAACTTATTTTGTTCTTTTAGAACTGGGTCGTCCAATTCCTATGCATGTGGTCCTAAAGTTCTTTGAGACTCCTTAAACCGGTTCATTTTTTGGGTCCTTGTATTATTAGATAAGAAGTCGGGTGCTCCGTACTCCCAATAGTAATTGGCATAAATACATGTATATACTTTAGGGGTGTTGGTGGGTTGAATCATTGAACTTGAACATGATATATTTATTCATGGCAAAGACACAAACCCTAACCTGGAAACACTTAAAATCATGTAATCCAAACACGACCCATTTACCTTATTTATCTAGACGAGTCAAGTGGATTGGCAGGTTGTAAACGGGTTATAATCAAGTTGTAAACATGTTAAACAGGCTGGGGTGTTATAAATTTATTTAATGGGTTGACAGGCCGACTTGTTTGATTAAATAGGTTGATGAGTTGACCTGTTTAATTAAATGGGTTAAGCAGTTCAACCTGAACACGACCCATTGGGCTAAACAAGTCAACCCAACATGACCCATTTATTAAACGGGTTAGATATGACAACCCAAAACCTTAATATATTTTGTGATTTATCAACGCTGCATACGATGGAGTGAGTATGGTATTTTTATAAGATGGGAAAACTGTCATTTTAACTGTATGAATGAATATATGTGTGGCAGTGGAACAGGTGCATCCATGGATATTGTTATCTCCAGTGTCAGGGCTTATGTTAGTGCCATTAACAAGATGTTAGGGTTGAAGCAGTCAAACTGAAGCTCACACGTTTATAAATTGGTATTCTTGTAGCAATTAGGGCTCGGATTGAAGGTTACTGTTTCATAATTGTGAAATAATTTTGAGAAACTTGAGTTTGTGTAATTTTCTTTTAAATTATCAATGAAAATCCAATCATAACAAGACACGTTAAAAATGATAGTACTTTTGTGTTTATGTGGCGTAAAAATGGTAGTATTTTTGCATCAATACGTAATCAGTGTTGATATGTGTTTTTCTTTTTTTTTAAATAATAAAATGTTTAACCAGTTAATTTATATATATATATATATATATATATATATATATATATATATACACTTTTGTATATATATACTCTCCTTATCTTTGTTGTCTACCTGTCACCAACTTTGTTTGTTTTCTTTAATTTATACTAGATTTTTTCATTGGAACTTGGACATATTAGTTTTTGCCACGTTATATCTTTGTCTTCAACTTTAATGGCATAGTAAATGACATTTCTCCCTCCCTTCCCCCTCTGTGCGCGCGTGCGTGCGAAACATGATTTTTTGAGTAAAGATCTGGTCTTAAGGTTACTTACTAATCCATTGTCAGACTATGTGTAATGGTTTCACTAAAAAGTGAAAAACGTCCCGCCACTTAGACAAGAGTGAAACCACTAAACATAACCATTAAAGTGTATAATGGTTTCACTATCAGCATTAATCATACTATTTATTTAAAACAATTTTTTTGTAAAACAATACTTGATATAAAATTCTAATTTTAATTAATCATATGTCACGTGAGCGATTCCTCCAAATATGCTCTACTAAAATCCTGCGAAGGCTTAAATTTAAATTTGAAAAAAATTAAGAGTTTGTAGTGTTATCTATAGGTTTAAATTTAAAATTTTAATTTTTTTTTTAAAATTAGGAGCCAACAGCTCTTTTTGACTTGCAACGGTCAAGATCGTCGCCCGCGCTCATGATTTTCAATGGTTCTCAAATTATCAGTGGTTCTCGTATGAACCAAACACGTAATCTGCATTTAGGCTTTTTAGAGGTGGTTTTATCTGTTTGACTCTTAGTTGCTTCCTAACAAAGTGGATGATACAGAGATCAAGAAGATTTGATATTCAAGTTTTGATTTTTATGGAGTATTTTGATGATAAACAACACTAAAAGTTTTTTTTTTTTTTTTTTTAATTTAATCAATGAATTTGAAGAATCAAAGTGGATATCACTTGAACACAGATTAAAATTTTATTAAAAGATATAAAATACTAGCATTATTTTCTTGAAAAAACAGAGCATACCAAACTAGAAGTCAGCCTATCAACTAACAGACTTATTCAAGTGAACTTAACATAAGAAATTAAAACTAACAAACATTTCAGATTATGCATTTATTTATTTATTTATTTTTCATCTCCCATGAACCCTAAGTTGCAGCAGTTCGATTCCTGCTTAGCCGCTTGCGTCTTGCTCTGGGAAACAAGAGCTGTTGGATCTGTTTTTCTGCAGCGGTTTCTGATGTTGCCTGCAAAATTCAAAGACGAAAATAAACATTTAGTTATATAAAAATGTTTAAATATCATTTAATAATGCATGAAATACATTGATGATGAAGATGAATGAAAAAAAAACCAGCAATAAAATAGGGTGTGAACTTCTAACAGGACACGAACCTAACACGAAATTCGTGTTCTGGTCAATCCTGCGAATCGTTTGGCTAAATGGATCGTTTAACCTATTTATTTTTACAAGTTTTTTTTTAATGTGTTTTATGTCATAACTTAAATTGATTATGTATTTTATGCCAACATTTAAAAGATAAAAGCGAAATGAGCATAGGTTTTATACTTTTAAGCGTAATTCAAAAATAAAATAAAATAAAATAAAATTTCAGGTTAGGCACCCGGAACACGCGCATCCAGTTTGTCTAGTTTTTGGGTTTGTGTCCGGTTCAACCCGTAAACCCATGACCCATTTAACATCCGTAAAAATGAGTAAAGATTAGAAATTTTAACTTTTATCAAGAGAAAATGCAATTTACTTACTTTTATCAAATCCCTATTTTTAGAGTTCTCTAAGTATGGAGTGTGGACATAATACTATTTTGGTTTATTACACCAAATTATAATTTACTTTCATCTTTTTATTATTGCACTATTTTACAATTGTAAGTAACCTTCTACGGCAAGTAAAAATGTAAAATGATGACGTGACACGCATGTCATAGAAAAATTGGTGCCACATGCAGTAGAAAGTTGCATGCAATGATAACAAAATATATGTAAACCCAGATAAAATCTAAACTAACCACATTTTTATAATGTGTAATTAATTACCCGAATCTTGAAGGGAAAACGATGAGTTCGGACTTCAAGCCCGGTGAAAACCCTAACATCCATGCCAAGACTATCAACACCGATTATATTTGCTCGCTGTAAAGTTGAAAAAACTAGATATTCAATAGGGGAACAAGAAAAATTCATGTGTTCAGTTTTATAATTAATAAATAGATATCATAATTAACATATAAATAAGTTAGTACCTCAACTTGAAATCCATTCTTTTTGCATAAAGATTTAAGAGCAATATTACAGTCCATTGTATTGTCACCAAAGTGTGCAATGATATCCGGAATCGAGTGTACAAGAATATCAGGCTCGGCATCTCTGAAATCTTGCAAATTTATTGCTGACTGTACAAAGTAAAAAACATATAAAATAGTTGCAATGAAAAATAAAAAATAATACTTAATAATGACAAAACAAAGGAATCTTGTAGACGAAAATAGTAATGCAGGAGGAAGTTGAGCAGTGTTGTAAAAATCGCTAGGCGCTAGTCGGGCGGTGGGGTAGGGCCTAGGCTGGATTAATCGTATTGGAATTTTTATATGTAATTTTCAGTTTTTTATATATATACACACATTTTTATATGTAATTTTTATAAAAATGTTCATTTTTAAACCACACCAAAGGTTTTCGCCGGAATTTGGCCGGAAATTTCAGGTTTTCGCAGGAATTTGGCCGGAAATTTCAGGTTTTCGCCGGAATGTTCGCCGGAATCTGGCCGCCTAGGCCCGATTTGGACCGCCCAGCAACCAATTGACCGACTAGGCCAAAATTAGTCCTCCAGTGACCGCCTAGCAATTTTTGGCCATGAAGTTGAGGGATTTCATGGACTGCGAATATATGTTAATGCGTAAAATATATACATGCCTGAACACCATACACAGAGAACAACTCTACTCTCATAATTTCCAATCTGTAGAAAATTGAGGCATTGTAGTTTATGTTTTCATCTGCAAATGAAAAATATATGATAAGTAAAATTTTCAAAACTCCATTGGCTCAAGTAGACCTACAATTTTCAACTAGTATATGTATAATATATAACAACATACACGTGTGTGTTTATGTACACAACAATTTTCGGGACATCTGATTTGCTATAGATGAAAATCATTGTAACAAAGGCATACCAAACTCCAAAATATGCAATCGTGAACGCACAAGTCTTAAACTTTGCGTTTAGATGTGTATTTCAAAAGTGATTATGCGATATTGAATAATCAGTTGTTGACAAAATGGGCAGTAGGAAGTGTTTGGATGTGCTTATGTTGTTTGAAGTTGAATTAATCAGATAAATATGTTTTAAGATAAAATGATCAAAATAACATTCGGTGTAGAAAGTATAGACGGTTTGTGAAATGGAAATAAAAGTTTCTCAAATTAAATAATTTCATTTTTTTCTTGTAGATAATCAGTTTTGTTGTAGCTTGTATGAAACTAATTATCCAAAACTGATTATGTGACCCCTAAATGATCATAATCCGAAGCACAGAATCTGTTTATCCAAACATTAAAAACTGCTTATCAGATAATCAATTTCAAAACACAAATCCAGACAACCCCTTTATTGCAAATGCCCTCCAAGATTTTGATATTATTTCATAGAAGGCGAATCCGGCAAACATTTGACTTGAGGTCAAGGTATAGATTTGTGATTTATAATATAAGACTACAAAATAAAGAGAAGTAAGCAGTCTGAAACCAAAAGTACCTCCAATATAGAAAAAAAGGTAAAGAATCTTGACTAATAAAGTTAAATGCAAAACCTTTCCAATTTTGGTCATAGCCATCGCCATCGCCATCTTCAATACTGAATAGCCGTCTTAGATACAACTCTTCATCAACATAAGCAGGACTTAGGCATCCCAAAACAGAAACCCCATTTGAGGGATGATCCATCTTTTTAGAATATTCCATATTAGCAGCCTACAAAAGAGGTAGATTTTTTTTAATTAAAGAAATTACTAGAGCTGGTAATTTCAATTACTTACTGAATCAAGTTGTATTTTTTTCTCTCACGGATCAAATGGGTAAAATCATCAAATTTTGTATACAACAGGAACGGGTCAAACATGTTGAAAGTCGTCCAATCTGAATTTCTAATACATACAACCAGCTAAATCACTTTATTAATAAAAAAATAGATTAATATTGTAAAAAGTATACTTCTGTGACACAAAATATTTATAAAAAAGCTGCAGATAAAGTGTTCTGGCCCGTTTGGACCTGTACGAAAATTACTTGTATCGACCAGAACCTGCTTCAACTCTTTACCCAAAAAGTCTTACTATCCCATTTTGCTACATTTAGAAATTACATTTAACTAAGTGTAATATGCTGAACACAGAGATATAAAGCTATTAAGGAGCATATCACCATTGTCAAACACTTGGCAAAATAAATGGGGTGGACCCCGGCAGAATCTATCGGTGCGCCCCATTCCATAAAGCCACCCTTCATATCGGGGCCCTCATCCTAATACCAACAAAGATAATCAATAATTATATAAATGGCGAGTAAAATCTGAAAGGTAGCATAATGCATTTAACTCATTACCTCATAGTAATCCTCGAAGAAAGACATGTCATCAATAGAGTTATCAGAAATATGACTCTCGGGAACAGATAATAGCTGATTTTCTAAAACTGGAAGATCCATTCCAATCAGAACATTCTGAAAATATGCAATTATGTAATTATTAAAACATATAGTATAGTGTTCACAATAAATGTAACAGAAAAAAAATGAATATCTTCAGATAAACAGCTGATTGAGAGTTTGACTAACGAGGATGTGCTTTATTCTGATTGGAGTTGTAACCATAGTTACCTAATACGCGGTTCGCTCCGGTACGGGTACGCGGTTCGGGTACGCAATTCGCTAGAGTTAACGTATTCGGTACGGAGGGGGGTAGGTTCATTTCGGTACGAACCGGTACGGTGTACCATGTAGTTCGGTTCGGTGTACACAATTCAAAAAAAAATTACCAAATTCTAAATCTAAATTACCAAAATTCCAAAATACAAAGTACCAAAATCAAACAGAAAATAGATTTATACGGTGTACCATGAAATTTGATATTATTTTTCGAAACTTTAATTCAGTGTTAAAGTGAATTAAAAAAAGAAAATAAGAGAAAAAAAATTACTTAGGATAATAAAAGTGGAATATATAAAATGATTCTATCACAAATTGTGTTTTAAAGCATGAGGGGTATTATTGTAATTATGGATGAGTTATGTTTTCTTTAGGTCATTACAGACGAAAAAAAAATCCACTTTCATTCTTCTCGTTTATAGCCATCGCCGCAGCCTCCTGCGCACCACCGGCGACGATGGATAAAAAGTCCTTTATGCTCACAACCACCGACCACCACGGTTGATGTCTCGATTTCCAGCGAAGATTGGGTTAAAGAAACATGGCCGTACCGGAATTGATTTGGATCGCCGTACCGAAGCGATTTGGATCGCCGTACCGGAGCGATTGGGAACGATGCGAATTCCGATTGGGTACAGCGCGATCCAATACGGGGATCGTGGGTATTATAGCGAATTCGGTAACTATGGTTGTAACAATCAGATAATCAGTTGACTGAGAGTTTGACTAATCCTATATTAACTGACCAAAAAAGACATTCGTGTGAAAAGGATATATGTCCTGTGAGATGGAAAAAGAAGTCTCATAAATTAGGTTAAAAGAACGGCAACTAACTAACTAATTACTTTTATCCTCTTCAAACAGTTTTTTTGCAGCTATTATGGAACTGATTATTTAACCCCTAAATAATCATATCATCAGAAGTAGAGTATTTTTAGCCAAACATAAAAAAACTAATTACTGCAACTACAAGTGGCAGTAATCAGATAATCAGTTTCAGAAAGCAAATCCAAACGCTCCCTAAGATAAATTAAGTTTAATTGATTCTTAGGTCTTACCACCGGGTTACTTGCTTCAGGATCTTGCATAATGTTTGCATCATCAGGGACCCTGAAATATATATCTAACCAAAATGGAAAAGAATAAATAAAAAAACTTACTATATAAAAATTTGTTGAAAATATTATTCCAGTAAATAACACAGAGAAGCCAAACCTCCACCATCATCAATTACATATGGATATTCCGCCCATGAGATATGATCGTGTGGTTCAGAGTGTATCGTACCAGGAAATATCAACAGCGCGCTGCTGTTAGCCTAAAACAACAAAAGCAGACCACAATTTGTTACTGTTTTATGTAACCTTAATCTGAGTTGAAGATTTAAAGAAAAGAACCTCAATAGTTGTCTTTGCCATCTCTGCACCAGTCAGTTTAGTTTCACGAACTCTTTTGCTACTTTTAATTTCTTCAAGCTGATGGTATCCATTATTTGCAACATAATTAGATGATTCTGGGACTGAATCCGGATAATCTGCAGCAACTGAAACTTTTGACAGACGATTTTTTCGACCAGTAGACCAATTGAATTGAGCATCTCTAAGAAACTGATTCTTGTATCTGAATCTGTATAAATGGAATTTGTAACAGATTTAGATAATATTCATTAAAGTCGTTTAACATTTCATTTTTATATATATACCTTGATTCTGAATTATCAGAAGTCCTTGGAATATCGGGAGATCTCATCCAGTTGCTAGTGACTCCATATGATGTAGAGCAACCAATGCCTTCAGAATGACAAGAACCGCACCATGAAGGACCTAAAAAACAACCACATTTTAAAATTAAGCACAATAATATACAACCAAGAAAAATAACATAGTGCAATTTTGGTGGACTAACTATCAACATTTACCATACAAATTCTCATTTTTAGCAACAATTACTCAAATTTGCGGGATATATCTTATCATGTTTTCTTTTGGGGGTTACTTTACAGAATATTAACCAAGTTTCCCAAGTGTCTTACAAAAGTCACTCGGTTTTTTTGTTCCTCTAATGTCACTCAACTTTCATTAGGTGTACCAATCTTATATATATTTTTATAAATGCTAATTTTTTTAAAACTGAGGCAAATGGAACATATATGAATCTTGTTTACTATTTGGTGATTATTTGTTTCCAATTTGACTTATATTGAAGTATTGAACAATTATGAAACTTGGTTATTATTTCGAGAATTTTTTTTCTTCACAATTACCTCCTATTTCAAGTTAATTTGAAAACAATAATCACTAAATAGCAATCAACATTCATGTATGTTACATTTGCCTCACTTAATTTTATAAAAAAATAACACATATAAAAAATTATACAAGATTGGAATACCTAATGAAAGTTGAGTGACTTTAGAGAAACAAAAGAACTTTCACTGACTTTACACGAAACACTTGAAAAACTTGGTTACTATTGTATGAAGTTCCCCCTTTTGTTACATTCTGATTATCTGATATACTCAAATAAGTATTAACCATTAAAAAAAATTAGCAATTTCACAATTTGCAGTAACTTGAGTGTATTCGCAACATCCATATCTGGTGTTAGCTGCCCCAAAACTAGTAATTAAACCACAAAATGGTAGAGATTCAATGTCAGAACCCACACAATCTTGGTTTTAAAAAGTGTGAGGCGCTTTGAGGCATTCAGGTCTCAAAATCCGAGGCATGAAGCGAGAGCTTCACGTACGCAAGACGTTGCTCTATGTACAACCAAATAAGCTTTATGGACATCCAAAAGCTCATCTGTCACATCTCATTCTTTTCATCAAGTAAACCATTCATAATCTCATCTCTTTGGTTGTTTTCACATATCACCCTCCTACGGACCCAATTTTGACCAAAGTTGACCAATTTTGACCCAAATACCTCAATCCCCGGAGGCATTTTCCTTATCACCTCGCGCGTCATCAAGCACACAATCATATCTATTTGCAGTAGATTAACATTTCTGGGCTGACTCATGCAAATTCCCCAATCATTCAACACCACATTTTCTTGATCTTCATAAAATTAGAAAATATGGTTCTAATCATGAAATGAGGAGCACCCAACACCCTTGTTCAACCAAATTTGTTTTCTTTATTGCATAAATCAAAGAACTTGACCCAACAATCAACAAGGGTTTCCATATAAACTTCAAATTTCAATACCCTCTATGTACTAAACTCAAGATTTAACAAATTAAACAAACAACCAAGCTTCCTAACTTCCTATATATTACTTGTATGATCAAATTAGCCAAAAGGGTATCATTTAAAACTAATTCAGTTACAAAAGCATTTGATTACATACATGCAGAAAACAAACAACAAATCGGAAGTGTTAGATCATATTTTTGGAGTTACCGATGGAAATAAAGTGAGGTGATGCAATCACCATGTGTTGATTGATCTGGGTATCGCTAGAAGCTGAATCTGGCAGCAAATTTCATGATTGAATCTGCAACTGCTGCTGATTTTCTGCAGATTTTGCGAAGAGAGATTTGGGGCTTTTTTTCTTTTTTGTTTTGTTGGTATTGAGAGGCTGCGGAAATAGTGAGTGTTATAAAGAGAGACGTCGTTGTCTTGTAATCGACAAAGCTGCACAGGCTTTATCAACCAGATTGGGAAAAAGGGGAAAAAAGCCCATTTTGATGTACATTGTACAACTATTTATGAAGAAGGTACAACTATTGATGCATGTTAATGTTGTTTTGGATAAGAATTTGGTTTTTGATAGATTTTTTCATATAATAATTAATAACAATAAAATATTGTTATTAATAATAACATATATAAAACAAGTTTGACTATAAATATAAAGACTTTACTATTTGACTAGTCATATATTTAATTGTAATTTTCATAGTCTAAAAAGCATTTAGATGTAATATCAAACTTTATGTATCATTAAATATATAACGTTTTTATACACACAATCATTATATAACTTTATTTTTTATCGAGTCTTCTTCATCATATGTTAATTCTATAAACACTTTGTTAAATAAGAACCTAAATACCGTTACTCATGTGTCAACAAATTTTGTCGGAAAACAACTTTACAACCATATATCAAAATCAATCAAAATCTGCCTTTGTGATCTATCTTTCATCGCACACCTTCGTTTGCCTCTTCCGAAACATTAAAAGCAACTCTGATATAAACCAACATCAAACTTAAACTCTCACCATCAACGTGGCTTTAATTATTGCCTTTACCATAGTCGAGAAGACAACTAACGACTCCCACAAGTTTGTCTTTGTCATTGTCATTTCTCCCACTAACTATGATTATTGGAATGTCATTATTCAACCAGTCCTTGTCACAAGTAACCGAAATAACCCCTTGCATGTCCCACCATTTGACACCAACCAAAGCCACGACTGCTCTGAAGGAGAACCCTACTTATTCGCTCGGGATTTCCATTTAAAGACTTGGGACCTTGGCAACCATTAGGCCCCCAAGTCTTCTATGTTACATCAAACCAACAACAACCTTGGCAACCATCAACGTGGGAATTCTCACAGTAACAAATGTGGTTGTGGCAGTGATTGCCCATTTGGTTGGTTGTCCACTCAAAACCCAATATATGATACTTGCAATAGATATGGATTAGGCACATTGTCCTAAAGGGTGTTTTTGGTTCATAGAATAAAATGTATATGGTTCGTAGAATTTATTGTGATTGGAATCTGAATTCTATTTCTAATTTGTTTGGTTGAGACATGAGTTCGAATTGAATTAATTCTCTCAAATTCCTCAAGTAAAATGATTTCAACGTTTATTTCAAATCGTAAAAAAAATCAACAAAAGTAATTGAAATCTCCGATCACTCACCGTCATCGCATTCCCGCCGCCTCCACCGCCGGCACCCTGGCCAAGGTAGCGCGGGCTGGTCGGCAGAGGCGTTCGGTGGTGGGGGTGGTCAGTGGTGGTGGCGGCGACAACCTGTAGGCAATCGCCATTGTGATAAACCCAAATTCATTTTATGTTGTTTTGACACCCAAAGGCATTACATTTTCAATTTCCTTTAATAAATTTCAATTCCTTTAAATTCTGAATCATTTTAACAAAATTAAATTCCAAATCTAACTCCTTTGGATTTCAATTACTTCAAAAAATTATGCCAATCAAACGCACCTAATAGGGTATAGGATAAAGATTTTAAACCAAAAACATTTGAAAACTCCAAAAATATCTAATTTGGAAAAAAAACACTTAGAATTCATGTTGCCAGAATGTTATGAACATACATGATAATTGCAGCACTAATATGAATATCATCTCATCTTGACTTCAATAACTTGTTGACCGTTTCAAAGGTGTTACAGTCAGTCATAAAGTCAAATAGAGATATCAATCATATATACTTGTTGAACAATTTAAAAACAAATATTCAATAAATCAACAAAAGTGGCCCCCTTGTATTTATTTTTACATCCTTCAAACAATCAACAAGACACAAAACTGTTCTATGAGGCAACCTGAGAATGGTATACAAACTTCACAATACCTACAAGATCAAAACCATATGAATATTACACAAAGCATACATTAAGGTGAAGTTTTTCATCACAACAAATCTTTCGGGGTGGAATACGGTTGAAACTATCACTCTCAGAAGACCGAATCATTCCTTTTCTCATGTGTATGTGTAAGATAACGCGTTTCCCCTTCTATTTGGTCCCTACCACAAAGTTGACCCGAAAGAATATCATCTGTAGCCACCACCATACGGCTGTTGACCATAACCACCGCCACGGCCCATCATCGGGTTGTAAGTTCCAGGAGGCATATATCCGGTTGATGGTTGTTGCATCTGGAATTGGCCCATGGGCTGGTTCATGCCTCCATAACCTGCTCCATAGCCAAGGGCTGAACCAGGTCCAGCCATGCTGGGACCCATCATGGGATTTGGTAGGGGTCTGAGTGCACCCGCACCAGCACGTCCAATTCCAGAACCAGAACCCATGGCCTTACCCATGGCTGTGTTAGATGTAACCGCGGTTGCACTTGGTTTCTCCATTCTTTTATCCTTCCTATTCAAGGCTTCAAAGTCGACTCCAATATCAGACAACGGGTTTGTTTTAGCTGCACAAATAAAAACATTCATTATTAACATATTTTTTGGCTGCGTCTGAAGGAACACCACTGGCACACTATACAAACACCATTGACATGCCATACGAGCCGTAGGTCATACAAGGCTGTATGATATGGGAAAATGGTCATACATGTCGTATAACGTGTTAGACTGGTATATCATACGGGCAATAATTTTTTTATACGGGCCGCATGAGGTGGTGTCATCAAACTATGCGGCCCGTATTATGTGGTACACTGACATAAAAGTGACATACGCCCGTATGAATGTATGATGTCTGTAGCACACTGGTGTATCTATGGCAGCCCTCTACAGAAGAGTGTATGAATTTGGGATGAAGCAACTTACATCCAGCTATATTCAGATTAACAAGACCGCGGTTCAATGTATCAGCCCAAACAGTGGATTTAGTCTCAAATTTGGCTGGTTCTTGAGAAACTATAACAAGAGCACCGGTTGAAGCATTTAGGGCAGGCCCAGACTGAACCTGTGGCTGTTGATAGAAACTTGAAGTGGTTGTAACTTGAGCCACGGGTTGACCATTGGAACCGGGATAACCAGAGCCCATTTGAGATGGAAAGCCACCATGACCCATGGTTTGACCACCATGAGGTGGAAAACCAGGCTGTGGCATAAATTGACCACCTTGAGGTGGAAAGCCCTGTTGTGGCACGGGTTGACTATCTTGATGTGGTGTAGGCTGACCAGGGAAACTTGACTGAAATGGGGTTGCGTTAGGTTGACCTGGGAAACTTGTTTGAGAAGGGAAGCTAGGTTGTGATGAAAGTTGGGCAGGTGGAGCTTGAAAACCCGTCTGTGAAGGCCCAGATGGCGGCAGGAGATCTGATAGAAAATCGGTAGTTGGGTCAAAACCGCCAGATCCAATGTTATTGACTGGGCTTGGTGGTGAAGCGACTGATTGTGGTGGTTCAACACTTTGAATGACAGTAGGTGTTGACTGGGGCGGGGCTGAAAACCCGCCTGTAGAAGAGGGCCAAGAGGCAGCTCTAAATGGGCCGTCACCAAACGGATCATCAAAAGGCTGCAGAGAGCACAATTAAAGAAGTATTCCAAAAAGCCGTTTTAGACGATAGTCAAACATTCATCGATAAAAAGGGTATTTTGGGTATTTGAGTTTGTGAAACACACCTGAGTAGGGCCACTGGATGCTGAAGATGCAGCCACAAAGGTTTGAGCAGGAACATCAGGTTCAGAAGATGGAACTGTGATGGGAACGAGAGCCAAAGAATTCAAAGAGAACGGGTCTGATGTTGAACCAAACAGATCGGTTTCGGTACTACCAGATGTTGGTGGGGCCGCTGTTTTTCATATCAAATTATAAGTTTATATTCAGGTATTAAGAATCACTAAGCATAATGGAAATGGTAAAAAGATAAAATAGTTCTTTTTAAGTTTTAACCTGGAAATGAACCGAAGGAACCACGTGGATCAAATTCATCAAACCCGTTAGTTTCATTTTCCGATGCAGAAACAGGTAAAGGAGGCGCCACGGCTACTGGTGGTGGAGCAACTGCAGGAGGCGCAGTGGCTACTGGTGGTGGAGCAACTACAGGAGCCGCCGGAGGGCCACTAGAAACTGTAGTTTCATGACTGGTAGTTACAGGTGGTGGGGATACAGATTTTGTCTCTCCATCCCTTCAAATAGTCAAAAAAAAGTCAGACTAAATTTAAAGTATTCAATGATGATCTATTTTTAAATAACAATACTTTGACCCATTATCATTTAAGCTATATTTTTTGTTATTATTGACATGCTAGAGATGAAACATAACCCGAATCAAAGCATTCAAAAGTATATGGGTCGAAATTGCCACCACTATAAATATATATACCAACTAAATTATTCAGAACAATTTATACCTATCATTATAATTTGGGCTACGCCCACCAGCCACAGCATCTTCATAACTAGGAGGTACCCCGGGATTTTGTTCAGGAGATTTTCGCTCAAACTGCCTGCGCCAAACATAAAAATGAAATAATACAATAATTAACGATCCTTATAAATTAGCCTAATTTATAGTACTGTTAATATAAAAGGGTTAGTGGATAACTATATTACCTTCCATCATGATGATGGAAGGAAATAGAAAGAAACAGAAATGAATGTAAATAATAGTAAACACTTTTTATGAGCATAATCAAACGGGTCACATATAAAATAATATGCAAATATTTTCATAACCTATGTGCCCAATCAAAATTTACTGCATGACTCGTTATTCTTGTCATGACTAGGTGGAGCATCATGTGAACATTTTCCAAAACCCGAGCCATTTCAACACATAGCAAAAAGTACTTGTTTAGACCCGAGCCCATTTTGGTATGTTACTCAAGCTGCCCGGCCCGATCATTTTTCCATATCTACATCTTGTCAATTATTCTATGCCTATAGTAGGTTTAGTGCAATCATAACAGCAAGAAAAAACTAAAAAGTATAGACATACCTTGAAGAATATTGTCCATCATCGCCATAAGCCTGGTCTCTGTCTCTATCAGAGCTTCTACTTCTCCGGTTATAACTATCACCGTCAACACTTCTTCTACCTCGGTAATCATCAAGCCTATATTGATCCTGACCGTAACGTTCTTCACCATAACGATACCCATCTCTTTCTCCCCCATACCCATACCCATTTCCATTCCCATTCCGGTCTTCATCTCTACTTCCATAACGACCTTCATATCGATCATCATCATAACCTCCCGCACCCGGATAAGATCCGGGCCTGTATTTTGCGCTTCCCGATGTGTTGTGAAACCTGATTGGAGATGATTTTAATAAGATTCATCAAAAAAAAATTGAAACTTGGATGTGCTTTTAATAAGATTCATCAAGAAATTGAAACTTGGAGGTGATTTTTGTTGGACGATGTGGGCTAAGTTCCCAACTCGAGCATATGGGTTGGATGATGGGCCGGGTCCGAGCACATGGATCAGGGGTCATAATTAATTAAGAAAAACAGTTAGAGATAAATCAAATGAGTTGTAATTGATTTATGATAGGTAGATTAATTAGTAGATAAACATGTGGGTTTATAATCTAATTAGGAGTCCTTATTCTTTTCTAATTGTAATCAAGTCTTTCTCTATATAACCTAATCGAGCTTGTGATTATGGTTATGAGAGTTTGATCAAGTTTTGAGTTTATTTTCTGGATCAATAAAATTGGAGAACTTATTCTATACATCGTGTGATTTGTGTTGCTAATTCAATTTCGTGAGATTCATCGAAAAATTTGAAACTTGGAGGTGATTTTAATAAGATTCATCAAAAGATTGAAACTTGGAGGTGATTTTAATAAAGAATCATCAAAAAAATTGAAACTTGGATGTGATTTTAATAAGATTCATCTAAAAAATTGAAACTTGGAGTTGATTTTAATAAAGAATCATCAAAAAATTGAAACTTGGAGTTGATTTTAATAAAGAATCATCAAAAATTTGAAACTTGGATGTGATTTTTATAAGATTCATAAAAAAATGAAATTTGGAGGTGATTTTAACAAGATTCATCAAAAAAATTGAAACTTGGAGGTGATTAAAACTAAATCTTGATCCAAATTCACCACATAATGCGTCTTTATGCTGAATTTAACATTTAATCGACTCACTTGTCCCAATTAGCGGCAGCTTTCTGCCTAACTTCCTGTATTTTTTCTTTATCATTCACTAGAGTGAGAAGATTTTGTGACTTCTTCCTAACATTGTTCCCCTGATCTTTTCCATTATGATCAAGATACTGAAAATCTGACAGTGACTGCCATAGAAAAGAAAACGCGTACCAATTAATAAAGTAAATGACAATCTAATGATAAAAGTTACTAAAATGAAACAATAAGTTTCAAGGAATAAAACTATACCTTTATATGGTAAGAATGTTCCCTGACCTCATCTATGACACGCTCTGACCCGTTTGCTACAAGGTATTCAAGAACAGTCAAACCCTGGTTCATAAGCAAGAAAGTCAAATCCTGGTTACATTTTTTGTTGAATATTGGGCATAAATTGGAAGAAACTTCACTGTTATCTTCAAGTAAAGGTGCCAATTTCAACCCATATACTCGGTAAAAAAATTTAAGGGAACTAGTCGAAGGGGTCATTCAAATTCGGAAGTCACCTAAAGTGTATCTAAACTATTAATATATAAAAAAAATGGGTTATCATCAAAATAATATAATTTTGGTAATAATATATGACACGTTAACTATTTATAGAAAATAATATTGGATAATATAATAGTCTTTTACGAAAAACAAGTAAGACCTCGCCCATTTTGCAGCCTCTAGCTTAAAGAAACAGCATATGAATATGATTTAACATATGAACAGTCCAAACCTTGTACACATGGCGCCAGTTTTTCCCAGTATCGTTCACACGCTTCCAAATTATCGTCATGATCATTTGGTATTCATGACTGCGTAAGCATAAACAATGATGAATATTCACGGGCAAAACAAAAACTGATCGTTTAATTTTCCATTTTTAACAAAAGAAAAAGTATATCATACTAGTTTCTTGAAGCCATTGCAATATCAGCAAGAAGCGATCCATGTGGACCCCACGTCTCGTTACTAGTAGCATCAAGAACCTGGGAAAGCATCAATTAAAAATTAACAAAACATTAGTAAATAATTCAATCGCGTAGATTATATGAGAGAGAGAAAGAAATCCACCTTCTGTTCTATTGAAGGAACTTTAAGAACTTTCTTGTTAACTCCTCTCTTACTGCATGGAATAAATTATAAAAATATAAAACCAAGTACAATGAGGTTATAAAAAGTAACTTATTGGTGAACAAAATTTAACTTACAGATCCCTGACAGTTTGATCAAAGGCCTTCTTCATTGTCTCCAAGAAGGATGCAAACACTCTAACTGAAAACAATATAAAATCATTCAAGTCCAAGGGAAAATATAGGGAAAAACAATCAATACTAAAACCTTGAAGTAGGGTTCAATGCAAAAGAAGCAGGGATGGCAATGAGTCGGTATTGATAAGCTGAGTCTCATAGCTGATTATAAAACCGTGTCTCGTACCTGGTCATTACCCACCTTGTTCTTAGGTATACTCGCAGGTATCAGGTGTACCAGTTTAAGGTATTATGCGTTTAAAATTACATGTTGGGATGCACATTACCCAAAGCCCAATCTTAAACTCACCTCAAAAACCGACTTGAAATATCAAATTCTCAACTGCATTTCTAACAATTCTATGATTTTAATAATTTTAAGTTTGTAACAACTTCAACATACTATTTACTATATTTTTTAAAATTATATAATATATTAATATATTCGGTTTTAACGTGGGTACACGGGTTCGAGTAATCAGACGGGTGTCGCCTGATCGTACTCGTCCCAAACCCATGAAAATTTTTAAAACTAGTCTCATACCCAAATACCCGTCCCAAATCTTTCAAATTTTCCCATCCGGATCGGGTTCTTTTGCCATCTCTAAAAAGAAGGGTCACACACAATATATAGTATCTTCAAATACAAGCAATCTATCATGAAATTTGACATTGAAACCAATCAAGTATAGACACATATAGCATAATGATTGATCAAACTCCCACACCCACTTCAATTTTATGATGATATTGATCAAAAACCTAAAGATGAACAATAGAGTCCAAAAAAAATCACTAATCTGTATAAAAAAAAATATTGTCACAAACAAAAACCTCATTTGGAATAACTGAATTAATCAATTTCCCACATAGATTCAAACAACAAAACAAGATCTGAAACAACAATCTATCAATCAACAAAAATGGAACAAAATGAGATCTAAGAAATCATTCAAACCTAGTCAAAATTGAAGAGGGCAGATCTGAGAAAATGGGTCAGACAAACAACAAATCAAATTAGAGTCAAAGGGGCAGGAATTCCTGAGTTGAAATTGAATCTTTTGGCGTCTGTCTGCAACAATTTAGGGAAGATGGAGAGAGAAGAAGAGGGTGTCAGCAGGAATAATACGGAGAAATTTGTGAATTTTGTTCAAGAAATTGATTTCTTGAAATAAAAATGGTTTTTTTGTATGAATCTTTGTATTTCGTTTTCTTGTATTCGTTTTCTTGTAATACTTTTCTAGGTGGCACGTAGCAAGTCTTTGCTGGTGTCTGACTGTCTGCGACTGTCTGCTATTATTTCCCATCAATAATAAATTCAAACCAATTACCCTACTATTTATTTCCCATGGGGATAAATAGTAAGGTTTTTTTTTTTATAAAAGTTTTTTTTATAAACTGGCCACTAAAATTCAAAATAAACTTTAATTTTCTTTTTTTTACTCAAAACTGTATTTTTTTTATAGATTTGCCACATAAGTTCAATAAACTTTCGTTTGTTAACTTTTTTCAAAATACGGGTGCGCCGTTATTTTTTTTGTCAATGTTCTGATATAAATTTGTTTTAAAACGGAGTTGTATTCAAAATCGTTTTTTTATCGTTGCCTGCATCGAGTGCCGTTACCGTTGTGGTACCCTGACGAACCGAACCTATTATGGGCGAACAACATCATTGTCGATATTGGTATCATCGATTCGCCTTATGGTTTTCGACGAACCGAACCGGTAATTTTTTTAATTTGTTTTCCCCTTTTTTATTATTTAGTTTTATGTTTCTTTTCTATTAACATTATTTTTACCGTTGTGCCTATGCTTTCGTTTAAATTTTATTAACGATAGGCCCGACAACGTTATCTATGATAACTTTCGTTCGTTATGTTTTTTTAAATAACGGAATGCGTCATTTTCTTAATAATTTATTTTTTCAACGTTCTGGTAAAAAATTTATTGAAGACAAATTTGTATTCAATTTCGAGTGTTTTTGGGTATCGTACGTTATAACGAGTCTGCGATTCCACGCAAACGAGCCAAACTAATAACGACCAGACTCCCGCTGCGAAGCGCGGGGGTAAAAACTAGTTTCTTTTAAAATAAAACAAAATAATCTTTATATTAATAAATAAAAATATTAAGAGACACGTATCACTTTCTGTTGCATCATCATTTTTTCTCGTATCTCTCATATTAAATAATAATATTAAAATAATATATTTTTTAATATTTAATATAAATGTAATTATGGATACTTATTATTTAATTACGGATAGTTATTATATCATTAATTAAATAAATTTAATATTAATTAGTATTTATTAATATTTATCAATTACATAAAAAAAATACTCAGTTGAAAAAAAAATGTTTTAAAAATTAACTTAACAGAATTTGTAGTTGTCGCGTCAAAATACATTTTTTAAAAACATATTTTGACGCGTGTATTTGTTAACAAATTACATTATATTTTATTCAACTTGTATAATACACGGGTTCTTAAATACATAATTTTTTTATTACTAAGTATATAATGCATTTATTCAACTCGTGTAATACAGGAGATTCTAACCTAGTTTTTTAAAATAAATAAAATTATTATTAATAGGTTTTTGTATTGCTACTTGGGTTGGTAGCCCACGGCCATGGGTAAGATTAGGGTTCAAATTATGACATGAGATAGATTAGGAATCGATGTAGTTTAGGAGCAGATGGTTGTGTGAATCGTCATTCTAAAAATAGGTTTCTATATTTGTAAATTGGTTTTTTGAGTAAAAATATTTCTTGATCATATGTATATATAATTAAACTAGTTTGGAACCCCGTATCTACACACGGGGTGAAAAATATCAATACATAAAATTCTTAAATATTTATGTATATATTTTACAGGTGTAAAAATGTATTACATATACTAAGGATAGATAACAAAATTCAAAATATGTAAAAATTAATATATAATTGGGTTTCAAAAATACGTTAATTACTATTTAATGTAATTTGACTTTCATTTACTATTTGATTAAAAATAAAAGTTACATAATTAGATTTCAAAGTTTCTTATAATAAATTATCTATATCTATATCTATACATACTAATAAATAAAGGTTTTTGGGTGCCACATGTCACTCCCTCATGCCTCTTCATATTGGTTTTCCCGCCTCTCTCTCCTAATAAATGCACCACTATCTTATTAAATAATAATGATATTATAAATATATTATTAAAGAAGAATAATAATTATATTAAATAAGAATATATAATAAGAATTCAAAATATAACTAATTAAAGAAAAATATTAATTTGTTATATACAAACACATTTTCACTTGATATATCTCGAGACTATCATAATATTCTAACAAGTTAGGACGTATTTATAAATTTATAAGTTTTATCTTTTTTTAATATACAACCTCGTGTAATACACGGGATTCTAACCTAGTATCTAATAAATAAAGGTTTTTCTTGCCACATGCCGCCTCCATATTCACCCTCATCATTTATTTCCCGCCTCTCTCTCCTATTAAATACATTTCTATCTTTTAATAATAATAATATATTAAAAAAATACTAATTATACTAATAAAATATATTTATTTAAATTATCTTTTATCATAAAAAACTTTAAAATCTAATTATTTAACTTTTATTTTCAATCAAATAGTAATGAAAGTTAAATTATATTAAATAATAATTAACGTATTTTCAAAACCCAATTATATATTAATTTTTACATATTTTAAATTTTGTTTTTTATCCTTAGTATATGTAATACATTTTTACATCTGTAAAAAATATATATAAAAATTTTAGAATTGTATGTATGATATTTTTCACCCCGTGTGTAACACACGAGGTCTAAGCTAGTAATTTAAAATAAATGTGTTTTATTAATATAATTAGTAATTTTTAAAAAATATAATTATTATTAAAAGATAGAGGTGTATTTAATAAGAGAGATGGGTGGAAAAAAAATAATAAGAATGAATATGGAGGCGACACGTGACATACAAAAACTTTTATTTATTATATAGTATAGACTAGGTTAGTGACCCGTGTAATACACGGGTGGAAAATGAAAAATGTATAATTAAAATATATAAAAAATGTTACTAATGATTGATTTTAAATGTTATATACAAATAAAAAATGAAACGTTACATTTACAATTCACAAATTTAAAATATTTCTTTGTATACAACATTTGTTGTTTGCCTGCTAAGTTTGTTATCTTTATCTAATATTAAAAGTTTGACTTCATCTCTTCTTTTAATTCAGAAGTATTTTTTATGCAAACATATAACTCTTATTTTTTTTATTGTCATTACAAAACACACAGCGAAAAGTGTTTTCTTTGATGAGGTTTTAAGTACAAAAAAACGGTTTTAATGACACCAAAATTAGTAATTAATGTTACAATCAAAGAAATATAACAACAATTGAAAATTTGTCTTTGCATTAAAGGATCTTAAATTTTATCAATTTTGTGTGAGTTACTTTTGGACGTTCTTAATTTTGGCCTAACCATTAATACTTTTCTCCAAAAATGACGGGACAGTTTTATTTCAAGTTGGTTTTTGTTTTTGGGAAAATTAAATATAAAATACACAAAATAATGAAGTTTAGTTTATGCCGGAAAATTAGTCAAAGAGTTGCTCTAGAGCTGACACGTGGACAAAAAAATATTGCTTTATTAGGTTAGATTAGTTATACCATTTACAATATAGTTTAAAAAATATTAATAACAGAAATTAAACTGATTAACATAGCATTTGATCAGTTTTTTATTATTCAATTAATTATAAATCTAGTTGCTTCACCGGTTCGGGTTTTGAGTTCCTCGGTTTTATTATTTTTTCGGTCAACACCGAAAATGGAACTGAAACAAATTCAAAATGGTCGAAACCGAATAAAAACTGAATGTGTGTTTGGTTCGTTTTCGGTTTTAAACCGAATTTTTCAAGATGGTGTTGATTGCTTCGGTTTCTTTGGTTTTGTAGTGGACTAAATGTTAACGGGTTGTGCAAATTGGAAAATCCATAATCTAATACATATGAATTTGGTTTCGTAAGTTTAACCGGATTAATTTCTTAAAACCGAATAACTAACTTCAATCGAACCGAAAATTGAATATGTAATTCGATTTGTTTTTAAACGGTTTCGATTTGATTTGGTTTTTGGTTTAATAGGCGTGTAACCGAATATTTAATACCATGATTAAATCTAATATAAGAGTGCGACAGTATTTTTACTTCCTTTGCCTTTTTTACTAGACCTTTTTAAATGTACTGCTTTTTTTAACGATAAATTTGGATCATTGACGGACCACTGGAGTATCATCATGTCACCAGTGGTACCACCCGATCATATTCCAACACCAAGTCACCAATTCAGGAGAGAACCCAATTTTTCCTGAGAAAACCCCCTTGTGAGATTTGAACCCAGGACCTTATGGTCACTGAGCCTTATCCCACCACCAAGATGACACTGGGCTACTACTTAATAATCATAATACAATATGTAACGATATTTATTTAGATCATAATTTCATATAATTTGTCCATTTTCTCATTGTTAGCGAGCATTTTAGTTCTTGATGATATTAAAACTTTTTATATATCCTATAGTTAATTAAATGTTGTTAATATACTTAAAAAACAAGTTAAATATCAATGAACTGTGACTATATAACTGATTAGTGGTATTGGTTATTGTCCTCCACAAATGTGATGTGATTTCGAATCTCTGCAGATGTAGGTTGATTAAGTGGTATTTAAAAAAAATTATGTTAAAAAAAATATAGTTGATTAAAGAAAAATATTATATTATTTTATTAATTGATCTATCTATTTATCTTTTTAAATTTTAATGATATAATTGTGACATAATTTCATGATCTTAACAAATCGAGTATTAATTGTTTTAACTTTTTTTTAACAGTCACTTTCATTAAATATATATATATATAAATATATATATATATATATATATATATGAAAGTGTCATAATCATATTACTATTAAAAATAATATTATAATATTTATATTATGTATTTATTGTAGACTTTTATGAAAAGTCATTGATCATGTTATCCCTTTTACCTTTAACTTTATTGTTCTCATTGCCTATACTTTTGTATGTTTTAGCCTTAATAATGTAGAATAATTTTCTTGACTTTTCAAGAATTGTTGAGAAAGGTCATTGATAATAATTGCATGTGCCAAACCACCTAAAGGTGTTTAAGCAACGATGTTTTGTATCTAAAGTACTACATAATTTAAATTAAGTTGTAAGAAAAAACACGATTAGGGATGAAAATTAAGTTTTTATATAAATTAAGTAGAGAATTTTAGGTTATTACTATAATAGTTTATCATCTAGAGTATTCATAATGTAATGTCTTCTTCTCTCGTTTCTTGTTCTCATCTGTCTATCCATTGATTTACAACTCTCATCCTACTCTACCCAATCCATGCCCACACAATGTCGTCCTACCCCCCAGTGTTGGACCCATAATTTTTTTGACAGGGTTGGAAATTTTTTGGGTTGGTAGACTAGCGATATATAACACTAAAAAAAATTCATAGGGAGCAATCGATGGACTATTGCAAAATTTTATGGGGGACGGTCGATATTTTAACGCGTATATAACACTAAAAAAAATTCATAAAGGACGGCTGCCCCCCTTTCTCTCTACATAGGTTCGCCCATGCTACCCCCACACACCACCACATTGTTGCAGTCCTCCCAACACTCTTCCCACGACCTTTGACTTGGGTAATGATGTGTCATCATTTATGAATGTTTTCATGCATAATCACTCTCACATTTGACTAGTTTTTAGGTAATTTCATAGGAAATGATACTCAATTAACTTCCTATTGAATTTGCAAACTATTTGGCATTCCATGTCAAAAAGGAAAGAAATGTCAAAGAAAAATAAAGATTATTGGAAGCCAGAGGCCAAGCACAACCATGCATGACAATGTCTTCCTGATGTCAGCATAAACCATGTCTCAAGGCAAGCCAATTGGTCAAAGCTTGGTCAAACCCAAAGGCACGTCGTGCCACCCTATGCACGGTCGTGCATGTACCCTCCAAAGGATTATGGAAAATCTGAAGATTCGCTCGAGTATAATGTTATAAAAGCTTAAATGCATGCCCGTGCCTCCCTTATTTTCTGCCTATAAATAGCAGCTCAAGCCTCATTCGTTGGTGAGCACTTCCAAGGGTGAAAATCCAGTGTTCTAACCCCAATTCATGTAAATATTAGTGTACCATGTAGTGTAGTAGGTTAATCAATTATATCCAAGGATCAATAAGCATTATATACTCACTTTCACTTGGATTTGGTTTGATATGTGGATCATTCGATGATAATATTATCACAAAGTGTGTGTTGTCATGTTTATGACCATTTTTTTGCTAGTTTTCTTGTATCACTTGAATTTAGATGAACCTTGGTTTAATTTGATTTCTAGTTATGAATATAGTGTGTTTTATGTTTTGGTTATTTTTTACTTTAATTACCTTTTATTTCATATGGGTATTTGATCCATTCTACTTGGGTTGGGTGTCCAAGCAAAGCATTTTGAGTCTTATATGGGTCTTGTGTTTTGTATCGGTATTTATTCTATCACCTTGTCTTTAGCTTGCTAAGGACTTCTAGCGAAATCCATGGGGTTTAGAGCTTGAGGTAGAAGTTATATTTTTAAAGGATTTTATAGTCAAAATGTCTTTATTTCAGCCTTGCGGTAGCTAGCGTGTCTTATCATTCTAGCTTTCCAATAAACTGAGGGTCGCGGTAACCCTACTTGGGAGCCTTTTGTTGGAACCATATGCCCAAAACACAATATGTGTGTGTATCGTTGTGTCTATTAATATATGATGCTTTGAGGGTCACACACTAAGCAACATTATCTAACGTACGCTTAATGTAATTAAACGGTAAACCGCGTCAAGACTAGTTTGATATATATTTATTAATTTGTGAAGTAATAAATAGAATAATATAGTTTAATAATAGTTATTATTTAAATTATATATATATATATTAATGATGTATTAATAAATATTTAATTTATTAATTATACAAGTAATCTTGAGATTATTGTCACACCCGTAACACATGACAGTTATCTAACCAAAGTAGCACCTCCACCAGATATGTTCCCATAAAGAACGACGGGTCTAGTAGAGATTTATACACTGCTCTTTCCTTAGACAGAACATTTCGTTTGTCAGATAACTACATATCGGTCATAAGGTTGCCTTCTAGTCACTGTGACGTTGATACCAAAAACACACAGCGGAAGACTTAAAATCATAACTATTTCATTTCATATATAATAATGTTTTACAATAAGGACTGAGTGGTAAACACAACACATTGTTCTTAGCAGGAACACATATAACTTTGGCCTTATAGTTCACAAAGAACATGCCGTCTGCTCAGGTCTTACGGTTACTCAAGAACCTGCCCTCAGTCATCCCTATCTCAAAACATTTGTACATCTCCTGGAATGCCAACTACAAGCTAGTGGTCACCTGTGCTAAAAAACATTTGAAAACATTTTGGATCAACATAAAGCTGGTGAGTTCATAAACAAAAATCGTATTTTCACAACTTGTATCCTCGATACAAGAACACCCCCGTACCTCAGCTTTACTCGGGTCCGGGTCTAATAATCATCCCTCCCAATCCATCACTCAGTAACCTCAGCTTTACTCGAGTTCTGAGTCTACAACACACACACACACACACATATATATATATATATATGGCTTCCGGATACAAGTCCGGCCAAATACGAGAGGATCAGTTCTCGCCCGTCAGTCCCCCCAACCGTGGCCACAATAAGTACTTATTCATGAAATATATATACGGATGATGTTGGGATCTTAGACAAAAATCATTTACAAAACATTTTATAGAGCACAGTTAAGAGGAACTCACTTCGAGCAGAACCTCCTTCTGAATCAACTATAATAATAAACACCTCGACAGAACCCTAAATCATATTCGACATTTATCACAATTAATAATCCTATCTTAGGTTTGCATAAGGAAACCTCAAGGAGTTCGGAAATCTTACCTCGGCACTATCTACGACAGTTTGCTGACGTTTTGCGAGAAACCGAACTTTCGAGAGCGGACCAAGACTTGGGAATTCATGCACCAGAGCTTGAGTGTGTGTAAGGGAAGTGTGTTTGTGTGTGAATTGGGCTGGAGTTGAGATATCTATTTATAGGGTGAAAACGGACTCATGTCGGACCAACATCTAGGAGCATATCGGTCCAACTTCCTTTATGACACCCATATCGGACCGACATACAAGTGCATATCGGTCCGACATCCTTTATGGGGGCTTATTTAGCGTAGCACCCACATATCGGACCGACATATAAAAGCATATCGGTCTGAATTGCGGCTGAGTCATCAGACACGCGTTTGATGACGTGTCATTCTATCATGATTTCCTTCCTCTGCACATGTCGGACCGACATGGTCTGAGATATCGGTCTGGCATCGACCAAATTTCAAAATTCTTCATTTTTAACCCTTGATCTTTGGTATATTTATAATTTAACCCCTGGACTTCAATTCCTGACATCTTTAGGCCTTATATTACTTGGGAATTATCCGAGTGTTACAAATCTCCCCTCCTTAAAAGAATTTCGTCCTCGAAATTCAACATCGATCAAACAAATGAGGGTACTTAGTTTTCATTTGTTATGTTAATTCCCAGGTTTGATCAGCGCCTTTCCGACCTTACCACTGTACCAGCACCATCGGTATCGTTTTCATTCTTAGCTTACGATCTTGTGTTCCGAAGATCTTAATGGGTTGTTTGGTGAATTGGAGCTTATCATCAACATGGGCATCGTCTAACGAGATTTCCCGAGCGGGGTATGCTAAGCACTTGCGTAGACATGACACATGGAATGTGTTATGAATACCTTGCTGTGTTTCAGGCAATTCTAATTTATATGCCACTGCTCTAACTCTTTCTATGATCTTGTAAGGCCCAATATACCTTGGCCCAAATTTTCCTTGTTTTCTGAAACATACAACACCTTTCCAAGGTGATAATTTTAACATAACGTAGTCACCTACTTGGAATGCTAATGGCCGTTGTCGTCTATTTGCATAACTCTTATATCGATCTTGTGTAACTTTTAATCTTTGTTTGATCTGGACTATCTTATCAGTTGTTTCCCGTAAGATTTCTAGTCCAGATAGTTGGATATCTCCAACTTCCGTCCAACAAATTGGAGTTCTGCATTTCCTACCGTATAACGCCTCAAAAGGTGCAGCTTTTATACTTGAATGGTAGCTGTTGTTGTAGGAAAATTCTATCAATGGTAATTGATTATCCCAGCTACCTCCAAATTCAATTGCATAAGCCCTCAACATATATTCTAATGTTTGGATTGTTCTTTCACTTTGTCCGTCGGTTTGAGGGTGATATGTCGCACTCATGGTAATTCGAGTTCCCAATTCTTTCTGGAAACTAGTCCAAAATCTGGACGTGAACCGACTATCTCTATCAGATATAATAGATAGCAGTATACCATGACGACTCATAATTTCATTAATATAGAATCGGGCTAACTTATCCATTGAATAATTTTCTTTAATAGGAATAAAGTGTGCCGATTTGGTTAGTCTATCAACCTCAACCCAAATAGCATCATGCCCTTTCTAAGTTCTTGGTAGTTTCGTGACAAAGTCCATAGTAATCCTATCCCATTTCCACATAGGTATCTCTAACTGCTGTAGTTAACCTGCGGGTTTCTGATGCTCGACCTTGACTTGAAGACAAGTCATACATTTCTCTATATACTGAGCTATAGATCTCTTCATATTCGGCCATCAATAACGAGTCTTCAATCCTTTGTACATTTTATCAGCTCCAAGATGTATCGAGTATTTGGATTATGAGATTCATCCATCACTTTCTTTTGAATTTCCCCGAGTTTATGAATCCAAATTCTGCTACCAAATCTTAATATTCCATCATCATCTTTGGTTAGTAATTTCTCCTTACCAACCATGCGCTCTTTCTTGATGTTGTATTCTTGTAATGCTTGTGTTTGAATTTCTTTGATCTGATCCATCCAATCTATATTGACTTCTAATCTTAAGTCTCTTATCTTAATAGGGTTTATTTTCTTCTTCCGGCTTAAAGCATCTGCTACAAAATTAGCTTTCCCCGGATGGTATTTGATCTCACAATTATAATCATTGATGAGTTCCATCCATCTTCTCTGTCTCATATTCAATTCCTTCTGATTGAATATATGCTGGAGACTTTTATGGTTTGTATATATCATACACTTAGTACCATACAGATAGTGTCTCCAAATCTTTAGAGCAAACACTATGGCACCAAGTTCGAGATCGTGTGTGGTATAGTTCTTCTCATGAACTTTAAGTTGTCGTGATACATAGGTTATCACCTTATCTCGCTGCATTAACACGCAACCAAGACCAATACGGGAAGCGTAACAGTAGATGACGAAGTCATCATTCTCTTCGGGTAATGCTAAGACCGGTGCAGAGCTAAGTTTTTTGCTTAAGGGTTTTGAATGCCTCTTACTGCTTATGACTCCATTCGAAGTTCACAGTTTTCTGTGTTAGAATAGTTAATGGAGTAACGATCAAGAAGAAATCTTGTATAAACCTTCGGTAGTATCCGACTAGACCAAGAAAGCTTCGAACTTCAGTTGGTGTCTTTAGAACTTCCCATTTCATGATTGCTTCAATCTTAGTTGGATCCATTTGAATCCCTTGATGATTTATAACATGCCCTAGGAATTGTACCTTTTGTTTCCAAAACTCGAATTTAGAAAACTTAGCGTACAGTTTCTCTTTTCTAATAGTTTCCAGGATTATCTGAAGATGTTTGGCATGTTCTTCCTGAGTTCGGGAATAGATAAGGATATCATCTATGAACACTATAACGAATTTACCCAAGAATGGTTTACAAACTCGGTTCATTAGGTCCATAATTGATGCGGGAGCATTCGTTAGACCAAATGACATAACCAAAAATCCGTAGTGTCCATATCGGGTTCTAAAAGCAGTCGTAGGCACATCTTCTTCCTGTACCTTCAACTGGTGATATCCAGATCTAAGATCAATCTTCGAGAAGTATTTTTCTCCTTGCAACTGATCGAACAAATCATCTATTATCGGCAGTGGATATTTGTTCTTCACAGTGAGCTTGTTCAATTCTCGATAATCTATGCACATTCGCATACTTCCATCCTTCTTCTTTACGAACAAGACCGGTGCTCCCAAAGGTGAAGTACTTGGACGTATAAAGCCTTTGTCTAACAATTCTTGAATCTGCTTCATCAATTCTTTCAATTCAGAAGGTGCTAGACGATACGGCGCTCTAGCTACTGGTTCGGATCCAGGTATAAGTTCAATTCGAAATTCGATTTGTCAATCTGGTGGTAGACCATGTAATTCTTCCAGAAATACATCAGGGTGATCATATACTACAAGAATGTCCGCAATTTGCCGTTCAGGTTTTGAGTCTAAAGCATAAACTATGAATACACTACATCATGTGTTCACACATTTCTTAGCCTTAGTTACAGAAATAGTTTCATTCTTATTCTTATCACTATCGCATTGTATCAACATAGACTCTCTGCCACACCCCGGCCGGTTACGGATTATACGTCGGGGCTGACGCGGTTGTTCATAAGCACATGATCATCTATTAAATGTGTGATAATATTTATTCCTCAAAATTAAAAGCATCCGTTACAAAAGAAATAGAAAACAAAGTGTTCATAACGTAAACATAATTTTAACTTCATTATTTCTAGGTCCAAAGTCCTAAGTGTTCAACACAGTCCTCAAACAGGTGCACCTGAAACATGTAAGTAAATGTCAACTACAAGTAGTTTGTGAGAAACATAGGTTTTGACACTAAACAAAGTTAAGTGTAGTTTACAATTCAATATGTTCAAAGCGTGTCTAAAGCATAAATGTGCAAACATACAAGGTTCCAAAGCGTACAATTAAGCCATGTTTATTTGTATGCACAATCCCCCAGATTGCGTGAAGTTCCAAATGTATACACTAACCCTCCAAGGTTTGTGTTAAGTAATGAATCGTATTCCCGTATAAATGATCATGTTAGGTACTACCTTAGGCTTACCACACAAGTTAATGATTGTACTAACATGAACACACGTAATGGTCACCAAGCAGTTTAAGACATAAAGCATAAAGACAGTTGAATAGGAACAAAGGTATTGAATTGTGTATGAAATATAGTTGTAGACATGTTTCACCTCAAAGTATGTAAAAATGGAAAAAGGGGCTATGTAAACTCACTTGTAATAAAGCTAGTAGTGGTATGAATTGATAAGGGTGAATAGGTCTCGTGAGAATTCCTCACAATAAACCTACATAGGTAATTGTACTCTGAATTCAATGTATGTCTAGATGGAAATAATAGAAGTTCTAAGATTTAGGATCTCGTAGGGTTTTGGGATTGAGTATGGACTTGTATATATACTTTGTAGGAAAGTATCAGTTCATGACTAGTATTGAAATAATAGTTTATAAAATCAATTAGAAGTAATTAAGGTCTATAGTAAATAGGTTTGAAGCTAAATAAATGGAAGTGAGAAAAAAAAAGTTTAAATTACATTTAGATTTATTTACATAATCATTAAAATAATTACTAAATAAATTATAGAATGGAAAAGGTTTAAATGATATCTTTGGATTTATTTATATAATTATTCTAAAAATAATTAATAAATAAGCCCTAGGATGGAAAAATGTTTAAATAATTTATTTCATGCAAATAAAATAATTAATTTAAACTACTAGATTAATCTCTTTTATTTTTATGAATTTATAAAAGAGTTATTGAATAATTTAGGCTTTAAATGCAAATAAATTAAACTTGTATAATTATTTATTTAAAATAAATATTTAAGTATTCTCATAGGTTTAAAATTTTTAAACAATTATTCTTACAAAATAATTATTTATGTGTTTAAATGAATTTAATAATGCACAAACATTAGATTATAATTTGTTTAATAACATTATTAATTTATAAATAAATAACATAATTAAATTTTTCTTAATAAATCATTTGTATTATTTTATTTGCTAATTTAAAAAGGTTTTAATAAAGTAAAATAGTTAAAACATTAATTTATATTTTTTGTTTTTATAAAAAATACATAATGTATTTATGTAATTTATAAGAATTAAATTTGTGTTTTTAAACATTAAATAGTGTATTAAAAGGATTAAAAAAAATTAATTTTCAAAACTGGTCCTAGCCGGGCTCGAACCCGCGCCAGAACCGAGCCACACACATGCGCACTAACCATCAGACCAGGGCTTATGCCTTGGTCTTAGACTGACACGGTTTAGTTTTAACAAACAAGTCCCAAGCCATATTCTTCCCTAAAATACACCCGTAACCCTTGCCCCCAAATTGGCTCAATTACTCAGGCGATTGGACCCCGAACCATGGGGCTTTTGATCGTGGGATTGAGACGAGTTTATTGGAACAAGAATTACCTGAAATGGTTGCGTGTAAGGTGAGAACGACTACACGAAACAGGTTCATGTTCTTTGGTGGATTTGGGTGCTTCAGAGGTGGAATCAGATGCGATTAAAGGTGTAGGAAGTTTGCAATAAGTTTCGTTAATGATTGTAAGCCTCTATTTATATCCAATTTTTACGGAATTGATCGATCAATTAAATGTTTGTTAGTGGGGTTTTCGGTTACGAGTTTGCCATGAAGATGATCATAAAAACTCAATTAACTTCGAGGGATGAATCGACCGAGTGCCCACAATGGTTAGCCAGCTTTGATTTCGCGTGAAGACAACTCAGTGATGAGATCATAGTTAATGGTCCGATACAGGGTCCCTGTGGGACTCGAACTCGCGATCGGTTTGGGAGGGAAAGAAATTCGGATTTTTTGCAAACAGGTCCTGTAGTTTCAACTCTTTATTATTTCACGTGAAAACTTGTTTTTTTAATTGGAATTACATTATGTACCCTGAACTTTTATAAAACATAGATTTATTAAGTTTTACAAATTTTTATAAAATATAGTAGATCTTTATATTATATTTAAACGTTATAAACATAAAAATATAATTTGTAATATAGGAATAGTTTTATTTTAATTAAAATCACTTTCTTTGAAATTAAATAATATGTTCTTTATAACGCTAATTTTATTTATAGAATTTATAATTTGGTTTTTTTTATAAGTTTGTACATATATATATATATATATGTATATATATATGGACTTAGTAATAACCTAATATTTATATATGTATTTATTTCTTTGAACTTGAAACATTTATTTGCATAATCTCTTATATAAATATTTGTTATTTTTCAAATAATTGTACCTAATGTATGTATGTATGTATGCTAATGAAATGAAATGAATAAATAGGATAATTTTTATTGAAATGGACAAATGCAAGTCATAAAATGATGAAATTACAAGTGTAGGAAAAGTAAAGATAAAGGTCGGGAATTCCTAGGGATTACACTCTCTGTTAGGCTTACAAATCCTAACAGTCAGTTGATCACAATCGATCTGAGCATGATATTGGTTTAACCAATCCATTCCAATGATAACATCGTACTTGCTCATACTCATTGGCATTAATTCAATCACTAAATTCTAGTTGCCCAGAGTCATCTGGCAATTCACATACGATTCGGTTATCCTAATCTGCTCACCACTTGCCGTCTCAACTACGTAAGCACGCTCAAGTGAAGTTGGTTTCATGCCTAAATGCAAACTAAAGGCATCTGAAACAAAACTTATATTTGCTCCCGTATCAAACAATATTTTAGCAAAAATACCGTTAACTAGGAACGAACCAGCTACCACTTTGACATTGTCGTTCCTCTTTCCTTCACCTATGACAAACACCCGACCTTTAGCCCCTCCTCCGGGCTTCTGTTGTACGAGTTTGGTACAAGTTCTTGGTATATGTCCCATCTCATTACAATTGTAACACTTCAGAGATAGACAGTATGATGAAACATGTCCCGGTTTCTGACATTTGTTACATCTCACTTCTTGAGAATTTCTCATCGGATTGTTTCCCTCTGTAATATCCAGGATTTTCCGACCCATCCTTATCCTAAACCTTTACGCATATTATAAATTTAAATCTTGAAAACTTATTTAAAACCTATTTTTTTTCTTATAAAATTTATTTGGTATATAGTTTAGAAAGAAAACGGTTATACTAGAAATATATATATACATATATATTTAAAAATATAGGTTATAAATGTATTTAAAACCTTAAAACTTTATAAGTTTATAAGTACATTTATAAACTTATTCTAAATACTAAAATCCATAAACTAATTTCATAAATTATTTTATAGAATTAAAATAATAGAACTTCTAAAACTTATTTGGATTTTTATATAAATAAAACATATTATTTAGCTATAAAAATCCAGGGGCCAAAGCTGTACATTCTGAAACTTATTTCAAACTTAAATTCTTGTTTTAGCATAAAATAATAAAGACTTCAAACTACAGGGACTAAATGTGCATTTTGGCCATTTCCCTGAATCTGAAAAACAATCTCGAGTTCGATCCCCGTGGGAACCGGTTTCGAGCTCGACTATTCGAAAACACGTTTCCCGTCCAAATACAGTGAACCTCGGGTTCCAGTCGCGCATGCGAACCTACCCCAAGGTGTATTAATGCCCGATTTAAACTCTATCCACGCGAAAATTCGAATTTGGATCCGTTGCACTCATCCGCCATCTTCCCAACTACTCGAGCATTAAACATCGCAATTGGTTATAAATACCGGTTGAAACACATCAACGACACACCACTCCTACTCCTCATGCTCTCAAATTCTTCAACTCGAAGCTGCATAGCCGACTAAGCGCTCGTGGACAGCCGAACCAAACACGGACGAGTTCTCCTTCATTTAGATACCATATCAGGTAATTCAAACGTCCTCTTTCATCGATTTCGTGCTATAAACATTGCCCTCTGTCAATTTACGATGACAGAGGGATTCCAATTCAAATTTACGGATGCTAGTTTCTAGGATTCATAGGAAATTTGGGAGTGATTTGAGTTGTTACTTTTAAATTTCTATTTCGTGTATAAACACAAATGAGGCAGTAGCCGGACGGTTAGTATGCGTGTGTGTGCCTCGACCCGGTCAGTGACCCGGGTTCGAGCCGGGTAAACCGATTTTACCCATTTTAATTGTTTTATCATTTTTAAAAACAGTTTTTAAACTTTTATAATTTTTATAAATTATATTATACATTTATAAACTTAAATCCAATTTTTATTTATACTTTTACATTCAGAAACATTTTTAATTAAATAAAAATTAGTTAAACCTAAAATTAATTAAATCTTTAATTTTGGTTTTAAATCCATAAAAGCTATAAAAATACTTTTAAAACCTTTATAAAACTCATAATTTCGCAGAAGTTATTTAAAAACAATAAACTTACTTTATTGGTATTCTTTTATCCAAAAATCATTAATTTAACTTATAAACTTTTAAACTCAGAAAGATTTATAAAATTTATATAAACACAAACCTATTGTTTATATAAAACATGAGAAGTAAATATGCTTTAATTATCTTCTAAAACTTTTGTAAACTTATAAACTTTATAAAAGTTAAATAGAAACTTTAACATTTATAAACTTGTATTAAATACTTATAAACTTGCAAATTAAAAGAAACGTTATAAACTTATAAGATACTTATTTAAGACATTTATAAGTTTATTTACACATTGAAAACATTTATAAACTTATAATTAAAACATAAACTTTATAATAAATTCTATTTTTATAAACTTATAGGTACTTGATATTCATTTAAACTTATAAACATTATTTATTTACAAATTAATGTGTAAAATAAATGTTTAATAGTTGAAACTCTAATAAAAACCTTAACGATTTATATTACCTATTCTTATAGATAATTATTTATCCTTAATAATTATATACTCTTTAAATAATTACTATTAACCCTTAATCACTATTTAGTCTTTAAATACTTTGTATTTAATAATTATTTTACTTTTGAAATAATTATTATTTATCTTTAATCCTTATCCTAAATAATTATTTTAAACAATAATTATTTTAAACTATTAACTTATTTAAACTTTGAAATCCAAGTCTAATATGACTCATTCAAAACTTTATTAAAACTTGACTTAAACTTTATAAACACAATTATTCCCATCTCCCACTTGGAACCCTAGTCGATCTTGAAATCCTAGATCCTTACCATAGACTTATAGGATCATACTTAAATCTTTAAACTTGCATACTTAGGCTTATCGTGAGGATATTCTCCCTCCAAGTCTTGCAAATACTTATCCGTGTCGGATACTATTCATCATCCATGTGAGTATACTTAGCCCCTTTTTCCTTTCTATGCTTTTGGGGTGATACATGTTCAAAATTCTTAAACTTATACAATTCTTGTACAACTATGACTACGTGTTTATTCTTATGTTAAACTTGAGACTTTTATGCTTAGATTAAACTTAAAAGTAGCATATTCATTAACTTTGATCAAGCCTATGGTAACAATGATAGATCTATTGCATTTGACCAATCCACCTTGATTGATTGACCCTTCGGGGGGAGCCCTTGGTGATTGTTACTAAACCAAACTTTTAAACCTGCGGGTTATGCATAAACATGGTTGGAGGATTGAATGTGCACAATGTCTAACATGCTTGTTTTCTCATACTTACATTATAGAATGCATGAATCATAGTGAATTGTAAATTTTTCTCAAATACTTATTTAAACTGTGTCAAAACCTTTGTATCTCACCAACTATTTTGTAGTTGACAGATTCTTTCACATGTTTCAGGTTTACATCATGAGACTTATTCGTGATCACATAGGATGCTTTGGACCTAGACTACTTAAATTAAATGTTGTATTCGTATTCTTCTTCCTTGTATTGAATCTTAAATTATTCATTAATGAAATATTGAAACTTTAATAGTCAACCTTGTGCTATTGAACAACCGCGTCCGCCCCGACGTATAATCCGCCGTCGGTTGGGGTGTGACAGATTGGTATCAGAGCCTTGGTTATAGGGAATTAGGTTATTAGACACATGACCTAGACTATAACTTAGGAGACCCAAACATGAGTTATCTCATGTCCTTTATTAGGAAAATTCTCTCCTCATTCCATTCTTAAATCTTATACGTGAACGCTTGGAGATTCTACATTTCTACTTACCTACGTGCTACAAGAGGCTACTACATCGAGGACACGTTCTTAGGCTTTAAGTCTAAGCCACCACTAAACTCTCGTCAAGAATATTTAAGTTCTAGATAATGTGTGAGAACTTGTACGGACCGGAAGGGTGGATACCTGTATTCTGGGAAATTCTGTCAAGGAAAGCATTTCGTATAATTCCAAATCAACCGTTGGACCCGTATGCTTTCCTGGGAATTCTTGGGATGAGTATCCACTTATAGGAATGCACGACTTCTCTAAACATTAGTGAGCTCAAATTTCTCTTGATGTGTCAAAATACTCACTTCGTGATATGCACTAAATGAGTGCCATCTCAAATACTCTACGCTTCATAAATTCATGATTCAAAAACCTTCCTCTATAATCTTTATTCTATGATTCTGAAGTCCCGTCTTGTCACATGACAACATGCTTACTCGTCATGACCTGAAGGAGTTACCTTCAAGGAGAAATTCTTACGAGATTATACTTAAAAACTACATACATAAACTTATATTTATAGATACTACCCAATAAACTTCGTGATCGTTGTAATACAACCCTTAAAACTGTGTATTACTCTACAAATTCTCATATAAACTTCATTATTTTATGAACATAACACTTAAGGGGAAACCCTTGTGTTTCGTCTTATTTTCATCACTCAATCAAACTACTCTAAATACCTCACTCAAACTTTTGCTACACTTTTATACATCTCAAAGTGTTCATACATCTTTAAACTTCATGATCCTTGAACTAACAGCCCATTAAAACTATGTATTGACATACAAGTCTTTTTACAAACTTCATTGTTTTATAAACTTGGCACATAAGGGGAAACCTTGTGTCTCATTTCATTTTTCGTCAGTCAAACAAACTTCATTTTATGACTAACTCAAAACTTTGTTACACTTTTAAGACTCAAAACCTTCATACGTCCTTAAAACTTACGCATCACCGTTCCCGTAAACAAAACTTAACGTCTTTTAAAATCTAAAGTACATTAACAAAGAAATTTGTAACTTAAGTAATTTCCTTGTAGAGGAAGAAGCCTACTATAGAACAAACAAAGACTCTAAGCCCACAATAAACCTCGACATAGTACCTTAAACCCAAATATCGGTGACAATAACTAAAAAGTTGTAGACTCACGAGGAAATTCTGGCTATGGAAATAGGGTACTTAAGTGAGTTATGGTGACCACCCCTTTCTTCCGGGAATCTTCCTCGTTAGCCCATCAACTTCCAATTAAAAACTATTTTTGAAAATATTACTGTGATGACTCAGTATTATGAATAAAAACCTTTTGAACATATTTAATCAACTTACTTACACACTTTAATTTTCCGTTTAAATTGTATTATGTAAGGGCTAGGAGTCCCAATTTTGAAACATCTAAATGGAAACCATTTTGAAATTTCATCTTGTCATCATTTACTATTTTAACTTTCCTTTCATCATTGTAAACTTAACACACCTACCCAAACACCTTCGTCAAAAATAACTTACGTTAGTACTTGAAATAATTAACAACGTTGCATTAAACTATAAAAATCCTAAGTGACACGTGTACCTGAGGAATGAATCTTGAACAAATCTTCTAATTCGTAAGCACATTTTCAAAAACAACCCGACTTACGAACCACTGCCGTAGTCAACTATGATCCTTACCTCTCATATAGACTTCACACTTCTAAAACTTGACCAACTTTTCGTTTGACAATCATACATACATTTTCATAAGTCTTACTTGTACTATTTATCAATGTCTAACTCGTCATTTTTTTTAACATCTTCATTACACTTTATATAAAAGAAAACTATACATGTTGTTGTGAAGCAAGATAAATCATTCGTAAACACACTATCATAAACCTTATCGAAACTTTTCCCGTTACTCTATGCTTGGAGACTTTCCTCATTCAACTCTTGTCACGTAAAAGACTTACTATAAATCACAACGGGGACTAAAAGCTTAAATACACGTTGCTAAAACATTAAACTTCGTATACACAACTATAAGGGCAGAAACTTTTGAAGCCATGTGAAAACTTATACGAACATTCGAAACCGTATTCTTAAAACTAAACATGATCAATAAAGGATCATGTAAAGCTTAATATTGAAACTTGTGATTAACTGACTTATCCTACTTTCAAATTCATACTTAAATTCTTAGTCTTGAAAACTTTTATGTTCGTCCTAACTAAACCTTGTAAGTCTTGATAAAACGTTCATTTTCATATACACGAGAAGACTTCACTCTTGATACTAGAAACTAGCAGGAAGAAGGACGTTACTCTCTTTAGCAGAGTACATCCCCTGACTCCTATCTAAACCAAACATCGGGATCCGCTAATCTTCTGGACAACTCGAATCTTCTGTGAGAAAGCGTATAACGGTTAATCCTGTTCTAAACGTTGTCCCACACCTCTCTTAAACACTAGAGTATTTAGATAATCACTTTATACTCAAAACGTAATCGTATACTTCTATACACTGAAGCTAAACTAAGAGACTTTAAGGCTATTCTATGTTTGACGTATTCTTGTTCAAACACAATTTAAACTATCCGGTGTTTGACGTATTCTTGTTCGAACACAATTTAAACTACTCCATGTTTGACGTATTCTTGTTCAAACATGATGAACGTATGAGACTTTAAACTACCCCATGTTTGATGTATTCTTGTTCAAACATGATGAACGTATGAGACTTTAAACTACTCCATGTTTGACGTATTCTTGTTCAAACATGATGAACGTATGAGACTTTAAACTACCCCATGTTTGACGTATGCTTGTTCAAACATGATGAACGTATGAGACTTTAAACTATTCCATGTTTGACGTATGCTTATTCAAACATAATGAACGTAAAAGACTTTTAAACTACTCAAGGTTTGATGTATTCTTGATCAAACACGAGGAAAGTGTAAAGACTTTAAACTACTCGATGATTGAGGTACTCTTATTCAATCACGAGGAAACTTTGAAACTCTAAATCTTGTCACATTCTTCTCTCTTTAATCATTGAATGACGTTTCTCTCTAAAAGACTCGTTAACCAATGATCACCCTTATGTGGAAACTTTAGTCATGTGTTAAATAAAATCTTATACTCTTTCTTGATCCACACACAAATAGAAGGACCTATGCGGACTATGCGACGGTTTGAATGCTTGCGGGTGCACACGTAAGTACGAAAATCAGCGCATGGAAAAAACATAGTAAACTCTGTCGCGTGCTGTGATCTAAGACCTATCGTAAAAGGTAGCCACGAAACTTAGGTACCATGACAATTCTTAGACATCTTAGACTACAAACTCATATCATCAACTTATCATCAAATCCATTCTGAGTGATGCATCTCACCTTGGATTCTGAATGATAATTCAACAGTTCTTCCATTAAGTACATTTCCTAAATAAAAAAAAAATCCTCATATACTACGATGAAACTATATACTTCTTAGAGAAACATCTGACAATCATGGGCTGCGAAACTTAGAAACTCGAGCGTAATCTTATTCCTATCCTTACACCACATTTAGAATTCTATACGTAACCAGGGGTTACTTGGGAACTTGGAAACGTAAAGTACCTTTCTCATTATCCTCGTACATATCACAAGCTTAAATCTTGGAAACAGGAAACTTCTACTTTAATTTCGGGACGAAATTTCCTAAAGTAGGGGAGAATGTAATATCCAGGATTTTCCGACCCATCCTTATCCTAAACCTTTACACATATTATAAATTTAAATCTTGAAAACTTATTTAAAACCTATTTTTTTTCTTATAAAATTTATTTGGTATATAGTTTAGAAAGAAAACGGTTATACTAGAAATATATATATACATATATATTTAAAAATATAGGTTATAAATGTATTTAAAACCTTAAAACTTTATAAGTTTATAAGTACATTTATAAACTTATTCTAAATACTAAAATCCATAAACTAATTTCATAAATTATTTTATAGAATTAAAATAATAGAACTTCTAAAACTTATTTGGATTTTTATATAAATAAAACATATTATTTAGCTATAAAAATCCAGGGGCCAAAGCTGTACATTCTGAAACTTATTTCAAACTTAAATTCTTGTTTTAACATAAAATAATAAAGACTTCAAACTACAGGGACTAAATGTGCATTTTGGCCATTTCCCTGAATCTGAAAAACAATCTCGAGTTCGATCCCCGTGGGAACCGGTTTCGAGCTCGACTATTCGAAAACGCGTTTCCCGTCCAAATACAGTGAACATCGGGTTCCATTCGCGCATGCGAACCTACCCCAAGGTGTATTAATGCCCGATTTAAACTCTATCCACGCGAAAATTCGAATTTGGATCCGTTGCACTCATCCGCCATCTTCCCAACTACTCGAGCATTAAACATCGCAATTGGTTATAAATACCGGTTGAAACACATCAACGACACACCACTCCTACTCCTCATGCTCTCAAATTCTTCAACTCGAAGCTGCATAACCGACTAAGCGCTCGTGGACAGCCGAACCAAACTCGGACGAGTTCTCCTTCATTTAGATACCATATCAGGTAATTCAAACGTCCTCTTTCATCGATTTCGTGCTATAAACATTTGCCCTCTGTCAATTTACGATGACAGAGGGATTCCAATTCAAATTTACGGATGCTAGTTTCTAGGATTCATAGGAAGTTTGAGAGTGATTTGAGTTGTTACTTTTAAATTTCTATTTCGTGTATAAACACAAATGAGGCAGTAGCCGGACGGTTAGTATGCGTGTGTGTGCCTCGACCCGGTCAGTGACCCGGGTTCGAGCCGGGTAAACCGATTTTACCCATTTTAATTGTTTTATCATTTTTAAAAACAGTTTTTAAACTTTTATAATTTTTATAAATTATGTTATACATTTATAAACTTAAATCCAATTTTTATTTATACCTTTACATTCAGAAACATTTTTAATTAAATAAAAATTAGTTAAACCTAAAATTAATTAAATCTTTAATTTTGGTTTTAAATCCATAAAAGCTATAAAAATACTTTTAAAACCTTTATAAAACTCATAATTTCGCAGAAGTTATTTAAAAACAATAAACTTACTTTATTGGTATTCTTTTATCCAAAAATCATTAATTTAACTTATAAACTTTTAAACTCAGAAAGATTTATAAAATTTATATAAACACAAACCTATTGTTTATATAAAACATGAGAAGTAAATATGCTTTAATTATCTTCTAAAACTTTTGTAAACTTATAAACTTTATAAAAGTTAAATAGAAACTTTAACATTTATAAACTTGTATTAAATACTTATAAACTTGCAAATTGAAAGAAACGTTATAAACTTATAAGATACTTATTTAAGAAATTTATAAGTTTATTTACACATTGAAAACATTTATAAACTTATAATTAAAACATAAACTTTATAATAAATTCTATTTTTATAAACTTATAGATACTTGATATTCATTTAAACTTATAAACATTATTCATTTACAAATTAATGTGTAAAATAAATGTTTAATAGTTGAAACTCTAATAAAAACCTAAACGATTTATATTACTTATTCTTATAGATAATTATTTATCCTTAATAATTATATACTCTTTAAATAATTACTATTAACCCTTAATCACTATTTAGTCTTTAAATACTTTGTATTTAATAATTATTTTACTTTTAAAATAATTATTATTTATCTTTAATCCTTATCCTAAATAATTATTTTAAATAATAATTATTTTAAACTATTAACTTATTTAAACTTTGAAATCCAAGTCTAGTATGACTCATTCAAAACTTTATTAAAACTTGACATAAACTTTATAAACACAATCATTCTCATCTCCCACTTGGAACCCTAGTCGATCTTGAAATCCTAGATCCTTACCATAGACTTATAGGATCATACTTAAATCTTTAAACTTGCATACTTAGGCTTATCGTGAGGATATTCTCCCTCCAAGTCTTGCAAATACTTATCCGTGTCGGATACTATTCTTCATCCATGTGAGTATACTTACCCCATTTTTCCTTTCTATGCTTTTGGGGTGAAACATGTTCAAAATTCTTAAACTTTTACAATTCTTGTACAACTATGACTACGTGTTTATTCTACTATTAAACTTGAGACTTGTATGCTTAGATTAAACTTAAAACTAGCATATTCATTAACTTTGATCAAGCCTATGGTAACAATGATAGATCTATTGCATTTGACCAATCCACCTTGATTGATTGACCCTTCGGGGGGAGCCCTTGGTGATTGTTACTAAACCAAACTTTTAAACCTGCGGGTTATGCATAAACATGGTTGGAGGATTGAATGTGCACAATGTCTAACATGCTTGTTTTCTCATACATACATTATAGAATGCATGAATCATAATGAATTGTAAATTTTTCTCAAATACTTATTTAAACTGTGTCAAAACCTTTGTATCTCACCAACTATTTTGTAGTTGACAGATTCTTTCACATGTTTCAGGTTTACATCATGAGACTTATTCGTGATCACATAGGATGCTTTGGACCTAGACTACTTAAATTAAATGTTGTATTCGTATTCTTCTTCCTTGTATTGAATCTTAAATTATTCATTAATAAAATATTGAAACTTTAATAGTCAACCTTGTGCTATTGAACAATCGCGTCCGCCCCGATGTATAATCCGCAGTCGGTTGGGGTGTGACACCATCTCTCATAGGGAATTTAAAATTCCTTGGTTTAAACCGATATATCACTTCCTCACTTTTTCTCTTTGCTTCCACATGCTTTATCTCAACTGCCTTTTTAGCCTTATTTTTGGCTTCTTGTGCTGCCACATCATCATAAACTGTGGCACTTAATGACAAAGCCACATCCATTATCTCAGGTGCATAGGTTTTCACTAAGGTTCGTACCTTTAATGGTAAACCTCGGATAAAATGCTTATTTCTTCGGGACTCGGGTGTCACCAAATGTGGCACGAGTTTTGATATTTCATCAAATTTTGTTGCATATTCTTGATGCGTCATAGTCCCGGCCTCCAGATGCTAAAACTCATCCTCAATTTTGTCAAGCTCGTTCTGTGGACAGAACTGTTGTAGAATGATATGTTAATAATTACACATGTAAATAATGCATATTTCCCCTCATTTTGATTGTTTTTGTTGCAAATCCTTTGGTTCGGACACTTATTTGTGTTTAATTTGAATATTGCAGCTCTCGGTGGGAATGTGGTGATTTTTGGTGAAAAACTCAAAACTTGAAAAAATTCTCGAAAAAGGAAATTTTCGGACATGGCCATGTCAAATTCTGACATGGCCATATGAGCCAATGTTGTCGAGATCACTACTGGATGTGCTGATCAGATGGTCCACATGGGCATGTCACTTTCGGACATGGCCATGTGCAGACGCAGATTCATTTTTTTTAAACCCCAATTCTCCCTCATTTGAAGGGATTCCATTTTTGACTAAAAACCCTAGTTCTCTCAATTGCTTTAGGCGATTTTGAGCTGGTTATTGGAGATTGAAGGCTAAGATTGAAGATCCAACACATTCAAGGAAGATTTAACATCCTACAACCCACCAATTCTCATTTTCTTGGTTTGATTACTAGATCTATCATGTTTTCATCCATTTTCTTGAGTTTGGTTGTGGTTTTTGTAAGCCCCATGGGCTAAACTCGTTTTATCACTTGGATTAGATGAAACTTAGCATGCTTTAACAACTTGTACACGACTATTGGTGTTGATTATGTCAATTTCATGATGATGTTTGATTACTCTTCAATGAATGTGTGTATTTGCTCTAGTTTGATGATTTAGTTAACCTTATGGGTGTTGTAACCATATTATGTTGGAAAATCGTATGTGTTATAGCATTTATTCACATATTTTCATATCTTGTATGTATTTTTGTGGCATTTGACTAGGAGTGGTGGATGAAGGTTGATTATCTAGTAAGATTGGACAAATGTGCATCCTTATGCTTATGTTTGAGAAAACCATGGTGTATGTTATGAATTTCTCATGTCATTGGTTATGAAATTCTTTGGTTTATTAGCATGAACTTATAGGTTTTATAATCGTGATATGATGTTCATGAGTTGAAGATTGGTCATAACTTTATCTACTTTACGCATTTTGATGTGGTTACCATGTGTTTATCGTGCTAACTTTCCAAAGATTTGTGGAATTTGATAACCCTGACGGGAGTCTTATTCATCTTAAATCTTGACATAATTGTATCATTGGTTCTTCATTGCATAACTTTAGGTGGCTATTGTGTGTTTATCGTTCTAGCTTTCCGAAGAGTTATATGATTAGATAGCCTTGACGGGAGTCTAGTCTACCTCCATGTACCATGTGTAGAAAATGATCTCACCATGAGTTTGTGCTTGTTGTTATTGTGTTGCTAAGTGGATTCAAAATCCAAGTGATATCTTCCCTTGATTGTTTATCTTCATCTTTGTCTTCTTTCTTTGATTAGTTAAATGGTTAGTTATTTTAGTTTAAAAATATCAAATCTTCTACTTTGACCAGTTAGACAGTGATAAAGGTTTATTATCGGGAGCTATCGTGTCCACGGATCGATACTCGGTTCTTGCCTAAAATTGTACTACTTATGCGATAGGTGCACTTGCCTATTGTGTGTGTAGTTAGTCCTAAGGTGATAATCGTTTCTTATTTTAAAACCCAAGTGTGAAAAATATTTATTAAATTTTATATATACTTTACGCACATCATAGAATCAATTCATTGAACTCGTTCCATTTCATGTTGTCCACAGCCTGCTCCCCTTTAGCTTGTTTTACCGATTCCCACCGATCTAATGCTGTGGTTTCTAGAGAATTGGCAGCAAACTTGACTGTCTGAGCGCTCATGCATTCACGAAGCTTAATAACCGCTTCCATTTTGATGATCCATTGAGTAGCATCAATGGCTCCCTTCTTGCCGTCAAATGGTTTGGGTTTACATCCTCCGAAGGATTTGTAATTGTATCCTTCATGATTCTCAGTTCTGATTACAGAACTAGTATTGGCGTTTCCATTTGTGCCTTCATTATTATTGGTTCCTCCTCCAGCAGTTCCAGTGCCCATCCTCCTTGTGAGGACCTCATATAGGTAACGTTGTTCTCAGTGCTTTCGTTTCCTCACTAGCCACAACATTTTGGAATTGGGACTCAGACATAACTACCTCTTCAGCATGAGGATTCGTGTTAATGTCGTTTTCATTCGTTTCATGGTGATCGTTAGTATTTGTGTTATTCTCAGCCTGCCATCGAGACTTAATAACCGGTGTTCGTCCTGTTCCTCTACCTCTTCCTCTTCAAGCCATTGTTACCTATATACACAGATGTATGACATCAAAATTCATATAACTAACTATGATCTAGAGAAATCGAATGCAATCACATTAAACTTTCACATAGACAAATAACACATAAGCATATAACATGGCATTTGTCACTGTCGAGTTGTAACGAAGTACAGCTCATTTATCTTTCTTTACTTTAACATTTTACTTTCTTTAAAACTCGTTTCAAATATAGTACTTTACTCTTTAACACTTTCTCTTTTCTTTTTATAGAAATATGTAATTCTTATAAAAGTATACTTTAACTTTCAAAACCATCTCTTTAACAGTATGCATGCCAACCCAAAACCGTTAGGGAAAAAGGGCAATACGAACTCACTTGACTATGGTATTCAACTTGTATATGACGTGCTCTATAATGCTAACACGTAAACCGATCTGTACATAAGTCAAGACACGGATTCTATCATTTGGTACGAGAGTCGGCCAAACCACTACTAGCGACTCTAGAGTGTCGGCCGAGGCAATCGCCAGCGACACTTGAGTGTCGACCGATATTGTCGCCGACGACACTTGAGTGTCGGCCCGGAGTATCGGCTGTGACACTTGAGTGTCGCCTGAACTTGCGTTCAGGACATGTGTTAGGAGGGTCCTTTGAGGGCCTGCTCTCCCAGCTTCGTCTTCCTTGCCAAGAGTCGACACTTGCAGATAGCCGACTCTTGAGTGTCGGCTCAAGAACACACCTTCAATGAGGCCTGTTTTTGATCCAAGACTCACATCTTTTACGTTCAAAACTTTTATCTAGCTTCCATGAAGTTAGATATATATTTTATTCCCCATTTTTCACGTAAAAATCCGATCTTTATCTTAATAACCCATGAAAACCCTAAAACCCATTTCGAAACAGAAAACTCATATCTGAGGTCGTTTGTTACGTGTTGATGCTTGATTTTTTCTTCTCTATCCTCCAGCAATGTCCAGCAATGATCCTTGACTTGAGATGAAAGCCAACAATGGATATCTTGAGCTTTCTCTCTCTAGGTTCTCTCTCTAAGATGTGGGGGTGAAGATGATGAATGAGAGGGTGGCTAGGGTTTTTACCCTACACCCCTCCCATGTGTTGCCATGGCCTAGCCCAAGGCCCATCTCCTCTCAAGCCCGTTATTCCTTTATTCAAATCTCCTATTTATTTACCCCGACACCCGTCTTTCGTATTTGATATAAATGTAGGGATGTTACAATACACAAAACAAAGCATAATGTACAAGTCTTTTACTTTTGGTATTTTAGGAAGTGAGACAAGCATCTTTTTCCTTACTTGCCATTTTCCTAACACCATAATACGATGGTGTCTTGGACTTACAAATGCATGGAAGACTACATCTTATCTTTAGTCAAAGGATAAGGTTTTATCTTGCTTCCTTATTGGTTCTTTTTCGATTTCCTTTTGACATGGCACTACACTTGGCAAACTAACTCCTTTTCTTCCCCTGTTTAAACCGTAAGTTAGAGGGGAGAGAGAGGGTGATTTTCGACCAAGTAAGAACCAACAAGTTCTTTGCAAGACTAAGTTCCTTTGTTACCAAGACTTTAATCCATAAGGTTTTTGGTTATACTTGGTAATGCTCTTGCCTTTCAAATACTTAAATACATTATTCTATACACTACAAGAAGGTGGTTCTTGGAGTTCATTGTCGTGACAATTTTCGGTTTAGTGGCTAGCACCCGTTTGGAGCTAATTGCTTGGTGTGGGTACTTCTTGGTGGAACATGAACATCTTCATCAAAGGTCAACCACTTTGCTACAAAGGTTATAGTTCTTGAACACCATATAGTTTTATTTTAGTTTCAAGAATCTTTCAGTTGGATCCTTGGTGGGTTTTTATCAAAATGGTTTTATAAAAGTAGTATACTATTCGCTTCCGTTGCTAAATATTTTCTTAAACGGTATACAAAAACCCAACACTTTTCCATTTTATTACTAAAAACATTAACAAGTCAATTTTAGTAATTTCAAGTCCTTCATAGAGTGGCTTTGAGGTGGTTGTGCATTTCAGCTTTCCAATGAGTCATATGGCGTGGTAACCCTACCTGGGAGCTACGTCAACCGGATAATCTTAGTCCGAATAATGACCCAAAGAAGCGTTAGCATTTGCGGGAGCCTGTTAGCCTTCTGGCCGGTCATCAAGAATGGTAACCCGACCAAGGAGCCGTTCCTCTTTATTATCAGTATTCATAACCATTTATTGTAATTACAACGAGTGGATTCAAGCCTGAGTGACACCCTTTCATAAAATAATAGTCTTCTGCACTACCATTTATCTTCTTTAATTTAAACACTATCACCCACCTTTTAATTTAGTCAGACGATAGCAAGAGTTAATTATTGGGAGTCATTGTGTCTGTTGTTTCGTTACTTGGTTCTTACCAAAACTATATTACGATACGATATGTGCACTTGGCTATTGTATGTAGTCAGTTGAAGCAATAATCATTTTATAAATTCGAAGCCTGATAAGTATGTTAAAATAAACCCTAAAAATATATCATTTCATTACCAACACAACTACAACACCAGGTAACCATCTCATTCAAGTCCTTATGTATAACTTTCTTTTATCTACTTCCCACTCTTAGTTGAGACTTCTTCATTAGTTTAAGGTGTTTGACCAAATCGGGTTGGCGCTTCGAGTTATGTAACTAAAGTTGTTTGACCAAATCGTATGGCGCTTATTCTTCAACAATCGTATGTTAGGTTAGGAAAGCTACACATCAATTGTTTGATGTTTTGTATTACTTCTAATTGTAACGAGTTTCTTAGTTAGAATTTAGATTTTGAAAAAAAAAGTTTAAAGAGGATATTTGAAACATGACTTTAAATTTTGTTAATTTTTTTTTTGAACGGCAACGCCTAGATATTGTAGGATAATTGGGTTTTCCCGTGGCAACACCTAGAACATCCATGACAGCTCACCACAGAAGGAACCCCCCAACTGAGTAAACCCCCTGACCCTCTTTTTTGCTGTGGCCAGAATTCGAACCCAAGACATACACTATGGGAAGTTTTGGGGCTACCATTGCACCAAATGACCAACGGTAAATTTTGTTAATTGGTTTAAGAAGTTTAAGGTGTTCGAATTTTATTTAGGAAATCAAATGTGTATGGTTGGTGTAAGTACATGTATTACTAATTTGTAAATAACTTATAAAGGGTTGATGTGCATGTCTGAAATTTGGTTCATGAAACAAAAAGGTTCATCAAATTGCATCAAACGACATTATAACAATGCATTAAAATGTGTTACAATTCGGTAATAAAGATTAATGTATATGTTTGTCACTTTAATTCCAAATGGTTTTACCATTGGATCCAACCCCCACCCCATCAAACTATATTATAACGATGCCTCAAACTAAATAGATTGATAACCGTTGTAATTAATAGTATATTAAATCTTATTAAAAGCGTAATTTAAAAATGAATCTTACAAGGCTTGTATAAAGTTTAAAAACATACGATTTTCAAAAATGTAAGTTAATTTTAATTAAAAAGTTAAAGCATGTTAAAGATACTTGATGAAAGTTGTACTTTTATTTGGAATAAAATTTAGATTAAAGTATAAAAAAAAAGTGTAATTAGTATTTATTGACTTATTTCCTCGTTTGTCCTTCCATATATATTTAACTAGGTTAGAAACTCGTGTATTACACGGGTTGAATAAATGTAATGTTATATACTTATTGATAAAAATATTATATCTTTAAAATCCGTATATTATACGGTCTGAATAAAATACAATATAATTTGTTAACACATACACTCGTCAAAATATGTCTTTAGAAAAATATACTTTGACGTGAAAGTTATAAATTCTGTTAAGTTAATATTTAAAACATTTTTTTCAACTTGGTATTAATTTTTTTTATGTAATTGATAAATATTAATTTATATTAAATTTATTTGATTAATGATATAATAACTATCCATAATTAGATTTATATTAAATACTTAAAAAATATTATTTTAATATCATTATTTAATAGAAGAGAGACAGAAAAACAAGTTAAGGATGCATTAGAAAATGACATGTGTCCCACTATAAATTTTATTTATTAGTATAAAGATTTACTTTTAATTATTATTTTTACACCAATTCAAATTTTTCACGCTTAACTTTAATTCAATCAAAAGTTGATCTTCCTTTCATAAGTTTTGTTAAAGAATTCTAAATTCTTTACAACAACTCTCTATCGGTGAGTCCGTGACGCACACATAGAGGACATCGTAAACCATAATTTAATTTTGAAGTAAAAATTATGAGAATTGAAGGGGATTAACCAGTTAAACCCCGCAACACCCGAGAACCATGTCAAGCCGCGGCCGAGGACAAGTCACGGCCAAGCCTGGATTGGCATGCTTGAAACGTCGATCATTTCCACCAAAAGTCCAAACCAACCCTACCTCCTTGAACTATGGCACATGGGTTAACTATTGAGATGGGCTAAAACAAAGACACAGGAAGGGCAAGACACCCGAGCCACGGCTCAAAGGTTGCCCCATCCCAAACGACCCGCGACCTTAGGGTCTGTCACGGCCAACACAGCCCAGCCGCGGCTAAGGCCTTGTCACGGTATCAAGAGCCAAAAGGAAGGAGTTTAACTCGAAGATCGATCAGAAAGAAAGGACGAGTAATGAGTGCTAGGAAAATAGCCCGACGCCTGCTTTGGCTGCGGCAGGAGCCCAACCGCGGCTCAAGGTGTCACGATATATGTGTTAAACACTTAGACAATAGTGGAGGAGTTATGAAGGGAGTAATAAGGAAGAAAATATATACCACGAAATAATGTTAAATAACTATAGAGACAAAACAAGGGTAAAAGCCAAAGGTTCATACTCATGTACCCGACTGACATCTGTGTCGGGTATATGAGTCAACTATAAAGATAAAGAGTAATAAGGAAACCTGAACCCATGACAGAAAAGTTAGACAGACGGTCATCACACAAAAGTGGGAGTCAGCTAAAAAGATAAAAGACACCAAGTACGGAACTTGTGCATAAGGGGCACAGGTCAACTATGGAGACAAAGTATATTACGTAAACCCTGAACCATCTCAACACCAAAAAGGGAATAACGGTCTTGTAAGCAAAGACAGGAAGGGAAGTTTGACTACAGGTAACCTTAAATAGGTCCTTGGTCTAGACATCCCAACCAGAAGGACCCTATAAATAGTCTCATCAGTTTCCAAGATGAGACTCACTTTTACTCTCATATCCTCAATACTCGAATTCACTTCTCCTTGCTCTTCTTCTTCTTCTCCTCTCCTTTTACCTTTTACCAGACAAATACTTATCCTCAAGCCGGAGGGTGGTCACGAGGGGAAACTCCTTCTACTCGTGGCGAGACTCACGGTGTTACTTGTTTTGCAGATCGTATCTTCAACTCCAGGAGCTCCAGTCCGTCTTTCCAAGCCTAAGTCCAGACGTTCCAGCTTAGCTTGTCCATCCAGCACTACTCCAAGACTTAAGCCTCTAGGTGATAAGTTTTATAACAATAAGAATCAAATAAACACTTATATCTATAAATTTAACCGTAATATATAAGGTGATTATGTAACCACGTAACAATCTTCATTTATCTCCGACTACATACGTGTTTTTTTTTAACGGCAACACCTAGATATTTTAGGATAATTGGGTTTCTCCGGGGCAACACCTAGAACATCCAGGGCAGCCTACCCCAAGAGGAACCCTCCAACTATAAACCTCCTGACCTGGCCATAGACCATTTTTTTTTATTGTGGCCCTGATTCGAACCCAAGACCTCCACTATGGGAAGTCTTGGGGCTACCATTGCACCAAATGACCAACGGTGACAACATACGTAATGAACGCATCCAAGTACGTGTGTGTATACAAGGGGCGGTTCCCGTACAAATCGGTTTAGTGTAAAAAGCATAGAAAGCCATAAGGAGGTGATACGTCATACGTGTAAGTGTCTGGGTGCGAGGGATAGTCGTCAGTGGCGAATCTTGAAGAAAAACACAGGGGGGCCGCGATTGTTTTTTCCTATCAGGGGGCGGAACTTAATACCTATAAAATTTTCAGCCGAATACGTTTAAATTAACACTTCTGAGCGAAAAATTGGAGGGGGGTCACTAAGTTGCGCCACTGATAGTCGTGTCCATTTATGCATGCAAGTTCCCATCACACATAACCGTATCATGCAAACTTGTATATTCGCACCATGTAACGCTTAATAAAAACTAATTTCAAACCTAGGCACACATCTGCATTGTGTACTTTCGTTAAACACATATCCGCATTGTGTAATATGAGATAACCACACCATGTAAACGAGATAATCACAATACCGTACTGTTTATATCACAAAGTGCATTACTCCATTTAAGAAAAATATATAGTAATATTATACTCGTATTAAAGAGAACAGATTTATTGATTTTATAGTATACTTAAAAAAAATAATGAAATATATAAAATTTATTTGAGTTTAAAAAACTAATAGAACTATTATTTAATGAAAAAGTTAAAGACAACAAATGACTTCTCTCTTCTAACAATTATAATCATTAGTAACTTCCAACTAATTACGAGACTATCATCGAATCAATTTTAACCATTAAATTGATTTGATTAAAGACTCGTAATCTTTCCATACTTTTTAGGAGATATGGATTTTTAGGCTATGAACCATTAATTCAATTAATTAAAGACTCGCAATCTTTTCAACACTTTTGGTGATTCCAAATATTTTGAAATCATTTAACTCACCAATGAATACACTATAATTCATAATTATTCAACAAATAGTGTAGTTAATGCCAATCAACACTGAATACATTGGTGAGCAAAATGGTTCCTAAATATTTAGTGGCTCTAATTATACATAGGAGTGCATTGAGTCAATAACCAAATTTAAGTAGAGAAATACAAGAACCACTTAATCACTTCTACGTAATGAATGAAAGGTGATCACATGTATCGGGGGAGAGAAAAAGAGGTTGTTAAAAAGTTGTATTGTATATCATGTTAAAGCAATATGTATAAGTCTCTGTAACGTAATCGTAGCTCTTTCTTAAAATATGTTTTATATTGAGCTTCCCTACACACACAACAGCATGGGAGAACCAATCTTAAACAAAGAATTATGAAAACCGCATAATTCAGTTGTGTGTATTGTTGTATTTAGGTAGAAATGTTTGCTTAATCAAAACTCATAAAAACAACAAAGTAACACACACAATAATGGTATACCCGTCACTATAACATGTTTTGACGCACCATTAAAAATATTAAAATTGTTATTTAAAAAAGCAACACTATACTAAAAAAAAGAGAAAATTCTTAAGTTTACAGTTTAAGTTTTTTAAAAGATATTAAAGTATATAAAAATTATTTAAATTAAAAAAATCCGAATTCCTTTTTTTACTCTTCTGGTCACACTTAATTTCTAATTAATTAAATGAGATACGTCGGAACATCTTCTCACCTCTTGCTTTGTGGCCTCGGTTGTGTGGAGTCATATTAGCAGATGGTGTCGGGTTTCTCTTATTTTTGTATTCTCGGTTACAGACCTTTTGGAGCTCCATGGTACGTGTGGGTTCGGGGTTCAGGCTAAGGATGCTTTCCACGAGATCATTATGGTGGCGTGTTGGTGCATTTGGGTAGCTAGGAATGAGAAGAGGTTCAACAACAAGGTAGTCTATATTGAGGACATCCTCATCAATATCAAGCCCTCGGTTTCCTTTGTTTTTCGAATAGATCTAAGTTAAAGTCCTTAAGTTAGGACGATTGGTGTAATTTTTCTTTGATGTAATTTTGTTTTGTTGGTGGTTTCCTGTCCGTGTGTTGCGGGTTGGTTCGTAATAAAGTTTGCCTTTCAAATTTTTTTTTAATTAAATACTTTCTTTTTATGAATTTTAGTCTTTTTCTAATAATGAAACTTAAATGATTAGGTGAAAATACACAATCATAGATTTTATTCAACAAAATATTTAAATTGCAAATATATGCTTGCAATTTTGTTCAACCTCCCTAACCTACCTCTAAAATATCTTTTTTTACTTCATGCTTGTATATTATACAACTTATCTCATATTTTATTATTTATAATTTATTAAAAAGAAACTGAGCCGATTTTTATAAGAAAAAAAAAGTGATACACATAAAATGGAAGATGTAAAAAAAATGCTGATCAAGAATACTAAAGGGCTCGCGACAAGAAGGTTAAAGAATCAAATTTCTCTATAATGATCAATCAGATTGTAATTAAAAACTATACAAGGGGTGTTATCGTCATTTTTAACTAACTTCTTTTGGTTTTACCCGTCTGCCCGTTAAAGATAAAAAAAAAAACCTGTGTAATTTCTTCCCAGGATGAGTGTTCACTGACACCAAAAATTTACCTGGCCTCTTGTTTTGTAATGTTTATTGAGCAACATGCACCCGGTTTTGAGACATCTAAAATTGATGAAAAACAATTAATTAATTATATTTCTAGTAACATAGGAATTTAAATCATATTTAGCACGTTAAGCGTCCATAAAATCTAAAAGAAGTGGATAAATAAGTTATGTGAGTCGGGTAAACCCGACGCAAACCCATTAGCACTGGTACCCAACACGCCAACCATTTTGCCACCACTATCTGAAAAACAATGCATAGAAAAATATGATGATTATTGAGAGATGGAGGTATGCCCTAATCTACGACTTTAGTTTGATTTCACCATGTATCTAAACACAACTATAATTTAGTGAAACCAGTTAAGAAATACGAAGATTAACATACAAAAAAATGTACCATGGCGATGATTTAAAAATGTTTTCGGAGATTTAAAGTCCGGGCAATCATATTTAGTTGGAAGAAGATTTAGGGTTTTGATTATGAAAACAGGGAAGACGTTTTAAACTTTGAACTCGAAAAATAATTCGTATACGAAGCGTTTATGATATCTAGAGATTTAAATTTTGAATGCTTGAAATGGGATAATACAACTATTGAACAATGGTTAGCTCCGGGATACAAATTATGATAGAGCCAGATTCGAGATCAGGGGTCTCCTTAAATTAAAACGTAAACTGAAATGATAAAAACGTTAAGGAAGGAACTTTGCTGCATTATTCTATTTTATAATTCTTCTGCTCAAATGCATACGTACAGAAACTTAAATATGTAACTACTCAACTACATATCCTAATTTATAGGAGATAATGGAAACATGGTGTAGCATCCCGAGTTTTGAAAAGATAAAGGATAGTGTTAAACTAAACAAAGGAAGGGAGCAGGCATTAGGCTTGGGCTCAGGCCGAAATAGGGGAGAGAGTTGGGATCCATAAAACCCCAACTTCATCCTCTCCACCCTCATTCCACACCATTTTCACATTTCACAAGTTCTAGAGAAAGAAAGATAAGTTAGAAAGAGAAGGTGTCGGTTTTGCTCCAAGATCGATCTATTCTTCTTCTCCGGTAATTACACGAAGCTTTGCTGAAGAAGCGAGCCGATTAGAGGTAAGAAACTTGTCAAGATCTGAGTTTTTCGTTGAAAATGGGTTTTAGGGTTTCATGAAGTTTTTAACTTAAAGGTCGATTTTTTACGTATAAAAACACCTGAAAAGTATAGATCTAGCTTCATGGAAGTTGGAGAAAAGTTTTGGACGTAAAAAAGTTATGGTTTTGGATTGAAAACGGGCCTGTATGGAATTCGTGTTCTTCGGCCGACACTCGAGTGTCGACCATTTACATGTGGCGACACTCGGCGAGTAAGATGACACAAAGTCCTGAACGCAAGTTCAGGCGACTCTCGAGAGTGTCAACCGACTCTCTGAAGTGTCAGCCGACACTATCATCCGACTCTCTGAAGAGTCAGTCGACACTAGCAAGTTTAACCGATTTCATGTATTGTATTCGCACAAATCACGTAACACTCGTGTAACCCAAAGCTTTTTAGTTTCCACAATAGGTTGTATATCAGGTGAGTTCTAATCCTCTTTTTTCCTACTTTATGGGTGGTGTGCATACTTAGTGAAAAATGTTTATTACATATTTTATATTAGTAAATGAAAGCGAAAGCTATGTTTTAGAGAGATGTTTAAAAGAGACAAAAGTACGATTTATGAAAGGTATAGTTATATTTATGGCAAGCGTTTATTATATTTTCATATACATAAACAAAGTCATAATATATGTGCTAGTATGTTTAAAGTAAAGCAAGATATATCTTTATGACAAGCGTTTATTCTATTTTCATATACATAAACAAAGGCATGATATATGTGCAAAGTCTGTTTTCAGTAAAGCAAAGATATTTTATGGCAAGCGTTTACTATATTTTTATATACATAAACAAGGCATATTATATGTTAAGTTTTTTACAAGTTAAAGAAAATTTTATGGAAAGAAAGTGAACAGTTTTCCTACTGGAATGTATACCAGCTTGTTAAGGTCCTTCGGGGACAGATGTTACTTGTACAAGATGTCAGTTATGGGTTATGCCCATTAGTAAGAACCTTTGTGGTTCGTTAACGGTTATACAACTAGGATGAGTGATGGCGGTTGCTCAGGAGGACCACGTAACTCATCTTAAGGTAAAGCGATATTATCGGTTCATGGCCGTTGGCCATGGGGGCATTAACCGGTCCTCGCCGGTTCATGGTCGTCGACCATGGGGGCAGTACAGTAGTGACAAGGAAATTGACGGTAAAGCAGTACGTGTCGGTTCATGGCCGTGAGCCATGAGGGCATTACAATGTAAAGGGAATTGAGGGTTTATCATATGTTTTAAACTGATTTGAAAAGTAAAGTATGTAAAGTTTTGCCTTAAGGGTGGTATGTATGTTGTCACACCCCGCCAGGGCGGAAACGCGAGGCGCGACTTTCACTGGTTTCCAAAGCATATGATTACCGCAAACACATACATGTAATTGGATACATAACTGAATTTAAAATATTTACATTACAAAATATCAACTTGAGTTTACAAATGTTTAAGATTTCGCAAATATGACTCAAGACCATGAGTTATACAAGAGAAATCTTCCCAAAAGTCGTATCCACGTGCATGCATGTAACCTACATTGCTAACCATATTACCACGTTCAAATTCCTGAAAACATACTTAAAACTGTCAACACGAGGTTGGTGAGTTCACAAGTTATTATAAAGAGTTATCATAAACCCAATGTTTAAATCTGGTCTTTTTGCCGACCAAAACTCTTTGTTAAACCTGATCATTTTAACCTGATCCGTACTCTTTCGTTTAAACCTGATCACTTTAACCTGATCAGAATTCTTTTTGTTAAACCTGATCACTTTACCCTGATCAGAACTCTTTACTTTAAGACCTGATCACTTTACCCGGATCAGAACTCTTTTGATAAACCTGATCACTTTACCTGGATCAGAACTCTTTTGTTTAAACCTGATCACTTTAACCTGATCAGAATTCTTTTTGTTAAACCTGATCACTTTACCCTGGTCAGAACTCTTTACTTTAAGACCTGATCACTTTACCCGGATCAGAACTCTTTTGATAAACCTGATCACTTTACCTGGATCAGAACTCTTTTGATAAACCTGATCACTTTACCCTGATCAGAACTCTTTTGTGTAAAACCTGATCACTTTACCCTGATCAGAACTCTTTTGTGTAAAACCTGATCATTTTAACCTGATCAGAACCCTTTTGTGTAAAACCCTGATCATTTTAACCTGATCAGAACTTCTTTTAATTAAAACCTGATCACATTAGCCTGATCAGAACTCCTTTTAATTAAAACCTGATCATTTTAGCCTGATCAGAACTCTTTTGTATGTATTACCAATGAATATGAATCCTAATCCGATCTATTGACCCCATTTGTAAGCTTGCAAGGAATACAAAATAGTATGTAATGTACGAGACCGTAACCAAACCCCAACTTTCTGTGCCTCCCCTCGCCTTTCTGCGAGTAAGACAATATGCGGTCATTCGGCCATTTTGACCCCTGGTTAGCGCGACTAACCATGACCGGAGGCGTCACCCCCAATAGTACTATTCATATAATCCCGGGCTAAATCCATAGCTAATGGTTACTAATTTATTACGAGGACTTTAAGCGCTTTAATGTTCCCTCAATACATACATACGGTCAGATCATTAGTTCCATTCATTTATACACAAAAGTCTTTTACAAGTATGTTTCCACCCCAAATCATTTCAAAAACTTAGAAAAAGGGGAATTAGTGAAACTCACCTCGACAGTATGAATGCTAGCAAATATTTGAATGACGGCAGATTCGCCTATCCGTATCCTAATTACACAAGGATAACATACACGTTAAGACTACCCGTCTTAAACGCAAATTGTTCACTTGACTTAGCCGATCTGATTGCTTTTGTTTTAATTATATTTTTAGTTTTTCCAACCTTGTTTTGTTATAAAAATAGTTCTGAGTTACTGCCTTATGGGCTGATGAACAGGTATCGAAACTTTCTTAGTTTCGATTGAACAGAACAGATGTCGAAACTTCCTAGTTTCGACTGAGTGAAATAGTATCGAAACTACCTAGTTTCGATTGTACACAGGTATCGAAACTTCCTAGTTTCGATTGAGTAAATAGATATCGAAACTCCTAGTTTCGATAGAACAACCGGTATCGAAACTCTTAGTTTCGATTGAATAACTGGTATCGAAACTCCTAGTTTCGATCAATAGGTATCGAAACTCCCAGTTTCGATTGACCAACAGGTATCGAAACTTGCACTTTGATTTACAGAATTCACTCTGTATATTTTTATGTTCAAATTTTGAGTTTGACACAGTTTTCTTGTTATCTCACTTGCGTTTGAACGATTTGTATGTTTAGTTACGGGTTTTAAAGAAAATAAAAGCGATAATAGCGAGTTTTTACCTCAAACAGGGAATGGTTTCTGAGAAACAGAGAAGATAGTCTTGAATTCTTTTGTTAAGCTTTCTTCAAGAACACTTGAAATTCTCCTTATGACACCGAATTATGGTGATTTTCGCTTTAAAACTGGACTTCGAGATGAAAGAGAATTGTGAAATTTCCGTAAGAGAAATGAGAAAGATTGGGAGTGAAGGTGAGGTTTCGACTGAAGAGGTATGGTTTTCCTCTGAATTTGAGTGAAATAGGCAAGTGGGAGAATGGCTCCTAACTCTCGGCCAAGAAAGTCAAGAAATAGTTTAGGGTTAATGTTAACAAATTTTTAAGTATTAATTTATTATGGTATTAGTATCAATTAGAGTTTTAAAGGGGTAATTAAATTAAGTTTCGATTCTTCACGGTATTATAATTTTTAACCATTTTATGGCTTGTTGAAGAAAATATTAGAATCTTGGCTCAACGTAAATTTTGTGTAATATATATATATATATATATATATTTTTCTGGTTATTTTATTTAACCATTTACGTTCGCATTAAGTCGGGTTATCCTGCTTACTTTTTCTAGTAACTCTTTACGGTTTACTAGACTTGGAACAAACTTCTTTGCTAGACTTCTTGACTTTACTTAGTCAAAATAAAATATCAGGAAATAATAATTATGAACGTGCGTTTATGAAATGTGGATATTGACCTGAAATGCTGGGTGTCACATATGTATTAATAAATATTTTGTATGATTGATTTAAAGTAAACGTTAGAATTCACTCAGCGTTGCTGGTTTTTAGTATGCACATCAGTTAAGTGTAGGTGGTTGTAGATGGATGTGGATGCTTTGCTTGGCGAGAAGAGTTACCCGAAGATCAGTGTCTGACATCCCGTTTATGTTTATGTTTTTAGATTATGGTGTTTAAAGACAAGTTTTAGTCTGTATCAGACAAGTATGTTTAAGACATGTTATGTATTCCGCTGCGTATGTTAAAGTTTAAATCGTTTCCGTTGTGATAATGAATGTCTTATGTTTATAAGCTATGTGTTGATGAGTAAATCCAATAAGTGAGGCCCCCGGGTTACACATGGGAAAATGCAAACATGGAATGTTATATTGGTTATTTTAGCGTAATTGTATTGACTTATTGACCAAAGTAAGTCATAATATACATCAAATAAGTCAAAAAGTGCTGAGTGTATACTTATTTGAGTTTATTATGATTTTAAGTATTTAGGAACCTCATTGGTTCTTAAAAACGAAACCCATAAGCAATGGGGTTCCAAGGGACATAACCCCTAGTTGGGGTTGACAAATATTGCTTCATTAAAAATTCATCATAACTTTATTTTTGAAAATTTTGTATTAAAATTTTGTTTAAAAAAATAATGCAATATTTATAAAAAAAAACTGATTTTGAAAAATAATTACTTTAAGAGCAATTACTGGTTTTCCCCCTCACACCCCAACCACAAATTTGAATACGAAAAATTGCTTTGGTCATAATCTTCTAGTTCACAAAAAATATGACAGATCGCATATTCTCTTCTTGAATATTCAATTACTGAGTTTTATCCAATTAGAAATTTCAAGTGAACCATCGATTTGTTTCAATATGAAAGTGTGTCACGACTTTCAGAAAAATCCATTTTTTTATACCTGATTTCTACATGTTAGTGTGTGAGAACATGGTGTGTGAGCAATGCGTTCGAACAATCTGTGTGAACAATCTGTGTTTTGTTAGTTGAATGAGTTAAGGAATGTGATGACTTAAATAGAGTTGGTATTGTAAGCGAAGTGTGTGCATAGAGTTATGTAAATGACTTTACATGAATCTGTTTTATGTAAAGAAGTTTATATAATGAAGTTCACACAACGAGTATGTATAACTATATCTATACGAGTTAGTTACCATATGTGTGTGATAGAATGCCGAGTTAAGGGTTTCAGGTGTTTGGGCCAACAAGTGTGGGAAACATGTTGACATGTGAGTTGTGTGAAGTCCACGACGATAGCAAATCAAAGTGAAATTCACGTTAACAAGATGAGTGATGGCTCAACTAGATCCAATACCCGTGTGCTGTCGACTAAAATATGGATAATCTTGCGTGGTACATTCATCTGATATGTACAACGGGTGAGATTATCTAAACTTAACAATTTAGTAAAGAGTTTTTTGAAAACATTAAATGATGTTTTGATAATAAAAGTAATGTTTGGAAAGTTATACACTCACAAACGTAAACTGGCCCATTTTAGTACGTGGTTCAAGGTGAGTAATGTGAGTTGTGAGATGACATCTTTGGGTTATCTGACAAGAAGTCTTCTGTTGGGTGTTGTGACTGAATCCAACAAAACTTCAAGCTTTGATTTCGGGTGTGACAAAAACTATCATCCCTTTCTTCCCATACTCGTGGTGCTCCATACATCCTTCAACAAAACGAACTACATTTCTCGATTTCCATCCCTAGTCTCCATTTGTCCATTAAGTTTTTTTTATTTGACAAAGATGCAATGACCGATTTCCTTCGAATACCGTACAAACATGGCTTAACATATGATTTCTTTCACAAGATCAGAGAAAGATTTCGGGCTTTTAATCACAAACAGAGATGAAGAAGAACGACGATAATGACCTCTAGTAGACTGTAACATTGATTGGTTTTTATTGATTTTCTTCTCATCGTGGTTTCAAACAAAAGTCTGATTTGATGTGTCATGAATTATTGACTCGAAATTAATTACTTTCTTCTTCTAACAAAGATCAAATTTGAAGGAAGACGACGCTATGACCGAGAGGTGATTAGAGCCGGAGGAATGACCAACTTATTTTTATCTACGTTTTGATATAAATTTTAATCGAAACCGAATTCGTATATGTTTCAACTTACGTTTATAAAATTACGTATGTATTGTTTCAATGTAAATTTTTTTCATGAGATTAATACCTGTGTACATGTCGTTAAGATCTAAACTAAAAATAAGTAGTTAATCATGAAGTCACGAAACAGGGGACTGGTTGAGCATTTCAACACAGGCTCTGAGGAAATGGAAGCGATAGATCATCTGAACAAGTTTAAAGTTGGTTCTGTTCCGACGGTGTTCTACATCCCGGACTTCATTTCCGATTCCGATCAAAACCTACTCCTAAACCATGTAAGTAAACTACTAATTCCTCTCTTCTTCTTCTTGTTCTTCATTAGGGTGTAGTCGGTTAAACATTTTTTCCTCTAATTGAAACTAGGGTTTTTGTAGATTTACACAGCGCCGGTTTCGAAATGGAAGGTTTTGAAAAACAGGAGATTGCAAAATTGGGGTATGCTGCATTGCCACTGTATTTAGCTATCAATTTGCCAATCTACAGGTGGAAATTATATTGAGCATCACGAATTTTGTTTGTTTGATGTTTGTCACAGGAGGGATTGTGCATGAAAAGGGTCTTTTGCCTCAAGATTGTAAGCCCTAATCCTTCCCATAGGCTGAAATTATATGTGTATATGTGTGTGTGGATGTTCATAGTTGTCAAGTGTCAATGGCATTGATTTTGCTCACAAGGTTCCACTTCTGAAACCAAATGCAAAGTTTGACTTGGGGTATAGTTAAAAGATGATTTGACTGTTTCAAGTAGCTAAAATGTGTTCCAATAAAGTCAAAATAGCGGAATCTTTTGGATCAAGATCGATGGCATTGATCTTTTGTAAGAATTACTGAAGGGTAAATAAGTACTAATATGATGAAATCTTGATAAAATAGAACTGCTGCATTTGTTTTGGTATGAGATAGTATTTGTTTTATCATTGAAGGGTATTTGAGGTGTTCCATTAAAATCAAACTAGGTAGTCGAAGGAAGACGCTTAAAAAGCAAGGGCTTTTTTAAGCAAGGCACACATTATAAATAGACCATTTTTAGGGGTTTAGACATGTTTTAGGCTCGTTCCGGGCCATTTTTGGATGTTTCAAATCACTTTTACCTGTTTAGACCTGTTCAGGCTAGGATTTGACCGGAATTTGAGTATATTGTCAAATGAGTAATTTTGTTAACATTGGATCCAAAAAGTGTGCCTGTTGATTGGAAATTTCACATGTATCTATATAAATGCAATGGTGTTGATTTCTTGTTTCTTAGATAAAATGAGAAAAAATAGTAGAAACTGATGCAAAAGGCAATCCTATTGAAATACCTTCTTACTTCAGTCAATCCTATTGAAATTGTGCCAGTAGTTATATTTTAATTTTGGAAATTATACATATACATATGTATTATAATGTTAAATCAGGACTGAATATTTTTCTCAATCTCTTTTTCTTTGTGTACATGTAGTACCACCTTGGCTGACAAAAATTACAGAAAAAATTAGCGATGAATCATCTCTGTTTCCTTCTGCAATCAATCATGTCCTCATCAATGAGTACCTTCCTAACCAAGGGATAATGGTTTGTAACTTTCTATCAAACCCCTCATTCTTTGAAATACATTCCAGATCCTTTATTTTTAATCTTCATTGTTGTTACTATGTCATAATTCATCATATAGACCAAGCATGTGAATATCTAAAGTTTGTAGGTGATAGTGTAACCGAATAACTGAATAAATTATTTGTGACAAGAAAAGGTTGAATCATCGCCTTCCAAAATCCATAGTTTGTAGGTGATAGTGTAAAGCCGAATTTGTGGGAGTTGTGAGCAGTCTTCTCTCGGTTGTAGAGAAGGTGGCAAGGAGAGCCATCGTTGGCCGGAAAGGAGGGTGGCAGGAAAGTGGCGGCTGTTTTAGGGACTAGGATTAGGGTAGGCAAGGCTCTGATACCAAGATAAACTTGGTTATCGTATATTGTATTATTGTATGTTACTAATGATAATTACAAGGGATTACATAGGAAACATAATTACACATAGAACCCTCTAATATAAACTATTATATTAACTGTCTACTACTCTGGGTGCAGCCTCTCTATCCTTTGGGATAGAGGTAAGGTTTGCTCTCATCTCACCCTCCCCAAACCCTACTCCATGAGTGGGATTTCACTGGGTGTGTTTGTTTGTTTATTTTCTTGTTGACCAAGTAGGAGAATAGGAGATTTTGACCTTGGGAGACCCCTACATTTTGAATAGTAGGCCTGGGAGAGACGGGTGTCTCTTGAAACATGCCACTTTTTGTTACGTTTTATTTTTATTTATTTTTATTATTATTTAGTCAATTAGGTTAGGGGGTTAGGGCTATTATTGTTAGTTGGGGGTGTCTTTAGTATTTTTTTTGATTATATATTTGGTATCGAATCATGAATGAAATCATCAGATTGTTTGAGTTATTCTCTTCTCCTAATTCTTAGCTTTTCTTCTCCAATTCCGGTTTAACCCTATCAAGGGTATCAGAGCTTTCTCCAGGCGATCCTAATCGGATTCGCTACCGCTACCATGACGAACACCCGTAATCAAGATGAAGACAAGGCTCTCAAGGATCATGACAAGACGATTTCTGACCTAGGGGCAACTCTAGCCGCCATCATGAAACAACAGGAGCAAGCGATGAAACAACAGGAACAGATAATGGTGGCATTAGGATTAGATCCAACCGGATCGAAGTAGAAACAAGCTTTAGCCGCGTCATCCACACTACCTGTGTCGTCTACACCGAATCTAGCAAGAAAACCGATCCCCAACCTGCTCCGCCTACACCTAAAATAGTCCCACAACCGTAACATCCATCAAAGTTGCACCAAAAACTGCCCAAAAATCTACGCGAGCAACCCCTTCAACCTCCCCAAACCGGCACCCAAAACGACCGCTAACAATTACACCCGTACCATTTCCAAAAACCGCACCATCAGTGGTTTTGAGCCTATTGAAGCAGACGACGAAACCGGTGTCCGCAAAGAAAGAATCGACACCGATAGGCGATGCAACCGATAGACGTGAATGGCATCCACCGTGGCGTCTCGTTGACACAACCCCGAATGCCATTGGACGAACTGAATGGCGTCCACCGTGGAACGGGTCAACCCAAAGTGTCCATGGATGTTGCAATTTTTTTTCTGTTAATTTGTTATTCTTGAGGTCAAGAATGTTTTTAAGTGGGGAGTATTGTTACGTTTTATTTTTATTATTATTTAGTCAATTAGGTTAAGGGGGTTAGGGCTAATATTGTTGGTTGGGGTGTCTTTAATATTTTGTTTGATTATATATTTGGTATCGAATCATGAATGAAATCATCAGATTGTTTAAGTTATTCTCTTCTCCTAATTCTTAGCTTTTCTTCTCCAATTCTGGTTTAACCCTATCACTTTTGTAATCATTATATTTTCTTTCTTATTCATATAAATATATGTTTGGTTCATATCAGGTTCAAGGTTAAATAGATCACTTTTAATATGGTTCATAACAGGCTTGGTTGGGTTGAGCCATAGGCTTGACCTGCAAAACACTTTTTTGTCCACTGTTTAACATTTTCTAAAAATTAATTCTTTAGTTGTGATCACAGAAAACTATTATTACAATAGTAATTTAAATATGGCGGTATGTGTTAAAAAAGACCTTGGACGTCATTCAACCCATTCAAATATTCTACTTTTAGCCAAAAAAATTGTTTGACCCATTTGAGTAAACGGATTGAAATTGCCACCTCTACAAAATTGCTTTATCTCACCTTTAATGACTAATTATTTTGTTGAAATGTAGCCTCACCAAGATGGTCCTGCTTATTTTCCAGTGGTGGCTATTCTTTCTTTAGGGTCTCCTGTTGTTATGGACTTCACACCCCATTTTAGTTTATTGGGTACAAGCAACATTGAAGATAAAGATTCCATAGAAGGAGCTGATCATGTAAATTTACCAAACTACCCTTCTTTTTCTGTTGCACTCATGCCGGGCAGTTTATTAATATTTAAAGACACAGCATATTCAGGTGGGTCTAATACTCTAATTCAGATGCTTATGTGTATCTAACATAATGGCAGGGCAGACGGGTTGGGTCGGGTAACGAATCAAAGTGGGTTTGAGTCCAAACAAGTAAATTTTCATGTATAGATCAAAATGGATTGTCAATTTGGGCCGGCCGATCTACTTTTTTTATTTATTTTGTAAATAATTAATATATTAAATATGATTAAAAATGTTATTAAAATACTATTTTTAAAATTAAACATATTAGGACATTGTAATCATTTGAATACACATCAGACGAGTTTCGATCCATTTCACTTTTAACTACTTTTTCTGTGTGTTACACGTTTGACCCGTTATCAGATAAATACATTATGAGTTGACGTGCGTTCGCGTAAATGGGTTGAAACTGCGGTCTCTAGTTTTGTGCTTGATCTGTATGAAATATCATCACCTTTTCTCTTCAATTTGCCTTGTTTCTAGCAGATTACTTGCATGGTATAAAAGATTGTGAAATCCAGCAATATGATGCGGTAAGATAATCATCATAGTATTGGAAAAATGATAACAACACACGCTTCTTCTTTTTTTTTTAAATTCGCTTTTATACATTTTGGTTTTCAGGCAGTGAATGCCACTGAGGTCTTAGGGCACCAAAGTCTCATTGAAACACAGGATGAGGATTCAAAGGCCATTCATAGATCTACCACTAGGGTTTCTTTGACGTGTCGAGTAGTATCCAAGGTTCACAGGAATCTGTTCAGGTTTTGAAAGTGTTTTTAAGTACCTCTTGGCAATTTTGATCACGATTCGAGGGTGAAAGGGTTGATCTTGTAAGGAAATTGGTTGTTTTGGTTGACCTGTAAGAGTTCAATCATCAATTATAATAAATAAATGTTTTGAGGTGCCACATGTCATTATTTTAGAGTCTCTAGATTTTGTTTTCCTGTCTAATCATTTTTCAATTATCTATTTTAATTTATTTTTTTTAAACTCCTAAATTGATGAAATATTTAAACGTTTCTATATTTCTTATGATTTTAAATTTTAAATATTAAATATAGGATAACTTTTGGTTGATCAATAACTTAATTTTTTAAATGCATTATTTATAATTAAATTTAACTAATTCATTATAATTCATAAGATTTAGAGGTGTTAATTTTATATTTTTTAGAATATTATGAATTGTTACTATATAAGTGCTTTATTTATGTTAAAAAAATTCTATACGCTACACACACACATTGATATTTTCTTTCACAAAATCTAATAAAATTAAGTTATATTAATTGTGACCCTCTAAAATCTAATAATAATTTATCAACATATAAGATATTTATTTATTGTATTCTTTCATTATTACACGGGAATATAACCTAGTAAATAATATATGTTACAAAGGTAACAAGCATAAACCTTTTTTTTGTAACCTCGATAACACTTTATACCTGTTAACCATTGAGATAAGATAAAACGCAACTTTCGCTGGACACGTGGCTTTCAAATGGGTTAAAGACAGAAAACTAGTGCAGGCTGGATTCGAACCACAAACATAAATTTTGATATGATGAAACCAAAGTATTTCAATTTGAGCTATGTTTCATATTATACTAGTGGGTTGGCCCGCGCAAAGCGTCGGGTATCACCGAGGCTTTTTTGGAGAGCGCAATCTAACCCAAACTATCTCTTTGACTAGGGTGAAGTAGTAACAAGGTAGCCGTAGGGGAACCTGTGGCCGGATTGAATCATTCGCGATGGAAATTCTTTTCAAGGTGCTTGCTTCCACCGGTGGCGGGCGGGCGAAGGGTTCAAAGGACACGTAGCCGGGGGCGAGTCAGAAAATCCAAGAATTCCATTTTCCTTCTTGTTCATCAATCAGAAATCAAGACAAACCGGGCACTACGGTGAGACGTGAAAACACCCGATCCCATTCCGACCACGATATGTGGAATCGTCTTGCGCCATATGTACTGAGATTGTTCGGGAGACATGGTCCAAGCCCGGTACGAGGATGACTTGTGCGTAGACTGATTATATTTGGGTATTATTATTATTATAACTATGTAAATATTTAGTAATTATATACTTAAGTATTTAAATAAGATAATAATTAATTAAATAGTATTTAGTTATCAAAATATAGATAGTAAATGTAAATTTAAATCTTAATTTTAAGTATTATAAATAAAATAATACTTAATGTAGTGAATTAAATAATCTCATGTGCATTAAATAATGGTAATTATTAAGTGTTAGGCTTTAATTATAAGATTAAATGGTAATTAAATACATTTTATGCATTGATAAGGTGTATCTTATGCTTGTTATTCAAGTATCTTGCATTGCATGATACACAATTAATTTATGTTTTCTTTTCAAACTATCACAAGTTTAGAGAAAAGATGAAATATTTCTTTTGTTTTAATATTTTAATAAATAAATCTCATTTTACGCATCAACATATCATGTTATACATAAATCTATATGTACTTTCTTATTTCTAGTCTGGTTAATATATAAGTTAAAACTTATTTCTTACTTCTAGTTAATATATAAGTTAAAAAATAAAATAAATATATTTTCAAGAAAATTAATTGAACATACAGAATATTAAGAAAAACTAAAATAGATTATCATCGTTTAGATTGTTGAATGTTACCATGCTAGTTTACTTATAACCTCGCATGACTATAACATTAGTTCCTTTACTTTGACCAGGTATTGATCATGTTGATGTCTTTCTTTTCGTACGTTCCAATTTATTCGATATGCTACTAGCATGGAATCGACATGTGCGTGTAGGTTTTATATATTCATTTGGCGACCTGCAGCAAGCTAGCTAACAGTGCCCGTTCTTGTTCATTATCCGAACTAACTAGTAGCTAGTAACCTGTAAGCTATGGCATGTTCTTGTTGTTAGTTGTTTAGACATGTTTTGTAAAATTCAGGGTTGTTTTTAGTAATTCCAAATAGTGGAGGGGGTAGTTTGTAATATTTTATGTTTTCAGTTGTATTTGAAGAACAACTCATTTGAGTTTGTTAATTTCGTTTTTCCTTGAATAAGATTTCTGATTTTGATCTTCATCTTCGTTCTAATTTCAAATTGTTTGATGTGTGTTCTTGGAGCCTGATTTCAATTGGTATCAGAGCTTGTGTTAAGGACGAACGAGCTCGTGATTCACAGGCCAAAAGGAACTGATCTGGACTCTCGATTTGGAAGAAAGTACCACCGGAAGTCGAAGAAGAAGGTGTCTGGAGAAGGCAGCCCAGTACCACCGCCGGTAAACAACCAGATGGTAACAATCAGGGAGAATGCCCCAATTCCTCTACAGTTTCCGGTTCTCACGGCACTCAATTTCACAATTTGGGCAGTAAAATTGAAAGCGATTTTCAATGTTCATGGTCTATGGGAGGTCATTGAAGTCCAAGAAGGTGATGTGGTTGATGCCAAGAAGAATAACATGGCTATTGCCTACCTGTATAAAGCGATGCCAGAGGATTTAGTGCTTTAGGTTGCGAAGTACACTACTGCAAAGGAAGTTTGGGATTCTCTAAAGGCAAGGTTCGTTTGAATTGATAGGGTTAAGAAGGCTAGATTACAGACTCTCAAGAATGAGTTTGAAAGTCTGAAGATGAAGGATGATGAAAGTATTAATGACTTTGCAGGAAGGATGAGTTCACTATCTTCAAAGGCAAGTGCTCTTGGTGAGCCCTATGAAGAATCCACACTTGTCCGTAAGTTTCTTGACTCTATACCTAAGAAATTCATACACATAGTTGCCTCAATTGAGCAATTTGTGGATCTAGACACTATGCTACTTCAAGAAGCAATTGGTAGGTTAAAAGCCTTTGAGGAGAGGACTGTCCTAAAGGCTAGGGTTAGTCAGGCTAAGAATGACCAATTGTTACTCACCTATACTGAATGGCAGAATATGAATAAAGATAATGATAACCATAGCAAGAACAAGCATAGGTTATACCAGTTTGGTAGAAATTGGGAGAAGAATAAGGGTCAATTCAATTCCAAAGTAAAGAATGATAGAAGTAAGAAACCAAGAGATAGACCAGTGAAAGATAAGTCTAAGGTCAAGTGCTTCAAATGTGATATCTATGGTCATTATGCCTCTGAATGTCCCACAAAGTTGAAAGATAAAGATCATGAGTCTAACTTGACTCAAACTGAAGCAGAAGGCCCGGCCCTTATGATGACACTTGCCTTGTTAGAAAATCAAAGGGAAATGGTGTTTTTAAATGTGCACAAGGTGGTTCTTGCAAGGTATGAGGCTGGCTCATGTGAAGAAGAGGTATGGTATCTTGATAATGGTGCCTCTAACCATATGACTGGGAATGAGTCAATGTTCTCAAAACTTGACAGAAATATGGGAGGCAAAGTCAGATTTGGAGATGGGTCTTGTATAACCATAGAAGGAAGAGGTCCAGTGTTGTTGGAATGTAAAAACCAAGAACAAAGACTCTTGACATATGTGTACTTCATACCACATTTGAAGAGTAACATTCTAAGTCTGGGGCAGGCTACAGAGGGTGGGTGTGAAGTAAAGATGAATGATGAATACTTGTGGATGTATGAGATGAGTGGTAGCCTACTAATGAAGGTGAAAAGGTCTGCTAACAGACTGTACAAAATAGCCTTAAACATTGGATCTCCAACGTGCTTCCAAGCCAAGATAGAAGCAACACCATGGCTTTGGCATGGAAGACTATGGCACATGAATTTTGAGTCCCTACGGGGTATGACAAGCATAGGAATGGTTGACGGAGTGCCTGCTATTAGCCATCCAAATCAGCTTTGTGAAGCCTGCTTATCTGGAAAACACATAAGACTGCCATTCCCTTCTTAGTCAAAGTATAGAGCTTAGCAACCACTGCAGCTTGTTTCGGTGGATTTGTGTGGACCTATAATGCCTACAACTCAGGCATGTAATAAGTATTTTATGTTACTTGTTGATGACCGCACTAGATATATGTGGGTCTATATGCTAAAATCAAAATACCAGGCTTTTAATGTTTTCAAGGGGTTTAAAAGAAAAGTTGAAAGTGATTTTGGTTTTAAAATCAAAGCCCTGAGGTCAGTCCGTGGGGGGGAGTTTACTTCTAATGAATTTAACAGTTTTTTGTGAAAAAAGGAAGGTGTTACTAGAATGTTGACGAAGAAACAGAACTGTCTTGAACATGACCAGAAGTATAATGAAAGCCATGTGTCTACCACAATATTTTTGGGCTGAAGCGGTTAGACATTCAGTTTATGTCCTCAACAGAATTTACACAAAATCCCTAAAGAGTTGTACTCCTTATCAAGCACTAAAGGGCAGAAAACCTAACCTTGCACACCTGAGAATCTTTGGGTGTGTTGGGCATGTGAAGGTTACTCAACCTGGGTTAAAGAAGCTGGATGACATAAGCATGCCAATGGTCTATTTGGGTACATAAGAAGGAACAAAAACTTATAGAATGTTTGATCCAAACAGAGGAAGAATTGTTATGAGCAGGGATATACAATTTGAAGAAGACAGTAAATAGGATTGGGCAGCCTACGTGTCACTAGTGTCAAATAAAGAAAGTGCAAGTTGGGTTGAATTTCATGTGGTGTCTGACCAGTTACAACCATGCAGTGTATCAAGTGATCATAGTCCAACTGTAGATGATGGTGATACTAATGGTAGTATGCAGTCTGCATAGGAGAGTGACCAACAAGGTTTGGGTGATGAGTTACCACAGGAACCTGAGTTGAGAAGGTCAAGCAGGGTACCTTTTATGTCATCTAGACTTAATGATTTTGACTTGGATGGTAGAGTGAGATATGCAGAAAATAGGCAAGAGGAAGAAGAAAGAGTAAAGTTTGGTGAAATGACATTCCTACTTGGAATTGAAGAGCTTGATGAGAAGATTTGGAATTAGGGGGAGCATGTTAGTTGTTTAGACATGTTTTGTAAAGTTCATGGTTGTTTTTAGTAATTCCAAATAGTGGAGGGGGTAGTTTGTAATATTTTCTGTTTTTAGTTGTATTTGAAGAACGACTCATTTGAGTTTGTTAATTTCGTTTTTCCTTGAATAAGATTTCTGATTTGGATCTTCATCTTCATTCTAATTTCAAATCGTTTGATCTGTGTTCTTAGAGCCTGATTTCACTTGTATTAGTGAGCGTGGGTAGCTTATTTGCTTCATTTCTTGAAAGGCGTCCTCTACTTCATTCGTCCGCCTAGATTTGTTCTTTTTTAAACAAATTTCAAGGGTGGTGATAAAAGTACAGGACCGTTCAGCTAACTTGGCAAAAAAAATGATCAAAGGCCACATGCCTCCCATTCAATCGCTACACATCTTTGATAAACCACGACTAAGTCATCTTCATTACATTTAGTACTTGTCCACGACTCCACGTCGGCATAGTGAGAGAACACTTTTTGTTGAGCTTCATGTTGATGATCCTCAAATTTTTGAATGTTTCCGCTATGTTTCCATCGTTAATGTTTTAGTATACTCCTGATAATAAGGTCGTTGAGATACACCCATAACTTTCGTCCTATCTAATTAGTGGACTTCTTAATGCGCCTTTGGCAGGTTGCTATGATATTCTTTGATTGGAATGGAAACACTTGTGATTTCAACGATTGAGTACTTTTAATTTGGGTTGTAGTTCATTTCAAGCGGGTAATATGTGTCAAATCAAAATAATTAGCCGGTTACTTTAGATTAAACTCGCATACGTAATATAACAACCAAGTAAAACAATTACCAAGCTTTATAACTATTTTGGTTTTATTGTTTAAAGGATTATAAAACATTTCCCAATAATAGAATAATATACATAATCCACTCAAGAATTTTCATTAACACCACACAATTAAGTAATCTGTAGGTGAAGTTCATATAATAAAAGAAGTTTGCCCTAAAATTATAAAATAACAAAATGTCCACTACTTCAAAACTTTTGCATAACCTAGACTTGTAAAACAATAAAATGCCATTAAACTTGCTAAAAAAAGTTAACTTTAGATGAATTGTCACAAAATATTTAAGTATATTTATGATTTCTTTTTCTTTTTAACTTCACATTTAACGAAGGTTTAAGGTTAAAGACTATTACTATCGATTTACAATTTTGTCATAAGAGAATTGAACTAAACGAAACCATGTTGATATTTATATGAGGTCTTAGATAGTTTTAGTATTTGAGTGATATTTTAGTTTGCTTCGCCACCTTTCGTATAATGCCTTTAAAATATTATGATGCCATGCATGCATGTTTATGGAATATGGTGTCCTAGAGGTGTAATCGAGCCGAGTTAAGTTGACATAGTGTGACATCCTAACCAAATCTCATATCGGTCGTGGACACGAGGGATATTGGGTTCATAAGGAATATCAGGATTCAAATATCATCAACGCGTTTTGGGCATAATGACTGTAGATGAGAGGAGAACTCTATAGTTAAGCATGTTCAAGTGAAAGTAGTACCAGGATAAGTGCCTTCATGGGAAGTCTCCACTCGGTAGGGGTGTGCATGAGTCGGTTTATATCGGTTTTGGGGTAAAACTAAACCCAAAACTGAAAGTTTGGTTTTTGGTTTTTTAAAACCGTTCGGTTTTTTAGGCTTTTACAGTGGGTTTGGTTCGGTTTCGGTTTTTTCGGTTTTAAAACCAACTGGGTTTGAATTTTGTTTGGTAAAAGAAAAATGACCCAAAATAATAAACATGAGTTTGAAATTTTGGGTCTAAATGATTATCACATATTTTGGACTACAAAAATTATTAGTTTTCTTAAAAAATACTTAACATAAAAAATAAACATTATAATTTATAAATTCAATAAATACAAATAATAACCTACTATTAATGCAAATACGTGTAACACAAATATTTTTACACTTTTAACATACAAGCACACAACACAATATAATATATATTATGAAACGTGATGCACACAATATATAATTAAAGTATATGTATACGTTCGGTTCGGTGTTTTCGATTTTCAAAAAATACAAAACCGAAACCAAACCGTAACCAAAACCGTTAGTTTTAGTTTGGGTCAGTTTTTTCGATGCAGTTTTTTCGCTTAATTCGGTTTCGGTTCGGTTAACTCGGTTTTTTGCTCACCCCTACCACTCGGGTAACCAAAAACAAATCCGTAAACTCCTAGTGGGCACAACATACAATATTTATTAGTATGAGAGGCCGGATGTTACACATAGTTTCAAGCTTAAGCTTGATTTGAGTATAAAACTTCAAGCTTGGAAATCTTCTTAAGTCCGATCAAGACATAATTTTCAAATTCAAATGCGATTACTTAACATATGATTTCGGGCTAGGCTCAGTTAGATTCGATTACGCGTATTAAAAAGTTAATATTGTCATGTCAGTATACTTTCTAGCTTAACTTTAGAACTCGAATCGGATAGGCAATGTAATAATAGGAGTAAATTACAAATTATGTCCTTTATAAATGTATAAAATTGAATGATGTGTTCTTACACTTCAATAATTACACTGGATGTCGTTTTTTTTGAGAATTTTGCACGATTTCTGTTCTTTCAACTAACTGGTGTTATCCTTCCAGTTAGTTTTAAATGAAATTACCAAACTACCCTTACTAATAAAATACAAAATTGTAAAAAACATTAAAATAAACCCTTAAATACACACCCAACCCTAGATTCCAATTCTCCACCTTCCACCGGCCGCTAGACCACCACCGAAACCACCTCCCCCTGCAACCTCCACCAACTCCGGCCACCACCCAAACCACATCCTCCTATAACCTCCAACTCCAACCACAACCCAAAATTGGGTGTTACCCCATCCATCATCGTCCTAACCCTCCTAATCATCTTCACCGACTAGAGGAGTGAAGTGGCGACGGATAAAAATCATTAAGAACGAAGAAAAATCAGGCGATGGTGGTGGCGGTGAATGGTCGTTTTTATAAACTGTATCACTGCCCGAACCATAGCCGGTTGGTTCAGATTTGCGAAGAGAAGCAAGTGGGGTGATTAGGTTCAAATGGTTATTCAGATAGCCGGAAAATCGAAGGGAAGAACGGTCGTTACACACTACCGCCGGTACGGCTGCGCTTGCTTCTCGCTCTTTTATTAACCATGTTTATGTTTCTGGCAACAAGGGTTCATAGCAACAATGCTGACCAAATTATTAACCACAAATTCATGGGGATGTACCAATGTGGGAATCAGGAGACAAAATGAGCAATTTGACCAATTCTTTATGATAAAAAAGGAATTATGAATTCAAGATGGGTCAAGCTATACGTACTTGTTATACCCCTCCTCTAAAAATATTGTCATTTTACTTCTTTCGAGAAGTTGTTATTTCTAAAAATGTTTTTTATGCTTAAAAACACTTTTTTTATATAAAATATGTTTAAAAATATTTTTCAAATAATCCAGCTCGTGTCCAAGTTTCGCATATCGCACTTGACTAGGCTCGTGATTCTAAATGAGCCGTTTATTTATTTAATTTTTATTTACTATATTAAATATATATTTACATAATAATTGTCATTACACATAAAAATATAATGAAGTAGTTAAATAATATATGATGTGTTATATATAGAAAAATATAATTATATGTCTATACTATATAACAAAATAAAAATCATTTATGTCACGTGTCGCGTTCACATCTCTTCTCGTCATTTTTTTTCCTGTCTGTCTCTCTTATTAAATGCACATTTTTTTAATAATGATTTATATTTAAAAAAAATATTAATTATACTAATAAAAAACATTTATTTTAAATTATCTCTTATTTTAAGAAACTTTTAAATTTAATTATGTAACTTTTGTTTTTAACTAAATAGTGATGTAAGTCAAATTATATTAAATAGAAATTAATGTATTCAAGCCGTGTAATATACGGGTTTTTAAAGATATAAACTTTTTATTACTAAGTATATAATATTATATTTTATCAACCCGTGTAATACACGGGATTTTAACCTAGTATATATATATATATATATAAATAATATGTATATGTAAATAAAATAATTAAATTACTAATAAACGATCCGAGCTTGAATTTGAAAAACTATCCACAAACCGTGCTCGAGCTAAAGAGTTTTAAAACAAGACGGGTTCGAGAGCCGAAGTCGTGGTCAGGGAGCGCGGTGTCACTGTCACGGGGTCATCTCTAGAGGACCCGTGTGGCGCCCTGGGTTGACCACGGCCGGCCAATCGGTCCCGCTTATGATCAGGGTCTACTGGTTTCGTCCTGCTTTGGACTCATCAGGCGAGCGACAACAGTTTGCGACCAGTGACCAGGCATGTTCGCGTCGTTTATCCCACTGAAACCGTCACCGATGAAGTCCGGACTAGCGAGCAAACCAAGACGTTCACAACAAAAAATCTCTGAAAATTTGGTCCGTGATTGCGGGCTCAACTCGGTTACACTTTTAAGTAGCCTACGGGTTAGTGGTCACGTCTGCTTGATACAAGACACATCTCTCCGGCAACGGTTGCTTTGTAACCAAGACGTTCAGGCGGTGCTTCCTCCCCACGCAGACTTCTAGGTTTTCGCCATATAAACTTCCCGCCCAAAACCCCCCCTTTCATTCTCAAAGTTCCCAGAGCTTTTGAACACTTGATCCTTCAACCTACTAGGTATACCATCAATGGCGGAATCCAAAACTCCTGACGTCAGTACAAACGTGGTTAAAGTTACGGAAGAAATCGATGGAGACCAAATTCCTTCCAGAAACTACCGTTTTAGTATAATCGGCGAACCCGTTCCCCTCAAATCCGATGCCGATTTCAAATTCGACATGGACAGCCTTCCGTCTCGTCCCCTGGCAGTCTCGGAACGCTTCGGAGCCATTTTTGTTGCTCATTCGTCTGGTCAGTGCTTTTTATTGTGTGTGCTTATTTACATTTTATCATTTAGAGGATAGTTAGGGCTGCAAGTTACATTTATGGAGTACTTTTATTGCTTTATTGAAGCCATTACTGTAATGATTGAATTGTTAGGGTTTGGGGACAGTGTTTCACTGTGTCTGTGTTTACTGTAACATGAGGTAGTGTAGCATTGTTGCTACAGCACAAACTACATATTGAAAAAGAAATTTATATGTGAAAAACTTTTGATGATTTGCTGGTAGGGTTTTCTGTTGCGAGGATGAAAGATGTTATGGGTGCAGCAGAAGAGTTGAAAAACGGAGCTCAGGGTTCTTGTATACAGGAGCTGAGTGTTGTGGATGTTTCTCTTGGAAATGTTTCTATATTGGCGTTATCTTCAGACTCTTCAATGCTTGCTGCCTCTGTTGGTTTGAGTATTTATTTTTTCTCGGTTGATGGTCTTCTTAATAAGGTTTGTGCTTCTTTTGTTATTTCATTTCATACAATAATCAGTATTATGCTTTCGTTTACGAAAGTAATTTCTATGATTGCTTAAAGTTGAATTATTGTTTCTTCCTTGACATCAAAATGCATACACAGTACACTAGACCAAATTCTAAGATGTGAAACAAGAATTATTTGGTTCACGAATTGATGCTTCCGTGAATGTGAAGCTCTATTGGCCTATTTTAATTTGGCTATTTCTCTAATTTCTAGGATCATGAACCGTCTTACTCCAATTCACTCAATGGTTCAAGTTGCATCAAGGACATTCAATGGAGTCCACACTTGGAGGACCGGTATGTTGTTCTTACACGTGATGGTAATTTATACTGTGGAGCTGGCCAAGGCGATCTTAATCATGTTATGGACAATGTTGATGCTTGTAAGTTATATTTTTCGGGTGTGCAAAAATGAAATGGCAAATTTCTTCTGTTATTTTAAACTGTGTCTTTGCTTTGTTAGTTAATTGGAGCATGAATGGAAAATTTATTGCCGTGGCTAGATATGATTCTTTAAGCATTTTATCATCAAAATTTGAAGAAAAGTTGCAGTTAAAGCTTATCTTTGATTCATTGGTTGATGATGATCCAGATTGCATTGTAAAAGGTATATTACTGTCCAAATCTTGATTCCTTTAAATTTGGAAGCTTTTATGAATGCAATATACCTCCATATAACTTGTTTTTAATCATGGTTATGCCATGGTTCCATAAAATTACTGGTAATGGTAAATGAGGTTGGTTTAACAAGTTGGGTGGGACATCTAGTTATATGATTGGTTGATGGGTGGAACACAACTTGTTGTTTGGGGACGAAAATTAGGAGGATGCCGACTAGGAGGTGGGGGTGTTGGTGTGGGTGAAGTTGGGGAGGCGGTTAAAGTTGTGGATACAGCTGATAATGGTCTGCTTGAAGGGGAAGTGGTATGAGGCGAGGATAGAGATGGTGTAGAGGTTGATGACTTAGACAAGGGTAAGGATTGACCGGTAGATTTGGTAGGACCGATGATGGGGTGAGAGGTGAGGAAGTATTGGTGATCACATCACGTGATGACGAGGTGCAGGGGCATAATGTGGTTGGTGGTGAGGTGGGTTGGTTGTTGATGGCAAAGGGAAGCTGCTCTTTATCGAAGCGAACATGACGAGCAATGTTATGATGCTTGGTAGATAAGTCAAGACATTGGTAGCAATGATGAAGAGGCCTGTAGCCAAGAAAGACACGGGGTTGATTGAAATCCATCTTGCGGCGGTTATAATGACAGACATGAGTGTAATTAGGGTTATCATTTGCACGAGATGTGGCTTTGGTTGGTGTCAAATGTTGAGACGGGCAAGGAATTGTTCCATCCACATATCCAAATAGGTTATTTGTGACAAGGAAGGGCTGACTCATGAGCCATGACTCTTCAATAGCCATAGTTAGTGGGAGGTAGGTAAAAACAAATTTGTGAGAGTTGTGAGATATTTTCTCGGCTGTGGTGAAAGCGGTTATTAAGGCCATGTGATGACCGGTTGTGCTGCTACTATGTTTTATATCTGACCGGATTTTAGGTTTCCGGTGACAGACGGTGCGTGCCAGATAAGAGGGTTAGGGTTTGGTCGGATTTGGCCGACGATGATGGTGGTGTCAGCGTTGAGATCACATGTGTCATTGGTAGTGAGATATTGCTTGGAAAATAAATTCTGGCTAAAATTATCAGTCGCGCATGGTGGCACTTACGGCAGCGCCGCAGCGGTTAGTGGGTTTTTGCTGGTCAGTGATCGGTGGTGAATGTGGTTGTGATTGGTGGCCTGTGGTGATGGTTGCAGTTTTTGAGTGGCTAGAATAGAAGGTTCTAGGGTTTAGGACGGGGCAAGTAACATGTTGTATTTGGGATTAACTTGGTTGTGATACCAAGTTGAACCGTAAAGGTTTTGTATATTGATCAAGGGTTACATAGGGGATCTATATATAGAGTTGGATCATTTTAAAAACATTTATTGTTTCCATGTACAATTGTTGCAGATACCATCAAAATATCAATGTTGGGCCAATATCTTGTATATGGATTCTCTCACAATATCCAGGGAGGATGGCCTGGATATCGTGCAGTGCTGAATTGCGGATTTAGAATTAGGATATTACGTCATGTTCTTAGGAATAATACTGACCTTTGTGAGATATATTTTTAAATTTTAACTTACACATGTAACTTTTAAAAATGAACTAGGGTAAACAACCTCTAGACACATGCACTGCTGCAATATTTGCTGAAGTTAGAATTGAAAAGAATGGGCAGGTTGGGTAAAAGGTCAAAAAGGATTTTTTTTGGTATGGTTCAAAACTGGTGGAGTTGGGTTGACTCGGAACGCCTTTTCTCCACTTTTTTTCTAAAACAAAAAAGGAGCGTGTCAAATATGATCACTGAGTAATAATCTATTTTTGATTAAAATGACGTAGGAGATTTTGTGCATGAAGAATACACTTGGGCGACTTTTGACCCAGTTCACCAGTTGTCCACTTGAACTGTTTCCTTTTTAGCTAAACCTTTTGATTTACCTATTTGACTAGTTAGAGATGAACATAACCGGATCAACCCATTCATAAGCGTCTCTAGTTAAAACTATTTCCATAAAAATAAGTGAACCTGGTTCGCCATACATGTTAATGTGTATATCATGTAATGGTTGTATTCTGTTTCCTTTTTATTTATTTAAGTGATGTTGGTGTGTGAGCTTGTGTTTACAAGTTTAGATGGAACCTGAAGTGTCTTTGTTCTTTCTTTACAGTGGATTCTGTCAGGTGGGTCCGGCCAGATTGCATCATGTTAGGATGTTATTCTCTGAGTGCCGATGGGAAGGAGGAGAATAACCTAATTCAACTCATCAGTGTCAAAGATGGCAAAATCACAAATGTAAGTAAGCACATACTGAATAGGATATAGATTAGCATCTTGAGCCCTTTCTCACTCACATAAGTTTTTTTATTAGAGTTTATGTTTCTGTTCTGATCATTAAAATTTTCTGCAAGTTTATTTGAGTTGAAATCAATTTAGGTTTGTGTTGATTAAACAAGTTTGTTGTCTTACAGCCTTCTTCTAGTCCAATGGCATTGACCTTTCGAGATGCGTTCCTTGCTATAAATGATGACGACATTCCGTCTGGAAGTGGACCCTACACGTTCATTAGTTACTTGGATGAATTGTATGTTACTTACCCCTATAATATATATGATGTTTTTTTTAAATAATGCTGTTGGCGTCATTTAGGAGCATAACAGATGTTCTAGAAATATTTCTGTTTATATGCTGCATGTGAGGCAGATGGGTAGCTGTTAGAGGTGTCAAAAATGCATAATGGGTGGGTTATTAATAACAATAAAATGATTTAGGAGGTTTTATGCATTAATAATACACTTTGGGCGACCCTTGACCCGGTGATCCATTTTACACTATCACGCGGAAAACACTATTCACGCCAGCGCGCGGTACTGTAGAGGCGGCGGTACTGTAGCAGTTAGGGTTTTCGTTTGCGAATCGTTATTCCGTGCATTACCGTGTGTAACAACGAGCCAAAAGCTCTGATACCACTTGTTAGGAACAAAGCGGCGCAGCGGAACCAACACACAATGCACAAACGATTATAAAATAGAAAATACATGACACAAGAATTTTACGTGGTTCGGTCCCAGTGGGGGACCTACGTCTACGGGCTGCAACTAGAATTATATCATTAATTGGTGCGCAAGATTACAATTACAACATAGGGTATATATAGATAAAACCTAGGGTTTCTAACTTGTTCTCCAAGTTAGGCCCAAATCATAGAGAAGAGGCCCATTAGGGCCGGCTCCTCTTATTCGAGACTCCATAACCCTAACATTCTAAACCCAACAAGGGGTTGGGTTTACATTGTTATTCCCATTCCTGTTCCTTCCTATAGTCATACACTCATACCTATACCCATAGTCATTTTTAACAAACCAAGCGCACCTTAATATTTTTTATAATTCGTACACAGTGAGCTCGCATTTGTTGCTAATAAGAAGAACACAAATCAACACATTGTGCTATTTAATTGGTCGGAGAATGGAGCTGCAATGATAGATATTGAGGTTGACTCATGGGTGCCAACAATTAACCTTCAAGGTAACATTGGCATTTGCTGATAGTTTGATTAATATATTTTGTTTAATAAATTTTCCTGATGGAAGCTGCTTTCTGCATCAGTTCACAATGATGCTGATAATATGATACTGGGGCTCGCCATCAACAAAGATTACAAGGATGAGAAAACTATACTCGAGTGTGGGGAAATAGAAACCAAAGTTTCACCTTGTTGCATTCTTATGTGCGTTACCGTTGATGGAAGATTTTGTATGTTCCATTTTGCTAGGTATTTCTCATTTTTCTGTTTTCAATATTTCATTTTTTTTTGGCTTGTTTGATGTGTAGCTTAATCAGATAATGCTTAGTGAATAGAGGGTGCCAAATGAGTGGGCTGGGCGACGGGTCAAAACGGGTTTGGGTTGTAACAAGTCGAGTCGGGGTTAACCCACTAACAATTTTCTGTCCAATTTTTTTTCTTTCAAATTGTTATTGCTCTAATTATGATTAAAAAACAATATTGTCACAATAATATCTTGAAAAAGATGGATGTATGCAATAGACTTTGGTGACGTTCAACCTGTTTCAGTTAAAACACAATCTAAACCGACCAATTTGTCAATAAACGGGCTGACATCACCGTCTTTATATCTTTCATAACTGGGAACTTTTTATGTAGTGCCATAGGCCCGTCAGCTTCGCCCGAGGATTTTAGTTCTGTTTATGATGTGGAAGAGGAGTCTCCTGTCCTCGATTCTCAGCATCCGGTTATGAATATTGCTAACAATGAGAAGCGAATTGGGGATCAAGATCTTCAAAAAGTCAAAATCAATGACCAGAAAGTCAAAGACAACGAACCAAGTGGCATACAAGATGTTCCTACTGTAAAGCCAAATAATGGTGGAGATGGAGGGCAGTCAATTCTTTTTCAGAAGAAAGAAGGAAGTTTTGAGGCGGCACTGTTTAAAGCATCCGAGCCTGTAAATCCTTTAAATCAAGAAGTCAAAATCAATGACCAGAAAGTCACAGTCAATGAACCAAGTGGTAAACAACAAGATGCTCCTACTGTAAAGCCAAATAACGGTGGGGATGAAGGGCAGTCACTTCTTTTACAGAAGAAAGAAGGCAGTTTTGAGGCGGCACTGTTTAAAGCATCTGAGCCTGTAAATCCTTTAAATCAAGAAGTCAAAATCAATGACCAGAAAGTCAAAGACAACGAACCAAGCGGCATACAAGATGTTCCTACTGTAAAGCCAAATAATGGTGGAGATGGAGGGCAGTCACTTCTTTTTCAGAAGAAAGAAGGCAGTTTTGAGGCGGCACTGTTTAAAGCATCCGAGCCTGTAAATCCTTTAAATCAAGAAGTCAAAATCAATGACCAGAAAGTCACTGTCATTGAACCAAGTGGTAAACAACAAGATGCTCCTACTGTAAAGCCAAATAACGGTGGGGATGAAGGGCAGTCACTTCTTTTACTGAAGAAAGAAGGCAGTTTTGAGGCGGCACTGTTTAAAGAATCTGAGCCTGTAAATCCTTTAAATCAAGAAGTCAAAATCAATGACCAGAAAGTCACAGTCAATGAACCAAGTGGTAAACAACAAGATGCTCCTACTGTAAAGCCAAATAACGGTGGGGATGAAGGGCAGTCACTTCTTTTACAGAAGAAAGAAGGCAGTTTTGAGGCGGCACTGTTTAAAGCATCTGAGCCTGTAAATCCTTTAAATCAAGGACTTGCTGCAGTTAATTCTGTTTCAAAATCTGTAAATGATAAATTAAACAAGCCACTTTTTGGAGCTTCTACAGAATTACCAGTCAACAAACCATCGTTCAGTTTGCATGGTTCATCTGGAAACTTTTCAAGTGGATCACTCTTTTCCTCCAATGTTTTTGGAGTGCAATCTTCCTCTTCATCAGGATCATTTTCTAGTGGAGGCATATTTTCTTCTAGAAGTTTTGAATTGAAACCTCTCCAATCATCTCATGCTGCTGTCCAAGAAAAACAACATGATACCAGTTTAGGGACCCCACAGTTTCCTTCCAGTCCTCAGAAATTTGCATTTTCCAAGGTGACATCTGGGTCATCAACTTCGAGCAATATTCTTTCCCAGGGAGCTGCAACTGGAGCTGCATTTTCCAAATCATTTCCTGTTTCTACATTTGGGTCATCAACTTCGAGCAATCTGCTTTTCCAGGGAGCTTCAACTGGAGCTGCATTTGCCAAATCATTTCCTGTTGTTTCTACATCTGGGTCATCAACCTCGAGCAATTTGCTTCCCCAGGGAGCTTCAACTGGAGCTGCATTTATGAAATCATTGCCTGTTATCTCTAATGCACAACCGAGTCCGGCAAAATCTTTTGACTTCAAATTTTCTGACAAGGGAAATCTTAAAAACCAAACTCCTTCAAGGCTATTACATACTGAGCCAAATCTATCTGAACAACACAGTGTAAGTAATCTTCAACTTCTTTATATTTGCCTATAGTTAACATCTTTTATATATTTTCTAAATATTTCTTTCGGTCCTTTATTACCTTCTCAATTTGCAACTCATTCAGATGGCTTTATTCTTCACGTATGCCTCTAGATTAGAAAGCGCTTCAAATTTATTAGATCACATAAAATATTTTGTTTTGGATTTAATCTTTTTTATTGATCCAGGTTGAAGAAATGGCGAAAGAATTAGACGCTCTGTTGGATTCTATTGAACAACCAGGTGGTTTCTATCATGCCTCTGTTACTGCCCATAAACTATCTGTTGCAGAACTAGAAGAAGGCATTTTGGTACTTTCAGATAGATGCCGAAGATGGACAGTGAGTTCATATATCTCCTCATCTTATCTCTGTTTTGTATTTTGTTTTTCAGCTTTTGTATGAATTAGCACTTCCTACAGTTTTCCATTATTTTGCATTTTTTTTACATATTAGTGGATATTAAACCCAATCCATCCAAATACAAGGTGTTGGTAATGCAATATTTGATCTGTATTCTAATTTGATTTTCTGTGGTCTGAAATAGTTGTCATACACTCATACTGACCTTGTAGGACAAAATGCATCAAGAGTTTGAAGAGGTTCAACTTCTTCTTGACAAGACAGTTCAAGGTACATCAAGTTTATACCGAGTTTTTTGTTTAAATCTTTTTTATGTCATTATTTATATTACCGAATACCGTAAATTTTTATGGTTATCTTATTCATTGATCAGCTGCTTCATATTTTTTTTTGAAGTTTTGGCAAGGAAAATATATATAGAAGCAATTGTGAAGCAGGCTACAGACAGTCAATACTTGGATATCTGGAATCACCAGAAGCGTAGGCATATATTAGAGATAAATCAGGTATTCAGTTGTTTTTACTGTTTTTTTTGTTCAATTTGGATGACACATGTCATAATAACAGTTTCATATGCTAGAATTTGACAAACCAGCTAATAGAACTTGAGAGACATTTAAACACCCTCGAGCTTCAAAGATTTGGTGATAAAACTGATACCCAAATAAACCGTAAATCTTCCCATATGAAACATAATCCACCAAGGTATGAATTTTTATTTTTGGACATTTAATTTAATTTATTGATGAAGTTTGATCCGAATGAAAAGAATGCTCTTTTGCAGGCACATTCAGTCTCTACACAGTTTACACAACACAATGAATGCACAGTTAACAGCTGCAGAGAAACTTTCTGAATGTCTTTCAAAACAAATGGCGGTGCTTAATATAGACACAGAACCTGTGAAGAAACAGAATGTGAAAAAGGAGTTATTTGACACAATTGGAATCTCATATGATGATACGACTTTCAGTTCTCCAGGTCAAGAAAAAACTCGGTCAATCCCACCAAAAAGTCAACATCTAATTTCTTCATATTCAACTGCTGTTAGTACGGATCTGAAGAAAAGTCAACAAGGTGCTGTAAAGAGTTCTGAACCAGAAACTGCAAGAAGGCGCGTAGACTCGCTAGATAAGGTAGCATATTTGATTAATTGATTTTTTATATTTAATTGTTTTTAAATCGTGGCAACATTTCTTAGGTTGTTATGTTTAACCACTGGAATTTAACCTCACAAACTTCATTGCAGAGTTGGGCTAGCATTGAACCTCCAAAAACAACCATAAAAAGGATGCTTTTGCAAGAGGACCGTCAGATGAGTCCTGCCAGATTATCTTTACCAACTGCTACACCAAAACTTAATAGTCAACGCTCAGTGGTTTCTCATGATATTTCACACAGTGCCTTGAATATGTCCCAAATCAGAGGTAAAGACACCTCTAATAATTTTAATTTTGTGCAATAATGGTTTCTGATTATTATTATTATTATATGTTGATGTTCTGCAGGCAGCCAGGATGTACAGATTAAACAAAATTCTGAGGGACAATCGATCTCCTCACTCTGGGGTAATTACCGTTCAGATTCAGTAAGTTCTGGTTCCCAGTCAACTCCTATTGTAACTCGAGATGCTGCAAAAGAGAAGCATAATTTGACTGCTGAAAATTCAAACCGTCTGACTTTTGCCTTAAAGTCTGATCCCATGGTAGTCAAAGACCCAAAATTTAGTCAACAATCCAAGAGTTTTCCAGAACCTTCATTAAGTACCGCAAGGTCACCGGCATTCAATATATTCCAGAAAAAACCTATCGAATATTCAGAATCTAAAAGTACTGATGGGAACCAGAAGCCTATAGTGGCTGAAACCTCTTCTATTTTGTCTAGGAAGAGTCCAGAATCTTCTGCTGTGTTGAGTGCTAGCTCATCGACCGCCTTTTCAGGAAGAAGTTTCTCTCTGGAAGCTTCTACAAGGGAAAGTCAGTCTTCTAGTGCATCATTATCTGTTCCTGTTACTTTAGCACCGTCATCCTTTTCGTTTAAAGACACTACCTCATCTTCAACATCTGCTATATCACTCGGTAAATCTTCAACCGGTTTCGGGTTTAAATTGGGTGCCACTCAGACCACTCCACTATCTGGACATACGAGTGAAAGCTCTAAACCTCAAGTAGTATCAGTCCCGAAGTTTGACCCAAAACCAAATGAGAATTCTTCTGGTCAAACTTTACCTCAGCCAGCGGTTTCAACTCCTTCGGGTCCTACAAGTCAACCTTCATCTTCACCTTCTCTTCTCTCGTTCTCATCTACCACTTCAACCACGAAACCCACATTGAACATAGATTTAAGCACTTCCAAATCTGAGCCGTCCAAATTGATTCCTGATACGAGTGAAATCTCTAAACCTCAAGTAGTATCGGTCCCCAAGTTTGACCCGAAACCAAATGAGAGTTCTTCTGGTCAAACTTTATCTCCTCAGCCTGTGATTACAACTCCTTTGGGGCCTACAAGTCAACCACCAACCACGTCTATTTCAGAAACTCAACTCAACTTAAATTCTAAACCAGACCAACCATCAGTATCACCTGCTCCTGCTGTATCCTTACCAGTTATCACAATTCCAGTGGATGTGGTTAGTGGACAGACCAGTGGGTCTGATCTTACGGTTACCCAGGAGGATGAGATGGAGGAAGAAGCTCCCGACACCACTCAATTTACATTGGGAAACCTTGGTGGGTTTGGGCTTGGCTCAACCCCAAACCCGTCTGCACCTAAGCAGAATCCATTTGGTGCACCATTTGGTAACGCACCAGCAAGTACGCCAATCACTTTTACTACTCCACCAAGTGGTGGTTTGTTTAAACCTGCTTCCTTTAATGTTGAATCTCAACAACCTTCCCAGCCACCTCAGCAGACAGATTTTGGTGCAATGTCTGGCATCTTTGGTGGTAACAGTAATCAAAGTAGTGGTGGACAAGGGTTTGGACAGCCAGCTCGGATTGGATCGGGCCAGCAGGCTTTAGGGTCAGTTCTTGGTTCATTTGGGCAGTCAAGACAGTTTGGTGCAGGTCTACCTGGGACTGTTGCTTCAAGTCCGTTTGGCGGTGGTTTTGGTGGCAGTCAAACTGCTGGTGGTTTTGCCACTGCTTCCTCAGGTGGTGGTGGGTTTGCCAGCCTGGCCTCAGGAGGTGGTGGTGGTTTTACTGCTGCAGCCACAGGCAGTGGTGGTTTTGGTGCTGCAGCTACAGGCGGTGGTGATTTTGGTGCTGCAGCTACAGGCGGTGGAGGTTTTGGTGCTGCAGCTACAGGCGGTGGTGGTTTTGGTGCTGCAGTTACAGGCGGTGGTGGTTTTGGAGCTGCAGCCACAGGTACTGGTGGATTTGGTGCTGCAGCCACAGGTACTGGTGGATTTGGTGCTGCTCCAGCACTTAGTGGTGGATTTGGTGCCGCTCCGGCACTTGGGGGTGGATTTGGTGCCGCTCCCGCACTTGGTGGTGGATTTGCTGCCGCTCCAGCAGCTGGTGGTGGATTTGGCGCTGCTCCAGCAGCTGGCGGTGGATTTGCTGGAGTAGCTTCTGGTAACTGATTTATTATTATTTTTTTATTCTCTTATGGTTTTAGTCATAGAGGAGACTTTTTCGATCCGCTTACTTATAAACGGGTTGATTTGGGTTGCCTTGCATCTCAACGATGTCAAATAAAAAATTTAGCTAAAAGGGAAATGGTTCAAATAGGTTGAAAGTCACCCGAAACTCATTTTTAATGCATACACCCTCCTAAATCAAAGATTTAGATTATTGATGTAATAATAATGTTTATATAATCACATTAGTCTTTTGTAATTATAAAAATGTGGATAAAAAGTGTTTTTGGTCAACGACTCGTCACCCAACCCAGTTAAGATTTAACTGATCTGATTCTACTTGGTTAATTTATATTTTAATTTGAAATGGTGTAGGTGGGTTTGGAGGTTTTAGCAGCCAAGGAGGAAGCAGGTTCTCGACATTTGGCAGTAGTGGAGGAACCGCAAAACCTCCATCTGAACTCTTCACACAGATGAGGAAATAGTTCTACCTGAAGAAAAGTTGATTCAGGAGTTGGGTTTAGACAAGAATATGAATTTGTGGAGTAAATATTATTTTGTTACATGTCCAGAAAGAGCCATGTTGGGGGTTGGGGGCATTTTCTATGATAAATTCTAGTGTTGTATGAATTATACTTTGTGATGAAAGAAAATGAAACATTTATTTGGTTGGTTATACATCTGGTAATCATGACCTTTTATTGTTAGTTAAATGGGTTGATTTGGGTAATTATTGTTAGTTAAATGTGTTGATTTGGGTCACTCAATGGGTCAATTTTATAAACTAGCTAGATTAGAACGAGCCCAAACAAGCAAACAACCCCATCATCGCTATCTGTGTGTGCGGCCACCAAGTACTTGTCTTCTCCGCCACTACCACTGTCACCATAATTGCCGTCTCCATGGTTAGTTTGGAACTTGAAACCAGTTGTTTAACATTTATAATTTAGAATTAATTACACGGATGGTCCCTGTGGTTTGGTCAAATTACGGATTTGGTTCCTAAGTTTGAAAAATTACTGATTTAGTCTAAAATAGTTTGATTTTGATACATTGACGGTCCCTAGAGAGGATGAGGGTTAACTTTTCTGTTAAACCTCTTTAAAATGTCCAAAATACCCTTATTTTATAAAAAATGAAACTTAAATTACCCACCAACACTTATCCCATTGCATCAGCTCTCCTCCCTCACCACCACCACCACCACCCCCACCCCCCCCCCCCTACCATCTTCTCGGCGACACAATGAAAATTTCTTAATTAGAAGACAGAGGGATCTTAGAAGAAAAGGATGTCTGACCAAAATCTGAAGTACAAACTTTTTCAGAAGACCAGAGAAGTATCAAAGAGCAAGGTAGCTTTGGTGTAGAAATTAAAGGTGAAAATGTGGCAGTTGAAGATGTTATCATCAATGAGGTTAGCAACAAATAAATCATTAGTACAACTGACTTTCTTGTATTTGCTTAGAACAATTCTGGTCCTAAGTTGGGATATTAATCATCCCCCAATTTACAGCTTCTTCTGGAAGATGAAAAGGCCAAGGAAAGTAGAGGCATCAAAGATACCATCAATGAAATCAACATCAGACACGGATAAAGTTTGCCAGGTCTGGTTGAATGTTAAAAGACTCAATAACACTACTTTTTCCTATAATTTGCTCACAAAAGTTGTCATAAACCAGATTGAAAGGTCAAGTTCAAGGCTCGGTGAATTTCTTGAGGCAAAAGATTCAGTTGAAGATACAGAAGAACCGAAATTTTTGGCTGACAACCTCAATGTAAAGGATCCGAGCAATACTTTCTCATTCGTATCCCCTTGTACGCCAATACTTCCTCATTCGTTTTTTCCCTTGTACGATCTCTCATTGTTTTCCCCCTTTTCCCGACGAGGAACAACTACGGTGTGCCGGTGGTCGACGCCGGCTGCAGGGGTGGAACTGGTGGTGGTAGCTGTGCCGGCGGCGGCGGTGGAACTGGTGGTGGTAGCTGAACCGGCGGCGATGGTGGAGCTGGTAGTGGTAGATCTGGAAAGTGGAAATGGAGGGGGTGAAAGCTAGGGTTGTGGGTTTAAAAATGTTAAAAACTTTTAATATTTAATTTAATTAATAAAAAAGGTGGGCCCATCCATATTAATATATATATTTTTTTAATTTATAAAATAGAGGAATAATTCGGTCTTTTCACATTCACTTAACATAAAATGTAAACCTCATCCACTTCAGGGACCATCAGTGCAACAAAATCAAACTATTTTAGACTAAACCCGTAATATTTCAAACTTAGAAACCAAAACTGTAATTTGGTCAAACCACAGGGACCATCTGTGTAAATAATTCTATAATTTATTTTTTCATTTTAGGAATATAAAGTTGTGTCATGAACTGTCCTTATTGATCGAACCGGACCATAAACGCTTTTACCATCACTGTTGTCGACGCCGCCGCCACCACCACCTACTGATGTGTCTATAGAGTAGAGATGTATGAACAGGCATAGGCTCAATTAAACTTTAGGGGGTTAAAAATCATTACTTGTTACAACAGGGGTGGTAACTGTATAACTTTTTAACCCAAAAGCATAAAGAAATACAACTAGCGGGTTCATGCCAGTGTTGAACGCTGTCCTTTTTCCCCATCATCATCCCTTCAAAAATCGTCTCCCCAATTCTTCATCCTCCATTTTCACGCACACAGTTACTCGAAGAATCGAAAACCTACCACACGCTTCCCTCGAACATTGATTTCAAGGTTCCGTTTCTTTCAATGTAGCGAAATCCATGTTTCTCGCAATCTGATTGGTTAATCGAGGCCGATTCAGTTCATACCTAGGGTTTGTCATATGATGCTTTGTCCTGAATTGAACACTCAGATACAAACATGGCTTCGTGATTACGACAAGATTCAATCGTTCGCCGTTATTCTAATTTACATTCAGGTACTTTCTCTCTCCTCCTTTCTACTAATTAATATCTGTTAGCGCTCTACATTGTGGTTTCACTGTGTTTTTGATCCGTCTAGTACAGATTCCGATATTTTTAGAACTTGAATTTAATAAGTTATGACCTAGAGTTTTGATCTGAGTTATTGTTTCGTGATGATTTTGAATTGTGTGTTTTTTGTATTAATTGGTTGAAGTTGTGTTGATGTTTGAAGATTGCTTGTGCTTTGATTGGATCATTGGGGGCATTGTATAATGGAGTTTGCCTTGTAAATGTTGGGATTGGGTTATTTGCATTGGTTGCAATCGAGAGTAGCAGCCAGAGTCTCGGCCGGACTTATGCGGTTCTTTTGTTTTCTGCAATTATACTAGACATTTTGTGGTTCAGCCTCTTCTGTCATGAATTCTGGTTAGTTTTTATACTTGTCATGATATCTGGTTAGTTTTTTTACTTATCATTCCTCTGTATTTAATTTCTAGGTTATTTTTGTGTGAAATAGTTAAGCCCTAGTTTGCAATTGGTGATGTAGCCATGTAGGTTGAATAAAGTGAATAATGAAGTTGCTTCTCATGAATAATCACTCATCATTGTCATCCCTTACTTTTAACTTTAATGAATTATGGTTAATGGGTGGATATAATTGATATATTTGTATGTGCAAGTAATCTCAAAGTAATTGGTTTGACACAGTCAAATATATGAAATGGTCTTCTAGTCTTAGTCCAGCATAATTCAAAAGATTCTTATAATAATTAATTAGAAAAAGGTATTATATGCCCATAACATTTGTAGCAGAAAACTAAGTAGAGATGATTTTCATGGTACAAACTTTAGCTTGTTCTATCTTTTCACATAGATTAACTACCTGCAGCTCATACCTAGCGACCTATTGAATGATATAGTACAGATACTTGATGGTGTTTAAAGTTTAAGAAAACATGTTCAATTATATAAACAAGCTTTCTAAAGGGTTTGAAGTTTGTCTCCACAAGTAAGATCCAAAAGTATTTCTTTCAGCTGAAATATATACTAGCTATATAAGATACGCGAGTGTTAGCCAAACTGAAGTTAAGCTTGTTGTTTGCAAACATGTTTTCAACAAATAATACTTCCTAGCAGGGTGTCTATCTTTGCAGGAAATTGTGATGCTTCTTTTTTTTTCCTTTTAATTCCTACATATAGATAATGGAAAAGGGCAGCTACTTGTTTTGTAAAATCTTGAGCAGCGTTTTATGTGTGGGATGCCGTGTAATACTAGAAGTTCAAAACAAAACCGTCTAGAGAAATATGTGTGGAGTACAAGATTGAGCATCAGGCTGCTCTTATTCCAGAATCAGTAGTTAGTATATAATTATATATTCCACACACCCTTAAAATTTTCATGTATGTACATCAAATGTTTTGATCTTTATATCCCTAAAATTGTAGAGATGCCTAATATTGTAGGATGAGAAGTATTAAGTATAGTTTGGTGTTAGGAAACTCATTTAGTTGTAATAACTACATATTTCAACCATCGTCTCTTTTTTGTTGCAAACATACAATTGTTCTTGCCAAAACACATAAAGAAGGAACACTACACTTTGTAATGATAAACAAATTTTAAAGAATCATGGAAATGTAAATGCAAAATCGAAAAACACTGTACTTGAAACTTCTTTTCCTCCAAAATTGACCATTCCTAAAAAGTGTAGTGTTCTTTTTGCACTTTGCAAGAATAGTGGTTTGCTTGAAGTGACAAACAATATATAGGTGGTTATAATGGAAGTTTCCCTGCCTTTCTCTACGTATCCTGTAAATCAGAAGAACAGAAGATACAGATTTAAGTAAATGCGCATGCACCCTGATAAGCTTGGTGGGTATGCAGGTACATTTCTTCAGAGATTTATGGCGAATTTGCCATATTTTCAGTGAGAATGACTCTATTAATGCAAATTATTGGGTTCACAGTAAGATCGTCATCTTCATTATTATGGATTCAGATGTATAGATTGGGGCCATCATTTGTTGATAGTATAGATCCTCGAGATGCTGACTTGGATTTGAGGAACAGTTTTATGGGTCCCGCCACCCCTCGTGTAGTTAAAACTGCTAGTGGGTCTATTGATTCCATCAATGATCCAGGATTCTACTCGTCTCTTTTTTCGGATAACCAAGATGAAGGATCAATACTCTCGGTAGGTATTATTGTTCATTTCTAGAGGTGACAAGATGAACGTGTCGGGCTGGTTGGGTAGTGGGCCAATACATGCTCAGGCTGAAATGGGCCATTTCCAATGGGTTAGGTCAGATTGACCTGCAAACACTTAATGTTCATTTTTTTAGTCTTCAAGTAAACACTTTAATTGTAATTACAAAAATGATTTATTACAATAATATTTGAATTTTAATAAAAATGATTTAGGAGACTGTTTGCTGTAAAAATAGACTTTGGGTAACTTTTAACCCCTTTGACCACCCAAATCGTCCTTTTAATAAATAATTGGGTCGATATTGCCACCTCTACTCATTTTCTTATTATGTTTTGGATTCATGTGAACCTCTTGTCTATTTGTAGGGTCAATACCATCAGATTGGCATGGACGGGTCACTGTCTGATCCTTTGTTAAAGCCAAATTTAAACAAATCTCTTCGGGCCACACATGTAAGTCCTGATTTCCATTCACACTTTTATGATCATATGAACATAATCGTACTTTCGGTTGTTTTCTATTGGAACTTATACACAAATTTCAAAAATGAATTGATAGCCAAAAATATCTCTCTAAAATACTCTTATAACTTATTGCAATCATTTTCCTAACGATGACGTTACAAAATCCATTATAATTCGATTAAATGTAGAAATGCCCAGAATATATAAGAAAATAATGAAATCTATTTACCAAAAATCCAACCTTTTTAACAACTGTTAGAAACACATCAACTTTTTTTTTTAATATTGTTCGAACATTCCACCAAAGGTCATCGATTCCTCGTTCAGTCTGTATACTATCTTCATCAATGTTTCTTATTTCACAATCAGGGTAAAACAATAAGTGAATTAGACATAATTATATTAGCTAGAGGTGACATAAGCCACAATGGCGGTTCAAGTGGGTTGGGTAACGGGTCAAAACATGTTACTTTTGTACATGTTGAGTCAGGTCGGTTCCAGTTGGGTTGATTTCAAATACGTGATACTGACCTCAAATACCACCAACACCTTTTGCGTGCTTTGCCTGTGGACAAGATGAGAGATCCACAGGTAAGCATGCTTAGGTGGAAGTAGTATCAGGAAGGGTGACCGGGAAGTCTCCACCCTGGTAACCAAAAACAAAGTTGTGAGCTTCTGGCGGGCAAAACAGTATTGGTCCCATTATTCCATCAGCTCCCCTGATTCCAATTTTTGTAATCAATAGAGGTTTTTAGTAACTTTATTATAGAAAACATAATTTGCATACTTTTCTCCCCCTCAAATTTATTTTTAAAATTTTATCTCTTCACTAGCCGGGTTCTTGATTCAAAGGTGTTTTATGCAGGAAAGGAGCACAGTAAGCAGGCTCAGTAGCCTTTGAAATAGACTTTTACTTTTTCATCATCATATATATTAATAATAACAATAATACCTATAGTTCCAATTATATTTTCATATTCTTATGTTGCACGTGAATGATTCATGGCAACAATGTATAGTTGCGTATTAGATGTTATTAAAGGTTTTGCTTCAAGGGTTGTACTTCATGCATTTTTGGATTGTACCTTTTATCCTATATATTGTGCAGGCTTCCAGCCAATTTTTGCATTGCTACCAGGGTTGTACTTGATGCATCTTGAATTGCACCTATGATGTCCTGTCAACCATTTCATGTGAACCGTCTTGCTACAAATGCTGTACCTCACATGCTACAAAAGTGGTATGTCTGACCCAAACCACCAGACCACCAAAACTGAATTGTTTTGCTGGCAATTAGTTCATTAAAAAGCTAGTTACTGGTTCGGCCCAAAACTTTTGTATGCATTCAATTTGTGCTGTATACAACCCAATTTAAATAGTAACAAACAAAAAAATGTCACACACCTTTCCTTCCACCATTGAAACATCTGCTACATGAGAAAACTTCAACTCATGGGTCATGACTACTGAAATTATATTTCTATTAAAAACGAAACTAAGGTAGCATGATACAGAGTAGTAGATCATTGCACACATTCCCTATAAAATCTACTATTTTCACACTTTCACTTACATTGGTTTCCCTTCACTTCTATCATGTTTGGATATATTTAAAGTTGTAACAATAAGATAATCAACTATTTGAGTGTTTGGTAATTCAGAATATCTTAAAAAGTAATATATAAAATGACCAAAATACATTCTTCAAAAGTTAATATTGGGATAGTAAGTCGGACAAGAAAAAATAGAGAATATATATATATGTAATCAAGGGTTCCAATGAAGTCTCTTGTGCAATTTGTACACCACAGATACCAACTTTTTTATCACTTTGTATACCTTCAACAAAAGTAAAATAGTTTTAAAATATGACTACAAATACAACATTTGAGTTCCATGCATCTTCATTGATCAAATAAAATAAATGAAAAACACAAAAAGAAAGGGTATATAAAAGACATTTCATATTCCTATCAGTTTCTAAAGAATTTGTAACCTTCATCCTCTTACAATATAAAAAGCACATCTTTTTAGTTGTAATGGGTGCCTATCGTTTTTTTTTAACAGCAGCAAGATTATATAGCAACCAGATCCGACTGACAGACGGGAACGGAAAAATATTACATCAAAAGGAGAAGATTTTTAATCCAATCGTCCCAACAAAAAGACACTTTTTTGTTCCTATTATTGAACCACAAAAAAGAATAATTAATACACGTGTATTGAGCATATTAACAAATACGATTTGGGCAAATACGATTTAGGGCAGAAACGATTTAGGAAGGAAAATATTACCTTCAACACTTCCATCATATGATCAACATATTTTAATCCAAAGATGCTTCAATAGCATATATAACTCAATTTATATAATCAAAATCTTTTTCTCATTCTGTTCGAACCGTGCGTGAGTGTTAAATCCAAATGGAATGCCTATTCTCCCATGACCGTTGAAGCTATTTAACAGAACTTCTTTTTCAACCAAATCAATGACTTTTTCATTTCTATACTATATAATAAATAAAGGGTTTTTTTCATGTCACGTGTCGCCTTCATATTCATTCTCATTATTTTTTTCCAGCATATCTCTCTTATTAAATACATCTCTATCTTTTAATAATAATATATTTTTACTAATTATACTAATAAAAACATTTATTTTAAATTATCCCTTATTATAAGAAACTTTGAAATCTAATTATGTAACTTTTATTTTCAATCAAATAGTAAATGAAAGTCAAATTACATTAAATACTAATTAATATATTTTCGAAACCCAATTATATATTAACTTTTACATATTTTGAATTTTGTTTTCTATCCTTAGTATATGTAATATATTTTTACACATGTAAAATATATACATAAAGATTTAAGAATTTTATGTATTGATATTTTTCACCCCTTGTATAATACACGGGTTCTAAGCTAGTTAAACAATGAATAAATGTATGGAGTGTGTGAATAGATTTAGCAATGGAATCACATTTCATCTATCTATCTTGTTTTTTTTATTTTTATTTCTGTTTTGGTTATCTGTTTATGATTCACAACACCCGTCTCTATCATTTTTAGTGATTCAAGAGTGATGTTAGCTTATATTTCGATCCAGATCTGATTGTTGTGTGTTATCCAGTCCCAAACACCTATAAGCAGTTCTTACGGTTTTACTTGTGATACATAAGGTAATTACATAATTTTTAGAGCATCTACAATGCAAAATTCTAAAAACACCCAAAAACACGCTCAATATCATATTTTCACCGATACTTCAAAATCACTCATTTTCTATCTAATCATGCATCCTTCATTTACACATTAATACCACTTTTTACTTAAAAAAAATAAATCTAAAAAGTAAACATTACATAAATTAAAAATTATAATAACTAAAATTATATAAATAAAAAAGTTGGTTTGTTAAAAAGTTACAAAAATATAAATATAAGGTAGGGTTATACTAATAATGCTAAAAGCTATAAAAGTGTAAAAAGTCACGAAAATGCGCCACATATCCTACGTGGTGGAAGGTAATTGCGTCCTTCAAACCTCAAATTGTGGACATACATTAGGAAACAACCAAGACGCACCGTTAAATTGAAAACGCGTTGTTAAAAGGAAATGAAAACGCACCAGTTTTTTATATAATAATATTATACTCAAATTAAAGATAAAAAATGCTCAATTTTATGTTATAATTTAAAAATAAATAATGACGCATACAAAAGTTATTCACGTTTTAAAAATGATGGAAAGGAAAAAAATCAACATATGGTGGTTATTAAGTGCCCTCCTTTAAAAATTGTGACATCTCATCCTAGCCTTTGATTACCCTTGATCAAAGGTTAATTTCCTTACTATACTTTTTACCATTTTAAACCTTTTTGGTATTTTTAGTACAACATAATCCTATACGCTTGGGAGAGTGAAATTTTAAAATATAAAATAAGTTAAGAACCCAACCCCAATCCCATCCGAAGTTTGTTCAACCCGTTTGTGAGCATGTACACGGCTCCAATAACACCTCAAGAACGCCTCCTCCAATGCACCATTCATAAAAAGCGCCTAAAAACAGGGCGTTAGGGATGCTCTTCGTGCCTACCTCACTCACTTCCTATCTCCAACTAAATTTGTTTTTTCATTGATCGACGAACGCACACACTCTCTACTCTACTTCTAAAATTAACACGTCTGTACTTCACAATATTTAAATCTACAACCACTTAGTTAGGGTGTACACGACCATCACTCCAACTATATGATATACATCATAATTATCCGATTCATACAGTTTTCAATTGGTTATGTATCGAACATGTCTAAATATTTAAAATCTTTAACTCCTTTATATTAATATTTTGTTTTCCGTACGAAATCTTAGAAAAAATAGAACGCGGTATTCGTTGTCAGTTTCCTACTTTCTCAGAAACTTCTTGTTCATAAATTCCACGATCAACCTTTGGGTTTCTGATCTAATTTCCATTCAATTGCTACAATAATGACACGTTGGAGAGAGAGATTTCTAAACTGAGCCACAAAATCACTCATATTTCCTCCTTACCCCCTTTCAATTTCATCCACAAATTTATTATTCGATTACAGGGTTTGGACAAACCCTAGCAAAGATTTCTGCTCTTACTGGTAATCGCTTTACGTTTTTCACTTCAACTAGTTTATAACATCGTGTCGGTTAGGTTTAATTCGAAGGATTTAGTCTGATTTGTTTGATTTTAGGTTTTTAAGAAACCCTAGCGAAGATATCCGATTTTGTCTGTTGATACTGGTAATCGCTTTAATTTTTTATTTGGATTAGTTATAGTTTCATGTTAATTTGAAGAATTTAGTCGAATTTCTTCGATTACAGTTTACGACAAACTTCAATTTCACAATCTTCCACTCTTTTATGTGTAGATATGTCTTATACATATGTATTATACACATCTGTATCTACGTATACGCGTGTGTATGTGAAAGGAAACTCGTCGTGGGCGACGAATTTTGACTTTCTGGATCTGCGAAGTTAGGGTTTTTGAAGTATGTTTTTGTGTTATTTCGCTTATTTAATCTCAGATCAAGTGTTTTCATAGTTAAATATGAAGATTTCTAGGGTTTTATTAGCCAGATCTGGAAAAGTTTTGTTTAATTAACAAAGTCTGATTTCTAGGGTTTTATTTTGATAAATTGATTATGCTTGATACCAGATATTGATTTGAAGTGAGAGATGGAGGAAGATAGAGAGTCAACAAGGTATTGGTGTTATCAATGTGATAGGCTTGTCATCCCAATTTTGGGGGTGGAAACAGTCAAATGTTCATCTTGTAATGGCGAATTCATGGAGGAAATGGGCAGCGTAATGAGCGACCACCACCACCAGGAAGGTGGTGGTTCTGACTCTGATCTTGACCCGGACCGTTCAATTTCGTTGTGGGCGCCCATCTTACTTGGCATGCTGAGCAACCGTCGTGGTCGTCGGGGGTTTACACACCTTAGGGTTGATGAGGATGACGAAGACCGCGATTTAGACCACCGTGATTATTATGAACGTTACCGCCGCTACCAGTTTCAGCATCCTCACGAGAGATCCGAGTCTGATTTGGGCCGTGAGCTTGAGTCGGCAATCAGGCGGCAGCGGAGGAGCTCCGCCGCATTCCACCACCTCCTTCAGGGTGTTCGGTCTGAATCTGAAAACAACACAGATATGGAGAATGGGCCTGATGGGAACAGAAGACGGGAACGTGTTATTCTGATTAACCCTTATAATCAAACCATCATTGTTCAAGGCGGTGGTGGTAGCAGCGGCAGCCCGTCTCAGACACACTCAATTGGTTCATTAGGTGATTATATTTCGGGCCCTGGGTTGGAGCAACTGCTGCAGCATTTAGCCGAGAACGACCCGAACAGATACGGGACCCCACCGGCACGAAAAGAAGCGGTTGATGCATTGCCAGATGTCACCATCGAGGAACATTCGGTTCAATGTTCGGTTTGTTTGGATGATTTCGAGGTTGGGACTGAAGCTAAAGAACTGCCTTGTAAACATAGGTTTCATAGCAAGTGTATTCTGCCATGGCTAGAGCTTCATAGCTCCTGTCCTGTTTGCAGGCTGGAGTTGCCTTCTGATGAATCAAAACTCAATCAAGAACGAAACGGGTCGGGTAGTCGTGAATCAGATAATGTTAGGAACAATAGGTGGTTTTCGGCTTCTCTCCCTTGGCCTTTGAGTAGTTTGTTCTCGTCAACATCCGGGCCGGAAACTGGGAGTTTGGTGACATCAACATCAGCATCTGGCTCATCACCGCAAGCTCGTGGTGAGGAAGATAGTCACTAGACTGTTTATCTGCCCTGTGTAAGCTCCCCACATCATGTTTCTGGGCTTTCTGCTTTGTTACAGAATCATGTAAATTAATAAGTGTAATATTGACAGAGATATATTGCCTTCTTTGTGTATCATATACTTTGTTCCTTTATTTATTTAAATTCATGTTTTAATCGGGATATTTAGTTAAACATTAGGTTTTGCTGGTTCAGTTAAATTAAATAAGTTGACATTGATTCTAAGTAACTTCGTTGTACACACCATTTACCGAACATATGTCTTTATGTCATTGACTTGGATCATAACAGTCAGGCCATATCTTGCCAACTGTTGTTTTATATGCAAGAACTTAAAATCTCCCATAAACACATGGGCAGTTCAGTTTTCATCGATGGCGGGAACCATCAACAGTAGTCTACTGATATTCATACATGCCAACAAACAGGAATCAAACTGTAAATAAACACGAAACCACTCGCCTTTCTACTTGACGTTAATAATCTTGATAATAGACGCGGTCCCAACACGATGTAGAGCCACAACAGCATCCCCAGACTTGCAAAGCCCCTTTACTTTCGCGTGTTGCAATGCAAACTCCAATACCTCTTCAGTTGACTCGGCGTGGGAAGCTTTAGCGGACCCCGCAGATAAAACCGGGACCAAACCTCTAAAGATAAGACTATGCCTAGCTGGCGTTTCATCGCTGCATGACCAATCAAAAGAATCGGTTTTGATTTCAGGAACCACTACAGATAATATAGGCATGCCGGGTCTGTACTTAGCCACCAGCTTGGCTGTGCTTCCACCTCTGGTTAGAACCAAAATGAGGGTTGCTTTTGATGAGTTGGCGGTTCGAACCGCAGCAGAGGCTAAGCTCTCGAGTGGGCTCATGGGTATGGGTGCGTTTGCAGCGATTCTTTTGAAAACATCTGAGTAATTGATTGTGTTTTCGGCTTCAACGCAGATCCTAGCCATGGTTAGGACTGCTAGCTCTGGGTAGGCGCCAGCAGCGGTTTCACCGCTGAGCATGACGCAGTCCGTACCGTCTAGGACGGCGTTGGCCACGTCTGTGGCTTCGGCTCGAGTTGGTCTTGGAGATTTGATCATTGACTCGAGCATTTGAGTGGCGGTTACCACTGGCTTTCCTTGTATGTTGCATTTGTAGACCATGACCTTTTGGGCTAGGAATATCTTCTCGATTGGAATCTCCATTCCCAGGTCGCCACGTGCCACCATGAAGGCGTCTGAGTTGGCTAGGATTTCATCAAAGTTTGCTACCCCTTCTTGATTCTCGACCTACCAAACATAAATAAATATTTGTGAGCATGAGTCGGTTCGGTTTGGTTATGGGCTAAAACAGTAAAACTGAACTCATAACTGATGTTTTGATTTTAACCGATAGGTTTCAGCTATAAAGGATTTGGTTAATTCGGTTATTTGAAAAGATGGTTCGGTTAATTTCAATTAATAAATTCACTTACATCTTAATTATAAGAAATTATAACAAAACTCTTTTTTAACATATAACATATCATTTATAAAAACTAAAAAATTTAAAGATTGATTTTAATGTCGATTCGGTTATTATACACACAAATATAGTCATATCAAAACTATAAAAACCAGTTATCAGAAAAACAAACTATAACCGTACCATATGTTTTTTCAGTTATTTCGTTTGGGTTTTATTGGTTATGGTTATGTTATTTGGTTTTTATGCCCACCCCTAATTATAATCATGCGTTTTAGTTATGAATCGGACAATTTCAACAATTTTATTTATGAACGGACTCTTTTAGCTGTCAAGTATATAAAATCAACAAAATTAACTAAGGTAACGAATCAAAGTGTTTTTGACAAATATTAACAAACTATTTATTTTTACCCAAACCGTCTTAACCCGTGTAAAAAAATGTTTACTCAACCCGACACGTTTGACCCGTATCTATTTTGAGCTTTTATCCAACCCGCTTACATAGACGAAAGATGTAAAGAGCAAAGAGTTTTGAAGAACACGAACATACCTTCGACATCAGAAGGATGCTTTTCGCGTGCTCGCCCAACAGCTTTCGTACCTCGATCAAATCCGAACCTTTACGGACAAACGACAGAGCAATCATATCAATCTTATTCGGAACTCCCCATTTGAGTATATCTTCCTTGTCTTTTTCAGTCAAAGTCGGTAAGTCAACGATCACTCCTGGAAGATTGACGTTCTTTCGTTCACCAAGAACCGCAGTGTTTTCACAGCGACAACGGACTAGACCGTTTTTGGTGTCGCAAGCAAGAACAGTGAATGAAATAGTGCCATCTGCGCACAGTATCACACTCCCTGGGTTTACATCGTAGGCTAACTTTTTGTAGCTCATGCAGATCATGGTTTCATCACCCTTGATGTCGTAGTCGGTGGAGATGGTGATTTCTTGGCCCTGTTTCAGTTGGATGGGCTTGCCATCTTTCAGAAAACCGGTTCTGATCTCTGGACCCTGATATGATTAGAACAGATAATATGTTAGATCTAATAAAAGGTTTAAAAGTTGCTCTCCAAATGACAATTGACAATGTATACTGTCCATGAAACTCTTCTTAACATCTGGAAAGATACTTTTAACTACGGGTGTTCGTAAACTGTTAAAACTGGCAGACTCATCTAAACCCAAGCAAGTCGGTCTGTTTGGTCGGTTTGAAATTTATGCGGTTCGATTCATGGCAGTGGCGGAATATAGTGAGGGCCCCCCCCCCCCCCCCCCCCCGATTTTTCGCTCAGAAGTGTTAATATATACGTATTCGGCCAATTTTTCGCTCAGTAGTGTTAATTTATACGTATTCGGCCGAAAATTTTATAGTTCCGGCCCCCTCTGATAGGAAAAAAAAATCCCAGCCCCCCCATTGCTCAAAGGTTTAAGTTCCGCCACTGGTTTATGGTTCGCTTTTGGTGGTTTGACGGTCCGACCGATGGCTTCAAACCTGGAACCGGCCGTTTAGCCTTTTTTTATTTTTGAAATATCTAATTATGTATATATATTATATTCATGAACCATTTTTATCATTTCCATACAAAATAACGATTTTAAAACAAAAAAGTTGTTTTAAACCGACAAAACCGGTAGGTGCGGCACACCCACCCAGTCTAACCGATTTGGTTTGTTGTTTTTTGAACCATAGGTTGCTGTTTGGCCCAAAATATGTGTCAAAACTGGCAGAACCTTAAACACTCCTACCTTTTTAAGTGCTTGAGATTACTTATTAAAATTGTTTCTGTATATTGCATTTGAAATAAATAAACAACGTTAAAAAACATATTGTTATATCAAAACACAATAAAGTTTTAGAATTAAGATTTTCTTTAGTTGAATTGGCCCACCATCTATATATTTAAGTTACAAGGAATAAGAAAAAGGTGATGGCAGATCAATGTGGCCCACCATCTATATATTTTATAATAATTACTTTCCTAAACTTTTAAGTTTTAAATTGATTTTAGTGGTGTAAAAATTTAATATTATAATTAATAAGAAGTTGTTGTGTAAAAATATTATAATTAATATTTCAGACACATAATAACAATTTTAGTGGTCTAAAAATTAATAAGGGAGATGACTCAACTAGAATAATCAAAGCCTTCAAATTTAAACATTGCTTAAAAGCAAAAAACACCTCTGCTCTTGTTCCTATTATTTATACATTTCATTTATTAAGGATCCTACATTTACACAATGAAAATTATTGCAATCAGTAATGGTAGTACCTGTGTACTAAAATATTACATTTAGAATGCATCTCCGTTAGATCTAAAAGAATATAATTAATATAAAATTGTCTCATATATGTTATGTATGTATGTATGTATTATTTTGTGTGTTTTGGCTTTGATTTTCTTTTATCAGGTGGTTCATGGTGGATGCCATTGGACTAAGAACTTGATTAAACACCAAATGAACACTATACGAGTATACGTTTAACAGAATCATAGTCAAAATTTGTTAAGAAGTAGTCAATTTGACTATCAAAGTCAAAATCAACACATGAATTTGATGGTGAAAAACAGAGTCAGTTCTAAACTAAACCTAGATCATACTCATAAACACATACAGATAAACAAATTGCAAACAATCGATCGATCAGTAGAGAAGTATAATTAGAATTAGAACACTTACTTTGGTATCGAGCATGACTGCACACAGAATACCAGTGTTATCCATGGCGGTTCGTAGATTATCAAGTGTTTCCTGATGATACTCGTAAGATCCGTGCGAGAAATTAAACCTAGCGACATTCATTCCGGCTTTCAACAGCTTCTCCACCATCGGAACAGATCTGGAAGCCGGTCCGAGAGTGCAGACGATCTTCGTTCTCGGCCTCCGCACGCCGATCGGTTGCACAGTCAGATCAGTCTTCATCGGATCCATTTTCGGTTCGATCTGAACGAATTTTGATTGAGTTGACCTGATAATTGGTTGTGAAATGGAAATTTGAGGTGGAGAAACCTAATTTGGTTGGATGAGGGGAAACTTGGTCTGTGGAACAAAGAAATGAAAGCGATGTGAAGGTGAATGGAAGGGTTGGGGTCCATGGGAGATTTAAAATTATTTTATTCATGCCCATGGACATGGTTGATGATGATTCATGGACACAATGTGATCTGCCAACTAAAATGAAAAATCTTTTACCTTTTTGGATGGTTTGTGACCATGGTGATTTCCACCTTAATTCATAATTTGTCAATCATAAGTTAATAAATTATGGATTATGATATAAGAAAATTTTGAATATTATATTTTTAAAACTTTTTTCATTCACAATGTTTATTGGACCTAAAAACTTATAAAGTCACTATCACACGCAGGTGACGTGCTATAAGAAACATTGTGAACGAAATAAATTTTGATATAGAGAGTAAAAACTAAGGAAAAAAATATCTAGCTATTTAACTGATATGATTTTAAGTAGTTTCATAGATGCGTGACAATATCATATTCACTTATATAATATTATATTTATATAGTATAAAATAATACAGATCTAACACAAAAAAAAAAGACACGAGGTCTCGTAAAATGTTACAGTAGACTATATTAGATTTCATAATTTTTAAAAGGGGGAATTCTAAGAAAAGTTGTGACAGGAGTTAAAATAGTTAATGTTCTCATAGCCCGACATTAGCTGGTCAGATCAGGAACCGGCTGTAGAACTAGTCCGGTTAAGAGTATTTAAACCATTTTCATTTGAACCGGAATGGGTAGTCGGACTGGATTTCAATATTGTTTTTCTTTCAAAATCTCGTTTACTGATTCGCTTACTACTTTAGGATCCATATTTAGTTTATTTGATGCTTCATACTTTATTAAAGTTGTAAATTAATACCAAAAGATAAACTCGACATGCCGGTAAGACCATACGTAATGGACTGTAAAAGGCTAGGGCGTGATCCACCTAGACCCTTCATGGGCGTGGAACCGGCGCGTGGGGCTGGTGGCATGAGGGGAATCATCGGCAAAGGGGCGCAAACTTGCATTTTTTATTTAATTAAAAACGAAAATGGGCCAATCACAATCCTCCACATCTTCATGCATTTAAACAATATATTTAAATAATTCATTTAACATTTAATTTGATATTTGTCAAATAACTTTTATTCGTTAGCTTAAAAAAATTACACAGGCTTGCTTAATTTTTTTTTTCTGAACATCCCGGTATAAATTTTAACAAAAACATATTTGTTTTAAAAAAACATTTTTAGTCTCGTAAGTGGTTTTGTAACGTGTTTGAATCGACATTTTGTTGTCTTTATTTTAAATAAATATATTTGTATTTTAGTTAAATAATTAGTTAATGATTAAAAATTAAATACTGCAGTGAAACCATTACATAGATTAGCGATTCTGTCAAGTGATTGTCCCTGTGTTGATATGACAATGACGTGGCAGAGCGTGAATCACTTTTCAGTAAAACCACTACGAATGACGTAAGATGATGAAAACACTGGAACTTGGAAATATTCAATTTTAACTCCATAAATCAATTTCAGATAATTAATCTGAAACGCATTACAGTAAACAAATGGTAGAATAAGATAACATATATACCTTTTTCTTTCTACAGTTTGTTTTATTTCGACTGTTTGTTTCTGGTCTAAAAAGTTCAAATAACTGTTGTAATTTTTAACAAAATTTATTTTGATGTCTTTATGATGTCGTTAATCATATTTTTAAAAGCAACAAGATTTTTAGGAATGCTTATTTTAAAGTACGTATCTGCTTAAAAAAAAGGAAAAACACCACAGAATAGTAACCAAGTTTCAAAAGTGTTCCAATTAGGTCACTCACCATAGTATACCCGAGGGTGTATACCGTGTAAAATGCGTATTGAGTGACCTAATTGGAACACTTTTGAAACTTGGTTACTATTCTAGAAAGCTACCCCCTTAAAAAACATGTATTTGATTAATTTTTAAGTGTTCATTAAATAACATATTGTCAACTTTTTTTTAAAACGGCTGTCCCACACTCTAAAGTAGTAAACCTACTTTTAAATCTACACTAATGTCCACTATGAGACTAGAACCCTTAACCACTTAGAAATAGTTTAAACCAATACCGTCAACTATCTGTATTTGATGATAAGTATGTTTATTATATACAGTAAATCATTATAAAATTTAATATTCGATTAGAACGTCAAAAGATTGATAGTTTCGTTATATTATTAAAAATGTGTTTATTTCATTAACAAAATATTTTTATATTTTAAAACAACTAAATGGTCTATTTCTAAAGCTTATTCAATTTGTATATTTAATTGTTGCTAATACTTGTTTAAGAGTTTACATTTTAACAAACGTATATAAAATATGAATTAAAAACAATAGTTGTTTAAATTTAAGAAGAAAATGAAGCTAACTTCCCCTCTCTCCTCTCTCGCCTCGACCTCATCTCTAAGGCTCATGATAGGAGCATGGGAGTTGGTCTCATAATCGGAGTGGCTTAAAAGTTAGACACATACTTATGAAAGGACACCAATGTTTTGAAAACCATAATGGTAATCAAAGACATCAACCTAACGCGCACATTAAGAATCGTGTAACTCAAACACAACCTGTTAACCCATTTATCTAAACGAGTTAATCAGATTGACGGGTTGTAATCAAGTTATAAACAGGTTATATGAGTCATAAACATGTTGTAATAAATAGGTTAAACTGGTTGACTTGTTTAAGCAAACCGGTTAAGATTTAACCTGAACACGACCTAAACAGGTCATAAAAGACGACCAAAACCTGATTACTTTTGTTTCGTGTTTCATATGATATACATCGTGCATCAACCAATAATGATTCAAACCACTTGCCAAATAAACCCAATACAGACATGTACTCATTAATTGTACACTGTGTGAAGAACCAAGGGGTGAACCAAAATAGATGTCATGTTTGTTAAACATATTTATTTCAGATAGTTTACATTTGTAAATATCACAAGCACATGCTCATAATCTTGGAAAATAAGCCTGCTAATCAAAATTCCCTATTCCGACTATTAGAGGTGGCAAGATGGTGGGGAAGATGGGTTTTGGGTAATGGGTCAAAACGGCTTACTTTCAAGTATAGATCAAAACAAGCCAAGCCCGAGTGGTTTACCAAATTTTTTAACATTTCAAAAAAAAAAAATCAAATTACTAATTTGTTAGTTATGATTAGTAAGATTATATTATTAAATTAATAATATAAATCTTTGAATAAGAGGTTGAGCGCCTCAAATTGACCCACTTATAAGTGAACGGGTCAAAATTGCCGTCTCTACTACCTATGCATATATCTACTTTCTTCTGTACCAAACTCCTGACCAAATCCATATACCTTGATAATGTTCCAGGTTTGTAACTAAACCTACATGTTAATACTTGCCAAACACTGAAAATGACATTATCTGTAGTTATGCACATATGTCACACATGAATATCATAGTCATCTAAAGGCTAATTTCTTACCAAAAATAGTCCTCAAAAGCAGGTAAGATATATCTGCTACCCACTCTATAATATAACACAGATTCCCTAATTTCTTATGCACATATGTCATACATTCCCTCATTATTAACTCCATGTTATTACAATATGTCCCCTGACATATTTACTCGGATTTCTAACATGTATCGTCTATCATTATTTACTTAAAAGCTATTACCATAGATCCCCAGTCGGTAATTACTCCAAGCTGTTACCATAAGTCCCCTATCGCTATTTACTGAGATCTAACCATAGAACCTCTATCATCATTCACTTTTCTTTTCACCTTTCTGATTAACTGATCGAACAAGAAGTCAAACCAGCTTCTAATAGAATGATTCACAATCTATAAAGACTAAAAGGTAAGCATCATATCCTAGATATGTATGAACTAAGATGGCAGCAAATTAGTCATTAGAGCACGGTTTAATCAGATAAGTCATCCGTTACACTTCAACAGTACCAGCAAAAGAAATTTGCTAATCATGCTACTATGTGGTAACTGGTAAGGTCTTATCAAAAGTTAAACTCAACCCTAATCCATAATTAAGACATCGTAAATAGGGTAAGAAATCACATGGAGCATGAAGTCCTACGATAACGATCAATTTGACTTATCAATAGCCAACTAGATACGTTTTCCCATTCCCTACTGGGATTGATAGCATTTCATAAATGAAACCAAAAGATAGGATTTTGATAGCAGAACTGTGTGATTATACAACTATGACCATTACCCTCAACATCCATCTCCATTCTCAAGCTTTCTTCATACTTTCTAGAGCATTTAGCTAACATGTGCCTAAACCTCTTAGGGCACAAGGGTGCCCGCATACAATCCAATCAAGAAAGAGTAAAGAATAAACACAAATTCAAGTCAATTAGTAACATACTAAGGTCATAATTTGCAAACGAATCATCAGGACCATAACAATCTGTATAATCTTCAAGGATAGCATATATAAACTGTATAACCATCAAATGTTTCTTTCATTTCACTTAACTTGATAAGTAATAGCAGTTACTAAAACATATGAGATTCCCTTATTCTGTATATAACTAAGTTAAGTTAAAAGAGTTCTGAATAGTAGTCTATCAGCTCATATTTATTCTATCTAAAGGGAAATTTGATAATTTGATTATACTTATTTTTTTATTCTACGGATTCGCTTAGAGCCCCATACCTCCAATCTCCCCGCCGGACATCCACATGGTGCTCGGAAAATCAGAACAGTCCGGCCATTAACGGGCGCCATCTTCTTCAACTCAGCCTCCAGCTCCTTGTGATCCTGCCCTAATTCCAATGGCTTCACATCCTTATCTGCTGTTACTCCTGTTGACAGATACTTAACACACTCTTCGGGCTCCAGCTGGATATCAAATTCAACCGCTTTACGCAATCCTTTACAATTAGGTTTTCCACATTCCCTTGATTTAACTTCAAGTATTTCCCACGCGGCGATGGTGGCGATCACTCCACTGAACACCGCCACTGCTCCGATCACATACGCGATCGGCGCCTCCGCGATTACTTCTCGGATAACTTCAAAAACTAAAGGCAGAATCTCTACGGATTCACGGTATAAAATATTAATATAAGGTAAGATTAGAAATCCGAGTGCTCCGAGCACCAGAATCAGAATCAGAATATCCAGCGCAGCGAAAGGGGATCGGTCACAAAACGGATTCGATAAAGGATTAACGGAATTAGAACAATTATTGTTCCACTTCTTATTGTTCCTCGATTGATTGTTGTTATTCGCCGATGAATTCATATTCTTGTGCTGCTCGAAAGCTCGGCAGAATTCAATCAAACTACGGCAATCAACCATCGGTAATCTCATATTCCTTTCACAATCTCCGACTCAAAAACCTATCTGCCGGTACGTTCTCACTCCGATCTATCTCGATCTCAAAATCTCAAACCCTAACCCTAACCCTAACAACCGATCAATTAACAAATCTGATCCAAAATTAGGTCACCGATTCACTTCGACTTGACGAATCTAATCAGATCTCAAACTTTACAATCGTCAGGAACTCAGAACGAAAGGAATCAATCTCGATCCGATCAGGAGAGGAATTCAGACGATAATCAAACAATTCACGCCGACTGAATCAGTTTTGAACAAAAGTGGAGGACGATCAACTCACGGACGTCATCGATGATCAAATGATTGATGAAAACAGAGAGGTACCTAGAAATTCGTGCGGAATTGAGCGATTGAGATTGAAGAAGTCAGCGGGGTTGGAGGTAAAAGAAGTTGAGGTTGCGTGAGTTTCGAGGATAGATCGGGAAGAAGGATAAAAAAAGCTGCAGGTTTTTTTTTAGCCCTAGTAATATACATAAATGTTAATTCTTCCCCCTTGAGTTTTGTGTTGAGAAAAAACCGATTAACCGAATAGAAACTGAAATAACCGATAAAATCGTACTGAAATAACTTACTTATACTAATAACCAATGGTTCTGTTTTGATTTTTGTTTTTAAAATTAAGAAATTACGGTTTGATTTTGGTTATACCTTGTTCCAAAACCGAAAAATTGAAACTGCTTGGTTTCCTAAAATCGAAAAACCGGATACTAATTGATTTCTTAAAACTGGAAAGGTAAAATTTAGGTTTTGGTTATGTTTGAACCCAAAACAGACACATGCACACCACTACCCTTTACTATTATCATTCAAAAAGAGGTCTGTGGCCAGGTCAGGGGGTTTACCCAGTTGGTGGTTCCTCCTGTGGTGGGCTGCCCTGGATGTTCTAGGTGTTGCCCCGGAAAAACCCAATTATCTTAGAATATCTAGGTGTTGCCGTTCAAAAAAAAAGTACTACATCCATTTTGTCAACTTATGCGAGAGTGATTTCACTTTTAGGGTGAAGAGTGTCGCCCTTAACATCCCTCACATTTCTAACACTCTTCCTTCAACATCAGTGTCACGTCAGATTTCTTATTTCATCAATAAATCATAAAATGATCATCTTTCACATCCATCACCTTTTTAGTTGTGCATTAAGCTAAATATCTTGTATATCAAGCATGTAACAATATGGTTTGATCGGCAAGACAGTACCGATGGATGTAGGTGAGGGCCAGGGGTAGCTCGCGATACCCCTCAACTTTTTATGCGTAGTGTAAATTTTTTTTTTTACGGTTTTATGTATCCAGTTATAAATTATGTTACCCCTCAAATTTTTTTAAAAGCTTAACACTTCATAAAAAGTCCAAAATTTTATAAAAAAACCCAATACGTTACCCCAAATCCCCACATTTTATTAAAGGTTTTGAGGTATTGGGTTTTAATAAAATATTTGGTCTTTAGTCAGCCCAAATGTTTAATTAAAACCCAATACATCAAAGTCTCAATTTTCAAACTCAGCTTACCCAAACGGTCGACCAAGAAGAAAGACAGCGAGGGCGGGAACTGTGAGACTGTGAGAGCCAGAGACCGAAAACTCGACCAGCTGCTCGACCTGAGCTGAGACCACCGCCCGGCGCCGCCTCCGTCAAACCCCAGTCCTCCGCCTCCGCAGTCCGCCTCGCCAGTCGCATATTACCGTAAAAAAAAATGTGTTTAATTGAAAGTACGGTGAAAAAAAATTTGATTCATTTACATGAAAGTACGATTAAAAAAAATTGTTTAGATGAAAGTACCGTCAAAATTTTTTTGTGTTTCATTTACATGAAAGTACGATCAAAAAAAATTTGTTACCCCTGAACTTTTATTCTAGATCCGTCACTGAATGAAAACCATCCCGCACCGAAATTGTATGAGTGGGGATGGTGTTACCTATGGCAAAAGCTGAGGTGGCACCATCACCCTTGTCATGCCGCAACCACAACCCTTCAACCTTAAGAAGTTATTTATATACTATAAAAAAAAATTATTTATCGTAATAGTCTATGTTTACCGGAAAAGATAAAAGAATAGAAAGCGTAATTATTTTTTTTTATAGTCTTGGATAATTAGAATAATCTATTTACCTATGATAGTCTCCGTTTAAAAAGAAGTTAAATAAAGAACGTATGTGCATAAAAGAGGTTTTTATAATGATCTAATTTCGATATTATTATCTTTTATATAGAAAAACCTTATGGATTGAACAGTAAATTTTTAATTTTTTTTAGGCTATAGCGGACGCCGTTACCCTTGAGGTACCGTGAGAAATTAGACGCCGCCGCAATGCGAGGCGGGTAAAATTTCTAGTTATTATTATTATTATTTAATATATAATATACTATATATTTTTAAGAGTAAACTCCGGTTTTAGTCCATGTGGTTTGAGTAAATTCCTTATTTTAGTCTATTAGTTTTAATTTCTCATTTTTAGTCATTGTGCTTTCATTTTTGTTTCAATTAAAATGAAATGGCTAACACCGTTAAAAATTTCTGTTAACTTTTTATAAAAAGACAAAAATACCCCTCTAATTAAAAATACCCAATCCACTATCTTCTTCTCCATAAAAACCCTAAAATATAAACCCACCTCCATTTTTAATTAGATCCAATCTCTCAGATCCAATGTAATCTCAATCTCTCACGCCACAATCGAGTCAATCATCAAACACGATTTCGAAAAGGAAAAACCTCTTCAAGGAGTTTACATCTACAGATCTACTTGCTCAATTTAGGCTCTCAATCGAAACCCTACGCTTACAAATACACCGATACCGGCGATTCATCTCTCAGCGTCATCGGATCTTCCGGCAGTGTCTGGACAGAAGAGAAAACCGGTACTTATGGATCTCTCCCTACCCCTCTCTCTTAGAGGCGGCAACTATCCATTCGCCGATGACAGAAACCGGTTACCACCATCATCACCTAAAACCACATCGTCTCTGGATCGAAGGGGGAGGAGGAGTTCGAAGACCAAGGAGCACGAATTGTGGTGCAGCCATGTCGGAGTTTGAAAGGTGTTGCTTCCCAAGGTTTGAATTCAAATCTGATCCATTACATTTCCTACCGACAACCGAATCACAAATATCCGCATCAGAATCTGTTGAAACCGGCTTTCGGTCGTTTGAAAGCTGTTGCTTCTTCTTTACTTCTTTACTGTCAAAGCCCCTGGTCTACTTGGTGGGAAATTTAAACTGGTAAAGACCACATGGTGTTGTGTATGAAGATGTTGATCTGATATCAATAATAAAATGGGTATATAATGATGTGACACTTGTGGTGAGGAGTGGCGGTGCTGGGGGTGTGGTGGTGGTGGTGGCGGTGGGGTGGGGTGGTGTGGTGGTTGCAGTGGCGGTGGTGTGGGGTGCTAGAGCTGACTTATATAAAATGGGTATATAATGTGTTTTGTTGGATTATTTACACAAATGATCATTCAACTATTAAACATGTTAATAAGTGACATAATTAGTTTAAGGATATTTTCGTTATTTCACCTTAACTTAACAGAATAAATGGATGGAGGTTAGTGGATTAGTTAAAACTGAGACAAATGATAAAACTATTGGATGTAAATCGTGATTTTTAAACTAATAGACTAAAATAGAGAGTTGACCCAAACCACAGGGACTAAAACCGGAGTTTACTGTATTTTTAAAAAAGAGTTAAGTATTTTTTTCATCCCTGTGGTTTGCTAAAAATTGCTATTTGAATCCAAAAGTTTCATAAAAATTGACATTTGAATCCATTTGACTACACCTAATTAACACCGTTAAACCTTCTCCACTTGAGGGGTATTTTAGTCAAAATAAAGAACCAGCCCCACGTAAATGGTTTTGTGCGTTCAATCTCTTTAGCAAGCCATATGGGGACCACATATCTCTACCATTTATAGGATCAACTGTATACTTATATACATTCTTTCAAATGCCCAGCCAACAAACCCGAGAGACCTAACTTTCAGGAATCCCAACCTCGATATCATAGACTACGATGTTCCAGTTGACCGCCACTACATGCTTACATGGCATGCCAGTCAACTAGCCATAAAAAAGACTATGGACCCTTAAATCAGCTTCAACAAAATTCAATAATAACTCCCCACATAGCTAAAAAACATTAGTACACAACTTCCTAAACATGATGAAAACAACGACGGCAACAGGACATCGAATAGCATCAGTAATGATCTATATCAACATAATAAATTAGCAACAAAAATCCAACAACAAAAGACTAAAATATCATTTGGTAATATCAACACCAAGACCAGTTACATAATTTTGCCCAAATAGTAGCACATAATCACAAAATCAAGAACAATGCACAATAGGGCCAAAACACCAAATCAAACAGTAAGGTCGATTACATTCGATAATACAATGGTGATAGCGACTGTGGTGGCGACGAACGAACTTACCGTAAAACTCATGTGGATCGAAATCGCCCATAGAGACATGAACAAACCAGAGTTCTTCAGACATTACTTGCGATTGATTTTGGGGACAAAATTGCGATTACTACGCTTGCTGATGATTATGGGGACGAAAGAGATTGACTTTGGGGGTGGGAGTTCGTCTTTTGCGATTACCTAAAGAAATTGAACGCATAAAACCTCTCATGTGGGGCTCTGGTTCTTTATTTTGTAATTGTTTTAACTAAAATACCCCTCAAGTGGGGAAGGTTTAACGAAAAATGTTAACGATGTTAACTAAGTGTAGTCAAATGGATTCAAATGTCAAATTTATGAAACATTTGGATTTAAATGGCAATAATTAAACCTTTGGATTCAAATGGTAATTTTTAGCAAACCACAAGGATGAAAAAAGCACTTAACTCTTTAAAAAAATTATAAATTTTAAATAAAAAAGGATTTTAGTTAAAAGGAAGGTAACCACCTAGCCTTCTGGTTGAGTGGTAGCTCCATGACCTTCCAAATGGAAGGTCTTGGGTTTTTAGAAGGTCATGAGTTCGAGTCTCGCTTGGGACAAAATATTTCAGGTTGAGCCAACGGGTTATCCCAGTTATGGGTTTCCTCCTTAGTGGTGTGAGGTCAGGTCACCATGTTTCTGTTCTTCGGACGGAAGGGTGTCCGTTTACAAGGGTGATCCCAACTGTCTGGGCCCTTGCTGTTAAAAAAAAGGGTTTTAGTTAAAATGAAGGTAAGTTTTTTTTTTTTTTAAAGTAAGCGAAACTATATTTCTAAAACAACCACCCCTAAGCCAGTAACTAAGGGGAGGCCAAAGATTACAAACTCAGACAAAAAGTGGCAAAACCAAAATTACAATAACCCCCATTATGGTTACCATAAATTGAAACGAAACTCATTCCTCCCAACTTATAGTTCTAAGCTTTGCCCTACACGATATCCATAAGTAAAAAAGTTCCTTGATTTGGGCCACGCAATTGTAATCCGCCATGCCCTTATCGTCAAAAATTATTTTGTTACGTACTAGCCATAAACACCACTTTGTCATTAATGAGATGGCATGAACTAACTTCTTTTTTGCCTTTGTTAATTGTAAGCCTTCACGTAGTTGAACACCTCCTTGATTGAGTTTCGAGTTGGTGGGCTTAGTTGACTGCACCACCTCCAGATCTGCCACCAAATTGATCTTGCGAACAAGCACGTGACCAATATATGATTTGTGCTTTCTTGACAAATTCCACACATAAGGCAAGTTGTATCGATTGTAGGCGCTCCTCTAGTAGCAAGAGCATCCCTAGTAGCTATCCGTCCGTCCAGGGCTCTCCAGGTGAATAATTTGATTTTTGGAAGTACCCACGAGTTCCACCTGAACTCTGAGCTTGAATTATTAGATCCCTGTGCTTTCTCTATCTCTTTTCTAACACTGCTCACTATAAACTCTACCACTGTATCTTTCATCCATCCACACATATCCTCCTTATGTCTTAACCGAACCTCCAGTTCTCCCTAAATTATTGCTCTGACCTGCTCTTGAAAATTGTTTAGTGGAGACCGATGCAAGGCCCGCCCTTAGGGGTGGCGGGGAGGGCGTCCGTCCAGGGCCCGATCTTATCAAGGGCCCGAATTTTTAATTATTTTGTATTATATATATATATATTATAATAAATAAAAATAATCTAGAACACGTGTCACTCTCTTCTGCCTCCTTACCCTTATTTTTCTACCTCTCTCTCCTATTAAGTGAGTAGACACATATCACTCTCTGGTGACCCCTCAACGTTATTTAATATAAATGTAGTTATAGATAACTATTATATCATTAACTAAATGAATTTAATATGAAATTAATTATGGATAGGTAAAGTACAAGAATGGTCCCTGTGGTTTACCAAAATTTTGGATTTGGTCCCTAGCTTTGCAAAAGTACACATTGATGGTCCATGGGGTTTGCACTTTGTAACTCGTTTAGTCCCCAAACTTTACCAAAAATACATGTGTGATCCCTGTGGTTTGCACTTTGTAACGCATTTAGTCTCTAATTTGGACCTTCTAAAACTTTTAGATTTGTTAGCTGGGGACTAAATGCGTTACAAAGTGTAAACCACAAGGACCATCCATATACTTTTGAAAAGCTTGGGAACAAATTCAAAATTTTGGTAAACCACAAGGACCATCCGTGTACTTTACTCTTATGGATAGTAATAGTTTGTGTCGTTACTCATAAATTTTTAAAAAATAAATTTGTATTATGGATAGTTATTATATCATCAAGCCTGTTTTTACATTTTAATCAACTTTGTTATTTTAACTAGATTAATAATTCGTTTCAATTTTTATCCACAAATTTTTGAATTCATAATTTTGTTTATCATCAATTAATTATTTTTATCATCGGTTTTTATCTCTTATGTCATAGTTCGGTGAGCTTAATATTATTTTTCCAGCTTATATTTAATTCCTTTAATATTTTCTAAATCTTCATTACCAACTATTTAATCTTCATAAGATTCTTTTTCCTGTTTATAATTCTAAATCTTTATTGCTAACTATTGAATATTTCATTTATTCAACCCGTGTAATACACGGGTTCTATCCTAGTATATATATGAATTAATTACACGGATAGCCCCTGTGTTTTACACGGATTTCACTTATGGCCCATAGGAATGAGAAACTATAAATATAGCCAATAGTTTGCACATTTGTAACAAAGATAGCCCCTGGGTTAAATTTATGTTAAATTTTCTGTTAAACTTTAAAAAAATAACCAAAACACCCGTCTGTTAGATAAAACAAAAGAATCAAATGTGCCCTCCTAACCCCCACCCACTTCATCTTCTCCCTTCTCCCCCCCAAAAACCCCACCGAATTCATTTTCTTCCTTCTTCCCCACACCCCCAAACGCACCACCCATCAAACCCCCATACTAATCTACACCCCCACCTCTGCTAAGGCTGTGTTTGGGATTACTTATTTGAAACTCCTTATGACTTATTCAAAAAGGTAATAAGTCATAAGTCATAAGTCACAATTTGTAACTTCTCAAAAACTTTGGGATTTTCTTTGAAAACTACTTATTGACTTATGCTATAAGTTAATAAGTTATAAGTAATAAGTAAGGATGGACTTACTTCTTGAAAAATGGTATAAGTAGGCTAAATAAGTAGCTTTCCCAAACACCTTATTAACTTATATATAAGTTAATAAGTTAATAAGTAGAGTAAATAAGTAATCCCAAACACCCCCTAAACTTAATCAAGATCCTCACAGTTGCCTCCGATAAGACAACCACCAGAAAAATAACCGTAATTCCAAGACCCAGGCCCAATACCTTCATAGTCGCCGGCAGCGCCATTATTCCGACGCCGATGATGGTGGTGGACAGGTTCATGACAGCCCCCGACATCGATGCTCCATTAAACTCATTGTGGCCGGATTTCTTCTTGGATATTAAAGGGGATTTCTCGTTGATTGTTACAGTGATAGTGCGAGAATCGAATCAGACTCTGATACAGAAGAATTAGGTCAAGTTTCTGAACGAAGTGATGATGGAACTCTAAGCACAAATTTGAATTTGGTACATTTGGATCATTTATGGGATTGCCCATCTTTTGATACTGATAAGGTTGACGAAAGAGATGGATTGGCTCGGTGATTGATAGGATCGATGAGATATCCATTTCATCAGACGGAAGAGCTACTGTTGGAGGTTTGGAATGGGAGATTCTATCGGCGGTTAACAATCTGGAACGAGATCTTGAATTGGCAACAGATGGAGGGGAGGGTTTGTGTACACACCTGAATTCGATACATTGATTTGTCAATTTGTGGAGACTGTTAGAGCTTTGAGAGGTGGTCCTCCTGCTGCTAAGTTGATTATGGATAATCTTCCATTGGTGGCGTTGAAGATGGGAGAGATAGAAGAGGATGATAATGTGATATGTGCAGTTTGTAAAGATGAAATTTTAATGGAGGAGAAAGTTTTGCAGCTTCCTTGCAAACATCATTACCATGGAGGGGTTGAAGAGAGAACGGAGGTGTGGCAGGTGATGAAGACGGGGTGGGGGTGGCTAGAAATGATTAGATAGAAGGGTGTGGGACCCATTAATTTAATATTAATATTTTCAGTTTTTATTATTAAGGGATATCTTAGTCATTTTATACTCACTTAACACATAAACTTAACGTCCATCCAACTTAGGGCCAAACGTGTTACATTTGTGCAAACTATTGAACCATATTTGTAGTTTCTCATTCCTAGGGGTTATAAGTGAAATCCGTGTACATCACAGGGGCCATCTGTGTAATTAATTCTCTCTCTATATATATATATATATAAATTCTATATATTTTTAGTTTTAAACCCAATCTCATTAGTCAATTATTTACACATGTGACCTGAATTGTTTTAAAAAAGACTCAAGTTGTAATTAAATCCACATAAAAATTAGGTTTTTTTACGTATTTCCCCCTATTAAACTTCTAAATTACATATATCCTCAACCACTAACTTTAATTACATATTTCTCTAACTAATTTAAAATTACCTAATTGCCCTTACATATATTTAGGAAGGGGATATATGTAAATAGTACTTTAATTGGTTTATTAAGGGTAAAATGATAATAAAATAAGTTATTTTAAATAAATTGAATAAATCTATACTGTATAATAAATAAAGGTTTCTTCATGCCATGTGTCGCCTCCATATTCTTCGTCAGCATTTTTTTCCCCCTCTCTTATTTAATGCAATTATATCTTTTACTAATAATATATATTTAAAGAAAAATACTAATCTATACTAATAAATAAAGGTTTCAGATGGACACTTGTCAGTTGCTCGTGCCTTTTCATATTAGTTTTCCCGTCTCTCTCTCTCTTAATAAATACGTCTGTATCTTATTAAATAATAATGATATTATAAATATATTATTAAAGAAAAATACTAATTATATCTATACTATTTAATAAATAAAAGTTTTTTAGTATCACGTGTCACTTTTATATTCATTTTTACCATTTTTCACGCATCTCTTTCTTATTTAATACACTTTTATCTTTAATATAATATATATTTAAAGAAAATATCAATTATACTAATAAAACATATTTTTTTTAAATCATCCATTATAATAAGAAACTTTGAAATTTAATTATATAACTTTTATTTCAATCAAATAATAAATGAAAGTAATATTACATTAAATAGTAATTAACGTATTTTTAAAACCCAATTATATATTAATTTTTATATATTTTGAATTTATTTTCTATCCTTAGTATATATGTAATATATTTTTTACACCTGTAAAATATATACATAAAGATTTAAAAAATTTATGTATTGATATTTTTCACCTCGTGTGTAGACACGGGATCTAAACTAGTTATACTAATAAAAATATTTATTTTAAATTATCTCTTATTATAAGAAACTTCAAAAATTAGTTATTTAACTTTTATTTCCAATCAAATAGTAAATGAAATTCAAATTATATTAAATAGTAATTAAAGTATTTTTAAAACCCAATTATATATTAATTTTTACATATTTTGAATTTGTTTTCTATCCTTATTATATGTATAATATATTTTTATACATGTAAAATATATACATAAAGATTTAAAAAATTTATTTATTGATATTTTTCATCCCTAAACTAGTATGTAATATATAGGTTTTAGGAAGGGGAAATATGTAATTAAATTTTAGGGTTGGATAAATATGTAATAAATGAACTTAGGAAGGGGATATAAACATATTTTTAAACTCAAGAAAAAAAAAGGGATTGTATTATGGTTTTTTATATAAGATTATTGAGTTTATATTATATGAGCCCACTTTTTTTATATGCCCCAGACCCAAAACATTTCAAGGTTTCTCTGGACCGGCATTGCCCCGATGCCTTCCCCAACTAGAATCGTCTCTAACCACTGGGCTTTGGTCTAGTGGTTGCGGCGATGAAGACTCAACCTGCCCACGCAGGTTCGAGTCCGAGCCACCCCGGGTTTTAGTCCGGAGTGCGTTACGCTAGCGGGTTTGGCCCGTGTAGCGGCGCAACTGTTGTCAAGTGGCAGCAGACTCCATGGTTTCCTGGTGATAGCCTTAGCCTCTCGTTCTGAACACGCGGGCCCGGTTCAGACAACGTCGTGGTCAGGTTGAGAGGTAGGATCTCCGATTTAGAGATGTAACCGAAATTGAAAAATGAAAGTTACCTATAAAAAAAAAACTAGAATCGTCTCTAGAATCTCTTTGTCAATCTGTTGTTCCAAACGACCTCACTAAATGAAGGTAAGTGGACATGAAAGTATGGAACCAGGTTCAATGATGTTTACTTTATGTAACAGTGAATTGAGGGGTAAAAACTCAAAACGCGTCTTCGTTTGGATGGGGAAATGACCAAAAGTCCAATAGAGGGTCAAACAAGCGACCCAAAGTAATAGGATTGAGAATTCCTAAGGGTGGGGTTGGTTCAATGTCAATGTCAATTAGAGTTAAGTGGTAAAACTTTTTTTAGGGTTAAGGGTTCGAGCCTCATCACATACGAATTGGTATAAATTATTAAAAGGGCCTTCAAAATGGGGTATTTGATGTAAAAAAAAATTATATAGATACAAGGGTGGGGTGGGGTTGGGTCTAATGACAAAATCATTTGGAGTTAGGTGCCGTTAAAAAAACTTATATAGTTACGAGTATCGATTTTACTATTTTCTTATAATTCAAACAGACTATTATATGATACTTTGTGTACATAGCCATTACTGAGATTTCGAATAGAAAAAATGGACCCATAAAATAAAAAGTTATATATAAAAAAATCAATAACAAAATGATAATTGTTATAAAAATGAACAAAAAAAATTATTATTATAGCAAAATAATCGATTTTTTTTGTTCGGTCGATTGAATCCCTGGTAGAGTGATTGCCGGTTGTCGATTAAAGCCTCTGACGATGTCTCCTAAAATTACATTTCCTTGCCGCTAGTTTTTTTAAATTAGGTTTTAAAAATGTTTAAGTTTTTTAATTGGTTAAATGACTTTACAATATTAGATGGATTAAATGTGTTTAGATAGGCTAAAACTAAAAAAGTCGTTAGGTTAGTATTAAAAAAAGTTTAATGGGTTTTAAATGTTATTGGGTTTTACACGATGTCTCCTAAAATTATATTTCCTTGCCGATAGTTTTTTTTATATTAGGTTTTAAAAATGTTTAATTTTTTTTATTAGGTTAAATGAGTTTACACATTTAGATGGATTAAATATGTTTAGATGGGCTAAAACTAAAAAAGTTGTTAGGTTAGTTTTAAAAAAAGTTTATTAGATTTTAAAATGTTATTGGGTTTTACACTTTATAAGTTTTCGTTTTAAAATAAATTTAAATATGTAATATATATATATATATATATATATATATATATATATATATATATATATAAACAAACATTTGGGCCAAAAAAAACCAGGCCCTGTGCGGTCGCCCATTTGGCACCCCCACAAAGGCCGGGCATGGTCGTGTATAAGCTTTTTACACACGTACCAACTTTTTCTTCGTGTATCATCCTCACACTATGAGCAAATGTTTAGGTGTATTGACACGCAATGGAAAATCAAAATATATATTTATATCTCGATTTTTGTAGAGAAAATAAAAAACTACGTTTCAAGATCTCTTCGACTTTTTTCACCCTGTCTCTGGTTCTCCTGGTTCTCAACTGTAACAAAACTAGTTAAGTTCACCGTTAACATTGTGGAGAAATATGCATTAGGGGTTGTACTCTATTACATCTTGAGTTTTGCAATACCTAACCAAATGTATATATGGTTATGTACAAATTATAAAGAATTTTTAGTGTAATTATTGAAAGTAAAGGACGAAAGCTATAAACTTTAGTATGCTTAAAGGACGGATAATGTAATTTACCCAAAATTAATATCCCCACAATTGAAACACAAAAACAAAACTTTTTTTTATGTGTTATATAACATTCATTATTCGTTTTTTTATGTGCAATATATGTATCCAACCTTAGAATGTAACTTATTTCACTGAAATTTTCGAAGGGTAGCACTGGTCAAAGAAATCCTAAGTCTGCCATGTGACAATCAGTTTATTTCCACTTAGACAAAAAGATTATAAAGAATAGGCATCTAAAAATGAAATATTTACAAATCATCTTACTTGGCCAACAAAGAAATAGAATTATATGTGGTTTCTTAACCTATTTTTTAACCTTACAAGACATGAAGAGACTAAGATTGTAAAAGGGTATAGTCGAGCCCGAATTTGACTAAACTCGAACTTGGCTCATTTAACTTCAAAGAACTCAACTCGTTTCCAACTTCAAATCTAAATCTTGAGCTCGGCTTATGAGTAATTTTACAGCTCGAGTTTGACTCTTTTACCATTAATTACTTAATTATATTATTTATATATACATGTTATATATATACTAGGTTAGAATCTCGTGTATTATACGGGTTAAATAAATGTAATGTTATATACTTAGTAATAAAAAATCGATGTCTTTACAAACCCATGTATTACACAGGTTGAATAAACCCGCATATTACACAGTTTGAATAATATATAATGTAATTTGTTCACATACACTCATCAAAATATGTCTTTAGAAAAATTTACTTTAACGTGACAGCTATAAATTTTTTTAAGTTAATTTTTAAGACATTGTTTTTCAACTGGGTATTATTTTTTTATTTAGTTGATAAATGTTAATTCATATTAAATCCATATGGTTAATGATATAATAACTATCCATAATTAAATAATAAGTATTCATAATTAGATTTATATTAAATATTTAAAAATATATTATTTTAAAATCATTATTTAATAAGAGAGAGAAGCGGGAAAAAAATGTTGGATATGCACCAGAAAGCGACACGTGTCTGCCTAAGATTTTTATTTATTAGTATAAAGATATATATATATATATATATATATATATATTTAATTTAGATATTACATACAGGTGCATTCAATATAATACAATTCAAGTAGAGAACCGTATCAGTATTTGTAAATAGCGTATGAAAGATAAGCATATGTAGTGACATGGAAAAAATAGACAATTAAAAAACCGTCTTATTATACTAAGAATTAGTTATGTATTCAACATCCCACTATTAACATAATATATATTATTTAGTTTTTTTAATCATATTTATATATAATAATAATAATATTTATCATTTAATTGTATATTATATTAAATAAAAATTATTATATTTATATAAATAAATCATTCGTTTAGAATCATGATTTTGATCAAACTTAATATATGAAGCTAAAGTTCAAATTTATTTATTAAGTGAACTCTAATTTAACTTCGGCTTGATTTAAGTTTTTAACGAGTTGATCTCGAATAATCAACGAGTGTTTAACGTGTTTACACCTTTAAATGAGACATCGTGATTCTAAGAAACGTATTACATACTTGAGAAAAAAATAGATACCGTATATGTCAAGCTAAAACTGTATTAATAGACATTAAATAACATTTAATTCAAATTTTATCACTTTTAAATTGAAGATGACATTATGGGATTGGGTCTACTTCGTCCAACCTCTTTCCATATTTGTAGGAAACGTTTAATGTTTCAAAATTACAATTTATAGGAAGTCTCAATGCTGTTAAAAAAAAAAGGAAGTCTCAATATTTTTTTTTAATTTATTATTTCATCCTCAAAACTAAACAAAATCTTAATAATATAGGACATGAGTGCCCTCGCTACTTATAAAAATGAGTAAGAGTTCATTTTTAAAGAATATAAAGACATACGAATCTATCACTATATAATAAATAAATGTTTGTTAATGTCACGTGTCACCTTCATATTCATCCTCATCATTTTTTTCCGACTCTCTCTCTTATTAAATACACCTCTATCTTTTAATAATAATAATATATTTTTAAAGAAAATATTAATTATACTAATAAAACACATTTATTTTAAATTATCCCTTATTATAAAAAACTTTAAAATCTAATTATGTAACTTTATTTTCAATCAAATAGTAAATGAAAATCAAATTACATTAAATAGTAGTTAACGTATTTTCAAAACTCAATTATATATTAGTTTTACATATTTTGAATTTTGTTTTTTTATCCTTAGTATATGTAATATATTTTGACACGTGTAAAATATATACATAAAAATTTAATAATTTTATATATTAATATTTTTTACTCCGTATGTAGTACACGGGTTCTAAACTAGTGTTAGATATAGAAGAGATTTTATGTAGAGAGTTGTGTGTTGTTTTAAATGTTTTTTAAACGTATCTTTTTCTCTCTTATATTACGTGTAATTATATTTCATACACTACATATAAATATTTATTCAATCATCATAGTTTTCTAATTGGTTTTATATCAAACGCGCTCATATAGAGAAATTTTGTCAAAAACGACTTCTCAAAAATTAAATTTATACTCCCTTTAACTCGCATATTAATTTAATTGAACTTAGTCCTTTTGGTTAGTTGTTCATGTCCTTGCTCATGGTCTTATGACCTAGTGATATTGGTGATTACCCCTCATAAAAGTGGAGTGGATTCAAATCCATACAAGTGTACTAGGTTGATTAGGTGGTATTTAGGAGTAAAATTTTAATGTTAAAAAAAGTTATTCATGTCCCTATTTTTGAATTTTGAATCTTTAATTACCTTTTTTGGTAATATTTGTAATCATTAATACACATATTCATTCTCATATTCATCTGTAACATTTTTTTTCCGCATCTCTGTCCTATTTAATGATACAAGTTTTCATAAAAAATTATAATTTTTGTTTGTTATCTATCTATCCTAATAAATAATAATGATTTTTATAACTATTTTTAGAAAATATTTTTTTAATTAAAAAATAGCTTTGTTCATAAAACATTTTTATAATTTGAACAACTCTTTCATTTTTTTTATAAAACATTTTAAAAAATAACTATATAACATTTCTAAAATTTGTATTAAAAATTTATGTAATATGTAATATTAGATCTTTATTACTAAGTATATATAACACTGTATTTCAATTTGTATACAGGGTTTCTAACCTATATTATAATAAATGAATAACTATATTTGCTACGTGTCGACTTATGATGAAATTTAGATTTTTGTTTTTCGTCTTTCTCCTATTAAATAATGATGATGTTAAATAATTAAATATTTAACATATATTCTAATATTTTATTAAAAAATACCAAATCATAAGAAAATTTTAATTATTTATTATTTCACAGATGACTAATAATATCAAACATACAAATCTTTATAGAAAATATTGTTTTATAATAAGTTCTATTTATTCAAGTTATCTAATATAAAGCTTCTAATTGTACATTTTCACAAAAAAGTAAATAACCATATACTTAAATTCTTACTCTTATAAGAGTATAGAAATATAAAAACCGCATAAGCACTTTTATTTCTTTAATTGTAATGTTGGTTTTGTTTATCCACTCTCTTTTTCTCTCTTAGTATTGGAGCATCTAAGTTTATTCAAATTCGCGTAATTCTTTATTTAAATTTAATTATGGATTCTAAGACATTATACAAATTCCTATTTTTGTTCACTTTTTATTTAAATTAACAAAGTAGAAGAAGTTAATCAATAAATACAAGTGTCATAAATCTCATACTAATTTAAAAGTATAAAAATATACAAATCCCTTGACAATTTCATAAATTTTATAAAAAAAATAATCAAATTATTAGAATGCAAAAAGGGAAAAAGTGGGAGAGATGCATGGGATGGGTAGACATATATAATTGCATTTGCTCTGTTTTTGTGTGTTGTTGTTGTGTACCACCCCCATCACCCCATCATATCATATGCAATGCTATTTTCCATGGCCCCCATTTCTCTTCACTCCCACCACCTATGAATAATACTACTCCACCATTAAGCCGCCTCTGCTCTTGATCTCACCACCACACTCCCATCGCATTTCAAGATTTCACCACCACACTCCACCGCCACCCAACATTCAAGATTTCACCTACAAATCCATCAATTACCTATAATTCTTTGTGCCCCCCTTTCAATTTCAGTCTCTACATCACTGGTATGTGCCCTTTTTATGAGATCAAATCTAATTGTCATCAAAGATTTGTGTTTTCTGATCTTTTGTTGTTGATCTTGATGTTTGATGATCATGGTTTTCTAGGTTGTTATGCATTTGATGAAATGATCCATTTGGGATGTTGTATATTTTATATAGAATCTGATTTGTTGTATCTATTGTTTGTGTTTGACCAATGTGGTTTCTTATTCAATCATTCCCTTATTTTGGATTTTCTTTTGTATTATTGTTAGTATGTCAAAAGTAGGCTTTTTATAAAGGGTTGTTGAAGTTTTGTGCATTTTTTAGCCTCGTTCTTCGTTGTTAGTAATAGTGAAATCTCTATCAATTCTCTGTCCCGGAAGTTGCTAAATCGTCTGGATCTTCTGTCTTGTAATGATTGGTACGAAACCAATAGTGAATCTGGCCACTGCAAGACAAAAATCCTGACAAGACTTATGATTCAGCAATTTTAAGGAGAGAGAATTTGTCATTATTTTGTATTGTTGTTAGTATGTCATTATTTGAACTCATGTGTCGACTTATACTTTGGTGTTTTCGTTCATAACACTACATTTATATCTTTGGTTTGTCATTCCCATTGACATGTCATTTTTTAATATCGCTTGTCTCTACAACAAACACAAGTAATTCATTTATCCTTATAGTTAATCCAAATTATATTTAATAATAAAGTTTGTGACGTGATGGGCCCACTCTAGGCGTCCTTAGACCATCCTTTCTCAAGGACAAAAGATTCCCATTTGTCCTTGGGATCACTAATGCAATGGTAGACGTCACTACCACCTTTGTTCTTGAGTTCTCCATTGCATTGCAGATGGTCTTAGTCGCCTACGTCCCATATTCCTTCCTGGACGATAAATTATATTCCTTTTGTAATTATTATATTTTCTAAAAATACATTTTTCTTGTAAAAATATTAAAATTTGCTAGGATGAGTGATTCTGATCATTTTTATTCTTGACCAGAGCTTGAAGAACTCTTTACACATCTTGTAAAATGCCTGAGAGAGTTCATGAACTGGAATATGATGAATTTGATAAGCTTCTTGGTGAGATACCGCGTGCTACTGTGACAGCAAACACCGAAGAATTTGGAGTCTATAATTCTTCCAAGAACCCGAAAAACCTCTACACAACTCCTGAAAATGGTACATTTCTTGATACATTAAGTGATGAAAAGTTATCTATGAAAAGGGTTCAGTTTGTTGAATCAAATCTTCTGAATGATCAATCATTCGACTCGGTTTTTCAAGACTTGAGCATCAAAGACAGACCGATCATGCTCTCTCCAACCCCGTCTTTGGTTAATTCCTCAACACCCTTCAACAGGGTTGACTTTAATGGTCAACGACTTGTCGCGATCCCTATTATCCCGAATCAACAACAGTTGTTTTTTCATCCTTCACAACAGAAACCAGAGTCTCATATAACTTGGAGGAATCTTGAAAATGAACATGAGTATCATCATCCACTTCATATGCACCAGTTTTGTAAGAATCTGCATTTGGAAAGTCAACAAGCTGCACCACCTTCGCTAACTCGGTTCATGAGTCATGCTAATGGAATGCATGGCTCTAATCAAAAGGTTCCTGAGAGAATACTCACAAGGTCGCGTGGGCTGAACCGCGACCCTCTTGGGTGTCTAAAATTTGGAAGCTTTGATAGAAAAGATCCTGTTTCAAGTGTTGTTAAGCAACCATCACATAAATCTGATGATCTTGGGGACAGAATATACTGCATGGCTAAAGATCAGCAAGGATGTCGTTCCTTGCAGAAGAAGTTTTCTGAAGGAACTCGCGAAGATTTGGAGAACATTTTCAGGGAGGTTATAGTGCATATTATTGAACTAATGACCGACCCTTTTGGAAACTATCTTGTTCAGAAGCTTTTAGATGTGTGTGACAAGCATCAACATATGCAGATTCTTCGTGTTATTACTCGAAAGCCTGGAGATCTTGTTAGGATCTCATGTGATATGCACGGGTTTGCCCCTCTTCTGTCCTTTTTTACAAAAATGTCATTTTGTGGTCATTGTATTGAAATATTATTATTGTTGTTGTTGTTGTTGTTGATGTGTAGGACTCGGGCTGTTCAAAAGGTTGTTGAAACTCTCAAGACGCGTGAGCAATGTTCTATGATTGTTTCTGCTCTGAAGCCCAGTATCATTGGCTTGATGAAGAACATGAATGGCAATCATGTAGCACAACGGTTCTTGCAGTACCTAAAACCCGAATTTAATGAGGTAACTATCATGCATATTGAGAATTTTTTTTCAAAAACTATTTACTTTTAAAAGACTTGATGGCAAATGGTGTTAGTCGCTATCTAAGATATCGACTTCTGTGTCTTGACTCTTGAGGTTCACAAAACTAAAGATGTCATAATAGTGTTCAAAATTTTTGTCTTGTATAAGTTGAAGTCATTATCTATATAACGACTCCACCTTGATAGTTGGTGATGTCAAGGTAAAGTCGTTATCTCAAATAACAACTTCAACTGCTACAAGACAAAAATCTGAAACACTATCTTAGATACAGAAGTCGCTATCATAGATAACTGTTCAAAATCATATAATCTATTCAAAACACACATCCAAACACCTCCTGAATCTTTATTATGATAGATCAAGAACTAAGACATGGAAACTGTAAATCAAACTACAGAATGTAACATACTATTTACGACTTTATGTTTAAATTATTTGATTCAAATCTATCGCGTATTTGGCCTTTCAGTTTCTTTTCGAAGCTGCAACTGTGAAATGCATGGAACTGGCAACAGACCGGCATGGGTGCTGTGTGCTTCAGAAATGTCTGAGCCATTCTGATGGTGAACCAAGAGGGCGTCTGGTTCGTGAGATCACTTCAAATGCTCTAATTCTTTCACAAGATCCATACGGGTACACCCCAACCGGACCCTAACCTGACCACCCTATCTTGTTAGCAATATTATTCCTAACTGAGTTGTGCATTTTCAGAAACTATGTTGTACAATATGTATTTGAGCTTCCAGTTCCATGGACAACATCAGCAATTCTTGATCAACTGGAGGGTAACTATGGTGACCTCGCGATGCAGAAATACAGTAGCAATGTTGTTGAAAAATGCCTGAAATACGCACGAGAAGAGTGTCGCGTTTGTATTGTTAACGAGCTGATGAATAACCCGCGTTTAGATCAGATCATGCTGGATCCTTATGGAAACTATGTTATCCAGGCGGCACTTCGTTCTTCAAAGGTTGGTAATTTTTCAAAATGGGAGGGTTAGGAAACTACGGTAACATGTCAAAACGGGCTAGAGTCATAATAAACTGTCTTTAGTATACGACGGGCTAACGTGCAAGCACTTTATTTTCTTCCTCTAATTAATGTGTTAGAATATGACATTATTACAGTAATAATCTAGATTTTGATTTAATAAGCGATTAACAAGACTTTCATACGTTTAATACATTTCAAATGATTTTCAACCCTTTTGACCCGTTAGACTGATTTGATGTGTTCCATTTTAGTTAGATATTTACAAACTTATCTGCCGTGTTAGATAAAAGATAACCAGTGGCGGACCCAGAAAACTTTTTCATGGGGGTCGGAAATTTTTGGGGTCGGTTGACTATCGAGATATAACGCGTATATAACACTAAAATTTTTTCATAGGGACGATCGGGGGGCTATTGCAAAATTTTATGGGGGGTGATCGAGATTTTAATGCGTATATAACACTAATTTTTTTTCATTGAGGGCGGATGCCCCCCATACCCATACACTAGGTCCGCCTATGAAGATAACTGAAATCTACCCTATATAAATGAGTTGAATTTACCAACCAGTTGTTTAAAGAATCATCATGTTATTTAACAAGTGTATATATATGCATGTTTATATTTACTTGTCTCGTTCAGGGAGCTCTACGCGAGGCGTTAGTCGAGGCAATAAAGCCCCATGTCCCCACGCTACGCACAAGCCCGTATGGCAAAAAGGTTTTGTCAAGTAACGGCCTCAAAAAATAAGCTAATTTGGTAAGAAGCTCAAATGTTTAATCACACTTCTCTTTATAACTAAATTTTCATTGTGTGGGACCCGTTATAACTGAAATGTGTAACGGTATAACCGTATAAGTTTATACTTTATATAAAAGAACATAATCTGAATCTTGTCTAGTTTTCTTTTGCAGGTTCAAGATTTTGTTTCTAGTTAACGCCATCGTTTGTTTTTAGAATAAAGATTTTAAAAGCTTCTATCGGTCATTAGTGGCTAACTGTGTTTGTGCAAAAGACTAGGTCAGGAGTGACTCCTCGCGCCAATTATGGCGTGGGTGAGTTCTTGATACGGGAATGGTTTGACCATCCGTTTGTGTGGTTTGTCGTTCAACTTGAAGTAGTTGAGGTTATTTTTGGCGCATTTAAGGATAAATCGGCTTTTTGTCGGTGTGTATGCAAGGTATGCATACACAAGCGGATGTGCTCATTTGAGCACACGTTTGGGGTTTCTTTTGTTTGTCGTTTATTTGTACAACTATAACGTTAAGAGGTGTTATTCTTTGAATAATATTTGAATACGAATTCATCGTGTTTGTTTTACAATATTCGGCAATTACTATACTACCCTGACTCTTTCCTTTGATCTACCAAACTCCATTGTGCACTTGAAAGTAACAAGATCTGCAACACCAATTTGCTAATATGTTCAAAAAGCCCCATAAAGTAACATTTGGAGTTCAGGCATGTGAAATTACTGCAGTACCCTCACAAGATCCTAACATAAATGTTATAACCATCGATTAACATTTGGAGTTCATGAATGTGAAATTACTGCAGGACCCTCACAAGATCCTAACATATATGTTATAACCATCAAACTGTTCATCTAAAAGTTCCTAACAAGATCCCTGAACCATTCATATGTTTTGAGATCATGAAGAAAATATAATCAAGATTATTGAAACTAAACATGGGGAGGGTCTTCTTCCATATCCTGAGGCACATTCTCACCTGGTTCTCTGTTTTCAATGGAGGTTGTCGAGCCAGAGGAAGCCTCCCTGTTCAGATGAAGATCGGTTGACAATGAATTATTGAGCTCATTCTGCAGGAAAAAAAGATTAAGTACCTAATCACAACTTACATTATAAAGTATAAACACAATACATGTTCCAAGAGTTAACAAGCACCTGCACGTAGGTGATGATGTCGGTTGAAGTAACCGATTTTCCCTCCTGATTTTGTGATGATATCCAATCGAATGCTTTCGTCTGCATGAATCATGATCGCACAAAAACATATACCACTTGTTTAGGCACATATAGCAAATAATTTACCAAATAGGGCAAGGACAAGGGTATTGAGTTTTCACTACATGGAAAAAACAATACAGAAAGTATTTTCATTCATTTGATAATGTCAGATAAAGATCCAAAGTTATAGCTTTACTGTGTGTGTAGTTGCTCAAGGTTCTCCCGTTACCTCGTCTTTCTTGATTATGATGAGATGTTTAGACTTAAATGTGCTACCATTTATACGGTTCTAAGCATTGCGGTCTCTCGTTCTTGGCCAGTTGAAAAATATTTTCTTAAACATGGATTCAATTTTTTTCTCTTGAATTACATTTTCCTTTCTTGAGATGATAGAACTAAGCATTTTTGTTCTTTATTTTTGTGGATCTATTATTTTCTTAGGGACCACCATCAACTCTATGTTTATTTGAACATCAAAATAGTTGAAAACCCAAAAGGCGAAAATGTTAGATGACCAATCCGACTAACACGAACATTTTGAAGCATTGGCCCTGGTTAGAAATAACTATAAAGTTCATGTTTGAGATAACTCATTCACAATGAAAAAGGGTCAATGTTTGACTATTTCACATCCAAAATTCACATTTTAGCATATCAAATTCCAAAGATCAAAATTAAATATCACAAAAAATTTCAAAAAGGAAAATTGTACATTTTTAAAAGATTTTGATAAGATTCCAAGTTTAAAAAGTACCAATTTTGACTCAAAAGTCAAACATCAACTACAAATTCAACTTTCAAAGCATGCAAATAAATCAATGCATGCTAACCTAATTCAAGCAAGAACAGTTCAAATTAAAATTAGGGTTTATCAATTCTCACGAGGGAATGCCTTCGACCAGCATCAAAAGAAATCGGTTGCAAATTCACTGATTGATTATAAAGTTTAGCAACTTCAGCGGCAACATGTTGAAAATCGAGAGCGACATCTGGTTTATTTGCAAGAGGAATCTCGATTTTCCTCCTCTGCGCCATTGAAATCGTCTAGTTGTTGATGATGGATTAGCTTGAAATTGATCGTCATTTGGTTGTAAATTGGGGGTTAGAAGAAAGGGACAAAAACGAAAGAAATCAAGAGAATTGAGATTCATGAAATTGGGTAGTGGATTTTGGTAATCTTATTGATATACGTAATTTGGAAATAGAATTGGATGCATTGATTGAAAGAAAAACAGGCGGTGTCTTTTTATCATCACCGGTTTTTTTTTCTTAAAAAGTTAAGGAAAGCAATGTTTTCATAACTGACACCCTTAAACATTGATATGATTTACGTAGTCTTATGGACTCATTGTCTTCAGCTTTGTCTCACCATCCCAGTCGGGTATGTGAGATTTGTATAGGATGTCCTCCAAACATCCATGGGGAGTCACATCGCTCACCATCCCCAACGGCATAAGTGTAAATATTTAATACCTTGTACCAATCAATATTGTCCGTTTTTCCCAGAAAGAGCTCAATAATTCGTTTTTTAGTTGCTCATGTGGAAACTTTCGAAGAGGTAACGCATCCTAGAATAACTTTCATCTAAGCACGTTTAACTGAAGTTATCCTCTCATCCACACCCAATACTTCCAAACGCATTGGTGATATTTGATTTGAGTCATTCCTTATGAGCACAACATTTCTTATGTCAATGATTAATGTAAGAATTGTCTAGGGTATTACACTCACGCCTCATGCACGCTTCCGTAGCTTTAACAAGACAATAACCTCTACTTTTTAAGCGCTATAATTTATTTCTTAAATTATTAAATCCTAACTCCAGACTCGCATTAAACCATCTTAAACCTATCACGTGAGAGATAAATTAAACCGAGGAAAGTCACATATTTTCAACATAATATTCCAATAAAACCGGTCCACTAACTGACAAAGAATTTTTTATTTTCTTTATTGTCCGTGTTACGTTTTATACGAGTAATTTAATCCACCACCAACTACACCGCCAACAGCTATGGACAAACAACAACAGCAGCAACTACCGATCCAATTCTCAGCTCCACCTTCCTAACCACCGGATCTTGCGATGGTATTCAACACCGTCTTAGTCACGTCGGTAGCCACCGCATCCGCCGACGTATGGCAATCTGTCGCCTGTATTTCAGAACGAATCAGCAGCCAGGAGCTGTTAGATCTGGTGATCTGTTTTCCTCTTCAACAATTAGGTCGTTTTGCGCTTTGCGTTTGGAGCTTCTTCTGTATTCCTCCTTCTCCTCCTGAATCGTACTACTACTCGTACTCTTATTACGATGAATCGGATTACGATTCCGATTTTAGTTCCGCCGGTGCCGGAGGATTTTCAGGCTACGATCGCGGAATTCGCGATTCTTACTCCGATTCGCATTCAGATTGATTTTTCAACGCGTATATGACGGTAATTCGTTGTTTTTGTCTCGTTGTGTACAGAAACCCTAATTTTTGTTGTTAATCTGTTTATTATATAATATTTCTGGTTATTTCCGATCTACAATTGAATGGATATATGTTGTTAATTGCTGATTGTGTTGATATTATTTGATTGATTGAATGTAACAAGTCAGCTATATTACTCAAGTTGTCCTAATTCACTCTGTAGATTCGTTATTGTAGTCTGATACTCTGATTACATGTTAGTCTATCAGGATTGAATGATTTTATGATAGGTTTAGTTCTTCCCTAAATTGGATGTTAAGGTGATTAGGCATTGGGAATTTAGGAATTTCATGTCTTTTTGGCATCATTGTTCAAGTATACTTTGATGAGGACCCACCGTGAACCATTCAAGCACTGCCCACGTTCTGCACCGGTTTACTTCCTGCATTACCTCATGTTTAGTCCTTATTTTTAGCTACTTTCACCATCCATGTAATCACTAGGTAGTTTGCATTTTTGTATTCCTTTATAATGTAATCTGCATCAAGGATGAATGGACAAGAAAATTGCAGCAACTTTGATCTTCCTTGCGTTTATATTTTCAGTTTTGTTATTAGTTCATTCGGAGACCGCCAATCTCGAACTTGGCTCTGTCATACTTCTTTTGCAGAATCTGTATATGTTAATCTCTCAATTCCTAAATAGTCATGTTGTCTGCTCCAACATGAGATCATCAGATCTTCGTGTTAATGTTTCCACGAATTTTGATCTTGGCATATAACTATTTTCCTTCTGTTTTTGTTCAAGCATTTCATCAAACATCTTGTGAGCAGTCTCAACGTAGTAAGTCTTGATGAATAGCTTGGTCATTTCACTTCCATTATCATCGACAACAAGAAAACTGGTTTGGTGTATGATAATAGGTTTTATTACATCAGGTCTGCTCTAAACATTGATTATCACAAATTTCTAAAAATCTTTGAACAAACCTTTCCAATGCGACATGTAATTGTTGCTGATTATTGCATTTTGATCTTGTCCAAACATCTCCTAAATCTGAATTAACCCTTACCCGGTGGTGTATAAAGATTTCCAGCGAATTGAATTTGTTGTTGAAAATCGGAGTTGTGTTTCATCACCAATTTTGATGGAGATGAAGATCCGAAGAACATTGGCTCTGAGATATCATTCTCACCATAGATATTTGTCATTCTTCGATTGAACTTTTCCATTATGAGATGTACTTGTTGTATTTGATTATCATTGTCAACGTTGATGTGATTCAACGCCATATTTGATAGAATAGAAGAAGATCCGAGATGTGATCTGCAAAATTCTTGATTCCATGGTAAAGATAGAATTAGTGATTGAGACAAATAATCAGTGGTCATTCTCATGATTAAGCATCTTGAAGAACCAGAAATGAAATACAGACACGTATTAACTCTATGCATGTTTTGCAGTAATGTTTGCATTTAGGTTCAAACAAACAAACACACCTGGTATAATCCCGCTCATAGCAAGGCTATTGGTAAGGTCTAGTTGCATTTAGATTCAATTTCTTTGTATTTTCAAGTCGGTCCTATCGGCTCATGTTGTATCAGGACTCTATTATACATGTTTTACAGTAATGTGTGCATTTACTGCAGTATTTTTCTCATTGTTAAATTGACCATCTTCTTTAGGGTCTCAATTTGTTTGTCAAGGACGTGTGTAATCGAGAATCATTACATATGAGGATATGTTACACACATTACAAATGCTAAGTAAATATAAAGGTATTAAGTCCCAAAGGCTTAAACAAACCCAAAAGTTATTTGGAAAACTACGGTACCCAGGTTGATTGTTTCGACCGCATAATCACCATAGCACACAAAAAGGTACCACGGAAACCGGGCTAGTGGCTAGAAGTCTTCGTGAAGTTAAACTCAGGTTGCATGTGTGTGTGCGAGTACGTGTAGTATGATAATAAGACTTGTAAATGTAGCTGCGAGCGTAGATCATTTTGATCATGATTTATCTGAACATGACGTTATGTTTAATCTAGATTTCATTCCTTTCTGAAATAAAAAAAGAACTCATAATTGTAACATCTATCGTTGCAAAATGTATTTATTCGAATGCATCTAATCATCTAAAAATTAACTTCTAAGGGTGGAACTCGTTGAACTCAAAAATACCTTAGAGATTATCCAATAAAAACATGTCATGTCACTTTTATCCAAAACTACCTTAAAAGAGGGGACGGTGGTCTTTTTTACCCAATACTATCCTAGCACAAAAAGACAAAAACAAATAAAAATAAACATACCTTCATACCTGGAATCTCTACCCGATGACACTACCCTAAATGGTGGGGGCAGTGTACCCGTGAACCCGTATAAGTACCTAAAACCCACCCCTTCCACGCACAAAATACATATGATTAATTAAATTGTTTGGTTTAATACGGTAGGCAAGATTCTAAATCGGGGTAACATTATACTTCTTGCTTCCTACAAAAATATATATCTTTTTTTTTTGAGTTTAAGAATTAAGATAACTAGCTTGTTCCCGGCCCCGCGGCGGGATGTATTCACGTAAAACGAAAAAAGAGCTGAATAAGCTTGTATAAACGAACACATGCGCCTTATCGCCGGAGTGTGGTTGTTTTTTGCCAACGCCCCATGGCAGGAGTTTGGTCATTATCGGTTCGGACGGTCGAAAACCATAAAAGCCAATACCGACATCGGTTCCGATAATACCAATACAGGCAATAATGTTCGCTCATAATAGGTTCGGGTCGTCACGGTACCATAACAGTAACGACACTCGCTATGAGTTACGATAACAAATATAAATACTCGATTTTGAATACAACTCCATTTTAAAAAAAAATTATATCGGAACGTTGACAAAAAAAATAAAAACAGCCGTGTATTCCGTTTTTTAAAAAAAGTTAACGAACGAAAATTGTTATAGAAAAACGAAGGTAAGACATAATTAAACGGGTAAAAAGCGTAAATTATATATAGTATAAGGGTAAAAATAAAAAAAAATAAACACGCTGCCTGCTAAGTTAAACAATCTATTAGGCTGCTGACTGCTTCACTATTCATAAACGTTGTTCTATCTTTAATAGTTTTACTAATGGTAACATTATTTCTTGGCAGATTTTTATATTTATTTTAAATATTTGTCCATCAAACCAAACCCCTCCTGTTAAGGAAATCATAGAATATTTTTTGTTTATATCTATTCAGTAATCAGATGATAGTTTACTACTATTACTAGTTATGAAATATGTGAACAAATTATCCATTCAAGTTATAAATGTGTTAAAATATACAAAAAGTAATTTTTCATATCTAAATAAAAAATAGATTAGCTTTATACATTTCTCATATTTATGGATTTGATCAGAAATCATGAACAAACCCAAAAAATGTTCATTTTATTTTCTTTTAAATTATTGATTTATTGTATGCCATGTTCTTATGTAAGAGGCAAAAGTATATCAAAAATCAAAACAATAATGGTTAAATAAAAAGGGTAAAATAATTCAAAATATTAATTGGTATTTATTAAAGCTGATATTGAATTAAGAAAAAACAAACACAGATTCCTCTTTCCAACTTCTACCAACCCTAAACCAAAAACCTACCCAAATTCAGTATCTTGTCCCCCCAAATCTCATTCTGAATCACTTTCCATACTTCCCATTGCCTTCAATCCTCTAGGTCTCTGCCAAAAAAACAATGTACAACTCATTATAACATTATACACAACTTTCACTGCATAAGGTACAAGTAAATACAGCACCATGGCTCCAAATTTGACCACTAGGCTGGTTCCAATTTCCAAATCCAAAGCAAATGTAGACATCCTTGAGCTATGTACAACTTTCAATACATAATGTATGCAAGATTTGACCAAAAGGGTTCACTAACCTTCTTAGAAGACTTCTTCTCTCTTACTTCATATCTTTCTTGGCATAGATCAGATAACCATGCACCAGGAGTCACTAACTGCATTTAAAACATCAAGATTCAAATAAGAATTTTAAAACTATCAAGAATAAAATCAAAAGGGCAATTAAGTAATTTTACAAGTAAGGTCTTTTGAATAATTTTGGCCCTTTTCTTAGGCCTTTGAGGCAGTTTACACCCTTTCATAGCCATAAAGTCTTCTTCTTTCTCTTTGCTTGATAATGTAGTGAACAATTTGGGCCAAACAGTCTTTTTACTCTCTTTATGTGCATCCATTGTTAACACCTTCTTGCTGCTGCTGCTTTCATCAAACCCGCCTCCGCTTGATCCCCGTGTCGTGTAATATCGATCTTCTTTTTCCGGCGATGACAATGCCGCCATTATCTTCCTGTGGGTAACCCTAAAATCAATCAGAAAGAAAGAAAACAACCCACAAAACCAATTTGTTTCTATGTTTTATGTGGAAACTTAACAAAGATTTGAACAAAAGCACAAAAAAACATCAAATTCTTGATTGAATTTGACAAAACCCATGTTGATTTGCACACATAGATTGTGTTTCTTTATCAAAATCCCACAAACAAAAGGCTTTATAGATGCATTCAACAAAGACAAACATTAATTAAGAAAAAGCACCTAACTTTATCTTTTTCTTTGGTTTTTCTAACAAAAACCCTTGTTTTCTTTTGCTTTTTAATTAATAAAATAACCAACAAATGAAAAAAAATTACATAAATAACTGGAAATGGCTATGGATCTAGGGTTTTCATCTAGAAAACACAAGATTAAAAGAGATTTTAGAGCTAAATATGGGAGTAAATAATCAAGAAATCAACTGGGTATCCATAAAATTAATAAAAAATATATATTTTAAATTTTTTTTACCTGTTGATTCGTTGAGGAGATGAAGCATGAAGAGGGGGAAGATGATTATGATGATGAGAATCTTGTTCATTTACAACCCTCCAATCAACACGTTGAGATGTGATTTTTTTCTTCACAACAATTCCATTTCCATCTGATTTTCCATTCATAACCGTTGATTCTTTCACCTTCACAAATCTCAGTCTCTTTCTGTTTCCCCACTGTAACTTATCCATTACACCAAAATCTTCAATCTTTATCTCTAAAAAATAAGTAAAACTTCCATTTCAGTCAAAACCCCTAAAAAATATCAAGAACCCAGAACAAAAAAGAGATAAAAACTGTAAATAAAGAATACCCACATGAAGATCTGTTCTAAAAACCTGTTTTTAGCATCAAATCTTCAAAATCTCACCCTGCATTTCAACATCATTCAAGAACATGAGAAGTTAAATCTTTAAAAGTGAAAGAGCCCATTTTTAGCCATGATTTCTAACAATAATAAAACCTAGGAACAAAAAGTATATGACCTAAATATAGATAAAGAATACCCACAAGGAGATCTAATCAAAAACCAGCATCAAATCATCCAAATCACCCTACATTTCATAACCATTTAAGAACATGAGAACACAAACAAAATCCCAAATGAAAGTCACAAAAATTGGAAGATTACAACAACCACAAAGCTGCAATCTTTATCTTTAATAATCAAGATTTTTTTTTTTTTTGCAGTTACTGAAAATCAAGATTCTTGTTAAGAACATAGAACAAAAATTATAAAGAAATATAAAAATACCAATTGAAAGTCTATGCTAGAAAGAGCTTGAGATCTTCAAGATCACCTTGTATTCAATAAACCACAAGAATCATGTATGGAAAGTAGAAAGAATGAAGGATAAAGTGTGTGGATAGAGCAGAAAAAAAGGTGAAATGATGAAGTTTGTTGAAGGAGGATTGGATTTAATTTAGGGTTTCAATGATTTAGATCATTCAAATGGGTTTTTAATTTGATTTGGGGGAAATGGGATTTTTTGCTCTGCCTCTTTTGTGTTCTTTGTTTGTGAGTTGTGTTTGACAGGAAGAAGGGTAGAAGACGAAGAAATGAGGGTTATGGTTTTGTAACCTTCACCCGGTGTTTTTTTTTTTTTGTTAATAATTATTTTATTTTTCAAAATATTTGTAGATTAGTTAGATTAATGTGGACCGTTTGATGTAAAATAGACGGTTGGATATGGCCCTTCCAAGGCTCCAACTAACCTTGGGGATAGCATCCCCAGAGTCTCGTAGGGGCACGTGATATACATCATCCCTCCCTCCTTCTCTGACAAGGTTAAAATGGTCAACTTGGGGGAGCCGGGAGAGAATGAAATAAATATTTTTTGTTTATTTGACTCAATGCTATCCAGAAGTGTTGTATGGTATCACTTTTTTTTAAAAGGTTATGGATTTTAGTCTTATCGTTGACAAATGGTGTAGATTTAAAGTTTCTATGAGTTTATCATTCAAAAAAAAATTTGCTTTTGTTTTTCAGCTTCTTTCATCATCTCATCCCTACATCATCATTTTTCACCATATGTTATACTAATAAATCACATTTGCGGACGCGCACCGGGCTGGATATCTCAATCTCATAATGTAGTGTGTGTGTGTGGAAGGTGTAAGGGATGTGTTGAATGTGCTCCCATTGCTCATTCTTATATAGGTTGATTGGGGACCCGTAGCGGACCGCTACCGCCTCCTTAGCCAACCGTTTTCTTGTCCACTGCTTAGCGGACAGCCAAGATGGTCGGGTACGCTACCGCCTCATCAGCAAGCCGCTTTCTTGTCCACTACGTAGTGGATCGATAAGCTGGTCGGTAGCGATCCACTACCGACCCTGCTTCAGCGAGTCAACGTGCCACGCGACAACCTTGCATTGAAAAAAAAATCCTACTGCGGCTTAGCGGACCATTATAACCTTGGTGGTGGTCTGTTATAGGGTTACACGCGTCAGTTTTCACGCATTAGTCACCCGTCACGTGTCATCTCATCATTGTTTGCTTTCCGGCAACGTAACGGACCGTTAAGGACTTGGTAGCTATCTGCTACCTACCAAAATTCAATATTTTTTATTTTTAGTCCTTGAGGTCTGGGTTATTCACAATTCTAGTTCTTTTGTTCTATATATATATTGGATTTTTTGAGGTGTTACATATCCTTCTTTATATTAATCAATAAAGAAAAACTTCATACAATAATAACCGATGTTTATATATATTCAATTAAAGTCATTCAAAGTTTTTATCTCTCTAAAGTCATTCTCCTTTATATTGAATTACCTTATTAATTGAATAGTAACCTTGATTTTTTTTAATTTTTTTTTTGTCTAATTTTTTTTCACCCTCGTTCTCCTTTATATTGAATTACCTTATGAATTGAATAGTAACCTTGTTTAACTTTAATCATATGTTCTAATAAATGTTTTCGATAAATATTAATAGAAGTTAGAACTCTAGAAGTTTTGACCTAAGTGGAACATATATTAATATTGGTTACTATTTATTTTTTTTTTCAATTTGATTTAAATCGAATAATTATGGAGCTTGATTATTATTTATCGATGTTTTTCTACTATTACCTCATACTTAATGATAAACTTGAAAAAAAAATAACCAAGATTCATATATGTTCTATTTAGGTCACTTATTTAATAATAAAAAACCCTAAATATTTATAAAAATAATTCACAAGATTGAAACAAATAATGAAAATTAAGCAACTTAGAAAAACCAAAAACGTTTGAGTAATTTAACGAAAACAAGTAAGAAACTTAGTTATTATTGTATAAAGTTTTCCCTGATAAATATTTATGTGTGTTTGTGTTTATCTTATTATGTATTCTTCAACTATACTTTTTTTAATAAACATGATACATCTAAAGTTCTAGCTCATATCTTCAATTAAAGGTTACACCTTATAGAGTTAAAGTTAAGAGTTTCTTTTTGGAGCTATAAGTACTTTGATCATACATGAAAAGTCTCGTGACTAGTATGATACACAAACGTGTTAATCTATACTATCTAACAAATAAAAGTTTTGGTGGGACACTTGTCACTCTCCTATTCATCCTCAACCATTTTTTTCGCCTCTCTCTCCTATTAATTATACAAATTTTTTAAATATTTTTATAATTTTTTGTTTCCTTCCTTTCTCTCCTATAAATTAATAATGATAATGATTTCTATAATTCTTTTTATAAAAAAATTTTATTTAAAAAAAAAGAATAGGTTTGTTTATAAAACATTTTTATAAATTAAACATTTCTTTCATTATTTTCATGAAACATTTTTAAAAAATAACTATATAACGTTTCTAGAATTTGTATTAAAAAACCATGTAATATGTCATAAATATGTATTATGTAAATATTTATTACTAAGTATATAACATTGCATTTATTCAACCCGTGTAATACACGGGGTTTGTAACCTAGTGTCAAATATAGTGAAGGAAAAGATATTGATTTCAAATGACAATTTTACATATCAGACCGTTATAAACATAGTAGTTAATGATTAATGTCATTTAACCCTAAATGACACTACAAACATGAATATATAAAGTGAATAAAAAGAAAACCTAAATTTATTTTCAATTTTAATCAAATAAACATCATTTTTATTGGTTTTTTTTTATTTTATAAACAAATTATAGAATAGATTAAACTAATTAAAGAGAAGTTGAATTGAACAATAGCTTCCCTTATCTAATTGTGACACATGTTTTTTTTTATATTTTCATTTTCATCACTTATCCCATATATAATATACACTTTTAACTCATTTCATTTTTTAATAATTTCGTTTTTCTTTAATAACTTTCGTTCGCTAACGTTAAGAAAAACTGAGTGCGCGTATATTTTTATTTTTTTTATCAACGTTCCGATATAATTTTTTTGGAAACGGAATTCTATTCCAAATCAGTTTTTTTTATTGTATCCTATAGCGAGTGTCGTTACCGTTGTTATACCGTGGCGAGCCGAACCTATTATGAGCGAACAAACTCATTGTCGGTATTGATATTATCAGAACCGGTCTCTGTATTCAGTTTTATGGTTTTCTACTACCAGAACCGATAACGACCAAGCTTTTGCCACCTATCGACTTGTCACCCACCGCGGAACACGTCTATTAGTTTCTTTTTTCTTTAATAACTTTCGTTCGTTAACTAAAAAAAATGGCTTGCACGGTTTTTTTATTTTTAATTTTTTACATTTTTATTTTTATCCCTTATACTATATATAATTTACGCTTTTAACCCGTTTCATTTTCTAACAATTTTGTTTTCCTTTAATAACTTTCGTTCACTAGATATAAATTTTGTTGAAAACGGAACTTTATTCAAAAGCGAGTTTTTGGGTATTATAGTCTATAGCGAGTGTCGTTACCGTTGTTATACCATGGCGAGTCGAACCTATTATGAGCGAACAACATCATTACCGGTATTGGTATTATCAGAACCGGTCTCCGTATTCACTTTTATGGATTTCGACGACCCGAACAAATAACGACCAAGCATCTGCCACCTATCGGCCCATCACCCGTAGCGGAGCGCGTCTATTAGTTTCGTTTTCTATAATAACTTTCGTTCGTTAACTTTTTCAAAAAATGGCTTGCGCGTCTGTTTTATTATTATTATTTTTTTTGTTAATGTTCCGATATAAATTTATTTGAAAACGGAGTTGCATTCAAATTAAAGTTTTTTGTATCATAGCTTATATCTAGTGACGTTACCGTTGTACCACTATGACGAACCAAAACTGTTATGAGCAAATTTAGACGACCTAAGCGGGTATTCAACTTAGTTATATATAAATGAAATATAAGATATCCTCGTACTAAATCATCTGATTTTTTTCTCGTGATGCTAAAATAATAAATTTGTCATGCTTATTTTCTCATGTATTTTTTTTTTTTTACTATATCTTGATTTTATAACTATTTTATATATCAAATAATCCACAAAAGAATCCCAATTTTAGTGACATGGGAAAAGACTAACCATATCCCATGTGAAGAGGTAAGTACTCATTAATACCATGAATTGTTTTGTCCACAAGTGAAATTCAAAATGCCATCTTCGGGTTAGGGTCAAACGGCTAATATTGGCAAGTTTTTACCCAAAAGTGACACGTATTTTAATGGGCTATAGTAGTCACATAACGTCATAACCCCATTTGCAACCCTCATATTTCGTAGGTTTAAATTATGAGTAAATTATTATTTCTATCCTTGACGTTTGATCATTTTAACTAGTTAAGTCACTTATGTTTAAATTCGTATCTTTTAACCCTGACGTTTCATTTTTGCTTCTGTTTGAGTCCAAATGACTAACTCCGTTAGGTTTTCTGTTAAATTTTTAAGTAAAAGACCAAAATACTCCTACACTCTCTTTTTGTTATTTTCTTTATTTTTTATATATCCACCCTGTTCTTTCTCTCTCCACTCTCTCTTCTCTACCCTCTCTCTCTCACAACCCTAGTTCCAGCCATCTGCCACCACTTTTCCTCCGCTGATTCCACCTATACCTCCCAACCCTTGTCCTAATCCATCGTTCCAGCACTCCCGTGTGCAAGATTCCCTGGCGGGGGGTCAAACTTTTTCGCCTGCGTCAAAAGTGGATGGCTGATTGAGCGCCAAAAGCCCTAAATCTACCTGCGATCGGGCCATCAGGAAACCAAAAGGGGATAACCGGTACATTCCCCTCCTGTCGGACCTACGAGTGTCAGAATTTGTGCAAGAAAAGGTGGCAGCTCGAACACAATGAAAGATGAATGAACTGATTTATTAGATCCATCGTCGCTCCTCTTCATCTATGTTCTTAGAAAACCAATTCATCACCCGATCCTCTTCATCTATGTTCTCATTTTCATTCACCCACCCTCCTTCGCGTCCACCGCCGCCCCCCTCCGTCAATAAAAGACGCATAATCTCCTTCCGATCTGAACCAACAAGCTCAAATTTCTCCCAATCCCAATCAGAACTGGAGCGTCTAGCTTGCTTGCCGGATGATTTGAACGAGAATGACCGGAATCAGGAGCAGAAGCCGAAGCCTTGCTTAGGGTTTCTGCATCGCGAGAATATCTTAGGGTTTCTGCTAGCGTCTTTTATCGCAAGAATTTCTCCAAGAATACCCGGAGCCGGATCCTTGCTTAGGTATTACCGGAGATGGTGTGGTGGTGACGACTGGAAACAGGGGTGGGAGAGAGTGAGTGCAGAGAAGAAAGAGTGGAAAGAAAGGAAAGCATAGTCGTTTAATAAATAAATAATTGAAGTTTAACTTTTTAATAATCATTTGAGTATACAAGAGTATTTTGGTCTAGTTAAAATGATCAAACACGTCAAAAACTCAAATGATAATTACTCTTAAAGTACCCATTTACTTTACACAAACATCTCAGGGATTATGTGTGTAATTAACTCTTAATTTAACGTATGAAAATGAAAACCACCTAACGACAGCTGTGTACCACCAACATCACACCTTCCGAAAGGAATTTCGAAATTGCGGGCAGCCACAATCTTCTCTCTCCACTACCCGTTGTACTCGCACACATTTCCCTCTATAAAATCCAACTTTCGAATCACTCTATTTCCACCACCGGAGGAATCGCAGAGAATTAATCATGGAGGGAATGCAGATGATGAGGCTTTTCGCCGTAATGATGATCATGATGATGGCCGTTTCCACCGTATCCGCCGCTGATCCTCCTACTCCGGCTCCGATGTCGGACGCAACTACCGTGTTCGCCTCTACCGCCATCGCATCGCTAACGGCGTTTGTTTTCGTGTTCGTGTTCTAGTTTCCGATCACAATGCTTCGATTCGTGGTTTTGTTCATACTATTTACGTACAGAGTGAGGTGGAATTTAATTTCGTATTTTTTATTTTTAAGTATTTTTTGGTTGTTTTGATTTTAATTTGCTTTTTTTATATAATTTTTATCGTCCGTTGTCTTGGTTATGGTTTGATTACTTAGCTATATTATTATGAATATGTTCATCATGTGGAATGAGATTTTTGTAGATGATTGTGGTAATAAAGAGAATTCGTTTACTTATTAAAGTTTGATCAAAGGCCGTGTGTTTTAGCGGTACCAGTTGTGTAGAAAAGGTGTACACAATGAAATACTCATGTTACATAGTTTAAAATTACACATTTAACTTCACAAACATACTCTACACTAAAAGATTAACGGTCCTAGTTAGATAGCCTGAAGATGCTCATCTAAACTCATCATGAAACACGTAATAAAACATGATAGCTTTCGTTGATGAGTCTATAGTTTACAAAATACACTTGTTGTAAAAGTCACATTTAATCTTTTCAAAATACACTTTATTAAATGATTAAGTTTAGACAACCACATCTATTACATAGCCCCATTAACACACTACACACCTATCGGCTATCGCATTTAGCTTACTCACACCAACCCACACCACACTTAGCTCACTTGCTTTAATATCTCACACTTAACACTTTACAAAAACCAAATGTTAGCTCATACATGTATTGGATTTAGTTAGGCCTGACACACTATCAACGTGAGACCCACACTGATTTACCATCGTCATGGACTTCATATTGATTTGCCACTGTCGTGGACTTCACACACTTACACACTCAGTCAATAAGTTTCCCCACTTCGGGCCACAACATCCAACCTTTAGCTTAACATAAGTTAAAAGCCTTTAAAAACTTTTACACACTTAAATCTAAAACCACTTATTAACACACACCATTAATCATACATGCATGACTCACTCACACACTTGGAAATTAGCTTACATAGATATAGTTATATAGTGGTATGTTCTTTTGAGAACCGAAAGAACTATACAAAACGTGTACATATCGCTTCGGTGAAAAAAGTAAAATTGAACAATTATGTTTTATTTATCTCTTCTCACTCTTAGTTTAAGTTTATCTCCTCTCTCCTTAAATTTTTTAAAAAAAGTATAAAAATACACATATATGCATTCATTTGTGCATATAGTGTGAGTGCATATATGCATTTAAAAAAACGACTAAAAATTCCAGGTTTTTTAAAACAAACCTTAAACATGTTGAAATATACAAAATTCTAGTCAATTTATATTATAAATAGTGCAAAAGTTAATGCGGTTCTTACGGTTCTTAACATATTGTTGGTTATCAAAAGAATGTATCCCTTAAATAAGTTTGTACATGCCAATGTACTTATATTGGTTCATTTACGTGAACCTCTTTATATAGACTCATTTACACAAAACAAATTCGTGTAAAATTACCTATACAAGTCCATTCACATCAACTCATTAATTTAACACATTCACATAACTCGTTACAACACCAACTCTACCTAAGTTAGTTATAAATTTTGAATTATGAAAATTGAAACAAAAAATGTTAAAAACTATAAATTTATAAAAACATTTTCAAAGTGTGTAATTGTTTAACTAAAACAAATTAAATAAAGTAAAAAGAAAATTAAAAAAGGAGTGTGATTTGTCATGGTGTGATTGCCTAAAAAAACTTAATTACCCAACTCACCCTTGCGTCCTCGCGCCCGCTAAGTTGGTCACGTCACCCTCAATCACGCTTCATGGCGCGGACCACGTAGCGGTGTTTAACGCCTAATACGGCTTATGTGAACTTGACGTCCACTACATGCAGTCTAATCACATTTTTTATAACGGTAAATTTCTTTACTTAGTGGGATTTGAACCCATGACCTTGAGGTTTTTAAGTGTTTAAGAGACTTTGCCTCTACCATTGAACCACCACCCAATGGCTGCAGTCTAATCACATCATACTCTCTTACTCTGTTTTCCAATTATGTCTTAGAGTAAATTACCGTTTGCGTCCCTGTGGTTTACATGATTTAACACAATGCGTCCCTAACATGAATTTTTAACGCTTTGAGTACATGTGGTATACAATCTATAACACTCTGAGTCCCTGGACCTAACTTCGTTAAATTCTTTCCGTTAAGTTTAGTTTCGACAGGGTAAGATGGTAATTTACTTTTTTTTATAACCCTAATTCTCGCTTTGATCCCCTGGACCTATTTTAACTCACGCCCCCTATCGAAACTCGTCGCCCTCTCTTCGAAACTCGTCGTCCTCCCTCTTCCAAGCTCGTCATCCTCCCTCTGCAATGCCTCTTCGAGTGGAAGCCGTACTAGACAACCAGGCTGTCACAGGTACATTCTTCGGACATTCTCCAATTCTACAATTCTTGACCTAATAATCGTCATTTTTTTAAGCCGGAATGCGGGTGCACGCGACCCCTACTCACCTTCGGGTGCGGGTAAGGGTCGCGTTGAAGTTCCTTTTCAACTGGTACTTCAACTTTCAGCTTGAATATGGTGGGGACGACCGATAGTTTCAATTGGTTTTCTTTTTGGTCAAATTAGTAGTTTCGATTGTTTTTTTTTTGTCAAATTAGTAGTTTCGATTGTTTTTTTTTGTCAAATTAGTAGTTTCGATTGGTTTTTTGCGTATGTATTTTGGATTGATTTTTTGGTGCTAATGTATTTTAGATTGGATTTTTAGTTGTTTCGGGTGAAGTTAGTAGTTTCGTGTGAACTTAGTAGTTTCGGGTGAATTTTCAGTCTTGCCAGCAGGGACGCAAAGTAAATTACCATCTTACCTATGTCGAAACTAAACTTAACGAAATTTTTTAACGAAGTTAGGCCCAGGGGCCCAGAGTGTTACAGATTGTATACCACAGGTACTCAAAGCGTTAAAAATTCATGTTAGTGACGCATTGTGTTAAATCGTGTAAACCACAGGGACGCAAACGGTAATTTACTATATGTCTTACTTTAGAGCATTCACAGCAGCTTCCTTATATTCCTTATCTTTATCATTATAATTACACTAAAAAACACTACTTTTTCTACCTTTTATCTCTACTTTTCTCTCTTCTTATCTTTATCCTTATAATTATACTAAAAACCACAACTTTTATCATTATATTTACAAAAACCTTATATCTTTTCTCTCTGCTCTTCTCACAACCACTTTAAACTATTTCTTCAAATATACAAAACTCACTCACAGATTTATACCAAACCTGCTGTGAATGCTCTTATATATTAATTAAGTTTGACCGAATAAATTGAGTAATTACATTAATTAGGTTTGATTGAATAAATTGAGTAATTACTAATTTGGCGGTGGGATAGTGCTCGAGGTGCACAAAAAAAACCGGTTTGGAAATCCAAACCGGTTCCGAACCGAAACCCGAACCGCCCTAGAACAGGTTTTTGGTGAACCGGTTTCAAACCGGTAGGAACCGCCGGTTTATAACCGGTTTAACTCTTTTGCACGACAAGCGGTTTACAACCGGTTTTTTGTGAACCGGTTTGACGAACCGGTTTGAATCGGTTTAACGGTAATATTTCGAAAATAGCCGTTAGAACCAATTTTTGACCGTTTTTTGACCCATTTTTAACCCCCAAACACATTATAAATAGGTAGGGGATGTTTTGGTTAAATCACACTTCTCAAACCCGCTCTCTACACTTTCGTTTGTAAAAAAACGCTCTAAAACGCTATGGCAGGTTCTTCAAGTTTTGGTGTTTCCTCTTCCGAAGTTAGCGTTGTGAAAATCATACCAACAACGAGGAATCCCGCAATTTGGTCAAACTACGATCTATGTGAGATGTCTAACGGGTTGGAACGTGCTCGTTGCAAAAATTGTGGTGGGTTTTTTAAAAAGAATCAAACTCAACTCTAAAAACTCATATGGAAAAATCTTGCCCGAGTTTGAAGAAAATTCCGGGTGAGGGTCAAGCATCTATGACAAGCGAGGGTGGAATTTGGAACTTCGATCCAAATATTGTTCGAGATAGAATGTCGAAATTAGTTATTCAAAGAGGTTTGCCGTTCAACCACTTCGACAAACCCGCTCACGACGAGGATGATTCAAGAAGCCCTTCAACCACGTTATCATCAAGTAAGTCGTAGTACTCTTAGACGTGATTGTCTAAAAATGTGGAAAAAAGCAAAAAAAGAATTAATTTTAGGTTTTAAAAAATTGGAAACCGGTGTGAACTTAACCACCGACGTTTGGTCGGCTCCACATGGTATTCCCGACTCATATATTTGCGTTACCGCTCATTGGGTTGATCCCAATACGTGGCAAATGATGAAACGTACAATCGCGTTTGAGATGTTTGAATATCCGCACACGGGTCAAAATTTATTTCACATTTTAGATGGTGTGATAACCGATTTTAAATTACAAAATAAATTATTTTCAATATCTTTTGATAATGCTTCAAATAATACAAATGCGGTTCAAAAATTAATATTAAAATATAATCCGATTTGCAGCGGCGTTTTTTTCCATAGTCGATGTATTGCACACATCATCAACTTAGCCGTGCAAGACGGGCTTGCGGTTGAACCCGTTATTGAATTAAGTAATGCATTTCGAGTCATGCTTAAAGACGTTTTTAGTAGTAGTAAAAAAAGATACCATGAATATATTAAATTATGTAACGATACGGGTTTGATTTGCTTAGGTCCCAATTGGGACCTCCCAACAAGATGGAATTCAACTTATAAAATGTTTCATAGTGCTATACGACAAAAAGATACTTTATCAATTTTTCATGATATGCTTTCCTCAAAACCGCGTCGTAAAATTCAAAGTTTTCCGTCTACGAGTTGGGACATTCTTGAAAATATAACCGAATTGCTCGAAGTTTTCAAAACCGCCACTACTTTTTTATCCGGGGTTTATTACCCCACAAGTCCCTTGGCTCTTAAACAAATATTTCTAATGTGTAACAAATTAGCCGAACTTGAAAATAAAAATACTCTTTTTACGAGAATGATAAAACCGATGAAAGAAAAATTTGTTAAATATTTTAAAGAAATGCCTCCGGTTATAACTTGTGTCGCCGCATTAAACCTTACAATTAATGTTTACGGTGTTGAAACCTTGATTGATAAAATAACTTACGATTTGGATTTGAATGATGAAGATATTCATTTTTCAACCGTAACAAAAACTTATTTTAACAAATGTTTGCGAGATTTGTTTGATATTTATTTACATAAATATGGTACAACACAAACCCCACATGATACGATGGGCGCGGGCGCATCAAGTAGTAGCTCGAGGAATGTGAACTTAAATTTGTATAACGAAATGAGAAATGAATTTACTAAACGGGCTAGAGGATCCACCCCGAGTAGCGAACTCGGAAGGTATACGGGAACAAACTTTTTATCATTTATGAGTCCGGATGTTTTTGAGGACTTTGATATTTTGGCGTGGTGGAAAGGAAACGAATCTACTTTTCCGGTCCTTTCCGCCATGGCCCGTGATTTACTAACCGTCCAAGCTTCCACGGTAGCTTCGGAATCCGTTTTTTCTCTTAGTGGCAGGGTTTTATCTATTCGAAGAACTAGACTCACTCCCGCGGCAATGAAAATGTGCATTTGCTTGAAAGACCATTTGGATGCGGTAGATAGGAGACAAGATAGGAGTTCGCTTGAAGATGAAATTGAAGTTGAAGAATCCATACACGAATCTGAGGTCAACCAAGGATTGGCGAGCCCACTTACAAATGAAGAACTCATCGAAGATGATAGACTACGAGGATCCACTAGTAACTCCGAGAATGACGGCGAAAATTAAACAAAAAAACTCCAAAAAAAATATTATTCTTTTTGTCGAATTGTAATGTTTTGTGATTTCCGAACTCCTACAATATGAATAAACGTTGAACTTTATGTTTTTATTTGTTAAATATTTATTTTTAAATTTTTTTTTTTTAATAAAACCGGTTCACCAACCCGAACCGGTCCAGAACCGAACTGAACCAGTTCAACAGGTTCGAGATTTAATATATGATAAACCGGTTTAACCCGAACCGGTTTTAGTCAAAACCGGTTTAACAATTGCGTTGACCAAACCGGTTCGGGCGTTCAAAAACCCGGTTTGTGCACCTCTAATAGTGCTAACATTTAGTCTGGACCATAGAAAAAAGAAAATAATAAATCCACCTTTGACCAATAGCTTTTCTTTGTTGTATAATTTTTTTTAGAATGACGAATTTCTTTATTAACGTGTGATTTTTTTTAGAACGGTAAATTTCTTTTAATCCCGTCATTAGTGGGACTTGAACCCGTGATCTTCAAACCTTAGGTGTTTCTAGAGGCTTTGCCTTTGCCATTAGGCCACCAACCCTAATAGTTAATGTGTGACTTAAATGTAAGACTTTCAAAGATTAGTGTTCCAAAAGCTTTAACTCTTCATCATATAAATGGCAATTCATTTTTTAAATATAAACCACTTCACGATTCCATTTGAAAGAAACTTTGAAGCCTGATTTATTTGCAGCCTTAATTTTTTCTGTTTCCATTTGAAAGCTAACTTTGAAACTAAGTTTATTTATTATAAGAGTGTTTGTAGTGGGGGGTTAAAACCCCTCCGTGAATCTACTTGGCATGGAATTGGGGCGTGAACACCGGCGTGGGGCGTTGCCCGTGAGTAGATTCACGTTGCATGGGGCGCTCTGTATGTGTGTGTGTTATGTATATATATATGTGTGGGGATAGTGAAACCAATACGCACCTTAGTGATTTGTTTTAGTGATTGCCCCATGTTGATATGGCCAAGGGCGGAGGATATAAGGGGCTCGAGGGCCCCCCCCCCCCACCCGATTTTTTGCTCAGAAGTGTTAATATATACGTATTCGGTCGATTTTTCGCTCAGTAGTGTTAATTTATATGTATTCGGCCGAAAATTTTATAGTTCCCGCCCCCCCCCCCCCCCCCCCCATATGAAAAAAAAATCCCGGCCCCCCCTGCGAAAATTTTCAAGCTCCGCCACTGGATGTGGCGGTGACGTGGCGGACGTGAATGTGAAACCACTACGGATGGCCTAATCGTGAAGATCTAAGGTAGCGTTTGGTATACAGGAATGGAAGGTGGAATGGAATGGACGATTACGAGGGAACGAAAAAAATGGTGTTTGGTTGCATGATGGAATGGAATCACTCATTCCACAAGGAATGTCATTCCCTCTAAATCCCTCAAATTCATTCCATCCACCCCCCTTGTTTTTTTTTTCATTTCATTCCCTCTTTCACCATTCACCACCACCAACCACCACCCACCACAACCACCGTCGCCGCTGCCAGCTCCACCACCCACCGCCATCTCTCGCCGCCGCCACCACCGCCACCGTCACCCACCGCCACCTCCCACCACTACAAGGACGAAGCTTAGTAATGGCGTGAATTTGAAACCACTACGGATGGCCTAATCATGAAGATCTAAGGTAGCGTTTGGTATACAGGAATGGAAGGTGGAATGGAATTGATGATTACGAGGGACCGGAAAAATTGATGTAACGTTCACTATTCTCCGAGTATTGTATTTTTCTTTTTCAATAATAACATTTTGCGTTTCGATCTTGTTTATAAATTCCGCATTTATATATATAAATACACAATTCATTTTTATAAAATGATTAAAAATAATCAAAATTTTTATAAAATATATATATATATATATATATATATATATAAACTATCTTGGAATTTGACTCAATGTTGACCACAAATCAAGAAAAATAGTTCAATTTGTACTTCTCAAAGTCAAACAACCCAAGAACACATGAAATTGACCCGTTTGACTTTTAAAAGTCAAACAGGGCCGAATTCGTTCAATCCAAGCCCGGAAACGAGTCCAATCGAGTCCCGTAAGTTCTATCTCATGCATAAACAACGAATTGATCCTATCCAGACCCAATAAACATACAAATCCGGAATTTGAATGCGGTTGACTTTGTCGAGTCAAACTAGGATGAATCCGATCGAAATCAAGAAATTTAAACGCGTTTGAATGCCGGAATTTGCGCACTGACTAAACTCGAATGTATCCAGCCCTCAAACACGACTCGATTCACCCAAATTCGAACCAAAAGTCGTGAAATCTCTCCCGTCGGCCGAAATTCAAAAAAAAAAATCAAATCAATAGATTTAGATAAAATTTAACAAATTAAATCATAAGTACACCTTCGCCTAATCGATTACAAACACTTCCAAACGCCATTCGCATCCCATTACACGTCTGGAGCCGAGTCGGTCATCAAGAACATCGAGCCCAAAATCGTAGCCGACTGCACTCGTTGCCCAATCTCATCAAGTAAGTGTTACATCGATCGACTCGCTTTTTAACTCCGAGCAAGAGCCCATTATCAACTCGTAGTAACAAAACGTATCAAACCCAATTGAAACTAGGGTTTTTGCGATTTAAACGTAAATCTGGTTTGGGGATTTTGAAGAAATTAAGTTTAGTATTTAAGATTTTTGTTTCCATTGTATACCAGCGAAACCACCTGGTCCGGCCGGTAAGTCGCTGCGCCGCCGAATTAGGTGGCGTGGGTTCGAAACCCACAAGCCGCAGCGGCCGGATGTTTTTTTTGGGCAGGCCTGATCAGAATCTGATTCCTCCTTCTTCCGGGTTAATAGCTACCGGACCAAGATCATAACACGAATAGCACCGCTGGTCCAGCGGTAAACATCTAGTCCCAACACAGGAACCACCCGGGTTCGAGCCGGGTGGCCCTGTTTTATTTTTTTGAGCGATTTTTAAAACTCGGAAATTTATAAAAAAATTATTTTTATAAACCTTGAAACATTTAGAACAGAATGAATCTGGAATCGCCAATTTTCGATATAAACTCATTTTTTTCGAATTTCTTTATTTAAAAATTGTATATTAATTAGTTTTAAAAACAAAGTTTAAAATTTTATTTATTCATTTAAAGTAAATAAATTTCCAAATAAAAATAGCGACTTTATAAAATATCCCCCTTCCTTTTTTTTCAAACTTATAAAGTTGATAACTTTATTTTAGAAATAAACAAAAAAAACTCATTTTTATAATAAATATATAGTTAAATGTATATTTTTATACATAAATGTTATTTTAAATTTTTATAAATAAATAAATGACGTGAAAAATTATTTATTTGATTTATATTTAAATATAATTTCCACACTATTTTCTAACTAAATAAATAATTAATAATTAATTAATTTATTTAGTTATTTCCAAATCGACGTAAATTCAATTATTCCTTTTTAACTATTTATTTTAAATCTTTTGATTAATACAACACCCGTTTTAAATACAAATCCACAAACATAACTATTCGTACATTCGTCCAATTCCGTCCTACACTTAGACCAATTCTATACGATAGTGATTGGAAATTCGTATGCTTTGCACACTAGGTTAACGTGGTGAATTGCAAGGATCAATCTTATTATTCAATTTCGCGTGCTAGCTATACATTGAATCAAGTGAGTATTACATAGCCCCTCTTTATATTTTTACGCTTTTTGGGGTGAAACATGAACCATATTACACAATTGTTTTTACATTTTTACAAACCACACAAACACAAATCCGCTTTACATTCATGTGTGCAATTTGAGCTTTATGTTTGAGTGCTAGGTGTGTTAACTGTTTGTGTGCAATTTATGTGCAATCATTAACTATACAAGCCGACGGTTAACAATGATAGATCTATTGAGTCTGACAAACCCACCCATATTGGGGTGATTGTTACCGACAACACAATTTGCATGCTAGTTACAAAGGTTTGATTGTACTTTGGTTACACAATAGTTGCTCCTCATAAATGTCTTATTTTATCATGTTATGTAAGGATTTGTTTATTAAATCTATATACTATCTATGTACAAACCTGTGTATGCTCACCAACTTTTTAGTTGACCCTATTTTATTCATGTTTCAGGTGCAAAAGTTTGACTTGATCAAGTTGCTACACTTAGGTTGTGGACCTAGTTAATTGAAACAAATGGATATGTTACGTAATTCAAATATTTTCGTACTATTGTATTTGGAGTTTGTGAATGGAAATGTAACATGTTTGATATATTGCAATCTAGTCGACCTTGTGCTCATGAACAGTCTACATGTCCCGCCCCGACGTTTCCGCCGTCGGTTGGGGTGTGACAGATTGGTATCAGAGCCTTGGTTATAGGGAATTAGGTTATTAGACACTCTTGACCTAGACTATAACCTTAGGACACCCATACTATGCCATACTATTACATGTTACATGATTACTTCTTATGTGAATATTTTACATGTTATCCTGAGTAATTTCAATACATGTTACAATACTTGATAGTTTATGAGTCACACTACTTGATAACTCTTGTGCTTACATTCATTACTGTTTACATGCTACCTATGTGTTTCACTAAAGTGTTATCCTAAGTTAAACACACACACATACACACCAAAATCTCCATACACCTTTGAACTCACACGCATGATACCATAACTTTATGTAAACAAAGGCTTAAACTATTGGGCCTAATACCCATTAATAATAAACTAAGAAGCCCATATATCCTCCAAGAATGAGAAGCCCGCTGCAATAAATAAACCTCACTTTTGGGCCTCAAAGCCCAGTCCACAACAATTCCCATCATAACCATGAGCCCAACAATAGTGTTATTAATACATGATGGCTGGAAGAGTGTGTAAGCCCATGAGGAATTCTGGCTAAGGAAAGATAGGGTACTTAAGTGTGTCTTAGTGACCCACCCCTCTTTCCTGGGAATTCTCCTCAGGGATACATTGCTTATAGGTCAAGTGTATTTCTAAAATACTATCGTGAAGGTTCGGTGTTATGACTAGCCAAACTCTAAAACCTATAAGTACTCCTATGTCTAACCCACAATATTTCATTATCACTCACAACTTTTTCATTATTTTTCTGCTAGACATGGACTCCTACCCTCCTCCCTCCCCGGTTTACCGTCCTGGATCAGAATCTGATTGGGAAGAAGACACTGAGACACCCGTTTATCGGTCACCAACACCCCCAACTGCTAGGCCAAGGTTTGATGTAAGGGCGGACTGGATTAGGAACACCGACCCGAGACTTCGAATACCTGGATCACCCGTACCCATAAACCCGTATCATACACCTCACCTCCACAATCAATTGCCACCCCCACTAAGAGACCCATACCTAATGCCCGACCCGTACCTCCCTAACCCTTGGGTAAGGCATACCATGGCACCCACTAGTGTTATGGGGATTCCAACCCATGACTTCCATCAATATGTAAGAAATTCAGAATTCTAGAGGCAAAGGATAGAGTAGAGAGTAATACACGACTTGCAAGGACAAAGAATAGATAGCCTAGCAAACCAATTAGGATACCAAAAGGAGTTAATCTCCATCCTCGAAAAAGAAATACAAGATCATCGCACGGAGACCGCCAGAACTGAAGCCAGATCTACTACTCGAGTGACTATAGCGGTGCTCATCTTGGCGATTATCTTCTTCCTAGTGGAAAGCTACCAGAGATGTTAGAAGGAGCTTCTACTGATTTCCTTTAAATTTTCGATTTGAGAACCATTTCCTTATGTTTTGAGTAATGTTTAACCTTTCAGCATCTAGTCAATTCCATATATTTCAACTCTATAGTTATTGTTCATTGATTTGACCCGTGGAGCGTAAATTACACCTGTTATATTTTCATCAAACTTTCTCAAATATCACTTCTTTCATTCAACATGATTTAGTACATTACCAACAATTTCTTTCATAAATAAATCATCCTATTTTGTGATTTAAACAAAACATCGCTATCTTGTTTAACAAAATGTTTATTGAATTTTTTTAGATAATATCAAAAACATAAATTTTCCATAAAACTTTTTCACCTAATAAGGAAAGTAATACAATCAATTTTATAAAAATATTTTTTTTAAAAAACTGATAAATAATTATGATTTTTATTCATTAAAGTAAATAATTCCAAACTTTGGCTAAATTAACTACTTGTTTAGCCAAAAGTGGAAATTTTAAATTAAAAATATTTTCTCATAAATTGCATATTCATTTAAAATATGCGATTCAATGATTTCACTACTTTATATATCTGCAACCAAGAACAATTTACCACTTTCTATGTTCAAACAAAGACCCGTAATTGTAAACACAATTCCCGAATATTTCCAAAACCTCCTCGTTACCTTTCACTTGACGCTTCAAGAGACGATCCTTACCGCGTAAACGTTAACCCTTCCCACCAACCTCAATGAGATTTGAGGACTTGAACCTAACTACCACATTATGCAAGAACGCCAAACAACACGTTTGTCCGCAGCACTCGATCACATGCAAAACTCATTATTACACATCGCACGCGAAGTTCAATACTCACGTATACACGTTCACAATATATCCAATGCAACCACATGGTACATGAAACTCAAATATTCTCAATATATCCAATGCTACACAAATTACGTAATACATGATAATAGTTTGCCTACAAATCACAATTTACTCGATTGATCACGTAATGCACGCAACATGTTTATTTGCAATACACATGCTACTGGATTGAACACATGATACACGAAACTTAGTCGTTTGCAATATACGTGATACATAAGAATTGCTTCATTGATACACAATTCTAGATTGACCACACTATACATGAAACTCATTTGGTTACAAAGTACATCATACTAGGCTGTGCACATTGTACAATATACATGATGCTAAGTTGCCAACACCCTGCATGACATTCATTTCCTACTATACACAAAATACTATGTTGTTTACACTACACATCAGAATTTATTGACTTACAAAATACAAGACGCTAAATTATTTACGCTATATATGAGACCTATTTGATTACGAACTACGTGACATTAGATCATACATGAGACTTACATGCTTACTATATACTCGAAACAAAATTTGCTTACAATTGTTGCAATGGATTGATTACATTATACACAAGACATGGTCATGCACTTTGTACACCAAAGTTGAAGACCATAATACATTGAAACGACTCGGGGTTTGACGTATTCTTGTTCAAACACGAGCAAACTAAGAAACTTTAAGTGTTACTACTTTACTACTCTTTAGTTGCGAACTGACCTGATTAGGGACATAGTTACTTGTTAGCGACTTTTATGTGTAAACAATAGACGTGATCATAGTGAAATTGTGCCCCCCCTACCCGCACACAACGAAACGATCTATACGGACCATACGATAATTCGAGTAATTACGGGTGCATACGGAATTATAAGAATCAGCGCATGGAAAACATAGTGAATTTTGTCGTGTGTTGTGACCTAAAACTTATCATGATATGTAACAACGAAACTGATGTGATATGACAAGGGCATGGTGGATACGCCGATGGTACTTCCTATATATAAGTGTTCTGTCATATTATCAGAAGTAGCGTTGTTCGTGTCACGTGAAGTTTTGACCTAGACCAATGACTGTGAAATATTGACAATTCTTGAACATGTTAGACTACATCTTAAACAAAGCCTAATTATCAAGTTCCCATCAAATCCATTCCAAGTAATGCATCTCACCTTTAGGATTTAAAATACCATTCAACAGTTCATTGCAAAACTTAATTCATCGTCAACATTCATACCTGACCTCGAGTATCAAAATCCTAAATCTTGCCACCAGTTATACTCCTTGAACCAACCGTCATAACATGTTGAGAATCCAAACCCTTACCTCTTTTCGGTTCAGTAACCTCCACTAGTTAAATTTCGGGACGAAATTTCCTTAACAAGGGGAGACTGTAACGTTCACTATTCTCCGAGTATTGTATTTTTCTTTTTCAATAATGACATTTTGCGTTTCGATCTTGTTTATATATTCCGCATTTATATATATAAATACACAATTCATTTTTATAAAATGATTAAAAATAATCAAAATTTTTATAAAATATATATATATATATATATATAAACTATCTTGGAATTTGACTCAATGTTGACCACAAATCAAGAAAAATAGTTCAATTTGTACTTCTCAAAGTCAAACAACCCAAGAACACATGAAATTGACCCGTTTGACTTTCAAAAGTCAAACAGGGCCGAATTCGTTCAATCCAAGCCCGGAAACGAGTCCAATCGAGTCCCGTAAGTTCTATCTCATGCATAAACAATGAATTGATCCTATCCAGACCCAATAAACATACAAATCCGGAATTTGAATGCGGTTGACTTTGTCGAGTCAAACTAGGATGAATCCGATCGAAATCAAGAAATTTAAACGCGTTTGAATGCCGGAATTTGCGCACTGACTAAACTCGAATGTATCCAGCCCTCAAACACGACTCGATTCACCCAAATTCGAACCAAAAGTCGTGAAATCTCTCCCGTCGGCCGAAATTCAAAAAAAAAATCAAATCAATAGATTTAGATAAAATTTAACAAATTAAATCATAAGTACACCTTCGCCTAATCGATTACAAACACTTCCAAACGCCATTCGCATCCCATTACACGTCTGGAGCCGAGTCGGTCATCAAGAACATCGAGCCCAAAATCGTAGCCGACTGCACTCGTTGCCCAATCTCATCAAGTAAGTGTTACATCGATCGACTCGCTTTTTAACTCCGAGCAAGAGCCCATTATCAACTCGTAGTAACAAAACGTATCAAACCCAATTGAAACTAGGGTTCTTGCGATTTAAACGTAAATCTGGTTTGGGGATTTTGAAGAAATTAAGTTTAGTATTTAAGATTTTTGTTTCCATTGTATACCAGCGAAACCACCTGGTCCGGCCGGTAAGTCGCTGCGCCGCCGAATTAGGTGGCGTGGGTTCGAAACCCACAAGCCGCAGCGGCCGGATGTTTTTTTGGGCAGGCCTGATCAGAATCTGATTCCTCCTTCTTCCGGGTTAATAGCTACCGGACCAAGATCATAACACGAATAGCACCGCTGGTCCAGCGGTAAACATCTAGTCCCAACACAGGAACCACCCGGGTTCGAGCCGGGTGGCCCTGTTTTATTTTTTTGAGCGATTTTTAAAACTCGGAAATTTATAAAAAAATTATTTTTATAAACCTTGAAACATTTAGAACAGAATGAATCTGGAATCGCCAATTTTCGATATAAACTCATTTTTTTTGAATTTCTTTATTTAAAAATTGTATATTAATTAGTTTTAAAAACAAAGTTTAAAATTTTATTTATTCATTTAAAGTAAATAAATTTTCAAATAAAAATAGCGACTTTATAAAATATCCCCCTTCCTTTTTTTTCAAACTTATAAAGTTGATAACTTTATTTTAGAAATAAACAAAAAAAAACTCATTTTTATAATAAATATATAGTTAAATGTATATTTTTATACATAAATGTTATTTTAAATTTTTATAAATAAATAAATGACGTGAAAAATTATTTATTTGATTTATATTTAAATATAATTTCCACACTATTTTCTAACTAAATAAATAATTAATAATTAATTAATTTATTTAGTTATTTCCAAATCGACATAAATTCAATTATTCCTTTTTAACTATTTATTTTAAATCTTTTGATTAATACAACACCCGTTTTAAATACAAATCCACAAACATAACTATTCGTACATTCGTCTAATTCCGTCGTACACTTAGACCAATTCTATACGATAGTGATTGGAAATTCGTATGCTTTGCACACTAGGTTAACGTGGTGAATTGCAAGGATCAATCTTATTATTCAATTTCGCGTGCTAGCTATACATTGAATCAAGTGAGTATTACATAGCCCCTCTTTATATTTTTACGCTTTTTGGGGTGAAACATGAACCATATTACACAATTGTTTTTACATTTTTACAAACCACACAAACACAAATCCGCTTTACATTCATGTGTGCAATTTGAGCTTTATGTTTGAGTGCTAGGTGTGTTAACTGTTTGTGTGCAATTTATGTGCAATCATTAACTATACAAGCCGACGGTTAACAATGATAGATCTATTGAGTCTGACAAACCCACCCAGATTGGGGTGATTGTTACCGACAACACAATTTGCATGCTAGTTACAAAGGTTTGATTGTACTTTGGTTACACAATAGTTGCTCCTCATAAATGCCTTATTTTATCATGTTATGTAAGGATTTGTTTATTAAATCTATATACTATCTATGTACAAACCTGTGTATGCTCACCAACTTTTTAGTTGACCCTATTTTATTCATGTTTCAGGTGCAAAAGTTTGACTTGATCAAGTTGCTACACTTAGGTTGTGGACCTAGTTAATTGAAACAAATGGATATGTTACGTAATTCAAATATTTTCGTACTATTGTATTTGGAGTTTGTGAATGGAAATGTAACATGTTTAATATATTGCAATCTAGTCGACCTTGTGCTCATGAACAGTCTACATGTCCCGCCCCGACGTTTCCGTCGTCGGTTGGGGTGTGACATACGGATGGCCTAATCATGAAGATCTAAGGTAGCGTTTGGTATACAGGAATGGAAGGTGGAATGGAATTGATGATTACGAGGGACCGGAAAAAATGGTGTTTGGTTGCACGATGGAATGGAATCACTCATTCCACAAGGAATGACATTCCCTCAAAATCCCTCAAATTCATTCTGTAACACCCAAAAATAAAAAGAAAAGAAAAATTCAAAATTTCACTCCCTCGCGGTACGCGAGGGAGATTTTGACAAAACCTCGCGGTACGCGAGGGGACTGCTTATACGCCAGATTTACACCTTCTCGCGGTGCGCGAGAAGATTCCCAACCAAGCCTCGCGGTACGCGAGGGAATAGTACACGCGTCAGGGCCAGAAAACACGTGTCATTCACCCTTGCCACCAGCCGCCACGTGTCATGCTGACTCAGCACCGTTCGTGACACCTCATCTTCTCGCGGTACGCGAGAGATTTCCTTGGCCAGTCTCGCGGTACGCGAGAGACCGGAATTCCAGCCTATAAAAGGCCGTCAACGGGATTGAAATCTCTACACAATTTCCAAACATTCGTTTCACACAAACCCGATCTCTCAAAACTCCACAACGTCCCGAAGCGCTGTTCAAGAATCCTACGACACCCAACTCAAGCCGTAGTTCTGTCCAAATCCCGCAAAGTAGGTATCGTTAAAACTATTCATATATATATAACCGCAATTATATATATATATTCTCTCATATATATTCTCGTTAATCGTGTCTTCCCTAGGAAGAAACGTGTCGAGGTTCTGCTCAAATTCCGAAGCCTACAACCCTACCAGCCATCAAAATCAAGGTGAACACGTTTAACGCTTTTCAAACGATAAAACCATTTTATTTACGAAAACGGCATGAAACAAATTAAATGCTTTAATCATAAGGGTAATCTACGTGATAGCATTCAGGCCATAAGCATACGTATATTTGATCAAATGGTATACATGAGGAGGGTGAAATCCCCTTCCGTGGCTGGGTACAGATCATGTAAGGGGATATCATAAGACTGAGGATATGGTTCCTTAGCAGATTATACGAGGGACGAGTTCCTGAGTATCATGTAAGACTAAGAACAAGGTTCTTAGCATCACGACCCTGGGAATAGGCTATCAGTCTGAGACATAGAGCTCAGCCAGTTGACCCCATGGCAGAGACCCGGTGTATGTAGGTGGTATATACTTCAGGTGAAAAAGACTGCTGAATGTGTAGATTTATCGTCAAAGAAAACGTGCTTAAAGGCTTTAATTTGGTTTATGTTAGAAATCATTTTCGTGTCAGTTAAATGTGATTCACCGGCTTTATGCTGATGTTCATTTTCAAAACGTTTTTCACAGGTAGTGAAAGAAATCATTAAATTCAGGGTGGTGCAGTAAAGACAAGATCTTTAGGCATATTTAAATCCCTGTGGCAGACTAATACAAGACCAAATGTTGGAACGGACATAGATCCTAGACATTTTAAATGGCTTGTATTATGTAAATTAATTCAGCAGATGTACATTATATAATAGACTTTTGAATGTCTATTATCATGAAATGAAAAGGGACGTGGATCCCAAGTTTTGACAAACAGTACAGAATTAACCCTTGAGGTTATTTACATGACATTTCATTACAAAAAGGCATCAAGTAAAAACAAAGACTTCCGCTGTCCAAATTTATGGGACCTCATTCAGATACCAGCATTATCTCGCGACGCCCGGGCAGGGGTAGCCCGGGGTTGTGACAGGTTGGTATCAGAGCCGCATTTAAGGGTTTTAGCAAAATTAGATACTTGTATGATAGTATCTTAGCTTTAACCAATAGTTGTGCCTACTAAACGAACGGTAGGAAGATGCCTTTAACATAACCAATAAATTACAGGATGTCAGATCCATACTATTACCCTCATAACTACCCAAACTTCTTTCCTGGAGAATTATCTAATCCAAGAAACGATCAAATAGTACCAAGCTATGATGATTATGTCCACTACCTGCCGACCCCGGAGAATTGGAACAGAATGGTCGCAGAACAAGTGGAGCAGACTCAAGCAAGGCTTGAACCTCTGAGGGAAGAATCAGAGTATTCAGTGGAAATGGAAGATTCAAGAGAATCTTTACGTCCTGTTATGACATCTATGCCACTACCTCAATCGTTAGACATAGTATACCCTACCGGAACAATTCAAGAACATCCACCCAGTCCAAGTGAAGAAACTCCACATTCGATTTCTGAATCCGACAAGGCTGCCGTTTGTGAAGGCAGTGGTGGAAAGTATTTCTTTGACCCTATTCCAGAACATCCCGTTTTCAAGGAACCTTTCTTCTATGTAGATCCCTCCGATGGACGTCAGTATGCAACCGACGGAAAAGTCGTGTGGTCTGTTAATTCAGCATATCACGATCTTAGGATGGGACACAGGGAACCACCTCCTTGTTATGGATACCATGATGAACTGCCAAAATCAATTGATGAACACCTTGATCGTGCTCTTAGGGAAGCTGACGATCTACGTGCTGAACTGTTCTTCACCAGACAAGTTGTAGTCCAGAATGAACAAACTATAATTGATTATAAGCTAGCTCAGGAAGACAGGAAGTATGCAGAGCAATGGGTGGCAGATCAGTTGATCCAGAAGGGTGCTATGACCGAGACCCTGGGGAGGTTCTATCAGGATGGTGGGTACCAATGATCGAGAGTATACTACCAAATTTTTTGAATATGCCCGTTTGGCACCTCACCTGGCTAAACCTGAATCAGTTCTCATAACTCGATATATTTATGGCTTAGTTCCAGAGATCCGTGATTTGGTGAAGGTTGTCTCACCAAAAACCATTGAGTCCACCGTAGAATTGACCGGTACCATGACGGCTGGACTAATCAGAAATATAGAGGAAAAGAAGAAAGTCGAATCCTCTATAAAATCAAAACCCGAGGCCAAAAGATTTAGCAAGAACTTTGGGCAAAAGGGGTTACCATTTAACAATCCACCATGCAAAACGTGCGGACGCAGGCATAGTGGAAAGTGTGTTTTTGAAACTCCATTCTGTAATTATTGCAAGGTCTCAGGTCACTCTACTGAGAATTGCTTCAAGAAAAAGGGAATAACTTGTTTTAGTTGTGGAGAGCTGGGGCACATCAGCACTAATTGCCCTAAGTTTGCAAGGACCGGAAGAGCTGGAGGATCAGGAGCCAAGATCACTCCAGAAAACAAAAAGACCGTACGAGCTTTTGTCATGAATGCTAACCAAGCTGAGAGAACGCCGGACGTAATTACCGGTACGTTTCTTCTTAATAATGTTTATGCTAAGGTCTTATTTGACTCAGGTGCGAACCGGAGTTTTATAGATTATAATTTCTGTAATCTATTAAACGAACCATTAAGTCCCTTAGCTGAAACATATGAAGTAGAAACAGCGAACGGTGATTTGATAAAAATATCCCAATCACTGAACAATTGTTACATTACATTGGCTGGTTTCACTATCCCAGTACAATTGTTACCAATGTCAATAACTGGTTTTGACATTGTTTTGGGGATGGATTGGTTATCCAATAACCAAGCCGAAATCCTTTGTAATCAACAAGTTGTAAAACTCGTTACACCAACAAACAAAACTCTAACTATCCAAGGTGATAAACCCACAAAACCTATCCAGATAATCTCCATACTTAAAGCAACCAAGTGCTTAAGAAAAGGATATCTGGCATGTCTGGTATCAATTACTGCCTTGGAAAAGGAGAAGAAGATAGAATCAGTACATGTAGTATCTGAATTTCCAGACATTTTTCCTGAAGAACTGCCTGGATTACCACCAGAACGAGAGGTAGAATTTCGAATCAACCTTGTACCTGGTGCAACTCCAATTGCCAAATCCCCGTACAGACTGGCACCCACAGAAATGGCAGAACTCAAGAAACAATTGGATGAACTTCTTGAGAAAGGTTTTATCCAACCAAGTTCTTCACCCTGGGGAGCTCCAATTCTCTTTGTTAAGAAGAAAGACGGATCAATGCGCATGTGTATTGATTATCGGGAACTGAATAAAGTTACCATCAAAAACCGATACCCGCTTCCACGGATTGACGATTTATTCGATCAACTCCAAGGAGCTTGTCATTTTTCAAAGATCGATCTTCGTTCAGGTTATCATCAGTTGAAAGTGCATGATAACGATATCTCAAAAACTGCATTTCGAACACGGTATGGACATTTCGAGTTCACGGTTATGCCATTTGGACTTACAAATGCTCCTGCCGCATTCATGGACATGATGAATCGTGTCTGCAAACCTTACTTGGATAAGTTTGTCATAGTTTTTATTGATGACATACTTATTTATTCCAAAACCCAAGTTGAACACGAAACTCATCTTCGAACCATACTTGAACTTCTTCGAAAAGAGAAATTATATGCTAAGTTTTCCAAATGCGAATTTTGGTTAACGGAAGTACAATTTCTTGGTCATGTCATCAACGTGAACGGAATTCAAGTAGATCCTTCCAAAATTGAAGCTATATCCAAATGGGAAATTCCCAAGTCACCCACCGAAATTCGTAGTTTTCTGGGATTAGCGGGATATTACCGCCGGTTCATTCAAAATTTTTCTCGTATAGCAATCCCACTCACATCCCTAACTCGGAAATCTGTAAAATACGAATGGGGACCCAAACAATCTGAATCTTTTGAAACTTTGAAACAAAAAACTGACAAACGCACCTATTCTATCTTTACCAGATGGTATTGAAGACTTCGTAGTTTACTGCGACGCCTCACATACTGGTTTAGGTTGCGTATTAATGCAACGCAAGAAAGTCATTGCTTATGCATCTCGTCAGTTGAAAATTCATGAGAAAAACTACTCAACCCACGATCTAGAGTTGGGCGCTATAATCTTTGCTTTGAAATTATGGCGACACTATCTCTATGGGGTTAAGTTCACAATCTACACTGATCATAAAAGTCTCAAGTACATATTTAGCCAGAAGGAGTTAAATATGAGACAAAGAAGATGGATGGAAATCCTGAATGATTATGATTGTGAAATTTGTTATCATGAAGGAAAGGCAAATGTAGTAGCAGATGCCTTGAGCCGAAAAGAAAATGTCAAGCCAAAGAGAGTACGTTCTCTTAGACTTGAACTACAAATTGATCTTGTAAGTCAGTTAAAAGAGGCACAAGAGTTAGCTTTGAAGGAAGGTAACTTTGAAAAAGAAGGAATGAAAGGAATGCTTGATTTACTGATCAAAGGAGAAGATAATATCCTTCGCATGAATAAACGTATTTGGGTACCAGTTACAGGTGATCTTCGAGAGCGAATCCTCGAAGAAGCACACAAGTCCAAATACACCATGCACCCAGGAAGTGATAAAATGTACAAAAACCTCAAAGAAAGTTACTGGTGGATTGGTATGAAAAAGAACATTGCTATCTACATAGCAAAATGTTTGACTTGTTCCAAAGTCAAAGCCGAACACCAAAAGCCAGCTGGATTATTGCAACAGTTAGAATTACCAGTTTGGAAATGGGAACTGATAACTATGGACTTTATTACAAAACTTCCTCGAACCACTCGTGGAAATAATGCAATCTGGGTTATCATTGACCGTTTAACCAAATCAGCTCACTTTCTATCTATCAAGGACACCATGAGTATGGACAAAATGGCGCAAATTTACGTTAATGAAATTGTAACGTTACATGGTGTGCCTCTATCCATAGTGTCAGATAGAGATAGTCGCTTCACATCTCGATTCTGGCAAAGTTTTCAAACAGCTCTAGGAACTCGATTGAATCTTAGCACTGCTTATCATCCACAAACTGATGGGCAGAGCGAAAGAATCATACAAACCCTAGAAGATATGCTCCGAGCCTGTGTGATAGACTTTGGAGGTAATTGGGATGATCATTTACCTCTAATGGAATTTTCCTACAACAATAGTTATCACACAAGTATTCAGGCCGCACCATTTGAAGCATTGTACGGACGGAAATGTCGAACGCCTGTATGTTGGTCAGATATCGGAGAAAATCAGTTATCAGGACCAGAGATAGTCCAAGAAACCACTGATAAAGTATTACAAATACGTGAACGTTTAAAAGCGGCTAGAGATCGACAGAAAAGTTATGCAGATAAACGAAGAAAGCCGTTAGAATTCCAAATCGGTGACAAGGTATTATTAAAAGTTTCACCTTGGAAAGGTGTTATTCGTTTCGGAAAGAAAGGAAAATTAAGTCAACGTTTTGTTGGACCTTTCAAAATCATTAAACAAATCGGACCTGTTGCCTATCAGCTTGAACTACCAGTAGAGATGGGTGGGGTACACGATGTATTCCATGTATCAAACCTACGTAAGTGTTTAGCTGATGAATCCTTGCTTATGCCTTTACAAGATGTGGAAGTAAATGAAAAGCTCAAATTCATTGAACGACCGTTACAAATTGAAGACCGACAAATCAAAAAGCTTAAACGAAAGCAATTGGCGTTAGTCAAAATAAGATGGGACTCCAGGCGTGGCCCAGAATATACTTGGGAACTTGAGTCAGAAATGCGCAAAAAGTATCCACATCTCTTTCAATGAATCTCGAGGACGAGATTATTCTAAAGGAGGGGAGGATGTAACACCCAAAAATAAAAAGAAAAGAAAAATTCAAAATTTCACTCCCTCGCGGTACGCGAGGGAGATTTTGACAAAACCTCGCGGTACGCGAGGGGACTGCTTATACGCCAGATTTACACCTTCTCGCGGTGCGCGAGAAGATTCCCAACCAAGCCTCGCGGTACGCGAGGGAATAGTACACGCGTCAGGGCCAGAAAACACGTGTCATTCACCCTTGCCACCAGCCGCCACGTGTCATGCTGACTCAGCACCGTTCGTGACACCTCATCTTCTCGCGGTACGCGAGAGATTTCCTTGGCCAGTCTCGCGGTACGCGAGAGACCGGAATTCCAGCCTATAAAAGGCCGTCAACGGGATTGAAATCTCTACACAATTTCCAAACATTCGTTTCACACAAACCCGATCTCTCAAAACTCCACAACGTCCCGAAGCGCTGTTCAAGAATCCTACGACACCCAACTCAAGCCGTAGTTCTGTCCAAATCCCGCAAAGTAGGTATCGTTAAAACTATTCATATATATATAACCGCAATTATATATATATATTCTCTCATATATATTCTCGTTAATCGTGTCTTCCCTAGGAAGAAACGTGTCGAGGTTCTGCTCAAATTCCGAAGCCTACAACCCTACCAGCCATCAAAATCAAGGTGAACACGTTTAACGCTTTTCAAACGATAAAACCATTTTATTTACGAAAACGGCATGAAACAAATTAAATGCTTTAATCATAAGGGTAATCTACGTGATAGCATTCAGGCCATAAGCATACGTATATTTGATCAAATGGTATACATGAGGAGGGTGAAATCCCCTTCCGTGGCTGGGTACAGATCATGTAAGGGGATATCATAAGACTGAGGATATGGTTCCTTAGCAGATTATACGAGGGACGAGTTCCTGAGTATCATGTAAGACTAAGAACAAGGTTCTTAGCATCACGACCCTGGGAATAGGCTATCAGTCTGAGACATAGAGCTCAGCCAGTTGACCCCATGGCAGAGACCCGGTGTATGTAGGTGGTATATACTTCAGGTGAAAAAGACTGCTGAATGTGTAGATTTATCGTCAAAGAAAACGTGCTTAAAGGCTTTAATTTGGTTTATGTTAGAAATCATTTTCGTGTCAGTTAAATGTGATTCACCGGCTTTATGCTGATGTTCATTTTCAAAACGTTTTTCACAGGTAGTGAAAGAAATCATTAAATTCAGGGTGGTGCAGTAAAGACAAGATCTTTAGGCATATTTAAATCCCTGTGGCAGACTAATACAAGACCAAATGTTGGAACGGACATAGATCCTAGACATTTTAAATGGCTTGTATTATGTAAATTAATTCAGCAGATGTACATTATATAATAGACTTTTGAATGTCTATTATCATGAAATGAAAAGGGACGTGGATCCCAAGTTTTGACAAACAGTACAGAATTAACCCTTGAGGTTATTTACATGACATTTCATTACAAAAAGGCATCAAGTAAAAACAAAGACTTCCGCTGTCCAAATTTATGGGACCTCATTCAGATACCAGCATTATCTCGCGACGCCCGGGCAGGGGTAGCCCGGGGTTGTGACACATTCCATCCACCCCCCTTGTTTTTTTCCATTTCATTCCCTCTTTCACCATTCATCACCACCACACCCTCCTACCACCCACCACCACCAACCACCTCCCACCACCCACCACCACCGTCGCCGCTGCCAGCTCCACCACCCACCGCCATCTCTCGCTGCCACCACCGCCACCACCCACCGCCACCGTCACCACCACCCACCGCCACCTCCCACCACCACAAGGACGAAGCTTAGTAATGGCTCGGGGGGCCCCGACCCCCCTAATTTTTCGCTTACACCACCCAGCACCACCATCCCCACCCACAACCACCCACCACCGCCATCACCCACCGCCACCCACCACCACCACCCCCACTCACCACCGATTTTATTCCTTCATCTTTTCTAGCCTACCAAACAACATAAAGTAATGATTTATTTCATTCCCTCATGTTAACCAAACAAGACAATGGAATGGAATGGTCAATTTCATTCCTTTGTCCATTCCATTACCTCATTCATTCCATTACCTCATACCAAACAGACCATAATATTTTTTTTATTATAATCAAGATTATTCTGTTTATGTTTATTTATTAACAAGATCTAATATTTTTTATAATTGTTTTAGATTATTCTTTTCAGGTCTTGTATCATCATTATATAAATATTTAAAGAATTTTTTTTTACAGATTTGCATAAGAAAAAAAAAGATGACTAGTACATCAAGATTTTTCACCAACGAGGCATAATATTTAGTTTTATTCTTATGTACGAGTGCGAGTTAATTAGTTTATTTATCTACTTTTTTTTTTAACTTAAACCGTTTATCAATTTAAGGTGTTTAGATCTCATGAAGATCTAATGGCTTGAGTGTAGAGTGTGCACACTCTCTCGGTTTTGTTATCGTTATTAAACGATCAATGGTAAACCGTAATGGCTACATGTCTAAAATTGTACTTGATTGTGTACGTGGTGGTAAATCTTGAATTAAAAAAGAGAGATTACAAATGATCCTAATAAAGATATTGGAACCATACAAATTAATTGTCCATTCGAATTGGTGGGAAAGTATTTAAAGACGCATGGTTTTTGGGAGTTAAGGGTCGTACGTGATGAACATAATCACCCACCCGCATCGTATATGGAGGGTCATGCATATGCAATGCGATTGTCTGATAACAAATCTTGTATGGTGCAAGATCTGACCAAGTTAATTGTAAAACCGTGTGATATTCTGACAATGTTGAAGACGCATAAAAATAGTAACGTGTTTTCTCTAAAGACCATACACAATGCTCGTCATAAGTTTGGATGACCGAGCAAGCAAGTAGAACCGCGATGCAAAATCTTATGTACATTTTACAAAGTAAAGGGTATATTTTTTAGGATTGTAAAAACAAAATTACTGATGAGTTGGAACAATTATTCTTCGTTCATCCAACATCATTAAGTATTTGGCAGACATTTCCAAATGTGGTTTTGATGGATGCCACATATAAGACCAACAAGTATAATTTGCCTTTTCTTGAAATTGTTGGTGCTGCTTCTACAAATAAGACATTTTGTATTGCATTCGCATTTATGAACAAAGAAAAGGCAAACAACTACACTTGGGCACAACTTGTCTGAAGTTGTGAGAACCCCTGTTTTTAGGTCAACTCCTTCCTATACAAGTAAACACCTATGACACATATATGATACATTATTAAGCTTAGTCTATGAACAAGCTAATTTATGGTTCACTAGAGCATCTACAAGCCTAGGAACACACACACACATATATATATATATATATATATATATATATAAAAAGATTTTCATGTATGCAATCAATTACCACCTTGCAAAGTGCATTGATTTATAAAAACCCTATTGACTTTCATAAAACTTTAACAAGTATTCATGATTTTTAAACTTTATAAAAATTATCTAACCCTAATATAAGTTCATACTAATGACTATATTAGGTAATTAATCCCTAATAATGTCATTTTATACTTAGTAATTTCAAAATGATTCTTATTATATTTATATACTTTTTAATGCTTAAATATTTCTTTTACTTATTTTTATCCACCATTTTATAAAATACACATTTGTATTAATAAACACACACATTATATCACTAATTAAGTCCTAATACCTTAAACTATGTGCTAATCCCTTTTATTTAACCCTAATCACCAAGGAGTCTTTCAAGATAAGGATAAGTCAACTTTGCATGGGTTTCCCCACAATCACACTCATGATCAACACCTTACCACCCTATCCCCTTACCACCTTACCCTACCCCCACCCCAATCCTAGATTCCGGCCTTAAGAGGGGGCCGAAACCCTCTTGTCCCTCACTCCATCTCACACTCAAACTTTCTTCCATCCATCCAAGTAATGCTCTCACCTCTCTCTCACACACACTCAAGAGTCAAGGTGTTCTTGAGGACCCTTGAAGCCTTCAAAGGCTGGTCCCAAGTAAAACACCAACACCAACACCAAAGCTTGTTTTCATGATCTAAAGTGAGAAACAAGTCCATCTGCATCTCATACCAGCTTCTATCTTGTTAAATTTTGGATTTAAACTTTTTTAAGACCATGGATTTGTAGATCATCATCCCATATACTCATGTATAAATTTAGGATGGTGATGCATGATCAAATCTAGAAACAATGGTCATATGTTCAACACACAAAACAAGTTGTTTAAACATATGTAACTTTAACATAAGATTTTGTTTTTACAAGATTCTTCTTCTAACATCACCAATTACTTATGCGGATCTTAGAACACGTGTTCATCTTTCCAAAATGATTTTTAAATGTCAAGGAAAAGATCCATAAACAAGAGATGGCTAAAATAAACTAAAACCATGCATAAGGTGGTGAAAACTAACCTTAATATCAAAATACTTATATATTTAGTAGATCTTGCTTTATTACTTCTTATATAATGTTATTATAGTGTTAGATAAGAAATTTTAAGTTTGTGGTTTACATGGATTTTTAACAAAAATAAGCCGTTATAATACCGAAATTTCGACTTAAAATATGAAAAATATATCTAATTTTTAGAAAATTCTCAAATTTTTCAGTAGGTTCTACATGTCATAGGCGACTTACAAATAAAGTTTTATAATTTTTAGAGTTGGATAACTATTTCTTTGATTTTTGACCATTTAAATAACAATCAAACTCTATTTTGTTCAAAACCGACATTTTAAAATATGAAACTTGATTTTACAAACTTGGGGTTTAAAACCTTACAAACTTCGGTCTTATAACTAGATCTAAATATATTTATGATATTTAAGAAGTCTTTTGCAAGAAAACTTACATAAAAAGTTATTATTATAAATAAATAAAGTCTATAGACTAAAACCGTCAAAACCCTAAATTTTGTTGTTTTGTAGCAATTTTTATAAATATATATATTTAGTTTAGTTTAAACATGAAGTTTTGGTTCTTTGTGTGGGTCTAAACTTAGTTAAAAGTTTTATACTTTTGAAAACCGCACATTTACGATTTAACGGCATAATTTTTACGGCATTATTAACTTATTTTTACAACTACAAACTCCACTCTCATCACAACACAATGAACTTGATTGTCCCTCTAACCTTTGACAAGGCATATTCAATCGTTTCGCAAACCAAAATACTATCCGATTGACGCTTTGAAAATCTTCATTTTTAAGCCATCACCACCTAAGTGTATTATTTTTGCATATAGTAACTAGGATGTTGACATGTGTTAGACATTCATATTTACTTTAGGTTTGGTCCATATATCTCATTAGTCTTTACTTGCATCGTAGGACTCAAGTAGGACCAAACCGTTCCATCACTCCCTCCGATTTGTGATGTATCAACCATTCACAAAAGTGAGTCTCGCGGGTCAAAATTTTGGACGGGAATAATTAGAAATTGAGGGGCTAGAAATTTGACAAGTGTCTAACTTTATTTTTATTTATTAGAATAGATATCATGTGGGTTAAAAATCTTTATTAGTAATTCTTTTATATTTGATAGTAAAAGATGACATTTTTAACAAGTATAAATCTTTCTTTGTCCAACAATGCATTAGTAATAATTATATTAAAATAATAAATATAAATCTCGATATAACCAAAACATGTATGAATTACAACATTGATTTTGTTTGAAAGAACAAACTTTTTAACGAGACAAAGTTTGTTTACCTTATAATAATATGATCAACTCCGAAAAGCAACCCTTGCTAATAACGTATTAAACGAGTCAAGCTCCACCTTTACAAATAGAACTATAAAAGAGTCAAAGCTCGAGCTTGAGTTCATTAAGTTAAATGGGTTGAACCACTAGACAGTTAGACAAGCTAGAGCTTGGCGCGTTTACACCCTTATGACCATGGTATGAAAAAAAAGGTCGGTTCTCGGTTCTCTCTGATTTGATGCATGCACGATTCGGTATCGGTTAGGTACCGCTCTTTCTTTATTTTACTGAAACATTGTTAAGCTGAGTAGTTGGAAGGGAATCACTGGCAGAAAAGTTTAATCCCGGTTCTAAGCCAAACACCATACTGGCATCAAACCATTACAATACAGTGTAGTTCTTAGTTCTAATATCATGTCATATTTTTTGGTTTTGGTTTGATGAGGGGCAGGTTTCAAGCCATTGCACATCCATACTATTTTTATAAAACTATATACCCATTTCAAATATCCAGAGTATATTAAGAACAAACATACCAAAATCACTGGGTCATTATTCAAATCAGTACATCTTCTGATCTTCAAGACCAACTTCATTACCCAAAACCTTATCAGTTTTGGACTGCTGCTCATTAATACATAATATACAGAAAACACATCAAACTTGGTTATCAAATTTACAAACACTCACCTATTCGCATGCTCCAGAAATTTTGTCAGGAAAGTTGACAACTTTCATCCTTGTACTGCTCTAGATGAACACGTCTTGCAAAACGAGAATGAAGCCAACGATGAAGTCCACGCACGCACGCTTCTAACAAGCTTAAGCTTGCTAATAGCCCTTTTGAAATCGAATAGTTGAAGAACACGCGCCAAAAGCTGTCTTGATTCACCAAAGATTGAAAGATTTAGATGAGGGATGTTTGCAAACCAAAGCGCGATGATGTTTGATACCATGTTTGGGTATAGGTATAAAAGCGCCTTTGAGAAGAGGAAGAACATGGAGAAGATGAGATAGGGTTCTTGTGAGATTATGCTCTTCGGTTGGGCTTTGGTGTGTGATTCAGGACTTGTTGATTCGTTTTCTGGGAAGATGATCGGATCTTTGGTTAAGTCCATTACTGGTTCATGCCCTGCAAAAACATGAGAAGACTTTATGTTAAAAGAATATAAAATGTCACATTTGACCAAAAGTCTATCAAGAAACGTACCGGTAGCTTTTTGATAGAAGTGAACAAGTGAGTGTAGATCTTTCGGGCCATGAAACCGTATGCTAAATGTTCGGGTGACTAACAAAATGGAGGGAACACTATGAATTCCATGTTTAGAGAAAACACTGCATATATTATTACAAAAATAAGGTGAGTAGGTTCAAATACGAACATAATTTGCTAAATAAAAGGTGATTTAATGCAATAACTTACATTGGTGGAACTGAAGATTGTTCAACCATTACATGCTTAATCTGCGGAAACATTGAACTGAGGGCATCAAACTTGGGTTGCAAGTTTCTTGAAAATGGGCACCAAGAAGCATAGAACAATATGGCTATGTATGCGTTCATTTGATTGGAGCTCAAAACCTTGTCAAGAGACTCCTCATTCATCTGCAGGGCATACTTTGAAGCTTTGATAACAGTTATATAATGTTTGAAGTTCCACAACTTTATAAAAGAAGCATACTAAATACATGACAGAAAACCTAAAATGATCACAAAAAATAGCATCAACAATAGGATAAGTGCAAAATATTCTATCTCAATGACTTTTGATATGATATTTCCACAATTATACTTACTTGTGAGAATTCTCTTCAAAACGTGAATTCGCTATGTTTTATGCAACAGGTTTCAAAGAAGCCATTAGAATTTACATACAGTATTCATCTTTGTTTACCATATATTTGTTTGTTATTATGTTTATGATATGTCTGCATTGATTTCTTTTTCATCAGCTGAGGGACCAAAACCTTGACACGAGAAAGCCAACCAATAAAGTTGACTTCTCTGATAAGCCTTCAAAGTCAAAACCAAAGAGTTTAGAGATGAAGGTTATCTGCAACCCCAAGGTACTTCCTGAGAAACGTAAGCCATAATCCAAGAGTTCAAGAAGGTAACTGTTGATGTTTTGTTAGAATTAACGTTTTGGAATAATTTCATATATCCCCCTCAAAACTTGGTATATTACTATATTATCATATTTACCCAACAAAAAATCATAATATCAATATACCCATTTTCAAACTTATGACATTTACACCCTTCCTTTAAAACTTGCATGAGTTATGAGAGTTTGGAGGGCAAGGAGAATACGAAGGGCACAACGGTCATATTATAAACTATATTTAATGAAAATGCATATATTAAATTTTATGTGTGTATTTTGAATGGGTATATTTGAAATTAATTTTTTTAGTTGGGTAAATATGATATTATGCAAGTTTTCAGGGGTCAATATGAAACTGCTCCAGTGTTCCCTGATGTTTCAGGGCATATATGAAATTGCCCCTAATGTTTAGATTATATAAGGTTTATGAACGGCCTCTTTGGTTCATTAAATCAAATACAGTTTGTAAGAGTCTAATAGGTGCATTCATGAGAATTATTGTATGCCTATAATTATGAGTTAAATGTTGGCTAGATGAGATAAGTTTAAGCATATAAATAGGCAAAAATGTGTTTAAAAAAAGTAGATGACAAGTAATACAAAACAAACAAACATACCAGCAATATCCCACTCGTACAGTAGGGTCTGGGGAGGGTGAGATGAGGGCAAACCTTACGTCGATCTCATGGGATAGAGGTTGCTCCCAGAGAGACCCCCAACTCAAAAAAAAAAATACAGACAACATACTATAAAAAAGAGTATCATAATAGCGTATCATAACTGAGTTTATTAGTAGCAGAAGACAAAAGAACATAAATGCATAAAAACCCCAAGGACTAACGTAGCGTAGATAAAAAGAAAACGTAAGACTACAGGCTCACCTAAAAACTAAAGTCACTCCTAGAAGCTAAAGGCACACATAGGTCTAAAGGCAAAACTAAGACTAGTAAGCTAGCACTGACGCCTATGACAGATGACAAGTAATACAAATGAAGTATTTTCTTCTCCTCTTTTTTCCACTCTTTCATATTATATTAGGCTAGACAAAGGGCAACATAGTGGCATGGGAGCTACAAACAGGGAGATCGAAAGTGAGAGTATTGAGTATTCCACTAGAATCGATTAGGAAGTAGAAGAGGAGATCAACCTGGCAATCTAAGGTGGTGTGTTCGGGCTACCACAAACTTCACAACTAGTCTTAGACGGCAAGGAATACAGCTACTAGAGTATAAAAATAACCACCTAAGGTCAACCAATAACATTGACTTCTCCGACAAACATGAGGAGCTCATCTTATAAAAATTCCAAGGTCAAAAGCAAAGAGTTTTAAGATGATGGTAATGTGTGACACTGGACCAATGCGATAGACCCAATAGAGGTTCTTCCTAAGAATATCAAGCCCACACTCCCCGAGTTCAAGAAGTTAATCATTAATGTTTAGTAAACATTATAGGTTATTGTAGGTCTTAATCTAACATTTTAATCTTGAATTTCTAAATATAAATTTCAATTCGTCCTTTATAGGGGACCCCCATTGTGCAATATGAAGATTAACAAATAATAATAAGATTTTAAGTTTAAACACAACGGTGTTTCTTTTACCCATGTCTCGTGTGATACACGATGGCTTGCGAACCCACCTTGTGTGATTTTTGCATTTAAGTCGCATAGAACTTACATTGTATCCCTGCATTGATTCCTCGTTTATCGGTTGACAATATTTCCTTATTTATCGGTTAACAATGTTTCTTCTATGTCATGCCACTCATGCTGGTATGCTGACAAAAGTTATTAACATTTCTTTGGGCTAAGAAAGGGATAATTGCCTACAATATATTGTCATTGTGTAAAACAAATATAGGAAAAAAATACAGTTTTTCTTCGTTTATGTATTTTAAAGCCCGACCGATAACCCCATCCCCTTCTCTCGCGATCCGGTGACATCAACAAAAGATGAACACCATGAACTTTTCTAACAGTTATTTTCTTCATATATGCTAAAAAGCAATTTTCAAACTTATAGCAACAAAATTGGGCTATTATATAAAATTATATCACATATTTGATAGGACATAGATAAAATCAACTACTCCAAGATCCCTTCATAATAGATAAAATCAACTATCCATGAATACCAAATTCGAGGAAAAACAAACCTAACGAAGTCAGAGCATCATCAATTTCTTCATAAAGAATATAAAACGCAAAATTGTGATTCACGTACCTCGATTGGCCAAGTATACATCACCGTCGTAGGGCATTGAAGCTGTAGATCAAGAAGAAACGGCTTCAATTGAGGAGATGACGACGATGAGGAGGAGGCGAAGGACGATAGTGTCGACATAGCAAACATCCACAGCGCATAATATTTCATCGATAACGCCATTTTCAATCAAGAAATGGTTATCTTAATTCTCAAATCTCCACCTTCGCGAATTCCAGCAGAGAAATTCCGATCTATAGCTATACAATTATTATATACAATTACTCTATACCTCTTTTCGTCGACAAGATTAGGGATTGGGGAAAATGAAACGAATTCAAGGCTTTTTCACCGATTATTGGCTGGTGCTCGTGATGATTTTGGGAAATTAATCGAAGAAAACGATTAGAAAAACATGGAAATCTGTTTTTTTGTGCAAGAAAATTAGGGCTCAGGACAGGTATTGTGCTCAGCGGCGACTAATACGGCGGCTCAAAACCGGATACGGATATGAACCTTTTTAAATGGATAATTTTCATCGAGTTTTCGATATCAGTGGTAGGCGTTCACCCGTGGGTTTTAAATATCAAAACGTAGAACCCTAAAATTATGGTTAAATTTTCGTAATAACTAATTAATCATAAGCGAGCTCGGTCCGTTAACGGCCCAACTATAGGTCTAATTTATGAACCCAATCCAAAAAAAGTTTAGTATTGAACTTATAATGGATACAAACCTAATACAATTTCGTGATGAAACGTTAAAAATATTTTACACTCTCATACTAGCTAGTATCAGATGTTTGGCACAACAATTATTTAGCCATCAAAACTCTAATAGATAGTATTAATAATTATTATTATTTATTCATGCGACTATTTAGAAGAATACATGCAGGGTGTACGACTCTGGACTCGTGATTATGACGCACACCACACCGGCAGGAGCACCATCTGATTATCCTAGACCTAATGGATAAAATAAGTATTTACTTATTCTTACTTTCACTATTATTATTAATGATAACGATATTAATATTTTCAGGAAATAATAGAAATTAATGGAGCGTGAGCTGTTTAACCGGGTAAAACGCGTTTAGACACGCGGTGTCAACGCTAACGTGCTTGGACAGCAGCCGACTTAGATAATACCCACAATAAGTATTTAAATTATATTTATCACGTTCATGTATAATTTTAATAACTTTAAAAATAATTATACACGCTACAAACGCGGCGGTCAATGTTTTTAAACCCGGACCGGACCGGTTGAACCGGGAACCGTGACCTCCACCGGTCTGGTAACATGCTCTGAGATCGTTTGTTGGTTGAACCGTGCGGTCCAAGCGATTCAGCGGTCGAACCGGGTAGTTTAATTTTTTTTTTACTATTTTTTTATCTTTTTTATCCTATAGTCCTCCTAATTACTTCTATTTACAATTTTAACCTAATTTGACTCTTTCCTTTTAACTTATACGCTGCCACAGGTCCTCCAAAACCCTAATCAAAATTAAAATTGAAGATTCAAAAGAATTAAAATTCCTACAGACCTACAACCCTCGTGCTTGACTCAAAATTATTTAAATGGTTGTATATGTAGTATTTGAAATTTTTTATATTTTCTATATATTTTTATGAATATTTATATTATTTATTGCGTCATCCGGTTCTTGAATCCGGTCCGACCAGTGAACCTCTAAAACGTCCGGTTCGTTGTCCGGTCAGGTTCTGAAAACATTGGCGGCGGTAGTAGCATCAGGCGACTGACGGTGGTGTGGTGATCTAGAGGCAACGATGGCAGACGCAGCTCCGCTGCAACGGCGGGAGAGGAACAGCCGCCTCCGGTGACGGTCTGGTTCAACAATGGTGGTGGTGGCTCACTATGGTAGTGACAGTCGTGTTTTGATCTACGAGGAGAATATGAGGGGAGCCGATGTGGGGGCAGACGCGATTCCGACGACCCCAATTAGGGTTCCGGCGATGACGAATGTGATTCTCGGCGGTTTTATGGTCTACAGGGGCGGCGTATGGCGACGGTGGATAGGTTGGTGGAGTAGCAGTAACGAGATGGTGTTTTTGACCTCAATCTCGAACTCCGGCGAGCCTTAAATCTACGGATCTATGCTTGCATGTCAGTCTCTTGAGCCGATCTACAAGGTATAAAGCTTCGTTTGAGGTTCCAAATGTTTAAGTCTACTGATGTGTTTTTTTTTTCGACCATCTCTTTCGTTTTTTGGCAGATTTGAGATTTGGGGAGTAAGAGTTGTGTTTTGGAGTTGTGGAAGCCGAGCATGCGGTGGAATCATTGTCGGAAATGATTTTGGATTCGGGCTATGGTTGCCGGTTGGTGTTGCGGTAGTTAACCGGCGGGTGGTCAACACCGGTCAAACTTGGGTCAAAGTTGGTCAAAGGCAGCAAGGATGGTCAACAAATGTCAAGCCCGTTCAATGGAAGTTAACATCAGTCAACATGGGTCAAACATAGTCAACGGGTGTCAAATAGCATATGTGATAGTGTGAAAGGTACTAACGTGCGCCTAAAACTAATTAAATATTTATTTACATAATAACCTCATTATTTAAACGTGTGTGTTAATAAGTTTAGCTTAACCGACTCGATCCTGAATTGGTTGGGAATTAATCACAGGAATAACGAGTATTAGGATATTTGGAAATTTATTGGTTATTGGTTAACATTCCGACACCGGTTAAAGTGGATCAAATGATGAAATAATTTTAATTATTTATAAACATTATAAACTTGATCATTTAAATAATATTTGGACAACTTATATATAACCATTTATTTATAATCCGAAATGTTGTCCATGTACAAATTTGAAAACTGGATTATGACCGTCATAATGCATACTTTTGCATATTAGAATTTAGATGGTGACTTGAGTTAGACTCAAACTCTTAGAATTAGGGCACGGTCCTACTCGCATATATGAATCTATGTTGACACGTTTGTCGGAACCTATGACCGATATAGGAACAAGTGGCCGATTTTTACTTTGTTGTCATTCGTAACGATGCATTGGTGAGCCAAATGAGTCTCGTAGCCCCTTTTTTCTAACTTTTTTTAGGGGGAGGGGAAGCATGCTATTACTATTTTTACTAATTTATGATGTCATAATAAATAAGTTTTTTTTTCTGTCACATTGGCCTGTTTGTTTTGTTGACACAACCATTATAACCATTAACTCAAGATGAGTCTATTGATCATATGGTTAGTACTATTGGGATAATCCTCCACGCACAGTTGGGTAACCCCACTGAGACCTACCGGGTCGTCGCGGCATATAAGCTGCATATGTTTATTTTATGTTTATGGCATGACATAAGACTTAGGGCATAGATGCTCAGGGACTCAATCCGAGTTGGGAGTTGGGTACTGGGTGTAGGATTGGTTGTGGACTTGTTTAATATAAATCATCCCGTGGTTATTAATTTTATGTCACGAACTTACGACCTCACCAACTATATAGTTGACATTTTTTTAGCATATTTTTCAGGTGCTTTGACTTGAGGAATAACTAGTGGACTTATGCATCATGGCTAAGACTTTCATGCTTTGTAGCATACCATTTGAGGACGTGTTGGTGAGACCATTAGAGTTGTTGCAGTGTTTTGTTTTGGCCGGTTGTTGACTTGATAACCCATACTTAGACATAGAACCATGATGTGCCCATCAAGCGATATAAACTTGATTGATTGAATTATAGTATTTTCTATTTTCTATTGCTTATTGTTGAAACGCCCTAAACCGACTACATCTCATAGTTGGCATAAAACAACATTCATAATTCTTAAACCAGAAAATTAATATTCATTACAGTGGAAGTCTTTGATTAATCATGCAAATCACACAATGAATTAAAACTTTCCGACATTGTTGTTTATAAAATGGGAAGGTCAGTCTTTAGAGTTGAGCAACCCTTCAGTCCATGTATTCCGAGCTCTCACAAGTCCTATGGTACTGTATCTTCTCTAACATAAAGGGCAAACTAAAAGTCATATATATTAAGTGAGTTCTATATTTAATTTATTAACTATAAACTTTATATCTTTCATTTAATATGGCTCAATTATTAAAATAAAACAAGCTTTACCTCAGCTACGTTTTAACAAAGCATTCTGTGTTCTTTAAACTTTGTAATTTCACTAATTAGGAAATCTTTTCATTTACTTTCATTTGTTAAAACTCTGTTTTAGGGAAACCAGTCACAATGTCCCACTTTGTTTCTGTCATTCGTTATTTATATGCATTATCATCAAGTGAACTAGCACTTGAATGATATCATCATAACATAACTGAACCATTATCCAACGACAAGGTCCCTCTGTGCTTGCACAAAGCAAGACTCATCTGTTGCTTTCACGAGGCAATACTCCTCTGTTTTGCTTGCTCAAAGGCAAGACTCCTCTGTATTCTTGCACAAAGCAAGTGATGTGCCATCATTTATACATGTGTTTGCATGTATAATAATCCTCATATTATAGTACTAATTGAATAATAACCTTGCAATTGATACTTAAAATGTTTATATTTTATAATTGCAGGTTATTCGGTGTTCTAAAGATAAACAAAGATAAAACCTTTCAAAACCACCAAGAAACCAAACGTCTAGAAGGATCATTCCCGAGCTTTGACCCCCAAGAAGTCAACAAAGGTCAACAAAAGTCAATGAATAGCTAAAAGACAAAAGTGGGTAGCATGGAGGGGATGCATGGCCGTGCATTGCCCCTCCTTGCTCCCCACGGCTCCCAGTACACTGCCACTCGTACCCTATGATTCCCTAGGTGTTTGCACGCCCGTGCAATCCAATGTACGATCGTGCATTGCTTATTCTGAGTCCTATAAATAGGAGGTTTGGGTTCTTTATTCCACACACCTCAAGAACTATCAATACACTATCCATAGAGAGATAACTTCGTACTTAGAGTAGAGAGGCTCCTCCTCTTTGTCCGCAATAGGGGAGCCTACGAAACTCAGTGTTACGCTAGTTAGTATGGCCATTCGTGGCTAAACTTATTGTATTGCTAGGGTGAAGATGAAGTTTGGTGTATGTTAATGTTTAACATATTAATCTAGTGGTATGTTTATGTCTTTAATTATTCGCTCTTAAACCCACCATCTAGGTGTGCTTTTTTTATTATCTAAATCTGTCTTTACACTTGTGAGTGTTCTTGATTTTAAAGCGTAAGACCGTAAAACCTTTTTAATCAAACTTCTCTTGATGCTTGTACGTCTTTATACAAGTGTATCTTGATAAGCCAAGGCTTGGTTAATATTAATAAGTTCGTACGTCTTTATACGAACTTGTTATGAGACCAAGAATTGGTGAACTTATGTTGGGAACGGTACGTCTTTATACATGGTCCCATTGTTACACCACTTCCCGGTGAGCAAAGTCTAATCACCTTTTTAATAATAATAATTAAGCATTTAAGTTCAATGTCCTAAACCAACTTGGAGATGGCATTCAAAGAGTTGAGGGTAACGTTGTCTATAACTGGGAATCATTACCATTTTATTATTAAAGATTATAATTCGTGAATCAAATATTGTGAGAATGAGGCTCTAGCGGTGTACCGTTCACATGTTTGTAGTAGTCATACCACCGGATTAGTCAACTTAACATTATCATATACCAAGCAGATTTGAATCCCAAAGCAATACTCTTCGTGACATGATCATTTCCGAGATATTTACTTTCCTGCTATTTACTATTCTGCTATTTACATTCCTGTTACACACATCACGCACGTTTTTACTTTTCTGTCATTTACTTTATCGTTATTTACTTTTCTGTCACTTACTTTTATGCTTAACAAGCACACAAAAATCACTCACTAATTAAACCGGCTAAACGATAACAAAAGTTGAGTATTGGAACTCGATCATATCCATTGGTTCGATACTTGGTTCTTACCTAAACTATATTACGCAGCGATAGGTACACTTGCCTATTGTGTGTGTTTTAAGTTTGAGTATTTATCATTTTATAAATTTAAAACCTGATCTCGTTAAACCATTTCTAAACAATATATATATATTTATATATTTTTTTTCATACATTATCACACGCACATCAGCAAGGCTCCTATGTTGCTTGTTATGAAAACAAGACTCATATGTTGCTTGTAATAAGACCCCTCTTTACATTCTATACCATAACATAACTCTACATTTACTCTGTATAAGTGTGGGTTTTCCCTTATATTTGCCACCATGATCACATTCATGACATCACCGGTTTCGGTTTTCCTAGATCGCTTGGTGACAATAACACAACCATTCTCACGCCCTCTCCTATAAGCCCAATCCACCAACTCATCACGAGATGCGAACACCTGAAACAACAGTGCAGTTTGGGTAATATCGGAAACCCGAGACATCTGGGACGGGTATGGGGTCGGGTAATCGGGTATGGGACCCGGGTATGAGATTACTATGTATTTTTTTTCACGAGTATGTTATATATTTATATTTTGTTTTCATTTTGATATGATTCATAACAAATACGAGCTGCACGTTAAAGGGTATAACTCAACGAGTATTTTTATGAAACTAACAGGTATACCCAATTACCCGCGGGAATGCCCGATACCAATTATGAAACTAACAGGTATACCCGATGTGTATGTGACATCCGACATTTTCAGGTTAACTCCGTTAACACCAACATCGTTATCTCAAATATTTATTTATTCAAACTCAGTTATCTCAAACATTCACTCATGCATTACATTTAATTATGATTAGTTAGATGCGTCAGTTTCGCACACACACTCACGTAGCGGTAATTCGTAGAATTTCCGGATCACACACGAGTCGAACCCGGAACGTTGGTGAACTAATAAAAATAATTACGAACAATTATTTTAATATAAATTATGTGAATTTTATGTGTTAAGTGATTTTATGTGTAATTGTAGACTTTCGTGAAATTGCGTACGTTTACGCGTATCGTTGTGACTGTTACTGCTTTAGTAATTTTTATGAAGAGATTTTATAAAAATATTTATTTTAAAATAATTTTATTTAGTGGATTAATTAAATGATTTGTAAAACCCATTTAAATTAGTCCATGGGCTATTTAAACCCAATTTTAAACCCATGTGTACATATAAAAGGAATTTTATAAAAGTTAAAAACCCTATTCTTTCTTTTCTCCTTATTGCCGTCGTAATCCCACACCCCCTCCCCCCTTGTGAGCCGAGAACAACATAGCACCCAAACACCATCGAATCGAGCTTGAATCTTGCAATTGAACGCATAATCAGTCTTCCCTAGGCATTTCTAACACTACTACGTAAGTTGTGTCGTTCAATTTCGTTACTTTTTTATTCCAAGATTTTTTATTGAAACCCTAGTTTATCCAAACATGAGTTTTTACAATAAAGTTGTTAACTTTAACATTGTTGTGTATGTATTTGATGATTTTGTTGTTATTTGATGATTTTGTTGTTATTTGAAAACCCAAGTTGCATATGATTGATAACTTTTTAAAAGAAGAGACTTTTTTATTATGTGATGATGTAGGATTGCATGATTGATGTGTTAGATGTTTATTATGGTTATAATCATGCTAGTTAGGTTGTATGCAATTGATTTGGTGCTTTGAATCTCGTTAAACAAGCTAGAAATCATAACTTACTTATAAATGAAACTTTTTGTGAATTCTATCTTGCATACTAGACATGATTAGGATGATATGATGATGTTTATGTGTTACTTGATTCATGTATAAGTGATTTGTGAAATTAGATTTCTAATACCTCTAAAAGAGGAAACTTTAATTGTCTAAAGTGTTCATAGCTTGCTAATTAGACATGTATGATATGGTTTAATGATAGCTACATGTTAGTTAGGATATAATAACAAGTTGTAACGTGTTAGATAGTTCAAAACACGCATGATATTCATAACTTACTATACTTGGAAACTTTAACTGAAGAATGATTTGCATGTTAAGTTCAAGGCTTTTGTTATGTGCTATGACTATCTAGGGCAAGTAAGATTTATGTTATGAACATATTGATCATGCAAACGTGTTATAAATGATTAACATATGGAAACCAAACTTCGTGTTCATGCATTAATAAAAGTAGAAACTTTGATGAACGTGCATATGCTAAGATAGTTATGAGTTGTGTAGCATGAAACTTGAATTACTTATGTACTATGTTTTAGTAGTCAATTCAAACATTATATCACTAACGGGTCGTTGGGTCAAACTTGAGTCAAACTTGTAAATCTTTTCTAAACACTTAAACAATGGTATTGTTTGGATACTTAGAGTTCATGTCAACCTACACGAACACGCATTTATAGACCTATGGTTTTAGGTGGCAGTTAGAAGTCCAACTGTTTTTACTTAGCTTTCATCTGCACGCATACTAAGGTGAGTTTCACTACCCCACATTTTTACTTACTTTCCTTTTGGGGGAAGAAAACATGCTCGCAAACATTTTGGATCTTGTATTACTGTATTATCGCTTGTTTACTAAAGTGCAAACATACCACATAAGTCCTTACATTCTCGAACCGTTAGTATTGGAACATAGCGAGGTAATTTGAGTAGTACTACTGGGTTTTGACAAGCCCCACCCGCGTTAGTCGCGCTAACACATGTTATATCCAGTATTTTTCCGACCAAACGTTTCCTAAACTGTTGCACGCATTATTGTTTTAAAACTTAGATTCTTATTAAAAACTAGTTCTCAAATAATAAATATTAAATTAATTGATATGGATTTCAAGGAAAACAATTATACTTGTACATATATATATGTGTGCGTTTTATAAACAAAATATTGTTAAAATTCTTAAAACACATGAGTTTATAATTATATAAATAATTTATAAACTTATTTAAAAAATACTTAAACTTATGAATCATAAATCTTAGGAATTGTGTTATAAAATTTTAGAATAATAAAACTTATAAAGCTTATTTTATTTTTACAAAAAATGAAACCATATTATTTGAATTTTATAAAATAACATATATACTTGTTTTTATAAAGTCAAGGGACTAAAACTGTCAATTATCGAAACTTACTTTAAACTAAACTCAAGTTTTTACATAAAATAGCAGAACTTTAAAACTACAAGGGCCTGTCCTATAATTAATCGAAACATTTGAATCAGAAAGCGGTCGTGAGTTCGATCCTCGCTTACACCGGTTTTCACCTCCGATTATTCAAAATCGCGTTTCCGGCTACATTCGATGAACCTCGAGACTCGCCTCACGCATGCGACCAAAGCCCAACGAGTTGCAATGTTCGAATTCAATGCTAACCACGCGTAATTTCAAATTTAAACCCGTTAAACCTAACCGTAATCTCCTTAACCGTTCGAGAAATTAAAGCTGAAATTGGCTATAAATACCAACCAGAATACCTCAACGACATCATCCTCTAGCTATCCATACTTTCAATTCTTCCAAATCGCACCTGCAATGCTCGTTTGATCCCAGTGACAGCCGATCTCGACCTCCGACTCGTTCTTCCTCGAGTCGACATCAATTCAGGTAATTCCGATGACCAACCTTTTGGTTTTCGTTCATAGATCATTAGCCCCCCATCAATTTACATTAACAGGGGGTTAATTAAATCGTATTTAGGGATTCTTGGTTCTAGGGTTCATATGGGATTGGGGTCGATTTGGGATGCAGCTTAACCATTTTCTTTTTCGGATAAATCAGTAGCGAGACCCGTAGCCGGGTGGTAGTGTGTGTGTTCGGACTCAGCTGGCCCGGGTTCGAATCCGGCCAGCCTGAGTTTTTATATTTTTATTTTTTTATGCTTTTTAAAACAATTTTAAATCTTTTAAAAACTTTTATAAAATCTGTTAAGCCTTTATAAACTTGAAACTGAATTCTAATTTGATATTTATATTTCAGAACTATTTTAATTAATCTAAACTTAGTTAAAGCTTATAATTTAAGATAGTTTTAAACACTTAAAACTATAAAAATACTTCTAGAATTTTATAAAAGTTACATTTTATACATAGGCTATTGTATAAAATCTAGAATTTAAATTGTTATTATTTTCTGAAATAAGAAAACTTTTTTATTTATTTATTTTAAAACATGGAAAATAAATATACTTTAGTTATTTTAGAATGTTCATAAACTTAATAAAACCGAAAGTTAAGAGAAACTTATAACTTATAAACTCATATAAATGTAGAATATATATGAACTTATAATTTTAAACATAACCTTTATTTAAATATTTATAAACTTATAATTTTATACTTATTAAACTTATGGTTTCATTAAACTTTAAAAACATTTATACACTTTTAATTAAGATGTAAAATCTATAAGAAATTCCATTTAACTCTTTATAAACTTATAATTACATATTATTTATTTAAACTTACAACTAGATTCCAAACATTATTTATTTACAAGTTGAATTGTAAAAATAAATACTTAACACTTAAATACTTTAATCTTAATGTTCTATATTGATAAAAAAAAATGAGTATTTATTCTTATAGATAATTATTTAACCTTAATAATTATTTATCTTTATAATTATTATTAATCTTTAATCACTATTTACTCCTTGAATAATTATTTATCCTTGAAAAATTATTCATTATTTTATTATTAATCCTTGTTTATTCTTTGAATAAATTCTTAATAAATATTTATCCTTTAAATGATTATCTTTCTAAACTATAAACTTATTAAACTTTGATAATCGAGTCTTGTGTCATTCATTCAAAAACCTTTATTTGAAACTTTGATTTAAACTTCATAAACACAATCAAATCCCATTTCCTATTCGGAATCCTAGATAATCTTAGAATCCTAGATACTTAGCCATAAACTTGTAGAATCAGAACTTGAAACTTTAGACTTGTATTCTTAGGCTTATTGTGAGGATATTCTCTCTCAAAGTCTTGCAACGCTTAACCTTGTCAGATACTCTTTCATCAATCCAAGTGAGTATACTTAGCCCCTTTTTCCTTTCTATACTTTTGGGGTGAAACATGTTCAAAACTTTAAACCTATACAATTCTTGTACAAACTATGACTATGTGCTTATTCTTATGTTAAACTTGAGACTTGTATGCTTAGATTAAACTTAAAACTAGCATATTCATTAACTTTGATCAAGCCTATAGTAACAATGATAGATCTATTGCATTTGACCAATCCACCTTGATTGATTGACCATTCGGGGGGAGCCCTTGGTGATTGTTACTGAATTAAACTTTTAAACTTGAGACTTATAAGGGTAACCTGCGGGTTATGCCTAAACTTGGTTGGAGGGTTGACATGCACAATGTTTAAGATGCTTGTTTCTCATACTTACATTATATAATGCATAAATCATAGTGAATTGTAATTCTTTTCAAATACTTGTTAAACTGTGTCAAAACCTTTGTATCTCACCAACTATTTTGTAGTTGACAGATTCTTTCACATGTTTCAGGTTCAACATCATGAGACTTATTTGTGATCACATAGGATGCTTTGGACCTAGAATACTTATCAAATAAATGTTGTAATTTCCTTTGTATTGAACCTTTGAATCTATGTATTAATGAAGTATTGAAACTTTAATAGTCAACCTTGTGCTATTGAACAACCGCGTCTGCCCCGACGTATAATCCACCGTCGGTTTGGGTGTGACAACACGACTGAAGGTCAAACGGGTGTAGTATTGACCTAAACATTTTTCATTGTTCAGTAGACATGGCGGGAGGCAAACAAACACAAACAGTCAACTTCGGTTTCGAAACACTTGTAGTAGCATGACATAGACCAGCTATCTATCGGTATACATTATTTACACTATCTTGCAAACATCAAACTTTTACTTACATTCAAACTTTTGAACTCACCAATTATTTTGTTGACACTTTTTAGCATGTTTTTCTCAGGCCACTAAGGTATTGAGCACGAGCATAGGACATGCATGGAGTCCCATCATTTTCAAACACTGAACTTATTTTATTTACTTAAACTGCATGGTTTGGGCGCCTTGTTTTGTGCATTTGACTTTTACTTGCATTGGATTTTATTTACGCTTTCGCAACATTTTCAAACTTAAAGATTGTTGTCTCGTGACTATGAGCAACATCGGTATTTTATTTAAATTCATATAGAGTCGTTCCGTGTAACTAATGACTGAGATCCTGGTGTGTCACGCGCCTCGCAGTAAAACCCCGCACGTGAATTTTGAGGGTGTGACAGTGTAAATACCCGATATATACACGACGGGTTTTGGGTCAGGTATGGTACACACTTTTATAATCGGGTATGGGGCTGGGATTAAGCTAACAAAAAATAACTAAAACATGTATTGTACATGATTAGTGTCATACAACCCCCTCTCCCTAGGAGATTCACTGCCGTCATCAATGTCGTTATTGTTAGGAGATTCATCATCGTCTTTGTCGTCACCGTTGTTATAGTTAGGAGGAGACTAACCGCCTTTATTACCACTATTATAGTTAGGAAGAGACTAACCGCCTTTATTACCACTATTATAGTTAGAAAGAGACTAATCGCCGTTATCACCCCCGTAATAGTTAGAAGCTTCACCGTCGTAATAGTTACAAGCTTCACCGAATAGATAGTTGCTGCCTCACAATGACATCTCAAATGATTTTTCTTAATAGATTATCGAAACGAATAGAGAAAATTGAATGATGAAATGAAATAACATATAACGATTTATATAGTAATTTTGACGGAATCTTACGACATGTCAAATAATTGGCACACATATCAGGGAATAATACGTAGTGTCAAATAATTAAAAAAACAAAAATACATAATAACTCAACATCAATACGAGCCGTATGGTACTATATGGTCCGTATATGACCATGTCAAGGGGGTATTATCTACCATTACGACCCGTATAACATGAGTCCGTATGATACTATACGGTCCGTATGGGGACATGAATGACCGATGTCAAGTGTGACAGCTTTTATCATTTAATTAAGGGGAATACGAACCGTATTTTACAATACGACATGTATTGGGTTTGTGTGTATAACACTTTCGTGTGTACCTATAACAACCCCTTATTTAATCTAAGATAATATACATTATTTAATTATTTTTAATATAATTTCTTATATAATTTTAATATTATACAAATATATATATATATTTACGAGTCTAATTCTTTTAGATGAGATGTTCTAGGTTCAAACATAGACATGACCGTATGAGATGAATTATTTGATGTAATTTAGGAGTAGAAGTACGGTAGATGTGTAGTTAAAAAAAATTAAATAAATAAAAAAGTAAAATACCTTGCGGCTCCGATAAAACGCACGCACAGCTGATCTCACGCCCTCGTTCGCCGGAACTACTCACCGTCTGCACAATGAGAGCCGTCATCGGAGCCACCGTAGCAGCGGAAGCTAAAGCTATTCGCCTTGCCAGAAGACTCTACTCTTCTTCATTTTCTTCAGTTCGTGGCTACTTTACAATGATCTCCACACACCTCAACAACACCACTATAATTCATTCCGAGCCGTCGATTTACTCCGCCGACCGTTGCCATCGCCAACTCCTATCCGTCCCGTGGTCCGCCAATCAGATCCGGTTCGCCAAAGCTCGCGGCTCCGATGTGAGTTCTTTCTCTCCGATGAATCGTTTCAGTTCGATTGATTATTAGTTCTTATTAAACGAGGCAATTTAATCGAAATATTGAATTAAAATAGGAAAAATTGATCTCCTCTGTCCGTACGACCACTGATTTAGGGTTACATTCCTGAAATCAAATTCATATATATCATATATGTTTATAGCTTGTGGATTATGCAGCATAACTACGAGTGATCTAGGGTTTAACCTGGGGATTAAAAATAATATTTCTCATAAACTTTGAGAAATATTGTTTAATTCCTGCATTATGTTAATTTTTAACCTGTGAGGTGTGCTTACCTGGCCCTATTTTGGGATTTTTAGAGCAATGAAGATATATGGCTGCTAAGTTTTCTCATAAGCTATTATCTCTAAGATTAGGTTATAATCATGGGCTCGTAATTTGGTGCAGGTGAGACCAGGAAACGTCATCGAACGAAAAGGTTTGTGTTAATTTTGTTTTTACTTGAACAAATAACAACAAAGATCTGATTATAGACTCACTGAACTGTTTCTACCTTGTTTGGTTGCATTCATCTGCTTCAGGAAAAGTTTACCAGGTAACGTTTTTGTTAATGCACATCAATTAGTTTTATTTGAAGTAACACTTTGTGTGCGTATGTGTTAAATTTGTACCTCCGTAATTGACCAATTTGACCATGGTCTAGGTTGTGAAAGCACAACACTCGACTCAAGGAAGAGGCGGTGCTATCATACAGGTTACAGCTTTCTGTGTTAATTTGTAGTTTTTCACATATTGCTGCGTTAATTTCACCGTATTAATATTGAACTTATTATCGTTTAAGATATTTAAAACCTCTTACTTTATTTATGGTATCTATGTTCTAACTTTCTTGTTATTTTAGAAAGTCCTTGCTAATTATTATTATACTAATTTAGATTATCAACAGGTAGAGCTTCGTGATGTTGATAGTGGAAACAAAGTGAATGAAAGGTTTCGCACAGATGAGACGGTTGAAAGTATGCATTTTTGCTTTCTGGTTTGATTTGAATATGGAAAAAGTTTTACAGTGATTTCTTGCTTTTAATGCAGAAATATTTGTTGAAGCCAAATCTTACACTTATCTGTACACTGATGAAGAAACTGATACGGTTGTGTTAATGGAGTAAGTTTGTCTTGTTTTATTTTCTTATTTAGGTCCAAAGAGATTGTTAAGCTTAAATTAAAGGTAACAATTTTGACCTGTTTACTTTTGAGTCGGTCGATTCGGGTTATGCTTCATCTCTAATGGTCAGACGGATAAAGTTTAAAGAAAGGAAACATGTCAAATAGTTCAAACGGGTTGGAAGTCACCCAAAGTTGATTTTTAAATTTTAACGCATAAATCATCAAAAATCATTGCATTAGAACAATTGGATTAATGTTGAAATGATATAATGTTTGTAATTATATATGATGCATTGATTATTTATAAAAAAGTTGAACAAAAATGTTTCCAGTCAGCCGAGCCCGTACCAAAAATATTGATTTTGGTCCCTTACCCAACCAGCCCGACCGTCCATTTTGCTACCTCTAGCTTAAACTATTTTAAACCATACTAACTACACTGTATGTCCATATTCTTGTTTATACTAGGCCTAATACTTTCGTTCAATTGGATGTACCCAAGCACCTATTTGGCAACTCTCTTGCATATTTAAAAGGTGATGAACTAACTTTTTGTATGTATTATGCGTCATGGTGCGTTCGTGTGATGAAATTAAATGGTTGCAAAGTACTTGCTATTTTTCTTGTTGATGTTTATTTTTCATTATTTTGAACAATTTATGTTATTAAGATATGTTTTACGATAAACAGACGATATCACTGTCTCGGTGGAACTTTTTAATGATAGGCCCATGTCAGCATCGGTACCTAAACGAGTTACATGCACGGTGGTGGAAGCACAAGTTCCTATGAAGGGCATGGGAGCTACCCCTCAGTATGTTTCTTCATCCTCTTGTCTTTAAGCTTTCTGTTAAATTTAATATAATAATTGATAGAGAAAATGTAGTATAATTTCAACTATATTAAGCTTCTAATGAAACTTAATTACTTTTCTAAAAAAGAACAATCTTATTATAGTGATATCTAACTATATCTTCCATGCTTGCAACAGTACCAAAAAAGTATTACTGGAGAATGGTCTCAGAGTAGAGGTAAGATTATACATACTGAAAATATGTTATGTGGTTTTCATCTTAATAAGTTTTTATTTAATTTGACGAACTTTTTGTAGGTACCACCTCATGTCGTAACAGGTGATAAGATACTTATTGATACAACCGACGACTCATACATAAGCAGGTGCGTTTATATCCTATTAAAGTTTGCCGAATTTATATTATTGTACCTTTTTGCAGAGAATTAAGATGAAACAGAGTATCTTTGTATGCCAAATCAGTGAGATCATATATGATATAAAACTGTGTAGAAAAATTCTAGAAACCGAAAGTTATATACCAAATCAAGGAATTCGATTTACCAAAGAGTATCCTGTTTATTTATATATTATTAGTTATTATTTGTAGCATGTGTTTCTAGGTGTATAATGACCTATGTAGCCAGTACTAATGTCTAGTTACATCTTTCATTGTTTTCAATAGGGCTTGACTCATTCTTCATAACTCCATGGGCGTCTGCAAAAGCGCAATATATAAGAAGATATTGGTTTCAAAATCAAGCGGTCATTTATTTATCAATTTTGGAAATATTTCATAGCATAAGTTGTCATTCATAACGGAGTAAGTTTTTCTTGTTCCATGTCCTATGTAGGTTCAAAGAGACTGTTAATCTTTAGTTTAGGGTGGCAATTTTGACCCTTATGAATCAATCAATTCGGGTGGGTTATGTTTCATGTCTAATAGGTCAGACGTGTAAAATAAGGAAGAATTTGGGTAAAAGGAAACATGTCTGATACACACCATGATTTTACAATTTTGCATATGTGATGAAGTTTTGTGGTGGACTCTTCTGTTTCTTTCGTTAACATTCTGCTTAAAATTCGGTTGTAGCAGCTTTTAAAGTGTAATTCTTGATTTTATTTTGTGATCATTTCTAAGAGTTGTAATTTCGGCTTTAAAATTTTTTTGTTTACAATGAGCACATAATATGTTTTTGCCGCAAGACTTTTGCTTTTATGGGGAGCTAGGCTAAATCTGGCTTTTAGTCTTCTAATTTTACTTGTAGGCTTGTAGCTGCCTTTCTCTTGTTCCAGAATGAGCCCAGTCTGATGCCAATGAGAAGTTATATTAGGGTGGAGTGGGGTCCACGGCTTACCCCTGCGGCGCCGTGCGGCTCCCACGGCAACACCGCCGCCACCACCGCTACGTTATTGTATGGCTTGGGTTTGTGGCTTCCCAGCGCTGCGGTCTATCTAAAAAATCCGACCCTTTTTTTGGAACGTTGGAGCCAACGGCTCTTTTGCCATTTATTAAAAAAAACACTATAAATACAAACATTTACCGAACAATTTTCACACAATCAAAATTATACTCTCAAACTCTACTCCAATACATTCTAATTCTACTTCTCAGTGACACTTTTATTTTAAAAAAATGAGACGCAATCTCTTTATCCCTACTCATCTTCGAGTAGTTCCGAATCTGATGGGCTAGATGAGGCCATACATTTTAGGCTTAGATTTGATCTTGTGGAACACGTTTCAACAAATTTGGACATCACGGTTTCGGACGACGACGAGTAGATTATTATTTTATTTTTTTCGGTTATTTATGTATTTTTATTTTTATGAATTAGTTAATTAAATTGTGTTTTTTAATTTTTAATTAAAAAAAATTATGCTTATGGTTTCATGGCTTGGGTGCCCCCACCTCTAAAGCTTCTTGTGACTTCAAATGACATGTCACTGTGTCATTGGTGGGTGTGTAGCTTGGTGTGGCTTCATGGCTTGGGTGACCCTCTACCCTTAACGGTGGAACATCAAAGTTGGGCCTTTTGGGTCGATCAATTTTGGTCTTTCCAGAGTTATTGTCGTGTTTGGTAGGCAGTTGAAGCTGTGGTTTGGGAATATGTTAGATCTTATTGCAAAGTTCAAATCCCTCTTTGGTTCGATATGTCTTTCGGTTAATTAGCTCCTGTTATTTATCTGGGAGTTAATGTTCTTTAATCATAAGAACTGGTACTGTTGACTAGTAATTCTAGACTGATTCATGTCAATCTTGTTTAGGGGGGAAGCACTCATGTGGTGATGATAGGACAACATTATGGCGGTGGTGTTATCCGAAGACGAAAGTATAATGTATTCGTCTAAGATTACAGGTGGAAATAAGCCGAGCTTAACGTGAGTTACTTGGGATCTGCTTTGAGCATCTCGTCTCAACTCGTATCGCTAAAAACTTAAATTGAGTTATATTGAAGCTCATTTAATAAACATGCTCGGACCCGCTTCACATATCGAGCTTAACTAGACTTGCGAGCCTAAACGAAACTATTATTATATAATTGTTGTTTTATATACTAAATATATATTTACATAGTAAATATTATTATATAAAAAATCATGATAAAAATACCTAAATAATATAGGATTATTGGATTTTAATAATCCCATCTTTTACCAATTGGCCAATAACAATCCCAACTGATAATATTCTTACCATCAGTCCCTACTTTCAAACTATTTTCTTACATTGGACCCCCCATTAAAAAAACTTAACGCCGTTAGATTTTATATGACGTGGACATCTGTAAACCGCCGGAAAGTCGAGCCAAGCTAGCAGTGGTCTCGTGGTGGGTTTTGAAATTGGCTCTGGTGGTGTTTAACTGGTCTCGTTAACACCATCGTTGTCTCTGTTTGGACTTGCCGGAAAAACAAGACCAGTTAAACACCACCAGAGCCAATTTCAAAACCCACCACGAGACCACTGCTAGCTTGGCTTGACTTTCCGGCGGTTTGCAGATGTCCACATCATATAAAATCTAACGGCGTTAAGTTTTTTTAACGGGGGGTCCAATGTAAGAAAATAGTTTGAAAGTAGGGACTGGTGGTAAGAATATTCACAGTTGAGATTATTATTGACCGGTTAGTAAAATGTGGGATTATTATAATCCAATAATATATTATGTTATATATAAAAGTTATAATTGTAAATGCATATAAAAGTAATTATAAACATATATAAATAAAATAATTAAATAAATAATAAACGAGTCGAGCTTAAGCTCATTTGACTCGTTTACACGTAAGATGGATGTGAAAGATTTTACATGCATCTTGAGTAAGTGTTGTTAAAAAAATGATTATCATGATTGAATTGTAGACGAATAAAAAAAGTTTAAGGATGAGAATATAACATCTTATTTACTTATTATAGTTTTGGTGCTCGGATGATAAGTGTTATCAACACAATCTATCATTTACTTACTCTTATTTAGAATTAGAAGTGTCGGTGGCTTTTGTCACAAACAAATTCTTTTCTCAACTTTGGTCAAATGGTAAAACTCATCTCTTTACTTTGTAAAGTTTAACTTTAACCTCCTCAAGTTTTTTAAGTTTCGAGTTTACCCCTTAGTATATATAATCTGATTTTTTCTTATTAACCTTCGCGTTTGTTTGTTTTTTTTGTTGACGTCCCGCGTACATTTTAAAAAAAATGAAGTTGTATTCAAAATATGGTATTTTTTTAGGTTTCGTGGGTTATATCGAGTGACAACCGTGAAGAATGAGACCGACACAGACTGAAAACATCGGTACCGTTATCTAACTGTCTTTTATCTATGTACCGAGTCGCCGTAATTTCATACGTTTCTTTTTGTGCTTAACGTTTTTTTGTGCTTAGCCACGTTAATGGCACCGCCTCAATTATTTAAGGTCCGGTTCCCGCTACGGAACGCGGGTTACAATTGCTAGTTATTATTATAACTAGTTGAACACCCGCGCTTCGTGGCGGGTGTTAGGTCGCCTAATTCACTCATAATAGATTCGGTTCGTCACAGTACCACAACGGTAGCTGCACTCGATACACACTATGATACAAAAAAAAGTCCATTTTTAATAAAACTCTGTTTTCAATTAAATTTATATCAGCTCGTTTTAAAAAAATCCTTCATCTGGTCCCATTATCAGTTTAAGTTCAGAAATTGGGGCTCTGTCGCGTGCATCGGGTTGATCGTTAATAAAATTCGGGTCGTGGAAAACCATAAAAACAACGACCGAGATCGGTTCCGATAATACCAATACCGACAATCATGTTATTCGCTTATAACAGGTTCGTTTGGGCACGGTATCACAACGGTAACGCGCTATAGGCCACGATAGCAAAAAAACTCGATTTTGAATACAACTCCGTTTTAAAAAAAAATATATCGGAACATTGACAAAAAAACTAAAAACAGTCGCGCACTCGCTTTTTTGAAAAGCGTTAAAAGACGAAAGTTATTAAAGAAAAACGAAATTATTAGATTATTAAACGGGTTAAAAGCGTATTTTATATATAGTATAAGGGGTGAAAATGAAAAAAATAAAAAAAATAATAAAAACACTATTCAAGTGGGTTCTATTTTAATCTATATGATAAAAATAAAAAAAATTAATACCTAATTTTCACTTTAGCATTACTATATAACAAAAATTGACCATTCATCAAAAAGTGACAATGACATGTGAACTCCCCAATATTTTTACAGATTACGTCACCCCAAATGAAAAAAAAAATTTCTTAATAAAAACTTATTTAAAAGCTTGTTCTTTAGCCTATATATAATCATTTCAACCGATAGATATAGGGCCCAATGTAAAGAAAGAAAGAGTTTAACCTATTTTTAACACATTATTTTAGTTAAAAAGTTTTTCAAAAACCATCAAGTTCTTCGTAACCGATCCTTTATTCAACTGGTGATCATCACAACTAATTAGTCACCCTAAATGAAGACGGTTCAAGAACACTCAATTACATCAGTTTTATACACTTTCTGTCCGATCATCAAGTCGATTATAAGAAGAGTAGTTCTTACACTGATGTATATGTTCTCAAGTGACTAAAATGAAATATTAAAAATAATCTTCTAATAACTCTTGTAAGACAAAAAGAAATATTCAAGGACTTGAAGTAGTAATATGTTATTATTTTATCGAAATAAAAAATATCTAATAGTAAATGATATCACGCGACAACGAAGAATCTCAATATATCTTTCTCTTGATTATCAATAATACATTGTACTCTACAAATTTTTTTTAGCATGTGCTATTGATTCCTTGCTTGGCCATATATTACACCGAAGTCCATATTTATAAATCGAACGTTTCTAACGCCATAAAAATATACACATTTTTATTAAATTATTCGGGTTCACGATTTACTTGTCTATTATTGATACTAGGTTAAAAGCACGTGTATTACACGGGTTGAATAATGTTATATATTTAGTAATAAATATTTTATATTTTTAAAAATCCGTGAACCGGTATATTACATCGGTTGAACTATTTATAATTAAATAATAAGTATCCGTCATTAAAATTTTATTAAAAGTCTAAATATAAATTCTTTTAATATCATTATTCAATATGAGAGAAATGTGAGAAAAATGATACAAATGGACCAGAAAGTGACACGTGTTTATGCAATTGTATTTATTAATATAAAGATTATTATTTAATAGGAGAGAGAAACAGAAAAATTATCATTTAAGAGGCGAAAAAATAAATGTGAGAAGTAATCAGAGAGTGACACGTGTCCATAATGGTTTTACTTTATTATATAGTATAGATATAGATTTTTGTGAATGGTTCTTTCCACTTTTTTTTTAATAATAAATAAAGCACTAGTAATATACTTTAATTATTTTATAAATTATCATAAAAATATACACATTTTTATTAAATTATTCGGGTTCACGATTTACTTGTCTATTATTGATATTTTTGTGAATGGTTCTTCCAGTTCTTTTTTTTAATAATAAATAAAGCATTAGTAATATACTTTAATTATTTTATAAATTATCATGAAATTATATTAAACTATATGTGAAGGACTGTAATTGTAATTCCTTTAAAAGAAGGGGCGAAATGGTAAAATTGAGGAGGCCGGCTGGGGACGGATGAAAGGCTGGCGGAAGTGGGTGGAGCCACACTTGCAATCGAATCTTATCGACTATATTTTTTCTCCCTCCATCGATCACCATTTCCACCGACAGATCGTAGATCGACTCAACTGATTCAAGCACAGAGATGAGGGAGATCATTAGCATACACATCGGTCAAGCCGGAATTCAAGTCGGAAATTCATGTTGGGAACTCTACTGCCTGGAGCACGGCATTCAGCCCGATGGCATGATGCCTAGGTTTGTTGTTCTGTTTAATTTTCATTCGTTTCGAGTAAATCCGTGTTTCTGAATCGAGTTGATTTAGGTTTTGTGTGAATTTGCTGTTTGTGTTGCTTCATTGAACTCATTTACAGTTTTATTTAATGTTCATATGATTCGTAGTCTGTTTTCGTTTGACGATGTGAGTGTTTATTTGCGTATAACTGGATGGATCTGAATTTGTGGTAATGTGTTGGTTAGGGCTTGTTTTTAGGGTTTTTACGCTACTGAAACGGAAATTGATCTGATTAGAGGCGTTTTGAAGTGATTCAGACTAGGATTCTGAAGCTTCATGTGTGTGTGAATCGATATACTTTAGGTTTTGTGTGAATTTGCTTTTTTGTTGCTTCATTGAACGCATTTACAGTTAATGTTCATGTGATTCGTAGTCTGTTTTCGTTTGACGATTTGAGTGTTTATTTGCGTATATCTTGATAGATCTGAATTCGTGGTAATGTGTTCGTTAGGGCGAGTTTTTAGGGTTTTTACGTTACTGAAACGGAAATTTATCTGACTAGATGCATTTTGAAGTGATTCAGACTAGGGATCTGAAGCTTCATGTGTGTTTGAATAGGTTTAATTTAGGTTTTGTGTGAATTTTCTTTTTTTGTTGCTTCATCGAATGCATTTACAGTTGTAATTTAATGTTCACATGATTCGTACTCTGTTTCAGTTTGCTGATTTGAGTTTTTATTTGCGTGTTACTTGATGGATCTGAAGTCATGGTAATATGTTCGTTAGGGCGTGTTTTTAGGTTTTTTACGCTACTGAAATGAAAATTTGTCTGATTAGAGGCGTTTTGAAGTGATTCACACTAGGGATCTGATGCTTCAAGTGGATTCTGGTGATAACTGAACCATGATTTTGGATTTTATGAGTGTTTGTGTCTGCTAAGAGATAATGAGTGACTAGTAGATAAATCAGTTAGAGATCTGTGTTTGAATTGTGGTTGACTTTATTGTAGACTTTTCTGATTGTAATGCAGACATGCAGTTACTTATTATGTCTTCTTTCCTGCACTGATTAATGAGAATTGTAACCGTTTAACCCTGATTTACCCTGAATCAGTGATAATTCTTTCAGATGCATAATTCTCTAGCAACTCCAGTTTATTTTAAGGTTTTCTTGCTAACTAATAGTATGTATAAAAATAAACGTGTAAGTTCTAGATTTAAGACGCCGTGTGTTAATCTGGATGTTAACAGTTATGCTACAAGTCCTAATCTGAAAGAATGAAGGGACTAAGATATGATTTGGGAATATAAATTGATTATTAAAGACTATCTTCTTGTGAAAGTTGCATTTTTGTTGTTGACTATGCACTAGTAGGTCGTTTTCATTCTTGACTAATTGATTATTTTTTTTTGCAGTGACAACACACCTGGCGTTGCAGATGATGCATTCAATACGTTCTTTAGTGAAACTGGTTCAGGAAAGCATGTTCCAAGAGCCATATTTGTTGATCTTGAACCAACTGTTATTGATGAAGTCAGGACAGGGACTTACCGCCAACTTTTCCACCCTGAGCAGCTTATTTCTGGGAAGGAAGATGCTGCTAATAACTTTGCAAGGGGTCATTACACAGGTATTTATCTGAATTCACTGATATATTTATCCATCTGTAAGAAAATTTATTGAAGATCTTTGTATTCTCAGTTGGGAAGGAGATTGTTGACCTGTGTCTTGATCGAGTAAGAAAGCTAGCAGATAACTGCACCGGATTGCAAGGGTTTTTGGCATTCAATGCTGTTGGTGGAGGTACTGGTTCTGGTCTTGGATCCTTGTTGTTGGAACGCTTGTCTGTTGACTATGGAAAGAAGTCAAAGCTCGGGTTCACCATCTATCCCTCCCCTCAGGTACCTATAACTGCATTTTGATCCATATGTGTGCTATCATTAATTCATCATACGAGACAATCTATAACTATTATACATTGTGTTTGACTTCATGTTATTGCAACTATTGTTTTGTGTAAGATTATCCAATTTTGTTTGATTTGTAGGTCTCAACTGCAGTTGTGGAACCCTACAACAGTGTTCTTTCTACACATGCTCTACTTGAACACACTGATGTGGCGGTGCTCTTGGATAATGAAGCCATTTATGATATCTGCAGGAGGTCACTAGATATTGAAAGGCCAACTTATACCAACTTGAACCGATTGATTTCTCAGGTCATATCGTCTTTGACTACTTCCCTCCGTTTTGATGGAGCCATTAACGTTGACATTACAGAGTTCCAAACCAATCTTGTGCCATACCCTCGTATCCATTTCATGCTTTCTTCATACGCACCTGTGATCTCAGTTGAGAAAGCTTACCATGAGCAGCTTTCGGTTCCTGAAATCACAAATTCAGTGTTTGAGCCTGCAAGCATGATGGCTAAATGTGATCCTAGGCATGGAAAGTATATGGCTTGTTGTTTGATGTTCCGTGGAGACGTCGTTCCTAAAGATGTCAATGCTGCAGTTGCAACAATCAAAACCAAACGCACCGTGCAGTTTGTTGATTGGTAAGGAACCATGTTTGTAGACGTGGCAAAATGGGTGGGTCCGGTGGTCTGGGTAACGGGTCAAATGGGTATTTTTGTTCGGGCCAGGTTGGGGTTTGTCCAGAATTTTCACTTTCTGTACAAATTTTTTCTTTTTGGCAAATAATTATGTGATTTGGGACACGATATTCATGTTATGGGTTGGTAACAGGTGCCCGACTGGTTTCAAGTGTGGAATCAATTATCAAGCACCAACTGTTGTACCAGGCGGCGATCTTGCAAAGGTTCAGAGAGCGGTTTGCATGATCAGCAATAACACAGCAGTTGCCGAGGTGTTTTCACGCATTGACCATAAGTTTGACTTGATGTATTCAAAGCGGGCGTTTGTTCACTGGTATGTCGGTGAAGGAATGGAGGAAGGAGAGTTCTCAGAAGCCCGTGAAGATCTTGCGGCTCTGGAGAAAGATTACGAGGAAGTCGGTGCTGAAGGAGTGGATGATGATGAAGGCGAGGATGAGGAGTATTAAAGCGGTAACTCCTTTTCAACTATAGAGGTATGGTTTTATGGAATTATGAATGATTGATTTCCTATGTTTTTTTCATTTGTAACAAAACATGTGTGTTTGCTTATATTCTTTTATTATGTACCAAGTGATTTTCAAGAATATGTTTTCTATCATTTGTGTTTTCAAGTGGAATTTGACGCTCTTTCTAAGAATACAAAGCACAATGATCTTTTGTTATTGAATGAATAAAAACTTGCAAAACACTTGACCCTTTAAATAACAAACATATTTAACCTACTAGGACTCTAACTTCTACTAGACAGTTCAAAAACTAATTAAGACAAACTTGATTAAATCCATCGACACTTGCAAACATAATCAGGCTCAAAGACTTCTTTCAAACAAGTAAACATGAAACCACCCCCCAGTCTATTGAACTTGGCAAGATTAGTCCAACTATCACCCCCCTAATCTTGTCAAGGACATCATTCTTCACATTAGTATCTCTTTCACCTCTCCTCAAGTAAGATGGGCTTCTTTCTCCTTAACCTTTCCCTTATCTTTCCACTTTGTGTACTTGTACGCTAAGTGACCAAATTCACCACATTCAAAACTCCTCATATCACTTTTGTCTATGTTTCCTCGACCTCTTCCAAAACTTCTACCCCGACCTTGATTTCCACTACCTCGACTCTTACTGTAGTGCCAACTCTCTGACTCTTTCTCTTTCTGATTACTTGCACTTGCCATAAGAAGTTTGCTTTCATCATTCTCTTTCGATTCAAAGCTTTTGAGACGTTCTTCAAATGCCTTTTCCCTACCCTCTGCATCTTCAAAGAGCATCTTATCAATATTAGAAATGTGCCCCATCGAGGCCATGAGTGGTAGAAACTTCTTTGAAACTGAATTTAGTAGCTTTCTCATGATTACTTTGTCTTTCAGAACAGAACCAAGACTTCTGAACTTGACTCTTACACCACTTAACTTTCCTGCAAAAACATCCACATACACATTCTCTTTCATCTTCATAGCTTCTAGCTCAATCCTTAACGTTTGTAAATGTGCTTTCTAAACCATATCTGCCCATAGGTGTAGAATCTTAATTGAATCCCACACTTCTCTCTCACTCTGGTATTGAGCAACCTGCATCAAGATATCTTCGGGCAATGTATGAAAGATCATTGCTTTTGTGGTAGACATTTTCTTTACATTCATTTATGCTCCTGCTGTACTCACCACCCCCAAAAGCCATAATCTTTCAAGATCTGCTCAATGAGAATGGATCACGTGGTGTAGTTGAATTCAGTCAACTTTGGGCACTGACGTGACACATTCCCCGACTCACAAAGTGAACCTAGTGCATTGTTTGGATATGCCATACTTTCTTCCTTGCCTTTCTTTCTTTCTTTTTACTTCCTTCTTTACTTAATTTAAAAAAAAAGAAGATAAAAAACTGAACACTACTTGCTTGCTGAACTTGCCGAGAAAAACTGCATAACCCAACCAAAAACCGAACCTTTCACTATCTTCTTTCCCCAAAACCTCCTTTTTCTGGCTTCTTACTTGTGTGTTGATCAGGAAAAAAAAACCGATTTCCTTTATTTTTCTTGCTCTCTGTCAACACCAACAACCAAAATTCTTAGGTTTGTGTGCAACAAAAAAAAATCTGATTTATTTGATGTTGTCGACTAAGGTCAAGGAGTATGGGACGGGGGAAGGGTGCGTGGAGCCCATGAAGGCCGTGAAACACCACCCCCCTTTCCATGTGAAAGGGGTGTGAAAAGTGAAACCGTGAAAATTTTCACGCGGAAAAGAGAAGGTGGAGGTGACTCTCTTTCTCACACACACACACACACACATATACACACACTACTCAATTAAATTTTATAAAAATAATTAATTTTCACACTCACTTTCATACGGGTATACCCCTTTGATAGCACCCGGTTGGCCGATTCAAATTAGGTAGCCGTTGGAGATATCCCGGGTTCAAGTGGGTCAGCCCAGTGGGTCAACCTGCCCCATATTGACCCCCCTTAAAACCCACGTAATCAATCCTATCAACATGCATGCAGGATACCCCATGACCACCCATGCTCCTTTAATTTTTCCATGTTCTCTTTTAAAGTAGTTATAGAAAACAGTTGATTTCCAATTTCCTAGTTTGTAGTTAGTGGGGACCAATGTTCTAATTTTCCTTATGTAATACGTAAGTTTGAGAAATGAAGGCAGAGAGTTTTTGTTGAATATTATGTGCAAGTTTTGTTAAACTTGAACCTTCCATTGCTAGTTCAAACTTGGCTTGTTTGAATGGTGTTCTTTGGATTCTAAATTTGAGTTGAGTGGTATCTTAGATTGCCCAACGATTAGTTCGAGTGGTGAAATTTATATCTCTACCTACCGTTGCCTATCCGTTTCTACCTGTTCGTTCTTTTGAATTCAAAATTTTATCCGTTACCCATAACACTTGGCCTAGAAAAAACCTAGCCCCTCCTTGCTGTTTACTCTTGGTTGGACACAAAAAAAAAAGGAAAAACTTGATCGCTTGCTTCAACCTTACTCGTCAAATCAACTAGAAGCTTGCTAAACTGCTCCATCTCAACCAAGAACTACGCTGCTTGCTCTTCTGCTGCTTCAAACCAAGATAAGGACCAATTGAAATCCAGGTATCAAATAATCTTCTATTATTGAATGAATAAAAACTTGCAAACATTTGACTCTTTAAATAAGAAAAACACCCAAACATACTTAACCTACTACGACTCTAACTTCCAATAGATAATTCAAAAACTAACTAAAGACTCTAAAGAAACTTAATTAAATCCATTGGCACTTGCAAACATAAGAGTCGGTTCTGTATATGTTTCTTAGTGGGTTCTGTATATTTTAAGAAGTGATTTAAAGTGGATGAGAGAGAAAATGTTACTGTTCATCTGTATATTTGTGAAAACACTGTTCACTTGTATAAATTTTTTAATATTTTTTGAAAGTGGTTGTGAGTGGAGAAGAGAGAAAATGTAATGATAAATGTATAAAAAAATGTTATTTAATTGAAAAGAAGAGAAAAAAAGTAATGATTTTTAGTGTAATTATAAGGATAAGGAAGCATTGTGTGGTGGTGATTTTTTAATACAAGACTTATTTCAAAAAAAGTAAACACAAAACCACCCGAGTCTATTGAACTTGATAAGATTAGTCCAACAGGTTAGGTGTGGTGGTGATTTTTGAATACAAGAATATGTTTAGGGTGGACTCTAGTGACCATAAGATGGGTATGGGATAGGTCATAGTCGGAGGTGGGCCTAAGGCTAAGGACGATGATTCGAGGCTAGAGCCTTAGATGTGGTTAAAGGCATCACCTCATACATTACTAGAAAAATGAAGCATCACTGACGGATAAACCCGTCAGAAGTTCGTCGGTGATAGTTATTACCTATGAGAATCTGGCGCTGATACTACCTTGAAAAAACAACAATGGGTAATTCATTTACCAACTAAATAACGATGGACATCAAAATTTATAGTTTCAAATAGTTATCGATGAATTTACTGATGGCTATTAGTTTTTAAGGAAAACTTCATAGAAATGTAACCAACTTTCATAGTTGTTCCAATTAAGTCACTTAATCTTTTTTGTCTCAATTTAATCACTCAACTTGTTGGGCATGTGCTAATCCTATATAATTGATCTTTTAATAGGTTAAAAAGTGTAAGGCCCCAAACCCGGGAGGCCTCACTCGTTGGATTTACTCATTCACAAACAGTTCTTAGACATGAATATCAAATAACGTAGCGGAATCATTCATTCAACATAACTAAAAACTTGTTCATACAAGCGGAAGCGTACATTGTCAAATACATAAACTTAACATAAACAACTCATAACGGGATGCCAATCTTCATGATCGACCGGGTAACTCTTCTCGCTTGCCAAGCATCACCGTCCATCGTCCATAACTGCCTTAACCTGAATGTGCATACTAAAAAGTCAGCTACGCTGGTGAGTTCTAGCATTTCATAAAAAACTTTAACATCAACATTTGCCAAAAACGTATCATTCATTTAGTAAAACCTTTCACAAAAGCATGTAATAATCTAACATCTTTAAAAAGGTTTCGTACCCATATCATCATCAACATCATAATCATATACACCGTTAAACGAATCGTTCATTAAAACTTTTATCATTCATTTAAGTCATACATTATTATCTAAATCTGTGTTACCCTTCGTTCCGTCATTTAGTATGGTATTGCCCCTAAGGCTTAACTGCACGAAGACCGACAATACCATACATTCCGTCAATTGCCTTTTGGTATTGCCCCCAAGGCTAACTGCGCGAGGACCGAGAATACCCATTCAGTTGCCCTTATGGCTCTAATGTCCATAAACCGACAACTTCCATCGACGGCTATGGCTCTCAGCCATAACACTGTCGGATCATAATTTAACCTTACATAGGGTCACGTTAACCCCTGAGTAACCGTCGTTACTCCCTTACCAGTTGTACAACATCATAACCATTGACATGCCACAGAGACACTGCCCCTGTTGTTCTTGTGGCAACTATGGCTCGCTGTCCATAATCTACCACAAGGCTGGGAATCTCATTCCCAGACTTCATTCGTCAATTCCATTCATTCGACAGATTAGATTTGTAATGACTTCTTTAAAACCTTTACCTCTTTCTCTTCTCATTAAAAATTTCCTCATTTAGACCGTTCATAAATCATTCGTAACCCTTTTTGGCAAAAACACTTCAAAACCTTTCCTTTCGTAAACATCGTTTCGTTAAAACATCATTTCGTTAAACATCATTTCGTTAAACATCATTTCGTTAAACATCATTTCGTTAAATATCATTTCGTAAGTATGCACACCAGCCCAAAAACATTAACAAAACATTTGAAAGAGGGCTCTAGAACTCACCTGATACGCTAATATGGGTTGTCCTAAACGAAGGTCCAACAACGTCACTTCCGATCTGAATTGATTAGTTAAATACACATCAGACCAATCCCGACTCTAACGGTTCAACCATTCTAACATACTGACTTCACTTAATCAGTTCTGATGTCTGCGCACTTAGCAAGTGCGCAGACCCTGCTGCCTGCGCACTTAGCAAGTGCGCAGACCCTGCCTCCTGCGCACTTAGCAAGTGCGCATCACCTGCTCCGTGCGCACTTAGCAAGTGCGCACGACCTGTTCTTTGCGAAAAACCCTAACTTTCGCATTCGGGTCTGATCATGTCAAGATCCCGAACCTGTTGCATTCAAAACGTTCGTTTTCCATTAAGGAACTCAAATCCATGATTATCTTTCAGTTTCATCCGTTCAAACCTTACCTTTTCACTCAAAACTCGAAAAACCAAAAAACAAACTAAAACTCAGATTTAGGTCGGATCGTTACCTGAATCGAGTTTCTGATCCGGAGGTTTTTCTCACGAGTTATGGAGTAACACTTTGCTGAAGTCTCGGGTCGATCCGCCAACTTTCTCTCTCTACAGTTTCTCTCTCTAAAAGTTACAAATGAGAGAAAAAGGGTGGCATAGGCTATTTATAGCTAGCTGACCCATCCGACCCGACCCGCCATGCCTCGTTTGGTTATTCCGTTATTATAACCGTCGTTTTATTTTTTTGGGATGTTACAAGTTTACCCCCCTTACAATAGGTTTCGTCCCCGAAACCTATCCTAAGTCAAATAGATGAGGGTACGACTCCCTCATTTCCTTCTCCGTTTCCCAAGTGGCTTCCGATCCCTTTCGATGCTTCCATTGGACTTTAACCAATTGGATAACTTTATTACGTAAACGTTTCTCCTTCCGATCAAGGATGGCCACGGGTTCTTCGATGTAATTAAGGCTGTTGTCAACCTCGATGTCAGTAAGTGGTACGTGAGCCGATTCATCCGCCAAACACTTTCGCAAGTGCGATACATGGAAAGTAGGATGAATCCCACTTAACTCATCAGGCAACTCCAACCGATAAGCGACTTACCCAACCCGTGCCATTATCTTGAATGGTCCGACAAACCTCGGACTTAACTTTCCTCTCTTTCTGAATCGTATGATTCCCTTCCATGGTGACACTTTCAGCATTACTCTGTCACCAATATCAAACTCAATAGGCCTTCGTCGTTTATCCGCATAGGATTTCTGACGATCTTGTGCGGCCTTCATTCGCGCTTTGATCTGATCAAACCTTTCCGACGTCTCTCTTACGACTTCGAGACTTCCTAATTCCTTCTGTACAATCTCACCCCAACAAACCGGGGTCCTACATCTTCTCCCATACAACATTTCGTAAGGCGGCATGCCTATCGTCGTGTGATGACTATTGTTGTAGGAGAATTCAGCTAACGGCAGATGGCTGTCCCAACTGCCACCGAAGTCGATAATACAAGCACGGAGCATATCCTCCAATGTCTTAATGGTCCTTTCGGACTGACCATCCGTTTGCGGGTGGTATGCTGTGCTGATATTAAACCTCGTGCCCATCGCCTCGTGAAATCTTTTCCAGAACCTCGATGTGAATCGTGTGTCCCGGTCAGATACAATCGTCAAAGGCATCCCATGCCGTGCTACTACTTCGTTAATAAATACTTCCGCTAACCTTTCCGACGAGAACGTCTCGCGAATAGGTAGGAAATGAGCACTCTTCGTTAAACGGTCCACAATTACCCAAATGGTGTCATGACCTTTAGCTGTGCGAGGTAGCTTAATTATGAAGTCCATGGTAATGTGTTCCCACTTCTATTCCGGTATATCAAGTGGTTGAATCTTTCCATACGGTTTCTGGTGCTCGGCCTTTACTTGCGAGCAAGTCAAGCACTTGCTTACATACTTCGTCACATCACGTTTCATTCCAGGCCACCAGTATTCCTTCCTCAGATCTTGATACATTTTATTGGTACCGGGATGGATAGAGTAACGAGACTTATGAGCCTCATCCAAGATCTTGGTTCTAAGCTCGCCACCCATAGGTATCCATACCCGTCCAAAACGTGTCCTAACACCAAGGGTGTTATATTCCAACTTGTCCTGTTGGCCAACCATCCTTTCCTTCTTTATGTTTTCCTCCTTAAGTGCCTCATCTTGAGCCTTTTCAATTTCTCTCATCACGTCTGATGTTACCACCAACTGGCAAGCTTTCACTCTAATAGGAGTAGGCACATCCTTTCGGCTTAGAGCGTCAGCCACCACGTTTGTCTTTCCAGGATGGTATATTATTTCACAGTCATAGTCTTTCAACAGTTCCAACCATCGCCTCTGCCTCATATTAAGCTCCTTTTGTTCGAAGAAGTATTTCAAACTTTTGTGGTCGGAGTAAATAGTAAACTTCACCCCGTACAGATAGTGCCTCCAGATTTTCAATGCGAATACGACAGCAGCAAGTTCCAAATCGTGGGTTGGATAATTAGCTTCGTGAATCTTCAACTGTCGTGACGCATACGCGATCACTCTCTCGCGTTGCATCAACACGCATCCCAATCCCTGACCCGAAGCGTCAGAGTACACCACTAGGTCTTCATTGCCCTCGGGAAGGGCCAAGACTGGAGCTTAGGTTAGCCTCTTCTTCAATTCCTTAAACGCCTCATCTTGGGTCGAACCCCATTCATACTTAACCTCTTTCCGAGTCAACTTTGTCAATGGCGAAGCTATTTTCGAGAAATCCTGGATGAATCTCCGATAATAGCCTGCCAATCCCAAGAAACTACGGATTTCAGTTGGCGTCTTAGGAATATTCCATTCCTTTACCGTCACTATCTTTGCTGGGTCAACCATAATGCCGTTCAGGTTAATGACGTGACCTAGGAATTGGACTTTCCTAAGCCAGAACGCGCATTTGGAGAACTTAGCATACAACTTTTCTTTCTTCAGAGCCTCCAACACCTCCTTTAAGTGACATGCGTGATCACCCTCATTCTTGGAATAGATGAGGATATCATCGATAAACACGATTACCGACCGATCCAGCATTGGTCGACAAACTCTATTCATCAAATCCATGAACGCTGCAGGGGCGTTCGTCAATCCAAAAGACATTACGCGGAACTCAAAGTAACGTGTGCGAAATGCCGTTTTCGGTATGTCTTCTTCCCTCACCTTCAACTGATGGTACCCGGATCGAAGGTCGATCTTTGAGAACCAACTTGCGCCTTGTAATTGATCGAACAGGTCGTCGATCCTTGGTAACGGGTACTTGTTCTTCACGGTACGTTTGTTCAACTCGCGATAATCAATACACATTCTCATCGAACCGTCTTTCTTCTTTACGAACAACACCGGAGCACCCCAAGGTGAGATGCTTGGTTGGATAAATCCTTTCTCAAGTAACTCGTCTAGTTGTACCATAAGTTCTTTCATTTCCACTGGTGCTAGTCGATATGGAGCCTTAGCCACGGGCTGGGCATCTGGTACTAAGTCGATTCGGAACTCAATCTCTCTGTCGGGTGGTATCCCAGGCAAATCCTCTGGAAACACCTCCGGGTACTCACGTACCACGGGTACATCGTCTAGTTCCTTCACTTCCTTACACTTGTCAATCACGTACACCAGATAAGCCTCGCATCCGCGCCTCAAGTAATCTGTTGCCTTAATCATCGAGATGACGTTTGGCATCGGGACGTCACGATCTCCAAAAACCTCGACTTTGCTACCATCCGGAGCCTTGAGTCGGATTATCTTTCGTTTACATATGATTTGTGCTTCGTTGGCAGTTAACCAATCCATACCCAGCACGACATCAAACCCTCCCAAAACCATAACAAACAATCTGACAGGGAACCTATGACCTTCTATTTTTATCGTAGAGTTGTCAACTACCTCGGTCACTCTCGCAGTTCTACCCTCAGCGGTTTCTACGCTAAAGGCTCTTTCTAGTATACTGACAGCGTACTTCACTCTCTTACAAAAAGTCGCAGATATAAAACTCTTACTGGCACCCGAATCAAATAAAACAGAAACAAGAGTGTTGTCAAGGACGAACGTACCTGACGCCACGTCGGGGTCCATTCTGGCCTGGTCTTGCGTCAGCGCGTACGCACGAGTCTTTGCTCGGGGCCTCTCTTCCCTCTTCTCTGGGCCTTTCCCCTTCCCGGCTTCACCCATTCTTGGTTTGGTGCATTCTCGGCTCAGATGACCGGCATCCCCACAGTTATAGCACTTGTAGTGTTGTGTGCACTCACGGGAGTAGTGCCCGGTCTTGCCACACTTAAAGCACAAGTTAGATCCCAGTCTACATTCACCTACATGCTCCTTTCCACACTTCCTACAAACAGTCGGCTCATCCACCCGAGCCCTTTTATCACGAGCCCCAAACATCTTTCCACCAGTTCGCTTGTTTGAGAAGCTCGGTCTCTTCTTTGGTTCCTCGATGGCGGCGATATTCAGTGCCAGATCATCAAATACTACGCCGCTCAATTCTACTACCGAATCATAGGTAGTAGGGGCGTTTGCCTTAACATAGGTGCGGACCTGGTCCGGCAACCCTTGAATGTAGCAGGAAATTTTTCTCTCCTCCGTCGTAACAAGATGTGGCACCAGACGTGCCAGTTCATTGAATCGGGTTGTGTACTGCCGGTGCGTCATGCTCCCGGCCTTCAAACCCAGAAATTCCCTCTCTACCTTCTCAATCTCGTTCCTCGGGCAAAAATTCTTGATCACCAAAGTTTTCAAGTCAGCCCACATCATCGAGTCAACAACCTCATCCCCCTTAGCCTGACGTACACCTTCCCACCAGTGGGATGCTTCCTCCCTCAAGGAGTTAGCAGCAAACTTCACTACTTGATTAGCTCGACACTCGCTCAGACGGATGGTGGCTTCCATACGTATCACCCAATCAAAAGTAGCCACCGCGTCCTTCTTCCCAGTCAGGACCGGCGGGTCACATGCCTTAAATGACTTATAGTCGCACCCGCGAGCAGGCGGTGCGTTGTCGGTCTCGTTGTTCTGGGCACCAGTTGCCGCACTAGATCCGCCTTCCCTACTAACTTTCTTTAATGCTTCAGCCAACAGACTTGGCAGAGAATTCTTCATCAACTCGGAGAACTCTCGAGCTATGGCTGCTCTCACTTCTGGTTCAAAAGTGAAAGGTTGTTCTGCAACTTGTGCTGTTCAGTTCCATGCACACTAACCGTCAGTGTGAACACTTCCTTCTTCGCTGTGCTCTTGGCGCGCAGGAATCCTGCCACACCCACCATTTCGACCGCCGGTACGACCACCACGCCTTCCGTTCCCTCTCCTCGCCATTTCGTTCTATAAGACAAGAAATCCAATGTCATCACGCTAGTTAACAAATAGAATTCAATAAGCACTGTAAGATGTTAATATACACTGGCCATCTGCAATTAACCATTACACTACCTTTCGATTTCTATTTGACCACCTTTGTGATTCCATCAGAACACAAGTCCTTACCTAACCCTTTCTAAGGCATAATACATACACATATTCTACTTTTCATACCTGATGCTTTGGCTCGAGTTACCCGTACTGGCATCCGCTTTCGGTCCCATTCAAAGTTTAAGTTCAGACACTGGGAGTGTCCGAATCTCTCAAACTATTGCTCTGATACCAACTTGTAAGGCCCCAAACCCGGGAGGCCTCACTCGTTGGATTTACTCATTCACAAACAGTTCTTAGACATGAATATCAAATAACGCAGCGGAATCATTCATTCAACCTAACTAAAAACTTGTTCATACAAGCGGAAGCGTACATTGTCAAATACATAAACTTAACATAAACAACTCATAACGGGATGCCAGTCTTCATGATCGACCGGGTAACTCTTCTCGCTTGCCAAGCATCACCGTCCATCGTCCATACCTGCCTTAACCTGAATGTGCATACTAAAAAGTCAGCTACGCTGGTGAGTTCTAGCATTTCATAAAAACTTTAACATCAACATTTTCCAAAAACGTATCATTCATTTAGTAAAACCTTTCACAAAAGCATGTAATAATCTAACATCTTTAAAAAGGTTTCGTACCCATATCATCATCAACATCATAATCATAAACACTGTTAAACGGATCGTTCATTAAAACTTTTATCATTCATTTAAGTCATACATTATTATCTAAATCTGTGTTACCCTTCGTTCCGTCATTTAGTATGGTATTGCCCCTAAGGCTTAACTGCACGAAGACCGACAATACTATACATTCCGTCAATTCCCTTTTGGTATTGCCACAAGGCTAACTGCGCGAGGACCGACAATACCCATTCAGTTACCCTTATGGCTCTCATGTCCATAAACCGACAACTTCCATCGACGGCTATGGCTCTCAGCCATAACACCGTCGGATCATAATTTAACCTTACATAGAGTCACGTTAACCCCTGAGTAACCGTCGTTACTCCCTTACCAGTTGTACAACATCATAACCATTGACATGCCACAGAGACACTGCCCTTGTTGTTCTTGTGGCAACTATGGCTCGCTGTCCATAATCTACCACAAGGCTGGGAATCTCATTCCCAGACTTCATTCGTCAATTCCATTCATTCGACAGATTAGATTTGTAATGACTTCTTTAAAACCTTTACCTCTTTCTCTTCTCATTAAACATTTCCTCATTTAGACCGTTCATAAATCATTCGTAACCCTTTTTGGCAAAAACACTTCAAAACCTTTCCTTTCGTAAACATCGTTTCGTTAAAACATCATTTCGTTAAACATCATTTCGTTAAACATCATTTCATTAAATATCATTTCGTAAGTATGCACACCAGCCCAAAAACATTAACAAAACATTTGAAAGAGGGCTCTAGAACTCACCTGATACGCTAATATGGTTGTCCTAAACGAAGGTCCAACAACGTCACTTCCGATCTGAATTGATTAGTTAAATACACATCAGACCAATCCCGACTCTAACGGTTCAACCATTCTAACATACTGACTTCACTTAATCAGTTCTGATGTCTGCGCACTTAGCAAGTGCGCAGACCCTGCTGCCTGCGCACTTAGCAAGTGCGCAGACCCTGCTGCCTGCGCACTTAGCAAGTGCGCAGACCCTGCCTCCTGCGCACTTAGCAAGTGCGCACGACCTGCTCCGTGCGCACTTAGCAAGTGCGCACGACCTGCTCCGTGCGCACTTAGTAAGTGCGCACGACCTGTTCTTCGCGAAAAACCCTAACTTTCGTATTCGGGTCTGATCATGTCAAGATCCCGAACCTGTTGCATTCAAAACGTTCGTTTTCCATTAAGGAACTCAAATCCATGATTATCTTTCAGTTTCATCCGTTCAAACCTTACCTTTTCACCCAAAACCCGAAAAACCCAAAAACGAACTAAAACTCAGATTTAGGTCGGATCGTTACCTGAATCGAGTTTCTGATCCGGAGGTTCTTCTCACGAGTTATGGAGTAACACTTTGCTGAAGTCTCGGGTCGATCCGCCAACTTTCTCTCTCTACGGTTTCTCTCTCTAAAAGTTGCAAATGAGAGAAAAAGGGTGGCATAGGCTATTTATAGCCAGCTGACCCATCCGACCCGACCCGCCATGCCTCGTTCGTTTATTCCGTTGTTATAACTGTCGTTTTATTTTTTTGGGATGTTACAAAAAGGATGTGGTGTGGCATTTTTTTTTATTTTTCTTTTTTTTTAAATTCTATATATTAGAAACATACATGATTACTAAAATTTTAATTAATAATAAAATTTTAAAACCTACTAAAATTTTCAAAAATTAACAGTATGTTTGAAAAGTAATTTTTTGGAACAATAAGTTATGAATTGGATTTTTATTTTTGGTTTATGAATATGAGTTGGATTTTGGAAAAGTAAATTTTAGTAATCGAACAATAAGTTTATGATTTTTCTTTTTGGTTTCTTTTTGGAAAAATATATTTGGAACATGAATTTTCAAACTGGATTTTCGAACCTACAGTTAATTTTCAAAAATTTTAGTAGGTTTCAAAATTTTTTATTAATTAAAGTTTTAGTAATCAGATATGTTTCTAATATATAGGTTTAAAAAAGAAAAAAGAAAAACTAAAAAAGTTTCATGTCAGCACTTTAACATGTTAAACATGTCAATTATATATGATTAACACATTCCCTACAAGTTGAATGATTAAATCGGGACAAAAAAGATTGAGTGACTTAATTGAAACAGTTGTGAAAGTTGGTTACATTTCTATGAAGTTTTTCATAGTTTTTATTATTTTTAATTTTCTTTGAACATTTTTAAACAATAAATTTAAATTTTTTTTAATTTTATTTCGTAACAATTCATTTTTTAATTAATTTAAACTTACAAAAAACATATAAATAATAAAATATAAAGTGTAAATAAAAAAATGTAATGAGAATAAAATTAAATACAATATATGTTTTCAAATAAAACATAAATAAAAAACAATCTAATCATACTAGCTAGAAAGTGGAAGGGTCTCGAGCTAGGGTCGGGTCTTAGGCCTGTTTGGCCACCTGTTAAGCTATTATCGCCTCGAGTTGGTCCATCATGTACAAGTTGTTTTTACGCTCAATATAGACGATCTCCAACGTGGTTTTCAATGGATGGAGGGGAGACGCCGACTGAATATGGGAGCCACACCATGACCGGGTCTGTGAACCATGATGATCGAGATCGTCAATACCAACGTCGACCCGGTCACCAATACCATCCATAAAGATAGAACTAGTTGGATCTAACAAGCATAACTTTATAGATAGACCACACAAATTAGATTTAAGACCCAATATCAACAAGCAATCATACACATCATAAGTTCTATGGAAACAAACTGAGTAAATCACACAATCATAACATAATCAATCCAAACAAAGAATCATTTAATCCAAACGACTATGAATGTTTAGCCGGACATAGTAAATGAAGACAAACACGAATCAAAAGAAAACATAATCATAGAATCAAAGAAAACTAGACTGAATAGCAAACCGAGCCGATTCACGCGCGTATACGCAAACCGGGAGGCCAGATCTTCAATCCTTGAGTCTTCTCAGGTCCGGATCTTGTCTTATGCTCCAAACTACTCTTCTCATCCTCCAAAAGTCGGATTCTTAACCTAGTGGCCGTCATATTGCTTAAATAGGCTCACATTAGGTTTATGTCTTATGCCAGCATACAAGTCGTACGCGTACGAGCCATATGTTCATTAAAAGGGTCGCATCTTCTAAGAACTCGTACTGCCCGTACCGTGTCAAGTGGATACGGGGTCTGCATGCATGTACTGGTCGTACCCCATAGGGCATACGGGCCATACTCTGGTCTTTTAAACTTCTTTTCTTCAAACTTCACTTCAACGTCTTCATATCCTCACGCTATCCTTCCTTTATCATCAAAACCTACAAATCACGATAAAACACAATTAAGTACCAATCATTATCAGATTTGCATTAAAAACAGTCTAAAATGTAGGGAATTAGATATGAGATAGATGCGGTATTTGGAACACATCAATTCCAACTAGAAAAATTTTGTAGAAAGGCAAATTGATATCCCATCGTCGTTATGCCCTTCATGTTAAAACAAGTGGAGACTCTGGATCATCTTTTCAGGGAGTGTGATATTGCTAGCCAGATGTGGATATCGGTTACTACGACTTTATTTCCTACGGGTATTATTAATTGGATTGAGTCTATGAAGGTGTTGAAGAATAAGAAGGTCCTTATTGAATCCTTATTGAAGTTACTGTTACGTCCACCCGGTGGGTGTTACAGAGGATGCAAAATGATTTGGTTTTTTTTCTAAAGACAACATTTCCACGAAAGAGACGTTTTTTGATGCTTTGGTTTCCATATCGTATTTATAGTTTTCGAGTAGGAATCGTAAATGTAATATTTCTTGGATTGAGTGGCTTCAAAATCCACTAATGTTTCTGTAAGTTGTTTTTTGCCTTCCGTCTAGCCACTTGCTTTTCTAAAGACAACATTTCCACGAAAGAGACGTTTTTTGATGCTTTGGTTTCCATATCGTATTTATAGTTTTCGAGTAGGAATCGTAAATGCAATATTTCTTGGGTTGAGTGGCTTCAAAATCCACTAATGTTTCTGTAAGTTGTTTTTTGCCTTCCGTCTAGCCACTTGCTTTTCTAAAGACAACATTTCCACGAAAGAGACGTTTTTTGATGCTTTGGTTTCCATATCGTATTTATAGTTTTCGAGTAGGAATCGTAAATGTAATATTTCTTGGGTTGAGTGGCTTCAAAATCCACTAATGTTTCTGTAAGTTGTTTTTTGCCTTCCGTCTAGCCACTTGCCAGTTGAAATTCTTTAATAAAAATCCGCCGTTCCAAAAAAAACTATAAACGAATACAAGTCCAATTATCTACTAATGGTGCATTGTGTTAGGTGTAATGATATATTTTTATAGTTTATTTTAATTTAGTTCTCAGGTTTTACAATTTAAAAAATGATTAATATTTTAACTAACTACAAACAAACAATAGACATGTGCATTTATCGCAACGTAATATAGCTAAGTAAAAACAAGTATCAAACCAATGGACACGATGACTTTCAGTACTCTACTGTTAGTCTAATAACAAAGATCTGAATTCTCCCTCTCTTATATGTTTAAAATATTTAAATCAAGTATAACGAAAACCGGCTTTTTAAGACTTATCCGAAAAGTAAACCAATAAAACAATCAAATTCATATTCTGATTTTCAAAACATTGAGTATACATAATAACTTTTGAACTTCACTTAACGGAAAAATAATGCTAAATAAGTTCGAAACTCCAATATTTTGTTTGTACCCATGAAAACTAGTTGTACTAGAATGGCTCATGCTTGTCATTGTGTAACGGATATGTTTAGAGGTGCACAAACCAGATTTTTTTCGGATCCGGACCGGATCCGTCAAACTTGGTCAACAACCGGACACCTTGGAACCGGTTCCGGATCGGATCCGGTTAAGGGAGTGGAGAGTTGGAACCTATTGGGACCGGACCGGATATATGGAACCGGACCGGACAAAAAAAACCGGTTCCACCGGATTTAAAAAAAAAATCCTTTTTAAAAAATTAACAAAGATACACTATAAAATACATATTTTATTTATTTATTATATTTTTTTAAGTGATTTAACAATAGTTCGTACAAAAAAATTACAAAAAACATAATTGAATCACAAAATATATATTATTTATTATCGTTATTCGTCGTCTACTCGTCTTAGTCTTCGTAACATCGGTTTTCAATCTTCTTCGCTTGAGATACGTTGGGCTTCATCATAAGCTTGTTCTTCGTCAGAAAGTGGATTCACCGCCCCTTGTTCTACTTCGAATTCATGTATTTCTTGTTCAATGTCAAGCTCGCCTTCTAGTTTTGCAACATGTTGTACACGTTTCACGGCATCCAAATGGTCCTTCAAGCAAATACACATCTCCATAGATTCCGGTGTAAGCCTCGTTCTTCGAATAGATAAAACCCTGTCACTAAGAGAAAAAACAGATTCTGAAGCTACCGTAAAAGCTTGGACGGTTAGTAGGTCACGGGCCATTGCGGCTAGAACGGGATATTGGGATTCCCTTCCTTGCCACCAACTCAAGATATCAAAGTTTTCAAACTCTTCGGATCTTAGAGTTGAAATAAAGTCGGTTGCTTGATATCTCCCAATCTCGCTACTTGGTGTGCTTCCACGAGCTCGTTTAGTATTTTCGTTTCTTAAAGTGTTAAATAAATTTAGCATCGGGTTCCTTGAACTACTAGAACTTGAACCCAAAGCCATTGATTCACGTATGTTTGATGGATCACCACTTCCACCATATTTGCGTAAATAATAATCAAACATATTATTAAAAGTTGAATTGAAGTCTCTTATTGCCTTTGATTCAAAATTTGGGTCTTCCTATAACATATTTAAATCGTCCGATATTGATCCAATTAATGTTTCAACACCGGTTACATTAATCGTTGGGTTTAAGGCGGCCGAACATGTAACAACGGCCGGCATTTCTGAAAAATATTTTTTAAATTTAGCTTTCATAGGTGTTACCATTTTTTCAAAAATAGTGCCGTGATATTCAAACCCTTTTAATTTATTACATATTAAGTATAATTGTTGAAGTATTAGCGAATACGTGGGATAATAAACTCCCGATAAACATGTAGTTGCATTTTTAAAAATCTCAAACAAATTGGTTAGTTTCTCGATCATATCCTTATATTATCAAATTTTTGTGAACAACGTTTCTTTTGGACAATTCATCATGGAAATGTTTTAAAGTAACTCTTTGTCTTAAGGCCGATTCAAACATTTTCCATTTCGAGTTCCATCTAGTAGGTACGTCCCAATTTGGACCTAAAAAGATGGAATCCGTTTGTTGGCACAAGTTTCTATAGTTTATATATCTTTTTTTGCTTGTGCTAAAAACTTCCCGTAACATCACTTTAAAATTTTCTTTCACTTCTCTTATTTCTTGGACGTTTAGACCGTCTTGCACAACCAAGTTAATGATGTGTGCAACACATCGACTATGAAAGAAAACACCGTTACAAGGCGGTTCATATTTTATTTTTAATTTTTCCACCGCATTTGTGTTATTTGAAGCGTTATCAAAAGATATTGAAATTATTTTTTGTTGAATTTTATAAGTTTGAATTACCGAGTCTAAAATATAAAATAAGTTTTCACGGGTATGTGGATATCCAAAATAATCAAACGCAATCGTACGCTTCATCATTTGCCACGACTCGAGTTGAACCCAATGTGTGGTAACGCAAAGGTATGATTCGGGTAAACCATGTGGAGCGGACCAAACGTCCGTTGTTAAGTTAATACCGGTATTTAATTTTTCAAAACCTAAAATTAATTCTTTTTTAGATCTTTTTCACATTTTTAAACAATCTCTTCTCAAAGTAGAACGACTTACATTTGTGTAACTCGGTTGAAGCGTCTCTTGTATTATCCTCGTCAAGCGCGGATTATCAAAGTGATCAAAAGGCAATCCTTCTTGAATGACGAAATGTGTCATTCTCTCACGAACCCTCTCGACATTGTATTGTCAAACCCCTCCATCCCTACCAATTTGAGTTTGATCTTCACCTTGAGTGTGTTTTGCGTGACTACCAATATGTTTCCTCAAACTGCTATTTCCTACAGCACCCAAAATTTTACCACAACGTTTGTAACGAGCCTTTTGCGAACCGTTCGACATTTCGCATAAATCGAAATAAGCCCATATCTCTTGGTTTCGGGAGCAAGGAAGTACTCTCACCACCGTGGCATCGCTAGTAGAACCACCAACTGAATTTTGAGTGCTTGCGGAAGCGGAATCCATGATAGCGTTTTTTTTGCGTATAAGGGCGTTTTTTTTTTGTTTTGAGAGCGTTTTTTAGTTTTGAGAGCTAGAATGTTGTTGTGAACTAACTCATACCCCCAATACCTATTTATACTTAGTTTCAAGCCTCAAACACCAAAAAAATACAAAAAAGGCCATATATAGCCGTTTTTTTTGCCCCAACAGCTAGAACCGGTTATAACCGGTTCCAAAATTTCCGAAAAAAAACGGTCCCAAAATGTCCGATTTTTTGTCCGATCCGGTTCGCAAAAAACCCACTAACCGGTTCTGGATCCGCCGGTTCTAAAAATGTCCGGACTGGTTCCAAAATGTTCGGTTCTAGCCGGATCCGGTTTCGGATAATCCTTCGGATTGGATTCGGATCCGGATCCTTTGTGCACCTCTAGATATGTTGAAGGTTTTAAAACTCGCTTGTTTTATTGGTTACTAGGGCTGCAAACGAACCGAATGTTTAGCGAACAGTTCGACGGGAAGTTCGTTTATGTTCATTCGTTTAATAAACAAACGAACATAAACAGAGCTCGCGTTCGTTCATTAATGTTCGTGAACTTTTGTTCAGTTATGTTTTAATAAATTAGTTCAAAACTGCCGTCTTTTTTATCAATTAACGTTTCTAACTATGTCTCGGTGAACAACTAGATTAAGATCAAATAAAGAAAGAAAGAATGACCAAAACTTCACCAGGAGTTGATTTGTTCCAACTTCAAACAACTCTCACTCTCCCACATACTACAATCACAATCCTCAAAAGTACAAATCATACAAGCTCTAATATAGACATACTAATAACCGGAAATTTACCCACTCGCAACATACTTCACACGCAACCAAACAGCCCGTTCGAGGTTGTCAGTTGTCGCAATGGAAATAGCACCTTACGGCAAATATGTATGTTATGATGATAAAATGGATTGCAATGCAAGCTGTTGCTGGGGCTGCAGAGTTGACCATGTTGAAGCCAACGTGGCAGGTGGCAGGGTCTGTTGAAGCCGTCTCAAAAGGTTGATTATGCGGTTTGTGGTTTGCTCTGAGGCAAGGTCCTTTCCAGCACATAAAATCTATATCGCAACAAATCAATTGATTAATAAAGTTTAAGTAGTGTTCACAGTCTGGTTCAGCCGATTTTAACAAAGATTCCGGGCCGAACCGCTAACTACGGTTTCAAGAGATGACAAACCAAACCGGCCGGGTTGGGTGCATCAGCCTGATCGGCGGGTTTTTACCACTTTTGGGGGTTTACCAGCTCGATTTTGACGGTTTGGCATTTTAACCGTTTAGTTAAGGGTCGAGATACTGTTGGTCAACCAATTAATGTGACTTGTGAGGTACATCAATTATTAGGAAACAATCGAGTTAGAGCCGTAGCTATGAGTGCTACATATTTTTTTTTTTTTCAAAATCATTAGTTTGTATTTAAATTTATTAAACGATGAAGATGGATCATGATTATAATATATATGCATAACTACATATTCCAAAAAAGAAAAGAAATATATACATATATATATATATATATATATATATATATATATATATATATATATATATAAAATAAAGGTGAAACGATCGGTTCGGTTTACACGCCCGGTGCCAAGTTTCAAACTGGACCGAACTGCTGAACCGTCAAACTGTGAAAACTGACCCGTTTGGATCTCAAACCGGCCAACTTGCTTTGGTTTTGACGGTTCGGTCAACTTCAACAGTTTTTGAACACCCCTAGTTTTAGTTCCACTAAGTTTAGTTAGTGTTTGGCGTTTAACGAAGGTAAACTAACCTCAGCAAAAATGGAAACAATTTTAGGAAGATATTGATTGTTGGGGCCCAGGAGTTCTCCAGCTGACCTGTTAAACAGAAGTGTTATGTTATATATAATTATTAATTTATTAATGTTGATTATAATTATGAAAACAATATTATTATAATGATAATCCAAATTTCACATAAAAACGATTTAAAAGGTTGTAACCTTTCGATCATAGAACAAAGCAGGTCATGAACAGCTTTAGCCTCGATAAGATCACCTTTTATTGGTAAACAGCTTAACCATGCAGGAATAACCTGCCAACCAACAAAAAAATTGTTTATTTAAACTATAATAAAACAAATAAAAATTTAATGAACAAAAATGTCGAAAATACCTGAGCCGAATCAATACTGTCACGATGAAAGTGGCATACTTTCCCTAAAGCAGAAACAGCGTTATCATATGCCATCACATTATCAGGTTGGAGAGCATTTGGGTGCCTTATAACAAAATTTAGCCTTGAAAGGACCTCTGAAAAAGTCAGCAAAAAAGTCAAATAGTCAAAATAGAGAATGCAAAGAGTTCACTTTTGTTTATGTGACATCTACTTTACCTCCAATAAGAGGTTTTATAACAGAACCTCCATGTTCTGCACACACACCAAGACCATATGCAGCTGCCTGAAAATAATATCCATAAGGGTAAATTCGTAAATAAGCAACCGACGCGAAATTTGGGATGATCATCAAGCTGACCTGTCGAACATCTGGATTTTCATCATTGCATGCTCCAAGAAGGAAAGGAATATACGTATCATAATACCTGGTTTGTAAATTAAATAGAACATAAAGGTTACATTGGATAATTAGGGTAGGCATTCTTTAAAAGCAAATTAGAGGCGACAATTTCAACCCATTTAATTATGGATGGGTCAATTTGGTTATGATGTATCAGTAACAGGAAAACGTTAAATTAAAAGACTAACTTGTGTTTAACAAGTCAAACAGGCTTATTTTAATACATAAGACTTCCTAAACCATTTTATTCAAAAAGGTAGATAATTTTTTAAATAATATATATTTTGTATATCGTATTTGACACTGGTTATTTATAAGAATGTATATTTAAAGTACAAAAGAGTTTTAAGTCAAACCAACCTAACCCGTTTTGACAAGTCACCCAACCCGCCCAAATTTGCCACCTATAGAGCAAAATCGGATAAGTATTTGTACTTTAAAGCTGCTTCACGACACTGCTCTGCAACGTCATCAAAGATGCAAATAGAAATTCTTCTCTCTTCAGATGATTTATCCTTGCCCTTCAATTTAGTGAAAGCGCGCATAAATATTTAGGCAAAAAAGAAACAAATAGAATTGCTTAGCATGGATTTTCATTTAATCAGGCGGAATAAAACATGGAATCTGCTCAAAAAGAGACAACAATCATTAGCTACTTACCCACATAGGCATTAAATAAGATGATAGCTCATCAAAGAAAGGCAAGAAAGAGGCTTTAAATGTTTTAACTAAAGTCCCCAAGATTTCACCAACCTGTAACAAGGAACAGCGAGTCAGAAAATAGAGTTTATATGATTTACACAAACTATATTTTTGCTATAAAGTAAAGGTGGCAATTTCAATGGGTTATGTTTAATATCTAACGAGTAAAATCAAAAAAATTGCTAAAAAGGAAGCGGTCAAACGGGTCAGAAGTCTCCCAAAGCATACATCTAATGCAAGAATTATCCTAAATCATTTGTTCTGAAAATCAGATTATTATTTTTATAATAGACACTAATTGTTTATAAAAGAAAAGTTTTTTGGACAAAAGTGCTTTGGTAATTAACCAGCCCGTCCATTTTGCCACCTCTACTACAGATCAAAAATGTTGAAAGAACATACTTGGTCGAAGACTTCTTCTTCTTGCTCATTTTCCTCTAAAAGTAGCTCTCGTTCTTCTTCATCAAAATCTTCAGCATTGGTTCTTTCAGCCCGTTCCTTTTTTCTGTTTGAACTGGCAACGATCACATGCTTTATCTCATCCACTATGCTTCTCACCTGGTTTTCATCTAGAAGTGGTCCAGATACCTGAATCAAATTGTCAAAATTACACAGTTAAATATTAAAATTTATGAAAAAACAAATTAAAACAAAAAATGAACAGTTAAACACAGAAATTGGCCAACCTGTAGGCATTCATTCAACGCATTCAACATATTTGCACAAATTTCTGTATCAGGCTCCTGCAACAGATGTATAGAGAGAGTAAATACCAAATGAAATGCAAAAATCTTTACGAGGAAAAAAGAAAGAAAAAAACCTAAAACAGATTAAAGAATTTATTTAGTCAAAAAATAGTAGCAGCATAACCTTATGTAAAGCTTCCACTAATGATGGAACTATGTAGTCAGACAGTTGTTTTATATAAGATCCATCACGACCCTGAGCAAGCCCTTTCTCTAAAGCTAATTTCGCGGAGCACATGAGCTCAGGCATGGCTGAAACAGAAAAAAAAATAAGAATTAGCCCTTAGTTACTCAATGTATCAACACTAGAAAACTTATTGCTGATTGCAAAAAGGATTGGCACTCAAACCTGAAACAGCTGCTTTTCTAACTTCTTCATGAAAATAAAATTTGAGAAGCGGAACTAATATTGTGGCAACCTGGGAATTGTATATATTAATAAGTATGTAATACAAAATACTATATCTGTTAATAATAAATTATGCATGAAGACCAAGTAACCTGGTCGATCCACGGATAGAAACCCTCCTTCAACTCATCTGCATAACAACACAACATGTTGCAAGCTGTAGCTTTCTCCTCGAGTACACTAGTCTTTATCCCTATTCTCTTATCACCAAGTGTGATGGTCTCCATACTGTAAGATTATAAAAAAAAATATCGTTGTCCATCACTTGAAGGATGTATAATTTAAAAAAAATATACAAAAAAAAGTGTTTTTGAAGGGATGAAAGCAAAGAGATATAATGCTAGGAAGTATTAGACTGCAACACATGCAACACAAGTGAACCTAAAGAGCTTAAAGCTTTGAATACGAGCACTATGTCTGTATTATCTCACACATACTTCTTGAACAACCAATATGCAACCTCAAACAGTCATCAGAATAGGACATACAATTATGTAAGATTATAGATAATACAACTCCCATTACAACTAAAAATATTGAATGAAGAATATGAACTAAAATTATCAGGTAAGATATGTTCATAACCACATTTAAAGTCGTTAAACTAAATGCATATGATACCTTTCATCATCTGATTCAATTTCATTATCTGAATCGGCAGATGTGATAACCACATCAGGTTTAAGTTGAGCAGACTGAAGCAAAGGAGGCATAACTACGCTCATGTAAGGAAGAAAATCCTGCCCCAGACACTTGCACAATCTGGCCCATGCCTACACAACGCCACACACAAACACAGTTAGGACTTAGGAAGATAACACACGTTAGATATCTGATATGCTTTCCATTGGAATAAGACCTACCTGAAGCATATAACTTGTGGTGGGATCATCAGTCTCCATTTGAGATCCTTGCAAAGACATAAGAACTTCCATCACCTAAACAGACCATCAGCAACCACTTTCAAAATTGGTAAAAGCTCAGAAATTACCAACTTTTTGTTGAAATACAAAAGTTACCTGTTTGGCATCATTTCTGAATTTTTCCTTTCCAACCGCCATTCCAACAAGACTAATGCATTCCATGGCTTTGGCTCGAAGCATGCGATTAGCTTTGTCATTTGCATTCACTAATATAGCTTTCAAGTATGGCATAACTGCATCATAGTACTTCTGGAAGTGTTCCTATTAATGCACCAAACACCCAAATTAAGCATTTGAAGTATACAACTAACTGTAGTAGACATATTTTGATTATGATTATGTTGACTTACCTGTGATGAATCAGCAACTGATGCTAAAGCAGTCAAGGCCCCTTCTTGTACCATTTGTTTACCATTCTGCATACGAAACAATCATGAGATGCCCCCAAATGAACAAAAACAAATGACAAGTAATTTTAACTTTGTTCATATATATTGTTCTTTGTCCTTAGAAGTTTTACCTGTAGCAGTACAAGCAGTTTGCTCACTATTCCATCTAGGTAAGGTGTCAATATATCAGGTGTGCAATTCTCACTGAAATTTAACACAGCTGAAGCAGCATGTGCCTGCAAAAACAAGTAGTTAGAATCCACTGTTGACCACTAAGACGAACCCCTAAAGTTCACTACTAACCTGAACTCGGGGATTCTGGAAATCATCCATTGCTGAAGCTAATGCTGGCAGCACACGTTGGTGGTACTGAACTTGCAAGTCTGGGCCTAAATCTGTAGACAACTGTCCAATGGCATTAATAGCTGCCCACCTCACTCGTGGGTGAGGGTCTTGAAATGAATTTAAAACCATCATCACCACTTGTTCCAAATTTTTTATCATCACCTGTGGAAGCCAATGAGAAGGTCACAACCATAGTCATTTCTTTTTGCTATTTGATAAACACAAGCACAAACAAAAGGAGCCATGTGCTAGTAAAACTTTTGTCAAGTCCTAAGATGGGATGAGCGGATTAGACAGGATTTGATAAACTTGCACCTCTCCTTGGACATGATCAGGATAGAGGTTCTTGGAGAAGTCGGATTAGGGTAATGGACTTTTAGGGGAGTGTACATATATGTGTTAGACTTGCTTTTAGCCTTAGCATTGACCTAGCCTTAGATTTGCCTTGGCCTTAACTGTGCCTTAGCCTTAGTTTTGCCTTAGCCTTCGTTTTTGCCTTAGCGCGTATAGACATTCTTAGGGAGTGCATATATATTGTCAAGGGGGGTAGTGTTACATTTTTTTCATGTTTCTTTGCTTTGTAATTTGTTGCTAATAGAGTAATAGTTTGATCTGTTATCTGTTATATGTTATCGGTTGCCTTAGGCCTTTGCCCCATTTTATGATTATCTAGACTACAATAATGTATGTTATATGCTATCTATTGTACACGAAAAGAGGATTTTTGGAGCCAGGGGTCTCACCGGGAACAGCCTCTCCATCCCCTGGGATAGAGGAAAGGTTTGCTCCCATCCCACCCTCCCTAGACCCTGCCAATAGCTTGCTATTGGCGGGATTTTACTCGGTATGCTTGTTTGTTTGTTATTTTTCAGCAAGAAAAGGTTCCATATGCTTGCAAAAGAATTCACCTATAAAGGCTGCATCTTTTACATAATAACCATCAAGTAATATCGCAATAGGTCATCAAACTTGAAGGAACTACAATAATGAACCCTCAAATAAATAGGCTACCTTTGAGCATCCCTCAGCAATTTGTGCAAGAGCAACAAGAGCTGCATTGTGCTTCTGCCACTCCTGTGCAGCCAAGTACGCAGGCAACACCTCAGATGCAACAGGGACAATGGTGTTCCCACCCAAAGCAATTGCCAACCGATCCAAACACTCCTGTCCAAAACTATAATTACTTGACTCCCCTACATCCTCATCCTCGTTTTCAGCAGAATGCCAAGCAGGTTCATCCTCTATGTCCAACAACATCATCATCAAAATTGCAAACAATCTACTAATAAATTGCGGCAACTTCCTCATCATCCCTGGTGCTCTTTCTCTCGCCTCAGCAAGCGTGATAACAAACTCAATTGCCAAGTGTCTAGTCCCCTCTTCTAACGTCTCAGCCTCAGCAATCTGCAACATAGATCCCACCACCTCCACTATCTGCCTCCTCAAGAACCTCGGTTCTGTCCCAGCCAATTCAATCAGCAACTCCAACGCCTCCTGAGCCGTGGCCTCTTGCCCGCCATTTAGCGATTCAGTCAACGTCCGCATCATTGCTGGAAGCAAATCCTGAAACCGGTCCCTGTCCCCGGAGCTAGACAAGCACTGGATAAAATTAATCACAGCACTCAAAGCAGCAATTCTCACATCTGAGCTCCCAGATGTAGTCAAACACTGCAAAAACACTCCATGAAGATGTTTTATATGCGGAATTAAACTATCCCCAACGTACTGCGACAACTGTGCAAATATCAACAAAGCAGACTCCTGCAGCTTCGGCGAATCAGACGAAACACACTGAAACATAAACGGCAACAGCTCCGGCCAACCGTTCTCAGGCAGAACAGTCGAAGCCAATTCCGAAATCGCATCACATAACTTCTTCATTATCGTCTTCGCCTCCTCACTCTGCACACAAGTCAACAAAATCGATTTAAGCGAAGACTGAGTCGCCGGAGACAACATATTCCACACCAGCGAGTCATCCTGAGTCAACTGTTTCCGCAACAGAACTGCTGACATGGCACGCGCTTCCATGTGAGGAGACAGCTGCAGCAATTGAGCGAGTTTGAGAACCAGCGTGTTAAGATCCGTTTGCTTGCATAAATTGAAAATAAGCTCCGCTTGCGATCGCTGCTCGTTCGATGACGACATGAGGTGCGATATCAAAACTTCAACCGGCGCCGGATCCGGCCCAAGGATCGCCGCCAATTGCGCTTGCTGGACCTGAGAATCCATCGGCACAAAACAATTACAACAATTAAGAAACAAACCGTAACAACAACGACGGCGATCGGCGGCGGCGCGTGGAATGAGAGACGCCGAGTGAATTGAATTCAGGTGATGATTGGAAGAGGGGCGGAGGAGTAATTAGGGCAGGTGAGACAGATGTAACAGAAGCAGTAGGGGCCAAAAGAGAGAAGTAAATATTTTTATGCGAGAATAACAGGAGGGAAAATGTGCGGAGTGACGTCAGCAAAAGAGAATGTGGATCCTGAGCCCAATAAAGTGCTTTGTCTTTTAGGGCTGAAGGCTGAACCCAGAAAGATGTGTAGAATCCAATGTGATTAGTGAAAGTGAAAGTATATGTAATTGAAAAGTTTTGTTTTAGAAGTGCTTTGATGGGTTAAACTTTTAATTTTCTTTAATATTTTGTTTTTTGAGCTATTAGTTGCTCGAGTGCCTGTAACGTTTGGACAATGTTTTAAAAACCGGATCGGACAATGTTTTAAAACATATAAAAATGTATATATCTTGTTTTCCTTTTGTAACTGAATAAAAAAAAAAAGTTTTTTGATATATGTATATATAGAGAGAGAGTACGGATCAAATGAAAGTTGTAACATATTGTTAAATATACGTAACACATAGTGTTACTTATGTGTAACGATTTCTCATTCAACATAATGTTACGTATATGCAGGGCCGTCCCTGAGATTTCGGGTGCCCAGTGCGACTTTAAAAATGGGCCCCTAAAAATCTAAAATATAAAGTTATATATATGAAAAAAAAACAGTAATACGACTTTAAAAATTGGCCCCTAAAAAATCTAAAATATAAAGTGGTTTAATTGGGGTAAAACAAAAAAAAATGGTTTAGATAGGCTAAAGTGGTTAAAATGTAATTGAGTTTTTATAATAAATACGTATTTCTTACAAAAAAATATATATATATAAATATTTTTTTTGGGCCCCCTGATAAACCGGGCCCAGTGCGGTCGCCCACATAGCCCCCTACCAAAGCCGGCCCTGTGTATATGTAACACTCTTCATTCATGTATTTACGTTCAACATATATGTGATAAATCCTTAAATACTCTTTTATCAATTAAAAGAAAAAATAATTTATAAATTATGTGATTAGTTTTCACATAACTATGTGGTTTTCTTATTATCCCTCCCTTATATGTGTGTGTGTGTGTGTGTATGTATGTATATGTATTATAGGATATGGTTTAAATGAAAATCAACTTATGTGAAAATCAAGAAAACCAATCACGTAATTTATAAATTATAATTTATATATGTATATATATATATATATATATATATATGTGTGTGTGCGTAGGGATCAACTTAAAACCATAACATATTGTTATATATACATAACACATAGTGTTACGTATATGTAACGATTTCTCTTTTTTTCTATTGGTATAGTGTTACATATACGTAACACTATATGTTACGTATATGTAACATTCACTATTCCCGTTTTTTTGTTCAACATTTATGTAATAGATAATTAAATACCCTTTTGACAATAAAAATAATTTATAAATTATGTGATTAGTTTTCTTGGTTTCACCTAAGCTGATGAGTTTCATTTGAATCGCGTCTTATATATATAATTCAATAATGAATATAAGTATTCTATATTTATATATAAACTCAAAAAATAAATATAAATTTAACAAAACATGATAGATGGTATGATAATATATTTATATATTTTAGTTACTTAGCATAATCAAGTTGGTATACCAATCGGTTAAACTCTTGAGCTCGGGTGGTAAAGGTTTCAAGTCTCACAAGCCTCAAAAATTATTTCACCCAGAAAATCCTTCAACCCGCCCGCTAAACCAAGTGAATCCAAAATAGTTTTAAGAAAAAAAAAACTTTCCAGTCCGACCCGCTAACCGGGTTACCAATCCAACCGTTGCTCGATAGAATTGTCCCAATATAATTGTCCTATCAAAAAATGAACTATTTAAAACTACCAACTGGCGAATGGTCTGGTTCCAGTCTGACTCACCGATCTCGTCCAGTCATCAAAACATTAGCATAAAGTATCCCTCTTAGTAGCAACTCAACCATGAAGACAAGTTGCCAAAAAAAAGAGTAACACCCACCATCTTCGTGCATTTGTAAGTAGGGGTGCAAACTCGTCAAGCCGAGTCGAGCTCGGCTCGTTTAGGTGACAAAATTAAAAAAAACATGCTTATTTAATAATTATTTATTTGTTTTATTTAACTATATTTTATATTTATAATTGAAAATTTATATATATAACATAAGATATATTATTTAGTTAATTTTGTCATAATTTTACATATAATTATTTTTGTTATGTAATATATTTATTACATTAGATAAAATTATTATATATATATATATAATTAGGGGCCGGTTAACGTACAAAGTGTTTTAGCGTACGAAGGTACCAGCATGCGACACGTGTTCAGTGGGCGAGGGGTAAATGCGTTCGCGTTATAATCACGCATGATTTATAATAACGTATGACCATAATCACGAAATCACGCATGTTATAATCATGACCATAATCACGTAATCACGCATGTATACACATGACCATAATCACGTAATCACGCATGGTATACGCACAGCACATCGACCTTTTAAAAAAAAGTCATTTTTTTAATAAAAGTATACCAAGAGCATACTCAAATTAAAGAGCATAAAATGCTCGATTTTATGGTGTAATTTTTAAAAAACAATAATGTCGTATAAAAAAGTTATTTTGTTTTAAAAAAAATGAGGGAACTTGTAAAAAATCAACAAAGGTAGGCTATTCCAATTTTACGCTTTTCGTAATCTTTTCACACTTAAAACAATCACATTTGATCTTAACCATTAATTTCCTAGATCAACGCTTCAAAATACTTCTTACGCTTCTCACCAAAAAAACATTTTATATTTAAAATTTCCTCTATATAATTAATAGTGTACTTTAGGCTCATGAGCCTAGTACAGCTCGACATATGAAGCTCTCGGGCTCGGGCTCATGTATTAAACGGGATTATTTTTAGGATCGAGCTCGGGCTTGAGCTCGGGTAGCTCGTGAGTGGCTTGGCTCTACAATCCTGATTATGGGAATCGACGGACTTCCTAGTATCCAACATGGAGTCAAATTAAAAAAGTCCTAAGCCAAAATCTAGGCCACCAAACTACGACCCCTATCGAGAGACGTTTGACAACCTTTCTAGAGATCCTAGGCAGGAGGACGATGCAAACAAAGAATCCCTAGTGGTATGGTGTAATCAAGACCAATACCATGCTCATTTCCAACCATTGCCTTGACTTTCCTACGATAACCACTAGAAGTCTAGTTAGATAATAAATCCCTTGTTGCATGATGAGGCCTCGGCCTTCCTAATACGCCCTTCTTCAATGTTCACCATGATAGGTGGCGTAGAAAGGTTCAACCAACTCTTGAATGCTAAGCGTAAGAGATGTTAAATGTGAGCACGAAAAAACTTAGATTTATTTGAAACTCCGCTTCCTGATCAGGCGGTGTTCCGGGTAACTCATCAGGGAAAACATCGGGATATTCGGCGACGATCGGCACATCCTTTAGTTCCCGCTCGGTGTTGCTAGCGGTTAAGGATATCAGATGCGCGAGGCAACCCTTTCGAAGATACTTTGTCGCTTTTATCATAGAGATCAATCCAACAGGGTTGGTTGACTCGTCTCCCTTAATTGTTATCATTTCTCCTGAAGGTGCACACAGCTCAATGGCTTTCTTGTCACAGAGGATATGGGCTTGGTTAGTTGCTAACCAATCAATTCCAATGACTACGTCGAAACCCGCCAATTTCATCGGTAGAAGTTGTATATGTATGACATGTCCGGATAGCGAAATTGAACAGTCATTCAAAGATTCGGAGATTTGAATCAGATCTCCGTTCGAGGTTTCGACTTGGTATAATTCATCTAGCTTAGCTAAGGGCTTATTTACTAATTTACAAAATTTATGATCTATAAAACTTTGGGTTGCCCCAGAGTCAAATAGCACCTTAGCATAAGCGCTATCGACAACAAATGTACCGTATATGACATCGGAGTTTATTAATATAAAAATTAAAAAGTTTAATTCGTTAACCAAATTGAAAAAATGGGTTAACTTTTAATTTAGGTACATAATTTAGAAAAATCACTATAAAAAACAATTTTTTTAATAATTTGTGGTTCCTGACATGATTCATCAACTCCTTCATTGACCCTCGTCCACCCCTAAAGTCATATGCAAGGTGAAATTGTCAATGGTGATCGGATATTTAGTAATCTCTGTCTTTGTTAAAGGTGAATTTTTTTTAATAATTTTTGCTTGATTTCTAATTTTTTACTTTCTGTTGTATTTAGTAACCTCTGTCTTTGTTTGGTTAATGAAATTCTGCCTTTAAAAAAAAAAGTCCTCTCTTCTAACTTCTAAGAAACCTTCTCTAAATTTTGTTGACTTGAAGTGTACAAAAGGTGGCACGAACACCAAAAAAAAAAGTATATTACCTAGTCCAAGCATATGTTATTGGTAAACCACAAACTAATATACACAATTCTTATTACAACTTATCAAATTAAGTTACGCGTGATTATGTACAAGTTATCTAACCACTTGCGTACAACGTCGTTATGAAATTTTTTTTAACTGTTTACTTTTTCTTAAACGAGTTGCTCTCTTTTTCTAATCTTTTACTTGTTAACTTTTTTTAATGGCTTTATTACGAATTTTTTTTTTGTATAAAGTCTTTGGAATATTATTAGTTATTTTGCTGTAACACGTGGGTTTGGGTAAAAGTTTTGTTTTTTTATATAACTTTTGAGTATGTTTTTTTTATTTCATAAACAATAACTTTTTAACGGTTTCGTTTTTATGGCTTTATTTTAAAAACTTTTAAGGACGTTAATTTTTTTTACGGTTTAACACACCGTAGCATGCGTGGACAAAATTCTAGTTGCATTACAAATTCCCTTGTAATTTTCTTTTATTATTGAATAAGTTTTACAACTAATTATAAGCTACAAATATGCATATTGTATTTTATTTTATTAATTTACAACTTACAACTTACAATATCATTTTTTTTTTCGATTGTTAAGAATAAAGTATATAATTTAATTAGTTATGCTATGATTTTCTAATCTATACTATATAATAAATAAAAGTTTGGGTGGACACTTGTCATTCTCATTTTTACACTAAACATTTTTTTCTCGCCTCTCTATCCTATTAATTATACAAATTTGTTTAAATTGTTTTTTTATAATTTTTGTTTTTCGCCTCTCTCTCCTATTAAATAATAATGGTTTCTATAATTATTTTTATAAAACGTTTTTTTTAAATAGGTTTGTTCATAAAACATTTTTAGAATTTGAAAATTTCTTTCATTCTTTTTATAAAACATTTAAAAAAAAAATTTATAACGCTTCTAAAATTTGTATTAAAAAATTATGTCATAAATATAAACATACTAATAAATCAAGGTTTTGAGAGGGACACTTGTCATATTTTTTGGTCTTCACATTCTCATTTTTCCGCCTATCTCTCTCTCCTATTAATAATAAATCCACTATTTTAGGCAACTAAATTAATTATTTGTTTCAATTTTTATCTATAAATTTTTAAATTAAAAACTGTGTTTATCATCAATTAAATTGTTCTATCTTATTTTTGTGAATTCTACAAATTGAAAACAATTTTATAGACATCTAATATCCAAATAAAAACTCTTTAATCATGTATTTACATATCACATTGTTCCATTTTGACGAGTGTATGTGTTAACAGATTACATTATATTTTATTCAACCCGTGTAATACACGGTTTTTAAAGACATAATTTTTTTTATTAGTAAGTATATAACATTACATTTATTTAACCCGTGTGATACACGAGATTCTAACCTAGTTTTTAATATATTACAATTTTGGAAGTATTTCAAGGCATCTTTTCTCAAAACCTTTGAAGTACTTATATTGAAAACATTTAACTATAACGTTAGAAAACAACAAACTCTATGTTTAATTGCGTTAAATTCTTATGCATACACTCTAATAAGCACATGACTAAGTTTGGTGACCATATATATCTCTACACATCCTTGTTAACTATTCGAAATTGGAATTAGTCAATGGTCAATCAAAACATAATTGAACTCACATTATATAAAATAGAGAATACACACTTTACTGTTAAAAATCCAAGCTTTTGACATAAAGATTCAAACCTTATTATTAATATAATAATATATTATAAAGTTTAAAACTTTATGTTACGTATATGCAGGGCCGTCCATGAGATTTCGGGTGCCCAGTGCGACTATAAAAATGAGCCTCTAAAAATCTAAAATATAAAGTTATATATATGAAAAAAAACAGTAATACGACTTAAAAATGGGCCCCTAAAAAATCTAATATAAAGTGGTTTAATTGGGCTAAAAAAAAAATGGTTTAGATAGGCTAAAGTGGTTAAAATGTAATTGAGTTTTTATAATAAATACGTATTTCTTACAAAAAATTATATATATAATATTTTTTTTGGGCCCCCTGATAAACGGGGCCCGGTGCGGTCGCCCACATAGCCCCCTAGCAAAGCCGGCCCTGCGTATATGTAACACTCTTCATTCATGTATTTACGTTCAACATATATGTGATAAATACTTAAATACTCTTTTATCAATTAAAAGAAAAAATAATTTATAAATTATGTGATTAGTTTTCACATAATTATGTGGTTTTCTTATTATCCCTCCCTTATGTGTGTGTATGTATGTATGTATATATGTATGTATGTATGTATATGTATTATAGGGTATGGTTTAAATGAAAATCAACTTATGTGAAAATCAAGAAAATCAATCACGTAATTTATAAATTATAATTTATATATGTATATATATATATATGTGTGTGTGTGTGTATGGATCAACTTAAAATCATAACATATTGTTACATATACATAACACATAGTGTTACGTATATGTAACAATTTCTCTTTTTTTCTATTGGTATAGTGTTACATATACGTAACATTTATGTAATAGATAATTAAATACCCTTTTGACAATAAAAATAATTTATAAGTTATGTGATTAGTTTTCTTGGTTTCGTCTAAGCTGATGAGTTTCATTTGAATCGCGTCTTATGTATATAATTCAATAATGAATATAAGTATTCTATATTTATATATAAACTCAAAAAATAAATATAAATTTAACAAAACATGATAGATGGTATGATAATATATTTATATACTAGGTTAGAAACCCCGTGTATTACACGGGTTGAATAAATACAATGTTATATATTTTAATAATAAATATTTACATGTTACGTATTTATGATATATTACGTAGTTTTTTAATATAAATTTTAGAAACGTCATATAGTTACTTTTTAAAATTTGTTTTATAAAAATAATGAAATAAATGTTCAATTTCTAAAAATGTTTTATGAACAAATCTATATTTTTTTTAAATAAAAAACGTTTATAATTTTTTTTATAGAAATCATTATTATTTAATAGGGGAGAGAGGTGAAAAACAAAAAATAATTAAAAAATAATTAAAGAAAACTTGTACAATTAATAGGAGAGAAAGCGGGAAAACTTGTCTCACAAAAACCTTTATTTATTATAGAGTATAGATTAATAATTTGTTTAAAGTATATTATTATTGAAATATGGAAGTGTATTTATTATGAGAGAGAGGCGGGAAAATTTTTATAAGGATGAAAATGGAGGCGACATGTGACATTAAGAAACCTTTATTTATTATATTGTATAGATTTTAGTTACCTAGCATAATCAAGTTGGTATACCAATCGGTTAAACTCTTGAGCTCGGGTGGTAAAGGTTTCAAGCATCACAATCAAAAAGTTAATTATTTTACCCAGAAAATCCGTTCAACCCGCCCGCTAAACCAAGAGAATCCAAAATAGTTTTAAGAAAAAAAAACTTTTCAGTCCGACCCGCTAACCGGGTTACCAATCCAACCGTTGCTCGATACAATTGTCCCAATATAATTGTCCTATCAAAAAATGAACGATTTAAAACTACCAACTGGCGAAGGGTCTGGTTCCGGTCTGACTCACCGATCTCGTCCAGTTATCAAAACATTAGCATAACGTATCCCTCTTAGTAGCAACCCAACCATGAAGACAAGTTGCCAAAAAAAAGAGTCACACCCACACCATCTTCGTGCATTTGTAAGTAGGGGTGCAAACTCGTCAAGCCGAGTCGAGCTCGGCTCGTTTAGGTGACAAAATTAAAAAAAAAAACATGCTTGGCTCATTTGTTATTTAATAATTATTTATTTGTTTTATTTAACTATATTTTTATTTATAATTGAAAATTTATATATATAACATAAGATATATTATTTAGTTAATTTTGTCATAATTTTACATATAATTATTTTTATTATGTAATATATTTATTACATTAGATAAAATTATTAAATATAAATATAATTAGGGGCCGGTTAACATACAAAGTGTTTTAGCGTACGAAGGTACCAGCATGCGACACGTGTTCAGTGGGCGAGGGGTAAATGCGTTCGCGTTATAATCACGCATGATTTATAATAACGTATGATCATAATCACGCATGTTATAATCATGACCATAATCACGTAATCACACATGTTATACACATGACCATAATCACGTAATCACGCATGGTATACGCACAACACATCGACCTTTTAAAAAAAAGTCATTTTTTTAATAAAAGTATAGCAAGAGTATACTCAAATTAAAGAGTATAAAATGCTCGATTTTATTGTGTAATTTTTAAAAAAAATTAATGCCGTATAAAAAAGTTATGTTTGTTTTAAAAAAATGGAGGAACTTGTAAAAAGTTAACAAAGGTAGGTTATTCCAATTTTACACTTTTCGAAATCTTTTCACACTTAAAACAATCATATTTGATCTTAACCATTGATTTCCTAGATCAACACTTCAAAATACGTCTTACGCTTCTCACCAAAAAAACACTTTATATTTAAAACTTTCTCTATATAATTAATAGTGTACTTTAGGCTCATGAGCCTAGTACAGCTTGACATATGAAGCTCTTGGGCTCGTGCTCATGTATTAAACGAGATTTTTTTATAGGATCGAGCTCGGGCTTGAGCTCGTTAAGCTCGGGTAGCTCGCGAGTGGCTTGGCTCTACAACCCTGATTATGGGGATCGACGGACTTCCTAGTATCCAACATGGAGTCAAATTAAGAAAGTCCTAAGCCAAAATCTAGGCCACCAACCTACGTCCCCTATCTAGAGACGTTTGACAACCTTTCTAGAGATCCTAGACAGGAGGACGATGCAAACAAAGAATCCCTAGTGGTATGGTGTAATCAAGACCAATACCATGCTCATTTCCAACCATTGCCTTGACTTTCCTACGATAACCACTAGAAGTCTAGTTAGATAATAAATCCCTTGTTGCATGATGAAGGCCTCGGCCTTCCTAATACGCCCTTCTTCAATGTTCACCATGATAGGTGGCGTAGAAAGGTTCAACCAACTCTTGAATGCTAAGCGTAAGAGATGTTAAATGTGAGCACGAAAAAACTTATATTTATTTGAAACTCCACTTCCTGATCAGGCGGTGTTCCAGGTAACTCATCAGGGAAAACATCGGGATATTCGGCGACGATCGGCACATCCTTTAGTTCCCGCTCGGTGTTGCTAGAGGTTAAGGATATCAGATGCGCGAGGCAACCCTTTCGGAGATACTTTGTCGCTTTTATCATAGAGATCAATCCAGCAGGGTTGGTTGACTCGTCTCCCTTAATTGTTGTCATTTCTCCTGAAGGTGCACACAGCTCAATGGCTTTCTTGTCGTAGAGGATATGAGCTTGGTTAGTTGCTAACCAATCAATTCCAATGACTACGTCGAAACCCGCCAATTTCATCGGTAGAAGTTGTATATGTATGACATGTCCGGATAGCGAAATTGAACAGTCATTCAAAGATTCGGAGATTTGAATCAGATCTCCGTTCGAGGTTTCGACTTGGTATAATTCATCTAGCTTAGCTAAGGGCTTATTTACTAATTTACAAAATTTATGATCTATAAAACTTTGGGTTGCCCCAGAGTCAAATAGCACCTTAGCATAAGCGCTATCGACAACAAATGTACCGTATATGACATCGGAGTTTATTAATATAAAAATTAAAAAGTTTAATTCGTTAACCAAATTGAAAAAATGGGTTAACTTTTAATTTAGGTACATAATTTAGAAAAATCACTATAAAAAACAATTTTTTTAATAATTTGTGGTTCCTGACGTGATTCATCAACTCCTTCATTGACCCTCGTCCACCCCTAAAGTCATATGCATGGTGAAATTGTCAATGGTGATCGGATATTTAGTAATCTCTGTCTTTGTTAAAGGTGAATTTTTTTTAATAATTTTTGCTTGATTTCTAATTTTTTACTTTCTGTTGTATTTAGTAACCTCTGTCTTTGTTTGGTTAATGAAATTCTGCCTTTAAAAAAAAAAGTCCTCTCTTCTAACTTCTAAGAAACCTTCTCTAAATTTTGTTGACTCGAAGTGTACAAAAGGTGGCACGAACACCAAAAAAAAAAGTATATTACCTAGTCCAAGCATATGTTATTGGTAAACCACAAACTAATATACACAATTCTTATTACAACTTATCAAATTAAGTTACGCGTGATTATGTACAAGTTATCTAACCACTTGCGTACAACGTCGTTATGAATTTTTTTTAACTGTTTACTTTTTTTAAACGGGTTGCTCTCTTTTTCTAATCTTTTACTTGTTAACTTTTTTTAATGGCTTTATTACAAATTTTTTTTTTGTATAAAGTCTTTGGAATATTATTAGTTATTTTGCTGCAACACGTGGGTTTGCGTAAAAGTTTTGTTTTTTTATATAACTTCTGAGTACGTTTTTTTATTTCGTAAACAATAACTTTTTAACGGTTTTGTTTTTTATGGCTTTATTTTAAAAGCTTTCAAGAACGTTAATTTTTTATACGGTTTAACGCGTCGTAGCACGCGTGGACCCAGTTCTAGTTGCATTACAAATTCCCTTGTAATTTTCTTTTATTATTGAATAAGTTTTACAACTATTTATAAGCTACAAATATACATATTATATTTTTATTAATTTACAACTTACAATATCATTTTTTTTTCGATTGTTAAGAATAAAGTATATAATTTAAATTAGTTATGCTATGATTTTCTAATCCATACTATATAATAAATAAAAGTTTGGGTGGACAGTTGTCATTCTCATTTTCACACTCAACATTTTTTTCCACTCATCTCTCTCCTATTAATTATACAAATTTCTTTAAATTGTTTTTTTTATAACTTTTGTTTTTCGCCTCTCTCTCCTATTAAATAATAATGATTTCTATAATTATTTTTATAAAACGTTTTTTTTAAATAGGTTTGTTCATAAAACATTTTTAGAATTTGAAAATTTCTTTCATTCTTTTTATAAAACATTTAAAAAAAATAAATTTATAACGCTTCTAAAATTTGTATTAAAAAACTATGTCATAAATATATACATACTAATAAATCAAGGTTTTGAGAGGGACACTTGTCATATTTTTAGGTCTTCACATTCTCATTTTTCCGTCTATCTCTCTCTCCTATTAATAATTAACTCCACTATTTTAGGCAACTAAATTAATTATTTGTTTTAATTTTTATTTATAGATTTTTAAATTAAAAACTGTGTTTATCATCAATTAAATTGTTCTATCTTATTTTTGTGAATTCTACAAATTGAAAACAATTTTATAGTCATCTAAGATCCAAATAAAAACTCTTTAATCATGTATTTACATATCACATTGTTCCATTTTGACGAGTGTATGTGTTAACGGATTACATTATATTTTATGTAACCCGTGTAATACACGGTTTTTAAAGACATAATTTTTTTTATTAGTAAGTATATAACATTACATTTATTTAACCCGTGTAATACACGATATTCTAATATAGTTTTTAATATATTACAATTTTGGAAGTATTTCAAGACATCTTTTCTCAAAACCTTTAAAGTACTTGTATTGAAAACATTTAACTATAACGTTAGAAAACAACAAACTCTATGTTTAATTGCGTTAAATTCTTATGCATACACTCTAATAAGCACATGACTAAGTTGGTGACCATATCTCTACACATCCTTGTTAACTATTCGAAACTGGAATTAGTCAATGGTCAATCAAAACATAATTGAACCCACATTATATAAAATAGAGAATACACACTTTATTGTTAAAAATCCAACCTTTTGACATAAAGATTCAAACCTTATTATTAATATAATAATATATTATAAAGTTTAAAACTTTATGTTAGGGTTTAGAAAATCCCTCACTAAGAGTTTTTTGTATTGAGCACCAATATATATGAGTAAAGTACAGGAAATAAAATAACTAATTACAGAATAGTCTCTATACTAAACATAATGTTATAATACACCAAAAAGATTACGTAACTTTATCTAACATACCCCTGTAGTCTGAGCGGATGGAAGCTGAACGTTAAGACTGGATCTGAAGTCTAAAAACAACCGTAATGGAAAGCCTTTGGTGAATATATCGGCAACTGGTAATTAGAGGGAACATGTAACACACAAACCTGACCAATGGCAGCATGTTCCTTTACAAAGTGTAAATCTATTTCCACACATTTGGTTCTTTTATGCTTTACAAGGTTGGAAGCTAAATATACGGCACTGACATTGTCACAGAACACAAGTGTGGCACGAGACACAGGACAGTGTAACTCAAAAAGGAGACTACGAAGCCAAGATGCTTCAGCAACAGCATTGGCAACACCACAATACACAGCTTCAAAGCTGGACCTTGAGACAACATGTTAACGTTTAGAAGACCAAGACACAAGATTGTCACCAAGGAACACATGAAACCCTGATGTAGACTGACTGGTATCAGGACACCCCGCACAGTCGGCATTAGTATAAGCAACCAGACTAACAATAGAAGAAGGACGCAACTGGAGATCGTGATGAAGAGTACCCTCAATGTGTAGAATACACTTCATATGACACCTGCCAAAATTTCGATCTCAATTTCTGCCCGAAACTTTCTTAAGATAACAAGAATAAACTGAAGCCCGAGAGTTAGAAAATAAATTAGGACATTTTGATTTTTAGAGAGTAGCAATTTAGACGTTCAACCTACAAATCCTGGACGAGTGATTAATATTTAATATTAATATTAAAATATATTATTTTGACCTTGCTCCGTTTCTAACGAAACTTAGATCGAAACGTAGAGAAAAATAAGTACGTTCCGACGACGTAATCAGAACTTTATAAAAACGTTATAAGAGAAATACGAGATACAAGCTAAATTAATATTGATAAAATAATAATTATAATATATATATATATATATATATATATATTGAATTCATACTTCCTAGAAAATACCATGTAAGGAAGGTAGTAGAAATGTGCACATGACTTGTAAGGAAGGTAGTAGGAAGGTGCACCAACAAATAAAGAAGGAGATAGGAAGGTGACCTTTGTAAAAAGGGTAAACAAACTTCCCTATAAATAGAATTTGAGTTTATTCCTAAGTTCTCATTCCAAACATCCTCCCAATTCAAAGACAGGTTCGTCTTTATTTTTCTAAGTTTAATTTATAAGTTTAGTATAGTGGGGTTAAGGGTTATAGCCAGGGTAGGCATTAGGTGACTTAACTCTGGTCTAGGCATGTACTGATCACCTATGTCTAAACTAGGTAGGGTTATCTAAAGCTAACCACGGTTATGACTAGATAATCCCCCATCATTCGTTAGGCCTTCGCGTAAGATTTATTTCGGTCCTGAACAGGGATAAAATTTGGACCAGTCATAATGACGCCCGAACTAAGAAAAAGAAATATGACCGGGTTGATTATGGTTTCAATTATGCCAAGGATAAAACCACAAGGGTTAGAAACATCAAAACCCGAAGGACGAGTAATTACGGGATCTTAGAAGATAGAAAAATTTATTAAAGAATTCTGGAAGATAGGGTGTCACACCCCTAATTTCAACTAACGGAGTTTTACTGTTTGGGAAGTGACGAACCAGGATCTCAGACATTAGTTACTTTGAACGACTCTACATGGGACTCAAAATGAAAATATCTTTTAAATCAGGGTATCAATGCGGAAGCGTAAAGAAAGTAAATGCGCAAAATACACGCGCCCAAAACCAAAGTCCAAAAAAAAAGTTCAAAACGTCCAACCAAAATAAGTACAATAGAATAATTCAAACAAACATAAGTAAGACATAATCAGAGTTGTTGAATCCCATGCATGCCCTAACGTGCACCTGTGTCTTATCTTAGCGACCTGAGAAAACATGTAAGAAAATATGTCAACACGAGGTTGGTGAGTCCACAGGTTTCAATATATGTAAATAAGCGTTTACCGGATTTATGTTCATTCAGTACGTATCTATAGGTAGCTAACCTATGTTCATGTTCAGCTCAAGCGCTCGCAACCGAAGCTGACTGTTTGTTTATTGCCTCCTACCAGGTCTATCAACACTGGCGGTGTGAGTAGGCTAACATTTCACCCGTTCGATATCTAATCGAGTTAGCGCGACTAACGCGGGTGGGATTTGTCAAACCCAGTAGTAATACTAAATATTACCTCGCTAAGATCCATATTAACGGTCCGATATTAGTTGAGGACTTTCTGTGAAAGCATGCTACGCTTAGCATTTAACATTGATATCATACGAATTACAAAATCCAAAATTGTTTAGTCATGTTTCCTCCCCCAAGCCAAAACAATAAAAAGGGGCCGTGAAAACTCAAATGCGTTGCGTTGTAGGTAGTATCACACAAAGGTCAAGTTGGAACCACGTGTGTAAGTCTCAATCGACTTACGAATGCCCTAAAATTATAAACACATAAATTAGGGACAAAAATATGGGATTTATTGAGATACGTGACGACAACACGGAATGCTGAACGTTTTAAAAGGAACGCTCTAAAGATCAACGAGTAGACGAACTTGTCCATGGGAATAGGGTTTTCTTAATTTAATAATTAATATAAACACGTTTTGTGTCGAGCGAATAATAATTTATAAATGTATTTATTCATGTGTTCATTTAAAATGGTCACAGGGAAATAATATAATTTAATATATTATTTTAAGTTTGTATAATTTACCAAATAATCCTTTGTGTGGAAAGATAATAATTACATTATTTTTAATTCGTGTATCTACACTTAAGTAAATAATATAAGAATTTATATTATTTAAAATTTTTGAAACGTTACGTAGGGTTTACAAACATGGTAAAAAAATATAAAATATATTATTTTTATTTGAGGTTACGGGGTGAAAATAATATACGCATATTATTTATTCGGGGTCGTGGTTCGAAAATAATATAAATATATTATTTAAAAAGTGGGTAATGACATTAAAATAGGTTATAAACCAAACCCGAGTCTACGGGTTGTTTTCGGAGTTAAAACACGTTTGTATAATATTATAATAATATATGGTTTGATTTTTAATAAATAAATATGTTTAGAAAAATGTCTAAAAAGAAATGTGGGAGCCCAGACTCGAACCCGGGTCTCTCCCACACACACACACACACTGCCTTAACCAATCCGCCCGCTAGGGTCATCGCAACAAGTATTCGGATCGGTTTGTTTTAACATCTATGATTTCTGTGTTCTACTCCCCTTTCGAAACCGAGTACAATCCAGTTCCAAATCCATCGATTTTGACAATAATTTGTTACAAAACTCTGGGGGTTTTGATTATCGAGGTATTTCGAACCTGTGGGAGAATTTAATTGCAAAACTAAACAGTTTTAAGCTGTTAATTGTGTATTTTAGAAACTGAAACCCTAGATATGAACTAAGAATCAATTTGATCGATTTGGATATTAAATCTCCCTGGAAACATGGGGCTTTTACTCAATTAAGGGTTGCGAATCTAACCATACAATTTAATTTCATTGAGGTCGAGTTTAGAGTCAAAAACCCTAAATTGAATCAAGAACAAACCCTAGGTTACGGGTTGTGCTCAATTCGATGTTATTTGATAAAATAAAAATAGGGCTTTTGATGAGGGATTGATTACGAAGCTAACCATGTGAATTAATTGAATTATGATTAGGTCTAGAATCAAAAACCCCAAATCGATTTTAGAACGAACCCTAGATTACGGACCGGGTATAATTCAATGTTAAAAGGAGAAATTGATAGAAGGTTTTCAATGAATGCATGATTTCGAAACTGTTGATGTATTTTAATTTGATTGAGGTTGGGTTTAGGGTCGAAACCCCCAATTCATTTTTATGAATAAACCCTAGACTTGGATCATGCTAGATTCGATGATATACGATCTAATCAACATAGGGTTAATGATTTAGATGCTAAAACGAAGCTGTTGATGTAAATATTTACCAGAATGCGTGACGGATTGATGGAGATTGACTGAAACGTTTTCTGACTTCGGCGATCTTGGTCTCTGACCTCTCCGGCTTGTCTTCCGTCAAATTGGGTGATGAAACAGGCTCAAAGGAGTTCGATTTAGTTACGCGGACGATTGATTTGTGAGAATTTTGATTGAGATCAACGAATTTGAGGTGTAGAATGTGATGGTCGACGGTTACAACTAGAACTCCCATAATTGGGATTAAACTCGAATCAATGATGGGATTAACCGCCGCAAAAATGAACGTAATTGTCATAATCATCCTTTTCGGTTACGAATTTCAACAGAATTAATCGTGGGATTCGGATTTGAGTCGATTTGGTATACAAGTTTGACTCAGAATAGTCAACATAACATAATTCATTGATTTTGACTTTGGGAAGTCAACTAATTGGGTTTTAGGACTTGGCAGGTTCAGTCCCTGTAATTTTATGTGAATTGAAGTTTTAGAGTTTGTCAAAACTAGTCCCTAGAGTTTGAATTTGTTTAGAACTTGTTATTTTGACCTCAAAAGTCAACAGCACTGGGATTTTGACTTTCTAAAAGTCAAAAGTCAACTTTAGGGATATTACATAACTAGTCCCTAGATTTTAGGTTTGGGTTATTGACAGAATTAGTCCCTGAAGTTTGAGTTAAGTTAATTAGGTTAGTTTTAACTGGGTTTTGTTAACAGAGTTAACTGAAAAGTCCGGATTGTCACATCATCCCCTAGTTGAAAGAATTTACGTCCCGAAAATTAAATAAAAAAAAATTCCCGGGATATCACATCATCCCCTAGTTGAAAGAATTTTCGTCCCGAAAATTAAATAGTACCTTAAGAATTTGACGCGGAATGCTGGAACAGATTTGGATATTTGCGCATTATCTGATCCTCGCGCTCCCACGTGAATTCCGGTCCGCGTTTCGAGTTCCAACGAACTCTGACAATAGGGATCTTACTGTGCTTTAACGTTTTAACTTCCCTATCCATAATTTCCATAGGTTCTTCGATGAAACGTAACTGTTCATCAACGTGTAGTTCCTCAAGAGGAACTGCGAGTGATTCGTTTGCTAGGCATTTCTTTAAATTTGAGGCGTGAAAGACGTTGTGCACACCACTAAGTCCTTCAGGTAGGTCCAGTTGATACGCTACTGGTCCGATTCTCTTCATTATCTTGAATGGTCCAACATAACGAGGATTCAGTTTGCCTTGTTTCCCGAAACGAATGACACCTTTCCAAGGTGAGACTTTGAGTAAGACCATGTCACTTATTTGAAATTCCAAAGGTTTACGACACTTGTCGGCATAGCTCTTTTGACGATCACGAGCTGCCGCCATACGGTTTCTAATTTGAACGATCTTTTTGGAAGTTTCAAATACGAGTTCAGGACCTATGAGTTGGCTATCCCCAACCTCGGTCCAACAAATAGGAAAACGGCATTTTCGTCCATAAAGTGCTTCAAATGGAGCTGCCTTGATGCTAGTGATAACTGTTATTGTAGGAGAACTCCACCAACGGTAGGTGAGACTCCCAAGTGTTACCGAGCATGTCCTCCAGAGTTTGAATAGTACGTTCTGTTTGGCCATCAGTTTGAGGATGGTATGCTGTGCTCATATCTAGACGCATGCCTAAGGCTTTATGTAATGACTGCCAGAAACGAGAAGTGAATCGTGCATCATGATCCGAAATGATAGAGATTGGCACCCCGTGCCGAGAGACTATTTCTTTCAAATAAGTACGAGTGAGCTTATCCATTTTGTCGGTCTCTTTAATTGCTAAGAAGTGAGCGGACTTTGTTAATCGATCAAAAATTACCCAAATGGTATCACATCCGGTAGGAGTTCGTGGTAATTTGGTGATGAAGTCCATGGATATTTGTTCCCATTTCCACATGGGAATTTCTAGTTGTTGCAGAAGACCGGATGGTTTTTGATATTCAACTTTGACCTTCGCGTAAGTCAGACACTTACTAACATAGGTGGCTATGTCGGCCTTCATCTTCGGCCACCAATATAGTACCTTTAGATTATGGTACATTTTGTCGGAACTTGGATGTATCGAGTAACGAGATTTATGAGACTCATCCATAACTAGTTCCCTTAGGTTTCCGAATACTGGAATCCATATTCGCTCGGCGAATTAGCGAATACCGTCAGATTTGACCTCAAGTTGTGGTTCCATGCCGCGTGTACCTTCCGGCGGTAGGTTTTCCTCTTTTAAGGCTTCGAGTTGAGCACTACAGATTTTGTCAGGTAATCCGGGGTGAATAGTAAGCTGTAATGCTCGAACTCGTTTGGGTTTCGTTTCCTTTCGACTTAAAGCATCAGCTACAACATTAGCTTTACCCGGGTGGTACCAGATGGCACAGTCATAATCGTTTAAGAGTTCGACCCAACAACGTTGTGGCATGTTCAACTCTTTCTGCTCGAAGATGTGCTGAAGACTCTTGTGATCGGTATAGATGGTGCATTTGGTACCGTACAAGTTGTGACATCCCGGGGAAATTATTTATTTATTTATTTAATTTTCGAGACAAAAATTCTTTCAACTAGGGGATGATGTGACAATCCAGACTTTTTCAGTTAACCCCGTTAACAAAATCCAGTTAAAGTTAACCAAGTTAACTTGACCCAAACTGCAGGGATTGTTTCTGTCAATATTTCAAACTTAAACTCAAGGGACTAGTTATGTAATAACCCTAATCTACTATGTTGACTTTTAGAAAAGTCAAAATCCAAATCCTGTTGACTGTAGAAGTCAAACTAACCAAATTTTAACTCCATCTAAACTGGAGGGACCAATTCTGCCAATTCCTAAACTCCAATTCGCATGAAACCTCAGGGACCAGTTCTGTAATTACTCTAAAGTCAATTACTTGACTTTGAAAGTCAAACCCACGAGTTCTTGATGCCAAATCTATAAACCGCAATCGAAATTCGTCGAAATTGCAACTGATTACACACGTTTAAGGCATTAACGGCCATAACTTTCAGATTAATTATCATCATTGATCGAATTAAACTCTAGTTATGAGTAGTTAAATCCGAAACCGTCGACCGCTATAACTAAACCATCAAATCCGATCATTCGGTTTGTTATTCTCGAAATCAAACTCCCTAAACATCTTAGTCGCATACCCCATATACTTTTTCTCACGCCAATTCGATCAGCAATGAAGCCGGAGTCGCTGGGGACTAAACCACTCGAAGTCGGAAACCCAATTGGCCGAACACTATCAATTTGATATCGATTGAGGTAATTAATCACATCCTCATACTCGTTTCAATGTCTAGACTGAAAGCCCTATCAAATCAAGAGCTGTTAACATCGAATTGATGATGAACCAATTCTAGGGTTCTTCGAGAATACGGTTTAATCGAACACCACATTGAACACAACCTCAATCCAATTAAATTATATGGATAGGTTCACAATCCATCACTCCTTGAAAGCCCCATGAATTCATCAACTATTATTACAAGAATTGATCAAATTGATTTTGTGTTTATATTCTAGGGTTTCGGGTTTTCCAACTAGAAATTAACAAACTTAAACTCAATGTTTTACCAATTAAATCTCACCCTAGATTCGAAAACACCCGATTAACGAAACCCCTAAGCTTTTATGTTCTAGCGAAATCGAAATCGTCGGATCTAGGATGGTTTTGGGGTTCGGTTCACACAGGGGAGAAGAACTCAGAGTAGCGTGGTGTTAAAACTTATTCAATCCGGATTACATCGCGATTCCCTAGCGGGCTGGAGTGGTTGGGTCTGTGTGCTGTGGTGGGAGAGACCCGGGTTCGAGTCTCTCCACCCACTTTTATTTTTAAAATCGATTTTTGATATTATTTTAAATATAAAACTTATCCCTATATTATTATAATACTATATTAAAGTGTTTTAGTCCGGAAAACAACCCGTAGGCTCGGGTTTGAATTATTAACCCATTTTTATATTATTCCCGCTTTTAAAAATAATATATCTATATTATATTCAAACTGTAATATTGTATAAAATAATATGTTTATGTTATTTTCAACTCATGATTCATGTTATTAAATAATATATATTTTTATATTATTTCGTATCGTTTTATAACCTCGTGTAACGTTTGAAACTAAAATGATATAATCGTTTACTCACGTTTATTATATCGAATAAAAATAATATATTATTATTTTTGCCGCAATGATTATTTAGTTAATCCTTCGAACCTAAAACTAATATATTAAACTATATTATTTTCCTATCATTCGTAAACGACTCAAACGTACAAATTTATTTATTTACATATTTAATATTATTCGTTATTAACATTCGACACGTAACACGTTGATCTTAATTATTATATTGAGAAATCTATTTTCCCGTCGACCCGTTCGTCTAACCGATAATCCTTAGAATGTTTTAAGACATCCTAATCTTCCGTGTCGTCGTCACAAATCCCATATGTCCCTAACTTACGTGTTTATAATTCTAGGGCATACGTAAGCCGTGCAGGCTAACACTTGAGATTTCAAATCTCATACTTGTGTGATACTAACGCAGGTGAGTTTCACGGCCCCTTTTTTTACTAGTTTTACTATTGGGGGAGAAACATGCTTACACACAAACATAGTTTACTTGTTTTCCTGTTGAGGAAGAAACAAACATGAATACCAACTATCATACTTTTACTTGTTTTCCCCGTGGGGGAGAAACAGGTACGCAAGCAAATATCATTTTACATGTTTTTCCCGTCGGGGGAGAAAACATGACGCAACTATTTGATTATGGTACTTTATATGATATCACTGTTGAGGCTAAGCGTAACACACTATCACAGAAAGTCCTCATCTTATATCGGACCGTTAATATGGATCTTAGCGAGGTAATGTTTAGTAGTACTACTGGGTTTGACAAGCCCCACCCGCGTTAGTCGCGCTAACTCGATTGGATATCGAACGGGTGAAATGTTAGCCTACTCACATTGGCTAGAGTTGATAGACCTGGCAGGAGGCATATAAATACAGTCAGCTTCGGTTGTGAGCACTTTAGTAAAACATGAACATAGGCTAGCTACCTAAAGATATGCATATTGAATGTACATAATCTGGCAAACACTCTCATATTGCAAACTTGAAACCTGTGAACTCACCAACCTCGTGTTGACACTTTTTCTTACATGTTTCTCAGGTCGCTTTGGCACAGGTTGCGCACTTAGGACATGCATGGAGTCCTACTGTCATATCATTCATTTCAAATATTTTAAACAGTTTATCTAATTACATTAATTGACGCTTGTTGCCTGTAATTACGTTTGACTGCATTGTAACGTTTACGCTTCCGCATTATCTCTGAACTTTTATGTTTTGACATTTCAAGTCCCATATAGTGTCGTTTGATGTAACTAATGACTGAGATCCTGGCGTGTCACCTTCCAAACGGTAAAACTCCGTTAGTGGAATTTGGGGGTGTGACACAAGTAATGTCTCCATATCTTAAGTGCGAAGACTACGGCTCCCAACTCTAAGTCATGAGTGGTGTAGTTTCTTTCGTGGACCTTAAGTTGTCGTGAAGCGTATGCGATCACCTTTTCACGTTGCATTAAGACACAACCCAGACCTTGAATAGATGCATCACAATACACTACAAAATCATCGGTTCCTTCCGGAAGAGCTAGAATAGGTGCACTGCAAAGTTTCTGTGTTAAGATGTTGGGATGCTGACTCTTGGTTATCGCCCCAATTATAGGCTTTACCCTTTTGAGTTAAAGCAGTGAGAGGTTGAGCAATTTTTGAAAATCCTTCGATGAATCGACGGTAATATCCAGCCAATCCCAGAAATTGTCGCACCTCATTCGGAGTAGTCGGTGCTGCCCAATTCTTGATGGCTTCTATCTTTGATGGGTCGACATGTATTCCTTTCTCATTAACCACATGTCCTAGAAACTGAACTTCCCGGATCCAGAATTCACACTTGGAAAACTTAGCATACAGTTGCTCTCCCTTAAGTAATTCCAAAATTCTTGTTCTTGGAATAAATGAGGATGTCGTCGATGAAAACGGTAACGAATTGGTCAAGGTAAGGCTTACACACACGGTTCATGAGGTCCATAAATACCGCAGGTGCGTTGGTTAATCCGAAAGGCATGACCATAAACTCGTAATGGCCGTACCTTGTTCTGAATGCAGTCTTAGAGATATCCTCTTCTTGGACTCTTAACTGATGGTAGTCGGACCTAAGATCTATTTTGGAATAGAAACTTGATCCTTGGAGTTGTTCAAAGAGGTCATCTATGCGAGGCAAAGGGTAGCGGTTCTTGATTGTGACTTTATTCAGTTCCCGGTAGTCAATACACATACGGAAAGTTCCGTCCTTCTTCTTGACAAATAGTACCGGAGCTCCCCACGGCGATGAACTAGGTCGAATGAAACCTTTATCCAACAAATCTTGCAATTGAGTGGACAACTCTTGTAATTCACTGGGTGCCAGTCTGTAAGGTGCCCGAGCAATCGGTGCTGCCCCGGGTGCTAGATCAATTTGGAATTCAACTTGATGGTGCGGTGGCAGTCCAGGCAGTTCCTCGGGAAATACTTCCAAGAATTCACGAACGATAGGAATATCTTCAATCTTCTTCTCTTTTGATGGCTGCCCCTTTCGAAGGCATTTTTGTGCTTTCATAAAAGATATGATACTCATGACTGCAACAACTCTTTCGCCCTGAACGGAAATGATTTCTCCATTCGGGAGAGGAATATGAACTATCTTCTCATAGCTAATGGGTCGGGTTAACGGGTAACCCAAGTTTCTACTAAATGACATGGTTGGCTTGGACCGTTGAGCAAAGCTTGGATTAGCGGTATTTAAAGGAACCGGTTGGCCGCTTGTTTCATAAGTTGAGATGGAAACGGATTTAACGAATCTCTAGGGACCCGTTACATAACTTATGGGTGGTATTTAAACCACCTTAGGCGCAAACCCTAAGCCATTCGGCTAGGGAGCTTGCGACAGCATCATGGAAGAAAGAAGAGGAGAGGGGCAGTCGGAGGAGGAAGGTTCACGGCGGTTTCGAATGGGAACTTCACGTCCAGCCAAGGGAATCCTTGTTCCTTCTTGTTACACTTTTGTTTACTTGTTTGGTGTGAAAAACCGATTAGGGTTTGGGTTTCATGCTCACGGCTGGCGACGGGGTGAGGAGGATGATGGAGGTCGGCTGTGGTGGTGGTGGTACGGGGATGTTAGGCGGCTGGTAGAGAGGTGTTCGGTTTCTAAACGGGTCGGGGACGATCCGATACGTGTGAACACCCGGGACGGGAGTTTAGTGGAAAGAAAGAACGAGTTGGCGAGACGGTGTTAGGGTTCATATTTTTATACATTATACGACGTATGTTTAGAACGTGTTCTGATCATGTGATCACGCGTTTGTCAAGTTTGGGATTCGAGCGTGGACGGATGAGTTGCAGAGCAAGGCTGAGGCTCAGCATAACCTGTGAGTTTCTAATCCCCTCTTTAAATGTTTTACTGTTTTGGGGCTATCGTACATACTCACATGTTTTATTATACGAACGTATTACGAGTTATGATTTAAACTTGAAGTGTTTTATGAGATCGTTATGTAATAATGAAGCTAAGAGTCATTATGGGGTCCCTAGTATGGGTGAACAAGGGTTGTGATGATCTGTGTGTGTCATCTTACGAGTTAGTCTGGGTGAGTCGGGAATTTAGTTAAAACATGTGATGGTTATATAAGGAGAGTTAGCATGGAACCTGTACGTGATTCATTAACGAGTCATGTAGGTGCTAGTATGTCATTGTACGTCATGTGCTTGATGTTGTGGGTATTGTGTCATTGTCCCTATGACACAACAGGTATGGCATTGCATGGGACTATGTGGTGTCCTTAGTATGTATGGGCTATAAGCCGGTGTGGTGTTTGTGTGTCGTATAATTTCCTATTCGGAAAGAGTTGGGTAATGTGTCTAGACGTTATGAGGATACGTCTAAGTAAGCGTTGGATTACACACGTTAGTGATCCGTAAAAGGTGGTGAGTCATAGTACATGTCCAGGTAGTGTCATGTGTATATATGTGTTTCTTTGTGTGTTTGCATTGTTGTCCGTGTATACGACTAATAGTGACGTGGAGGACGAAGTCCTTCGGGGTCATCATTGTACGTGTGATCTGGCAGTCATCGTATAACAGATGATATAGTCACCGTATGGTAGATGATATAGTCACCGTGTGGTGGATGGGTAGTCATCATAGATGACGAGTGTGTCGCTATGTTGAGCGGCGTGGCTCTGTAACAAGGGTGGAGCTGAGCTTGTGACGAGTATCCCGACGAGGATAACCCTGACGAGGGTGCAGTGATGAGGTATGTATCTGTGTGCTTATATATGTGTTAAATTACATGCAAGTTATGAGTTATATTAATTATGTTCGAGATGATATTGATGTGATAAATAGATGGAATCAATGTGATGTGTCGAGTTAGATTGATCGTTGTGTCGGGAAGAGTACATTGTGTACAACGCTTAAGTCCGTTGGTTTATTAGAGTCCTAGTTAGGACTGGTAAGTCGGTGTCTAGAGGCTGGATGAGTTAACCAGTGAAGGGTTAATTTATATGGTAAATTGTGTGTTATCAGAATAGTAAGCTCGATCCACGTCAGAGAGACTTACTGGGTTTAAATGATGGGAAAAGTCTGGGGTGGTGAATCCTTTGGGATATTATAAGATAACGGGGGTTATTTATATGATGAAAATCTATACAACTATTTTCTAACGACCAGAGGGTCTTGAGTGGAGATAAACAATAAATGAGACGAGTTGGCTTTTGTTTAAATTAAACTATTAGAACTCACTCAGCGTAGCTGACTTTGTATATACGTTAGATTTTTTTGCAGGTTATTCTGCTAGACGAGGTATCTTAGCTTGGAAGCAGGGCTACTCGGGTTGGTGTGCGTGCATCCGTAAGGTAACGTTATGAAAGTTAACGAGTTTAAAGATAACATTATTTTGAGAAAGACTTCGGTGTTTACTTAAATGAAAGTTAAGTGTTTTTATTTCGTTTACCTAGTGATGTGAACCAACTGTAGGGTGCCTGGTTCGGGGCCTTACAAGGGGCGTTGCCCCCGGACCCCCGTTATATCATGATAAACTCAAATAAGCTTGCACTCCGCACCTCCTAACTTATTTGATATTTATGATGATATGTATTGATCAAACAAGTAATCCAATTACACTAAAATATCCAACAGTCTTTATACTCGCTCCAGTTTCGGTTAGAGCTGGGCTGGGTTGGCATGTATGTTGGGTAAACGCTTATGTGCCTACGGAGCCGCGAAACCCTCGAGTACGTGACCAATGTATACATGGATGTAAAAACGGAAAGAAGCGAAGTGTTCGCTAGATTCCAAGGACGAAATGTTTAATTATTTAATTTAACTGTTTTGGCATGCTTATGAAATGTTTTAAGGTCATGAAGTATTCACCAGCACATAGCTGACGTTCATTTTCAAATGTTTTCAGGAAAAGAATGATATGACTTCAGCATACCGGGACCGGCTACGGCTTAAGTCCCGGGGACAGTTTTGTTGCTTAAGTCGGGTCAGGCCACACACCTGGACCCGGTGCAACCCAAAAAATTATGTTATACAGGTTCGTGCGACGCACAAGAAAGAACCTGAGAAAAGACAAGGTTAAGGTGCCCAAAGGATGTCGACTCCCTAGGCAGAATACCTCATTGTAGATTTTACTGACTTTGGTCAGAGTTTTGATTTAAAAAAAATCAAATGTACAAACGATCGGGTTTTATACCCAAGTGTTTAAATAAAGAAATCTTTTGTCTACAAGACGAGATTCTAGTATTTACAAAACCAACACTTGAGCTTGAGAATTGATAAAAAGATCATTTGTTAAAACCACTATTCCGATGCACAAAACAAACTCTGAAATCAAAGCAGGTACCGAAGGTGCCAACTGACTTCGCAACCCGGTAACGTCCCAGGGGTGCCCGGGGCGGGGTGTGACACTTCAGGGCTGGAAGAGTCGGTAGTGAGTCGGATGAGACATGGTCTGGCACGACTGCCGATGGATCCGGGGAAGATGTGGAGGGGCTTCCACCAAACGAAAAGTGACGAGTAATCGGGTCGGAAGACTCTATATTCGTATAGGGGTCGTTACCGGAATCATTTGGCGTAGAGGGTGGCGGTGGGAGTGGACACTCGATGAGAGACTGAGTGAGGGCGGGGGTACTTGTAAGAACCGGGTCTGGTGGACCGAAGATCGAGTACTCAGATAAGGAGAGGGAAGAGTGAAAAGAGGCATACGGGAAGTGAGTCTCGTCAAAGGTGACATGGCGAGAGATAATGGCCCGTTGAGTAAGGAGATACATGCACCGATAGCCTCGATGATGGGCAGATGGACCAAGATATAGACATATAGTAGAGCGTGGTGAAAGTTTGTGAGGAGCAGTCAGTGTTGTAAAAATCGCGCCTAGGCGCCGATTAGTTGCTAAGCGGCGGGTCGAGGATTAATTTTGGCCAAATCGGACTAAAAATCACTAATCGGAAAAATTGAGTCAAAATCGGGCCTAGGCGGACGCCAAAAATCGGCCACTTTCCGTTTTTCCGGTGATATTCCGGTAGGGTTCCGGCAGGTTCCGGCGAGATTCCAGCGACTTTCAAGCAAATTTCCGGCGATTTTCAGTTTAGTTCTTGTAATTTCCAGCTTCTTTAAAAAATGTGTGTGTATATATAATTTTGAAAATTACATATAAAAATGTGTGTATATATATAAAAAACTGAAAATTACGTATAAAAATTCCAATCCGATTAATCCCGCCTAGGCCCCGATTAATCCCGCCTAGGCCTAGGCCCCACCCCACCGCCCGACTAGCGCTTAACGATTTTTACAACCATGGGAGCAGTCAAGGATAGATTTGGGTAACAGAGACACTCAAAGACTCAAAGATGGACGTACGTAGGGAAGAAGCCATAAAGCACTTCAAATGGTGCAGGAAAAGAGAGAGTGGTGGTAGGAAGGAGGTTGAGAGCGTGGACAACCATGTTCAACGCCTCTACCCTGAACGTGGGTGGAAGAGAGGCCTGAAACATAAGAGTGTGAATGATGTTTATCATGCGAATGGTACGTTCAGCTTTGCCATTTTATTGAGATGTGCAAGGACAAGAAAACCTGATTTTAATGCCATGTTTTTGAAATAGGTCGATAAAAGGTTTACTGTTGTATTCGCGACCATTATCACATTGAAAATATTGAATATCTGTTTTAAACTGACTAACAACCTAAGAATGAAATTTCACAAAGAATGTAAAAACATCAAATTTTGCACGTAACGGAATTACCCAAAAAAAATGAGAAAAACCCTCCAAGAATAAGACATAATATTTAAAACTAGTTAAACTAAGAACATGAGAAATCCATACACCATAATGTATAAGTTCAAACAAACGACTATGTAACATACTTTTGAAAAGGAAGACGACAATGTTTACCTAATTGACAAGAATGACAAACATGTAACATATTACCAGAACAAGGAATGAGTTTGTGAGAAACTAAAAACTTAAAGATAGATTCGTCTGGATGACCCAGACGTTGATTCTAAGTCTGAGAGGAGACAGCAGCAAGCGAGACAGCATGAGCTAACGCCTGAGGTGGTAATACTGGATAGAGATCCCCAACGTTGTTAAATCGTTGGAGGCTGGCACCTGTTTTAAGATCCTTCACAGTAAAACCAAACGGATCAAACTCAACATAAACAGAATTATCGATAGAAAAACGATGCACATGGATGAGATATTAGTTGATCAGAAATAAAAATGTTATTTAGTGCCAACTTGTTATGTGAAAATGGAAAGGAGTTACCGATATGCGAGACCGAAAGTAAATCACCATTACCAACCATTATGCCTTTAGATTTATCACAAAATATATGGGAATGTAAATTACCTCAGTTAAATTGCATGTGATTGCTAGCCCCCGTGTCCATGTAGTAGTTGTGATCCTAAGTAGGTGGATGGAGAGACAGAGTTGAAGACTGATGCTAAATTTGTGTACTAAGGTGGTGGAACACCATAAGGTGATGGCTGAGCAGAGTCGAACCCTGTGAATGGCGAGGTCGGCGGACCTAAAAAAAATCTCTGACCCCCTAAGAAAAAATTTAGACAATCAACTCTAAAAAATCTCTAACCTTCATATTGGTTTTATCTTTTTATTATGTAACCTGACCCAACCTGACCAAATTATAGACAATCGACTTTAAAAAATCTCCGACCCCTGAGAAAAAATTTATGAGTTCGCCACTGAATACAAATCATCTATAACTAAAAAGTTAAATAACAATTAAATATCAAAAGAAACTAGTAAAATTCCCGCGCGCGTTGCGTCACGAATTTACAAACATTAAATGCGCAGTCAAAATAAAAGCTACAGCAACAACCGAAACATAAAACTCCTAACCAATTGCATAGGCAACACTTGCAATTCTGGTCCACAGATGAGCACATTCCTTTCTGACTAGTCTACTCCTGTTTGAACAATATAATTACATTGTCATATTTCTATAACAGAATTTAATATAATTTAAATACGATAGGAAGAAGACATTAGAGTAGATGTTCATACCATGCGGGTGTCTTGTTTTTCACCTGTTTTGCAAGGAAGTGTACCCAAGTAGCGATTGCTATTGAATGTGGAATACTTATATGTAGGGGCAAATTCTGTGTTCCCTTCTCTCCATCCTTGAAATACTCCATTTTTAAGGTTACTCCAATCTTGCTTTTTTTTATCAGCTCCCTAGTTAAATCATTTTCCAAGCATAACCTGTAGTTGAGATCCCCAAACAAAAATATTTGGCTGTTCAATAAAACAATACATATTACCATCTTAGAATCACATCTTTCAATAATCAAATGACTCACATAAACATGGAAATTGGATAGGCTGTTGGTTGTTATTTCAAGTCATCTGACTCGACCCATTTTTGACCCGTACAACCAACACCTCTAAACAGAAGATTTTATCCGTAAGCAGAAGATACCTAATGCAAAATTCAGAATAGCTTACAAACCAATCATGTTATATTTTTTTTGTAGTTGACAAAACAATAGTATGGATATTAGGACACTGACAATACAAATCATATATAAGTTACAAACCTAACCATAACGAAAATATTTGGTTAAAGTAAAATTACCCATTACCTCTTTCCTTTAACCAATTTGAAGGACTTTTTTATAAACCCTAATCAGTTTGAATACGAAAGGTAAGCACAAAAGGTCATAAGGGTAACGTACAAAATTGAGTAGAACCGAATCCCCTCCGTATCTTTCCCTCGCGAGTATAGCAAATCAACGAAAATATCAAGCTGAATGATTCTGATGATTTCAGCATGTATTGGGAATTCAAAGATTGGCATACTTTGGGGGAGTGGTGTTTTCTGTAACCATAATTTTACAGTATTATGAATTTCCTTATGGTGATGTTATATTATCTTTATTTTTCTGTTAGCAAGATTTACATAATCTATGGTGCTAAGAGTGAGTAATTACTCTTCAGATAATGCTACCATTACATTAACAGCCCCTCAAAATCCCTTAGATTCCAACATGTCTAAAACTTGTAAAATGCATCAAATTTTGTTCATAAAAGAATTGTTTCAAATTTGTAATTTATAAATATATTTTTGTTAAATGCAACATTCACAAAGAGCAAATTACAATGAAACTGGAAGTAGTTTGTTTACTGACATTTTCAGAAAGGCCACAATGTTTCAATCTTAAAACCCTGATGTAGTCTTGATATTTAATCCATCCACTGTAAACAAAATCAGAACTTTAATGCATATGCTGCAAACTTTATCATTAAGATATAAATATTTAATAAATTGATAGCTTAATAATAATAATGATTTTATAGCAATATACCTGCTGTCTGGATTCATTGCAAGAAATCATTCCAAAAAGACTACAGCTTTTGAAGAGCTCAAAGATATAAATGGGAAGACCAAAAAAACAAAATTCATCTCAATTAAATACTTTATGAAACACAAAAATCATAAATAGTACAAAAACAATATAAATAAAGTTCTTTTCATATGAAATGTGCAAATTTTTCTAACTATTTTATTAATATAAAAGGCAAATAAATATTCTAGCCTGAAATGACCTATTTATTTCATCATTGCAAACTACATATTATATTTCTTTTTATCCATAAGATTTTAAGTGAGGATTAAAGATTTAAAGACAAACATTTATTTAACCATCACACTGTGTGATCAAACAACCTGCAAGACAAAACCGAAATACATCTGCAGTCATTTATTGATGCTATTTCAAATTCAGAAACAAATATTTGAACTTTGAGAAAGAATTGTGATCAATAAACAAATAATATACACGAAACCCATAATCCAATAACAAAACACAAACCTAATGCATATTCGCATTAAAATACATATATAATACCTTAGATGAAGAGCCTATTGGACCTTTTCACGAACCGATAATGGGGCACCGTCAAACACAACAACCAGCCTTCCGCAATAACCCTAACTGAGCGTCTTCTTCCCCAAAAAGAGATGACCAAATAGTACCGATCACCATCTTGAAGAGAAAGGAGAAAGAAAGATGAGAGAGACTGCCTCAAGACAGGTTAGTAAGAGAGTAACCGGTGGTGACAGCTCCTCCGCCTCACCGGCTTTCTCACCACCACGACACCACCGCCACCTAGGGTTCCAGAGAAACTGGCAACAGTTATCGTAAACGCGACAGAGAAAAGGAGAGGGAGGTTGAGGGACAACTCACCAACGGACCAACAGAGGACCGGCGGACCAAATTCCGGCCAACGAGACGAAGATCGAAGCCAGAAGACCGCCCCCACTTTCTCCATATCTTCGTCTGTGCGTCTTCAAAAGTAACAGCAGATGAAAGTGACAAAGCCGGTGCGGCGTCTAAGAGAAGAAGATGGCACGTTTAGCATCCACACTTAGATGGAACCACCGGCGGTCTCTCTCTCTCTCGCTCATCAGTTTTTTGATATGTGCCACATGGATGAGAATACCCATGCACATGCAATTCACTTGTGCATCTCCATCATGTTATTTTAGTTATTTTTATTCCGAATTCCAAGCTTTATTGTTTACTGCTACATTTGAGTTCGTCAAATAAGAGGGAATGATGGGCAGTTATCATGTTTCGCATATCCTTCGTATGTTAGTCCATGTTTAGGTAGTTAGTTTATTTTTATGAAGGAGAAGACAAGCAGAAAAATATGATCTAAATATTCTCTCTAAATTTTTATTTAGCTTCTTTCTATTTTCTTGGAAATCCCGATCGGTACAAATCATTTTTCTTCTAAAAGAGAAGACGATGGAAAGCAGGTCTGTCATATGTGGAATGAAACGTGAGAAAGCATCAAAAGGGCAAAAAAAGAACGCGAATGAGTGCAGTTGTACCTTAGACATCAAATGGTGTAAATCACTATTTTTACTGTTCCTCCCCATATGTTTTAAATAGGGTTTATAACTTGGTTATATTTTTTTATGAAATCTAAAAAAACAAAAGATCTTTTTAGATAAGTAGATAACAATATGAAGTATTTATCATTTCAAAGACAAAGCACAATTTTCAATTTTGAGACACAATTCTCGAAAGGTACAACGAATAATTACAAGAAGACAAATCTTAGTTTCTATTATTTGAAAATTTTAGTCAAGATACATTATGAATACGTGTCAATACATCACCCTTACGACTTGTTCAACCGCCAATAAATTAATCTTATATTTGCAATCTTCATTTTCAAGTTTATATATATGTAAAAGTTTATTACATAACAAAAAAAGTAAAATTAATATTTTTGTTATCATCAACTTTTAGATTATCAATTACTCATTTTTATAAATAAAATAAAATTTACAATAAATTAATATACAGGAGGAAAATCAAAGTTTCATATAGATCGAAAGTTTATAAAAGAAACAACAAAAGAGATTATGGAAAAAGTAAATTATTTGTATTGAATATTAGTAATAATCTCTTTAATTATTTTATTTGTAAAATATAAAAACTAGTGGCTAAAAGCCTAATACAAACATTAAAAAAAAATGCATAAAAAGGTTTGTCGTTGATGGCTATGGCTGCGAAAAGGAGGGTTCACCACAATCTTGAGGGGGAGGGAATGGTGGTCATCGGAGTGGGGACGTACTTGGCAACATCATCATCGATGGATGATGTGATTGGCTTGCAAACAAATATAATATCTACATAGGAAGAAATAGAGTTGGAACATGTGTAGTCGATCCGTGAATGGGGGGCGTGATCCATCTGGCTCGTGAATGAGCGTGGAACACCGCCTCCGGGGTGTGAACAAGGGCGTGAGGTGAGCCCGTGAGCAGATTTACGGGGCGTGGGGCGCAATCTTGTGTGTGTTATGTTTATATGTATATAAATATATGTGAATAGTGAAACAATTATACACTTTATGTGTAGTGGGGCGTTGCCCCACGCCCCCACCCTATCTTCTCATTGGTTAACCTCACACATACGCGGAGAGGCTCCACCCACGCCGTGACCACACTAACAACCGCGCCCCACACCCACTCTCACAGAGGGGCGGCTCGGTGTTCCACGCCCCTCACGCCCGCCAGTCAACCCACACCCTTCGCTCATGAGACCATTACACATTGCCTTAGTAATTTGGTTTAGTGATTGCCCTCCTACTGATGCGACAGTGTGCTTTTCAGTACTTTTTAGTGATTGCACTACACATAGCCTAATAACCGTTGGCCATTTGGTGCAATGGTAGCCCAAGACTTCCCATAGTGGAGGTCTTGGTTTCGAATCTTGACAACAACAAAAAAGGGGTCTGTGATCAGGTCAGGGGGTTAACCCAGTTAGGGGCTTCCTCCTGCGATGGGCTGCCCTAGATGTTCTAGATGTTAACCCGAAGAAACTCAATTATCTTAAAATATCTAACGTTGACGTTAAAAAAAACACATAACCTAATGCAAATAAATGCAAATAAAAAAACCAATCAAGTCAAAACTTAAAAACCAATCATTGAAAATCAAGGAAATACGTAAAAAATGATAATTTTATAATAATATTTAACGTGGGGTGGGTGGGTGTAACAGTATAGGTTATTCTAAATAATTTAACTTCTCATCGGTAATGGACCATGTTACAATACATAAAGAGATGCACAAAAAAACCATTTTGAAAAACCAAACCGATTTCAAACCGAAAACCGAACCGGTCGTGAACCGTTTTATATTAAACCGGTTTCAAACTGGTTCAAACCGCCGGTTTGAAACCTATACATTTAAACCGGTTTGAAACCGGTTTAACCCGAACCGAACCGATTAAAAACTGGTTTCAAACCGTTTTTTAAACCGGTCAAACCGTTTTTTAAACCGGTCAAACCCGGTCAACGGACCATCTCAAACCGGTTTCAAACCGGTCCGGTTTGAACTCAAACCGGTTTTGACTTTTTGTTGACCAAACCGGTTCGGGTTAAAAAACCGTTTTGTGCACCTCTGCATAAGAGCATTCACATCAGGTCCCATCTCTAAAATTTAAGACAAATATAAAAAAAAACTTCTTTTTTCACTCTACATTTTTTTTGAACGGCAACACCTAGATATTATAGGATAATTTGGTTTCCTTGGGGCAACACCTAGAACATCCAGAGCAGCCCACCCCAGAAGGAACCCCCAACTGGGTAAACCTCCTGACCTGGCCACAGACCCCTTTTTTGCTGTGGCCAGGATTCAAACCCAAGACCTCCACTATGGGAAGTCTTGGGGCTATCATTGCACCAAATGGCCAACGGTTTTTTTCACTCTACATCAGCCTCGCTATCCACATCCCGTATCCCCCAAATTTTAAAGTTTTGCTAAGGTAAACCCTAAATTTAGGGCTCTACTGTTCACCCCTAAAGTTATTATTTTATTAATGTTTTAGTTTTTATTTTAAAGTATTAATTTATATATGTATATATTGTTTTATATAAATTCAAATATACACTTGTTTTCGGTATAAATTCTATAAAAACTAAGTCGTTTTCGGTTTAAAAAGTATTTTTATAGAACATGTCTCAAGTTCTTATAAATTTTATATTAAAACGTAGATAAAAATTAACATATGAGAGTGACGTATTGATCTTTATAGAATATGAATGAGGATAAAAACCTGATGTAAATCTTCTAACTTTTCTCATCAACCAAACATTTTTCTAGATGAGGCACGTGAAAAATGTTGAGAATCCACTCAATTCTTTGAATAAATTCAAATGATAAGCTACCTTCCCAATTTTTCCAATAATCTTGAAAGGTTCATTAAATCTTGGATTAACTATTCAAACCTTCAAAATTAAATCAATCATTATCCATGATGATACTTTCAACAACACATATTCCCTAACTTCAAAACCAATAGTTATTCTTCGCTTATTGACATATTCAATTAGTTGGTTTTTGAGACCTCTATACATCTTTGTCACTCTCAGGCGTGTAGAATATCTTGTAGAAAAATATTTGTTCTTCTTATTTTTAAATATTATATCATAATATGAAAAACTTGTACGATATTTAATATAGGTTAATTTATAGCGATGTTTGATAGTTGTAGATGTTCTTTGATGTGATATTTGATCAAATTGGTTAACGATTGAATTGGTTGAACTGAGTTTAAAACTATATGAAATCATAAAAATATAAAGATATAATTTAATAAATAACGAGTGGATTATGGTCGCGGGTTGTGACGGTTCGATTTTAGATAAAATTTATATCGAAACGTAGCAAGTCTCGGTAAGCATGTTGCAACTTGGTTTAGAAAAAAAAATATGTTAGATATTATCGTTTATCTTTTCATTTAGCTTTATTCGAATCGAGCGTAATGTAAATCTATAAATTTGATTGGTTTATAATTTTATAGCCTAGAAAAGTACATCGAGTAATAATCATTTTAAATATAAGAGATATAATTTATTCATTTATCTCTACAAATGTTTACATTTAATTTATTCTTGTTTGGAGGGCCGATCAGGATGGTCTTTCAACCTAATTATCATTAGTAGTTAGAAAAAAAAGCTAGAAGAATTATAGTCGCTTCCTTCATGTGCACTTTCTGTGGGAAATTTCTCCAGACAACCGAACACATCTTCGTATCATTGCCCAAACAATTTGGGAGTTAATATCTCAATGGTGCAACTTACACTCTTTCTTTATCTTTAGTATTCGAGATGTTATACAAATACACAGATTCATTTGAGGACCAAAGAGGAGAAGCAAGGTAATTCAATCCATTATTTTAATCGCAATATGGAGTATATGAAAAACTCGCAATGAAATGATTTTTTATCACAAGCACGCCCACATTGGAGGAAATCAAAATCTTGGGGTTTTAATAGGTTATAAACCGAGTAAAAAGGACCGTTATAACATGGGAAGAATGGTGTTACTTTAATATTGAATATTTGATGTAATAATTAGATGGTTTCATTATACTTGGAGCTTGTAATTTTTTTCGGTCGACCTTATGACAACTTATTAATTCTATTATTCATTTATTTGTTAGGTTGTTCAAAAAAAATTTATTTTTTTTTATCATCATAATCTTTAGTCATACAATTACTGTGTTGTAGAAAAAAAAGGGAAAATTACCAAAATAGACACTAATCCGTCGGCTAAAAATGGACGACGACTAAGCCTACAATAATAAAGGCTTTAGCCGGCGAAATACAAAGGCTTAGCCTGCGTTTCGCCGGCTTAGCTTTCAATCCGCCGGCTAAATGTCTATTTTGATAACTTTGACCTGCTCAATGTTTATACGGGTAATTATCCCAAAAAAAATTGGCACAGAACACCACTCTCGAAGGTCAAACAATAGACTTTTGAAAAATCAAACCCTAGATTTCGTTAAGCGAAGATTGACGGGACCTAAATCCGTTTCGTGTATTGATTTTATGGTGCTTCGTTTGAAGCTTCCATCTATTTATTTCACAAAGCAAAAAAAAATTTAAATCCCACCTTTTGACTTAACGAATTCAAAGAGACGACCAGAAACCACCCCACCAATCATTCTATTAATCTAATGCATCTGTTCTGTTCTTCCCCTAATTCCCAATTTATCATTTGAAGAATTCGTCACTCCAAAATGGGTATTTGTGTTGGAAAACCAGCCAATGTTGCTCATGCTTCTTCCACTCAATTTCTAGGTTTGATTATTTTCTGCTCTTTATTCTTCAATTTGGTGATTAGGGTTTTGTTCAATTTGTATGATTATGAATTTGAATAAGAGCTGTTTTAATTTGAATTTGAATGGATTTATGAATTGCCCAATTATTAGTTTAAAATTTAAAATTTCAAGTGATTAAATTGAATGATAATCACTTAACTTGTGTTCTTGATCAATTTTGACTTCTAACATGTGTTCTTGATCAATTTTCACTTTTAACATGTGTTCTTGATCAATTTTCACTTTCAACATGTGTTCTTGATTAATTTTGTCTTTTATCATGTGTTCTTGATTAATTTTGTCTTTTATCACGTGTTCTTGATCAATTTTGACTTCTAACATGTGTTCTTGATCAATTTTCACTTTTAAGATGTGTTCTTGATCAATTTTCACTTTTAACATGTGTTCTTGATCAATTTTGTCTTCTACCACGTGTTCTTGATTAATTTTGTCTTTTATCATGTGTTCTTGATCAATTTTGACTTTTAACATGTGTTCTTGATCAATTTTGACTTTTAGAGGATATACTTAATAGCAAGGGGAAATCTAATTCAAAACCTTCCAAGAATCAAGCAAAAACAGTGAGCTTCAACAAAGTATCAAAAGCACATAAAAGTGATCATTTGCCCGTACCAATTAGCCTCAAAGCCTTTAGTTTGAGTGATCTCAAGACCGCCACGAAGAACTTCCGGCCGGATAGTCTTCTGGGTGAGGGCGGGTTTGGTCAAGTTTTTAAAGGGTGGGTTGATGAGACCACCCTTGCTCCGGCCAAACCAGGCACCGGGCTAGTGGTGGCTGTTAAGATACTCAAGGCGGATAGCCGCCAAGGTCACCGGGAATGGCTTGTAAGTGATCTACTTTCCTTTAGCATGTGTTTGACTTTTGACCATTTTTTTTATCAAATTTGTGAAAAGTTAAATGCAAAGAGAACTACTGTACTTGTTCTTGCAAAGCTGAGTGTTCTTTATGCACTTTCCAAGAGAAATGGTTCGTTTGCGATCAATGTTTTCATATCCGGACCAGTTATCGAACCGGCTGTCTTACCAGTCCTTTGGTCGGACTGGTTTCAAAAACTGGATGATGTCATAACAAATTTAAAACAAAATATGGAACTACTTTATCTTTTGGTGTGGATTTGCAATGTTAACAAAATATGAAACCTGGTATAAATAAAATATTGAAAGGAAAAAAAAGTAAAAAAAATAAAATAAAATTTTGAAATTCGGACCAACCACTGGTCCGGTTTGCTAGTTCGACCCATAACAGGCCAGTTCAAATGGAGACGGTTCAAAAGTACTCAACCGGACCAGTTATGTAGTTAGTTCTTGGTCCGACTGTGAGAACAGTGTTTGCGATTAAAGCCGTGTAGGATGTTTCAAAAAGTCAATTATGCACAAAGAGCTGTGTTTTGATTTTTTCTATTTGCAGACCGAACTTGATTACATGGGGAGGCTTCATCATAAAAATCTTGTTAAACTCATCGGCTATTGCTCAGAAAGCGAAAACCGCCTTCTAGTTTACGAGTTCATGCCTAAAGGATGCTTAGATAATCACTTGTTTAGAAGTGCGTATTACTTTCTTCATAGTTCATACTGATACTCTGTTCATTTGTGGGTCCCATATCATAAAAAGATATGGGACCCACAAAACATGAAATAGAGAACGCATTTTGTAATTTTTATTGAACAAGTTATATATTTTATTTGCAGAAAGTGTTCAACCAATGCCGTGGGCCACAAGGATGCGCATCGCCATTGATGTAGCACAGGGTTTATCATTTTTACATAGTCAAGAACCTTGTATCATATATCGAGATTTGAAGGCTTCTAATGTTCTGCTAGATTCGGTATATGCCAAATTTTATTTAATTTATAAAGCAAGATATTCTGGTTCCCTATATTCTTATTAATGATTTTCTGTTATTGATCTTTTTAGGATTTTAATGCCAAGCTTTCAGATTTTGGGTTAGCAAGAAACGGTCCTGTTGGAGACAACACACATGTGTCTACCAGGGTTGTCGGGACCAATGGCTACGCTGCACCAGAATACGTAGCAACAGGTACAAGTTTGGTGGTGTTTGGATTTTAGTTTTGAAACTTATTATATGATACTGTTGTGGGTCACTTAATCAATTTCATACCGATTGCAACAAAAGTAATTATTACTTGTAAAATAAAATTACTTATTTACCTCTTATTCTTACCAAATCTGAGATTTTTGCCAAACACCCATGCAACTGATTATCTGATTATTGCGACATCTAAAAGCAGAAGCGCGTCGGTCCAAACACTATTTCTACGTCACATTTTGTTACAGTTTTTATTTGATTCTCATTATTTTGTATGTCGTAAATCTTTTCAAAACACAATGCCAAACACTTCTTAAAACATTTGATTATCTGATTATTTACTTCTGATATATACATTTTATGTCTCTACATAAAATATATTATCTGATTATTTAACGAGTACGGTCTGCATACTATTCAGGGCATTTGACTCCAAAAAACGACGTGTACAGTTTTGGGGTGGTGTTATTGGAGTTGCTATCAGGAAGACGGGCCATATCCGATGAGAGAGCTGGTGGGGTTGAAGAGACATTGGTGGAATGGGTTAAACCGTTTTTAAGTGATAGCAAACGGGTGCTAAGAATCATGGACACACGGCTAGGTGGTCAATACTCCAAGAAGAGTGCACAAGCCGTGGCTGCACTCGCGTCAAAGTGTCTCCACAGTGACCATAGGTTCAGACCAACTATGGTTGAGGTTCTTGCTTCTTTACAAGACATTCAAAATGGTCAGAAGGAGGTTTTGAGGGGTTCACCTGATGGGCATCAACGGAAACTTAGGAGTTTAAAGGAGATAAGTGTAGGTACAAATTCAAGATAAGAGTAATAATATTCTTTAATGGTATATATATGATAGGGGACAACTTTCAATGCTTGGTGTACAACTCTTCATGCATGGTGTGCAACTTTAACTGCGTGATGTACAAGTGATTGTAGATAGTAGTTGGCACAGGGTCCTTGACACCTTGTTGATCATTGCATACGTTGAATGGTTTTTTTACTGGCGAACACACACTCTCTACTCTACACCTACTATGTTTCTAAAATCGCCACACGTGTACTCCGTAGGATTTGAACCCACAATCATTTAGTTGAGAAGTATACCACTTTATAGGATGTCCCCTTGGGGACTGCATACATTGAATGATATCCAATGCCTTTGGTCTTATGTTAATACAAACTATACGGAAAGTAAAGAATTACAATGTTGGTTACAATTGAAATAAAAGAAAACAACAAGAATGAGGAAGAGCAAGGTGGTAATGGAGGATTTGTGTTCAACACAAGTCTCGTAAAACATATTATACGTCTTCCCATAGAGAACATGTTTCCCAAGCTATAACTGCCAAAGCATTGTCTACCGTCGGCAATGGCGGAACCAAAACGTCTTTGTCCGATGGTCATCTTAAGGTTCTTTTCTATGCCAACTACAATAAGGGGTCCAACTCAAGTTTTTTTTTAAACTTAACTTTTATATATAAAAATAGACAAACTCTGGTGTCTGAAGGGTCAATGGACCTTCTTGACTCTCCATTGGTTCCGCCCCTAACTGTCAGGGAAGACTGTAACGCCTGGACGAGCACTAGATTGTTGGAAATCAACGTGTCACATCAGTGTGCTAGAGCTGTTTGCACTTCTCGGTTGCCCACTGGTCGGAAGTTGGAGTCACTCTTTTGATGAGTTCAAAGTATGACAAAAATAATAACCCATAATTATAAACATGACGGAATAGCTGCTCTTGCTCTCAGGGATAATTATGTCGCATGATGCTAATCCAGAACGTTATTCATGATTTTACCTTTTTTCCATTTATTGTTTTCCATGAAAATAGATTTTTTGAAATTTAATTATGATAGCCAATAAACCATGTTGAAATATTTATATCTTTTCAAATTATTATTATTATTATTATTATATATATATATATATATAGGATTAGATTCACGTAAAAAGGATTCTAATTCTAAGAAGGGTGAGAAGGATTTAGAGCCATTAGATCAAATTGTAGAAAAAATTTAATGTTTGAGATTAAATTGTAAGAGAAAAAGTTGTTGCAAGGGTATTTTAGTCTTAGCCACTTTTGTTGACTTTTTATCAAGTTCCCATTCATTTTTAAACGTTCATAACTTTTACATACGACATTATTTTTTTAAAAAAATTACACCAAAAAAACGAGCGTTTTTTTTATCTTTAAAACGAGTATAGTGTCGTTATAAACAAAAAAGAAAAAAAAATTACGTTTTCCAGCTCATTGTGTAATACAAGTTCATTGTGTAATACAAGTTTAGTGTGTAATACAAGTTCATTGTGTAATAGAAGTTTAATGTGTAATACAAGTTCATTGTGTTAAATGTATTTATCATTGTGTTTTACGTTTTTCAGCTCATTGTTTAATTAGTCAGGTCATTGTGTAATACAAGTTAATCGTGTAATACAAGTTCATTGTGTAATACAAGTTCATTGTGTAATACAAGTTCATTGTGTTATATGTATTTATCGTTGTGTTTTATGTTTTTCAGCTCATTGTGTAATTAGTCAGGTCATTGTGTAATACAAGTTCATCGTGTAATACAAGTTCATCGTGTAATACAAGTTCATCGTGTAATACAAGTTCATTGTGTAATAAAAGTTCAATGTGTAATACAAGTTCATTGTGTTATATGTATTTATCATTGTGTTTTACGTTTTTCAGCTCATTGTGTAATTAGTCAGGTCATTGTGTAATACAAGTTCATCGTGTAATACAAGTTCATCGTGTAATACAAGTTCATTGTGTAATAAAAGTTCAATGTGTAATACAAGTTCATTGTGTTATATGTATTTATCATTGTGTTTTACGTTTTTCAGCTCATTGTGTAATTAGTCAGGTCATTGTGTAATACAAGTTCATCGTGTAATACAAGTTCATTGTGTAATACCACGTCTGGTCATTGTGTAATTAGTCAGGTCATTGTGTAATACAAGTTCCCTGTGTAATACAAGTTAATTGTGTAATACAAGTTCATTGTGTAATACAAGTTTATTGTGTTATATGTATTTATCATTGTGTTTTACGTTTTTCAGCTCATTGTGTAATTAGTCAGGTCATCGTGTAATACAAGTTCATTGTGTAATATAAGTTTATTGTGTAATACCACGTCTGGTCATTGTGTAACTAGTTAGGTCATTGTGTAATACAAGTTTATTGTGTAATACAAGTTTAATGTGTAATACAAGTTCATTTTGTTATATGTATTTATCATTGTGTTTTACGTTTTTTGGCTCATTGTGTAAAACAAGTTCATCGTGTAATACAAGTTCATTGTGTAATACCACGTCTGGTCATTGTGTAATATCTGGTCATTGCGTAATTAGTCAGGTCATTGTGTAATACAAGTTCATTGTGTAATACAAGTTCAATCTGTAATACAAGTTCATCATGTAATACAAGTTCATTGTGTAATACAAGTTCATTATGTAATACCACGTCTGGTCATTGTGTAATACAAGTTTATTGTGTAATACAAGTTCATTGTGTAATTAGTCAAGTCATTGTGTAATACAAGTTCATTGTGTAATTAGTCAGGTCATTGTGTAATACAAGTTCATTGTGTCAAATATTTTTCATCATTGTGTTATATGTTTTCATCATTGTGTTTTATGTTTTCCAGCTCATTGTGTAATTCGCTCAAATATGTCAGGTTATTGTGTAATATCAGTTCATTGTGTAATATCAGGTCTGATCATTGTGTAATATCAGACCTTGTATTACACATTGACCTGATGTATTACACATTGACCTGGTATATTACACATTGACCATTATGCCCTCCCTTTAAAAACAATAAAATGACACATGTCACGCTTAGAATCTTTCTTACCCTTCTTATTTTTAAAACCCTTTTTACTATAACCTAACCCTATATATATATATATATATATATATATATATATATATATATATATATGGGAAGGATCAATAGAAAACTCACTGTTAATGAGAAAACAAAAAAACTATTTATTAAAGGTAAAAAAAATAATAAAAAAATCATAACTCAAAATCTAAATCAAAAACTAAAAAACCGCTTCAGAGATCTTGTTCCACACGTCGTCCTCTTTCAAAAAAAAAGTTTTGCTACATATGTGTAGCAGGGTTAGCTTTTGGGTGTACTACACATATGTAATACCTTTAGTTTTTTAAGTTTAGTTTAGGTTTTTGGGGGGTGGGGTGGGTAGGGGGTTTAGGTTTTTTTGGGGGGTGGGGGTTTAGGTTTTTGAGGGGTGGGTGGGGAGGCGGGTGGGGTGGGTTTAGGTTTTTGGGTGTGGGTGGGGTGAGGAGTTTAGGTTTTTGGGTGAGGGTTATGTAGTACTTTTAATGAGAAGTTTTTTTGTTTTCTTATGAAAATGAGTTTTCTAGTGAACTCAACCCTATATATAATATATATATATATATATATATTATATTATTTTCGATGGTATGAAAAATGTTTATTTTTGTCGCTGTAATTAGACAAATATATAGCCTTATCCCAGTTTTTGCTTTATAACACTAGCATTTTTTTTATATTTTAGGAACATTCATTTAGCTTACAAATTATAAATCAAAACTTTATTTTCTATATAACAAATCACCAAAAATGTATGATTTAAAACATTTTTTACATATCTGTTTTCATATAGACTTTTCTTAAACAAATGTTTGTTTAGGGGAACTCAAGTTCTATTTTTAAAATGCTAATGTGATGGGTAAAATATTTGTGCAACGGGTCTACTCAAGATGTGTTTAAAAGTGTCGATTTTGTAAGGAAAATGAGTTTTTTTTATTAAAATAAATAATAAAAGTAAAATGAAGACTAAGATTATTATGGAATTGTATTTAGTATTTTCATCTATCAAGCCAAACCAATAATGATAACTAAATTCAAAGGAACAATGATATATGTCCTCTTGATAAATTATCTAAACCCATCCTCACAAAAGTTGGATGATGAAATTTGGCAAAATTAATATATATAAAAAATGAGAAGAAAGAAAAAATGATTTAACATGTATATAACAAAACACAACTTATGATTAGTATCTATTCCACTCATTTTTTTGCCTAGTGTCTAGACTTCTATACAACTTTTATATTTTGTGCGGAAAATATAACCATATTGTGTGTCTCCCCTTAGACTATGTGTAGTGCATGGGTGAGAGAGGGGCGTGGTGCCACCTCACCTACCACGGGCGTGAAACACTGCGCCGGGTGGAGGTGAGTGTGGGGGTGAGAGGGGCAAGGTGATGGTGGTAACGGGCGTGAGAATGGGGGAAAGGCCAAAAATTATTGATTTTTGTGGGTCTCACTATATAGGCTCTCACCTCACATCATTACACACCTGGGTGAAGGTGAGGCTGAGGGAAGCCCTGGTCTACGTGGCACAGAAAACCCTTCACGCTCACCCGGGTATTACGGATAGTATTAGAAAAATAAATAGAATAAGAAAAAACAAGGTGATGGATTAGGGGTTTAACACGTGTTTCTTAAAACATATTGTGTTTAACACGTATGTTTCCCACATGTACAACAACTGAAACAGTGTACTGTTAGGGAAGACTCTAGCGTCTTAAATGAACACTACATTGTTGGAAATCTACGTGTCACGTGATTTACATTAAAGTTTTTTGGTTTAAAATATTATATATATATATATATATTTAAATTGTTAAATCTGAAATTATATGTTGATAAAGTACGGGTTGCATCATAAGAAACCAGTGTTTGCTTATTTTTTTGGGCTATGGTCAATGATTATATATAGACGTTCAATCTTTTAAAATTTTTGTTTAGTTTATCACATACGATTACACACATAGTATAAATACAGAGGCGAGATAACGTAAAACGTGCACTTTCTATGTAAAACGTATGAAGTCACCGGAATATGACACGTGTCTTGAGCAGAGGGGTATTTGCATCAAAAACAAATTTACGCCATAATCATGCTAAAGATATACGCTAAACCCCAAACCCAGATATCTAATTAAGTAACACGCCAAACATACACGCTAAAGATATACACTACGTAATTACGTAGCGTATTATGCACATACATTACGCTACTTATTATGCACAACAAAACATTTTAAAAACGGTTTTCCTGTAAAAAAATTATATAGCAATACTATACTTAAATAAAGACGATAAAATTCTCGATTTTATAGTGTAATTTTTTTATTTGAATTTAAAAAAAAATAATGAAAATAATAAAAGTCAACAATAGTGGTTCTTCCCACATTACCCATCCAAACCTTTCTATACGAATTATTTTGTACATGTGACACCCCAATTATCTCACTTATTAATTATCTTAATCAATTGTCCATATTTACTTTGTACGCTTTTCGCACCAACTTTTAACTGTATATATATAACCTGGTAGTATTAATATATTTTTTAATCATCATTTATAAAAGCAGAGTGTTGGACCCAAGCATTGTCCCCTAGCGCGCAATCTCCCCTTTAAATCTACACAATACTTATCACACTTTCCATCCTCACAATGGCCATTAGTCCATGGAGCATAGTAACTACATATGGGGACATTTATCGTCATCTGGTTCTCACCACCTTCGGTATTAATCTCAACACCTGACCGACACGACCAATAACAATATTCCAAAATTCGTATATGTTAAAAAACATATAATAAAGTGCAATTAATCTATATAAAACTTTTATACAAATCACACATATATTTATAAACGTGTGATGATGATGTGATAACTAGTAAAAGGACAATAATCATGCAAAGCTTCATCGCTTACCTGTTTTGTTGTTAACAAGATCATATTTCTACTTTGCTCCCACTAGCTTTGTTGAAACATCATGTCTAATCCTCTAATCCTTGACAAGATTCAAACACTTTGATTTTGGACAAAGCAAAAGATATTGACTTTGAGATTGTTTGATACAATCCACCATTGGATTTAATACATCTGAACATATATGTTTTCATACTAAACTAAGAAACGCGTTTTCAAATAATGATGCATTCCTTGATTCCATGATAGTATTCTTGTGTATATCAGGATTCTTAGACTCATGTATAAGAAACCGATATCAGCTATGGCTCGTTACATCTTTAATATTAGTCATTTTCGACTAAAAGAAACTATTTGTTTCAATCTCCTTGTGTGGTTGATATTTTAAGACCTCTTGGTCATTTTTATAATTACATACGCCTACATCTCTGGTCACGAGTCGGAAAAAAAAGTGTGTTTACATGTGACAGGATGTGTGTGTGATGTCACATGACACTTAAAATTTCTTTATATGTTATATAGTATTTGTATGAAAATTGTTCATAAAATTAATATAAAAACACTTTAAAATAAATTACAACACGAAAAGGAATGTTTTAAATTACAACACAAAAAGGAAAGAGTTACGGTGCTGGTTACAATTAAAATAAAAGAAAACAACAAGAATGAGGTGTCAGGGCGGACCTATGGGTTGCGGACAAGGGTCGACCGCAACCCGTGAAATTTTGAAATGAAAAGTTTACACTAACCCAATGAAATTTAGAAACCGTCACCGACCCCCAAGAAAAAATAATTAAGATTTTGAAATTTTACATATATAAAAGTATTATAAACTAAACCCAATAAACAATTTAACCCCTTACCCGTTTTAAATACTAAACCCATAACCTAATAATTAATAAAAATTTGCCCATAATTTAACCCTTTCAATTTTTGGTCGACAATTTCAAACAACCAAAGTAGGGACGATTTCATGATTAGCGAGGGATTAGCGAGGTAACAAAGGGTCAGGACTGAGGGGTGATTTCTCAATAAATGACGGAAGAATTTTCTGCAAAAATCCCCTTGAATATGTTGAAGAAAAGGGTAACAGTATTGCTAGCAAAAAACAAGCAAATGGACTTTAATCGGATATGAACAAAAATACGATTTTGTATTTTACTTACACTTGATGAAGCATATTTTAGATTACACAAACACATTGTCCCAATATCTTCAAAGGGAAGAGCAAGATTTGTTGAATGCAATCTCCTTGGTTAAAATGACCAAGCAACAACTCGAGAAGTATAGATTAGAGGGTTTTAAATCATTTTTAGGAAGTCAGCTCTTTTTTGTGAAAAACATGAACGTGAAATGGTAAACATGGATGACTCTTACATTAACCTAAGAAAGCCAAGACAACAGACATACATTACATAACGCAAGTATTATGAGTATAATTGTTTTAGCACGGTGGTAGATATGCAAATCCAAGAGTTTGGAAACCGTTTTAACGAGGTAACATCTAAATTACTTATTTATATGAGTAGTTTGAGTCCAGTTGATAATTTTTGTGAGTTTCATATACGAAAAATATTACTATTATCCGAGATGTATCCATATGATTTTAATGAAAATGATAAAGGAAGACTTAAGATTGAACTTACGGCCTACATTAATAATTGAAAGCGGATACAAGATTTGTCAACTTGAATGGTCTATCTAGTCTTGTAAAATTGATGGTTACAACAAAGAAACACCTTTTATTTACTTTGGTGTATCATTTATTAAAGTTAGCTCTCGCTTTACCCATCGCAACAGCAAGTGTTGAGAGAAGTTTTTTTGCAATGAAGTAGGTGAAGTTCGATTTGCGTAATCGAATTAGTGATGAGAATTATAGCGATAGTTGTATTTATTATACTATTGAAAAACAGTTGTTTAGGAATGTTTCTCTAGATAATGTAACGGCTAGGTTTTAAAAAAATGAAAACTCTTAACGAGTAATTGTAGAGATATTATATTTCTATTATGCATTTCTAATGACGATTGACTTAATTTTATTATATATTTGAAATTTAATTTGGTTTTATCATTTTATTATGTGATCTGACCCGATCCAAGCCAGACCGGACCAAAAAAGTTTAATATTTAACGATAGACAACAAACCATAAAAAAAATTTGACCTTATGAAAATAATTCATGGGTCCGCCACTGCTGGTGGCTGGAGATTCGTGTTCAACGCGTGTTCTTTAAAACAGATTGTGGGTCTATCCTTAGAGAACTCGTCTATTTCTTATGGTATAAGGGTGAAGGGGGCACAACCCTCACCCAAAAACTACCATAACAAAAATACTCAATGAGGGTGTGTCACCTCATTTTTACCCAAATACAACCCTAATACCCTAAAGTGTTGGGGACACAACCCTATCTTCCTTTTTTCTCACCAACCTTATCTCCTTCACCGCTATTCTCATCCAAAACCGTCTCGAAAGCCTCCTCCTCACCGCTAGCAAAACACTCAGTTTCATCATCAGAACCTGAGAGAGATGCATCTTCCTTTGAGTCGTCCATGGATTCTGAAATTCTCCAACAGCTACGTGTATGTGAAATTGAATCGAGAAACAAGGTGAAATTGGATAATTAGGGTTTATCAGAAGCGTGTGAATTGAAGGATAACCAGCTCCATCAAGATCCCTGTTTGCTGGTAGAACACGGGTACATATACCCGCATGCCTACCCGAATCGTCGGCGGCAGTGTACCCGTGGTACCCATGAACCCGCAAGCCACTACCCGAGGGTGCCCCCTTCACCCTAACAACTAAAGGAGTTTGTGATGTCGGAGAAGACTCCAATACTTGAAACACGCGCTAGATAGTTGGAAATCGATGTGTCACATAACACTTTTAAATTTTGTATATGTTATATAGCATTCGATGTTTGTTTTAATGTGTTATTTACGAATATGACCGTTGAGTCACGGTGATTCACTAAACATTTTTTAAAAAACCTTATATCTGTTAATGGACTGAACTTGTATACGTATGCTATGTATGCACCAGTCTTTTTGGTAAAAGAAAATATTAATCAATTGATTTTTCCCTCGCTATGTTGAATCTGTTACGATCTTCACCTTAAATTTTTAATTTTAAATATAAATAACTAACAATCAATTGGGAAAATATTAACACCACTAATTATATACCTATCCTACTAATGGTACATTGAATTGTTCCAAATGGTCAAATTAATGACGATGCTACATTGAATAGATTTGAATATAAATTACTTACCAAAAAAGTTTTAATTTTAAACATAAATAAGTAATTAAAGAAAATATTAATACCACTAATTCTATACCTATCCTACTCAAGCTAAATTGAATTGTTCCAAAGGGTCAAATTAAAGACTCTACTACATAGAATTAATTATTGTTAACATACATGACAGTATAAATAAATATTTACTTGAAAACATGCATAAACATTTGGGTTTTTATCACTATTGTACAAATTTTAGGAGTTTCTCAACGATTATTGAAAAATGTTTGTAAAAAATATTTATACTTCTCTTTGAAAAATGTTTGCATAAATCAAGAGTTAGGAACATTCCAAGTTAATTAGGACAATACAAGTGACTCGTAATCCTAAGTAGGACGTAATATCTGGTCCTCGGGCTTCAAGAATGTCGCACAACGGCCATAGAACGAGTGGCTAAAATTTACCTTGTTGTCCATGAAAATAGATTTCTTGAAATTTAATTATGATAGCCGCTAAATCATGTTAAAAATATTTACAACTTTGAAAATTATTTATTCTATTTTTATGAATGATTAATAATTACATATAATATTAGTGAATATAATATTTTATGTATGTACTCACACGTATCTTCATTTCATTGTTTTATACTTTTACACAACCTAAAGGAATACATAAACCAATTAAAAAATGACACGTATTTAAATTACATGATTTTATCTTCTAAGAATCACATAATTTACATAATAATATTGTCTTAGGATTCTCTAAATATTAACCCCAACTCCATGCTTGTTTCACCTAGAGGTGCAAAAGAACCGGAACCGGAAAACCGACCTAAAACCTGTATTGATACCGGGTTGTAAACCTCTAGTTCCACCGCGGATATCACTGAGAATATTATAGTGGCACTCGGTTTCTATGATGATCTATACTAAAACTCTTATGAGAGCTAATTACTAAGGTTGTGAAAACCAGATCGTGAACCAGTCACCTCACAGGCTCAGTTCACATGCTACGGACCGCTAACGGTTTAACTGTCTAGTTTTTTATTTTTCGGGTTGACCCGACATGACGGTTGCTCGGTCAGACCGGGTCTTTTTAGAGGTAAAGAAGTTGGAGGTTTTAGAGTAGTCTTAAACTTTTTTTTAACGGCAATTTGGATCACTGACGGGCAACTAACCAACCGGATCATCTCCACCTCCCTCAGGAGGAAACCCACCATAGGTGAGAAAACTCCCTGGCCCAACCTGGACCCTTTTTTTTCACAAATGAGATTTGAACCCAATATATTTCCATTTTAGTGAAGTCTTGAGTATAAACATTTGTCAATAGGAATCAACCAAATAAAAGTGATTTTTTATACTTTTTTGTTCCCTTTTGCATAAAACTATAACTTTTATTTGATTTATAACGCCTAATTTTTATAAACATTATTTCACTAATTTTATGAAATATTTAACTACACTTTTAATAACTCTGTAATTTTAACAATTTTAAATTTTCTAACAAATTCAACATATTATCATCATATTTTTAGTTATATAATATATTAATATATTCGGTTTCGATGCAGGTAAACTGGTTCGGGTATCGGACGGGTTTCACCTAATACATACATGTCTCAAACCCGCACAAATTTCTAAAACTAATCCCATATCCGGGTCACGTACCACACCCGTCCCACATGTTTCGAGTTTCGTATTTCGTATTTTCCCATCAAGTTTAGGTTGTTCGTTTCCCATCCCTAAGCCCACTTGCTTTCGGTTGGTACAAGTTCCTCGTATTTAAAGACGTTTTCTATATGCTGATTATTAGTATGACCATTTATAAATATATTATTTAAGATTCTTCATATTCTTATTTAGAAACATTTTATAAGTCAACATCTTATTTATACATATTATTAACCCAAATAATGCCGCCCAAACTAGTTAAATTATGTGAACAAAAGTCAAAAACCACACCACAAAAATATATAAAAAACAAAAATTAAAGAAATAGATAAAGTGCATTCTTACACGGTTTCCAAATGTAGATGAAACATACAATTTCCTAATCAATTACATGTTTGACAAACAATAAAGTCAACTCATAACCAAAACTAATCCAATTTCCATGAATATTTCTTGCAAGTCCATTGCAATTACTTGGTTCTTGATGATCTCACGTGTAGGAAACAACCATATTTTTACTTTTGGTGATTGTGACTCATGAGATCCTACAAATACACTACTAACCAATGGAATCGTATAAAACGTAACTTGTGCCGGATAGGTGGCCTTCAAGGGGGTAAAGACAGAAACCAGTAAAAGTTGTATTCGAACCTGAGACCTCTGCTAGACGGCTAGTGCGCCACCCCCTTGAAGATTGGATACAACCATACTTGCACATATTACAACTTGAATTTAGGGTTGTAAACCAGCCGAGCTGACTTGTTTAGAAACGAGCCGATTTCGAACAAGCTTTTTTCAAACGAGCTGTGAGCCACAAGCTTTTTGAACAATCTATGCTTGCTATGCAATCTTTGCACATGTACCTTCCTTTGAATCTTGCATCAAGCTTCCAACTTTTTTGAAAAAGATTGTTCATCTTATCATTTATCATAACCAAAGAATGAAAGAAGGAACAGAAAAGGGATTGTGCAAGGTACAACTGTACTTGCAGACAGGGACGTCTCCAAGATTTCGGGTGCCCCAGACGAGTACTAAAAAATGGGTCCTTAAATATAATTTTTTTTCTAAAGATCGATGATAATTGTAATAACATTAAACAAAAAAAGTTATTGTAGCGATAAATAAATACAAAACAAAGTTAAACAATAAACAGAACAAAGTTTTCATCTACTTATTTTGGTTCTAACTAAAAAAAAATTATTTATATATATACACATAAAAAAAAATTAAATTTGGGCCCCCGGCGAAAACGGGCGCCAAGCGATCGCCGATGCCAGCTTGGGCTCCGAGCCACCCCTGCTTGCAGACAGTACAACATGGCCAGTTTTACATAGAGGAACAGAAAAGGGACTTGTGAAATACTCAAAACTCAAAAGACTCAACCCATGTATCATAATCAAAGAAAGACCACAAAAATTGAATCTTTTTTCATTTAATGGTAAAAAAGAATGCTCATGTAAATCTACAACTTTTCAAACTTATATCTATACACTATACAGAACTATATACATGATTACAACATTCAAACTGCAAAAAGAATGCCTAAAATACCTATGTTAATTTACTACAAACACTATAAAGTAACAAATTAATCAAACAAATCTATAAAATCACCTTATATAACTAAATTCATCGATCTCACGCTCAAAGGGGACAACTGTGTTGTGTATGCACAACTGTTTCTTCTATTAAAAGACCTCAAGCTTCTTGGAGACAGCTTAGCTTCTTCTAATGCATGGGATTGTAGCTCTGAAGGGTAATCTCGTAAACAACCAATTCGCGGTCCAGCTCCAGTGCTCCATTTGCATGAAATCTGTCTTCCCAATTTAAAAGATTTTGTTTCTTTATGTGAATCTTTATCTTCAATCTCTAACTCATGTTCTTCGTCTGAGTAACAATCTAACATGGTTTCGGTTGTTTGTTTCTCAGTCTTGAAATTCAAAAACAAATCATTGTTTTTTGGTATTTCAAGAACACTTAACTTCCTAGTAAAATTATTTAACAATCTCGGCTTCCTTTCTTCCTCGACGGTTTTATCTAAGTTGTCATCTTCTTCGGATGAGGGAGTTCTTATGTGGGTTAAACTACTTTGTTTGCCTAAATATTCTTTATCATCATCATCATTTGAATCCATCTGAGATAATAACAAAAATGTTAGAATCAATAATCAAGAATCATAAATAACAACAAAATAAAGTAAATTGAATTCGGGTGTCTTTTTTTTACCTTTACATTTGATGTATCCACATCATTTTCATGGAGGAATGAAATGAAATCTTGAAAATTTTCTTGGGTGGGACGATAATGACCGCTGTGAGGCCAGACCACCTGTTCAATTCAAACGTCAGATGAATATTTCCAAACTGGATATTGTTTTGAAATAAAAAATAGACATTGTTTATATAAAAATATACCTTAAGAACACCTTTCTCGGCAATAATTCTCCCAGCAGCCAATGCGGCCCCTCCGGACAAAAAACTTGAATGTTGAAAGGAACCTTTTTTCTTGATCCCAACATATAAAGTCTTAGTTGTACTAAGAACAAAGATCCACTTAGCACCTTTTGTTTGACCCACTGTATCGATCAACTCACCAGTTTTTTTGTAATAAAATTTCCCATTTTCTATTGCTACTTCATAAGCTTTCCTTTCCAACTACAAAATTTAAAAAAAAAATGGTAAGAAACTTTTGTTGGAATGTAATGAAAATGGAAATTCAAGAAAAAAGAGAGAGATATACCGGGCCGAGATATTTGATGCATTGTTGTTGAAGTTTTGATCTTGGACACATATCAACAAGATTCACTTCTTTACCTTCTCCTATATCCAACCTGAGTTTTCAAAAAATAATAAAAATTAGGTTCATAAAAATTAAGAATATTATTCTTTGTTAAAGACTTAAGCTTTGTAACATATTCTTACCAGTAAAAGAAGGGTTCTTTGCTTTGAGAGTGCAGCCAATTTAGGTAGTAAAAGTGAAGATTGTGCCCATAACGATGTCTTGGATCGATCTGCGTAATTGCAAGACGAATAATATAAGAAAATTTCGAATCTGCATAATATTTAATATTTAGGATGTAATATTAATTTAATGTTCTAATTTCACTTACTGCCTCAAGCCAATGCTGCAATGCAAGCTTCTGTGCTTTACAATTCTTTGATAATCCTTTTCCAACCTGCAAAAAATCCAAAAAAATACCTTTTTAAGTAATCTGATTTTATATATTTATTGTATCAATTTGTTTGTATTCATTTGAATTCTAATGGTTTTGAATGTACCTTGGCAGCTCTTGTTCTTGCTCTGGCCCAACGCGATATAGCGGATTCATGTTTATCAATATCAAAAAATGATATAGAACTCCTTTTGAGCTCTGCAGAATCCAACACTTTCCACCTAAAACAAACACAAACAAACTGCATTAGCAAAATTAGAGATCCTAATAGACGTGTTAAACAAATCAAACCAGTCAAACAAGTCAAAACACCAACCAGATTTGTTCAATCAGAACTGCACAATCAGCCAGCTTCCTTCGTGTTCGAAAGCTTTTATATACTTTTTGCAACTTTATAGCTGCCTCATGTTTAGGGCTTGATTCGGGTCGGTCTAGGCTAAAAGATTCTTGAGCCCTCATTTTTTGAGAGCTCACAGGCTTGATCACATCTGGTTCAGAATCATGGCTACTGAAACTGATTGATTTGATCAAACTTTTAGCTTCATCACCTTCTTGAAAACCTATGGATGACAAACTGGTTTCCAAATCTGTACAGGCGGCGAACGGGCACGAAATCGATAAACCCATGCAAGTTTAACACAGCCTAATGAGTCTTGAATTTCCTGTTAGAACAATTCATTACTCTACAATCAGATTAGATGATCAATAAGTTAAAGAAAAGAAGATTCAGAAAACAATAACCCACAGGGGCATTTCATCGAACACCTTATGGGCATGATCAAAGATTGCAAAAATTTATACTACAAAATAAGACAAAAATGGGGAAAATCAGGGGAAATGAAAATGGGGATGTTAACCTGATGAAGAAATTGGCGGGTAAAGATTGGGAATTTTGATTGTTGGTTTGATTTTTGTAGGTTCTTGTTGAAGGTTTTTGGATGAAAATTGAAATGGTAATTGAAATAATGAAGTTGGTTGGTGTGGTTAGCTACAGAGATGGCAAGATTGCTGTTATATAGAAGGCTATGTGTATGCGTGTGAAAGGGGTAAGCCCGGAAGAAAGAGACTATTGGAGTTTCGAATTTTATAATATTGGGATGTGTTTTGTGTTTGAATATTTAATTGTTTTTCAATTTAAAATAAAATGGAACAAGTAATAATCTTAGAAAAAATGTAATGCTTATTATATATTTTAATTAGTTGGATTTTATGTATTTTTAATGTAAATTGTCATAACTAGGAACCTTCCATGTTGTTGGTTTAGTTACATAAGTGAACCGGCATCTTTGAATAATAAAGATAATGCAGATGAAATAATGTCGATATTATATACCTTCTGTTATAACTGATGATTAGAAAACTTAAGTAATTGCTACTTATGACAGTTACAATAGTTGAGGATACCATTGTCGGAATGGTGTTAGTGCTAATGGTGATAATTGATAAAGTTTGAGACCAGGCCGACCGACTTTTGAGATCAGGTCGAGTGCTTGCGCTCGGGAACAACCACGTAAAGATTGATGGTATTCTGACAAAGTTCGAGCGAGTTATCTGACCCAAAACACGTTTTATTGGAACGTGTCGTAGTGGACGAGTCATACAGGTTGCGTTGAGGCTTGAAGTACAATTCTCAACAAGGGATGAGTGGAATCATTTGTACACGACTTAAATACTTGATAGACCGTTGAATTTAAAGTTTCTCGCTTGACAGTTGATTTGGTTTTTAAAACATTTGATTTACCGTTTTATTTATCGTTATTAGACGTATATCTAAAATTTTAAATTTTTAAATTTTTAAAAATAAAAATTTGAAAAGTAGAAGGAAAAAAAAAATGCAATGCCATAGTATTGGAAGAGGTCAAAGTAAAAGTCAAAATTGTCCAAGTAGTGTGGTAACAAAAGGGACCATTTGAATTGACCGGTTCGAATATCGCCACTGCTTATGTCAATTCGATTTCAGGGTTGTACTTTTCAGTGCCTTAACTGGCAAGATTAGTTATCCATTTAATAAGTTTAAATATAAAAAAATGTAATCATAATTAATCTCATTAACTATTTTCATTCAATATTCTTTTATTGGATAACAAGTAGATCAGTAAATTAATATTTTTCCTGGACAATTTAAAATAAAATTTATCAGACTTAGGGAGTATCTAATATATATTTATACTCTATAATAAATAAAGGTTTTGATGAGACACTTGTCACTCTCCTATGCATCATCATCTTTTTTTCCTGTCTCTCTCTCCTATTAATTATACAAATTTTCTTTAATTATTTTTTATAATTTTTTGTTTCACAATTCTCTTTCATATTAAATAATAATAATTTATATAATTATTTTCATAAAACGTTTTTTATTTTTAAAAAAAGTAGGTTTGTTCATAAAACATTTTTAGAAATTGAACATATTTTTCATTCTTTTTATAAAATATTTTTAAAAAATAACTATATAACGTTTTGTATTCAAAACTATGTAATATGTCCTAAATATGTAATATGTAAACCTTTATTACTAAGTATATAACATTGCATTTATTCAACAAACTTTTTAACCTAGTTATTTTATAAATGCGGTATCTTATGTTTTTCGAAAGATTCTGATCCAATTTTTTTTTACAATTTTATACTTATTTCTTTTATAAGTTTTGTTTATAATTAAGAGAAAAAAACAAGAATAATTTTTATTTTTTGTATATTTATACGACAATTTTCATATTAGACGATAATTTTTTTAAATATACAGATGGATTTTACATATTCATTTTATGTTCTTGTATTATCATAAATATTTTAAAATGTACAAATCTAACCAACTTTTAAGAAATAAAATCGATTCGTGAAAATAAAAAATGGGTCGTGTTGTACATTTAAGTCTATTTCTAATTATATATGAATATAATACGAATATAAAGTACATACGTGAAATGATATAACGTTTTTCATGAATATATGAATAAAAATTTGATACGAGTTGTAATGTATAAATATTGTAAAATGAATATTGTTCTCGTAGTTCAGAATTAATAATTCTTAGAGTAATTTGCATGGATCGTGCATGTGGTAGGTTAAAATTTCACATATGAATTTTAAATATAAGAAATTATTCATACAGTTCCTATTGTTTAAACAATAGGAACCAGAGGAGTAAAATCGTAAAATCTGTTATGAATCGAACAAAATGTGAAATTTTAATACATCAGGGGTGGATCCGTCTAATTTATTTTTTATTATACGAATTAAATAGCATTTAGACATATTGTTAATTTATGTCAAATCTAGAGAGAGAGAGTTTGTGTGATTTACTAATATAACCCTGTCTATTATTATATACAACACAACTAAACTTATTGTTGGTTGAGTGATATAAGTGATGACGTGCACATTCTTGCAATGGACTCTAAAACATATATATCTATTTAATAGTATATGTTGTGGATTTTAGGAGAAGTATATTGTTATTTAATTTAGGTTAACAAATTATAATATAATAAAAAACTAATACTAATTTATGGTTATTCTTAATAAAAAATAATTGATAGGTCTAAAAGTAGGCCTATAGTGAGATAGGACATGTGGCCAAATTAAATAATTAGATAACTAAATACTAATAACTAAATGGATTAACTGTCATCAAGGTTCTGTATTGGTGGTCAGGGGGTTTTCTCAAAGGGTTTCTCATCTATGGAGGTCATGGGTTCGAATCTTGTAAGTTGCACTTCATAAAAACTAGGAACACCCTCTGTAGATTTCGAATTCCTTGGGGGTTGTTTGGGTAGACTGATGTACGAGCCTCCTCTGATGGGACGTGCCAGTTGAGCCCACGCCGTTAAAAAAACTAAATGGATTAACTTGTTTTTAGATTAATATATTAGGTTCATTTTCTAAAATTAGGATATTAATTTTCTATTTTCTAGAACTATTCAAACTTTGTAGATACTATAACTTTAAGCTTTGCCATTTTCACTTGTATTCAAACATAAATTAGTTGCCGCTTGTAATCTTCTTTTTGGAAATATATTAAGATTATTACTATATAATAAAAAACTAGAAGGAGGCCCGTGTGTTGCGATGGTTTCCGGACAATAATGTTAGCTTTTATCAACGCGTGTTGCGACGTGTTAAACCGCGGAGGAATTTTACGTCATCGAATGCTTATAAAATAAAACCCAAACATTTAGGTAAACTCATCATGCGCGAGAATAGCGTATAAGATTTATAGTTAGAAACTAAAACACAAGAACAAAAAATAGCATGAAAGCACTTAAAACCGGCCAAGGGGTGGGGCTGCGGGTTTTGAACACGTGTCGTCTGCTTAGGCGTAAACCACTGAAAGAAAAAAACTAAAAACAGAAAAGTGTGAGCCGTAGAATTCGAACAAGGGTGTGATGCGCGCGATGCGGCAACGGCGTTGAGCCATAAAAAAATTTGCGTTAAAACATTAATAAAATAAGTATGTCGATTCCCCACGCGTTACGACCTGCCTCCACGTGTGGCAAAAGTTTAAAAGAAAACTAAAAAAAGGTAAAAGAAAACGCAAAAAAAAAAGAATTAGATTTGGTTGAACCGCCACCACTGGTTAGAGATGGGCAAAAAAACCGGTTCAACATTTCAACCCGGTTCAAAACCGGAAACTGGTTCAATGAAAACCGGTTTAAGGCAAACAGGTTTAAACCCGTTCCAAACCACTAGTTCAGAACCGGTTTGGAGGAGTCTGTGGCAAACCGGTTCATGCAAACCAGGTTTTAAACCAGTTTAATCGTTGAAAAAATTTATAGCCGTTGGAACGAAATCTAGCCGTTTTTTTGGACATTTTTTCACTCATAAAACACTATAAATAGGTGGGGGGTGTTTTGGTTTAATCAACCCTACAATAAATGTTTTCAGGGTTGAAACTTTTATTGATAAAATTACTCACGCTTTGGATTTGGATTGTGTAGACTTCCATTTTGAAGAAAACACAAAAGCACGTTTTAACAAATGTTTACAAGATTTGTTTGATGTTTATTTTACAAAAATATGGTACAACTCCGACTCCACATGATCCAATAGGTGTTACATCAAGTGGTAGCTCGAGGGATGTGAACTTAAATTTATATAATGAAATGGTAAATGAATTTAGTGAACGGACTCATGGTAGCACCCCGAACTCGGAAGGTATATTGGAACAAACTTTTTATTGTTTATGCATCCGTCCGTTGTTGATGAGTTTGAGTTTCCGATTCTTTCCTCCATGACCCGTGATCTACTAACCGTCCAAGCTTCCACGGTAGCTTCGGAATCTGCCTTTTCTTTTAGTGGCATGGTGTTATCGATACGAAGAATTAGACTCACTCCTGTGGTGATGGAAATGTGTATTTGCTTGAAAGACCATTTGGATGCGATGGAAATGATACAAGATAAAACTTCGCTCGAAGACGAAATTCAAGCCGAAGAAACCGTACACGACAACGAGGTCGATCTTGGAATGTCAGATCATTCCGATCCGAGCAAGGCTGAAGAACTAGCCAAAGATGCAAGGCTACGAAACTCCGGTTCCGAGCATTCTGATCATGACGTCGAAAAATAAAGAATAAAAACTCCAAAAAATAAAAATATATATTGTCACTTTCTCTTGTTTTCCAATTTTCTAATTTTATTTTGTAATGTTTTGTAATTTTCGAACTTCCCGAAGATGCATAAACGTTGAACTTTATGTTTTATAATTGTTATATATTTTTTTATATATTTTTCGAATTTTATGGAATTAAAAAAACCGGTTTATGAACCAAACCGGTCTGGAACCGGCCCGATCCGGTTTGATAGGGTTGTGTTTTCCTAGCGTGTAAACTGGTTTAACCCGGACCGGTTTTTAGCCAAACCGGTCTTGACCAAACCGGTTCGGTTCGGTTTGATTTGAACCGGTTCAATTAAAGAAAACCGTTTTATGCACCTCTACCACTGGTTACTCCCTCTATACTACCTGAGTGTGACATGTATGATGCAGAGGGAGTAACCAGATGCGGTTTGCTAAAGTTTTAGAAAGCAGTTGTGTCACAACCCCGGGCTACCCCTGCCCGGGCGTCGCGAGACAACGCTGGTATCTGAATGAGGTCCCATATATTTGGACAGCGGAAGTCTTTGTTTTTACTTGATGCCTTTTTGTAATGAAATATCATGTAAATAACCTCAAGGGTTAATTCTGTACTTTCTGTCAAAACTTGGGATCCACGTCCCTTTTCATTTCATGATAATAGACATTCAAAAGTCTATTATATAATGTACATCTGCTGAATTAATTTACATAATACAAGCCATTTAAAATGTCTAGGATCTACGTCCGTTCCAACATTTGGTCTTGTATTAGTCTGCCACAGGGATTTAAATATGCCTAAAGATCTTGTCTTTACTGCACCACCCTGAATTTAATGATTTCTTTCACTACCTGTGAAAAACGTTTTGAAAATGAACATCAGCATAAAGCCGGTGAATCACATTTAACTGACACGAAAAATGATTTCTAACATAAACCAAATTAAAGCCTTTAAGCACGTTTCTGTATGGTAAATCTACACATTCAGCAGTCTTTTTCACCTGAAGTATATACCACCTACATACACTGGGTTAACTGCCATGGGGTCAACTGGCTGAGCTCTATGTCTCAGACTGATAGCCTATTCCCAGGGTCGTGATGCTAAGAACCTTGTTCTTAGTCTTATATGATACTCAGGAACTCGTCCCTCGTATAATCTGCTAAGGAACCATATCCTCAGTCTTATGATACCCCCTTTCATGATCTGTACCCAGCCACGGACCGGACTTTCACCCGTCACATGTATACCATTTGATCAAATCTACCTATGCTTATGGCCTGAATGCTATCACGTAGATTACCCTTATGATTAAAGCATTTAATTTGTTTCATGCCGTTTTCGTAAATAAAATGGTTTTATCGTTTGAAAAGCGTTAAATGTGTTCACCTTGATTTTGATGGCTGGTAGGGTTGTAGGCTTCGGAATTTGAGCAGAACCTCGACACGTTTCTTCCTAGGGAAGACACGATTAACGAGAATATATATATGAGAGAATATATATATAATTGCGACTATATATATATGAATAGTTTTAACGATACCTACTTTGCGGGATTTGGACAGAACTACGGCTTGAGTTGGGTTTCGTAGGATTCTTGAACAGCGCTTCGGGACGTTGTGGAGTTTTGAGAGATCGGGTTTGTGTATAAGGAATGTTTGGAAACTGTACAGAATTTCAATCCCGTTGAAGGCCTTTTATAGGCTGATTTTCCAGTCTCTCGCGTACCGCGAGACTGGCCAAAGAAATCTCTCGCGTACCGCGAGAGGATGAGGTGTCACGAACGGTGCTGAGTCAGCATGACACGTGGCGGCTGGTGGCAAGGGTGAATGACACGTGTTTTCTGGCCCTGACGCGTGTACTATCCCCTCGCGTACCGCGAGGCTTGGTGGGGAATCTTCTCGCGTACCGCGAGAAGGTGATTTTCTGGCGTATGAGTAGTCCCCTCGCGTACCGCGAGGTTTTGTCAAAATATCCCTCGCGTACCGCGAGGGAGTGAAATTTTGAATTTTCTTTTCTTTTTATTTTGGGTGTTACATCCTCCCCTCCTTTAGAATAATCTCGTCCTCGAGATTCATTGAAAGAGATGTGGATACTTTTTGCGCATTTCTGACTCAAGTTCCCAGGTATATTCTGGGCCACGCCTGGAGTCCCATCTTACTTTGACTAACGCCAATTGCTTTCGTTTAAACTTTTTGATTTGTCGGTCTTCAATTTGTAACGGTCGTTCAATGAAATTGAGCTTTTCATTTACTTCCACATCTTGTAAAGGCATAAGCAAGGATTCATCAGCTAAACACTTACGTAGGTTGGATACATGGAATACATCGTATACTCCACCCATCTCTACTGGTAGTTCAAGCTGATAGGCAACAGATCCGATTCGTTTAATGATTTTGAAAGGTCCAACAAATCGTGGACTTAACTTTCCTTTCTTTCCGAAACGAATAACACCTTTCCAAGGTGAAACTTTTAATAACACCTTGTCACCGGTTTGGAATTCTAACGGCTTTCTTCGTTTATCTGCATAACTTTTCTGTCGATCTCTAGCCATTTTTAGACGTTCTCGTATTTGCAAGATTTTATCGGTAGTTTCTTGGACTATCTCTGGTCCTGATAGTTGATTTTCTCCGATATCTGACCAACATACAGGCGTTCGACATTTTCTTCCGTATAATGCTTCAAATGGTGCGGCTTGAATACTTGTGTGATAACTATTGTTGTAGGAAAATTCCATTAGAGGTAAATGATCATCCCAATTACCTCCAAAGTCTATCACACAGGCTCGGAGCATATCTTCTAGGGTTTGTATAGTTCTTTCGCTCTGCCCATCAGTTTGTGGATGGTAAGCAGTACTAAGGTTCAATCGAGTTCCTAGAGCTGTTTGAAAACTTTGCCAGAATCGAGATGTGAAGCGACTATCTCTATCTGACACTATGGATAGAGGCACACCATGTAATGTTACAATTTCATTAACGTAAATTTGCGCCATTTTGTCCATACTCATGGTGTCCTTGATAGATAAAAATGAGCTGATTTGGTTAAACGGTCAATGATAACCCAGATTGCATTATTTCCACGAGTGGTTCGAGGAAGTTTTGTAATAAAGTCCATAGTTATCAATTCCCATTTCCAAACTGGTAATTCTAACTGTTGCAATAATCCAGCTGGCTTTTGGTGTTCGGCTTTGACTTTGGAACAAGTCAAACATTTTGCTACGTAGATAGCAATGTTCTTTTTCATACCAATCCACCAGTAACTTTCTTTGAGGTTCTTGTACATTTTATCACTTCCTGGGTGCATGGTGTATTTGGACTTGTGTGCTTCTTCGAGGATTCGCTCTCGAAGATCACCTGTAACTGGTACCCAAATACGTTTATTCATGCGAAGGATATTATCTTCACCTTTGATCAGTAAGTCAAGCATTCCTTTCATTCCTTCTTTTTCAAAGTTACCTTCCTTCAAAGCTAACTCTTGTGCCTCTTTTAACTGACTTACAAGATCAATTTGTAGTTCAAGTCTGAGAGAATGTACTCTCTTTGGCTTGACGTTTTCTTTTCGGCTCAAGGCATCTGCTACTACATTTGCCTTTCCTTCATGATAACAAATTTCACAATCATAATCATTCAGGATTTCCATCCATCTTCTTTGTCTCATATTTAACTCTTTCTGGCTAAATATGTACTTGAGACTTTTATGATCAGTGTAGATTGTGAACTTAACCCCATAGAGATAATGTCGCCATAATTTCAAAGCAAAGATTATAGCGCCCAATTCTAGATCGTGGGTTGAGTAGTTTTTCTCATGAACTTTCAACTGACGAGATGCATAAGCAATGACTTTCTTGCGTTGCATTAATACGCAACCTAAACCAGTATGTGAGGCGTCGCAGTAAACTACGAAATCTTCAATACCATCTGGTAAAGATAGAATAGGTGCGTTTGTCAGTTTTTGTTTCAAAGTTTCAAAAGATTCAGATTGTTTGGGTCCCCATTCGTATTTTACAGATTTCCGAGTTAGGGATGTGAGTGGGATTGCTATACGAGAAAAATTTTGAATGAACCGGCGGTAATATCCTGCTAATCCCAGAAAACTACGAATTTCGGTGGGTGACTTGGGAATTTCCCATTTGGACATAGCTTCAATTTTGGAAGGATCTACTTGAATTCCGTTCACGTTGATGACATGACCAAGAAATTGTACTTCTGTTAACCAAAATCCGCATTTGGAAAACTTAGCATATAGTTTTTCCTTTCGAAGAAGTTCAAGTATGGTTCGAAGATGAGTTTCGTGTTCAACTTGGGTTTTGGAATAAATAAGTATGTCATCAATAAAAACTATGACAAACTTATCCAAGTAAGGTTTGCAGACACGATTCATCATGTCCATGAATGCGGCAGGAGCATTTGTAAGTCCAAATGGCATAACCGTGAACTCGAAATGTCCATACCGTGTTCGAAATGCAGTTTTTGAGATATCGTTATCATGCACTTTCAACTGATGATAACCTGAACGAAGATCGATCTTTGAAAAATGACAAGCTCCTTGGAGTTGATCGAATAAATCGTCAATCCGTGGAAGCGGGTATCGGTTTTTGATGGTAACTTTATTTAATTCCCGATAATCAATACACATGCGCATTGATCCGTCTTTCTTCTTAACAAAGAGAATTGGAGCTCCCCAGGGTGAAGAACTTGGTTGGATAAAACCTTTCTCAAGAAGTTCATCCAATTGTTTCTTGAGTTCTGCCATTTCTGTGGGTGCCAGTCTGTACGGGGATTTGGCAATTGGAGTTGCACCAGGTACAAGGTTGATTCGAAATTCCACCTCTCGTTCTGGTGGTAATCCAGGCAGTTCTTCAGGAAAAATGTCTGGAAATTCAGATACTACATGTACTGATTCTATCTTCTTCTCCTTTTCCAAGGCAGTAATTGATACCAGACATGCCAGATATCCTTTTCTTAAGCACTTGATTGCTTTAAGTATGGAGATTATCTGGATAGGTTTTGTGGGTTTATCACCTTGGATAGTTAGAGTTTTGTTTGTTGGTGTAACGAGTTTTACAACTTGTTGATTACAAAGGATTTCGGCTTGGTTATTGGATAACCAATCCATCCCCAAAACAATGTCAAAGCCAGTTATTGACATTGGTAACAATTGTACTGGGATAGTGAAACCAGCCAATGTAATGTAACAATTGTTCAGTGATTGGGATATTTTTATCAAATCACCGTTCGCTGTTTCTACTTCATATGTTTCAGCTAAGGGACTTAAAGGTTTATTTAATAGATTACAAAAATTATAATCTATAAAACTCCGGTTCGCACCTGAGTCAAATAAGACCTTAGCATAAACATTATTAAGAAGAAACGTACCGGTAATTACGTCCGGCGTTCTCTCAGCTTGGTTAGCATTCATGACAAAAGCTCGTACGGTCTTTTTGTTTTCTGGAGTGATCTTGGCTCCTGATCCTCCGGCTCTTCCGGTCCTTGCAAACTTAGGGCAATTAGTGCTGATGTGCCCCAGCTCTCCACAACTAAAACAAGTTATTCCCTTTTTCTTGAAGCAATTCTCAGTAGAGTGACCTGAGACCTTGCAATAATTACAGAATGGAGTTTCAAAAACACACTTTCCACTATGCCTGCGTCCGCACGTTTTGCATGGTGGATTGTTAAATGGTAACCCCTTTTGCCCAAAGTTCTTGCTAAATCTTTTGGCCTCGGGTTTTGATTTTATAGAGGATTCGACTTTCTTCTTTTCCTCTATATTTCTGATTAGTCCAGCCGTCATGGTACCGGTCAATTCTACGGTGGACTCAATGGTTTTTGGTGAGACAACCTTCACCAAATCACGGATCTCTGGAACTAAGCCATAAATATATCGAGTTATGAGAACCGACTCGGGTTTAGCCAGGTGAGGTGCCAATCGAGCATATTCAAAGAATTTGGTAGTATACTCTCGATCATTGGTACCCACCATTCGGTGCTCCAGAAATTTTCTTTCAGCTTGTTCTTTTTCAGTCTTGGGGCAAAATTTCTTTTTCACCTTTGCCCGAAATTCTTTCCAATCCATGGCATTGGTCTTTCTCCTCCCTTTGGCAGAAATGATTGAATTCCACCATTCCAACGCTTCATTTTTGAAGGAGTTTGAAGCATACAGTACTTGATCTTTCTTAGCACACTTGCTAATTGCTATTACTGACTCCATCTTCTCTAGCCAGTGAAGAGTAGCAATACCGCCTTCGGTGCCCTTAAATTCATAAGGTTTACAGTCCTGAAAGGTTTTATAAGAACACCCTTTGTGTCTATACCTTTTTGTTTCATTCTCTTCTTCTGAGCTCTCACTGCTTAGATTTAACGATTCTTCAGATTCAGAATACTTATTGCTTGATGTTCTGGATCTTTTCGAGGTTTGAGTTCTACGAGAGCTTGCTACTTGCTCTGTGTTGGTTTTCGAAGGGTTTTCTGTTCTTTTTGAATGAGAGGTTACATAGCTTGGAGTTTTGATGTTTTCTTGTACTTCCTTTATTATGGCAGGAAGCATTTCTTTAATGCTTTGTTTGACCAGTTGTTGCAATTCTGGTTGTTGAGTAGCTATTTCAGGATTATTATTAACTTCTTTTCCTTTTTCCTTGATAATGTAGGTAGATGGACCGCTATTGTCATTGTTTTGTTGAGACATCTAAGAACACAAGCATGAATTTGGGTCAAAATTTGAAGTTTATTATCGCTTAAACTTCATCTATTTGTTACAAATAGAGAAATATAGATATGCATCTATATCATTTAAAGTTAGCTAATTATACAAATACTATCATTAACTTTAATCGAGAAGCACATCTCCCAAATCTTGATAGAATCTCCCCAGGGTCTCGGTCATAGCACCCTTCTGGATCAACTGATCTGCCACCCATTGTTCTGCGTACTTCCTGTCTTCCTGGGCTAGTTCGTAGTCAAATATAGTTTGTTCGTTTTTAACTACGACTTGTCTGGTGAAGTACAGTTCAGCACGTAGATCGTCAGCCTCTCTAAGAGCACGATCGAGGTGTTCATCAATTGATTTTGGCAGTTCATCATGGTATCCATAACAAGGAGGTGGTTCCCTGTGTCCCATCCTAAGATCGTGATATGCTGAGTTAACAGACCACACGACTTTTCCGTCGGTTGCATACTGACGTCCATCGGAGGGATCTACATAGAAAAAAGGTTCCTTGAAAACGGGATGTTCTGGAATAGGATCAAAGAAATACTTTCCACCACTGCCTTCACAAACGGCAGCCTTGTCGGATTCAGAAATCGAATGTGGAGTTTCTTCACTTGGACTGGGTGGATGTTCTTGAATTGTTCCGGTAGGGTATACTATGTCTAACGATTGAGGTAGTGGCATATATGTCATAACAGGACGTAAAGATTCTCTTGAATCTTCCATTTCCACTGAATACTCTGATTCTTCCCTCAGAGGTTCAAGCCTTGCTTGAGTCTGCTCCACTTGTTCTGCGACCATTCTGTTCCAATTCTCCGGGGTCGGTAGATAGTGGACATAATCATCATAGCTTGGTACTACTTGATTAGATGATTCTCCAGGGAAGTAGTTTGGGTAATTATAAGGATAATAGTATGGATCTGACATCCTGTAATTTATTGGTTATGTTAAAGGCATCTTCCTACCGTTCGTTTAGTAGGCACAACTATTGGTTAAAGCTAAGATACTATCATACAAGTATCTAATTTTGCTAAAACCCTTGAATGTGGCTCTGATACCAACCTGTCACAACCCCGGGCTACCCCTGCCCGGGCGTCGCGAGACAACGCTGGTATCTGAATGAGGTCCCATATATTTGGACAGCGGAAGTCTTTGTTTTTACTTGATGCCTTTTTGTAATGAAATATCATGTAAATAACCTCAAGGGTTAATTCTGTACTTTCTGTCAAAACTTGGGATCCACGTCCCTTTTCATTTCATGATAATAGACATTCAAAAGTCTATTATATAATGTACATCTGCTGAATTAATTTACATAATACAAGCCATTTAAAATGTCTAGGATCTACGTCCGTTCCAACATTTGGTCTTGTATTAGTCTGCCACAGGGATTTAAATATGCCTAAAGATCTTGTCTTTACTGCACCACCCTGAATTTAATGATTTCTTTCACTACCTGTGAAAAACGTTTTGAAAATGAACATCAGCATAAAGCCGGTGAATCACATTTAACTGACACGAAAAATGATTTCTAACATAAACCAAATTAAAGCCTTTAAGCACGTTTCTGTATGGTAAATCTACACATTCAGCAGTCTTTTTCACCTGAAGTATATACCACCTACATACACTGGGTTAACTGCCATGGGGTCAACTGGCTGAGCTCTATGTCTCAGACTGATAGCCTATTCCCAGGGTCGTGATGCTAAGAACCTTGTTCTTAGTCTTATATGATACTCAGGAACTCGTCCCTCGTATAATCTGCTAAGGAACCATATCCTCAGTCTTATGATACCCCCTTTCATGATCTGTACCCAGCCACGGACCGGACTTTCACCCGTCACATGTATACCATTTGATCAAATCTACGTATGCTTATGGCCTGAATGCTATCACGTAGATTACCCTTATGATTAAAGCATTTAATTTGTTTCATGCCGTTTTCGTAAATAAAATGGTTTTATCGTTTGAAAAGCGTTAAATGTGTTCACCTTGATTTTGATGGCTGGTAGGGTTGTAGGCTTCGGAATTTGAGCAGAACCTCGACACGTTTCTTCCTAGGGAAGACACGATTAACGAGAATATATATATGAGAGAATATATATATAATTGCGACTATATATATATGAATAGTTTTAACGATACCTACTTTGCGGGATTTGGACAGAACTACGGCTTGAGTTGGGTTTCGTAGGATTCTTGAACAGCGCTTCGGGACGTTGTGGAGTTTTGAGAGATCGGGTTTGTGTATAAGGAATGTTTGGAAACTGTACAGAATTTCAATCCCGTTGAAGGCCTTTTATAGGCTGATTTTCCAGTCTCTCGCGTACCGCGAGACTGGCCAAAGAAATCTCTCGCGTACCGCGAGAGGATGAGGTGTCACGAACGGTGCTGAGTCAGCATGACACGTGGCGGCTGGTGGCAAGGGTGAATGACACGTGTTTTCTGGCCCTGACGCGTGTACTATCCCCTCGCGTACCGCGAGGCTTGGTGGGGAATCTTCTCGCGTACCGCGAGAAGGTGATTTTCTGGCGTATGAGTAGTCCCCTCGCGTACCGCGAGGTTTTGTCAAAATATCCCTCGCGTACCGCGAGGGAGTGAAATTTTGAATTTTCTTTTCTTTTTATTTTGGGTGTTACAAGTTGTATTTATGTAACAAAAAATATGGAAATCTAAACAAAAAAAGAGAAAAAAAGACAAAAAGCAACAACACACATGCTAAACCCCTTTGTACAGGCAATGAAAATGGTATAAGTTCTACAATAAATTCCACTCAGAAACCAAGTTTACCTTTTAATATATATTTAATGTTTAAAAATTATTTAATATGAAACATGAATGGTAAAGATAATATATTCGTTAGGGTTTATGATAATAATATTTAATCAGAGATATGATTTGAGTAGGTTTACTTTATAATTATTTTCATCATACTTCATAAATAGTTAACCAATAATACATAATATCGTAAGTTCCTTATTATATTTTATGGTATCATAGCCTTAGGTTATTTCATTCTTCTTATTTTTTCCCACTTAGAGCAAGGGGGTATACCCCCATCATCCTCTCCCGTGGTCCTAGGTGGCACCAATGTGACACCATCACTTGAGTGATACATAGAAAAAAATCACGAGAGATCACACAAGAGATGAGGGAGTGGGTGGTGAGGTGACATTGGGTGATTGGTGTGATTATTTTCACTTGAGTGTACACCACCCCCTTGACCAAGTGATTATTTTCACTTAAGGGATCACTTGGAGTATACCCGATGCTCTTATCCTTCTCAACGCCACCAAATGTTGTTGGTTGTCGGCTTTCTTCTCTCATTGTCCTCATTGTGTGATGGCCTTTTATTTTCTTCTCTCTTGTCGTGACCCGAGGAAGCTTGTACATATATGTAGATTTGGGTTTTATTTATTTTTCTCTTACTACCGCCTCTATGATACCACGATCGTATCTCCTATCACCATAGATCCGTCGTCATGCCTCCTGTCGTCGCCATTATGATCTTAGACCCGTCGCCATCGTTTGCCGCCATAAAGTTTTCTTACCAACTGCGTTTTTATGGGGTTTTTTCTACTTTTTTGAGATTGTATGTTTTTCTTAACTCAAAATATTCATTGTTTTTCATTCCAGTCTGAGTGTCCGATTTCTCCTGCTTCAACTGTGAGAGTGTTAGAAAGAATATATTAGTTATAGTTTACTGTAATAATCTTTACCCTAGTTAAATGATATAATTTAAATAAATTTCCTTTGTAATTATCTTTATTATATTTATATAAATAATCGATTAATAATACATTTTCCATTATTTATAACGGGTCTCTACAGTAACACGCACCGTTAATGGCAAATCTTCATGTTGATTTTAGGTTAGGGACAACAATGTTAAATGGAAGAATGTTGGATTATATATGGACACAACACCCAATTGCACTTTTGACCTCAGTCATCCACTTAATCTCAAATTCTAAATTCCACTTAAAAAGTAATTCATTATTTAGATTTGTTTTGTAATTAATTGGTTATAAAAATATAATATAGAAAAAATAAATTTATATATACATTACTATATTTTGTATGTAATGTGATAGGTATATAAAAATGTGTCTTTCAAATAGAAAAGGACAAACATTTATATTGCAAGCTGGAGCATGTAGTCCATGTACAACAATTTATATTAGACTAAATTATCGTTTGCGTCCTTGTGGTTTACATGATTTAACATAATGCGTCCCTATCATGAATTTTTAACGCTTTGAGTACCTGTGAAATACAATCTGTAACACTCTGAGCCACTGGACATAACTTCGTTAAATTTTTTCCGTTAAGTTTAGTTTCGACAGGTAGCATCGATTGGTGTTTTTTTTTTGTTAAATTAGTAGTTTCGATTGGGTTTTTTTGGTCAAATTTGTAGTTTCGATTTGTTTTTTGCATGTGTATTTTGAATTGATTACTTGGTGATAATGTATTTTAGATTGGATTTTTAGTAGTTTCGTGTGAACTTAGTAATTTCGGGTGAATATAAAGCCTTGCCCCTGTTGAAACTAAACTTAACGGAAAAAATTTAACGAAGTTAGGACTAGGGGCTCAGAGTGCTACAGATTGTGTACCACATGGACTCAAAGCGTTAAAAATTCGTGTTAGGGACGCATTGTGTTAAATCATGTAAACCACAGGGACGCAAACGGTAATTTACTCTTTATATTATTTAACCAATATTTTATGATTAATAATTATTATTTAATATAATTAGTATATATTTTAGTACTAAAATATGATGCTAACTGCCAAAGAGGTTGTGGTATAGTGGTTGAGGTGAGGTCTGAAGTCCTAAGGGACCCGGGTTCAATCCCTGCCACCACCATTAATTTATGCGGCATCGCAAATGAGGCCTTTTAGGCTGATGCACCAGGGTTTTACCCACGCCGATCCAGGGTTCGAGCATCTGCTATCCCTCAAGCCCGGAAGGGGCCGTATTGGGTGGGGTTTTTCCTTGAAAACTCTCCAACTCTGACGTCAAGTGGGCCCGGTTAAGACAACATATTAACCGGAGTTGGACGAGTCTCTCCCATGTGACTGGGGGTGCGACGTCACAACATTCAATGTTCGCCTTTGAGAAAAAATAAAAAAAAAATATGATGCCAACTGTTTCCTACTAAACTGTCACGGAGGCACCGACGAAAGCTCGTTTCTGTCTCCTCCGTACACTTTCAAAGTTTATTGTCGTCAAATAATCGTCTAATTTGATCCTTTTACATCCCATAAAATCTAGAAAATATGGGATAAGGTAGAGTGGTGGACTAGGGCCGTTTAAATTGCTCGACGCTCGAAACTCGTTCAAAGCTTGATTGAAAAATGCTTGTTCGATTTCGGCTCAGTTTGTAAATGAACCGAGCACAAGCAAAGGTACGCTCTCGCTCGTTTGGCTTGAATTATTTTTTAGTTTATTTTATATATATATATACACACACACACAAATATACAATTATATTGGCCTACTAACTAATTTTCTATACTATAAAATTGACCCAATACTATAAAATTACTAGCATAGCTCACTACCTAATTGTATAAGTTCTAAAAACTCCAAACTCTAGTTCCATAAACAAATTACCAAACTAAGGCACTCAACCGCTCTTGTCCGCTCTCAATCTTGTTCACACTTCACGGCCTCAATCCTCACACTAGGGCGGTCCAAACTGCTTGACGCTTGAAAAAATTCTCGGAAATGCCCGTTCGATTTCGGCTCGGTTCGGTTTGTAAATGAGTTGAGCACGAGCAGGCCCTTGCTCAGTTTGGTTCGGCTCGTGAACAACCCAAGGTGGACGCACATAACTATATATATGAATATTTATAAAGATACTCAAGTCCATAACTTAGTAATGTCCATCCTCTTTTTTAGAATTTGTATGTACTTGTAGATAAACTTGGTCATAAGTTATGTAGATTGAACCGAATATGATGATTACAACAAATGACTTCTTTAGTGTTTGGTCTAAAGTTTTAGATATGTCTGAAGATCCACACGTCACTAGGGTTAGACCTTATGATTAATCTTTAGGGGTAAAAAATATAGAAATATGAGTCTTTCAATTAAATAAATTCTTTCTCTATTTTATGGGAAGTAGTATAATACCATATACAAAATAAATTATACGAAATGTAACATAAATATTACATAAACGTAAAGTGATTCAAACCGGTGTGAACCGGAAGTTCTTATTGTTGAGCGTCATCAACGGTAACGGAGCCAAACGATCCACCGGTAGTGAATTATACTTCTTAATCTTAGATCAATATTTATTTGATTTGTTTCCTACCCCATCACTCTTCTACTTCTTCCTAGATCGATGTTTTACTTCTTCAACAAACTTAGGGGGTGTTTGGTTCGTGGAATACGTTGGAATTGGATTCAGAATTTAAAGAAATCCTTTGAAATCCATAATGTGTTTGGTTAGCATATTTGTTAATAGAATTGTAATGTAAAAATACTCAAAAAGAGAAAATTACTTCTTAAAATAGTGAGAGATTATGAATTCCATTGAAATTGGAAGGAATTTTGAATTTCATTAGTTAAGAGATTTGGTTGGAATTAATTGTAATTCTAATTCATGAATTTCTGTCAACCAAACAGACTCTTATGTCGTTCCTATGATTTTCGTCATGTCCATATTCGAGATATCCAAGTCAATTGTATCTACAAAGAGATTGTTAGTTTTGTTAATTTTAAGATTCCAGTTATGAAAATTCTTATGGACATGGTAATATAGAAATATGAGGGGGTAATATACACGAAAAATCGATCTTCGTCGTCAGTTGATTCAAACCTGATCATAGATTACCAAATTAATATTTTTCATTTGTAAAATATTAATATATATTTTTTAATACATAAATACCACATAACCTTTCATTTATAAGGATTTGAACCCACAAAAATGGAAGGCAAACATCATACCATTAGACTTCTAGGTCATGGGTTGTAATATATTAATATTTAATAGTGTAAATATATAATTTTAACGGGACATTTTCATTAGCAGATGTAATATATATATATACAAACTTTAAATGTAAAAACCAATAAACCAAATTATGGTCACATATTTATTATAATTAATAGGATGTTGATTTTTGAGAAGATAGATTAAAATAGGCAAATTGGTTTTTAATAATTCAAACTATAACTCACTGGCTGATAACAATCCAAACTAACAGTTTGGCTGGTGATAATCTCAACTTTCACTTTTGTTGTCAATGGCAGTCCAGTAGTATAATTATCATATATGTACACTCGATTTACACTTATTTTCGCTCAAAATGACGATTTAAATTAAATGGAGAAACGTACAAGCGAAATCGAGTGAGAATCAGTGTAAATATATGATTATTATGCTACTGGGACTGCCATTGACAACAAAAGTGAAAGTTAGGATTATCACCAACTAAACTGTTATTTTGAATTATTATTAGTCAATGAGTCATAGTTTGAATTATTAAAAACAATTTACCATTAAAATAAGATCAAAATAAATGTGTGACAAAATTTGATATATAAAATTTATTAAGAATATCCAAATTCTGTAAATAAATAAAGGGTCCGCACATATAATGAAAACATATTATTTTGTCATCTGCATTTTCTTTTAAATAGAAAAAAATCATTTCTTGTCTCGTTTACAAGCCAAACATCACATATCTAATGAAGTGCTAGGCTTGGTATCCATTATTATTATTATTATTATTATTATTTATAAATTATTATTTTCAGTCAACGTCAACTTAGGAGTTAGGAACACCAACAACCGTAAAACACACATCCCGTGTCATAACACGTGACGCCTGTGGGGCCCAAAAAGACCCATTGACTTCTGCTATCCGCGTCTGGAGCTTGTAGAACAAGTTTCAGGGATGATGATATAGGAACTTTTCAAACAAGTTAAGTATTCGTAAGTTTCATCCCTTTTTCTACTACATTTCTTCAACTGCAAGTAATTGCATTCATAATTATCTCAAAATATCACAGGATTTTATTTTCTTAATTTTTTACATTGAGGAATATTACATTGAATCGTCAGACTCATCAGAATCACTTCTTTCAGGCTCTCCAGCATTTGTTCCAGCCTCTGAAACACTCGGCTTTGCAGCGGGTGCTGGTGCGGCTTTCTTTCTAGAATTACGAGCACCCTCGTCACCGACTTCCTCTGGCTCGCCCATTTCCATATGTAAAAACATATGTCAAGGATTATACACAACCCAGAATTTTACAAATAAGTCAATTTGGGTTGCATTGATCGATAAAAAGTAACGCTCGGATGTAAAAATTTAGAACATTTTAAGTGGCTTTTTTTAGGAAAAGATTCTGCAACTAAGTTCCATTTAAGTTCAAAACGAGCGTTTAAATTGTTTCACTATCATGCATTTTATTAATATGTATCGAGTGGAAAAGCAAGCAAATAACCAACATGAAAGGATATCCACATTTTCAGCTGTTCCACCATTCATGATGTTCAGCAGATCTCTCTCTACCCGCCGGACAAGTTCAGGCTGAAATGCATATCAATATCATAATCAAATTGTCAAAAACCCGCCTGTTTTGCCACCAATAGAATAATCTTTAACTAAAACCAGTTGAGGATGAAGAGAAATAATACATTTAAATCAGGCTCCCTGCGAAACCTTCGTCTTCTAGCATCTCTCATTGGCGGGGTAAGACCATGGCGATACTCCACCACATCTGGAGCAGGATCACCCTCATCTCGCACCATAATCATCTGCCATAATAATATACACATCACTGGACTCGAATAACTCACAATCATGTTTACTTGAAAACATGCATAAGAAACACATCCTACTTGACCAACATCTGCAGTTTTTATCAGAACACTGTCGTCATAAGTCTTGTAAGACTCCACAATGCCAGGAAGGTCCAGTAGCGATGCAGGAAAATGGTGATCGCCTATAACAAATGTGCCATTCCTCCCATCATCTGCATTAAAAAAAATTTAACAAATAGCAATTCTAAAAAAAATAGTTTAATAATGAACGCGATGTCATCTTACCAGAGAATGATAAATCCAGTGACTTGTCATCTGAAGCACTCTCATTTAAAAGACGCTCTATACGCTCAGCAACAGACGGTGGCACTCTCAGTATAAATTGTTCCTCCATTCTTTTAAGTTTTATCAAAATGATAAGATCTATACAGAGCCAAATTTTACCAAGATAAGTGTTTTTAAATAAATAAGCAAATAAAGTGAAACCCAAAACTCTCTCTAGTAGGTAGCATCATCAGATTTGCGCAAGCGCTGCCGTTATGATGATATCAGATTATTTATGATGTAGGTCAATAACATGTGATCTGACTTCTTTGAATTTCAAATTTTAGTCAATGCAAAGAGGAAGCATACACTAATATTGATATTTGATAACAACCAAAAGTGTGCTTTTGATATAATTTCTTTATAGAAATATCCGTTCAACGATCACCCTTGGCAATCTTATTATCTTAGGCTATTAAGGAGCTAAAACTTATGAAGGAATAATCTTCAAAAATCACTATAAATTCTGAGAGTGGAGGAAACAGAAGGCACGTGGAGAAAGATTCAAGGTGATAAAGAGAAACAATGGATATGAAAAGCTCAGGTGGTCTGACACCTTAGGCAAATCTCACATTGTCCCATTCACCAGGAGAGATACTGGGTCATAAGGAATGCCCGACCTCAAACTTCACCAATGCGTTCTGGGCGCATTGGGTGTGGATGGGAGAACTCCACAAACTAAGCGTGCTTGGGTGGGAGCAATCTAGGATGGGTGACGTTGTGTGAAGTTTCCACTCAGGTAAACAAAAACAACTCCCTGAGCTCCTCATAGGCAAATCAGACAGTATTGGTTGGTACTAAGGCTATAATGTTACATGTTTCTTAAGCAATTATTCAGTTGAGTTATCAAGTCCTCTAATAGGTGGAATTAAAGAGCTATCGCATGTACAAAAACAGTGACTTATGATTATAAATATACCAATGCATTTATACACATTGGGTGTAGATGGGAGAACTCCACAGACTAAGTGTGCTTGGGTAGGAGCAATCCAAGATGGGTTACTTTGTGTGAAGTTTCCACTCGGGTAAACAAAAACAACTCCGTAAGCTCCTCGTGGGCAACACAGACAATATTGGTTGGTACGAAGGGTATGATGTTACATATGGTCTTGTGACTTGTGAGTTACATGTTTCTTAAGCAATTCTTCGGTTGAGTTATCAAGTCCTCTAATAGGTGGAATTAAAGAGCTATCGCTCGTACAAAAACAGTGGCTTACGATTATAAATAGATCATAAATATAAGAAAATAATACAGTGCAGATTAGGTCAAGAGTGAGTTAATTTGCATGATTTGTTCAAGGAGTTCTTTGTTACAATGATCACACCCTAAGTTATGTTAGTAGAACATAAGGATTAAAACTCAGAAACAGAATCATAGATATCATACAGATAAGACGTTCCATAAGTGATACTACTACAATTTCTTCAAACAACTATTCTTTTCAATAATCATCCTCATTTAACCTCGAATTGAAGAGTTAAAATTCGCACAAAAACAGTAACAGTTCACGATGATAATTGAAAGAAAATCGTGCAGACAAATGACTCGTGAGTTTGTGTACTTAAATCAACTAAGCAATTCGTCAATTTGATTATAAATCTATGTAATGCTACTCGAAAAACAGTAATCGTAGAGGATCGGTCGTTTCAAGAGGATGGAACATAGAAGCATTTTATATCGTTGGAAGAAAAGCTTACCTGGTTCGTTAATGGAGGGGATACGAACTTCGGATCGAGATTCAATGGAGATTTTGGAACCCTAACGTCGTAAACTGCGGAAAGAATTTGGGGGTTATTGAAGAGGATAGGATGTTGTTCGATTTTAGACTATTTAATTGTACAAATGGCCCTTTTGGTTTGAACATATTGCACGTTTAGTCTTGGGATTGAAAATTATCAAACTTAGCTCAAACATTTGAGATCAGGTTGCACGTTTAGCCTCTGCGTAAAGTCTGAATTACGCTCACGTGGATGACACATTGGGTAATTATCCGTTAAACCCATTATTGTTATTTAATATTTTCTTTATTAACTCTTGAATCTTTATTTAATATTTTCTTTATAATTCTTAAACTAGAGGATTGTCAACCCTAGCGTTGCGCCGAGAACTTCATCACCAGTGGCGGATTTTGCATAGGGGCAGGGGTATCTATCGGTACCCCTCAACTTTTGACGCGTAGTGAATTTTTTTTTTTTTACCGTTTTATGTTTCCCGATACCCCTGAACGAAATTTTAGATACCCCTAAAATTTTCTTACAAATCCCAACACTAACCTTAAAATTTTATTAAAATCATAAAACTTTATAAAAACAATATTCTACTCATTAATCTTAGTATTTGGGCTTTAATTAAACATTTGGGGTTTAATTTAAAGCCCAAATGTTTAAATGAAACATTTTAATTATAGTCCAATACCCAAATTCTTGATCCAAATACCCGTCCATGATCCATCTACACCATCCATCGGCAAAGAGCCCAAGACGCTGAACGACGAGCAAAAGCAGACGTCGCACCACAGGGGCCATCGACCATCCGTCGCACACCACTGACCACCGTCGGTCCGCCACGGTGCCACTGATTCCACCACCGTCTGGCTCCGCCCTCCGGCTTACGCTATTCCCATCAATTCCTCAATCCTTATTTAGGTATTCTGCTAATTTTGATTTAGGGTTTATATGCAATTTTTTAATTAGGGTTTATATGTGTAAATGGGTGAAATTGGACTTTAGAATATAGTTTAACTTGTTATTGTGTATTTGAATTTTGATTATAGGGAAGATGAAACCACAAACTAAACAAGCTCAAATTGGTAAAATTTTTAAAAGAAAATTCCAAGATAATGATGATATTGATGGAAATTCAAATATTGCTAATGATGATATTGATGGAAGTCCAAATATTCCTTCAAATTCTTCAATACCAGATATAATTGATTTGAAAGATCTTCCTCGGGATCCTGCTGATAGGCCACCTATTGCTAGTTATCACCCTAATCAAGTAGATAAAGTAAGAAGACATTATCTTGTTAAAAATGCTTTTCAACCATGAAAGCATATATTTCCAAGCAAAATGTATTCCGGTCAGGCTAGACGTTTTGTTGTAGGTTGGTTTGATACATATCTGTGGTTAGAGTATAGTACTAAAGCAGACAAAGCATATTGCTTATATTGCTACTTGTTTAAAGAAACCATTGGTAATCAAGGTGGGAGAGATACCTTTTAAAGTGAAGGGTTTTGTAATTGGAGCAAAGGGTTGCCTTAAGAGATCATGTTGGATCAGTTAACAATTCTCATAATAAGGCTATGCAAAAATGTGAAAATATATTGAAACAAGAGCGATCCATTCATGTGAAATTAAATAACCAAACTGAAGAAGAAAAGGTTGCAAATAGGTTAAGAGTGATGGGTTATGTTCGTAGTGCTAGATTCTTGTTAGAAAATGGTTTACCATTTCGTGGTCATGATGAATAGGAAACATCTATTTCTAAAGGGCTTTTTCTTTCAGCTTTAAAGTTCCTTAGTGATAATAACCCGGAGATTGGTAAGAACACATTAGAGAATGCAAAAAAGAATAGTAAATTGAAAGTTCCATCAATACAAAAAGAGGTTATCGATTGCTTTGCGAAAGAAGTAACCAAAATGATTCGCGAAGAAATTAAAGATGATGTGTTTGGGTTGTTAGTAGATGAGTCTAGTGACGTATTTTTGAAGGAACAAATGGTTGTAGTTATGAGATATATTGATAAACTCGGAGTTGTTAAAAAGAGTTTTATTGGAATTGCTCATGTGAAAGATATATCTTCTGCAACTCCTAAACAAGTCATTGTTTCTTTATTAGCAGATAATCAGTTGAGCATAGATCAAGTAAGTAATATATTTCATACTTTCATTACATAAACTTTACCGGTTGCAACCGCAACCGTTGAACGCAATCGAATGAGTGATGAATTTTTGAACAATGCTCTAGTTTGTGCGATCGAAAGAGAAACATTTGATAAAGTGACGGATAGCGATGTAATGACTAGATTTCAAGTTATCAAATGTCGAAGATGACAGATATGAGATCATCTATTAGGTATTTCTTTAACATCTTGTAATATCATAGTTTTTTTTTGTTTCATTTACTCGAATGTACGAAATAAAAATTTGGACCGATACCCCTGAATTTTTTTCATAGATCCGCTACTATTCATCACGATCCCAAATATCAAAACACGTGTTCGAGAAATCTAAGGAAAAAAAATATATCAAAAAGCGTTCTCGAAAATTATAAGAAACTATACCAACACGATCTTAACTAAACGCATGACAGTTAAAAAAATATTAAATAAAGTTGGGAAAAAATGGCCAAAAAAAAAGAGGAGGAAGGATTAGAACCCGGGTCGAAGGGGAGGAAAAGCCCACGCCTCAAATGATGCCATGTAACATCCCGAGTTTTAGAACGCGAAATACTTAGCAAAAAATTTAAAACTTAGCAAGGATGAAAGGAGTGGGCTTGGGCTTGGGCTTGGGCTTGGGCTGAGTATATGGGCCAAAAGGGCAAGGGTTAGCCCCCTTATAAGCCCTAAGACCAGCCCTAAAACCCATTGTTATCACCGTTTGCGTTTTCTAGAGAGAGAAATATTCGAGAGAGAGAGTGAGCCGGTTTTGCCCCAAGATCGATCCAACCTTCTTCTCCAGTGTTGACACGAGGATTAGCTGAATAAACGAGGCAATTAGAGGTATGAATCCGTACAAAATCTGAGTTTTTATGAAAAGTGGGTTTTAGGGATTCAACAAGTTTTCTTCAAAAAAATTGGATTTTTACGTGTGTTTTTGAATAAAAAATTATAGATTTAGCTTCATGGTTAAGATTAGAACATTTTAGACGTAAAAAGTTAGGATTTTGGATAAAAAATGAAGAATCAAGCTTAGATCAGATGAGTCGTCCGAAAAGTCTATGAATGGTCCGAAAAGTCTTATGCGTCCGAAAAGTATTTCGGACGAAGAGGGAGATTTTCGCACAAAAGTGATTTCGGATGAATTAGTTTTCGGGCGAGATAGTTTTAGGATGAAAGATATTTCGGACAAATTGGTTTTCAGGCGAAATGGTTTTCGGATGAAAGACATTTCGAACGAATTAGTTTTCAGGCGAAATAGATTTCGGATGAAAGACATTTCGGGCGAAATAAGATTTCGACCAAAATAGATTTCGACCGAGAAAGATTTCGGTCGAAAAGAGATTTCGGACGAGTAGAGTTTTCGGTCAAGTAGATTTCGGATAGATAGTTTTGTTACGACCCGGAGCTAACACGTTTCATTTATTATCACTCAAACATATCGTTGAGCCTTAATAAGAGTAGCTAAGAAAGTCAGGTGAGTTTTAATCCCCTTTTTGCCTGCTTTAGGGGTGGTGTGCATACTTAGTGTAAAGCGTTTATTATATACTTTTATATTAACATACAAAGTGAAAAGCTATGTTCTAGTGTAAAGTTTAAAAGCGGCAAATGTACGTTTTGAGTAAAGTATAGCTATATTATGGCAAACGTTTACTATATTTTTATATACATAAACAAATACATAATATACGTGCTAGTATGTTTTTAGTAAAGCAGGATATATCATTTTGGCAAACGTTTACTATATTTTCATATACATAAACAAATGCATGAATGTGTCAAGCTATGTTCAGTAAAGCAAGATATTTTATGGCAAGCGTTTACTATATTTTCATATATACATAAACAAAGACATAAGATATGTGAAAGTATGGACAAGTCAGATAAAGTTTTATGAACAGAAAGTGAATAGATTTCCTATAGGAATGTGTACCAGCTGTAAAGGTCATTGGGACAGATGTTACTTGTACAAGATGTCAGATATGGGTTCTACCCATTAGTAAGAACCTTTGGGTTCGCTAACGGTTGTATAACTGGGATGAGTGACGGCGGTTGCTCGGGAGGTCCACGTATGTCACAACCCATTCGGCGGCGGAATCACCGAACGTGACGTGTAGGATTGTTCAAAGACATCGTGGCACTATTGTTGAAATATAAATTTAACCGATTTCATTAAACTAAGAATTTCAAATACAATTGTTTCAATTAAAGGAAATACGTTGATAAACAAAAGACAAAAGTATTTAAATTTGATATCTAAGGCAAAGTCCCTAGATTCCATTTCCATGGTAGCATCAAACATCTCCTGAAACATGTAAAATAATATTTGATCAACAATAAAGTTGGTGAGTTCATACAAGTTTCATACATATAATAACCATGTTTAAAGCAACAATTCACATGCATAGACATACTTTACTAATGTTCATACAATTTGTAATGATATAGTTCAAACCTATTGTTGACATAGCATACCTAGCATCCAAAGAATACTAGTCGAATAAATAACATAACAAGATCGGGGGCTCCATAAAGGTAACGAAAAGCCGACGGGTGTCAATCCTATAGCGCTACACTTGTTAAGTGCGGTTTTGCAAGAATTAATGAACTATTGTATTAACAAGTTGTATTTAAGCATGTAGTCAAGTTTGTTGTCACATGAGCATGTTAATGAATTGTGTTTGAATAAAGTGTGAATCTTGTAGTGTATGTGTTTTGAATATGTACATGTTTTCAAGTCCCAAAGTGCAAAAATGTAAAAGGGGAAAGTATGAAACTCACGGTTTGGCGTGGTAACGAAAGGATGAACGGGAAGGTGAAGAGTCGGGAATGCCGGTTAACCTAAAAGGTAACGTAGGCATAAGTTCGGTGGAGAAGAAATAATAAATAATATATATGTATAATAGTATCAAGTTGGTCATACATCGCCGACGGCGGACCGAAACACAAACCCCTAACTTAGTTAGGAATTCGGATGGTCAAAAGTTAGTATAGTTAGTAATATACCACTTGAAGTGGCCAAGAGAAAGGTTGGGAAATCCACAAACCTTGTTAGATTTATTTATAATATTTATGTATAGTATTTGAACACCTTGTGGCTATTGGATGTCTTATGGTAGATGAACCTATGTTCATCTACTTCATCCAAATACCTTAGCACAAGTCTTCCATCATAGAATTTTGATGGAAGCTTGGTTTGGTTTTACCACAACTAGATGTAAAATATCCAAACAAGAACATGAAGAAGAAGAAATGTTAGTTGAAAGACCACAACTTGGACCTCAAATGGTGACTTATCTTAGATGTTTACCAAGGTAAACAAATGATAAGATCCTAGAGGTTTATCCAAGAGGGTGAAAGAAGAATTGTTAAGAAAAAAAAAGGAAGAAACTTGAAGAAAAATAAGGTTTTTACCTTATAAAATTCTGTCAAAAATCTTGGAAGAAATGGAGCACTTGGAGAGATTTGTGAGAGAATTTAGAGGGTGTAAGGGTGGAGGAGTGAAAGGGAGTGGGTATTTATAAGTGTGGATTAGGGTTTGGGGTATTAAATGAGTTAGTTGGGAGTTGGTGGTTGAAAGGGAGGTGATTTTTTTTTTTTAAAAGAAAAAAAATGAAATAATAATAATAATAGTACTAATGATAATAATGATAATACTACTAATAATAATAATAATAATAAACCGAGCGTGTATGGACGTGAAACGAGAATATAAATGTGTAAACAAAGTGAAACGCGTGTTTGTAATATATAATTTTGAAATATTGCACGTATGATGTTGTCTTGCATATGTATAAATGTAATGTATGTTGTAAACATGTAATTGAATAAATCCAATAAATTCATTGATCATAAGTCTCGGGTTACAATGGATTCAAAAATGAAAGTACAAGGGTACAAAATGTAAATAAACTATGATGTGGAAAGTACGGATATTACAACGTAACCTCCCCTTAGCGTTAAGCGGTATTGTCGGTTCATGGACGTGAGCCATGGCGGCAATGACCAGGTACTCGTCGGTTCATGGACGTGAGCCATGAGGGCGGTACAGTAGTGACAAGTGAATTGACGGTTAAGCGGTAGTGTCGGTTCATGGCCGTTGACCATAGGGGCATTGACCAGGTACTTGTCGGTTCATGGCCGAGAGCCATGAGGGCAATACAATGTAAAGGAATTGACGGTTTATTATATGTTTTAACCTGATTCGAAAAGTAACGTATGTAAAGTTTTTGCCTTAAGGGCAGTATGTATGTATTAGTAAATCTTTTACATAATTGATTTAAAGTAAACGTTAAAACTCACTCAATGTTGCTGATTTTTAGTATTCATATCAGTTAAGTGTAGGTGGCTTTGGATGGATGAGGATGCTTGGATAGGCGAGAAGAGTTACCCAAAGATCAGTGTCTGGCATCCTGTTTATGTTATGTTTCAGTTGTTTGAGACAAGTTTCAATTCGTATAAGACAAGTTATGTTTTGACATAATATGTATTTCCGCTGCGTATGTTAAAGTTTAAATCGTTTCGGCTGCTAGTGATGAATGTTTTATATTTAAATATTATGTGTTGATGAGTAAATCTAACACGTAAAACCTCCCGAGTTTGAGACCTTACATGCCAACCACAAACCATCCCAACCAGCCAAAGCTTTTGGTTTTAAAGCCCACCAGAATATATATAACTCCAAACAAAAGCGTCTTTCCAAAAAAAATCGTCTCCAGCTTTTAGGTGTGTTTCTTTTCTTCGGTTACTATCCAAAAAGCACACATCTTATACATAAGTTACAACACTATAAGCGCACAAATAATAAATATTAAATATGGATTCAACACAAATCTCTGCCACACCCTTTCCATTTTTCAAGTTTCATTTTAAGTTATGAAAAGTTACTTTTTCATCCCTCAAGTTTAGAAAATCATATACTTTATACTCTATGTTTATATATTTATTTTTTGGTTCTCTCACAATTTTTTTTCTTTTTTACCTTTTAAAATTTAATGTTTTATAAAATTCCGAATATACTGTTACAACGTGCTTATTTTTATCTTCGTTTCGGTGTAAATTTCACTCAAAACGGAGTTGTGCGTCACGAGTGAGTACAAGTCATCTAAGCAAAAACTTACAAGCCGTCAAAGTTGATTCAAGGTTTCATTTTTTTTACAATTTTTTTCTTTTCTTGCTACAACTTTTAAAATACGACACGTTAATATTTTTAACTATTTGATTTTTTCCCTTTACGACGTGCTTATTTACATCAGCGTTTCGACATTACTTTTTTTTAACGGTTTCGTTTTTAATATAAAGTTTCGAATATTATTAATAGTCTCGCCGCAACGCACGAGTTCGAATATTATTAACGCAACGCCGATGGAGAAGATGCCCGAATCTAGTTATTCCGGCCGATGACGAGCTGGTGAAGACTGGCGATGGATGCGTATGCGGATGGAACAACTAGGTCAAAACTCAAAAGAAAAAGAAAGCGATTGAGTTGGAGCCTTGGAGGCGATGGACCGATGGAGAACAACTAGGTCAAAACTAAAACTTACGCAGGTAAAAGTTAGGGCTGGAGAACAATTCGAAAAAAAATGTGTTTGGACTTGGGCTGAGTAAATACTAAATAGGATGTTATATGATAAGTGTTAACATGTTTTTAACGTGTCCTAACAGGTTAACATGTCTTTAACCTGTTTAGACACGAATTTAACATGTCCCTAACGTGTCGACCTGTTTAAGACACGAAACATGTTAAGGTCAAACAAGGGACATGCTAATTACGTGTCGTGTCAATAGATAACAGGTCCGTGTCAAAAATTGCCAGCCCTAACGCTGTGTTCCTGAGTTTTATTAAAGGGAAGAAAAGAAAAAAAAAAGGATTCATTCCCATTATTTTCTTTTCCCTTCTCTTCAATTTGGGAGGATGAATATAAGACTTGTTTTTCCTCTATTTTTTTTTTAAAAAAAAACTCTGAAACACTCTTTCTATTATTTCCTTTCTTTTCCCACATTAAAAAATCTAAAACAATAATTTTCTTCCCCTTCCTTTATTCTCCCTCTTTAAATGAGTCTCGAGAACAGAGCGTAATACTCATAGAGAAACAAATAAACAACAGTGAAAAACAAAGAACAATCGGAGCACACGCATCGCACGTGACTACTGAAAGAGGATTGATATAAAACTCGTATAATCGCTCATACGCTTTCTAGCCCTAATTCGTCGTTCGTCCGTCGCCGACGCCACTCCGGCGAGAATTTCAGGTATTTTTTGCTTCCTATAAATAAATCCATACTATCATCGATTTCTCAGTACACTTAATCTTGATTTTGCTTCACACTGCACTCGTAACCGTTAAATTACGTTTCTCGTTTTGAGTTTGCTTGTTTTACACTCCATTTCACTTTGATTTGGATAAGCTATGGTGTTTCGTTGGATTTATTGTGGACTAACGCATCTACTTCTGGTTTCTTGTGCGTGCAGTTAAAATTTTTATTGTCGCTGGATCTAGAATTAGGGTTTGGACTATAGTGTTTCTGTTCGCCGTGCTCTGGTTGTTATTAATTGTAGGTTATGCTTTTTATTTGTATTATTCGCTGCAGATTTCATTCGTAATTGCAGTTCGATAGAATTAAACATCTAGATTCATGTTGCTAGGGTTTTGTGATTAATGTAAATTGGATAATCAGACTAGTTCAATTGTTAAACACCCTTCCATAAACCTTTTGGGGTTTAACTTATTTTTGCTAATTTGTGAAAAATGATGAGTGATGTTTGATTTAGATATGGTAAATCTCTTATCTGCGGGTTAAATTTTGTGTTGCCTTGGGCATGATTTTGATGTTTAGGAGAAATGTTGTTATATAGCTATTTTCAAAGATATATTTAAAAAAAGAAGACTAGCACATCTGCGTATGTGTTTGTTGTCACATGGTTTAAACCTTTTACTTAATTGGATTATTTGGATACTGTAAACAGGAATGGGTTTATTTGTTCTGGTCGAGCGGTGGAAGAATGAGATTGGGTTTTCAACTTTCGTTTTCATAGGCCATAGGTTTAATATGTAGTCGTACTTGCAGTCTGGATGCTTCCAAGTTTCTACCGCGCACTTCATTTTATTATGCTTGTTTTTTTTTTGTTTTTTTGTAATTATTGATATATGTTTTTGTTTCTGTGCTGATAAAATAATCAGACAGCTAAAACATGGGTGGAAGAAGCTATTCTCCTTCACCACCTAGGGGTGGTGGTTATGGGAGAAGGGGAAGGAGTCCAAGTCCCAGGGGACGATACGGTGGTGGTAGCCGTGGAAGAGATCTCCCAACAAGTCTTTTGGTTCGTAATCTTCGCCTTGATTGCCGGTATGTTCTAGGTGGCATATTTTTGCTGAAAATATCTTAGTTCTTTTTGCACATTGTTATAACTTTGGCTTTATACCACTTGATGTGTATTGGTTGAGGCTTTGAGTTTGACAATACATTGTTATAGTTCTTCTATCTTCCAACAATTGAAAGAATCAAACAATTTATTTTTACTTATTAGTATTCTTGTACATGTGAAAATTGGTACTTTGTTGATCCCTTCACATTTTAATTTGCTACATTCTTACATTGAATTTGGGTTTGTTTTTTAGCTTAGCTGCAAGTGGGCCGTAATTGTTAATAACATTCTAATGTGCCCTTTATGCAGGCCAGAGGATCTTCGGAGACCATTTGGACACTTTGGTCCTTTAAAGGACATCTACTTGCCAAGGGATTATTATAGCGGGTGAGTTGGTGTAGGCTTCATTTCTATAATTCTAGTTTGATTGTCAGTTTGGCATGAGGTTGTACTTTGTATTAGTAAAGTAATAAATTTGAAATGATAAGCCACGCCATTAATGATACAAACCTTGCCCATCACACCATACCCATTTTTTTTTCAACTTCTTTCAGAACTTTTGAACCTGTGTAGCTCTGCTGTTCGCCATTAATAACCATTTTTCTGGTATGATTGTACTTGAGTAACCATATCAAATCAAATTAATGATATAAACCATGCCCATGACCCATCACGCCATACCCATTTTTTTTCAACTTCTTTCAGAACTTTTGAACCTGTGTAGCCCTGCTGTTCGCCATTAATGATACAAACCATGCCCATCACACCATCCCCAATTTTTTTTCAACTTCTTTCAGAACTTTTGAACCTGTGTAGCCCTGGTGTTCTTTGATTAGGTTATACAATTGTGATTTGCATCATTTTTTTCAGATATTCTTCACTTTCTTTAAACATTTGTATCTTCTAATCCATTTGAGTCTTGGGTTGTTTTCATCTTTCGTGTATGTTTTCTTAGATTGTTTACTGTTGGGTTATCACTTAAAGTTGTTGACATTCAACAGTGAAGTGAAGTAAAAGTTTTGAAGATGTGATTCGAGTATTAAGGTTTCTCTGATATATTGAACTAAGTACCAATCAAGTAGTAAAAATTCTGTTGATGGTGGTGTGTTTGGTAGTGAAGATGGGAAGAAAATTGAGTTTGGTTACATTTAGAAGATTTCAAGATTGCAAGTCTTGAAGAATTTCAAGTCATATTAATACTGTTACTTGCAAGGTCAGCAGTTCTGCTTATGACCATGGCCTTCCATTATATATTATTCATTTTTCATTTACATTGTGAAACCTCATTTGGAAGCAACAGTTTGTCTGTGTGCACGCACAACACTACTTAAATCAGATGGGAATCAACACATTATTGGTTCTGAATTTTGAGTTCTACAATCAGTTGTGGTAAAACAGGTTAACTTGTTTTTTAGCGTTAATTAAATCTACACATTATTGGTTCTGAATTTTGAGTTCTACAATCAGTTCTGGTAAAACAGGTTGACTTAACTTGTTTTTGAATTTTAGTGTTAATTAAATCTATTCGGCTGTTTGTACAGGGAGGCACGCGGGTTTGGATTTGTTCAGTTTGTAGATCCTGCTGATGCCGCAGAAGCAAAATACCAGATGGATCGTCAGGTTTTTCAAGGGAGAGAACTGACGGTTGTTTTTGCTGAAGAGAATCGGAAAAAACCAACTGATATGAGACTAAGAGAGCGGAGGTAAGTTATTGAGTTGGCAAAATTTGGAGGGTCAGTGAGGTTGGATAATGGGTCAAAAGGGTTTCAGGTTGAACCAAGTTTTCTGTACGGGTCAGGTTGGGTTGACTGGTTAACATTTTTTTCTTTTCATTTTTATAAATAGTTAACGCGTTATGCATTTTGTGATTGGTAAAACTATGTTGTTACAATAACAAAATACTTTATTTAGGATTGAAACGAACTAGAAGGCTTTAAGTATTAATTATAAACTCGGTCAAACTGTTGAGTTTGACCAAACGGACCCGTTTGTAAGCTAATGGGTCGGAATTACCTTCTCTTTTATTTATTTATGTATTCATCAATTCTTGCATGGTGTAGATATTGGAGACTATGCTAGGCATGCCCTTTAATATATGCTAATTCTGTAAAAAAAATCTAATATGATTCACGTTGTCGCAGAGGCGGTGGTAGATACAACGACCGCAGGCGATCTCCACCACGCCGCTACTCCCGCTCACCACGTTACAACCGGTCTCCGCCTCCTCGCCATGGCAGATCACGCTCCCGCAGCCGTGCGTACTCACCTCCTCCCAAGAGAAAGCATCACTCGAGGTATGTGTTTATTTTTCCAATATCTGGCTTTCTTGTAGTTGTGGAAATACACATGTAATTTATTTACTATTTATATTTATGAATTATTTAGGTCTATTTCACCTCGAGGAAAAAGGTATAGCAGAGAGAGGTCGTATTCTCCCTCACCAGCGAGAGAGGGTTCCCCACCTTACAATGGTGGATCTAGGAGCCATAGTCAAATTCCTGTCAGAGGCAGGTCTCCTCCACCCTATAATGGCTCAAGGAGCCCGAGCCCAAGTCCTGAAAGAGCGAAACCGCCACCAACAGACCAAAGCCCAAGTCCAAACAGGAGCAGAAGCAGAAGCCCCGATCCACATGACTACTCGAGATCCAAACCAAGCAGGGATGCTTCGGTTAGCCCCTGAGTCAGCACACGAGAGAATTAGGTGCCCAAAAGGCTGTTGTGTTTTTAGAGTTTGCATGTTTTTGATTTTGTTTTATTGTCGGTAGTGGACGGTTGTCTTTGGTACCATTTACTTGAATGTTTAAGTGATGGTGATGCAACTGCTAATGTTTTTGACTTTGAATTGTCATGATTGTTTGGAGTTTGACTCATGTTTCATCTTGAAAATATATGGAAACATATTGGTCTGCTGATATGCCTGAATTCTGGTTCTACTTCGATGCAACAAAATCGCAGCTTGGTTGTATGATTACAGAAAAGGTGAAGCAGGATATGAGAAAAAAAGGTATCACTTCACATCATAAGCATACTGTGTATTGTAAAGTGAATATGATCTTTCTTTATGATATATCAAATTTCTTGTCTTTATATTATCTAGTGAAGGGCCTACCTTTTATGATTACAGAAAAGGTAAAGCAGGATATGAGAAAAAAAAATGTTCACCTCACATCATAAACATATTGTGTATTGTAAAGTGAATATGATCTTTCTTTATGATATGTCAAGTTTCTTGTCCTTAATATTATCTAGTGAAGAATCAAAACTTTTCACCTACTTTTAGTGCATATACAACGCAAGGGGAGATGTTCATCCGGATCCAACTTGGCAAAAGCAAACGAACAAGAGTGCGTTTGAGGGAGGGCGCTTGTTTGTGTACGTTTGGATTTCAGAACGTCTGCAAACACACTTGGTGGGCCAGCCTCTCTCACACACCTATATTTAATATTGTTTTATATAAAAAAAAGTGGGTGTTTGAAAGAGGATTTAGTGTTGGAGTAAAAATAAGTGTTTTTAAAGGATGAGTGGAAATCTGATGTGTCTAAACAAGCTAGCCAACCTATAAAAAATTGACAATCTCCTCTCATACTAAATTCTTATGTTCTTATGTGATAATGTTGGTGATTGCTTTGACAAAAGTGGTATGGGTTCGAACTCGGTTTTTGACCAGCGTATCATATACTTAACTGCCAAAATCGTCACTTTAGAGTCCTCACAACAAAGCCATACACGAGGTCATTGAGAGACTTTAGAATCCTTCTCTAGTTATACCCATGGTTATATAAAAGTTATAGTATTAGTTCATATGATTTAACGAGAAACAAATGTAAAAATACCTAAATCCTATTAAACTGATATGAATCCTAAAGATCATAATACAAGGAAAAAAATTGCATAAATCAGTGAAGCTTACCAACTCCATCTGTCTCATTTAGTTTTGAGTCAATATTCTCATCCAAACACACATTAATAAATTTGGGGAAGATTACCAAACAGAAAAAAGAGATTATTTTTTGTTTAGAACAGTGTTTTTATAAACAAAAACCAAAGAATATACTTGAGTGCACGGGTCAATGTATGGACTACCTTTTGGTACTCTGCCAATCAAGATTCCTGTAGCTGGTCTGCTGGTGCTTCTATTCTGGCTAATTTATTATTATTATTATTTTTATATATAATGTATATATATGTTATATAAATAGATAAATAATATAGAATTATAATATTTGGCATTTGGATGGTGGCCTGGTGGGGTATGACTGTGTTGCACAATAATTATGTAATAAGTGAAATGGGTTTTGAAATTGTATGGATATAGGGTTCTAAAGCTCTAGAAGGACATTCTTTTCTAGTCTTTTGAAAGTTTCCAGCTTCTTCTTTAAATGCTTTGTGAATCAGTTACATGACGTTTTAGATTCCCTCTTGGATTTCATCCCATTTGCCTTAATCCAGTGAAGATTTGGCCACTGAAGAACTTGTACTGTACAACCCTCTTAAGCAACACCATCTTTGATTAAACTGCTGGTATTTGATTCTTTCTGTATTTCCTCTGTTCTTGCATGTGGGTTTCTTGAACTTTATTAAAGAAATCAAGAAACCTGTGTGAGAGTTCTGAAAATGTGATGTTTTGATTTGGGTTTCTTGAATTTTGTGAAGAAAATCAAGAAACCTATGTGGGAGTTCTGGAAATGTTATGGTTGTATGAAAAGAAACCTGTTTTTATTTGGGTTTCTTGAAATTTGTGAAGAAAATCAAGAAACCTATTTGGGAGTTCTGAAAATGTTATGGTTTTAAGAAAAGAAACCTGTTTTGATTTGGGTTTCTTGAATTTTGTTAAGAAAATCAAGAAACCTATGTGGGAGTTCTGGGAATGTTATGATTTTATAAAAAGAACCCTGTTTTTATTTGGGTTTCTTGAAATTTGTGAAGAAAATCAAGAAACCTATTTGGGAGTTCTGAATATGTTATGGTTTTAAGAACATAAATTTGTTTTGATTTGGGTTTTTTGAATTTTGTTAAGAAAATCAAGAAACCTATGTGGGAGTTCTGGAAATGTTATGGTTGTATGAAAAGAAACCTGTTTTTATTTGGGTTTCTTGAAATTTGTGAAGAAAATCAAGAAACCTATTTGGGAGTTCTGAAAATGTTATGGTTTTAAGAAAAGAAACCTGTTTTGATTTGGGTTTCTTGAATTTTGTTAAAGAAAATCAAGAAACCTATGTGGGAGTTCTGGTAATGTTATGGTTATATGAAAATTGAAAAGAAACCTGTTTTGATTTGGGTTTCTGTTGTTTTGTGGCAAACATTGACCTAAACTTGCTAAATGGACAGAGAACTCCAAAAGTTCCTTACTTTTAGATATGTGCTGAATTAAATTAGTTTCTTTATATATTGTGCTGTTCTTCATTCATTTCTTGTCACTCGGGAACCTTAAAGTTAGTTTATTTGTTTTTTTTATTACTTTTTATGACCTTGAGAGCCCGTTAATGGAAAACAGGTAAAACGCAGCTTGCACTGAGCAGGTGGCCTTCAAGGGGTTGAAGACAAAAAATCAGTGGACCTTGCTAGAGGGACTCAAGCACTTACCTCTTGAAGCCAAAGTTTGTTTATTCGACTGTTTTTCTGTGTGAATATTTATGGTTTAGGGTTTAAGGCTGTCTTTGTGTGTGATTATTTCGTATTTTTCGCTTGATTGTTGATAATACTTGACAGGTAACAATGAAGTTTATGTGTAAAGAAAGTTGAATTCTGGATACACATTGGAAGTTTGGAACAATGAGGCTTGAATTGTGGCTTGGATCTCTCTTGGTTACATTTGCCAGTTTGTCTAATGCAATAGGTAAAATCCATTTCTCTCATACTGACAAGTTGACTTTTTGGTCAAACTTATTACATTCTATTTGAATTTGATACCTTAGTAATCACAAAGTTATAAACTTTTTGAAGTTTAATATTTGATTTAAAGTGTGTCTGGCATTGTGTTTTGAAACTGTTTATCTTATTATTTAGGGGTCATCTTACATCTAAATGACTAAATCTGTCACACAACTGATTATTTTACTTCTAACACGCGATGCAAATTTCCTCAAATTTATGTTTATATTCTTGAATTTGCAGATGCCTTTGTAGGAATAAACATTGACACTAATCAATCAAACCTACCTTCACCGGAGCTGGTGGTGGGAATCCTTAGAACCTATCACATATCACATGTTCGGCTTTTTGATACCGATGCTCGTTTGCTTAGTGCACTATCTGACACCGGGATTGAAGTTATGATTAGTGTTACCAATGATGAAGTCTTAGGGATCGGAGGATCACCATCATTTGCCGCCTCGTGGGTCAACACTCACGTGGCAGCATTCAAACCCGCCACCAATATCACTGCCATTGCTGTCGGTAGTGAGTTCCTTTCTTCAAACCCGAATGCCGCCACTGCTCTAGTTCCAGCCATGACCAATCTTTATAAAGCTTTAGTTGCTTCAAATTTAAATGACCAGATTAAAGTTTCAACCCCTCTATCAATGGATATGATTTCTAGGCCATTCCCGCCATCTACCGCCACTTTTAACACTTCTTGGAATTCAACTATTTATGAGATTCTTGATTTTTTGGAGGAAACTAATTCTTTTTACATGCTAAATGCTTTTCCTTATGATAGTTATGTACAAAGCAACGGGATTTTTCCGATTCAATATGCTTTTTTTCAGCCACTTCCGGTGGTCAAACAAATCGTTGACCCGAACACCCTTTTCCATTATGAAAGCATGCTTGATGCTATGGTGGATGCCACCTACTATTCTATATCTGCTTATAATTTTTCAGTGATCCCGATTATTGTTACTGAAACGGGCTGGCCGTGGTCTGGTGGGGCCAATGAAAGCGATGCCACGGAGGAAAATGCAGAAACTTTTAACAATAACTTGATTAAGCGGGTTTTGAGCGGGTCGGGCCCGCCGAGTCAACCCGCAGTATTATTGAACTCATATATTTATGAGATGTTTAATGATGATAAGAAGCCAAGCTATGGTGTGTTTTTTAGGAATGGGAGTTCGGTTTATGATCTTGACCTTGGCGGGTCCACAGACAATTTTTCGGGTGGATTTTGTGTAGCGAGAAAAGGGGCGGACCCTGCTAGTCTGCAAGGTGGTTTGAATTGGGCGTGTGGACCTGGACAGGCGAACTGCACCGCTGTTCAGTCCGGGCAGCCATGTTACGTGCCCGACACGGTACAAAACCATGCTTCTTATGCGTATAATGATTATTACCAAAGAAAGCGTCGGGTGGGTGGAACCTGCGATTTTGGTGGGACCGCGGTCATGAATAATGTTAATCCGAGTATGTGCCCTTAGCCCTATTAAATAAAAATAATTTAATTTTTTTAAATAAAACAATTTAAGAGGTTATATGCATTAAAAGTAGACCTTGTGCCCCTTACGACGTGTTTGACCCAATCTTTTGGGATTGACTGGAATTACATTGTGTCTCTCTTGCAGGTTATGGATCCTGCATATTTACAGGAAGGTGAGCAAACACGATCCAGAAAACCATTATTTGATCACTACAATTGTCTTACTTTGATCTTAACGTGTAACAATTGATTTTGAACAGTTCAAACTCGAGTGCTGGTGGTGTCAGTCCACCAGCACTTGGACCAGCGGGTCCCACAGGGAGTGCGTCATCACAACGTCGAGTTCTTGAAACCGGGTATATGATCTTGGCAATGGTTTTGACTTGGTGGTGGCTAGATTGTAGATTTTTGTGTAGGCTTGTATAGTTGATTCTTTTGGGTCTCAAGATGCTCAATGCAAGTCATTTGTTTACTTGTTTGTGTTATAATTTTGAGTGTCAAGTACAATAGAGCACGCGATGTTGAGATCTGACCGGGTTTGACAAAACATGTTGAGAAACCGGTGACCCTCGTGGCTAATGAACGGTTGAGGTCATGACTAATGCTTTATCAAGAACCAAGACTGGTTAACGGCTTGGTTCTAGATCATAAGGACCTATTCTAATGTGTAATAAGTTGGGTCTTTCTTAAAAGATTTTGATTCTGCCTAAGGAACTCACACATGAAAAGGAAAGCATGCTCATAGTGTAACAATGCGCCTTTAGGGTAAGAATCGCGTGTCGAATGCACGAGAAAACGATGAATAATAATTTTAGTTCATAGATATTATATGGGAAAACACCACAGAATAGTAACCAAGTTTCAAAAGTGTTCCAATTAGGTCACTCATCATAGTATACCAGAGGGTGTATACCGTGTAACAGGGGTGTCTCGGAGCCCAAGCTGGCATCGGCGGTCGCGTGGGGCCCGTTTTCACGGGGGCCCAAATTTTAAAAAATAATTATGTGTATATATATAAATAAATATATTTTAAAATTAGAACCAAAATAATTAGATGAAAATTTTGTTAAGAGGCCCATAAATAAAAACCCAAAAAAATATTTAAATATAAACCTATTATCAACTATTTAACTATTACAATTATCATCGATCTTTAAAAAAAAAATTATATTTAAGGGCCCATTTTTAGTACTCGTCTGGGCACCTGAAATCTCGAATACGTCCCTACCGTGTAAAATGCGTATTGAGTGAACTAATTGAAACATTTTTGAAACTTGGTTACTATTCTACAAAGTTACTCCTATATATATCATTAAAGATGATGGTTGATGAAACAGTTTCCTCAGTCACATGACACTGTTTGATTGGTTATTATTTTGTGTTTTGATTATTTGTTATATGTATATATTGTGTTGAATCAGCCTTTAAACATAATTACGCTGCTCGCTTGATAGTTCTCCAATTGCATGCTCACCGGCGTCTCGTGGGTTCGATCCCCATCTCTGGCCGGTTCATTTTATTATCCCACGCATTTGATTTTCCCGCTTTTTCATTGTTTGCCTTTTACGTGCGTAGATTTAGTTTTTTTTAATCATTTTAATGTTTATAATTACTTTTAGTCATATTTTGTTTTTCTCTTATACCTATAAAAATATGATGTTTTATAATATTCTGGATGTATCATTGTAACTTGCTCATTTTTATCTATATTTCGATGTGAATTGTTGGCTATTTTAATGTAATTGGATTGACTTGTGGATCAAGTGAATCATAATATCCATCGAACAAGTAAGGAGTTACGGATTGCATATTTGTTTGAGTTTATTATGATTTAAGGAACCTAAATGGTACTTAGGGACGAAGCCCTAAGCAATGGGGGTTCCAAGGGGGCAACGCCCTTTGGTGGGGGTCCGAGGGCAGCGCCCCTTGAAGCGATGTCCAAGAGGCGGCAACCCCTGATGGGGTCCAAGGGGCAAAGCCCTCAAAAATTTTTTATTTTGACAATTGTTGCTATATTTGAAATTCATTAAAATTTGTTTTTTTTTTTTCCAGATTTTCACATGTGAAATCCATTTTATAAAATTGGAGATAAAATGTCACAGATTCATTTAAAATCCGAATTTTAAATGAATAACTATCAAAGGCAGTTTCTGAACCCAATCCCCGCAAAACTAATCTCTTAGTCAAAGTCAATTGACTGGTTCACGAAGATTCCCTCATACACACATATTCGATTCTTGTTTCTCAATCTAAGTTTTATCCGATTAAAGTATTCGGGTAAACCACCGAATAATTTCGATCTAAATGTGTTTCACCACTCTCAGATATCCGTTGTTGTAATCTTAGAAATCCCATACATAAATTTCGTTCAAACCCGATTTTTCGTGCTAATGATATCTGTTAGATTAATGGGGCATTATAATTGATTCAGTGGTATCAATTTAATTTTTAAGATACCAAAGTATCGATTTAAGTTCATCCTGAAGTGAGGTATATTGTTAATAGTTAGAAAATAATCTGATTAACAATAAATGAGCTTTAAAAACTATATACAAATTTATCTAAAACATAATTTAACTTGTGATATTTGCAATCACGCCTGTTTCGATATCTCAAACGACGCCGTAAACGGTGGTGATTTTGAGGCAATGACCGGTGCCGTTTGGGATACCGAAACATATATGAATGCAAACACTTGGTGGCGGATGAGGGCGGTGGTGATTTAGAGGCTGTCGCTGGCGATGAATCCAGCAAGGGAGTGGGGATGTGGTGGGAGGGAGATCAATATATAGTATACAGATGTTAATTAACGATATCTAAACACGTCAAATACAAGATTAATATATACATTAAAGATATATTTATGAAATGCTTCATCAATTATTTTTAATATTATTTAAGTTAGTTATAATTTTGAATTACAAATAGATAAAATATTCACATTTTATTGCTAAAGCTAAATTATAGTTATCCGTCAAGTATCCGCTATTCGTTACCTGTCGTTTTATTTTATATACCCGATGTAATCTTACAAGGTTAAAAATACGTAGCTGGGATTCTCACTACCCAAAACTTAATCTTAAACATACATTAAAGACTTGAGATATTTTATACTCAATTAAACACTTCGAGCATATCTATATTTTTAATAACTTTTAGTGTATAGTAACTTTCAAAATATTATTTATTATATTAATTTTTTAAATATTTTATGACATATTATTAAATTCGGTATCCATATGGGGAAACGAGTACGTGATGCTTCGGGTCATCAGACATGTATCACTTAATGTATATCCGTCCCAATCTGTAAAAAGTTTTAGAGTTAAATACGTTTTTTTTATATGTGGTTTGACTTAAATAAACATTTTAGTCCAAAATTTTAAATTTAATATCGTCTATTTATTCTGTTATCTTTTTGTTAAATACTTAAAATACCCCTGCTATCAAAAAGTAATAATAATAATAATAATTTCTTTTAAATATATTAACCCAAAAATCCAACCCCTTCCGTCTCTCTACTCATCTTTCCTTCTTTTGGTTTATGGTATGAACAAACAAGTATAACAGTTGTTTCATTTGAGCAAAACATTATGATTTCCTGGTTTTTTACACTGACTTCTTCTAACATCTGCAAATTGTTATACTTGTTTGTTCATACCGTCGGCCAACAACATAACACCCAAAACCTGAAGATTTAATCTTGATAATCATTAATATTAATTTATTAATTGTTTGATTGAGTTAATAAGATTGAGTTTGTTTATTTATTCGATTATTTAATTAAATTTGAGTTAGGTTATGATTAGTATATGTTTATTATAAATATATGATTAGGGTCTATGTAACTGGTGTGGTTTTCGATTAATATAAAGAGAAAGAATAGTGTCCCGGAGTTGGGTCACGAAACCCGGTTGTTATTGTGTGTGGTCGATCAAATTAAGTCCAACAAAACCCATATCCAGTAGCTGCAATTAGGGCTCAGAGGTAGTGATGATGATGACCTTGGCGGCACCCACTCTTCAAATCAACCCAAATCCGGCAACAATCGCTTCAAAATCAGACCCAAATCCGTCACCCACCCCTCCATCAGACCAAATCAGACCACATATCCTCGCAATCATCGCCGATGGTACAAACGGGGCGAAAGGGGTGGGTGATTGCAGTCGATGGTCATGGAAGGGAGGTGGAGGTGGAGGTGGCAGCCGGAAGTGGAGGTGGTTGACGAAGGTGCAAGCAGATGTGGTTTCTTGAATTGAGTAAGGGGATGGGATAGTAGAGATAAAGAGAAGTTAGGGTTTTTTCTATATGAAAGAGAAATACATATTTATATTTTTTTAACAGGGGTATTATGGTCTTTTTTTATATAAATTTAATAGAAAAAAATGGATGGTTTTGGTTTTAATTAAGAAGAAAGTAAAACTAATGGACTAAAAAAGTTAAATAAAAATTTTGGATTAAAATAATTATTTAAGTCAAACTACATCGACTAAAACCGTATTTAACTCAAAGTTTTATAAATAATCTCAAACCGGAATATAAGCCTCACTACTCTTCCCAACCACCGTGGGTTTTGGGTTTCCATCAAGTTTGGGCTTTAACATAATACTATTAACCTCCTCGGCTACGGAAATAAAGACAACCACCCTTACACCACCACCACAATTGTCGCTCCTGCTTTAGCACAAAAATATCCTATAAAACGCTTATGAAAACCTCAATTTTCATCGAATGAAACTTATTCAAACCCTGAATCAACTGAAAAGATAAAGAGATGCCACATTTGTAGATCTCGCCAAATGAAATGTTTAGTTTATTTTCAATTCGTATAATAACGAAGAACGCTGGCTTCACATTTGAAGTTCTGAAGATTATCCACTCCTCTCTTTCACCTTTGTTTCTATAATTTGAGATATAAATCAAAACCACACTTTTGATTGATTTTCTCTATTAAGTAATCCGAATCTTTTTTAACTTCAATCCACATTATTTTTTTACACGTGAATATGACGGTAGTGTTGATGGTGACAACGATGATGGTGGTGGTGATGTTAAGGAGAGATTCCAAGTCTCTTGGTTGAATTCCTTAATTAATATATGAAAAGAATTTTAAATTCTTTTACTCGAAGGAATTTAAGACACTATCAAAATCAAGATTTAATTTTTTTACCAAACATGTTATCCAATCAACTTGAGATTTTATTTCATAAATAATTTACCAAATATTAAATGTGTGTGCTTGTAATGTGAAAACATGATGATAAAAGTCGTGTCGGTGGACTTGTGATTTCCCTTTTCCAAGCGTATACTCGACGCTGAAAACGTAGTGGAGCAGACCATAAACCAAGTCCCATGGACCATGATGACATGATGTGTTTTCTTTTTCCTTTTTTTACAACAGATGGTCTAGTGGTTGGAGGACTCTGCTATTTTAATTGGGCCCAGAGTCTCCACCCTAGTTTGAACCTCACCCCATACTAACCAGGAGGAAATCCATAACTGTGAAAACACTTGGCTCAACCTGGAACAATTTTTGTCTCAAGCGAGACTCGAACCCATGACCTCCCATTTAAAAAGTCATGGGGCTACCACTCAATCAAAAGGCTCGGTAATATTTGGTTTTATACACATGACGTATATATAAATCATTTATCTAATGAAAGGATTGTAAGCAATGTTTTTATGAGAGGATGAGACATGGTGTCTAACTGATCCCGGTTATGTCTTTTTGAACCGGCCGATGGATCCAGTGAATCAGTTCGGACTAGTTGGATCATATTTTAGTTTTTCTATTTTTCTAGAAACAAGGCTATAATGTTTTTTTGGGTATACAACTATCGCTAGAAACAAGGCTATAATTTCTTTTTTGTTTGTAAATATAAATTATAGTCTTGTTTCTAGGTTGGTTGTAAACAATGTTTTGATTGTTTTTGTTTCTCGTGTTCAATTTTTATTTTTTTGTAATTCAACCTAGAAACAAGACTGTATTTTATAACATGAAAAGTAACTTTTAAAGACTAAGGTCATCCGTAGTGGTTTCACGTCCTCCTTTTTCACGTTCTGTCACGTCACTACCACATCAGCACTGGGGCAATCACTGTCCAGAATCACTAAGGTGCGTAGTGGTTTCACGCCCCACATTAATTTTTTTAATAATTAACTAATAGTTAACTAAATTTTTATTTTTAATAAATAAAAAGCTAAATTATAAAATAAGAAAAATACATTCTTAAATAAATAAAAAAACTACTCCTCATTAAAAAACCACTTACGTGACGAAAATTAGTTTAAAAAAAAAACTCTGTTTTCGTTAAAGTTTATAGCTCGATGTTCAGAAAAATAAAATAAACAAGCCCGTGTATTTCATTTTTTTAAATAATTACCGAGCATGAGTTATTTGAGAAAACCAAATTAAATATTAAACTAAATATTTAATTTAAAAAAAAAGAATAATAATGAGGTGAAATGATTTGATTGGTTTGTTGAATTGTGGTAGAAGCCCTTGCCGCGTGAATGCCCCAAGCCCCCCCTCATTCACGCCCCTTTCACCAAGAGGGGGCGGTGTTCACCGGTGTGAAAGGGTGAGGTGGATCACGCTCCCACCTTTCACGAACCCACTACACATGGTCTAAATATATGCTATTCATTTATTCTCGATTTACGCAACAAGGGCAAATGAATGATGGGGTGAAATTAATGGTGTAAATGAGTTGAGTCGAGGAGCTCGACTCGTTTAACTTAAAAGAGTTTAAGCTCGAGCTCGACTCTAGATGGTTTCTCAAGCGTGAGATCAATTCTTCTTTTATTCATAAATTATATAAATATTTATTTTTATAATTATATATAATAAATATGATACAATTAGACGTGTAACCTTGTATGAAACCCGTCAAAACTACTCTGTTTTAATTAAAACAAATTAAATCTCTTTATTTCGGTATTCTATCTTCATCAATGCCCAATTCTTCTTCAATTTCTCATCTTTTCCAATTTTTCATCAATTAAATATACCATTTCTCGTAAACCCACAAATTGCAGCAACTGTTGAAAATAAGAGAGAAACTAGGAGAGGGAAACGAGTTTTTATTTTATTCATCTTAATAGCAGACACATACATCATATATATACACAATAGAATATGAAACCCTAAAGCCCGTAAATATTGGGCTGGGCTATAAAAGAGTCTGCATTTATAACACTCCCCCTCAGACATTTTATATTATACACTATCAACATTATATTACTAGATAATGTTATCTCGGTTCTTCAGGACCGATACTAACTGATACTGCAGAATCAATTATGCTGCCTCGTTAAAACCTTAATAAGAAAACCCAGTGGGACAAAAACTTAGTTAAGGAAAAAGAGTACAGCGTGCATAATACTCCCCCTCAATTTAATGTATATCTTCCGGTATTTGGAGTGCAATCTTCCATGGTAATTGATTGACTTGATCGTTGTTGTAATCTTGAATGATTTGAGCGATGCATGTTGCATGGTCTTCATATAGTGCAGTCGGGCTTCTTTTGATCAACTCTGGTCCGTGATAATGTCTACTTTGTCGATTGCCATGAAATTTGTGTACCTCCGTATACAAATTTAGATCAGCCTATGTGTAGTCTAATAAGTAACCTGCATCATTACAAACAATTGCTTGGGACTCCATATTTTTCTCGTGAACAATCCCTTGTCTTGAGTCCCGCAAAGATATCAACTTAACTTTTAATACGCTTGATAATGATGCCTCATTAAAAACCTTGCTAGGAAAACCCAGTGGGACAAAACCATAGCTAAGGGAAAAAGAGTGCAGAGCGTATTATGAATAGTTAACAACATACTTCCAAATGATGTTAAATCAGTACTTCGGGACTTATAAGATAAACTGATGCTTTTGGATCAATTACGTCGTCTCATTAAAAACCTTACTAAGAAAACCCAATGGGACAAAAACTTAGTGAAGGGAAAAAGAGTTTAACGTGTTGAATTAGAAAATCGTATTTCACTAGCACATATACTGAAACATAATATCATGTCTTGTGGTATACATGAGATGCATTAGTGCACCGGCTGCGCTTAAGTATGGTACTTCTAGACCAAGAACTTCTTCACATTCTTCTTAGAAGAAGTAATGATTATGTTTAGCAACCAAACAATTATGGGTGTTCGTTGTGGATAAACTGTGTCCATATTAGAATATGATAACATCTTCCGGATGTAGTTTGATTTATAGAAAAAATATATACTCGAACATCAGTTCGATAAATAATTTAGCCATGTCAAGATCTTACATGGCTTATTTTATCAAACTTATACCCCATCTTTTTGAAAATATATACTGAGCTGATTGTACCATATACGACTGGTTTTGTTGAAACTATATAAAAATCTCTTGAGATTTATAATACACATCTCGGGGTACTAATTATAATGCTTCAAACATTTCTAACCCTTTATGGATTTTCATTTAGTTGTCATTTTCAAGTTTTCCATACAAGTATTCAGTGACAACATCCATAAGTTTTCTGAAGTCCATCTGAGATTGCGAGGCCGATTAAACATCTAAAGGTTATCGCATTCACTACACGGGAGCACGTTCCTCATAATCAACTTCTGGGATTTGGGAAAAAACCTTTGTTACAAGTCGTGCCTACATCGCATAACTCATAATTTTCGTTTCTTTTTATTTAAAGACACCCATTTATAACCTACTGGTTTGACTTCTATGGGTGTTCGGACTACAGGTCCGAAAACGTTTTTGCTTGTCAAGCGAATTAAATTCAGCCTTTTAGGCATCTTGCCATTGTAGGCAGTCATCTCTGTGTATGTACTCTTACAGAGTTTTATGTACGTAATCTTTTTCATCGATTACATCTATTGCTATAGCATATGCAAATATTTCAAACACGTGTTTCATTTTTGGTTCCATATTGTACTATTTTGTACATAATTTATTGAGATCTCATATTTGTTTGGTACATGAGTTTTATCTGGAACTCCATTTTCCTCTTATGGGGCATTATAATTTTCTTCTAGAATCTTATTAGTCTCTTCAAAGACATTTACCTCTTCTGGGGTTTTATCGCTTCTTTGTGCGATTTCGTTAATCTTTTCTGGGATTTTATCAATAACCTTTTATAGGTTTTGTGTGTAACCTCTTTTAGGGTTAGACCAACTGCATTATTCTGCTCTTTTTGTTCGCGTGGGTTTTTATGTTTGGAACCGGTTTATTTCCCATGTTTCATGTATATGGTAATCTTTCTATGATTACTTCAGTTTGAGCAGGTGACGTTTATGCTGGTATATATGACTTTGTCACTCTGTTTGTGTGTGTGAATGCGTCAAATAATCCATTTGCTATTCTTTGCAAAAGCATGACATATTAGACTTCAGACTCATATAAACCACTTCCGGGGTGATGATGATGCATTCGATGTTTTTGTTTTCATGTATTACCAGTCTTTCCTTTCTTTATCTAATCTCCCCCTAAGACTGAGAATAGTGTCTTATTTAGACAACATATTATGTTGTATACATGTCTCATTCTGGTACATTATAATGGCGGTATTGGTACATAGATCGCACAACAAAAATATTTATTTTTGAGCAAACTTAGTTCTCTTCCGGAGAACATTTGTACGGGGGAGTATTTGTGATCAGCAGTTGGTTTGAACTGATTAGTGCAGCGGTATGACCTTATGTACAAGATGGTTATTCGCATCTTACCAATAATTGTCTAGCTATTAACTGTAATAATGTTATTAGTAATTTAGCTAAAACTTATGTTTAAACATAATCTGCTGGATGTTCAATATTTATCCCTATACACATACAATAAGCGGGGCAAATGCTACATATAAGGTAGCGAAAAGGCTCACATGTGACCATATAGAGATGTGTATCTTAAGATCTAAAATACTGAAAAATGGTCCACATGCCCGCATATGTCCTCAGGAATTCTTCCCAAATATAAGAGAGATTCTTTATAGGAGTTTGTTTTCAGAGAGCTTAAAGACTGATTTGCTAAGAGAACTCACTGCACATGATAAGTCTTTTGGTAGTAAAAATTTTAAATTGTTGAGAGGGTGCTTGTTGGCACTTTTAATCATTCACCTCATCACGATGCTACCTCGATGACCTATTAGGTCATAATGTATAAAGATAGTATATTTGGCTAGTAAATTCCGGTTACTTATCACATTTGAATTTTGCTAAATATATTTTCTATAATATATTCTAGATGGTAAAATCGCTAGTTTTCCAATATAGTCTTCTGGCCATATTTGTCATGTGTAATTGGAGATATTCGGTATTATTTTCGATCAAGCTTTTGTTGTAATAGCCGTCTAGCCGAATATATTTGTAAACTTAGTAAGTTTCTTCAAGATTTACTAGAATATAAGACATATCTAGTATATGTAGGTAAGGTGACACATACTCTTCGGGAGCATTGAATAAAGTTACCATCACCTGGAATACTACCAATAAGTGTCTCTGTGGTAGGCAACTGATAAAAGTATTTTATGTTTTTTAAGATAATGCTAGTTATGTTGCTATATGTCAGACATTCATCACCGATGGTTACAATAACTCTACTAGAGTATTATGAACCTGGTGAGTAAGAAAACCTTGCTCTTCTGGAGCATTCGATAGGTTATAAAAACTGTTATTTTAGGTTTTCATCGGTGATGATAAAAACAACAGTATCCAAATGAAAGGGTGATAACAGAGCTACAAGGATGTCCTTGTAAGATATCTCCCTCAATGGGCGACCCATGTTATATAGGTTTAACCACTGATGTAGGGTTTTAGATGATGAACCTCTCGCCTCCATTAGTTGTTTCGTCCGCACATATAGCATCATATGACGCCACGACCTTTTTCTCTCCTCCATCAATCTAAACGGTAGTCTCATTCACATCAGGGAATGGACTTGCATCGGTTGGTTACGACCAGAAGACATGATATGATATTCAAGTATTCGATGATTCCACGTTCTCAGTATGGTTACGTTAGGAGCAGTTTAAAATTGGTGATGTTCTCTCCATATGCATTCCATTCGGAGGTAATGTGGACAAACGTGAGGTGATACTCACTAATCGTTTTAAAAATCTTACGATCGCGGGTGTAGAAAAAGTATATAGAGCTTTTAGGAGGTGGACGCACTTCTGGTGGTCAAACCTATCGTTGAGGTTCCTCCACATGTCAAGAAAGTCATCAACTTTAAAGTATTATCTTTTTATGTCTTTAAAGACGTGATGGAAGAGAAAGATCATGGCTTTAGCATTTGGATTGGAGGGAAGTCTCGTTACCATAAAAAAATGTATCTCCTATACACTATTTGCCGTCAAGTAGATTTTGACATCTAGATTCAGGGAGGTAGTTGTGCCTCAAGATATCAAGTTACAAAATAAAACTCAAAGGGTTTTATTGATAGTCATAGGATAATATATGAAAAGTCCGAAAAGTTAGGGGAACTTTCACCATATACTCAAATTGAGCATAAAATGTATGAGATACACTTTATAATTTTGATAAATCCACGTAACTTGTAGTCCCTAAAGTTTGTAATTTAACACTTTATAAAGTAGTGGGCTAGCAATATTTGTTTCTGGTTATTGAACAATCCGAATCAAGTGCAGGTGGAATCAAGTACGGTGAACTAACACTGATGTATCTGAGCTGCTTTGAAACGCCCTGGATGTGGCCTTCCTTTCCCACAAGAGTGGTTGCCGGAGTAGTGACCGGAATGCACATAGACACCCCTTCTTTCCCATTTGTTAACTTCGGCTTGAGATAGTGACGGCATATTGAATGGTGGTTCACGTGGAGCACTCGTGCTGATAACGTGTTAAAAATAAGAGAGAAACTAGGAGAGGGAAACGAGTTTTTATTTTATTCATCTTAATAGTAGACACATACATCATATATATACACAATACAATATGAAACCCTAAAGCCCGTAAATATTGGGTTGAGCTATAAAAGAGTCTGCATTTATAAGAATAACAAACTTTTCCCATTTTTTTTTCCATTTACGAAACAAATGAAAACTTTTTCACAAGAAGTTGCTTCCTTAAGCATAAATTACAATTTAGACTTTAGAGTAAACCCGTATATTGCAACAACAAATTTTTTCTATTTTTGTTCATTTATTGAATCAATTGAAGAACCGGCTTTGTAAATTTGGCAGATTTTGAGAAATTGATGGAAAATCGGATATTGTTGGAGATAAAATACCGAAATAAAGAGATTTATTTGGTTTAATCGAAACGATATAGTTTTGACGGGTTTAACATATAAGCTTACACGCCTAACAAAATTATATTAATTTTCCTCATTTAGATATATACAAATAACTATAAAAGTAAATATTTAAATAATTAATGAATAAAAGTCGAGTCGATCCCAAGCTTGAGAAACTATCCAGGAGTTGAGCTCGAGCTCGAACTCTTTTAAGTTAAATGAATGGATTTTCGGTTTCGGTTTCGGTTTTATATACATTCTTTTACTGTAATTTTAGTCTACATTTATTTGAGTTTTAAATTTTTAGAAAATGCAACTTATTCAAAGTTCTCAATTATTTTTAATCTTATTTAAGGACTTTATCGACTATTGCTTGACGTATTAGGTATACATTTTTTAATTTTTTTTTTTAATTTAAAGATATTTTAATTATTTTTAAAATATTTAACAGAACTGTCATTCACTCTAGAGACTAAACATGTTACGTTATTATATCATAGCGTTAATGGACAAGTAAAAATATAATTATTTAATAATTTGTTTTGTTTGATTGCTCTAATTTTGTATGTTTAACGGGGTCATTAAAATAATTAATTTTTTTTGAACGGCCAACGAATACTATATGCTCTGTCACCCGGGTAAACCCAATGAAGAAAGGCCACCCATGCCCGCGAACGCAGACAGCACTGCTGACTGGCCTGCCCACCATTCCAAGGGAAACCCACCACCTGAAGGCCCACTATGGTAAAACCCCTGAACCATATGATAATATTTTGCATCAAGTGAGACTCGAACTTATGAGCTCTACATTGAAAGGCCATGAGGGTGCCTCCTCCTAAACCGGTTGATGCATGACTCATCGGCCATTAAAATAATTAATTGATCCATTATGAAAATACTCAAATAGTGGGCGGAGGCATCAATCATTATAAATTGGGTGCCCACTTAACAACATCTTTTGTACCTTTGTCACCTCCACGATGGCCGGAAATTTCCTCCCCCTACTCCTCCCACTCCTCCTCGTCTTCTCACAAACTTTTCCGGCCGCCGGAGAAAACCCCACCTTCCTAAAATCCGTTAAACTCAACCCAATGAAGCTCCGGACAGAAAAACTAAGCCACTTCCGGTTCTACTGGCACGACATCATCAGCGGCCCCAACCCATCGGTCGTGAACATCATTCAACCGCCGGCAAACAACAAAACGTCAGCCACCGGGTTCGGTATGGTCAACATGATTGACGACCCGTTGACCGAAAAACCCGAAGCAGGGTCAAGATTATTGGGGAGAGCACAAGGGTTTTACGGGCTGGCGTCGCAGGAGGAGGTCGGGTTGTTGATGGCGATGAACTTTGTGTTTTCGACCGGGAAGTATAATGGGAGTACGTTGACGATTTTGGGGCGGAATCCGGTGTTTGAGAAGGTGAGGGAGATGCCGGTGATCGGAGGGAGTGGGCTATTCCGGTTTGCTAGAGGGTATGTTCAGGCGAGTACACATAGTTTTGATCTCAAGACAGGGGATGCGGTTGTTGAGTATAATGTTCATGTTTTGCATTATTGATGTTTTTTTGTTTTGGAGTATGATGAGACAAAATTATGTTTTGTTGTTAGTTTTGTTTTGAATTATAGTGGGTAGTACTTTCTAATTATGTTATCATTGTGTCCTTTTGATGACTTGATACCACTTTGAACATTTTATTTAATAAAATGAAAGTCTTAGAGGGTTATATTTTAGAGAAATTTACTTTAAACTTTTAGATGTCATTAAGTATTTATACCCCGTCCGCTTAACATGGTCGGTCGATCTTTTTTTATCCGTATGCAGACGTCTCCCCCCTATGACATTGGCGACCGATCCTATTTAATGGACGACCAACTTTATTAGAGGGGTGATCGCTTCCCATTTTCTTTGATTCAAATGCAGGCGGCCCTCCCCTATAACATGGGCGTCTGAACGAACATGAAAATCCTCGTATATCTATAAATACAATACAACACCACCTATTCTAATATCCACATCATCCTAATCCTATGGCTTCTACAATGATTTCTCCCCATCCAAAACTTCCCAAACCAAAACCCCCAAATTAACTTCATTACAATAGGAAAAAAAATGTTGGAATCAGTGATCCCAGAATTAATATACAAAAATTGTTAATTAGTTTTTAACATCTTTTTTCGTGTATCTATCTTGCTACCTCCCCCCACCCTTATATCGACTCTAATGGGTTTAACTATGCATTAGTTTGAGGGTCTGACAGAGGCAGTGGTTGGCACAGGCGGTGGTGGTAAAAGGTTGCTTACCATTTTATTCGGTATGATGTGGTGGTGTAAGTTCCGTGGTGGCGGTGGAAGGAGGGCCTTCTTGACAACGCTGGCTTGTGTTTGTGATAGAAAGAAGCGACCTAAAATGGAGGGCAGGCGATCCGACATGTTTATAAAAAGCTTAAATCTCGTACATACAGACGTCACTCATGTTATTGTATCGTTAATGCAAGCTAAAACGTGAAAAACTCAAATAATCGATGGCTTTCTTTGATCTTATCATGTTTAATGTGTTACATTCGCGATACAACAACGTCGATGAGCTCTGTATTGTTCGGGGTTTAAGATTTTTATACACTATCCGAATCGAAAAAATAATTTATCAGTCACAAATAAATTTTACGGTTTTTTCGTTTATCTATTATGTTTAATAGTTGTGTATATTTTGCTCTTTTTAATAAAAATGTTATTGTATTTATTTGTAGAAATTTTATTACTTTGTAAAAATGTAAATATTCTAAAGAAATTTGTATAAATTCTCTGTAGAGATTAGCTCAAAATTATCATTACTAGAGGCGATCAACCATATAATAAATAATAATGGTGGTGGACTATAGCCTAGAGGTGACGACCGTATTTAACAGGTGACCGACCGTATAATATTGGTAGCCGACCGCATTATATGGTACTTACTCTCATAAAAGTGGTGTGAGTTTAAATCGTTACAAGTGTAAGTTAGGTGTAAAATATTGTTGTTTAAAAGGAGTTAGTTAATTTTAAATAGTAAATTATACTTGTTCTTTCTTGAAAACCCAAGTTAGTTCTCATTCCACAAATCCATGAGGTTAATTTTAAACTAGTAAATCTTATTTGCTCGGGGTTGAAGGGCTGCAGCATGGTGAAGATCATTGATGAAAATATATATTTATTACTTGTTTTTACAAATTAATTTACAATATCAATTTCTTTTAACATGAATTATATTAAGTTTTAGAGTAAAGTGCCATTTTCGTCCCTGTGGTTTGGCCATTTTAGCCACTTTCATCCAAAAACTTTTTTTTTAGCATTTTCGTCCCTGACGTTTCTAAATCTAGCCATTTTCATCCAACTGACTAACTCCGTTAAAAATTTAACGTTAAATCACGTTAAATCAGGGGCATTTTAGTCTTTTTCAAAAATTCTTCTTTTTAACTCTTTTTTTAATCCCTTTTGTTTCCCCTCCTTTTCAAAGCTTAAAAAACATAAAAAATTCTCGAAGTTTTTTTTTAAGATGACGATGACTAGGGGTTTTTAGCGAGCCGATCTCGAGTAGCTCGCGAGCGGCTTGGCTCGTTTACACCCCTAGTCATCGTCATCTTCAAAAAAAACTTCGAGAATTTTTTATTTTTTTTAAGCTTTGAAAAGGAGGGGAAACAAAAGGGATTAAAAAAAGAGTTAAAAAGAAGAATTTTTGAAAAAGACTAAAATGCCCCTGATTTAACGTTAAAATTTTAACAGAGTTAGTCAGTTGGATGAAAATGGCTAGATTTAGAAACGTCAGGGACGAAAATGCTAAAAAAAAAGTTTTTGGATGAAAGTGGCTAAAATGGCCAAACCACAGGGACGAAAATGGCACTTTACTCTAAGTTTTATTTCCTCTATCTAATTCAAAAGCTGGGTTGGTGGAGTTGGTAGCGCGGCCCTTCTCCCCACCCGAGTTCGATCCACTGCATACCCCCTGGCCGATTTTACCCTTTTTTTTTTTCATTTGATTAGTTTTAGGTTTCCTCAGTAAAATGTTTTGTATTATTTAATCAAATCATTTTTAAAAGTTTTTAGAAATTTTTATTGTTTACTTATTTATTAAATTTTTTCTTTAACTAATTTTAGGTTTAACGATCGGTCTTATATAGGATTTAGGGAGAAGAAAACCCGCCGCAACGCGCGTCGGTGAAACTCTCTAGTTTCTTATAAGTTTGCAAGTTGCTAAATTTTATTTTTATATAACAATAATGATTTTGTGACAGAAAGTAATGAGAATGAAAATATTAAATCTATATGAAAATCACGTTTAATACACTTAATCAATTTTATGTAGAAAATTATAAAAAAAACGTAAAATCTTTGTCATTTTACTCTCTTATATAAGACAATTATGTAACCGCTTGTCCTGTGAGTTATGCAATGCAATTCCGAAATGTACGAAGCATTTCTTGTTTTTTTTGCCCTTTCGCAAGCTCGGTGTGGGCAAACATCCAACATTGGTAATCTAAAGGACGAAAGGGATCTTAGTGATCATTGGCGCATTGTTAGGTGGGTCGGCCGACCCCTATGATAAAAAATTATTTATCATATATGCCTTATAATTTCGACCGACCTTCATAAAATTTTGACCGACCCCAAGAAAAAATATTTTTTAATACCGAACCAAGTAAATTTAATTTTTAACACCGACCCCCATTTAAACTAATAACTTAAATTGGACTAAATCTAGCCATTTAAACAATTAAACCCACATTTAATTAACCATTACCCGTTTAGACAATTAAGCTCACATATAGTTAACCCGTTACCCATTTAAATTTTTTAACAATTTAACCTAATAAAAAATTTAAGTAGCGGCAATCATGAATCTTAGTCCATCGACGTCTCGACGTTTCATATTCACGATTCACACAATCTGAAGAACAACAATATGTTAATCACGATTCTCGTCATCAGTGGCGAAGCTTGAAGAAAAACGCAGGGGGGGATTTTTTTTTCCTATCAGGGGGGCCGGAATTATAAAATTTTCGGCCGAATACGTATAAATTAACACTACTGAGCGAAAAATCGGCCGAATATGTATAAATTAACACTACCAAACGAAAAATCAGGGGGCGGCCCCCCGGGCCCTAACTATACTTCGCCCATGCTCGTCATACCTCCTAATCGAAGTTAACGCAATCAGAAGAACGATTAATCACGATCCTCGCCCTGCCTCATCACGATTTAGGGTTATTTGCTAATCAAGAATTCACGATTCTCGCCCTGTTTGTCGGTTCACTGTTCACAACCTTGAGTCCCTACCTCCTCACAATTTTAGGTAACTTTTTTTTCTCTAAATTTTGATTTTTGATGATCATATTATTTTTCTATAATGTTATGTCATATGTGTTATTTGTTAATTGTAATTAGTGACAATGTGTACTATGTGACCCGACCTGAACCCGACTGGAAAAAAATAATATTTAGCGAGAGATAACTGACCTAAAAAATTTCAGACCCTCATGAAAAAAATTTCTTAGTCCACCGCTGTTAGTGATAATCTTCTTCATTTTCAAGATAGGAAAAGGAAATTGGTTCAAGCCATTTATTTGACCACTTTGTGTTAATCTCTGAATGACAAGGTTTTTAACGGCACCCCTCCATCTATTATTCAAAGTTGAAACACTTGAGGAGATAAAGTTTATTGGTGTTCTTTGGGTGAAATATCGAGCAAATCTTTCCGCTATCGATTGGTCTTTGTGGAGCGGTCTCAAATTTATTTAAGATTTCCCGATGTATTTTTGTCGTGTTTTTGTCTATTTTGCTAGCTCATTGCTAGTTTTTTTGAATAATATTTTTCATTGTTCAAAAAAAAAGAAAAAATGTAACCGCTTGCTCTACTCTCTTTGTAGTTTTCATTCTACACGTGAAGACACAAACCGACTTACTCCGTTTTGTCCGGTGATGAAATTAACCTGATCTCCCATGTTAATCTCCATATGACTATGGCACAGGAAATTCTCAACTCGGATTTTGGTGATGATTGCAGAGCCGTGTCTGGTCCGGTGCCAAAGAACTTGATCTGAATCGACTTTAACTCCCATCATCAACAACAACTGTCGTTCTTCCGTTCTATTTCTCCAACCCTAGCTTGCATAAAAAAGCTATAATGTTTCATAGTTTTTATAAAAATATTACAAATTTTATAATAAAAATCTTTTATAAAACAATTAATTTTATCTATTGTCAAAAATTATAGTTTTTAGTGGTGTTTTTTTATGTTCCATTAAATAATTGTTTAATCATGTTTTTTTATAATTAATTCAAGATAAGGGACATGAAATTTTTTTTTTTAACAAAATATAGCTGTGGGTTATATTTAAACAATTAAAGGGGAGCAGATTAGTGGTTCTTGACTTCTTGCATTGTATTTGGGTTAGTGGTTAATGGACTATGTTTTTGGGATGGGTCCAGTTCCATTTTTGGTGACTGCCACAAAGCACCATATTGCGGTCGCTACTTCAAAGTCATCCCCATTCTTGAAAACAAGTTCTTAGGCCTAGATAATCAAAATACCAGGTGAAATCAGGGATGTTAATTGGACGGGTATTGGTAATTCTAATCATATTCCTGATTGTAAAACTGTGTCTCATATCCGGCCGGCCGGCCCAATACATGTTGGGGTAATTACCTGTCATTTATCAGGCATAGGCGGACCTACTAAGATTGAATGGGGGCAGCCGCCCTCCATGAATTTTTTTTAGTGTTTTATATACGTTAAAATCCCGATCGCCCCCCCCCCCCCCCCCCCCCCCGCATAAAATTTTGCAATATCGCCCCGATTGCCCCTCATGAAAAAAAATTAGTGTTATATACGCGTTATGTATCGCTAGTCAGCCGACCCAAAAAATTTCCGACCCCCATGAAAAAAAATTTTGGGTCCGCCACTGGTATCAGGCATACCTACGGGTATCGAGTATACATGTTACTTTGTTTAAAGATACATGTTAGGATTTCCAAATACATTTTTTTACCATTCTAATTTTTATAAAATTTTATGTTTTTAATAATAACAAATTATTATCTATATTATTGGCCGTGTGGTTGAGCAGTGGTTTTTTTTTTACCCCAAAAGTTCTTTTTTTTTTGTAGATATGACACAAAAGTTTTAGTTTTTTTTTTTACAAAAAAGTTCTTTTTTTTTAGATTTGCCACAAAACTTTAATAGAGTAAACTTTAGTTTTTTTCCCTCAAGTTTGTTTTATTATAAAATTTATATTATTGGCCGTGGGGTTGAGCAATGGGTTTTTTTTTACCCCAAAAGTTCTTTTTTTTTTTATAGATATGGCACAAAAGTTTTGGTTTTTTATTTATAAAAAAGTTCTTTTTTTTTTGTAGATTTGCCACAAAACTTCAATAAAGTAAACTTTAGTTTTTTTTCCCTCAAGTTTGATTTTTTATAAAATTTTAACAAAAGTTCAATGGGTTTATTTTTTTAGTAAACTTTCGTTATTTTTTTTAAACGGTATGGACGGCTTTGTTTAGTATTTTTTTTGTGAGCGTTCCGAGTTTTTTTTGTATCGTACGCTATAACGAGTCTATGCTTCGACGTAACTTTTATTAACATATAATTGGGCATGGGCTTCCACAGTGTGCTTTTGTTTTTTGTTTTTTCCTCAAAAGTTTTTTTTAAAGTTTTGCCACAATTTTTTTCTCAAAAGTTTTTTTATAGTTTTGCCACAAAATAGATTGTATATTAGAGTTTTTTTATTCTTTTTTCTTAAAAGTTTTTTTTCATAGATTTGCCGCAAAACATAAATGGAGTAAACTTTAGTATTTTTTTTATTTTGCCTCAAATTTGGTTTTTTATAAAATTGTAACATAAGTCTAATGGGTTTATTTTTTAGTGAAGTTAGGTTCAATGGGTTTGTTTTTTAGTAAAGTTTAGGAGTTTTTTTTTTTCCCGCTTTTAACCCGTTTTATTTTTATAATAGTTTCGTTTATCTGTAATGACTTTCGTTAACTTTTTTTTTTTCAAAACGGTTGTTTTTTTTGTCAGGGGTCCGGGTATTTTTTTTATCGTACGTTATAGCGAGTCTGTGTTTCGACGTAGGTCTTATCCCCATTGATGAGCCGAACCGATAACTACCAAACTCACGCCGCGAAACGCGGGGGAAAAAACTAGTTAAAATATTATATATTACATACATATCTTCGTCATAAAATGTATATAAAATGTATAGAAGTTCAAGGCTTCAATAACATTTTTCCATTAATTTATGAAAATTTAATAATATATTGCATGTATACATTTCTATTTATGTTAATAGTTTATGTTGAATTGGGCTTATCCAAAAGAAAAGCAGGGGGCCAACAAAGAATTTGGTTACTATAATCAAATCATACTTGCTAATAAGTACGTTTTGATTTTTTATATAATTTTAAATATAAATTTTAATTTAGGTTATGAATTAATTTAAAATATAATAACCATCTCGTATTTCTCAAGCCCTATTTGATATTTTTAATTTTCATTTTTGACCCTCATTTTTAAACCAACTCGTGCTTCCTAACTCCGATTTCATTTTTTAATACTTTTTACGCTCAGATCTTTTTAAATGTCGGCGTTTACGCATAAAATTGCACTTGTTGTTAAATTATTGGTCCAATTGTCGGCGCGTTCGTACTTTATGTTGAAATTTTCGTCCGAATCTTTATATTTTGTGTAGTTTAAAAAGTCAAAGTATATTTTTTTTGAAGATTTACTTTTCAAAAGTATATTTTAGGGATTTTACCTAGAAATTAAAGCAAGTTAACCAATTACTATCACCCTAGTCTTTCTCTAGTCGCATCATTGAGTGCAAGTGTAAACATAATTCGTCAATCTCTCTCAATGTCTCTCGATCATCTTTGCCAGAACTGATTATATTATTGGCCGTGTGGTTGAGCAGTGGTTTTTTTTTACCCCAAAAGTTCTTTTTTTTGTAGATATGACACAAAAGTTTTAGTTTTTTTTTTACAAAAAAGTTTTTTTTTTAGATTTGCCACAAAACTTCAATAGAGTAGACTTTAGTTTTTTTCCCTCAAGTTTTTTTTTATAAAATTTATATTATTGGCCGTGGGGTTGAGCAGTGGGTTTTTTTTACCCCAAAAGTTCTTTTTTTTATAGATATGGCACAAAAGTTTTGGTTTTTTTTTTTTATAAAAAAGTTCTTTTTTTTTTATAAAATTTGCCACAAAACTTCAATAGAGTAAACTTTAGTTTTTTTTCCCTCAAGTTTGATTTTTTATAAAATTGTAACAAAAGTTCAATGGGTTTATTTTTTTAGTAAACTTTCTATTTTTTTTAGACGGTATGGACGGCTTTGTTTAATATTTTTTTGTGAGCGATCCGAGTTTTTTTTTGTATCGTACGCTATAACGAGTCTATGCTTCGACGTAACTTTTATTAACATATAATTGGGCATGGGCTTCCACAGTGTGCTTTTGTTTTTTGTTTTTTTTTTCCTCAAAAGTTTTTTTTTATAGTTTTGCCACAAATTTTTTCTCAAAAGTTTTTTTTATAGTTTTGCCACAAAATAGATTGTATATTAGAGTTTTTTTATTCTTTTTTCTTAAAAGTTTTTTTTCTCATAGATTTGCCACAAAACAGAAATGGAGTAAACTTTAGTATTTTTTTTATTTTGCCTCAAATTTGGTTTTTTATAAAATTGTAACATAAGTTTAATGGGTTTATTTTTTAGTGAAGTTAGGTTCAATGGGTTTGTTTTTTAGTAAAGTTTAGGAGTTTTTTTTTTATTCCCGCTTTTAACTCGTTTTATTTTTATAATAGTTTCGTTTATCTGTAATGACTTTCGTTAACATTTTTTTTTCAAAACGGTTGTTTTTTTTTTTGTCAGGGGTCCGGGTATTTTTTTTATCGTACGTTATAGCGAGTCTGTGTTTCGACGTAGGTCTTATCCCCATTGATGAGCCGAACCGATAACTACCAAACTCCCGTCGCGAAGCGCGGTGAAAAAAACTAGTTAAAATATTATATATTACATACATATCTTCATCATAAAATGTATAGAAGTTCAAGGCTTCAATAACATTTTTCCATTAATTTATGAAAATTTAATAATATATTGCGTGTATACATTTCTATTTATGTTAATAGTTTATGTTGAATTGGGCTTATCCAAAAGAAAAGCAGGGGGCCAACAAAGAATTTGGTTACTATAATCAAATCATACTTGCTAATAAGTACGTTTTGATTTTTTATATAATTTTAAATATAAATTTTAATTTAGGTTATGAATTAATTTAAAATATAATAACCATCTCGTATTTCTCAAGCCCTATTTGATATTTTTAATTTTCATTTTTGACCCTCATTTTTAAACCAACTCGTGCTTCCTAACTCCGATTTCATTTTTTAATACTTTTTACACTCAGATCTTTTTAAATGTCGGCGTTTACGCATAAAATTGCACTTGTTGTTAAATTATTGGTCCAATTGTTGGCGCGTTCGTACTTTATGTTGACATTTTCGTCCGAATCTTTATATTTTGTGTAGTTTAAAAAGTCAAAGTATATTTTTTTGAAGATTTACTTTTCAAAAGTATATTTTGAGGATTTTACCTAGAAATTAAAACAAGTTAACCAATTACTATCACCCTAGTCTTTCTCTAGTCGCATCATTGAGTGCAAGTGTAAACATAATTCGTCAATCTCTCTCAATGTCTCTCGATCGTCTTTGCCAGAACTGATTATACCACCACAAGGTCCACTATCTTCAAATCTGATTTCCCTGGTTTTTCTCCTTGTTTTTAAGCCAAATGAACGTGTTCAGTTTAATTTTTTCGAAAATTTTCGTTGCGGGTTTCGAGTAGTTGTTGAAGATTTTCTCACTGCGCGCCTTCCGTTATAACTTGTGCCGCCGCGTTAAACCCTACCATAAATGTTTACGGGGTTGAAACTTTGATTGATAGAATTACTTACGCTTTGAATTTGGATAGTGAAGACATCCATTTTGCACAAGGCACAAAAACATATTTTAACAAATGTTTACAAGATTTATTTGATGTTTATTTACATAAATATGGTACAACTCCGACTCCACATGATACAATGGGTACATCATCAAGTGGTAGCTCGAGAGATGTTAATTTGAATTTATATAACGAAATGTTAAATGAATTTAGTAAACGCGCTCGAGGTACCACCCCGAGTAGCGAACTAGGAAGGTATATTGGCACAAACTTTTTAGCGTTTATGCCTCCTACCGTTTTTGAGGAGTTTGATATTTTGGCTTGGTGGAAAAAAAACGAAGCTTCGTTTCCGATTCTTTCCGCCATGGCCCGTGATTTACTAACCGTCCAAGCTTTCACGGTAGCTTCGGAATCTGCGTTTTCTTTTAGTGGCAGGGTCTTATCGATACGAAGGACTAGACTCACCCCCCTAGCGATGAAAATGTGCATTTGCTTGAAAGACCATTTGGATGCGATGGATAGGATACAAGACCAAACTTCTCTCGAAGACGAAATTCAAGCAGAAGAAATAATACACAACAACGAGGTTGATCTTGGAATATCTGAACCAGTCACCGATGAAGAACTAGCCGAAGATGCAAGGCTACGAAGCTCCAGTTCCGAAGACAACGCACAAGAATAATCAATCAATATTCCAAAAAATAAAAATATATATTATCATTTGTAATGTTTTAGAATTTTATAATTTTATCTTGTCATGTTTTTTAAATTACGAACTTTTCAAATATTAATAAACGTTAAACTTTATGTTTTATATTTGTTATATATATATTCTTTTTATATTAAAAATATAAAATTTAGTTGATTTCTTTTTTTAATAAAAACCGGTTTATAGGGCAAACCGGTTTGTAACCAACCCTAACCGGTTTGACCAGTTAGACATTTTCCACCTTCGAAACCGGTTTAACCCGAACCGGTTTAGGGCCAAACCGGTTTTGACTTTTCGTTGACCAAACCGGTTCGGTTCGGGTTGAACCGGTTTGGGTTAAAAAACCGATTTGTGCACCTCTAATTAGGGCTACCAAAAACAACTACAATAATTGTGCTGTGTTTGTGATGGGCCACATGAAGATGTACATGGGTATTTATGACAAGAATTGGGACTCTGGTAGTGTGGTAGATGAAAAGAAAAAGAAATCAAAAATTGATAATCCAAGGGTGTGAGGTATACCCTCACGTAGGGGCGGACCTACCCTTAGGGTAGGGGTAGCCTCCGCTACCATTCAACTTTTACGCGCAGTGTAGTTTTTTTTTACGGTTTTATGTATCCGGGTAACCCCTTACGTTACCCCTGAGCAAAAATTACGTTACCCTTCAAATTTTTTTAAAAGCTAAACATTTCATAAAAAAGTCCAAAATTTTATAAAAACCTATACTTTATAAAAAGTCCCCACATTTTATTAAAGATTTTGAGGTATTGAGTTTTAATAAAAATTTGGGCTTTAGCCAACCCAAATGTTTTATTAAAACCCAATACCTTAAAGTCTCAATTCTCAAACCCAACTTACCCAAGCGACCGGCCAAGAAGAAAGACAGTGAGCGGAAACTGTGAGACTGTGAGAGCTAGAGACCAACTGCTAGACATGAGCTAAAACCACCGCTCGGCGCCGCCTCCGCCAAACCCCAATCCTCCGCTTCGCCAGTCGCATGTTACCGTAAAAAAAAATTGTTTACATGAAAGTACGGTAAAAAAAAAATTTGTTTCATTTACATGAAAGTACGGTAAAAAAATTTCTGTTTACATGAAAGTCCCGTCAAATTTATTTTTGTTTCATTTACTTGAAAGTACGGTCAAAAAAATAATTTCGTTATCCCTGAACTTTTGTTCTAGATCCGCCAATGCCCTCACGGCACCCTCACCGTGAGGGTCTTCACGCCGTGACCATCCATGGAACACCGCCCCCCTATGGCGTGGAGGGGGAGAGTTCCTGTGAGAGGCTTCACGCGGGTGAGAGCCATTTTGTGATCGTTGAACGGTAATAAAGTTTAAAAAATATGACCGTTCAAAATTTAAAGAAAAATCTTTTATTTAATTTTTTACCCTATAAATAACTCATTAACCCAATTTTTTATACACACCAATATCAAAACAATATCTACTCTCTCATTTTTATAAAAAATAACCATGAATCCAAACGACACGATGTGGTGGTTTAAACAACACGCCAATCAACAAAACGCGTTCCAAATCCGTCCGCAAAATCAACCGCTTCCGTTCAACCAAAACTCATTCGGTTCACCGGTTTATGTTACACGACCACTAGGACAACCGTTAAATTTTTCCGACCCGGACGTTGTTTCTGAAACTCAAGCACCACCCGACGAAGAAAACGTAACCGAAACGCAACCCGTCCCTACCAAAAAGAAAAGCAAAAAGAAGAAGCAAGTAAAAGAATCGATATCTACACGAGTCACAAAAGAAGTGGGATACAGAGAAGGAGTTGAAGTTGGCTAGGGCGTTTGTCGACGTTTTCGAGGATCCCATCATCGGTAAAAATTAATAGTTTTTTTATTTACAAAATTTAATAGTTTTTTTTTATTTACAAAATTTAATTGTCTTTTTTTATTTACAAGTTTAATAGTTTTTTTTATTTACAAATTTAATAGTTTTTTTTATTTACAAAATTAATAGTTCTATTATTTACTTTAGGGAACTCTCAAAGCAAGACCGCGTTATGAGAGCGTGTTGCCGAAAAATATTATATTTTGATGGACGTCAACCCCGATTACCACACAAATGACCAATTGAGTTCTAAATTGACTCATATAAACAAAAATGTCGTACTTTTCAATGAGATATACAAAGAATGTGAGCGGGCTCGAAAGAGCGGGGTTAGTGATACCAATATTTTGTTGCAAGCAACCGGCGGTTTTCAAGACGATGGTGGAGGCATGGCTCAAATTAGAATTTGAGAACTTTTGAGGAATTTGCCGAAATGGCAACAAATTTACCTCAAAAGGACCGAATGCGGATCGTCAAAGAAACGATCCTCGACCGAAATGGCAGATAGTCCCGGCGGATCTGATGGAGGATCTAGGTATGATATCAACGAAGAGGAAACGGATGAGGAAGACGCAATACGACGGCCGATCGGGAAGAAAAAAGCAAAAGCCCAAGCATCGAGCTCCCGCTCCGTTCCGACACACATGTCGCATCAGTCAACAAATGATCGAGGAACTGCGAGAATTTAACTTGAGTACTTGACTCAAAAAGCGATGAATAATTGGAAAAAAGAAAAAGAGATGGATATTTTCGCCCTCGACCTTGATCACTTCCACGGGGCTAGACGAACCTTATTCGAGAAAAAACAAAACGAGATCAAAGCAAAATATGGGCTTGAGGACTAGTTTTTTAATTTATGTAATTTTTATTTTTTGTTTTTTTTAGTTATGTTTTTTTTAGAGTACACTGTCATTTTCGTCCTTGTGGTTTGGTCAAAATTGTCACTTTCATCCAATAGTTTGTTTTCTCGCATCTGGGTCCTCGTGGTTTTAAAATCTTGCCACTTTCATCCAGTCATTTAACACCATCCATTTTTCTCAGTTAAATGAAGGGTATTTCAGTCATTTTACATATTTGTTTTATTTCTTCATTTTTTTACTCTCATTTAATCATCCCCAAATTTCACTAAAAACATAAATAAAAAAAAGAGTAAACTGTCATTTTCGTCTCTATGGTTTGGTCAAAATTGCCACTTTCATCCAATTGTTTGTTTTCTCGCATCTAGGTCCTCGTGGTTTTAAAATCTTGCCACTTTCATCCAGTCATTTAACACCATTCATTTTTCTCAGTGAAATGAGGGGTATTTCAGTCATTTTACATATTTGTTTATTTCTTCATTTTTTACTCTCATTTAATCATCCCCAATTTGCCTTTTCTTCTCGTAATCACCTTCGCGATCAAGATGTAGCTGTCACTTTGCCTTTTCTTCTCGTAATCTCATCTGCGATCAAGAGGTATATTGTTTGATTATGATTTATGAACCCTAAATCATCCATGCTTGTATTTCATAATCATATGGCTGTTAAAACTTGTCTAAAACATATAAAAAAGTGTCACTAGAAACCTAGTGTTGTAGTCGGAAACTTGCTCGGGAAAAGAGGAAGAAGGCCATAAGGGGGATAATTAAATGAGAGGTTAAATTGAGGATGATTAAACGAGAGTTAAAAAAATGAAGAAATAAAACAAAAATGTAAAATGACTGAAATACCCCTCATTTAACTGAGAAAAATGGATGGTGTTAACTGACTGGATGAAAGTGGCAAGATTTTAAAACCACGAGGACCTAGATGCGAGAAAACAAACTATTTGATGAAAGTGACAATTTTGACCAAACTATAGGGACGAAAATGACAGTTTACTTTTTTTATTTATGTTTTTAGTGAAATTTGAATTTATGTTTTATTTTAAAAAAAATTAATATTAAAATAATTGTTACATTTAATGCTCACTTGAGTATTTACCTTGTAAAGTGAGACCTAAATGAGGAAACAACCAAGCTGACATGATGTCTAGATGACACAAAAGTTACTCTCATTTGAGGTTACCGTAAGGAGAAAGCATGTTGTTATGGTACTAATATCCGAAGCAAACTTACACAGAGAAAAAGTCACCAGGGAATCAAACAAGCCGGATATTTTTGGGTTATAATACAAAATAGAATTCAAATAGTCATAAATTAAAATAAATGAAAACTAGTTGAACAATGAAGCTATTTCTTCATCAAAATCTCTTGTGTAAATAAATAAAAATAAATGTAGATTGACAATCTTATTCTTCATCATCTTCTTCAGCCCCCTCTTCTTATTCTTCTGCTCCCTCTTCCTCCAGTCCCTCTTCTTCTGATGTCACCGGTGTTTTAGGGTTTGAATTAGGATGTTGATTTTTTTGTTGGGCAGTTGAAACATGGTCGTAAACAAGTTCGTTACATGTCCAACACATTCTTGGTTTCATCTTCTTCTTGCTCTTGCATATAGATAGATATGGGATCTATGGGTCAATTACTTAAAAGTACATTTTGTGCTACAGCCCTTCCTATCTGATAGAAAAGGATCCCATGATCCTGGACCGATCTTACCTGGGATCGCAAATCCCAAATTTGTCTATGAAGAGCGGATCTAATTGTATTAGTATCTATAATTAATTTCTTCTGTGTAATACTAATCGATAGGGCCTCATTGGTAAGTGCTACAAGATCTCGTGCATTGAAACCCATGGTTATGGACCCGAATCCATTAGTATGGAACATTTTTTAGGGTTTGAATTAGGATGTTGATTTTTTTGTTGGGCAGTTGCGACATGGTCATAAACAAGTTCGTTACATGATACAGTTGGTTATAGCCTTCGTTTTCTTCTACTTGTAAGCAGGATACAGTTGGACGAATAGTAGTTTGATTAAATATTTATGTACTTTTTTTAATGAAAATTATTGTTTTTATTTTTATTTATTTTATATAATTTTTTTAGATATTGTTATGTTCTTTTTATTTTTTTGAATTAATGAAATTAGTTTTAATTTAAAAAATAAAAAAAAAGACTTAGGGTTGTGCCCTACCACTTAAGGTACTTTGGGTTTGGTTTGAATAAAAATGAGGTGCCTATCACTCATTGGTTTGAGTCATTAGGGTATTTAACGTTGTGCCTCTAGTACCGTTATATATAAAATAAAATTGCGTAACGTTTTATAAAACAATAAATTACAAATAGTTATAAGCGTAACGTTTCTTAATGCATTAGTGGCTAGGTGGTAAAACAAACTTAACGACTCTTTACCTTAAAAAAACAAAAATAAAAAAATATATATAAAAACAATAAGCTTTTCGATTTAATTGATCTTGTTAATGAAAATAGTTGGTGGATACTACATTATAAATTGTGCCCCTTAACCCACCACTTTTGTCACATCCTTCATTTTCCCATCAAAAAAACATCTTCAATGGCCAAAATTTTCATCACCCTACTCCTCACCGTTTTCTCACAAACTTTTCTAGCAGCAGTAGGAGATCCCACCTTTCTAAAATCTATAAAACTAAACCCAATGAATCTCAAAACTGAAAATTTGAGCCACTTCCGGTTCTACTGGCACGATATCCTTAGCGGTTCCAACCCAACTGCCGTGACCGTTGTTCCGCCCACAAACAACATAACGACAACCACCGCGTTCGGTCAGATTAACATGATCGATGATCCATTGACCGAAAAACCCGAAGCAGGGTCAAAGTTATTGGGGAGAGCACAAGGGTTTTATGGACTTATATCGCAGGAGGAAGTCGCGTTGTTGATGGCGATGAACTTTGTATTTTCCACTGGCAAGTATAACGGGAGTACGTTGACGGTTTTGGGGCGGAATCCGGTGTTTCAGAAGGCGAGGGAGATGCCGGTGATCGGCGGTAGCGGGCTTTTCCGGTTTGCTAGAGGGTATGTTCAAGCAAGCACATACAGTTTTGACAACAAGACAGGAAGCGCGGTTGTTGAGTATAGTGTTCATGTTTTACATTTCTAATCTTAAGTTAATCAATTATTCTGAATAAGCGGTTTAACCGATCGAATCGGCCGGTGTGGTCCGAAATTTTAAACCATAATCATTTCAATTTTATTATGTTGTTTTTTATTTGATCCATTGATTGTATCAATACTTTTGTTATTACTGAAATTTTAATGAGTATGTTTGTTTTGTTTTTTTCTTGCAAATGTGATGGGTCCAAAATTATTTCTTTTTAATTGTTTTTTAAGTTATAGTTGGTAGTAAATAATAATCATGGTGTCCATGTAAATATGTAATCATCTAGTCTTGCTTTTTATTAAGAAACAAGCGAAAACATAAAAAGAAAAAAAAATACTTTTTCTTTATTTTTTCGTGTCTTTTTATTTGTTAGATTAAATGTAAACCAACTAACACCAATATGTCTATATACCTTTTATTTTACTTTTTTACCCGATTCGGTTTAAGCAACATTAGAGCATTCACAGCAGGTTTTGTATATGTTTGTGAGTGGTTTCTGTATATTTTAGGGAGTGATTTAAAGTGGTTGTGAGTGAAGAAAAGAGAAAATGTTATTGTTCATCTATATATTTATGAAAACACTGTTCACATGTATAAATTTTTTAATATTTTTTTAAAGTGGGTGTGAGTGGAGGAGAGAGAAAAAAGTAATAATAAAGGTATAAAAAAGTATTATTTAATTAAAAATGAGAGAGTAAATATAGTGATTTTTAGTGTAATTATTAGGATAAGGATAAAAACTCGGCTGAGAATGCTCTTAGAATTTTACAATTGCGAAAACAATACGAAATATAAAATAAACAACTAGAAGATGAAGAAACAAAATTTAAAGAAAAGAAGAATGATGATGGTTGAGACAGCATGTTAAAATGTTACCTTAAAATAGATTTCTTATTTTCTTTTTTACTTTAGGTTTTGGCCTTTGGGTGCTGAAAAAAAAAAGAATTTTGTTTGTTTAAAGTTTTAGTGTTAGTTGAAACATATCATTCGGTATGAAAATATTATCATAAAGGTATTTTTTTCGTTTAAAGATAAGAATTAGTCTTTAATATTAAGATTTTATAACAAAATAAACAAAGTAACCAATAAAATAACAACAGTATAAATAACAACAGTATGTTTATAAAGTGGACTACAAAATTCAGACGACAAATCTTCCAAGCCTTGGTGATTGAGAAGACAGGAAGGTTAACTGACATTTGCATATCTCGTCAGATCAAGTAATACACACACCCTCACTTGTTATATTCGCACACAATCATTGCGTCGCATACGGGTTGTATTGTACCATACGATCTGTATGCTTCCAAAACAGTCATGCTACGTTACAGGTAGTATGGTACAATACGGCTGAGGGTATACGGGTCGTATGGTGTAATACGACCCGTATGCACTATATCTTTTACTCTTTTTTTTCTATTGTGAATTCAATAAAACTAGATATATATACGTAAAAATTAGAAATTATCAGCTACTATTGGATTTTTAATGATTTTTTGTGTTAGTTCTTGTACTTTTATTATTGTTCGCATTCAATTAAAGGCTCCATTGTAACAATCAATGTAAGTAGTGTCAGAATATTATTCGTTTTACCCCCGATGGGTTGCCAATCCAGGAACTCATGGTTTTATTTTCACCCGACGAATTGCTCGCACGGTCAAAACACGTCTTGGTAGAGAAAGTTTCCGCCCCCTTATAAGCAAGATTTCGTTTCCCCCCTCAATCGATGTGGGACTTACATCCATCCTGGATAGTCACTGTAAAGTTGAGAATGCAAAGGATTGAATTCATAGAGAGTCACTGTAAAGTTGAGAATGAAAAAGAATGAATTCTTAGAGAGTGTAAAGATGAGAATGAAAATAAAAATGAAAGAATTCTCCACCTTTACTGACTTTAGTAGGAATTTTAATGTAAACAAAGATGTGTCACGTGAGAAATCCACTATTGTTAAAGAAAAGACAATAATTGAATACCAACTTTACAGTCACAACAATACATAGACGAAGGCATCATTTTTTTATCGTCTTGACTGACTTGTCATTTGATAATTGATTATTAGTTAATGACATTGTTTGAAATCGAACTATCAAAACAAATCGGTTTGAAATAATATGTTTTGAATGACCATTTTGAATGAAGAAATAAGAAAAAGAGAGATGATGATACAGAATTATGAATCTAAGATTAAGGTAATAATTGATGCAAAACCGCCTCCAAGCTTCCATTTTTTACAGTTTCACAAATAGGACAAACCATCAGTAGACCACAAACACTGCAACAACAAAGATGTATCTAGCATGATGAAGAAATTACAAGAGAAAATAGTAGGGATTTTAACGTAAAAGAAGAAATTAGTTGTTGGGAATTTAACATATGATGAAGCCTTTACAAGTGATGCATAAAGTAAAATGTGTTTTTTATGTTAGTTATTCTTGGTATTAGAAAAAAGCAGATAAGTAAACAAGCAACAAACAGAAAACACTATGAAAGACATCGAACGAATCTCACCAGAGACATCTCTTTTCAATTCAAAATAAATTGTTAGGCTTATTATTTTGATTTTTTGGTTTCGTGGATTCAAATAATTCAAAAAAAATCATCAATTACTCAACAGCAATACGGATCGTATGGTACAATACGACCCGTATGTTACATGGTCAAACGGATCGTGTTGCACCATATGATCCGTATAACATTAGACTGTATTGTATTTTATGGCCCGTTTGTGGACATGAATGACTGATGGCAGGTGCGACAGCTTTTGTCGTTTGACTATGGGCATTACGGGTTGTATGGTGCAATACGACCCATATTAGGTTTGTGCGAATAACAATTTCATGTGTACATATAACATAACAGCCTCCTATTTTGATAAATGACAAATAATATTGGCAAAAAAAAACAATTTTTTTTTCTAGGATGATAATTTTTTACACGACTTGAAACACTATACGAAAACAATCACATCTAGATCGTTGTGTATTACCTAATTAATCAAAAGTTTATGTTCTAGGAATACATGTCTAACTTGTTTAATAATTGAGTCGTGTTCAGATTATACTAAAACTAAATGGGTCAATCTGTTAATCTTTAGAATTAAAATTAAAAGTTTTAATATAAATATATATGTGTTTGTGTGGATGCGTTATTTTTAGAACCAATTGTATACTGAGAACCGTAAAAACTGCATAAGACATGTACAAATCGATTCAATAAAAGAATAATATTGAAAAACAATGTTTTTTTATCTCTTTCCACTTTTCTTTAACTTTATCTCCTTTCTCTTGAATTTTTTTAAATATAAAAATGTACACACATCCATAGCATGTGCATATAGTGTATGTGTATATATGTATTTAGAGAAAAAAAACCCTATAAATATCATGACTTAAAAAAAATATATATATCTTAAATATATTAAAAATATGCATTCTAGTCAATTTATATAATAAAAAGTCAAGGAATCACATGGTTGCCGTAGTTTTCAACATATTGTTGGTTCTGAAATAAACGCCCCCATATATGTGTGTATATATATAAGGAAAGGATAAAATGAAAATCCACTTGAGTTGGGAAAACCCAAAAAAACCTATGTAACAACTTTTTTAGGGTAGGATTATTACATATTTTCTTCACTTTTTATAAAAAAACACCGAGTACTTTTAAAAAAAATATGTAAAAAATGAGAAAAAACCCGTTTATGAAAATGTTACAGATGTAACATTTTTGTAAAAATTCTTTTTAAATATGGTCGGCGCTTTTTTTATTTTTATTTTATAAAAAGTGATGAAATTATGTAACAAATCTATTAAAAAAATTACACATATTTTAAGTTGTTATATAAGTGTTACAAAATTTTCAAACTAACCATCCCCTATATATATTATGTGTTTCAATCCAACCAACCATTTACTTTGTTTACATCTTGTTACAAGCCCTTTATAATAAGCAAACATGACCCATTTATAACTCATCAATTTGTTTAACTCCCTTAGATAAACGAGTTAAATAGACCATGTTCACGTTACATGGTTTTAACTTTTAAGTATAATCCGAGTTACTGTTGGTATGATTGAAATGATTTCAACCTGGTAATGTGAATCTATGAACCCACTAATTCGGTTTGATTACCACCCCTTGTTTCCTCCTGTTAATTAAATATATTTTTTTGTCACCTTTTATGTAAGTTAAATTTTATGAGGAATATAGTATCAGAGTAAAGTATGAGTGTTATCGTTAGAAGCATCGAGAAAACTGTAACAACTGGTCAATTCCGAGGTCCTAATTTGTCAACTTTAAACCCTAGGGGTTGGAATTGCCAAGTCCCCAAAATAAAAGGGTTAAAAATGAAAATTTCTGAAATTGGACTGATAGCGGACCGCTACCATTCTTCTTAACGGTCCGCTAAGGACTGAAGGGTTGGGTGGCGGACCGCCACCATACTGGTAACGGTCCGCTAGCCGCAATCCAGCCGCAATTCTTCGAGCTAACACATGTCTGGTGACTCATCGTACGGTTCTAACGCATGTACTCGTGGTGGACCGCCAAGTCCTCCGTAACGTTCCACCAACCGCTATCAGAGGAAAGGTCCAATCGGGACAAGACGCGTAGGGCTGACGCAAGCCCTGGGCGGTAGCGGACCGCTACCACCCAGGCTAACGGTCTGCTACGGGTGGTGTCGAGCAACTATAAATAACACGCTCAGGACCTTCATTTCAGCACACCTCAATTCACACAAACTTCTCCAAACTTCTTGGAGCTGCTATACCTCGATCCCCGTGCCATCGTTCCGGTAATTTATCAGACTTTCGCTTATTTTCCGCACTTTCGCTTATTTTCGAATTCGTGCATTAAGATACTAACTTGACTTAGAACTTGCATTAAGGTTTACACTAGCACTCAAGGACTACCCTTGAGATAAGATCAAGCTACTGTTAAGGTGAATATGTTTATCTATCTTTATCTTCAAAAACTTTGAAAGTTTTACGTTTACGAAATGACAATACTTGTATTCAAAAGTTTGATGCATAAGGGCGTCTACGTAAAACACTCAGGCAAGTATACGTAAAACTTGATCAAGGGATATACGCTTTATGGGTGAAATTCCCATATTGGGGCTGGTAATTGTGATGTAAGACGGGGTCTCAGTTAAGGGATATCGCGGTAAGTAAGTCTGCAAATGCCAGCAGTCTTTTTACAGAAATTATCGGTGCATACCGTGGTTGTACACTCAGATGAAATAGTTCTGCTGAATGGTAGATTCTACCCGCATTATGGTTAAATGTTTTGATACTGTATTTGCCAACTGAAACTAGTCATGATAATCATGTTCACCAGCGTTTGCGCTGACGTTTTATTTTCCAAAATGTTTTCAGGCAATCAATGATTATCTATAAAACTAGTCCTACGAGATAGTCTTGGAGATAAATGTGTACATAAAGGGATTTTGACAGGGTTATGTGCTACTAGCATGGAGATAACTTTGCAGGAATGAAAACAAGAGGAGATGTTAGGAAGATGTATTCCTAGACATGGATACTCCCTTGTTATGCACAAGGCTAGGTGCCGGAAGGTAAAACCCTTAGATACCAATGCTGATATAGCTTGGTATTGGACATGGTTAACTCCCCAGGCACATGCCAACTACCTTGTGGCTCTAGTTTTACCCTGCTTATGCAGGTGACATGTAAATGGTCATGGACCATGGTTTTGTATAAAGAAGGGGTATTTAAATCCCCTAGTGAAATAAAATGACGTTTTATTTATCCCCGGATTTGGAAAATATACAATATCAACCCTTGGGTTGATATTTATTACAAGTTCGATCCAAAAGTAATTCCACTGCCAACCTAACTCTGATTTCATATATAAAATAAGATTGGAGGTGCCAATCTGGTCGCACGCCCGGGGTGTCCTGAAACCAGGGTGTGACAGGTTAGTATCAGAGCCCAAGTTTTTAGCAAATTAGATACTAGATTTAGTATCTAAGCTTTAACCATAGTTTAAATTATTATACCTCAAGATTAAGATAAGGATACTGGCTTAGTATCTAAGTGTTGATCAACATGAGGACAGAGTACTTATTAAAGTAGTTACTAATATTTAAAGATTTCAGGATGTCTGGAGAACATAGCCTTCCTAATTACGATCCTAATCGTCCGATCAAGCATGAATCCCCTGAATATCCTGTCTATGGATCTCAGATGATGCCAATCACATTTCCTGATGATAGCAATCCTTTCATTATAAATCTAAGTACTCCTACACCTGAGTATCATCCTTTATTACATGATACTGAGAATTCTTGGATGGACGCTGGTTCTGACTTTAGTAACTGGCAGTTTAATACCCCTCCACCAATAGACAATCAGGCAGGGCCAAGTACGTCCCGAAAGCCTCGAATAAAAGTGAGAATGCCTACTAAGAAAAATTCTATTCCAGCTAGTGAAATGGAGGAAATTTATCAAAATACACCAGTGGATGAAACATCCGAAGAATCTCATCAGTATGCTCCTGTATCTGAAGATCCTGAGGATGATCCCTTTTATAATCCTGAGTCTCCTATTCTTCATGATCCCTATATTGTTCCTGAACCTATATACACTGGTCCTTATGGGAATTATTTCCAAGCACCACCAGAGTATCAAAACGCTTATAATGATATAATGATTGGTCTTCGTGAACCTCCGCTTAAGTATGGGTATGAACACAGTATGCCTTCATCTCCCATAGAATGTTTAGATCGTTCGTTACGCCAAACGGATGATATAAACAAGGAAAGAATTATGAACAAGGCAAGGACACAATTTTATGGACAACAGGTTTATGAACATGGGGAGAATATGATGATCCTTGGATCTGAGCTAATAAAAAATTAATTTGATATAATGTATTTTGTTCTTATTGTAATATTTTTTTATATATAGTAAAAGTTATTTGTTTTATTTACAGAAATGGTTGGAAAAGGCAAGGGTCGTAGTTTTCTTCGTAAATTTGTGCCAGCTAATTATTTTGAACGTAAAACTAACGAGACAACTATAGAAAATAATGAAGAAACTGAAAGTTCAACTTTTCGAAGCCTTGAAGAAATAGGGAATCCTAGTATTCCTTATAAACCTTCTATCAGCTATCATTCTGCTCCTACTGCAGGATGTTATAACATTACTCCAATATACTTACATATTTTTCATGAAGGATTTTATGAAATACCTTATGAAAATAGAGATGTTTCCGCAGATGAAGAACGAGAAGATTCTAACAAACCTTTTATCCCTTATCATGAGACAGTTCAATTCCCTATTTCTTATGTAAATGAAGTGTCACACCCCAACCGACGGCGGATTATACGTCGGGGTGGACACGGTTGTTCAAAAGCACAAGGTTGACTAATAAAGTTGAGATATTTCATTAATAAATTAACGGTTCAACATGACAAAAGTAACATATTGTTCAAACATGAAAAATAACATAAGTTTAATCCTTGATGGTCTTTCTAAGCCCAAGCATCCTACGTTTTCATAGATAAGCCTCACTCTTGTGCACCTGAAACATGTTAAGTAACTGTCAACTAAAAATAGTTGGTGAGATACAAAGGTTTTGACACCGTTTTACAATAGTTTTTAAAAGTTTTACAATTCACTATGATTAATGCATCTAAGTATAAATGTGAGAATCAAGCAAGTTAAACATTGTGCACGTCAAACCTCCAACCAAGTTTAGGCATAACCCGAAGGTTACCCTTATAAGTTTCAAGTATAAGTTTCAGTAACAATCACCAAGGGCTCCCCCCGAAGGGTCAATCAATCAAGGTGGATTGGTCAAATACAATAGATCTATCACTGTTACTATAGGCTCGACCAAAGTTAATGAACATGCTAGAATTAAGTTTAATTTAAGCATGCAAGTCTCAAAGCATTCAACACATAGAAGGCATGTAAACATAGTTAAGTTTGAATTGTATAAGTCTAAAAGTTTGAACATGTTCCACCCCAAGTTTATAAAATAAAAACAAAACAAAAAGGGGCTAAGTATACTCACCTTGAGTGGAATGTAAGAGTACTCAACAAGGATTAATTGTAGTGAAAGCTTCAAGGAAAGATATCCTCACAATAAGCCTAAATGACAAGTCTAAAGTTTTAAGATTTGATCATAGAAATCCTTAGGACAAGGATTTTAAGAATTTGGGGTTTACTAGGGTTTCCGGAATGGGAAGTGGGTGCATTTGAAATATAAAGTTTATATTCGTAACAAGTTTTAGATGCTCTTATAAGGTTTGTTTAGTTTGAAGTTTTAAAATAAATAATTGTTTACATGAGTTAGGTAATAGATTCCTAAATAGTTTCCCGTGTATCGTGTTTATAGTATTGAGTGTAAAGTAAACAAGTATTTTAACTTAGTAAACATTTACATAGTAGGGTTTAAAAAAAAAATATTAGTTTCCTTAGACACTTATTAAGTATAAGTAGTAAATAGTTAAAAGGGGAGATAATTGTTTTAAAGAAATAAATACTCTTAAATATTTATTTGTTTTAAAACTTTATCACAATTTGTAATTGTTCTAAATAATAATTGTAATGATGTTCTTAGAAGTTTTTAACTAAATTTATTTTTAAAAAGGAAAAGACGGCTTCCTTAAAAAATATATATATATACAAGTTGCGTTTTATAACATTTTAAATTCTTTTATATAGTTTTTCCTAGTTTACGAGCTCCGAATTTGTAATTAAAATGCATTTATTTTCTCAAATAAATAAGTGAAGTATTGGGTTTTAATTACAAATTAATAAGTTTCTAAATAAGTATAAATGTATAAATTCTTATTTATATATACAAAGTTTGATTATTATTATTTAAAATTTAAACCAAAATGGCTTTTGTCTATTTAAAAATAATATCTAATAAAATTTCGGCCGAGTATTTAAGTTTCATAAAACTTAAGAAATTTTTTTAGGTATTTTTTGTATTAAAACAATTCCTAAGTAATAGCTTTTATAGTTTTTAATTTGATTTTTATTTAGTTAAAATGTTTTCTGAAAATAAAATAAACACTGATTTCCAGTGGATAAAGTTTCAACATATTTTATAAAAAATTTTAGAAAAATTAACCTTGATTACAAGTGGCTAAAATAATCGAAATATCAAAACTGGGTCGCCCGGATTCGAACCCGGGTCGCCCAGTTCACAGGCACACGACTTAACCAACTTGGCCGCTAGGCTATCGCTGAGATTATAACTAGGAAATTGTTTTTAACAACAAGTTCAAACGATTCCAAAATCCGAATGAACCCTAGAACCTAAATCTGCCAAATGCGTATTGATTAGCCCTCTGTTAATGAAATTAAACAGAGGGCTTTTGATTATTGAGGGATTTCGAGTCGATTGACCACCGAGTTTACCTGAATTGATGAGAAAACGAGGGAGATCGGGACTGTGGTGGTTCGTCGGCGGTCGCAGCTCCAAACCGAGGCAAACTGGTACTCGTTTCGTGAAATTGGTAAGTGATGGAGTGTTGGGGTGCTGTTGTTGAGGGGCCGAAGTCGGTATATATAGCCAATTTTGGCATTAAATGCGTGAATGGATCGAGGGCGGGTGGTTGAGCCGCTCGTAGTAAATGCCGACTCCATGCGTGGCCTCGATCAAAATTGGTCATTATCCCACCTCGGGGACGGGTCGCACGCGAGAGACGAGCCCGAGGTTCAGTGAACCTGGACGAAATTGCGATTTTCGCGTGAAAAGGGGAAAAACCGGGGCTGCAGGGATTCGAACTTGTGATCGGGGGGGGGGGGGGGGTTCTGAGAGTTTGGAATATTTGCATAACAGGTCCCTGGGTTTTCCAAAGTTTATCACTTTATGTTAAAACTTTGGTTTTTGATAAAACCCAGTTTTAGAATTGGCAGATTTAGTCCCTTGACTTTGTAAAATGATTTCATAAAATCTTTTTATAAATTTTATTATACTGATATTTTTAAATATTTAAGATGTATCAATTTTATTTATCATTATAAACTGTACACGTATTTGTATATTAAAGATTGAACTCACAAAATACGTTTATTTATTCTTGAAACAGACGGGTTACAACGGGAATTAGAATCTTAAGGTAACAACGGTACGTCGGAAAACCCTGGATATTGACGTGAGGTCGAAGTCTCACTCAAAAATAAACCAATTACAACTAAATAGCTAGCGGTAAGTGGGTATCGAACACGAGGAGTTTGTGGAAGATGTGTTATCTAAGTAGCTTTTATAGTAAACTAAAATTAAACTAGATTGCAGAAATGTAATTTTCAGAATTTTGATTGTTTGGTTTCAAAAACTAAGATCAACTAAATAAATTGCAAATCAAAGATTAGTTTGTAAACAGATTAAGAGAAAGTGATCATCCTAGGTGTTCGGTTTCAATTGACATCCATGTTTAAATCCAACTAGAAAGAATCCCATAGACATGATTCATGCGTGACCATTTGTTTGCGATAAAAGGGAACTAAGTACTCGGATTATGAAAATGCGAGGTTGTTACCCGATGACCAATTAACCAATATCCAACCCTAATCCCTCCCGTGATATCTCGATTGTCAACGACACCAAGAACGTACGATTTAGATTATGATCAAAACATCAATCAACAATTTACAAACAAACATTCACACACCATAATAAACAAACAAACTTGCAAGTCTATCATTCTAGAAATATGGATAAAAACACAAATGTCTTAGACAAACCTTCAACCTAGGATGAACACCACAAGTTTAGCCACTCATTCCTTGGTGCATCATAATCACACAAAGATTAATGTTCATATGAATCAAAACACAAACCGAATTGTTTAGAGATTGTTTGGAACCCAGAAAATCACCCAAAATCGCCCCTGAAACTGCTGCAAAACGTCTCCCAATGATTGGATATGAAAAGCCCCTTGAAGAACTGTTTTAATAGGCCAGTTACACTTTTCACGCCAGTGACCACCGTAAGCTACGGTGCCCACCGTAGCTTACGGTGGTGAGCAACATTCTACGGTGGTCCAAAACTGCCTTACGGTGCCAAGAAAGTTTCCCAGATGTCATCGTAGCTTACGGTGACCACCGTAAGCTACGGTGGAGCTCAGGTCATTCTCTCCTTTTCTTTGTTTGTTTCAATGATGATTGAGTCGCTTTCCTCTTGCTTCAATCTTTGCGTTAAATGCATCCAATTAAACTCTTTTGTACCTGAAACATTAAACCACCATAGTCATCTAATTCTAACAAGTAACCGACTTAAATGTTGGATTAAAATACCATTTATAGTACTTAAGGGTCGTCCTACGGACCACCCGTCACATCCCCACACTTAACCGTTGCTTGCCCCCAAGCAACTCATCAAAAACCATTTCCAAGTTCACAAGCGATCAACATGAATCAAGCAAACAAATGTCCTCATTTTACTAACTTTTTCTTAAACCCCGCATAACACACCCCTCACAATGACTCTCCTCTCGGCGACAAATAATAACTAGCAAGGATGAGCTAGAACACACTTAAAGCAAATGGGTGATTGCACAATAATAGGCTTGTACTTAAATCGGTCCTTCGCCTAAAGAATTTACTAAAATGCGCACGTGAATCAAAGGGACTTAAGGGTTGGAACGTGGCTAGGCATATGGGTAGGACATGAAAATATATATGTAGTAGCTAATGATCCGACCCGGTCTTATTATTACATCTAAATAAACTCAACTAATTAACTAACTACAAAGCCTCGCATTTTTTTTTCTTTCAAACTACTACCACATTTATTCTCATTCTTTTTGTATTTTTCTCAGATTTTTTTTTCATTTTCATTCTCCTTCAACTACCATCGCATTTATTTCCTTCTTTTTGCATTTTTCTCAGATTTTTTTTTTCATTTTTAAACAAAACAAAAACATCAAACACTACGTACTAAAACTACTAAACTACTAAACCGGGTCTTCTCAAACAGGTAAGATATTTTGGGCGGTAAGCATGGGTTATCAAATGATAGGCAATAAGCTCAAATATGGTTACTAATGGACCAAACCCCCGCCCCTCTCACTACCATGCTCATATGTGTAATTTATGAGGCCCAACCCCCGAATCCCACACTCACACACATCGTGACGAGGCTACCTAAATGCCCTTATCCTTTTCACATACATATCAAGCTAAGGCCTCAAACCGAATTCAAGCACAAGTTCTAATACACCCCCACCCATTGCCACTCTCATCAAAGAAAATATTTCTAACAATTCAAATAGATGGCTCAAACTCTCACCAAGAAAAAGGAAATATGGGCTGCCGATGTGTCATGCGGTTTAGTACTTAAGTGTTCAAATTTGGACCATTTTTTTGCTTAATTTTCAAAATTTTCACAATTTTTCAACATTTCAAAAATTTCCCTTCATCCCCACACTTGGGATACATTGTCCCCAATGTACGGTTTTGATAGAAAGATCGCTCAAAACACACAAACTTTTTTTTTTTTTTTAACAAACAAACAAACTAACTACCAATATTTCAAGGCTAAAGAACATGACAAGTCTAAGGAAAGAGTACATGGACCTGATGAAGTTTGACACAACAGATGTTGTAAATGATCCGATTTCCTATCACCACCTTCACACAACTATCCGCACATCTTCCTCACACTTGAGTGTTGCCATAGCCCTGAAACATAGAAAAATAAAGAAATAACAATGTCAGTGAAAAAACCCCGGGTTGCCTCCCGAGCAGCGCTAAATTTTCGGGTCTTCAGCCAGACCGTGCCACCCCCGTTTATGGTGGCTCAAAGAAACGATTCCGGCCATCTACATCACTACATCGTGCCATTGAGTAAAATGCATCCGTCCCGTTTCGATTCGGTGGGTGTGACATTTCGGATTTTTATTCACGCTTTTATATTATGTATCCTGTAGACATTTTCTATTCAATGGAATGCAAGTGGTTTTAGTTAAAATTTTGTACAAGTATATATAAATGTATATATAATTTAAGGATTTAAAATAAATAAAATTTTATAAGTTTTAAACTTATATAAAATTTTATACAAAAATCCAAATTAAAAGGGTTCATTTATAAATAAGATAACCTATTTAATTAAAATAATTAACTTTTATAAAAATATTTATAATAATAATAAATAATATAAGTTTATAAAATACAAATGAAATTAAAAAGAAATTTAACAAATTATTTTTATAAAAGATGAGGGGTTATATTGGAATTTTTCAAACTAAAAGGTTTTAACCTAAAAACCGGTTGAGGGACTAAATGTGGTCAAACCAAACCTCAGGGACCCATCCGTAATTATCGCATGGACCTAATTAAAACGAAATCAAACTTGAGAGACTAAAGTTGCCAATTCCCAATTCGTGTTTCCGGTCACCACCTTCGTTATACGGCGGTCTAAGCTATTTTCCGGCGACACTCGACACGACTGTCCCCTACACCTCGACAGCCGAAATTGGTCTCTCTGGCCTCGTCTCTCCCACACGAACAAAAGGCCTCGACAAATTTGTTCCCCCAACATAGGATCGTCCGATCCTGTTGGTGGCCGAGATACCCATGTCCAAATTCGTTCTCGACAGGCCACCTCCACGCCTGTCGATTGTCTGATTAGTTTCACCTCGTCCAGACTAATGTCGGGACGTGTCCAATTGCACGTTTGAGCATAGGAATCAAGCTCGCCTATAAATGACCATTGTCGGCCCTGCACGAGCTCGCTACCCTTCGTCCACACACTCTCACTCCAAATTGAGTACTCCATCACCTTCGTCGACCCTGAAAGAAGCTGTGACCAAGGATTCAGAAGCTAATTACATCTAAAAGTTCGATTCCAGCTTTGGACTTTTTCGGACAAAAGACTTCTGCCGGCTAGGCCTGCTTCGACTTGGTTCTAGTCTCAAATCGATTCCCCTGTCCTCTACTTATCCCTGGTAAACTTTTCGGATCAAAATCGAGGCATTCGTCGGGCAAACCCAAGTCCCCGGACATGGTTTGCCGGTTGTCGAGGACCAGCGACCAATTCTGGATATGTGTATATCAATTAAACGACACACACATAACCAGCGATGGGCAGTAGCCCTACTGGTTATGCGTGTGTGTGTTTGTGTCACAGGCCGCGGGTTCGATCCGGGTGGCCTACGGCCTAACCCATTTTTTTTTCTATTTTCTGCTTTAAAAATATAATTTAGTTTATTTAATTATCTCACCATATTTTAATACCATATGTACACAATGAAAACCAATACGTGTCGGTTAACTCGTTCGTTTATTTTGAAACCGGTTAAACGATCTTTTAATCCATAAACTATCCTATTTTTATAAATCTTGTAATATTATTTAAATACATTTTTATATATGAAATATCTCATACTTTTATAAATCTTGTAATATTTTATAAACTTATTTAAATACATTTTTATATATAAAATGTCCTATATTTTTATAACTCTTGTAACATTTTTATAAACTTAATAAAATACATTTAATATATAAAATGTCTCATCTTTTTTATATAAACCTAGCAATATTTTTAATAAACTTGTTTAAATAAATTTTAAATATCAACATAATTAGTCAAATAAAGACTTTTCTTTTATTTGTTATTTTATATATATACATTAAATATAATAATACTTGTTTAAAACAAAATACATATATATCCTTATAAGTTAAAGTTTTACAAAAACCATTATCATTCTATTTCCATACTTTATACAAATAAATATTTAGGAAAATCATATTAAAGCCTATATACATTTAAATACAAATACACACCTATACGCATACAATAATACCCATTTATCTACATAGGGTATCAACTTGCTTAGGCTTCCGCATACTTATCACCTACACGCGTGGAAAAATACCCGCTTGCAAGGTGAGTTACATAACCCCTATTTTACATTTTCATACATTTTGGGGTGAAACATTATACATGCTACTCACATTGTTTATACGTGTTATACATGAGACTATATGCTTATTCTTTGGATGTACATACATTTAAACACAAGACAACCAACTGTAATATTGATAGATCTATTGTGCCTGACCAGCCCACCCGGTTAGGGTGTTTATTACTGCATACTCGGATATAGCCGCGTGTTATATTCAAACATATCGGATATAGTGGGTAACTATATTCAAACATACCGGACTTAGCTGTTGTGCTCTGTTCAAGCGTATCAAACTCGGTTTGAATTGTGATTAAATAAATGATACATCATACATACTATGTTTAACAATATAAACAATGAGTTGCAAAACGATTTACAACTACTATTTACAGGAAATACTAAACCTATGTACTCACCAACTTTTTAGTTGACACTTGATTTAAATAATGTTTCAGGTTTGGATATGTGACTACTGGCCGAAGATTCTCCACTTAAGAACTATGGACCTAGCTAAATAAATCAATGTTTTGAACTAGACTAGGTTATTTGGAATGTATTGTATTTGGATCTTGTTGTCTTTAAACTTAATTAATGAATTATGCAACCGTTAGCTATCATGTGCTTTTGAACAATCATTCCATTGTCCGCCTCGATGATTCCGTCATCGGTCGGGGTGTGACAGATTGGTATCAGAGCCATGGTTATAGGGAATTAGGTTATTAGACACAATGACCTAGACTATAACCCTAGGACTCCCTTTTATGTGTTATGTGCTAAATGATTAATTGCTACGTGAATTATTTGTAGTTAGGTATTATTTGAATTTTCCCAAGTTTGGTACATGAGACTTATACACATACATACAAGACTTTGATACATGATACATACTTTACATACACATTTGACAAACAAACTTATGCAAACAAATACACTACTCATCCTTATCCATACTCTTTCCTAATCCGTATTAATTGCAACATTCCTACACATTTTATACTCATAGACTCTCAAGTCTATTAAAATCTTGAAAATCTCGTCAACGACTTAATTTCTTGAAACCAGTAAAGGACACGTGCAATCTGGAAGGGTGACACCTGTACATTGGGTTTTCTGTCTAGGAAAGCATTTCGTATAAATCCAAATAAACGGACCCGTATGCTTTCCTGGGAATTCCTAAAGTGAGTGTTTACCTATAGGCTAAAGCATGTCTCCTTGAAAGTTTTGAGGAATTAATTAACGTTGATAAGTCAATGTATTCGCAAGGATACAATTCGAACTTAAACTTAAAATTTGGGGACATTATAGCAAGATAGGAAGAACTAGACAAACATGCAGAACAAATCATTATTACGGGTGCACACGTAATAACGGTTTGTAATGCATGCAAGTCCCGGCAATTCCTATTATGCAAATAATGATCTATAACATCATGTCCTACCCGGAAAAGATGACTTAGTTTCCCCTATCAACTTAGAATAAATACACATGCACTGGCACGCGTCATGATAAATCTCGTATTTCTGCTTACATTATTTCCCGCTATAACTCATATTTATCCGTCTTATCTAAAATATCATTGTCTTTTCTTATGGTGTTAGAATGCCTCCTCGACGTGCAAACTCTAGCACTTCCAACCCGGATCTTGCTACTCTCCTTGCCCAGCTAGTAGGTCAAATGACCCAAGCAAATAACAACAGTGACGGGTCTCACAACATCCAAGGGAACGGTGGTACCAACCCGCCTCATTGCACGTTTAAGCACTTTAACTCGTGCAATCCTACTAAATTCTTCGGGACTGAAGGTGCTACCGGCCTACTTCAATGGTTTGAAAGCATGGAAAGCACATTCCTAAACAGCGACTGTCCTGATAATCTTCGGGTTCGCTATGCCACAAGTGTACTCCAAAAGAGAGCCCTCACCTGGTGGAACGGTGAGAAACGCACTCGTGGTGCTGAGGTTGCTACATCCTTATCATGGGATGATCTGAAGAAGGCCATGACTGATGAATTATGTCCTCGGAATGAAATGAGGAAGCTCGAGGCTGAATTTTGGGATCTTGCCCAAGACAGCGGGGATAATCTGGCTTACACCACCCGGTTTCAAGAGCTAAGTCTGCTGGTGCCTCATATGATCACTCCCCTTGCTCGAGGAATTGAAAAATACATAGGCGGCCTGCCTATGCAAATTCAAGATGCTGTGCTAGGAAGCAATCCTCCTACTCTTGAAGCTGCTATCCGTCTATCTGCTACACTATCCGACAACCATTTCAAAGCCGGAACCTTAACAAGAAAGGGTTCCAAGAAGGTTGTGTCTACTCTTGCGGCCGTCAAAGATGTGAAACCCGAGTCTTCTAACCGCAACAAGAAACGTAAGGGTCGAAACTTCGCAGCCGTAACTCCCGCTGTACCTGCTATTCAAGCAGCCCCTTTGGGTCAAAACCCGAAGACTTATATGGGCCCGAATCCCCAATGCCAGACCTGCAAGTACCATCATCCTGCCAATCTACCATGTCGATTGTGCTCAAGTCACTACCTGTCGTACCCGTCCTCCCGTCCACCAAGCTGCTCCAGCCAACCGTCCCGTCTATCCGGCACCTCCCAATGGCCGGGCATGTTACGAATGTGGAGATCCAAACCATTTTCGTGACCAATGCCCAAAACTTCATCATCAAGGTGGTCCTCAAGGACGAGCGTTTAACATAAACGCTAATGAGGCTCAAGCAAACAATGACGTGATAAACGGTACGTTTCTCGTAAATAATCATTATGCATCCGTTTTATTTGATACCGGTGCCGATAGGAGTTTTGTATCTCTTACCTTTGAATCTCGACTTGCTAAACAAAGAACGAAACTTGACAATTCTTATTCCGTGGAGATAGCAAACGGAAAATCTATTACTATAAATTCTGTTATCCGCAACTGCAATCTCGAGCTTAATAATCATGAATTCTCTGTTGATCTCCTTCCAATGCAATTGGGAAGCTTTGATATTATAATTGGCATGGACTGGTTATCCAAGCACCATGCCGAGGTTATTTGCTATGAAAAGTGTATTCGTATACCACTCTCTTCGGGCGACACGTTAGTTATTTTCGGTGAAAAACCGTGTCGTGGTCTTCAAATCATGTCTTGCACATTGGCACAAAAGTACTTACGGAAAAAGTACATTGCATTCTTGGCCCACATAGTTGACACGAAAGACAAGGGTAAGAAATTGCAAGACATTCCCATCATCCGAGATTTTCCCGAGGTATTCCCCGAGGATTTACCTGGTCTTCCTCCCACTAGACAAGTGGAGTTTCGTATCGACCTTGTGCCCGGGGCAACTCCCATGGCAAAAGCCCCCTATCGTCTTGCACCTTCCGAGATGCAAGAGCTTGCAAGTCAATTACAAGAACTCTCATCCAAATGATTCATCCGCCCGAGCCATTCACCTTGGGGTGCTCCCGTGCTGTTTGTAAAGAAAAAGGATGGATCATTTCGAATGTGCATTGATTATCGTGAACTCAACAAACTTACAATTAAGAACCGATATCCTTTACCCCGTATCGACGATCTTTTCGATCAGCTTCAAGGTTCAACATGTTTCTCCAAGATTGACCTTCGTTCCGGATACCATCAACTTCGTGTTCTCGATGAAGACATTCCGAAGACTGCCTTTCGGACTAGATATGGTCACTACGAGTTCATGGTCATGCCCTTCGGTTTGACTAATGCACCTGCGGCCTTCATGGACCTCATGAACCGTGTATGCAAACCTTATTTGGACAAGTTCGTGATCGTTTTCATTGACGACATTCTTATCTATTCTAAGACGAAAGCGGAGCATGAACAACATCTTCGTTTGATTTTAGAACTCTTGAAGAAAGAACAACTATACGCCAAGTTCTCCAAGTGTGAATTCTGGCTAAAGGAAGTTCAATTTTTGGGACACATAGTCAACGATAAGGGAATTCATGTGGACCTGGCAAAAATCGAAGCGGTAAAGAATTGGAGTACTCCTAAGACTCCTACCGAGATTCGTTCCTTCCTTGGACTAGCGGGTTACTATCGTCGCTTCATCTCAAATTTCTCCAAGATTGCGGTTCCGCTCACTGCCTTGACTCATAAAGGTAAATCTTACGAGTGGGGACCCAAGCAAGAGGAAGCTTTTCAAACTCTCAAGCACAAGCTCTGCAATGCTCATATTCTAACTCTTCCTTGTGGTAATGACGACTTTGTCGTTTATTGTGATGCATCCAACCAAGGTCTTGGTTGAGTTCTAATGCAACGTGGCCAAGTAATTGCATACGCATCACGTCAGCTCAAAATCCATGAGAAGAACTATACGACCCATGATCTCGAGCTTGGTGCTGTCGTTTTCGCCTTGAAAATTTGGAGACACTATTTATATGGCACCGTTTGAAGCTCTTTATGGACGGAAATGTCGTTCACCGATTTGTTGGAACGAAATTGGTGAAGCACAAATCACCGGTCCCGAACTTATCCAAGAGACCACCGATAAAATCTTTCTTATTCGTGACAACATTCGAGTAGCAAGGAGTCGGCAAAAGAGCTATGCCGATAAAAGACGAAAACCCTTGGAATTTCAAGTTGGGGATATGGTCCTCCTAAAGGTATCACCTTGGAAGGGCGTAGTCCGATTTGGAAAGAAAGGAAAACTCGCACCTCGATATGTGGGTCCATTCAAGATACTCGAAAGGGTAGGAAAAGTGGCCTACAAACTCGATCTTCCTTCAGAACTCATCAACGTTCATCCGACTTTTCATGTATCTAATTTGAAAAAGTGTCTAGCCGACGAGAATCTCCACATCCCGCTTGATGAAGTGCGCATTGACGAGAAAATGCACTTTGTTGAGAAACCCGTGGAAATCATGGACCGAGAAGTCAAGAAACTCAAGCGTAGCCGCATCCCCATTGTCAAGGTTCGTTGAGAGTCTAAACGTGGACCCGAGTTCACTTGGGAACGTGAAGACCAAATGAAGACCAAATATCCGCATCTCTTTTCATAGCCTCCACTGGTTGAATTTCGGGGCGAAATTCCTTTAACATGGGGAGACTGTGACATTTCGGATTTTTATTCACGCTTTAAAATTATGTATCCTGTAGACATTTTCTATTCAATGGAATGCAAATGGTTTTAGATAAAATTTTGTACAAGTATATATAAATGTATATATAATTTAAGGATTTAAAATAAATAAAATTTTATAAGTTTTAAACTTATATAAAATTTTATACAAAAATCCAAATTAAAAGGGTTCATTTATAAATAAGATAACCTATTTAAATAAAATAATTAACTTTTATAAAAATATTTATAATAATAATAAATAATATAAGTTTATAAAATACAAATGAAATTAAAAAGAAATTTAACAAATTATTTTTATAAAAGATGAGGGGTTATATTGGAATTTTTCAAACTAAAAGGTTTTAACCTAAAATCCGGTTGAGGGACTAAATGTGGTCAAACCAAACCTCAGGGACCCATCCGTAATTATCGCAGGGACCTAATTAAAACGAAATCAAACTTCAGGGACTAAAGTTGCCAATTCCTAATTCGTGTTTCCGGTCACCACCTTCGTTATCCGGCGGTCCAAGCTATTTTTCGGCGACACTCGACACGACTGTCCCTTACACCTCGACAGCCGAAAGTGGTCTCTCTGGCCTCGTCTCTCCCACACGAACAAAAGGCCTCGACAAATTTGTTCCCCCAACATAGGGATCGTCCGATCCTGTTGGTGGCCGAGATACCCATGTCCAAATTCGTGCCCGACAGGCCACCTCCACGCCTGTCGAATGTCTGATTAGTTTCTCCTCGTCCAGACTAATGTCGGGACGTGTCCAATTGCACGTTTGAGCATAGGAATCAAGCTCGCCTATAAATGACCATTGTCGGCCCTGCACAAGCTCGCTACCCTTCATCCACACACTCTCACTCCAAATTGAGTACTCCATCACCTTCGTCGACCCTAAAAGAAGCTGTGACCAAGGATTCAGAAGCTAATTCCATCTAAAAGTTCGATTCCAGCTTTGGACTTTTTCGGACAAAAGACTTCTGCCGGCCAGGCCTGCTTCGACTTGGTTCGAGTCTCAAATCGATTCCCCTGTCCTCTACTTATCCCTGGTAAACTTTTTGGATTAAAATCGAGGCATTCGCTCGACAGTTTTCGGGCAAACCCAAGTCCTCGGACATGGTTTGCCGGTTGCCGAGGACCAGCGACCAATTCTGGATATGTGTATATCAATTAAACGACACACACATAACCAGCGATGGGCAGTAGCCCGGCTGGTTATGCGTGTGTGTGTTTGTGTCACAGGTCGCGGGTTCGATCCGGGTGGCCTACGGCCTAACCCATTTTTTTTCTATTTTCTGCTTTAAAAATATAATTTAGTTTATTTAATTATCCCACCATATTTTAATACCATATGTACACAATGAAAACCAATACGAGTCGGTTAACTTGTTCGTTTATTTTGAAACCGGTTAAACGATCTTTTAATCCATACACTGTCCTATTTTTATAAATCTTGTAATATTATTTAAATACATTTTTATATATGAAACATCTCATACTTTTATAAATCTTGTAATATTTTATAAACTTATTTAAATACATTTTTATATATAAAATGTCCTATATTTTTATAACTCTTGTAACATTTTTATAAACTTAATAAAATACATTTAATATATAAAATGTCTCATCTTTTTTATAAACCTAGCAATATTTTCAATAAACTTGTTTAAATAAATTTTAAATATCAACATAATTAGTCAAATAAAGACTTTTCTTTTATTTGTTATTTTATATAAATACATTAAATATAATAATACTTGTTTAAAACAAAATACATATATATCCTTATAAGTTAAAGTTTTATAAAAACCATTATCATTCTATTTCCATACTTTATACAAATAAATATTTAGGAAAATCATATTAAAGCCTATATACATTTAAATACAAATACACACCTATACGCATACAATAATACCCATTTATCTACATAGGGTATCAACTTGCTTAGGCTTCCGCATACTTATCACCTACACGCGTGGAAAAATACCCGCTTGCAAGGTGAGTTACATAACCCCTATTTTACATTTTCATACATTTTGGGGTGAAACATTATACATGCTACTCACATTGTTTATACGTGTTATACATGAGACTATATGCTTATTCTTTGGATGTACATACATTTAAACACAAGACAACCAACTGTAATATTGATAGATCTATTGTGCCTGACCAGCCCACCCGATTAGGGTGTTTATTACTGCATACTCGGATATAGCCGCGTGTTATATTCAAACATATCGGATATAGTGGGTAACTATATTCAAACATACCGGACTTAGCTGTTGTGCTCTGTTCAAGCGTATCAAACTCGGTTTGAATTGTGATTAAATAAATGATACATCATACATACTATGTTTAACAATATAAACAATGAGTTGCAAAACGATTTACAACTACTATTTACAGGAAATACTAAACCTATGTACTCACCAACTTTTTAGTTGACACTTGATTTAAATAATGTTTCAGGTTTGGATATGTGACTACTGGCCGAAGATTCTCCACTTAAGAACTATGGACCTAGCTAAATAAATCAATGTTTTGAACTAGACTAGGTTATTTGGAATGTATTGTATTTGGATCTTGTTGTCTTTAAACTTAATTAATGAATTATGCAACCGTTAGCTATCATGTGCTTTTGAACAATCATTCCATTGTCCGCCTCGATGATTCCGCCATCGGTCGGGGTGTGACAGTGGGTAATCAAATACACTCCTACTTGATCCCGTATGCTTTTCTTCACGATCCGGTGGGTGATTTATTTTCATTCTTTGACACACTTTTGTCATACAATCACTAGACTCACCACCCTTCCCCTCATTGGATTCATAAATAATCACTCTAGTTTGAACATCAAATGATAACTTATAGTTCTTTTTTGTCATGGTAATAACCCCGTCTCTACAATTGATTTGAGCATTTGCTGTGTATAGAAACGGTCGGCCTAAGATTACCCTTTGTTGCGCTGCCATTTTAGTAGAAGCATAGTCTAGGACCAGAAAATCCACTGGGTACTCAAATTCTCCCAACTGAATCTTAACATTCCTAACTACTCCCCGTGGACGCCTCCAACTTTCATCTGCCAAGCTCACCATGGTGTCTATATCTTGTAGTGGGCCAAAGTCATACATGTCATACGACTCGCCTGGTAGCATGCTCATGCCCGCCCCATAGTCCAACAATGCATGAGGAATTTTTAATTTTTCCACTCGGATTGGCACGATTGGTGCCCCATGCTCTTTGTCATTTTCTGCCTCGGCCTCCTTTCCTATACCTGCATTCACTTGACACGAAGAGGTTAGAAATGTTTCATTAAATTCACTATTGGGAACGGTACTTACCACATTAATGTTCACGCTTTTGATGTTCTTGGGATTTGTCACTGTGTCACTTGGTAGTTGACCTTTGTTCTTTTTTAAAAGGGCCACCTCACTTGCAAGTTGACCCATTTGGGTAGTCAAAGATTGGATGGCTTTGTCGTGAATTTCATCTTTTTGCAACCGAGCCTCATCCATTTGATTCCTCCTTTGCATATCTTGTTGCATCATCCGGAGCATATCCATCACTTCATTCCCACTTGAATTGGATGGTCCCGGTCCTCCAGTTTGTTGCTGGTATTGTCTTTGATAACCTTGATTGCCTTGATTTGCATATGGTTGACGCGGAACAAAGTTTGCTTGAGGTGCTCCTTGGAAATTTGTGTTGGATTGATTTGCGGGATTGCCATAACGGAAATTCGGGTGATTTCGCAACCCCGGATGATACGTATTTGAATTCATGTTGTAATTTCTACCACAACCCCCTTGGCCTTGACCTTGAATTGCATTGACTCCTTCATATTGCCCTTCAACAACACCCACCAAACAAACATCCGCCCTATGACCCAATTCATTACAGTTAGTGCAAACATCATAAACTTGATTAGTGGTTTGCACATTACCATCCTCCATCGCATGCACTTGGGTTCTAGTAATGGCCGGTCTCGCTCTCCTAGATGATTGAGCCTTCCTCTTTGATGTGACCGCCATTTGTTCCAAAAACGCCCAATCGTCTTGCTCGTGATTAGTACCGAATGTACCATTCGTGATAGACATTAAGTCACGAGCATCTTCGGAATTCAACCCTTCATGAAACGCGTTCAACAATTCCCACAATTCGATCCCATGATGAGGGCAATTTTTTATCATCAAATTAAACCGTTCGAAAGCTTCGTGAAACATTTCACCTTGTTGTTGTTGGAAGCTTCTCAAGCTTCTTCTCGCATCGTTGGTCTTTTGGGCCATGAAAAATTCTTCTAAAAATCTTTGTTGCATCTCCGCCCATGTATAAATCGATGCCGATGGTAAAGTGTAAAACCATCTCTTCGCTTTATCTTCCAACGAGAATTGAAACAATACCAACTTTACTTCATCCGATGAAAATCCTTGCCCACCGATAGTATTGCATATCGAATCGTATGCCTCCAAATGAAAATAAGGTTCCTCCGTGGCTAATCCCTTATATTTCGGTAGACTTTGGAGGGAATTAGTTCTAACTTCGAACGTCCTCCCTTGATTGTTTTGAGGAATAACTACCGGTGAAGGATTGTTAGTAATAATCGGCCTAAAATGTGCTTCAATACCCCTCACGGCCTCCCGATTATGTCTTCTTGGCACGCCCAACGGTACTTGTGGTGGCAAACCTGCTTGCCTAGGCATTTGTCTTCGAGGTTGAACCTGTCTAGGAATTTGTTGTTGAAATTGTGGTTGAGGTTGAAATTGTTGTTGAGGCACTTGTTGCTCATATTGTTGAACTTGTCGAGGTTGACCTTGTGGAGCTTGCGGTATATCTTGCGGTCTTCGCACAAATCCACCCCTTCCTTGAAATCCCGTTTGATTTCCATTACCCCCAAGGGTATATTCACCTTCATCATACCCCTCATAATCATCTTCATAACCGTCATCAAACCCATCATCTTGCACTCTCATAAACGGCATCGCGGGAGACTGTTGATATTGGAACCTCGATGGTGGTTGTTGTTGTTGAACCGGGGTGGTAAAGGTTATAGGTGGGTCTTGTTGAATTGGGAATGGTTGACTCTGTTGGGAGGACGATTGACCTTGAGTCGGGAAGAAATGGCTAAATGGTGGAAAGGTTGATGCCGTTTGGTAGCTCAATGGATTTGGTGGAAGTGTGTTTGTAGGAACAGTGGTATTTGTGGGTTTACTCTCACTTGTTATAGGACTTGGTGGAATAGGAGGTGTGGTGGTTGGTAGTGTTTGACCCGTCGTGAGAATTGGTGGATCCATGATGTTTTTCGGTGTAGTAGGAGACCCAATGACTTTGTTCTCCCTAAGTAAAACTCGGTTCCGTGAAAGTGTCCGTTCAATTTCCGGATCAAATGCTAATGGTGATGACTTTTTGGAGCCTCTAGTATGCATACACCTGTAAGTACCTGCACACTAACACAACCAGCGTAAACCCGAAAATAACAAACAAAAAACTACGAAAGTTAACACACGTTGCGCACTACTCCCCCGCAACGGCGCCAATTTGACGTGAGGTCGAAGTCTCACTCAAAAATAAACCAATTACAACTAAATAGCTAGCGGTAAGTGGGTATCGAACACGAGGAGTTTGTGGAAGATGTGTTATCTAAGTAGCTTTTATAGTAAACTAAAATTAAACTAGATTGCTGAAATGTAATTTTCAGAATTTTGATTGTTTGGTTTCAAAAACTAAGATCAACTAAATAAATTGCAAATCAAAGATTAGTTTGTAAACAGATTAAGAGAAAGTGATCATCCTAGGTGTTCGGTTTCAATTGACATCCATGTTTAAATCCAACTAGAAAGAATCACATAGACATGATTCATGTGTGACCACTTGTTTGCGATAAAAGGGAACTAAGTACTCGGATTATGAAAATGCGAGGTTGTTACCCGATGACCAATTAACCAATATCCAACCCTAATCCCTCCCGTGATATCTCGATTGTCAACGACACCAAGAACGTACGATTTAGATTATGATCAAAACATCAATCAACAATTTACAAACAAACATTCACACACCATAATAAACAAACAAACTTGCAAGTCTATCATTCTAGAAATACGGATAAAAACACAAATGTCTTAGACAAACCTTCAACCTAGGATGAACACCACAAGTTTAGCCACTCATGCCTTGGTGCATCATAATCACACAAAGATTAATGTTCATATGAATCAAAACACAAACCGAATTGTTTAGAGATTGTTTGGAACCCAGAAAATCACCCAAAATCGCCCCTGAAACTGCTGCAAAACGTCTCCCAATGATTGGATATGAAAAGCCCCTTGAAGAACTGTTTTAATAGACCAGTTACACTTTTCACGCCAGTGACCACCGTAAGCTACGGTGCCCACCATAGCTTACGGTGGTGAGCAACATTCTACGGTGGTCCAAAACTTCCTTACGGTGCCAAGAAAGTTTCCCAGATGTCATCGTAGCTTACGGTGGAGCTCAGGTCATTCTCTCCTTTTCTTTGTTTGTTTTAATGATGATTGAGTCTCTTTCCTCTTGCTTCAATCTTTGCGTTAAATGCATCCAATTAAACTCTTTTGTACCTGAAACATTAAACCACCATAGTCATCTAATTCTAACAAGTAACCAACTTAAATGTAGGATTAAAATACCATTTATAGCACTTAAGGGTCATCCTACGGACCACCCGTCAGATATTACAGTCTCCCCTACTTTAGGAAATTTCGTCCCGAAATTTAAGAGGAGGGCCTAGAGAAAAGGTGCGGGTACTTGACTTTCATCCGGTCTTCGCGTTCCCAAGTAAACTCTGGGCCACGTTTGGACTCCCAACGTACTTTGACTATAGGAATACGACTACGCTTGAGCTGCTTGACTTCACGATCCATGATTTCCACGGGTTTCTCTACGAAGTGCATAGTTTCGTTGATGCGTACTTCGTCGAGAGGTATGTGGAGGTTCTCGTCCGCAAGACATTTCTTGAGGTTAGAGACGTGGAAAGTTGGGTGAACATTGCTAAGGCTTTCAGGTAGTTCAAGTTTATAGGCCACCTTTCCTATCCTTTCGAGGATTTTAAAAGGACCCACAAAACGAGGGGCTAGTTTTCCTTTCTTTCCGAAACGAACTACTCCTTTCCAAGGTGATACCTTGAGGAGTACGAGATCACCGACTTGAAACTCTAGAGGCTTTCGACGCTTGTCGGCATAACTCTTTTGTCGACTTCTGGCTGCTAGAAGATTATCACGAATACGAAGGACCTTGTCTGATGTCTCTTGGATTAGTTCAGGTCCAGTGATTTGCGATTCACCAATCTCGTTCCAACAAACAGGGGAACGATACTTAAGACCATAAAGGGCTTCAAAAGGTGCCATGTTGATGCTAGTATGGTAACTATTGTTGTAAGAGAATTCAATCAACGGTAGATGCGAATCCCAGTTACCACCGAAGTCAATGACGCATGCCCTAAGCATGTCCTCCAAAGTCTGTATGGTTCTTTCGGATTGACCATCGGTTTGAGGGTGGTAAGCTGTGCTGAGATTTAATTGAGTGCCAAGAGCAGGTTGTAAGGATTGCCAAAAACGGGAAGTGAAACGACCGTCACGATCAGAGATAATGTTGAGAGGCACACCGTGACGACTAACTATTTCATTAATGTAAATCCGAGCTAACTTCTCGACTCCATAATCCTCACGGATAGGTAAGAAGTGTACGGATTTAGTTAGTCGGTCAACGATTACCCATATGATGTCATGACTGTGAGTGGTACGAGGTAGTTTGGTAATGAAATCCATCGCTATACACTCTCACTTCCATACGGGAATCTCGGGTTGTTCTAGAAGGCCAGACGGACGTTGGTGCTCGGCTTTAACCTTGGAGCAAGTGAGAAATTTTGCTACATATAACGCAATGTCTTTCTTCATATCGGGCCACCAGTATTGGTGACGTAGATATTTGTGCATTTTGTCTGCACCAGGATGGACCGAATAGCGGGTTTTATGAGCTTCCTTCATAATGATAGTACGAAGGTCATCACGATCAGGAATCCAGATACGGTTCAAGAAATAGAGTAAGCCGTTGGGCTTAGTCTCTAATTGGAGCTCAGCTCTGCACGCCATTTCTTCGTACATCTTCCCTTCGGTGACCGAAAGGTGTTGTGCTTCGAGGATGCGGATTTGGATATCTTTTTGAACTCTCACACAATGTAACATGGTGCGTTCCTTCCGACTCAAGGCATCGGCTACAACATTCGCCTTTCCAGGATGATAACGAATGTCACAGTCGTAGTCGTTAAGTAGTTCTACCCAACGACGTTGCCTCATGTTGAGTTCCTTCTGATTAAAAATGTGTTGAAGGCTTTTGTGGTCTGTGAAAACCACACACTTTGTACCATAGAGGTAGTGTCGCCAGATCTTGAGAGCGAAGACAACTGCACCTAACTCGAGGTCTGCGTCGTGTAATTCTTTTCATGAATTTTGAGTTGCCTTGACGCGTAAGCAATAACCTTGCCCCGTTGCATAAGGACACAACCGAGACCTTGGTTGGATGAATCACAGTAAACCACGAAATCATCATTACCCTCAGGGAGGGTCAAGATTGGAGCATCACAAAGTTTTTGTTTGAGAGTCTGAAAGGCTTCTTCTTGTTTTGGTCCCCACTCGTAAGGCTTTCCTTTATGGGTTAAGGCTGTGAGGGGCACCGCAACTTTCGAGAAGTTAGAAATGAAACGACGGTAGTAGCCAGCTAGGCCAAGGAATGAACGGACTTCAGTACGGGTCTTTGGAGCTTTCCAGTTTTTCACTGCTTCTATCTTTGCAAGATCTACATGAATTCCTTTCTCATTGACTATATGACCCAAGAATTGGACTTCGTTTAGCCAAAACTCACACTTGGAAAATTTGGCGAACAATGTCTCCTTCTTTAAGAGGTCTAATACCAACCGTAGGTGTTCCTCGTGATCCTTTTTAGTTTTTGAGTAGATCAAGATGTCGTCGATGAAAACAATTACGAATTTGTCCAGGTACGGCCTACACACACGGTTCATTAAGTCCATGAATACCGCAGGTGCATTAGTTAAGCCGAAAGGCATAACCATGAACTCATAGTGACCATATCTTGTACGAAAGGCTGTTTTTGGAATATCCTCCTCAAGGACACGAAGTTGATGGTAGCTAGAACGGAGGTCGATTTTGGAAAAGCATGCAGAACCTTGGAGTTGATCAAAAAGGTCGTCAATTCTGGGTAATGGGTAACGATTTTTGACGGTAAGCTTATTAAGCTCACGATAATCGATGCACATACGAAATGATCCATCCTTCTTCTTGACGAACAGGACAGGTGCTCCCCAAGGGGAGACGCTAAGACAAATAAATCCTTTTTTAGAAAGCTCTTGAAGTTGACTTGCTAGCTCTTGCATCTCCGAAGGTGCAAGGTGGTACGGTGATTTAGCTACAGGGTTTGCCCCTAGGATGAGGTCGATCCTGAATTCAACTTGTCGTATGGGAGGAAGGCCTGGTAAGTCTTCGGGAAACACTTCAGGAAACTCATGGATGACAGGGATGTCTTGGATGTTCTTTCCCTTCCCTTTCTTTTCCACGACGTTAGCTAGAAATGCCACGTAATTCTTCTGTAGATACTTACGGGCTGTGGTACAAGACATGAGTTTTAGACCGCTTGATGGTTTTTCACCATAGATTTGCAACGTGCTTCCAGATGGTAAGGGAATATGGATGCATTTTTCAAAGCATATGATTTCTGCATGATGTTCGGCTAACTAATCCATGCCTATTATTACGTCGAAGCTTCCAAGACGCATCAAGATGAGATTAATTGGAAAGTCGTGATCGTTAAGGTTAAGAACGCAGTCACGGATAACCGAGTCATTAGTTACAGGATTTCCATCAGCTACTTCTACCGTAATGGATTTTTCTAATTTAGAACGGTCTTTGGCAAGCAATAACTCAAATTCCAAAAAACGAAACTTCTATCGGCACCGGTATCAAATAAAATGGAAGCATATTGTTGATTTACTAGAAACGTACCGTTGACTACTTCTGCGTTGGCTTGAGCTTCATTAGCGTTGATGTTAAAGGCACGTCCCCGTGCTCCCGGGTTTGGGTTTGGATTTGCGAGCCTTGGGCACTGGTTACGGAAGTGGGTTGGGTCACCACATCCAAAACATGCTCGACCATTTGCCAAAGCTGGTAGTGCCGGGACGTTGGGACGATTTCCCTGAGCCATTGGAGGTTTGTTGGCGAAGCAGGTAGTGGACAAATGCCCATAGCGACCACAAAGGGTGCACAATCGGCATGGCAAGGTGGTCGGATGATGAAACTTGCAGGTGTTACATTGGGGATGTGCTCCCCCATAGGGCTTCTTAATCGGGGCAACTTGTGCCAAAGGAGCTGCCGGTGTGACCACTGCATAGTTCCTGACCTTTCATTTTTTGTTGAACGAGGGTTCAGTCTTAACCGTTGAGAGGCTCGGGAGTAGAGGTGTCAACGGGCTTCTTGGAGCCTTTCTTAGATAGGGTTCCAGCCTTCACGTGATTATCCGTCAAGGTAGTAGAGAGACGGATAGCGTCTTCCGGAGTGGCAGGGTTTCGACCCCACACCGTGTCCTGAATCTTCATCGGTAGCCCACTGGTATACTTTTCGATACCCCGAGACAGAGGGGTAACCATATGGGGCACTAGCAGACTCAGTTCATGGAAACGGGTCGTATACACCAGATTCTCTCCACTGTCCTGGGCAAGATCCCAGAATTCAGCATCGAGTTTCTTCATTTCATTTCTCGGGCAAAATTCTTCGATCATTGGCTCCTTGAATTCTTCCCAGGTTAGTGACATAGCAGCGTCAACACCTCTATTTCGTTTTTCTCCGTTCCACCAGGTTAATGCCCTCTTCTGTAAGACACTTGATGCATGATGAACTCTGAGGTTGTCCGAGCAGTCACTGTTCAGAAATGTGCTCTCCATGCTTTCAAACCATTGGAGGAGGCTAGTGGCTCCTTCAGTCCTAAAGAATTTGGCGGGATTGCAGGAGTTGAAATGCTTGAAAGTGCACGGAGGGTTTGAACCTGATTGGAGAGATCCAGAGTTGGCACTGTTGCTGGCTGCTGCTTGGTTTAGTTGAGTAACTAGAGTAGGTAGAATCTCAGCCATTTGTTGAGCGATGAGGGTTGCCATGACTCTGCTTCGGCTACGACGGGGAGGCATACTATAAAATGAAAAAGTTTGGACATAAGAATAATAGGGTAAGGATCATAGGATGAGGCTATGAAGTATAAGGATTTTAGATGGTGCCTACTTAGTCCATGTTACTAAACAGGTACCTTGACATATCAAAGGTAGTTTAAATTCTCAAACGTTAGAGACGTCGCGCATTCCTATAAGTGGACACTCATCCCAAGAATTCCCAGGAAAGCATACGGGTCCAACGGTTGATCTGGATTTGTACGAAATGCTTTCCTTGACAGAATTTCCTAGAATACAGGCATCCACCCTTCTGGTCCGCACAAGTTCTCATACATTATTTAGAACCCAAATACTTTTGATGGGAGTTAGTTTGGAAACCTAAGTATATAGACTTGATGTAGTGGTAAGTTTTTCAAGTATAAGTATGTATAGGGTTTAGAGAGTAGAATAGAGGATTGATCCCTAATAAGTACATGAGATGACTCATGTCATGGGGAATCCTAAGTTATAGTCTAGGTCATGTGTCTAATAACCTAATTCCCTATAACCAAGGCTCTGATACCAATCTGTCACACCCCAACCGACGGCGGATTATACGTCGGGGCGGACACGGTTGTTCAAAAGCACAAGGTTGACTAATAAAGTTGAGATATTTCATTAATAAATTAACGGTTCAACATGACAAAAGTAACATATTGTTCAAACATGAAAAATAACATAAGTTTAATCCTTGATGGTCTTTCTAAGCCCAAGCATCCTACGTTTTCATAGATAAGCCTCACTCTTGTGCACCTGAAACATGTTAAGTAACTGTCAACTAAAAATAGTTGGTGAGATACAAAGGTTTTGACACCGTTTTACAATAGTTTTTAAAAGTTTTACAATTCACTATGATTAATGCATCTAAGTATAAATGTGAGAATCAAGCAAGTTAAACATTGTGCACGTCAAACCTCCAACCAAGTTTAGGCATAACCCGAAGGTTACCCTTATAAGTTTCAAGTATAAGTTTCAGTAACAATCACCAAGGGCTCCCCCCGAAGGGTCAATCAATCAAGGTGGATTGGTCAAATACAATAGATCTATCACTGTTACTATAGGCTCGGCCAAAGTTAATGAACATGCTAGAATTAAGTTTAATTTAAGCATGCAAGTCTCAAAGCATTCAACACATAGAAGGCATGTAAACGCTAAGTTTGAATTGTATAAGTCTAAAAGTTTGAACATGTTCCACCCCAAGTTTATAAAATAAAAACAAAACAAAAAGGGGCTAAGTATACTCACCTTGAGTGGAATGTAAGAGTACTCAACAAGGATTAATTGTAGTGAAAGCTTCGAGGAAAGATATCCTCACAATAAGCCTAAATGACAAGTCTAAAGTTTTAAGATTTGATCATAGAAATCCTTAGGACAAGGATTTTAAGAATTTGGGGTTTACTAGGGTTTCCGAAATGGGAAGTGGGTGCATTTGTAATATAAAGTTTATATTCGTAACAAGTTTTAGATGCTCTTATAAGGTTTGTTTAGTTTGAAGTTTTAAAATAAATAATTGTTTACATGAGTTAGGTAATAGATTCCTAAATAGTTTCCCGTGTATCGTGTTTATAGTATTGAGTGTAAAGTAAACAAGTATTTTAACTTAGTAAACATTTACATAGTAGGGTTTAAAAAAAAAATATTAGTTTCCTTAGACACTTATTAAGTATAAGTAGTAAATAGTTAAAAGGGGAGATAATTGTTTTAAAGAAATAAATACTCTTAAATATTTATTTGTTTTAAAACTTTATCACAATTTGTAATTGTTCTAAATAATAATTGTAATGATGTTCTTAGAAGTTTTTAACTAAATTTATTTTTAAAAAGGAAAAGACGGCTTCCTTAAAAAATATATATATATACAAGTTGCGTTTTATAACATTTTAAATTCTTTTATATAGTTTTTCCTAGTTTACGAGCTCCGAATTTGTAATTAAAATGCATTTATTTTCTCAAATAAATAAGTGAAGTATTGGGTTTTAATTACAAATTAATAAGTTTCTAAATAAGTATAAATGTATAAATTCTTATTTATATATACAAAGTTTGATTATTATTATTTAAAATTTAAACCAAAATGGCTTTTGTCTATTTAAAAATAATATCTAATAAAATTTCGGCCGAGTATTTAAGTTTCATAAAACTTAAGAAATTTTTTTAGGTATTTTTTGTATTAAAACAATTCCTAAGTAATAGCTTTTATAGTTTTTAATTTGATTTTTATTTAATTAAAATGTTTTCTGAAAATAAAATAAACACTGATTTCCAGTGGATAAAGTTTCAACATATTTTATAAAAAATTTTAGAAAAATTAACCTTGATTACAAGTGGCTAAAAAAATCGAAATATCAAAACTGGGTCGCCCGGATTCGAACCCGGGTCGCCCAGTTCACAGGCACACGACTTAACCAACTCGGCCGCTAGGCTATCGCTGAGATTATAACCAGGAAATTGTTTTTAACAACAAGTTCAAACGATTCCAAAATCCGAATGAACCCTAGAACCCAAATCTGCCAAATGCGTATTGATTAGCCCTCTGTTAATGAAATTAAACAGAGGGCTTTTGATTATTGAAGGATTTCGAGTCGAGTGACCACCGAGTTTACCTGAATTGATGCAAAAACGAGGGAGATCGGGACTATGGTGGTTCGTCGGCTGTCGCAGCTCCAAACCGAGGCAAACTGGTACTCGTTTCGTGAAATTGGTGAGTGATGGAGTGTTGGGGTGCTGTTGTTGAGGGGCCGAAGTCGGTATATATAGCCAATTTTGGCATTAAATGCGTGAATGGATCGAGGGCGGGTGGTTGAGCCGCTCGTAGTAAATGCCGACTCCATGCGTGGCCTCGATCAAAATTGGTCATCATCCCACCTCGGGGACGGGTCGCACGCGAGAGACGAGCCCGAGGTTCAGTGAACCTGGACGAAATCGCGATTTTCACGTGAAAAGGGGAAAACCGGGGCTGCGGGGATTCGAACTCGTGATCGGGGGGGGGGGGGGGGGGGGTTCTGAGAGTTTGGAATATTTGCATAACAGGTCCCTGGGTTTTCCAAAGTTTATCACTTTATGTTAAAACTTTGGTTTTTGATAAAACCCAGTTTTAGAATTGGCATATTTAGTCCCTTGACTTTGTAAAATGATTTCATAAAATCTTTTATAAATTTTATTATACTGATATTTTTAAATATTTAAGATGTATCAATTTTATTTATCATTATAAACTATACACATATTTGTATATTAAAGATTGAACTCACAAAATACGTTTATTTATTCTTGAAACAGACGGGTTACAACGGGAATTAGAATCTTAAGGTAACAACGGTACGTCGGAAAACCCTGGATATTACATGAAGAAGCACCTGGAAACGAAAGGGAACGAATACTGTTAAATCGAATAGCTGAACTTGAACGAGAGAATGCAGAAATAGAAGCTCGATATTCTTCTAGTCCAAGCTTTAGGAGAAAAGAATTATAATAATTACTAGAACAATGAGTTTTGTATATATACTTTTTCTTGTATAAATTTCAGTAATAAAAAGGTCTATATTGATTCCAATCTTGTTTATTTCTAGAATGTCGAAAACTGGACCATCAAGTAACACCCGTGGTAAAAAGAAGCAAATGATTGAAAACGATACTGCTGAAACTCAAAAGGCAGATATAACAAAAATGATCAATGTTGGAATAGAGAAAGCAATTCCTAAAATTGTAGTAGCTATAGAAGAAAGCAAAGCTGCTAAGAAACGAGATTCCTTATTGCAAAAATCTAAAACAAGAGAAACTGAGAATGAAGTCTCTACCCCTCAATTTTCAAAACATACTGAGGGAGGTCACTCAAATTTCCATAGTAAATCCATTAAGAGAACATACCGAGAAAGTCATAATTCCTCTATAGCTACTCCCAAGGAAGGGTATGATTCTGCATACAAGAAACAGAGAAATCTTAGATGCACGTACAAAAATTTTCAGGATTGCAAACCTTATGAATTTATAGGAAGAGAGGGAGTAATAGCAGCACTAAGATGGCTTGAGAAAACTGAGTCGGTGCTGGCTATAAGTAAATGCCTTGAGGAAGACAATGTACTTTATGCTTCAAATCTATTTAGAGACCAAGCCTTAGAATAGTGGAATCAAGTGATATCTGCCAAAGGAAGAGACAGGGATTATGACATGGGTTGGTCTGTCTTCAAAGAAAGAGTGGATAAGAAGTTTTGTCCCATGAATGAGAGGGAGAAGATTGAGCACAATTTTCTAAACTTGAGGATGGTAAGAACAAACCATCAAGATTATGTAACTAAGTTGTTCGAATATGCTAGGTTAGTACCTCACCTTGCAACTCCTGAATCGAACCACATTAAGAGATATATCTGGGGTTTAGTCTTGAAAATTAGAGACTTGGTAAAAGCCTCTAAACCTGAATCAATAGACGATCCCATTGAACTTGGTGCTATGCTTACAGATGGATTGATAAGAAATAGAGAGGAGCTGAAAAAGAAGGATAATACGCACCAAAACAGAAACGAGCAGAAACGATCTGAAAGTAATTTCAGTCGTAAAGATACTCGTTCCCCTGCTCCAGAATGCCGACTATGCAAAAGGAGGCATTTTGGAAAATGTGGTATAAGACCTTTTTGCAACACATGTAAAAGTCCTCGGTATTCTACTGAGAACTGTTATAAAAACAGAAAGCCCGTTGTTTGCTATGGCTGTGGAGAGCAGGGTCACATAAAAACCCAATGCCCAAAGGAAAAAGAAGCAGGAACATCGAGCGCAAAACCTACTGGAGACGTTAAGAAGAACGTCAGGGCATTTGTTTTGAATGCAAATGAAACAGCCAAAATGCCGGATGTAATTACTGGTACGTTTCTTGTCGACAATATCTATGCAAAGATTCTATTTGATTCTGGTGCAAACAAAAGCTTTATAGATATTAAATTCTGTAAGCTATTAGATAAACCTTTAGCTAGATTAGACAAATCTTATGAAGTCGAGACTGCTAATGGGGATTTAGTTAAAATTTCTAGTTCCTTAAATGTAAGGCCCCTTTCCTGAAAGGCCTCACTTATTGGATTTACTCATCAACAAATAGAACTTAATCATAAGACATTCTTTAACACAGCGGAAACGATTTAGAACTTTAACATACGCAGCAGAAACACATAACATGTCTAAACATAACTTGTCAACATACAAACTGAAACTTGTCTGAATCAACTAAAACAATAACATAGACAGGATGCCAGACTCTGGTCTTCGGGTAACTCTTCTCGCCAAGCCAAGCATCCACTTCCATCTACTGCCACCTACACTTAACTGATGTGCATACTAAAAATCAGCAACGCTGAGTGAGTTCTAACGTTTACATTAAATCATTTATATAAAAGATTTACTAATACATACATACTGCTCTTAAGCAAAACTTTACATACTTTACTTTTCAAAACATATATATACTGCCATTAAGGCTAAACTTAACACACTTTACTTTTCAAACAGTTTAAAACGTATAATAAACCGTCAATTCCTCTTTACTGTACTGCCCTCATGGCTTACATCCATGAACCGACAAGTACCTGGTCAATGCCCCCATGATCAACGATCATGAACCGACAATACCGCTTATCCGTCAATTCTTTGTTACTACTGTACCGCCCCCATGGTCAACGACCATGAACCGACGAGTACCTGGTCAATGCCCCCATGGATTCATCCATGAACCGACAATACCCTGGTCAATGCCCCCATGGCTCACGTCCATGAACCGACAATACCGCTTAACGCTAAGGGGAGGTTGCGTGGACCTCCCGAGCAACCGCCGTCACTCATCCCAGTTGTACAACTGTTAACGAACCCTAAGGTTCTTACTAATGGGTAGAACCCATATCTGACATCTTGTACAAGTAACATCTGTCCCAAGGACCTTTATAGCTGGTACATATTCCCGAAGGAAAACTGTTCACTTTACTGTTCATAAATATTTCTGTAAATCTTGCTCATAACTTAACATATATCATGCCTTTGTTTATGTATATAAAAATATAGTAAACGCTTGCCAAATGATATATCTTTGCTTTTACTGAAACATAGCTTATCATAAAATACATCTTACTTTCTGAAACATAGCTTATCATATATATCATGCCTTTGTTTATGTATATGAAAATATAGTAAACGCTTGCCAAATGATATATCTTACTTTACTGAAAACATACTAGCACATATATCATGCCTTTGTTTATGTATATGAAAATATAGTAAACGCTTGCCAAATGATATATCTTTGCTTTTACTGAAACATAACTTATCATAAAATACATCTTACTTTCTGAAACATAGCTTATCATAAAATACATCTTACTTTCTGAAACATAGCTTATCATATATATCATGCCTTTGTTTATGTATATGAAAATATAGTAAACGCTTGCCAAATGATATACCTTACTTTACTGAAAACATACTAGCACATATATCATGCCTTTGTTTATGTATATATGAAAATATAGTAAACGCTTGCCAAATGATATATCTTACTTTACTGAAACATACTTTTGCCTCTTTTAAACCTTTCACTAAAACATAGCTTTTCTCTTCAGTTTATAATATATAAATATAATAAACACTTTACACTAAGTATGCATACCACCCCTAAAGAAGGCAAAAAGGGGATTAGAACTCACCTCTTATCTTAGCTGGAATGGTCTACTGGATCTCACTCAATCTGAACAATCATAACAGTTGACACATATCAGACCTAATCCCGACTCTAACGGTTTACTCGTTCTGTTACAGGTGAATACACTGACTTCACTTACTGATGCAGACCTATCGAAACTACTTAGTTTCGACAGGTGCAGGCCCATCGAAACTTCTAGTTTCGATACCTGCAGGCCGCTCGAAACTTCTAGTTTCGATACCTGCAGGCCGCTCGAAACTTCTAGTTTCGATACCTGCAGAACTCAGCTATCTTCCCCGTGAAAAACCCTAACTTTCGCAATGCAGGTCCGACCTGGTCAAGATCCGGACTTTTTACATTCAAAACGTTTGTTTTTCGTTTAAGAACTCAAATCTATGCTTTTCTTTCAGTTTCATCTGTAAAAACGTTCCCGTTTCACCCAAAACCCGAAAAACCCAAAAATGAACTAAAACTCAGATCTAGGAGAATCGGTTACCTGTAATCACTTCCTTTTCGTTGCTAAACACTCGCGAGACTCTTGCTAACGAACCTTGAAGCTCTAGTCCGAAAACCGGGACTTTCTCTCTCTAGGCTCTCTCTCGCTTTCTCTCTCTAGAATTCCGAAAATGGTGTTGCAAATGAGGGTTTGGGGCTGGTCTTGAGACTTATAAGGGCCCAAACCCTTGTCCCTTTCGGCCTATACACCCCGGCCCAAGCCCGCTTCCCTTTTCTTATATAAGTTTTAAATTTTTCGTGAATTCTTTCACACTCTAAAACTCGGGATGTTACATTAAATGACTGTAAGATTTCTAAATTCGAACATGTTCTAGCTATGCAATTGTTACCCATGACTTTAGCCGGATTTGACATTGTTTTGGGAATGGATTGGTTATCTGCCAACCAAGCCCAAATAAATTGCGACAAGAAATCTATTGAAATTCATGTGCCTGATGGTAACATAATTATTATCAAAGGAGATAAAAGTTCCAATCCAATTGGAATTATATCACTCCTTAAGGCAATGAAATATCTAAACAAAGGATGCTTAGCATACCTTGTGTCACCTACAACCAACAAAGAAACAAAGTGTAACATTTCCGATTTTTTTTATGTATTTACAATTCAATGTAACACGTTCAAACTCGTTCTAATGCAATATTTTAGGTTATTCGAACTTATATATGTATATTTAGACATGCATAGGTGATCATACACGTATATACATCATACAAATGCATACATGTAACCATACACGATGAATTGAACCCAAACCACCTAAGCACTTGAACCCTCGAGCCTTGAACCCCGCCTTTTGATATTGAAACCCTAAATGTAAAAGTATTGACTTTTAAAAGTCAGAATTTAACCCAAGTCTCCAAGAAATCGACCTGTTTGACTTTCAAAAGTCAAACAGGGCCGAATCCTTTAAATCCAAGCCATGATACGGATCCAATCGAATCCAATGGGTTTCCATCTCGTGTATAAACATCAAACGACCCAATCTCGGCCCAAACATCAGATCAAATTCAACTGATTAAGCGGCCAATTCAAATTTTAACGAATGACTTTTGATAGTCAAATTCGTATTGAATCAACATTCAATTCGTGAATTCAACGCGTCCCCAACCCCGCAAGTCACGCACAAACCAATTCCCCCTGTATCCAGTCCCTAACATGACCCGATTCATCCCTTATACGATGGATTAACGCATAAACAGTCTCCGCGACTATCCCGGTCAATTTGAAATTCGAATTGGTTTATACGAATGGAATTAATCAAATTAAATTCCTCTCTCACTCGCGTATACCTCCACACAAACTCTCCCAACCCTGAATCGAACCTCATTCTGCCTCTGAGTTCCTGTCGATCACCAAGCATTCTCGAAGAAAACCCGTAGCCGACCGCACTCGTGCTATAACCATTTCAGGTAAAAATTGTACAATTCGACTCGTAAACGCAAGGTTATCAAAACCCCTCTGTCAATTCGCGATGACAGAGGGTATCGAGACCGATTGGAACTAGGGTTCATGGCGGGTAATGGGTATTCGAATTTGGATTTGTTATAAATCTCGTGTTCTTATTAAACTAGAATCCATTATATCACAGCGAAACCATCTAGCCCAGCCGGTAAGCCATTGCACCGCCGGGCTAGATGGCGTGGGTTCGAAACCCATACAGACGGCCGTTTTTACGCATAAAATTAAACCAAACCCAGCCCCTTTGCAGGCATGGGTTAAATCATTTCGAACCGGATCAATTACAAGGATTAGTCCCTTGGTCCGGTGGTAAAGCTTGCAACATACACAGGAACCACCCGGGTTCGAACCGGGTGGCCTGTTTTAATGTTTAAAACCGTTTTAAAGCCCGAAAATTTTATAAAAAAAATATTTTTATAAACCCTATATTTATTAGAACAGAATAAAACAAGTTTCACAATTTTTGCATAAAAATCGCTATTTTATAAATTTATATGTTAAATGCTCAATTTAATATATATTATTTATTTTGAGTAATCCTTTTACCTAATGCATAAATTTTGTGACAAGTTTTATAAAATTTAAGTTATATAATTGAACACCTAAAACATATATAGACTTTATATATTTAAAGAATACATGTCAATTTTTAAGTAAATTTATTTATTTTAGCATAACCATTTCAAACGATGAATAAATAAATAAATGTATTTACTATTTATATAAATTACATTTACAAATACACTTAGAGTTTAAATTATATTTAAGATTAATTTTATGATCAAATATTTACACGTCTTTATAAGTAAATAAATAAAGTAAAATTATTTATTTAATTTATATTTAATATAAACTCACACACTATTTTTTTTATAACTAAATAAATGAAAAACAATTATTTGATTTATTTAGACCATAATTCAATTATTTTAGAAACTATTCGATTTAATATTACATTCTATACACCATCCTTACATTCAAGTACAAACACAATAATTATACATTTCCTTTCGAATTGCAACTCAAACCCTTTGTACACACATTCAATTAAATCCTAGACTTAGACCTAGACTATGGTACACACTATTAATCCAATGTACATTACACACTAGGTTAACGTGGTGAGTTGCAAATCACTTGTGCTACCTTTTGCTTGTGCTATCTACACCATTACTTCAAGTGTGTTTTACATAGCCCCTTTTTACATTTTGTACTTTTGGGGTGAAACATGATTACTCTTTGAAACTCTTTGCATTTACTTATATACAATTCAATAATATGATGTTATGTGTTATTTGTGCTTTATGCTTGAATGCTATGAGTTAAGACTACATATACATGACATTAGTACAATCATTAACTCAGTACAAGCCAACGGTTAACATTGATAGATCTATTGAGTCTGACAAACCCACCCGGTTAGGGTGTTTGTTACCGACTTTACATTAGGGTAACCTGCGTGTTATACCTCAGTCACAAGGTTTGATTGTACACACTTAGTTTAACTATAGATTCTCCATAAATGCCTTATACACGTGTATCGTATGAATTGTATAAAACACTTTAACTTTGGTTATGTGTCAAAACCTATGTATGCTCACCAACTTTTTAGTTGACCTCGTTTTCAGCATGTTTCAGGTACTAATGCTTGAGAATAAGTACAAGATGCTTCACTTAGGACCGATGACCTAGAATTTAATTTAAAGAGACTATTTATGTATTTCTATTTTCCTTGTATTGATTGGATTTATGTTTATTTGTGATATGAAATTGGTTGTTTAATTATGTAAACTTTAGTAAACCTTGAGCTTTTGAAAAGTCTACATGTCCCGCCCTGACGTATTCCGCAGTTGGTTGGGGTGTGACAGATTGATATCAGAGCCTTGGTTATAGGGAATTATGTTATTAGACACCTTTGACCTAGACTATAACCTTAGGACACCCATTATTGCCATGTTCTATGATTATATGATATGCTACATGCTATGTGTTACTTGCTTATTATATTTTGATACATTATTTGTTAAAATTCATGAATTATTAGACTATACTTAAATAATAAATTAAATAAACAATATCCCTACCCATACCCTAAGCCTCATAACCTTCTTACCTACTTCTCTGTCATCATCATCATAGCATGTGGAAACTTCATGAATTTAAATCTATAGAATTCCTTTACTTCCTCGTTAAGGTTTTAAACTTTGTTAATTATTAGAGGACATGTGCAATCTGGAAGGGTGACACCTGTATTCTGGGTTTTCTGTCTAGGAAAGCATTTCGTATAAATCCCAATCAACCGAGGGACCCGTATGCTTTCCTGGGAATTCCCGGGATGAGTGTTTACTTATAGGCTAAAGCATGTCTCCTTGAAAAATTATATGAGTTTAATTAACCTTAATGTGTCACAGTATTCAATTGATTATATCACTATTTGAGTACAATCCAAACAATGATTTACTATTTTATTTGTTATCTTATCTTTTAAATTCAATCAACCCTCATAAGTTCTTACATCTCTTCTTGTGTTGTGCAAATATGTAGAATGCCTCCCCGTCGTGCTACCGTGGCCAACAACAACACTGATATTGTTGCTATCCTTGCACAACTTGTAACTCAACTTACTAAAGTTAATGGTGCTACAAACGGTAACCATGGAACTAATGGTGGTGGTGGTGCCAACCCACCACAATGTACCTTCAAGCACTTTAACTCGTGCAACCCCACTAAGTTTTATGGCACTGAAGGAGCCACGGGTCTTTTGCAATGGTTCGAGAGCATTGAAAGCACTTTTCTCAACAGCGATTGTCCCGACAACCTCCGGGTCCGCTATGCCACCAACGTCTTCCAAAAACGAGCGCTCACTTGGTGGAATGGTGAAAAGAGGAATAGGGGCATGGATGTGGCAATGGCCTTGCCATGGGATGAGGTCAAATGGCTCATGACCGAGGAGTTCTGTCCTCGCAATGAAATGAAGAAGTTAGAGGCCGAATTTTGGGATCTTGCCCAAGATAGTGGTGAAAGTTTAGCCTACACCACCCGTTTCCATGAGCTAAGTCTTCTAATACCTCATATGGTCACACCTTTGGCTCGGGGTATTGAAAAATACATCGGTGGTCTGCCGATGAAGATTCAAGACACTGTTTTAGGGAGAAACCCAGCTACCCTTGAAGATGTCATCCGCCTATCCGCCACATTAACCGATAACCATGTGAAGGCGGGTACGCTAACAAGGAAGGGTGCTAAGAAAGTCCTAGACACGGCAACACCTTTTGAACCCTCCAAAGGGGTCAAACTCGAGCCTTTCTCCAACAACAAGAAACGAAAGACTAGGAACTTTGCTGTTGTTACCCCAGCTACCCCAGTCAATCACGTTGCTCCCATGACTCAGAATTCAGCCAAGAAACATTATGTGGGCAGCAGCCCTTTGTGCAACACGTGCGATTACCATCATTTCCCAAATATACCGTGTCGGATATGTGCCAGCTGTGGAAGATATGGGCATTTAGCCAACACCTGTAGGGTCAAACCACCCGGCAATACAGCTAACCAGGGAAACCAAGGGGTTCCAACTATCACTAATGGGAATGCTTGCTTTGAATGTGGTAATCCAAACCACTTCCGAAACCGATGCCCAAAACTTATCAACCCAAATCAAGGTGGAGCTAGAGGGCGTGCTTTAAATATAAATGCTAATGAGGCCCAGGCCAACAATGATGTGGTCAACGGTACGTTCCTCGTTAATAACCAGTATGCTTCCATACTATTTGATACCGGTGCCGATAAGAGTTTTGTTTCATTTAATTTTGAACCTTTGCTTGCTAAAAATCGAACTAAGTTAGAGAAAATGTTTACCGTTGAAGTAGCGGATGGAAACCCCATCATCATTGACTCCATTATCCGCGATTATGTCATCGAACTTAATGAATATTCCTTTCCCGTCAACCTCATACCTATGCAACTGGGAAGCTTTGATATCATCATAGGCATGGATTGGCTATCTAGTCATCATGCCGAGGTCGTTTGTTTCGAGAAGTGCATCCGAATTCCTCTCCCCTCGGGTGATACATTAAAAGTCTTTGGTGAGAAACCATGTAGTGGGCTTAAGCTCATGTCGTGCACTACGGCCCGCAAGTACTTACGGAAGAAGTATGTGGCCTTTCTAGCCCATATCGTTCAAAACAAGGACCAAGAGAAGAGTATTCAAGACATCCCCATCATTTGTGACTTTTCCGAAGTATTTCCTGAAGATCTATTCGGTCTTCCACCCGTTCGTCAAGTCGAGTTTCGTATCGACCTTGTACCCGGAGCTAATCCTGTGGCTAAAGCTCCATACCGCCTAGCACCTTCTGAAATACAAGAACTTGCAAGTCAGCTTCAAGAACTTTCCGATAAAGGTTTCATTCGTCCCAGTCATTCACCATGGGGTGCACCCGTCCTATTCATGAAGAAGAAAGATGGCTCATTTCGGATGTGTATTGACTACCGCGAACTCAACAAACTTACCATCAAGAACCGTTATCCTTTGCCTAGGATTGATGATCTCTTTGATCAACTCCAAGGTTCCACCTACTTCTCGAAGATTGATCTTCAATCCGGATATCACCAACTTCGTGTACAAGAGGAGGATATTCCAAAGACTGCCTTTCGTACAAGATACGGTCACTACGAATTTATGGTTATGCCTTTTGGGCTAACCAATGCCCCCGCGGTTTTCATGGATCTCATGAATCGCGTATGCAAACCGTACCTAGATAAATTCGTGATCGTTTTCATTGACGACATCTTGATCTACTCCAAGACCAAATCAGATCATGAACAACACCTTAAGTTGGTTTTAGACCTTTTAAGAAAAGAACAACTATATGCTAAGTTCTCCAAGTGTGAATTTTGGCTAAAGGAAGTTCAATTTTTGGGTCATATTGTCAACGAAAAGGGAATCCATGTTGATCCCGCAAAGATCAAAGCCGTTAAGAATTGGAGTACCCCTAAGACCCCTACCGAAGTTCGTTCATTTCTTGGTCTTGCTGGTTATTACCGTCGTTTCATCTCAAACTTTTCCAAGATTGCTGTCCCTCTCACGGCCTTGACCCACAAAGGTAAACACTATGAGTGGGGACCAAAGCAAGAGGAAGCCTTCCAACTCCTCAAGCAAAAATTGTGCAATGCTCCTATTCTCACTCTTCCTGATGGCAACGATGATCTGGTTGTCTACTGCGATGCATCAAACCAAGGTCTCGGTTGTGTTCTCATGCAACGGGGCAAGGTGATCGCTTATGCATCAAGACAACTTAAAATTCATGAAAAGAATTATACGACGCACGATCTTGAGTTGGGTGCGGTCGTCTTCGCGTTAAAGATTTGGAGACATTATCTCTATGGCACAAAATGTGTGGTGTTCACTGACCACAAAAGTCTCCAACACATCTTCAATCAGAAAGAACTCAACATGAGGCAACGACGTTGGGTCGAGCTCCTTAACGACTACGACTGCGAGATTCGGTACCATCCCGGTAAAGCGAATGTTGTAGCTGATGCCTTGAGTCGTAAGGACCACGTTATGCTTCATTGTGTTAGGATTCAAACCGATATTCAAAATCGCATCTTCGAAGCTCAACACGTCTCGGTCACCGAGGGTAATCTGTATAACGAAATGTCATGTGGTGTTGAAATCCTATTAGAAACCAAACCTAATGGTCTACTCTATTACTTGAATCGTATCTGGGTCCCCGATCGTGATGACCTTCGCGCAGTCCTTATGAACGAGGCACACAAGACTCGTTACTCCGTCCATTCTGGGGCTGATAAAATGTACAAGGGTCTTCACCAACAATACTGGTGGCCCAGAATGAAGAAAGACATTGCACTTTATGTTGCAAAATGTCTAACTTGTTCCAAAGTCAAAGCTGAACATCAACGTCCTTCTGGTTTGCTTGAACAACCTGAAATCCCTGTGTGGAAATGGGAAAACCTAGCCATGGACTTCATTACCAAACTCCCTCGTACTTCTAGAGGTTATGATAGTATTTGGGTGATCATTGACCGTCTCACCAAATCAGCTCACTTCCTACCCATCCGAGAAGACTATCGGGTAGAGAAACTAGCCTGAATCTACATTGACGAAATTGTGAGTCGTCACGGGGTCCCACTTAACATAATATCTGATAGGGATGCTCGTTTCACCTCCCGCTTTTGGCAATCTCTCCAAACTACTCTTGGTACACGCTTGGATTTAAGCACGGCTTACCATCCCCAAACTGATGGTCAGACAGCGAACAATTCAGACGCTCGAGGACATGCTTAGAGCTTGTGTAATCGATTTTGGCGGCAATTGGGATTCACATCTATCCCTTATTGAGTTCTCTTACAACAATAGCTACCACACAAGCATCAACATGGCTCCATTTGAAGCCCTCTATGGTCGGAAATGTCGCTCTCCTATCTGTTGGAACGAGATTGGCGAAGCACAAATCACTGGTCCTGAATTAATTCAAGAAACTTCCGACAAGATCCTTCAGATTCGTAACAACATTCAAGTGGCAAGGAGTCGGCAAAAGAGTTATGCCGACAAAAGACGTAAACCCTTGGAATTTCAAGTCGGTGATCTTGTACTTCTAAAGGTATCTCCTTGGAAGGGGGTGATCCGTTTCGGGAAGAAGGGTAAACTAGCACCTCGCTATGTGGGTCCATTCAAGATCCTCGAAAGGATCGGGAAAATGGCTTACAAACTCGAATTACCTCCATCACTTGCTAACGTACATCCTATTTTTCACGTGTTCAACCTAAAGAAATGTCTTGCTGATGAGAACCAGTGGGTTTCCATCTCGTGTACAAACATCAAACGACCCAATCTCGGCCCAAACATCAGATCAAATTCAACTGATTAAGCGGCCAATTCAAATTTTAACGAATTGACTTTGGATAGTCAAATTCGTATTGAATCAGCATTCAATTCGTGAATTCAACGCGTCCCCAACCCCAAAAGTCACGCACAAACCAATTCCCCCTGTATCCAGTCCCTAACATGACCCGATTCATCCCTTATTCGATGGATTAACGCGTAAACAGTCTCCGCGACTATCCCGATCAATTTGAAATTCGAATTGGTTTATACAAATGGAATTAATCAAATTAAATTCCTCTCTCACTCGCGTATACCTCCACACAAACTCTCCCAACCCTGAATCGAACCTCATTCTGCCTCTGAGTTCCTGTCGATCACCAAGCATTCTCGGAGAAAACCCGTAGCCGACCGCACTCGTGCCATAACCATTTCAGGTAAAAATTGTACCATTCGACTCGTAAACGCAAGGTTATCAAAACCCCTCTGTCAATTCGCGATGACAGGGGGTATCGGGACCGATTGGAACTAGGGTTCATGGCGGGTAAAGGGTATTCGAATTTGGATTTGTTATAAATCTCGTGTTCTTATTAAACTAGAATCCATTATATAACAGCGAAACCATCTAGCCCAGCCGGTAAGCCATTGCACCGCCGGGCTAGATGGCGTGGGTTCAAAACCCATACAGACGGCCGTTTTTGCGCATAAAATTAAACCAAACCCAGCCCCTTTGCAGGCATGGGTTAAATCATTTCGAACCGGATCAATTACAAGGATTAGTCCCTTGGTCCGGTGGTAAAGCTTGCAACATACACAGGAACCACCCTGGTTCGAACCGGGTGGCCTGTTTTAATTTTTAAAACCGTTTTAAAGCCCAAAAATTTTATAAAAAAAATATTTTTATAAACCCTATATTTATTAGAACAGAATAAAACAAGTTTCACAATTTTTGCATAAAAATCGCTATTTTATAAATTTATTTGTTAAATGCTCAATTTAATATATATTATTTATTTTGAGTAATTCTTTTACCTAATGCATAAATTTTGTGACAAGTTTTATAAAATTTAAGTTATATAATTGAACACCTAAAAACATATATAGACTTTATATATTTAAAGAATACATGTCAATTTTTAAGTAAATTTATTTATTTTAGCATAACCATTTCAAATGATGAATAAATAAATAAATGTATTTACTATTTATATAAATTACATTTACAAATACACTTAGAGTTTAAATTACATTTAAGATTAATTTTATGATCAAATATTTACATGTCTTTATTAGTAAATAAATAAAGTAAAATTATTTAATTTATATTTAATATAAACTCACACACTATTTTTTTTATAACTAAATAAATGAATACCAATTATTTGATTTATTTAGACCATAATTCAATTATTTTAGAAACTATTCGATTTAATATTACATTCTATACACCATCCTTACATTCAAGTACAAACACAATAATTATACATTTCCTTTCGAATTGCAACTCAAACCCTTTGTACACACATCCAATTAAATCCTAGACTTAGACCTAGACTATGGTACACACTATTAATCCAATGTACATTACACACTAGGTTAACGTGGTGAGTTGCAAATCACTTGTGCTACCTTTTGCTTGTGCTATCAACACCATTACTTCAAGTGTGTTTTACATAGCCCCTTTTTACATTTTGTACTTTTGGGGTGAAACATGATTACTCTTTGAAACTCTTTGCATTTACTTATATACAATTCAATAATATGATGTTATGTGTTATTTGTGCTTTATGCTTAAATGCTATGAGTTAAGACTACATATACATGACATTAGTACAATCATTAACTCAGTACAAGCCAACGGTTAACATTGATAGATCTATTGAGTCTGACAAACCCACCCGGTTAGGGTGTTTGTTACCGACTTTACATTAGGGTAACCTGCGCGTTATGCCTCAGTCACAAGGTTTGATTGTACACACTTAGTTTAACTATAGATTCTCCATAAATGCCTTATACACGTGTATCGTATGAATTGTATAAAACACTTTAACTTTGGTTATGTGTCAAAACCTATGTATGCTCACCAACTTTTTAGTTGACCTCGTTTTCATCATGTTTCAGGTACTAATGCTTGAGAATAAGTACAAGATGCTTCACTTAGGACCGATGACCTAGAATTTAATTTAAAGAGACTATTTATGTATTTCTATTTTCCTTGTATTGATTGGATTTATGTTTATTTGTGATATGAAATTGGTTGTTTAATTATTTAAACTTTAGTAAACCTTGAGCTTTTGAAAAGTCTACATGTCCCGCCCTGACGTATTCCGCCGTCGGTTGGGGTGTGACACAAAGCCTTTAGAAAAAGTACCTGTGGTATCCGAGTATCCGGAAGTATTCTCGGAGGAACTACCAGGATTACGCAAGATCGAGAAGTGGAGTTTAGAATAAATCTGGTACCGGGAACAACTCCAATAGCTAAAGCCCCGTATAGATTAGCACCCATAGAAATGGCGGAATTGAAGAAACAACTTGAAGAGTTGTTAAACAAAGGATTTATAAAACCAAGTTCTTCCCCATGGGGAGCCCCAGTAATATTTGTTAAAAAGAAAGACGGATCAATGCGTATGTGTATTGATTACCGTGAGCTGAACAAGGACACGATCAATAATAGATATTCGCTTCCCCGAATTGATGATCTGTTTAGCTTAAAGGGGCATGTTGTTTTTCAAAGATCGATCTTCGTTCAGGATATCATCAATTGAAGGTACAAGAAGAAGACATATCCAAGACTGCATTCAGAACAAGGTACGAACATTATGAGTTCACTGTAATGCCGTTTGGACTCACTAATGCTTCGACAGCATTTATGGATATGATAAATCGAATCTGCAAACCTTATTTGGATAAATTCGTTATCGTATTCATAGACGATATACTTATTTACTCTAAAGGTAAGGAAGAACATGCAGAACACCTAAAAGTAATTCTTGAATTACTTAAGAACGAGAAATTATATGCCAAATTCTCGAAATGTGAATTCTGGTTATCTGAAGTTCAATTTCTTGGGCATATAATAAATGCCAACGGAATTCAAGTCGATCCTACTAAGATTGAAGCAATTATTAAATGGGAAGTTCCAAAGTCGCCGACCGAAGTTCGGAGTTTCTTAGGTTTGGCGGGATATTACCGAAGATTTATCCAGGACTTTTCCTGAATTGTTGTTCCTCTTACTTCATTAACAAGAAAATCTGTGAAATATAAATGGGAATCAAAGCAGGAAGAAGCTTTTAAAATACTAAAACAAAAGTTAACAAATGCTCCAGTACTGGCTTTGCCAGATGGAACTGAAGACTTTGTAGTTTATTGTGATGCCTCACACACCGGTCTTGGTAGTGTGTTAATGCAAAGAAACAAAGTCATTTCATATGCATCTCGGTAATTGAAAACTCATGAACGGAACTATATGAATCATGACTTGGAGTTAGATGCCATAATTTTTGCATTAAAGTTATGGAGACACTATCTCTATGGAGTCAAGTTCACTGATCATAAAAGTTTGAAATATATCTTTGATCAGAAAGAGTTAAACATGAGGCAGAGAAGGTGGTTAGAAATCTTGAGTGATTATGACTGCGAAATCTATTATCATGAAAGTAAAGCTAATATAGTAGCTGATGCCTTAAGCCAAAAAGAAAGAGAAAAGCCTAAAAGAGTGTGTGCTTTGAGACTCGAATTGAAATTTGATCTCTTTGAACAGATTAAAGAAGCACATAAATTAGCCTTAGAAGAAACTAACATTGAACAAGAAAAGCTGGGAAAAATGATTAATCAATTAATCAAAGGAAGTGATAATCTTCTACGAATGAATAAACGAGTATGGGTGCCGATGATAGGAGATCTTCAAGAGAAAATCCTTGAAGAAGCTCATAAATCAAAATATACCATGCACCCAGGAGGCGATAAAATGTATAAAGGTTTGAGGCCAGATTACTGGTGGATTGGAATGAAAAAGCATATTGCTTCCTATGTTGCAAAATATTTAACTTGTTCACAAGTTAAGGCTAAACACCATAAACCTTCTGGATTATTGCAACAACTTGAAATTCCTGTTTGGAAATGGAAAATGATAACTATGGACTTCATTACAAAAATTCCCCGCACGAGTCATGGGAATGATGTTATCTGTGTTATCATTGATAGACTAACTAAGTCTGCCCATTTTCCTTCAATGAAAGAAACTTATAGCATGGATAAGTTGGCACAAATGTATGTCAATGAAATCGTGTCTTTGCATGGTGTGCCATTATCCATAGTGTCAGATAGAGACAGTCGTTTTACGTCTCGATTCTGGCAAAGCTTCCAGAAAGCTCTTGGAACACGATTAAATCTTAGCACTGCTTATCATCCTCAAACGGATGGTTAGAGTGAAAGAACGATACAAACTCTAGAAGATATAATTCGACCTTGTGTAATAGACCTTGGAGGAAGTTGGGATGACCACTTACCTCTAATGGAATTTTCGTATAATAATAGCTATCACCCAAGTATCCAAACTGCCCCATTTGAAGCCTTGTATGGCAGAAAATGCAGAACTCCTATCTGCTGGGCAGAGATTAGAGAAAATCAATTATCAGGTCCTGAAATAGTTTAGGAAACAACTGACAAAGTGTTACAAATTCGTGAACATTTGAAAGCGGCTCGTGATAGATAGAAAATTTATGCTGATAAACGTCGTAAGCCGTTAGAATTTTCCGTGGGCGATCATATGTTGTTAAAAGTCTCACCTTGGAAGGGTGTAGTATGATTTGGAAAGAAAGGAAAACTTAGTCCAAGATTCGTTGGACCATTCAAAATTTTGAAAATAATCGGACCGGTCGCCTATCAACTTGAATTGCCAGGGGAAAAGAACGGTGTTCATGATGTATTTCATGTGTCAAACCTACGAAAGTGTTTGGCCGATGAATTTCTGATAATGCCTCTGCAGGATGTAAAGGTGGATCCAAATTTGAAATTCGTTGAACAACCTCTACAAATTGAGGATCGTCAGGTTAAAAAGTTGAAAAGGAAGAGGCTAGTGTTGGTAAAAGTAAGATGGAACTCCAGACGTGGACTTAAATTCACGTGGGAACTTGAGAGCGAAATGAAAAGGAAATACCCGCACCTGTTCCAATAAATCTCTAAGACGAGATTTGAATAAAGGTGGGGAGGATGTAACAACTGGCCAATTCCGAGGTCCTAATTTGCCAACTTTGAACCCTAGGGGTTTGAATTGCCAAGTCCCCAAAATAAAAGGGTTGAAAATGAAAATTTCTGAAATTGGACTGATATCGGACAGCTACCAATCTTCTTAACGGTCCACTAAGGACTGAAGGGTTGGGTGGCGGACCGCCACCATACCGGTAACGGTCCGCTAGCCGCAATTCTTCGAGCTAACACATGTCCGGTGACTCATCGTACATTTCTGACGTGTGTACTCGTGGCTGACCACCACGTCCTCCGTAATGGTCCGCAAGCCGCTATCGGAGGAAAGGTCCAATCAGGACAAGACGCGTAGGGTTGACGCAAGCCCTGGGCGGTAGCGGACCGCTACCACCCAGGCTAACGGTCCGCTACGGGTGGTGTCGAGCAACTATAAATAGCAAGTTCCGGACCTTCATTTCAGAACACCTCAATTCACACAAACTTCTCCCAACTTCTTAGAGCTACTATACCTCGATCCTCGTGCCATCAATCCGGTAATTTATCAGACTTTCGCTTATTTTCGCACTTTCGCTTATTTCCAAATTCGTGCGTTAAGATACTAACTTGATTTAGAACTTGCATTAAGGTTTACACTAGCACTCAAGGACTACCCCTGAGATAAGATCAAGCTACTGTTAAGGTGAATATGTTTATCTATCTTTATCTTCAAAAACTTTGAAAGTTTTACGTTTACGAAATGGCAATACTTGTATTCAAAAGTTTGATGCATAAGGGCGTCTACGTAAAACATTCAGGTCATAAGTATACGTAAAACTTGATCAAGGGATATACACTTTATGGGTGAAATTCCCATATTGGGGCTGGTAATTGTCTGTAACTGGATGTAAGACGGGGTCTCAGTTAAGGGACATCGTGGTAAGTAAGTCTGCAAATGCCAGCATTCCTTTTACGGAAATTATCGGTGTATACCGTGGTTGTACACTCAGATGAAATAGTTCTGCTGAATGGTAGATTGTACCCGCATTATGGTTAAATGTTTTGATACTGTATTTGCCAACTGAAACTAGTCATGATAATCATGTTCACCAGCGTTCGCGCTGACGTTTTATTTTCCAAAATGTTTTCAGGAAATCAATGATTATCTATAAGACTAGTCCTACGGGATAGTCTTGGGGATAAATGTGTACATAAAGGGATTTTGACAGGGTTATGTGCTGCTAGCATGGAGATAACTCTGCAGGAATGAAAACAAGATAAGATATTAGGAAGATGTATTCCTAGACATGGATACTCCCTTGTTATGCACAAGGTTAGGTGCCGGAAGGTAAAACCCTTAGATACCAATGCTGATATAGCTTGGTATTGGACATGGTTAACTCCCCAGGTATAGGCCAATTACCTTGTTGCTCTAGTTTTACCCTGTTTATGCAGGTGACATGTAAATGGTCATGGACCATGGTTTTGTATAAAGAAGGGGTATTTAAATCCCCCTGTGAAATAAAATGATGTTTTATTTATCCCCGGATTTGGAAAATATACAATATCAACCCTTGGGTTGATATTTATTACAAGTTCGATCCAAAAGTAATTCGCTTCCAACCTAACTCTGATTTCATATATAAAATAAGATTGGAGGTGCCAATCTGGTCGTCATGAAACCGGGTGTGACAAAAACTTATGACTTAGGTTGTGGCACTTGCACCGTAAGGGCATAAGGAGTGGTTTGAGTTTTCCCCATCTTTCCCAGGCGACATGAACGTCACATCAATAATCTTCCAAACTCCACATTTTTCCCAAAACGGCGCAAACGGTGTTCCCACTCTCTCCATTTTCGCCATGGTCAATTTTGCTCCAATTCCATCGTTGAATGAATCGGAGACTCACCACCGATTTGGTAAGTTTTTGTTCGGCCCCGATGTAGAGGGAGCAGTGTTACCGATCGGCCCCAATGGTTCCCCGAGCTCCACTCTAATGCCCTAATAGTTGTGGTTAATCTGTTATCACTTTTATGTCTATCGTTTATGTTATTAAGTTTAATTGGGTTTTTGTTTACCTAAATTGAATAGTTACTACAATATCCATTAGATTATTGTGAGAAAAAAATGCATGTTCCTGGGAGATTGAAGTTTATTTTGGTCATTCGTCGTTTCTACTGAAGCCCATTGACATAGTAAGTGTATTTGTTGCTTCAATGAAAGCAGGCAAAATGAATCTTGTGAGCTATCTAAAGCTTGAACGTGTTACTGCTAAAATAAAAACAATGTTAGTTTCACATAAAGAGAGGGATTCTCGTAATCAGCCTACAACGTGAGAATAAGTATAGGGTCTAGAAATAAATGTACGAGGATAGTGAATGCATATGTAATGAATATTACATGAAGTGTTTGAGAATGTATTTATATTGTCGTCACCATTGGGGGGGGGGGTGTTAGAACATCTTGTATATCTTTGAGTGCTATTTGTGGAAACCTGAAACACCTCATAACGTTTGATCCGCCTATAGTTGGAGAGCCTACCTTATGTCGTGCAAATGTTTTCTTTAGTCATTAATGTGGTGCAGCCCTTTGACCTAGGTCGCATGTTCTGTGCCGCCTAACCACTGTCTAGTCACTTTCTAGGTGTTAGGGGTTAGCTCTTATTAGGCTTCAAATCATTCGACCTTCGCTAGAGGAAGCTGCGGTAGGATGACCTTTGGTTTAACAATCTTAGTAGGGACTACCTTCAGTGAAGCAAGCTTCGACAAAATGACCATCGGTGGAGCAACCTTTGATCATTTTTGTATTAACATCATATCACTTCGGCAAAATTGGTATTATTGGGGGCTGATGTTATTTCTTCAAACCGTTTTTTAATCTCATTTACAAATTGAATATCATCTAAAGATATCCACTATTTACATAAAGTGAAACATAATCATAAATTCTTTAGTGTTTCTTATGTGTTTCAACTCAATAACATAATAAACTATAAACGGATTTCATATTTGTTTTGATACTTGGTCTCGTTTGCTTTACAGAATGTGATAAAATTAAAGTTGGAACTTGTTAGCGTATAAATGGTCATAATTATAAATGCACCATTTTATGATACTAAAAGTTCGAACATGTGATATAAGATGCTACTTGCAAATGATCATGTATTGAAAACTTTTAGTGCATAAATGGTAGTTTATGATAGATTTTACCCGTTTGAAACTCAATTCAATAAAACGCACCCAATCATGTTCTTACTCCAATTTTTCTTGATGAATAACATATATAAGTAAAGTTTAGGTCATTTCTCACCCATTTATACCATTCACCACTAATTTAACATAAAAGCCTCAATTCCACCATGTGAGGTAAGACCTTAATTTCTCAAAACTTGCATTAGTAACACTTTCAATGCAATTCAAGAACTTCAACAACATTATTCACATGAAATCTATCATCTACAATAAAAAAAAAATTAAAGATAAACCCCAAGGTTTATGTAGATTGTACCTCTAACTCAATAACACTACTATAACCTAAGTTTTAAGTTAGAATTTCACTCACCAAGCGCTTGTTGCTTTACTAAAGGATGATGATTGCTTTAGAAATCCTTTAATAGTGCATGTGATTTGTCAAAATGGTAAACTAATAATCTTACACAAAACTTAACATAGCTATTAACGAAGTTAGTGTTAGAATCCAAACATATTACAAATTGAAATCTACATATCTCAACCATGTAAATTTTAAAAATAAACCCTAAAAATGTGATTTTTGACTTTAAAATTTTCATGCAAGTAAGTATCTAGCAAAAATATGTTATTTTTCACAAAGAAAAAACTTTTCATGTAACTAATTATTTTAGTAAATAAAATTACTTTGAATTTTTTTAATTTAATATACAAACCTAAATCTATACTATATAATAAATAAAAGTTTTTGTATGCCACGTGTCGCCACCATATTCAATTTCATCAGCATTTTCCCGCCTCTCTCTCTCTTATTAAATGCATCACATATCCTTATTCTAATAAATGATTCCAAAGAATGTCACATGTAATCATCATATTTTTCCTCATTAAAATCTTATAATTTTTTCTATTTTAAGTAAGTTTGAATTTTGCAAATTTGATTATCTTAATGTTTTTAGTTTTTAGAAAAAATAATATAAAATTTGAATTGTAATTATCACTTAATTAAAGAAACAAAGAATTTTATTTTTTATTTTATACATTATTTTTTTATATATTATTATACTTTTATTTTTTTATTAAACAAACCCATGTTATAAGTGGTATATATAACCTAGTATATAATATCTTACTTTTGAAGTTAGTTACATTCATCCATCATTCTCCGATAAAAACGGTGGCTTAGGTTTTGAAGATAGATAATGGGTTTGATTCAGTAATTAGTATTTTGTATTTTCTTTTATTATTATTATTATGCGCGGTTTGAATGGGTAGACGATGCCGGAACTGCGCAGTGGCGTACGCCGTGGCCGCGCTCCACTAGTCGGTAAGCGATCGGAACATCTCGTCGGTAATTACGTCAACACTCGAGCGGCGGCGGCCAAGGCGAAGGAAGCGGCGGCTGCGGTGGTTCAGGTGAAGCCGCGGCGGCAGACGAAGAAGAAGAAGGAACACGAGCCGGTGATTGTAATATCGGAAGCAGAGGATAATCAAGGAGTAGCTATGGCGGATGCTAGCGGTGGATTGAGCGCTAACAGGGTTACCGGCCAGGAAGAAGAAGAAGGCAATACGGCGCCGTTTCCTGATAGGGTATACAAATTCTTGATTTGTTATTTCTGCAGCAGAACATATGATTTATTTATATTCCAAAAGGCATTATGAAATTTTGTGTTTCTTGTTGATAATTGAGTCACATAAAGGGCCTATTGGTTTAGGAAAATTAGTATACTTGAATGCAGTAATGATGATTGATGGATGACATTGTCTTAGTGATCCATGAGCCATCTTACATTTGTGTATTTTATATTTTAAATGTGATGAGATGTCTTGTTTTATTACCTTCATTATCTTGGATGCGCGTGTTTATACGCTACTACGAGTAGATGGATATCTAAAGTGAGAAGAGGATACTGTTTATGCAATTATTCTCTCAAATACTTATGGTTTAAAATACATATGGGAAAGATGTCATTAGCATAATGGTTGTCACTTAGCTTTATGAAATTAGGGATTTCGCCTTTATGTATCGCCGCCATTTAGTCTGTGTTGATTCAAGTGATCTGATTGTGATGTTTGTTTTTATTATAATTTAAGTTTCAAATCTACTTTTGGAGTCACAGACTAATCTGTAAATCAGTTGTTATGGACTTTTTTTTTTGAACGGCAACACCTAGATATTCTAGGATAATTGGGTTTCCCCGGGGCAACACCTAGAACATCCAGGGCAGCCCACCCTAGGAGGAACCCCCAACTGGGTAAACCCCCTGACCTAGCCACAGACCCCTTTTTTGTTGTGGCCAGGATTCGAACCCAAGACCTACACTATGGGAAGTCTTGGGGCTACCATTGCACCAAATGGCCAACGGTACTTATGTTACCTTAGAAAGCTTAAGTTAACAAAATTTGATTTGAAAATGTATTTGTTGCTTGTCACGTAAGATGTGTGCTAGTTTGCATGGCTTTATCCTTGTCTAAGACTTAATGAATAGACTTATCACATGGAATATTTGTTGCATTAGTTACAGAGTATTTCAGTTATACTTTAAAAATCAGAAAAACCTAATATTTTTATCTTCATTTGGCTTCTTTTCAGGTTCAAGTAGGTGGATCACCGGTATATAAGGTTGAGCGAAAGTTAGGGAAAGGTGGGTTTGGTCAGGTATTTGTAGGTCGACGTGTTTCTGGTGGAACTGAACGTATATCAGGTCCTGGTGCCATGGAGGTAATGTTCTTGCACAAGCAAACAAGTTTGTATTTTATGGAACCCTATTTTCATTCGTTCTTGTTGTGGCAGGTAGCTCTTAAGTTTGAGCATAGAAACAGCAAAGGTTGCAGTTATGGTCCTCCATGCGAGTGGCAAGTTTACAAGTATGTATGCTTTTTTATTTATTTTTAAGTAAACAGATTTACAAAGTTCTTTTTTTTTAATATTAAAAAATGACATTTTGGTTTTGGTGACCAGTACTCTGGGTGGCAGTCATGGAGTGCCTAGAGTTCACTATAAAGGGAAACAAGGAGATTACTATGTGATGGTATGATAATATGTTTCTTGTTCATCTAGATGAACAGCGACGTAACATAATATTAATCATTTTTTTTTCTCTTTCTTACATTCCAGGTCATGGACATGCTAGGGCCTAGTTTGTGGGATATCTGGAATTCTTCTGGGCAATCGTGAGTTCCTAATCTTGTAAACATTAAGCAATTCTTTTTGGTCATTTATCAGTTATTTTTTCAAAAAATTCTAAAATATATAAAACAAGCTTCCCTGATTTCACAAAGAATTTGTGTAATTAAGGGAAATTTGAAACGGGATCCCTAAATGATGGAATTTTGGCCTTTCCCCCACTGATTAAAAATTGAAAAAAAATATGTTCATTCATGTGTTGTTTTGGGGGCAAAATCATTGTATGTGATTTGATCTATGATTTTGTGCCTGCGTGCCAGGATGACATCAGAGATGATTGCTTGTATAGCTGTGGAGTCTTTATCTATTTTGGAAAAATTGCATTTAAGAGGGTATGTCATTCTGCTTATTCTCTTATTATTTGTTAATAGTTCTCAACTTGAGATTATGTTTAAGGTTTTTTCTTGCATATGATTGTATTAATAATTACTATTCAATTAGTTACATACACGGAGATGTAAAGCCGGAAAACTTTCTACTTGGTCAACCATCAACACCTCAAGAAAAGAAGCTATTTCTTGTCGACTTGGGGCTAGGTAACATCTCATGGTGGCTTTTCAATTCTTGTTTTTTTACTAAATAACAATTAATTATTTGTATATGAAATGCAGCTACCAAGTGGCGACAGGGTGCTAGTGGTCATGTTGATTATGATCAGAGGCCTGACATGTTTAGGTGATGTTCATTCTTAATAACTAATTGAACATTTGAACCAAATTCTTCATTTCATATAATATACATATAATATTTTTTGATCTACAGAGGAACGGTTAGATATGCGAGTGTGCATGCACATTTGGGTAGGACCGCAGGTAGAAGAGATGATCTTGAGTCTCTTGCTTATACACTTGTGTTTCTTCACCGTGGCAGACTACCTTGGCAAGGGTATCAGGTATTGCTTGCTTGTCAAGATAAATTTAAGGGTTTTGATTAAATCTGATGATACTAAATATCGTGTCGTTTGTTAGGGTGACAATAAGTCATTTCTAGTTTGCAAGAAGAAGATGACAACGTCTACTGAAGTTTTATGCGAATACTGCCCTGCTCCTTTAAAGCAGTTTATTGATATAGTTGTGAACATGAAATTTGATGAAGAGCCTAATTATTCAAATCTAATATCTTTGTTTGAAGGCCTGCTTAGCCCAAATCCTGCCATAAGGCCCATTAACACAGATGGTGCTCAAAAGGTGATCCATATTATCATATTACATTTTGGATTTATTTCACCTAATAGTAACCAAGTTTCTTCAGTGTTCGCTTAAGTCACTCGCTTTTTTCTAACAACAAAAACCACTCAAGTTTCAATATTGTTCCAATCTTGTGAAATTGTTTTATAAATATTAATTTTTTTTAAATTAAGTGACCTAAATGAAGATATATGAAACTTGGTTACTATTTAGTGTGAGTTTTTTTTTCAAGTTTAACCTGAAATAGGAGGTAATTGTGAAGAAAAAAATTCACTAAATAATAACCAAGTTTCATATGTGTTCCATTTAAATGAAAAAAATGACATAAAAAGTTTTCACAATGAACAATATTGAAACTTGAGTGGTTTTTGTTGTTAGAACAAAATGCAAGTGACTTTATTGGAACAATATTGAGACTTGATTATTATTTCATAATGTTTTACGTTTAGTTCACCTAATAATAACCAAGTTTCTAGTAATTATTTACACTTTCTGATTTTTTTAATCTCTTAGATTATATTCCAAGTTGGGCAAAAACGGGGCAGATTAAACCTTGATGAGGAAGACGACGAGCAGCCTAAAAAGAAGACCCGAATGGGAACTCCTGCAACACAGTGGATTTCAGTTTACAATGCCAGGAGACCCATGAAACAGAGGTACATGATGCTTTTATTAAAAAAAAAGGTTAAAAGGCTGTTTACTAAAGGTTGTACATTATGCTTTATATCAGATACCATTACAATGTTTCTGATGAAAGGCTGGCACAACATATTGAGAGGGGAAATGCTGATGGTTTACTCATTAGTTCTGTTGCATCGTGTTCTAATCTGTGGGCCCTTATAATGGATGCTGGAACTGGCTACTCTAGCCAAGTTTATGAACTGTCACCTATTTTCTTACACAAGGTATTTGTAATATTATTCGGTGCAGTCATTTTAAAACAATCATTTAAGACGTTCTGGAATTAATGAACAATTATTATAGGAATGGATTATGGAACAATGGGAGGAGAACTATTACATCAGTGCCATTGCTGGTTCAAGCAATGGGAGCTCTCTTGTGGTGATGTCTAGAGGTTTGTAGACTTGTTGATGGTGTACTGTGTGTTATTTCACCTTGTCACTTTATGTTAAAATTACGAAATTACCCTTGTAGGGACGCAGTACTGTCAACAGTCTTACAAAGTAAGTGACTCGTTCCCGTACAAGTGGATAACCAAGAAATGGAGGGAAGGGTTCCATGTGACTTCCATGGCTACAGCTGGTGCGCGATGGGGTGTAGTCATGTCTCGCAATTCTGGTTTCAGTGACCAGGTAGGATTTAGGGTCAAAATTACGAAATTACCCTTCTTTTAAATTTTGCATTTTTATCGACCATTGAGCTTTGATTTTATGTGTGTAGGTGGTGGAGCTTGATTTTCTGTATCCAAGTGAGGGTATCCATAGACGGTGGAATAAAGGTTATCGGATCACAACAACTGCCGCCACTAGTGACCAGTCTGCCCTCATCTTGAGTGTGCCTTGTCGCAAGCTTAACGATGAAACACAGGAAACTTTACGTACGTCTCAGTTTCCAAGCACACATGTCAAGGTTAGTCTACTTTCTTGGGTTTATTAAACAAGAGATGGTGAAGTGGGCGGGTTAAGTAACCGGTTAGAACGGTTAATTGACTTGTGTCGTAATGGTCGGGTTTTGTTGCTTGTAGTTTTATAAATATTTAGTTTGTTAAATATGGTTAAAAAAGCTATATTACCACAACTATAATCTAATTTTTAGCATCAAGGATTTGGGAAGTTGCATGCAATGGAAGTACACTTTGGACGACTTTCAAACCATTTGACTTTTATCCCATTTGACCTGTTATAGATAAAAGAAAAACCAAATTGGCCCGTACACACGGGTCAAAATTGCGACTTCTGTACTGATTAATGAAATTGATTTATGGTTTGAAACATGCAGGAAAAGTGGGCGAAAAATTTGTATCTTGCTTGCATTTGCTATGGAAGAACCGTGTCTTGACAAGGGGAAGCCCGTTAGACGATTGTCTGCAATCAAGGAAATCATTTATCTTTTTCTTTTTGGGTCTTTTTAACTGCTTTGCTGACTGACTGATGTTAGACGTTGGGATTTAACCGGTGGTAAAATGATGTCGATCTTGTAAAAGCGGCATTATATTGAATTTTGAAGGTGTATAGTTTGCCCCTTCTATATATTTGTTGCTCAAATACTCCTACGTGCTTGTAGAACACTTGGAGTCGCACAACACTGATATTCTGGGCCAGGTGCTACAGGTGTGCAGTGGTACAAAGATGGGCCAGAGCGGCCTCAGAATGGAACTTTGTAGATGGGCTGTGCTAAACGTACCTCCACCCATCATTTTACTTAATATACCCCTTTTATACGGGCGTTTAAAAGCCGTATACAGAGTAATATGAGAGTTTATAAAGTTGAAAACAGGCGTATGCGGGCCCTCACACTGGCGTATATGGGCTTATACTTACTGGGCCGCATAGTGTCAAAATCAATCTTTTATAGATATGTGAACCAGAACTGGACCGTTTAGTATTGGTTCTGCACCACATTTGAACCGGTTGGTCCCTGGAGTCAAACACTGGGCTCTTACATAAGCACGCCAATTTCATCAAAATTAGAAGGAATAAAATCCGGTTTGGACATAGCGATAGTGTTACTAAAACTATACGGGATCATTTGAGGAACCTTAGGTGTAAATGTCTGATACGCCATGAATGTACAAAAAGATTCTAACACGACATTCATGAGCTTTTTTAATATACAACGCTTGGCGCGTAAAGTTTTATAAAAATAGAGAATGGGGAATACAAAGAACACCCATCCCCTAGACATTTCCCTGTGAGGGGAGGGATCAAGCAAGACCAAACAGTGCCGAAGCGGCTAAACAATGCCAACAAACATAAAACAAAACTAGAACAGTAAACACCCCTGGCAATAGAAAGATTTGTGATACTCATTCCATTGCAAATAGGTCTCTTGAGAAGGCGTTTTATGAGACAAATGAAACGGAGTACATCCAGACAATCTCTCCCCCCACATTTGACTTTTCATCCCATTCATCCACATATTGTCATGCTCGTCTAGTAAAGTAAAAGTTAGAAACCTAAACACGAGCTTTACCTCGGTTGGATGTCGCCACAGGCACAAAAGAAGACTTCGTTGGCCGATACTCAATGGTATACTTCTGGAGTTCTGGAAGCTTGTTGACCCTTTGAGATATAAAGACAGCCTAGAATTGAGTTTAGTGGGTTCAAGTCAGTTTTGGGTGGAACTTGTGAAACATTTAACTAAGTGGGCCGTGTTCGGGTCAATATGTGATGTTGACGCGTGTGTAGAAATTGGCATTAAATTTTATAGTTCAAATGTCATTGTTTTATACAAATTTGTATATTTTAGTAGTAAATTTGTCATTTTAAAGTTAATTTTAATATGCAAAAAAAAGTCCATGTTAAACAGGTGTCACCCCGTGAATAAACATGCCATTTTCGAGTTCATAACCCCCGGTCCCCCCACACATGACCTATTTAACACCCATAGAGAACTTATCTTTACACACTTAAAGGTGAGATTTTCAATTCTAATGAATGGATGCAGTTGAGTTATATTAAAAATGAAAAAAAAATTGCTAAAAGGGAAATAGGTTATAGATGTTATAATGCATTCTACCTCCTAAGTCAGCTTATAATAAGATCAGGAATATCATTATAACAAGGGCATAAATGTCAATACACCACTTCTTGCCTTTAAAAAACAAATCTTTGCTCAATTCTTCAAAAGATTAAATCACAGTGCAGCAGTAGATGTGGCCTCCATTTCTGCATCAGCAACTTTCCTCTTCTTCTCATTGTGTCTTTGCTTGTTCAAAGATTTATCAGCTTTTGACACAATTTTAGAGACAGTGAAACCAGTGACTTCAAAGTTATGTGATCGGTGCGGGATCAAAGCATTGCGAAGGGTGATATCGACACCCTCGTATGTCCAAACACCAAGTAAAGCCTCTCCTTTTAGTCCAATGGCAAACCAACCAAGACTAGCGGCTGCAATGTCAACACAACTCGAGTCCCACCAGTTTCCACGAACGCGAAATTCCTTTCTTACCCATCTTCCAAGCTCCTCAACTCTTTGCTTCCCTATTGGTGGCTGAAACAAAGGGTAAAAATGGATATTGTTGGATCATATGTCACCCTCAAATCAGATTAAAAGTTATCAAGAACTTGGTTTAAAAAGTGCCCGAGCTCAAGAATCTGGGTCTGTAGGAGACTAATATGCAAAAACGACCAAATTAATGAAGAGATTACAGACACAAAGCAATGTCGCCTCACGGCCTTGAGGCGGTGCTTCATGCACATATGGGTCAAAGTAGTTCAAAATTAAGGTTTGTATGAGGTTTGATGTGTAAAAACAACCAAAATGATGAAGAGATTATGAATGGTTTACTTGATAAAAGGTTGATATGTAAAAAACATGAGAGATACAACTTTTAGTTGTACATAAAACTTATTTGGTTGTACATAGAGCAACGCCTCGCGTACGTGAAGTTCTCGCCTCACGTGTCGCAGAGATACAACTTTTAGTTGTACATAGAGCAACGCCTCGCGTACGTGAAGTTCTCGCCTCACGTGTCGCACAGGGGCTTTTGGGACCTAAATGCCTTGGAGCACCTCGTGATTTTTAAAACCAAGTTCTAGAACACAAAAATGTAACAAAGTGAGCTATAATGATCTCACCTGTAATTGAAGACCAAAATGATCTTCCAACATTGTAGATGCTTTTTCTGTTTTCCCCATATGAAGTGGAAGATTGGGAGATGCCCATACGGTAACATATATGGTATCAACTGATGTTTCTTCTACGTCAAGTCTCATAAGACCCGCAATATGAACCGAATGGCCTGCCTGATTGATAACATAGGTATTATAAGTCCACAAAGGTCAAAAGCATTGACTAAATATCGATTTTCTTTAATTTTTACAATCAAAATATGGAATTGCAGCCAATGAGTCCAAATGAAAGCATTGATATTTCTTACAAAGCATTTAGTGTTTCATACATTCTTACTATTTACGGATTTATATGTAAAATGACCCCTAAATGATCACATAATAAGAATCATTTGCTGCAACTATTCCTAAACAGATTATCCAAAACTAATTAACACCTAAACAAATAGTCAGATAGAATGAGTCTTATTACACCCAATGTCCCAAACACTACAAAATGATTATCTGGCTATTTGCAACTAGAAAACACAATAACCATATAAATCACTTTCAAGATGTGATGCCAAACACCCCTATAGAACAGTTGAAAGCCATGGATTCTAGTTCCTATTGTTTTAAAATGTGCGCATCAAGAGCGCATAATGCGCGATGCTCATGCGCATGTGTGCTGTTTGATGCCATCTGATGCGTTATGCGGTTTGATAGACGCATTATGCTGTTAACTAGTATTTGAACAAATTAGACCATTTGACCAGAGATGATGAGAATGTCTTACACTTTAGTGTTTAAACGTTAACAATTTAAAATATTATTTATAAATAAATTTTCAGTATCTTTTTAATAATGAATGCCTCGCATAAGTAATGTGCGCGCATCGCGCGTCGCTTTTGGAATCAAAACGCATCGGAGCGCCACACTTTTTAAAACCAAGGTTCCTAAAAAAAGATCATGAATTGCTGGTATACTTACAAACACAAATACTATAAAGCTAAACAGATATTGTGTTCTTAAGTTACTCACTTTGATCCTATAAGTCCTCGGTTTCAACTCTTTGGTAATATGAACCAACTTCTGTTCTTCCCGAGTCAACCGGGTAGTAATCTGATGCGGGTGCAACAACCCTGGTGTATCAAACAACTTAGCCTGCCCAGAAAGCACACCTTCCACCCGAACAATCCCCAATGTCGTCCCAGGCACAGGCGCCTCGGTCAAAACACTCATTTGACCTCCAACACACTTCGCCATCGCATTAATCAGCGTAGACTTCCCAGCATTTTGCGCCCCAATCACCCAAACATGCCCCCGCGGCCCAGCCAATGACACCATATCATCAGCAAGATCCTTCAACCCCCAATTCTTGACCGCGCTCACCAAATGAACCTTGGTTAATTTGTTAGCCCCACCTTCTCTAGCCCTAGTTCTAACCCAATGCTCGAATCCCGTTGGCGATAAAGACGTAGGCAGTAAATCAATCTTTGTAACAACCAACACAACTCTAGGCAAATTCCCTGATTTCCCCTCTTTCCAAGCTCGAGAATTGACATCTATTGTATTCGAAACCAACTCTGCAACTTTTCTTGGAAATGACCCGTCAAAATCAACAGCATCAACAACCATAACCACCACGGCACGTGTACCTGTAACTGAATTCAACCTTCTTCCAACTGTATGATCGAAATCGAAATCAGGTAACAAGTTTTCAACAGTTTGATCTTTCACCTTCCCATAGTTCCTCAAGCTGTGACACCTGGCACAAACCACCGGTCTCTGAAAATTAGGGTTAGGGTTTTTTAAATCTTCATCGGATTCAACCAAGAAACCTTTTTTAACAGAATCTGGAATGTGGGTTTCGTCTGCAATTGGATTTCTGTCAATGGGTATTTTGTAATTTGAGTCTTTAATCGAGGGTTTGATGAAAAAACCTGGTTGTTTGGGATCGGATTCTTGCATTGTGATTCCACATCCGGGGCAAATTGGAAGGATTTGAGAGGTGGTTTCATCGTAATTTCCGTCTCTTGTGAGGGGTAAATGTGGGATTGAAGTTTGATTTGAAGAGAAAGGTCTGAAATGGGGGAATTGGGTGGCTAGGGTTTTGGTAGGGTTTAAGAGATTTGATGTTTTTGGGGGGTTTATGATGGGGGTGGAATTGGGGTTAGATACAGGTTTTGTGTATGTATAGGTGGTAAAGGGGGAGAGAGCAAGGTAAGTCTTGAGCTTTGATGGAGTTAGTTTTCTGGATATCATTTTTGTGTTTTTCAGAGCTTTGCTTCTTCCATGGAGGTTTTGGTTGTTAGGGTTTGTAGACCAGTACTAGAGTTAACATCGTACTTATCTAAACTTTATATCATTTTCTTTTTTGCCCCCTTACAAAATTTAGTAATAAGTTTAGATTAAAATTTAGCAACTTCATGTGTGATTCAAATGTTGATAAAATCTCCAAAATTATGTAACTTCTTTTTTTAGGTTTATCGTGTCACTAAAGTGTTTGATACATATATCACACGTTAAAAAAATTATATATTTCATATGACACTGGTATTACCAACTTATATTCTCTGTTATGTATCGTTGTAATACTTATAATGATCTTTAATAAGGAGAAATTATTATTATCATTTAATCAACTTGCAACCATGAATAACCATTGTATCTCGAACAATTAATACAAAATCAACAAACTCCCACACGGCGACATAGATTTATTAAGTTGTAGGTTGTGATAGAGAAACATGATTAATGATTAAAGTAATATTAGTTGGTGATTGATATCATCTTCATTTAACTTCCTTTGTAATAAGAGTTTTCCTCTTTTACACTATTTGTATGATTGTATCTACCCAATGTCCTTTAAATGTGATTTTTTTGAATATTCAATTATTGTTATAATTCTAACTAACGGGTTTACCCACTTGTGCAATTTCAGGTGAAAACATATCAGGAAAAAAAAGTTTATTTACAACAGTGTATGTTATAAAAACAAAAAGTTTATTTATGAAATCGTGACCTATCAAAATTAAGCATTTTCGAAACTACAAGAACTTTTAACTAAAAGATAAAACGTCTAAAACGGTCGCCTATCCAAATTTAGCATTAATTATTATTTTTTGTTAATTATTATAATTAATTAAAATATTAAACTATTAAAAAAATTACTTATTTAAACAGTAACCTACTTTTGTGTTGAAACACACTAGTAAGCAAACTTAACAGTCGGGGAGACAAAAATAATGAATCCATATTTTTCCCAATGGCAGGTAGTTAAAATCTTGTGAAACAAACGCGGCCAACGTGTGAGAATCTCGGGTATATCTTCCTTAGGAATACAACTCTGATCTATGTGGAATAAGACTATATCAAAGGGTTGAAGATACAACTGCATAAAAACTCAGTGTTTTTAATGGACACATATTAGGATAAATAGCTGCAAACTAAATTATGAAACCAACATTATAACTCGGAAATTTTACACGACATGAGCCTGGAAATTTTACACGAACATTAACTCGGAAATTGTATCAAACATAAGAACTTGAACACAACTTGCATATTCACGGGTTGATACGATCACAACTCATTTACCCCAGTTTTTTTTTGTTTGCATTTTGCTAAGTTAAACTTATAAATTTAAAAACAAGAACACAAATGCCTATAAAAAAATTGCATTTGAACTACAGAGCCTAACATCATTTCTCTTTTAACCTTTACTTTTGGACATAAAATTACGCATTTAGTTTAAGTGATGACATAAAATACCTTTTTTTTTAGATTTATAGGGTCAACATTTGTAATATCCAAGATTTTCCGACATATCTATTTCTAAAAACGTTGCCCGTGTTAGTAAATTAAAACTCGGATTCATATTAAAACTACTTCATTCAAAATGAATTTTAATTTTTGTAAGGCCCCAAACCCGGGAGGCCTCACTTGTTGGATTTACTCATTCACAAACAGTTTTTAAACATGAATATCAAATAACGCAGCGGAATCATTCATTCAACATAACTAAAAACTTGTTCATACATGCGGAAGCGTACATTGTCAATTACATAAACTTAACATAAACAACTCATAACGGGATGCCAGTCTTCATGATCGACCGGGTAACTCTTCTATCTTGCCAAGCATCACCGTCCATCGTCCATACCTGCCTTAACCTGAATGTGCATACTAAAAAGTCAGCTACGCTGGTGAGTTCTAGTTTTCGTTCGATTTAAGAAATGGTTCATCATTCAAAACATTCATTAGGGTTTAACATCACGTATAAGAAAACAGGGCCTTTCATTCATAAACCTTCACACATTTAAACACATTGAACGGATCATTTGTTTAAAACATTTAACATTCATTTAAGTCATACATTACTATCTAAAATCTGTATCGTTACGCGTCTCTATGTCCCCGGAGGAACCCTGCATGTCGTGGTCAACCGTTACGTATCACCGTCGTTGCCACAACATTCCGTCAATTCCCTTCCTGGTATTGCCCCCAAGGCTAACTGCACGAGGACCGACAATACCCATTCAGTTGCCCCTATGGCTCTCTTGTCCATAGACCGACAACTTCCATCGACGGCTATGGCTCACGGCGATAACACCGTCGGATCATAATTTAACCTCGCATAGGGTCACGTTAACCCCTGAGTAACCGTCGTTACTCCATACCAGTTGTACAACATCAAACCATTGGCAGGCCACTAAGACACTGCCCCCGTTGTTCTTATGGTAACTATGGCTCGATGTCCATAATCTACCACAAGGCTGGGAATCTCATTCCCAGACTTCGTTCGTCAATTCCCTTCGTTCGACAGATTAGATTTGTAATGACTTCTTTAAAACCTTTGCCCTTTTTCTTTTATTTTCATAAAACCTTTCATTCAATTTCGAAACCCTTTACCTTTACTTTAAACCATTTCTTTATAAACATTCGTTCGTAAACATTCCGTTCATAAAACTTCCTTTCCATAAACTGTTCATTCCAAATCATTTCATTTCATAAACATAGTTTCATAAAACATCATTTCATAAAACATCATTTCATATGTATGCACACCAGCCCGAAAACAATATATAAAACATTTAAAAGAGGGCTTCTAGAACTCACCTGATAAGCAGTTTCTGAAATGCTCTTAGCTGGCTACTGGGCGTCACTAATGTCACTCACGATCTGCTATAATAAAGCCATACATGTAAGGTAGTGATTCTAGATGACACTAGACATCCCTATGCTTAAACCTAGTAGTTTCGATAGATTTGCTTATATCGAAACTTGTAGTTTCGATGGACCTGCACATATCGAAACTTGTAGTTTCGATGGACCTGCACATATCGAAACTAGTAGTTTCGATGGGGTCTGCACAGATTGTCTTCCCAAAATCCGAAACTTTTGCATGCGAGTCTGATCGAGTCAGTATCTCAACTTTTCTTAGATCAAAACGTTCGGTTTTCATTCTAGATGTTATACCTAAGCTCATTTTCAAGTTCCATCCGCAAAATCGTTGCCTTTTTAGCCAAATCCCGAAAATCCCAAAAACGAACAAAAACTCAGATTTAGGCAAGATTATTACCTGTATCGAGATTCTGATCCGGAGGTTCTTCTCACGAGCTTGGCAGTAACGTGTTCGCTCAATTCCGGGACGATCCGTCAACCTTCTCTCTCTAGACCCGAGCTCTCCTTTCTCTCTCTAAAAGTCGCGTGAATGGGAAATGAGCAGAGGAGAGGGTTGCCCTGCCTCTTATATAACTGGGCTTCCCTCGGCCCATTGGAGCCGAGCCCAAGCCCGCTCCCTTTGTTTAAATATTCCGACTAACTCGCCGGTCTCGCTATATTTATTCGTTTAATTATTTTTGGGATGTTACAAGTCTACCCCCCTTACAATAGGTTTCGTCCCCGAAACCTATCATAAGTCAAATAGTTGAGGGTACGACTCCCTCATTTCTGTCTCCGTTTCCCAAGTGGCTTCCGATCCCTTTCGATGTTTCCATTGGACTTTAACCAATTGGATTACTTTATTATGTAAACTTCTCTCCTTTCGATCTAGGATGGCCACGGGTTCTTCAATGTAGTTAGGGCTATTGTCTACCTCGATGTCAGTAAGTGGTACGTGAGCCGATTCATCCGCCAAACACTTTCGCAAGTGTGATACATGGAAGGTAGGATGAATTCCACTTAACTCATCAGGCAACTCTAACCGATAAGCGACTTCACCAACCCGTGCCATTATCCTGAACGGTCCGACAAACCTCGGACTTAACTTTCCTCTCTTCCTGAATCGTATGATCCCCTTCCAGGGCGATACCTTCAACATTACTCGATCCCCAACGCTGAACTCAATAGGCCTTCGTCGTTTATCCGCGTAGGATTTTTGACGATCTTGTGCGGCCTTCATTCGTGCTTTGACTTGATCAAACCTTTCCGACGTTTCCCTTATTACTTCCAGACTCCCTAATTCCTTCTGTCCAATCTCGCCCCAACAAACCGGGGTTCTGTATTTTCTCCCATACAACATTTCGTAAGGTGGCATGCCTATCGGCGTGTGATAACTATTGTTGTAGGAAAATTCGGCTAACGGCAGATGACTGTCCCAACTGCCACCGAAGTCGATAATACAAGCACGAAGCATATCCTCCAATGTCTGAATGGTCCTTTCGGATTGACCATCCGTTTGCGGGTGGTATGCCGTACTGATATTAAGTCTCGTGCCCATCGCCTCGTGAAATCTTTTCCAGAACCTCGATGTGAATCGCGTGTCCCGGTCGGATACTATCGTCAAAGGCATCCCATGCCGTGCCACTACTTCGTTAATAAATACTTCCGCTAACCTTTTCGACGAGAACGTCTCGCGAATAGGTAGGAAATGAGCACTCTTTGTTAATCGGTCCACAATTACCCAGATGGTGTCATGACCTTTAGCTGTGCGAGGTAGCTTGGTTATGAAGTCCATGGTAATGTGTTCCCACTTCCATTCTAGTATATCAAGCGGTTGAATCTTTCCATACGGTTTCTGGTGCTCGGCCTTTACTTGTGAGCAAGTCAAGCACTTGCTTACATACTTTGTCACTTCATGTTTCATTCCGGGCCACCAGTATTCCTTCCTCAGATCTTGGTACATTTTATTGGTACCGGGATGGATAGAGTAACGAGACTTATGAGCCTCATCCAAGATTTTGGTTCTAAGCTCGCCACTCATAGGTATCCATACCCGTCCAAAACGTGTCCTAACACCAAGGGTGTTATATTCCAACTTGTTCTGTTGGCCAACCATCCTTTCCTTCTTCATGTTTTCCTCCTTAAGCGCCTCATCTTGAGCCTTTTCAATTTCTCTCATCACATCCGATGTTACAACCAACTGGCAAGCTTTCACTCTAATAGGAGTAGGTACATCCTTTCGGCTTAGAGCGTCAGCCACCACGTTTGCCTTTCCAGGATGGTACATGATCTCACAGTCATAGTCTTTCAACAGTTCCAACCATCGCTTCTATCTCATATTAAGTTCCTTTTGTTCGAAGAAGTACTTCAAACTTTTGTGGTCGGAGTAAATAGTAAACTTCACCCCGTAAAGGTAGTGCCTCCAGATTTTCAATTCAAATACGACAGCAGCAAGTTCCAAATCATGAGTCGGATAATTAGTTTCATGAACTTTCAACTGCCGTGACGCGTACGCGATCACTCTTCCGCGTTGCATCAATACGCATCCCAATCCCTGACCCGAAGCGTCAGAGTATATCACTAAGTCTTCATTGCCCTCGGGAAGGGCCAAGACTGGAGCTTGAGTTAGCTTTTCCTTCAACTTCTTAAACGCCTCATCCTGGGTCGAACCCCATTCGTACTTTACCTCCTTCCGAGTCAACTTCGTCAATGGCGAAGGTATTTTCGAGAAATCCTGGATGAATCTCCGATAGTAGCCTGCCAATCCCAAGAAACTACGGATTTCAGTTGGCGTCTTAGGAATATTCCATTCCTTTACCGTCACTATCTTTGCTGGGTCAACCATAATGTCGTTCGGGTTAATGACGTGACCTAGGAATTGGACTTCCCTAAGCCAGAACGCGCATTTGGAGAACTTAGCATACAACTTCTCCTTCTTCAGAGCTTCCAATACTTCCTTCAAGTGACACGCGTGATCACCCTCATTCTTGGAGTAGATGAGGATATCATCGATGAACACGATCACCAATCGATCCAGCATTGGTCGACAAACTCTATTCATCAAATCCATGAACGCTGCAGGGGCGTTAGTCAATCCAAAAGACATTACACGAAACTCAAAATGTCCATAACGTGTGCGAAATGCCGTTTTCGGTATGTCTTCTTCCCTCACCTTCAACTGATGGTACCCGGATCGAAGGTCGATCTTTGAGAACCAACTTGCGCCTTGCAGTTGATCGAACAGGTCGTCGATCCTTGGTAACGGGTACTTGTTCTTCACGGTACGTTTGTTCAACTCACGATAATCAATACACATTCTCATCGAACCGTCTTTCTTCTTCACAAACAACACCGGAGCACCCCATGGCGAGATGCTCGGTTGGATAAATCCTTTCTCAAGTAACTCGTCTAGTTGGACCATAAGTTCCTTCATTTCCACTGGTGCTAGTCGATATGGAGCCTTAGCCACGGGTTGGGCATCTGGTACTAAGTCGATTCGAAATTCAATCTCTCTGTCGGGTGGTATCCCAGGCAAATCCTCTGGAAACACCTCCGGGTACTCGCGTACCACGGGTACATCGTCTAGTTCCTTCACTTCCTTACACTTGTCAATTACGTACACCAGATAAGCCTCGCATCCGCGCCTCAAGTAATTTGTTGCCTTAATCATCGAGATGACGTTTGGCATCGGGGCGTCACGATCTCCAAATACCTCGACTTTGCTACCATCCGGAGCTTTGAGTTGGATTATCTTTCGTTTGCATATAATTTGCACTTCATTGGCAGTTAACCAATCCATACCTAACACGACATCGAACCCTCCCAAAACCATAACAAACAATCTGACAGGGAACTCATGACCTTCTATTTTTATCGCGGAGTTGTCAACTACATCGGTTACTCTCGCAGTCCTACCCTCAGCGGTTTCTACGCTAAAGGCCTTTTCTAGCTTACTAACAGTGTACTTCACTTGTTTACAGAAAGTCGCAGATATAAAACTCTTACTGGCACCCGAATCAAATAGCACAGAAACAATAGTGTTGTCAAGGATGAACGTACTTGACGCCACATCGGGGTCTGCCCTGGCTTGTTCTTGCGTCAGTGCGTACGCATGAGTCTTTGCTCGGGGCCTCTCTTCCTTCCTTTCCGGGCCTTTCCCTTTCCCGGCTTCACCCATTCTCGGTTTCGGGCATTCCCGATTCATGTGACCATTTTCCCCACAATTGTAGCATTTGTAGCCTTGCGTGCATTCACGGGAGTAATGTCCGGTCTTGCCGCATTTAAAGCACAGATTCGATCCTAACCGGCATTCACCCGCATGTCTTACTCCACATTTCCCACAGACTGTCGTCTCGCCTACCCTGGCGTGCTTGTCCCGAGCCCCAAACAACTTCCCACCCGATCGTTTAGCGGGAAAACTCGACTTTTTCTTGGGATCTTCAATGGCAATGACATTCAGCGCCAGATCATCAAATACCACGCCACTTAGCTCTACCGCCGAATCATAGGTAGTAGGGGCGTTTGCCTTAACATAGGTGCGGACCTGGTCCGGCAACCCTTGAATATAGCAGGCAATCTTTCTTTCTTCAGTAGTGACGAGGTGTGGCACCAGACGTGCCAGTTCATTGAATCGGGTTGTGTATTGCCGATGCGTCATGTTCCCGGCCTTCAAACCCAGAAATTTCCTCTCTACCTTCTCAATCTCGTTCCTTGGGCAGAAATTTTTTATCACCAAATTTTTCAAGTCAGCCCACATCATCGCATCCACAATCTCGCTCCCTTTTGCCTGACGTACACCTTCCCACCAATGGGATGCTTCCTCCCTCAAGGAGTTAGCAACAAATTTCACAACTTGATCCGCTCGGCATTCGCTGAGACAGATGGCAGCCTCCATACGGATTATCCAGTCAAACGTAGCTACCGCGTCTTTCTTTCCTGTCAGGACTGGCGGGTCACATGCCTTGAAGGACTTATAGTCGCATCCGCGAGCAGGCGGTGCGTTTATTGCCTCAGTGTTCGGGGTATCAACCGTCGGGTTAGACCCACCTTCCCCATTGACCTGCTTCAATGCTTCTACCAACAGACCTGGCAGAGAAGTCTTCATCAATTCTGTGAACTCTCGAGCTATAGCTGCTCTCACTTCTGGTTCAAAAGTGAAAGGTTGTTCTTCTACCAGTGTATGTTCAGTTCCATGCACACTAACCGCCGGTTCAGTGTGAACACTTCCTTCTTCACTATACTCTTGGCGCGCAGGGATCCTGCCACGCCCACCATTCCGACCGCCGGTACGACCACCGGTACGGCCACCACGCCTTCCGTTTCCTCTCCTCGCCATTTCGTTCTATAAGACAAGAAATCCAATGTCATCACGCTGGTTAACAAATAAAATTCAATAAGCACTGTAAGATGTTAATATACACTGGCCATCTGCAATTAACCATTACACTACCTTTCGATTTCTATTTGACCACCTTTGTGATTCCATCAGAACACAAGTCCTTTCCGAACCCTTTCTAAGGCATACTACATACACATACTCTACTTTTCATACCTGATGCTGTGGCTCGAGTTACCCGTACTGGCATCCGCTTTCGGTCCCATTCAAAGTTTAAGTTCAGACACTGGGAGTGTCCGAATCTCTCAAACTATTGCTCTGATACCAACTTGTAAGGCCCCAAACCCGGGAGGCCTCACTCGTTGGATTTACTCATTCACAAACAGTTCTTAAACATGAATATCAAATAACGCAGCGGAATCATTCATTCAACATAACTAAAAACTTGTTCATACATGCGGAAGCGTACATTGTCAATTACATAAACTTAACATAAACAACTCATAACGGGATGCCAGTCTTCATGATCGACCGGGTAACTCTTCTATCTTGCCAAGCATCACCGTCCATCGTCCATACCTGCCTTAACCTGAATGTGCATACTAAAAAGTCAGCTACGCTGGTGAGTTCTAGTTTTCGTTCGATTTAAGAAATGGTTCATCATTCAAAACATTCATTAGGGTTTAACATCACGTATAAGAAAACAGGGCCTTTCATTCATAAACCTTCACACATTTAAACATATTGAACGGATCATTTGTTTAAAACATTTAACATTCATTTAAGTCATACATTACTATCTAAAATCTGTATCGTTACGCGTCTCTATGTCCCCGGAGGAACCCTGCATGTCGTGGTCAACCGTTACGTATCACCGTCGTTGCCACAACATTCCGTCAATTCCCTTTCTGGTATTGCCCCCAAGGCTAACTGCACGAGGACCGACAATACCCATTCAGTTGCCCCTATGGCTCTCTTGTCCATAGACCGACAACTTCCATCGACGGCTATGGCTCACGGCCATAACACCGTCGGATCATAATTTAACCTCGCATAGGGTCACGTTAACCCCTGAGTAACCGTCGTTACTCCATACCAGTTGTACAACATCAAACCATTGGCAGGCCACTAAGACACTGCCCCCGTTGTTCTTATGGTAACTATGGCTCGCTGTCCATAATCTACCACAAGGCTGGGAATCTCATTCCCAGACTTCGTTCGTCAATTCCCTTCATTAGACAGATTAGATTTGTAATGACTTCTTTAAAACCTTTGCCCTTTTTCTTTTATTTTCATAAAACCTTTCATTCACTTTCGAAACCCTTTACCTTTACTTTAAACCATTTCTTTATAAACATTCGTTCGTAAACATTCCGTTCATAAAACTTCCTTTCCATAAACCGTTCATTCCAAATCATTTCATTTCATAAACATAGTTTCATAAAACATCATTTCATAAAACATCATTTCATATGTATGCACACCAGTCCGAAAACAATATATAAAACATTTAAAACAAGGCTTCTAGAACTCACCTGATAAGCAGTTTCTGAAATGCTCTTAGCTGGCTACTGTGCGTCACTAATGTCACTCACGATCTGCTATAATAAAGCCATACATGTAAGGTAGTGATTCTAGATGACACTAGACATCCCTATGCTTAAACCTAGTAGTTTCGATAGATTTGCTTATATCGAAACTTGTAGTTTCGATGGACCTGCACATATCGAAACTTGTAGTTTCGATGGACCTGCACATATCGAAACTTGTAGTTTCGATGGACCTGCACATATCGAAACTAGTAGTTTTGATGGGGTCTGCACAGATTGTCTTCCCAAAATCCGAAACTTTTGCATGCGAGTCTGATCGAGTCAGTATCTCAACTTTTCTTAGATCAAAACGTTCGGTTTTCATTCTAGATGTTATACCTAAGCTAATTTTCAAGTTCCATCCGCAAAATCGTTGCCTTTTTAGCCAAAACCCGAAAATCCCAAAAACGAACAAAAACTCAGATTTAGGCAAGATTATTACCAGTATCGAGATTCTGATCCGGAGGTTCTTCTCACGAGCTTGGCAGTAACGTGTTCCCTCAATTCCGGGACGATCCGTCAACCTTCTCTCTCTAGACCCGAGCTCTCCTTTCTCTCTCTAAAAGTCGCGTGAATGGGAAATGAGCAGAGGAGAGGGCTGCCCTGCCTCTTATATAACTGGGCTTCCCTCGGCCCATTGGAACCAAGCCCAAGCCCGCTCCCTTTTGTTTAAATATTCCGACTAACTCGCCGGTCTCGCTATATTTATTCGTTTAATTATTTTTGGGATGTTACAATTTTAAATTATTAGTGAAACAATTCATACTTGAAACATATATATATATATATACATTCTTAAATTTTATAAGTTGTAATTATATAAATGATGGAAACTCATCTTTTAGACTTATAAATAAATAAATCATATAAATCATTTTTTTTATAAATTTATAAAAATGATTGAGAAAACCTATTTAAACATATTAATATTTTATAGAAACCTCGGGGACCAAAACTGTCATTTCCTGAAACTTGTTTTAAACTAAAATTAAACTTTATACGGAAAGTGCTAAACAAATGAAACTTCGAGGACCTGTTTTGCCTTTTCGCCAAACCTCCGAAACAGAATTCGAGCCTGAGTTCGAATCCCGTTTCACCCGATTCTTTCCCTTTTTTTACTCAAAACCGCAAAAACATCCACATTCAACGAACCTCGGGTCTCGCCTCAGGCGTGCGACCCTAACCCGAGGTATCCCAACGCTCGATTCCAACATTTAATGCGGCGTGGGTTCGATTTGAATTCGGCATTTACCCCCGTAAACTACCCACCAAATCCGGCTTTAACTCACGACATCGGCTATAAATACCGATTAGAAACCTCAGTAACATCACACCACAACTTCCTTCACTCTCAATTTCTCCGATTAACACCTGCAATTCTCGATTCTTCATCGCGGCAGCCGACGTTTAGCTCGAACCCGTTCTCACTCGAATCAACCCCGATTAAGGTAATTTTTGTGCTCATTTCAATCGTTACAACCCATAGATCGAAAGCCCTCTGTTTATTTCCAATAACAGAGGGCAAATCGATATGCATTTTGGGGATTTCGTTCTAGGGTTCATAAGGAGATTTGGGATGATTTGAGTTTTTGTTTAAAAGATTTCAGTTCTAGGATATACACTAACGAGACCCGTAGTCGGGATGGTTAGTGTGTGTGTGTGCGGATTCGACCCGGTCAGTGACCCGAGTTCGAATCCGGGTAACCGGGTTTTGCTTCTTTCATTTTTTTTAGCCTTTTAAACAAGTATTTAAGATTTCTAATAAATTTTATAAAATCTGTTATACTTTTATAAACACAAAAAAAAGCTTTTACTTATACTTTTAGATTCTGGAACTATTTTAAATGATTAAAACTAGTGATAAATAATTCTTTAAAATCTATAAATATATATATATATATATATATACTTTAAGACTTTATAAAAAAACTTATACTTACAACAGAAAATAAATTATAAAATCCGAAACTTGATTTGCTATCTCGCTCTAAACTAATAAACTTATTTAAACTTATTTATAAACTTTTAAAATTAAATAGAAAACTTATATAAATTGTATAAACTTGTAGAGAAGTTGTAAAGCTTTATTTAAAACAGAAATTAAATACACACCATTTATTTAAAAACTTATAAATCTTGTAAATTGTACATCTTATGAAATCTATATAAACGTCAATTTAGTTATTCATACAAATCAAGAGGGATAATCATGCTTTACTTAATTTCTAAATAAATATAAACATATAAACCTTACAAAATTAAATGGAAAAACTTGTCATTTAATTCAACTTATAAACCTTTATTTAAACCTATAAACATTCATTTATTACAAGATAACTTGTAAAATAAATGTTTAATACTTGAAACTTTAATAAATTATATTATTTATTCTTATGAATACCTATTTATCCTTAATAATTGTTTGCTCTTTAAATAAGTACTATTAATCCCTATTTATCCTTTAAATGTTATTATCTATTTAAACGTATTTATATTACGAATTAATTTGTATTATAAATACTTAATACTTAGAAACTTAATCAAAATCTCAAAGGACTTATATTGAGTAAATAAGTAATTATTCTTGTAAATCATTTAATTCTAAATACTTAGAAAACTATTTTGATTATTCTTACCTAACTGGTATAATTAATAATTGTGAAACTTTTAAATAATTATTTTAAGTAATAATTATTCTAATCTATTAAACTTTGACATTCAAGTCTTGTACCATTCCTTCCAAACCTTTATTATAAACTTGATTTAAACTTCATAAACACAAATCATTTCCGTCTCCCATTTGGAACCCTAGTCGAATCTTGAAATCATAGATCCTTTGTCTTAGACTTATAGAAATAAACTTGAAACTTTAGACTTATATTCTTAGGCTTATTGTGAGGATATTCCCCCTCAAAGTCTTGCAAACTTACTCTTATCGGATACTCGTCATCAATCCATGTGAGTATACTTAGCCCCTTTTTCCTTTTATGCTTTTGGGGTGAAACATGTTCACAATTCTTAAACTTATACAATTCTTGTACAACTATGACTACGTGTTTATTCTTATGTTAAACTTGAGACTTGTATGCTTAGACTAAACTTAAAACTAGCACATTCATTAACTTTGATCAAGCCTATAGTAACAATGATAGATCTATTGTATTTGACCAATCCACCTTGATTGATTGACCCCTTCGGGGGGGATCCCTTGGTGATTGTTACTGAATTAAACTTTAAACTTGAGACTTGAGACTTATAAGGGTAACCTGCGGGTTATGCCTAAACTTGGTTGGAGGGTTGATGTGCACAATGTCTAACATGCTTGTTTTCTCATACTTACATTATAGAATGCACATATCATAGTGAATTGTAACTCTTTTCAAATACTTGTTAAACTGTGTCAAAACCTTTGTATCTCACCAACTATTTTGTAGTTGACAGATTCTTTCACATGTTTCAGGTTTACATCATGAGACTTTATCGTGATCACATAGGATGCTTGGACCTAGAATGCTTAATCAATTAGACTTGTATTCTTGCTATGTATTTGATTTATTCTTTGTATTGAACCTCTGAATCTATTTATTAATAAAATATTGAAACTTTAATAGTCAACCTTGTGCTATTGAACAACCACGTCCGCCCCGATGTATAATCCGCCGTCGGTTGGGGTGTGACAACATTTGACTCCATTGGGCCGACCTAAACCTCACAAGTTTAGCTAAACCTTTCCACAGGTTCAACCCGAAATTGACTTGAACCCGTTTAGGCTAAGCCTAAAACTGTGAATTTTATGTTATGTTTGTTGTGTCACAAAGTTAAACCCTTACTTAAAACGACATGTAGCATCCCCAGCAAATGTCCTCAAGTAGAAGTCCTTTGTACTTCGTGCACCATACCCTCTGTGAGACTGTGTGTAGTACCCGGGTGAGAGGAGGGGCGTGGTGCCACCTCACCCACCACGGGCGTGAAACACCGCGCCGGTGTATGGTGACTGGGGGCGTGGAGGTGTTTACGGGCGTAAGGGGGAAAAGTGGAGGGAAGCCATGGTCAACAAGCTGGTCACCCTCACCCTACCATTACACACCTGGGTGAGGGTGAGGGTGAGGGTGAGGGTGAGGGAAGCCATGGTTTACGTGGCGCCTACGTGGCACCGAAAATCCACCACCTTCACCCTATCATTACGGATAGTCTGACTGCCATTGGGTCCTCATGGATGGTGGGAAATGAAGCGAACGTCTCCTCAAGAATATATTAGGTAGCATGTGTCTCCTGTATTGCTTCCTTGAATGTGTCTTTTTCAGTTCTAAAAGGCGCAAGACGCTTAAACGCATTCGAGGCGAAAGTTTCATGTCCGCGAGACGTTGCTTTATGTACAGTCACAAGCTACGTCTCTCTCATCTCTTTTACATATTAGCATTTTCTTTTTATCAAGTAAACAATTTATAATTTCTTCATCCATTTGGTTGTTTTTACATATCACCTCATTTAGACCCCTAAAGGCCATATGGTGTTTTCCAAATCGCCTCGCGACCCTGGCACGCTTTTTAAAACCAACGTGTCCTGCTAAACGTTGACATCACATGCTCTAAATGAAAATTTGGATCGACTAACTTTTGGAGAACCTAACTTTTATGCAAGAGGACCCGAATTATCTCCTAAACAGCCACATATAGATGATTTAAGAATTCATTTGGGTGGTAGAGATATAAAATATATCTTACATTCTTTTTACTTGAACAATAGATATGGATTTGAAGATAAAAATGAAGAAATATGAAGGTAGAACAAAAGGGGTATAAAACATACGACACTTCTAACATTACACGAAAATAAAGGGGTATAAAACATGGTAAATATAACGTACTTAATAAGGTATAATTGTACCAAAACAATCTTCATTTTTGTATCTTACAAAAACAATGGTTAAAAACATCAAAATAATAAAAATGTTTCAAACTTTTCATATTCTGAAGTGCCTTCTGCAAATGTAAATTAAAGATGTCTTCAAAATGAAAACAAAAAAGCATCATATATATATTCTGAAACAAAATGACCTTTTACTTAAGATCACCCACAAAGCAAAAATGTTATCTAAATCTTTACAGAGAGACATAATCTCACAGACCACCCTTCTTTCTTTCCTATTTTACAACAGAAAAACAAAAACAAAAAATAGAAGAAAAAACCAAAAACATGGTGGTGCTGGAAGGGGGTGGTGGCGGGTGGTGGTGGTTAAGATTGTTCTCTCCATATCCGGCCGGCCACTTTCAGCTTCAGCTCCTTCCTATCACCACCAGAAAAGAACAATGCTATATTCCTTGTTATGATCAACCCGTCTAGACTATCTCTAACCGTTTTGTGACTGTCACGAATACTTCGTGGGACCCCTTGCCATTTTAGTTTCCTGCCATTCGCGCCCACCTCAAGACTGTAACTAAATTTACTGGCATCATTTTCATCACCCATAAAACGCAGAAACGCCATGTAAACTGGTGCCATCCCTAGATGAAATGCCTCAAAGTGCAAGCAGAATTGATATCCATAACAGTTGAAAATCTACAGTCCACAAAGAAAAGCAAGAATGTAAATTTCATTGGAGTCCTATCTTACTATAATAAAATACACTGAAATCTGAAATTTTTTACGGTAATAACACGAATCAGATAATCAACGATAATAATAGGTGTTTGGATGTGCATTTTAGATGGATCATGTGATATTAAATAATCAGTCAAATAACTGCAGAAAATGGTGTTTAGACTGGTTCTACTGTTTGAAGTTGTAATAATCATATGTTCAAGATGTTTTGGTGTTTGATAAGATAATCAAGATATTTTATGTGCTTAACAAATTTCATTATTTAAAAAATTAATAGATAAAATAGAAAAAAAAAACATTTTTTTGTGGAAAAAACAAGTGTCATTTGTAAAATTGAAGTAAAACTTTCTTAAATCAGGTTAAAAGAAAGGATAATAAAATAATTTTTCTTTTACCATTTGACAATAAGGTAGTGTTTGGTATGCAGGAATGGAAGGTGGAATGAAATGGACGATTACGAGGGAATGAAAAAAATGGTGTTTGGTTGGATGATGGAATGGAATCACCCATTCCACAAGGAATGTAATTCCCTCTAAATCCCTCAAATTCATTCCATCCACACCCCTTGTTTTTTTTTCATTCCATCCCCTTTTTCACCCTTCATCACCATCACACCCTCTTACCACCACCACCAACCACCACCACCACCACCACCACCCACCACCACCTCCCACCACCGCCTCCACCACCCACCACCGTCGCCGCCGCCGCCTCCACCACCGACCGCCATCTCTCGCCGCCACCGCCGCCACCACCCACCCCCACCTACCGCCGCCGCCGCCACCCACCGGAACCTCCCACCACCACCTCCGGCGCCGCCACTCACCGCCACCTCCCACCACCACCGTCACCTCCACTCACCGCCACCTCCCACCACCGCCACCGTCACCACCACCCACCGCCACCTCCCACCACGACCACCACCACCACCACTGTCACCTCCTCCACCACCCACCACCACCACCTCCTACCACCGCCACCCCCCACCCACAACCACCCACCACCGCCGCCATCACCCACCGTCACCCACCACCAACCAATACCGCCACCCACCACCACCACCACCACCGCCACTCACCACCGATTTTATTCCTTCGTCTTTTCTAGCCTACCAAACAACATAAAGTAATGATTTATTCCATTCCCTCATGGTAACCAAACAAGACAATGGAATGGAATGGTCCATTTTATTCCTTTGTCCATTCCATTACCTCGTTCATTCCATTCCTTCGTCCATTCCATTACCCCATACCAAACATACCCTAAGGTTTGTTGCATCCCGTAATAGCGTATCATACTAATTATTAGACCAAAGCAAAAATCCAAACCCCCTCAATAACCACATGCAATTTTATGCTATTTAAAGTTGTAAAATAAAATGATCTTACTGTCAACATCCATGTAGCATTTTCAATTTCATGAGGATTTGGTTTCACATAACGGTGGTTGAAAGTGGAGCCATCATGCATGTCAACATTATGATCGGCCTTAAGATGTGCAACAAGAAATGGAATATCACCCGTGACAAGGCATTCTGTGCCAGCATACGGACAACTATATCCACGAAACTTGCAATTTTCCTCGTGTCTTAATCTACTATGATAAGGAAAAATATCTTGGCAACCCAAATAATGGTATTTGCATGGTAATTCTATCGACTCTGCAACTTTCTCCAAGGCTAAACACCGTATGTTTCCAAGCTCTTGTCGGCATATCGGGCAGCAATTTTGCACTTTAGATTTACAAACAACGCATATAGTGTGGCCGTTTGGACACTACAAGAAACAATAATACATATATTAGAATCCAACATGAATTTGATTTCAAAACCATATACTGTATAGGGGGTGTTTGGATGTGCGTTTTGAAAGTGATTATGTGATTTATTTTTATTTTTCGTAACCATGAGAACCCATTACAGGAAAACTTATGGGACCCGCCAATACCCTGCTAACCAACGGGATAAGGCAAATCGGAACTTGCGCCGGGCTGGTGGCCTTCAAGAGGTTATGGCAGGAAACCATTGAGTATGTCATGTTGAATAACCCTAATAAGATAATCAGATGTAACAAAACCTTGGTCATAAAAATAGCGCATCAGGAGCGCCTGAGGTGTGAGGCACTCGAGACGATCAGGAAAACGCCTCATGGCCTTGAGGCGTCGCCTTGTGACATCTGGGTCAAAATTGGTCACGATTGGGGTTCGTAGGATGGTGATAAGTAGAAACAACCAAATGGATGAAGAGATTATGAATGTTTTACATGAGAAAAAAGGCCGAGATGTAAAAAATGAGAAAGATGCAGCTTTTGATTGTACGTAAGGCTTATTTGGTTGTACATAGAGCGACGCCTCACGTACGTGAGGCTCTCGCCTCATGCCTCACGCCTCGAAGTGCCTCACGCTTTTCAAAACCAAGAACAAAATAAGCTGTAAAAGATAGTGTTACTGTTTGGATGCGTTTTTGTTGTATGAAGTTGTAATAATAATATAATCATGTTTTTGCGTGTGGCAAATTTTGATTATTCAAGGAACTAATAGATAAAATGGCATTTATGTGAAAAAATGAGAAGTTTTGTAAAATGGGAGTAAAAAGTTACTCAAATTAGGTTTAAAAAAGGGACAAATAGGTAATTCAGTCAGTTTTATTGCAGCTGGTATGAAGCTGGTTATCCAAAATTGATTGTAGTCAGATACTCAAAAGCAGAATTTGTGTATCAAAACATAAAAACTCGTGTGCCAATGATTAGATAATTAGTTACAAAATTTCAAATCCAAAAACACTCCCATAATTTGAAAAAACTGCACAGAAAATACCTGATGAATTGGAGGGTGCATTATGCTTAGGCACACAGGACACTCGAGTAACTCATGAACCGCGCTATTTGAAGTCATTCCATGCCTTCCACCAGCAGATACACATAATCTCAGGCAACTTCGGCCTTCAACATTTGCAGATTTAACACCATAATCACCACCCGATTCATTAACATCTTGATAAATATTACCATTAGAGCCCATAATATATGGTGTTGTTATTTCTCCTTTTATTGCCCTTGAATCGCCCCTGCGAATCACAACCAAACCATGTAAGTAAACAAAGTACAATCATATTAAGTTTCACTGCAAATTAGCAGTCTTTCTTGTGAATATACCAACCTCTAAACACAGTAATTTGCAAAAATGGGGAATTCTATAAAATTCAAGAAATACAAATTGCAAAAATAAACAGTTATATTCCATCCAAAGTTGCTCATCTTGCAAAAGAGTAATATCTAATTGTGCATTTCTATAAGAGAAATGATCCCTCAGAAAGAAAAGGCTAAGGAGACATCTAGAGAAACACCACTTACATACTATACAGACACCAGAAGTCATATGGCCCGTATGATGTTTTCATATGGCCCGTATGAGGTGGTGTTTGCCAAATCATACGGGCCCTGACAAAATCATACACCCGTATGACCATTTTTCACTAAAATCATACGGCTCATATGAGTGTATGACTCATACGGCCTGTATTTTGTAACTGGTGTTCCAATAGCACCCCCAAGGCTAATTACAAAAGATATAAACCTAGGTTAAACTATCTGACACAAATCTAGCACATATACACAAGCTAGTCAGCACAGAAATTGCAAAATTTAATTCACAAGCAAATGATCAATATCAACAAACCTGCAAATCCATCAAAGATCAAAATCTCATAATCAAAACATACACATAAACAAAAACACTCCGGATCAATCAGAAACCACAAGAAGAACGAAATCAGGAGCAAAATAGCCAAAAACTGACCGAGAATTTCAAACCCTAGATGAGAAATCGAGTGCGCAGAAGCCCTAATCAATCAAACCCCATCAATAATTGGGGGAAATTGTGAAATTGATGTGATGAGCCAGAACTAGGGAGTGTTGTGATGAGGTGGAAGTTAAATTTCGAAAGCCGGAGACTAGATTGACGTGTTGAAACCGGAATTTCGTATAAAAAATAGATATAATTGTATGAATTGATGAAAGTCAAAGATTGGGGTAATCTAATGAATTCCTCGGAATCGTTGATCAATCGGGTCTCCCAATGGAACAGTGAATTTTATAGATGGAATTGAAAATTAGGGTTGAATGATAGATGAGTACAGCTAAGGGGATTTGGGGAAGTCATTTGTTATGGTTTGTCATTTTCTAATGTACAGAGTGTGCAATGGTGTTAATGTTCCACTTTCATTATTTTATTTATTATATTAAATTATAAGAAAAATAATGGCATAATTTTATTATTTGTTAGACCAAAGAGAGACGGATGAGGAGGACGTTGCCAGGAAAAAGATGATGAGAAATCTTTTTTTTCTACAGACGACCAGGTCGAGCGGGGAATGTGAGTTGGGGAAGAGAGAGCCAGAGCTGTAGGGAGAGGGAAGAGAAGTCGGGTAGGCCGCATGTCCGCTTGTGGTGCGGTAAGGCACCGTCCTATGGTGCCAACAACCAAATCTGACGTATCAGCTTAGTTATCATCATCAAACCACTTACTTGATGTCAAAGCTTCCAATGATGTGGAGAGCGCTCACGTTAAAGATGGTCTTAATAATATATATAAAATGATTTCGTTTTAATATTTTGTGTACCAAAAGTTACTAATTTAAGTGATTGGCAAAGTTTATATACTTTATTTATATATATTGATAAACTCCCATAAAAGATAAAATTTCATCATCTCATATATGATTTTTTCGAATTTTTTTAAAACAGTTAAAGTCGCAAAAAAGATACACAAGACACAAAGTTTCGTCTATACATAATACACTAAAAATATATATAATGGAATAGATTAAAAAGATTCACTACCATATAATTAATAATTAGAATCATGTAGTTAATATCAAAAGTTTAAAACTAATAACAATTCACAAAATATCAATATTATTCAATTTTCATTATAACCAATCAAATGGTTAGTGCCTAAAAAAATCTTGAGAAGTGGTCGGCTCCGTTGTCCCTAGAAGAAAAACGATGTATGCTTTTATGAATAATTGCGTCTGAGTATCTTCAGGGTCGTCCCTGAGAAATTAAGCATCCGGCTCGACATAAGAAAAATGTCCACATTCCCCCCTCAATATGCACGTATATAAAAAAATTCAATAATACGACGATAATTGTAATTAAAATAATAAAGAAAATAAAACTACCATAGAAAAGTATCTAGTTACATACCTAAATGAGTCGGGAGGCTCTCCTAGCATTTTGCGAGGAAAAGTTGTTGATCAATTCTTCATATTGCATGTTTTCTAGTATATCGCTCTCAATATCAATCATTTCCAATCCATTAAGTCGTTATTGGGACATTGTAGATCGTAAATAAGATTTCAATAACTTCAGTTTTGAAAAAATTCTTTCAGCAGATGCCACCGTGACAGGAATAGTTAACAAAATTCTATATGCAATTGATACGTTAGGAAGATGAATAGCTTTCTTCAAAGACTTTAAAGCATCAACGAGGCTGATAATTTCACTAGATAATGATATGCAAAAATAATTTAACTCTGAATAAAGTTCCTCACCATTAATATCTGATCCAACTCCTTCCCCATCCTTCAGTGCATTTTCAAGAAGAATACAACACGTCTTTAGCTCTTGGCCTTCAAGTTCTTTCTCTACCAAAACTTCATCTACATTAACCTCAACATCACTAACCTTTACATCATCATTAGCATCAACATTGGCGTCATCATTAGCATCAACATTAGTAGAACCTTGTGGTTGTGGTTTTAATAACTTAAGTAAAGCACCAGCTTAAGACTTTCTTAATGTTTCATCTAATTTTCTCTTTTTGTGGTTCTGCCATCCCGATGGTTGTTTAGGAGGCATAATTTCTGATTCAAGTATCAAAATTCAAGCATCAAAATTCAAATAAATAATCAAGAATCAAGATTCTCAAGTATCAAAATAATCAAGAATCAAAAACTAATTTTGTATGAGTGTATGACTCAAGGTCTCAAGTATTCATAAAAAAATCAAAATAAACTTCAAAGTTCAAACAATCAAACTTCAAAATTGTCGCTGCCTTCTTCAATCGTCGCTGCCTTCTTCCTCTGCGTTGTCTCGGCCTCAAAGTCGACCGTCGTCTTACTGTCCCAGCCTCTGCGTCGTATCAGCCTCAGCGGCTCACTGCTCAGCCCTCAATCGTCGTCACTCGTCTGCCTGCGCGGCCCTGTGTGCTACGTCTCAGGTTGCCTCCTCGTCTTTTCGTCAGTTCGCATTCACGTTCACCGATTTACGTATTATTGGGTATTTGGGTTGGGTATAATTCAATCAATTGAATGGGATGGGCCATGAGGATACCTAGATAAGGATTAGGCCATTTGGGTATTATTGGGTTGGGTATAACTATTCATTTGGGCATTATTGGGTTGGGTTTCAATTAAAAAAAAATTTGCCCCTAAGTTTTATAAAATTTTACAGATTTTATAAGTTATTAAAAAAAAATATAATATATATAAGAAAAAATTTAAAAATTATACCCCTCTCGTAAACATACCCCCGTACAACAGCCCAAGATTCCACCACCCTCTAAGCCGCCCCTGAGTATCTTGTACGATTTAACTACTGTAAACCTTTTAAAACACAAGTGTATAATAAATCATTATTTTGTTTGTAACAATAACATTACCACATATTGACACGATTGATTCACATTTTCTGTCCAAAACTTTTTTTCAAACTATATAAAATATTTAGATATCTCAAAAAAAAAATATATAATTACACCCTTTAAAGGTTAAGCTTATGATATGTATATCAGGACCCTCAATAATTGATGGTAAGATCATGTGACTAGGATTACTAATTTTTTTAATTAATTATTGCATCATATTCATCCCATGATGTATATGATGTTATTTGCTTCCAAATCTCCCTTTTACCTTTTCCACTACTATTAAAATTTAACATATCTAATTTGTTCTTGACTTTTATTATTTATAAATATATATATACTCCAACTACCTTGAGAATCAAATAAGCATTTTTACATAGTACATGAAACATAATCATATATAATTAGGAAGAGGAAAAAAGAAAGTTAAAAAAATCGTCTTTTATGTATCACATTTACAGCAATATATATACATGTATATATAATTCTTATAGTTCTATACTTAAAATTAATTCTATATAGTGATGCAGATGCATGGAATAAGAAGAAAAGATTTACTTATTTAATATTTGCTATCTTTTAAATGTTTATTTTTATCTTGTTTCCATGTTTATCCTTTAATTCCTTTACTATAAGTGGTGTTATGATGGTTTAGTTAGACAGGTTTTAATTGAATAGAAAAAAAGAACTTTGTTCTTGAACCATTTGGTTCTTTGAGACATATGAATAATCATTAGACTTGTGAGCCATTTGACTGCTTCCGTAATCATTCTTTCAATTGAAATACAAAGATCATCATGTAAAAGTCACTATCCAAGAGTTTATGCTCAAAAAGTAGTTAAAACCATCATCCAAGACCTTTGAACTTGAGATCCTACGGAAGCAATCAAATGGCTCACAAGTCTAATGATTATTCATATGTCTCAAAGAACCAAATGGTTCGAGAACAAAGTTTTTTTTTCTATTCAACTAAAAAACTGTCTAACTAAACAATCATAACCCTACTTATACTAAAGGAATTAAAGGATAAACATAGAAACAAGATAAACATAAACATTTAAAAGATAGCAAATATTAAATAAGTAAATCTTTTCTTCTTATTCCCTACATCTGCATCATATAGTTTAATAAATTATTTTAACATTTGTAAAATATAAAAAGAAAATACGAAAAAAATTATCGGATTAACCCTTTATGAGAACCAATAAAGACTCGTTTTTAACACTTCATACTAAACTAGAAATGTTGCCTCGCGTTCCGCGGCGGGAGGCGGACCTTAAACGGTTGAGGCGGTGGCATTAACGTAGCTAAGCAAAAAAAAAATGTGATTAAATAAATTTTGCCCCGCCCTGCACGGCGGGAGGCGGTGACAATAACGTGGCTAAGCAAAAAAAGAAACGCGGTCAAATACATAAAAGAAACGTATGAAGTTACGACGACTCGGTTGTGGAGATCGAAACATAGATAAAAGACAGTTATATAACGGTATCGATGTTTTCAGTCGATGTCGGTCTCATTCTTCGCGGTACTAGCATGTCACCGTCAGTCGATATAACCCATGATACCAAAAAAATATTATATTTTGAATACGACTCCGTTTTTAACAAAATTTATACCGGGAGTTAAAAAAATGAAAACAAAAAATAATTAGGGAAAAATCAGATTGCATATACTACAGGGGGTAAACTTAAAACTTGAGAGGATTAAAATGACATTTTACAAAATTGAGAGGCCATTTTTACCATTTCACCAAAGTTGAGGGGTTGAAGTAGTCGGTGACATTTGCCATCACTACCTCTCTTTAAGTAGTAGTATAATAGCTCACATTTCTTCTCAAGTAGCAGTTACAACCTTAAAATTCAACTAGACATATGCCTATATAATCTGGTGGCTAAACAAACATCAAAATCAACATTTTCCACTTATTTACACCATCATTCCATTAACTACATATATTTTTTAACAAACTTTTCAAAACAAAAACATCCTAGTCTTCGCAGGTCGAAATCATTGCCAACAAATATACAAAATATCCATCCATGGTCAATAACTAACTGGCTTAATCTCTAGTACAAAAATAATACTTCATTTATCACTTAACGATGTAATCGGGCTGAAGTTCGGGTTGCCCTCCTTGTAGATGGGCCCGGCCCAGCATTATCAACCTCGACAGTTGCTAAATTTTCAAGCTTCGTTTTGCGGGAGGTTTGTGTCGATGGTTGAGTCTGAGATTGACCGGTCAACTCTTCATCTTCATTGTTTTCAGATCTTTTGAACCTTCTACTCGAGGGTTCATTTGACCCCTCCTCTTCAACTTGTCTTGAACCCCTTGACTTCTTTCGCCTCAAGGGTTCAGGAGGTTGCTGATGGACCTCGGTATCCTCTTCTTCTTCAACAGCTTCTGCTTTTGTTACCACATATGGCCATTGAGTACCACAACCAGGGCAGACTTTTTCATTCTACATTTGGTAATATAATCAGCAAAAATTATTAAGTTATTTATAAAATAACTAAAAAAACAGTAAAGAAAAATACCCTTGTTTGAGAGAATTTCGCCTTTAGACAGTATTTGTGAATGCGAACGGTACAGCTTTCATTCGAACATAAATCTGCCTGGTAATAAGAAACACAAAAGAGTTTATTCAGTCTATAATTTGTTCATAAAAGTTGTTGAAGCTCAAATAAAAAAAAGTATGGTCTCAAAATTCTTTAATTTTGCATTTTTGAACAATTATACGATATACTGCTATTCAAGAAATTAACGGTCTCAAGTTATAAAAAAACCTTGATTCCAGCTTCATTACAGACATCACATGTAGGAATTTCATTATTATGAAACCAACTCCGGAGATCCAGAAATGATCTAACGCCAAGACCAATATTGCCATCTGATGTGGCGCACAACCATTGGTCCTGAATAAATTCGTGTATAGCTTTCTCCTTTTGAGACATTGAAAAATTCTTGAGCGCTGGGGGGACTTCAGATGAACCACTCTGCAATTGTGATATATAAACTCAGATTTGGTTGTTATAACTATTTTTCTTGCAGGATGGCAGAAAATTAGAAATATAAAAACCTGGTTTTCTAGTCGAATATTTAGGGCTTCAATATTGGAAATAGTGCCCTGAGCTGTGGTATCTTGAACTATGGCTTCAATCTGTTGCAAATCATTCATTATATTCAAACATCAATAAGATCTTAAAAACCATGTTTCCTGATTATACTTATAACATAAGAATTAAGCTTAGAGACTTATTTGTTTATTCTAGGTGTCAAATGATATTCTAACATAAGAACCTCAATAATATTTAAAGAATTATATGCATTTTCTTATGCTTAGTGAAATCTTTACCTTAAACTCAATGGGAATAACAAAACTGAAATATATAATTGCAGTATGTCTAAAGTTCAACAATATAAAATCAGTTGATTTGAAAGTGCAAGGCAACTTACAATTCCCTTATAGAAAGCAATCTGAGGTACCGCATATTTTGTTCCAAGCTTTGATTGCTCATCTGCAACAGTGTTGATTACTCCATAATATACAGAACCATCATACTGATTTCTGCATGCTCGCAACTCAAACTGAATGTAAGACAGCTCCATATTTATCTTCCCTAGATACTCGTTGAACAACTGTTTGTGAGAATCTGAAAAGAAAAAGATGACAGTTTTTACAAGGAGCAGGCGACATACAATTCAAAGCACAGTCTAAACAGCTCCATAAACAATAAAGAAAGCAAAACATACAAAAAGAAAGACAATTTAAACTTTCTAAACAAAAGAGAACTTGCTACAAATAATATAAATTCTGATACCAATTTATCATCAAAAAATACAAATGCTGATACCAATTTATCATCAAATATTATAAACTTTGATTTGATACCAATTTATAATCAACTGTTTATAATAGGTAGTTCTTGTTACAATAGAAATTTACAAAAGTGTCTAGCTTTATTTAAAAAAGTCAAAATGCATCTCTTATTTTGGAGAAAAGGGGAGTATGGTTTACTCACTCAGTTTCTAACACCGGATTAGAAACAATATCAAGCACCCATTACTAAATACTAAGCAATAGAGATATTCAATAGAAAACCAATTTAAATAGAGAACTACAAGAACCGCATAAACACTTATAACTACCACTTCAAATGTGATACATGAGATTGTTTTTTAACCGACTCTGTTTCTCTCTCCCGCTATATGTGGTCATCTTCCATGCACCATGTACAAGTGCTTATGCGGTTCTTGTAATTCTCTGCTTAGAATTGGTTATATACTGAGTGCGCCCCAACTAACCAATAATCTCCCAACCCCTTGAACATTTAAAGTCCCAAACTGAAACTGTGGCTTATTATTTATCTATTCTATTATGTAAAAATCATATCTAAAATCCAAAAAAAAATGTAAACAAAAGAGACAAAATCTGGTGTTTGATGTAAACCCTAGCACTTTCCAAATGCGCAGTGGCTGGGATTTTGCTGCAAAAGTTTACTCTATCCATATTAGATGTGTTTAGATCCCACAATATTTCGAACTTGAATAAAACTTTAAATAAAAATCGAATTCAAATGATAACGTATAGTGTTCGTTTCTGCTACAAAAGATTTCTGTTATATTTACACAAAGTCAATCACACGAACAAACCTAAGATGTGAAATTATTCTAACAACCAGGAGGAAAAGGATAAAGGGATAGAGTGTAATAACCTAAACTTTTGCCGGTGACATCGGAGAAGATGGAGTGAAACTCCTTTTCCTTTAGCGGGCCTCGAGATAGCGCAGCTTGAATCAGCGTATGGTGCCTCCAGGATAACGGCGGCATTTCTCCGACGCCGGAAAATAGCTCCTGAAACCCTAATTTGGATAGGGAGAAGCAAATGGCAAGATGGAAACCCTAGTTTTCTTCGTAACCTTTCTGGCAAATTTGGGGGAAAATGATGATTTGGGCCATATTGGCGGGAAAAGATATGTTATTTGTAATTATAGTAAATAATATTAAATTCACAATAGGTATTGATGTATATTATATTCCTCTTATTTTTTTTAACGACAAATCTACCATACTTCTAGGGCTGTCCAAAAAGCGTGACGTTCGAAACTTGTTCGATACTCGCTCGAAAAATGCTCGGAAATACGCTCGTTCGGTTTTCGCTCGGTTGAAAACGAGCCGAGCCGAGCCGCTCGGTTCGGTTTGTAAACGAGCCGAGCACGAGCATAGGTATGCTCGCTCGTTGCTCGTTCGGTTTGGCTCGAATTATTTTTAATTTTTTATATATATAGAAACATATCTTTTTTGAGTTTTGGCACAATCCATTTTGTAATTTTTTATACCAAAATTCAAAAATAAACATTAAAAAAAACCTCACACTTACTGAGGTTACATGATCATTATATCTCTATTCAACTTAAATGACCATTTGAAAATCTTAATTCTACAGGAACACGAGAAGATGGTGAAGAGTTGGATAATTGGGTATAAAGATGGTGAAGATCAGTTGCTTCGGATTTTGAAATGTCATGTTGTAGTTTGAATTTAGATTTGGATTTTGTATGATTTTTTGAATTTTGTATGTTTTTGGATTTAGATTTTGTATGCTATTTAGATTTTGAAAATGTCATATTTGTTGGTTGAATGCAACATACTTAGATTTTAAATATGAAGATTTTTTTTTTGGATTTTTCACGCTTTGGATTTTTAAAATCGAGCGAAAACAAACCGAACCGAGCGGCTCGAATATAAATCAAACCGAGTTTGAGCAATATATTTTCGCTCGGATTTTTAAATTCTAACCGAACCGAGCCGCTCGGTTTGTAAACGAACCGAGTACGAGCAGACTTTCGCTCGGTTCGGTTCGGTTCGTGAATAGTCCTAACTCCTACTTATAAATTACACAAAATATTTCATCTCATGCCTGAGTTTGACCCATAACCTCTCATCTAAGAGACAAGAGCCTCTACCAAGTGGGTTAGTCCCACATTGGTAGTATATTCCTCTTATTATAATTCGAAAAATATAAATTTTTATACTAATAAATAAAAATTCTAATATTCACATATCACTTTCTGGTGTATCCTCATCATTCTTTTTTGGATATCTCTCCTATTAAATAATGATATTAAAAGAATATATTTTAAATATTTAATATAAATCTAATTATGAATACTTATTATTTAATTATAGATAGTTATTATATCATTAACCAAATGAATTTAATATGAACTAACATTTATCAATTATATAAAAAAAGTAATACCCAGTTGAAAAAAAATGTTTTAAAATTTTTTTAACAAAATTTATAAGTGTCACGTCAAAGTAGAGGTGCACAAATCGGATTTTTTTAGGAACCGGATCCGAATCGGATAAGTCAACGTTGGTCAAGGACCGGATCCGGTGGAACCGGTTCCGGATCGGATCCGGTTTTGGGGTGTGAGGTTTGGAACCTATTGTAACCTTTTATCCGGTTTTATCCGATTTTGTCCGGATTTTTTGTGTCCAATTCCAAATTTGTCCGGTTTTTATCCGGTCCCTTGGAAAACCATATAACCAGTTCCAGATCCGGCGGTTCCAAAAAATCCGATCCGGTTAAAAAAAACCGATTTCGGATAATCCATCGGATCGGATCCGGATCCGGTTATAATGCCCACCTCTACGTCAAAGTACATTTGTTAAATACATATTTTAATGAATGAATGTGTTAACAAAATTTATAATTGTCACGGTTTTTTAAATATAAATTTTTTTATTACTTAGTATCTAACATTGCATTTATGATTTATTCAACCCGTGTAATACACGAGATTCTAACCTAGTTTATGATAAATAAAGAACATCTAAGTGTGTAATTACCAAAAGGTTTGTAGTCTAAGGGTATGGTGGTGTCTAGTAAAGCCGTAAAGGTATTGATTCTTATGTGGTTGAGGATTCTACTATCATAATAAATATTGATGTAAATTTAGAAGTAGATTTAGAAAGACTATGAGTTAACGATATTATAAAAATTTTAAATGAAAATAAAATAAGATTTAATTTCATGATTGAGTCTTTAACCACTTGTGGACAATTTTCTTCTTTCTAGGGCAAATTTGGTTATCGACACTCTAATTTGATTAAAATTACTTTGATAAAAAGTGTTGTCAACATGTCTAGATTATGATTTTCTTTTGTTGAATTTATTTTATTAAATTTAGAATTATATCTATTTAATAAAAAAATTATTTTTCATCTTAATTTAGGATAATACATAGTTTCTTATATTCTATTTCATGTGTTTTTCTTAAATAAATTACAAAATATACAGTTTTATTTTAACAATTACATCATTGAAAAATTATTTAACGTGTTGTAAGTGAATTAAGATTGTCTTTTGAGTAAACTTCACTTTTCGTCACTGAGGTTTTGTAACGAACCGACTTTCAAGTATATTATATAGTATCGTATTCATATTATATTGGTGAAAGATTAAATAAAATGAAAGTGGAAGTTTTGTTGCAAAAGAGAAATTTTATCAACTTTTGACAAAAAAGGTCAAAATTGAAAGTGCAGGAGGCAGTTGTGTAAATTTTAAAAATCTGATGACTTAGGGGAGGGGGGGTCATGAAATTCACACACAAAAATGTGTGTTTGGGTCATGAAAGAGCAAGGAGGAAGGGGGAGAAGAAGATCAAATCCGAAATTGAAGTGTTGCGTGTGTAATCAACCTAAAATAGAGTATTCTTCTTCTTTAATGCTTCAAGTAAGTGTCTTATCCATCCTCTAAACCTCCATTATAGGTGTTCTTGGTTGATTATGGGGGAATCATGTGGAAGGGCTGAATTAGGTGGTCTAGATGGTTAATAACTTGATAAAAGTTATAATCTAGCTTGGTTAATGGTAATGGAAGGTAGATAACATCATCTAAACATCCAATTTGGTGATTCAAGAACTAGGGTTCTTGAGGAAAATTTGGGGGTTTTCAATATGATGACGTTTAAATGATAATTTTGTGGTTGATAAGTGTCTATGGTGTTAAAAGACACATTATTATGTAAGAAACCCAATCTATTTTGATGATTTGAAAATTAGGGTTTTTGAGGTGAAAAATTGAGGGTTTTTGATTGGGATGGTTTAAATGGTAAATTGGAGTTTGGTAAGTGTTTATGGTGTTGATAAACACATTACTTAGTAGAAACCTCAATCAAATAGTGAATCAAGAACCTTTGGGAATTGGGTAAAATTGGATGAAACCTAAACGGGTCAACTTGGGTTGAAAGTTGATTGTTGGGTGTTGGAGGTTTGGTTAATGTTTTGTTAACCAACTAAGTTAGGGTGTTGATCTTTAGATCATAGGTGTGTCTTGAATCTCAATTTGGTGAATGAATTGAGATAATAAGTTTTCTAAATGCAAGTTGATTGCTAGGTGATTAAGGTGTTAAGGGATCTAGCTTTGAAAACCAACTGGAATCGTCTTTAGCTAAAGGTAAGTGCTTTGCACTTACTTAGTAATGATAGGTGGTAATAAAGGCACATACTTGATATACATGTTGACTTTGTTGATAATCATATGTGCAAATGTGTGTATGTTGATTTGGTGAAATTGCATATTGTGTAAATATGCAAAGGGTGGGTGCTTAAGGTGCTTGAGGTCTATGAACCTCACAATGTCATTGGGTAGCCATAGTCATAGAATTATTTATGAGTTACTTGGCGTCATTTTTATGTCTATTTTGAATGTACGGGTAGGGTGATTAAGATTGTAATTGAAGTCTTTGAACTTCACAAGTTAAAATGGTGAATTTGGGATCTTTGAATCCCACATGTTGGTAAATAAAGTATGGGGTATAAAGATGTTTTGCATTGTGTGTGTGTACACTTGTTTGTATGTTTAAGGTTGGTATTTGAAGTCTAAGAACCTCACACGTGGTAATTGAGGTCATGAACTTAATTTGTATTGTTGTTGCTTGAAGTCTTGAACTTCACTATGGTCGTGGTGATTTGAGGTATTTGAACCTCACATGGGAGTTAATATGATATCATATAGAGGAGTTTGAATGTCACCCCCCCAAATTCCACTAACGGAGTTTTACCGTTAGGCGTATGACAAATCAGGATCTCAGTCATTAGTTACGTCAAACGATACTATATGAGTTTAAACAAAACCATTAGATGTTCAGAGTTAAATGTGTTATGTCAAATAGTTACTGCGCAAAACAAACGCGCTCAAGTTTAGTTTAATAAAAGCAAGTGAATTGTTTAAATGCTTGCATAAGAATGCAATGACAGTAGGACTCCATGCATGTCCTAGGTGTGCAACCTGTGCCTTAGCGACCTGAGAAACATGTAAGAAAAAGTGTCAACACGAGGTTGGTGAGTTCACAGGTTTGTAAGTAAATAAACTGTTTGTGTGTTTGTAGGATCCACATACGTAAGTCACACCTATTGCTAGCTAGACAATGTACAAGTTACTCTAAGCGTTCGCAACCGAAGCTGACTGTTTGTGTTTGAATGCCTCCCGCCAGGTCTATCAACCATGACGAATGTGTTTAGGTCAATATTACACCCGTTCGACCTCCAATCGAACTTGACGACTAGCCCGGGTGGGGGTTGTCAAACCCAGTAGTACTACCAAACATTACCTCGCTAAATCCATATTAACGGTCCGATGTGTGTGAGGACTTTCAATGATAGTGTTTACGCTTAAGTACACAAGTGGTAGTGAAATACTACGTGATCCATGTTTGTTTGTGTGCATGTTTCTCCCCAACGGGAAAAACAAGTAAAAGGACGTTTGTCTGCAAGCATGTTTCTCCCCAACGGGAAAACAAGTAAAAATGATGTTCGTTTGTATGCATGTTTCTCCCCAACGGGAAAACAAGTAAAAGAAAGTTTGCCTGTGTGCATGTTTCTCCCTAACGGGAAAACAAGTAAAAGAATATTTGTCTGTGTACATGTTTCTCCCCCAATAGGAAAACAAGTAAAAGAATGTTTGTTTGTGTGCATGTTTCTCCCCCAATAGGAAAACAAGTAAAAGGGGCCGTGAAACTCACCTGAGTTGTGTAAGCGTAGAAGTTAGCACCACACAAGGATGCAACAGAAACCACAATTGGTTTGCCTGTGAACGGTCTACAAATGCCCTAGAATTATAAGCATAACAGTTAGGGACACGTGGGATTTTGTGACGACGACACAGAAGATTTGAATGTCCTAAATATACTTAGGACCGACGAGTAGACGAACGTGTCCACGACAATAAGGGTTTCTTAATATAATTATTAAGATAAATACGTTTCGTGCCGAACGTTACGAATAATAATATATAAATATATTCGTGTGTTTGTACCATTTAAAAATGGTCTAAGAAAATAATACAATTTATTACATTATTTTTAAGTTTAGTAAATTAACACGATAATTAATTGCGTGGTAAAAATAATAAATATATTATTTTTATTCAATGATATAAACGTGAGTAAATAATATAAATAATTATTTTATTTATTAGTTTGAAACGCTACACGATGCTTATAAACGTGGCGAAAATAATATATATAAACATATTATTTTTAAATGGTGTTACGGTTTGAAAATAACATAAATATATTATTTTATGAGTGGGTAATAATAATAAATATGGGTTACAAACCAAACCCGAGCCTACGGATGGTTTACGAGGCTAGAACACATTAAAATAATAATATGGGGGTGGGTTTTAGAATAAAAATAATAATTAAAACTTAGTTTTAAAAGAAATGGGGGTGGAGGGACTCGAACCCGGGTCCCCTCCCCACAAGCGTAACGACTTAACCGGTCCAGCCCGCTAGGGAATCGCATTAGAATCCGGATTAGAGAGTTTATAACACACAAGTCCAGTGTTCATCCCTCCCATACGCATACCCATACGAATCCAGTCCCAAATCCACCAATTTCGTTTACGATTGATGAAAACAGTAAAGGGGTTTTGTAATTCGAGTATAGGCGAATATATGAGTGAGTTTAATTTGAAAAACAACAAGCCTAGGGTCGTTTAATTACAGATTCAAGAGTCGAAAACCCTAGATATGAACACAAAATTGATTCGAAGGATTCTGATAATAGAAGTTGTTAGAATCATAGGGCTTTTGCTAATTAAGACCTTGCGAAGCCATTGAAATAATTTAATTTGATTAAGGATGTGTTTAAGATAAAAAAATCCCAGATCCTATTATGAACAAACCCTAGTTTCCGGATCATGAGCAATTCGATGATATAAGGATTTGGATTCATATGGTTTTCACTACACAAAGGGTTGCGAATCTGTCTATGTGGTTTAATTGAATTTAAACAGTGTCGGGAGTAGGATTCGACTAAATCCGAATGAATAGGAACCCTAGAATTCGATTATGATGAATTCGATAGTTTAAGCCCTAATTATCATTGGGCTTTTGATTTGGGTGTAAAAACGAAACTAAGGGTGTAGGGATTTACTAGATTGGTGCTCGAATTGATGGTGTACGAGTAAAAAGGATTTCGACTGCAAAAGGATTGGCCTCCGGTGATCGTGACTGCTTCTCCGGTCGAATTGGCATATGAAACAGGTTCTGAGGTGTGAGATGGAGGTGCGCAGATGTTCAATTGATCGAATGACAGATAACTTCGAGCTAATTTGTAACACCATTAACTCAAAAACCGGTTTGAATAAACTTTTAAACGCGCGAAAGCATTTATCCCAAGGAAAAAAATTTTAGGTCCTCACGTACCGTGAGAGACCAGGTCCCTCCCTCTCGCGTACCGCGAGGGAGTCTCAGAAAGTCAGTCGGAAACCAGGTCTCTCGCGTACCGCGAGAGAACCCAACCTGGTTTCTCGGGTTCCGCGAGGTACCTGTTTTCACATAAGGTTTCCAGGCTTCTGCAGGTTTCAACACTTAACCAATTTTCCAACTTTTTCATTTCAACATGACACCAAAAATTCCCAAACACCTGGGATTTTGACCAAAAGTATACATACACTACAATATCACCAAAAATCAATTCTTGCCCCAAATTCACACCCCTTTCGAGGATTTCAATATACATCCCAAAATCAACCATTTACACATACGAGAATCCGCCAACGCCTTGGACTTGACTTGGACTACATCGGAGCTTTTCCTACATAAACACAAAAACATATCACCATTAGTGATGAAGATAAAACATAACAAACAAGTAAAATCTACTTGTTTTCACCCATTCACCCATTTGACCCGTTTTCACCCAATTTGCCAACATATCACTTGCATATCACCTTACAAGTTTCATTATTTTCAAATAACATTCATAATTAACGCATTTCCACTTCCACTTTGGCACATAGGCCATAACTTCATCACCATATTTCTATTATGATTCTTAGATCATAACTTCATATCCACATATCCATTATGGTACTTAGACCATAACTCCATATCCACATATCCATTATAGTATTAAAACTATAACTACATTCATTCACTTATTCGTACACCTCTATACACATTCATACCACATAACACGTTATGCAACTTAACACATTATGCATACAACATTACATATAACACCATTTTTCATCAATTACTAAGTAAGTGCAAAAGCACTTACCTTGTGGATTTGAAGGTACCGATTCCACTTCACGTTTTGCAATTTGATTACCTAAACACATTCATCTAGTTTAGTAATTTAACATACATCAAAATCACATTTTAATTGGTTTCACAACCCAATTTCCCATTTCCAACCCAAACTAACCCGTTTTAGTTATACTCATATCCAAACACCATCTTTCACCCCAAACTCACCTACCTGAGTTTCATTATCCTTACATTAACACTAATTTTTCATTCAATAATCATTATTAGGTTAAATTGGTGTTTGTTCAAGTGTCTAACATCATACAAACACTTAATCATCATTAATTCAACATTCTATCATCATAATCCAAACACCCCCAAATTTCTCCATATGAACCCTAACTTCTCATAATCATAATCAAAGGGTTCTAGGATGTTAATCACCATTATTTACCTTTAGTTTAGCTAGATTATCAACAAACTAACACTAATTAACCACATGCATCATAAATTTCGGATTTCACCCAAAACCCACCAAGAACACATCAATGGTGAAATCAAATGAAAGATTATCACTTACTTTATGTTAGAAAGGTGATGTGCAAGCCAAAACCTTCACAAATCAAGCTTCAGTTGCAAGATTTAGCTTCAAAACTCCTTTTCTCCCTTTTTCTATTGAGAGCATCGACACCCACAAAATCAAAATGCTGAATTTTGACTTCTCATTAGTCAAATATGGCAGATTTTCCATATTTGCACTTTCAGTCCCTCAACTTCTATTTCATTCATTTTCATTCCAAAATTAGTTAAAACTAATATAACCCCATTACTAACTTAAAACCTACTTGTTTCAACTTATTTATAAAATATTATTTTCACCATAATATTTATTAGAATATTTATTCATTTATAACGAAACCCGAATTTTGGTTCGTTACATAATTTGATCGCGGTCGTTAATGGCGTCGACGGTTATGAACTTAATTCCCATAATTGGTGTTAATTACGAATCAATGCCGGGTTTATGGACTTAATGATGGTCGTTTAACGAATTATTGTGAATTTCAGTTACAGAATCAAAGGAATTTTGCGAATTCAAGCTCTAGAACAACAATTTGACTTTAAAAAGCCAACACCAATCAAGAATGGGTTAATTACAGGTTTAATCCCTGTAGTTTCATGCATTAGAGTTTAGGAATTTGCAGAATAAGTCCCTGGAGTTTGGATTGGGTTAGAAACATGGTTAGTTGACTTTCTAAAGTCAACAGGAATACAATTATGTGAATTTTGACCTCAAAGTCAACATGATTAGGGTTTGGACTAATGACATAAATAGTCCTTCTAGTTTTAGTTTAATAATTGACAGATTTAGTCTTTGAGGTTTGAGTTAAGTTAACTAAGTTAGGATTTAACTAGATTTGGTTAACGGAGTTAACCTGGAAAGTCCGGATTATCACATTGAAGTCTAAGAACCTCACAAGGTAGTTATTTGAGGTCATGAACCTCACAAGTCGTTTTGTGGTATTTGAAGTCTAAGAACCTTACACGAAAGTTAATTGAGGTCATGAACTTCACATAGTCATTTGTGGTGCCTTGGGGTATTTAGAACCTCACAAAGAAGTATGGTGGGGATGTAAGGTGTTTAAAACATTCATAAAAGGTTGTTGGTGGTTTAAAACGACTATGGGTCGAGTCGGGAGGGTCGAAATTGCCAAAACTGCAAATTTGGGGTTGGCTGGTGCAGGGCTGGTCTCTGGGACGCCCCAAGTGGGACGCCTGGTGTCTCTAGGACGCATGATGGGTTCTTTTTGCTTCTGGGACTCCCCAAGTGGGACGCCCGTTGGCTGAATTTTGAGTTTTCTTCCTAGGACGCTTTGGAGGGGGGGGGGTCTTGGGACTTGTTGTATCATTACTAATGGTTATTTTGTGGTGTTTCCTTGTAGGTGAAGCTCTGGTATGATGTCTCGGGTCAAGATTCGTGTCTGTTGGATTCTCAACTTTTGGATGGTTGTATATGTTTGGAGTTATGACTCATTGTCGGGAGTCACCTAACTTGTTTTGAACTATCTTTTGGATGTTAAAACCTGTTATTTTGAGATGTCGGCCGATTTTTTTTAAAGAAAACCATGTCGTTGTCGTTTTGTCGTAATCAACATGTGTAGTTTGTCAAGAGCATTTTATGGGACCTAAATTCCACGTATTTTGGAAGTTAAATTTGGTTGAAAATTTTGGGTGTTACAAGTTTAAACAAAACTTCATGTTTCGTCCACCTGTAACACCTTTCATCCTTGACGTTTCATGTTTTAACAGTTTCCGTCCCTGGTCCTTAACTATGTTATTACTTCCCTGGTCCTTAACTATGTTATTACTTCCGTTGGTTACCTCCCACGTGCCCAGCACGTGAGGGGTAAATCTGTCTTCTCACCTCTCAAAAACATCCGCCCCTTTAAACCATCGATTAACCCTAAAATGTTTGGAACTTCAATCGATCAACCATGGTTTCTTCTTCTCCGACGTAATCCTTCAATCGACCCACACAATGACTCCGACCAATGTTAAGTGGGTATCATTATGGTGGGTTCGTGGTAGTCATCCACAAGAAGACTTTGACTCATACGAGGTTTACGGTTAGTCTTTAACACCCTACCCTATTTATGTTTTTTGTAAGTTTGGTAACTAAAATCTTTAACACATTGTTTTATGTTTGGTAACGGTCTGTTACGGGTTGGGCACGCGAAAATGTCCAAGATTTAACTAAGGTACAAACCACAAGGACTATAAGTATAAATAACATATAGACCAAGGTTTAAAAGTAGAAATCATGAAAATTCAACGGTAACGGACCGTCATGATTGGTAACGGTCTGTTACGGGCTGGGCACGCAAACTCTGATGACGCGCCACATGTCCAGTGACTCATCTTCAAAATCTGACGCATGGAAACCCTATAACGGACCGTCACGCCTGGTAACGGTCCGTCACGGTCCCAGATTCACCCTGGTGCGCCACGCATCAACTCTGTAACGGACCGTCACGCCTGGTAACGGTCCGTCACGACCCAAATTGACCAGAGGGCGACACGTGTCTGATAACTCGCGAACCTTAGTCTGGTGACGGACCGTCACCATCCGTAACGGTATATCACGGGCTCAGGACTTGCCCTATAAATAGTTGGACGAGTTCATTTGTTTTCTTCATCCCACAATCAATTCTATCTTCCCAAAACCACTCTAGAGACATTCTAGCTCGTTCCCGACGATCCCCGAAGCTTCCGGTTCGATTCTCGCTCGTTGTAGTGCCCGGTTTAAGAAGAAACTCTCGAAGAAGTGCTGAAACGCTAGAGAAACCAAGTTAAGAGGATAGTCTATAAGCTTTCGACTTAGAGGCTCATTTCTATAAACCAAGGTGAATACTTTATCTCTCTAAAAACTTGTGTCAAATATTTTATTTATGAAAATGGCCAAATAAAGGTTAAGGGAATAATGTTCAACGTTCTTCTACGAACAAAGCATTCAGGCATCGGTATGCGTAAAACTTGCAAGGGATACACGAGTCTTGGGTGAAATTCCCGGATTACGGCCGGTGCTTGTCTTATAACAACTTCGGAGGCAACCCTGTCCATTGTTATAAGACACGACGCCAGTGTATACTGTGGGGCGATTGAACAGGACGAGCTTGCTGAATGTGTGGATTGAACATAAAGTTGTGGTTATGAAATTAATACTTGTTTGTGCCAAATGATTTTAATGTCAAGATAATTGTATTCACCAGCGTTCACGCTGACGTTTTATTTTCAAAATGTTTTCAGGAAATGAATAAACTGAAATATGAATGGGGTATGGGCAGACATCAGATCTAACCCAAGAAAAGAAAATGTGAGAGGCAGACATCAGATCTGACCTTTGATAAGGATAACTTACACGTTGGATTCTCAGGCCTCATGTGTAGAAAATCCTAAAGAAAAGAAAAGGGAGATAGGACCAGGGGATTGATCAACCCTCGGTAGTACTATTTCCAGTGGCTGTAAATTTGATTTCAAACACTGTTTCATAATCAAAATGAAAAGGGTATTTAAATCCCTATATTTATAAAGTAAATATAAAACTTTTGTCTTCCAACTGAGTTTTGATATTTACAAATACAACACTTGAGGTTGAAAGAATATTGAAACGATCCTTTTGAAAAAGACTTCCGCTGTATTTATAAAAGTTCAAATGTGATATCAATCGAGGTCGCAAACGTCCAGGGGGTGCCTGGGGTGGGGTGTGACAACAAAGCAAGTTGGTGCATGTGAAATCGGTTGGATTTGGTGCAATCCTCTTCTTTCAAACATCATGTAAGCTTCCTCTTCGTCATCTAAATCACCATTGTTGGTGTTCTTGGTGGTTTTTGAGGGAATCGTGTTGAGGGGCTGAATTGGGTGATTTGTATGACTAATAACTCGTTAAAAATGTTAACCTAGCTTGATTGAAGGTATTGGGACGTAGTTAACATCACCTAAACATCTAATTTGATGATTTAAGAATTAGGGTTCTTGAGGGTGATTTGGGGGTTTTCATTTGATTGATGTTAGAATGATAAATTGAGGTTGGGTAAGTGTCTAGGGAGTTGATAGACACATTTTATGTAAGAAACTTCATCCAATTTCATGAATTGAAATTTAGGGTTCTTGAGAACCTAAATTGGCGGTTTTCTAAATTGGGGGTTTTGAATGATGTTTGAAAGGTGTATGATGTTGTGGTGTATCTATGAACACTAAACCAAGTATAAACCACAATCATAATGGGTGAATTATGATGTTAAATGTTGGGTGAAATTGGGTGATTCCTTAACGGGTCAAAACGGGTTGAAAGGATGAATGGGGCATTGGAGGTTTGGTTAAGGTTGTAATAACCAAACTAAGATAGAATCTTGAGTCTTAGATCATAACGGTGTGTTGGGTGTCAATTGGTGATCAATAGATTACTAATTGTAAATGGGTCGTATAGGTGATCAAAGTGGTAAAGGAGCTAACTTGGAGGAACAAGTGGGATAATCTCTAACATAAGGTAAGTGTTTTGCACTTACTTAGTAATGATAGGTGGTAGTAAATGCACATACTTGATATACATGTTGATTTTGTTGATAATCATATGTGTAAATGTGTGTATGTTGATTTGATGAAATTGTATATGGTGTAAATATGCAAAGGGTGGGTGTTTAAGGTGCTTGAGGTCTATAAACCTCACAATGTCTGTAAACTACACTACTTTGGTAAATACTTTATAAACAACACTAGATTGGTAAATACTTTTTTCAAGAACACTATTTTAGAAAAAAACTTGAATAAATGTAATGTTATATACTTAGTAATAAAAAATTTATTTATTTAAAAAAATTCGTGTATTACACGGGTTGAGTAAAATATTACGTGACAATTATAAATTCTGTTAAGTTAATTTTTAAAACATTTTTTAGCAGAGTATTAATTTTTTATATGTAACTGATAAATGTTAATTCATATTAAACTTTAGAAATCCGGTGTATTACATGGATTGAATAAATGCAATATTATATATACTTAGTAATAAAGATTTACATATTACATATTTATGAAAAACGTTTTATAAAAAGAATTATAAAAATCATTATTATTTAATAGAAGAGAGAGACGGAAAACAAAAAATTATAAAAACAATTAAAGAAATTTGTATAATTAATAGGAGAGAGAAGCGGGAAAAAAAAGTTGAGAAAACATGGGAGAATGACAAGTGTCTCGTCAAAACCTTATCTATACTAATAAATAAAAGTTTGATGTGGACACTTGTCACTTTATCATGCCTCCTCACAATAATTTTCCCGCCTCTCTCTCCTAATAAATGCGCATCTATCTTATTAAATAGTAATGATATTATAAATATATTATTAAAGAAAAATACTAATTATATTATATAAAATATATAATAGAAAATCAAAATATAACTAATTAAACAAGAATACTAATTTGTTATATACACACACATTTTCACTTGATAACGTTTCTAAAATTTATAAGTTTTATCTTTTTAATATACAATCTCGTGTAATACACGTAATTCTAACCTATTTAATTATAAATAGTTATTATATCATCAATCAAATGAACTTAATATGAAATAACATTTATCAATTAAATTAAAAAATTAATACTCGGTTGAAAAAAAAATGTTTTAAAAACTAACTTAACAGAACTTATAACTGTCACAACAAATTACATTTTTTAAAAACATATTTTGACAAATGTGTTTGTTAACAAATTACATTATATTTTATTCAACCGATGTAATATACCGGTTATTACGGGTTTTTAAAAATATAAAATTTTTATTACTAAATATATAACATTTTATTTATTTAACCCGTGTAATACACGGGATTTTAACCTAGTTTATTATATAGTATAGATTTATCATATTATTTTTTTGTTTATTTTGATAATAAATCCCCTTCCTAATGCCAATATCTTTGTCAATTTATATCAATATAGATTCTTTGTTTGTGACCAGAAAGATGTTGGGAGTCTAGGAATCAAGTAGATTTTTTTTAACATGTTTCTGAAGATGAGGCACAGTAAACCGAAGTCATGCGACCAGTTTGTGATTATTTTATCTATTTTATTCTTGAGTACTTTTTATATATTATTAAAGTATATAGTTATTCTGTTTAGTTAACTTTTGCCAATATATACATTTTTATTTGGTTAGTTTAAAAGACTGTCATAGATTAGTTTTAACAAGATATTTTTTATTAATTGAATCTAATTTATAAAATAACAAAACAAATGAGATAAGCACTGAGCGATAATGTATTTTAGGTTCTTACAACTCTTGATTCAAGTTTAGGATTCGTTTCTGCTATTACGTTTTGCTTTTAAGGTACGGACTCCTAATAGTCTTATGTGTATGAATTTAGATTTTCTCTATCCCGTAGTAGGATATCTAGATTCATTACCATGTGGCACTCAACTTGGCATTGAAATTGTTTACTATTTATACTGAAACTGTTACTGCTACGGTTACTGAAACTGTTACTGAAACTGTTACTGAATGTGAATATCGGACATGACATTGAATGTGATTTTGAAATTGTTATACAGAATATATACTATTAGAAATATATTTATTTGTGTATATATTATAATTGTTACCTCTCACTGAGTACATAGAAATTCGCTCAGACGTAATTGTGTTTCTTTAGTTTACGTTAGGTTATCAGGGCTTTGGGAAGACACGAAGAGTGCTCGATAGCGATTAAAAAGACATGTTTTGATCAATGTTATTTAGTTTAATTATAAATTCTATTAATTGTAATAATTTGAACATTTATGGATTGGCGTTTGATTTCTGATCATTGTATAAGTAAGTGGCATGTCAACCCTAGCGGGTTGGGGTGTTATAATTATGGTATCAGAGCTCAATCTATCTTTCCTGTAGAAACTTTAATACTAAATTACTAATACAAGTGAGGTAACGGGTAAACGTTGGTCTAGGATTTCTAGCATCTAGATAAATCATTCAACCTTTCCTTGTAGATGCCTCTGTATAAGAGATCTATCCATCGTAGATCGGGTAAGTCTTGCAGACGCCGCACTTTTGATGACGCTCTTTCCTCTACTTGCACATAGTTGCAAGAACAAAACAACTTAGACTCCCCATTTGGATCGGTTTATCATTATGTTAGGGTTTTGGATTATTACAAGCTTATCACAGGGGCATGGAAAGGCGAGAATCAAACATGTGTTCAAGTGTTGAGCTTGAAAACAAATGTTTGAAGAGTTATTGAAGAAGATACATATACATTTAATAGTCTTATTAGTAGCTTACGCGATGGTGCACGTCACTGGATTGTAAGAGATAAAAACATGAAGAAATTAATTATTTATTATGATTTATCTAAAGAGGAATTTAATGAATCCTCCAACCCAAAGAAGCAATATATGAAGGTACTTCTAGTAGCTACATGGGAATTATGAAAGAATGTATGTGCATATTTAGTCTATCTTCATATTTATGTGTTGACGTATGGTTGATGAAAAACTACAATGTAAAACAGTCGTAGGAACTACTACCATGTGATCATGAGATGAAATATGATGTTGTACACTTCTTGATATCACCTAATGATGAGAGGTTCTTCCATGATGATGCATCATAGTTTTCCAGTACTTTGAAACATCCTGAACTCAACCGAGAGTATATTAATGCCCTTGTATTTATGTAAAGCCTTGTATATGTTGGTAATTTTAGTGTCATCAATGTCATTCTGATATATTGGATTTTCTTAAGACCAAACTAGAAGTTGGAATCGAGTTAGGAGGTATAGAGTACACACTCGATCAAAACTATTATTATTTCGGACATTATGGAACGTCTAAGGATCTTAAGGGCAAAGCCCTAGACCGTGAGAGGTTTCAAAGGGGCACCACCCCCTTTGTAGGGTTTGGAGCCATGCCTCAACGAGGTCTAAGGGGCAGAGCCCCTGAAGGGCACCATCCTTGTTTTATAACTTTTATTGGTGAAAAATTACACTACTACGGAGTATGAACCCTTCTCATAAAATAGGTAACAAATCAAACTTCGATTTCATTACAAAACTCTATAGTTATATATAGGTAAACTTCACATAATAATAATCAAGTTTTCTATATATTTTATTAAATTCACTAATTTTTTTTTGTCTCTTCAAGGTCATGCAACTTTCATTGCTATTCCAATCTCGTGCAATTTGAAGTTTTAAACAGATTACACTTGATGATGTGTCAGGTAATATTTTTTTAATTCTTAATGCTGATGTAAAATATATAAATAGTGTTGTGGCCTTTTTAATTAAAAAAAATAGAAAACACTACTCTTATACACGACCACTCGAATTCAGTCAATTTACCCAAGATGCAATTCGGTCTAAAATCGAAACATCAATTGTAAGTTCGATTTTACCCAATAACCAAATCGATCCATATCCACTCCTATTAATTTCTTAGATAAATGTAACCAGAAATTAAATATTTAAATTGTTCGAGTCCGCAAATCATATAACGTTTTTGACAAACAATAATCGTGTATAATAAAAATTAAATATTCAAATTATAATACAAGAAAAACCAAACTTAAAATAATATATTATCTTACAAAAATTTTTTAGTCAAAACCTAATCCACATCCAAATCTAGAAGAAATTGAAAATCTACAACGCCCCAATGATTATGATGCATATTTCGGGGTCATTTCCTTTTAAATGTCGTTATAGTCATCTATTTATAAGAAAAAACCTTTTAAAAAATAAATTCGCAAATGTTAATATAACTGCTGGAATTCCCCTGCACGTGGCGGTGGTAATTCTGTGTATGTACAAAACATAAAATACTATTTATGGTAATATCATATTAGATCTAATTACAAAACAAGAAGTCGCGAGTTAGAAAACTACGTTTTTTGTGAAGATAAGTGTTGAACTTTAGCATACTATAGAGGTTTGTTTATCTTACTACACATACATTAATAACATGGATGGTGGTTTAAATCATATGCTTATTTTTCATTTTGCATATTAACAAAATAATCGAACCAGTGATTGATTCCATCTTTTTTTTTTAACAATAATTCCTAAAATTTGTAGGATAAATACATCACAACCTGCACCCTGTAGGATTTGTGGGGTATACCGCTTAACCATCAAGATGTCCTCTTGTGGACGATATATGATTGTGACAGCAAGGGTAAGATCGGATCTTCATTGTGTATTAGACTTTCAAGATTTATTCAATGCAAATTTTAATTATATGTAAATAAGAATTGATAATAAGTGAACAATGTTGGTCTCTAATCATCATGCATCACATTTGTTATTGACAGACAAATACCATGATCTACCAAGATGTCTTCTCTTGCATCCCTAACGATCTTATACATTCCAGGTAAATTTCCAACACATTTACTCGTAAATGGGTAAATTCGGGTTATGTTTTTATCTCAAATGGATCAAATAAGTAAAATATATAAAAAGATCAGCTTCAAAGGAAACGGGCTGTCACCAAAAGAGTGTAACCTCCAAAATTATAGATTGTTATTGAATAATATAACTTTTTTTTAAATAAAATTTTACATTTTTGTAGAAAATCTTCTAGGTGAAGACTCGACCCACATAAAAGTTTTCCCATGTTAACATGATATCCAAAATGCAAGGCATCTTTAAGACAATGTGTGGTTTGAGAGAAAAACAAAACTAGGGTATACTACCATCAATTTAGGAATACAATAAACAAACAAATAAGTCATCTGCCTTTTTTTGAGGTGCCTTTGAACGACATTAATCCAAGATTGACTTAGATATGGATTTTTGTAACAGATACAAATGTAAAGAAATACAATACATTCATCTATACTACATAATAAAGAAAGGTTTTTGTATGCCACGTGTCGTCACCATATTTAATCTCATCATTGTTTTCCTGTCTCCCTCTCTTATTAAATGCATTCATATCTTTTAATAAATTAATAATATACTAATAAAACACATTTATTTTTAAATTATCCTTTATTATAAAAAAAACTTTGAAATCTAATTATGTAATTTTTATTTTCAATCAAATAGTAAATGAAAGTCAAATTACATTAAATAGTAATTGACGTATTTTCGAAACCCAATTATATATTATTTTTTACATATTTTGAATTTTATTTTATATCCTTAATATAAAGTAATACATTTTTACACCTGTAAAATACATAAATAAAATTTAAGAAAATTATGTATTGATATTTTTCACCCGTGTATATTACACGGGGTCTAAGCTAGTTCTCTTATATAATAAGGGTGATGGGGGTCATTAACCCATCTACTCATTTACTCACCAAAACTGTCAAATATAATTCTGACACCTCAAAACTACTCATTTACTCAGATTTCAATGGAAACACCATACTCATTTACTCACCATTTTTTTTATAAATAAACATTTAAATAAAAAACATACTTTTTTATTAATTAAAAATACAAAAAGACAACTAAAAATAACAAAATACAATAATAAGTTACACAAAAAAAATGAGAAATATTCACCATATTCGTCAGTAGGGTTACCTGTAGCGAGTTGACAAATAGCAGAAGTGCATTTCTGAATCGGCGTGAAGCTCTTCTTTAACCTCCCGTTATACCCTTTGTGAAACCAAGAAAACCTTGAATCCATACTTATATCCCTTACAATGCTAAAAACAAATAACTCGGTAAGCGAAATCTCGCTCTAAACGTATCTGCGTCGTACTTGGGGCGTTCGACGAAGTAATCATTCAACATAATTGTGTTAGCAACTTCACGATCACGATGTACACATTTTTTCTTTGATTTTTTCGTATCCTCAAGCTCACTAACCGCAACTGCAACTTTGGACAAAAACTCATTGTCACTTGATTCGGAAATGTTGGAAAGAAAATCATCAAAAACGCTAGAATCGGATAATCCCGAAGGCAAACCAAGAATGCTAGAATCGGATGAAGACATTTTGTTAAAAAAATCTGGAGTTTTACAAAAATATATGGGTGAAAAGAGTGATTTGTTTTAAAAAGGAAAGTGAGATATATATATAGATGAGAATTAGATTTTTTTTTTTTAAAAAACCTCACCCCAACGGCTCAATCCCACCCACCACACCCGAGTAAATTAACTCGAGCATTATACCCGGTCTCCTACTCAGAAGGTAAGGGGCGGTGTACCCATTTACTCGATTCCAATTTTCCCTACTCGATTGTGTTCGAGTATCCCGCCCCCATCACCCTAAGGCTTAGCAAATGCCGAAATACCCTTACTATTCTCCAACATTGAAAATCAAAACAAATCACAATGCGAAACCAATAAAACATATACATACGAATGAGAATGGTGGCTCTCATTGGTCATGTTCCGTAGAAATTCTGGGTGATTCATGTATTTGTGATGACCGAGATTCTTTGATAATCGTGATAGTTCACTTTCAGATTGAATTATTTCCGTGATATACACGAATATTTAATCGGATAAAAATCAAAGATTCAAGAACGAATATGTGAAAATCTATTAGGAATTTTTGTGTGTTTGAAACTGACCAAATTCGCTTCTATATAGGGGTAAACGATTCGATGATTCGTTATGATGGTTATTGGTTGAAAACGCCATAACGGTCAACCATTTGAAAATTAACCGTTGTTCTAGTTTACTCTGGAAGATCAACTTGGTCCAGATGACCAACTTGGTCCGGATGACCAATTTGATCCAGATGATCAAATCTACTTCGAAGGAATAAATCTATTCCAGACGAACAAGTTAGTCAGCTTAACCCAAGCCAGAGGCGTTGCCCCTTAGACCCCACTAGGGGCTGCCGCCCCTAGGACTACGGCTGAAGCAATGAGGGTCGGCTAGCTAGTCGTAAGAACGCACACACGTCACCATGGTAGAGGTCCAGATGTTTTTTTCATGAGTTTCCGTGTCGGCTATTACGTATGTGTCGGCATGTGATTGTTTATATTTGGTCGATGTGCATGTGTTTGCCGGCTGAAAAATTATGTTTACTTCGGTAAAGTCAACAGTCAGATTGTCTAGTTTGGTAATTTTCCCTTTCTTTAAGGGCTGCTATTACAACGCCACCCTCAAAAGTGTACACCAGACCTCCTGTCACATCATACAGACCGTATGACTTGACAAAAAATTTGTCATACAAATCGTATGACTTTGTCTGTGGTTACATCAATCAATCAAATCATACGACTAGAGTTGTATGATTTGAAAAATCTTACGAGTCATATGAAAAATTGTCATATCTGTATAATACATTAATTGTTGGTGTTCCTTTAGCGGTGACATTTCTTTAATTAGGTAATAATTATTTTTAAGTTTATTGGCCTATCTAAAATCTAAAGTATATAAAAGATATACAAAATGAAAAGTTTATCAAGTATACTTGGCTTATATTACTTTAAATCTAATAAAATAATCCATTTGGCAAGTTGGGGTTTTGAATGTGAACCCTTTTGATGAGCACCATCCTTGATCCTTCCGGTTTCACTTTTCAAACTAAACCCACATATCCGGTCAAATCAACCCACCGTCACCAATGTCAACGGGGCCGGCTCTCCCAATCTCTATAAATACCCATAGACACATTCAAGCTCCTTACACACTGCGACTTCTTTCAATTGTTAAAACTTATAACAGCTTATATATATATTAACCTCATCGGAGAAACTGTTCCGGTCGAAGATTTGTTGATCAAAGGAGCTGTTTTCGTGATTGTTCAAGCTCTGGTTTACCTAATCTTATCAAACTCATCTGATTTGTTCTCCAACACGAAGATGACTAGGTCGTTCAGCTTCAAGCCGGCACGGTCTGTTAGTATTCGCCGGATATTTGCTGCCATCGCCGATATGCCTCCCGGCGGTGAGGCGTCATCCGCAAGGGGGTTTCCGTTCTCATCGTCGGAAGATGACTTTAGTAAATTTGACTAGATTTTTAATATTGTTGTTTGGTGTGTAAATTATTTTAATTTAATTAAATTAATTTTTTCATTGTTTGATGTAAAATATATTTCTTCTAGTTTCAAAGCTACGAACACCCTTTATTCCATTATCATGTTATTAGTTTTAAAAACACATCCAAATACTCTCTGACTCACTCAAACAAGCAAAATAAATCAATAAACAAATTAGACAGAAGATATATGATCAATGCACTATTGATTATAGATTAATCACATCAAGAGTTAATTGGATTTGAAAGAAAGTCTCCCTCATAAATAGGAGTATTGAACATTCCTAGCAATCTCATCATCTTTATCCATATAATTTAATTAAAAAATATATTTATCTTTAAAATTTAAAAACTTTTTTAAAACCTCTCACATCAACTTACCTATGTCTACCCCTATTCAATTAAACTAATGGGAAACCCGCGCGATGCGCGACGACAATTAAGTTAAATGTTTTACTTCTTATATTAATTTATGATATAGTGATTCAATCCAACCGGGCTGATCAGATTTTCCTCTTATCCAACTGAAGTCTAAAATTTTTCGTTAAAGAAAAAGAGAAATAAGGAAATTGGGAAAAAAACCTATGGGAAAAAAAATCTTTCGTTATTGATCTGTTCGTCTTAAATACATAAAAGTCAAATGTAATTAAATCATCAAGTAACCTTCATTTGCAATTGTATTTATTGATCTGATTGTTCGTGTGGTAACCTGAACAATTCAATAAAAAAATAAAAGAACCATTATAATCACTGAAGACTCAAATTGTTCATTCATAAAAAGAGCGATACGGATCAACATACCCATAATTTACTTGAACTCTACGTTAAACCTTTAGTTTATTTTTTGCTTGTTGCTTGAGTTGACTATGTTTAAATAATAATTGAACATTACTTGCTTGATATGTAATTTGTAGTAGAGGTGCACAAACCAGTTTTTTCAGGAACCGGATTCGGATCGGATCCGGACCGGTTCCGTCAACGATGGTCAACAACCAGATCCAATGGAACCGGTTCCAGATCGGATCCGGTTAAGAGAGTGGAGATTTGAAACCTATTGGGACCGGACCGGATTTATGGAACCGGAACGGACAAAAAAAACCGGTTCCACCAGATTTTTTTTTTTTTAAAAAAATTTAAAAAAATTAACAAAGATACACTATAAAATACATGTTTTATTTATTTTATAGCTTTTTTTAAGTGATTTAACAATATTTCGTAAAAAATAAATACAAAAAACATAATTGAATCACAAAATATATATTATTTATTATGTTTTCAATCTTCTTCGTCGTAGTCTTCGTAACATCGGTTTTCATTCTTCTTCGCTTAAGATACGTTGGGCTTCATCATAAGCTTGTTCTTCGTCCGAAAGTGAATTCGCCGCCTCTTGTTCTACTTCGAATTCATGTATTTCTTGTTCAATGTCAAGCTCGCCTTCTAGTTTTGTAACATGTTGTACACGTTCGGCGGCATCCAAATGATCCTTCAAGCAAATACACATCTCCATAGATTCCGGTGTAAGCCTCATTCTTCGAATAGATAAAACCCTGCCACTAAGAGAAAAAGCAGATTCCGAAGCTACCGTAGAAGCTTGGACGGTTAGTAGGTCACGTGCCATTGCGGCTAGAACGGGATATTGGGATTCCCTTCCTTGCCACCAACTCAAGATATCAAAGTTTTCAAACTCTTCGGATCTTAGAGTTGAAATAAAGTCGGTTGCTTGATATCTCCCAAGCTCGCTACTTGGTGTGGTTCCACGAGCTCGTTTAGTATTTTCGTTTCTTAAAGTGTTAAATAAATTTAGCATCGGGTTCCTTGAACTACTAGAACTTGAACCCGAACCCATTGATTCACGTATGTTTGATGGATCACCACTTCCACCATATTTGCGTAAATAATAATCAAACATATTATTAAAAACCGAATTGAAATCCCTTATTGCCTTTGATTCAAAATTTGGGTCTTCCTCGAACATATTTAAATCATCCGATATTGATCCAATTAATGTTTCAACACCGGTTACATTAATCGTTGGGTTTAAGGCGGCCGAACATGTAACAACGGCCGGCATTTCTGAAAAATATTTTTTAAATTTAGCTTTCATAGGTTTTACCATTTTTTCAAAAATAGGGCCGTGATATTCAAACTCTTTTAATTTATTACATATTAAGTATAATTGTTGAAGTATTAACGAAAACGTGGGATAATACACTCCCGATAAACATGTAGTTGCATTTTTAAAAACCTCAAGCAAATTAGTTAGTTTCTCGATCATATCCCAACTTATATTATCAAATATTTGTGAACAACGTTTCTTTTATACAAGTTCATCATGGAAATGTTTTAAAGTAACTCTTTGCCTTCAGGCCGATTCAAACATTTTCCATGTCGAGTTCCATCTAGTAGGTACGTCCCAATTCGGACCTAAAAAGATGGAATCCGTTTGTTGGCACAAGTTTCTATAGTTTATATATCTTTTTTTGCTTGTGCTAAAAACTTCACGTAACATCACTTTAAAATTTTCTTTTACGTCTCTTATTTCTTGGACCGTCTTGCACAACCAAGTTAATGATGCGTTCAACACATCGACTATGAAAGAAAACGCCGTTACAAGACGGTTCATATTTTATTTTTAATTTTTTCACCGCGTTTGTGTTATTTGAAGCGTTATCAAAAGATATTGAAAATATTTTTGGTTGAATTTTATAAGTTTGAATGACCGAGTCTAAAATATAAAATAAGTTTTCACCGGTATGTGGATATCCAAAATAATCAAACGCAATTGTACGCTTCATCATTTGACACGACTCCGGTTGAACCCAATGTGCGGTAACGCAAAGGTACGATTCGGGTAAACCATGTGGAGCGGACCAAACGTCCGTTAAGTTAATGCCGGTATTTAAATTTTCAAAACCTAAAATTAATTCTTTTTTAGCTCTTTTCCACATTTTAAACAATCTCTTCTCAAAGTAGAACGACTTACATTTGTGTAACTCGGTTGAAGCGTCTCTTGTATCATTCTCGTCAAGCGCGGATTATCAAAGTGATCAAAAGGCAATCCTTCTTGAATGACGAAATGTGCCATTCTCTCACGAACCCTCTCGACATTGTATTGTCAAACTCCTCCATCTCTATCAATTTGAGTTTGATCTTCACCTTGAGTGTGTTTTGCGTGACTAGCAATATGTTTCCTCAAAGTGCTATTTCCCACCGCACCCAAAATTCTACCACAACGTTTGCAACGAGCCTTTTGCGAACCGTTCGACATTTCGCATAAATCGAAATAAGCCCATATCTCTTGGTTTCGGGAGCAAAGAAGTATTGACACCACCGTGACATCGCTAGTAGAACCACCAACCGAATTTTGAGTGCTTGCGGAAGCGGAAGCCATGAGAGCGTTTTTTTTTTTTGCGTAAAGTGAGCGTTTTTTTTGCGTTTTGAGAGCGTTTTTGAGTTTTGAGAGCTAGAATGTTGTGGTGAACTAACCCATACACCCAATACCTATTTATACTAAGTTTCAAGCCTTAAAAACAAAAAAAAAAACAATCCGAACCGGTTCCAAATTGTCCGGAAAAAACCAGTTCCATTTTGTCCGATTTTTATCCGGTCCGTCAAAAAAACCATAACCGGTTCTCACAAAATCCGGTCCGGTCCCAAAAAAACCGGTTCCAGACGGATCCGGTTTCGGATAATCCATCGGATCGGATTCGGTTCCGGTTCTTTTGAGCACCTCTAATTTGTAGGATTATATGTTATTAATGTATTGTCATAACATATATAATACTAATAATTAAAAGAAATAGTAATAAATAAACGTTATTAGTTTAACCCCTTAAGATTTTGCTAGTTACTTTGCCACCCTTTAGTTCCAGATAGACTTGTCCAAATAAGTCCATATCATGGATAAAAAAAACCTTTAAATAAAAACGGGTTGAACGGGTCGGGTAAAAAATCTGTACTTAATGCATAAAAACTCCTTATTCATTTTATTAAAAAAAGAAGATTATTGTTAAACTAAGGTACTTTTATAATGAAATTTGAAGCATTAACAACTTAAAAAAAATAAACCCAAATCGCCCTTGTTTAAGGATGCAAAAAGTAAATAATACCCGACTCCCGATGATTATCAATCACCCTTTTAGTCCAACAGCCTAATTCACTTACAAATAAACAACAAACCAAGAGAGGGTAAAATCTCATTAGAAGCAACCTGCGAGAAATTGATAACAAATGATAGCGTATAACCGTGAACAATCATGTAAATGTCACATCACAATACAATACGGCCGTATTGTGTCCAAATTGCCCAATACGGTCGTATTGTGCCTCACATATAACTTCTAAAGAACCTGGGGGTAACGTTCATGCGGCTTTCTTTATGGTTTTTAAATGAACCAGCCCGTTTATATATTATATTATTTCAAACGAAATGGCTATACTTTCATAAAAGTGTACAAGAGAAGTAGAACTGCATTTTGCAAATTATGAACATGAGTCCATTGGTTTCCCCTTCCTTTTGTGTTGGATTATACAACTAACAATTAAAATGACCCAACCAAAAACAATACCTGGTTGGGTGTACGTTCATGCGGCTACCTTCTACTGTCATATACCTCTGAAACTGGTTCTTTGCTTCTGAACCCAAAATCCATTGATAAACTGAGGTTGGAAGGACGGACCGAATGAACTTACGTGCAAATATCATTTTGATTTGTATTTTAAGCTAAATTCAAATTCTCAAAAGTAAATAATAATTACGGTCAATGTCCCAAGTTTTAAAATTAAATGAGATAATTTTTAGCTTCAAATTTGACTTTGAATTTCTAATTATATGTATACTATATTTTTAGATGTCAACTAAAATCATAAAAATTACAAGTATTTGTTATTAGTAACATTAAATCAAGATCACTTACATCTAAATTGGATTGGATCTCTGCATTGGTTTTTGGTGTTGCAACTGCACGGCTAACCCGTTCACGTGGTCTTGTTCTTCTATTTCCATCAGCAGCATGAGATTTACCACTTAAACCTCTTTGCCTGTGGATAAATGATAATTAAACTTGCATCAACTTTGAAGACACAAATTAGGGCATTCTAAATATCTTTTGATGGTGTTGAGTGTCTAGCAAATTCTCATTACCTAATGAATTAGTAGATAAAGTAAGGATAAAATAACAAACTACAATTAATTTTACACTACAATTAACACGTGTTTCTGTGGCAGCTAGCATAAAAAATAACTACTTGAGCCTTAAAGATTAATCAAACCCTAGAAATGGAACTTATAACCACTCAAAACACCCCTAAATTAACAAATAAAATTAAACTAAAGAGCACAATAAGTACTGTCAACAACTTAAACTAAATTATGGTAAGAAACTAAGAACACAAACAGGGCAATCAAATTTGTATGACAGTAGCAAATCACCATTATTTAAAAAAAAAACTTACACACTTGCATCTTCTCTTCCAAGCAGCTTCACCGGAGTACCAGATCTTCTAGGCGAAACCAAACAACTTTCCGGCAATTCATCAGGACACAATATCCGACCAGGCCACCATGACCCGTTTCTACGCCGGACCAGGACCAACCCACCCACCGTTGAGTCAATACTACAGCCGTTTGCTTCAGAAGAACTCCTCATTTATGATTAGACAACAACATTCCCTAAAACCCTAAAGATTTTAAATTTATTATCCTGCATGCAAGGACACGACTTATATTAGACAATAAATTTGATCAATAAACAATAACATGAAAAATTGATGAGTGGGTTTTTGGGGGAGATTGTCATGGATGGATGTTAAGATGTTGAATTACTTTTACATCATTCATTGAAACTTGTACGATGTTCTCTACCCTTATTTTATCCAGCAATTGGAACCGAACAATTAGAACAGAACTCCAGCATCACGTATAATTTCTGGATTTCCCCCCTTTTCCTCCCTAAATAGATTTATGTCCAACATGCTTCCTCTTTCTCTTTCTTTCTTGACTTCTGATAAGACGAGGAAACAGATTAAGAGTTAGCAACATAACACAAGTGACTATCAAAGCAATCAGTGAAAAAAACAACATAAACAAAAAAACTTGGTACCCGATAACTGTCAAATTATCAGTATGCTACAACGGTGTATATAATATTAACAACTTTGACTTCAAGTCAACCCAATGGCACAAATGAACCAAGCTTTTCTAGGGTTAGCCAAAACATTCTCAAGATCTCAATCGGAAACGATAAATCTATTCATCTCATGTGTACATCCAAAATATTTTCAAAAAGTAGTGCCAAACAAATACTGCCAACTCAAATTCGCTATAACTACCGCATCATCAATCTTACATGAAGAACAATAACATCCTAAATCTAATACATTGCTTCACATACGTAAACAAAACCTAATTTAATATAAAAATGGATAAATCAGACGCAAATGCATACCTACCACTAAAACAACAACGATTGTTCTCTGTAAACTTCAAAATGTTAAAGAGCTTGCGTCTAATCCATAAATCGTGTTACTTCACATACGTAAACAAACCCTAATTTAACGTAAAATGGATAAATCATACGCAAATGCATACCTACCGCTAAAACAACTGCGATTGTTCTATGTAAACTTCAAACGGAAGAAGAACTTACAGAAAATCTGTTAAAGAACCCTAACAATTGTATGAACTGTACTCTCATGATGAGAAACAAACAGAAAATCACCATTACGTTCTCCGCCATTGTTGCAAAGAAACCCTAATCAGATTTCCAATCACGTCTTGAAGAAGAATCTCCTGAAGCTTTCGTTTATCCAATGGCGAAAGATGAAGATGTAGATGAAGAAGACGGAGATGCGACTGCTCGTTAGGAAGACGAAGGGGCTCCGGTCATTTAATGGGGGGGGGGGGGGGGTTGAAACGGAAGGCAGCCGGAGGGCCTCCGGGAGTTGAGAGACAGAATGGTCATTAACGTACATGAGATAGGGTTAAAAAGTGGTAAAAAGAAATATGGCCTGCTAAATATATTTTATCTAAATGGATGAAATGGTAATTAGCAGGGTTTAATTATGAAGAGAGGTTAGAAGGTAATTTTATACTTATATGGCATTTCCAATGTGTACATCATGCAATAGAAAATATACAAGGTGTCTTAATTTTATTAGGAAATTACATCTACATCCTTCCAATATCTATTATATAGTAGTATAGATAATATTTTTTTACATTCTTTTTATTACTTTTTTCTCTTTCATTCACTCACAACAATGTAACGAACCAAAAATCCAAATTATAATATTATTGGCCTAAATAATATTGCGAGGGGTGAAATTGGATTAAATTTTAGTTGAGGGTTTGTTTTATATGGTGCATTTCATGAACTTTGGAACAAAAGGAGTTAAAATGAGAATTCAAGGGGTTGGAATGTAAAAATTAACAAATCAGATTTGTTAAGGGGGAGAGGGTCACGCAAATTACACACATGGTGTGTATGTGTGTTTGTGTCTTGCAAGAGTGGAAGAGAAAGAGGAAGACCTGAGATCGAAAATTAAGGTGTTTGTATGCTTAGATTGAAGATTTTGGTGTAATGATATCCATCTAATCATCAAGTAAGTGATCTCTTAACTTTGAATCCACCATTTGAGGTGTTCTTGGTGGGTTTTGGGTGAAATCCGAATTGGGGCTGTTGAGAGTGAATTAGATGGTTAGAAACTTGAAATATATAGTTATCTAGCTTGACTACAAGTAATGAGAGGTAGATAACATCATCTAAACATCTAATTTGTGGATTCAAGAATTCGGGTTCTTAAGGGTGATTTGGGGGTTTTCAATTTAATGATGTTATAATGCTAAAATGAGGATGGGTAAGTGTCTAAGGAGTTGATAGACACATTTTTATGGAAGAAACCTTATCTAATTTCATGATTTGGAAATTAGGGTTCTTGAGGATTAAAATTGGGGGTTTTTTATTTGGGGATGTTTGAATGTTAAATTAAGATTAAGTAAGTGTCTAGGGAGTTAATAGACACATAATTAACCATAAAGTTCCAAATTTTATGGTAAATTGGTGAATGGTGAAATTGGTGAATTTGAGAGTTTGACTTTTATAGGTCAAACGAGTCAATACGGGTTGAAAGGTTGAATGGGGTGTTGGAGGTTTGGTTAAGGTTGTAATAACCAAACTAAGTTAGGGTATTGATTTTTGGATCATAAAGATGTGTTGGGTGTCAATCGGTGTGGATTACTAATTGTAATTGGGCCATTTAGGTGATCACGTGGTAAGGAAGCTAACTTGGAGGATTAAGCGGGATCATATTTTAGCAAAAAGGTAAGTACTTTACACTTACTTAGTAATGATAGGAGTATGTCATATATTGTTGATTGTTATTTGTATATGTAGTGATGTTTGTATGATTTTGTTGTATGCAAGGGTAGGAATGAAATAGAGTATGAAGTCTTTTAATTTCATAAATGGAAAGGGAGGGGTTTGGGATTTTGAATCCCACATGTTGGTAAATCATGTATGGATTATAAATTTGGATTTAGTATCATGTGTGAACACTTCTTTGTATGTTAGAGTCGGTATTTGGAGTCTAAGAACCCCATTCGTGGTAATTGGGGTTATGAACCTCACTTATGTAGTCATTGTTTGTAGTCTTAAACTTTACTATACTTGTTATTGTTTGAAGTTCTAGAAAGCAAATGGAAAGGGAGGTGTTTGGGATCTTCGAATTCCATGTGTCGGTAAATAACTACTCTTGTATGTTGTGTTAGAGAGTCGGTAATGAAGTCCAAAAGCCTCGCCCAGTAGTGAATTGAGGTCAAGAGCTTCACAAGTTGTCGTTTTGTGCTTACTTGGTAGTAACAGATGGTAGTGATTTCACACAATATGTATATGCATTATGATTTGTAGTTTAGCTTATGTGCATTCATGCATGTGTGAAATTAATTGAAAAACATATGGGTTGGATATGCAATAAAATGGAGGGGGCGTTTGGTAATTGAGTTCTAAGAATCTCACTAAGGTGGTTTGAAATTGAGATATTGAGCCTCACAAGGGCAGTTGGATTTGAGGTCAAAGAATATCACAAAGGGTTGATAATTGAGGTCTAAGAACCTCACATGGGTGGGTCGAGTTGTAGTTTAAGAGCTACACCAATGTAGCTTAGAGTTTGAGATCTAAGAATCTCACAAGGGAGTGAATAATTTGAGGTCTTGAACCTCATATGGGTGCGTTGTCATCTAAAAGTCTTGAGCTTTGCAATTGGTAGTATATATAGTTTTACTTAAAATTTGATGGTTAAATGATTAACTTGGATTCATAAGAAATCCACATGAGGTGTTTAGGAAGTGTTAAAAGGTGTCCACACTAGTGGTGTAACGATGTGGGGTTGTTAAAACACCAAGGGGTCGAGTCAGGAGGGTCGGATTGCATTTAAAACGGATTTTGGTGTGTGCAGACCTGACTGCCAGCGCATTATGCTCTGGTTCTGGCACATGGTGCGCTGAAATCCCACCGATATGTGGCGTTTGGACTCGAGTTAAGGCATTAACTTGTAAAGGGTCATAAGGGGTGTCTATCATTACTAATGGTTGTTTTGTTTTGGTGTTTTCATGTAGGAAAAGCTCCGGTCTAGCCTCGGATCATGTTTCAAGCTTCAGATTCTCATTGGAAGAACGTTTGATGCAATGAGTGTTCGTTTAAGCCTCATTATGAGTGCTTAAACCCTTTAAATGTATAAATGGATGTAATTAAGGTGGTAAAATTTATGTTTTGATTTAGATATCAATTAAACTTGGTTTAAGTCAAATGAAGTAGTCGATTTGTTTATTTGAAACTCATTGTTGATTTTGAGAGTTTTGGTCGGTCATTTTAAATCAAACCATGTCGTTGTCATTTCAATGTAGTTAGCATGTGTTGTTTTGTCAAAGAGCGCTATATGGGACCTACTTTCGCGTGATTGTGAAAGTTAAAATCGGTTGAAAAATTTTGGGTGTTACAAACCACTTACAAAAATAAAATAAAATAAAAAATAATATAGAGTTGAATATTACCTCCCAATATTTAGGGGGCTCATAAAGTTTTACTTTAAATTTTAAAGATGGGGTATGGGGATGAGATCATGATGTGGAGTGAAATGCCACCACCAACCACTGCCTCCTCTTGCACCATCATCACGACACCGTCACCGACAGTCTTCGCCGCAATGCCACCACCAACTGGGTAGAAGAAAATAAAGCATATTTTGATACTTTTATTTTCTAAGACAACTCATTTTATCCCGTGCAACTTTTTGGTTACAAACATTCTGATCTGAAGTAAATTGATTCACTTTTAAGAACTAGCCCTTTTGACCCGAACTAATTTTGGTTATAACCCGTCCTAACCTGAACCCATCCTGATCCAACTCCGTTCTGACCCGTTACCCAGCCCAGCCCAACCAGCCCGTTTTACCATGCTTATAACTAATCATGGGTTGACCGCCGTTACCGTCAAACTCTTTGAAAAGTTCTCCACGTTTATTTAAAACACCTTCCACCACACTTAGACTCACCTCATGGAGTTGGAGGGAAAAAAACTCATATTTTTTGAAAGAGGCTGGAGCGATATCAAGTAAAAAAACATTAGATTCAAGATAAAAAGAAATATGTTTTGACTTTTGAGCCGTCTTATTTTTGAGTCGTCTTATTGTAATATTCTTATCTAACACTATTCTTATCTAACACTATGTATTATGAAAGTATACCACTATCTAAATTACAGAGAGTAAACTTTAGTTTTTGTCCCTAAGATTTAAACCAAACTTCAGGTTTCGTCCCCCTGTAACATATATCATTTCTGACGTTTTATGTTTTAACAGTTTTCATCCCTTGTCCTTAACTCCGTTAAAATTTCTATTAGTTTTTATATGAAATTACTAATATACCTCCTTCTTCAAACATCAGTCCCCTGTATTTATTTGAGTTAAATGGTATAAATTTGATCTTGCATCCCCCAACCAAAATTGGAGTCACTCATCGAACAAAATTACCGGCAGTGGTTGCAGCGGGTAGAGTGGTGGTAGCTGGCGGAGTGGTGGTGGTTGGCTTTTTAAGGTTTTCAAGAGAGAGAAAGAGAAGGGAGGAGGGGGGTTGTGTAGTGGTGGTGGCCGGATCAAATAAACGGCTAGAGGATGATGAAGAGGTTAGAGTGGTGGTAGCCGGTGGTGACGTCAATTTGCCGATTCACCACCACCTCACTGTTTTCATCGCCACTTTCATATGCATACCATCATAGAACCACCACCACCTGCACAACAAGTCTGATTGGTAAGCAGAAATTCGAAGAACATCCCTCGCCTGAAAATCGACCATCACCATCCCCTGCAAATCTGATCGACACCACATGTTTAAACTTAATCCATCAGAAAATTGACTGGTTTCCTCCCGATTGTTAAGAACCTGCAAAATCGTTGGGATTTGAACAAGATCTATGGTAGGTTTTGAACGGTGGTGGTGATGGCATCACAGATCTGTGGAGGTTCAGGCTTTAAAGATGGTTTCTGGCACTCCAATATCATCATCGCCTCCAATCCACCCCTGTGTGAAAAACTAACTTTTCTTTTAGTTTTTGGTGGTGGTGGTGGGTTAAGGATAAAAAAGAAGATGGAGCTAAAAGGCATATTAGTAATTTCATATAAAAACTAATAGAAATTTAACGGAGTTAAGAACCAGGGACGGAAACTGTTAAAACATAAAACGTCAGGGATGATATGTGTTACAGAGGGACGAAACCTGAAGTTTGGTTCAAAACTCAGGGACGAAAACTGAAGTTTACTCTTAAAGAAAAGTACTTGTGACATTTAACATTTTAAAGAAGAGTTATCTATCATAATTAAAATAAAATAAAAAGTTTTAACCGATTTCTACAATTTTAAAGAGAAAAGAGTAAAGAAAATATAAATTGAAGAATCAGGGAGTGAATGTAAGATGACGTAAACATTCACCATAATCAACTATCAATCCTTGCGTTTTTATAATGATATATCTCTCTAAACTTTTCACTTATTGTTATTTAAACAACAAGTTTTCGCAAGAAATACCATCTTAACAACAAATAGTCATAAAACATGGCTAACGAATTTAAAATAACATATTCACCCCCTTTAGGTTCAATTTTCAAGATTCGTCGAATACAACTAAATTTATAACACTATGGTTTCCATACAAACCGCATACTCGACATCGCTAACTCGGTTTTGAATAAAATTGATCATACGTGTGATGAAATGAATCAAATTTAGGTAGAATTAAATGAATAAAGCATATAATGTTTATATATTATGTTTTGATGGAATCTTATGTCGTATCAAATAATTGACACGTAAAACGATGCAATAAATCAAACAAGAAACTTAACTGTTTGAAACTTATACGAGTCGTATATCCCCTATACGATTCGTATAGGTACATGCCATACGACTCGTATTGGACCTATACGACTCGTATTGGACCTATACGTATTGGACCTATACGACTCATATAACCTAACGATCTGGATGATATGACAAGCAATGCAGCCTTGTTTAAAAGTCAACACCTATACAACTCGTATACATGTTAGTGGTGTTTATTTATCAGTACAAATTATATAAACAAATATACTCTTGTAGTACTAATATACTTAAAATTATTTTCTCTCAGTCATACTCACTTACTTTATTATATTAAACGAGTAGTTTAATCCGCGCGTTGCAGCGGGACACGTGTTAAGTCAGCTCGGTTTCGAACTTAAAAAGTGAAAAAAAAATATCTAGCAACGATATCTTCGAAAATCACGAAAAAGTCACGTTGTATAAATGAAAAAAGAAAACCAAAACGAAAAAAAATCGTTTAACAAAAATAGAAAACCATGTGAACTATCGAGAACCAGAAACCAAAAAAATAAAAACTGGTAAAAAAAAGTTATAATGAAAGAGATAAAAAAAAACTAAAATTAAAAAACGACAGGCGCTTTACATCGATCGGAAACAATAAAAACAAATAAAAATGTGGGTTCCTATAACACCGATAACGGGCACTAATGTTGTTCGTTAGTTATCGGTTCGGTCACCGGGGCTTGGTATAGTTTACGATAGAAAAAAGTGTATTTGCGATGATTTCATCACAAAAATGTGGTACGATGTAACCAAAAAAATAAAGTCGTGCTTTACATCGATCGAAAACCATAAAACGAGCACTGATACCAATAGCGGCAATGATGTTGTACGCTCATTATTGACGTGGTTCGTCATGGCACCAGAATGGTAACGATACTCGTTACAGCTTACAACACAAAAAAATACTTGGTTTTGAATACAACTCCGTTTTTGAAAAAAAAATGATATCGGAATGTCGAGAGAAAAAACTAAAGACAACCGTGCAACCCGTTTTAAAAAAAAAGTAAAGGAACAAAAGTTATTATAAGTAAACGAAATTAATAAAAAATGAAGCGTATATTATAAATAGTATAAAGAGTGAAAACGAAAATTAAAATTAAAATATTATTTTTACTGTTCATCCACTGCTCAAATAATATTACTATATATGGGAAGGTTCCGCTAAGAAGTGGTTTTTCGTTAAAAACGCTAAGAAGTGGGTCAAACGAACTCCGATTGAGCTCATTCGAGCGGCGTTGGAACCGTCTCATCGAACTCTAATCCGGACCCAAAAACCTAAACCCCCCTCCACCCGCACCCCCCAAAACCTAAACCCCCCCTCCAACCCCACCCCGAAAAGCCTAAAACCACCACCCCCACCCTCCAAAAACCTAAACCCCCTCACCCCACCCCCCAAAAACCTAAACCCACCCCCACCCACCCCCAAAAACCTAAACCCCCACCCCCCAAAAAAAACTTAAACCCTAAAATCTAAACCCTAAAAGTTAAACCCTAAGGCTAAAATCCTAAAATCCAACGCTAAGATCTAAACCCTAAAAGCTAAACCCTAATAGCTAAGATGGTAGAGTTCGACGATACGGTTCCAACGCCGCTGGAATGAGCTCAATCTGAGTTCATTTGATATCGTTTCTTAATGTTTTTGTCACTTCTTAGAGTTTTTAGTCGAAAACATATTTGATCATCTCCTTACTATATATATATATATATATTAATCCATTGGGCAAGTTGGGATTTTGAATATGAACCCTTTTGAGTTTTGATCACTACCATCCTTGCAGTTTCCCCTTTCTCAAACTAAACCCCATCTCCTGTCAAACCAAACCACCTTCTTCATCCGCAATCAACGTCACCGGCGGCTCCGTCAAAATCCACCATGACTATAAATACCTGTCAAAGCATTCAAGCTCATTACACACTGCGACTTCTTTCAATTGTTCAAACTAAAAACAGCTTATATTAACCTCATCGGAGAAACTGTTCATGGCGTTGGTTGAGTTTCCGGTCGAAGATTTGTTGATCAAAGGAGCTGTTTTCGTGATTGTTCAAGCTCTGGTTTATCTAATCTTATCAAACTCATCTGATTTGTTCTCCAAGACGAAGATGACGAGGTCGTTCAGCTTCAAGCCGGCACGGTCTGTTACTATTCGCCGGATATTTGCTGCCATTCGCCGGATATATGCCTCCTGGCGGTGAGGCGTCGCCGTCGTCATCCGCAAGGAGGTTTCCGTTCTCATCGTCGGAAGACGACTTTAGTAAATTTGACTAGATTCTAGAGTTAATTACAAAGAAGGTCCCTATGGTATGGTTTATTGTAGGTTTGAACACTAAGTTCCAGAAAGGAGAAACTATAAAGGCTTATGAAATAAATTGTTGTTAACTTTTTCTATTAAATACTTGTAAAATAACCAAATTGTCACTAACTGTTCTAAAAGATTTAAGATAATATATTAAATTTTTTTTTTTTTCCTTTAGTCATCAATGAGATTAACGGCAAGAAGTACCAAAATTACAAACTAATGGCAGGTAGACGGGCAACCCCCTTGACCTTTTCATCCCTTCCCCTGCCAAACAATTCCGGCAACGTCCACTGACACCACCATTGCCGTCCCTTGTTCTTCATCTATCCAACGCCTGTGCCCATGGAAATTGCAAAATTTGATTCAACACATGATTTTACATAAATGTGTAGGGCTGCAAACGAACACGGATTAAGGAAATTTCTTGTTCATGAACACATAACCGAACATGATTTCTTAGTTTGTTAAGGAAATGAAACTGTTCGTATTCGTTTGTGTTTGTCCGATAATTCTATGTAATGAACGTAAACGAATACAATACAAATAACGTAAACGAACACAAAGGAACATAAATTCATTTGAGAATAAAATTAACATTACACGGAATGCACAAAAAATAAATTACTTGACAGTTGACATAATTATTTCCACATACTTATAATTATCATAAACACAATTGACGAATATTTTTAATTGATAAAATATAAAAAAGTTTAAAGAACGAACGAACAAGAATAAACACAAACGAACATAAATGAACGCATTAATGAACGTTCACAAACATAAATGAACGAACACAATCGAACATAAACGAACGCACATAACTAATTAACATAACACAAACTCAACAAACAAAAGTGTACCATATTATCTATAGTTGATTCTTGCTTTTTTGTTAGGTGTATTTAATATTAGAAACAGTTAAGCTAATTTTTGTGTCAATCCACAGGGCCCAACCCATACATCTGCAAATACTGAAGTCCTAATGGCATGCGCTGTGTTTTGAGCCTTGTTTTCTCATGCTTAAGATGGTTTTCTTATACAAAGTCTGCAGTCACAGTTTGACAATTTTTAATTAATGTTGGTGTGCATCTAGAAATCAGAAGATAGGAGAGAAGCCATTACTTAGGGGGAGTAAAGGCGGCCATGGATGGAGGGGTTGAAGAAGATGGGCGGGAGGTGGTTTCAGAATTCAGATCTCACCACCGGTCTCGTTTCAAAATCTTGTTTCTCCGGTAAAGGGATGGTGTCGATCGATAGAGACTAGAGTGGTGGTGGTGTTCGTCGGCGAAGTAAACGGAGGAGAAGAAGAAGTGGGGGTGGTGGGTCTCATTCTATTTTATTTTTATTTTTTTTGTTTTAACATAGAGGTATTCTAGTCATTTTTTAAAAATTAATGAAAAAGGTTAACGACCATCTATGCTAGGGACCTTTTTTGTTACGTTCTTCAATATTCTTGGACATACTTTGTAGTTTTTCAAACTTAGGGTTCAAACTTGTAATCTAATCATAGCATAGGGTCCTTCCTAACCTTGTAATTAACTCTTTAATTTAATTAATTCTTTCATTGTTTGACGTAAAATATATTTATTTTTGTTTTAAATGATATTACTATTACTAATTTACTATCTCAGTAAACAGCCGCGCATTCAGAGCTACCACGTGGCAATTTTTATTCCTCTTTATTTTTTAATTTTCTTCTTTTTCCTTTTATTTATATATAATGTGAGGCGAAAGAATAATCAATATGAGCAGCACTGGAGTTGATAAGGTGTGCGTGTTAGTCAGCCCACCCGGGTTCGAGACTTGCTCACCTCTTCTTTCTGTCGGTCTAAATGCTGACGTTAGCAATATTAAAAAAAATATATATATTTTTTTTCCTTAAAAATATAGATTTTTTTTTAAATTTACTAAGTAATGTAAGTTTTTTTAAATATGATGTTTTTAAACAATTTTAGATTTTTTTTAATCTAAAGTTTATGTTCATATTTTGGGCTATAATTTTGTAATGTAAAAAATATGTTTTTTTTTAAATTGACCTTCGAAAATACTCATGAGCATTAATGTATCGTTTTTCTTTTCGCAATGTTAATACTGGTATCCGGGTCGTCAAAACTCAAAACTGAGTTTTAAATTTTTTTTAACAGTAAATAGTCACCAATTCAATGTTTGACATATTCTCTCTCTCTTTTTTTAATTTTTTTTTCGCCTTTTCCTTTTATTTATATATAGTGAGAGCTGGAAGTATAACCAACATAAGCAGCAGTGAAGTTGGTATGCTGCACGCTTGGGAGCCCACCCGGGTTCAAGTCTAGCACACCACCCTTTTTTGTCGGTCTAAATGCTGACGTCAGCAATATTAAAAAAAAAGATTTTAATTTATGTTCCTTAATAATATACATTATTCTTTTTAAAAAAATTTAAAAGTAATTTAAGTCTAGCACACCTCCCCTTTTCGTTTTTTTTTATCTAAAGTTCATGTAATATTTTGGGCTATAATTTTATAAATTTGTTTTGTAACATAAAAAAATATGTTTATTTAAATTGACCAGTGAATATACTAATGAGCATTAACGTATCATTTTTTTTTCGCGATATTAGTATCGGTATACGATTCGTCGAAACCGAGCTTTACAAATTTTATCTACATTGTTCATAACCGGTCGAAACCGAGCTTTACAAATTTTATCTACATTGTTCATAAACGAGCTGCCACTACACATGACACATCTTTTTTTACGGTTTAACGCGCCACAACGTGCGAGTTTATAAATTTACTTTTTAAAATATGAAGATTTTTTTAAGAATTTCAAAAATGTTTTTTGGTTTTAGTTATTCAAACGAATCTCTTTTAACAGTTTCGTTTTTTATCTAAATTTTTTGTTAATATTTTGGGCTATAATTTTGTAAATTTGTTTTGTGATGCATGTAAAAAATACGTAAAGAAAACATTGATATCGTTGTTTGCTCCCGCAACATCAAAGAATGCATGTCAAATCCAAAGATCATATGACGTCACGGCTTCAAGTATTATGGTTGGGTGTGGATGGTCACCTCGTTGGTGTTGACCTCGCCAAGCAGTCGGACAATTTGCCCGTTCCTAATGTGTGCAATCTATGCTACCAAGCATCCCGAAAAAGCCATGTACGACTTCATGAACCTCATATATTTATTGAATGTCACTAAAAGTCGGTCTCCTTAAATATCTTTTGCCATAGAGATTAATCACACCTAAAAGCTTATAATAATTAAATAATAATAACTATAATAATATTACCTTCACAAAGCATATGAAGAGTATCCCGTGCGGTTTTTTCAGAAATCTTCAAATACTCACCCTATGAATCGTGCGAAATACCGATCGCCCCCCGTAAAATTTTGCAATCGCCCCCATGAACTTTCGAAACTGACTTATAAGAAAACGCAAATTGGAAATTTATAAGTTTTCAAATATAAATACTTAATCTCAATTAAACACTAATATAGTTTATATAAACAATAACTAACAAATTATCTTAAGCCCATTAGCCCACACCCAATCCCAATTCTCAAATTCAAATATTAAGCCCACACCCAAATTTTAATAATCAAACGACGGTCCAAAAAAAAAAATAAGGAAGCCGACAATCGGGAAATCCAACTCGAACAGGCGAACAACATCGACGAGTAGGAATTCCGAACAAGTGTTAGTGTGTGACGAATTCCGGTCGAATTCCGCAAGGTATGCCATTCATTCCTCTATTACACCTGGCCTAAGTTTGTGGGCGTCTTTCTCATAATAAATATTTAAAATATGAAACCACAAATAATCATACAAACCAACCTTTATTAGATAACCCTCGGCCTAATAGTGCCTTAGGAGAATTATTTTTGGACAATTTGAAATTAGGAAATAATTTACCCTAATCTCTGGTCTATAAATATAACCAATTATTAAAATTCATCATCGCCTCTGAAACAAAAGTACAGTCATGGTTAACGTTAACATGAAGAAGTCGACCAAAGGCAGGAGGAAGATAGAAATTAAGAAAATCGTAGAAAGCAACAGCCGCCAAGTCACCTTCTCGAAACGCCGTACCGGCCTTTTCAAGAAGGCGTCGGAACTCTGCGTTCTCACCGGAGCACAAGTCGCCATCCTCGTTAATTCTCCCGGCGGGAGGGTTTTTGCATTTGGCCACCCTAACGTCGACGCGCCCTTATCGACCGTTATTTGAAAAGTGATAATAATAAAGCCACCATCGGCTGCAGTCTCGGAGCGGTGACGGTGGCGGCTAACCACTACTCTCCACCGGCGCTGCCGATGAAAGAGTTCAATCAATATTATGTGGAGGTTTCGAGGGAGTTGGAGGCGGATAAGAAGCTGAGAGAGATGATTCCGTCGAGTAGCCAGGGACTGCCGTGGTTTGAGGAGCCGACTGATGGGCTGCCGGCGGAGAAGTTGGAGCAGTATCTGTGGTCACTAGGGGAGTTGAAGAAGAAAGTGTTGACCAGAGCGGATGAACTGGTGATGATCAACAAGTCTCCGGCGATGTTGGCTGTTCCGACAAACGTGTTTGAAATGGGGTGGGGTAATTTTAACGGCGGTCAGGCGGTGGGTGTTCCGACAAACGCCGCCGTCCACGGTAGTTTTGTTTTCCAGCACGGCGGAGAAATTGGAAAGTTTTAGATGCATTCTTTCTGGGATCAAATCTTTTTTATCGTCTTGATAGATTTGATTGTTAACGTCTAATTGCCATATATTGTTTTGATAGATTTGATTCTGATTTAATATTTTGAATTCTTAAATTGGTTTTTATTATTTTTCAGTTTTATATTTTAACGAGGATTTGTAATCCGCGCGTTGCAGTGGATGTTTTAAAAATTTGTAATGCTCGGTTTTGACACGTGTACGTAAACAATACACTGGTATTAACCCGTGAAAAAAATTCACGCTAAAACTCTGATAAAAATAAGCAAGTTGAAATGGAAAATCCTGAATTTTATAAAACATTATATTCTAAAGATGGCAAGAGAAAAAACAAAAAACCATAAAAAAACAAAACTTTGAAGCAGCTTCGACGACTTGTACGGTCGTGCCTCGATGACTTGTACATTATCACAAAAATCAGTTTTGAATAAAATTTATATCGAAACATAGTACATTCGAAATTTTGTAAAACGTTATATTTTAAAAGTGATAAGAGAAACAAAATATGCTTAAAATTAATTATAAATATTAAAATAACTAAAAAAAACTAAAGCGGTTGTGTAAGAAAAAGCCAAGAACCAGCGTGGGTGGGAGAGGGGTGGGGCTTGAACCCTCGTCGCGCGGGTGAGGGCGTTTGACCAACCCTTGTATCAAACCCGCTTCAATGAGTGTGTGTATATTACTAAGTTCAATTCAAAATTTACCTGAACTGGTTTAAACTAAACTCAAACCTGTAAATTCAATGTTAAATTCGTATAGCACTCACATTCATCGATTATAAGGAGCATACAAACACATCTGACATCTATCAATAAAAAGATAAAATTAAAGATGATAAGATTCAGAATATTTGTAAAAGACAAGTGATAATATAAGAGTGAATTCTAAAAAAGGTTAAAAAGATTTCTACACTATTGTCCTCTAATATCTTTACTCAAGTACCAAATGAACCATACAAACAACAAATATGTTTTCTCTACTTGCACTTTGACCTACCCATCAACGCTAGAATTTATATTATATTGTTGATCATATACCCTCTCAGGTATCGTCACCGGTTGGAGGAGGTAGCTGGGGATCGAACCCGCATCCAGCGGGTGTGGCTGGCCTACAAATCAACTAAAGAAATAAGCCTGTGCAATTTTGAAAGAAAAAGCTGTGAACGTAAAAGCGGAACAAATCACACCAAGCAATCCAGAACAACCAAATTGAATAAATCAATTAGCTAACCACCAAACGATTTCTTTTCTCAGAATGAACCAAAGGAAATTACAAAGAGAAATCAAAATGAAAAACAAAGCTGATTACAAGGGGATTAATAAGTGGTATTTTTGTCTTTTTATAAAGTTATAACGTTAAATAAGGGGATTAATTAAGGGTTTAAAAATGAAAAAAATAAACAAATATATAAAAAGATAAAAATACCCCTCATTTAATGTTAGAAAATAGATGGAGTTAATTAACTGGATGAAATTGACAAGTTTTGAAAACCACAAGAATACATAGGAGAAAAATAAACCTTTTGAATGATAGTTTACTATTTAAAAAACTTATTAAAAGACCATCACACGCGTTTAAACTTATTGCTACAAAATTGAAACATAACACCCATACTTACAACTTGAAACCCTTAGTAACTATATCTGTTACTTTTCACAAACCGTATGAACTATCCATGTAATTAACTCTTGTTATTTAAACGACAAGTTTTCACAAGAAATACCATCTTAACAAACAGTCATAAAACATGGCCGAGGAATTTAAAATAACATATTCACCGCTCTAGGTTCAATTTTCAAGATTCGTCGAATATGACTAAACTAAATTTACAACACGACGGATTACATACAAACTGGAAATCAAAGATCTCTCAGAAAACACTAGTAAGTCAAAAGTTAAATACTCTCATGTACAAAAGTCGACATAGATAACTATAAACCGGAGTTTGGATTGTTTCCTGCGAGAATAAGTGAAATTTCCAAACCTCTACTGAAAGCCTGATTGAACATTAATCGGGTTTGGAATGTCGAGATGAACGGGAACCATGAACAAAAAGCAATGGGGATGAATATCAGCATGCCCATGCCAGCATCATATAACCGAGCAAGAGACCTCACTGATTTCCATAATCCAGTCTTTTTCACCACAGGCTTCCAAGCCACACAGATCTGGAACAAAATGATGCCAGTTATATATTTATATCTAAACCATATGGGACCCGCAAAATGAAAATGTTAAAAAAACTATAAAAAAATTGAAGAAAATATACCGAAAGTATACCCCAACCGGTGGGTATGAAAGCCAAGATGGATGCAAATATGTCGGTAAGAGTAAGGGAAGAAAGTACAACAGCAACGGCTATACCAGCAATGGCTAGCATGAAAGTAATGCCTTGTATGAATCGCAAGATCAGTTGAAAATTGACTGATATTTTCTGGCTGAATGTGAAAATCTGTTGACAAAAGAAAAAACAGCATTTTAAGATTCAATCTTTGGAATATGCGCGAATTTAGGATTTTCTGTTAAAAATGTGTATACCTTAAAGAGGATTATAAGTGCCAGAAGCACCAGCCATGAAAGTCCATACACCTGCATAAATATATATATTTAGCACTCTATATACATCAAAATAATGAAATGGTAATAACTAATAAATACATTATTATTAGCATTATACCGATAATGATGTATTTGATCCTTGCACATCCAATTTGTAAATAACTCCATACTGGAAAATGAAGAACCGTAGGCTCAAAATAGTCTCCATAACCCTTCCTCCAAGTGTTCGGATATGAGACTGCAAATTACGTTTCATAAGACTTGGAATGCAAATAAAAAAACATTAAATATCACAACAAATCATATGGAAAAACAATTTCCCCTGTTCTCCATTTGTCAACTTGTGGGTCCCATCTTCATAGTAAATGACTAAATGGGACCCGCAACTATATCCGTAATTATGACTTACCAATTCTTCATCCCACCATGCTTCCCAACTTTCTTCTCCTTTGACACCAATTCCTCCCCTATAAAAGAGCCAATTTGTCCAATCCCGGAAGTCCTCCACCGTCCTAAAAATCATAAAATGAAGATAATTATTAAGGGTTTTGATTATCTTGATTTCTAGAGAATTACTAGTTTTCATTTTCTGATATTTAGTTTTAGATGAGCTTAAACCATGATAGATTAGGACTTAGGAGTTAGATATTTACATGTTTTGATGTTAATCAATAAAACGAATATTTCTTTTACATCCATATGATGCATGATTCCAAACAGAAAAACTTACTTTTGCCACTCAAAACCAGATGGGTTGAACAAATATGGAGCAAAAAGCCATGAAATTGCCATGAACCAACTGCTAATACTAAGAAGAATGTAGCCTATTGCACCACCTTCGTTGTACCCATAAGAAACGTACACCACCAACAATAGAACCACTTCCAATCTGTTCCATTAAATATTAAATATCAGACGAATGAGAGCAAATGTGCCTGCACGTGTGTGTGTGAGAGAGAGAGAGAGAGACCCTTTGACAAAATGACTGCGTGAATAAAGCCTGTAATTCTCTGAAAATCTGATATGGCGCACAACAAATCCCCGTCCGGTTGCATGATACTGTTTTGGAATCAAATTTTGTTAGACTGCAGTAATTGAATAGAGTACATGTGGAAATTATGACCCATTTACCTATGAATTGATTCGGGTTATGTTTTTATCTCTAAAGGGTCAAACAAGTAAGATTAAGGGAAACAGGCCAAACAGTTCATGAAAAGCAAACAGCCTGAAAGACCAAAATCATTTTATTCCAAAAAATGAATTATTATTAAAATAATATAACTTCTGTAATCATATATGACACAGTAAAAGCTCATAAATATATAAAAGAAAATGATTGGACAACAAGTGTTCCGGACAACCCAACGGCAACAAACATTTCCATGATTTGACCCATTAACCAGCCCATATGACCCACCCATATGCCACCTGTAAAACAGAGCAAGCAAGGAAGAGAAAGTAAGATCAAACCTTTGCACCACCGTGAAGAATGGTTCGTCCAAAGTAATGTGTTCTTGTGCCCAAAGAAAATGTGAAGAAAACAGTACAAAGCTGAAATTGCATTGTGATAAAACTAACAACAGCCTGCATATGCAACATCATTCAAGATTAAAAAAGTATAGAAATGAAGTGTATATATTGAATTATATATAAACAATCTGCATTCACATAGACGTACCCTTAAGAACCCTTGCTCTAAAATAAAACCCAAAACCATGGGTATGGCTGTAAACACACCAATTTGAAACAGAAACTGTGTATTCAAAGCTGTATCTAAAGCTTTGTTGTCTAACACTTGGGCTCTGTTCTGTATATCTTCACCAACTCCAGATAATGCCTGATAAAATTTAATATAATAATATCAAAAGATGCTACTACAAAACCCAAATAAGAAGCTTCATAACTAATAATTCAAATCTTACCAAATACAATTTTCCATATAGAAAAGCCCACACCGTAATCACTGTTAACTGCCCACAAATCAAAGAACTTGTAAGGTGAGCAAATGAGCTGTTTTAAAATTAATTAAGACTACAAACATATCTATTGAAAAGGCGTATACCATGGTACAGAAATAGAATCCAACGGTTGTAAAGTAGAATGAAAGCATCCGGAAGAAATCAAACATCTGTCCAAGTCTGTAAATGTCTCTACTAAGAACCTGCTCACCGTTTCCACCAGCCACTTTTCCTTCAAATAAAGCAATTTGATTCAACCCGACATCTCTTCCCTTTCCAACTTGAATATATTCATGATGAGTGATATTTCCTTGCCTCAAAGTTGAATTAAATCCTGCATTTAGATACAATTTAATATGAATATATGATAAGAAAGAAAAAGAAAAACAAAGGAAAGAAAAAACACGTACCAGCGAAAATATCTTCACTAATGTTGATGACACGCGATGCTTTGCTAATACCACCACGTGTTATGTGGAATACTCTATCAAACACATCAGGATGGCCATAATGCATGCGAACCCTGAAAAATACAATAAAGTGATATCATCATGACATTAATGATTAACCAAGTATATTTTTTAAACAAAAGGATATTATTTGACATAAAAGCTTACTTTAATGGACTTGCAAGAACACGCTGGCCAAGAGTTACAAAACTAGTCTCCTGATTGGACATGAAGGATGCTAAAGAAGAAACACTGCATAAATGGCATGAAAAAACGAAAAATGAAGCTGGATGTTAAAATAAGGGTGCATTTTTAATAATTATTTCAGATTATAATCATACCTTCCTGTAAATACATGCTCCCTAACACCAAGAATGGTAGCGGGACGGATACCATGATAAGCATGGAATTCTTCTAGAAGATTTCTCATCTTTAAAGCTTCCTCAAAATAATTATCCTGAAGTATAAAAAGGTTATTATAAACTTTAATTACTGTATTAGTAGTTAGTACATGTTATATATTCATTATTTTAGTCGCATACCTGATTCATATCAATTGTTTGGACAGCATTTCCACGAGTAAATATAATTGCATGGTTTTGATTTTCAGGTTTTCCTTCACCAAGTTTGGGATTCCCGGGCAATTTTATAGAATAAACTTCCTGCGCAATATTTACTTCTGAATTAGGTAAATAAAAACTAATCTAATGTGTGTAATATCAGACCTACAACATAAAATTAAAGAAAAAGAAGAGAAAAGGATAAATCTTAACCTTGTCTTTCCCATTGATATCACCTTTCACAAGTTTAGAGAAGAAATCTTTGTGCACTTGACCAGCAGTCAAAGTCTCCACCTCATCAATGAAAGCAACTCGAAGTGCTTCATTTCTAAAAGAAAACCCAACATTAGAATTACTTGCACATGAAAAAATTTATATATCAACACATATGGTCAAAAATAAATATGAACTTATTAAACCTTTGCAATAACAATGCAATATCAGCAGCCTCAGGCTTTTGCTCTTCTTTTTGTTTCCCATATATTTGACACGTGACAACATAAGTAAACTTTAGGTCAGCATGAGCTCGTGCTTCAGGAGAAAACTCAAATCCTTTAGTATTAGTTGCTTCATTAGCAGGAACTGCAGCTTCTAGATCTAGCATACCACATGTATATATTAGAACAAAAATAATAAATAATATAAACAAAATACAAATAGCAACAAAAAAAATATTCTAGAAAGTAGAATACTCAAACCTCCAACAGTCATTCTTTCCAAATAAGCTTGAAGCATTAGGGCTTTTCGGTAGTACATCATTCCTCGAACTGCATATATGGTGAAACAAAAGAGAAATGAAAATTGGCAAAACAGTTGTGTTTTTCAAGAATTATGTAACATGGATATGTTAAAAATATAATAAGGTTGTATACCAGTTCTTGCTAATGTTTGTCCACGATATGATGCCCAAAACCTAAGTTCAAGGTTATCATCTTCATTATCAATAAGAACGGACTCGTGTGTGTTTTCATCACGGCCAATTCGAGCAAGAAAGTTTTTCCATTCGTCTGCAAAATCCATAAGAATTGGCATTTTTGTAATTAAAGCCAAAGAATAATAACCCTGCTATTCGCGTCTTAAGGTGTGCTTGAACGTTTAATTCGCAATTCGGAAATGATTATTTGATTACCGCGACTTGAAGTAGAAATAGTAAGTTTATTGTTTAGATAATCAAATTCTGCTATTATCTGAGTACTTAGGTTCAAATGATCAGTGTAAAAAAAACTTATTATCAAAGGGTAAAAAGGATTAACTTTGAAGTTTAACCTAATTTGAGCAACTTCAATTTCCATATGATAATGTCACTTTAGTCCAATTCATCTATTAAATTTTCAAATAATCAGAATTTATCAAACCCCAAAACATTTGGCTATCCAATTGTTTAACTACAACTGCTTATCTTATTCAATATCATGTAACCACTTTCAACCCACACATCGAAGCACCCTCAGTAGAACATGAAAGCCAAAATACCTGGATAAATCTTTTGAAGGTAAAACAAAATTGAAATCCCATCTTCATTTTTCTTTAGAAGCTCGTTGATACTATAAAGAACAGTCTCCGAATAATATGGAGTAAAAACACTGGAACGTTGAAAAACTTGATCAGTACCCAATGAGTGTTTATTACAAATAAATCAAAAATAAGCAAAAGAAAGATTTTACCTGAAAGATAACATTTCCCGAACAGGTTTGGCTGTAGGCATGGACATGAAAAGTGAATTTGTGAAGAACTCCAACCTACGTCTAGCCTCTAGGTTCCTGGGGACATTTACTGCTGAATCTTTGATAGTGAAAAGTGAGTGTAGCCTCCGAATTTGTGACCTCTTCATAAAATTTAAAAATCCAAAGATCAGACTTACATTTAAGAAAAACATATAAACAAGATAGGTTAATTAGCACAAGTTTGACTTGTAAAAGGGTCAAAATACCAATTCAGGGTCTCTTGGCCACTTCAACTTTGAAAACAAACGACCTTCCTTTCGTGCTTTTTTCAACACATTCCACGTGGCATAATTTTCTCTATTAAATGATACAAAAATCCCATCAAGTATATGTTAAGAAAGTAGTTACAAACAAAACAACATATAAGAAATCAAAACTTATTAACAACATATAAGAAATCAAAACTCATTGTTGGCACACACCTCATATTCACACTAAAAAAATCAAGCTGGATAACATCATAAAGATCTAGAGCAGCATTAATCGCACCAGTCTCCAGTTCAGGTGTCCCAACTTCTTTCTGCACGTGTATCACGCAAACCACATTATTACAGTAAAAAGGAAATATTAAGGTAGCTGATAGGTGGACCAGAAGTGAAAAAATATATTCTAAAATGAAAAAGAAATAAAGAAATACTGACCAAAATTCCGGTAAGTGCAGTAACTTTTTGAATAACAAGAGACAGTTTTTTCAGTTGGAAGTCGGAATAAATACTTCTTTTCCCTATACTTTCTCTAATGTCAGAATATATTCTTTCAACCCTGCAAAAGAAAATTAGGGTAAACTGGTTGATTAGAGGTGGCAATTTTAACATTCAGGTTATACTTTGTCTCCAAGGCCAAATAGGTATGTTTTAAAAATTAGCTAGAAAGGGAAACAGGTAAGCCACCCAAAGTGTATTCAAAATGCATAAAACAGCGTAGATCATTTTATTTCAAAATTCAGATTATCAATGTAATAATATAGTTGTTAGGTATACGCAGCGGAACACAATCACACACACACTAAAAAGCAATAAAGAGAACACGAGAACTATAGTGGTTCGGTCGGTAGACCTACATCCACTTTGCAACTAGGGATCTTATTATATTTCAGTGCACACCTTTTACAATTACATAGACACGACTTAAATAGAGAACAATTAGGTTAAATGACTTAGGGAACAAGAAACCCAAATAGTAGGCCCGCTTAGAAACTAAGCCGGCCCTACTAGCCAACTTAACCCTAATAGGCCTAAAGGCCTTCGAACCCAACAATCTCCCACTCGAAGGCCTTGCGATAAACACCAAGTGCGCCAACGAGTACACAACAGTCCATGTCTTCAGTAAACAGTAATCGGTAACAGGAACAGAAGTCTTCAGGTACAGCTCTCAATGAACAAACGAACTTCAATCCACATGTCCCATTTTCACCTAGTTGCAGTCGGCCCAAACACATCAGTAACCTGATGGGCCAGTTGAAGCCCCAGATGGCTTCAACCCAGTCTCAAAAGACTCCGTCTTTACATCCTCAATCTCAACTGATTCCCATAGACTCGAATCATCAGATACAGGAATCCTCAGAGGAACACTCCCCACTAGCAGAATCATAACAGGAGAGATTTCATTCGGAACTTTAGTCTTCCGAACCCAACGTCGATTTCCAGACTGTGTCGGAACTCCCCTCGTGCTCCCACTGTCACCAAAATCCCGTACACGTTCAGACCTCCGAATACGCTCAACCGAATTTCCTGAAGTCCCAGAGTCCCTTTCTGCAAACTTGACTCGTTTAACTGTCGAATCGGCGAGCCCGACTTTAGTGTTCGTCTTAATAGGGGTGGTCACTTCCCCAGACGGAACAGGTACCATGTATAGCGACCCCTTCTTGAATCCCCTAGCTATCACGAGATTATTCTTCAGAACCTTCCACTTACCACCGCCAAACTTCATGTCTAAACCCTGTTCATCCAATTGCCCAACGGAGATCAACTTCGTTTCAAGCTTTGGAATAATTCTGACGTCATTCAAGGTCCAAGTAGTACCCAAAGCAGTAATCAGATCCAAATCTCCCAAGCCATTCACCTCAAGAACATCACCATTTCCTAGCCTAACCTTCCCAAAATCGCCTACTTTAACATTCCGCATGCCATCATTGCTATGGGTAGCATGGAATGATGCACCGGAATCCATGACCCAAGATTCCACCCTGCTTTCAACACACAGTATCAACGCATCATCGTCCGATACATTTCCAGCAGTGTTCAATCCACTAGAATTCTTCTTCGGACATTGACTCCTGAAATGTCCCTTCTCATTACAATCCCAACAACGCACACTAGGACGAGCCCTAGACGAGCTCCTGCTCTGATCCTTGCTGCTCCCACTATTCCTACTATTATCCCTTCCCCTGCCAACATGTAACATCTCAGAAGAAGAGCCTGCAGTATTCCTACGGCGAACATCTTCACCCAATACCAAGTCACGCATCTTTTCAAATGTTAAACCATCAGGCCCTACAGAGTTGGTGACAGCTGTCACTGTTCCAGACCAACTGTCAGGCAGTGAAGATAGCAAAATTACAGCCTTGGTCTCATTATCAAACTTCGTTCCAGCAGATGATATTCTAGCCAACAGTGAGTTCAGATTGTTAATGTGCTCGGTCACTGAACTTCCCTCTTTCATTCTCATTGTGAACAGTTCTCTCATCAGGAACACTTTGTTGGATGCAGACGGCTTCTCATACATGTTCGAGAGAGCCAACATCATACCACGAGCCGTGGTTTCAGACATGATGTTAAAAGCAACGCTCCTCGATAACGCCAGTATGATAGCCCCTCTAGCCTTTTTGTCCTTGGCATTCCACAAAGTTTCCTCAGCTTTTTCCATCTTCTCAGGTTTCTCTTCAAGTACAACATCTAAATCCTTTTGCCCTAGTAATGCCTCTATTTGCATTTTCCACCAACTAAAGTCAGACCCGTTGAACTTTTCAATCACCAATTTCCCGTCTTCGCCCATAGTGTCAAACGAAAAATTAAAAGATCAAAGTAACCAAGTTCTAAAGTTGATAAAAAAAAACCTGTCAATCGATTAAAAAAAATCGATAGAATAGATCAGCAGTAGCAATCGATCAGCAACAGCAGTCGATCAGCAACAGAAATCGGCGGCTGCGATTCTAGGGCTGTACCCTAATCGCGGCGGTGACGGCGGCCCAAAGGGTGGGAACCCTAATCGGCGGCGACGGTGGCTTGGCAGAGAAAACGACTCAGGGTTACCAGAAACCCTAATCGCGAACGTGATGTATGATTAAATTTCTGATACACGATCTTTAAATAACCTCCAAAAACAGAAAACTGCAGGTAGGAAGATCGAACAGAAAACTGAGAGCCTAAGCTCTGATACCACTTGTTAGGTATACGCAGCGGAACACAATCACACACACACTAAAAAGCAATAAAGAGAACACGAGAATTATAGTGGTTCGGTCGGTAGACCTACATCCACTTTGCAACTAGGGATCTTATTATATTTCAGTGCACACCTTTTACAATTACATAGACACGACTTAAATAGAGAACAATTAGGTTAAATGACTTAGGGAACAAGAAACCCAAATAGTAGGCCCGCTTAGAAACTAAGCCGGCCCTACTAGCCAACTTAACCCTAATAGGCCTAAAGGCCTTCGAACCCAACAATAGTAACTTTAATCATTTTAACACATTAAGTATTTATAAAACTCAAGAAAACTAAAGAAAAATGTGTTTGCGCGTCATTCCCACCCAATTTACTTGCCAAATTTTCACCTCTAGCTTAAAGAACTAACAAAATATACAGCCCATACACTTGGCTGTGCACTTACCACAACTTGCCATCATCGTCAAAAACTGAGGTCAAAATCATCTTGATGGTTTCAAAACACTCTTCAACTGCATACTTCATGTAATCGTCTCTTGAAATCCTATCCCACAGTTCTTCTTGTGAGTCGCTCTCTGCGGCCATATCTTTAGCAACGAATATCTAAATATACAAAGACTTTTTAATGATGAAACTTGCATTAAAAAAAGAACAAAATGTGGACCAAAAAATTTGAATAACCTTGCTGGCTAGGAGAAAAAGAGGCCATTGAACCATAGGAACAGAGCCAGTGTTTTTAGGCATTTGAAGCAATTCCATTTCCCTGAAAACCAGATGCATCATAAAGTAATGTCAAAAAGAAAGAAACCCTTAATAATGTTGTAGAAATAAGATACTCACAAATTAGTAACATAATCTTCTTCTCGCAGATTATTCACTATCTCATTCCAAAAGGGTGAAAATCGAGCAGCATCAAACTTATTTTTCACTTTAAACTTTAAAAGGAGAAAAAGGGGGAAAATATTAACTCCATGTAGCACAAGCATAGAGAACATAACATTTCATGTGAAAATAGCAAGTAACAATTACTTTCAAAAGAAATTGCATGAAAAGACAAATAGTGTATAATTGAGTATTCATATAATTGAAGTGATAAGGATGGGCATAATCAACTTACTTGACCAGTTTTGGTAAGAGAATCCCTGCAAAGCATAATCGAACATTAATACAACAAAAACATCATTAGAATCAACAAATATCTGTAACAGAAAGAACTCTCAAGAACACCTGTTAGCTAGAGGAATGTGAAGATTATCCATAAATGCCTCAGGGAACCTCTCAAAGAGTTTGTGGACAGCATCCAAAGACCTAATCTGAAAGCATTAAGAAACAAAGATATAGTCAAATCTTATGTCGACAAACAAATACAGAGGAGGGAAAAACCACAAATCCATATATATATCCTAACTATAAATTGAAAACATTATCATTACTATCAACAACTTCCAAAAGTAAAGATAATACATAAAAACAAGGTCAATACAGCATTTCTCTTATCATGCTTACCTCCCCAAGACGATCTCTAGCTCCAAGCAAGAAACCCACAACAGCAGATATAATGGTGTAAAAGATGTGGATGTCTAAAAGATAGATCTGCAATAAACACAATAGTTGAATACCATATAGTAGTGAAATTATTATCATTAATATGTGTTGCATCATATACAACTACAGAATGCCGACTTACACTAAACACAGGTGCCCACAAGCTAGCAATAGTCAAGGCATTATGGTTGTCTGCATGTCAAATCATGAAGTTACATATCAAGCAAATAATCTTTACTAGAATCCAAGGAATAAATAAAAGAATGTTAGAAGTATACACAAACAGGTTTAATTTGATAATTTCAATTATATCTTCAAAGTGACTTACTTTTTGATACAAAATCATGCCAAGAATAACGCACATCTTTAATATCGATTATAGTCCTTGTTGGTTCCACCAAGGGTCTGATCTGCATAACCATTCAATGACACAAATATATAAATCAATAAATCAGAAATAATATATTACATGCAGAAGACTGAAACAAATTACTTACCTGAAGAAAATAGGCAAACGCAAACTTGCCCCCCAATACAACAAGCCAAAAAAGCATATACCTAAATTTACAACACATTGCCAATATGATTATTACTTGTAAAAAACAAGAATTAGAAAAGAAACAAAGGGATGAATTGATGAAATTATTACATGATATAATCAGTTGTTGCTTCGTACATGCCACGTCCAACATAATAATGTTCCTTAAAATACAAATCAAACAAGAAATGTTCCCATTTAAAAAAAAATGATTACAAAACAGAATCAAAAGAATATAAAATGCCAACCTGATGAATCCACTTGACTAAACGAACTACAGAAGAATTATCACACCGGTTGAACAAATGGTGACATGATGGTAACCGTGCCAAAGAGCTCCAAAAGAATTGAATTCCAGCATAGATGCCTAAAACAATTATATATATTTTGAAAACAATCGATCCAGAAATTGAATTAGTTGTGTCTTGGAGACCTCTCCTGAAATGAGATAGCATAAAGCAAAATTTTGTTATGATTTAAAAATAATTAAACAATAATCGGCATATATATAAAAGAAAACTAAATAAAAATAAGTACTTACACGTAAAGGAAGCATATGAAAATGCTAACAAAGCTATACCAAATGAAGCGAACAAAAATCCTTGAAACAGCCAAGAGTCTTGTTGTAGAATAGGCCCCATACATTATCACAATGTCCAATGCACCTAAAAAGATAATAATAACAATAATAATAGTAGTAGTGATAAGAAGAAGAAATTAAAACAAGAACTCTTAACAAAACACACTGTTTACTAAATGAAGATGGATAAAAATAAACCCAAAAACCTACTTTGAAAAAGCTTCATAACAAAGAATGTAGGGCCTAGACTAAGAAGTAGGCGTATTGTCTTGGAGTTGATATTTCCATTATTAAATGCTATTATTGTAAGCGCCTGTGAAGAAGAAAAAAGTTTAGCATCTGTAAATTAAAAAAAAACGGTAAGAAGTTTTGATAATGTGGTCAACCTGAAACATCATGAAAAGGAATATCCACAAGCGGTGAAAACTATGGTAAAGATGAAAAAACGTCCGGTGTTCAACGAATGAGGTCTTCCCACGACGCTTAGTAACGTTTGTTTTTAATATATTCTGTAACAGAAAAGTCAAAGGTGGTCCAAGAAAATTACATGGGAAAGCAACATGTGCTTTTTGGAAGAAAATATGATTTTTATTTAAATACCTTTGACCTTCGTGTTGGATGCAAAAGAAAAGATGAATTTCTGTCTAAAGGCCAACCAAGTTTAAGACAACTTTGGGACCTGGAAAAAAAAAAGAAATAGCATGAAACAGGATAAAATAATATAAACCGTTTTACTGAAGATATTTAGAAACATAAAGCTCACCAGAAATACTCATTAAAATCATCATAATTTCTCCATGCGGAATGGGGCGCCTTTCCGTTTTCGTTGTTAACAGCCTCCTGCAAAAATCGAGTAAAAAGGAGTTGGCATCAAAACAGTCAATCTTTGGGTATGGGTCAGTAAGTCAGTGTGGGCAGACCTAATACACCTTTTGTCCAAAATTTTAATTCTAAATAATTAGTGTGTCAAATATCATTACAAAAATAATGTTTTAATAATATGATTTAAAAGGTCTATGCACTAAAAATATACAATTTGAGCAACTTTCGCCCGTTTCCTTTTAAGCTTTTTTTTTAGCCTTTGACTAGTTAAAGATAAAAACATAACCCAAATCAACTCATTCGTAAATTGTCGTCTTTAATGAGATTCTTCACATGCACAACAATACAAAACTAAAATCTTGAAATGGCAATAGTGCCTTTAAACAGTTCATCAAAATCTCAAATGTTCACTTAAAGTAGGTTAAAACAACAAAAAGGTATAAGGTGCTTATCTAATTCAATGAACAGTTCATCCTACCAAAGATTTTTGTGCTTCAAATATCCAGTTATCCACTAGTATCATGCAAATCTGAATATTGCCAAGTGACAAAATTGAAAAAATTTGAAATACACGACATACCGCAGCAATAACATCATAAAGAAGGCGAATGACTTGTTCAAGAAATGAAACACCATTTTCAGTAACACAACTGGCTGCTGGTTTTGCAAGTTGCTGCTCCAATATATCCTCCAATTCTTTCCCCATCTGTTGATTAAGCTTTGAGTTATAGCAATCTAAAACATCTGAATTAAAATAAAGAAAAATCCAAACACAAAAGATCTTACATGATGGAATACGTAGCATAAGCATTCTGGAAGAAATCTAACATTCGCAGCTTCACCCCATATCAAAAAGTACAAAGAGATGAAAAGTACTTTCCTTTCCTTGTTGACAACCATACTGCAAAAGCATAAAACAAAAACTAAGCGATCTACAAATTATCAGAAAGAGTTCAATCTCCTTATTATGGAAGTGTATCAACAATTATCTAAATATTCTTAGATGTCATACTTGCTCCACATTGGTGGGATACCCAAGTAGTTACACCACTTGATGTAGTTATCAAGAGACTTCAAAAAGACTATCTCCACAGCAGTCTCGTCCAGTTTCTATAAAAAGTAAAAACACCTTATAAAATATGACGTTTAACAAGTTCTTAATTTAATATTGCTTTCTTATTTGAAAATATATACCGGCTCATGTTCATCAGGAGTATCAAGACGACTTTGCTCGTTTGAAAGAAGATTAACTATATTCTCCCTTTGATTCGACACATTACCTTTCTGCCAAACAACAATAAATAATTTAAAAAAATTAGGATCAATATACAAGTTAAACCAACCCACTTCATGACCTTCAATAATTTTAGATCCTCGTGAATTTCAATAAGTATGCATCATCATGAAGTTCCAAAAATAATTAATTTGCCATGTAAATATTTTAATAATACCAAAAATCTAACCTTATAATGTAAACTCTGTTTTTACTCACTTGCACAAACTATTGTAAAGGGAACTCTCCGAGCTACTATTTTCTAATTCTTAAACACAGCTTTAGTATCCATATTATCATCAACTACCAACCTGGAATCCAAAAATATAGTGCAGAAAGTCAAGAACATCAGCACTCCTAGTAGCAGGTATTGGAAAATTTCCTGGCAATTTTGGGAGACCTCTAAAGTACTTCAATGATGCTACTGCAGCACGTACCTGAGCATAAATTCATTGCAATTATATAACCAACAATAATATAAATAATAATAATAATAATAATAATAATAAAAAAGTACAGAATCGAACAAGACTTTAAGTCAAATTCACCTCGGGGAACGTGGTGATAGCATTTGTCATAGAAGGAGCATCAAGAGGAATAATATTATAAGCAATCAGGTCTTCTGTCATATCTGCATCAGATTTCATCATCCGTTTTAACTGAAAAAATGGAGCAACCGTTAGAATCTGGTTTATGCATAAGTTGAAATTACTAAAGAAGTCATATTATAAAAAAAATATTAGAAGTAGACAAACCTCTTCAGGAATTACCCCTTCTGCTTCCTCAGGAGAAAGGTCCTTACAAAGCTGCTCTAATACAGTTCCCAAGACTTTAAGAGTTGCAAAAACCCTTTTCCTCTTCACGGTTTTGCGTTCTAGTCTTTTTTATATAACAAAAAAGTGTACAAAACATAAGATCAAATTTGACACAAAGAGAGAGAAGATATTAAAATATGAAAGAAAAAAATGCATACTCTTGAAAGTTTCCACTAACAGCACCAGATTCCCTCAATTCCATTTCCTCCTCACGTAGTTTGTCTACATTATTTTTTTCTCTGTAAAGCTTATAAAACTCACGTAATCGAGTTATGTCTTGACTTCGGTCAAAGTCAGCACCCTCTCTCTTTGCTAGTTTTTGCTGTCAAATAAGTGATAGAACAGAATGGCAAACATGTCATTTTGCACAATTAGTCAACGAAGGTAAGAAACTTTTTCATTGACATGAAACCATACCTTGATTACTGACATCAAACCTGTTTTGAACTGTAGCACACCTCTACCTTCACTATTAGGATCTAGATTTTGAGCAAGTGTATAAGCATGCTCACATACTGACACAAAATAACAGAAACACCGATTATTAGTAATGCAAAACATACAAGATCTAGATTTTGAGCAAGTGTATAAGCATGCTCACATTCTGACACAAAATAACAGAAACACCGATTATTAGTAATGCAAAACATACAAAATAAGTATATGGAAAGAAATTGAGATTGAAATACATACAAATTCTAGAAATGTTGGGATCCTCATCTTGAATTTCATCAGCTGCCCTTAAAATGGGATCTATGTCCCTACTGTTTGAGAGTGAAGATGGAACATTTCCAGCAATCCCGCCAGCTGGCCGCCCATAAGCATCAATTCCTGTTCTCTCCCTTCGAAGTGCAGCACGAACCAAACGCTCCCAAAGAGCCCCCACGTGAGACATTTATGCCCCTGTATGTATCATAAAATATAGCCTCTCAAGTTACAACTTCATCTCCATACACTAGAAGTAAATAGCAAGAAAACATATAAAAGGAACATAAATGGAACAGAAAATTTATAAATAAAACATGAAAATTATGCTTGCATGTCAAGAGAAAGGGACTAATAATAAGAAACTGAGCTTGAAATCCCTTATCATTCTGTAAAACCAAAGTGTAAAATCCAATGATCGGATATCAGTCCCAATATTCATGCACTGTTTTCTTAATCTGAAATTAAATCTCATATGAGCATAGAGGAGCCCCCCCCTCCCTCTCCTCCCTTAACTTTATGCAACAAAAGGCAAGTATAGCCATCTGGATGCTATTATCTCCTCAAACATTAGTTCCTATTCCAGGCTAACCCTAATTAGAGCTAGCTAAGAACACACTGGCGTATAAAATTATAATTTAACCGAATATCCAATTTTAAGCACTGTAGAAATCAAATCTTCGCGCAATTCAATCCTATATACGTGTGACTTGAAAGCATGCCCTAAACAGGTGAAATAACCATATAAAGTGACGATAAATTCAAAAACTCACAAACTAAAACCCTAATTAGAGATTACGAGCCTTCTAACTATAGTAATGCTAGCAATCATGATCAAATTCACACACGAAATCAAAATGAAGAGAAAGACGAACTGAAAACTCACCGAATTGGAGATCGTAGCAGTGCCGAAGATCTGGACTTACAAATAAAAAATATCTGCAAACGAAGTCAGTGTAGATTAAAGTAAATCCATATGAAATTATAAATGTCTGGACGAGAGAGAAAAGAGTTGAACCTGTGTAGAAAGAGAAGATGATTTTTGAGATTTTGAAACTAAAACCAGGGAGATAGATTGAAGGTGGTGTAGTGGGCACCTGGTTTACCGGCTATAGCCGGTGTACACGGGTTTGATTTGTACACAACGCGTGTTTTTGAGGCGCCTGGGTTTAACCGGTCACCTGTTAAACACCAAAACCCTTTCTCTCGGTGATTTAACCTTTTTGAAAAGTCCCTGCTTTTTGAACCCGGCTGAACCTTCGTTGACAAGAAAAAACCGAATAAGTTTACGAACCGTTTTAAAATGGAAACATTTAAATCTACACCACCTCATGTTATCCGTACATCATCCATGTCATATATACAAGTTGTATAGATGTTATACGGGTCGTGTAGCATAGGTTTATGAAACTCATTTTAAAATAGAAACTTCTAAATGTACATCACCTGACATCTATACGAGTTGTGTAGATGCTATGCGGGTCGTATACAACTCGTATAGATGACATGGGTGATGTCCGGATAGAGTATCAACAATCTTGTAAAATCTTTTTTAAATGTTATTTTGATATTTGTTACCTTAATTATAGCCTAGGATTATGTAATATTGTATGTATATTTATGGATTGTGATCAATGGCAATCTAAGTAATTACATTACTTGTCATCAATGGGACATCTTGGTGGTAAAATGGTATCTCTAACCAAATATTTATGGGTTCAAATGTGGAGTGCATGTGTGGTGATTTTAGGAGTATAGTAGATGTAGAATAGAGAGTGTGTGTTCGCCGGTAAAAAAAATTAATTACATTACTTTCATTGTATCATGCTATGCGTTATGCTAGGTGTGGCAATGGTGGCGTGGAGGTGCGGCAACCCTCGGCAACACCCCCCCCTTCCATGGTCGTCGCATAATTGGGTTTTTACAGTGGCTTCTCGCCACACAACACACACCTCACGCCGCACTCTTTCTCTTTGTATCTCCCTTCTCTTTCTCTCTCTCATTTCTCAAATTTCAATATATTAAAAATAAAAAGAATGGATGAAAAGTGAAAGACGTTGATGTGACAAAAGATGTTGCAAATTAAAGCGGATGTATAATACATAGCCTCATAACACTAGGGGAAGATCTCATTTGAAGTGGTTAAATCAAAAGTTTTGCTTACAAAAAGGTTATGCAATTTGCCTAATGTTGAATTATGAGGCCTAACCTTCAACTATTATTATTACAAAAGTTTAAGCACCTCTCATAATGTTATGTTATGAGGTCCTACTTTTAACTTATTAGTCCATCTCATCTATTTTTTTTTCCCTAAACCCATGTCCATCTTTCTTCATTCCTAAACCATTTTTTTAATTAAATTAAATAAAACCTAACTAAAAATATAATATTAATTAAAAATAAAAAAAACTCATATTAAAAAATACAAAATTAATTTCAAACAAACAAATAAAAAACATTTTATTAACTAAAAAAAATTAAAAATTACAAAGATTTAAAATAATCTTTTACAAGCGGAAGTATCTTCTCATACGAGTTTACGTCACATCCTGCCATTCAATTTTTTTTCTCGTATCAACATTTAATTCATCTCTTACGACATACAAGGTAATCTCTCGAACTCCGTTAACTTCAATGTACGAAGTTAATCTAGCGGTATATTTCTCGCTCCTCGGTATTAGTAACCTTGTATCTAAATTTCAGACAGAGTTTTTAAATAATATCACTCATCGATGGGAGTAACCCCGTATCCAAAACCTGGTATTATAAGGTCCAAATCAGAGACCTTAAACTCATGGATTTTCAGAAAGTCCGCAAATGTTACAACGCAGTTTATCGGGTGTTATGTTCGGCGTCGATGTGAAATGACCACCATGGTAAACTTTGAGGTTAAAATATTTATGGTCTGTCCTTATAGAGATCTTCGACAACCAACGTTTGGTTAAACTCATTTAACGATCTAAGACTCCACGAAGTAGGATAAATAGCATCCGAACACGTGTATCTGTTCCGACTGGTGCTCATGTTTTTGTATGTTTGTGTGTGAAACAAAGACTTGTATTTTTAATAAAGAGAATCAAAACTAACAATCAACAAAACAAAGTTCATTATGCTAAAGCTTAACATACCGAGGCTCAATAAAAGCACATCTCATCATGATGAAGCTCACCAAAACATAGCTCATCAAGTTGAAGCTCAATGAAGCAACACAAGATGAAGAAAAAACATAAAGACAATAAAGAATGTGAGTCTAATATAATGTAGTTAAAACTACACTAGACTAGACTGGGGCTGATGATGGAAGTGTATATACTACCCAAGTTTGCCTAACCAAGGGTACACAACTACACAAACATGTATTAGTTATGGAAAAAAGTTGTCACAACTTTGCAACGTATTCTGCTACGATTTAGCCATGGATAGATTGTCGCAAATTAGAGTCATAGCAAAATCCGTAGCAACATCGAGAAAAATAAATATTAAAAAAAAATAATGTAATAACATAATTAGCAAAAACATAGCAAATTTGGGAAATAAATATTTAGAAAATTAACTAGAATTAGTTTAGCAAAACCTGCAGCAAAATCAAAAAATAAATATTTAAAAAATAACTAAAACAATTTAATAAAATTCCTAGCAAAAGCGAAAACACAAGTATTAAAAAACAATTAGAAGTAATTTAATAAATTCGTAGTATAATCAATAGATAAATATTGAAAAAAAGTAACTGAAAAAAATTTAATAAAATCCTTAGCAACGGCGAGAAAAAGTTATTTTAAAATAGTTAAAAATTATTTAATTAAATCTATAGAGAAAACCGTAGTGAAATCAAGAAATAAATATGTAACATCCTAAAAAAATCCAGACACCTTAATTTGTGCTTGGGAGTCGAAAGAAATAAAGATCAAGGCCTAAAAGGTTAAAAACAAAAGAGGGGAATACCCCTTGACCCTAGCCGCCTCTACAGCTCCACCCCATTCCTCATTCATCATCTCACGCACACTTTCTAGAGAGAGGGGAACGAGTTAGAGAGAGAAAGCCAAGGAAAAACACCATTCAAGCCGCCCACCTTGCTCATACTAAATCGACGATCGCTCGAGGAGTGTAGAGCACGAGATTCTTCAAGCTTCAATGTAAGAATCGACCCTAAATCTCATGTTTTCATTAAAATGGGTTAACGTGAGTAAAACTTGGGTTTAATCCTAAAAGTTTAGATTTTTATGTATGAAATGGTTTAAAAACCATAGATCTAGTATCTTGGGAGTTAAACACGCGATTTGGACGATAAAAGTTGGAATCTTGATGCATTTTCGGATCAGACGTCGTTCATGCAAAAACTAGGGTTTCCTACGAAAAAGATGAACAGAGTATTCGCACGATTACTCTAGTGCGAATACTTAGTGTATTCGGCGAATACTTAGAGTATTCGGGCGAATACCAGGACGAATACTAGTGCCAAAAATTAGAGTATTCAGGCGAATACTTGCATGAATACTCTCGTACGAATACTTGCATAATATTCGGGCAAATACCTAGTGTGAGTGTAACACCTTAGGCAAATCTCATATCGTTATGTAATGTTCTGTCCACGGGAGAGATGCTGGTTTCATAAGGAATGCCCCGCCTCAAATATCACAACGCATTTTAGAGCTTAATGTAGTGGATGAGAGGAGAACTCCACAGTTAAGCGTGGTCGGGTGAGAGTAATCCAGGGATGGTTGACCCCGGGAAGTTTTCACTCGAGCAACCAAAAACAAATCCATAAGCTCTTGGGGGCAAATCGGACAATATTGTTGGTACGAAAGTCCGGATGTTACAGTGAGTATTTGTCCTTTGAACTTAAGTTCACATCGTAAGTCCACACCTACAATTGATAGAAGTGTCGTAAGCCCACACTTTCAATAGGTGCTTTGCACAAACGTTAACCCGTTGTTTCACATAATGAACTTGTATAGATTTGGCATAGTTGATAAAGCTCGCAATTCAATCAGAACTCATCCCCGATAGTCAAATTTCCGTAGGTGAGTTTCTATTGCCCATTTTCATATGTTTTTCGGTTGATGTGCATTCTTAATAGAGAATATGAACTAAACAAAAGATTTAGAAAGACAAGTTACATTTTATAAAATTTACATTTTTATAAAAAGTAAAGAGAAACAGAGATAGAGTAAACATATACAGTCTTTAAATAAACGTTTTAAAGAAAGGGATGATAGATAGAGACAGAGTAAAAGTGACAGTGATAGTAGTACTTCGGCACTGGTTGATAGTGATAGATGTCATGTTATGTACTTACGTGATAATATGTGCTAATTTATTTGCATTTATGTGACAATGTGAATATATATGTAATAGACAGAGTAAATGCATAGCTATGTTATAGTATAGAAAGTATAGAGGAGTCTTGTCACAAGCACAAAGTAGAAGTTTTGCAAGCACATAGTAGTCTCGTTTTATACGAGCATAGAGTAAAACCGAGGAGTCTTGCCTAGTGCAAGCGCAGAGGAGTCTTGTTTTTTCATAACAAGCACAGAGTAATATAGTCTTGCCTTGTGCAAGCACGAATGAGACTTGCTTGTGCAAGCACAGAGGAACCTTGTCCTTGGACAATGGTTCAGTTATGTTATGATAATTTCCTATAAGTGCAAGTTCACTTGTTGATAGTACAAAGATAGAAAGAATGATAAAGACAGAGTGGAACATCGTAACCGGTTTCCTTAAAACAGAGTTTTTAACAAAAAGATAATAAATGAAAAGATTTCATAAATTGTGGAATTACAAAGTTCAAAGTACAAAGAAAGTTTAGTTAAAACATAATCTAGAGAAAGCTTATTTTATATTAATAATTAAGCTATATTAAATAATAAACAGAGTTTTCAGATAATAAAGTAAAGATATAATTAGATTCTCTGATAGCTTGATAATATTGAGCAATCATGATTAAAAGTTTTAATTCCTTGTGAATTTCGTTATGTTTGAACAAAAACTTCCGCTATATTAATTAGATTCTGATTTTCAGTTTAAGAACTATGTATTTTATGCTTTGGACTAACTACGAGACTACCTGGGTTTGGGGAGTTTCAAAATATTTAAAAAATAACTTAAAATATTTTAATAAAATCGTAGCAGAATTGGAAAATAAATAATTTTAAAAATTAATAAAAATAATTTAATAAAATCTATAGAAAGATCGAGAAATACATATTTTAAAAGGTCAACTTTAAAAAAATCAAACTTGGTAAATCAAAGCCAAACTTTGTCAAGCAAAGTCAATTTGGCTACTGGTTGACATAATTCCCAAATATAATCTATTAATTCTAAATCCCGATAAGGCTCATCGTGACCCATTAAAAGCTATTATAACTCTTACGAGTAAATATAGTGAATTAAAACATGTATGACTCATTATAACTCATTACAAACTTCATCACTCGGGGTGATAATCATGGACAATTGTGGATATAATTCATTGAATGTAACATATTAAGACTAATATGAGCTAATAATGTCTATCTGACCACATTAAGAGTTATTATGAGTTTTAAGACTTAAAATGACTAATTAAATATGCTTGACCCATTATAACTCATAGCGATGACTTATATTGATCAACCAAAGTCAATTTGGTTAATCAAAGTCAACCTTGCTTGAACAAAGACACTTTTGGTCACTCATGGTTATTCAAGGACATACTTCATCATATTTAACACGTTAAGACCTAATGTGTCCTAATAACATCATTACGCCCCGCTATTGCTGTTATGACTCTTAAGACACAACATGACTCATCAAGAGATATATGGCTCACTATAACTCATTACGACCTATATTATCTTCTTCAACCAAAGTCAAACTTCATTACTTAAAGTTGAACTTAGTCAAACAAAGTTAATTCTAGTCACGAATGGTTAACCATGGATATACCTAGGGTTGTAAACGAACTGAATGTTCAACGAACAGTTCGTGAACCGTTCGACGGGAAGTTCATTTACGTTCGTTCGTTTAATAAATGAACGAACATGAACAAGGAATTTTGTTCGATTAACTAAATGAACGAACATGAACAGAAGTCTCGTTCGTTCAATTGTGTTCGTGAACGTTTGGTAATATGTTCGTGAACGTTCGTTCATTTAAGTTCATTCGTTTATGTTCGTGTTAGTTCATGTTGTTTTTTAAAGATTTTTGTATGTTTCTATTTTATTTCATCTAAACGTTTTATATTCTTTAATTTGCATTTTACTTTTATTACCCTAATAACTAACTAAGTAAAGTAGAAAACCCTATTTTCATTTATGTGTCGTTCCCCTATTCTCACAACCTTCTGTAGTTATGTTCCACGATTAGGACTTCACGTTCCGGCAGCTGCTTCGGCATCCACGATTACTCGATTAAGGCTTCTAAGTTCTCAATCCTAAATCATGTAAGCTTCCATGTTTTGATTTCCATCTGTACTTTATTTCATGTTATAAGATACAAACACGTAGCACCAGTTTGTTAGGATTTAATGACTCCAAAATAACTAAAATTTGAATTAACAAATTATTTCTTTTCAAAAATTAATGGTGAAGTCAGATAACTAGTTATCAGTTCGATACATGTACATAAAATTTGATGATAAAATGATCTTATTAAATATTCATTTTCGAAGGCATTAGGGTTGACATCAAAAGTCTCAAACAAGGTTTCGTTCGGTTCGGTTCGTGAACAAATCCATTTCCTTAATAAAGGAACACGAACATGAAATTTCGTTCGGTTAGTGTCCGTGAACCGTTCATGAACAAGTTAAATGCTAAATGAATGAACATGAAGAAGGATTCGTTCGGTTCGATTCAGTTCGTTTACAGCCCTAGATATACCTAATCAAATTTAACACATTAAAACCTAACATAACCTAGTAATGCCTATCACACCCCACTAAGAGTTATGATGCAGCTTAAGACTCAACATGACTCTCATAAATATTGGCTAATCAAAATCGTTATTGGTCAACCAAAGTCGGTCATTAATAGCGCGTAATGTACATAACTCATCAAATCTAACACATTACAATTTAATATCACCTAATAAGGTTAATCAAGCGCTCTTAAGACTGTTGGTTGTGGTAAGCGAGCGAGGGGCGCCAATGGTGGGCTTGAGCCACCGTGGTGGCGAACACCGCAAGGGTGTCCAGCGATGGGGGGCGCTATGGGGCGCTAGGGGGTGGGCGTGGGTGGGCTAGCGGGAGAAGATGGCGTGATATGGGTGAAAAAAGTGTTTTTGGATAAAGCCCCCGCTCACCTGCACCATAACACCCTCAAGTGCTTCAGCAGGGGCTTTATCCACTGCTTAGTCAGCATCCGGTCAGCGCCACATGGCGTGATATTAGAGGATGAATCCACCCTCAATAAAGCCCCACAACCAACAGCTTAAGAGCTAATATGACTTTTAAGACCCAATATAGCTAATTAAGACATGTTTGACTCATTATAACTAATTACGATATATATTGGTCAACCAAAGTTAATATTGGTTAAACGAGAGTCAAACTTGGTCAAAAGGTCAATTTTGGTTAATCATAGTTAAACTGGCCTTCAAACAAAGTCAGCATTAGTCGATCAAAATCACTATTGGTTAATCAAAATCAAACTTGGTCACTCATGGTCAATGATGTACATAGTTCATCAAATCTAGCACAATAAAACTTAATATGACCTAATAAGGCTAATCAATCATATTAAGAGCTATCATTATTCTTAAGACTTAATATGGCTCAATAAGACATGTTTGACCCATTATAACTCATTATGACGTATATTACAACCAAAGTTAGCATTGGTTAAACAAGTGTCAAACTTGGTCAAATAAAGTCAATATTGGTTAACTAGAGTCAAAATTAGTCAATCAAAGTCAAACTTGATCACTCATGGCAATCATGTACATAGCTCATAAAATCCAACACATTAAAACTTAATATAACTTAATAAGGCTAACCACTCCATCAGGGGCGGACCTACATTGCTGGGAGGGGGTTCACCGGAACCCCCGAGTTTAGAAATTTTTATAGAACGTTATGTAAAAAAACTGGGGTGAACCCCTTAACAAATTATAGGGTGAACCCCTATACAAAGTTTAACAAGTGGTGTAATGGTTTAGGCTTTGCTTTATAATCTTGAAGTTGTGGGTTCGAATCCCCCACTGACATTTTTTTAAAACATTTTTTTAGTGATTTGGGCCTGATGGTGATGGAATTTTTTATTTTTTTTAGCGAATTGTGCTTGTCACCTGTGGACTGGGTCTGGGCATCTCACATCTGGGCTTTTTCTTTTTTTGGTAATCAACTAAAACTCAGAGGATGAATCGATGATTGAGGGTTTCAGGCATTCAGGAACAAACGACTAAAAGGACTACAGACTATACCACAACCGCTCACCGCCGCCTGCCGCCTCCACCGGTCACCACAGGTTAGTTATCTTGTTGACTTGTTTCTTGCTCTTGTTTGTTGTTTGTAAAAAGAAAATCTAGGGTTTTATTGTTTAATTTGAGTTAATCTAAAAGAATTTGAATTAGATGTTTCTTGCTCTTGTTAGATGTTAATTTGTGACTTTTGACAATTTAGATGTTAATCTAAAAGAATTTGAATTAGATGCTTTTTTGGACACAAACATTTTCAAGTTTTAGCAGTTGATTTATGTGCTTGTCAAAATTTGTATAATGTATATACATCATGCCTAGATGTACTCACAGACATACACATTTGTCTTTTTTTTTTCCCTTCAATTATGAATGATGTTTTATGTAAATCTCATTCGCTATACAACTTTGTGGAGGCTGTAAAATGGGATACATGACATAACTTCTAGATAATTAATAGTTAGCAACGGTATCCTTTCGTTATAGATAGTAATTTTTTTTTAATTTGGTCTTTAAATCTTTTAGATACTTTCTGTTGGTGGTTTTGGTTCAAACGCCTACATGTGTCGGTGTTCAAGAAGGGTTGGCGGGTTACACGAAGTCTTCAAACAGTTATGTTTAATCTCATCTTAGGTATCACATGATTTACTTGATTACTATTTTAGTTGAATTGATAATCTTGATTAGTTTATTGTTTGCCTTATTAACAAATTGATGTTTCAGCTTCTTTAAGTTTCTTATTTTGGTTCCTTTAACCTATTTTTTATTTTACCCATACAACATAACCCGAACCAACATAATGCTCATCCTAAATCGTAATCAAAAGTAGTTCAAAAAAATAAAAAATTAAACTAGGCCCCCAAAATGCATAAGCCACCTCTGGTCCCTAGCAGAACAAAAGTCCGCCCCTCCCCTGGTCACTCTGCAGGTCTGCAGCCACCGGCCACCGCTCATAGGGAACAACTCTAGTTTTTTTTTAATTCATAAAAACTATTTTATTTATATTACATGTCTTTTAATTTCTAATGACGATATTTTTTTATTATTGTATCATATTTTTGTTATGTGATGAACCTTACCCGACCCGAACCATCGAACCGACCCGAAGTTTTTTATGTCCGGCCCTATGAAATTGAATCATCTAAAAACAGTGAACCCCTTGAAAAAAAATCCTGGATCCGCCACTGCTCTCCATATTAAATATTATCATGACTTTTAAGACATATACGACTCACAAAGTCATGTTTGACTCATTATAACGCATTATGAAATAAGTGTAATTTCTTTTATTATGATTTATAAATTATAAAAATAGTATTATTAACGTTGTACAAAAAAGTATAATAATTTAGTAAGTTTCAATATTAATTCATAGTTATTTAAATTGAACAGTACACGATTTTGATTGTTAGTTCAAATCTGAAAACTTCAAGTTTCTATTCTCGATAATTATTATTGTCAACTTTTCATATTACTAAAGTTAATTAATATTTTAGGAGGAACTGGTTAAGAACACTCATTTGGAATTTGATGTCTAAAGCTTAACCGATAGTTCTTTGGATAACTTAGGGGCTGTTTGGTTCATTAAGAGCTGAACCATTAAGAGCTGAACCATTAAGAGCTTTGAATGGTTCAACATGATTTTTGTGATGAACCATTAAGAGGCTGGTAAAATCTGAAACAAACACCCTTATATCTGACCGATTCAGAGGTAGCCTCTTAATGAAATCATTAAGAGATAACATCTTAATGGAATCATTAAGAGGCTATCAAACAGCCCCTTAGTATAAATTTTCTAAATACAATTGTAAAGATTAAACTAAAATTCCTATAAATCACCTCAAATACAATTGTAAAGATTAAACTAAAATTCCTATAAATCACCTCAACATAAATCCGTTAACATCAACGCAAGGAGATTTAAACAGTAAATTTGATTTAGAAAACCGATGACATTGTAGGCTTTCGTTGACGTTTTAGTGGAAGCAAATTTATTTCTTCCTAACGATTCACTATTAAGGTACGGATAATATGATCCATTATACTAGAAGTAGTGGATTACACTGCAATATCTGCTTTACATTTTAAAAGTCTATCACACTGTGTGCTTAACCTTAAGCGCTCGTTATGGTTAAATGCTTCTAATATGATTTGTATCTGCGTATATATCTTATATATGATCTATCCATCTTATTCGTGTCATTATTTGGCCTATTCTAGGAAATAGCTTTCTTATTTGTTACTATTCTTGTATGATTGGGTATGATCAATAATTGGACTTGCTTAGCTAGGTGATTGCTAGGGACTAGTTCTCGTTACACTTATTTGTATTTTTGAATGATAATTGATTAGACTTACTTGACTATTAGGGATATTTTACTTGACATTAATTGTTCTAAATTGTACTATATGATGTGTAGTATGAAATTATGATACCCGAGCACACTTTCTATGGGGGTACATGGACTTGTCATTGTGGCATCGATGACTTGGCACCATCCGTGGGGTGTGATTAGAGTAGTGATATGTAAAAATACAAAATAAAAGAAATCGACGTTAGTGGGGTTAGGTCTATAGCTATGACCTAATAAACAAACTAGTAACCACGTCATGAAAAAGAAATCGATGTTAGGTCTATAGTTAATTGTTTCATAGACATTTGTGTTTTTTTAAATGCAAATTAGTATTTTTAGAGTAGTGATATGTAAAAATACAAAATACAAGAATTCGAGTTATTCGGGTCACGTTTGTGTTAAGAGATCTAACACCCTTGTTCAATGGGACGATTAGATTGGGAAAGGAAGACTGTTTCAACTTATCTCAATTGTTACGTTGTTGTGATGGAATGATAACCATATAAACGTCTTTATGGAAACGGTCAAGATCCTTTACACGGAAATGTTAGTCTTGTAATCAATATTATTTCTTTATGAAACTTGTATGTTTTTTCTTCATTCTAGCAATTTGCAATGGCCACTCTCATATATTTCATTCTTTTAACCTTTATCGCCTACTCAGATTATGAAGAGAGGTGGACACTAATAGAAAACATGTATATTTGCTACAAAAGTTTTCGACAAGTTACCAACAAAATAAATTTACCACAAGTTTGCGATAACTTTCCGACAAAACAAAAACAAAAAAGTAACCACAAGATTTCTTACAATTTTCCGACAAATTTATTAAGTAAGTTAACTTATTTATTTAATATAATCGTCGGAATATTGTCAAAAATTACCGACAAAAGGCTTTTGTCGCTAATTCGTCGGAAAATTAGTCGGGACTTTGTCGGAAAATACATTTCCTACGGGGTTTTTTTCCAACAAACACTTTTTGTCGGAAACTTGTCGCTAACGGCCAATTCCGACAAATTTCCCATGAAACTGCTGTTGCAAATTTTTCATTTTTTTAGTAGTGGGAGTGATAAATTCGAAGATGAGTGAAACGGACTACTCTGGTGGAAGCAGTGGCGAAGCTTGAAAAAAACGCGGAAGGGGGAGTTTTTTTTCCTATCGGGGGGGCCGAAACTATAAAATTTTCGGCCGAATACATATAAATTAACACTACTAAGCAAAAAATCAGCCGAATACGTATAAACACCACTGAGCGAAAAATCAGGGGGGGGGGGGGGGTCACTAAGCTTCACCCATGGGTGGAAGGTTCCAATTACGTCTGCTTCAAGATGGGAATCTTGTTCTTAATACTCAAAATGTTTTGGGGCCGGACATGTAAAAAAAGCGGACCCTATAATATAAACTCAATAATCATATATAAAAAACCTTAATACGACAATAACTGTTATAACAATAATTACTAAAATAAAAGTATTGTAACAAAATGATCGAATTTACTTACTTATGTGAATCGTAAGGCTCTCCTAGTGTTTTTGGAAGCAAAACTCTCGATCATGTCTTTATAATCCAGTCTCTAATATATCATTTTCAACAGATATCATCTCTAAACCGTTAAGTCTTTCTTGTGACAATGTCGATCTTAAGTAAGACTTTAACAACTTCAATTTTGAAAAGTTTCTCTCCGCCGAAACCACTGTCACCGGAAAAGTTTCTATATGCAATTAACGCATTAGGAAAAAAACCGAACCGGGATTGTTTTAAGCATCAAAAGGGCTGATAATTTGACTAGTTAAAAATGTCTCAAACAACTTCAACTTCAAGTATAGTTCATTGGCATCAATATCAGATTCTTCTTTATACTTCAATGCATCTTGAAGACGATAACAACACGACTCAAGATCTTTTTCATCAAGTTCCCTCAACATTAGCTTCATCCACATTAGCATTAACATCATCTTTCTCAACATTAGAACTTTGTGATTGTTTTTGAAAGAACTTACGTATAGCCCATTCTTGAGACTTTCTTTTATGCTCCTCTACTTTCCACCTTTAACGTTTTTCACACTCGGATAGGTACTTGTTTTTAGGAGGCATATTTCTAAAAAAAAAATTAATAGGGTTTAACTAATTAATCAACTTTCAATTATCATTAACCTTCAATGACTAACTATAGTCCTTAAGAAAAAACTCTAAAATCAAAAACTTAAATAAACGAAGCATACAATCAATCAATCATACATACCTCGATTAGTCCCTGCTCTGAAATAGAGAAATCGTCACCCAAGAGTCTCTGATTATAGAAAATAGTCGATTCAAAAACTCAAAATCAAAAACTATAACAAACAAATCATATTCATACAATCATACATACCTCGAATAGTCGGTTCCCGATCGTCCAGTGGCTAGTCCCTTGATTCCAATTTCCCGATCGTCCCTCTGGTCTGGCTCGCTGCCTTGCGCCCTTGCGTCTTCTAGTCTTCTGCGTTTCTGATTCCTGCTCCAAAGGCCCCAACCCAAACTTATTTTGTTATTTTTTTATTAAGTTTAAAAATCTTTTGGGCCTTTTTAATTTCTATGTTGGTTAATGGGATAATGGTTAAATTAAAAGTTGGACCTTTTATAAGTAATGGACTAATGTTAATGAGATTGGGTTTAAAACTTTAAATGTATAGAATTATATATATATATATATAAAATATATATATATTTTTAAAAATTTCGGGCCCATGAGGAGACGGGCCTGGGACGGTCGCCCTCCCCGCCCCCCCTTTGGGCCGCCCCTGTGTTTTCACGCGATCCACTTGATGATTACTATAATAGTGGCACTCATGATGCCTCCGATGCAACAAATTCTGTAGCTGATCTTTGATGTAACGGGGTACTTGTGTCTATTAAGAAGAAATGGCCAAAGATTTGACCTTACTCCACGAGACACACTTCCTTTTGGAAATTATTATCACAGAGCTACTCTAGATTCTGATGGGGTTTTCACTCAATACTACCACCCCAAGAATTCCATTGACAATACAAGGTGGGAAGTTATATGGTTCGAGCCAGAAAAAATATGTAATAGGGACAGTGAGATTGTAGGTAGTGGAGCTTGTGGGCTAAACAATGTTTGTAGCCTTGTTGATGACCGGACAAACTGTGAATGCCCAGCAGGGTTTTCGTTGCTTGACTCCAATGATCCAAATGGTGACTGCAATCCTGATTTTACTCCAAGCTGTGACGAAGGTTATCAGGGAGACGTGTTTAATTTCATGGAGCTCACTGATATTGATTGGCCAGATTCGAACTATGCACACATAAACCCAACTGATGAACAAAGCTGCAAAAGATCATGCGTGGCAAATTGTTTCGTGTTGTTGCAACTTACATGGATAGGCAATGTTGTAAGAAAACACTTCCACTCTTTAACGAAAAGAAGGATTCTTCACTTAATGTGAAGGCCTTCCATGAATTTTGGAAAGGTGACGAGCCTCTGCAAAGCCGCCCTCAAATTTCAGAAGCAAACAAAAATCAGAGAAGTTTGATATCTGTGGGACCGGTCCTCTTGAGTGCATATGTGTTTGTAATTTTTGTATTGATTGGTGTGATTTGTGTGAGTTTCTTTCTACTATACAAGAAGAAGGCCAAAAATCCATATCCAAGTAGTAAAGTTGTTGATAACAAGCTGCCTCATTTTACATATGAAGAGCTTATCGAAGCTACGAATGGGTTCAAGGATGAACTGGGAAAGGGGGCTTTCAGGATAGTCTATAAAGGTGTAGTGGGGACAAACATGGTGGCGGTGAAGAAATTTGACAGGGTGTTGCAAGACGGCGAAAAAGAATTTCAGACCGAGGTGAATGCTATTGCAAGAACTCATCACAAAAACTTGGTTTATCTTCTGGGCTACTGTGATGAAGGTGAGCAACGACTATTGGTTTATGAGTACATGAGTAACGGTCTGGCAACCTTTCTTTTTGAAGAAGAGAGACCCAGTTGGAATCAGAGGAGCAATATAGCATTGGATATTGCAAAGGCACTCTCATAACTTCATGAAGAGTGTAGAACCCAGATCATCCACTGTGACATAAAACCTCAGAACATGCTTCTTGATGACCACTATAGTGCCCACATTTCTGACTTTGGATCGGCAAAGCTTTTGGCGATGAATCAGAGTCGCACGAATACTGGAATCAGAGGAACTAAAGGATATGTTGCTCCTGAATGGTTTAGGAACACGCCCGCCACAGTGAAGGTTGATGTTTATAGTTATGGTGTCTTGCTACTGGAGATCATTTCTTGCCGCAAGAGTGTGAAGGACAATGAGAGTGGTGATGAATATGAAGCAATCTTGACTGACTGGGCTTGGGACTGCTATCAAGAAATGATTTTGGATGCATTTGTTAATATTAGTCAAATAATAACTTAGTCAATAGTAGATGGGTTCATTATGTAATTATGTATTCTATTTATACCTCCTTGTAATCATCATATAATCATACAATAATACAATACAATTACCAAGTTTATCTTAGTATCAGAGCTAGGCTCTCAACCCTAATTGCTGCCACTTTTTTTTCCAAACCCTAATCGCTGACAACACTGTTCCGACTTCATCACAGCTGTAGGGGCTGTTCCGACCTGCTCCCTCTCGACAACTCAGCCTTAAACAATGGCGTTACTTGTTGCTTTCTCCACAATCGAGAAAACATCTCACAATTCCCATAAATTCGGATTTACTTTGTCTCCAACTAATTACGGTTTTTGGAAAACAATGATTCATCCTTTTTTTCTCACCGACAATCTAATCGGTTATGTTGATGGTACCATTCCTTGTCCTTCACCGTTGATTGAAAGGGCTGCCTCATCAGACAAGGATGCTCCTCCGGTACCACAGCCTAACCCTAACTACGTGCATGGGTTGCAAATGATGCTCATGTCCGTATGCTGCTCATCTCTACCATCTCGGAAGCATCATTCCCACATGTCCAAGGTGCAACATCTAGAGAACTATGGCTGTCTTTAGAACGTGCGTATGCTCCTCATACGTCCTCTCGGGAATACACCCTCAAAAGTCACCTCTTGAAGATTCAGATGCAGGGCGACGAAACCTCTTCAGCCTATCTTAATCGAGCCAAAGCCTTACAAGATGCTCTTGCCAATATTAATGAACCGTTTAAGGAAAAGGATCTTGTCATGATTGTTATTGCAGGCCTCCGGGATGAGTACAACGGATTAAAATCCACCATCCTTACAAGAGAGACTCCCACAGCCTTCAACGACCTGTTTGGTCTTCTTACTGACCATGATTTCATGGTCAAACAGTTGGCTCCAGTGGTCCCACCCTCATAAGTTTTTGCTATCACCACTGCTGGATCTTCCCAACCACCGACTCCCTCACAATCAGATCCTTTACAGGACTTTACTCAGCTTGCCTCACAACTTGGCTTTCATCTTCAGCCCACAACTCAGCAGTCCCAAGCCTTCTTTACGTCTCAGAATCGTGGGTGTGGCCATACCTCAGCCTATCGTGGTCGTGGCCGTGGGTCCAACAAAGGTACAACGGGGGAAACAAAAGTCAATTCAACTGGGCCTCAAACCAAAACACGGTTTATGGTACGTGTAATAGGTGTGGTATTGGACACATACCATCAGATTGCCCCAATCGTGACCCGGCTACCATGCGCTCGAGACAGCAGCCCTCGGCCAATCATGCTGATTATCGCTCCCAAGCATCGTCATGGCTCCCGGACACGGGCACTAATAGCCATGTAACTCCAGACTTGTCTAGCCTTGGCACTGCCGAACCATACTTTGGTGAGGATGCTCTTCATGTTGGCAATGGTAAGGGTTTACCCATTCTACATATTGGTTCAACTCGTTTTTCTTCACCTAACAAAACCTTTTCCTTATCCAATATTCTTCATGTTCCACAAATAAAAAAAATCTCCTTTCCGTACAAAAGTTAGCACTGATTAGAAATAACACTTGATCTCTGGTCCCACCGGTTCCTAATGCAAATGTGGTTGACTGCAAATGGGTGTATAAACTTAAGAGAGATCAAACAGGTGCCATTACACGTTACAAAGTGCATTTAGTGGCTAAAGGTTTCAACCAACAGCCTGGAGTTGACTACCACGAAACCTTCAGCCCCATGGTAAAATCGACTACCTTCCGAACTGTTATTTCCATCGCTGTCACCAAACAATGGTCTCTTAGACAATTGGACGTTCAAAACACCTTCTTGCACGATGACTTGACTGAGACAGTGTACTTGAAGCAACCACAGGGCTTTATTGATCCACGAAAACCGGATCATGCACCACGGGCCTGGTTTAATAGACTGTCCGGGGCTTTGACTGCTCTCGGCTTCAGGGGGTCCAAAACCGACCCCTCATTGTTCATTTATTCCTCTCGGGGCACAATCCTCTACATGCTAGTCTGTGTTGATGATATAATTCAGGCTGGTAATGATTCTCGGGTCATTGAGCATGTTATTAAAAGTCTAAGTACCACATTTGTCATTCAGGATTTGGGCCCTCTATCGTATTTTTTGGGTATCGAGGTGATTTCAAAAGGATCGGATGTGCTTTTGTCTCAATAAAAATATATCATGGAACCTTTACATCAGGCCGGTCTCTCACAAGCTAAACCGGTTCCTTCACCCATGTGTGCCTTCTCGGACGCTGATTGGGCTGGTTGCCCAGATGACCGTTGCTCCACCGGGGGATACGCCATCTATTTTGGTTCCAATCTGATTTCTTGGTCTGGAAGAAAGCAGAAAACTGTCTCTCGGTCATCCATAGAATCCGAATACAAAGCCTTAGCTGACACATTTGCTGAATTCACTTGGCTTGAAGCGCTTCTCTATGAACTTCATGTTTCGATGACTTCAGTTCCTGTTTTGTGGTGTGATAACTTGGGAGCAACATACTTATCCGCCAATCCAGTATTTCATGCTCGCCCAAAACATGTTGAATTGGATTTCCACTTTGTTAGAGAAAAAGTTGCTGCAAGAAAACTCTCGGTTCAGTTCATTTCCACCGATGACCATATTGCTGATATATTCACCAAGCCGTTGCGTTTTGTCCATCTACGGTCCAAGCTACTAGTCGCTACCCGCCTTTAGCTTGCGGGGGAATATTAGTCAAATAATAACTTAGTCAATAGTAGATGGGTTCATTATGTAATTATGTATTCTATTTATACCTCCTTGTAATCATCATATAATCATACAATAATACAATACAATTACCAAGTTTATCTGTTAAGAACGATTCAGAGGCCTTAGATGACTACAAGAAGCTAACAACATTTGTGATGGTTGGTCTTTGGTGTGTCCAAGAAAATCCGTCCCTGAGACCAACCATGAGGAAGGTCATACAGATGCTTGAAGGAGTTATTGAAGTTTCTGAACCTCCATGTCCATTCCTTTTCTCTGTTATCTCAATCTGATCATTTAAATTCTTTGGCATGTCGGGATAATATATTTTATTTACTTACAGTTTCTGGAATAATATTATTGGGCCGTAACTGCATCTTTCTAGTTGTACTCTTATCACCTCAACCATTAAAGAACTCGGATGTCCATTTGTTAATCATTTTATTTAGCGACTTCGTTATTGTAATATCTCGTAAGTGTGGAACTTTTTCTGAATTTTGAGCATGAACTTAAGTTAATTTTCTTACTATTAACACTAGAAACTGTGGTTGATTCAGGGGAAATATGCATAACATTACTAGAAACAAGGCTTCACCGCCTGTCATTCCGCTGTAGCTTGAAACCACTACCGAACTCTCTTTATTGTCTCTTACTAAAAACTTAAAACCACCGGAGTGGATACATATAATTATTTTTTTGTATTTACAAATGAGAATAGGAAAGAATAATTTTAAGAAAACATATATACATTCAATATCATCTAGATAGTATAACTCTCAAGATGTGATAATGAAGCTACATAGATCAAATAATATTTTACAATCTTTATTTATTTATGGATTAGAACTCAACATCATGACATGAACTACACTTAAGAGAAACAATATACAGAATGAGACACGTAAATATGGCAGATGAATCTGAAGATTAGCGGGAGGTAATAGAGAAAGGGCATGGACATAGAGGTCTAGTCACTTCAATTCCACCTTCAAGCATCTGGATGACCTTTTTCATGGTTGGTAAGAAGGGTTTTCTTGTACACACCAAAGATCAACCATCAGAAATGTTGTTAGCTTCTTGAAATATCTAAGGCCTCCAAATCATTCTCCATGACGGCATCCGGTCTGCCTTGTTTAAATTCAGCATCTTCTGCATCATCATCATCATAAAAAACCACACTTTGGGCATGAAACGATGTCTAGTATCAAGATGGCAAAGCTATAGACATCAAACTTGAATGTGACAGAGATGTTCCTAAATCACCCAGGAGCAATTTTTCCTTTTGTTCTTCTAATTCTAGTATTCGTTTGAATTTCATTAACTACCAAAAGCTTTGCCAAGCCAAAGTCAAAAATCTTTGCATTGTAGGAATCATCAAGAAGTATTTTCCTAGCTGGCTTTATGTCACAGTGGATTATCTGGTTGCTACAATCTTCATGGAGGGCGGTCCTACAGACGGTTCACTGTTCATGCAAAGATCGGTGGTGGGGAAGGTATTACGCTTATGTTTATTTTTGGACATAGTTTAGATACCGGGTTATGGGAATGTGTAGTGATGAGGATCAAGGCTTTGGTGAACGCGGTTATGCCATCATGTGTACGATCGTGTTAGGCAGCCTAGTGATCAGCACAAACATGTAGGAAATTATGCTAGTAGCAGATAGGCTGTTACACACTAGGGTTTAGTTCACGACTACATCTCTAGTCTATATGGCTGAGCCTCTAAGCTCTATGTTGCATAATATAGAACTTAGGGGCTCAGCCATATAGGCTAGACATGTAGCCATTAACTAAACCCTAGATCCGTTTTGGACTGTTAACATGATCCCTGTAGAATGACTGTAGAGGTACTGTTAATGCACATATCGTGACGACCCTGTTAGGACGTTTTGATTATATGATATCAGAATAATGTGGGTTTGAGACCGGAATAATCAAGTGCACAACAAGGGCTATGACAGTTCTATGACACAATATTGTTTACTGTTTTGGACTAGTATGCATATTTATTTAACTATTTATGTTTAAACTGGTTTGTTATGGACTACTACTTGTTTGCGAACATTTCCTTGTATTAAAAAAGCATTGTAATAGTAAAGGTTTAAAATTGGTTTTAAACAAGAGAATGGTGTTTTGGTTAAAGAAATGATTTGACATACGGAATGGTTTTGAAACGATTTGGCACCATGGTGTGTAAAGATAAAGAGTTTGAAAAGAATTTTGGTATGGTTATGCTAAAGAATGGTTTTAAGAAAGAGCTGAGAATCGTTTTGGCCACGAGGGCCCAATAAGAAAGAGGTTTTCAATTTTGGCATAAATCCACATAACGTCTTGCAATTAGCCTATGATTAACAAAGCAGAGGCAGCAATACCCCTGCGGGAGGGTAAATGAATAGTTGTACAACATATGTTGGAATAAGTGGTGACAACCACTTAGAGATTATCATAAACCCCTAGACCACAGTGTTGGGTGCTTTGGTAGGAATTGTATGTGGTGAAGAACTGTCTTCGTAATGTATTTTATTTTAAACATGTCATCAATCATTTATACCTTGATAGAAATGTTTGAGGCTGTTGGTTTAAAACTTAAAACTCACCGGTATTAGCCGACTCGATTTAGAATGCATATGAGGAAAGAGTTTGACTTATAGTAGCAAGGGCAAAGAGGCTGTTTAGGGCCGTCGGAGCTGGATATCCATTGTGAAGTGAAGATTGGTATAGACTATTGTTTTAAAGCTTTTTTAATAGCTTTGTATGTACATAACTTGGTGTGTGTGTATATATATATGTAAAGTTTTAACTTATTGCTGCTTTTGATCTATGTTATACGCCACATGTGAGTTTTAGATCTTTGATCCACATGCGCAAGCATAAACTTGTAATTGGATTACTAAATATTAACAATATTAGTGAAGTATGTGTAATACAAGGGAATCCTTTCCGCATGAAAAGGCATGGAGAGCATCAAAACCACTTGAACTTGTTCACACACACATTTGTGGACCGATGAGAACAGCTTTTATCGGTGTAAATAGGTACATTCTAACTTTTATAGATGACTACACTAGAAAAAAATTAGATATATTTCATTAAGAGAAATCAGAAGCTTTTAATTCATTTAAAGTTTTTAAGTCACTTGTTGAAAAACAAGCGAACACAAGATTAACAAACCATTAGATCAGAGCATGGACGTTTTCAAAAGTTTTTGGTAGAGAACGTGATATATCATCAATTAACTACCTGGTCCCTATCACACATTTATAAACTATCCCGAAAATGCCCCTTTCCCAATTCATCCTTGAATCCATCAGTTTGACCAGTTCTTGATACATAAAACGAGCCATATTAGTGTGGATTCGAAAGAAACACACATAAGTCACACCCATCAATAAAACAATTCCTTGTTGGAAAACTTAAAGAAATATGATTTTTCATTAACATTTGACACAAATAATTATATTTACATACGAGATAAATAATTAATAATTTATGGGTTTGCGTTCTCTTTGTCGAGAGCTACACAACTAGCTAAGATGTGTTTAAAATGAAGCTAACATAAATTATATATTGATGTAGTGAGTTTGATATGAAACTTGAAAGGAGGAAGTTGGTAAAAAACTTGTCTTACATATAGGTGGGTGAACAAGTGGTTTATAAGCAAGAAGACTATATACTTTGAAAGCTTCTTTAGTTGTGTTATACTCCAACTCCTGTGTATGTCATAGGGTGCAAAATTTGGTTTGAATAGTCTAAAAAAATTCCTTTTTTGTTGTACATAGGAAACGATTTCATTTGCGGGTAAAAGTTGTTTCTTTGTTTAAATATGCATTTAAAATTTATTATAATTTATTTTGCAAAGGGTATTGTACTATGGTATTTTCCACAAATAAAGAGAGCATCTTTATTATATTTGTTGGTTATCAAGAAGCAATCCACACACACAACAAATGAAATGAATGAATGAAGAACAAGATTGACACAACCTGTATTTGATTAATATTGAATTTTGAATACACCAGACTCAATTGTTCAACACCCCTATTTATACTATATGAAACGGCGCAATGTAATGGGTGCGACGTTTCATCTAATGACCGTATAAGACTCTTAATTAAATGTAACACCCAAAATAAAAAGAAAAGAAAATTTTAAAATTTCACTCCCTCGCGGTACGCGAGGGAGATTTTGACAAAGCCCCGCGATACGCGAAGAAGCTGCTTATACGCCAGATTTATACCTTCTCGCGGTACGCGAGAAGATTCCCAACCAGGCCTCGCGGTACGCGAGGGAATAGTACACGCGTCAGGGCCAGAAAACACGTGTCATTCACCCTTGCCACCAGCCGACACGTGTCATGCTGACTCAGCACCGTTCGTGACACCTCATCCTCTCGCGGTACGCGAGAGATTTCCTTGGCCGGCCTCGCGGTACGCGAGGGACTGGAAAATCAGCCTATAAAAGGCCTTCAACGGGATTGAATTCTGTACAATTTCCAAACATTCCTTATACACAAACCCGATCTCTCAAAACTCCACAACGTCCCGAAGCGCTGTTCAAGAATCCTACGAAACCCTGCTCAAGCCGTAGTTCTGTCCAAATCCCGCAAAGTAGGTATCGTTAAAACTATTCATATATATATAGCCGCAATTATATATATATTCTCTCATATATATTCTCGTTAATCGTGTCTTCCCTAGGAAGAAACGTGTCGAGGTTCTGCTCAAATTCCGAAGCCTACAAACCTACCAGCCATCAAAATCAAGGTGAACACGTTTAACGCTTTTCAAACGATAAAACCATTTTATTTACGAAAACGGCATGAAACAAATTAAATGCTTTAATCATAAGGGTAATCTGCGTGATAGCATTCAGGCCATAAGCATACGTAGATTTGATCAAATGGTATACATGTGACGGGTGAAAGTCCGGTCCGTGGCTGGGTACAGATCATGAAAGGGGGTATCATAAGACTGAGGATATGGTTCCTTAGCAGATTATACGAGGGACGAGTTCCTGAGTATCATATAAGACTAAGAACAAGGTTCTTAGCATCACGACCCTGGGAATAGGCTATCAGTCTGAGACATAGAGCTCAGCCAGTTGACCCCATGGCAGTTAACCCAGTGTATGTAGGTGGTATATATTTCAGGTGAAAAAGACTGCTGAATGTGTAGATTTACCATACAGAAACGTGCTTAAAGGCTTTAATTTGGTTTATGTTAGAAATCATTTTCGTGTCAGTTAAATGTGATTCACCGGCTTTATGCTGATGTTCATTTTCAAAACGTTTTTCACAGGTAATGAAAGAAATCATTAAATTCAGGGTGGTGCAGTAAAGACAAGATCTTTAGGCATATTTAAATCCCTGTGGCAGACTAATACAAGACCAAATGTTGGAACGGACGTAGATCCTAAACATTTTAAATGGCTTGTATTATGTAAATTAATTCAGCAGATGTACATTATATAATAGACTTTTGAATGTCTATTATCATGAAATGAAAAGGGACGTGGATCCCAAGTTTTGATAAAAAGTACAGAATTAACCCTTGAGGTTATTTACATGACATTTCATTACAAAAAGGGCATCAAGTAAAAACAAAGACTTCCGCTGTCCAAATTTATGGGACCTCATTCAGATACCAGCATTGTCTCGCGACGCCCGGGCAGGGGTAGCCCGGAGTTGTGACAGGTTGGTATCAGAGCCGCATTTAAGGGTTTTAGCAAAATTAGATACTTGTATGATAGTATCTTAGCTTTAACCAATAGTTATGCCTACTAAACGAACGGTAGGAAAATGCCTTTAACATAACTAATAAATTACAGGATGTCAGATCCATACTATTATCCTTATAATTACCCAAACTACTTCCCTGGAGAATCATCTAATCAAGTAGTACCAAGCTATGATGATTATGTCCACTATCTACCGACCCCGGAGAATTGGAATAGAATGGTCGCAGAACAAGTGGAGCAGATTCAAGCAAGGCTTGAACCTCTGAGGGAAGAATCAGAGTATTCAGTGGAAATGGAAGATTCAAGAGAATCTTTACGTCCTGTTATGACATCTATGCCACTACCTCAATCATTAGACGTGGTAGATCATACCGGAACAATTCAAGAACATCCACCCAGTCCAAGTGAAGAAACTCTACATTCGATTTCTGAATCCGACAAGGCTGCTGTTTGTGAAGGCAGTAGTGGAAAGTATTTCTTTGATCCTATTCCAGAACATCCCGTTTTCAAGGAACCTTTCTTCTATGTAGATCCCTCCGATGGACGTCAGTATGCAACCGACGGAAAAGTCATGTGGTCTGTTAACTCAGCATATCACGATCTTAGGATGGGACACAGGGAACCACCTCCTTGTTATGGATACCATGATGAACTGCCAAAATCAATTGATGAACACCTCGATCGTGCTCTTAGAGAGGCTGACGATCTACGTGCTGAACTGTTCTTCACCAGACAAGTCGTAGTTAAAAACGAACAAACTATATTTGACTACGAACTAGCCCAGGAAGACAGGAAGTACGCAGAACAATGGGTGGCAGATCAGTTGATCCAGAAAGGTGCTATGACCGAGACCCTGGGAAGATTCTATCAAGATTTGGGAGATGTGCTTCTCGATTAAAGTTAATGATAGTATTTGTATAATTAGCTAACTTTAAGTGATATAGATGCATATCTATATTTCTGTATTTGTAACAAATAGATGAAGTTTAAGCGATAATAAACTTCAAATTTTGACCCAAATTCGTGCTTGTGTTCTTAGATGTCTCAACAAAACAATGACAATAGCAGTCCATCTACATACATTATCAAGGAAAAAGGAAAAGAAGTTAATAATAATCCTGAAATAGCTACTCAACAACCAGAATTGCAACAACTGGTCAAACAAAGCATTAAAGAAATGCTTCCTGCCATAATAAAGGAAGTACAAGAAAACATCAAAACTCCAAGCCACGTAACTCTTCCTTCAAAAAGAATGGAAAACCCTTCGAAAACCTACACAGAGCAAGTAGCAAGCTCTCGTAGAACTCAAACCTCGAAAAGATCCAGAACATCAAGCAATAAGTATTCTGAATCTGAAGAATCGTTAAATCTAAGCAGTGAAAGCTCAGAAGAAGAAAAAGAAACAAAAAGGTATAGACACAAAGGGTGTTCTTATAAAACTTTTCAGGACTGTAAACCTTATGAATTTAAGGGCACCGAAGGCGGTATTGCTACTCTTCACTGGCTAGAGAAGATGGAGTCAGTAATAGCAATTAGCAAGTGTGCTAAGAAAGATCAAGTACTGTATGCTTCAAACTCCTTCAAAAATGAAGCGTTGGAATGGTGGAATTCAATCATTTCTGCCAAAGGGAGGAGAAAGACCAATGCTATGGATTGGAAAGAATTTCGGGCAAAGGTGAAAAAGAAATTTTGCCCCAAGACTGAAAAAGAACAAGCTGAAAGAAAATTTCTGGAGCACCGAATGGTGGGTACCAACGATCGAGAATACACCACCAAATTTTTTGAATATGCCCGTTTGGCACCTCACCTGGCTAAACCTGAGTCAGTTCTCATAACTCGATATATTTACGGTTTAGTTCCAGAGATCCGTGATTTGGTGAAGGTTGTCTCACCAAAAACCATTGAGTCCACCGTAGAATTGACCGGTACCATGACGGCTGGATTAATCAGAAATATAGAGGAAAAGAAGAAAGTCGAATCCTCTATAAAATCAAAACCCGAGGCCAAAAGATTTAGCAAGAACTTTGGGCAAAAGGGGTTACCATTTAACAATCCATCATGCAAAACGTGCGGACGCAGGCATAGTGGAAAGTGTGTTTTTGAAACTCCATTCTGTAATTATTGCAAGGTCTCAGGTCACTCTACTGAGAATTGCTTCAAGAAAAAGGGAATAACTTGTTTTAGTTGTGGAGAGCTGGGGCACATCAGCACTAATTGCCCTAAGTTTGCAAGGACCGGAAGAGCTGGAGGATCAGGAGCCAAGATCACTCCAGAAAACAAAAAGACCGTACGAGCTTTTGTTATGAATGCTAACCAAGCTGAGAGAACGCCGGACGTAATTACCGGTACATTTCTTCTTAATAATGTTTATGCTAAGGTCTTATTTGACTCGGGTGCGAACCGGAGTTTTATAGATTATAATTTTTGTAATCTATTAAATGAACCATTAAGTCCCTTAGCTGAAACATATGAAGTAGAAACAGCGAACGGTGATTTGATAAAAATATCCCAATCACTGAACAATTGTTACATTACATTGGCTGGTTTCACTATCCCAGTACAATTGTTACCAATGTCAATAACTGGCTTTGACATTGTTTTGGGGATGGATTGGTTATCCAATAACCGAGCCGAAATCCTTTGTAATCAACAAGTTGTAAAACTCATTTCACCAACAAACAAAACTCTAACTATCCAAGGTGATAAACCCACAAAACCTATCCAGATAATCTCCATACTTAAAGCAACCAAGTGCTTAAGAAAAGGATATCTGGCATGTCTGGTATCAATTACTGCCTTGGAAAAGGAGAAGAAGATAGAATCAGTACATGTAGTATCTGAATTTCCAGACGTTTTTCCTGAAGAACTGCCTGGATTACCACCAGAACGAGAGGTAGAATTTCGAATCAACCTTGTACCTGGTGCAACTCCAATTGCCAAATCCCCGTACAGACTGGCACCCACAGAAATGGCAGAACTCAAGAAACAATTGGATGAACTTCTTGAGAAAGGTTTTATACAACCAAGTTCTTCACCCTGGGGAGCCCCAATTCTCTTTGTTAAGAAGAAAGACGGATCAATGCGCATGTGTATTGATTATCGGGAATTAAATAAAGTTACCATTAAAAACCGATACCCGCTTCCACGGATTGACGATTTATTCGATCAACTCCAAGGAGCTTGTCATTTTTCAAAGATCGATCTTCGTTCAGGTTATCATCAGTTGAAAGTGCATGATAACGATATCTCGAAAACTGCATTTCGAACACGGTATGGACATTTCGAGTTCACGGTTATGCCATTTGGACTTACAAATGCTCCTGCCGCATTCATGGATATGATGAATCGTGTCTGCAAACCTTACTTGGATAAGTTTGTCATAGTTTTTATTGATGACATACTTATTTATTCCAAAACCCAAGTTGAACACGAAACTCATCTCCGAACCATACTTGAACTTCTTCGAAAGGAAAAATTATATGCTAAGTTTTCCAAATGCGGATTTTGGTTAACAGAAGTACAATTTCTTGGTCATGTCATCAACGTGAACGGAATTCAAGTAGATCCTTCAAAAATCGAAGCTATATCCAAATGGGAAATTCCCAAGTCACCCACCGAAATTCGTAGTTTTCTGGGATTAGCGGGATATTACCGCCGGTTCATTCAAAATTTTTCTCGTATAGCAATCCCACTCACATCCCTAACTCGGAAATCTGTAAAATACGAATGGGGACCCAAACAATCTGAATCTTTTGAAACTTTGAAACAAAAACTGACAAACGCACCTATTCTATCTTTACCAGATGGTATTGAAGATTTCGTAGTTTACTGCGACGCCTCACATACTGGTTTAGGTTGCGTATTAATGCAACGCAAGAAAGTCATTGCTTATGCATCTCGTCAGTTGAAAATTCATGAGAAAAACTACTCAACCCACGATCTAGAGTTGGGCGCTATAATCTTTGCTTTGAAATTATGGCGACACTATCTCTATGGGGTTAAGTTCACAATCTACACTGATCATAAAAGTCTCAAGTACATATTTAGCCAGAAGGAGTTAAATATGAGACAAAGAAGATGGATGGAAATCCTGAATGATTATGATTGTGAAATTTGTTATCATGAAGGAAAGGCAAATGTAGTAGCAGATGCCTTGAGCCGAAAAGAAAATGTCAAGTCAAAGAGAGTACGTTCTCTCAGACTTGAACTACAAATTGATCTTGTAAGTCAGTTAAAAGAGGCACAAGAGTTAGCTTTGAAGGAAGGTAACTTTGAAAAAGAAGGAATGAAAGGAATGCTTGATTTACTGATCAAAGGTGAAGATAATATCCTTCGCATGAATAAACGTATTTGGGTACCAGTTACAGGTGATCTTCGAGAGCGAATCCTCGAAGAAGCACACAAGTCCAAATACACCATGCACCCAGGAAGCGATAAAATGTACAAGAACCTTAAAGAAAGTTACTGGTGGATTGGTATGAAAAAGAACATTGCTATCTACGTAGCAAAATGTTTGACGTGTTCCAAAGTCAAAGCTGAACACCAAAAGCCAGCTGGATTATTGCAACAGTTAGAATTACCAGTTTGGAAATGGGAATTGATAACTATGGACTTTATTACAAAACTTCCTCGAACCACTCGTGGAAATAATGCAATCTGGGTTATCATTGACCGTTTAACCAAATCAGCTCACTTTCTACCTATTAAGGACACCATGAGTATGGACAAAATGGCGCAAATTTACGTTAATGAAATTGTAACATTACATGGTGTGCCTCTATCCATAGTGTCAGATAGAGATAGTCGCTTCACATCTCGATTCTGGCAAAGTTTTCAAACAGCTCTAGGAACTCGATTGAATCTTAGTACTGCTTACCATCCACAAACTGATGGGCAGAGCGAAAGAACTATACAAACCCTAGAAGATATGCTCCGAGCCTGTGTGATAGACTTTGGAGGTAATTGGGATGATCATTTACCTCTAATGGAATTCTCATACAACAATAGTTATCACACAAGTATTCAGGCCGCACCATTTGAAGCATTGTACGGACGGAAATGTCGAACGCCTGTATGTTGGTCAGATATCGGAGAAAATCAACTATCAGGACCAGAGATAGTCCAAGAAACTACCGATAAAATATTGCAAATACGAGAACGTCTAAAAATGGCTAGAGATCGACAGAAAAGTTATGCAGATAAACGAAGAAAGCCGTTAGAATTCCAAATCGGTGACAAGGTGTTATTAAAAGTTTCACCTTGGAAAGGTGTTATTCGTTTCGGAAAGAAAGGAAAGTTAAGTCCACGTTTTGTTGGACCTTTCAAAATCATTAAACGAATCGGATCTGTTGCCTATCAGCTTGAACTACCAGTAGAGATGGGTGGAGTACACGATGTATTCCATGTATCAAACCTACGTAAGTGTTTAGCTGATGAATCCTTGCTTATGCCTTTACAAGATGTGGAAGTAAATGAAAAGCTCAAATTCATCGAACGCCCGTTACAAATTGAAGACCGACAAATCAAAAAGCTTAAACGGAAACAATTGGTATTGGTCAAAGTAAGATGGGACTCCAGGCGTGGCCCAGAATATACTTGGGAACTTGAGTCAGAAATGCGCAAAAAGTATCCACATCTCTTTCAAAGAATCTCGAGGACGAGATTATTCTAAACGAGGGGAGGATGTAACACCCAAAATAAAAAGAAAAGAAAATTTTAAAATTTCACTCCCTCGCGGTACGCGAGGGAGATTTTGACAAAGCCCCGCGATACGCGAAGAAGCTGCTTATACGCCAGATTTATACCTTCTCGCGGTACGCGAGAAGATTCCCAACCAGGCCTCGCGGTACGCGAGGGAATAGTACACGCGTCAGGGCCAGAAAACACGTGTCATTCACCCTTGCCACCAGCCGACACGTGTCATGCTGACTCAGCACCGTTCGTGACACCTCATCCTCTCGCGGTACGCGAGAGATTTCCTTGGCCGGCCTCGCGGTACGCGAGGGACTGGAAAATCAGCCTATAAAAGGCCTTCAACGGGATTGAATTCTGTACAATTTCCAAACATTCCTTATACACAAACCCGATCTCTCAAAACTCCACAACGTCCCGAAGCGCTGTTCAAGAATCCTACGAAACCCTGCTCAAGCCGTAGTTCTGTCCAAATCCCGCAAAGTAGGTATCGTTAAAACTATTCATATATATATAGCCGCAATTATATATATATTCTCTCATATATATTCTCGTTAATCGTGTCTTCCCTAGGAAGAAACGTGTCGAGGTTCTGCTCAAATTCCGAAGCCTACAAACCTACCAGCCATCAAAATCAAGGTGAACACGTTTAACGCTTTTCAAACGATAAAACCATTTTATTTACGAAAACGGCATGAAACAAATTAAATGCTTTAATCATAAGGGTAATCTGCGTGATAGCATTCAGGCCATAAGCATACGTAGATTTGATCAAATGGTATACATGTGACGGGTGAAAGTCCGGTCCGTGGCTGGGTACAGATCATGAAAGGGGGTATCATAAGACTGAGGATATGGTTCCTTAGCAGATTATACGAGGGACGAGTTCCTGAGTATCATATAAGACTAAGAACAAGGTTCTTAGCATCACGACCCTGGGAATAGGCTATCAGTCTGAGACATAGAGCTCAGCCAGTTGACCCCATGGCAGTTAACCCAGTGTATGTAGGTGGTATATATTTCAGGTGAAAAAGACTGCTGAATGTGTAGATTTACCATACAGAAACGTGCTTAAAGGCTTTAATTTGGTTTATGTTAGAAATCATTTTCGTGTCAGTTAAATGTGATTCACCGGCTTTATGCTGATGTTCATTTTCAAAACGTTTTTCACAGGTAATGAAAGAAATCATTAAATTCAGGGTGGTGCAGTAAAGACAAGATCTTTAGGCATATTTAAATCCCTGTGGCAGACTAATACAAGACCAAATGTTGGAACGGACGTAGATCCTAAACATTTTAAATGGCTTGTATTATGTAAATTAATTCAGCAGATGTACATTATATAATAGACTTTTGAATGTCTATTATCATGAAATGAAAAGGGACGTGGATCCCAAGTTTTGATAAAAAGTACAGAATTAACCCTTGAGGTTATTTACATGACATTTCATTACAAAAAGGGCATCAAGTAAAAACAAAGACTTCCGCTGTCCAAATTTATGGGACCTCATTCAGATACCAGCATTGTCTCGCGACGCCCGGGCAGGGGTAGCCCGGAGTTGTGACATTAAATACAAATTCATAATAAAAATTGTCACACATAATACTTATAAATAATGACTTATCCTAACTTTTATGATTAATATTCAACAATATTAAAAATGAAAAAGACCCAATTGCCTTACATGCCTAACACAAACACACTTAAAAGGACCCATCCCACGAATATCAAAGTCCATCGACTTTTATTTTCTCCTGTTCCACTTTTATTTTCTTCAGTTCCAGAAGGACCATCAACTTTCCTAAATTTCAGGAAGGCCTTCACATTTTGTGAAGGATCTTTCTTTCCATTGGCGAGTGGAAGCTGCTTCTTCCAACACTGATTGTCCCTGTAAATTGCAACTGCACAGAAACAGTCGTTCAAGCAGGAATTTCTACAGGTTTGTTCGTTACTCGGGTTCATGTGCACATAGTCGGAAGTAGGCCAATCAATATTAGTGAGCTCGATGAAATCAAACACATCTCCCCCATGATTTGACTCACCTTCATCACAGCTCGGAGTGAAATCAGGCTTGCAGTCACCATTTGGAGTATTGGGATCAAGCAATGAGAACCCCTGTGGGCAATCGCAGTTTGGCCGATTGTTATCAAGGCTGCAAACATTGTTTAGCCCACATGCTTTGCTATCTATAGTCGTACATATGTTTTCTGGCACAAACCATAGAACTTTCCAGCTTGTAGTTTCAGTGGGATTCTTGGGGTAGTAGTATTGAGTAAAAACCCCATCAGAATCAAGAGTAGCTCTGTGATAGTAATCTCCAGAAGGAAGTGAGTCTTTTGTGGTAAGATCAACTCTTTCTCCATTTCTTCTCAATATATACATGTATCCTGTCGCATCAAAATCCAGTTGTAAAACAGAATTTGTTGAATTGGAGCGGTCTGCACGCGTTCGACTAATATAGTAAGCATTACTAGCAGAACCAGAAAACATATCGAGAGTATTTAGAACAAGATTCCCGTCTTGAAGCAGACGTAACTGGAACCTTCCCCTAGTGAAGTTCGTTTTGCCCGTTTTGGAGTTGATTACTCCACCTCTAGGCGTAACCTGAGTAGGCAATATGGTATCTGCAGGATGATCAAAACTTTCCCATATATTGCGAGAATTGCTACCCACGATCACGAAGTTACCAGTATTATTCATATAACCATATGCAAGATCAGATATGGGTCCAGAACTCCATACCTCTTTGCCTTGAGGATCACTGAGTACGAGCCCACGCCTTTCAACCAGGTCAACCTTGGATCCTGTAGACACTGTTGGACCATCTTCCGGATACCAGATGATGGTTTTCTCAGGTATCTTGTCATACCATATGGATAACAAGAAGTTATCTTGAATTTGTTTGAACCCCAAGGCAAATTCACCAGAAGATGAAAGCCATGGTTTGGCATCAGGTGTTGCTGTGAGTGATGCACCAACAGACACAGAACCATTAGTCTGTTGCGCAGCTACGTAATGTAGCAAAATAGTTAGAGAGATTATGAGACGCAGTGGGACTATGGCCATAGGAAATTGCTTGAATGGCTAACAAAATGAGGAGTTTTTAAATACGAAAGATGATTGCTTTAAGTCGACTAAAATACCTTTGAAGTCCACCCATTGTGGAGGAAGTCTATAGTGGTGACAAAAAGTTCCTTACTCTAATGATACCTTCTCTGCTATTAATTTCCTTGTAATAATTAGTTTTGATAGAAATCATTCAACACGAAAATGTTCCACGCCTGAGACCAATTGACCAAAATATCAAAACCGGTAGTTTCTGCGACCCAAAAAAATACAAATTTGTTTTCGTCATTTTGAAATATTCCCTGTATATATCTGAAACTAACAAGATAGCAACGTAGTGGCTCTGGTAGCACTTGTTGGCTATACGGATCTCTGAGCCTTAAAAGACGATACCTTCTGCTGCAAGAAGGATGTAGCATAAGGAAGAAGGACAAAGCTAGACGGCAGCCCGTATCCAAGGCTCCATATCGACTAGCACCAGTGGAGATGAAAGAGCTAATGGCCCAATTGGACGAGTTACTAGAGAAGGAATTTATCGACCTAACTTGAAATTGACTTCGATTTGCCAAGGGCTGGATCATAGTCACATGGAACGCGGTACGTTCCGGTACGCGGAATGAAAACCGGTACGCGGTACGTGCATTTCTAAAATGCGGTACAACGGGGGTAGGTTCATTTGGAACGCCAATTCGGTACGTGGTACGGTGTACCATATAGTCCGGTACGGTGTATCATATACAAAACATTTTAAAATAGATTTTTTTCATAAAATTTCAATTTAAATTGACACATTTTATAATCATAACAGAAAATTCATAAATTTCAATGTAATGTGTATGCTAAAAGGTAATATTTTTGAGTATTTATAGAGTAAAAATGCAGTGATTTCAAAAAGAGTCGTTCATATTAAACTGTTCAGATACCTAGAAATTAATTTTGGTAAAAAGAAAAGGTTGAATGGCTGTTGAAATTCCGGTACGCGTACCAAAAGGATCGGGATCGCGTACCAAAGGGATCGGGATCGCGTACCAAAGGAATCGGGATCGTGAATCTGCTGATAAATGTTCGAATTGTTGGTCAATCGGGATTGCTTGATTTTACCGATCCGGATCGCGTACCATAGGCGATCGGTACGACTTTGTACCCGATTCCGGTACGGCGATCTGGATCGCGGTACGTGGCTTGTCCAACGTTTCCTATGACTATGGGCTGGATCACCAGCATCAAACAAGAAAATTTTCAAAATATCAAGGAAAAGCAAGAGGAGGATGAGGATTTTTTCAATGTAGGCATGGCAAAATAGGCGGGTCGGGCGGGTTCGGGTCAAGGGTCATAACGGGTTCGGGTCAGAATGGGTTCGGGTTAATACGGGTTAGGAGCAAAATGACTTCGGGTCAAAACGTGTTTGGAGCAAAATGAGTCCGGGTCAAAACGAGTCTTTTTATAAAAAAAAAACTTTCAATTTGGTACGGGTCAAAACGGGTTCGGCCAACACAGTGGGAGGTGGTGGTGGCGGCACGGCGGGTGGCAGTGGCGGCAGGGGGCGGTGGTGGTGGGGGCGGCGGGGGGTGGGAGTGGCGGCGGCGGTGGTGGAGGGGTGGCGGTGGCGCGTGGCGGAGGGCGGGGGGTTGTAGTGGCGGCGGGTGATGGTTGAGGGGCGGCGGGTGGCGGGTGTCGGCGAGCGGGTGGAGGTGGCGGCGGCAGGTGTGGCAGGTGGTGGCGGGCAAGTGTGGCAGGTGGCGGCGGGCAGGTGGAGGTGGCGGTGGCGGGTGGCCGGCGGTGGTGGGTGGCGGCAAGGCAGTGGCGTGTGGTGGGGTGGGGGTGGGGGTGGCGGCGGGTGGTGGCGCGACGGTAGTGATAGCAAGGGTAATGGTGGGGGTGGGGGACAAAGGGTTTTTTTTTTTGGTAACCCATATGCATTATTTTTAAGTTTATTTTTACGTTAACAAGTTTTATAATACTTGATCATTTTGATCCGTTGACTAATTTAAGGTTAACCAAATTAACCCGTTGAATATTTGAGATGACCCAAATTGAGCCGTTGATTAATTTAAGGTGACCAAAATTAACCCATTGACTAATTTGAGGTCACACAAATTGACCCATATTCAATTGATTTTTACCCAAATAAACCCATTCTTTGAAGAATGGGTCATGATTGCCTCCTCTCGATAAAGCACAAACGTTTGCTGAATTAAACTTGAAACAACTTGGAATTACAATACTGAAAATGAAATATTACTTGACAACATTTTAGAATGAAAAAAACTAGCTCCATTTTTTATTAAACAAAGCAAAAGAAGGTGTTTTGCGACCGGAAAGGCGGTCGCAATTGGTCAGTTTTCTAGTAGTGAATAAAAGATAACTAGATAGTAGGGGTAGTGGAAAGTTGTAACCGCTTCTTCCACTACTCCATGAACTCTACTTAATATGAATGCATATGTGTTTATAAATTTTATATTGATTAGTGTGATTTGTGTGAGTTTCTTTCTGCTATACAAGAAGACCAAAAATCCATATCCAAGTAGGAAAGCTGCTGATAAAAATCTGCCTCATTTTACATATCAACAGCTAGTTGAAGCTACTAATGCGGTTAAAGGATGAACTAGGAAAGGGAGTGCTCGAAGTCCCGTTTGTGAGATCAACCATGAGGAAGGTCATACAGATGCTTGTGGAGTAAATTGAAGTTTCTAAACCTGTCCATTCCCTTTATCTGCTATCTCAATCTGATCGTTAAATTTCTTTCGTTATTTACTGTTTCTGGAATAAGTTTTGGCCGTAACTGCATCGATCTTCATGGTTGTGCATTTGTTTATGTTTTATTTAACAATCTGACTCTCTAGAATTTCAGTTTTTAAGAGTTTAATAATAATTTATCTAAAAATGACAAGAAAACAATAATATATAGAGAATATTGATACATTCGAAATCAACTACATATCATAACTCTCAAGATGTGATAATGAAGCTATATTGATCAAATCATATTTTACAATCTTTATTTATTTATTTATTATTAAGAATAAACTTGGCATGAAACACACGAAACAATATATAGAACGTGGTACAACAACATGGCAGATCAATTTGAAGACGAGCAGTAGGAGGTAACAGAGAAAGGGCATGGACAAGGAGGTTCGGTCACTTCACCTACGCCTTCAAGCATCTGGATGACCTTTTTCATGGTTGGCCTCAGCGAAGGGTTTTCTTGTACACACCAAAGCCCAACCATCATATATCTTGTTAGTTTCTTGAAATCATCTAAGGCCTCCAAATCATTCTTGACGAATGCATCCAGTCTACCTTCGTGATAGCAATCCCATGCCAAATCCGTTAGAACTGTCACATCTTCGGCATCATTATCAAAAACCACACTCTTTCGGCATGAAATGATCTCGAATAGCAAGACGCCAAAGCTATAGACATCAACCTTGAAAGTGACAGGGGTGTTCCTAAACCATTCAGGAGCAACATATCCTTTTGTTCCTCTAATTCCAGTATTCGTTCGACTTTGATTAATCATCAACAGCTTCACCAACCCAAAGTCAGCAATCTTAGCATTGTAGCTATCATCAAGAAGTATATTCTGAGGCTTTATGTCACAGTGGATGATCTGGTTGCTACAGTCTTCATGGAGGTATGAGAGTCCCTTTGCAATGCCTATCATGATATAACTCCTCTGTTTCCAACTAGGTCTTACGTCTCCAAAAAGAAAGAATGCCAAAGTGCCATTGCTCATATATTCGAAAATCAAAAGCCGCCGCTCACCATCATCACAATAACCAAGTAGCTGCACCAAATTCTTGTGATGGGTCCTTGCAATCGTGTTGACCTCCGTTTTAAATTCCTTTTGGCCTTCTTTCACCATAGTTTCAAGCTTCTTAACAGCCACGCTCTCTGTCCCTATTACACCTTTATAGACTGTCCCGAAAGCCCCCTTTCCCAACTCAACCTTGAACCCATCAGTCGCTTCGAATAGTTCTTGATACGTAAAACGAGCCAGACGAGTTTCAACAGGTGCACTATCTGGAAATGAATTTCCGGCCTTCTTCTTGTGTATTTGTAAGAAACACACATATATCACACCAATCAATAGAACAATTCCTAACACAAACATACTTGAGAAGACTGATCCAATGAGTATCAAAGTTCTTCGACTTTTATTTTCTCCAGTTCCACTTTTATTTTCTCCTGTTCCAGAGGACCATCGATTTTCCTAAATTTCAGGAACGCCTTCACATTTTGTGAAGGATCTTTCTTTCCATTGGCAAGTGGAAGCTGCTTCTTCCAACATTGATTGTCCCTGTAAATTGCAACTGCACAGAAACAGTCGTTCAAGCAGGAAGTTCTACAGGTTTGTTCATTAGTTGGGTTCATGTGCACATAGTCGGAAGTAGGCCAATCAATATTAGTGAGCTCGATGAAATCAAACACATCTCCCCCATTATTTGACTCACCTTCATCACAGCTCGGAATGAAACCAGGCTTGCAGTCACCATTTGGAGTATTGGGATCAAGCAATGAGAACCCCTGTGGGCATTCGCAGTTTGGCTGATTGTCATCAAGGCGGCAAACATTGTTTAGCCCACATGCTTTGCTATCTATAGTTTTACATATGTTTTCTGGCACATACCATATAACTCTCCAGCTTGTAGCCTCAGCGAGATTCTTGGGGTAGTAGTATTGAGTAAAAACCCCATCAGAATCAAGAGTAGCTCTGTGATAGTAATCTCCAGAAGGAAGTGAGTCTCTTACAGTAAGATCAACTCTTTCACCATTTATTGTCAATATATACATGTATCCTGTCGCATCAAAAACCAGTTGGAAACCAGAAGGAAGCGTGTCACTAATATAGTAAGCATTACCAGCAGAACCAGAAAACATTTCGAGAGTATTAAGAACAAGATTCCCATCTAGAAGCAGACGTAACTGAAATCTTCCCCTAGTGATGTTCGTTTTGCCCATTTTGGAGTTAATTACTCCACCTCTAGGCATAACCTGAGTAGGCAATATGGTATCTGCAGGATGATCAAAACTTTCCCATATATTGCGAGAATTGCTACCCACGATCACGAAGTTACCAGTATTATTCATATAACCATATGCAAGATCAGATATGGGTCCAGAACTCCATACCTCTTTGCCTTGAGGATCACTGAGTACGAGCCCACGCCTTTCAACCAGGTCAACCTTGGATCCTGTAGACACTGTTGGACCTTCTTCCGGATACCAGATGATGGTTTTCTCAGGTATCTTGTCATACCATATGGATAACAAGAAGTTATCTTGAATTTGTTTGAACCCCAAGGCATATTCACCAGAAGATGAAAGCCATGGTTTGGCATCAGGTGTTGCTGTGAGTGATGCACCAACAGACACAGAACCATTAGTCTGTTGCGCAGCTACGTAATGTAGCAAAATAGTTAGAGAGATTACAAGATGCAGTGGGACTAAGGCCATATGAATTGCTTGAATGGTTAACAAAATGAGGAGATTTTAAATAAGAAATATTATTGCTTTAAGTAGACAAAAGTACCTTTGAAGTCCACCCATTGTGGAGGAAGTCTATTGTGGTGACAAAAAATTCCTTACCCTAATGATACTTTCTCTGCTCTTAATTTCCTTGTAATAATTAGTTTTGATGGAAATCATTCAACACGAAAATGTTCCACGACTGAGACCAATATATTGACCAAAATATCAAAACCGGTATCATGCTTTTGGAGTTTCTGCGACCCAAAAAAATACAAAATTGTTTTCGGGATTTTGAATCTGAGTCGGCTCCTTTGTGTTGGATTTTATGGACCGACCCGATGGACAACGCGGCTGACCGAGCTATGACCCGTAAGAGTTACACCTAGGGCAACGAACATTAAATCCACTTAACCTGCTTAACTGGTAATTACGAACTGTTAGCGAGACAATATATTTTATATATATTCGTTACACGGAATTTATTATTTATACAGGTTTATAAATAATAATTCATATTTATTGTTTTAATCTTTTTATTAAAACAATTAAATGGGTACAAGCTTTTTTAACTCGTGTTGGACTATGGGCCCGAAAACAATTAGTAGGGTTTATTATTATTATATAATAATAATCTAATAATAGGTTTTACCCAAGAGTTGGAAACAGCCGCAACAGGAGCAATTCGGTTTTTTTGACTTTTTGCCGTTTTCAAAGTGATGTAGCAAGAATAAGAATTGCTCCTATTTTGCAAGTTCCGGCCAACCATAATCAGCTGCACCGCATCAGCCGTCGCTGCTGCCTTGCGCGAATCAGCCTTCCCGTTCTCTCGCGTTTCGGTTCGTGATCTAGCATCGGTTCGTTGTACCTCGGTGTCTCGATCGGTTAATCATTAACCACTAAGGTATAATTAATCTCATCAGTAGATTAATAACTGTTTTTTTTGTGTGTTTGCGTGTTCATAACTAGATCCTGTTCGGTTTGTCAGTGCTGTTAAATAGGTTATGATTTTATTTTCCGCTGCGTATTTATTAATTAACTGAATTAATTAATTTCTCTGTCAAAACCCGTTTTTACAAAAGTCAAACTGATCACCACTGAATCCCAACAGTGGTATCAGAGCCTGGGTTATAACACGCAAATCAGAACCGGTCTGGTTTCACCGGTTAGATTAATCACAAACTTTAACTATCTTGAAGTTTCTGATCTGATCTGTTTTTGGGGCAATTTTTATTTATTAATTTGGTCAATTTTTTATTTTTTTTATTTGATCAAATTTATTTCCCGTATGTGATTGTGTTGAATATGTAAATCTGGCCTGACCCATGTGATTGAGTTGTTTGTGTTTATTATTCAGTTTTTTGGTTTTATGGTTTTGGCCCACTTTTGATGGCTCAAAGTTGTAATAGAATAGGCTTTTTTTTATTTTATGTAATGTAATAAAAACCCGAAGACAAATATGAAGACGCAACAGGAATCATGGAGTCAGTGGGAGTCATCCGAGACGACTAGATGCACGGAAGTCCATCCTTGTGGTTGTTTTAATTTTGTGGACCCCGTGACCCGTTTGGTCATGGTAACTGGCTCTAGCAAGATCAAACAATCTTGGCCCTAAAAGATTTACATATTTATTTGCTTTATGGTTGCTTTTATTTTTTTATAACTTAAATTTAAAATAAACCAACCAAACGCCAAACGTTTTAAAAGGAGTTTTAAAATGTCACAATCTGTCACCACAAGTTCTAATTTTACAACTTGTAGAATTTTTTTTAAAAAAATAACAACTGGCTTGTTTTTTATAAAATAAATAACCACTAAAGTTTTACAATTTAAACTAAATTATTTTCAAAACTTATAACTTAATAGTTTTCAACTATTATCTATTAACTGGTTATTCAAGTCGCGACAAACTTAGTTTTAATATGTTATTTAAAATTAAGTGTCCTGAGAGATGAAAGGGTTCATCAAATTTGTCATGACTTTAAATAGTAAAACTGGCTTTTACAACACACGTATGATTTAATCATTCGTTGTGTTTGACCCTATTCGGTAAACACTAAAATTGGAACCCATATTTAAAACCAATGATCTATGCCATCCTATTATAAGGAACAATTGGAGCATAAAACGAAATATCGGTGTTTGGAGCCACCGCACCGCACTGCACTGCACTGCACTGCACTGCACTGGATGCGTAGTTTATCCTTCCAAGGCGCAAGGGTTTCGTTGACACATCCGACCCTTCCGCAAGTACCTGTTTTAGGACGACTATTACTTTTCTCTCTTGTTACATGCCCCAGTTGTCAAGAGATTAAAAGTGGGCATAGATGAGGCTAAACATATCAATGCATAGACATGTCTTGTCTTAGCAGCCTCATACACGAGAGTTGTGCATCTTTCCACAATTGACACTAATTGTCAGTCTAGTTACCCACTTACTAATGTTGTATGCCACAACTACCATTAGTGACTGATTTAGCTAGATTCTCACTCCTTATTCTAATTTCTGTAATTGGGTCATAAATTAATAAGGACTTTTCACTTTCTTTATACTAATTTATTTTCTTTGCTTATCTTGACAGATGTCTACTGAAAATAATAATACTAATAACTCCTTCACTCTCAAGTCTATCCTTGAGAATGAAAAGCTGGATAACACCAACTTTCTCTCGTGGCAGTGCAATCTGAGAATAGTTCTCAAGATGGCCAAGAAGCTCTATGTTCTCGATGCACCAGTCCCTGAGGCACCCGATGGTAACACGGCTGCCGCTCGTAAGGCTTGGGAAAAACAAAGAGATGATGCTACTGAGGTGGCCTGCCTTATGAGGACCTGGATGCCTTTGACATGATTGAGCGACTTAAGGGCATGTTCCTGAAACAAGCCCGACAAGAACGCTATGAAACCATGTCTCAGCTCATTCGTTGCACGATGCAAAAGGGCACGCCTGTTAGTGCTCATGTACTTAAGATGAAAGGGTACATCGACCAGATGAACAAACTTGGATATCCCATGAAGGATGACATGGCTACTGATTTCATCTTAAACTCTCTCCCAAGCTCATATGCTCAATTCGTAATGAATTTCAACATGAATGGCTTGGAGAAGATAGTGGCCGAGCTACATGGTATGCTCAAAACGGCCGAGATGAATATCCAAGGAAAGAAAAATCAAGTTCTGATGGTCAGATCTGCTGGTGTTAAAAAACCTAACCCCAAGAAAAGAGGTTATAATAGCAAAGGCAAGAAGAAGGTTAATGTTGCTGCCAAGCCTGCCACCGACAATAACAAGAAAGCTTCAAAAGCACCCCCTCCTGAGGAGCGCCAATGCTTTGAATGCAACAAAATGGGACACCGAAAACGTAACTGTCTTGAATATCTAGCCAAGCTGAAGCTGCAGAGGGCTAGTGGTGAGGGCACCTCTTCAGGTATTCTCATTTATGTTATTGGAATTTTTACTGTTTCTAGCAACACATGGGTATTTGATATTGGATGTGGATACCACATCATTAATGTCTTGCAGGAGCCTAAAAGTTGGAGGAAGCTGAAACAAGGCGACATGGAGCTCATCGTTGGTGATGGAAAAAGAGTACTAGTTCTTGCAACTGGAACATATCAACTCTCATGTCCTTCTGGCCTTGTGGTTGTTTTGAACAATTGTTTGTTTGCACATGGTTTAACCAGAAACATTGATCGAGGGGTAAAAACCCGAGCGTTAAATGATACAAATATATGGGTTTTAATGTGTTTTGTGTGTTTATACCATTTGAATTGATTAACTACAAGAACTTGTGGTTTTGTAGGTAAATCACACAAACCGAAGGTGTTAAAGCAAGTAGGAACGCGTGTTACAGGAAGCAGAACAAGAAAACAAATTTCAGAAAACATGCTCATCGTAAGCTGCGGTTCCAGTACCGTAACTTACGGTGGACTGGGGAGAAAAATGGTGTACCGTAACCCAGGGCTTTGAGACCGTAAGCTAGAAAATAGTTAGGGCTCACCGTAACTTACGGTCGTTACACCGTAACTTACGGTTCATGAATTTAGAAAAAAAGAAATTGCCGCCCCAACTTGCATCCCACTTGACCTTATCTCTGAATATTATCATGACCTTACATCAACTTGTATGACTTTTCTTCTCTTGGAAGATTAGAAGCATCACGAATCCCATACACCATTTTTATATAATTCTCATCATCATTTTTTCAAGGAGACCATTTTTTTTTCCATCATCCATTTTCATTTTCCATTCTTCCAGGAAGATTCATAACCCCAACCTCTTAAAGATCATCAAAAAAAATAAAAAAGAAAAACAGGAAATCATTTGATTTGGAGAAAATGGAAGCTACATTGGAAGAGATGAGAGGCTAGATCTTTAATGGTTCTCCTAGGTGATGGGTTTGTTAATTCTTGCTTGTATTTCTTGATTTGTAACTGATTGTGGGATTAGATTGTAAACCATTTAAGTTTTATCTAAATCAATATGATGTCTTTGCTAGAAATCTGATTGTGTTTGTGTATTGCGATTAAACCTGTTAAGTTAATCCGTCATATACATGTTATTGGATTGTTTGTTGTGATAATCAAAATCCTGTTAAGTTTTGTTTGCAACACTGGTTAGATTCATCATTTGTAAAATCTCCATTTAAGAGATTCCCACTAAGTTATTATCTGAAATGCTTGTGATTGGCAAACCCGGATCCGAAAAAGAACCATTGCTTTCTTTAATATTTTACAAAATTCGATTTTTAAGTATTGTGACAATTTCTTATGCGCAATTCTGATAATAGATTAACGCTAGATCACGATTCCCTTGGATCGACCCCTTACTACCGCTGTCTACTAAAGAAGTGATTAAGGGTTTATAAATCAATTTTGCACCGACCTGACGACACTCGGTCAAAAATGGCGCCGTTGCCGGGGATTCGGTGCGTTTAGTGTTAATCTTTGAGTTGTATTTCACTGTTTTCAAAAATTTTCAAAGTCGTTTTCGCAGTTGTTTTTCATTTTAATTGTTCAGATTTACGCGTACGTTGTTGTTTTTGTCATTACAGGATCATTACAGGTTGATGCATCACACCCGTCGATCGGGAAAGTCATCGCCTCTTATTTTCGATTCAGAAATTGAAAGAACTGCACGCCACAATCGTGCTAATCAACGATCCCTCAGAAAACCAACAACAAACTCAAAAATGGAACCCAACAATCCAAACACTCCCGTAAATCCAAATGTGACATCTCATGTCGCAACCACCAGTATCCCACCACAACCACCACCTGTACCGCCAATACCACCACCATTCAACCAACCACCAACACAACCTCCTCCACAATCCCCTCCATTACAACCAAATCCACCTTTCCCGCCCAATCCAAACTACCAATATCCACCAGTATTCGAAGAAGGGGAACCAAATATGAACTATCATCCACCACCCTTCGCAACTAATCAGCATGCCTATTACCATAGAACCAGAGCTCACACAGATGACTGGGACGATGATTATAACAGCAATGAGAGCCTTGAAGAATACTCAGATGGATATATGGAAGAGAGGGGTCCTGACCCGCATTTTGGGGCAAATCGAAGGGCTTATCACAGAAGAGTCAGACATGGTCGACAAGGCCCACGAATGTACAATGGGGTACCACCCATGGGTGCTCCAAACCTACCACTTCGGGAGCCTAGAGCTGGATTCTATGCAGATGGGGTACCAAGAAGGAATTATCATCGGCCAGTTCAAGGAGTTACCACCCATTTCAGACCCATTGTCGCCCAAAGCACCTCGCCCATTGTCCCACCAAATCAAGATGGCAGAACATTTGAGGTAAGACCCCAATACTTGGGTTATTTACCCACGTTTTATGGCAAGCCAAACGAAGAGCCATACTTACATCTTGCTGAGTTTGAAAACATTTGTGGAACCATTGGAGGACACGGGTTCTCCCTTGATGAAGTTAAGTTGATGATGTTCCAGTTTACTCTAAAAGATCGGGCAAAACAATGGTTTCTCACATTGCCCGCAGGAAGTATTAGAACTTGGGAACAAATGCAGCAGGTTTTTCTGGAAGAATATTACACCATGAATCGAACAACAGAAGCTCGAGAAGCCATCCGAGCTTTCCAGCAACACACGGGTGAACCTTTTCATGAAGCATTCACACGCTTCAAAGACTTGTTAAGAAGATGTCCACATCATGGCATTCCGAAATGGGAACTGATTAAGGCATTTCATGATGGACTGCTTCCTGAGGATGTTAGGGAAGTCATTTCTACAAGCAATGGCACGTTCTTGACAAATCATGAAGATGTTGATTGGGAATTTCTGGAAAGGATGAGTGTGATTTCCAAAAGATTAGCTTCCAACAGAAAAACCCGGGGGGTACCAGCTAAAGTCGTTGATGTTGAAGCTGAAAAGAGAATCAGAAGCTTGGAAAGGCAGGTAGCACAATTGACTGCAGGCAGGGGTGATGAAGCAAAAGCTGTAAATTCAATTCCAGTTTGTACTGTTTGTGGTGATTTGGGGCATTCGGATATAGAATGCCCGGGAGATTCCAATAGAACTGCTGAGGTAAATCAGGCTTATGGTGATAGAAGACCGTTTGACATGAACTCCAATACTTATCACCCAGGTTTGAGGAATCACCCAAATTTCAGATACGGTAATACCTCAAACCAGATGAATCCCAACTTTCAAGTACCCAATCAAGGGCAACAACAACAAAACAACCCCCAGCCTTATCAAAATCGTCAACAGGGTTATAACCAAGGGTACAATCAAAGCTACAATCAACAGGGTTATAATCGAGGACCTCAAAGAAACTTCAATAATCAACAAGGTGGTTCTTCTTCCAACAATGAAGCATCAAAGATGGATGCAATGTTTGAAATGCTAAAGGAATTGAAGAAGGACAATGATGAAATGAAGAAAAACTTTGAGGAGATAAGAAAGAACAATCAGGTGAGGGACAAAAGCCATGAAGCTCTATCCAGACAAGTAGGTCAATTGGCTGAAGAAATAGCAAATGGAAGGCGAGACCCGGGAAAGCTGCCTAGTGATACAAGAAGAAACCCGAGTCATCCATCTTCTAGCTTTCAGCAGACATCCGATCCCTCAGTAAATCAGGTAACAATCCTCCGATCAGGTAAAATTTATGATAACAATGTTAGTCCACCACAAAGGCAGGATGGTGAGGTGGAAGACTTAACGGGTCGGGAGGAAAGTGATAGTGAGTCGGAACCTGAAATTTTTGAAAAACCCGTTACCAAGAAAAATATAACATTTCAAAATAAACCTGAAATTTTGGAAAAGGATATGGAGGGTAATACCATTCCTTTTCCACAAGTTTTACTAAAATCAAAATCGGGTTCAAAGGGTAACAAACGGGGGCCTCAACAAGAGGAGATTTGGGAAGTCTTTAAACAGGTCAAAATCAATATCCCTCTTATTGATGCTATCAAACAAATTCCTGCTTATGCAAAGTATATGAAGGAAATGTGCACCCAGAAACGACATAACAAAGTCCCAAAGAAAATTGATTTAACAGGACAAGTTAGTGCCGTTTTGTCGGGTGAAATCCCACCAAAAATGGAAGATCCAGGAACGCCTGTTATTTCTATACAGGTAGGCGATTTTAAAATTAACAGAGCATTGTTGGATCTCAGGGCAAGTGTTAGCATTCTTCCAGGGAGCTTATACGATCAGTATGATTTTGGGCCATTAAAGAAGGCCGATACTACTGTAGTATTGGCTGATTTGACACCAAAGCTCCCTAGGGGAATTGTTGAGGATGTGATTGTGCGGGTTAAGGATTTTTACTATCCCGTAGACTTTTTGGTTCTGGATCATGTATCGGCTGGTTCTTCAAAACAACCAATGGTCATCCTTGGAAGACCATTTTTAGCTACAGCCAATGCAGTGATCGATTGCAGAACTGGGATAGTAGATCTGGCATTTGGAAATCGCAAGTTGAGATTAAATGTATTTTCCCATGCTCCTAACTCTCCGTTCAACAGTGACTGCTTTATGGTAGACATTGTTGAAGGGTGCCCACCTCATGAAAACGAGGAGGTCGCCACGAAGACGTGTTTTATTTGTGACAGGAATAGGTATGATCAGGAGCAAGAACTTGCAGACGAGGAGAAGGCGTTGGAGGTGCTGGCTTTTAGTGAAGGAAAGCCAATCTGGACACATCAAGTTGAAAGCCTTCCAGAGCATATTGATACTCAACTGAAGCCATCTCTGGAATCACCTCCACAAGTCGAACTGAAGGAATTACCGAGCCACTTGAAGTATGCTTTTGTGGGAGAAAACAAAACTCTCCCTGTTATTATTGCTTCTCATTTGTCATAGGAACAGGAGCATGCTTTAATGAAAGTGTTGATAGAGCACCGAGCTGCTATCGGGTGGACTATAGCCGATCTCAAGGGCATAAGTCCTTCAATTTGCATGCACAAGATCATCACCGAAGAAGGAGCTAAACCAGTCAGGGATGTGCAGAGGCGATTGTACCCGAACATGCGAGAAGTGGTAAAGAAGGAAGTACTTAAGTGGTTGGATGCTGGGATCATCTATCCCATTTCAGACAGCTCATGGGTGAGCCCGACTCAGACAGTTCCAAAGAAGTCGGGCCTTCAAATCGTCAAAGGTAAAGATGGTGAAGAAGTTGCCACTCGGCCGGTAACCGGGTGGAGGATTTGTATTGATTACAGGAAACTGAATGATGCAACTTCGAAGGACCATTTCCCTCTACCTTTCATTGATCAAATTATAGAAAAGCTGGCAGGTCAGAAATTTTACTGTTTTCTAGATGGTTACTCAGGATACAATCAGGTAACCATTCATCCTGATGATCAGCACAAGACCACCTTTACATGTCCCTATGGCACATTTGCATTTAGGCGAATGCCATTTGGATTATGTAATGCCCCGGCCACCTTCCAAAGGTGCATGATGAGTATCTTTTCTGATATGATCGGGGAGTCTTTAGAGATCTTCATGGATGACTTTTCCATTTTTGGTACATCTTTTGATTTGTGTTTAGAACAATTGACGAAAGTTTTAAAAAGATGTATTGAAACGAATCTGGTTTTGAGTTGGGAGAAGAGCCATTTTATGGTTCAAGAGGGCGTTGTGTTGGGGCATATCATTTCAGGTCGAGGTATTGAAGTTGATCATGCCAAAATCAAAGTTATTTCTACCTTACCCCCACCTGTTAATGTTAAAGGCATTCGTTCCTTTCTAGGACATGCCGGTTTTTACAGAAGGTTTATCAAAGGATTTTCAACTATAACTAAACCATTATGTAATCTTCTGGTAAAAGATGTCCCGTTTGTGTTTGATGAAGCATGTGTAAAATCGTTTGAATTGTTAAAACAAAAGCCGGTTGAAGCTCCCATTTTACAATCACCAAACTGGTCACTACCTTTTGAAATAATGTGTAACGCCAGTAATTTTGCAATTGGGGCTGTTTTGGGACAACGGGTGGAAAAGAGACCCGTTGTGATTTATTATGCAAGTAAGACTCTCTCGGAAGCTCAAATGAATTACACTACAACCGAGAAAGAATTACTTGCTGTTGTATATGCTTTAGACAAGTTTAGATCCTATATTTGGGGTAGCAAGGTTGTTGTGTATTCTGACCACAGTGCTATCAGGTATTTGATGAACAAAAAGGATGCTAAACCTAGACTAATCAGATGGATTTTGTTGCTGTAGGAATTTAATCTGGAAATTCGCGACAAGAAAGGATGTGAGAATGTGGTGGCGGATCATTTGTCAAGGATCCAACCGACTGAGAAAGACACCACCCCTGAAATCAACGAACAATTCCAAGATGAACACCTTATGTCTGTCTCCACTAGTCCATGGTACGCTCATATTGCTAATTATCTTGTGACAGGTACAATGCCGGACGAATGGAACAAAAGGAAGAAGCAGCAGTTTAAAGCAAAAGCAAAGTACTACATTTGGGATGAACCGGACCTCTTCAAAGTAGGAGCAGATCAGATCATTAGAAGATGTATACCGGATGAAGAAATCCATTGTGTACTGGAGATGGCTCATACCTCAGCATGTGGAGGGCATTTCAGTGGCCAGAAAACGGGTTATAAAATCCTATCTTGTGGTTTGTTTTGGCCAACATTGTTTAGAGACTCATACAGGTTTGCTAAGAACTGTGCAAAATGCCAACAAATGGGTAGTATAGCTAAAAGAGATCAAATGCCATTACGACCCATTCTTGTTTTTGACATCTTTGACGTTTGGGGCATTGATTTCATGGGCCCCTTCCCGAATTCTTGTGGAAACCTTTACATTTTGGTGGCGGTAGATTATGTATCGAAATGGATTGAAGCAATCGCCACCAAAACAAACGACCATAGCGTTGTGTGTAAGTTTGTCCAATCAAACATATTTTCCAGGTTTGGTATCCCCCGTGTGATCATAAGTGATGGGGGATCGCATTTTAAAAATTTTCACTTTGGTAAACTTCTTAAACGCTATGGCGTAGATCATCGGATTGCCACACCGTATCATCCACAAACGAGTGGACAGGTTGAAGTTTCTAATAGGCAGATAAAAGAAATTTTACAAAAAACGGTAAGACCAGATCGAAAGGATTGGTCAAATAAATTAAACGATGCATTATGGGCTTACCGAACTGCTTATAAAACGCCTATTGGAACTATACCCTACCGGTTGGTCTACGGTAAAGGTTGTCACTTACCGATTGAGATTGCACATAGGGCCCTTTGGGCCATAAAAACTGCTAACATGGATTATCAGTGTGCAGGTAAACAGAGACAGTTGGCATTGAGCGAATTGGAAGAAATCAGGGATGAAGCTTATGAAACAGCATCAGCATACAAGGATAAAATGAAGAAAGTACATGATGCTAAGCTTCGATTGAAGAAGTTTGAGCCTGGCCAGAAAGTTTGGTTGTATAACTCGCGCTTCAAGTTATTCCTGGGTAAGCTGAAAAGCAAATGGACAGGTCCGTATTTGATCATCCAGGTGGGCGAGTTTGGAGAAGTCGAAATCGAGGATTTCGATGATCATTTGAGGCAAACTGTGAACGGACATCGCCTAAAACCATATCTAGAGGCGAATGATATAAACGGAGTCGATATGCAGTCTGAATGCCTTTTTGTGGAAACGGTTGTGTATGACCCAGTTTAGAGAGTCGAGGGGACTACGTCTGGCTGAAGACGTGTAAACTTAGCGCTTTTTGGGAGGCAACCCAAATGGAAGTAAAATTCCAGATTTTTGTAGCGTATGCAACACCCAAGTGTGGGGAAGCCTTTTGAAAGATCAAACATGTGATTTTTGGTAGAGATGGTAGAAAGAAGAATTCAGTGATCTTGACCCGTTCATACTCAATCTCCATTTGGACGTGGCCGATTAAATCCAACTTTCTCAAGCATCTCGGATTTTTGGCTGGTGTTTTGAAGCTGCGACAGAAATGCTATACAGTCACAAACACCACGCGGCGGAGCTTGGAACTTCAATTCATGAAAGAAACCCGGTTAGTTTGTTCCAACTTATGCTTTGCCTTTTGTCGATAGTCGTTTAGTCACTTGTTGATCTACATTGAGGGCAATGTAACTCTCAAGTGTGGGGAGGGAGACTAGCGTCTATCTGTTGTCTATCTGTGTGTATATAGTTCATATATAATAGAGAAAAATCTGAAAATTTTGAAAAATTTTGTGTTACAAGAGTGAGAACAAGCAAAAATGTCCTCAAGTTAAACAACCGAAAGCGGATTTTCCAATTCATCACATAATTCCTTACTTGACAAACATATATAGGTCCTTAATCATCCTTGTCTCTTGTAGCATTGGGATAGTATTGTGACAAGTGTTTTTGAAGAAAACGGATAGAAATGCCTAACAAAAGTTAGCATGCTTTAGATAGTCACATACACTGCATGTCGGTAACCCTATTACTCCGTGTGTGAGATTTTGAAGCCCTATTCAACTAGATGGTTAGATCACATATATATGAATTCATTTGTTGAGTGTGGCTATTATGTGTTGATTGTGGTAGAACTTGTTTTGGTTGATTCGTGCTGAAACTTAGTCAGATGTGTGAAACAGAAATGAGAAGGCATTAGGACACCCAATTATCCCGTATTAACCCTAATTATCAAAAGAATTTTCCCTTAGTTGCCCATTTTGAGCCTACAATTCTCCTTTTCATTTGTAAACCCGAAAACCGAGCATCAAAGACATATTTTTCTGAAATTGAGAATCCAATAGTTTTGTTACAAATATAGCTGTGATAAATCTCTATATAGATATATATATGTATATATATGATAAAAAAAAAAAGAGAGAAAAATCATTGAAAAAAGTCAAAAATAGAATGAAAAGAACAAGCGGGTCAAAATGATTCGTGTATTCAAGATTTGATATAGAATGCTATCAATTTGATTTCTCATATTGTTAAGCCACTAAATAAAGCCTAATCCCTACCTTTAGCCAAAGCCTAAAACCGAAAAAGTCCTTTGATCTGTGAACTATTCTGCAGCAGTGGAGGTATGATCGCTTTACAAGCTTATGCTTACATGATAACACATCTGGTCTTGAGTGAATACACTAGTACATTTTCTACTAGTTCAGATATAGCCAAGAGGAGAGTATCATTGTGAGGGGTATGCTGTGTTTGTGCAAGTTTAAAGCATGGTAGGTTTAGTTAGGCAGGTCTTGATTTGGCATATAATTAACTGTCTTGTCATTATCAAACCCGACTGTGATCATTTGTAGGACTTGGATGACTTTGGACCTTAATTCTAAAAGTTGATACGGATGTTGAGGTGTTTTGTTGAAAATGTGTTTATTAACTTTGAAATGGTTTGCTTGAGGACAAGCAAAAGACAAGTGTGGGGATGTGATCGAGGGGTAAAAACCCGAGCGTTAAATGATACAAATATATGGGTTTTAATGTGTTTTGTGTGTTTATACCATTTGAATTGATTAACTACAAGAACTTGTGGTTTTGTAGGTAAATCACACAAACCGAAGGTGTTAAAGCAAGTAGGAACGCGTGTTATAGGAAGCAGAACAAGAAAACAAATTTCAGAAAACATGCTCACCGTAAGCTGCGGTTCCAGTACCGTAACTTACGGTGGACTGGGGAGAAAAATGGTGTACCGTAACCCAGGGCTTTGAGACCGTAAGCTAGAAAATAGTTAGGGCTCACCGTAACTTACGGTCGTTACACCGTAACTTACGGTTCATGAATTTAGAAAAAAAGAAATTGCCGCCCCAACTTGCATCCCACTTGACCTTATCTCTGAATATTATCATGACCTTACATCAACTTGTATGACTTTTCTTCTCTTGGAAGATTAGAAGCATCACGAATCCCATACACCATTTTTATATAATTCTCATCATCATTTTTTCAAGGAGACCATTTTTTTTTCCATCATCCATTTTCATTTTCCATTCTTCCAGGAAGATTCATAACCCCAACCTCTTAAAGATCATCAAAAAAAATAAAAAAGAAAAACAGGAAATCATTTGATTTGGAGAAAATGGAAGCTACATTGGAAGAGATGAGAGGCTAGATCTTTAATGGTTCTCCTAGGTGATGGGTTTGTTAATTCTTGCTTGTATTTCTTGATTTGTAACTGATTGTGGGATTAGATTGTAAACCATTTAAGTTTTATCTAAATCAATATGATGTCTTTGCTAGAAATCTGATTGTGTTTGTGTATTGCGATTAAACCTGTTAAGTTAATCCGTCATATACATGTTATTGGATTGTTTGTTGTGATAATCAAAATCCTGTTAAGTTTTGTTTGCAACACTGGTTAGATTCATCATTTGTAAAATCTCCATTTAAGAGATTCCCACTAAGTTATTATCTGAAATGCTTGTGATTGGCAAACCCGGATCCGAAAAAGAACCATTGCTTTCTTTAATATTTTACAAAATTCGATTTTTAAGTATTGTGACAATTTCTTATGCGCAATTCTGATAATAGATTAACGCTAGATCACGATTCCCCTGGATCGACCCCTTACTACCGCTGTCTACTAAAGAAGTGATTAAGGGTTTATAAATCAATTTTGCACCGACCTGACGACACTCGGTCAAACATTATTTCAGTTTCTTTATTGTTTGAACAAGGATTTAAGTACGTTTTTAATGATATTGTTATTTCTGCCTACTTAAATGATATCTTTTATTTTGAGGTTAAACCTCAAAACGGTATTTATGAGATTGACGTTCAAACTGACAATAACATATATAATCTTTCTAAACGTATCAAATCTGGCATTAATGATACTTTTCTATGGCATTGTCGACTTGGCCACATAAGCAAGGCATGCATTAAAAGACTCCAATCCGAGGGAATTCTTGAACCTACCGGACATGACTCATTTGATAATTGCGAGTCTTGTTTAGCTGGCAAACTCACAAAGGACCCCTTCACCCATGTTGGTGAACGAGCCAAGGATCTGCTAGGCCTTATACACACTGATGTGTGTGGCCCTTTCAGAACCATGTCTAGAAATCATGAAAGATACTTCGTTTCATTTATTGACGATTATAGTCGATATGCTTATGTCTATCTTATGAAACACAAGCTTGAAACATTTGAAAAGTTCAAAGAATTTCAAAACAAAGTAGAGAAACAACTCGATAAATCTATTAAGACACTTCGATCAGATCGAGGTGGCGAGTATCTCAGCTTAGAATTTCTTAATCATCTGAAGGAGCACGGAATTATTTCTCTGCCCACTCCTCCCGGCACACCCCAACTTAATGGCGTGAGCGAGAGGAGAAATCGAACCCTGCTTAATATGGTTCGATCGATGATGTGTAGAACTAACTTGCCTCACTCCTTCTGGAGTTATGCTCTTATGACCGCCGCCCGCCTTGTAAATCTGGCACCAACTAAGAAGGTGGACAAAACCCCATATGAGATATGGCACGGGTCTAAACCCAATCTGTCTTACCTTAGAGTATGGGGATGTGATGCATATGTCACCAGCGATTCTGATGACAAGCTTGATCCCAGAGGCAAAAAAGTTGTTTTCGTCGGTTACTACAACAAAAGCGGATATTATTTCTATCATCTTGATGCAAACATTGTTTCCATCAAAAGGAAAGGACGCTTTCTCGAGGAAGATCTTCTAAATCGAGGAACCGGAAATAATATTATGGATCTTGAAGAAATTCGAGAAACACAAACAACCGTTGAGGAAGTCGGAGCGTCTGATCAACAGGAAGTTGTTGCTGATGAATCAGACATAAACACAAGCATTCGCAGAAGTAGCAGGTCTCGTAAAGAACCAAATAGATACCTATGGCATCTTGAAACTTCTGAAGTCCTGTTAGTAGCTGAGTCAAATGACGAACCTACAAACTACAAATCTGCTATCTCGGATCCTGAATCCGAGAAATGGCTTGAAGCCATGAACGCCGAGATGCAATCTATGCGTGATAATCAGGTCTGGGACATGATTGAGCTACCCCCGGTTCTCGGGCAATAGGGAGCAAATGATTTCAAAAGAAAAACCGACATGCATGGTAATGTACAAACCTATAAAGCACGGCTAGTTGCAAAGGGTTTCACTCAAACTCAAGATTACGAGATATGACAAATGGATGTCAAAACCGCTTTTCTTAATGGACATCTCTCTGAAGATGTCTATATGGTTCAGCCTGACGGTTTTATTGATCCAAAGTATCCTAGTAGGGTTTGCAAACTGAATAAGTCCATTTATGGACTTAAATAGGCATCTCGAAGCTGGAATCTTCATTTTGATAAGAAAATCAAAGAATTTGGTTTTGTCAAGAATGAAGATGAGCCTTGTGTTTACAGAAAGGCTAGTGGGAGCACTATATCATTTCTCATGGATCGTCCAAGTGGGAGATTGTTGGATTTTATGGACCGTCCCGATGGACAACGCGGCTGACCGAGCTATGACCCGTAAGAGTTACACCTAGGGCAACGAACATTAAATCCACTTAACCTGCTTAACCGGTAATTACGAACTGTTAGCGAGACGATATATTTTATTTATATTCGTTACATAGGATTTATTATTTATACAGGTTTATAAATAATAATTCATATTTATTGTTTTAATCTTTTTATTAAAACAATTAAATGGGTACAGACTTTTTTTATCTCGTGTTGGACTATAGGCCCAAAAACAATTAGTATGGTTTATTATTATTATATAATAATAATAATCTAATAATAGGTTTTACCCAAGAGTTGAAAACAGCCGCAACAGGAGCAATTCGGTTTTTTTGACTTTTTGCCGTTTTCAAAGTGATGTAGCAAGAATAAGAATTGCTCCTATTTTGCAAGTTCCGGCCAACCGTAATCAGCTGCACCGCATCAGCCGTCGCTGCTGCCTTGCGCGAATCAGCCTTCCCGTTCTCTCACGTTTCGGTTCGTGATCTAGCATCGGTTCGTTGTACCTCGGTGTCTCGATCGGTTAATCATTAACCACTAAGGTATAATTAATCTCATCAGTAGATTAATAACTGCTTTTTTGTGTGTTTGCGTGTTCATAACCATATCCTGTTCGGTTTGTCAGTGCTGTTAAATAGGTTATGATTTTATTTTCCGCTGCGTATTTATTAATTAACTGAATTAATTAATTTCTCTGTCAAAACCCGTTTTTTACAAAAGTCAAACTGATCACCACTGAATCCCAACACTTTGGACTGCCCTATTTTCTGGGTTAAAATCTTAGTTACCTAAGTAGCTTAGTTATTGATGTTAATTCATTGGACTGAAGTTGTGGGATTAATAAAATTTAACATGTCCTGTAGTTAATATGGAGAAAGATCTGCATAATGTACATGACTTGCGTTGTGTGAGGCCCGTGTTCTTGGAAAGCACATCATGCCTTGAGTACAAATGCACGACACATGTTTTTGATTGTTTCAGACTTCGAGTTGGATTTACATAAAACATACAAGAACATATAAATTACGTACATTAACATAGCGGAATTTATATACTACATTAGACCTTAACCCATACATATGTTTGTTTATTCTTATAATACATCAGAGTTAACCTATGCCATACTTAAACTTGCCAAATAGCCCCACCGATGTCGTTTACACGTTTCCTTTCCGTGACTACCGGAAGCCACACACTTTCCTGGAACACATGCCAAAATGAGTCAGTTTTAACTCATGAGTTCTAAGTTTTATATTTCAAAATGCATTCATGTATAAAACATTTGGATAACATACTCATACATAAACTTTTACTAAAGTTAGCTTTTTGAACAACCCGTAACTACCTTTACACATTACTTTAGTTAATCTTACTTAATGCCATGACAAATTACCTAAAAGCACTACTCTGCCAAGGTCCCAATCCAAGCTTCCTCGAGTGAACGAATCACTTTAACTAGGCACTAGTGTACAAGCCAAAAATCTTTCCTTAGTAGATACTTAAAGAGACAAAGTAATAAATCTTAACCACTCACTTTTCATCACAACAAGTGTCATAAAAATTCCATTTCCATAATCATTGTGTTATACACGGTTATTTTGTCAAAAATCATTCATTTGCATAATTAATATACCAAAACCTTTTTCCTTTGCACTATCATAGTGTATCAAAACATTTCTTTTACATAATCAAGTGTCAAAACTTTTCTTTTGTACAATTAAGTGCCAACACTTTTATTTTTATCGGCAAAAACAACATTATACAAAAACATCTCATTTGTACAAAAGTATACATTTGATGGTAAACATAATTTTACAAACACTTCATAGACATGCATTCTAGCCCAAAATATTTGACAAAGGGCAAAATCTTAGAAACTCACCTTAATAATTCTTTTATTGTAGATACTCGTTAGCTCATTAAACTTTTCATTCATTTGATGTCCTATATTCATTACATCCTAGAAATTCATACATATTTCTTATCAAATGGTTGAGTTCTCATGCTTAACTTCCTTATTTTGCAAAGTTAAGATTTTGTCCAAAACATAGGCACGACTGTGCATGGTCACAACACGCGTGTGCCGACTGACACAACCATGCTAAAGCTTTGCACGCCCTTGCATGCATAACTTCAGCTCGCCATGGTCCTGCTTCTCCTATGCATGCCCATGCATCGAGAACACACAACCTAGAAAACTCAGAAAATTTCGTTTTAGTCTAGTTTTCAAACCATAACTCGACTTTTATCCATAACAAGAGCGCTTCTCTGCATTACTAACATATTACCATGCTTGTATTCTAAAAACATATAGTAGTTGGTTAACACATCTTGCTTATACTCATTTTACCCAATTTGGGCTTAGAACCCTAACTTTCTTGAGGTTTGAGTTAGATTACTTACCAACTAGCACTTCTAATGGTGAAGATGGCTTCTGAAAATCTTCTTCTTCTCCAATAGAAACCTTCCAACCCATAAAGACTTGTTGATTCATCCTCATCTTCTCTAAAATCATACAAATATAGAGTTCTAAGGTTGGATTCTCTTTTTTTTTCCAAGCTCTCTGTTTCTGTAACCTCATGGTTATGTAAGAAGGTGCGGGCGGGGAGGGGGAGGGGGAGGGGCTGGGGCCGGATTTTGGTTTTGTATTATTACTCGGGGTGCCTTGATAGGTGGTGGTGTTTATGTATGGAGCTCTGGATAACAGTGTGGCTCCCCGTTTAGAGGTGGGTGATTGTTCCTCGGGTGTTTGGTCGTGTCCGTTTAGGGGTTTCCATTGTTTCCCGGATGGAACGGAGGGATCCAAGGGGTTTTCCTAGGTTGATTGCCCATATCAAGCGGCTCCATTTATCATCGGACGATCGAAAGGGGGCCTTGCGGGAAGCGGTTTCCACGGATTATGATTTGTTTGTTTCAGTTGGTGAGGCTTTAAAGGTCTTGGACCGGTGGCTGTGCGAGGTGTGTATGTGTTTACATTCTCTTAGTCGAGCATGCCACTATGCGGACGGCGTGGCTCGTTTCAATTGGGTGGCGAGAGATGTAGAGGAGTTTATAGTGGGGATTCTTGAGCCGCATGTTGGGAGGGAAGTTGTTTCTTTAGGAGGGGTGGTGGTGGATGAGGGTCTCCTTGATCGTATCTTCTCCCTTCCCATAACAACTGTTAAGAGCATCCCTCATACTTGTCGCATGGCGTTTTCCCAGGCCTTAACTGCTGCCCTGGGTAAGGTGGCGGCTATGCCAGAGTCTGTTGAGGTGTGGGTGAGACTTTTGTTGTTACCACGTTGCACGTTGCGAGTTTTCATGCTTTCTAACCATCAGGAGCGCAGGTCTAGCAATAGGAAGTCTTTGCAGTGCCAAAGTATTCAGCGGTCGCTAGCAGCTTGGGTCGATGAGGATGGTTTCGCTCATTTTATCACTTTTTGCCCAAACCTTGGTGGGAGCCTCGTGTCGTGATGAGCTTGTCCCTAGGTCCGATAATTCTGCGACGTGCACCAATGTTAAACATTGTTTCCGTAAAGTTGCAGATGGCCATTTCACTGCTGTGGTTAAAGTATTATGCTCTTCGGGAGTTGCGCCTTTCTGTAAGGATACTTTAAAAGCGTCGGTGGCAAAGCATCCAATCACCCCCTCCGGTTATGCCGGTTTCCTTGCTTTCTGAGCCTCCTCTTGTTGCGAATGCTGATACCGTGCTTGGGTGCATTAAACATAAGGTTGGTTGTCGTTGGGTGTATAAGATTAAGAAAAAGTCTAATGGCTCTGTTGAATGGTACAAGGCTAGACTTGTGGCAAAAGGATATTCGCAAACGTATGGTATGGATTATGAGGAGACCTTTGCCCCTGTGGAAAAAATGACAACAGTTCGTACTTTAGTTGTTGTTGCGTCTGTTCGACAATGGAAGATCTGTCAAATGGATGTCAAAAATGCTTTTCTGAATGGTGATCTTCATGAGGAGGTTTACATGACTCCACCCCTGGGAATAGCTCATCAACCCGGTGAAGTCTGTCGGCTTCGAAAAGCTCTATATGGACTCAAACAGGCCCCTCGTGCTTGGTTTGAAAATATATCTGCAGTCATCACTTCCCTTGGATTTCTCCCTAGTAATCATGATTCGACATTGTTTGTTCGATGTACGAATGTTGGACGCATTCTCTTGTCTTTATATATGGATGACATGATTATTATAGTCGATGATTATGATGGCATTGAATCCTTGAAACGTGACTTGGCCCATCGTTTTGCTATGAAAGATTTGGGATTATCATGGTATTTTTTGGGGATTGAGGTAGCTCAATCTAAAAAGGGATATCTTCTCTCTCAGACGAAGTATATTTCTGATCTGTATCAACGTGCAAGACTTTCTAATAAAAGAATTGCAGACACTACTTTTGAAACCAATGCACGTTACTCTCCCACCGATGGTGTTCCTCTATCTGATCCGAGCCTATATCGTACCATTGTAGGCAGTTTGGTTTATCTTACAGTTACTCGCCCTGATATCGCTCATGCTTTTCATGTGGTTAGCAAGTTTGTTACCGCTCCTAATTCTGTTCACTAAGGAGCTGTTCTTCGTATTTTGAGATATCTTCGTGGCACTAAGTTTCAAAGTCTTTTATTCCTTTCTACGTCTTCTCTAGAATTGTGTGTCTATAGTGATGCTGATTGGGATCCCAATGATCGTAAATCCACTACTGGTTTCTGTATTTTCTTTGGTGATTTCCTAATCTCATGGAAAAGCAAGAAACAAGACGTTGTCTCTAGGTCCTCCACTGAGGCTGAATATCGTGTTATGACTGTGACTACATGTGAAATTGTTTGGTTACGATGGCTTCTGACAGATATGGAGGTTGTTGTTTCCTCGCCTACCCCATTACATTGTGATAATCAAAGTGCTATGCAGATCGCCAAGAACTCAGTCTTTTATGAACGGACAAAACACATTGAGATAGATTGTCATTTTACTCGCCATCATCTTCAGCTCGGGACCATCTCACTTCCTTTTGTTCCATCAGCCTTGCAGATTGCAGATATTTTTACCAAGACTCAATCGGCATCTCGGCTTCATTTTTTGTGTGACAAACTCTCAATGTTTATTTCTATTGCATTGTGAGTTTGAGGGGAGATGTTAGCATAATAAGTTGTTATGAGCCCTGTTATGGGCCTTAGCCCAGCCCAGTTATCTTTATATTTAATGTTGCTTTCTTCTTCATTTGTAAGCTAATTTTCATTTTAAGTAATAGAGAGCTTCTATCTTTTTTCTGTCATGTTTATTTATTAACAGTTTAGCCCACATGCTTTGCTATCTATAGTCTTACATATGTTTTCTGGCACATACCATATAACTCTCCAGCTTGTAGCCTCAGTGAGATTCTAGGGGTAATAGTATTGAGTAAAAACCCCATCAGAATCAAGAGTAGCTCTGTGATAGTAATCTCCAGAAGGAAGTGAGTCTCTTACAGTAAGATTAACTCTTTCGCCATTTCCTCTCAATATATACATGTATCCCGCGGTATCAAAAACCAGTTGCATTGGATTCGTCACGTGTGCCACTAATATAGTAAGCATTACCAGCAGAACCAGAAAACATTTCGAGAGTATTAAGAACTAGATTCCCATCTAGAAGCAGACGTAACTGGAATCTTCCCCTAGTGAAGTTCGTTTTGCCCATTTTGGAGTTAATTACTCCACCTCTAGGCATACCCTGAGTAGGCAATATGGTATCTGCAGGATGATCAAAACTTTCCCATATATTGCGAGAATTGCTACCCACGATCACGAAGTTACCAGTATCATTCATATAACCATATGCAAGATCAGATATGGGTCCAGAACTCCATACCTCTTTGCCTTGAGGATCAGTGAGTACGAGCCCACGCCTATCAATCAGGTCAACTTTGGATCCTGCAGGCACTGTTGGACCATCTTCTGGATACCAGATGATGGTTTTCTCATCTATCTTGTCATACCATATGGACAACAAGAAGTTATATTGAACTTGTTGGAACCCCAAGGCAAATTCACCAGAAGATGAAAGCCATGGTTTGGCACCAACTGGTACAGAACCATTAGTCTGCTGTGCAGCTACCAAATGCCGCAAGATAGTTAGAGAGATGAGATGCAGTGGGAGTAAGGCCATAGGAAAATGCTTGAATGCTTAACAACAGTAGGAGTTTTTAAAAAATTAGATATTGATTTAAGTCAACTGAAGGACTTTTGAAGTCCACCTATATAGACGAAGTGTTTGGTGGTGGCAAAAAATTCCTTACCCTAATGAATATGCGTTTGTGGTCTTAATTCATTGTAATTAATTTTGGCAGAAAGCATTCAACTCCTGAGACCAAAATATTAAAACTGTTATCACGCCATTGAAGTTTCTCCAACCCAAAAAATAACAAATTTGTTTTCATCATTTGGAAAACGTTCCCTGTAGAATTGAAACAGATGGTAATCGAATTCGAGTCGAGTCTTTTGGAGTGCCTTATTTTCGGGTTTTCAACCACCCTTGAGCGGTTAAAATCTTAGGTAGTAGTAGCTCAATTTATGATGCTTATTCATTGGACTAAATTAAACTTTTTTTTAGAACGGCGAATTTTTTTACAGCTGGAGGACGAGAATCCAATACCTCCAAACCTAATTGCTACATGAGGCTTTGCATTTGTCATCGGGTCACCAAACCCAGTGGTGTACTAAATAAAATGACTGGAGTTAACATCTCCGTGCCTTTTCTAGCATCGGTCCTGTTGTCATATTTGGTACGTGTCGCCGACTTAAAAGGCACTATTTATAGACAACCCCTAAAGTTTTTTTTTTCCTTTTTTTTAACAGCAAGACAACCCTTCAAATAATAATTAACTACACGGATAGTCTTTGAGGTATGTTATGATTATGATTTTGGACCCTAAATTTGAAAAATTACAGGTTTAGACCAATAGTTTTGTCAAAGATGGAGACACAGAAAGGTGTGCTCGATTTCGGGGATACTGTGGGTTTTGTTGCTTGTTGGAATCATCGCCATAATCAATGGTGGTAGTGAACAAAGGAAAGGTAGATGGGTCTTGGTTTGGGGCGATGAAGTTATGATTGGGTAGGTTAGGTTTTGTAGGTTCCACATTCTTTTATTAATGTATATTTTTTTGTTTATTATTAGTAAGTGGGCTCAAAAATATTTTAGATTTCTTTTTATTTAATATTAAGAGGTATTTTTGATTTTTTTTAATTTGATAGAAAAACTAACATTCAACCAATCCAGGGATCAAACGTGTTACGTTTTGACAAACTATTAGTTTAACCTCTAATTTCTCAAACTTAGAGACCAAAACCATAAGCAGGGCACACCATAAATCCATGTGATTAGTTAAAAAAAAGGCCTGTAAATTTTATATAGATTTAATTATATAAATGGTCCTGTGATATGTTTATATTGCAACTTTGGTCCTCAGGTTTAGCTTATTACACTAATAGTCCAACAGTTTGCTCGGGATTAATACATATAGTCCTTGGAGTGGATGGATGTTAAGTTTTATATTAATTTATTTTAGAAATTAACCAACTACCTTTCTATAAAAAAATAACAACAAAAATCAAATAGTGGGACCCATTTGATATTATAAACATTATATGAAACATATACAATTATGATTTATTATAGATGGTGGGATCCACTACTATTAAACACAAAGAGGCCTCCATATTCTTCAAGTCTATCTCCGGCCATCACCGTACCCTCTATCTCCACCATCTCCGGCAACCCATTTCTAACAACATGTAAATGAAACCCCTTTTTATAGCTGTATTAAAACCTAATAATCCGTTTTCCTTTAAAATCTCCTTTTTAGCTATCTCATGCTCACACCCAAACTCATATCCCTATTTTCCTCCTTGTTATTTGATGTAACACCCAAGCTATTTAAATTTCCTCCTTCCAACCCCCATCGCCCATCAAAGAACAATGCACCAAATATGTATTGGTTGTAATCATAGCCATCAAATGACCATCACACCAAAAGTGACTATGACCATCATAGTCACTTTTCAACTCATCCACCACCTTTGTCTCATATTGAGCAATTTCTGGTCAAACACATGCATCAAACTTTTGTGCTCGGTGTAAATGACACACTTAATACCATATAAATAGCACATCCAAAACTTCAAATCAAACACTACTTCACCAAGTTCCATATTATGTGGTTTAGTTCTTTTTGTCAACTTTCAGCTATCATGATGCATAAGCGATCACTTTGTTTTTTCTAAATCAACACACACCCAAGTCCATTATGAGACATGACCCAATAAAACTGTAAGACATTAGCTTGTTTGTCGTTGACAAAATTAGCTTTGATGACGGGCACGGTCATGCCTTTAATAGGGTGTTACATGTCATCGCTTTATACTATGACTCAATGTTCGATCTAGATATCCGCCAACAAACACACGATACCATGTAGTAGATTGTCGTTAAATAATACATTATGCCCAATTTTCATAAGAGAATTTTGATATTCGGGCATCTCCATCCTTGGTAAAAGCACCCACACAACTGTGACCCGGATCGAAATACAAAATCCATCGACCTGGTGTGGTCTTGAGAGACCTTAATACACGAAGAGTAGCATCCTAGTGTCTGGATAATGGTGTGGTCATGAACTGACTCAGGACACTAACATCAAGGGAAATATTTGGGCGTATAACTGTAAAGTAGTTATGCTTCCCAACCAATCATCTGTATCACTCCTGATCCTCCAACATGCCCATGTCCTATAGAAGAACTTTCCTACAGGAAGTATTAGGATTCAATTGTCCATCTAGTTAGTCAATATATCAAGGACATACTTCTCTTGATAGAAAGCATTATATACCATTGAAGTATTGAAGTCAACTTAAGTCGTTAATCTAGAATTAACCGAAGAGATTGTTTGAGCTCTGTGAACCCATCCTCGTTATCCATAGTAATTATGATGTCATCCACGCAAAAAAACTACAATAATCCTTCTCCATGACGATTTCTTAAGACTACAACATGATCATATGCACTACGAACCATCCCAACTCTCCTATAACACTAAAAAACCAACCACATCATGCTCTAGGAAATCGCTTAAGGCCATAAAAAGAATTATGTAATCTACATACTTTTGAGTCCTCTTCCTTGGCAATAAAACCAGGTAGCTGCTTGATGTGTGTTTGTTGTGTAGTATATTATATTTGTAGAGTTTGAACATAACTTACCAAGTTTTAAAGTTAATAAAATGATTAATACGCTAACTAACTACATACAATAGGCAAGTGCACGTATCGCATAGTAATTTAGTTTAGGTAAGAACCAAGTATCGAATCAATGACTTTTGGAACTCAGTCGTTGTTAATTTTTAGTCTAATAATAAAGATAGTGGTTTTTAAAAGTAGAAAAAGGTGAGGAAACAAAACAAGACAAAGGTTTGGGAGATAATCAGATCAGTTGCGTATCACTTGGGTTAGAATCCAATTGGTAATAAATCGATATTTTAGGATTAGGTTAATGATGTGGTTAGTTAAAGAGTTCATAAAGCACCCGATGTCGGGCTATTGTTCTGAAGACCAAATTGACTAACTTACGTTCTTTAGTGATAAAATGGAAGAGCTCCCTGGTAGGGTTACCACGACCCTCAATCTATTGGAAAGTTAAAATGATAAAACACACTAACCACCTAAAGATCGTAATAAAGAAATTTTGACTAAAACGTACTTTAAATTAATACTTCTACTACTTCAGACCTTAAACCCATGGCTCTAGCTAGAATTCCTCCGCAGGCCAAGACAAGAGAATAGAAAAAGTATCGACATAAAACACCAAGTCTAGCTAAGACTTAAAATGCCTTGATTGAGTACCCAAATTCCAACCAACCAAAGTTCAAACCTTTTACTAGCTAACTGGCCTAGTATAGTATCAAAGATTTTGTATAAAGACATACAACTTTGAAAGAATGTTTAAACAATATGTCTTCATCTCGACACTCACAAGATTTAAGACTTCAATGACCGAAAATGAAGTGCTGACGTCCATAAAGAAAGATCATTGTAACACCCTAACCCGGCTAGGGTTAACGTGTCACTTATACAGTAATCAGAATTCAATACAAGTTCCGTACATTGGAAAAGTATAACTAGGGTGCTAAGGTACTTGAGATACATAAGAGATTATGGACTACATTATAACAGTGATCCAGCTGTAATAGAAGGATACAATGATGCTAACCGGATATCGGACATAAAGGACTCAAGATCAACTAGTGGGTATGTGTTCACCCTTGGTGGTGCGGCTGTAGCTTGGAAGTCGTCTAAGCAAACTGTTATAGCTAGATCCACGATGGAATCTGAGTTAATTGCCTTAGATAAATCTGGTGAAGAGGCAGAATGGATACGTCAATTTGTGGAGGATATTCCAAGATGGCCAGAGCCTTTGTCGGCTATTTACATACATTGTGACAATCAAGCATCGATTGGTAGAGCTCAGATCTCAATGTATAATGGCAAATCAAGGTATATTAGATGTAGACATAATACGGTACGACCACTACTCTTGACGGGGGTTATCACGATTGACTATGTGAAGTCAAAAGATAACATTGCGGACCCGCTCACGAAAGGCTTAAGCAAAGAGTTAGTTCAAAAGTCGTCAACTAAAGCCCGTGAAAGAGGGAGTGTAAGGGAAAACCTAACCTATGTGACTGGAGATCCCAAGATCTAGGTTCAATAGGACAACCAAACTACATGAACTACTGTCACTGTGAGGGGTACCCCAAAACACATAAAAGGGAGATACATTCTTCCTAGTCCATTTCTATACGAATAAGTGACATAACTAGAGGATAAGCAAAACATATGGTTGGTGATTTATGGTAATCACAAGGAACCTAATTCTTTTAATGATTTATTAAGAATCACCTATGTGAAGAGAGAAGTGTGGTCGCTTCAAATGGAATTGTTGGGGGCGCAATTCCTAGAACTCTCACGGAACCAGGCTAGTGATCCGCGACCATAATGGACACAACTATGAGGGGTTGACCAGACCAGGGAGATTATTGTGTGAAGTATATGGCTGTCTACATAAATGGTGGTTGGTTCAAAGACATCGTGTCTACTGAACCACTAGGAGACTAAGTATGCATCACGACGGAGGGTTCAAAGCTAACAACTACCTATCCGACAATATTCAACCGCTGAAATTGTATCTTGATATTAAGAGAGTATGGATTCAAATCCATCCCTTGCGGGGGGATTGTAAGAAAAATATGTGAAATGAGTTTTCACATGGGAAAAAAAAGAGGTTTTGTTTATTTTCACATGTGGGGGATTGTTGGAACTCTTCAAGAATATGTGAAAATAAATAATAATATAGTAGTATGATTTGGTTATGTTTTAAGTTTGATTTTATTTTTGTATAAAATCTTTCAATTTTGAATTCAATTTAGGTGTTACAACTTTGTGTGTTTCATTTTTGAATTCAATTTTTTTAGTAAACGCTATAGGTGTTTCAAATTTGAATTCAATAATTGAGTAATGACTTGAAGGGTGTTTCAATTTTGGTCCACTATAAATACAAAAGTATGCCTTTGTTACTAGACACATTTGAACACACCATAAACCTCCTACTTGAACTCTCTCATTATTCTCTAAAAAATTCTAGCAATCATTCTCTCTACTACAAGGTAAAATTTCGGGTTTAGAGTCCTCCCCGGCTGTACACACAGCTTCGGCCATTATACCCTGGGAAACATTCGAGTTCTCTTGGGAGACTAGGAATTTGTTTTAAGGGACCCGTGTTAAACACGAAGGCTCGGTCATGAATTTAGTATTCGTACTTTTGTTTTATTTCTTTTGTAAAAGTATTGTAATTTATAGCTTTCTTTGATTATTGTATTGTATTTGGAATTTATACAAGTGTTAGTTTTTATCTTTTGACGAACGATTCTTACAATGGATACGTCCTTTCATCTAATGACAGTATAAGACTCTTAATTAAATACAAATTCATAATAAATATTGTCACACATAATAATAATGACTTATCCTAACTTTTATGATTAATATTCAAGAATATTAAGGGTTTGTTTGGTTGGTGAAAATTCATGGGATTTTGATGAAATTGGAATTTAAATTCTATTTATTGACATGTTTGTTTGGCTAAGAGAAGAAATTAGAATTAAAATTAATTCTAACTGAATCCCTAAACTAATGGAATTCAAAATAGCTCCCAATTTCAATGAAAATCAGAATCCCTCACCATTTTATGTAGTAATTTTGTCTTTTAGGTATTTTTACATTACAATTTCATTAACAAATATGCTAACAAAAAACATTATGTGTTTCAAACCTTTAAATTTCAAATCCATTTCTAACGAATTTCGCGAACCAAACACCTTCTAAAAATGAAAAAAAAAACCCAATTCTCTTATATGCCTAACACAAACACACTTAAAAGGACCGATCCCACGAATATCAAAGTCCATCAACTTTTATTTTCTCCTGTTCCACTTTTATTTTCTTCTGTTCCAGAAGGACCATCGGCTTTCCTAAATTTCAGGAAGGCCTTCACAGTTTGTGAAGGGTCTTTCTTTCCACTGGTAAGTGGAAGTTGTTTCTTCCAACATTGACTGTCCCTATAAATTGCAACTGCACAGAAACAATCGTTCAAGCAGGAATTTCTACAGGTTTGTTCGTTACTCGGGTTCATGTGCACATAGTCGGAAGTAGGCCAATCAATATTAGGTATCTTGTCATACCATATGGATAACAGGAAGTTATCTTGAACTTGTTTGAACCCCAAGGCAAATTCACCAGAAGATGAAAGCCATGGTTTGGCATCGGGTGTTGCTGTGAGTGATGCACCTACAGATACAGAACCATTAGTCTGATGTGCGGCTACAAAATGTAGCAAGATAATTAGAGAGATTAAACGAATTGGAACTAAGGCCATATGAAAATGCTTGAATTGCTAACAACAGTAACAAAAAGTAAGATCTTTTAAACAAAAAAGATGATTGCTTTTAAGTCAACTCATACAGATCAAAGTCTTTTGTGGTGACAAAAAGTTCCCTATATTGATTTTGACAATTTCCCCCATATTTTATCTAATTTTGTTCCACACAAAGAATCTCAAATTCTCATACACGGCAGGAAGTGTTCAATGTGGAAACGATGAGTACTTGAAAGAACCAGAGTACCCAAGATGATGAGTCACCAACTTTCGATCAATCTGATGATCCAACGATGAGCACTTGAAAGAACCGAAACCCGGGTTCACTGTTTATGTTACGAATCAAATTCAAGTTTCATCTATCAAATTCCTGATCTTATTAGTGTACTTAGTATCACTTAATCAAGTTTATGTTACGATGACTCAAGTAGACAAACACACATACATGTCGTAGTGATGTAAGCATATATGTGTTTTTGCATAACTAGATTCCAACACGAGTCAGGCATACCTAGTCTCAAAAATACTACAAGAACTTAAACACAGTCTACTTTCTGATATGTTTATATAACAGGCACCCTAAAAAACCATTACAATTACTAAATATAATCAGGTTTCAAACATAAGTTCTTCAAATCGAACAGCAAACAAAAACAGTAGAACTTACCTGAGCGATTAAGCCCTGAGGGAGTCTATGACGGTGAATCGGTGAGGCCTGACGGAGTCCGGCGACGGCGGACCAGCGGTGGCCGGTGGCTACAGACCTGCAAAAGCGACCAGGGGAGGGCCGGACTTCTGTTCTACTAGGGACGGGGCTGCGTCTCAGTTCTCACAACAAATGAACGGAAGTATTGTATTGGAACCTTAGAACTTTTAAACACTTAAACATAAAACTACATTAAAAAAGTTTAAAAAAAATGTAAGGGGAGAGATTAGAACCCAGTACCTCTGGGTTATAAATCAAGGCCTAAAACACTACACTACTTGTTCAACTTTGTATAGGGCTTCACCCTATATTTTATTTAGGAGTTCACCCCAGTTTTTTTATATAGTGTTCTATTAAAATTTCGAAACCCGGGGGGTTCCGATGAACCCCTCTCGCCCTACCTAAGTCCACCCCTGAATATAACCCCGTTAATCAAAAGTCAAACCTATTATACTAGATACTTTTTGTAACTTATTATTAAGAATCATATTCTCCCTTTCTTATATTTCTGAGACATCTTGCCTTTGAGATGTTTCTTGTTATGAGATTTGTATCACTATGTAAGAACTTATATGAATCTCTTGTTCCCTTACATCCAACATAGTTAAAATGATAACTATGTTTAATGATAGCAATTCATAGGAGCTGCAATATATACACCAAGCTATATATACACCAATGATTACATACGTACATCTTGTGACATTATCCTATGAGTATTATGACACGCGAAAATACGAATCATATAACTTTGTTAGTGGTCAAGTCGGTGTACCACGTCATACGCGCCTTATAATTTAGTGATATCAACTTATACATGTGTATAAAAACATTATTGTATGTATGATGTACGAGTCTAATACGTTATATGACCTGTATGACTATTTTTGTCATATAATACTGTCCGTATGACATGTCACTGTTGTATGCATAGTGTGTTAGTGATGTCTCTTTAGACGCAACCTTTATTTACTCTGTAATTATACATTTACACTTTAATCATTTGATCAATTATTATTATAGGGCCATGTTCAATATAAAATCAATTCTAAATAAAAATAAACTAAAAGAACTACAAAAACACTTGTACGTAGTGCATGAAATATTATACATGTAGTGGGAGAGTGAGAAATAGACGGTTTAAGTATCACATTTAAAGAAAGATGTATAAGTGTTATATTATTCTCGCACACTTTTTTATTTGAAACCGGTTCCGTATTAAAGCTGCTAATGCTAATCTTTCTTGGTACCTAAGTACCTATTATATACCTTGTTGAGGTGTCGGTTTCATCCCATTGTGCTACATAAAATAATACACATACTCGTCAGGTGTATTTAAAAAGTTACAAATTTAGGTGTGTTAAATAGGTTATGTTTTGGATTGACGGGTGGAACCCAAAGATGACATACCTGAAAATCGTGTCAAATACATGAACCTGAACACAACATGAGTTTCGTGAGTTGATATGAACACGGTTTAACCTGAAATTAATTTATTTTATATTTTTACATATTAATACTAAAAAACTATAAATTTTCAGCTAAAAGTACAAATATATAATAATAATAATAGTTAAAAGAGAAAAATCATATAATAGTAACCAAGTTTGAAAAGTGTTCTCATTGAGTCACTTTAACTTTTTGTATCTTAAAAACCACTCAACTTTCAATATATGTTTCAATCTTATGAAAAATGGAATTTAGTGATGATGTGTGAGGTTTTTTTATTTTCTTTTTATTATCTTTTTATTAATACATTACATGGAAATTATAGAAGAATAGGTGGTGTTTAACTTTAAATAAATAATAAAAAAAGCATTAAAATCCCTAATTAAAAAATTAAAAAATCTATAATCGCCAACAATTGCCAAACACAATATAACCCTTTATTGATAGTTACTAACGTGAGCATTTATACTAACCAGATTAATTGGTTAAACAAATAGTATATTTTACTAATTACATAGTTTACAATTCATTTGATTTACTAGTTATTTCTAACAAATGGTTGAATATCAAAATATTATCGAAATAGTTGCCTCAAAGAAATTGTGGTGTAGTGACTACCAGACTACAAAAGCCCACTAGATATAGAAGGGTATTGTTTCTACTATGTTAGGTCATCTTCTACCTTAGTAACACTCAAATTTAGTCATCAAGAGAGATATTAATACGATTATATCAGTTTTAATATTTTTTTAGCAAACTGCAGCAATGGTTGAAGTCGTAGATTGTGTTTGGCATTTTTTGTCGATTAGGGATTGTTTATTGTTTTAAATGTGGATTTTATTTTTTTTATACCTAATCCCCTATAATTTCCTTGTCATTATGTATTAATAAAAAATATATAAAAATAAAATCTGACACATCATCACTAAATTTCATTTTTCACAAGATTGGAACATAAATTGAAAGTTGAGTGGTTTTTGAGGTATAAAAAAAGTTAAAGTGACTTAATTGGAACACTAATCAAACTTGGCTACTATTCTATAAATTTTTCCCATAATAATTGAGTTTAAACTATAAAAATTAATGCTCACTCTTCTTTTTATCATTTAAACTAGGTTAAAACCCATGCATGACATATTTACATGACTTGAATAAAGATAATTTGTTGTAACATAGCTGTTTCTGTGAAGATTTCTGTGTTAGAAACTCGGTGGATTACACGAGTTTAATAAATGCAATAATATATACTCAGTATAAAGATTTACATATTACATATTTATTACTTATTACATAATTATTTAATACAAATTCTAGAAACATAATAAATAATATAGTTATTTAAAAAAAATATATAAAAAGAATGAAAGAAATGTTCAATTTATAAAAAATGTTTTATAAACAAACCTATTTTTTTAAAATAGAAATCATTATTATTTAATATAAGAGAGAAGCGGGAAACAAAAAAGTTATAAAAAATTAAAGAAATTTGTATAATTAATAGGAGAGAGAGGCACGGAAAAAAGTTAAGAATGCAAATGAGAGTGACAATTGTCTTACAAAAACTTTTATTTATTAGAGAGTATAGATATAGATGTTGCCATAAGGTATGTAACCAGTTTAAATTATGAGATAAAGCATATTTCTTAAAAATCTTATAAAACTAAAAGGGAACCCGCAAAATTGGCAAGTCGCCACAAACATGACATGTTTAGCTAACGTATTCACGGGTTCAACCCGAGACTAAAGTTAAACTCGTGAATTTCATATTATTTTCATGTCAGTATCATAAATTCATTCACATAAACCTCGTATGGATGAAGTGGCAATACGACATCCACATACAATATTCTAAAAATTAAATTTATACTATTTTTTATATTATATGTTCAAAACGGGTTTTTATAAAGACCTAATTTTTAGATAAAATAAATAAAATCCGAAAAGGAAGGAAGGAATGAATGAATTTTAATTGGAAACTTGGACACAAAGAAAACGCGTGACGCTCTTCAACTCCAACGGTCTTGTTCACCAAAATCAAACCCTAAATCCCCTTTCTGATTCAGAACCTAAAATAAAACCCTTACTGGGAAACACAAAATCACGACGTACGCCGATCACTTTCTCTTTTCTTCTTCCGATTCAGAACCAAACCCTAAATCCCCCTTCCGATTCAGAACCTAGTTCCAAAATCACGACGTACGCCGATCACTTTCTCTTTTCTTCTTCTTCTTCCGGTTAATATTCATGGATTTGACGATCATCTGATTATTGGTGAAATACTAGAATTAATTAATCTTCTTTTCTATTCTAGTCACAATTTTTAATTGTTTCTATCTCGTATGACGTATTGTTTGCATGATTGTAGGTTACTAATGGATTCAGAGTAGAACACGAACCAAGGTATGCGTTCTATCCAAACCCTTTCACGGACTTTGACTATCATCTGATTCTTGGTCACTTTTTCTTGGTAGAGTCAATTAGTCATGAATGTGCTCTAACTTTCTTCATTGTAAGGTTTCTTAATCTAAAGGGTTTGTGAGATCTCTTTTGATATCTTCAGGGATTTGATACCATAAAAAAATAGATTAACTTAAAGAACTTGTTGGCATATATTTTACTAAACCATTTCAATAGGTTTCTCTGGTCTCTTTAAGATACTGAAAATGTTAGACAAAATCCTACTTATTATTTTATGATAGTGACTGAATGGTCCATAATCTGTGGTTGTATAAACATTATATTTTGATGTTGCCTGTTGTTTGAATCTTAGATGTCACCTCTTTATGTGTTAGACTGGTTAAGCATACAACACACATATCATAAAGTTTACTCATAAATTAACCCATGAAAGGGGTAACCATTTATGGAATGTTTCTTTTGCATATACCTTGTTTTGTCACTAGGGATTTAATCTTTCTGTCAAATGTCTGAAGATCAACTGAGACTTTTTTTATTTGTACAGTTTACCAAGTATTTTTCTTGTTTTCTAATAAATATGACTTTTTATAATGGTGTTACATGTGTTCTCAACCTTTTCTATTGTTTTTATTGTTTCTGTTTTTGACTTCCAACTTTTTTTATTTTGTAATTTTGTAGGTGTTTTTATTTAAGTGTGTTTGACACTTATATATGCTTTTTTACTTGTCCCGACTCGCATTTAAAAATTTGAATCCCCTTACTAGAACACCCAAAAATCCATTTCAGGTTGTGGTGTACTTTGAGGCTTGTACTTAATGAGCTTACTTATGTTCTCAGCCTTTTCCATTGTTTTTAATATTTGTTTGGTTTGACAAGTTTATATGGTGTTTTGCAAGATTGAACTCTTATTCAAGAACTTGTAATCCTGTTACTAGAACACCTAAAAACCATTTCAACACGTTTTGTACTTTGAGGCTTGTACTTTGCGGTTGATTAGGTGTACGTAGGCTGTTATTGTGGCATGGATTGCTTTCTTGATGAAGTTCTTTCTTTCGATATTCTATTTTTGTAATTATTTTGACTTTGTTTGTTTTTAGTGTTTCATCTTTCTTTTTGAGGAAGTTGTTTATGTTGATATTTTATTTATTATCTAATGATTTTGAGTTTCTGACTTTGTTTTTAATGTTTCATCCTTCTTTCTTATGAGATAATTCATTTTTTTATATGGTGTTCGTTAGGCTAAACTCACATTCGAGAACTTGCAATCCCGTTACTATTAACACCTTAAAAACCTTTTCAACATGTTCTGTACTTTGAGGCTTGTACTTTGCTGCTGATTGGGTATTAGTAGGTTGTTACCGTATTGCGGATTGCTTTCTTGAGGAAGTTGTTTATGTTGATATTTTATTATCTAATGATTTTGAGTTTCTGACGTTGTTTTTAATGTTTCATCCTTCTTTCTTATGAGATTTTCATTTTTTTTATATGGTGTTCGTAAGACTAAACTCACATTCGAGAACTTGCAATCCCGTTACTATTAACACCTTAAAAACCTTTTCAACATGTTCTGTACTTTGAGGCTTGTACTTTGTTGCTGATTGGATGTTAGTTGGTTGTTACCGTATTGCGGATTGCTTTCTTGAGGAAGTTGTTAACTTGATATTTTATTTATCGAATGATTTTGAGTGTCTGACTTCGTTTTTAGTGTTTCATCCTTCTTTCTTATGAGATTTTCATTTCTTTATATGGTGTCGGCAAGACTAAACTCACATTCGAGAACTTGCAATCTCGTTACTGTTAACACCTAAAAAACCGTTTCAACATGTTCTGTACTTTGAGGCTTGTACTTTGCTGCTGATTGGGTATTAGTAGGTTGTTACCGTATTGCGGATTGCTTTCTTGAGGAAGTTGTTTATGTTGATATTTTATTTATCTAGTGACTTTGAGTTTCTGACTTTGTTTTTAATGTTTCATCCTTCTTTCTTATGCGATTTTCATTTCTTTATATGGTGTTCACAAGACTAAACTCACATTCGAGAACTTGCAATCCCGTTACTATTAACACCTAAAAAACCTTTTTAACAAGTTCTGTACTTTGAGGCTTGTACTTTGCTGTTGATTGGGTATTAGTAGGTTGTTACTGTATTGTGGATTGCTCTCTTGAGGAAGTTGTTTATGTTGATATTTAATTTATCTAATGATTTTGACTTTGTTTTTAATGTTTCATCTTTCTTTCTTATGAGATTTTCATTTGTACACTTTACCGAGTTTTTTGTTCTTGAATTCCCTACTTCTGGTGTCAACCTTTTACATTTTTATATTGTTTTTAGTAGTTGTGTGGTTTTACAGTTTTGTTAGGTTTTGTGCAAGACTGACTTCACATTTGAGAACTTGCAGTCCTGTTACGAAAATACCTAAAAACCCATTTCAACATGTTTGTACTTTGAGGCTTGTACTTTGCTGTTGATTGGGTGTACGTAGGTTATTGTCATGTGGACTGCTTTCTTGATGAAGTTGATGATTTTGACTTTGTTTGATTTTAATGTTTCTTGCTTCTTTCTTATGAGATTTTCAATTGTACCAAGTTTTTTTTTCCTTAAATTCCCCTACTTCTTTTTATTTTGACCTTTTACTTAATGAGGTTAGTTATATTCTTTTTCATTACCTTTTACTCAGTGAGCTATTTAGAAAGTGTGCAGAAAATGTAAAATCAGTTAGGACCCAATTGTTTAGTTCTTGCTTTCAAGAATTACTATTTTCTATATTTTTCAGGTAAAAAGTTGTGTGAACCTAACTCTTTTAGTTAAACCAATTCAGCTGGTAAGTCAAGTAAATTGATAGACATGAACTAGTGTCATGGTTTAAAAAAACGGTCGAGGCGTACGCCTCGAGGCGCGCCTTGAGGCGAGGCGGTAGAAAAACGAGTCTGAGGCGTACGCCTCACAAGGTATTTTGGTACGTACGCCTCACTAGGGCTGAGGCGGTCGAGGCGGGCTGAGGCGGTCGAGGCGGGCTGAGGCGGGGCTGAGGCGGTGAGGCAGTAGAAATGGAAATTTTTGACTTTTGACAGGACTTTTGATCCATTTGAGCTGTGTATATCGTTTTATTAACGAAATACACAACTCAAATGGGTCAAAAGTCCATAATTAGCGTCTGGTTCTCCTTAATTTGACCTATTTTCTCATTCTTCTCCTTAATTTGACCTAATTTCTCATTCTTCTCTCACACATCACACCTAGGAAAGGTTTGGAAGGGGTTGATGTAGTCAACAAACAAGATACAAACATTGTTTGATGTTTAGTATTTTATTTTTTGTAAGATATATAATTTTTATATTTATTTTTTAATTCCGCCTCGGGCTTACGCCTCGGTTCGCCTTGAGGCTTACGCCTCGTGAGGCGAAGGGAAAACGCCTCGAGGCGCGTTTCCGTTCTTTTAAACATTGACTAGTGTTATTAAATATTAACAATTTTTTTTTACAGGTCTAGCTGATTTAGTTATACTGGTTTAGTTGGTGAGATTTAGTTATTCACTGTCTGCAATTTGATATAAAGGTAAACGAGTTTGATTTTTTCAAACCTATACACCTCTAATTTTCATTTTAAGTTGAAATCTTCGAACAAAAAAAGCATTATACTTCTGTCATTACCTAAGAAATGGGAAATTGAAAATTACGAACAAAAATGGTGGATCAGCTATAAAGGACAGAAGAGAAGTTGGAGAAAGTTGAACAAAAATAAAGAAATGGACTAGAACCCATGATCTCAGACATATTTAGTGTACAATAAAGTACTATTCATATCAAATTTGTTTGCATGCTGACATAAAGGTAGAATCACAACATTTTGCTATAACACTATAACATGTTTAGTTTCACTAAACTTATGATCGGATTCTGCATTTTCCTACCGCAACGGTTCGGGCCAGTGCAGTAAGCACATTGGCTAAGTCTGGTACACTGGTTGATTCTTTGAAGGTAATTTAGCTTACATTTTTTTGTTATTATGTCAACATTACTCTAAGCTGGATTATCTGTTATTTTCTACTAATGAGCGCATGACTTCCTATATGTGTTCTTTTGAGGCGTTGCTTGTATGATATTGACAATGAGGTTAGCTGCATTTGTAACAATTGGTTTTGGTGTTTGTCCATGTTAAAAAACATGTTTTTTTCAAGCCTTAAGACCTTTATAGGTTCTTCTGAAGCTAGTTTTGGGTATCACTGTAATTTCTTATGTGGGTTCATGATAGCACTCTAGTGTATTTAAATACTCTTGGAGGAGACGGGTTGAAACTGATAAAGTTGTAAAGGACTCTCTCTTTGGGTCACCAGACATCCCCCTGGTCAACCTAGAGACTAGTTTAAAAAAACTATGAAAGTGGCTGCTCATAGTTTTTTGATTTTATTAATGATCTTGTCTGCCACAGTTATCCATTTTTATTATTTGTTTATTTGCCAATATAGGAACCTATAGAATAACCGTTTGAAACATGTTCTGTACCGAAGGAAGTCAAGTCTCTACCTGTTTTTTCTTCCATCTTGGCTGATTATCTTGTTCTTGTAAGTGGTTCAAATCTGTAACAGAATATGCAGTAAATGTTGTGAAGCACATATTTGATAAGCATGTTGAATTCCAGTTGTGATACGATACCAGAGTAGTTACCGGGAAATGTAAGCTTAATTTAGAGAATTGTTTTTCCAGTAAATTATGTATTAAAATAAATCAAAAAATCTCTAATCTTAAATCATGGATGTCTGTTTTTATGTTACTGTTGTTGTAGATACTGAAGTGGCAACCAAGCAATTGAAAGCCTTTACCATATGATACACCTGGTCAAACATTTGTGGTATTTGAGAAACCTGAAGGGATCCCAGCTGTTGGCAGATTTTCTAACATGTGGAAGTTTATTGTCAATGAGGTAATAACTTCTCATCCGTTGTTATTAAAATGTACCTTTGGATCCGTCGATTCGGGTTGCATTTGTCGAACATGTCCAAAGGGTATATTTAATGTGTAAAATCTTCTAAGTCGTTTTCTTAGACAGATTAGCATATTATTGAGACAATATAAATGTTGTATATATTGACGGTTATTTATATAACAATAGAGATCTTAGACAAAGTGTTTTAGGTCAACCCAACCCAAACAGTTGAAATTACGGGTATTTACCTCAACCCGTTTTCCTTGTTACCAAACGTGCTTGACTTGCCAATTTTTCCTCTTTTAAAATCATTTTATGACTTCCGAAGAACTCGTATGTCACACCCTAACCGACGGCGGAAACGTCGGGGCGGGACATGTAGACTGTTCATGAGCTCAAGGTTGACTAAATTGTAATATGTTAAATCCATTTCCATTCAAACAAACATGAATCAAGTTCAAAGTACATAATGAAATACAATTTGTTTTTGAATTAAGATTAACTAGGTCCAAAGCCTATGTGTAGCATGTCTTGATCAAACTCATATGAAAACACCTGAAACATGAATAAAATAAGGTCAACTAAAAAGTTGGTGAGTATAACACAGGTTTGTATCTAGATAGCATATAGTTTGTAAAACAAATCCAATTTGTTTTTGAATTAAGATTAACTAGGTCCAAAGCCTATGTGTAGCATGTCTTGATCAAACTCATATGAAAACACCTGAAACATGAATAAAATAAGGTCAACTAAAAAGTTGGTGAGTATAACACAGGTTTGTATCTAGATAGCATATAGTTTGTAAAACAAATCCTTACATAACATGATAAATAAGGCATTTATGGGGAGCAACTATTGTGTAACCAAGTACAATCAAACCTTTGTAACTAGCATGCAAAATTGTGTTGTCGGTATCAATCACCCCAATCTGGGTGGGTTTGTCAGACTCAATAGATCTATCATTGAAAACCGTCGGCTTGAATAGTTAATGATTTCACATAAATCGCACACAAAAGTTAGCACAAATAGCACTCGGGCATAAAGCTCAAATTGCACACATGAATGTAAATAGGATTTGTACTTGTGTTGTTTGTGTAAATGTAAACATGTAGTTTGAGTAGTGTTCATGTTTCACCCCAAAATGTAAAAGAGTAAAAGGGGCTATGTATACTCACTTGGTTCGAGGTGTAGCTAAACACGGGAGACTAGATTGAAATTTGATCTTTGCAACTCACCACGCTAACCTAATGTATAATGCATATTTGAATCATTATAGGGTACAATAGTCTATGTCTAAGTCTAGGATTGAATCGGTCGTGTGTGACAAGTGGTTGGAGTGGTAAGAATTAGTGGTTCGTACTTGAATGAAATGTTTCATAAAATGAGGGATTGAAATGAATAGTCTTATGATAATTGAATTTGGGTTTGGGTTGAATGACTAAATAAGTTAAACAATTATTATTTATTTATTTAGTTAGAAAAACTGTGTGTAACTTATATTTATAATTTAAATAAATAATTTTTAGTTTATTTATTTATTTATAAAGATGTGAAATTTTGTGTTCAAATTAATAATTTTAAATATAATTCAAACTCTAAGTGTATTTATAAAAGTAATTTATATAGGTAATAATTAAATTTGTTTTTTATTTATTATTCGAAATGGGTATGTTAAAATAACCAATTTTAATTAAAATTTATATGTATTCTTTATGTATATAAAACTATATAGTTTTTGTTGGTTTTAAAAATATATCTTAAATTTCATTAAATTTTGCAAGAGTATTTATGAAATTTTGTCACTAAATTTATACATTTACGAGATAAATTACTCAAAAATAATAATATAATTCAAATTGAGAAATTTAAAAATTAAATCTATAAAAATAGAGATTTTATGCAAAAATTATAAATCTGGTCGAATTCTGTTCTAATAAATATAGGATTTATAAAAATAATTTTTATAAATATTTCGGAGCTTCTAAAACAGTTTTAAAAAATAAAGTTTACACCACCCGGCTCGAACCCGGGTGGGTTCTGTGGAGTACACGTGTTCAGACCACTAGGCCAGTGGTTTGATTGTGTTAATCGTTCTGGTCCGCGAGTGATAAGTGCACACTGACAAGGTTCGGGTTAGCATCAACAGAACACAAATAGAAAAAAGGTACGGGTGTGGGTTTCGAACCCGTTACCGGTTCTGTATGGGGAAAGGGATTTAACCAAAGGATCTGGGCATCAAGCCTTGTAGATGATCCGATCGCTTAATCTTGTAACAACGAAAACCCAGACTCTATCGTCCCCATATACACACCCGTAAACCCTAGCCCCAATCGAACCCGATTACGCAGAATCGAGAGTCCAAACCATGGGGCTTTCGGTCCTTAGATTAAAACGAAGCTATTGATGTAAAGCTTACCTGAATTGATTGAGGGATGGTGATTCTCGGCTAGGACGTACAGGTTCGGTTCGCCGAAGTTTGATCGTGCACCAGAGTCGGAGTTGCTCGAGTATGAGGGTTTCAAATGTTTGTAACCGGTGTCGCCAGAGTGTGTGTGTGTATTGTATGCCTCAATTTAGACTAAATTGCTCGATTCGATCCGGATTAATTGTACACGGTTGTCAAACGAGGTTTACGCGTCAATTCGTTTTGTTTAGGATGAATTGGGTCGCGATTAAGGATTTAGTACGTGAGAATTGATTTAGCGTGATTTACGGTCTTTAATTGTGTTTAATTTCTTGGATTAGAATTGGGATTGTCTCGGTTTGACCTCAAGAAGTCAAACGAGTTTAAATTTTGAATTAAGCCGCGATAATGATGGATCGGTAAGTTTGTTGGGTCTGGATAGATCCGGTAATTGTCCTGGAATCCAAACCAATCTTGAATCAGTTGAGTTTGATCGATTTAAGCATCCAATTTGCTTAGATTTCGGTAGGTTTGACTTTGTATGGTCAACTTGAGTTAAAATTTGTCAAGTATAGTGAAAGAGGTCAAGATTAGGGTTCCAAGTGATCAAAGGTGTGTGAGGAGGTTCGAATCTTTATAAGTTGAGATTTTTGTTAAAAACATAGTTTTTATAAAACCTGTAACAAAGTATAAAACATTATTTTATTTTATTTTAAACCATTTTATATAGGATCTTCATTTTTATATATATAAAAAAACTTACATTAAAAATATAACCATATATATATATATATATATATATTTAGTTATACCTAAACATAATATGTCATTGAAAGGTTGGAATTTTCAAATTACTACTCGTTGAGAATATAATTAATGTGGCATGAGGTGTTGGGCAAGTACGGGATTCAAAGTGCTTAGATAATAGAACGATTAAAAGAAATGATTTTTATGGCCTGGAAATCAAGGATGTTACATCGTACATAAGGTTGCGGACTTTGTATTTACATGAATATTTACAACAAAAAAGTCAAAACTATGCCCTGTGGGCTCGAATGATTCGAGTGGCCATAGGGGGAAAATAAAAAAACCTCTTAAGTCATTTAACCAGGAACCTCGCTCCACTTTGGCAAGTAATCTAACTGAATTTCCCACGGAAAAACATTATGGGATGCGTTAGTAGTTACTTATAGTAGCGGGAAAGACAAGCTTCAAACATTTGATTTATACGTCAAGGCTAATGGTATAAAACAGAAGATGATGAGACACCAACTTTCGATCAATCTGATGATCCAACGATCAGTGCCAGTAACCAAGACTCTCCTAGTCCGATGCCCGAGGTAAGTAACTCCCAAACTCTTGATGATGTACAAAACATGGATATATCTAATAACCATGTGACAACAACATAACATGAAGAACATGGTGAGGGTACAGAGAGAATACAAGAAGAAACCACCGAAAGATATGTCCTACCTCCGGGGTGCCTGCCAAACGGTTCTCGTTAGAAAAACAAACTAGATCCTCTAGGTATCCTATGCAAATATTGCCACAGGAAACCTATCCAAAGAAGCTAAAGCGTTTGCTTCCTCTCTATATATATAATGAATAAATTCCAAACTCGGTAGAGCAAGCCTTAGAATTTGAATCGAAAGGAAGCCATGGAAACAGAGATCGAGATATTAGTTAAAATTGACACATGGGAAAAGTGTGTCCTTCCTCCATGAAAGAAACCAGTGGGATGCCGGTGGGTCTTCGCAATTAAACACAAACCAGACGGAACCATTGAGAGATACAAAGCACGACTCGTAGCAAAAGGCTATACCCAAACATATGGGATTGACTATTCGAAGACATTCTCCCCGGTCGCCAAATTGATACAATTTGAGTTAGATTACTTACCAACTAGCACTTCTGATGGTGAAGATGGCTTCTGAAAATATTCTTCTTCTCCAATATAAACCTTCCAACCCATAAACACTTGTTGATTCAACCTCATCTTCTCTAAAATCATACAAATATAGAGTTCTAAGGTTGGATTCACTTACAATTTGGTGATTAAGAGTTCCAATATTGTTGAAGACATATTTTTATTGGAAATCTCCCGCAAGATTATATTCCTGATTTGTGATGAACAGCTTCAAAAATGTTAGAAAATAAAACATTTTAGTGGAAAATACATTGGATCAACATAGCATCATTTTCATATTCGAAGATTCCTTCCCGCCATCTAAAAGGGTGTTTGGGATTGCGTTGTAAACTGCTTATTGACTTATTCGCTTTTTCAAAAGCAAATAAACTAAAAAATGTATTTGGCAAACATAAAAGCACTTTTTGATAAAGCTTAAAAGTTGTTTTTTAAGAAGCCACAAATTCTTGGCTTTTCAAACGGCTTTTGGCTTTTGCAATAAAATATTACCAATCTACCCCTAACAATTTCCTTTTTGGTCATTTTACGTGAATAATCTAAGTCACACTTTTTAAAAAACAACTTATTGACTTATTGGTTTTTTCCACCACAAAAGCTAATCCAAACACTTTTTTAAAAACTCATATTCAAAAAGTCATAAACTAATAAGCACTTTTAATAAAAAACACTTTTAGAGTTAAATAAGCAATCCCAAACACCCTCTAAATTGCAATTTATGACCGTTGCACTCCAAATCAAGGGGAATTGTCATATCTTTTCTTGTAATTTCTATTTAAGCTTCTTTGTTCATTGTAAGGGATATACAAAAAAAATCAATTTCTTTAATCTCAATTGAGAACATGGTATCAGAGTGATGTACACGATCTTAGAATCAACCTGTTCAAAATACCGGCTCATCATTTACCGATTTCCAATCCTCTTTCTGGCCAGCAACTATGACCGATACATCTGACAATGATCTTGCCCTGCAAATGACAAACCTCCTCAAAAACAGCCTAAACACCTGTTGGGTTGGGGGGGGGGGCTATCGAAATTTTATGTTCCATCTTTGTCACATATTTTATTATCCATTAGTCATGTTACAAAAGAATTAAATTGCTCTGTATTAATACACTCCACCTTTTGTATCTTACAAGACTTGTGTCTTGGCTAAAAGTCATAAACATACCTATAAATCAAATAATACGAGGGTTGCTTTACCTTTTTCTCTCATCCACTCAGACGTTTGGGGACCGACGGAAGTTATTGTGGAACAAAATTTTAGATTTTTTGTTCTTTTTATTGATGATTGCACACGTATGACATGGATTTATTTTTTAAAACAAAAATCTGAAGTTTTTGACAAATTTACTATTTTTATACAATGATACAAACTTAGTTCAAAACCAACATCCAAATCCTTCAGTTCGATAATGGAGGAGAACTTATAAATAAACCAATAGAACAATTTTCTCAAACGTCTTGTTCACACACACCTGAACAAAATGGCGTCGTTGAACGAAAAAACCGTATTATCTAAGAAATAACTTGAAGCTCTTGCTACCGCCACGTATCTCATCAATTGGTTACCTACCAAAACCCTTAATCTAAAAACTCCGCTCCAAAGTCTATTGGAATTTACCAAAGTCCCTCCTCCCTTACGCTAAAACCACGAATATTTGGGTGTTCCGTCTTTGTCCATATACCCAAAACCGATCGGAACAAACTCGGTCTATATGCGGAGAAATGCGTGTTTGTGGGCTATGGTGTCAACAAAAGGGATACCGATGTTATGTGTACACCACCATGGACTGTGATTTTTTAGAAACCGAATTCTTCTAAACCCCCAACACAATGGGAGTATAATTACACACTAAGTCGGTTGGAAAAATCCCTTTTTAAGAGGGAGTCAGCCAGAGTACCCAAGATGATGAGTCACCAACTTTCGATCAATCTGATGATCCAACGATGAGCACATGAAAGAACCGAAACTCGGGTTCACTGTTTATGTTACGAATCAAATTCAAGTTTCATCTATCAAATTCCTGATCTTATTAGTGTACTTAGTATCACTTAATCAAGTTTATGTTATGATGACTCAAGTAGACAAACACACATACATGTCGTAGTGATGTAAGCATATATGTGTTTTTGCATAACTAGATTCCAACACGAGTCAGGCATACCTAGTCTCAAAAATACTACAAGAACTTAAACACAGTCTACTTTCTGATATGTTATATAACAGGCACCCTAAAAAACCATTACAATTACTAAATATAATTAGGTTTCAAACATAAGTTCTTCTTCAAATTGAACAGCAAACAAAAACAGTAGAACTTACCTGAGCGATTAAGCCCTGAGGGAGTCTACGACGGTGAATCGGTGAGGCCTGACGGAGTCCCGTGACGGCGGACCAGCGGTGGCCGGTGGCTACAGACCTGCAAAAGCGACCAGAGGAGGGCCGGACTTCTGTTCTACTAGGGACGGGGCTGCGTCTCAGTTCTCACAACAAATGAACGGAAGTATTGTATTGGAACCTTAGAACTTTTAAACACTTAAACATAAAACTACATTAAAAAAGTTTAAAAAAAATGTAAGGGGAGAGATTTGAACCCAGTACCTCTGGGTTATAAACCAAGGCCTAAAACACTACACTACTTGTTCAACTTTGTATAGGGCTTCACCCTATATTTTATTTAGGAGTTCACCCCAGTTTTTTTATATAGCGTTCTATTAAAATTTCGAAACCGGGGGGGGGGGGGGGGGTTCCGATGAACCCCTCTCCTCCTACCAAAGTCCGCCCCTGAATATATCCCCGTTAATCAAAAGTCAAACCTATTATACTAGATACTTTTTGTAACTTATTATTAAGAATCATATTCTCCCTTTCTTATATTTCTGAGACATCTTGCCTTTGAGATGTTTCTTGTTATGAGCTTTGTATCACTATGTAAGAACTTATATGAATCTCTTGTTCCCTTACATCCAACATAGTTAAAATGATAACTATGTTTAATGATAACAATTCATAGGAGCTGCAATATATACACCAAGCTATATATACACCAATGATTACATGCGTACATCTTGTGACGTTATCATATGAGTATTATGACACACGAAAATACGAATCATATAACTTTGTTAGTGGTCAAGTCAGTGTACCACGTCATACATGCCTTATAATTTAGTGATATCAACTTCTACATGTGTATAAAAACATTATTGTATGTATGATGTACGAGTCTAATACATTATATGACCTGTATGACTATTTTGGTCATATAATACTGTCCGTAGGACATGTCACTGGTGTATGCATAGTGTGTTAGTGATGTCTCTATAGACGCAACCTTTATTTTTTCTGTAATTATACATTTACACTTTAATCATTTGATCAATTATTATTATAGGGCCATGTTCAATATAAAATCAATTCTAAATAAAAATAAACTAAAAGAACTACAAAAACACTTGTACGTAGTGCATGAAATATTATACATGTAGTGGGAGAGTGAGAAATAGACTGTTTAAGTATCACATTTAAAGAAATATGTATAAGTGTTATATTATTCTCGCACACTTCTTTATTTGAAACCGGTTCCGTATTAAAGCGGTAATGCTAATCTTTCTTGGTACCTAAGTACCTATTATATACCCTGTTGAGGTGTTGGTTTCATCCCATTGTGCTACATAAAATAATACACATACTTGTCTTGTCGGGTGTATTTAAAAAGTTACAAATTTAGGGGTGTTAAATAGGTTATGTTTTGGATTGACGGGTGGAACCCGAAGATGACATACCTGGAAAGCGTGTCAAATACATGAACCTGAACACAACATGAGTTTCGTGAGTTGATATGAACACGGTTTAACCTGAAATAATTTATTTTATATTTTTACATATTAATACTAAAAAACTACAAATTTTCAGCTAAAAGTAGAAATATATAATAATAATAATAATTAAAAGGGAAAAATCATAAAATAGTAACCAAGTTTGAAAAGTGTTCTCATTGAGTCACTTTAACTTTTTGTATCTTAAAAACCACTCAACTTTCAATATATGTTTCAATCTTGTGAAAAATGGAATTTAGTGATGATGTGTGAGGTTTTTTTATTTTCTTTTTATTAATACATTACATGGAAATTATAGAAGAATAGGTGGCGTTTAACTTTAAATAAATAATAAAAAAAATCATTAAAATCCCTAATTAAAACAATTAAAAAATCTATAATCGCCAACAATTGCCAAACACAATATAACCCTTTATTGATAGTTACTAACGTGAGCATTTATACTAACCAGATTAATTGGTTAAACAAATAGTATATTGTACTAATTACATAGTTTACAATTCATTTGATTTACTAGTTATTTCAAGTAAATGGTTGAATATCAAAATATTATCGAAGTAGTTGCCTCAAAGAAATTGTGGTGTAGTGACTACCAGACTACAAAAGCCCACTAGATATAGAAAGGTATTGTTTCTACCATGTTAGGTCATCTTCTATCTTAATAACACTCAAATTTAGTCGTCAAGAGAGATATTAATACGATTATATCAGTTTTAATATTTTTTAGCAAACTGCATCAATGGTTGAAGTCGTAGATTGTGTTTGGCATTTTTTGTCGATTAGGGATTGTTTATTGTTTTAATTGTGGATTTTATTGGTTTTTTATAAAAGTTAAAAGCCACCTAATCCCTATAATTTCCTTGTCATTATGTATTAATAAAAAATATATAAAAATAAAATCTGACACATCATCACTAAATTTCATTTTTCACAAGATTGGAACATAAATTGAAATTAGAGTGGTTTTTGAGGTATAAAAAAAGTTAAACTGACTTAATTAGAACACTAATCAAACTTGGTTACTATTCTATAAATTTTTCCCATAATAATAGAGTTTAAACTATAAAAATTAATGCTCACTCTTCTTTTTATCATTTAAACTAGGTTAAAACCAATGCATTACATATTTACATGACTTGAATAAAGATAATTTGTTGTAAAATAGTCGTTTCTGTGAAGATTTCTGTGTTAGAAACTCGGTGGATTACACGTGTTTAATAAATACAATAATATATACTTAGTATAAAGATTTACATATTACATATTTATTACTTATTACATAACTATTTAATACAAATTCTAGAAACATAATAAATAATATAGTTATTTAAAAAATATATATAAAAAGAATGAAAGAAATGTTCAATTTATAAAAAAATGTTTTATAAACAAACCTATTTTTTTAAAATAGAAATCATTATTATTTAATATAAGAGAGAAGCGGGAAACAAAAAAGTTATAAAAAATAAAAGAAATTTGTATAATTAATAGGAGAGAGAGCCACGGAAAAAAGTTAAGAATGCAAATGAGAGTGACAATTGTCTTACAAAAACTTTTATTTATTAGAGAGTATAGATATAGATGTTGCCATAAGGTATGTAACCAGTTTAAATTATGAGATAAAGCATATTTCTTTAAAAACTTATAAAACTAAAAGGGAACCCGCAAAATTGGCAAGTCGCCACAAACATGACATGTTTAGCTAACGTATTCACGGGTTCTACCCGAGACTAAAGTTAAACTCGTGAATTTCATATTATTTTCATGTCAGTATCATAAATTCATTCACATAAACCTCGTATGGATGAAGTGGCAATACGACATCCACATACAATATTCTAAAAATTAAATTTATACTATTGTTTATATTATATGTTCAAAACGGGTTTTTATAAAGACCTAATTTTTAGATAAAATAAATAAAATCCGAAAAGGAAGGAAGGAATGAATGAATTTTAATTGGAAACTTGGACACAAAGAAAACGCGTGACGCTCTTCAACTCCAACGGTCTTGTTCACCAAAATCAAACCCTAAATCCCCTTTCTGATTCAGAACCTAAAATAAAACCCTTACTGGGAAACACAAAATCACGACGTACGCCGATCACTTTCTCTTTTCTTCTTCCGATTCAGAACCAAACCCTAAATCCCCCTTCCGATTCAGAACCTAGTTCCAAAATCACGACGTACGCCGATCACTTTCTCTTTTCTTCTTCTTCTTCCGGTTAATATTCATGGATTTGACGATCATCTGATTATTGGTGAAATACTAGAATTAATTAATCTTCTTTTCTATTCTAGTCACAATTTTTAATTGTTTCTATCTCGTATGACGTATTGTTTGCATGATTGTAGGTTACTAATGGATTCAGAGTAGAACACGAACCAAGGTATGTGCGTTCTATCCAAACCCTTTCACGGACTTTGACTATCATCTGATTCTTGGTCACTTTTTCTTGGTAGAGTCAATTAGTCATGAATGTGCTCTAACTTTCTTCATTGTAAGGTTTCTTAATCTAAAGGGTTTGTGAGATCTCTTTTGATATCTTCAGGGATTTGATACCATAAAAAAATAGATTAACTTAAAGAACTTGTTGGCATATATTTTACTAAACCATTTCAATAGGTTTCTCTGGTCTCTTTAAGATACACTGAAAATGTTAGACAAAATCCTACTTATTATTTTATGATAGTGACTGAATGGTCCATAATCTGTGGTTGTATAAACATTATATTTTGATGTTGCCTGTTGTTTGAATCTTAGATGTCACCTCTTTATGTGTTAGACTGGTTAAGCATACAACACACATATCATAAAGTTTACTCATAAATTAACCCATGAAAGGGGTAACCATTTATGGAATGTTTCTTTTGCATATACCTTGTTTTGTCACTAGGGATTTAATCTTTCTGTCAAATGTCTGAAGATCAACTGAGACTTTTTTTATTTGTACAGTTTACCAAGTATTTTTCTTGTTTTCTAATAAATATGACTTTTTATAATGGTGTTACATGTGTTCTCAACCTTTTCTATTGTTTTTATTGTTTCTGTTTTTGACTTCCAACTTTTTTTATTTTGTAATTTTGTGAGTGTTTTTATTTAAGTGTGTTTGACACTTATATATGCTTTTTTACTTGTCCCGACTCGCATTTAAAAATTTGAATCCCCTTACTAGAACACCCAAAAATCCATTTCAGGTTGTGGTGTACTTTGAGGCTTGTACTTAATGAGCTTACTTATGTTCTCAGCCTTTTCCATTGTTTTTAATATTTGTTTGGTTTGACAAGTTTATATGGTGTTTTGCAAGATTGAACTCTTATTCGAGAACTTGTAATCCTGTTACTAGAACACCTAAAAACCATTTCAACACGTTTTGTACTTTGAGGCTTGTACTTTGCGGTTGATTAGGTGTACGTAGGCTGTTATTGTGGCATGGATTGCTTTCTTGATGAAGTACTTTCTTTCGATATTCTATTTTTGTAATTATTTTGACTTTGTTTGTTTTTAGTGTTTCATCTTTCTTTTTGAGGAAGTTGTTTATGTTGATATTTTATTTATTATCTAATGATTTTGAGTTTCTGACTTTGTTTTTAATGTTTCATCCTTCTTTCTTATGAGATAATTCATTTTTTTATATGGTGTTCGTAAGACTAAACTCACATTCGAGAACTTGCAATCCCGTTACTATTAACAACTTAAAAACCTTTTCAACATGTTCTGTACTTTGAGGCTTGTACTTTGCTGCTGATTGGGTATTAGTAGGTTGTTACCGTATTGTGGATTGCTTTCTTGAGGAAGTTGTTTATGTTGATATTTTATTCATCTAATGATTTTGAGTTTCTGACTTTGTTTTTAATGTTTCATCCTTCTTTCTTATGAGATTTTCATTTCTTTATATGGTGTTCGTGAGACTAAACTAACATTCGAGAACTTGCAATCCCGTTACTATTAACACCTAAAAAAACTTTTCAACATGTTCTGTACTTTGAGGCTTGTACTTTGTTGCTGATTGGGTGTTAGTAGGTTGTTACCGTATTGCGGATTGCTTTCTTGAGGAAGTTGTTTAACTTGATATTTTATTTATCTAATGATTTTGAGTTTCTGACTTCGTTTTTAGTGTTTCATCCTTTTTTCTTATGAGATTTGCATTTCTTTATATGGTGTTCGCAAGACTAAACTCACATTCGAGAACTTGCAATCTCGTTACTGTTAACACCTAAAAAACCATGTCAGCATGTTCTGTACTTTGAGGCTTGTACTTTGCTGCTGATTGGGTATTAGTAGGTTGTTACCGTATTGCGGATTGCTTTCTTGAGGAAGTTGTTTATGTTGATATTTTATTTATCTAGTGACTTTGAGTTTCTGACTTTGTTTTTAATGTTTCATCCTTCTTTCTTATGAGATTTTCATTTCTTTATATGGTGTTCACAAGACTAAACTCACATTCGAGAACTTGCAATCCCGTTACTATTAACACCTTAAAAACCTTTTCAACAAGTTCTGTACTTTGAGGCTTGTACTTTGCTGTTGATTGGGTATTAGTAGGTTGTTACCGTATTGCGGATTGCTTTCTTGAGGAAGTTGTTTATGTTGATATTTTATTCATCTAATGATTTTGAGTTTCTGACTTTGTTTTTATTGTTTCATCCTTCTTTCTTATGAGATTTTCATTTCTTTATTTGGTGTCGGCAAGACTAAACTCACATTCGAGAACTTGCAATCTCATTACTGTTAACACCTAAAAAACCGTTTCAACATGTTCTGTACTTTGAGGCTTGTACTTTGCTGCTGATTGGGTATTAGTAGGTTGTTACCGTATTGCGGATTGCTTTCTTGAGGAAGTTGTTTATGTTGATATTTTATTTATCTAGTGACTTTGAGTTTCTGACTTTGTTTTTAATGTTTCATCCTTCTTTCTTTATATGGTGTTCACAAGACTAAACTCACATTCGAGAACTTGCAATCCCGTTACTATTAACACCTAAAAAACCTTTTCAACAAGTTCTGTACTTTGAGGCTTGTACTTTGTTGTTGATTGTGTATTAGTAGGTTGTTACTGTATTGTGGATTGCTCTCTTGAGGAAGTTGTTTATGTTGATATTTAATTTATCTAATGATATTGACTTTTTTTTAATGTTTCATCTTTCTTTCTTATGCGATTTTCATTTGTACACTTTACCAAGTTTTTTGTTCTTGAATTCCCTACTTCTGGTGTCAACCTTTTACATTTTTATATTGTTTTTAGTGGTTGTGTGGTTTTACAGTTTTGTTAGGTTTTGTGCAAGACTGGCTTCACATTTGAGAACTTGCAGTCCTGTTACGAAAATACCTAAAAACCCATTTCAACATGTTTGTACTTTGAGGCTTGTACTTTGCTGTTGATTGGGTGTACGTAGGTTATTATCACGTGGACTGCTTTTATGATGAAGTTGATGATTTTGACTTTGTTTGATTTTAATGTTTCTTGCTTCTTTCTTATGAGATTTTCATTTCTACCAAGTTTTTTTTCCTTAAATTCCCCTACTTCCTTTTATTTTGACCTTTTACTTAATGAGGTTAGTTATATTCTTTTTCATTGTGACCTTTTACTCAGTGAGCTATTTAGAAAGTGTGCAGAAAATGTAAAATCTGTTAGGACCCAATTGTTTAGTTCTTGCTTTCAAGAATTACTATTTTCTATATTTTTCAGGTAAAAATTTGTGTGAACCTAACTCTTTTAGTTAAACCAATTCAGCTGGTAAGTCAAGTAAATTGATAGACATGAACTAGTGTTATTAAATATTAACAATTCTTCTTTTTACGGGTCTAGCTGATTTAGTAATACTGGTTTAGGTGGTGAGATTTTAAAAAAAGACTTGTTATTCACTGTCTGCAATTTGATATAAAGGTAAACGAGTTTGATTTTTTCAAACCTATACACCTCTAATTTTCATTTTAAGTTGAAATCTTCGAACAAAAAAAGCATTATACTTCTGTCATTACCTAAGAAATGGGAAATTGAAAATTACGAACAAAAATGGTGGATCAGCTATAAAGGACAGAAGAGAAGTTGGAGAAAGTTGAACAAAAATAAAGAAATGGACTAGAACCCATGATCTCAGACATATTTAGTGTACAATAAAGTACTATTCATATCAAATTTGTTTGCATGCTGACATAAAGGTAGAATCACAACATTTTGCTATAATACTATAACATGTTTAGTTTCACTAAACTTATGATCGGATTCTGCATTTTCCTACCGCAACGGTTTGGGACAGTGCAGTAAGCACATTGGCTAAGTCTGGTACACTGGTTGATTCTTTGAAGGTAATTTAGCTTACATTTTTTTGTTATTATGTCAACATTACTCTAAGCTGGATTATCTGTTATTTTCTACTAATGAGCGCATGACTTCCTATATGTGTTCTTTTGAGGCGTTGCTTGTATGATATTGACAATGAGGTTAGCTGCATTTGTAACAATTGGTTTTGGTGTTTGTCCATGTTAAAAAACATGTTTTTTTCAAGCCTTAAGACCTTTATAGGTTCTTCTGAAGCTAGTTTTGGGTATCACTGTAATTTCTTATGTGGGTTCATGATAGCACTCTAGTGTATTTAAATACTCTTGGAGGAGACGGGTTGAAACTGATAAAGTTGTAAAGGACTCTCTCTTTGGGTCACCAGACATCCCCCTGGTCAACCTAGAGACTAGTTTAAAAAAACTATGAAAGTGGCTGCTCATAGTTTTTTGATTTTATTAATGATCTTGTCTGCCACAGTTATCCATTTTTATTATTTGTTTATTTGCCAATATAGGAACCTATAGAATAACCGTTTGAAACATGTTCTGTACCGAAGGAAGTCAAGTCTCTACCTGTTTTTTCTTCCATCTTGGCTGATTATCTTGTTCTTGTAAGTGGTTCAAATCTGTAACAGAATATGCAGTAAATGTTGTGAAGCACTTATTTGATAAGCATGTTGAATTCCAGTTGTGATACGATACCAGAGTAGTTACCGGGAAATGTAAGCTTAATTTAGAGAATTGTTTTTCCAGTAAATTATGTATTAAAATAAATCAAAAAATCTCTAATCTTAAATCATGGATGTCTGTTTTTATGTTACTGTTGTTGTAGATACTGAAGTGGCAACCAAGCAATTGAAAGCCTTTACCATATGATACACCTGGTCAAACATTTGTGGTATTTGAGAAACCTGAAGGGATCCCAGCTGTTGGCAGATTTTCTAACATGTGGAAGTTTATTGTCAATGAGGTAATAACTTCTCATCCGTTATTAAAATGTACCTTTGGATCCGTCGATTCGGGTTGCATTTGTCGAACATGTCCAAAGGGTATATTTAATGTGTAAAATCTTCTAAGTCGTTTTCTTAGACAGATTAGGATATTATTGAGACAATATAAATGTTGTATATATTGACGGTTATTTATATAACAATAGAGATCTTAGACAAAGTGTTTTAGGTCAACCCAACCCAAACAGTTGAAATTACGGGTATTTACCTCAACCCGTTTTCCTTGTACCAAACGTGCCTGACTTGCCAATTTTTCCTCTTTTAAAATCATTTTATGACTTCCGAAGAACTCGTACATAAGTTGGCGGACTTTGCATTTACATGAATATTTACAACAAAAAAGTCAAAACTTTGCCCTATGAATGATTTGAAGAGCTCCTAGGTAGGGTTACCACGACTCTCAATCTTATGGAAAGTTAGAATGATAAAACACACTAACCACCTAAAGATCATAATAAATTTTTTTTGACTAAAACGTACTTTAAATTAATACTTCTACTACTTCAGACCTTAAACCCATGGCTCCAGCTAGAATTCCTCCGCAAGCCAAGACAAGAGAATAGAAAAAGTATCGACACAAAACACAAAGTCCAGCTAAGACTTAAAATGCCTTGCTTGAGTACCCAAATTCCAACCAACCAAAGTTCAAACCTTTTACTAGCTAACTGGGCCTAGTATAGTATCAAAGATTTTGTATAAAGACACAACTTTGAAAGAATGTTTAAACAATATGTCTTCATCTCGACACACAAGATTTAAGACTTCAATGACCGAAAATGAAGTGCTCACTTCCATAAAGGAAGATCATTGTAACACCCCAACTCGGCTAGGGTTAACGTGTCACTTATACAGTAATCAGAATTCAATACAAGTTTCGTACATTGGAAAAGTATAACTAGGGTGCTACGGTACTTGAGATACACGAGATTATGGACTACATTATAACAGTGATCCAGCTGTAATAGAAGGATACAGTGATGCTAACAGGATATCGGACATAAAGGACTCAAGATCAACCAGTGGGTATGTGTTCACCCTTGGTGGTGCGGCTGTAGCTTGGAAGTCGTCTAAGCAAACTGTTATAGCTAGATCCACGATGGAATCCGAGTTCATCGCCTTAGATAAATCTGGTGAAGAGGCAGAATGGATACATCAATTTGTGGAGGATATTCCAAGATGGCCAGAGCCTTTGTCGGCTATTTACATACATTGTGACAGTCAAGCATCGATTGGTAGAGCTCAGATCTCAATGTATAATGGCAAATCAAGGTATATTAGACGTAGACATAATACGGTACGACAACTACTCTTGACGGGGGTTATCACGATTGACTATGTGAAGTCAAAAGATAACATTGCGGACCCACTCACGAAAGGCTTAAGCAAAGAGTTAGTTCAAAAGTCATCAACTAAAGCCCGTGAAAGAGGGAGTGTAAGGGAAAACCTAACCTATGTGACTGGAGATCCCAAGATCAAGGTTCAATAGGACAACCAAACTACATGAACTACTGTCACTGTGAGGGGTACCCCAAAACACATAAAAGGGAGATACATTCTTCCTAGTCCATTTCTATACGAATAAGTGACATAACTAGAGGATAAGCAAAACATATGGTTGGTGATTTATGGTAATCATAAGGAACCTAATTCTTCTAATGATTTATTAAGAATCACCTATGTGAAGAGAGAAGTGTGGTCGCTTCAAATGGAATTGTTGGGGGCGCAATTCCTAGAACTCTCACGGAACCAGGCTAGTGATCCGCGACCCTAATGGACACAACTATGAGGGGTTGACCAGACCAGGGAGATTATTGTGTGAAGTATATGGCTGTCTACATAAATGGTGGTTGGTTCAAAGACATCGTGTCTACTGAACCACTAGGAGACTAAGTATGCATCACGACGGAGGGTTCAAAGCTAACAACTACCTATCCGACAATATTCAACCGCTGAAATTGTATCTTGATATTAAGAGAGTATGGATTTAAATCCATCCCTTGTGTGGGATTGTTAGAAAAATATGTGAAATGAGTTTTCACATGGGAAAAAAAGAGGTTTTGTTTATTTTCACATGTGGTGGATTGTTGGAACTCTTCAAGAATATGTGAAAATAAATAATAATATAGTAGTATGATTTGGTTATGTTTTTAGTTTGATTTTATTTTGTATAAAATCTTTCAATTTTGAATTCAATTTAGGTGTTACAACTTTGTGTGTTTCATCTTTGAATTCAATTTTTTGAGTAAAATCTATAGGTGTTTCAACTTTGAATTCACTAATTGAGTAATGACTTGAAGGGTGTTTCAATTTTGGTCCACTATAAATACAAAAGTATGCCTTTGTTACTAGACACATTTGAACACACCATAAACCTCCTACTTGAACTCTCTCATTATTCTCTAAAAAAATCTAGCAATCATTCTCTCTACTACAAGGTAAAATTTCGGGTTTAGAGTCCTCCCCGGCTGTACACACAGCTTCGGCCATTATACCCCGAGAAACATTCGAGTTCTCTTGGAAGGCTCGGAATTTGTTTTAAGGGACCCGTTTTAAACACGAAGGCTCGGTAACGAATTTAGTATTCATACTTTTGTTTTATTTCTTTTGTAAAAGTATTGTAATTTATAGCTTTCTTTGATTATTGTATTTTATTTGAAATTTATACAAGTGTTAGTTTTTATTTTTTGACAAACGATTCTTACAATGAATACGACCTTTCATCTAATGACAGTATAAGACTCTTAATTAAATACAAATTCATAATAAATATTGTCACACATAATACTTATAAATAATGACTTATCCTAACTTTTATGATTAATATTAAGGGTTTGTTTGGTTGGTGAAAATTCATGGGATTTTGATGAAATTGGAATTTACATTCCATTTATTGACATGTTTGTTTGGCTAAGAGAAAAAATTAGAACTGAAATTAATTCTAACCGAATCCCTCAGCTAATGGAATTCAAAATAGCTCTCAATTTCAATGAAAATCATAATCCCTCACCATTTTATGTAGTAATTTTGTCTTTTAGGTATTTTTATATTACAATTTCATTAATAAATATGCTAACCAAAAACATTATGGGTTTCAAATGAATGCTTTAAATTTCAAATCCAATTCTAACGAATTTCGCGAACCAAACACCTTCTAAAAATGAAAAAAAAAACCCAATTCTCTTATATGCCTAACACAAACACACTTATAAGGACCGATCCCATGAATATCAAAGTCCATCGACTTTTATTTTCTCCTGTTCCACTTTTATTTTCTTCTGTTCCAGAAGGACCATCGACTTTCCTAAATTTCAGGAAGGCCTTCACAGTTTATGAAGGGTCTTTCTTTCCACTGGTAAGTGGAAGTTGTTTCTTCCAACATTGACTGTCCCTATAAATTGCAACTGCACAGAAACAATCGTTCAAGCAGGAATTTCTACAGGTTTGTTCGTTACTCGGGTTCATGTGCACATAGTCGGAAGTAGGCCAATCAATATTAGGTATCTTGTCATACCATATGGATAACAAGAAGTTATCTTGAACTTGTTTGAACCCCAAGGCAAATTCACCAGAAGATGAAAGCCATGGTTTGGCATCAGCTGTTGCTGTGAGTGATGCACCAACAGATACAGAACCATTAGTCTGCTGTGCGGCTACAAAATGTAGCAAGATAGTTGGAGAGATTAAACGAATTGGGACTAAGGCCATATGAAAATGCTTGAATTGCTAACAACAGTAACAAAAAGTAAGATCTTTTAAACAAAAAAGATGATTGCTTTTAAGTCAACTCATACAGATCAAAGTCTTTTGTGGTGACAAAAAGTTCCATTTATTGATTTTGACAATTTCCCCCATATTTTATCTAATTTTGTTCCACACAAAGAATCTCAAATTCTCATACACGGCAGGAAGCGTTCAATGTGGAAACGATGAGTACTTGAAAGAACCAGAGTACCCAAGATGATGAGTCACCAACTTTCGATCAATCTGATGATCCAATGATGAGCACTTGAAAGAACCGAAACCCGGGTTCACTGTTTATGTTACGAATCAAATTCAAGTTTCATCTATCAAATTCCTGATCTTATTAGTGTACTTAGTATCACTTAATCAAGTTTACTAAATACAATCAGGTTTCAAACATAAGTTCTTCAAATCGAACAGCAAACAAAAACAGTAGAACTTACCTGAGCGATTAAGCCCTGAGGGAGTCTGCGACGGTGAATCGGTGAGGCCTGACGGAGTCCGGCGACGGCGGACCAGCGGTGGCCGGTGGCTACAGATCTGCAAAAGCGACCGGGGGAGGGGCGGACTTCTATTCTACTAGGGACGGGGCTGCGTCTCAGTTGTCACAACAAATGAACGGAAGTATTGTATTGGAACCCTAGAACTTTAAACACTTAAACATAAAACTACATTAAAAAAAGTTCAAAAAAAATGTAAGGGGAGAGATTTGAACCCAGTACCTCTGGGTTATAAACCAAGGCCTAAAACACTACACTACTTGTTCAATTTTGTATAGGGATTCACCCTATATTTTATTTAGTAGTTCACCCCAGTTTTTTTATATAGCGTTCTATTAAAATTTCGAAACCTGCAATGAACTCCTCTCGCCCTACCTAAGTCCGCCCTTGAATATAACCCCGTTAATCAAAAGTCAAACCTATTATACTAGATACTTTTTGTAACTTATTATTAAGAATCATATTCTCCCTTTCTTATATTTCTGAGACATCTTGCCTTTGAGATGTTTCTTGTTATGAGATTTGTATCACTATGTAAGAACTTATATGAATCTCTTGTTCCCTTACATCCAACATAGTTAAAATGATAACTATGTTTAATGATAGCAATTCATAGGAGTGCAATATATACACCAAGCTATATATGCACCAATGATTACATACGTACATCTTGTGACGTTATCATATGAGTATTATGACACGCGAAAATACGAATCATATAACTTTGTTAGTGGTCAAGTCAGTGTACCACGTCATACGGGCCTTATAATTTAGTGATATCAACTTATACATGTGTATAAAAACATTATTGTATGTATGATGTACGAGTCTAATACGTTATATGACCTGTATGACTATTTTTGTCATATAATACTGTCCGTATGACATGTCACTAGTGTATGCATAGTGTGTTAGTGATGTCTCTTTAGACGCAACCTTTATTTATTCTGTAATTATACGTTTACACTTTAATCATTTGATCAATTATTATTATAGGGCCATGTTCAATATAAAATCAATTCTAAATAAAAATAAACTAAAATAACTACAAAAACACTTGTACGTAGTGCATGAAATATTATACATGTAGTGGGAGAATGAGAAATAGACGGTTTAAATATCACATTTAAAGAAATATGTATAAGTGTTATATTATTCTCGCACACTTCTTTATTTGAAACCGGTTCCGTATTAAAGCTGCTAATGCTAATCTTTCTTGGTACCTAAGTACCTATTATATACCTTGTTGAGGTGTCGGTTTCATCCCATTGAGCTACATAAAATAATACACATACTTGTCGGGTGTATTTAAAAAGTTACAAATTTAGGGGTGTTAAATTGGTTATGTTTTGGATTGACGGGTGGAACCCAAAGATGACATACCTGAAAATCATGTCAAATACATGAACCTGAACACAACATGAGTTTCGTGAGTTGATATGAACACGGTTTAACATGAAATTAATTTATTTTATATTTTTACATTTTAATACTAAAAAACTACAAATTTTCAGCTAAAAGTAAAATATATAATAATAATAATTAAAAGGGGAAAATCATATAATAGTAACCAAGTTTGAAAAATGTTCCTATTGAGTCACTTTAACTTTTTATATCTTAAAAACCACTCAACTTTCAATATATGTTTCAATCTGGTGAAAAATGGAATTTAGTGATGACGTGTGAGGTTTTTTTATTTTCTTTTTATTAATACATTACATGGAAATTATAGAAGAATAGGTGGCGTTTAACTTTAAATAAATAATAAAAAAAATCATTAAAATCCCTAATTAAAACTAGGTTAAAACCCATGTATTACATATTTACATGACTTGAATAAAGATAATTTGTTGTAAAATAGCCGTTTCTGTGAAGATTTGTGTGTTAGAAACTCGGTGGATTACACTAGTTTAATAAATGCAATAATATATACTTAGTATAAAGATTTGCATATTATATATTTATTACTTATTACATAATTGTTTAATACAAATTCTAGAAACATAATATATAATATAGTTATTTAAAAAAATATATATAAATATTATCGAAATAGTTGCCTCAGAAATTGTGGTGTAGTGACTACCGACTACAAAAGCCCACTAGATATAGAAGGGTATTGTTTCTACTATGTTAGGTCATCTTTTACTTTAATAACACTCAAATTTAGTCGTCAAGAGAGATATTAATACGATTATATCAGTTTTAATATTTTTTAGCAAACTGTAGCAATGGTTGAAGTCGTAGATTGTGTTTGGAATTTTTTGTCGATTAGGGATTGTTTATTGTTTTAATTGTGGATTTTATTGATTTTTTTATAAAAGTTAAAAGCCACCTAATCCCCTATAATTTCCTTGTCATTATGTATTAATAAAAAATATATAAAAATAAAATCTGACACATCATTACTAAATCCCCAAACATGACCTGTTTAGCTAACGGGTTTAACCCGAGACTAAACTTAAACTCGTGAATTTCATATTATTTTCATGTCAGTATCATAAATTCATTCACATAAACCTCGTATGGATGAAGTGGCAATACGACATCCACATACAATATTCTAAAAATTAAATTTATACTATTTATATTATATGTTCAAAACGGATTTTTATAAGGATTAAAAAAGACCTAATTTTTAGATAAAATAAATAAAATCCGAAAAGGAAGGAATGAATCAATTTTAATTGGAAACTTGGACACAAAGAAAACGCATGACGCTCTTCAACTCCAACGGTCTTGTTCACCAAAATCAAACCCTAAATCCCCTTTCTGATTCAGAACCTAAAATAAAACCCTTACTGGGAAACACAAAATCACGACGTACGCCGATCACTTTCTCTTTTCTTCTTCCGATTCAGAACCAAACCCTAAATCCCCCTTCCGATTCAGAACCTAGTTCCAAAATCACGACGTACGCCGATCACTTTCTCTTTTCTTCTTCCGGTTAACATTCATGGATTTGACGATCATCTGACTATTGGTGAAATACTAGAATTAATTAATCTTCTTTTCTATTCTAGTCACAATTTTTAATTGTTTCTATCTCGTATGACGTATTGTTTGCATGATTGTAGGTTACTAATGGATTCAGAGTAGAACACGAACCAAGGTATGTGCGTTCTATCCAAACCCTTTCACGGACTTTGACTATCATCTGATTCTTGGTCACTTTTTCTTGGTAGAGTCAATTGGTCATGAATGTGCTCTAACTTTCTTCATTGTAAGGTTTCTTAATCTAAAGGGTTTGTGAGATCTCTTTTGATATCTTCAGGGATTTGATACCATAAAAAAATAGATTAACTTAAAGAACTTGTTGGCATATATTTTACTAAACCATTTCAATAGGTTTCTCTGGTCTCTTTAAGATACACTGAAAATGTTAGACAATATCCTACTTATTATTTTATGATAGTGACTGAATGGTCCATAATCTGTGGTTGTATAAACATTATATTTTGATGTTGCCTATTGTTTGAATCTTAGATGTCACCTCTTTATGTGTTAGACTGGTTAAGCATACAACACACATATCATAAAGTTTACTCATAAATTAACCCATGAAAGGGGTAACCATTTATGGAATATTTCTTTTGCATATTCCTTGTTTTGTCACTAGGGATTTAATCTTTATGTCAAATGTCTGAAGATCAACTGAGTTTTTTTTTTATTTGTACAGTTTACCAAGTATTTTTCTTGTTTTCTAATAAATATGACTTCTTATAATGGTGTTACATGTGTTCTCAACCTTTTCTATTGTTTTTATTGTTTCTGTTTTTGACTTCCAACTTTTTTTTATTTTGTAATTTTGTGAGTGTTTTTATTTAAGTGTGTTTGACACTTATATATGCTTTTTTACTTGTCTCGACTCGCATTTAAAAATTTGAATCCCCTTACTAGAACACCCAAAAATCCATTTCAGGTTGTGGTGTACTTTGAGGCTTGTACTTAATGAGCTTACTTATGTTCTCAACCTTTTCCATTGTTTTTAATATTTGTGTGGTTTGACAAGTTTATATGGTGTTTTGCAAGAATGAACTCGCATTTGAGAACTTGTAATCCTGTTACTAGAACACCTAAAAACCATTTCAACACGTTTTGTACTTTGAGGCTTGTACTTTGCGGTTGATTAGGTGTACGTAGGCTGTTATTGTGGCATGGATTGCTTTCTTGATGAAGTTCTTTCTTTCGATATTCTATTTTTGTAATTATTTTGACTTTGTTTGTTTTTAGTGTTTCATCTTTCTTTTTGAGGAAGTTGTTTATGTTGATATTTTATTTATTATCTAATGATTTTGAGTTTCTGACTTTGTTTTTAATGTATTAGTAGGTTGTTACCGTATTGCGGATTGCTCTCTTGAGGAAGTTGTTTATGTTGATGTTTAATTTATCTAATGATTTTGACTTTGTTTTTAATGTTTCATCTTTCTTTTTTATGAGATTTTCATTTCTACACTTTACCAAGTTTTTTGTTCTTGAATTCCCTACTTCTAGTGTCAACCTTTTACATTTTTATATTGTTTTTAGTAATTGTGTGGTTTTACAGTTTTGTTAGGTTTTTGTGCAAGACTGACTTCACATTTGAGAACTTGCAGTCCTGTTACGAAAATACCTAAAAACCCATTTCAACATGTTTGTACTTTGAGGCTTGTACTTTGCTGTTGATTGGGTGTACGTAGGTTATTGTCGCGTGGACTGCTTTTTTGATGAAGTTGATGATTTTGACTTTGTTTGATTTTAATGTTTCTTGCTTCTTTCTTATGAGATTTTCATTTGTACCAAGTTTTTTTCCCCTTAAATTCCCCTACTTCCTTCTATTTTGACCGTTTACTTAATGAGGTTAGTTATATTCTTTTTCATTGTGACCTTTTACTCAGTGAGCTATTTAGAAAGTGTGCAGAAAATGTAAAATCAGTTAGGACCCAATTGTTTAGTTCTTGCTTTCAAGAATTACTATTTTCTATATTTTTCAGGTAAAAAGTTGTGTGAACCTAACTCTTTTAGTTAAACCAATTCAGCTGGTAAGTCAAGTAAATTGATAGACATGAACTAGTGTTATTAAATATTAAGAATTCTTTTTTTTACGGGTCTAGCTGATTTAGTTATACTGGTTTAGGTGGTGAGATTTTAAAAAAAGACATGTTATTCACTGTCTGCAATTTGATATAAAGGTAAACGAGTTTGATTTTTTCAAACCTATACACCTCTAATTTTCATTTTAAGTTGAAATCTTTGAACAAAAAAAGCATTATACTTCTGTCATTACCTAAGAAATGGGAAATTGAAAATTACGAACAAAAATGGTGGATTAGAAATAAAGGAGAAGAAGGGAAGTTGGAGAAAGTTGAACATAAATAAAGAAATGGACTAGAACCCATGATCTCAGACATATTTAGTGTACAATAAAGTACTATTCATATCAAATTTGTTTGCATGCTGACATAAAGGTAGAATCACAACATTTTGCTATAATACTAAAACATGTTTAGTTTCACTAAACTTATGATCGGATTCTGCATTTTCCTACCGCAACGGTTCGGGCCAGTGCAGTAAGCACATTGGCTAAGTCTGGTACACTGGTTGATTCTTTGAAGGTAATTTAGGGTACATTTTTTTGTTATTATGTCAACATTACTCTAAGCTGGATTATCTGTTATTTTCTACTAATGAGCGCATGACTTCCTATATGTGTTCTTTTGAGGCGTTGCTTGTATGATATTGACAATGAGGTTAGCTGCATTTGTAACAATTGGTTTTGGTGTTTGTCCATGTTAAAAAACATGTTTTTTTCAAGCCTTAAAACCTTTATAGGTTCTTCTGAAGCTAGTTTTGGCTATCACTGTAATTTCTAGAGTTTTTTTTTCATGTATGATCTTGTTTTGCCTTCTTGACAGAAGTGGCAAAATGGACGGGTCGGCGGGTTGAGTAATGGGTCAAAACGGGTTGGGCCAACCTACACTCACTCTTTAACTTTTATCTGTTTCTTAAGAGTTTTAAAATTATTAACTTGAAAGTATGGCTTTTATTATTACAAAAATAATCTAGATCTTTTGTTAATAAAAGCAGTTTAAGAGGTTTTTATGAATTTGAGTACACTTCATATGGCTTGCAATCTGTTCAACCCATTTGACCCATTTTCTTTTTAGTTAAATACTTAAGCTTAATCTATATGTGGGTTCATGATAGCACTCTAGTGTATTTAAATACTCTTGGAGGAGACGGGTTGAAACTGATAAAGTTGTAAAGGACTCTCTCTTTGGGTCACCAGACATCCCCCTGGTCAACCTAGAGACTAGTTTAAAAAAACTATGAAAGTGGCTGCTCGTAGTTTTTTGATTTTATTAATGATCTTGTCTGCCACAGTTATCCATTTTTATTATTTGTTTATTCGCCAATATAGGAACCTATAGAATAACCGTTTGAAACATGTTCTGTACCGAAGGAAGTCAAGTCTTTACCTGTTTTTTCTTCCATCTTGGCTGATTATCTTGTTCTTGTAAGTGGTTCAAATCTGTAACAGAATATGCAGTAAATGTTGTGAAGCACATATTTGATAAGCATGTTGAATTCCAGTCGTGATACGATACCAGAGTAGTTACCGGGAAATGTAAGCTTAATTTAGAGAATTGTTTTTCCAGTAAATTATGTATTAAAATAAATCAAAAAATCTCTAATCTTAAATCATAGATGTCTGTTTTTATGTTACTGTTGTTGTAGATACTGAAGTGGCAACCAAGCAATTGAAAGCCTTTACCATATGATACACCTGGTCAAACATTTGTGGTATTTGAGAAACCTGAAGGGATCCCAGCTGTTGGCAGATTTTCTAACATGTGGAAGTTTATTGTCAATGAGGTAATAACTTCTCATCCGATGTTATTAAAAAGTACCTTTGGATCCGTCGATTCGGGTTGCATTTGTCGAACGGGTCCAAAGGGTATATTTAATGTGTAAAATCTTCTAAATCGTTTTCTTAGACAGATTAGGATATTATTGAGACAATATAAATGTTGTATATATTGACGGTTATTTATATAACAATAGAGATCTTAGACAAAGTGTTTTAGGTCAACCCAACCCAAACAGTTGAAATTACGGGTATTTACCTCAACCCGTTTTCCTTGTTACCAAACGTGCCTGACTTGCCAATTTTTCCTCTTTTAAAATCATTTTATGACTTCCGAAGAACTTGTACATAAGTTGGCGGACTTTGTATTTACATGAATATTTACAACAAAAAAGTCAAAACTATGCCCAGGAACCCCGCTCCACCAAAATATCGAACCCACTTTGGCAAGTAATCTAACTGAATTTCCCACGGCAAAAACATTGTGGGATGCGTTAGTAGTTACTTATAGTAGCGGGAAAGACAAGCTTCAAACCTTTGATTTATACGTCAAGGCTAATGGTATAAAACAGAAGATGAATCTGATGATCCAACGATCAGTGCCATTAACCAAGACTCTCCTAGTCCGATGCCCGAGGTAAGTAACTCCCAAACTCTTGATGATGTACAAAACATTGATATATCTAATAACCATGAGACAACAACATAACATGAAGAACAGGGTGAGGGTATAGAGAGAATACAAGAAGAAACCACCGAAAGATATGTCCTACCTCCTAGAACAAACAGGGGGTGCCTGCCAAACGGTACTAGTTAGAAAAACAAACTAGATCCTCTAGGTATCCTATGCAAATATTACCACAGGAAACCTATCCAAAGAAGCTATAGCGTTTGCTTCCTCTCTCTATATATAATGAATAAATTCCAAACTCGGTAGAGCAAGCCTTAGAATTTGAATCGAAAGGAAGCCATGGAAACAGAGATCGAGACATTTGTTAAAATTGACACATGGGAAAAGTGTGTCCTTTCTCAATGAAAGAAACCAATGGGATGCCGGTAGGTCTTCACAATTAAACACAAACCAGACGGAACCATTGAGAGATACAAAGCTCGACTCGTAGCAAAAGCCTATACCCAAACATATGGGATTGACTATTCGGAGACATTGAGAGATACTTGGCATTGAAGTATAAGGTCTAAACAAGGGATTTTCATATGCCAAAAGAAATATATCCTTGATCTTCTAGCAGAAACATGAATAATTGATTGCAAGCTTGTCGATACTCCGATAATGATCAATACAGATAAAGAGAAATATCAATGCTTGGTAGGTAAACTAATATACCTTTCACATACTCGTCCTAACATTGCTTATGCAGTTGGGGTGGTCAGTCAGTTTATGCACCAACCGCAAGTTACTCGCATGGAAGCAGTATGGAGGATCCTAAGATACCTCAAAGGAACGCAAGGACACGAGGTCCTATTTCAACAGAACAAACATCTCAAGATCCAAGCATACACCGATGCAGACCGGGCAGGAGACAAAGATAACTGGAGATCAACATCCGGATACTTTACTCTAGTAGGTGGAAACCTGGTTATGTGGAGGAGTAAGAAGCAGAAAGTGGTAGCTTTATATAGTGCCGAAGCCAAATTCCAAGGGATTGCTCGAGGGGTCTAGCCGAAATTCTATGGATACGTAAACTTCTTACTCAGATCGGATTCCCTCAAACCGAAGCAAGTAAAAGTATGTGTGACAACAAAGCTGCAATACAAGTTTTAGAAAACCCAGTTCAACATGATCGGACGAAGCATGTGATTCATATTCCTCATTTGTACCGTAACTGCATCTTCATGGTTGTGCATTTGTTTATGTTTTATTTAACAATCTGACTCTAGAAATGAGAAGAAAACAATAATATATAGAGAATATTGATACATTCGAAATCAACTACATATCATAACTCTCAAGATGTGATAATGAAGCTACATTGATCAAATCATATTTTACAAATTTATTTATTTAATATTCAGAATAAACTTGGCATGAGATACGCGAAACAATATATAGAAAGTGGTACCACAACATGGCAGATCAATTTGAAGACGAGCAGTAGGAGGTAACAGAGAAAGGGCATGGACAAGGAGGTTCGGTCACTTCACCTACGCCTTCAAGCATCTGGATTACCTTTTTCATGGTTGGCCTCAGCGAAGGGTTTTCTTGTACACACCAAAGACCAACCATCATATATCTTGTTAGTTTCTTGAAATCATCCAAGGCCTCCAAATCATTTTCGACGAATGCATCCAGTTTACCTTCGTGATAGCAATCCCATGCCAACTCCGTTAGAACTGTCACATCTTCGACATCATCATCAAAAACCACACTCTTTCGGCATGAAATGATCTCAAATAGCAAGACGCCAAAGCTGTAGACATCAACCTTGAAAGTGATGGGGGTGTTCCTAAACCATTCAGGAGCAACATATCCTTTTGTTCCTCTAATTCCAGTATTCGTTCGACTTTGATTAATCATCAACAGCTTTGCCAACCCAAAGTCAGCAATCTTAGCATTGTAGTAATCATCAAGAAGTATATTCTGAGGCTTTATGTCACAGTGGATGATCTGGTTGCTACAGTCTTCATGGAGGTATGAGAGTCCCTTTGCAATGCCTATCATGATATAACTCCTCTGTTTCCAACTAGGTCTTATGTCTCCAAAAAGAAAGAATGCCAAAGTGCCATTGCTCATATATTCGAAAATCAAAAGTCGTTGCTCACCATCATCACAATAACCAAGTAGCTGTACCAAATTCTTGTGATGTGTCCTTGCAATCGTGTTGACCTCGGTTTTAAATTCCTTTTGGCCATCTTTCACCATAGTTTCAAGCTTCTTAACTGCCACGATCTTTGTCCCTATTACACCTTTATAGACTGTCCCAAAAGCACCCTTTCCCAATTCAACCTTGAACCCATCAGTCGCTTCGAATAGTTCTTGATACGTAAAACGAGCCAGACGAGTTTCAACAGGTGCACTATCTGGAAATGAATTTCCGGCCTTCTTCTTGTGGATTTGTAAGAAACACACATATATCACACCAATCAATAGAACAATTCCTAACACAAACATACTTGAGAAGACTGATCCAACGAGTATCAAAGTTCTTCGACTTTTATTTTCTCCAGTTCCACTTTTATTTTCTCCAGTTCCATTTTTATTTTCTCCTGTTCCAGAAGGACCATCGATTTTCCTAAATTTCAGGAACGCCTTCACATTTTGTGAAGGATCTTTCTTTCCATTGGCAAGTGGAAGCTGCTTCTTCCAACATTGATTGTCCCTGTAAATTGCAACTGCACAGAAACAGTCGTTCAAGCAGGAAGTTCTACAGGTTTGTTCATTAGTTGGGTTCATGTGCACATAGTCTGAAGTAGGCCAATCAATATTAGTGAGCTCGATGAAATCAAACACATCTCCCCCATTATTTGACTCACCTTCATCACAGCTCGGAATGAAATCAGGCTTGCAGTCACCATTTGGAGTATTGGGATCAATCAATGAGAACCCCTGTGGGCATTCGCACTTTGGCTTATTGTCATCAAGGCTGCAAACATTGTTTAGCCCACATGCTTTGCTATCTATAGTCTTACATATGTTTTCTGGCACATACCATATAACTCTCCAGCTTGTAGCCTCAGTGGGATTCTTGGGGTAATAGTATTGAGTAAAAACCCCATCAGAATCAAGAGTAGCTCTGTGATAGTTATCTCCAGAAGGAAGTGAGTCTCTTACAGTAAGATCAACTCTTTCGCCATTTCCTCTCAATATATACATGTATCCCGCGGTATCAAAAACCAGTTGGAAACCAGAATTCGTTGCATTGGATTCGTCACGTGTGCCACTAATATAGTAAGCATTACCAGCAGAACCAGAAAACATTTCGAGAGTATTAAGAACAAGATTCCCATCTTGAAGCAGACGTAACTGGAATCTTCCATGAGTGAAGTTCGTTTTGCCCATTTTGGAGTTGATTACTCCACCTCTAGGGATAACCTGAGTAGGCAATATGGTATCTGCAGGATGATCAAAACTTTCCCATATATTGCGAGAATTGCTACCCGCGATCACAAAGTTACCAGTATCATTCATATAAGCATACGCAAGATCAGAAATGGACCTAGAACTCCATACCTCTTTGCCTTGAGGATCACTGAGTACGAGCCCACTCCTATCAATCAGGTCAACTTTGGATCCTGCTGGCACTGATGGACCATCTTCTGGATACCAGATGATGGTTTTCTCGGGTATCTTGTCATACCATATGGATAACAAGAAGTTATCTTGAACTTGTTTGAACCCCAAGGCATATTCACCAGAAGATGAAAGCCATGGTTTGGCATCAGGTGTTGCTGTGAGTGATGCACCAACAGATACAGAACCATTAGTCTGCTGTGCAGCTACAAAATGTAGCAAAATAGTTAGAGAGATTACAAGATGCAGTGGGACCAAGGCCATATGAATTGCTTGAATGGTTAACAAAATGAGGAGATTTTAAATAAGAAATATTATTGCTTTAAGTAGACAAAAGTACCTTTGAAGTCCACCCATTGTGGAGGAAGTCTATTGTGGTGACAAAAAATTCCTTACCCTAATGATACTTTCTCTGCTCTTAATTTCCTTGTAATAATTAGTTTTGATGGAAATCATTCAACACGAAAATGTTCCACGACTGAGACCAATATATTGACCAAAATATCAAAACCGGTATCACGCTTTTGAAGTTTCTACGACCCAAAAAAATACAAAATTGTTTTCGGGATTTTGAATCTGAGTCGGCTCCTTTGGACTGCCCTATTTTCTGGGTTAAAATCTTAGTTACCTAAGTAGCTTAGTTATTGATGTTAATTCATTGGACTGAAGTTGTGGGATTAATAAAATTTAACATGTCCTGTAGTTAATATGGAGAAAGATCTGCATAATGTACATGACTTGCGTTGTGTGAGGCCCGTGTTCTTGGAAAGCACATCATGCCTTGAGTACAAATGCACGACACATGTTTTTGATTGTTTCAGACTTCGAGTTGGATTTACATAAAACATACAAGAACATATAAATTACGTACATTAACATAGCGGAATTTATATACTACATTAGACCTTAACCCATACATATGTTTGTTTATTCTTATAATACATCAGAGTTAACCTATGCCATACTTAAACTTGCCAAATAGCCCCGCCGATGTCGTATACACCTTTCCTTTCCGTGACTACCGGAAGCCACACACTTTCCTGGAACACATGCCAAAATGAGTCAGTTTTAACTCATGAGTTCTAAGTTTTATATTTCAAAATGCATTCATGTATAAAACATTTGGATAACATACTCATACATAAACTTTTACTAAAGTTAGCTTTTTGAACAACCCGTAACTACCTTTACACATTACTTTAGTTAATCTTACTTAATGCCATGACAAATTACCTAAAAGCACTACTCTGCCAAGGTCCCAATCCAAGCTTCCTCGAGTGAACGAATCACTTTAACTAGGCACTAGTGTACAAGCCAAAAATCTTTCCTTAGTAGATACTTAAAGAGACAAAGTAATAAATCTTAACCACTCACTTTTCATCACAAGTGTCACAAAAATTCCATTTCCATAATCATTGTGTTATACACGGTTATTTTGTCAAAAATCATTCATTTGCATAATTAATATACCAAAACCTTTTTCCTTTGCACTATCATAGTGTATCAAAATATTTCTTTTACATAATCAAGTGTCAAAACTTTTCTTTTGTACAATTAAGTGCCAACACTTTTATTTTTATCGGCAAAAACAACATTATACAAAAACATCTCATTTGTACAAAAGTATACATTTGATGGTAAACATAATTTTACAAACACTTCATAGACATGCATTCTAGCCCAAAATATTTGACAAAGGGCAAAATCTTAGAAACTCACCTTAATAATTCTTTTATTGTAGATACTCGTTAGCTCATTAAACTTTTCATTCATTTGATGTCCTATTTTCATTACATCCTAGAAATTCATACATATTTCTTATCAAATGGTTGAGTTCTCATGCTTAACTTCCTTATTTTGCAAAGTTAAGATTTTGTCCAAAACATAGGCACGACTGTGCATGGTCACAACACGCGTGTGCCGACATGCTAAAGCTTTGCACGCCCTTGCATGCATAACTTCTGCTCGACATGGTCCTGCTTCTCCTATGCATGCCCATGCATCGAGAACACACAACCTAGAAAACTCAGAAAATTTCGTTTTAGTCTAATTTTCAAACCATAACTCGACTTTTATCCATAACAAGAGCGCTTCTCTGCATTACTAACATATTACCATGCTTGTATTCTAAAAACATATAGTAGTTGGTTAACACATCTTGCTTATACTCATTTTACCCAATTTGGGCTTAGAACCCTAACTTTCTTGAGGTTTGAGTTAGATTACTTACCAACTAGCACTTCTAATGGTGAAGATGGCTTCTGAAATTCTTCTTCTTCTCCAATATAAACCTTCCAACCCATAAACACTTGTTGATTCAACCTCATCTTCTCTAAACTCATACAAATATAGAGTTCTAAGGTTGGATTCTCTTTTTTTTTTCAAGCTCTCTATTTCTGTAACCTCGTGGTTATGTAAGAAGGTGCAGGCGGGGAGGGGGAGGGGCAGGGGGCTGGGGCCGGATTTTGGTTTTGTATTATTACTCGGGGTGCCTTGACAGGTGGTGGTGTTTATGTCTGGAGCTCTGGATAACAGTGTGGCTCCCCGTTTAGAGGTGGGTGATTGTTCCTCGGGTGTTTGGCCGTGTCCGTTTAGGGGTTTACATTGTTGCCCGGATGGAACGGCGGGATCCAAGGGGTTTCCTAGGTTGATTGCCCATATCAAGCGGCTCCATTTATCATCGGACGATCGAAAGGGGGCCTTGCGGGTTCCACGGATTATGATTTGTTTGTTTCAGTTGGTGAGGCTTTAAAGGTTTTGGACAAGTGACTGTGCGGGGTGTGTATGTGCTTACATGCTCTTAGTCGAGCATGCCACTATGCGGACGACATGGCTCGTTTCAATTGGGGGGCGAGAGATGCAGAGGAGTTTATAGTGGGGATTCCTAAGCCGCATGTTGGGAAGGGAGTTGTTCCTTTAGGAGGGGTGGTGGTGGATGAGGGTCTCCTTGATCGTATCTTCTCTCTTCCCATCACAACTGTTAAGAGCATCCCTCATACTTGTCGCATGGCATTTTCCCAGGCCTTAACTGCTGCCCTGGGTAAGGTGGCGGCTATGCCAGAGTCTGTTGAGGCGTGGGTGAGACTTTTGTTGTTGCACGTTGCGAGTTTTCAGGCCTTCTAACCGTCAGGAGCGCAGGTCTGGCAATAGGAAGTCTTTGCAATGCCAAAGTATTCAGCGGTCGCTAGCAGCTTGGGTCAATGAGGATGGTTTCGCTGAGCTCATTTTATCACTTTTTGCCCAACCCTTGGTGGGAGCCTCGTGTCGTGATGAGCTTGTCCCTAGGTCCGATAATTCTGCGACGTGCACCAATGTTAAACATTGTTTGCGTAAAGTTGCGGATGGCCATTTCACTGAGGCGGTTTAAGTATTATGCTCTTCGGGAGTTGCGCCTTTCGGTAAGGATACTTTAATAGCGTCGGTGGCAAAGCATCCAATCATCCCCCTCCGGTTATGCCGGTTTCATTGCTTTCTGAGCCTCCTCTTGTTGCGAATGCTGATACCGTGCTTGGGTGCATTAACTCTTTCCCCAAAGGGACCTCTTGTGGGATGGACGGGTTGAGGGCCAAACACATTTTGGATGCTTTTTGTGGAGAGGGGTCTGCGATTGCCATTGGGTTACTCAAGGCTATTTCTGTGGTGGTTAATTTATGTTTGGGGGTAGATGCCCAGGGCTTTGGCGAAGTTTGTAGCGTCTGCCCCCCTCACGCCGCTTCTCAAACCGGACAACGGGATTAGACCTATTGCGACCGGAAAGGCGGTCGCAATTAGTCAGTTTTCTAGTAGTGAATAAAAGATAACTAGATAGTAGGGGTAGTGGAAAGTTGTAACCGCTTCTTCCAGTACTCCATGAACTCTACTTAATATGAATGCATATGTGTTTATAAATTTTATATTGATTAGTGTGATTTGTGTGAGTTTCTTTCTGCTATACAAGAAGACAAAAAATCCATATTCAAGTAGTAAAGCTGCTGATAAAAATATGCCTCATTTTACATATCAACAAAAAGGAGACTTCACTTAATATGAATGCATATGTGTTTATAAATTTTATATTGATTAGTGTGATTTGTGTGAGTTACTTTCTGCTATACAAGAAGACCAAAAATCCATATCCAAGTAGTAAAGCTGCTGATAAAAAGCTGCCTCATTTTACATATCAACAGCTAGTTAAAGCTACTAATGCGGTTAAAGGATGAACTAGGAAAGGGAGTGCTCGAAGTCCCGTTAGTGAGATCAACCATGAGGAAGGTCACACAGATGCTTGAGGAGTTAATTGAAGTTTCTAAACCTGTCCATTCCCTTTATCTGCTATCTCAATCTGATCGTTAAATTTCTTTCGTTATTTACTCTTTCTGGAATAAGTTTTGGCCGTAACTGCATCGATCTTCATGGTTGTGCATTTGTTTATGTTTTATTTAACAATCTGACTCTCTAGAATTTCAGTTTTTAAGAGTTTAATAATAATTTATCTAAAATGAGAAGAAAACAATAATATATAGAGAATATTGATACATTTGAAATCATCTAGATAGCATAACTCTCAAGATGTGATCATGAAGCTACATTGATCAAATCATATTTTACAATCTTTATTTATTTATTTATTATTAAGAATAAACTTGGCATGAAAGAAACAATATATAGAACGTGGTACAAAAACATGGCAGATCAATTTGAAGACGAGCAGTAGGAGGTAACAGAGAAAGGGCATGGACAAGGAGGTTCGGTCACTTCACCTACGCCTTCAAGCATCTGGATGACCTTTTTCATGGTTGGCCTCAGCGAAGGGTTTTCTTGTACACACCAAAGCCCAACCATCATATATCTTGTTAGTTTCTTGAAATCATCAAGGCCTCCAAATCATTCTTGACGAATGCATCCAGTCTACCTTCGTGATAGCAATCCCATGCCAAATCCGTTAGAACTGTCACGTCTTCGGCATCATCATCAAAAACCACACTCTTTCGGCATGAAATGATCTCGAATAGCAAGACGCCAAAGCTATAGACATCAACCTTGAAAGTGACAGGGGTGTTCCTAAACCATTCAGGAGCAACATATCCTTTTGTTCCTCTAATTCCAGTATTCGTTCGACTTTGATTAATCATCAACAGCTTCGCCAACCCAAAGTCAGCAATCTTAGCATTGTAGCTATCATCAAGAAGTATATTCTGAGGCTTTATGTCACAGTGGATGATCTGGTTGCTACAGTCTTCATGGAGGTATGAGAGTCCCTTTGCAATGCCTATCATGATATAACTCCTCTGTTTCCAACTAGGTCTTACGTCTCCAAAAAGAAAGAATGCTAAAGTGCCATTGCTCATATATTCGAAAATCAAAAGCCGCCGCTCACCATCATCACAATAACCAAGTAGCTGCACCAAATTTTTGTGATGGGTCCTTGGAATCGTGTTGACCTCAGTTTTAAATTCCTTTTGGCCATCTTTCACCATAGTTTCAAGCTTCTTAACTTGCAGAAGCCTCCACAACAGAACAGATCAGGTGGACAATTTCCGTCTCACACGTCCACTTCTGCTGGTTCATTTGGTCCATCTTCATGGACTTTTAAACTACCTCAGTTTACTACTGCCGCTACACCCATCTGTAGAAATGAACAAACCACCATCTGCTCCGGATCCGCAAGTATTTGAACAGTTCAGACAATTTCTTGCCGCCAATCCTACCGTTATGTTTGCTGCGGGACTGTCTTCATCTGGTACCTCAGGTATTTCGTCATCATTATGTATTTTGGATTCTAGTGCCTCACATCATATGTCTCCCTATCTGTCTTCTTTTCTTTCTTTGTCTCCTGTCTCTCCTGTTTCTGTCATGTATGCTAGTGCTTCATCCATGTTGGTAGAGGGTGTTGGATCTATGTCTACCCCTCATGTGTCTCTCAATGATGTCTATTATATTCCGAAGCTTGCCTTAAATCTTGCTTCAGTCAGCCAGTTGTGTAAATCTGGAATTTAGGTTTTCTTTTGTGACACTGTTTGTGTTGTGCAGTATCAACACACTCAGATGGTGATTGGGATCGGCCGTAGGGTTGGAGATTTATATGTCTTAGAAGAACTCAAAGTGCCTGCTCCTGGTGTTGCTGCTTCCAGCGTTGATTTATCCTCTTTTCTTTTAAGTCCTTTGTCGTCTGAATTTTATATTTGGCATTCTCGTTTGGGATATGTGTCCGCATCTCGTTTAAAATTTTTGGTTTCCACACGTGTTTTGGGTCAGTTTCAAACTTGTGATATTTCTGATTGTTGTGGTTGTAAACTTGCCACATTTTCTGCTTTACCTTTTGCTAAAAGTATTTCTCATTCTGTTGCACCATTTGATATTGTTAATTCTGATGTGTGGGGACCATCACTAGTATCCACTAAGGGTGGTTCACGTTATTATGTTTCCTTTATTGATGATTACACTCGTTATACCTGGGTGTACCTTATGAAACGTAGATCTGAGTTCTTTGACATTTATAAAACATTTAGGGCTTATGTTCAAACGCAGCATTTGGCTGTGATAAAGTGCTTCAGGTGTGACTTAGGGGGTGAATACACCTCTAATGATTTTACCCAGTTGCTTGCATCAGATGGTACCATACACCAATCGTCTTGTACTGACACCCCTCAACAGAATGGTGTTGCTGAAAGGAAACATCGTCATCTTATGGAAACCGCTCGTTTATTCCTTTTATCTACTGAAGTACCTAGTGTCTTTTGGGGAGAAGCACTTCTGACCACCTAACATGTGATTAATAGGATCCCTACTTCTCACAATGATGGGATGTCTCCATTTAAAGTCTTTTCGGTGAACGCCCAGATTATGGTGAATTACGAGTTTTTGGATGTACTTGCTTTGCTCTCCATCCTCATGTTGAACGAGACAAATTGACAAATAAGTCAGCCTTATGTGTTTTCTTAGGCTATGCCAGTGGTCCCAAAGGATATGACACGGGATAAAAAAGATACCGTGGTTTTGATCCTATAAGTCAAAAGTTATATGTATCAAGACATGTTACTTTTCTTGAACATATTCACTTCTATTCGATTCAAGCTAAGTCCCATGATGTAACAAAGTCAAATCTTCAGAATATTGATCCTTTTGCTAGCAACATTGATGTCCCAACCTCTGATGTTTCCGTTTCGTCTGTTGATCCTAATATGCCTGCTCGAGATACTTCTGTTACACATGATGTGCCGGTTCATGAACCTTCCACGTCATCTAGCATCAATGTTGATTCTCCTCCACCTCCGAGAAAGTCTACCCGTGCATGCAAGTCTACTCAATTACAAGATTTTACATACTCTGCATATTCTGCTTCGTTTAGTTCATTTATTGTGGGCATTCATCATCTGTCTGAACCAGAATCATATAGAGAGGCTGTCTCTGACCCTCTATGGCAAAATGCTATAGCTGAAGAGCTCACTGCTCTTCATTAGACTCACACATGGGATTTGGTTCCTCTACCACCAGGTAAACATAAGGTTGGTTGTCGTTGGGTGTATAAGATTAAGACAAATTCTGATGGCTCTGTTGAATGGTACAAGGCTAGACTTGTGGCAAAAGGATATTCGCAAACGTATGGTATGGATTATGAGGAGACCTTTGCCCCTGTGGCAAAAATGACAACAGTTTGTACTTTAATTGCTGTTGAGTCCGTTCGACAATGGAAGATCTGTCAAATGGATGTCAAAAATGCTTTTCTGAATGGTGATCTTCATGAGGAGGTTTACATGACTCCACCCCCGGGAATAGCTCATCAGCCCGATGAAGTCTGTCGGCTTCAAAAATTTCTATATGGACTCAATCAGGCCCCTCGTGCCTGGTTTGAAAAATTCTCTACAATCATCACTTCTGTTGGCTTTCTCCCTAGTAATCATGATTCGGCATTGTTTGTTCGATGTACGAATGCTGGACGCATTCTCTTGTCTTTATATATGGATGACATGATTATTACAGGCGATGATTATGATGGCATTGAATCCTTGAAACGTGACTTGGCCCATCGTTTTGCTATGAAAGATTTGGGATTATTATGGTATTTTTTGGGGATTGAGGTAGCTCAATCTAAAAAGGGATATCTTCTCTCTCAGACGAAGTATATTTCTGATCTGTTTCAACGTGCAAGACTTTCTGATAAAAGAATTGCAGACACTCCTCTTGAAACCAATGCACGTTACTCTCCCACTGATGGTGTTCCTCTATCTGATCCGAGCCTATATCGTACCATTGTAGGTAGTTTGGTTTATCTTACAGTTACTCGCCCTGATATCGCTCATGTTGTTTATGTGGTTAGCAAGTTTGTTACCGCTCCTACTTCTGTTCACTTGGGAATTGTTCTTCGTATTTTGAGATATCTTCGTGGCACTCAGTTTCAAAGTCTTTTATTCCCTTCTACGTCTTCTCTGGAATTGCGTGCCTATAGTGATGCTGACTGGGATAGTGATCCCAATGATCGTAAATCCACTACTGGTTTCTGTATTTTCCTTGGTGATTCCCTAATCTCATGGAAAAGCAAGAAACAAGACGTTGTCTCTAGGTCCTCCACTGAGGCTGAATATCGTGCTATGGTTGTTACTACATGTGAAATTGTTTGGTTACGATGGCTTCTGGCAGATATGGGGGTTGTTGTTTCCTCGCCCACCCCATTACATTGTATAATCAAAGTGCTATGTAGATCGCCAAGAACTCAGTCTTTCATGAACGAACAAAACACATTGAGATAGATTGTCATTTTACTCGCCATCATCTTCAGCTCGGGACCATCTCACTTCCTTTTGTTCCATTAGCCTTGCAGGTTGCAGATATTTTTACCAAGGCTCAATCGGCATCTCGGTTTCGTTTTTTGTGTGACAAACTCTCAATGTTTATTTCTATTGCATTGTGAGTTTGAGGGGGATGTTAGCATAATAAGTTGTTATGGGCCCTGTTATGGGCCTTAGCTCAGGCCTAGTTATCTTTCTATTTAATATTGCTTTCTTCTTCATTTGTAAGCTAATTTTCATTTTGAGTAATAGAGAGCTTCTATCTTTTTTCTGTCATGTTTATTTATTAAAAGTTTAGCCCACATGCTTTGCTATCTATAGTCTTACATATGTTTTCTGGCACATACCATATAACTCTCCAGCTTGTAGCCTCAGTGAGATTCTTGGGGTAGTAGTATTGAGTAAAAACCCCATCAGAATCAAGAGTAGCTCTGTGAGAGTAATCTCCAGAAGGAAGTGAGTTGCTTACAGTAAGATCAACTCTTTCGCCATTTCCTCACAATATATACATGTATCCCGCGGTATCAAAAACCAGTTGGAAACCAGAATTCGTTGCATTGGATTCGTCACGTGTGCCACTAATATAGTAAGCATTACCAGCAGAACCAGAAAACATTTCTAGAGTATTAAGAACAAGATTCCCATCTAGAAGCAGACGTAACTGGAATCTTCCCTTAGTGAAGTTCGTTTTGCCCATTTTGGAGTTAATTACTCCACCTCTAGGCATACCCTGAGTAGGCAATATGGTATCTGCAGGATGATCAAAACTTTCCCATATATTGCGAGAATTTCTACCCGCGATCACAAAATTACCGGTATCATTCATATAAGCATATGCAAGATCAGAAATGGACCTAGAACTCCATAGCTCTTTGCCTTGAGGATCAGTGAGTACGAGCCCACGCCTATCAATCAGGTCAACTTTGATCCTGCAGGCACTGTTGGACCATCTTCTGGATACCAGATGATGGTTTTCTCATCTATCTTGTCATACCCATATGGACAACAAGAAGTTATCTTGAACTTGTTGGAACCCCAAGGCAAATTCACCAGAAGATGAAAGCCATGGTTTGGCATCAGGTGTTGCTGTGAGTGATGCACCAACTGGTACAGAACCATTAGTCTGCTGTGCAGCTACCAAATGCAGTAAGGCCATAGGAAAATGCTTGAATGCTTAACAACAGTAGGAGTTTTAAAAAAAATAGTGATTGATTTAAGTCAATTGAAGGACTTTTGAAGTCCACCTATATAGACGAAGTGTTTTGTGGTGGCAAAAAATTCCTTACCCTAATGAATATGCTTTTGTGGTCTTAATTCATTGTAATTAATTTTGGCAGAAAGCATTCAACTCCTGAGACCAAAATATTAAAACTGTTATCACGCCATTGAAGTTTCTCCAACCCAAAAAATAACAAATTTGTTTTCATCATTTGGAAAACGTTCCCTGTATAATTGAAACAGATGGTAATCGAACTCGAGTCGAGTCCTTTGGAGTGCCTTATTTTCGGGTTTTCAACCACCCTTGAATGGTTAAAATCTTAGGTAGTAGTAGCTCAATTTATGATGCTTATTCATTGGACTAAATTAAACTTTTTTTAGAACGGCGAATTTTTTTACAGCTGGAGGACTAGAATCCAATACCTCCAAACCTAATTGCTACAAGAGGCTTTGCATTTGTCATCGGGTCACCAAACCTAGTGATGTACTAAATAAAATGACTGAAGTTAACATCTCCGTGCCCTTTTCTGGCATCGGTCCTGTTGTCATATTTGGTACGTGTCGCCGACTTAAAAGGCACTATTTATAGACGACCCCTGAAGTTTTTTTTTCCTTTTTTTAAAAGCAGTACAACCCTTCAAATAATAATTAACTACACGGATAGTCTTTGAGGTATGTTCTGATTATGATTTTGGTCCCTAAATTTGAAAAATTAAAGGTTTAGACCAATAGTTTGTCGAAGATGGAGACACAGAAAGGTGTGCTCGATTTCGGGGATACTGTGGGTTTTGTTGCTCGTTGGAATCATCGCCATAATCAATGGTGGTAGTGAACAAACGAAAGGTAGATGGGTCTTGGTTTGGGGCGATGAAGTTATGATTGGGTAGGTTAGGTTTTGTAGGTTCCACATTCTTTTATTAATATATATATTTTTGTTTATTATTAGTAAGTGGGCTCAAAAATATTTTAGATTTCTTTTTATTTAATATTAAGAGGTATTTTTGATTTTTTTTTTAATTTGATAGAAAAACTAACATCCAACCAATCCAGGGATCAAACGTGTTACGTTTTGACAAACTATTGGTTTAACCTCTAATTTCTCAAACTTAGAGACCAAAACCATAAGCAGGGCACACCACAAATCCATGTGATTAGTTAAAAAAAAGGCCTATAAATTTTCTATAGATTTAATTACATAAATGGTCCTGTGATATGTTCATATTGCAACTTTGGTCCTAAGGTTTAGCTTATTACACTAATAGTCCAACAGTTTGCTCGGGATTAATACATATAGCCCTGGGAGTGGATGGATGTTATGTTTTATATTAATTTATTTTAGAAATTACCCAACTACCTTTCTATAAAAAAATAACAACAAAAATCAAATAGTGGGACCCACTACTATTAAACACAAAGAGGCCTCCACATTCTTCAAGTCTATCTCCGGCCATCACCGTCCCCTCTATCTCCACCATCTCCGGCAACCCATTTCTAACAACATGTAAATGAAACCCCATTTTTATAGCTGTATTAAAACCTAATAATCCGCTTTCCTTTAAAATCTCCTTTTTAGCTATCTCATGCTCACACCCAAACTCATATCCCTATTTTCCTCCTTGTTATTTGATGTAACACCCAAGCTATTTAAATTTCCTCCTTCCAACCCCCATCGCTCATCAAAGAACAATGCACCAAATATGTGTTGGTTGTAATCATAGCCATCAAATGACCACCGCACCAAAAAGTGATTATGACCATCATACTCACTTTTCAACTCATCCACCACCTTTGTCTCATATTGAGCAATTTCTGGTCAAACACATGCATCAAACTTTTGTGCTCGGTGTAAATGACACACTTGATACCATATAAATAGCATATCCAAAACTTCAAATCAAACACTACTGCACCAAGTCCAATATTATGTGGTTTAGTTCTTTTTGTCAACTTTCAGCTATCATGATGCATAAGCTATCACTTTGTTTTTCTAAATCAACACACACCCAAGTCCATTATGAGACATGACCTAATAAAACTGTAAGATATTAGCTTGTTTGTCGTTGACAAAATTAGCTTTGATGACGGGCACGGTCATGCCTTTAATAGGGTGTTACATGTCATGGCTTTATACTATGACTCAGTGTTCGATCTAGATATCCGCCAACAAACACACGATACCATGTAGTAGATTGTCGTTAAATAATACATTATGCCCAATTTGCATAAGAGAATTTTGATATCCGGGCATCTCCATCCTTGGTAAAAGCACCCACACAACTGTGACCCGGATCAAAATACAAAATCCATCGACCTGGTGTGGTCTTGAGAGACCTTAATACACGAAGAGTAGCATCCTAGTGTCTAGATAATGGTGTGGTCATGAACTGACTCAGGACACTAACATCAAAGGAAATATTTGGGCGTATAACTGTAAAGTAGTTATGCTTCCCAACCAATCATCTGTATCACTCCTGATCCTCCAACAGGCCCATGTCCTATAGAAGAACTTTCCTACAGGGAGTATTAGGATTCAATTGTCCATCTAGTCAGCCAATATATCAAGGACATACTTCTCTTGATAGAAATTATTCTATGCCATTGAAGTATTGAAGTCAACTTAAGTCGCTAATCTAGAATTAACCGAAGAAATTGTTTGACCTCTGTAATTATGATGTCATCCACACAAAAAAACTACAATAATCCTTCTCCATGACGATTTCTTAAGAATACAACATGATCATATGCACTACGAACCATCCCAACTCTCCTATAACACTAAAAAACCAACCACATCATGCTCTAGGAAATTGTTTAAGGCCATAAAAAGAATTATGTAATCTACATACTTTTGAGTCCTCTTCCTCGACAATAAAACCAGGTAGCTGCTTGATGTGTGTTTGTTGTGTAGTATATTATATTTGTAGGGTTTGAACACAACTTACCAAGTTTTAAAGTTAATAAAATGATTAATACGTTAACTAACTACATACAATAGGCAAGTGCACATATCGCATCGTAATTTAGTTTAGGTAAGAACCAAGTATCGAACCAATGACTTTTGGAACTCAGTCGTTGTTAATTTTTAGTCTAATAATAAAGATAGTGATTTTTAAAAGTAGAAAAAGGTGAGGCAACAAAACAAGACAGGGGTTTGGGAGATAATCAGATCATTTGCATATCACTTGGGTTAGAATCCAATTGGTAATAAATCGATATTTTAGGATTAGGTTAATGATGTGGTTAGTTAAAGAGTTCATAAAGCACCTGATGTCGGGCTATCGTTCTGAAGACCAAATTGACTAACGTACGTTCTTTAGTGATAAAATGGAAGAGCTCCCAGGTAGGGTTACCACGACCATCAATCTATTGGAAAGTTAGAATGATAAAACACACTAACCACCTAAAGATCGTAATAAAGAAATTTTTGACTAAAACGTACTTTAAATTAATACTTCTACTACTTCAGACCTTAAACCCATGGCTCCAGCTAGAATTCCTCCGCAGGCCAAGACAAGAGAATAGAAAAAGTATCGACACAAAACACAAAGTCCAGCTAAGACTTAAAATGCCTTGCTTGAGTACCCAAATTCCAACCAACCAAAGTTCAAACCTTTTACTAGCTAACTGGGCCTAGTATAGTATCAAAGATTTTGTATAAAGACATACAACTTTGAAAGAATGTTTAAACAATATGTCTTCATCTCGACACTCACAAGATTTAAGACTTCAACGACCGAAAATGAAGTGCTCACGTCCATAAAGGAAGATCATTGTAACACCCCAACCCGGCTAGGGTTAACGTGTCACTTATACAGTAATCAGAATTCAATACAAGTTCCGTACATTGGAAAAGTATAACTAGGGTGCTACGGTACTTGAGATACACAAGAGATTATGGACTACATTATAATAGTGATCCAGCTGTAATAGAAGGATACAGTGATGCTAACAGGATATCGGACATAAAGGACTCAAGATCAACCGGTGGGTATGTGTTCACCCTTGGTGGTGCGGCTGTAGCTTGGAAGTCATCTAAGCAAACTGTTTTAGCTAGATCCATGATGGAATCTGAGTTCATCGCCTTAGATAAATCTGGTGAAGAGACAGAATGGATACGTCAATTTGTGGAGGATATTCCAAGATGGCCAGAGCCTTTGTCGGCTATTTACATACATTGTGACAGTCAAGCATCGATTGGTAGAGCTCAGATCTCAATGTATAATGGCAAATCAAGGTATATTAGACGTAGACATAATACGGTACGACAACTACTCTTGACGGGGGTTATCACGATTGACTATGTGAAGTCAAAAGATAAAATTGCGGACCTGCTCACGAAAGGCTTAAGCAAAGAGTTAGTTCAAAAGTCGTCAACTAAAGCCCGTGAAAGAGGGAGTGTAAGGGAAAACCTAACCTATGTGACTGGAGATCCCAAGATCTAGGTTCAATAGGACAACCAAACTACATGAACTACTGTCACTGTGGGGGGTACCCCAAAACACATAAAAGGGAGATACATTCTTCCTAGTCCATTTCTATACGAATAAGTGACATAATTAGAGGATAAGCAAAACATATGGTTGGTGATTTATGGTAATCACAAGGAACCTAATTCTTTTAATGATTTATTAAGAATCACCTATGTGAAGAGAGAAGTGTGGTCGCTTCAAATGGAATTGTTGTGGGCGCAATTCCTAGAACTCTCACGGAACCAGGCTAGTGATCCGCGACCATAATGGACACAACTATGAGGGGTTGACCAGACCAGGGAGATTATTGTGTGAAGTATATGGCTGTCTACATAAATGGTGGTTGGTTCAAAGACATCGTGTCTACTGAACCACTAGGAGACTAAGTATGCATCACAACGGAGGGTTCAAAGCTAACAACTACCTATCCGACAATATTCAACTGCTGAAATTGTATCTTGATATTAGGAGAGTATGGATTCAAATCCATTCCTTGTGGGGGATTGTTAGAAAAATATGTGAAATGAGTTTTCACATGGGAAAAAAAAGAGGTTTTGTTTATTTTCACATGTGGGGGATTGTTGGAACTCTTCAAGAATATGTGAAAATAAATAATAATATAGTAGTATGATTTGGTTATGTTTTAAGTTTGATTTTATTTTGTATAAAATCTTTCAATTTTGAATTCAATTTAGGTGTTACAACTTTGTGTGTTTCATCTTTGAATTCAATTTTTTGAGTAAAATCTATAGGTGTTTCAACTTTGAATTCACTAATTGAGTAATGACTTGAAGGGTGTTTCAATTTTGGTCCACTATAAATACAAAAGTATGCCTTTGTTACTAAACACATTTGAACACACCATAAACCTCCTACTTGAACTCTCTCATCATTCTCTAAAAAAATCTAGCAATCATTCTCTTTACTACAAGGTAAAATTTCGGGTTTAGAGTCCTCCCCGACTGTACACACAGCTTCGGCCATTATACCCCGGGAAACATTCGAGTTCTCTTGGAAGGCTCAGAATTTGTTTTAAGGGACCCGTGTTAAACACGAAGGCTAAGTAACGAATTTAGTATTCGTACTTTTGTTTTATTTCTTTTGTAAAAGTATTGTATTTTATAGCTTTCTTTGATTATTGTATTGTATTTGAAATTTATACAAGTGTTAGTTTTTTTTTGACAAACGATTCTTACAATGGATACGACATTTCATCTAATGACAGTATAAGACTCTTAATTAAATACAAATTCATAATAAATATTGTCACATATAATACTTATAAATAATGACTTATCCTAACTTTTATGATTAATATTCAACAATATTAAGGGTTTGTTTGGTTGGTGAAAATTCATGGGATTTTGATGGAATTAGAATTTAAATTCCATTTATTGACATGTTTGTTTGGCTAAAAGAAAAAATTAGAATTGAAATTAATTCTAACCGAATCCTTCAACTAATGGAATTCAAAATAGCTTCCAATTTCAATGAAAATCAGAATCCCTCACCATTTTATGTAGTAATTTTGTCTTTTAGGTATTTTTACATTACAATTTCATTAACAAATCTGCTAACCAAAAACATTATATGTTTCAAATGAATCCTTTAAATTTCAAATCCAATTCTAACGAATTCCGTGAACCAAACACCTTCTAAAAATGAAAAAAAAACCCAATTCTCTTATATGCCTAACACAAACACACTTAAAAGGACCGATCCCACGAACATCGTTTAGCCCACATGCTTTGCTATATTTAGTCGTACATATGTTTTCTGGCACAATATATATAGCTTTCCAACTTATAGGCTCAGTGGGATTCTTGGGGTAGTAGTATTGAGTAAAAACCCCATCAGAATCAAGAGTAGCTCTTTTGTGGTAAGATCAACTCTTTCTCCATTTCTTCTCAATATATACATGTATCCTGTCGCATCATAATCCAGCTGGAAACCAGAATTTGTTGAATTGGAGCGGTCACGCGTGCCACTAATATAGTAAGCATTACCAGTAGAACCAGAAAACATATCGAGAGTATTTAGAACAAGATTCCCATCCTGAAGCAGACGTAACTGGAATTTTCCACCAGTGAAGTTTGTTTTGCCCATTTTGGAGTTGATTACTCCACCTCTCGGCATAACCTGAGTAGGCAAAATGGTATCTGCAGGATGATTAAAACTTTCCCATATATTGCGAGAATTGCTACCCACAATCATGAAGTTACCAGTATCATTAATATAACCATATGCAAGATCAGATACAGAACCATTAGTCTGCTGTGCGGCTACAAAATGTAGCAAGATAGAGAGATTAAACGAATTGGGACTAAGGCCAAATGAAAATGCTTGAATTGCTAACAACAGTAACAAAAAGTAAGATCTTTTAAACAAAAAAGATGATTGCTTTTAAGTCAACTCATACAGATCAAAGTCTTTTGTGGTGACAAAAAGTTCCCTATATTGATTTTGACAATTTCCCCCATATTTTATCTAATTTTGTTCCACACAAAGAATCTCAAATTCTCATACACGGCAGGAAGCGTTCAATGTGGAAACGATGAGTACTTGAAAGAACCAGAGTACCCAAGATGATGAGTCACCAACTTTCGATCAATCTGATGATCCAATGATGAGCACTTGAAAGAACCGAAACCCGGGTTCACTGTTTATGTTACGAATCAAATTCAAGTTTCTTCTATCAAATTCCTGATCTTATTAGTGTACTTAGTATCACTTAATCAAGTTTATGTTACGATGACTCAAGTAAACAAACACACATACATGTCGTAGTGATGTAAGCATATATGTGTTTTTGAATAACTAGATTCCAACACGAGTCAGGCATACCTAGTCTCAAAAATATTACAGGAACTTAAACATAGTCTACTTTCTTATATGTTTATATAACACGCACCCTAAAAAACCATTACAATTACTAAATATAATCAGGTTTCAAACATAAGTTCTTCTTCAAATCGAACAGCAAACAAAAACAGTAGAACTTACCTGAGCGATTAAGCCCTGAGGGAGTCTACGACGGTGAATCGGTGAGGCCTGACGGAGTCCGGCGACGGCGGACCAGCGGTGGCCGGTGAATACAGACCTGCAAAAGCGACCGGGGGAGGGGCGGACTTCTATTCTACTAGGGACGGGGCTGCGTCTTAGTTGTCACAACAAATGAACGGAAGTATTGTATTGGAACCCTAGAACTTGTAAACACTTAAACATAAAACTACATTAAAAAAAGTTCAAAAAAAATGTAAGGGGAGAGATTTGAACCCAGTAACTCTGGGTTATAAACCAAGGCCTAAAACACTACACTACTTGTTCAATTTTGTATAAGGGTTCACCTTATATTTTATTTAGTAGTTCACCCCAGTTTTTATATATAGCGTTCTATTAAAATTTCAAAACCCGGGGGATTCCGATGAACCCCTCTCGCCCTACCTAAGTCCGCCCCTGAAAATAACCCCGTTAATCAAAAGTCAAACCTATTATACTAGATACTTTTTTGTAACTTATTATTAAGAATCATATTCTCCCTTTCTTATATTTCTGAGACATCTTGCCTTTAAGATGTTTCTTGTTATGAGCTTTGTATCACTATGTAAGAACTTATATGAATCTCTTGTTCCCTCACATCCAACATAGTTAAAATGATAACTATGTTTAATGATAGCAATTCATAGGAGCTGCAATATATACACCAAGCTATATATACACCAATGATTACATACGTACATCTTGGGACGTTATCATATGAGTATTATGACACGCGAAAATACGAATCATATAACTTTGTTAGTGGTCAAGTCAGTGTACCACGTCATACGGGCCTTATAATTTAGTGATATCAACTTATACATGTGTATAAAAACATTATTGTATGTATGATGTACGAGTCTAATACGTTATATGACTTGTATGACTATTTTTGTCATATAATACTGTCCTTATGACATGTCACTAGTGTATGCATAGTGTGTTAGTGATGTCTCTTTAGACGCAACCTTTATTTATTCTGTAATTATACATTTACACTTTAATCATTTGATCAATTATTATTATAGGGCCATGTTCAATATAAAATCAATTCTAAATAAAAATAAACTAAAAGAACTACAAAAACACTTGTACGTAGTGCATGAAATATTATACATGTAGTGGGAGAGTGAGAAATAGACGGTTTAAATATCACATTTAAAGAAATATGTATAAGTGTTATATTATTCTCGCACACTTCTTTATTTGAAACCGGTTCCGTATTAAAGCTGCTAATGCTAATCTTTCTTGGTACCTAAGTACCTATTATATACCTTGTTGAGGTGTCGGTTTCATCCCATTGAGCTACATAAAATAATACACATACTTGTCGGGTGTATTTAAAAAGTTACAAATTTAGGGGTGTTAAATAGGTTATGTTTTGGATTGACGGGTGGAACCCGAAGATGACATACCTGAAAATCGTGTCAAATACATGAACCTGAACACAACATGAGTTTCGTGAGTTGATATGAACACGGTTTAACATTAAATTAATTTATTTTTATATTTTTACATATTAATACTAAAAAACTACAAATTTTCAGCTAAGGGTACAAATATATAATAATAATAATAATAATAATAATTAAAAGGGGAAAATCATATAATAGTAACCAAGTTTGAAAAGTGTTACTATTGAATCACTTTAACTTTTTGTATCTTAAAAACCACTCAACTTTCAACATATGTTTCAATCTGGTGAAAAATGGAATTTAGTGATGATGTGTGAGGTTTTTTTATTTTCTTTTGTTAATACATTACATGAAAATTATAGAAGAATAGGTGGTGTTTAACTTTAAATAAATAATAAAAAAAATCATTAAAATCCCTAATTAAACTAGGTTAAAACCCATGTATTACATATTTACATGACTTAAATAAAGATAATATGTTGTAAAATAGCCGTTTCTGTGAAGATTTATGTGTTAGAAACTCGGTGGATTACACGAGTTTAATAAGTGCAATAATATATACTTAGTATAAAGATTTATATATTACATATTTATTACATAATTGTTTAATACAAATTCTAGAAACATAATATATAATATAGTTATTTAAAAAAATATATATAAAAAGAATGAAAGAAATATTCAATTTATAAAATTGTTTTATGAACAAACCTATTTTAAAAAAAAATAGAAATCATTATTATTTAATATAAGAGAGAAGCGGAAAACAAAAAAGTTATATAAAAATAAAGAAATTTATATAACAACGGACGTTTGGTCCGCTCCACATGGTTTACCCGAATCGTACCTTATTAAAATGTTGCCATAAAGTATGTAATCAGTTTAAATTATGAGATAAAACATATTTCTTTAAAAACTTATTAAAATAAATGGGTACCCGCAAAATTGATAAGTCGCCCCAAACATGACCTGTTTAGCTAACGTATTCACGGGTTCAACACGAGACTAAACTTAAACTCGTGAATTTCATATTATTTTTATTTCAGTATCATAAATTCATTCACATAAACCTCCAATCAATGTACGGATGAAGTGGCAATACGATCACTTTCTCTTTTCTTCTTCCGATTCAGAACCAAACCCTAAATCCCCCTTCCGATTCAGAACCTAGTTCCAAAATCACGACGTACGCCGATCACTTTCTCTTTTCTTCTTCCGATTAACATTCATGGATTTGACGATCATCTGATTATTGGTGAAATACTAGAATTAATTAATCTTCTTTTCTATTCTAGTCACAATTTTTAATTGTTTCTATCTCGTATGACGTATTGTTTGCATGATTGTAGGTTACTAATGGATTCAGAGTAGAACACGAACCAAGGTATGCGTTCTATCCAAACCCTTTCACGGACTTTGACTATCATCTGATTCTTGGTCACTTTTTCTTGGTAGAGTCAATTAGTCATGAATGTGCTCTAACTTTCTTCATTGTAAGGTTTCTTAATCTAAAGGGTTTGTGCGATCTCTTTTGATATCTTCAGGGATTTGATACCATAAAAAAATAGATTAACTTAAAGAACTTGTTGGCATATATTTTACTAAACCATTTCAATAGGTTTCTCTGGTCTCTTTAAGATACACTGAAAATGTTAGACAAAATCCTACTTATTATTTTATGATAGTGACTGAATGGTCCATAATCTGTGGTTGTATTAACATTATATTTTGATGTTGCCTATTGTTTGAATCTTAGATGTCACCTCTTTATGTGTTAGACTGGTTAAGCATACAACACACATATCATAAAGTTTACTCATAAATTAACCCATGAAAGGGGTAACCATTTATGGAATATTTCTTTTGCATATTCCTTGTTTTGTCACTAGGGATTTAATCTTTCTGTCAAATGTCTGAAGATCAACTGAGATTTTTTTTATTTGTACAGTTTACCAAGTATTTTTCTTGTTTTCTAATAAATATGACTTCTTATAATGGTGTTACATGTGTTCTCAACCTTTTCTATTGTTTTTATCGTTTCTGTTTTTGACTTCCAACTTTTTTTTATTTTGTAATTTTGTGAGTGTTTTTATTTAAGTGTGTTTGACACTTATATATGCTTTTTTACTTGTCCCGACTCGCATTTAAAAATTTGAATCCCCTTACTAGAACACCCAAAAATCCATTTCAAGTTGTGGTGTACTTTGAGGCTTGTACGTAATGAGCTTACTTATGTTCTCAACCTTTTCCATTGTTTTTAATATTTGTGTGGTTTGACAAGTTTATATGGTGTTTTGCAAGATTGAACTCGCATTCGAGAACTTGTAATCCTGTTAATAGAACACCTAAAAACCATTTCAACACGTTTTGTACTTTGAGGCTTGTACTTTGCGGTTGATTAGGTGTACGTAGGCTGTTATTGCGGCATGGATTGCTTTCTTGATGAAGTTCTTTCTTTCGATATTCTATTTTTGTAATTATTTTGACTTTGTTTGTTTTTAGTGTTTCATCTTTCTTTTTGAGGAAGTTGTTTATGTTGATATTTTATTTATTATCTAATGATTTTGAGTTTCTGACTTTGTTTTTAATGTTTCATCCTTCTTTCTTATGAGATATTTCTTTTTTTTTATATGGTGTTCGTAAGACTAAACTCACATTCGAGAACTTGCAATCCCGTTACTATTAACACCTTAAAAACCTTTTCAACTTGTTCTGTACTTTTAGGCTTGTACTTTGCTGCTGATTGGGTATTAGTAGGTTGTTACCGTATTGCGGATTGCTTTCTTGAGGAAGTTTTTTATGTTGATATTTTATTATCTAATGATTTTGAGTTTCTGACTTTGTTTTTAATGTTTCATCCTTCTTTCTTATGAGATAGTTCATTTTTTATTTGGTGTTCGTTAGGCTAAACTCACATTCGAGAACTTGCAATCCCGTTACTATTAACACCTTAAAAACCTTTTCAACATGTTCTGTACTTTGAGGCTTGTACTTTGCTGCGGATCGGGTGTTAGTAGGTTGTTACCGTATTGCGGGTCGCTTTATTGAGGAAGTTGTTTATGTTGATATTTTATTCATCTAATGATTTTGAGTTTCTGACTTTGTTTTTAATGTTTCATCCTTCTTTCTTATGAGATTTTCATTTCTTTATATGGTGTACGCAAGACTAAACTAACATTCTAGAACTTGCAATCCCGTTACGATTAACACCTAAAAAACCTTTTCAACATGTTCTGTACTTTGAGGCTTGTACTTTGCTGTTGATTGGGTATTAGTAGGTTGTTACCGTATTGCGGATTGCTTTCTTGAGGAAGTTGTTTAACTTGATATTTTATTTATCTAATGATTTTGAGTTTCTGACTTCGTTTTTAGTGTTTCATCCTTCTTTCTCATGAGATTTTCATTTCTTTATATGGTGTTCGCAAGACTAAACTCACATTGGAGAACTTGCAATCTCGTTACTGTTAACACCTAAAAAACCATGTCAGCATGTTCTGTACTTTGAGGCTTGTACTTTGCTGCTGATTGGGTATTAGTAGGTTGTTACCGTATTGCGGATTGCTTTCTTGAGGAAGTTGTTTATGTTGATATTTTATTTATCTAGTGACTTTGAGTTTCTGACTTTGTTTTTAATGTTTCATCCTTCTTTCTTATGAGATTTTCATTTCTTTATATGGTGTTCACAAGACTAAACTCACATTCGAGAACTTGCAATCCCGTTACTATGAACACCTAAAAAACCTTTTCAACAAGTTCTGTACTTTGAGGCTTGTACTTTGCTGTTGATTGGGTATTAGTAGGTTGTTACTGTGTGGATTGCTCTCTTGAGGAAGTTGTTTTTTATCTAATTTTGACTTTGTTTTTAATGTTTCATCTTTCTTTCTTATGAGATTTTCATTTGTACACTTTACCAAGTTTTTTGTTCTTGAATTCCCTACTTCTAGTGTCAACCTTTTAAATTTTTATATTGTTTTTAGTAGTTGTGTGGTTTTACAGTTTTGTTAGGTTTTGTGCAAGACTGACTTCACATTTGAGAACTTGCAGTCCTGTTACGAAAATACCTAAAAACCCATTTCAACATGTTTGTACTTTGAGGCTTGTACTTTGCTATTGATTGGGTGTACGTAGGTTATTGTCGCGTGGACTGCTTTCTTGATGAAGTTGATGATTTTGACTTTGTTTGATTTTAATGTTTCTTGCTTCTTTCTTATGAGATTTTCATTTGTACCAAGTTTTTTTTTTCCTTAAATTCCCCTACTTCCTTTTATTTTGACCTTTTACTTAATGAGGTTAGTTATATTCTTTTTCATTGTGACCTTTTACTCAGTGAGCTATTTAGAAAGTATGCAGAAAATGTAAAATCAGTTAGGACCCAATTGTTTAGTTCTTGCTTTCAAGAATTACTATTTTCTATATTTTTCAGGTAAAAAGTTGTGTGAACCTAACTCTTTTAGTTAAACCAATTCGTAAGTCAAGTAAATTGATAGACATGAACTAGTGTTATTAAATATTAACAATTCTTTTTTTTAAGGGTCTAGCTGATTTAGTTATACTGGTTTAGGTGGTGAGATTTAAAAAAAAGACATGTTATTCACTGTCTGCAATTTCAAACCCATTTTCTTTGAGGAAGTTGTTTATGTTGATATTTTATTTATTATCTAATGATTTTGAGTTTCTGACTTTGTTTTTAATGTTTCATCCTTCTTTCTTATGAGATAATTCATTTTTTTATATGGTGTTCGTAAGACTAAACTCACATTCGAGAACTTGCAATCCCGTTACTATTAACACCTTAAAAACCTTTTCAACTTGTTCTGTACTTTGAGGCTTGTACTTTGCTGCTGATTGGGTATTAGTAGGTTGTTACCGTATTGCGGATTGCTTTCTTGAGGAAGATGTTTATGTTGATATTTTATTATCTAATGATTTTGAGTTTCTGACTTTGTTTTTAATGTTTCATCCTTCTTTCTTATGAGATTTTCATTTTTTTATATGGTGTTCGTAAGACTAAACTCACATTTGAGAACTTGCAATCTCGTTACTGTTAACACCTAAAAAACCATTTCAACATGTTCTATACTTTGAGGCTTGTACTTTGCTGCTGATTGGGTATTAGTAGGTTGTTACCGTATTGTGGATTGCTTTCTTGAGGAAGTTGTTTATGTTGATATTTTATTTTATCTAGTGACTTTGAGTTTCTGACTTTGTTTTTAATGTTTCATCCTTCTTTCTTATGAGATTTTCATTTCTTTATATGGTGTTCACAAGACTAAACTCACATTCGAGAACTTGCAATCCCGTTACTATTAACACCTAAAAAACCTTTTCAACAAGTTCTGTACTTTGAGGCTTGTACTTTGCTGTTGATTGGGTATTAGTAGGTTGTTACTGTATTGTGGATTGCTCTCTTGAGGAAGTTGTTTATGTCGATATTTAATTTATCTAATGATTTTGACTTTGTTTTTAATGTTTCATCTTTCTTTCTTATGAGATTTTCATTTCTACACTTTACCAAGTTTTTTGTTCTTGAATTCCCTACTTCTGGTGTCAACCTTTTACATTTTTATATTGTTTTTAGTAGTTGTGTGGTTTTACAGTTTTGTTAGGTTTTGTGCAAGACTGACTTCACATTTGAGAACTTGCAGTCCTGTTACGAAAATACCTAAAAACCCATTTCAACATGTTTGTACTTTGAGGCTTGTACTTTGCTATTGATTGGGTGTACGTAGGTTATTGTCGCGTGGACTGCTTTCTTGATGAAGTTGATGATTTTGACTTTGTTTGATTTTAATGTTTCTTGCTTCTTTCTTATGAGATTTTCATTTGTACCAAGTTTTTTTTTCCTTAAATTCCCCTACTTCCTTTTATTTTGACCTTTTACTTAATGAGGTTAGTTATATTCTTTTTCATTGTGACCTTTTACTCAGTGAGCTATTTAGAAAGTATGCAGAAAATGTAAAATCAGTTAGGACCCAATTGTTTAGTTCTTGCTTTCAAGAATTACTATTTTCTATATTTTTCAGGTAAAAAGTTGTGTGAACCTAACTCTTTTAGTTAAACCAATTCAGCTGGTAAGTCAAGTAAATTGATAGACATGAACTAGCGTTATTAAATATTAACAATTCTTTTTTTAAGGGTCTAGCTGATTTAGTTATACTGGTTTAGGTGGTGAGATTTAAAAAAAAGACATGTTATTCACTGTCTGCAATTTGATATAAAGGTAAACGAGTTTGATTTTTTCAAACCTATACACCTCTAATTTTCATTTTAAGTTGAAATCTTTGAACAAAAAAAGCATTATACTTCTGTCATTACCTAAGAAATGGGAAATTGAAAATTACAAACAAAAATGGTGGATTAGAAATAAAGGACAGAATGGAAGTTGGAGAAAGTTGAACAAAAATAAAGAAATGGACTAGAACCCATGATCTCAGACATATTTAGTGTACAATAAAGTACTATTCATAACAAATTTGTTTGCATGCTGACATAAAGGTAGAATCACAACATTTTGCTATAATACTAAAACATGTTTAGTTTCACTAAACTTATGATCGGATTCTGCATTTTCCTACCGCAACGGTTCGGGCCAGTGCAGTAAGCACATTCTGGTACACTGGTTGATTCTTTGAAGGTAATTTAGCGTACATTTTTTTGTTATTATGTCAACATTACTCTAAGCTGGATTATCTGTTATTTTCTACTAATGAGCGCATGACTTCCTATATGTGTTCTTTTGAGGCGTTGCTTGTATGATATTGACAATGAGGTTAGCTGCATTTGTAACAATTGGTTTTGGTGTTTGTCCATGTTAAAAAATATGTTTTTGTCAAGCCTTAAAACCTTTATAGGTTCTTCTGAAGCTAGTTTTGGGTATCACTGTAATTTCTAGAGTTTTTTTTTCATGTATCATCTTGTTTTGCCTTCTTGACAGAAGTGGCAAAATGGACGGGTCGGCGGGTTGAGTAATGGGTCAAAACGGGTTGGGCCAACCTACACTCACTCTTTAACTTTTATCTTTTTCTTAGGAGTTTTAAAATTATTAACTTGAAAGTATGGCTTTTATTATTACAAAAATAATCTAGATCTTTTGTTAATAAAAGCAGTTTAAGAGGTTTTTATGAATTTGAGTACTCTTCGTATGGCTTGAAATCTGTTCAACCCATTTTCTTTTTAGTTAAATACTTAAGCTTAATCTATATGTGGGTTCATGATAGCACTCCAGTGTATTTAAATACTCTTGGAGGAGATGGGTTGAAACTGATAAAGTTGTAAAGGACTCTCTCTTTGGGTCACTAGACATCCCCCTGGTCAACCTAGAGACTAGTTTAAAAAAACTATGAAAGTGGCTGCTCATAGTTTTTTGATTTTATTAATGATCTTGTCTGCCACAGTTATCCATTTTTATTATTTGTTTATTTGCCAATATAGGAACCTATAGAATAACCGTTTGAAACATGTTATGTACCGATGGAAGTCAAGTCTCTACCTGTTTTTTCTTCCATCTTGGCTGATTATCTTGTTCTTGTAAGTGGTTCAAATCTGTAACAGAATATGCAGTAAATGTTGTGAAGCACATATTTGATAAGCATGTTGAATTCCAGTTGTGATACGATACCAGAGCAGTTACCGGGAAATGTAAGCTTAATTTAGAGAATTGTTTTTCCAGTAAATTATATATTAAAATAAATCAAAAAATCTCTAATCTTAAATCATGGATGTCTGTTTTTATGTTACTGTTGTTGTAGATACTGAAGTGGTAACCAAGCAATTGAAAGCCTTTACCATATGATACACCTGGTCAAACATTTGTGGTATTTGAGAAACCTGAAGGGATCCCAGCTGTTGGCAGATTTTCTAACATGTGGAAGTTTATTGTCAATGAGGTAATAACTTCTCATCCGATGTTATTAAAAAGTACCTTTGGATCCGTCGATTCGGGTTGCATTTGTCGAAAGGGTCCAAAGGGTATATTTAATGTGTAAAATCTTCTAAATCGTTTTCTTAGACAGATTAGGATATTATTGAGACAATATAAATGTTGTATATATTGACGGTTATTTATATAACAATAGAGATCTTAGACAAAGTGTTTTAGGTCAACCCAACCTAAACAGTTGAAATTACGGGTATTTACCTCAACCCGTTTTCCTTGTATTAGACTATGTTGGCTAATAGTTTACTTACTTTATTAATATTCCTAATTGTCTAGGGTATCAAGATGTAATTAGTATCTTTATATATTTGGTTGTAATTCTCTTCATTAAAATATGCGTAACCCTTTTACATTCTGATTTGGTATCAGAGCCAAATCAGGCTCAACCCTAAATTGCCGATCCCTATTCTGATGCCTCCAACGCAGATCATCATCAACCTATTCCAGCCAAATCGCAAATCAATCTCATGGCAACAATATTAACCTTCTCAAACCAAGAGAAAACCACTCACAACTCTCATAAATTTGCCTTTACTCTCAAACCTACAAACTATGGTTACTGGAGATCAATGATTGAATCTTTTCTTACCTCACATAATCTTTTTGGTTATGTTGATGGAACCATTCCATGCCCGGAACAGAAAGTTACAGTTGAAGCCGCTACAACCGACAACCCTAGTTATACCCCGTGGATCTCTAACGATGCTCATATTCGGACCCTCATCATATCCACCGTATCTGAAGACTCTTATCAACATGTTCAAGGTAAGACTTCTCGTGAGGTTTGGCTCTCATTGGAACGGGCTTATGCGCCTGTCACTGCATCTCATGAATTTACTCTCAAAAACCAACTACTCAGAATAACTCAAAAAGGTGATGAAAAACCGGCAGACTACCTTTGTAGGGCTCAAGAATATGCAACAGCCCTGCAGTAAAAGACAAAGATCTCGTTATGTTAACTCTTGCAGGGCTTCGAGAAGAATATAATGGTCTTAAGGGTAACCTATTGGCTCGGTCACCCCCGGTCTCTTTCAACGAGATTCATGCCCTTCTTTGTGACCACGATTACCTCATAACCACCACCCTCAACACCAATCCGAAGGCTTTCTTTGCTGCACCACAGCAGTTCTCAGCTCCTGCACAACAGTTCTCGGCTCCTGCTCCTGCCCCTGTACCACAGCAGCTCTCGGCTCCTACCCAACCCACTCTTGATCAACTACAGCAACAACTTCAGAACATTCAGCTGATGGCCTCTCAATTCGGACAACAACTAAATCCAAGATCCCCAAGCTTATTATGGATCTCGGTCTTTCAGCAACAATCGCAATGGTCGAAACTCCCGTGGCTATTCCCGTGGTAATTCTCGTGGTGCTTTCAATCCATGTTTGAGAGATAATGGTGGTACACGTCAATTCTCATGGGCTTCCACTCAAAACGTGGTCTATGGTCATTGCAACCGATGTGGAATTGGTCACCTGCCCTCACAGTGCCCAAACCAGCAGAATCAATCTCCCCCTGCACCACAAGCCAATTTTGCTGCTTATTCAGATGTTGGTTCTTCTCCTGGCACTGCTTGGAAGCCTGATACTGGTGCCTCTCATCATGCCACTCCAGATCTATCTAGCTTGGACAACTCTGAGGCATACTATGGTAAAGATTCATTACTTGTTGGTAACGGTACTTCAATACCCATATTTCATATTGGTTCTTCCAACATTTACTCATCCAACAAAACCTTTAAACTTTCTGACATTCTTCATGTTCCTGAACTAAAACAAAATCTTTTATCTGTTCAAAAATTGTCTTGATAATGATGTCTTCTTTGAATTTCACTCTTCTTATTTTGTTGTGAAGGACGAATCTACCCGAACTACCCTTCTTACGGGCCCCAGTGAGCAGGGTTTATACTCCATCCGCTTCCACAATTCAAGTCTCTACCTAAGGTTGCCTTCACTGCTGTCAAAGCTTCTTCGAATATTTGGCATCAACGTTTAGGACATCCTCATGCTCAAGTTTTTCGTTCAGTTGTTTCCCATTGTTTTTTACCTGTTTTGGACAAATTAAATAATGAATTGTGTTCTTGTCAAATGGGAAAATCTTCCAAATTATCTTTATCTGATTCTACTTTTCGTAGCAATAATATTTTAGACCTTGTTTATTGTGATGTTTGGGGTCCTTCTCCCTCACCGTCTCTTGATTGTCACCGTTATTTTTTGTTATGCGTTGATCATTGTACTCGTTATATGTGGATTTATCCTTTAACACAAAAATCTGATGTTTATATCACCTTAACAAACTTCATCACCATGGCTGAACGCCAATTTAATACCAAATTAAAATGCATCCAATCTGATTGGGGCGGGGAATTTCGACCCCTTACCAACCTGTGTCCCAACCTTGGCATCATTCATCGACGTTCTTGTCCACACACAAGCGAACAAAATGGCATTGTTGAACGTCGTCACCGTCATGTTGTGGAAACTGGACTGTCTCTCTTGGCTCATTCCAGTCTTCCTCAACGTTTCTGGCATTTTGCCTTTGAAACAGCCGTATACTTAATTAACCGGCTACCCTCTCGCGTCTCCTCCAACAAATCTCCCTTTGAACATGTCTTTAAACGTAAACCTGATTACTCGTTCCTAAGAGTCTTTGGCTCTCAATGCTTTCCTTACCTTCGCCCGTGTAACCGTCACAAAATTGAATTTCGTTCCACTCCTTGTGTCTTTTTAGGCTATAGTCTTTCTCACCATGGTTATCGGTGCTTTGATCCTTCCACTGAACGCATCTATATAGCTCGACATGTTCGCTTCAATGAACAAGCTTTTCCCTATCAACCGTCACCTACTCCACCACCACAACCTGCTTCCCCATATTTCTCCATTTTTCCCACTCCACCTGGCTTCCCACCAGAACCCACCCAACCTTCACAACCACCACCGGCTTCATCTCCAACACCTTTCTCACCACCGTCCTCTCCACAAACACCTCCTCCCTCACCTAACATCCCTAATCCGCCACCACCTCCACCTTCTACCCAATCACAGCAGGTCCAACGCACGAGCGGAGTTTCTGGTTAAATTACCAAACGTGCCTGGCTTGCCTATTTTTCCTCTTTTAAAATCAATTTATGACTTCCGAAGAACTCGTACATAAGTTGGCGGACTTTGTATTTACATGAATATTTACAACAAAAAAGTCAAAACTATTCCCTGTGGGCTTGAATGATTCGAGTAGGCCATAGGGGGAAAATAAAAAAACCTCTTAAGTCATTTAACCAGAAACCCCGCTCCACCAAAATATCGAACCCACTTTGGCAAGTAATCTAACTGAATTTCCCACGGCAAAAACATTGTGGGATGCGTTAGTAGTTACTTATAGTAGCGGGAAAGACAAGCTTCAAACCTTTGATTTATACGTCAAGGCTAATGGTATAAAACAGAAGATGATGAGTCACCAACTTTCGATCAATCTGATGATCCAACGATCAGTGCCATTAACCAAGACTCTCCTAGTCCGATGCCCGAGGTAAGTAACTCCCAAACTCTTGATGATGTACAAAACATTGATATATCTAATAACCATGAGACAACAACATAACATGAAGAACATGGTGAGGGTATAGAGAGAATACTAGAAGAAACCACCGAAAGATATGTCCTACCTCTTAGAGCAAACATGGGTTGCCTGCCAAACGGTACTCGTTAGAAAAACAAACTAGATCCTCTAGGTATCCTATGCAAATATTGCTACAGGAAACCTATCCAAAGAAGCTAAAGCGTTTGCTTCCTCTCTATATATATAATGAATAAATTCCAAACTCGGTAGAGCAAGCCTTAGAATTTGAATCGAAAGGAAGCCATGGAAACAGAGATCGAGACATTAGTTAAAATTGACACATGGGAAAAGTGTGTCCTTCCTCTATGAAAGAAACCAGTGAGATGTCGGTGGGTCTTCAAAATTAAACACAAACCAGACGGAACCATTGAGAGATACGAAGCACAACTCGTAGCAAAAGGCTATACCCAAACATATGGGATTGACTATTCGGAGACATTGAGAGATACTTGGCATTGAAGTATAAGGTCTAAACAAGGGATTTTCATATGCCAAAAGAAATATATCCTTGATCTTCTAGCAGAAACATGAATAATTGATTGCAAGCTTGTCGATACTCCGATAATGATCAATACAGATAAAGAGAAATATCAATGCTTGGTAGGTAAACTAATATACCTTTCACATACTCGTCCTAACATTGCTTATGCAGTTGGGGTGGTCAGTCAGTTTATGCACCAACCGCAAGTTACTCGCATGGAAGCAGTATGGAGGATCCTAAGATACCTCAAAGGAACGCAAGGACACGAGGTCCTATTTCAACAGAACAAACATCTCAAGATCCAAGCATACACCGATGCATACCGGGCAGGAGACAAAGATAACTGGAGATCAACATCCGGATACTTTACTCTAGTAGGTGGAAACCTGGTTATGTGGAGGAGTAAGAAGCAGAAAGTGGTAGCTTTATATAGTGCCGAAGCCAAATTCCAAGGGATTGCTCGAGGGGTCTAGCCGAAATTCTATGGATACGTAAACTTCTTACTCAGATCGGATTCCCTCAAACCGAAGCAAGTAAAAGTATGTGTGACAACAAAGCTGCAATACAAGTTTTAGAAAACCCAGTTCAACATGATAGGACGAAGTATGTGATTCATATTCCTCATTTGTACCGTAACTGCATCTTCATGGTTGTGCATTTGTTTATGTTTAATCTGACTCTAGAAATGAGAAGAAAACAATAATATATAAAGAACATTGATACATTCGAAATCAACTACATATCATAACTCTCAAGATGTGATAATGAAGCTACATTGATCAAATCATATTTTACAATCTTTATTTATTTAATATTCAGAATAAACTTGGCATGAGATACGCGAAACAATATATAGAAAGTGGTACCACAACATGGCAGATCAATTTGAAGACAAGCAGTAGGAGGTAACAGAGAAAGGGCATGGACAAGGAGGTTCGGTCACTTCACCTACACCTTCAAGCATCTGGATTACCTTTTTCATGGTTGGCCTCAGTGAAGGGTTTTCTTGTACACACCAAAGACCAACCATCATATATCTTGTTAGTTTCTTGAAATCATCTAAGGCCTCCAAATCATTTTCGACGAATGCATCCAGTTTACCTTCGTGACAGCAATCCCATGCCAACTCCGTTAGAACTGTCACATCTCCGGCATCATCATCAAAAACCACACTCTTTCGGCATGAAATGATCTCAAATAGCAAGACGCCAAAGCTGTAGACATCAACCTTGAAAGTGATGGGGGTGTTCCTAAACCATTCAGGAGCAACATATCCTTTTGTTCCTCTAATTCCAGTATTCGTTCGACTTTGATTAATCATCAACAGCTTTGCCAACCCAAAGTCAGCAATCTTAGCATTGTAGTAATCATCAAGAAGTATATTCTGAGGCTTTATGTCACAGTGGATGATCTGGTTGCTACAGTCTTCATGGAGGTATGAGAGTCCCTTTGCAATGCCTATCATGATATAACTCCTCTGTTTCCAACTAGGTCTTATGTCTCCAAAAAGAAAGAATGCCAAAGTGCCATTGCTCATATATTCGAAAATCAAAAGTCGTTGCTCACCATCATCACAATAACCAAGTAGCTGTACCAAATTCTTGTGATGTGTCCTTGCAATCGTGTTGACCTCGGTTTTAAATTCCTTTTGGCCATCTTTCACCATAGTTTCAAGCTTCTTAACTGCCACGATCTTTGTCCCTATTACACCTTTATAGGCTGTCCCAAAAGCACCCTTTCCCAATTCAACCTTGAACCCATCAGTCGCTTCGAATAGTTCTTGATACGTAAAACGAGCCAGACGAGTTTCAACAGGTGCACTATCTGGAAATGAATTTCCGGCCTTCTTCTTGTGGATTTGTAAGAAACACACATATATCACACCAATCAATAGAACAATTCCTAACACAAACATACTTGAGAAGACTGATCCAACGAGCATCAAAGTTCTTCGACTTTTATTTTCTCCTGTTCCAGAAGGACCATCGATTTTCCTAAATTTCAGGAACGCCTTCACATTTTGTGAAGGATCTTTCTTTCCATTGGCAAGTGGAAGCTGCTTCTTCCAACATTGATTGTCCCTGTAAATTGCAACTGCACAGAAACAGTCGTTCAAGCAGGAAGTTCTACAGGTTTGTTCATTAGTTGGGTTCATGTGCACGTAGTCGGAAGTAGGCCAATCAATATTAGTGAGCTCGATGAAATCAAACACATCTCCCTCATTATTTGACTCACCTTCATCACAGCTCGGAATGAAATCAGGCTTGCAGTCACCATTTGGAGTATTGGGATCAAGCAATGAGAACCCCTGTGGGCATTCACACTTTGGCTTATTGTCATCAAGGCTGCAAACATTGTTTAGCCCACATGCTTTGCTATCTATAGTCTTACATATGTTTTCTGGCACATACCATATAACTCTCCAGCTTGTAGCCTCAGTGGGATTCTTGGGGTAATAGTATTGAGTAAAAACCCCATCAGAATCAAGAGTAGCTCTGTGATAATTATCTCCAGAAGGAAGTGAGTCTCTTACAGTAAGATCAACTCTTTCGCCATTTCCTCTCAATATATACATGTATCCCGCTGTATCAAAAACCAGTTGGAAACCAGAATTCGTTGCATTGGATTCGTCACGTGTGCCACTAATATAGTAAGCATTACCAGCAGAACCAGAAAACATTTCGAGAGTATTAAGAACAAGATTCCCATCTTGAAGCAGACGTAACTGGAATCTTCCCCGAGTGAATTTGTTTTGCCCATTTTGGAGTTGATTACTCCACCTCTAGGCATAACCTGAGTAGGCAATATGGTATCTGCAGGATGATCAAAACTTTCCCATATATTGCGAGAATTGCTACCCGCGATCACAAAGTTACCAGTATCATTCATATAAGCATATGCAAGATCAGAAATGGACCTAGAACTCCATACCTCTTTGCCTTGAGGATCACTGAGTACGAGCCCACGCCTATCAATCAGGTCAACTTTGGATCCTGCAGGCACTGTTGGACCATCTTCTGGATACCAGATGATGGTTTTCTCGGGTATCTTGTCATACCATATGGATAACAAGAAGTTATCTTGAACTTGTTTGAACCCCAAGGCAAATTCACCAGAAGATGAAAGCCATGGTTTGGCATCAGGTGTTGCTGTGAGTGAAGCACCAACTGGTACAGAACCATTAGTCTGCTGTGCAGCTACAAGATGTAGCAAAATAGTTAGAGAGATGAGATGCAGTGGGAGTAAGGCCATAGGAAAATGCTTGAATGCTCAACAACAGTAAGAGTTTTTAAAAAATAAGTGAATGCTTTAAGTCAATTGAAGGACTTTTGAAGTCCACCCATATAGACAAAGTGTTTTGTGGTGACAAAAAATTCCTTACCCTAATGAATATGCTTTTGTGGTCTTAATTCATTGTAATTAATTTTGGCAGAAAGCATTCAACTCCTGAGACCAAAATATTAAAACTGTTATCACGCCATTGAAGTTTCTCCAACCCAAAAAATAACAAATTTGTTTTCATCATTTGGAAAACGTTCCCTGTAGAATTGAAACAGATGGTAATCGAATTCGAGTCGAGTCCTTTGGAGTGCCTTATTTTCGGGTTTTCAACCACCCTTGAATGGTTAAAATCTTAGGTAGTAGTAGCTCAATTTATGATGCTTATTCATTGGACTAAATTAAACTTTTTTTTTAGAACGGCGAATTTTTTTACAGCTGGAGGACTAGAATCCAATACCTTCAAAACTAATTGCTACAAGAGGCTTTGCATTTGTCATCGGGTCACCAAACCCAGTGATGAACTAAATAAAATGACTGAAGTTAACATCTCCGTGCCCTTTTCTGGCATCGGTCCTGTTGTCATATTTGGTACGTGTCGCCGACTTAAAAGGCACTATTTATAGACAACCCTTGAAGTTTTTTTTTTTCCTTTTTTTAACAGCAAGACAACCCCAACCCTTCAAATAATAATTAACTACCCTTCAAATAATAAATTATGAGATAAAACATATTTCTTTAAAAACTTATAAAACTAAAAGGGAACCCGCAAAATTGGCAAGTCGCCCTGAACATGACCTGTTTAGCTAACGTATTCACGGGTTCAACCCGAGACTAAAGTTAAACTCGTGAATTTCATATTATTTTCATGTCAGTGTCATAAATTAATTCATATAAACCTCGTACGGATGAAGTGGCAATACGACTAGAGGTGCTCAAAAGAACCGGAACCGAATCCGATCCGATGGATTATCCGAAACCGGATCTTTCTGGAACCGGTTTTTTTGGGACCGGACCGGATTTTGTGAGAACCGGTTCTGGTTTTTTTGACGGACCGGATAAAAATCGGACAAAAATCGGACAAAATGGAACCGGTTATAGCCGTTGGAAGAAAAAAAAACGGCTATATAGCCGTTTTTTTGTTTTTTTTTTGTTTTTAAGGCTTGAAACTTAGTATAAATAGGTATTGGGTGTATGGGTTAGTTCACCACAACATTCTAGCTCTCAAAACTCAAAAACGCTCTCAAAACGCAAAAAAACGCTCACTTTACGCAAAAAAAAAACGCTCTCATGGCTTCCGCTTCCGCAAGCACTCAAAATTCGGTTGATGGTTCTACTAGCGATGTCACGGTGGTGTCAATACTTCCTTGCTCCCGAAACCAAGAGATATGAGCTTATTTCGATTTATGCGAAATGTCGAACGGTTCGCAAAAGGCTCGTTGCAAACGTTGTGGTAGAATTTTGGGTGCGGCGGGAAATAGCACTTTGAGGAAACATATTGCTAGTCACGCAAAACACACTCAAGGTGAAGATCAAACTCAAATTGGTAGGGATGGAGGAGTTTGGCAATACAATGTCGAGAGGGTTCGTGAGAGAATGACACATTTCGTCATTCAAGAAGGATTGCCTTTTGATCACTTTGATAATCCGCGCTTGACGAGGATGATACAAGAGACGCTTCAACCGAGTTACACAAATGTAAGTCGTTCTACTTTGAGAAGAGATTGTTTAAAAATGTGGAAAAGAGCTAAAAAACAATTAATTTTAGGTTTTGAAAATTTAAATACCGGCATTAACTTAACAACGGACGTTTGGTCCGCTCCACATGGTTTACTCGAATCGTACCTTATTAAAATGTTGCCATAAAGTATGTAATCAGTTTAAATTATGAGATAAAACATATTTCTTTAAAAACTTATTAAAATAAATGGGTACCCGCAAAATTGATAAGTCGCCCCAAACATGACCTGTTTAGCTAACGTATTTACGGGTTCAACACGAGACTAAACTTAAACTCGTGAATTTCATATTATTTTTATTTCAGTATCATAAATTCATTCACATAAACCTCCAATCAATGTACGGATGAAGTGGCAATATTCTAAAAATTAAATTTATAATATTGTTTATATTATATGTGCAAAACGGGTTTTTATAAGGATTAAAAAAGACCTAATTTTTTAGATAAAATAAATAAAATCCGAAAAGGAAGGAAGGAATCAATTTTAATTGGAAACTTGGACACAACGAAAACGCGTGACGCTCTTCAACTCCAACGGTCTTGTTCACCAAAATCAAACCCTAAATCTCCTTTCTGATTCAGAACCTAAAATAAAACCCTTACTGGGAAACACAAAATAACGACGTACGCCGATCACTTTCTCTTTTCTTCTTCCGATTCAGAACCAAACCCTAAATCCCCCTTCCGATTCAGAACCTAGTTCCAAAATCACGACGTACGCCGATCACTTTCTCTTTTCTTCTTCCGATTAACATTCATGGATTTGACGATCATCTGATTATTGGTGAAATACTAGAATTAATTAATCTTCTTTTCTATTCTAGTCACAATTTTTAATTGTTTCTATCTCGTATGACGTATTGTTTGCATGATTGTAGGTTACTAATGGATTCAGAGTAGAACACGAACCAAGGTATGCGTTCCATCCAAACCCTTTCACGGACTTTGACTATCATCTGATTCTTGGTCACTTTTTCTTGGTAGAGTCAATTAGTCATGAATGTGCTCTAACTTTCTTCATTGTAAGGTTTCTTAATCTAAAGGGTTTGTGAGATCTCTTTTGATATCTTAAGGGATTTGATACCATAAAAAAATAGATTAACTTAAAGAACTTGTTGGCATATATTTTACTAAACCGTTTCAATAGGTTTCTCTGGTCTCTTTAAGATACATTGAAAATGTTAGACAAAATCCTACTTATTATTTTATGATAATGACTGAATGGTCCATAATCTGTGGTTGTATAAACATTATATTTTGATGTTGCCTATTGTTTGAATCTTAGATGTCACCTCTTTATGTGTTAGACTGGTTAAGCATACAACACGCATATCATAAAGTTTACTCATAAATTAACCCATGAAAGGGGTAACCATTTATGGAATATTTCTTTTGCATATTCCTTGTTTTGTCACTAGGGATTTAATCTTTCTGTCAAATGTCTGAAGATCAACTGAGATTTTTTTTATTTGTACAGTTTACCAAGTATTTTTCTTGTTTTCTAATAAATATGACTTCTTATAATGGTGTTACATGTGTTCTCAACCTTTTCTATTGTTTTTATTGTTTCTGTTTTTGACTTCCAACTTTTTTTTATTTTGTAATTTTGTGAGTGTCTTTATTTAAGTGTGTTTGACACTTATATATGCTTTTTTACTTGTCCCGACTCGCATTTAAAAATTTGAATCCCCTTACTAGAACACCCAAAAATCCATTTCAAGTTGTGGTGTACTTTGAGGCTTGTACTAAATGAGCTTACTTATGTTCTCAACCTTTTCCATTGTTTTTAATATTTGTGTGGTTTGACAAGTTTATATGGTGTTTTGCAAGATTAAACTCGCATTCGAGAACTTGTAATCCTGTTACTAGAACACCTAAAAACCATTTCAACACGTTTTGTACTTTGAGGCTTGTACTTTGCGGTTGATTAGGTGTACGTAGGCTGTTATTGTGGCATGGATTGCTTTCTTGATGAAGTTCTTTCTTTCGATATTCTATTTTTGTAATTATTTTGACTTTGTTTGTTTTTAGTGTTTCATCTTTCTTTTTGAGGAAGTTGTTTATGTTGATATTTTATTTATTATCTAATGATTTTGAGTTTCTGACTTTGTTTTTAATGTTTCATCCTTCTTTCTTATGAGATAATTCATTTTTTATATGGTGTTCGTAAGACTAAACTCACATTCGAGAACTTGCAATCCCGTTACTATTAACACCTTAAAAACCTTTTCAACATGTTCTGTACTTTGAGGCTTGTACTTTGTTGCTGATTGGGTATTAGTAGATTGTTACCGTATTGCGGATTGCTTTCTTGAGGAAGTTGTTTATGTTGATATTTTATTATCTAATGATTTTGAGTTTCTGACTTTGTTTTTAATATTTCATCCTTCTTTCTTATGAGATTTTCATTTTTTTTATATGGTGTTCGTAAGACTAAACTCTCATTCGAGAACTTGCAATCCTGTTACTATTAACACCTTAGAAACCTTTTCAACATGTTCTGTACTTTGAGGCTTGTACTTTGCTGCTGATTGGGTATTAGTAGGTTGTTACCGTATTGCGGATTGCTTTCTTGAGGAAGTTGTTTATGTTGATATTTTATTCATCTAATGATTTTGAGTTTCTGACTTTGTTTTTAATGTTTCATCCTTCTTTCTTATGAGATTTTCATTTCTTTATATGGTGTTCACAAGACTAAACTAACATTCGAGAACTTGCAATCCCGTTGCTATTAACACCTGAAAAACCTTTTCAACGTGTTATGTACTTTGAGGCTTGTACTTTGTTGCTGATTGGGTGTTAGTAGGTTGTTACCGTATTGCGGATTGCTTTCTTGAGGAAGTTGTTTAACTTGATATTTTATTTATCTAATGATTTTGAGTTTCTGACTTCGTTTTTAGTGTTTCATCCTTCTTTCTCATGAGATTTTCATTTCTTTATATGGTGTTCGCAAGACTAAACTCACATTCGAGAACTTGCAATCTCGTTACTGTTAACACTCAAAAAACCATGTCAACATGTTCTGTACTTTGAGGCTTGTACTTTGCTACTGATTGGGTATTAGTAGGTTGTTACCGTATTGCGGATTGCTTTCTTGAGGAGGTTGTTTATGTTGATATTTTATTTATCTAGTGACTTTGAGTTTCTGACTTTGTTTTTAATGTTTCATCCTTCTTTCTTATGAGATTTTCATTTCTTTATATGGTGTTCACAAGACTAAACTCACATTCGAGAACTTGCAATCCCGTTACTATTAACACCTAAAAAACCTTTTCAACAAGTTTTGTAGTTTGAGGCTTGTACTTTGCTGTTGATTGGGTATTAGTAGGTTGTTACTGTATTGTGGATTGCTCTCTTGAGGAAGTTGTTTATGTTGATATTTAATTTATCTAATGATTTTGACTTTGTTTTTAATGTTTCATCTTTCTTTCTTATGACATTTTCATTTGTACACTTTACCAAGTTTTTTGTTCTTGAATTCCCTACTTCTGGTGTCAACCTTTTACATTTTTATATTGTTTTTAGTAGTTGTGTGGTTTTACAGTTTTGTTAGGTTTTGTGCAAGACTGACTTCACATTTGAGAACTTGCAGTCCTGTTACGAAAATACCTAAAAACCCATTTCAACATGTTTGTACTTTGTGGCTTGTACTTTGCTGTTGATTGGGTGTACGTAGGTTATTGTCGCGTGGACTGCTTTCTTGATGAAGTTGATGATTTTGACTTTGTTTGATTTTAATGTTTCTTGCTTCTTTCTTATGAGATTTTCATTTGTACCAAGTTTTTTTCCCCTTAAATTCCCCTACTTCCTTTTATTTTGACCTTTTACTTAATGAGGTTAGTTATATTCTTTTTCATTGTGACCTTTTACTCAGTGAGCTATTTAGAAAGTGTGCAGAAAATGTAAAATCAGTTAAGACCCAATTGTTTAGTTCTTGCTTTCAAGAAATACTATTTTCTATATTTTTCAGGTAAAAAGTTGTGTGAACCTAACTCTTTAATTAAACCAATTCAGCTGGTAAGTCAAGTTAATTGATAGACATGAACTAGTGTTATTAAATATTAACAATTCTTTTTTTTAAGGGTCTAGCTGATTTAGTTATACCGGTTTAGGTGGTGAGATTTAAAAAAAAGACATGTTATTCACTGTCTGCAATTTGATATAAAGGTAAACTAGTTTGATTTTTTCAAACCTATACACCTCTAATTTTCATTTTAAGTTGAAATCTTTGAACAAAAAAAGCATTATACTTCTGTCATTACCTAGGAAATGGGAAATTGAAAATTACGAACAAAAATGGTGGATTAGAAATAAAGGACAGAAGGGAAGTAGGAGAAAGTTGAACAAACATAAAGAAATGGACTAGAACCCATGATCTCAGACATATTTAGTGTACAATAAAGTACTATTCATATCAAATTTTTTTGCATGCTGACATAAAGGTAGAATCACAACATTTTGCTATAATACTAAAACATGTTTAGTTTCACTAAACTTATGATCGGATTCTGCATTTTCCTACCGCAACGGTTCGGGCCAGTGCAGTAAGCACATTGGCTAAGTCTGGTACACTGGTTGATTCTTTGAAGGTAATTTAGCTTACATTTTTTTGTTATTATGTCAACATTACTCTAAGCAGGATTATCTGTTATTTTCTACTAATGAGCGCATGACTTCCTATATGTGTTCTTTTGAGGTGTTGCTTGTATGATATTGGCAATGAGGTTAGCTGCATTTGTAACAATTGGTTTTGGTGTTTGTCCATGTTAAAAAACATGTTTTTTTCAAGCCTTAAAACCTTTATAGGTTCTTCTGAAGCTAGTTTTGGGTATCACTGTAATTTCTAGAGTTTTTTTTTTCATGTATCATCTTGTTTTACCTTCTTGACAGAAGTGGCAAAATGGACGGGTCGGCGGGTTGAGTAATGGGTCAAAACGGGTTGGGCCAACGTACACTCACTCTTTAACTTTTATCTTTTTCTTAAGAGTTTTAAAATTATTAACTTGAAAGTATGGCTTTTATTATTACAAAAATAATCTAGATCTTTTGTTAATAAAAGCAGTTTAAGAGGTTTTTATGAATTTGAGTACACTTCGTATGGCTTGAAATCTGTTCAACCCATTTTCTTTTTAGTTAAATACTTAAGCTTAATCTATATGTGGGTTCATGATAGCACTCCAGTGTATTTAAATACTCTTGGAGGAGACGGGTTGAAACTGATAAAGTTGTAAAGGACTCTCTCTTTGGGTCACCAGACATCCCCCTGGTCAGCCTGGAGACTAGTTTAAAAAAACTATGAAAGTGGCTGCTCATAATTTTTTGATTTTATTAATGATCTTGTCCGCCACAGTTATCCATTTTTATTATTTGTTTATTTGCCAATATAGGAACCTATAGAATAACCGTTTGAAACATGTTCTGTACCGAAGGAAGTCAAGTCTCTACCTGTTTTTTCTTCCATCTTGGCTGATTATCTTGTTCTTGTAAGTGGTTCAAATCTGTTAACAGAATATGCAGTAAATGTTGTGAAGCACATATTTGATAAGCATGTTGAATTCCAGTTGTGATACGATACCAGAGTAGTTACCGGGAAATGTAAGCTTAATTTAGAGAATTGTTTTTCCAGTAAATTATATATTAAAATAAATAAAAAAATCTCTAATCTTAAATCATGGATGTCTGTTTTTATGTTACTGTTGTTGTAGATACTGAAGTGGCCACCAAGCAATTGAAAGCCTTTACCATATGATACACGTGGTCAAACATTTGTGGTATTTGAGAAACCTGAAGGGATCCCAGCTGTTGGCAGATTTTCTAACATGTGGAAGTTTATTGTCAATGAGGTAATAACTTCTCATCCGATGTTATTAGAAAGTACCTTTGGATCCGTCGATTCGGGTTGCATTTGTCGAACGGGTCCAAAGGGTATACTTAATGTGTAAAATCTTCTAAATCGTTTTCTTAGACAGATTAGGATATTATTGAGACAATATAAATGTTGTGTATATTGACGGTTATTTATATAACAATAGAGATCTTAGACAAAGTGTTTTAGGTCAACCCAACCCAAACAGTTGAAATTACGGGTATTTACCTCAACCCGTTTTCCTTGTTACCAAACGTGCCTGGCTTGCCAATTTTTCCTCTTTTAAAATCAATTTATGACTTCCGAAGAACTCGTACATAAGTTGGCGGACTTTGTATTTACATGAATATTTACAACAAAAAAGTCAAAACTATGCCCTGTGGGCTTGAATGATTCGAGTAGGCCATAGGGGGAAAATAAAAAAACCTCTTGAGTCATTTAACCATAAACCCCGCTCCACCAAAATATCGAACCCACTTTGGCAAGTAATCTAACTGAATTTCCCACGGCAAAAACATTGTGGGATGCGTTAGTAGTTACTTATAGTAGCGGGAAAGACAAGCTTCAAACCTTTGATTTATACGTCAAGGCTAATGGTATAAAACAGAAGATGATGAGTCACCAACTTTCGATCAATCTGATGATCCAACGATCAGTGCCATTAACCAAGACTCTCCTAGTCCGATGCCCGAGGTAAGTAACTCCCAAACTCTTGATGATGTACAAAACATTGATATATCTAATAACCATGAGACAACAACATAACATGAAGAACAGGGTGAGGGTATAAAGAGAATACAAGAAGAATCCACCGAAAGATATGTCCTACCTCCTAGAGCAAACAGGGGTGCCTGCCAAACGGTACTCGTTAGAAATACAATCCTCAAGGTATCCTACGCAAATATTGCCACAGGAAACCTATCCAAAGAAGCTAAAGCGTTTGCTTCCTCTCTATATATATAATGAATAAATTCCAAACTCGGTAGAGCAAGCCTTAGAATTTGAATCGAAAGGAAGCCATGGAAACAGAGATCGAGACATTAGTTAAAATTGACACATGGGAAAAATGTGTCCTTCCTCCATGAAAGAAACCAGTGGGATGCCGGTGGGTCTTCAAAATTAAACACAAACCAGACGAAACCATTGAGAGATACAAAGCACGACTCGTAGCAAAAGGCTATACCCAAACATATGGGATTGACTATTCGGAGACATTCTCCCTAGTTGCCAAATTGATACAATTTGAGTTAGATTACTAATGGTGAAGATGGCTTCTGAAAATCTTCTTCTCCAATATAAACCTTCCAACCCATAAACACTTGTTGATTCAACCTCATCTTCTCTAAAATCATACAAATATAGAGTTCTAAGGTTTTGGTTATTAAGAGTTCCAATATTGTTGAAGACATATTTTTATTGGAAATCTCCAGCAAGATTATATTCCTGATTTGTGATGAACACCTTCAAAAATGTTAGAAAATAAAATATTTTTAGTGGAAAATACATTGGATCAACATAGCGTCATTTTCATATTCGAAGATTCCTTCTAGCCATTTAAGAGGGTGTTTGGGATTGCATTGGAAAACTGCTTATTGACTTATTGACTTTTTCAAAAGCAAATAAGCTAAAAAAAGTATCTGACAAACATAAAATCACTTTTTGTTTTAACTTTTTGATAAAGCTTAAAAGTTGTTTTTTAAGAAGCCAAAAATTCCTGGCTTTTCAAATGATTTTTGGCTTTTGCAATAAAATATTACCAATCTACCCCTAACAATTTCCTTTTTTGTTCATTTTACGTGAATAATCTAAGTCAAACACTTTTTAAAAAACAACTTATTGACTTATTGGATTTTTCCACCACAAAAGCTAATCCAAACACTTTTTTTAAAAACTTATTTTCAAAAAGTAATAAACTAATAAGCACTTTTAAAAAAAAGCACTTTTAGAGTTAAATAAGCAATCTCAAACACCTTCTAAATTGCAATTTATGACCGTTGCACTCCAAATCAAGGGGAATTGTCGTATCTTTTCTTGTAATTTCTATTTAAGCTTCTTTGTTCATTGTAAGGGATATACAAAAAAAATCAATTTCTTTAATCTCAATTGAAAACATGGTATCAGAGTGATGTACACGATCTTAGAATCAACCCGCTCAAAATACCGACTCATCATTTACCGATTTCCAATCCTCTTTCTGACCAGCAACTATGACCGATACATCCGACAATGATCTTGCCCTGCAAATCACAAACCTCCTCAAAAACAGCCTAAACTTCCAAAATCAAACCCAGAAAGAAACATAATCTTTCTGATAGCTTGAAGTTCAATCTCAAGCTAAATAGTCAAAACTATGCCATGTGGGCTCGAATGATTCGAGTAGCCACAAGGGGAAAATAAAAAAAACCTCTTCAGTCATTTAACCGGGAACCCGATCCACCAAAATATCGAACCCACTTTGGCAAGTAATCTAACTGAATTTCCCACGGCAAAAACATTGTGGGATGCGTTAGTAGTTACTTATAGTAGCGGGAAAGACAAGCTTCAAACCTTTGATTTATACGTCTAAGGCTAATGGTATAAAGGAAGATTGAGAATGATGTAGTCCATCGGGTGCAGGCCGGTTGGTGTAAATGGAGAGCGGCCTCAGGTGTTTTGTGTGACAAGAGGTTCCCAATAGGGTTAAAGGGTAAATTTTATAGGGTAGCAGTTCGCCCAGCGATGCTATATGGAACCGATTGTTGGGCCATCAAGAAGACACAAGCTCGAAAAATGGATGTAGCTGAGATGAGGATGTTGAGGTGGATGTGTGGACACACAAGAAAGGACCGAATAAGAAATGAAGTTGTTCGGAAGAGATTGGGAGTCACATGTATCTCAGATAAGATAAGAGAAGGAAGATTGAGATGGTTTGGACATGTCAAGAGGAGACAGAGCACAGATCCAGTGAGAACGGTGGAAACTCTCGTTGTAGAGGGGAAAAGGAGCAGGGGGAGACCGAAATTAACGTGGGATGAGAGGATTAGGCTTGATTTGCTAGATTTACACCTCTCAGAGGACATGATCAATGATAGGATTTCATGGAGACGTCGTATTAGGGTTTTAGGATGAGTGACCCGTTGGGTGGGAGAGTAGAGTTGTTTAGCAAAGATTTTGCATATGTCTTGTTTCTTGTAGGTGTGTTGTGTTTCTCGTGACTAATATACTCTAGTCATACACTGCTAATTGTTAGATTACTGTTAGATTTATTTTACTTTATTACTCATTAATTTTATTTATATTTTTATCTTTTTCTTTCCCATGGAGCCGGGGGTCTAAACGGAGCAGCCTCTCTATCCCTTGGGATAGGGGTAAGGTTTGCCCTCATCACACCCTCCCCAGACCCTACTAATAGCGTTAGCTATGTGTGGGATTATACTGGGTACGTTTGATTTGGTAAGGCTAATGGTATAAAACAGAATGGCTCACCATTAGAAGATTTTTGGATCGTTATGCAAGGTGTTTGGGGGGAAATTGAAAGGAGAGATCTTAACCCCATCTCCAAGGGGGGGGGGCTATCGAAACATATTTTATTATCCATTAGTTATGTTACAAAAGAATTAAATTGCTCCGTATTAATACACTCCACCTTTTGTATCTTACAGGACAACTGGACGGGGGTGATCATTGGGCGTGACACTGAACGACAACGGCTATATTATGTTGACGAAATGACTCATCATGGTACGCCTATGTTAGCTCATGGCACTATAAATAGGGAATCTTGGTTATATCATCGAAGATTAGGACACTCTTCTACTAGTTATTTACATCTTTTATTTCTGAAATTATTTTCCTCAAATAAACCTTTAAACTGTGTGTGGCATTTCTGATTTTTATTTTTCTTTATTTGCAATTCAATGTAAAACATTTCAAATCAAATTCTAGTACAAACGTTTAAACTCACTCGAGCAAACTAGTAAACCCTAGTATCGGTACGAATCCACAAAGCTCGATTCACGTTTATTCTAAAAATCCCTATATATATAAATATTTAAACATATATACATGTATATATATAAGTATACATCACACAAGTGCATACACATATATACACACACAAATTACAAGCAATCCCACCCAATGATTTGAACCGAATCGCATCTGTTGACTCCATTTACCAGGGATTGACCTGTTTGACTTTTAAAAGTCAAACAGGGCCGTTTTAACAAACCCAATATCAAGAATCGACCCAACCGAATGCGACGGGTTTCCCATGTTGTATACGATCATCAGACGACCCAATCCAAGCCCATACAACAAACCAATTCAACTGATTAAGCGACCAATTCAAGATTTAAACAAGTTTGACTTAAGATAGTCAAACCCGTATCAATCTCTAACCAGTTCAAGGAATTAACACGTTTTTAATCCCGCAATTTACTCCTAAATCAAATCTCGTGTGTGCCTAGACCTTATCAGGACCCAATTCGTCCCCAATTCGATGGATTATCGCGTAAACAGTCACCACGACTAATCCGGTCAATTTGAAATTTGAACTGGTTTATCCGAATGAAATTAATCAAATTAAATCCCTCTCTCACTCTCGTATACGATCACTCAAACCCTCCCAACTCTCAATCGAACCCCATTACACCTCTAAATTCTTGTCGACCACCAAGAACTTCACGACTGAAATCGTAGCCGACGGCACTCGTGCCATAACCAAATCAGGTAAGATTAATTTCATTAGATTCGTCTTTTCTTTCCAATCGAAAACCCTCTATCAATTCCAATCGATAGAGGGAATCGATCTCAATTGAATCCAGACTTGAACGATTTGCGTATATAATCGATTTGGGATTTTGGTTTTGTTCTAATATGCGTATTTAAGACTTTCGATCTCCTTATAGACCAACGAAACCACCTGGTCCGGCCGGTAAGTCACTGCGCCGCCGAACCAGGTGGCGTGGGTTCGAAACCCACACTCAACGGGTTTTTTTCTTGCGTGTTCATTAAACCCAGACCAGCTTCTATTCGGATGCATGTTATTACAATAACGAACCGGATCTGTGTCAAGGATTTGGTCTCTGGTCCAGTGGTTGGGCACTTGCATTCATACAGAACAGACCCGGGTTCGAACCCCCGGGCCTGTTTTAATTTTTTAAAATCTGTTTTTAAACTCTAAAAATTTTATAAAAAGTATTTTTAAAAACATTACATTATTTTGAACATAATGAGACAAAAGTTTACAAATTTTAACATAAACTCGTTTTTATTATGAATTTAGTTATTAAATTTCTTTAATTAAACAAAGAAATAAATCTTCTAATTTTATGAATATTATGGCGAGCTTTTATAAATAAAATATTTTCCATGAAATAATAGTTATAAAGTTTTAAACTTTTTATTTTATATATATACATTTCATACCTTCTAAATATCACATAATGGAATGAACTCGTTTGTCGTTTGCGGTTATAAATATATTTAGAGTTTTAAGTTGTTTTAGTATTAAACTCTTAGTCATATAGTTTTATAAATAAAATAAAGTTATATATTTAAATTATAATAAATATAATTTCACAATATCTTTCTAATTTAATAAATAATTAACAATTATTTATTTAATATTCAAATCCAAACCCTAATTAAAATAATATTAAACTATTTATTTATACAACAATTTTCCAAAATACAAATCATAATTTTTCCTACGCTTCCATACAACCCTTCGTACACACATCCGATTAAATCCTAGACTTAGACCGAGACTATCGTACACGTTATTAATTAAATATATATTACACACTAGGTTAACGTGGTGAGTTGAAAGGATTACTTTGCCATTTAGACTCTCGTGCTAGCTACACCTTTGATTCAGGTGAGTATTACATAGCCCATTTTTCCTCTTTTACACTTTTGGGGTGAAACATGAACGCTATACACGCAACTATTTACACTTACACAAACTACACAAAACACAAATCCTATTTACATTCATGTGTGCAAAATTTGAGCTTTATGTTTGAGTGCTATACGTGTTGACTTTTTGTGTACAAATTTCATGTGCAATCATTAACTAATAAGCCGACGGTAAACAATGATAGATCTATTGAGTCTGACAAACCCACCCAGATTGGGGTGATTGTTACCGACAACACAATTTGCATGCTAGTTACAAAAGTTTGATTGTACTTTAGTTACACATTAGTTACTCCCCATAAATGCCTTATTTATTCATGATATGTAAGGATTTGATCTTTCACTTTTATATACTATCTATATACAAATCTGTGTATGCTCACCAACTTTTTAGTTGACATTATTTTATTCATGTTTCAGGTGATAATGTGTGAGTTTGATCAAGATATGCTACACATAGGGCTTGGACTTAGTTGAAAATTTAATAAAGAATATTATGCATTTCTTTTTACGTATCTTTTTGAACTTGATTTTTATTTGGTTTGTTTTGAAACTATGCAATGAATTGGAATGATTAATATATTTCAATTTAGTCAACCTTGTGCTCATGAACAGTTTACATGTCCCGCCTCGACGTTTCCGCCGTCGGTTGGGGTGTGACACTGTGAGACTTGTGTCTTGGCTAAAAGTCATAGCCATACCTATAAATCAAATAATACGAGGGTTGCTTTACCTTTTTCTCTCATCCACTCGGACGTTTGGGGATCGACGGAGGTTATTCTGGAACAAAATTTTAGATTTTTTGTTCTTTTTATTAATGATTGCACACGTATGACATGGATTTATTTTTTAAAACAAAAATCTAAAGTTTTTGACAAATTTACTATTTTTATACAATGATACAAACTTAGTTCAAAACCAACATCCAAATCCTTCAGTTCGATAATGGAGGAGAACTTATAAATAAACCAATAGAACAATTTTGTCAAGAACAAGGAATAATTCACCAAACGTCTTGTTCACACACACCTGAACAAAATGGCGTCGTTGAACGAAAAAACCGTATTCTCATAGAAATAACTTGAAGCTCTTGCTATCGCTACTTATATCATCAATTGGTTACCTACCAAAGCCCTTAATCTAAAAACTCCGCTCCAAAGTCTATTGGAATTTACCAAAGTCCCTCCTCCCTTACGCTAAAACCATGAATATTTGGTTTTTTCGTCTTTGTCCATATTCCCAAAACCGATCAGAACAAACACGTTCTATATGCGGAGAAATGCGTGTTTGTGGGCTATGGTGTCAACAAAAGGGATACCGATGTCATGTGTACACTACCATGGACTGTGATTTTTTAGAAACCGAATTCTTCTAAACCCCCAACACAATGGGAGTATAATGACACACTAAGTCGGTTGGAAAAAATCCCTTTTAAGAGGGGGTCAGCCAGAGTACCCAAGATGATGAGTCACTAACTTTCGATCAATCTGATGATCCAACGATGAGCACATGAAAGAACCGAAACCCGGGTTCACTGTTTATGTTACGAATCAAATTCAAGTTTCATCTATCAAATTCCTGATCTTATTAGTGTACTTAGTATCACTTAATCAAGTTTATGTTACGATGACTCAAGTAGACAAACACACATACATGACGTACTGATGTAAGCATATATGTGTTATTGCATAACTAGATTCCAACACGAGTCAGGCATACCTAGTCTCAAAAATACTACATGAACTTAAACAGTCTACTTTCTTATATGTTTATATAGCAGGCACCCTAAAAAACCATTACAATTACTAAATATAATCAGGTTTCAAACATAAGTTCTTCTTCAAATCGAACAGCAAACAAAAACAGTAGAACTTACCTGAGCGATTAAGCCCTGAGGGAGTCTGCGACGGTGAATCGGTGAGGCCTGACGGAGTCCGGCGACGGCGAACCAGCGGTAGCCGATGGCTACAGACCTGCAAAAGCGACCAGGAGAGGGGCAGACTTCTGTTCTACTAGGGACGGGGCTGCGTCTCAGTTCTCACAACAAATGAATGGAAGTATTGTATTGGAACCTTAGAACTTTTAAACACTTAAACATAAAACTACATTAAAAAGTTCAAAAAAAATGTAAGGGGAGAGATTTGAACCTAGTACCTCTGGGTTATAAACCAAGGCCTAAAACACTACACTACTTGTTCAACTTTGTATAGAGGTTCACCCTATATTTTATTTAGGAGTTCACCCCAGTTTTTTTATATAGCGTTCTATTAAAATTTCGAAACCCGGGGGGTTCCGATGAACCCCTCTCGCCCTACATAAGTCCGCCCCTGAATATAACCCCGTTAATCAAAAGTCAAACCTATTATACTAGATACTTTTTGTAACTTATTATTAAGAATCATATTCTCCCTTTCTTATATTTCTGAGACATCTTGCCTTTGAGATGTTTCTTGTTTTGAGATTTGTATCACTATGTAAGAACTTATATGAAACTCTTGTTCCCTTACATCCAACATAGTTAAAATGATAACTATGTTTAATGATAGCAATTCATAGGAGCTGCAGTATATACACCAAGCTATATATACACCAATGATTACATACGTACATCATGTAACGTTATCATATGAGTATTATGACACGCGAAAATACGAATCATATAACTTTGTTAGTGGTCAAGTCAGTGTACCACGTCATACGGGCCTTATAATTAATTGATATCAACTTATACATGTGTATAAAAACATTATTGTATGTATGATGTACGAGTCTAATATGTTATATGACTTGTATGACTATTTTTGTCATATAATACTGTCCGTATGACATGTCACTGGTGTGCGCATAGTGTGTTAGTGATGTCTCTTTAGACGCAACCTTTATTTATTCTGTAATTATACATTTATACTTTAATCATTTGATCATTTATTATTATAAGGCCATGTTCAATATAAAATCAATTTTAAATAAAAACAAACTAAAAGAACTACAAAAACACTTGTGCGTAGTGCATGAAATATTATACATGTAATGGGAGAGTGAGAAATAGACGGTTTAAGTATCACATTTAAAGAAATATGTATAAGTGTTATATTATTCTCACACAGTTCTTTATTTGAAACCGGTTCCGTATTAAAGCTGCTAATGCTAATCTTTCTTGGTACCTAAGTACCTATTATATACGGATGAAGTGGCAATACGACATCCAAATACAATATTCTAAAAATTAAATTTATACTATTGTTTATATTATATGTTCAAAACGGGTTTTTATAAGGATTAAAAAAGACCTAATTTTTAGATAAAATAAATAAAATCCGAAAAGGAAGGAATGAATCAATTTTAATTGGAAACTAAAAGGAACCCGCAAAATTGGCAAGTCGCCCCGAACATGACCTGTTTAGCTAACGTATTCACGGGTTCAACCCGAGACTAAAGTTAAACTCGTGAATTTCATATTATTTTCACGTCAGTGTCATAAATTAATTCACATAAACCTCGTATGGATGAAGTGGCAATACGACATCCACATACAATATTCTAAAAATTAAATTTATACTATTGTTTATATTATATGTTCAAAACGGGTCATCTTCTACCTTAATAACACTTAAATTTAGTCGTCAAGAGAGATATTAATACGATTATATCAGTTTTAATATTTTTTAGCAAACCGCAGCAATGGTTGAAGTCGTAGATTGTGTTTGGCATTTTTTGTCGATTAGGGATTGTTTATTGTTTTAATTGTGGATTTTATTGGTTTTTTTATAAAAGTTAAAAGCACCTAATCCCCTATAATTTCCTTGTCATTATGTATTAATAAAAAATACATAAAAATAAAATCTGACACATCATCACTAAATTTCATTTTTCACAAGATTGGAACTTAAATTAAAAGTTGAGTGGTTTTTGAGGTATAAAAAAGTTAAAGTGACTTAATTGAAACACTAATCAAACTTGGTTACTATTCTATAAATTTTTTCCCATAATAATTGAGTTTAAACTATAAAAATTAATTCTCACTCTTCTTTTTATCATTTAAACTAGGTTAAACCCATGTATTACATATTTACATGACTTGAATAAAGATAATTTGTTGTAAAATAGCCGTTTCTGTGAAGATTTGTGTGTTAGAAACTCGGTGGATTACACGAGTTTAATAAATGCAATAATATATACTTAGTATAAAAATTTATATATTACATAATTGTTTAATACAAATTCTAGAAACATAATATATAATATAGTTATTTAAAAAAATATATATAAAAAAATGAAAGAAATTTTCAATTTATAAAATTGTTTTATGAACAAACCTATTTTTTTAAAAATAGAAATCATTATCTATACTATATAATAAATAAAGGTTTTATTTGCAACGTGTCGCCTCCATATTCATTCTCATCATTTTTTTCTCGTCTCTCTCTTATTAAATGCAATTTCATCTTTTAATAATAATATATATTTAAAGAAAATATTAATTATACTAATAAAACATATTTATTTTAAATTATCCCTTATTAAACCTTTGAAATCTGGTTATGTAGCTTTTATTTTCAATCAAATAATAAATGAAAATCAAATTACATTAAATAGTACTTAACGTATTTTCTAAAATCAATTATATATTAATTTTTATATATTTTGCATTTTGTTTTTTATCCTTATTATATGATACATTTTTACACATATAAAATATATACATAAAGATTTAAGACTTTTATGTATTGACATTTTTCACCCCGTGTGTAGTACACAGGATCTAAGCTAGTTATTTAACATAAGAGAGAAGCGGAAAACAAAAAAAGTTATAAAAAATTAAAGAAATTTGTATAATTAATAGGAGAGAGAGAGGCAGGGAAAAAAGTAAAAAATGCACATGAGAGTGACAAGTGTCTTACAAAAACTTTTATTTATTAGAGAGTATAGATATAGACGTTGCCATAAGGTATGTAATCGGTTTAAATTATGAGATAAAACATATTTCTTTAAAAACTTATAAAACTAAAAGGGAACCCGCAAAATTGGCAAGTCGCCCCGAACATGACCTGTTTAGCTAACGTATTCACGGATTCAACCCGAGACTAAAGTTAAACTCGTGAATTTCATATTATTTTCATGTCAGTATCATAAATTCATTCACATAAACATCCGATCAATGTACGGATGAAGTGGCAATACGACATCCACATACAATGTTTTAAAAATTAAATTTATACAATTGTTTATATTATATGTTCAAAACGGGTTTTTATAAGGATTAAAAAAGACCTAATTTTTTAGATAAAATAAATAAAATCCGAAAAGGAAGGAATCAATTTTAATTGGAAACTTGGACACAAAGAAAACGCGTGACGCTCTTCAACTCCAACGGTCTTGTTCACCAAAATCAAACCCTAAATCCCCTTTCTGATTCAGAACCTAAAATAAAACCCTTACTGGGAAACACAAAATCACGACGTACGCCGATCACTTTCTCTTTTCTTCTTCCGATTCAGAACCAAACCCTAAATCCCCCTTCCGATTCAGAACCTAGTTCCAAAATCACGACGTACGCCGATCACTTTCTCTTTTCTTCTTCTTCTTCCGGTTAACATTCATGGATTTGACGATCATCTGATTATTGGTGAAATACTAGAATTAATTAATCTTCTTTTCTATTCTAGTCACAATTTTTAATTGTTTCTATCTCGTATGACGTATTGTTTGCATGATTGTAGGTTACTAATGGATTCAGAGTAGAACACGAACCAAGGTATGCGTTCTATCCAAACCGTTTCACGGACTTTGACTATCATCTGATTCTTGGTCACTTTTTCTTGGTAGAGTCAATTAGTCATGAATGTGCTCTAACTTTCTTCATTGTAAGGTTTCTTAATCTAAAGGGTTTGTGAGATCTCTTTTGATATCTTCAGGGATTTGATACCATAAAAAAATAGATTAACTTAAAGAACTTGTTGGCATATATTTTACTAAACCATTTCAATAGGTTTCTCTGGTCTCTTTAAGATACACTGAAAATGTTAGACAAAATCCTACTTATTATTTTATGATAGTGACTGAATGGTCCATAATCTGTGGTTGTATAAACATTATATTTTGATGTTGCCTATTGTTTGAATCTTAGATGTCACCTCTTTATGTGTTAGACTGGTTAAGCATACAACACACATATCATAAAGTTTACTCATAAATTAACCCATGAAAGGGGTAACCATTTATGGATCATTTCTTTTGCATATTCCTTGTTTTGTCACTAGGGATTTAATCTTTCTGTCAAATGTCTGAAGATCAACTGAGATTTTTTTTATTTGTACAGTTTACCAAGTATTTTTCTTGTTTTCTAATAAATATGATTTCTTATAGTGGTGTTACATGTGTTCTCAACCTTTTCTATTGTTTCTGTTTTTGACTTCCAACTTTTTTTTATTTTGTAATTTTGTGAGTGTTTTTATTTAACACTTATATATGCTTTTTTACTTGTCCCGACTCGCATTTAAAAATTTGAATCCCCTTACTAGAACACCCAAAAATCCATTTCAAGTTGTGGTATACTTTGAGGCTTGTACTTAATGAGCTTACGTATGTTCTCAACCTTTTCCATTGTTTTTAATATTTGTGTGGTTTGACAAGTTTATATGGTGTTTTGCAAGATTGAACTCGCATTCGAGAACTTGTAATCCTGTTACTAGAACACCTAAAAACCATTTCAACACGTTTTGTACTTTGAGGCTTGTACTTTGCGGTTGATTAGGTGTACATAGGCTGTTATTGTGGCATGGATTGCTTTCTTGATGAAGTTCTTTCTTTCGATATTCTATTTTTGTAATTATTTTGACTTTGTTTGTTTTTAGTGTTTCATCTTTCTTTTTGAGGAAGTTGTTTATGTTGATATTTTATTTATTATCTAATGATTTTGAGTTTCTGACTTTGTTTTTAATGTTTCATCCTTCTTTCTTATGAGATAATTCATTTTTTATATGGTGTTCGTAAGACTAAACTCACATTCGAGAACTTGCAATCCCGTTACTATTAACACCTTAAAAACCTTTTCAACATGTTCTGTACTTTGAGGCTTGTACTTTTGCTGCTGATTGGGTATTAGTAGGTAGTTACCGTATTGCGGATTGCTTTCTTGAGGAAGTTGTTTATGTTGATATTTTATTATCTAATGATTTTGAGTTTCTGACTTTGTTTTTAATGTTTCATCCTTCTTTCTTATGAGATTTTCATTTTTTTATATGGTGTTCGTAAGATTAAACTCTCATTCGAGAACTTGCAATCCCGTTACTACTAACACCTTAGAAACCTTTTCAACATGTTCTGTACTTTGAGGCTTGTACTTTGCTGTTGATTGGGTGTACGTAGGTTAGTGTCGCGTGGACTGCTTTCTTGATGAAGTTGATGATTTTGACTTTGTTTGATTTTAATGTTTCTTTCTTCTTTCTTATGAGATTTTCATTTGTACCAAGTTTTTTCCCCCTTAAATTCCCCTACTTCCTTTTATTTTGACCTTTTACTTAATGAGGTTAGTTATATTCTTTTTCATTGTGACCTTTTACTCAGTGAGCTATTTAGAAAGTGTGCAGAAAATGTAAAATCAGTTAGGACCCAATTGTTTAGTTCTTGCTTCCAAGAATTACTATTTTCTATATTTTTCAGGTAAAAAGTTGTGTGAACCTAACTCTTTTAGTTAAACCAATTCAGCTGGTAAGTCAAGTAAATTGATAGACATGAACTAGTGTTATTAAATATTAACAATTCTTTTTTTTACGGGTCTAGCTGATTTAGTTATACTGGTTTAGGTGGTGAGATTTAAAAAAAAGATATGTTATTCACTGTCTGCAATTTGATATAAAGGTAAACGAGTTTGATTTTTTCAAACCTATACACCTCTAATTTTCATTTTAAGTTGAAATCTTTGAACAAAAAAAGCATTATACAATTGGAAATTGAAAATTACTAACAAAAATGGTGGATTAGAAATAAAGGACAGAAGGGAAGTTGGAGAAAGTTGAACAAAAATAAAGAAATGGACTAGAACCCATGATCTCAGACATATTTAGTGTACAATAAAGTACTATTCATATCAAATTTATTTGCATGCTGACATAAAGGTAGAATCACAACATTTTGCTATAATACTAAAACATGTTTAGTTTCACTAAACTTATGATCGGATTCTGCATTTTCCTACCGCAACGGTTCGGGCCAGTGCAGTAAGCACATTGGCTAAGTCTGGTACACTGGTTGATTCTTTGAAGGTAATTTAGCTTACATTTTTTTGTTATTATGTCAACATTACTCTAAGCTGGATTATCTGTTATTTTCTACTAATGAGCGCATGACTTCCTGTATGTGTTCTTTTGAGGCGTTGCTTGTATGATATTGACAATGAGGTTAGCTGCATTTGTAACAATTGGTTTTGGTGTTTGTCCATGTTAAAAAACATGTTTTTTTCAAGCCTTAAAACCTTTATAGGTTCTTCTGAAGCTAGTTTTGGGTATCACTGTAATTTCTAGAGTTTTTTTTCATGTATCATCTTGTTTTGCCTTCTTGACAGAAGTGGCAAAATGGACGGGTCGGCGGGTTGAGTAATGGGTCAAAACGGGTTGGGCCAACCTACACTCACTCTTTAACTTTTATCTTTTTCTTAAGAGTTTTAAAATTATTAACTTGAAAGTATGGCTTTTATTATTACAAAAATAATCTAGATCTTTGTTAATAAAAGCAGTTTAAGAGGTTTTTATGAATTTGAGTACACTTCGTATGGCTTGCAATATGTTCAACCCATTTGACCCATTTTCTTTTTAGTTAAATACTTAAGCTTAATCTATATGTGGGTTCATGATAGCACTCCAGTGTATTTAAATACTCTTGGAGGAGATGGGTTGAAACTGATAAAGTTGTAAAGGACTCTCTCTTTGGGTCACCAGACATCCCCCTGGTCAACCTAGAGACTAGTTTAAAAAAACTATGAAAGTGGCTGCTCATAGTTTTTTGATTTTATTAATGATCTTGTCTGCCACAGTTATCTATTTTTATTATTTGTTTATTTGCCAATATAGGAACCTATAGAATAACCGTTTGAAACATGTTCTGTACCGAAGGAAGTCAAGTCTCTACCAGTTTTTTCTTTCATCTTGGCTGATTATCTTGTTCTTGTAAGTGGTTCAAATCTGTAACAGAATATGCAGTAAATGTTGTGAAGCACATATTTGATAAGCATGTTGAATTCCAGTTGTGATACGATACCAGAGTAGTTACCGGGAAATGTAAGCTTAATTTAGAGAATTGTTTTTCTAGTAAATTATATATTAAAATAAATCAAAAAATCTCTAATCTTAAATCATGGATGTCTGTTTTTATGTTACTGTTGTTGTAGATACTGAAGTGGCAACCAAGCAATTGAAAGCCTTTACCATATGATACACGTGGTTAAACATTTGTGTTATTTGAGAAACCTGAAGGGATCCCAGCTGTTGGCAGATTTTCTAACATGTGGAAGTTTATTGTCAATGAGGTAATAACTTCTCATCCGATGTTATTAAAAAGTACCTTTGGATCCGCCGATTCGGGTTGTATTTGTCGAACGGGTCCAAAGGGTATATTTAATGTGTAAAATCTTCTAAATCGTTTTCTTAGACAGATTAGGATATTATTGAGACAATATAAATGTTGTATATATTGACGGTTATTTATATAACAATAGAGATCTTAGACAAAATGTTTTAGGTCAACCCAACCCAAACAGTTGAAATTACGGGTATTTACCTGTTTTCCTTGTTACCAAACGTGCCTGACTTGCCAATTTTTCCTCTTTTAAAATCATTTCATGACACGCGAAAATACGAATCATATAACTTTGTTAGTGGTCAAATTAGTGTACCACTTTATACGGGCCTTATAATTTAGTGATATCAACTTATACATGTGTATAAAAACATTATTGTATGTATGATGTACGAGTCTAATACGTTATATGACCTGTATGACTATTTTTGTCATATAATACTGTCCATATGACATGTCACTGCTGTATGCATAGCGTGTTAGTGATGTCTCTTTAGACGCAACCTTTATTTATTTTGTAATTATACATTTACACTTTAATCATTTGATCAATTATTATTATAGGGCTATGTTCAATATAAAATCAATTCTAAATAAAAATAAACTAAAAGAACTACAAAAACACTTGTACGTAGTGCATGAAATATTATAAGGCCATGTTCAATATAAAATCAATTCTAAATAAAAATAAACTAAAAGAACTACAAAAACACTTGTACGTAGTGCATGAAATATTATACATGTAGTGGGAGAGTGAGAAATGGACGGTTTAAGTATCACATTTAAAGAAATATGTATAAGTGTTATATTATTCTCGCACACTTCTTTATTTGAAACCGGTTCTGTATTAATGCTGCTAATGCTAATCTTTCTTGGAACCTAAGTACCTATTATATACCTTGTTGAGGTGTCGGTTTCTTCCCATTGTGCTACATAAAATAATACACTTACTTGTCGGGTGTATTTAAAAAGTTACAAATTTAGGGGTGTTAAATAGGTTATGTTTTGGATTGACGGGTGGAACCCGAAGATGACATACCTGAAAATCGTGTCAAATACATGAACCTGAACACAACATTAGTTTCGTGAGTTGATATGAACACGGTTTAACATGAAATTAATTTATTTTATATTTTTACATATTAATACTAAAAAACCACAAATTTTCAGCTAAAAGTACAAATATATAATAAAAATAATTAAAAGGGAAAAATCATATAATAGTAACCAAGTTTGAAAAGTGTTTCTATTGAGTCATCTTTACTTTTTGTATCTTAAAAATCACTCAACTTTCAATATATGTTTTAATTTTGTGAAAAATGGAATTTAGTGATGAAGTGTGGGTTTTTTTATTTTCTTTTTATTAATACATTACATGGAAAGTATAGAAGAATAGGTGGCGTTTAACTTTAAATAAATAATAAAAAAAATCATTAAAATCCCAAATTAAAACAATTAAAAAATCTATAATCACCAACAATCGCCAAACACAATATAACCCTTTATTGATAGTTATTAACGTGAGCATTTATACTAACCAGATTAATTGGTTAAACAAATAGTATATTGTACTAATTACATAGTTTACAATTCATTTGATTTACTAGTTATTTCTAGCAAATGGTTGAATATCAAAATATTATCGAAATAGTTGCCTCAAAGAATTTGTGGTGTAGTGACTACTGACTACAAAAGCCCACTAGATATAGAAGGGTATTTTTTCTACTATGTTAGGTCATCTTCTTCCTTAATAACACTCAAATTTAGTCGTCAAGAGAGATATTAATACGATTATGTCAGTTTTAATATTTTTTAGCAAACCGCAGCAATGGTTGAAGTCGTAGATTGTGTTTGGCATTTTTTGTCGATTAGGGATTGTTTATTGTTTTAATTGTGGATTTTATTGGTTTTTTTATAAAAGCTAAAAGCCACCTAATCCTCTATAATTTCCTTGTCATTATGTATTAATAAAAAATACATAAAAATAAAATCTGACACATGATCACTAAATTTCATTTTTCACAAGATTGGAATTTAAATTGAAAGTTGAGTGGTTTTTGAGGTATAAAAAAAAGTTAAAGTGACTTAATTGGAACACTAATCAAACTTGGTTACTATTCTATAAATTTTTCCCATAATAATTGAGTTTAAACTATAAAAATTAATGGTCACTCTTCTTTTTATCATTTAAACTAGGTTAAAACCCATGTATTACATATTTACATGACTTGAATAAAGATAATTTGTTGTAAAATAGGGTTTCTGTGAAGATTTGTGTGTTAGAAACTCGGTGGATTACACGAGTTTAATAAATGCAATAATATATACTTAGTATAAAGATTTACATATTACATATTTATTACTTATTACATAATTGTTTAATACAAATTCTAGAAACATAATATATAATATAGTTATTTAAAAAAAATATATAAAAAGAATGAAAGAAATGTTCAATTTATAAAATTGTTTTATGAACAAACCTATTTTTTTAAAAATAGAAATCATTATTATTTAATATAAGAGAGAAGCGGGAAACAAAAAAGTTATAAAAAATTAAAGAAATTTGTATAATTATTAGGAGAGAGACAAGGAAAAAAGTTAAGAATACACATGAGAGTGACAAGTGTCTCGCAAAAACTTTTATTTATTAGAAAGTATAGATATAAATGTTGCCACAAAGTATGTAATCAGTTTAAATTATGAGATAAAGCATATTTCTTTAAAAACTTATAAAACTAAAAGGGAACCCGCAAAATTGATAAGTCGCCCCAAACATGACCTGTTTAGCTAACGTAATCACGGGTTCAACACGAGACTAAACTTAAACTCGTGAATTTCATATTATATTCATGTCAGTATCAAAAATTCATTCACATAAACCTCCAATCAATGTACGGATGAAGTGGCAATACGACATCCATATACAATATTCTAAAAATTAAATTTATACTATTGTTTATATTATATGTGCAAAACGGGTTTTTATAAGGATTAAAAAAGACCTAATTTTTTAGATAAAATAAATAAAATCCGAAAAGGAAGGAAGGAATCAATTTTAATTGGAAACTTGACACAAAGAAAACGCGTGACGCTCTTCAACTCCAACGGTCTTGTTCACCAAAATCAAACCCTAAATCCCCTTTCTGATTCAGAACCTAAAATAAAACCCTTACTGGGAAACACAAAATCACGACGTACGCCGATCACTTTCTCTTCTTCTTCCGATTCAGAACCAAACCCTAAATCCCCCTTCCGATTCAGAACCTAGTTCCAAAATCACGACGTACGCCGATCACTTTCTCTTTTTTTCTTCTTCTTCCGGTTAACATTCATGGATTTGACGATCATCTGATTATTGGTGAAATACTAGAATTAATTAATCTTCTTTTCTATTCTAGTCACAATTTTTAATTGTTTCTATCTCGTATGACGTATTGTTTGCATGATTGTAGGTTACTAATGGATTCAGAGTAGAACACGAACCAAGGTATGCGTTCTATCCAAACCCTTTCACGGACTTTGACTATCATCTGATTCTTGGTCACTTTTTCTTGGTAGAGTCAATTAGTCATGAATGTGCTCTAACTTTCTTCATTGTAAGGTTTCTTAATCTAAAGGGTTTGTGAGATCTCTTTTGATATCTTCAGGGATTTGATACCATAAAAAAATAGATTAACTTAAAGAACTTGTTGGCATATATTTTACTAAACCATTTCAATAGGTTTCTCTGGTCTCTTTAAGATACACTGAAAATGTTAGACAAAATCCTACTTATTATTTTATGATAGTGACTGAATGGTCCATAATCTGTGGTTGTATAAACATTATATTTTGATGTTGCCTATTGTTTGAATCTTAGATGTCACCTCTTTATGTGTTAGACTGGTTAAGCATACAACACACATATCATAAAGTTTACTCATAAATTAACCCATGAAAGGGGTAACCATTTATGGAATATTTCTTTTGCATATTCCTTGTTTTGTCAATAGGGATTTAATCTTTCTGTCAAATGTCTGAAGATCAACTGAGATTTTTTTTATTTGTACAGTTTACCAAGTATTTTTCTTGTTTTCTAATAAATATGACTTCTTATAATGGTGTTACATGTGTTCTCAACCTTTTCTATTGTTTTTATTGTTTCTGTTTTTGACTTCCAACTTTTTTTTATTTTGTAATTTTGTGAGTGTCTTTATTTAAGTGTGTTTGACACTTATATATGATTTTTTACTTGTCCCGACTCGCATTTAAAAATTTGAATCCCCTTACTAGAACACCCAAAAATCCATTTCAAGTTGTGGTGTACTTTGAGGCTTGTACTAAATGAGCTTACTTATGTTCTCAACCTTTTCCATTGTTTTTAATATTTGTGTGGTTTGACAAGTTTATATGGTGTTTTGCAAGATTAAACTCGCATTCGAGAACTTGTAATCCTGTTACTAGAACACCTAAAAACCATTTCAACACGTTTTGTACTTTGAGGCTTGTACTTTGCGGTTGATTAGGTGTACGTAGGCTGTTATTGTGGCGAGGATTGCTTTCTTGATGAAGTTCTTTCTTTCGATATTCTATTTTTGTAATTATTTTGACTTTGTTTTTTTTTAGTGTTTCATCTTTCTGTTTGTGGAAGTTGTTTATGTTGATATTTTATTTATTATCTAATGATTTTGAGTTTCTGACTTTGTTTTTAATGTTTCATCCTTCTTTCTTATGAGATAATTCATTTTTTTATGTGGTGTTCGTAAGACTACTCACATTCGAGAAATTGCAATCCCGTTACTATTAACACCTTAAAAACCTTTTCAACTTGTTCTGTATTTTGAGGCTTGTACTTTGCTGCTGATTGGGTATTAGTAGGTTGTACTTTGTTGCTGATTGGGTATTAGTAGGTTGTTGCCGTATTGCGGATTGCTTTCTTGAGGAATATGTTTATGTTGATATTTTATTATCTAATGATTTTGAGTTTCTGACTTTGTTTTTAATGTTTCATCCTTCTTTCTTATGAGATTTTCATTTTTTTATATGGTGTTCGTAAGACTAAACTCACATTCGAGAACTTGCAATCCCGTTACTATTAACACCTAAAAAACCCTTTCAACATGTTCTGTACTTTGAGGCTTGTACTTTGTTGCTGATTGGTTGTTAGTAGGTTGTTACCGTATTGCGGATTGCTTTCTTGAGGAAGTTGTTTAACTTGATGTTTTATTTATCTAATGATTTTGAGTTTCTGACTTCGTTTTTAGTGTTTCATCCTTCTTTCTTGTGAGAATTTCATTTCTTTATACGGTGTTCGCAAGACTAAACTAACATTCGAGAACTTGCAATCCCGTTACTATTAACACCTAAAAACCCTTTTCGACATGTTCTGTACTTTGAGGCTTGTACTTTGTTGCTGATTGGGTGTTAGTAGGTTGTTACCGTATTGCGGATTGCTTTCTTGAGGAGGTTGTTTAACATGATGTTTTATTTATCTAGCGACTTTGAGTTTCTGACTTTGTTTTTAATGTTTCATCCTTCTTTCTTATGATATAATTCATTTTTTTATATGGTGTTCGTAAAACTAAACTCACATTCGAGAACTTGCAATCCCGTTACTATTAACACCTAAAAAACCTTTTCAACAAGTTCTGTACTTTTAGGCTTGTACTTTGCTGTTGATTAGGTATTAGTAGGTTGTTACTGTATTGTGGATTGCTCTCTTGAGGAAGTTGTTTATGTTGATATTTAATTTATCTAATGATTTTGACTTTGTTTTTATTGTTTCATCTTTCTTTCTTATGAGATTTTCATTTGTACACTTTACCAAGTTTTTTGTTCTTGAATTCCCTACTTCTGGTGTCAACCTTTTACATTTTAATATTGTTTTTAGTAGTTGTTTGGTTTTATAGTTTTGTTAGGTTTTGTGCAAGACTGACTTCACATTTGAGAACTTGCAGTCCTGTTACGAAAATACCTAAAAACCCATTTTAACATGTTTGTACTTTGAGGCTTGTACTTTGCTGCTGATTGGGTATTAGTAGGTTGTTACCATATTGCGGATTGCTTTCTTGAGGAAGTTGTTTATGTTGATATTTTATTCATCTAATGATTTTGAGTTTCTGACTTTGTTTTTAATGTTTCATCCTTCTTTCTTATGAGATTTTCATTTCTTTATATGGTGTTCACAAGACTAAACTAACATTCGAGAACTTGCAATCCCGTTGCTATTAACACCTGAAAAACCTTTTCAACGTGTTATGTACTTTGAGGCTTGTACTTTGTTGCTGATTGGGTGTTAGTAGGTTGTTACCGTATTGTGGATTGCTTTCTTGAGGAAGTTGTTTAACTTGATATTTTATTTATCTAATGATTTTGAGTTTCTGACTTCGTTTTTAGTGTTTCATCCTTCTTTCTCATGAGATTTTCATTTCTTTATATGGTGTTCGCAAGACTAAACTCACATTCGAGAACTTGCAATCTCGTTACTGTTAACACTCAAAAAACCATGTCAACATGTTCTGTACTTTGAGGCTTGTACTTTGCTACTGATTGGGTATTAGTAGGTTGTTACCGTATTGCGGATTGCTTTCTTGAGGAGGTTGTTTATGTTGATATTTTATTTATCTAGTGACTTTGAGTTTCTGACTTTGTTTTTAATGTTTCATCCTTCTTTCTTATGAGATTTTCATTTCTTTATATGGTGTTCACAAGACTAAACTCACATTCGAGAACTTGCAATCCCGTTACTATTAACACCTAAAAAACCTTTTCAACAAGTTTTGTACTTTGAGGCTTGTACTTTGCTGTTGATTGGGTATTAGTAGGTTGTTACTGTATTGTGGATTGCTCTCTTGAGGAAGTTGTTTATGTTGATATTTAATTTATCTAATGATTTTGACTTTGTTTTTAATGTTTCATCTTTCTTTCTTATGAGATTTTCATTTGTACACTTTACCAAGTTTTGTGTTCTTGAATTCCCTACTTCTAGTGTCAACCTTTTACATTTTTATATAGTTTTTAGTAGTTGTGTGGTTTTACAGTTTTGTTAGGTTTTGTGCAAGACTGACTTCACATTTGAGAACTTGCAGTCCTGTTACGAAAATACCTAAAAACCCATTTCAACATGTTTGTACTTTGAGACTTGTACTTTGCTGTTGATTGGGTTCGCGTGGACTGCTTTCTTGATGAAGTTGATGATTTTGACTTTGTTTGATTTTAATGTTTCTTGCTTCTTTCTTATGAGATTTTCATTTGTACCAAGTTTTTTTCCCCTTAAATTCCCCTACTTCCTTTTATTTTGACCTTTTACTTAATGAGGTTAGTTATATTCTTTTTCATTGTGACCTTTTACTTAGTGATCTATTTAGAAAGTGTGCAGAAAATGTAAAATTAGTTAGGACCCAATTGTTTAGTTCTTGCTTTCAAGAATTATTATTTTCTATATTTTTCAGGTAAAAAGTTGTGTGAACCTAACTCTTTTAGTTAAACCAATTCAGCTGGTAATTCAAGTTAATTGATAGACATGGACTAGTGTTATTAAATATTAACAATTCTTTTTTTTAAGGGTCTAGCTGATTTAGTTATACCGGTTTAGGTGGTGAGATTTAAAAAAAAGACATGTTATTCACTGTCTGCAATTTGATATAAAGGTAAACTAGTTTGATTTTTTCAAACCTATACACCTCTAATTTTCATTTTAAGTTGAAATCTTTGAACAAAAAAAGCATTATACTTCTGTCATTACCTAAGAAATGGGAAATTGAAAATTACGAACAAAAATGGTGGATTAGAAATAAAGGACAGAAGGGAAGTTGGAGAAAGTTGAACAAAAATAAAGAAATGGACTAGAACCCATGATCTCAGACATATTTAGTGTACAATAAAGTACTATTCATATCAAATTTGTTTGCATGCTGACATAAAGGTAGAATCACAACATTTTGCTATAATACTAAAACATGTTTAGTTTCACTGAACTTATGATCGGATTCTGCATTTTCCTACCGCAACGGTTCGGGCCAGTGCAGTAAGCACATTGGCTAAGTCTGGTACACTGGTTGATTCTTTGAAGGTAATTTAGCGTACATTTTTTTGTTATTATGTCAACATTACTCTAAGCTGGATTATCTGTTATTTTCTACTAATGAGCGCATGACTTCCTATATGTGTTCTTTTGAGGCGTTGCTTGTATGATATTGACAATGAGGTTAGCTGCATTTGTAACAATTGGTTTTGGTGTTTGTCCATGTTAAAAAACATGTTTTTTTCAAGCCTTAAAACCTTTATAGGTTCTTCTAAAGCTAGTTTTGGGTATCACTGTAATTTCTAGAGTTTTTTTTTCATGTATCATCTTGTTTTACCTTCTTGACAGAAGTGGCAAAATGGACGGGTCGGCGGGTTGAGTAATGGGTCAAAACGGGTTGGGCCAACCTACACTCACTCTTTAACTTTTATCTTTTTCTTAAGAGTTTTAAAATTATTAACTTGAAAGTATGGCTTTTATTATTACAAAAATAATCTAGATCTTTTGTTAATAAAAGCAGTTTAAGAGGTTTTTATGAATTTGAGTACACTTCGTATGGCTTGCAATCTGTTCAACCCATTTGACCCATTTTCTTTTTAGTTAAATACTTAAGCTTAATCTATATGTGGGTTCATGATAGCACTCCAGTGTATTTAAATACTCTTGGAGGAGATGGGTTGAAACTGATAAAGTTGTAAAGGACTCTCTCTTTGGGTCACTAGACATCCCCCTGGTCAACCTAGAGACTAGTTTAAAAAAACTATGAAAGTGGCTGCTCATAGTTTTTTGATTTTATTAATGATCTTGTCTGCCACAGTTATCCATTTTTATTATTTGTTTATTTGCCAATATAGGAACCTATAGAATAACCGTTTGAAACATGTTCTGTACCGAAGGAAGTCAAGTCTCTACCTGTTTTTTCTTCCATCTTGGCTGATTATCTTGTTCTTGTAAGTGGTTCAAATCTGTAACAGAATATGCAGTAAATGTTGTGAAGCACATATTTGATAAGCATGTTGAATTCCAGTTGTGATACGATACCAGAGTAGTTACCGGGAAATGTAAGCTTAATTTAGAGAATTGTTTTTCCAGTAAATTATATATTAAAATAAATCAAAAAATCTCTAATCTTAAATCATGGATGTCTGTTTTTATGTTACTGTTGTTGTAGATATTGAAGTGGCAACCAAGCAATTGAAAGCCTTTACCATATGATACACGTTGTCAAACATTTGTGGTATTTGAGAAACCTGAAGGGATCCCAGCTGTTGGCAGATTTTCTAACATGTGGAAGTTTATTGTCAATGAGGTAATAACTTCTCATCCGATGTTATTAAAAAGTACCTTTGGATCCGCCGATTCGGGTTGCATTTGTCGAACGGGTCCAAAGGGTATATTTAATGTGTAAAATCTTCTAAATCGTTTTCTTAGACAAATTAGGATATTATTGAGACAATATAAATGTTGTATATATTGAGAGTTAGTTATATAACAATCAGTGTTGTAAAAATCGCGCCTAGGCACCTTAGTCGCTAGGCGGCGGGTCGAGGATTAATTTTGGCCAAATCGGACTAAAAATCGCTAATCGGAAAAATTGGGTCAAAATCGGGCCTAGGCGGGCCTAATCGGACCTAGTCGGCCAAAAATCGGCCACTTCCCGTTTTTCCGGTGATATTCCGGTAGGGTTCCGGCGAGATTCAGGCAGGTTCCGGCGAGATTCCGGCGACTTACAGGCAAATTTCCGGCGAATTTCAGTTTAGTTCTTGTAATTTCCGGCTTCTTTAAAAAATGTGTGTGTGTATATATATAATTTTGAAAATTACATATAAAAATGTGTGTATATATATAAAAAACTGAAAATTACATGTAAAAATTCCAATCCGATTAATCCCGCCTAGGCCCCGATTAATCCCGCCTAGACCTAGGCCCCACCCCACCGCCCGACTTGCGCCTAGCGATTTTTACAACCATGATAACAATAGAGATCTTAGACAAAGTGTTTTAGGTCAACCCAACCCAAACAGTTGAAATTACGGGTATTTACCTCAACCCGTTTTCTTTGTTACCAAACGTGCCTGGCTTGCCAATTTTTCCTCTTTTAAAATCAATTTATGACTTCCGAAGAACTTGTACATAAGTTGGCGGACTTTGTATTTACATGAATATTTACAACAAAAAAGTCAAAACTATGCCCTGTGGGCTTGAATGATTCGAGTAGGTGTCACACCCCAACCGACGGCGGAAACGTCGGGGCGGGACATGTAGACTGTTCATGAGCACATGGTTGACTAAAGTTTAATATATTATAACGTTACATTTCCCATTCATAATTCCAAATACAACAGTATAAGAATATTTGAAATACATAACATATTCATTTGTTTTAATTATCTAGGTCCACAACCTAAGTGTAGCAAGCTTGTTCAATTCGCTTTTGTACCTGAAACATGAATAAAATAAGGTCAACTAAAAAGTTGGTGAGCATACACAGGTTTGTACATAGATAGTATATAGATGTGAATAAACAAATCCTTACAATCATGATAAAATAAGGCATTTATGGGGAGCAGCTATTGTGTAACCAAGTACAATCAAACCTTTGTAACTAGCATGCAAATTGTGTTGTCGGTATCAATCACCTCAACCAGGTGGGTTTGTCAGACTCAATAGATCTATCATTGAAAACCGTCGGCTTGAATAGTTAATGATTGCACATAATCGCATACAAAAGTTAGCACAACTAGCACTCGGGCATAAAGTTCAAATTGCACACATGAATGTAAATAGGATTTGTACTTGTGTTGTTCGTGTAAATGTAAACAGTAGTTTGAGTAGTGTTCATGTTTCACCCCAAAAATGTAAAAGAGTAAAAGGGGCTATGTATACTCACCTTGCAATAAGTAGCTTGAAAGTCACACAAATAAGTTCTTGTTGCACAAGTGTTCTAGCTAATCACAAGATTAACCTATGTTTGCCAAGTATAATGGATCAATAATTAATATTAAAAGAAATAGAAATGAAACGATTTGGGGCAATAGGATTGGAATGGGTGGACGGACGAAAGAATATTAATGATTCGCTCTTTAACGATAACTAAAGTGATAATATATAAATGAAACAATGCTTTATAAATCTTATTTATAAAAAAGAATTTTAGGTGCCAATAATAAGTACAATTTGCAAATTTAATATAGTTAATAGCTCATTAAGACAGCTAGGTTAAAAATGGTTATTATGATGGAATAATATGATATAATTTAAAATAAATAGATTAGTTAAGCGAATTGTAATTTTATTATTTAGGAGAGTCTAAATCGTAGGATTATTTATTTAGTACTACTAATATTATAAATGAGATAAATAAAATCATCAAAATTTGTAAATAAAATCACATTATTACTAATATGTTGTTTCTAATGTTTTAATTAAAAAAAAGGTTTATGAAAATACCCTTTAAGTTTGTCACACTCTTGAAAATATATAGTGATATCGAAATAATGTGTACATGAAATACTATTTGTTATACATTTGTGATAATTAAAATGTTTATTATTATTATTTTTAAATAATAATTTTTATGAATATGCTTTTTATTTAAAAGAATTATAATCATAAAATCAAGTATAGATATCAAAATTATTTATAAGTGTTTTGTTATAATTATAAATAATTGATTTAACCCTTTTATCTTTATAAGAATGCATGCATAAATATATATATGTGTGTGTGTGTGTGAGGGTCCTTACAAGAGTGACAAAAGCAGAGAAAAGAGAGAGAAAAAAATGGTGAAGCAGGTCTTGAACCTGTGACAAGTACTAGAGAGGCTTAGAGCCTTAACCGGTTGCTCTAGGTTGCTGAGTTTGTTCAGAAACAAGAATAAATTAGTTTTAACCCGAAGGTTCCAGGTATCATCTTCCCCAAACAAACCCTAATCCTCCAATTCGAATCTCATTACTCACAAATGGGTATTACAACATTAGGGCTTAGCATTAGAATGTAAAAACGAGTATGAAGGTGGTCACAAACCTGAAAATGGTGCACGAATCGATCCCCAGCGGCTAAGGTCGGGATTCCGGTGGGGGCGGTGGTTATATGGCGCACGGCTAAACGATTTCAAGTAGGGGAGAGGATTAGCGAGTGTGATGATTCTGAAACGAACGAATTCATTGATATTTAAAGGTTTGAACACGCGTTTTCATCATTTAGGAAATCCCGTGACTTTTGGGATAGAGATTAACTCTAAATGAAAGAATTTTACAGCTTGTAAATGTGTAACTGAAATCCCGGGAATCACGGTTTGAACGGAGATATGAAACCGGTTCGATTTGATAGCGATTTGGGGTTTTAAATGTTGTCGTCGGAAAAACGATGGACGGCCGGAAAATGGTGCCGGAAAAACGGGGAGGGGGGGGGAGCTGAAACTTCATCATATTTTTTTACACTTTTAGTCCCTGTAATATGCTTAAATAGTCTTTTGGTCTTTAACTTTCCCAAAACCACTTTCAAATACAAAATTTTATAACACTTTTAATCCAAGGAAATAAATTTATATATATATATATATATACCTCTTCTTTTTTTTTATAGAATTTATAAAATCTTAAAACTTATAAGCATCATGTCTAACTTATTAATGATATTTTTCTTTTATAAACAAAACCTCATTTTTACAACTTAAAAGTTTATGGCCTTTCATTGAAAAGAAGCTAACAAGTATATGTAAAATTTAAAAGTTAACAAACACTCAATGCTCTAAATTGTTATAGCGTGATGTTATGATATGTTTGAGATAATTCGATATGTCACAAAGTTATTAAGGCACTAAATGCAATAAAAAATTTCATATAAAAATCACGGATGTCACAGTATCCCCAAGTTGAAGGAATTTCGTCCCCGAAATTCAACTGGCGGAGGCTACTGAATCAGGAAGAGGTGTGGATACTTGAGCTTTATTTGATTTTCATGTTCCCAAGTACACTCTGGGCTACGTTTGGATCCTCAATGTACTTTGAGAATTGGGTTGAGGAGTACGATCGATAACAAGATTCAGGTCTGTTTCTTGAGGTCAGGCATGAATAATGATAGTGGATTTAGTTTAAGAGGATAAAGGGGAAAACTATCGAAAAATATTTTGGACTCGAAAGCTGAAATGCATCCCTTGAAATGAGAACGATGAGGATTTGATGGTCAAAACTTGCTTAAGATGTAGCCTCATATGTTCAAGATACATTACTGGACAAGAGATTTCACAAACATTGGTCAAGGTCAAAATAACATAAAACTTCACATGATACGAATGACGTTACTACTGACAATATGACAGGAACACTTATATATAGGAAGTACCAGCGGCGTATCCACTATGCCCTTATCATATCACATTAGTCCCGTTATTATATATCACGATAAGTTTTATGTCATAACACACGACGAATCTTACTATGTTTTCCATGCGCTGATTTTTATAATTACGTGTGCACCCGTAATTATTCGAATCATCGCATGGTCCGTATAGATCCTTCCGTTATGTGTGGGTCAAAAAAAAGGGGCACAAATTCACTTAGTTTATGTATATTGTTTTCACATATGAGTTGTTAATTAGTAACTGTGTCCCTAAATAGACAGGTCAGTTAGCAACTAAAGAGTAATAAAGTAGTATAACTCAAAGTTCCATAGTTTGCTCGTGTTTGAACAAGGATACGTCAAGCACCGAGTTGTTTTAAAGTGTTACAGCTTTCTCGTGTTTGAACAAGGATACGTCAAACCCCGATTAGCTTTAAATTGTTATAGATCTCAACTATAGTGAATAAAGTGTGTGATCACGTCTTGCGTATAATGTGATCGATCAATTGCAACAACTGTAAGCAATTTAGTTTCGTGTATAATGTAGTACTCAAGTCTCATGTATGTTCTATTGTCATGTATTTTGTAATCAGGTGGTTTCATGTGTAACGTGAACATCATGTATTTTGTAAATCAATAAGCTTTCACGTGTAATGTAAACAATGTAGTATCATGCACTTTGTAACCAAATAAGTTTCATGTTCCATGTGGTCAATTTAGTATATGTATATTACATACAACTAAGTTTCATGTATTACATAATCAATCCAGTAGAACGTGTATTGCAAATAATCATGTTTCATGTATTATTTAATCAGTGTAGCATTGGGTATATTGAAAATAACTAAGGCTCATGTATTAGGTGATCGTGTTGTGTATATTGTGAACATGCATACGTAAGTTATTGAATTTCGAGTGTGACGTATACGAACGAGTTTTGTATGTGATCGAGTGTTGCGGATAAGCGTGTTGTTATCGTTCTTGTAAAATGTGGTAGTTAGGTTCTAGCTTATTAAATCTCGTTGAGGTTTGTGGGGATGGTTAACGTCTACGCGGTATGGATCATCTCTTGAAGCGGCAAGTGAAAGGTAACGAGGAGGTTCTGAAAACACTCAGGGAAATGTGTTTACAAATAATTGATCTTTGTTTGAAAATAGGAAATTGTAAATTGTTCTTGGTTATAGATGTATAAAGTAATGAAACTATTGAGTTAAATAATCTAAATAAATAGATAATTTACAGGAAAAAAATCTTTTAATTTAAATTTTCAATTATTAATAAGAGAATATTTTTTAAAGGAATTATTGGCTAAACTAGTAGTCGTATATTAATTTAGTTAGGGCTTAGAAATAATTACTTTAATGAGGAAAAATCATAATGATTTATCAATTCGAAATAATATTTTTATAAAATAGGTTGTATTAAGTTTCCTTGCAAAGTGAAAATGTTTATAGGAAATTTATATTTCTGATGCTCTTTTAAAAGTTTGATAAACGTTTGGTTTGAAAATAACGAGGTTGTTTAAATCTATTATGATGATTTGTTTACGAAGGAGATTGCCGGTAGTATACTAAATCGTGGTGAATGAAGAAGGTGATTCTTGGAGAATCTTGATGGAAATATGATGGGTGTGATGCACACTCAACATGTCAAATCAATGAGTAATAACTTTAGAGTTGGAAAATATAAAATTTATTAAATGCTGAAATGTTAAACATTATTCAAAACTTAGGGAAATGGTTCTCAAACTGAAAATTTTAGGACAATAAATGTAAATTTCTGCTAACGTCACTGGTAGCTTTCCACTAGAAGGAAGATAATCACCAAGACGAGCACCGCTATGGTTGCTCGGGTAGTCGATCTGTCTTCAGCTCTAGCCGTTTTCGTGCGATTCTCCAGTATTTCTTTTTCGAGGATGGAGATTAACTCCTTTTGGTACCCTAATTGGTTTGCTAGGCTATCCATTCTTTGTCCTTGCAAGTCGTGCATTACCTCGTGCTCCATCCTTTGTCTCTCAAACTCTGAGGTCCTCACATATTGGTGAATGTCATTGGTTGGAATTCCCATAGCACTAGTGGGTGCCATGGTATGCCTTACCCAAGGGTTAGGATGATACGGGTCGGGCACCAGATACGGGTCTCTTAATGGGGGTGTTCTAAGTGTCCGAAGTCTTGGGCCAGTGTCCCTTACGTTAAACCTTTGCCTAGCAGCTGCGGGTGTTGGTGACCCGATGTCTTCTTCCCAATCAGACACCGTTCCAGGACGGTAAACCGGGGAGGAATAAGGGTAGGAGTCCATGTCTAGTAGAAAATAATGAAATGGTTGTAAGTGGTAATAAAATATTGAGTGTTAGACATAGGAGTTCTCATAAGTTCAGATTTTGACTAGTCATAACACCGAGTCTTCACAATAGTATTTTAGAAATGCACTTGACCTATAAGCAATGCATCCTTGAGAAGAATTCCCAGGGAAGAGGGGTGGGTCACTAAGACACACTTAAGTACCCCGTCTTTCCTTAGTCAGAATCTCTCATGGGCCTACACACTCTTCCAGCCATCATGTATTAATAGTACAATTGTTGGGCTCATGGTCATGATGAGAATTGTTGTGGACTGGGCCTTGAGGCCCGGAAGTGAGGCTTATATATTGTAATAGGCTTCTTCTTCTTGGAGAATAGATGGGCTTCTTAGTTTATTATTAATGGGTCTTAGGCCCAATAGTTTAAGTTTAGAAAACAAGAGGTGATGGTATCATGTGTGTGATTTCAAAGGTGTATGAAGAATTTGGTGTGTACGTGTGTGTGTTAAGCTTAGGATAGCACTTAATGAAACACATAGGTAGCATGCAGATAGTAATGAATGTAAGCACAAAAGTTATCAGGTAGTGTGACACATAAGTCATCATGTATTGCATCATGTAGTGTAATTACTTATGATAGTATATAGAAATATTTCTACAAGAATTAATCATGTAACATGTAGTAGCATGGCATTGTATGGGTGTCCTAAGGTTATAGTCTAGGTCAAGAGTGTCTGATAACCTAATTCCCTATAACCTGGCTCTGATACCAATCTGTCACACCCCAACCGACGGCGGAAACGTCGGGGCGGGACATGTAGACTGTTCATGAGCACATGGTTGACTAAAGTTTAATATATTATAACGTTACATTTCCCATTCATAATTCCAAATACAACAGTATAAGAATATTTGAAATACATAACATATTCATTTGTTTTAATTATCTAGGTCCACAACCTAAGTGTAGCAAGCTTGTTCAATTCACTTTTGTACCTGAAACATGAATAAAATAAGGTCAACTAAAAAGTTGGTGAGCATACACAGGTTTGTACATAGATAGTATATAGATGTGAATAAACAAATCCTTACAATCATGATAAAATAAGGCATTTATGGGGAGCAGCTATTGTGTAACCAAGTACAATCAAACCTTTGTAACTAGCATGCAAATTGTGTTGTCGGTATCAATCACCTCAACCAGGTGGGTTTGTCAGACTCAATAGATCTATCATTGAAAACCGTCGGCTTGAATAGTTAATGATTGCACATAATCGCATACAAAAGTTAGCACAACTAGCACTCGGGCATAAAGTTCAAATTGCACACATGAATGTAAATAGGATTTGTACTTGTGTTGTTCGTGTAAATGTAAACAGTAGTTTGAGTAGTGTTCATGTTTCACCCCAAAAATGTAAAAGAGTAAAAGGGGCTATGTATACTCACCTTGCAATAAGTAGCTTGAAAGTCACACAAATAAGTTCTTGTTGCACAAGTGTTCTAGCTAATCACAAGATTAACCTATGTTTGCCAAGTATAATGGATCAATAATTAATATTAAAAGAAATAGAAATGAAACGATTTGGGGCAATAGGATTGGAATGGATGGACGGACGAAAGAATATTAATGATTCGCTCTTTAACGATAACTAAAGTGATAATATATAAATGAAACAATGCTTTATAAATCTTATTTATAAAAAAGAATTTTAGGTGCCAATAATAAGTACAATTTGCAAATTTAATATAGTTAATAGCTCATTAAGACAGCTAGGTTAAAAATGGTTATTATGATGGAATAATATGATATAATTTAAAATAAATAGATTAGTTAAGCGAATTGTAATTTTATTATTTAGGAGAGTCTAAATCGTAGGATTATTTATTTAGTACTACTAATATTATAAATGAGATAAATAAAATCATCAAAATTTGTAAATAAAATCACATTATTACTAATATGTTGTTTCTAATGTTTTAATTAAAAAAAAAGGTTTATGAAAATACCCTTTAAGTTTGTCACACTCTTGAAAATATATAGTGATATCGAAATAATGTGTACATGAAATACTATTTGTTATACATTTGTGATAATTAAAATGTTTATTATTATTATTTTTAAATAATAATTTTTATGAATATGCTTTTTATTTAAAAGAATTATAATCATAAAATCAAGTATAGATATCAAAATTATTTATAAGTGTTTTGTTATAATTATAAATAATTGATTTAACCCTTTTATCTTTATAAGAATGCATGCATAAATATATATATATGTGTGTGTGTGTGTGAGGGTCCTTACAAGAGTGACAAAAGCAGAGAAAAGAGAGAAAAAAATGGTGAAGCAGGTCTTGAACCTGTGACAAGTACTAGAGAGGCTTAGAGCCTTAACCGGTTGCTCTAGGTTGCTGAGTTTGTTCAGAAACAAGAATAAATTAGTTTTAACCCGAAGGTTCCAGGTATCATCTTCCCCAAACAAACCCTAATCCTCCAATTCGAATCTCATTACTCACAAATGGGTATTACAACATTAGGGCTTAGCATTAGAATGTAAAAACGAGTATGAAGGTGGTCACAAACCTGAAAATGGTGCACGAATCGATCCCCAGCGGCTAGGGTCGGGATTCCGGTGGGGGCGGTGGTTATATGGCGCACGGCTGAACGATTTCAAGTAGGGGAGAGGATTAGCGAGTGTGATGATTCTGAAACGAACGAATTCATTGATATTTAAAGGTTTGAACACGCGTTTTCATCATTTAGGAAATCCCGTGACTTTTGGGATAGAGATTAACTCTAAATGAAAGAATTTTACAGCTTGTAAATGTGTAACTGAAATCCCGGGAATCACAGTTTGAACGGAGATATGAAACCGGTTCGATTTGATAGCGATTTGGGGTTTTAAATGCTGTCGTCGGAAAAACGATGGACGGCCGGAAAATGGTGCCGGAAAAACGGGGGGGGGAGCTGAAACTTCATCATATTTTTTTACACTTTTAGTCCCTGTAATATGCTTAAATAGTCTTTTGGTCTTTAACTTTCCCAAAACCACTTTCAAATACAAAATTTTATAACACTTTTAATCCAAGGAAATAAATTTATATATATATATATACCTCTTCTTTTTTTTTTATAGAATTTATAAAATCTTAAAACTTATAAGCATCATGTCTAACTTATTAATGATATTTTTCTTTTATAAGAAATATCAATGCTTGGTAGGTAAACTAATATACCTTTCACATACTCGTCCTAACATTGCTTATGCAGTTGGGGTGGTCAGTCAGTTTATGCACCAACCGCAAGTTACTCGCATGGAAGCAGTATGGAGGATCCTAAGATACCTCAAAGGAACGCAAGGACACGAGGTCCTATTTCAACAGAACAAACATCTCAAGATCCAAGCATACACCGATGCAGACCGGGCAGGAGACAAAGATAACTGGAGATCAACATCCGGATACTTTACTCTAGTAGGTGGAAACCTGGTTATGTGGAGGAGTAAGCAGCAGAAAGTGGTAGCTTTATATAGTGCCGAAGCCAAATTCCAAGGGATTGCTTGAGGGGTCTAGCCGAAATTCTATGGATACGTAAACTTCTTACTCAGATCGGATTCCCTCAAACCGAAGCAAGTAAAAGTATGTGTGACATCAAAGCTGCAATACAAGTTTTAGAAAACCCAGTTCAACATGATCGGACGAAGTATGTGATTCATATTCCTCATTTGTACCGTAACTGCATCTTCATGGTTGTGCATTTGTTTATGTTTTATTTAACAATCTGACTCTAGAAATGAGAAGAAAACAATAATATATAGAGAATATTGATACATTCGAAATCAACTACATATCATAACTCTCAAGATGTGATAATGAAGCTACATTGATCAAATCATATTTTACAATCTTTATTTATTTAATATTCAGAATAAACTTGGCATGAGATACGCGAAACAATATATAGAAAGTGGTACCACAACATGGCAGATCAATTTGAAGACAAGCAGTAGGAGGTAACAGAGAAAGGGCATGGACAAGAAGGTTCGGTCACTTCACCTACGCCTTCAAGCATCTGGATTACCTTTTTCATGGTTGGCCTCAGCGAAGGGTTTTCTTGTACACACCAAAGACCAACCATCATATATCTTGTTAGTTTCTTGAAATCATCTAAGGCCTCCAAATCATTTTCGACGAATGCATCCAGTTTACCTTCGTGACAGCAATCCCATGCCAACTCCGTTAGAACTGTCACATCTTCGGCATCATCATCAAAAACCACACTCTTTCGGCATGAAATGATCTCAAATAGCAAGACGCCAAAGCTGTAGACATCAACCTTGAAAGTGATGGGGGTGTTCCTAAACCATTCAGGAGCAACATATCCTTTTGTTCCTCTAATTCCAGTATTCGTTCGACTTTGATTAATCATCAACAGCTTTGCCAACCCAAAGTCAGCAATCTTAGCATTGTAGTAATCATCAAGAAGTATATTCTGAGGCTTTATGTCACAGTGGATGATCTGGTTGCTACAGTCTTCATGGAGGTATGAGAGTCCCTTTGCAATGCCTATCATGATATAACTCCTCTGTTTCCAACTAGGTCTTATGTCTCCAAAAAGAAAGAATGCCAAAGTGCCATTGCTCATATATTCGAAAATCAAAAGTCGTTGCTCACCATCATCACAATAACCAAGTAGCTGTACCAAATTCTTGTGATGTGTCCTTGCAATCGTGTTGACCTCGGTTTTAAATTCCTTTTGGCCATCTTTCACCATAGTTTCAAGCTTCTTAACTGCCACGATCTTTGTCCCTATTACACCTTTATAGACTGTCCCAAAAGCACCCTTTCCCAATTCAACCTTGAACCCATCAGTCGCTTCGAATAGTTCTTGATACGTAAAACGAGCCAGACGAGTTTCAACAGGTGCACTATCTGGAAATGAATTTCCGACCTTCTTCTTGTGGATTTGTAAGAAACACACATATATCACACCAATCAATAGAACAATTCCTAACACAAACATACTTGAGAAGACTGATCCAACGAGTATCAAAGTTCTTCGACTTTTATTTTCTCCAGTTCCACTTTTATTTTCTCCAGTTCCATTTTTATTTTCTCCTGTTCCAGAAGGACCATCGATTTTCCTAAATTTCAGGAACGCCTTCACATTTTGTGAAGGATCTTTCTTTCCATTGGCAAGTGGAAGCTGCTTCTTCCAACATTGATTGTCCCTGTAAATTGCAACTGCACAGAAACAGTCGTTCAAGCAGGAAGTTCTACAGGTTTGTTCATTAGTTGGGTTCATGTGCACATAGTCGGAAGTAGGCCAATCAATATTAGTGAGCTCGATGAAATCAAACACATCTCCCCCCTTATTTGACTCACCTTCATCACAGCTCGGAATGAAATCAGGCTTGCAGTCACCATTTGGAGTATTGGGATCAAGCAATGAGAACCCCTGTGGGCATTCGCACTTTGGCTTATTGTCATCAAGGCTGCAAACATTGTTTAGCCCACATGCTTTGCTATCTATAGTCTTACATATGTTTTCTGGCACATACCATATAACTCTCCAGCTTGTAGCCTCAGTGGGATTCTTGGGGTAATAGTATCAAGTAAAAACCCCATCAGAATCAAGAGTAGCTCTGTGATAGTAATCTCCAGAAGGAAGTGACTCTCTTACAGTAAGATCAACTCTTTCACCATTTCCTCTCAATATATACATGTATCCCGCGGTATCAAAAACCAGTTGGAAACCAGAATTCGTTGCATTGGATTCGTCACGTGTGCCACTAATATAGTAAGCATTACCAGCAGAACCAGAAAACATTTCGAGAGTATTAAGAACAAGATTCCCATCTTGAAGCAGACGTAACTGGAATCTTCCCCGAGTGAAGTTCGTTTTGCCCATTTTGGAGTTGATTACTCCACCTCTAGGCATAACCTGAGTAGGCAATATGGTATCTGCAGGATGATCAAAACTTTCCCATATATTGCGAGAATTGCTACCCGCGATCACAAAGTTACCAGTATCATATATATAAGCATATGCAAGATCAGAAATGGACCTAGAACTCCATACCTCTTTGCCTTGAGGATCACTGAGTACGAGCCCACGCCTATCAATCAAGTCAACTTTGGATCCTGCAGGCACTGTTGGACCATCTTCTGGATACCAGATGATGGTTTTCTCGGGTATCTTGTCATACCATATGGATAACAAGAAGTTATCTTGAACTTGTTTGAACCCCAAGGCAAATTCACCAGAAGATGAAAGCCATGGTTTGGCATCAGGTGTTGCTGTGAGTGAGGCACCAACTGGTACAGAACCATTAGTCTGCTGTGCAGCTACAAGATGTAGCAAAATAGTTAGAGAGATGAGATGCAGTGGGAGTAACGCCATAGGAAAATGCTTGAATGCTTAACAACAGCAAGAGTTTTTAAAAAATAAGTGAATGCTTTAAGTCAATTGAAGGACTTTTGAAGTCCACCCATATAGACAAAGTGTTTTGTGGTGGCAAAAAATTCCTTACCCTAATGAATATGCTTTTGTGGTCTTAATTCATTGTAATTAATTTTGGCAGAAAGCATTCAACTCCTGAGACCAAAATATTAAAACTGTTATCACGCCATTGAAGTTTCTCCAACCCAAAAAATAACAAATTTGTTTTCATCATTTGGAAAACGTTCCCTGTAGAATTGAAACAGATGGTAATCGAATTCGAGTCGAGTCCTTTGGAGTGCCTTATTTTTGGGTTTTCAACCACCCTTGAATGGTTAAAATCTTAGGTAGTAGTAGCTCAATTTATGATGCTTATTCATTGGACTAAATTAAACTTTTTTTTAGAACGGCGAATTTTTTTACAGCTGGAGGACTAGAATCCAATACCTTCAAACTCCGCTCCAAAGTCTATTAATCTAAAAACTCCGCTCCAAAGTCTATTGGAATTTACCAAAGTCCCTCCTCCCTTACGCTAAAACCATGAATATTTGGGTTTTTCGTCTTTGTCCATATACCCCAAACCGATCAGAACAAACTCGGTCTATATGCGGAGAAATGCGTGTTTGTGGGCTATGGTGTCAACAAAAGGGATACCGATGTCATGTGTACACTACCATGGACTGTGATTTTTTAGAAACCGAATTCTTCTAAACCCCCAACACAATGGGAGTATAATGACACACTAAGTCGGTTGGAAAAAATCCCTTTTAAGAGGGGGTCAGCCAGAGTACCCAAGATGATGAGTCACTAACTTTCGATCAATCTGATGATCCAACGATGAGCACATGAAAGAACCGAAACCCGGGTTCACTGTTTATGTTACGAATCAAATTCAAGTTTCATCTATCAAATTCCTGATCTTATTAGTGTACTTAGTATCACTTAATCAAGTTTATGTTACGATGACTCAAGTAGACAAACACACATACATGACGTACTGATGTAAGCATATATGTGTTATTGCATAACTAGATTCCAACACGAGTCAGGCATACCTAGTCTCAAAAATACTACATGAACTTAAACAGTCTACTTTCTTATATGTTTATATAGCAGGCACCCTAAAAAACCATTACAATTACTAAATATAATCAGGTTTCAAACATAAGTTCTTCTTCAAATCGAACAGCAAACAAAAACAGTAGAACTTACCTGAGCGATTAAGCCCTGAGGGAGTCTGCGACGGTGAATCGGTGAGGCCTGACGGAGTCCGGCGACGGCGGACCAGCGGTAGCCGGTGGCTACAGACCTGCAAAAGCGACCAGGAGAGGGGCAGACTTCTGTTCTACTAGGGACGGGGCTGCGTCTCAGTTCTCACAACAAATGAATGGAAGTATTGTATTGGAACCTTAGAACTTTTAAACACTTAAACATAAAACTACATTAAAAAGTTCAAAAAAAATGTAAGGGGAGAGATTTGAACCTAGTACCTCTGGGTTATAAACCAAGGCCTAAAACACTACACTACTTGTTCATCTTTGTATAGGGGTTCACCCTATATTTTATTTAGGAGTTCACCCCAGTTTTTTTATATAGCGTTCTATTAAAATTTCGAAACCCGGGGGGTTCCGATGAACCCCTCTCGCCCTACCTAAGTCCGCCCCTGAATATAACCCCGTTAATCAAAAGTCAAACCTATTATACTAGATACTTTTTGTAACTTATTATTAAGAATCATATTCTCCCTTTCTTATATTTCTGAGACATCTTGCCTTTGAGATGTTTCTTGTTATGAGATTTGTATCACTATGTAAGAACTTATATGAAACTCTTGTTTCCTTACATCCAACATAGTTAAAATGATAACTATGTTTAATGATAGCAATTCATAGGAGCTGCAGTATATACACCAAGCTATATATACACCAATGATTACATACGTACATCATGTAACGTTATCATATGAGTATTATGACACGCGAAAATACGAATCATATAACTTTGTTAGTGGTCAAGTCAGTGTACCACGTCATACGGGCCTTATAATTAATTGATATCAACTTATACATGTGTATAAAAACATTATTGTATGTATGATGTACGAGTCTAATATGTTATATGACTTGTATGACTATTTTTGTCATATAATACTGTCCGTATGACATGTCACTGGTGTGCGCATAGTGTGTTAGTGATGTCTCTTTAGACGCAACCTTTATTTATTCTGTAATTATACATTTATACTTTAATCATTTGATCAATTATTATTATAGGGCCATGTTCAATATAAAATCAATTTTAAATAAAAACAAACTAAAAGAACTACAAAAACACTTGTGCGTAGTGCATGAAATATTATACATGTAATGGGAGAGTGAGAAATAGACGGTTTAAGTATCACATTTAAAGAAATATGTATAAGTGTTATATTATTCTCACACAGTTCTTTATTTGAAACCGGTTCCGTATTGAAGCTGCTAATGCTAATCTTTCTTGGTACCTAAGTACCTATTATATACGGATGAAGTGGCAATACGACATCCAAATACAATATTCTAAAAATTAAATTTATACTATTGTTTATATTATATGTTCAAAACGGGTTTTTATAAGGATTAAAAAAGACCTAATTTTTAGATAAAATAAATAAAATCCGAAAAGGAAGGAATGAATCAATTTTAATTGGAAACTAAAAGGGAACCCGCAAAATTGGCAAGTCGCTCCGAACATGACCTGTTTAGCTAACGTATTCACGGGTTCAACCCGAGACTAAAGTTAAACTCGTGAATTTCATATTATTTTCACGTCAGTGTCATAAATTAATTCACATAAACCTCGTATGGATGAAGTGGCAATACGACATCCACATACAATATTCTAAAAATTAAATTTATACTATTGTTTATATTATATGTTCAAAACGGGTCATCTTCTACCTTAATAACACTTAAATTTAGTCGTCAAGAGAGATATTAATACGATTATATCAGTTTTAATATTTTTTAGCAAACCGCAGCAATGGTTGAAGTCGTAGATTGTGTTTGGCATTTTTTGTCGATTAGGGATTGTTTATTGTTTTAATTGTGGATTTTATTGGTTTTTTTATAAAAGTTAAAAGCACCTAATCCCCTATAATTTCCTTGTCATTATGTATTAATAAAAAATACATAAAAATAAAATCTGACACATCATCACTAATTTTCATTTTTCACAAGATTGGAACTTAAATTAAAAGTTGAGTGGTTTTTGAGGTATAAAAAAGTTAAAGTGACTTAATTGAAACACTAATCAAACTTGGTTACTATTCTATAAATTTTTTCCCATAATAATTGAGTTTAAACTATAAAAATTAATGGTCACTCTTCTTTTTATCATTTAAACTAGGTTAAACCCATGTATTACATATTTACATGACTTGAATAAAGATAATTTGTTGTAAAATAGCCGTTTCTGTGAAGATTTGTGTGTTAGAAACTCGGTGGATTACACGAGTTTAATAAATGCAATAATATATACTTAGTATAAAAATTTATATATTACATAATTGTTTAATACAAATTCTAGAAACATAATATATAATATAGTTATTTAAAAAAATATATATAAAAAAATGAAAGAAATTTTCAATTTATAAAATTGTTTTATGAACAAACCTATTTTTTTAAAAATAGAAATCATTATCTATACTATATAATAAATAAAGGTTTTATTTGCAACGTGTCGCCTCCATATTCATTCTCATCATTTTTTTCTCGTCTCTCTCTTATTAAATGCAATTTCATCTTTTAATAATAATATATATTTAAAGAAAATATTAATTATACTAATAAAACACATTTATTTTAAATTATCCCTTATTAAAACTTTGAAATCTGGTTATGTAGCTTTTATTTTCAATTAAATAATAAATGAAAATCAAATTACATTAAATAGTACTTAACGTATTTTCTAAAATCAATTATATATTAATTTTTATATATTTTGCATTTTGTTTTTTATCCTTATTATATGATACATTTTTACACATATAAAATATATACATAAAGATTTAAGACTTTTATGTATTGACATTTTTCACCCCGTGTGTAGTACACAGGATCTAAGCTAGTTATTTAATATAAGAGAGAAGCGGAAAACAAAAAAAGTTATAAAAAATTAAAGAAATTTGTATAATTAATAGGAGAGAGAGAGAGGCAGGGAAAAAAGTAAAAAATGCACATGAGAGTGACAAGTGTCTTACAAAAACTTTTATTTATTAGAGAGTATAGATATAGACGTTGCCATAAGGTATGTAATCGGTTTAAATTATGAGATAAAACATATTTCTTTAAAAACTTATAAAACTAAAAGGGAACCCGCAAAATTGGCAAGTCGCCCCGAACATGACCTGTTTAGCTAACGTATTCACGGATTCAACCCGAGACTAAAGTTAAACTCGTGAATTTCATATTATTTTCATGTCAGTATCATAAATTCATTCACATAAACATCCGATCAATGTACGGATGAAGTGGCAATACGACATCCACATACAATGTTTTAAAAATTAAATTTATACAATTGTTTATATTATATGTTCAAAACGGGTTTTTATAAGGATTAAAAAAGACCTAATTTTTTAGATAAAATAAATAAAATCCGAAAAGGAAGGAATCAATTTTAATTGGAAACTTGGACACAAAGAAAACGCGTGACGCTCTTCAACTCCAACGGTCTTGTTCACCAAAATCAAACCCTAAATCCCCTTTCTGATTCAGAACCTAAAATAAAACCCTTACTGGGAAACACAAAATCACGACGTACGCCGATCACTTTCTCTTTTCTTCTTCCGATTCAGAACCAAACCCTAAATCCCCCTTCCGATTCAGAACCTAGTTCCAAAATCACGACGTACGCCGATCACTTTCTCTTTTCTTCTTCTTCTTCCGGTTAACATTCATGGATTTGACGATCATCTGATTATTGGTGAAATACTAGAATTAATTAATCTTCTTTTCTATTCTAGTCACAATTTTTAATTGTTTCTATCTCGTATGACGTATTGTTTGCATGATTGTAGGTTACTAATGGATTCAGAGTAGAACACGAACCAAGGTATGCGTTCTATCCAAACCCTTTCACGGACTTTGACTATCATCTGATTCTTGGTCACTTTTTCTTGGTAGAGTCAATTAGTCATGAATGTGCTCTAACTTTCGTCATTGTAAGGTTTCTTAATCTAAAGGGTTTGTGAGATCTCTTTTGATATCTTCAGGGATTTGATACCATAAAAAAATAGATTAACTTAAAGAACTTGTTGGCATATATTTTACTAAACCATTTCAATAGGTTTCTCTGGTCTCTTTAAGATACACTGAAAATGTTAGACAAAATCCTACTTATTATTTTATGATAGTGACTGAATGGTCCATAATCTGTGGTTGTATAAACATTATATTTTGATGTTGCCTATTGTTTGAATCTTAGATGTCACCTCTTTATGTGTTAGACTGGTTAAGCATACAACACACATATCATAAAGTTTACTCATAAATTAACCCATGAAAGGGGTAACCATTTATGGAATATTTCTTTTGCATATTCCTTGTTTTGTCAATAGGGATTTAATCTTTCTGTCAAATGTCTGAAGATCAACTGAGATTTTTTTTATTTGTACAGTTTACCAAGTATTTTTCTTGTTTTCTAATAAATATGACTTCTTATAATGGTGTTACATGTGTTCTCAACCTTTTCTATTGTTTCTGTTTTTGACTTCCAACTTTTTTTTATTTTGTAATTTTGTGAGTGTTTTTATTTAACACTTATATATGCTTTTTTACTTGTCCCGACTCGCATTTAAAAATTTGAATCCCCTTACTAGAACACCCAAAAATCCATTTCAAGTTGTGGTATACTTTGAGGCTTGTACTTAATGAGCTTACGTATGTTCTCAACCTTTTCCATTGTTTTTAATATTTGTGTGGTTTGACAAGTTTATATGGTGTTTTGCAAGATTGAACTCGCATTCGAGAACTTGTAATCCTGTTACTAGAACACCTAAAAACCATTTCAACACGTTTTGTACTTTGAGGCTTGTACTTTGCGGTTGATTAGGTGTACATAGGCTGTTATTGTGGCATGGATTGCTTTCTTGATGAAGTTCTTTCTTTCGATATTCTATTTTTGTAATTATTTTGACTTTGTTTGTTTTTAGTGCTTCATCTTTCTTTTTGAGGAAGTTGTTTATGTTGATATTTTATTTATTATCTAATGATTTTGAGTTTCTGACTTTGTTTTTAATGTTTCATCCTTCTTTCTTATGAGATAATTCATTTTTTTATATGGTGTTCGTAAGACTAAACTCACATTCGAGAACTTGCAATCCCGTTACTATTAACACCTTAAAAACCTTTTCAACATGTTCTGTACTTTGAGGCTTGTACTTTGCTGCTGATTGGGTATTAGTAGGTAGTTACCGTATTGCGGATTGCTTTCTTGAGGAAGTTGTTTATGTTGATATTTTATTATCTAATGATTTTGAGTTTCTGACTTTGTTTTTAATGTTTCATCCTTCTTTCTTATGAGATTTTCATTTTTTTATATGGTGTTCGTAAGATTAAACTCTCATTCGAGAACTTGCAATCCCGTTACTACTAACACCTTAGAAACCTTTTCAACATGTTCTGTACTTTGAGGCTTGTACTTTGCTGTTGATTGGGCGTACGTAGGTTAGTGTCGCGTGGACTGCTTTCTTGATGAAGTTGATGATTTTGACTTTGTTTGATTTTAATGTTTCTTGCTTCTTTCTTATGAGATTTTCATTTGTACCAAGTTTTTTCCCCCTTAAATTCCCCTACTTCCTTTTATTTTGACCTTTTACTTAATGAGGTTAGTTATATTCTTTTTCATTGTGACCTTTTACTCAGTGAGCTATTTAGAAAGTGTGCAGAAAATGTAAAATCAGTTAGGACCCAATTGTTTAGTTCTTGCTTCCAAGAATTACTATTTTCTATATTTTTCAGGTAAAAAGTTGTGTGAACCTAACTCTTTTAGTTAAACCAATTCAGCTGGTAAGTCAAGTAAATTGATAGACATGAACTAGTGTTATTAAATATTAACAATTCTTTTTTTTACGGGTCTAGCTGATTTAGTTATACTGGTTTAGGTGGTGAGATTTAAAAAAAAGATATGTTATTCACTGTCTGCAATTTGATATAAAGGTAAACGAGTTTGATTTTTTCAAACCTATACACCTCTAATTTTCATTTTAAGTTGAAATCTTTGAACAAAAAAAGCATTATACAATTGGAAATTGAAAATTACTAACAAAAATGGTGGATTAGAAATAAAGGACAGAAGGGAAGTTGGAGAAAGTTGAACAAAAATAAAGAAATGGACTAGAACCCATGATCTCAGACATATTTAGTGTACAATAAAGTACTATTCATATCAAATTTATTTGCATGCTGACATAAAGGTAGAATCACAACATTTTGCTATAATACTAAAACATGTTTAGTTTCACTAAACTTATGATCGGATTCTGCATTTTCCTACCGCAACGGTTCGGGCCAGTGCAGTAAGCACATTGGCTAAGTCTGGTACACTGGTTGATTCTTTGAAGGTAATTTAGCTTACATTTTTTTGTTATTATGTCAACATTACTCTAAGCTGGATTATCTGTTATTTTCTACTAATGAGCGCATGACTTCCTGTATGTGTTCTTTTGAGGCGTTGCTTGTATGATATTGACAATGAGGTTAGCTGCATTTGTAACAATTGGTTTTGGTGTTTGTCCATGTTAAAAAACATGTTTTTTTCAAGCCTTAAAACCTTTATAGGTTCTTCTGAAGCTAGTTTTGGGTATCACTGTAATTTCTAGAGTTTTTTTTCATGTATCATCTTGTTTTGCCTTCTTGACAGAAGTGGCAAAATGGACGGGTCGGCGGGTTGAGTAATGGGTCAAAACGGGTTGGGCCAACCTACACTCACTCTTTAACTTTTATCTTTTTCTTAAGAGTTTTAAAATTATTAACTTGAAAGTATGGCTTTTATTATTACAAAAATAATCTAGATCTTTGTTAATAAAAGCAGTTTAAGAGGTTTTTATGAATTTGAGTACACTTCGTATGGCTTGCAATATGTTCAACCCATTTGACCCATTTTCTTTTTAGTTAAATACTTAAGCTTAATCTATATGTGGGTTCATGATAGCACTCCAGTGTATTTAAATACTCTTGGAGGAGATGGGTTGAAACTGATAAAGTTGTAAAGGACTCTCTCTTTGGGTCACCAGACATCCCCCTGGTCAACCTAGAGACTAGTTTAAAAAAACTATGAAAGTGGCTGCTCATAGTTTTTTGATTTTATTAATGATCTTGTCTGCCACAGTTATCTATTTTTATTATTTGTTTATTTGCCAATATAGGAACCTATAGAATAACCGTTTGAAACATGTTCTGTACCGAAGGAAGTCAAGTCTCTACCAGTTTTTTCTTTCATCTTGGCTGATTATCTTGTTCTTGTAAGTGGTTCAAATCTGTAACAGAATATGCAGTAAATGTTGTGAAGCACATATTTGATAAGCATGTTGAATTCCAGTTGTGATACGATACCAGAGTAGTTACCGGGAAATGTAAGCTTAATTTAGAGAATTGTTTTTCCAGTAAATTATATATTAAAATAAATCAAAAAATCTCTTATCTTAAATCATGGATGTCTGTTTTTATGTTACTGTTGTTGTAGATACTGAAGTGGCAACCAAGCAATTGAAAGCCTTTACCATATGATACACGTTGTTAAACATTTGTGTTATTTGAGAAACCTGAAGGGATCCCAGCTGTTGGCAGATTTTCTAACATGTGGAAGTTTATTGTCAATGAGGTAATAACTTCTCATCCGATGTTATTAAAAAGTACCTTTGGATCCGCCGATTCGGGTTGTATTTGTCGAACGGGTCCAAAGGGTATATTTAATGTGTAAAATCTTCTAAATCGTTTTCTTAGACAGATTAGGATATTATTGAGACAATATAAATGTTGTATATATTGACGGTTATTTATATAACAATAGAGATCTTAGACAAAATGTTTTAGGTCAACCCAACCCAAACAGTTGAAATTACGGGTATTTACCTGTTTTCCTTGTTACCAAACGTGCCTGACTTGCCAATTTTTCCTCTTTTAAAATCATTTCATGACACGCGAAAATACGAATCATATAACTTTGTTAGTGGTCAAATTAGTGTACCACTTTATACGGGCCTTATAATTTAGTGATATCAACTTATACATGTGTATAAAAACATTATTGTATGTATGATGTACGAGTCTAATACGTTATATGACCTGTATGACTATTTTTGTCATATAATACTGTCCATATGACATGTCACTGCTGTATGCATAGCGTGTTAGTGATGTCTCTTTAGACGCAACCTTTATTTATTTTGTAATTATACATTTACACTTTAATCATTTGATCAATTATTATTATAGGGCTATGTTCAATATAAAATCAATTCTAAATAAAAATAAACTAAAAGAACTACAAAAACACTTGTACGTAGTGCATGAAATATTATAAGGCCATGTTCAATATAAAATCAATTCTAAATAAAAATAAACTAAAAGAACTACAAAAACACTTGTACGTAGTGCATGAAATATTATACATGTAGTGGGAGAGTGAGAAATGGACGGTTTAAGTATCACATTTAAAGAAATATGTATAAGTGTTATATTATTCTCGCACACTTCTTTATTTGAAACCGGTTCTGTATTAATGCTGCTAATGCTAATCTTTCTTGGAACCTAAGTACCTATTATATACCTTGTTGAGGTGTCGGTTTCATCCCATTGTGCTACATAAAATAATACACTTACTTGTCGGGTGTATTTAAAAAGTTACAAATTTAGGGGTGTTAAATAGGTTATGTTTTGGATTGACGGGTGGAACCCGAAGATGACATACCTGAAAATCGTGTCAAATACATGAACCTGAACACAACATTAGTTTCGTGAGTTGATATGAACACGGTTTAACATGAAATTAATTTATTTTATATTTTTACATATTAATACTAAAAAACCACAAATTTTCAGCTAAAAGTACAAATATATAATAAAAATAATTAAAAGGGAAAAATCATATAATAGTAACCAAGTTTGAAAAGTGTTTCTATTGAGTCATCTTTACTTTTTGTATCTTAAAAATCACTCAACTTTCAATATATGTTTTAATCTTGTGAAAAATGGAATTTAGTGATGAAGTGTGGGTTTTTTTATTTTCTTTTTATTAATACATTACATGGAAAGTATAGAAGAATAGGTGGCGTTTAACTTTAAATAAATAATAAAAAAAATCATTAAAATCCCAAATTAAAACAATTAAAAAATCTATAATCACCAACAATCGCCAAACACAATATAACCCTTTATTGATAGTTACTAACGTGAGCATTTATACTAACCAGATTAATTGGTTAAACAAATAGTATATTGTACTAATTACATAGTTTACAATTCATTTGATTTACTAGTTATTTCTAGCAAATGGTTGAATATCAAAATATTATCGAAATAGTTGCCTCAAAGAATTTGTGGTGTAGTGACTACTGATTACAAAAGCCCACTAGATATAGAAGGGTATTTTTTCTACTATGTTAGGTCATCTTCTACCTTAATAACACTCAAATTTAGTCGTCAAGAGAGATATTAATACGATTATGTCAGTTTTAATATTTTTTAGCAAACCGCAGCAATGGTTGAAGTCGTAGATTGTGTTTGGCATTTTTTGTCGATTAGGGATTGTTTATTGTTTTAATTGTGGATTTTATTGGTTTTTTTATAAAAGCTAAAAGCCACCTAATCCCCTATAATTTCCTTGTCATTATGTATTAATAAAAAATACATAAAAATAAAATCTGACACATGATCACTAAATTTCATTTTTCACAAGATTGGAATTTAAATTGAAAGTTGAGTGGTTTTTGAGGTATAAAAAAAAGTTAAAGTGACTTAATTGGAACACTAATCAAACTTGGTTACTATTCTATAAATTTTTCCCATAATAATTGAGTTTAAACTATAAAAATTAATGGTCACTCTTCTTTTTATCATTTAAACTAGGTTAAAACCCATGTATTACATATTTACATGACTTGAATAAAGATAATTTGTTGTAAAATAGGGTTTCTGTGAAGATTTGTGTGTTAGAAACTCGGTGGATTACACGAGTTTAATAAATGCAATAATATATACTTAGTATAAAGATTTACATATTACATATTTATTACTTATTACATAATTGTTTAATACAAATTCTAGAAACATAATATATAATATAGTTATTTAAAAAAAATATATAAAAAGAATGAAAGAAATGTTCAATTTATAAAATTGTTTTATGAACAAACCTATTTTTTTAAAAATAGAAATCATTATTATTTAATATAAGAGAGAAGCGGGAAACAAAAAAGTTATAAAAAATTAAAGAAATTTGTATAATTATTAGGAGAGAGACAAGGAAAAAAGTTAAGAATACACATGAGAGTGACAAGTGTCTCGCAAAAACTTTTATTTATTAGAAAGTATAGATATAAATGTTGCCACAAAGTATGTAATCAGTTTAAATTATGAGATAAAGCATATTTCTTTAAAAACTTATAAAACTAAAAGGGAACCCGCAAAATTGATAAGTCGCCCCAAACATGACCTGTTTAGCTAACGTAATCACGGGTTCAACACGAGACTAAACTTAAACTCGTGAATTTCATATTATATTCATGTCAGTATCAAAAATTCATTCACATAAACCTCCAATCAATGTACGGATGAAGTGGCAATACGACATCCATATACAATATTCTAAAAATTAAATTTATACTATTGTTTATATTATATGTGCAAAACGGGTTTTTATAAGGATTAAAAAAGACCTAATTTTTTAGATAAAGTAAATAAAATCCGAAAAGGAAGGAAGGAATCAATTTTAATTGGAAACTTGGACACAAAGAAAACGCGTGACGCTCTTCAACTCCAACGGTCTTGTTCACCAAAATCAAACCCTAAATCCCCTTTCTGATTCAGAACCTAAAATAAAACCCTTACTGGGAAACACAAAATCACGACGTACGCCGATCACTTTCTCTTCTTCTTCCGATTCAGAACCAAACCCTAAATCCCCCTTCCGATTCAGAACCTAGTTCCAAAATCACGACGTACGCCGATCACTTTCTCTTTTTTTCTTCTTCTTCCGGTTAACATTCATGGATTTGACGATCATCTGATTATTGGTGAAATACTAGAATTAATTAATCTTCTTTTCTATTCTAGTCACAATTTTTAATTGTTTCTATCTCGTATGACGTATTGTTTGCATGATTGTAGGTTACTAATGGATTCAGAGTAGAACACGAACCAAGGTATGCGTTCTATCCAAACCCTTTCACGGACTTTGACTATCATCTGATTCTTGGTCACTTTTTCTTGGTAGAGTCAATTAGTCATGAATGTGCTCTAACTTTCGTCATTGTAAGGTTTCTTAATCTAAAGGGTTTGTGAGATCTCTTTTGATATCTTCAGGGATTTGATACCATAAAAAAATAGATTAACTTAAAGAACTTGTTGGCATATATTTTACTAAACCATTTCAATAGGTTTCTCTGGTCTCTTTAAGATACACTGAAAATGTTAGACAAAATCCTACTTATTATTTTATGATAGTGACTGAATGGTCCATAATCTGTGGTTGTATAAACATTATATTTTGATGTTGCCTATTGTTTGAATCTTAGATGTCACCTCTTTATGTGTTAGACTGGTTAAGCATACAACACACATATCATAAAGTTTACTCATAAATTAACCCATGAAAGGGGTAACCATTTATGGAATATTTCTTTTGCATATTCCTTGTTTTGTCAATAGGGATTTAATCTTTCTGTCAAATGTCTGAAGATCAACTGAGATTTTTTTTATTTGTACAGTTTACCAAGTATTTTTCTTGTTTTCTAATAAATATGACTTCTTATAATGGTGTTACATGTGTTCTCAACCTTTTCTATTGTTTTTATTGTTTCTGTTTTTGACTTCCAACTTTTTTTTATTTTGTAATTTTGTGAGTGTCTTTATTTAAGTGTGTTTGACACTTATATATGATTTTTTACTTGTCCCGACTCGCATTTAAAAATTTGAATCCCCTTACTAGAACACCCAAAAATCCATTTCAAGTTGTGGTGTACTTTGAGGCTTGTACTAAATGAGCTTACTTATGTTCTCAACCTTTTCCATTGTTTTTAATATTTGTGTGGTTTGACAAGTTTATATGGTGTTTTGCAAGATTAAACTCGCATTCGAGAACTTGTAATCCTGTTACTAGAACACCTAAAAACCATTTCAACACGTTTTGTACTTTGAGGCTTGTACTTTGCGGTTGATTAGGTGTACGTAGGCTGTTATTGTGGCGAGGATTGCTTTCTTGATGAAGTTCTTTCTTTCGATATTCTATTTTTGTAATTATTTTGACTTTGTTTTTTTAGTGTTTCATCTTTCTGTTTGAGGAAGTTGTTTATGTTGATATTTTATTTATTATCTAATGATTTTGAGTTTCTGACTTTGTTTTTAATGTTTCATCCTTCTTTCTTATGAGATAATTCATTTTTTTATGTGGTGTTCGTAAGACTACTCACATTCGAGAAATTGCAATCCCGTTACTATTAACACCTTAAAAACCTTTTCAACTTGTTCTGTATTTTGAGGCTTGTACTTTGCTGCTGATTGGGTATTAGTAGGTTGTACTTTGTTGCTGATTGGGTATTAGTAGGTTGTTGCCGTATTGCGGATTGCTTTCTTGAGGAATATGTTTATGTTGATATTTTATTATCTAATGATTTTGAGTTTCTGACTTTGTTTTTAATGTTTCATCCTTCTTTCTTATGAGATTTTCATTTTTTTATATGGTGTTCGTAAGACTAAACTCACATTCGAGAACTTGCAATCCCGTTACTATTAACACCTAAAAAACCCTTTCAACATGTTCTGTACTTTGAGGCTTGTACTTTGTTGCTGATTGGTTGTTAGTAGGTTGTTACCGTATTGCGGATTGCTTTCTTGAGGAAGTTGTTTAACTTGATGTTTTATTTATCTAATGATTTTGAGTTTCTGACTTCGTTTTTAGTGTTTCATCCTTCTTTCTTGTGAGAATTTCATTTCTTTATACGGTGTTCGCAAGACTAAACTAACATTCGAGAACTTGCAATCCCGTTACTATTAACACCTAAAAACCCTTTTCGACATGTTCTGTACTTTGAGGCTTGTACTTTGTTGCTGATTGGGTGTTAGTAGGTTGTTACCGTATTGCGGATTGCTTTCTTGAGGAGGTTGTTTAACATGATGTTTTATTTATCTAGCGACTTTGAGTTTCTGACTTTGTTTTTAATGTTTCATCCTTCTTTCTTATGATATAATTCATTTTTTTATATGGTGTTCGTAAAACTAAACTCACATTCGAGAACTTGCAATCCCGTTACTATTAACACCTAAAAAACCTTTTCAACAAGTTCTGTACTTTTAGGCTTGTACTTTGCTGTTGATTAGGTATTAGTAGGTTGTTACTGTATTGTGGATTGCTCTCTTGAGGAAGTTGTTTATGTTGATATTTAATTTATCTAATGATTTTGACTTTGTTTTTATTGTTTCATCTTTCTTTCTTATGAGATTTTCATTTGTACACTTTACCAAGTTTTTTGTTCTTGAATTCCCTACTTCTGGTGTCAACCTTTTACATTTTAATATTGTTTTTAGTAGTTGTTTGGTTTTATAGTTTTGTTAGGTTTTGTGCAAGACTGACTTCACATTTGAGAACTTGCAGTCCTGTTACGAAAATACCTAAAAACCCATTTTAACATGTTTGTACTTTGAGGCTTGTACTTTGCTGCTGATTGGGTATTAGTAGGTTGTTACCATATTGCGGATTGCTTTCTTGAGGAAGTTGTTTATGTTGATATTTTATTCATCTAATGATTTTGAGTTTCTGACTTTGTTTTTAATGTTTCATCCTTCTTTCTTATGAGATTTTCATTTCTTTATATGGTGTTCACAAGACTAAACTAACATTCGAGAACTTGCAATCCCGTTGCTATTAACACCTGAAAAACCTTTTCAACGTGTTATGTACTTTGAGGCTTGTACTTTGTTGCTGATTGGGTGTTAGTAGGTTGTTACCGTATTGCGGATTGCTTTCTTGAGGAAGTTGTTTAACTTGATATTTTATTTATCTAATGATTTTGAGTTTCTGACTTCGTTTTTAGTGTTTCATCCTTCTTTCTCATGAGATTTTCATTTCTTTATATGGTGTTCGCAAGACTAAACTCACATTCGAGAACTTGCAATCTCGTTACTGTTAACACTCAAAAAACCATGTCAACATGTTCTGTACTTTGAGGCTTGTACTTTGCTACTGATTGGGTATTAGTAGGTTGTTACCGTATTGCAGATTGCTTTCTTGAGGAGGTTGTTTATGTTGATATTTTATTTATCTAGTGACTCTGAGTTTCTGACTTTGTTTTTAATGTTTCATCCTTCTTTCTTATGAGATTTTCATTTCTTTATATGGTGTTCACAAGACTAAACTCACATTCGAGAACTTGCAATCCCGTTACTATTAACACCTAAAAAACCTTTTCAACAAGTTTTGTACTTTGAGGCTTGTACTTTGCTGTTGATTGGGTATTAGTAGGTTGTTACTGTATTGTGGATTGCTCTCTTGAGGAAGTTGTTTATGTTGATATTTAATTTATCTAATGATTTTGACTTTGTTTTTAATGTTTCATCTTTCTTTCTTATGAGATTTTCATTTGTACACTTTACCAAGTTTTGTGTTCTTGAATTCCCTACTTCTAGTGTCAACCTTTTACATTTTTATATAGTTTTTAGTAGTTGTGTGGTTTTACAGTTTTGTTAGGTTTTGTGCAAGACTGACTTCACATTTGAGAACTTGCAGTCCTGTTACGAAAATACCTAAAAACCCATTTCAACATGTTTGTACTTTGAGACTTGTACTTTGCTGTTGATTGGGTTTGCGTGGACTGCTTTCTTGATGAAGTTGATGATTTTGACTTTGTTTGATTTTAATGTTTCTTGCTTCTTTCTTATGAGATTTTCATTTGTACCAAGTTTTTTTTCCCTTAAATTCCCCTACTTCCTTTTATTTTGACCTTTTACTTAATGAGGTTAGTTATATTCTTTTTCATTGTGACCTTTTACTTAGTGAGCTATTTAGAAAGTGTGCAGAAAATGTAAAATTAGTTAGGACCCAATTGTTTAGTTCTTGCTTTCAAGAATTATTATTTTCTATATTTTTCAGGTAAAAAGTTGTGTGAACCTAACTCTTTTAGTTAAACCAATTCAGCTGGTAAGTCAAGTTAATTGATAGACATGGACTAGTGTTATTAAATATTAACAATTCTTTTTTTTAAGGGTCTAGCTGATTTAGTTATACCGGTTTAGGTGGTGAGATTTAAAAAAAAGACATGTTATTCACTGTCTGCAATTTGATATAAAGGTAAACTAGTTTGATTTTTTCAAACCTATACACCTCTAATTTTCATTTTAAGTTGAAATCTTTGAACAAAAAAAGCATTATACTTCTGTCATTACCTAAGAAATGGGAAATTGAAAATTACGAACAAAAATGGTGGATTAGAAATAAAGGACAGAAGGGAAGTTGGAGAAAGTTGAACAAAAATAAAGAAATGGACTAGAACCCATGATCTCAGACATATTTAGTGTACAATAAAGTACTATTCATATCAAATTTGTTTGCATGCTGACATAAAGGTAGAATCACAACATTTTGCTATAATACTAAAACATGTTTAGTTTCACTAAACTTATGATCGGATTCTGCATTTTCCTACCGCAACGGTTCGGGCCAGTGCAGTAAGCACATTGAATAAGTCTGGTACACTGGTTGATTCTTTGAAGGTAATTTAGCGTACATTTTTTTGTTATTATGTCAACATTACTCTAAGCTGGATTATCTGTTATTTTCTACTAATGAGCGCATGACTTCCTATATGTGTTCTTTTGAGGCGTTGCTTGTATGATATTGACAATGAGGTTAGCTGCATTTGTAACAATTGGTTTTGGTGTTTGTCCATGTTAAAAAACATGTTTTTTTCAAGCCTTAAAACCTTTATAGGTTCTTCTAAAGCTAGTTTTGGGTATCACTGTAATTTCTAGAGTTTTTTTTTCATGTATCATCTTGTTTTACCTTCTTGACAGAAGTGGCAAAATGGACGGGTCGGCGGGTTGAGTAATGGGTCAAAACGGGTTGGGCCAACCTACACTCACTCTTTAACTTTTATCTTTTTCTTAAGAGTTTTAAAATTATTAACTTGAAAGTATGGCTTTTATTATTACAAAAATAATCTAGATCTTTTGTTAATAAAAGCAGTTTAAGAGGTTTTTATGAATTTGAGTACACTTCGTATGGCTTGCAATCTGTTCAACCCATTTGACCCATTTTCTTTTTAGTTAAATACTTAAGCTTAATCTATATGTGGGTTCATGATAGCACTCCAGTGTATTTAAATACTCTTGGAGGAGATGGGTTGAAACTGATAAAGTTGTAAAGGACTCTCTCTTTGGGTCACTAGACATCCCCTGGTCAACCTAGAGACTAGTTTAAAAAAACTATGAAAGTGGCTGCTCATAGTTTTTTGATTTTTCTAATGATCTTGTCTGCCACAGTTATCCATTTTTATTATTTGTTTATTTGCCAATATAGGAACCTATAGAATAACCGTTTGAAACATGTTCTGTACCGAAGGAAGTCAAGTCTCTACCTGTTTTTTCTTCCATCTTGGCTGATTATCTTGTTCTTGTAAGTGGTTCAAATCTGTAACAGAATATGCAGTAAATGTTGTGAAGCACATATTTGATAAGCATGTTGAATTCCAGTTGTGATACGATACCAGAGTAGTTACCGGGAAATGTAAGCTTAATTTAGAGAATTGTTTTTCCAGTAAATTATATATTAAAATAAATCAAAAAATCTCTAATCTTAAATCATGGATGTCTGTTTTTATGTTACTGTTGTTGTAGATATTGAAGTGGCAACCAAGCAATTGAAAGCCTTTACCATATGATACACGTTGTCAAACATTTGTGGTATTTGAGAAACCTGAAGGGATCCCAGCTGTTGGCAGATTTTCTAACATGTGGAAGTTTATTGTCAATGAGGTAATAACTTCTCATCCGATGTTATTAAAAAGTACCTTTGGATCCGCCGATTCGGGTTGCATTTGTCGAACGGGTCCAAAGGGTATATTTAATGTGTAAAATCTTCTAAATCGTTTTCTTAGACAAATTAGGATATTATTGAGACAATATAAATGTTGTATATATTGAGAGTTATTTATATAACAATCAGTGTTGTAAAAATCGCGCCTAGGCACCTTAGTCGCTAGGCGGCGGGTCGAGGATTAATTTTGGCCAAATCGGACTAAAAATCGCTAATCGGAAAAATTGGGTCAAAATCAGGCCTAGGCGGGCCTAATCGGACCTAGTCGGCCAAAAATTGGCCACTTCCCGTTTTTCCGGTGATATTCCGGTAGGGTTCCGGCGAGATTCAGGCAGGTTCCGGCGAGTTTCCGGCGACTTACAGGCAAATTTCCGGCGAATTTCAGTTTAGTTCTTGTAATTTCCGGCTTCTTTAAAAAATGTGTGTGTGTATATATATAATTTTGAAAATTACATATAAAAATGTGTGTATATATATAAAAAACTGAAAATTACATGTAAAAATTCCAATCCGATTAATCCCGCCTAGGCCCCGATTAATCCCGCCTAGACCTAGGCCCCACCCCACCGCCCGACTTGCGCCTAGCGATTTTTACAACCATGATAACAATAGAGATCTTAGACAAAGTGTTTTAGGTCAACCCAACCCAAACAGTTGAAATTACGGGTATTTACCTCAACCCGTTTTCTTTGTTACCAAACGTGCCTGGCTTGCCAATTTTTCCTCTTTTAAAATCAATTTATGACTTCCGAAGAACTCGTACATAAGTTGGCGGACTTTGTATTTACATGAATATTTACAACAAAAAAGTCAAAACTATGCCCTGTGGGCTTGAATGATTCGAGTAGGCCATAGGGGGAAAATAAAAAAACCTCTTGAGTCATTTAACTAGAAACCCCGCTCCACCAAAATATCGAACCCACTTTGGCAAGTAATCTAACTGAATTTCCCACGGCAAAAACATTGTGGGATCGTTAGTAGTTACTTATAGTAGCGGGAAAGACAAGCTTCAAACCTTTGATTTAGGGGGTGTTTGGGATTGCGTTTGAAAACTGCTTATTGACTTATTGGCTTTTTCAAAAGCCAATAAGCTAAAAAAAGTGTTTGGCAAATGTAAAAGCACTTTTGGTTTTAACTTTTTGATAAAGCTAAAAAGTTGATTTTTAAGAAGCCACAAAATCCTGGCTTTTCAAATGACTTTTGGCTTTTGCAATATAATATTACCAATCTACCCTTACAATTTTCTAACACCCTCTTATATATATTACGATCAGATCAAAACCCTAGATAACATCCATCGCAGGTCTGCATGATCGTTTTGGTTTTAAATTTTTTTTTCTAACACCCTCTTATATTTCGTTTTTTATGAATCATTTTGGTATTTTTTTTTAATCATTTTGGTTTTAAAAAAAGTGTCCTTTTTGGTCATTTTACGTGAATAAGCTAAGACAAACACTTTTTAAAAAACAACTTATTGACTTATTGGCTTTTCCCACCACAAAAGCTAATCCAAACATTTTTTTAAAAACTCATTTTTAAAAAGTCATAAGCTAATAAGCACTTTTAACAAAAAGCGCTTTTTGAGTTAAATAAGCAATCCCAAACACCCTCTTATATGTCAAGGCTAATGGTATAAAACAGAAGATGATGAGTCACCAACTTTCGATCAATCTGATGATCCAACGATCAGTGCCATTAACCAAGACTCTCCTAGTCTGATGCCCGAGGTAAGTAACTCCCAAACTCTTGATGATGTACAAAACATTGATATATCTAATAACCATGAGACAACAACATAACATGAAGAACATGGTGAGGGTATAGAGAGAATACAAGAAGAAACCACCGAAAGATATGTCCTACGGGGTGCCTGCCAAACGGTACTCGTTACAAAAACAAACTAGATCCTCTAGGTATCCTATGCAAATATTGCCACAGGAAACCTATCCAAAGAACCTAAAGCGTTTGCTTCCTCTCTATATATATAATGAATAAATTCCAAACTCGGTAGAGCAAGCCTTAGAATTTGAATCGAAAGGAAGCCATGGAAACAGAGATCGAGACATTAGTTAAAATTGACACATGGGAAAAGTGTGTCCTTCCTCCATGAAAGAAACCAGTGAGATGCCGGTGGGTCTTCAAAATTAAACACAAACCAGACGGAACCATTGAGAGATACAAAGCACAACTCGTAGCAAAAGGCTATACCCAAACATATGGGATTGACTATTCGGAGACATTGAGAGATACTTGGCATTGAAGTATAAGGTCTAAACAAGGGATTTTCATATGCCAAAAGAAATATATCCTTGATCTTCTAGCAGAAACATGAATAATTGATTGCAAGCTTGTCGATACTCCGATAATGATCAATACAGATAAAGAGAAATATCAATGCTTGGTAGGTAAACTAATATACCTTTCACATACTCGTCCTAACATTGCTTATGCAGTTGGGGTGGTCAGTCAGTTTATGCACCAACCGCAAGTTACTCGCATGGAAGCAGTATGGAGGATCCTAAGATACCTCAAAGGAACGCAAGGACACGAGGTCCTATTTCAACAGAACAAACATCTCAAGATCCAAGCATACACCGATGCAGACCGGGCAGGAGACAAAGATAACTGGAGATCAACATCCGGATACTTTACTCTAGTAGGTGGAAACCTGGTTATGTGGAGGAGTAAGCAGCAGAAAGTGGTAGCTTTATATAGTGCCGAAGCCAAATTCCAAGGGATTGCTTGAGGGGTCTAGCCGAAATTCTATGGATACGTAAACTTCTTACTCAGATCGGATTCCCTCAAACCGAAGCAAGTAAAAGTATGTGTGACATCAAAGCTGCAATACAAGTTTTAGAAAACCCAGTTCAACATGATCGGACGAAGTATGTGATTCATATTCCTCATTTGTACCGTAACTGCATCTTCATGGTTGTGCATTTGTTTATGTTTTATTTAACAATCTGACTCTAGAAATGAGAAGAAAACAATAATATATAGAGAATATTGATACATTCGAAATCAACTACATATCATAACTCTCAAGATGTGATAATGAAGCTACATTGATCAAATCATATTTTACAATCTTTATTTATTTAATATTCAGAATAAACTTGGCATGAGATACGCGAAACAATATATAGAAAGTGGTACCACAACATGGCAGATCAATTTGAAGACAAGCAGTAGGAGGTAACAGAGAAAGGGCATGGACAAGAAGGTTCGGTCACTTCACCTACGCCTTCAAGCATCTGGATTACCTTTTTCATGGTTGGCCTCAGCGAAGGGTTTTCTTGTACACACCAAAGACCAACCATCATATATCTTGTTAGTTTCTTGAAATCATCTAAGGCCTCCAAATCATTTTCGACGAATGCATCCAGTTTACCTTCGTGACAGCAATCCCATGCCAACTCCGTTAGAACTGTCACATCTTCGGCATCATCATCAAAAACCACACTCTTTCGGCATGAAATGATCTCAAATAGCAAGACGCCAAAGCTGTAGACATCAACCTTGAAAGTGATGGGGGTGTTCCTAAACCATTCAGGAGCAACATATCCTTTTGTTCCTCTAATTCCAGTATTCGTTCGACTTTGATTAATCATCAACAGCTTTGCCAACCCAAAGTCAGCAATCTTAGCATTGTAGTAATCATCAAGAAGTATATTCTGAGGCTTTATGTCACAGTGGATGATCTGGTTGCTACAGTCTTCATGGAGGTATGAGAGTCCCTTTGCAATGCCTATCATGATATAACTCCTCTGTTTCCAACTAGGTCTTATGTCTCCAAAAAGAAAGAATGCCAAAGTGCCATTGCTCATATATTCGAAAATCAAAAGTCGTTGCTCACCATCATCACAATAACCAAGTAGCTGTACCAAATTCTTGTGATGTGTCCTTGCAATCGTGTTGACCTCGGTTTTAAATTCCTTTTGGCCATCTTTCACCATAGTTTCAAGCTTCTTAACTGCCACGATCTTTGTCCCTATTACACCTTTATAGACTGTCCCAAAAGCACCCTTTCCCAATTCAACCTTGAACCCATCAGTCGCTTCGAATAGTTCTTGATACGTAAAACGAGCCAGACGAGTTTCAACAGGTGCACTATCTGGAAATGAATTTCCGACCTTCTTCTTGTGGATTTGTAAGAAACACACATATATCACACCAATCAATAGAACAATTCCTAACACAAACATACTTGAGAAGACTGATCCAACGAGTATCAAAGTTCTTCGACTTTTATTTTCTCCAGTTCCACTTTTATTTTCTCCAGTTCCATTTTTATTTTCTCCTGTTCCAGAAGGACCATCGATTTTCCTAAATTTCAGGAACGCCTTCACATTTTGTGAAGGATCTTTCTTTCCATTGGCAAGTGGAAGCTGCTTCTTCCAACATTGATTGTCCCTGTAAATTGCAACTGCACAGAAACAGTCGTTCAAGCAGGAAGTTCTACAGGTTTGTTCATTAGTTGGGTTCATGTGCACATAGTCGGAAGTAGGCCAATCAATATTAGTGAGCTCGATGAAATCAAACACATCTCCCCCCTTATTTGACTCACCTTCATCACAGCTCGGAATGAAATCAGGCTTGCAGTCACCATTTGGAGTATTGGGATCAAGCAATGAGAACCCCTGTGGGCATTCGCACTTTGGCTTATTGTCATCAAGGCTGCAAACATTGTTTAGCCCACATGCTTTGCTATCTATAGTCTTACATATGTTTTCTGGCACATACCATATAACTCTCCAGCTTGTAGCCTCAGTGGGATTCTTGGGGTAATAGTATCGAGTAAAAACCCCATCAGAATCAAGAGTAGCTCTGTGATAGTAATCTCCAGAAGGAAGTGACTCTCTTACAGTAAGATCAACTCTTTCACCATTTCCTCTCAATATATACATGTATCCCGCGGTATCAAAAACCAGTTGGAAACCAGAATTCGTTGCATTGGATTCGTCACGTGTGCCACTAATATAGTAAGCATTACCAGCAGAACCAGAAAACATTTCGAGAGTATTAAGAACAAGATTCCCATCTTGAAGCAGACGTAACTGGAATCTTCCCCGAGTGAAGTTCGTTTTGCCCATTTTGGAGTTGATTACTCCACCTCTAGGCATAACCTGAGTAGGCAATATGGTATCTGCAGGATGATCAAAACTTTCCCATATATTGCGAGAATTGCTACCCGCGATCACAAAGTTACCAGTATCATATATATAAGCATATGCAAGATCAGAAATGGACCTAGAACTCCATACCTCTTTGCCTTGAGGATCACTGAGTACGAGCCCACGCCTATCAATCAAGTCAACTTTGGATCCTGCAGGCACTGTTGGACCATCTTCTGGATACCAGATGATGGTTTTCTCGGGTATCTTGTCATACCATATGGATAACAAGAAGTTATCTTGAACTTGTTTGAACCCCAAGGCAAATTCACCAGAAGATGAAAGCCATGGTTTGGCATCAGGTGTTGCTGTGAGTGAGGCACCAACTGGTACAGAACCATTAGTCTGCTGTGCAGCTACAAGATGTAGCAAAATAGTTAGAGAGATGAGATGCAGTGGGAGTAACGCCATAGGAAAATGCTTGAATGCTTAACAACAGCAAGAGTTTTTAAAAAATAAGTGAATGCTTTAAGTCAATTGAAGGACTTTTGAAGTCCACCCATATAGACAAAGTGTTTTGTGGTGGCAAAAAATTCCTTACCCTAATGAATATGCTTTTGTGGTCTTAATTCATTGTAATTAATTTTGGCAGAAAGCATTCAACTCCTGAGACCAAAATATTAAAACTGTTATCACGCCATTGAAGTTTCTCCAACCCAAAAAATAACAAATTTGTTTTCATCATTTGGAAAACGTTCCCTGTAGAATTGAAACAGATGGTAATCGAATTCGAGTCGAGTCCTTTGGAGTGCCTTATTTTTGGGTTTTCAACCACCCTTGAATGGTTAAAATCTTAGGTAGTAGTAGCTCAATTTATGATGCTTATTCATTGGACTAAATTAAACTTTTTTTTAGAACGGCGAATTTTTTTACAGCTGGAGGACTAGAATCCAATACCTTCAAACTCCGCTCCAAAGTCTATTAATCTAAAAACTCCGCTCCAAAGTCTATTGGAATTTACCAAAGTCCCTCCTCCCTTACGCTAAAACCATGAATATTTGGGTTTTTCGTCTTTGTCCATATACCCCAAACCGATCAGAACAAACTCGGTCTATATGCGGAGAAATGCGTGTTTGTGGGCTATGGTGTCAACAAAAGGGATACCGATGTCATGTGTACACTACCATGGACTGTGATTTTTTAGAAACCAAATTCTTCTAAACCCCCAACACAATGGGAGTATAATGACACACTAAGTCGGTTGGAAAAAATCCCTTTTAAGAGGGGGTCAGCCAGAGTACCCAAGATGATGAGTCACTAACTTTCGATCAATCTGATGATCCAACGATGAGCACATGAAAGAACCGAAACCCGGGTTCACTGTTTATGTTACGAATCAAATTCAAGTTTCATCTATCAAATTCCTGATCTTATTAGTGTACTTAGTATCACTTAATCAAGTTTATGTTACGATGACTCAAGTAGACAAACACACATACATGACGTACTGATGTAAGCATATATGTGTTATTGCATAACTAGATTCCAACACGAGTCAGGCATACCTAGTCTCAAAAATACTACATGAACTTAAACAGTCTACTTTCTTATATGTTTATATAGCAGGCACCCTAAAAAACCATTACAATTACTAAATATAATCAGGTTTCAAACATAAGTTCTTCTTCAAATCGAACAGCAAACAAAAACAGTAGAACTTACCTGAGCGATTAAGCCCTGAGGGAGTCTGCGACGGTGAATCGGTGAGGCCTGACGGAGTCCGGCGACGGCGGACCAGCGGTAGCCGGTGGCTACAGACCTGCAAAAGCGACCAGGAGAGGGGCAGACTTCTGTTCTACTAGGGACGGGGCTGCGTCTCAGTTCTCACAACAAATGAATGGAAGTATTGTATTGGAACCTTAGAACTTTTAAACACTTAAACATAAAACTACATTAAAAAGTTCAAAAAAAATGTAAGGGGAGAGATTTGAACCTAGTACCTCTGGGTTATAAACCAAGGCCTAAAACACTACACTACTTGTTCAACTTTGTATAGGGGTTCACCCTATATTTTATTTAGGAGTTCACCCCAGTTTTTTTATATAGCGTTCTATTAAAATTTCGAAACCCGGGGGGTTCCGATGAACCCCTCTCGCCCTACCTAAGTCCGCCCCTGAATATAACCCCGTTAATCAAAAGTCAAACCTATTATACTAGATACTTTTTGTAACTTATTATTAAGAATCATATTCTCCCTTTCTTATATTTCTGAGACATCTTGCCTTTGAGATGTTTCTTGTTATGAGATTTGTATCACTATGTAAGAACTTATATGAAACTCTTGTTCCCTTACATCCAACATAGTTAAAATGATAACTATGTTTAATGATAGCAATTCATAGGAGCTGCAGTATATACACCAAGCTATATATACACCAATGATTACATACGTACATCATGTAACGTTATCATATGAGTATTATGACACGCGAAAATACGAATCATATAACTTTGTTAGTGGTCAAGTCAGTGTACCACGTCATACGGGCCTTATAATTAATTGATATCAACTTATACATGTGTATAAAAACATTATTGTATGTATGATGTACGAGTCTAATATGTTATATGACTTGTATGACTATTTTTGTCATATAATACTGTCCGTATGACATGTCACTGGTGTGCGCATAGTGTGTTAGTGATGTCTCTTTAGACGCAACCTTTATTTATTCTGTAATTATACATTTATACTTTAATCATTTGATCAATTATTATTATAGGGCCATGTTCAATATAAAATCAATTTTAAATAAAAACAAACTAAAAGAACTACAAAAACACTTGTGCGTAGTGCATGAAATATTATACATGTAATGGGAGAGTGAGAAATAGACGGTTTAAGTATCACATTTAAAGAAATATGTATAAGTGTTATATTATTCTCACACAGTTCTTTATTTGAAACCGGTTCCGTATTGAAGCTGCTAATGCTAATCTTTCTTGGTACCTAAGTACCTATTATATACGGATGAAGTGGCAATACGACATCCAAATACAATATTCTAAAAATTAAATTTATACTATTGTTTATATTATATGTTCAAAACGGGTTTTTATAAGGATTAAAAAAGACCTAATTTTTAGATAAAATAAATAAAATCCGAAAAGGAAGGAATGAATCAATTTTAATTGGAAACTAAAAGGGAACCCGCAAAATTGGCAAGTCGCTCCGAACATGACCTGTTTAGCTAACGTATTCACGGGTTCAACCCGAGACTAAAGTTAAACTCGTGAATTTCATATTATTTTCACGTCAGTGTCATAAATTAATTCACATAAACCTCGTATGGATGAAGTGGCAATACGACATCCACATACAATATTCTAAAAATTAAATTTATACTATTGTTTATATTATATGTTCAAAACGGGTCATCTTCTACCTTAATAACACTTAAATTTAGTCGTCAAGAGAGATATTAATACGATTATATCAGTTTTAATATTTTTTAGCAAACCGCAGCAATGGTTGAAGTCGTAGATTGTGTTTGGCATTTTTTGTCGATTAGGGATTGTTTATTGTTTTAATTGTGGATTTTATTGGTTTTTTTATAAAAGTTAAAAGCACCTAATCCCCTATAATTTCCTTGTCATTATGTATTAATAAAAAATACATAAAAATAAAATCTGACACATCATCACTAAATTTCATTTTTCACAAGATTGGAACTTAAATTAAAAGTTGAGTGGTTTTTGAGGTATAAAAAAGTTAAAGTGACTTAATTGAAACACTAATCAAACTTTGTTACTATTCTATAAATTTTTTCCCATAATAATTGAGTTTAAACTATAAAAATTAATTCTCACTCTTCTTTTTATCATTTAAACTAGGTTAAACCCATGTATTACATATTTACATGACTTGAATAAAGATAATTTGTTGTAAAATAGCCGTTTCTGTGAAGATTTGTGTGTTAGAAACTCGGTGGATTACACGAGTTTAATAAATGCAATAATATATACTTAGTATAAAAATTTATATATTACATAATTGTTTAATACAAATTTTAGAAACATAATATATAATATAGTTATTTAAAAAAATATATATAAAAAAATGAAAGAAATTTTCAATTTATAAAATTGTTTTATGAACAAACCTATTTTTTTAAAAATAGAAATCATTATCTATACTATATAATAAATAAAGGTTTTATTTGCAACGTGTCGCCTCCATATTCATTCTCATCATTTTTTTCTCGTCTCTCTCTTATTAAATGCAATTTCATCTTTTAATAATAATATATATTTAAAGAAAATATTAATTATACTAATAAAACACATTTATTTTAAATTATCCCTTATTAAAACTTTGAAATCTGGTTATGTAGCTTTTATTTTCAATTAAATAATAAATGAAAATCAAATTACATTAAATAGTACTTAACGTATTTTCTAAAATCAATTATATATTAATTTTTATATATTTTGCATTTTGTTTTTTATCCTTATTATATGATACATTTTTACACATATAAAATATATACATAAAGATTTAAGACTTTTATGTATTGACATTTTTCACCCCGTGTGTAGTACACAGGATCTAAGCTAGTTATTTAATATAAGAGAGAAGCGGAAAACAAAAAAAGTTATAAAAAATTAAAGAAATTTGTATAATTAATAGGAGAGAGAGAGAGGCAGGGAAAAAAGTAAAAAATGCACATGAGAGTGACAAGTGTCTTACAAAAACTTTTATTTATTAGAGAGTATAGATATAGACGTTGCCATAAGGTATGTAATCGGTTTAAATTATGAGATAAAACATATTTCTTTAAAAACTTATAAAACTAAAAGGGAACCCGCAAAATTGGCAAGTCGCCCCGAACATGACCTGTTTAGCTAACGTATTCACGGATTCAACCCGAGACTAAAGTTAAACTCGTGAATTTCATATTATTTTCATGTCAGTATCATAAATTCATTCACATAAACATCCGATCAATGTACGGATGAAGTGGCAATACGACATCCACATACAATGTTTTAAAAATTAAATTTATACAATTGTTTATATTATATGTTCAAAACGGGTTTTTATAAGGATTAAAAAAGACCTAATTTTTTAGATAAAATAAATAAAATCCGAAAAGGAAGGAATCAATTTTAATTGGAAACTTGGACACAAAGAAAACGCGTGACGCTCTTCAACTCCAACGGTCTTGTTCACCAAAATCAAACCCTAAATCCCCTTTCTGATTCAGAACCTAAAATAAAACCCTTACTGGGAAACACAAAATCACGACGTACGCCGATCACTTTCTCTTTTCTTCTTCCGATTCAGAACCAAACCCTAAATCCCCCTTCCGATTCAGAACCTAGTTCCAAAATCACGACGTACGCCGATCACTTTCTCTTTTCTTCTTCTTCTTCCGGTTAACATTCATGGATTTGACGATCATCTGATTATTGGTGAAATACTAGAATTAATTAATCTTCTTTTCTATTCTAGTCACAATTTTTAATTGTTTCTATCTCGTATGACGTATTGTTTGCATGATTGTAGGTTACTAATGGATTCAGAGTAGAACACGAACCAAGGTATGCGTTCTATCCAAACCCTTTCACGGACTTTGACTATCATCTGATTCTTGGTCACTTTTTCTTGGTAGAGTCAATTAGTCATGAATGTGCTCTAACTTTCGTCATTGTAAGGTTTCTTAATCTAAAGGGTTTGTGAGATCTCTTTTGATATCTTCAGGGATTTGATACCATAAAAAAATAGATTAACTTAAAGAACTTGTTGGCATATATTTTACTAAACCATTTCAATAGGTTTCTCTGGTCTCTTTAAGATACACTGAAAATGTTAGACAAAATCCTACTTATTATTTTATGATAGTGACTGAATGGTCCATAATCTGTGGTTGTATAAACATTATATTTTGATGTTGCCTATTGTTTGAATCTTAGATGTCACCTCTTTATGTGTTAGACTGGTTAAGCATACAACACACATATCATAAAGTTTACTCATAAATTAACCCATGAAAGGGGTAACCATTTATGGAATATTTCTTTTGCATATTCCTTGTTTTGTCAATAGGGATTTAATCTTTCTGTCAAATGTCTGAAGATCAACTGAGATTTTTTTTATTTGTACAGTTTACCAAGTATTTTTCTTGTTTTCTAATAAATATGACTTCTTATAATGGTGTTACATGTGTTCTCAACCTTTTCTATTGTTTTTATTGTTTCTGTTTTTGACTTCCAACTTTTTTTTATTTTGTAATTTTGTGAGTGTCTTTATTTAAGTGTGTTTGACACTTATATATGATTTTTTACTTGTCCCGACTCGCATTTAAAAATTTGAATCCCCTTACTAGAACACCCAAAAATCCATTTCAAGTTGTGGTGTACTTTGAGGCTTGTACTAAATGAGCTTACTTATGTTCTCAACCTTTTCCATTGTTTTTAATATTTGTGTGGTTTGACAAGTTTATATGGTGTTTTGCAAGATTAAACTCGCATTCGAGAACTTGTAATCCTGTTACTAGAACACCTAAAAACCATTTCAACACGTTTTGTACTTTGAGGCTTGTACTTTGCGGTTGATTAGGTGTACGTAGGCTGTTATTGTGGCGAGGATTGCTTTCTTGATGAAGTTCTTTCTTTCGATATTCTATTTTTGTAATTATTTTGACTTTGTTTTTTTTAGTGTTTCATCTTTCTGTTTGAGGAAGTTGTTTATGTTGATATTTTATTTATTATCTAATGATTTTGAGTTTCTGACTTTGTTTTTAATGTTTCATCCTTCTTTCTTATGAGATAATTCATTTTTTTATGTGGTGTTCGTAAGACTACTCACATTCGAGAAATTGCAATCCCGTTACTATTAACACCTTAAAAACCTTTTCAACTTGTTCTGTATTTTGAGGCTTGTACTTTGCTGCTGATTGGGTATTAGTAGGTTGTACTTTGTTGCTGATTGGGTATTAGTAGGTTGTTGCCGTATTGCGGATTGCTTTCTTGAGGAATATGTTTATGTTGATATTTTATTATCTAATGATTTTGAGTTTCTGACTTTGTTTTTAATGTTTCATCCTTCTTTCTTATGAGATTTTCATTTTTTTATATGGTGTTCGTAAGACTAAACTCACATTCGAGAACTTGCAATCCCGTTACTATTAACACCTAAAAAACCCTTTCAACATGTTCTGTACTTTGAGGCTTGTACTTTGTTGCTGATTGGTTGTTAGTAGGTTGTTACCGTATTGCGGATTGCTTTCTTGAGGAAGTTGTTTAACTTGATGTTTTATTTATCTAATGATTTTGAGTTTCTGACTTCGTTTTTAGTGTTTCATCCTTCTTTCTTGTGAGAATTTCATTTCTTTATACGGTGTTCGCAAGACTAAACTAACATTCGAGAACTTGCAATCCCGTTACTATTAACACCTAAAAACCCTTTTCGACATGTTCTGTACTTTGAGGCTTGTACTTTGTTGCTGATTGGGTGTTAGTAGGTTGTTACCGTATTGCGGATTGCTTTCTTGAGGAGGTTGTTTAACATGATGTTTTATTTATCTAGCGACTTTGAGTTTCTGACTTTGTTTTTAATGTTTCATCCTTCTTTCTTATGATATAATTCATTTTTTTATATGGTGTTCGTAAAACTAAACTCACATTCGAGAACTTGCAATCCCGTTACTATTAACACCTAAAAAACCTTTTCAACAAGTTCTGTACTTTTAGGCTTGTACTTTGCTGTTGATTAGGTATTAGTAGGTTGTTACTGTATTGTGGATTGCTCTCTTGAGGAAGTTGTTTATGTTGATATTTAATTTATCTAATGATTTTGACTTTGTTTTTATTGTTTCATCTTTCTTTCTTATGAGATTTTCATTTGTACACTTTACCAAGTTTTTTGTTCTTGAATTCCCTACTTCTGGTGTCAACCTTTTACATTTTAATATTGTTTTTAGTAGTTGTTTGGTTTTATAGTTTTGTTAGGTTTTGTGCAAGACTGACTTCACATTTGAGAACTTGCAGTCCTGTTACGAAAATACCTAAAAACCCATTTTAACATGTTTGTACTTTGAGGCTTGTACTTTGCTGCTGATTGGGTATTAGTAGGTTGTTACCATATTGCGGATTGCTTTCTTGAGGAAGTTGTTTATGTTGATATTTTATTCATCTAATGATTTTGAGTTTCTGACTTTGTTTTTAATGTTTCATCCTTCTTTCTTATGAGATTTTCATTTCTTTATATGGTGTTCACAAGACTAAACTAACATTCGAGAACTTGCAATCCCGTTGCTATTAACACCTGAAAAACCTTTTCAACGTGTTATGTACTTTGAGGCTTGTACTTTGTTGCTGATTGGGTGTTAGTAGGTTGTTACCGTATTGCGGATTGCTTTCTTGAGGAAGTTGTTTAACTTGATATTTTATTTATCTAATGATTTTGAGTTTCTGACTTCGTTTTTAGTGTTTCATCCTTCTTTCTCATGAGATTTTCATTTCTTTATATGGTGTTCGCAAGACTAAACTCACATTCGAGAACTTGCAATCTCGTTACTGTTAACACTCAAAAAACCATGTCAACATGTTCTGTACTTTGAGGCTTGTACTTTGCTACTGATTGGGTATTAGTAGGTTGTTACCGTATTGCAGATTGCTTTCTTGAGGAGGTTGTTTATGTTGATATTTTATTTATCTAGTGACTCTGAGTTTCTGACTTTGTTTTTAATGTTTCATCCTTCTTTCTTATGAGATTTTCATTTCTTTATATGGTGTTCACAAGACTAAACTCACATTCGAGAACTTGCAATCCCGTTACTATTAACACCTAAAAAACCTTTTCAACAAGTTTTGTACTTTGAGGCTTGTACTTTGCTGTTGATTGGGTATTAGTAGGTTGTTACTGTATTGTGGATTGCTCTCTTGAGGAAGTTGTTTATGTTGATATTTAATTTATCTAATGATTTTGACTTTGTTTTTAATGTTTCATCTTTCTTTCTTATGAGATTTTCATTTGTACACTTTACCAAGTTTTGTGTTCTTGAATTCCCTACTTCTAGTGTCAACCTTTTACATTTTTATATAGTTTTTAGTAGTTGTGTGGTTTTACAGTTTTGTTAGGTTTTGTGCAAGACTGACTTCACATTTGAGAACTTGCAGTCCTGTTACGAAAATACCTAAAAACCCATTTCAACATGTTTGTACTTTGAGACTTGTACTTTGCTGTTGATTGGGTTTGCGTGGACTGCTTTCTTGATGAAGTTGATGATTTTGACTTTGTTTGATTTTAATGTTTCTTGCTTCTTTCTTATGAGATTTTCATTTGTACCAAGTTTTTTTTCCCTTAAATTCCCCTACTTCCTTTTATTTTGACCTTTTACTTAATGAGGTTAGTTATATTCTTTTTCATTGTGACCTTTTACTTAGTGAGCTATTTAGAAAGTGTGCAGAAAATGTAAAATTAGTTAGGACCCAATTGTTTAGTTCTTGCTTTCAAGAATTATTATTTTCTATATTTTTCAGGTAAAAAGTTGTGTGAACCTAACTCTTTTAGTTAAACCAATTCAGCTGGTAAGTCAAGTTAATTGATAGACATGGACTAGTGTTATTAAATATTAACAATTCTTTTTTTTAAGGGTCTAGCTGATTTAGTTATACCGGTTTAGGTGGTGAGATTTAAAAAAAAGACATGTTATTCACTGTCTGCAATTTGATATAAAGGTAAACTAGTTTGATTTTTTCAAACCTATACACCTCTAATTTTCATTTTAAGTTGAAATCTTTGAACAAAAAAAGCATTATACTTCTGTCATTACCTAAGAAATGGGAAATTGAAAATTACGAACAAAAATGGTGGATTAGAAATAAAGGACAGAAGGGAAGTTGGAGAAAGTTGAACAAAAATAAAGAAATGGACTAGAACCCATGATCTCAGACATATTTAGTGTACAATAAAGTACTATTCATATCAAATTTGTTTGCATGCTGACATAAAGGTAGAATCACAACATTTTGCTATAATACTAAAACATGTTTAGTTTCACTGAACTTATGATCGGATTCTGCATTTTCCTACCGCAACGGTTCGGGCCAGTGCAGTAAGCACATT